>OY754468.1:32195964-37193464 GCA_963575645.1 Xanthostigma xanthostigma | reverse complement strand
CTCAAAGGCTGGAGAGGAGGCGCCATTATCAAGTTTCTGCCCCGGTTCGAAAAAATCGTAGATCCGGGGCTGCTTTGATACAATATTTTCGCACGTTTGACTTACTTCAAGTAGCCAAGTGAACCAAAGATCGCGTTCCCAGGACCGAGTAAAACCGAAGAAGATGTGTTTAGGCGTGTGTCCTCGTTCATCCTGGGCTGTTGGCTCCACGTGAAGAACTTGACGACCGGCACGCGTCTGGGATTCGCGTGCTATTCTGGCAGATCTTAACTCGATGATTTCTGGAGCTCCATCTAAACTTCCTGTTGGCACACAAAAAAGGAAATTAATGATAAAAACGAGAGCAGGTACTGTGCGCCCAATTAAAGGACGTCTGTGCGGAAGGGTAGAAAAACTGCTAGATACGCTAGGTATCCCGGCCGCTGCAGCTGTTGCACTGATTTACTGACGAGCTTATCATATTATTAATATTATAAATGCGAATGTAAGTTTGTTTGTTACGCTTTCACGCAAAAACTACTTAACCGATCATCATGAAACTTTGCACATACACTCTTGAAGGTATTAGAAGTAACATAGGATACTTTTTATTAAAAAAAAATAAAAAATTTTTACGAAAAATAAGAAAGGGTTGAAAACATTTTTTGGGCCCAAAAATACCGAAAAATTTCTCCGAATCGTTTCAAAATTGAAATTTAACCCTTTAGTAATGATTAAAATGTGCTATTAAAATTTCATTAAAATCGGCCCGACAGGACCGGACTTACAAATTTTATGAAAACGAAATATTATAAATGCGAATGTAAGTTTGTTTGTTACGCTTTCACGCAAAAACTACTTAACCGATCATCATGAAACTTTGCACATACACTCTTGAAGGTATTAGAAGTAACATAGGATACTTTTTATTAAAAAAAAATAAAAATTTTTTACGAAAAATAAGAAAATTGTTTGTCAAAATATGTGCAATACCTCAACCCCTGATATGCATGTCAAAAGTCGATTTCCATCTCAATCGCGGGCGTAGCCGCGGGTAGCGGCTAGTAAATAATATTCTAAAATACGCATCTTTAAAAAATTGCGGTTGTTAATTCAATTTTTTCATTGTGATAAAAAATTTCAAAGTTATTTGTTCACAATATTATTAATTCAATTAACCTTGAGACAAATTTATTACATTGTAATGTATATCAGATAATCCACATTCAGGCATATACTTTCATTATACATATTATCTAAAGACAACTTTCAATTGTTTTAAAATTATATGTCAACTCGCATTCTTTCAATCAATTGTTTTATACTTTGTGCAGTATAACAGACTTACAACAGTGTATATCGGACAGCCTGCATTAAGGTGTTTATAAATCTTTTTCGATTATTATTATTATTGTTCTAAAACAGTGCTCACCAAATGGCGGCCCGCGGTTCGTATTCGGACTGCAGGCAAATTTTTCACGGTCCACGGACCATGATGAAATTGTGTATTTTCAGAAAATAATTAAAAATCAGACACCAAATATCATAATTAAAAATTTCTTTTCCTGGTATCGATTGTGTTTACACATAAGATGGAAGAAGATAATAGAAGATGCGGGGGGGGAGGTGCTTAAGTTTTCTGTACCGCGAAAATTCAAAAATGTCTTGAAACGGACCTACACGAAAAAAATTAGAGAACACTGTTCTAAAGTCTAAACTATTTTGTAGTATTAAATTACAAAATGAAAATATTTTTTATAGAACATGAACTAGCAATGATTCACTGAAAAAATATTCATAATAATTTAAGTATACGTATATCGCAACAACAACAATGCATTTTTCGGCCGCAACAAATTGTGCAGTGTTTGTTATTATACTTTTAATACTACTCTAATATTATATTTCAAGTTTAAAAATGATAATAATGACGAACAAAAAGGGAACGTTATCGTCACAAAATAGTTTTTAAAACTAGAATACAAACCACGAAAAATTATTTGATTAAAATCGAGGCCGATTCTAGATATTATCAATTCAGAAAATAATATGGGACGTCAAGAACTAAAGACACACTGCGTTTGAAATCTTCAAATATAATGCGCTCCAAACATTTTATAGGATTACCAATGGTCAGAATGTTTGGGGCATGTCAACGGTGAACACAGTTATTTTTACGGTGAACAATAGTATCCACAGTGGACACAGTTGTGTCCACTATGGACACAGTTATTTTATTTTTCGATAGATATAATTCTAAGGTAAAATTAATAATGCGTTTTCCGTGTGTGTTGCGATAGGTCTCTCAACCGTATTGTGGCGGCGAATAGAGAATAGGGATGTGACATTGAATGAAAAAAATCGATTACTTAATAATCGATTTTTTGAGTTTGAATATAAATCGATTTTAAAAGAAATAATCGATTTTTGTAGAAAAATCGATTTTTTCTATACATCAAAACTAAGAGAATAATAAATTAACAATTTATTAGAATGAAAATCATTTAAAATGGTAAGTAGGTATAATAATAATAACCAAAATGACACCTTATGGTTATTGATACAGATTAGAATTGTTGAAACAATTTCTAGTACAAATTGACATTTTATTAGAAATTGTAATTTACAATAAAAATAAAACCAAACGATAAGAATCAAAAACAAAACGACAAATTTTTGGTATGAAAATTAAAATACAAAACAAATCATGCTTTAAGCTTTGAATTTAAAGAATCAAAAAATTAAAAAGAATCGTCTGTCGCACAGATGGCATCATTTACAAAAATCGATTAAAATGTGTAATTTTTATAATCGATTCATTAAAAATCGATTATTGTCATAAATAAAATCGATTACAAGAAATCGATTATAAGAAAAAAATAATCGATTAAAATAAAAATCGATTATTTTTTCACATCCCTAATAGAGAATGTCGAACGCTCACTTTGTAGGGGGGGGGGAGGCAAAAACTAGCGCTCGCCCTCTGATTAGCATTTTAAAATAGCGATTTAATGTTAAGATTTCGTAAAAAATTCCATCCGAGAAGTTGTGTTGTTTCGCGTTATTTGTGACTTTGTCCTGCTTCTGCTTATATGTGTTCTATAAAGTAAGCGTGAAAATCAAATTGAAATTGGCTCAGTGAATTGCATTTCATATACAGACAGAAGTCAAAAGATAACCTTATATAATAAATTATTGTCATTTGTTTTCTGCAAAGCAAGATGTTAATGTTAAGAAATCTATTATTTCAATAAAATTATACCCACTGTGTTTTTCAATATAATTTCCATAATACAAAATTTTACGTAATAAAATATGACAATCTACTAAATAATTTTGAAATATCCTCTTTGCAAAATGATGCGTTTATGCATAGATATATATTTAAATTTCATATAAATTGTCATGTTTGGTAACTACCGTGTTTTATTTAAGGTGTGTTTACTTCTTTTATGTAGTGTCTATTTATTACCTGCGTATTTCGTATTCATTGTCAATTTGTCACAATATTTCAGAATTTAATAGATAATACTTAAGTTAAATTTATAATGGCACCTAACCAGGGTCGTGTGGTGATAATTCAAGCGCGTAACTATTGCAGTATTACTTATATACGAGCTCAGACTGTTTAAACTTTAATTGCGTTAAATTTTTAAATGCTAATGATTTAACCATGTCAAATTGTATTTCAATAAAAAAAACAATACGTACAGTTTTTCTTACCAGATTATTTTTCACTGTATTTTACACCTATGTACCTAATTCTATTCTCTAAATTCAGACTTAACAATCTAAACGGAATATTACTGTACCTGGATAAACGAATAGTTTCGATCCAAACACAGCAACTGGTCTTAATTTCCACTGAGGAAAAACTAATCCCTTCAAAACATTGACAGATCCACATTTTCGGTATCCATCTAGCGATTTGAACGGTACAGCTGGACCCAAATGGAACCTAATCAGATACGACAAATCCGGATCAATTCCCATCCGATTTCTTCTGGATTCATCCTTGTACCCGATTCCTTTGAGATAATCATCTTGTTCGCCCAAAGGCGTGACGTTCTCATCCAGACGCTTGCTTTCGCCTCCTCCGATTTGGACACAAATTGTCAGTTCGGGCGGAAGAGATAAGAGAGAACTCAGATCACCAACAGTTGTGTTCAAGGACAACTCGACCAAGCTAGATGAACTGTTATCTTGGGTACTATCGATGTGCGGTCCTGCATATAAACGTATCCATCCTGTATGCTCTGTCAAGTATGAAGGCTCAGTTGTTAGGATCTCAAGGTCACAGCTACGCCATTTTATTCCTCTTGTTGATGCCAAGCGTCTTGAACGACGCCGCTTCAAATTACCGTTCGATGAACCATTGATCGATAATTTGTTATTTATGTTGTGTTTATCAATGTCCAACATTTTTGTTTAATCGACGTCTTTGATTAATCGCATTTTACTGTTATTAATGATCCGGTTTGTAATTTTTAAATTTCTTCAAAGAACAATCGGCACTGATGTTACATTTTCCATTTCAAATTACAGCACACATTTCAATTAATATGTATTGTTTTTTAATGTCTAATAATAATTTGTATTCAATACAGTAATTGATCAATTATTAATAAATTGTATTGATTTATTTATTAAGAGATTTTTTTATCCTAACTGCCTTCCGTAAATATTTTAGTTATTTCTGACATATTTATAGTCTTTTAAATACTGATTTGTTCATAGATTATCACATTTTTTACTTTTTAGACTTTTACCTATTATTTGGCACTTATTTAACTATTTTTGTTGTACCTATAAGGTGTCAAATTACCGTTTTTTGTTATTTGTAATTTGAGACAGTGTTTGAAAACGCGTTAAAGTATGTTAATAACTCTCAAGGACACGGTTTATATTGTTTTTAAAGCTTAAAAATTCTTGTTCCACTATAAATTTAGAGTCGTTAAACCCATAATCTTTTGATTTTAAATATTATTGAAACATGTCGAACCATCTTAACTGAAGTAATTTTAAACCGCCACTAAAAATTTTTGCAAACACTTTCTCCATTTATTGTTTTTAAAATTTTTTATGATTAATAAACAAGGAATATTTATTTTTTAATAAAATTATATTGCACTGTAAAACAATAAAAGTTAAAAATTCGTGTTTTGGTTCTGAAAACAACTGCATAAACATTGCCAATATAAAAATGCAAACAAATGAAGAATGTCAAAACAGTTATTTAAATAAAGTAATATACATAAATTTTAATGATAATATGTATTATTCAATACTAATTTATTACAGTTTTTTTAATATTTGGAATAAGAAAATAAAAACTAACAGCAAGGAAGTAGTAAAGAAAAACTTGGTATATTCGGTTAAACTAAAATATTCATACAATTAAATTCTTATTATCGATTCAAGAAATTTAAATAAATCCGCAACTAATTAATATAGAAGTCTGTAACTAATTAGAATCTACCCGGACCTTCTCGATAAGATGACATTTTCATTGTATATAGTCGATTTTATATGCACCTAAATCTGGAATTTTTTTAAACAGCACTTTGTTAAATGTATGTTAATCTACTTGTATTATTTAAATTAATTTTTATTGATTAATTAAATATTTCATGCTCATTCGATGGAACTAATAACCGACTTAGATTGTTCATCTAACTAACCCAAAAATTGAAACCGACTAAAATTCTTTTGAAAAACGAAAGTAGCAAGATATTATTGTTTTGAAGATACTATGTGGTCGCATGAAGCCATAAAAAACGTAAATAATTAATTAACAAAAAACACATCCACAAAATACAATAAACCAACTATCTGACTTTAGTCTAAACTATTAAAGAATTCTTATTGATTGATAGCGTTGCAGATGAAGAGCGATTGTAAATAACCAACGAGAACACTTAATTTTAAATTTAACCAATGAAGAAGTCACTCTTTTCATCAAACTAAAGGGTAGGATAATTTGATTCACCAGTAAGAAGTAACGATGTTCAAAAATTTTGAACTGATTAACCACCAAATTTTATAAACACGTAGGTATATTTGTTTACAATTTTGAAAACTCCATCGATATGTGTTTTTTTAAAACTGCGAACAATCATAAAAACTTGAGCAGATATTAAATTCGAAACTGATAACTTTTCTCCTTTATGATTTTAAGACACAATTAACACATTATATTTTTTTAGAATCCGTGATAAAAACGTAAGTATTAAAAATTAAGCTAAAAATGAAATTTGTAAACTTGTCACTTGTATTTTCATTTTCTTCGTTTTCAAAAGTATACACTGAACACATTTAAACAGATACAATTCCGCAAAAACAGGTGCAGCTAAGATTGGGTTTTTATAAAAACTATCCACACACGATTTAAAAACAATAAACATATGTCGCTATTCAATACTACCGATATGATATGAATACTAATAAAATACTTTACATGTGTTCATTAAACATTACATGCGTTATGTCGTTCTATGGATGCATTATTTAATGCCCAAACCGGCCGTTGTAACAATGCAGCCAAAATGCTTCGGGATATTTACAATAATTTTCAACGTTGAGTGATTTAGAAAAAAAAATTGTGGTGGGGAATTATAATAGTGTTTAAGAAATTAATTCACAAGAGCAGCATGTCTACAGAAATCCATCACCCATGACCCATGTGTGGGTAGGTTCATACCATCAAGAAAAATGTTGTTAGAAGAACACCTCTCGATTTAGTACGAAATGAAATTAAATTACCGTATTTTTCGGACTATAAGACGCACTTTTTTACATAGAAAAATTGACTCAAATTTTGGGTGCGCCTTATGGTTTGAAGGTAGCATTAAAATACGAACGACCAACAATTTCAGAAGTTTGTACCTGGGAGAAAAATTCGTGGGAAGAAGACACGATTATAAGTCATTTAAAAAAATCAGAATAAGTAATGCTATATATGGTATTGAAGATGACGCAGTTTTTGAAATGAGTGACAACAATTCAGACGAAAGTAACACGAACGAGACGAGTGATAACTGATAGTACCGAGAATGAAGATGAACTGAATATTGTTAGTACTACGAGTTATTTATTTATTTATTATTATAGTAATCAACAGGTATAAAACCCAATAGCAGATTACACTATAACAAATATAAAGAAATATAAAGAAAGCCTTAAATAAGCGTATACAAAAAAGAGATAAAAAATAAAGAAAATTCAAGTAGTAAGGCAATTACAAATTGTACTTAAAAGATATGTTAACAATAAACAAAAAATAACTATAAAATATATTTTTTCTAAAAATCATCTTATAAATTTGAGGTGCGTCTTATCGTCGCATATAGGATAATATCGTTGTTTTTGTTTCAATATTTTTAAAACATCGATTTAATTAATTCGATGTGTTAACAATCTCTAGCGTCTCTATAGTTAATCAACTCTTCCAGCCCATTCCTTCCCGGGCATTAATGTTTTTGGTCGTTACAAATCCCTACTTCTAGACGCCTTTTTGCAATGCATAACATGTGTATGTTTTACGGTGCTATTCTGTATGGCCACTTATAAAATTAACGGCGCTGTTAAATTTCAGTCTCACTTTAACTTATCTGATTTTAAATTTGTTAGAAAGTGACAAAAAAAAAATAACATCACTGTAAATTTTTGTTTCCAGGGTTTACTTGCTAGCTATGGAAATCATTGTGCATTACAGAAAATCGTTAAAATGCAACCATGAAGTCTGTAACCAAAAGACCTAGCTTCTTTTGCTTGCCATGTTTCGAGACGGATCGTTTTCCATGCGACAGATATCGGTCCACCGCTACGCTCGAGCTGAGTGTCCTGATTACAGACTTCATGAGTGCAACATACATCATATAGATATTATACTAGAGTACGCGAGTGAGCCGTGAAAGTGCCTGCAATTCAGAGAGAGAAAAGTTCCTTATCTCTATATGGTAACTAATGATACAAAACAATGCTGATTTGAGTAAACATATATAATGATACGGAACGTTTGCAGCGTTCTCTCTCTGAACTGCAGACACTTTCACTAATGGCAAGCATACCAGTGTTGCCAGAACTTTTTTGTTTTGCGTACTAGATCAGGGTTGAAAAAAATAGAAAAAAGTACTAGAATTTTTTTAAGATTTTCCAACCACAAATGACCTTTTTTAAACAACCTGGCTTAAATATTTTTGTTGTGTGCACAATTGGAGAGCAAAAAAAAAAAAACGAATGACTATTTTTAACAACCTAATTTCACAAATTTTATATGGGCACAATGTACAAGAGAAGATCCTTTCATTTCCACAACAAAAAAGTCTTTTTTTGGTAATTTCCCTTTTTTCGTTTGTTGTGGTGGGTGTGTGGACATTGGGTATTAAAAAGTACTAGATTTTTGCTTCAACGTACTAGCGTACAGAAAATGACAAAAAAGTACTAGATCTAGTACAATTGTAGTAGACTGGCAACACTAAAGCATACCCGCTAGCGTACTCTAATAACTTATATCTCTATGATATACACCGAACAAATAAAATGCATTAATGATGATTTCCATAGCTACCATATCAACAAAGCCCATGTCTGGTGTGCTGGTAGCCTCGTAGGTGCTGACTAAGAGAAGTTTACTGTACTTTCTATTATCTAATTTCTCGATGGTATGATACAGGTATACATCTACTTCATAATGACAAACACCGGATGTAAAAAAGCATGAAGGGGAAACAAAAGGGTGTCCCTATTCTTGTCTGCGATGTATAATAATGTTACTATACCGTGAGTAAATCGCGGAGTACTTGCCCAACAGACACTGTTATATTGTCCATATCGACGTCATAAATAAAGTACCTCGTATGAAAAACGCCTGACCAAGAACAATAATCCTTAGACAATAGTAACTATGCTGTTTCATCAGCGGGGTAAGACCTAAATAAATTTTGCGAGGCTCTCTGGAATGGGAAATCCCCGGCGGGTGCAAAAATCATCGCAACGCCAGAAAATGTTGCCAGACTAGATTTAAAAAAAACGAATGTGGTAGGCAAGTTGCCAGATACTTGCTAGCCGGCGGGATTTGTCGTTTTATGATGAGTATAACATCTTTACTTGCGGTCACGGCTTTTAATGGTCCTTGGAAAATATTTTTCATGAGTTAAAGAGAGCTGCATAAACCTTAGAGGCGCGAGGTCCCTCTGACCGCGAGCTTGTAGGTGGTGACCCATGTCACACGAGTCAGAATATTATGCAGTTTATAATTTATCACTTCCAAGAGCGTAGACATTTTTTTCTGAGATAAATAAAAAAATCAGTATTTTTTTAAATTTTATAAATACGAATCAAAAATATAGCTTCATTTAGCCACAGGGGTCTCGTAAGATTCACGTAATAATTCGGAACACGGGGCTCTAATGCAGGACTGACCCTAATTATTATTATGTCCTGGGGAGGGTAATTACCCCCTCTACCCCCCATATCTACGCCGTTAGTCACTTCCCTATAGTCATCTGAATATGATTAAAAAATATTGAAGTATTTTTTCATTCATGTTATCAAGTAACCATATGAAAGTATTCATCCATCAGATGTGATGTCACAGAAAATTAGAAATGACGAAATTTAGGTGGAAATAATTACTAAAAGGATTGAACACGGAAGAAACTATTGTGCGTCACCTTGATTTGACCTTAAAAATTTTTCATAGTTAATTTCACTTCAAATATGAATATTTATCTGTACATTTTATTTTAATATGCCTATGTATATTATTGATATTTTCTCATCATTTGAACTTAACAATGTTTCATAATTACCTACTCTTATTCAAAATGTAAATTAAGTATTCTCTCTTTATTGTATTACATCCATAAACGTAGAAAATTATTTTTTTGCACAACACAGCTTAGACAAACAAAAAATATATATTCACAACTAGCCGTTACTCGCGGCTTCGCCCGCGATTGGGATGAAACACGAATGCATTCCCATTATTTGGCATAGTTACTCCTTTCTCGACGTAGATCACCGTAATAAATTTCAATATTGAAGACACTCATGCGATCAACGTCCTGACAAACCTTGAAAATGACACACATATTGATTTTTAGACTATTTACTTCTTTTCACCCTCTGAAGGGTTTGTTTTTTTTATGAAACACGTGTTTATTTTTTTTTGGCAGGAGTAATCCTGCGCACTTTCGAATTGATTATTTCTCCATGCCAATTTTGAACCCCCGTTACACCCTTTTTGGGGTTGAATTTTCAAAAATCTGTTCTAAACGGATGTCTACATCATAATAACTATATGCGTGCCAAATTTCAGTCCAATCTGTCCAGTGGTTTGAGCTGTGCGTTGATAGATCAGTCACGGTTTTCTTTTATATATTTAGATTAAACCGTATGTAGGTATAATGTCAGCAGCCATGTGGAATCTAATCGGTCGTATCACAACGAGATTAATTTCGTTATTCGTGTGTCAATCACCTTTGAAATGACTGCCACAAGTTAGTTTTTTTCGTGGTTGCAGGTGAATTGACTTGCATCGATAAAGTTTACGGCGTCTTAATAAAATTCTTTTTGCATTATCTACAAAACAACTATTTACATGAATGTAAAATGACCCATTACGCACTAGTACGATAAAGTAAAACAAAACTGGCCGCGCTATACCAATTTCATGTGCAAAAATACCAAATATATATCGTGCGTGTTGGATATTACGGCTCGTGTGTTAAGACTCACTGACTCTCGTTTTAAACATGTGGCAGCAGCTCGCCGTAATAAAATTCATTACGACACTAGATATACAATCTACTATTCTGCGTTTCTTTTGCGACGCGACGTCTATGGTTTACGATTTTATTTGCATTGTTCGCGAATGCATTCGGATGAAAGATAGTCCAAGGTCTCTAAATCTAAGTGCTGTAATGAGTGTCAGTTCTTTTACCTATAGGCAGACGTACCGCATAGTTAACTATATATACAAAGTCATTAATTTCCACAATAACATAATACAGTAGCCTTTTTAAAGTCGTTACTCGACATGTTATTGCTTCCCGGGGCTTACTGTTTTCAACCGTTACGAGTTCCTACTGTAGTTTTCAGAGTATGTACTTATTTTTGGCTTAGACCAAGCACATATTAAATTACATGTACTGGAGATAGAACAAAAACAACTTAAACATTATTATATATCAAGATCCCAGATCCGCCAGACCTATGATTTTATCAGTAATTTACTCCCTTTCAAGCTAGCAAATTGGAATACGTAATACTGACAGTAAATTTACAATATTTAGTTAAAAACTGCATATGCCAATTTACTAGCTTGAAAGCAGGGGCCTTTTAGAGATAACAGGTTCTCACGGTACATAAAACACGTGCTTACCTACGTACGCAATGGTATTATGCATGCATATGAGTGCGAGTGAGAGCATTAGATGATTTTTTTGTTTGACAACGTCAGGAAATTTAGGTTTTTGATTTGTTTACACACACACAAGTAGTTCATGAGTTTAAAAGAGAAAAACTCCTGGAAACAAGTAAACAACCCACATTTCATGAAGCTGTCAAAAAAATCATCTAATACTTTCACTCGCATTCATATGCATGCATAATACCATTGCGTACGTAAGTAAGCACGTGTTTTATATAAGTACCTTAAGAACCTGTTATCTTAGAAAGGCCCTTGCTTTCAAGCAAACAAATTGGCATACGTTAAATATTGTACACTTACTGATAAATCTTAGCAGTACTGAAATGACGTAGGTCTGGCGGGTCTGGGATCTTGGTCTATTAGGGCACAATCATATTGTAGCAAGTATATTGTTACACTAACTCTCTCTCTCTCTCTCTCTTTCTTCGTCTAATGTAATATTGTCAAAATTACTTTTCCTTAGGAAAATTAAAGGTTGTTGTTAATTCTGAAAAAAAATAATCTCACAATTACATTCAGACAACAAATTGTTTCTGAAACCGGTCAAAAACTTGACTATTTAGTAAGCAAAATGACATGGGTCCCGTCAGACTTAAGATGTACAGTTCTACATAAATATACACCGACTCTGTTGTTATGATCGTGTTATGGTCTTTAGATGAAGTTGACGGCAAACGCATTCAACTGTTAATAATATGAAAAGAAAACAGGTGATTCAACAGATATAATTAGTACTTATTTATGTTCATACGCAGAACCAGTAAGCAATTAACAATGAATATAGGTAGTCAAGTTTTAGAGCATGGGAACCAAAATTATGAGTAAAGAAAGGTGAATGTGTGTCGCGGATAGAGCGTCAATTATATTTTGGAATTAATAGCTTTCGTTTTACGTTTACCCAATCTAATTCTTCTGTTGTGAAAAAAATGACTTATAAATAAAAATTGTTTTCTAAACTGAACACTGCTTTCGTTTTCCTAGTCTTGGGCATTTTAGTTCACTAAGAAGAACGCTCAATTTAGTTCATCATTATTCCGCAAACTAGTTTGCTCTTATAGTTCGTTAGTTCGCTGTTAAAATTCTTCAGGTTCGAAGGAAGAAGAGAAAAAATAGAATAAAATAGCGAAACAGAAATTTTATTAAAAAAATAAGATAATTTCTTAGTTTAATTTAATATTCTACAATAATCATTTATTATCGTCCGCCATCTTAATTGGGTGGTAGATAATATTGAACTATAACCGAACTGATTTTTTGATTGGCTGCGAACTACTTCACTCATAAGAGCACACTTCCGAACTGGTTCTTTCGAAAACTACACAACTCTACTTTTTTCATCAATTGGTAGTTTTAAAAATGTAAACAAAAAACGTATTTTTTATACAAATAAAAAATTCAGTTATTATTACCTTTTGATTATACACTAGTACTTTATCACAAAATTGAATTACAAATCGTCGTTGGTTCTGTAATACCTCCTACTTATGTGCAAAAAGTAAAATTTGCAGGAAAGGCCAAAAAGTGGTTATTTCAGCAATGGACTAGCAATTTCAGAGGTATATTACTAATTCATACTTATCTTCACTATACATGTTTAATTAAGACGAAGTATTTTCTTAAAAAATATTTAACATTAATTTCGGATTTATTGGCACATGGGAGGAATTATTTGATACAACTTTTCACATAAGAGTTATTTCCCCTTGTTGGTTACTGTAAAATTAATTTGGAGGTATTACAGAACCACCGACGAAATATTCTTCTGACGGCTTACTAACTGACAACTGTTTACTATAACTACAACTGAAAAACATTTGTGTCTCTGCAGCGGAGATTGACTTGTGACCACGGCAAGGTCACAAAAAAAATATAACTGTAACATCGAGATGTTACAAGTACCGATTCATACATTGTTATTATTTTTTAAATTTACTGATATTCAGATTAGAGCTTGGGAGCCGAGGTCTTGCAAAAAGAATGATGATGACGCTAAGTAAGAAATGACGTAATACCAGACCACTTGAGAGTATAAGTATGCGTATACCCGTGAAATTCAACTGCAAATAACTCTTATGTACTCGGCTTCGGTTGTCCATAAAAGGTATGAGAACAACTGATACATATATATGCATAATAATAAAACCACCTGTGCCCAGGAAGTCGATGTTAATTAGAAGTAACTGATCCATGACGAGGTTACTAACCAACAGGGCCAATGCAAGGGGCATCAAGGGTACTTGGAGAATTAATAATCAACATGTAACTTACCTTAGGGTATGTTTTTAATAGTGCATAATAAATAATCCAGGAAGATGACATTTTTTAGGTGAAGAATATGATAATATCTACGCTTCTTCTGACATGGAAAAACACTACTGACTGGTATGCACGAAGTAGCAATGATTGGTTTAGTCCAGGAGTGCTAAATTTTTTTCAAAAATTTTTAACTTAGCCATGACGTGCCGACAAACAACCAAAGAAATTTAGTTGTCAAAAAAGTGAATCAAACATAGATAAAAATAATAATTTTGATGATACATTGAGCGCCATGAAACTTATTCAATAATCTGTCGCGTACTACTTGTGGCACGCGTGCCATAGGTTCGCCACCCCTGGGTTTAGTCGATTACAACATTATTTTGGATATCAATTAGGTAAATTGTAACCGCCTCTTCTATTAATAAAATATAGTTTAAAAAAAACTAAAAAACACGCTTTATATCGGACTAAAAAGTAAAAAATAATTGTTTTAAAATAAGCTTAAAAAGCGTTGGGCGCTCGATGTACGAAAATGTGGAACAAAGCGCCCCACGCTTTTTAAGCTTATTTTAAAACAATTATTTTTTACTTTTTAGTCCGATATAAAGCGTGTTTTTTAGTTTTTTTTAAACTATATTTTATTTTTCACTTTTTAGTTTGAGGATCTATAAAAGAATTTATTAATCCTGGGGGTCCTAATAAGGATAATGGGAAACTGTTATCAAATTATTGCATTGTCATCGGTCCTTGATACGTATGCAAAGTTTCAAATTAATCAGACTTCGGGAAATTGGTGAAAATTATGCTCAAAGATTCCGTTACGTACATACATACTTACAACCCAAACTAATATAAAGCGTTTAAAAATAGAAAAAAATATGTAGATTGTAATTTAGCAATAACGTTTTTGGGGCATAGGTTAATAAATTGTTTTATAAAATTTTATTATAAAAAAAAAAAATATAATTTCACACCTTTTCGTCCTTATTGAAATTTGTTAATAAAAAATATAATCTTTTTATATTAATACTTATATGCAGGAACTTAGTGTAGGTATAATAAAATTATACATTAACTATACAAAACTTATTTCAAATTAAAAAATAATTGTTAATTATAATATTATTACTATTTTTTTACCATAACATATTCGTCCCGCTTTTAACCATAAGATCACAGCCTTAACCAATTATTTCTTAAAATTTTTAGAGGTTTCATTAAAAAAAATCGCTTTTGCATATACTTTAAAAAAATTATTTCAATAAAAACAATTCGTTATTTCTCTGCTTTTCCGTACGGTATAATACAATAATTAGCTTATTTATGATAAACTGAGTTTTTTTAAAATACAAATATTATTATTTTCTAAATATAAAAACTCAAAATTCCAGCAAACACATTAAACAATATCGTTTTTGAGCCGCTGTTTGTGTATTTATTTTGGCTCTAATGGTTCTTTCATTGAATTCGTTATTAGCGAATTTGAACTAGTCAATATGTTAGCCAACGGCATACACAAGTCAATCAAAACAAACATATCAAAATATAAACAGACAAATAAAATTCGTACCAGACAATATGATCACTGCTCAGCTGTTGAAAGTTGATCAATTGATTCAGAAACATTGACTCATATTTCACATGTTTTTGCACGGCATTACGTTATTTTATTTTTTTCTTCTTTAGTTTACCATGATGCGGTGCCTTTTCCAAGCAATTGAAGCTGAAAAACTACATACGTCATGGCAAATCAAAAAAGAATAAATGAAACTTGATCAAAAATATTACCTAATATATTTTATCTTTACATAAACAGGTAGCCCTGCAGAATTTGCGTCGTTCTTTGCCCTGGTCAGTGTTGGTGTGGCAAAGCCAGGCTGACCACGTCGCGTGAAGCTCAGCGCAATTGGCCCAGAAGTCGGCGTAGGGACACGAATTCGTACAAAGTTTCTTGGCTCGGCAATGGCCATTACACGAAGAACACGGAGCACCTCGTTTGTAGGGTCGACCTAGTCGGCCTGATCGATTGCCACTGGAACGTAAAAAAATAAAAACGTTTGAGCCTTACATGTCCTGTTTTGGCTTCAATGAATTATGATCAGCCAAATTTTATATGGAGCTAAATTTGTTGACGAATCAAATGTTAACCCAGTAAAATGATTTACGCAATGACCAATGCGTTTGCGATTGGAGTCAAAAAATTACATATTGACAGTAAAATCGACTCACATTGGACAATAATTGCAGACGTAATTGTAATAAATTTTTTGTTTTCCAGTTGTGCTATTCTGAAGACATTTGCTGAATCCACAACCTACTTTATGAGTGGAAGACCAGACCATTTGGGTATAGTGACCGATCACCTTAAGTTGATTCTTTGTTGATCCATACGTGAAATTGTCTTTTTCCAAATACCAAGTTTCTACGGCGAAAAACCTGAAAGTATAAAATTTATATTATTTGTATTTCTCAATTTCCGGCACGTGTACACTCGGGTGGATTTTGATTTGGCATCGAAATAATCAAGAACGAACTTTTAAATCACTTTACTGTATCTCATAAGTTATAGACGCTGATGAACTCAGTTGTTTAGCGTCTATCTGTCCCTCTTATAAGTTATATTTATAGCATATAGTTTACCCCATGTCACTACTCGTTCCTTTTTTATCCTAGCGGAAAGAAGTGAACAGTCTGTATTTTATTGCGGATTTTCTCAGATATTTTGTTTGACACCCTGACAGAACAACGTGTTTCTAAAATTTTTGTACTCACACCTACAACAGAAGTAGCAGTTTTGTTAAAAAAATGTACCCAAACTTTAAATTTACTATACTTTGTGCTTGACTATGATCAGGTCTAAAACCGACATTAACCGCAGACGAATCTGCGAGCAAAACCTACTTAGTACTTACGTACGAGTGAAGTCAAGATTTTCAATTTTATCGAGTACAAATTTAAATCTCAAAACAGACAAGTAGGAAAAGTTTATTAAGTGCCTTTCAAAATAAAACCTTTTTCTTGAAATAGAAAATTACATGCAAAAAATTATACATCAACATAAGAAAACAATATTTATTGTGCAATTGTGAAAAATAAACAGCTAAGTTGAAATATTGTTGTAGTTTTGAGAATAATGACTCCGGATTCTAGTCATGTTGACAGAATCAACAGATGCAAATCTAATGCGAATTGCGAATACGCCTTCTTTATAAACATGCGACGTACTGTTTTTGGCATTAGAAAATATTACAGTGGAATATCAATTCCAAATAATCAAATATATAACATTTGTCAATTTTATTATAACTGTAAGCAGCGGAATATTGGTTTTAGATGGGTAATACTCCAAAAACCGCTGAACATCATTCTGCAATATAATTATAATCAGCACAAACAAAATATTTGGCTATGGTCAAGGTTGCAGCCTTTGGGTAGGCACCAAAGAGTATTTGTTTTTGAATGAAATATAAGTAAAATATGTTTACGATATACCTATTATTTATACAAGTAAAAGTTTTTTTAAATATAGTGACCCTTTGCAATGTAAATAAATCATCAAATAAATAAAATTGACGACCAATTTTTCTCAGACCAATATATTGACAAAAAATAAAAAAATAACAAATCAATATAACACAAGATGACGTTTCGATCCGGATTTAAATAAATCGTGTTGTGAAGGAATGCTTTTCAATTCTTTTTATTTTTTCTCATCCATTCATGAACTTGTAAATACTGAAGAGTAAAATTTTCTACATAATAAACTTTAAATGTTTTTTTAGTGTTTTAAAATTACATAACCCTTTCTCACAGGTACAGCCTGGGCGCAGTGAAGGCGAATCTATGACCCGCGGGTCAGACACTGATCCACGCAGACTTTTTAAATGACCCACGTGCTTATTTCTATAAACTCATTTTTTATATCTTAAAAGTCAATAATACAAAAAAAAGACGCCCTTGTTATTTGCTGATACTAATTGCTCGTGTCACATCCTTAATATTCCACTGTAAAAATTGCTGATAATAAATTATCCCAGTTTAATATGTTATACGTAATGGTTCTATCACACTCATTCACAATACTTTGTATAGCTCTATCTTGTTTCACAATGCTTCACATGCTTACAAATCATCAACACTACAAAAATATAGCAGAATGACTTTCAAATAAAACAATGAACTTTTAATCATTTTAATATCAAGGTTATTCGTTCAAAGTTTTTTTAAGCTTTGTAGTTGATACAGAACCATATTTTACATCTGAAAAAACTATTATTACTTATAATCAATAATGATATGTCATCGGTTGTGCAGAAGCCGATTATATAAAGATATCCGACGCTGATTTTATCTATCAGCTTTTAACAGAAAAAAAAAATAATTTGCATTAAGGCTGACCTATACCACAGTAGAGTTGTGAAATAAATAGCTTTGCGTTGTAAAAATCACTATGACCTCAGCCGTCTAAAATGATCACTGTGATCTGACAAGAGGTAACTACGTTCCGAAGTAACGTATATTGTTCCATGTCACCGCAATCACGACAGTCGCTCCAACCGAGTAGTTGTAATGTCCGACTGAGTGTTTGCTCGGTCGGGATCGACGTAACAAAGTCACGATGATTTTTCACTGTGATAACCCATTTATCGAGGAAGACTATAGGCTATATAATAGCACGCTACGACGAATAGGAGCGGAGCATCAATGAAAAATGTTGCAAAATGTACCTAACTCAAAATTTGTCCGTCCGACAAAAACTTTTGAACGGTAACTCCGATCATCATGAAATTTGGACACAACATTCTAAGATGAATGTGTGTACTCATGTCCTTCCCCCCCCCTCCTGTCCGTTCTTTTGCACCCGGGTGAAACCGGGCGGGACCGCTAGTGACCTATAAGCTTTGCAGAGGGATGGTGAATACAATGCAGCGGTTTTCTATAAAGCTATGTGCGAAGTGCAAAATTAGTCTCTTCGTTTTCTGAAGTCGATTAAAAATAATGATGTATGTATATGTGACAGTAGTTAGATAAAAGGAGACAATTTATATCGATATTGCAATTAGCTGGTGCAGGTGAGCCTTAAGTAGTTGCAAATTCTCAAACAAGTCTGACAATATTAATTTTTTATGTAAATACGCTTATTTTTTGTTTTCGGTTACAATCTGTGAAATATTTAAAAAAAAACTTGTAACGACGCTGTTTAAATATTCTTATTATTTAAATTTATTCAACTCTGTTTAAGAAATTGATTTTACGGTTTATTATTTTTAAAAGAAGATCACCCGTGTCTGGTAAAATAAAAATTATTATTATAAATGAGAAAACTCAAGGATTTTTGACGTAAAGGTCGTAGTCAAAAGTAAACAGTCTTTGGATTTGTTGCAAATACACAATAACCTATCTGACAAACTACAAGTTAATAAAATAAATAAGTTTTCGTTTGCGTAACTGTTTCATCCACGGCCCTACTAATACAAAACAGAGTAGTTTATTTATTTAACCGATTTGAAGAAAATGGAAGTATCGTGAGATGATCGAAAAATTGTGTCCGAAATAAGTTCAGAGACTGATTGTACTACCAACGTATTTTAAAATTCTATATAACTTTTTAATTATGAGGTAAAAAAAAAATAAATGTAGTTTGGTAATACTTGTATGTGATCTTTCCATTAATGTAAAAAAATGTTTTATTCAAAAATTAAATTGATTCTCTTTCAATGAAAAATCCGCCAACCTCTCCCCAACCGAACACAAAAGTGAAAACCTTTCACTTAGATGTTATTTAAACTGATTCGGTTATGAGTTAGAAATGCCAACCTCGTGAATACGCGGCTGACGGAGGCGTAGGATCAGCGGTTCCGTCTACTCCAGCCTGCAAACCATTGTATGTTTCATTAAATACCCGTGAACTGGTTCATAGGGTTTGAGTATCACTGGCTTTCCTGCTGATTTAGGTGGGTAATTTTATTTGAGAGACGATTAATCAAGGCTAAGAATATTATTGACTCAATAAATAAATCAAGCCTAAATTAAAAAATTCCATGCAACATACACTGCTTCATGGATATTTGTTTACCGCAACATTGCGATCTGTCAGACAATAATGTAACGCGTCCATATATGGAAATCTCATTTTGCTTCCTTGATTCAACCGAAATCGCACTCAAGGATTATACCAATTCATTATTTATAAATATCTCCGTAGAAGAAATTCTAAATCCTTTTTCGCTTCGATAACTTCCTTATTGTGTCAAATAAATTAGCATATGAAGCAATAACCGTAACCATTGCTAGAGGCGCCGACAGGAATCGTTTTTATTTCTTAAACGAATTTAATAATCATAAGTATTTAGGTAAAAACATGCTCTGAATAGTTATACAGTATGTTTGATTTCAACCAAAATAATGACATTAAAATTGATATTATCGAACGGCAGGCTCAGTCTATGAACATACATGACAATCAAGGTTAGCAGATTACAGAGGTTGCCTCGTTCCATCTGACCAATCAGCTTAAGGGTGGGAATGAGCTCAGCTGGCGGACTGTTCATATTATTATCAACCTATAATGAGAATATCAAAAATGTCATTTATATTTAATTATGTAAATATGTTACCAAAAATTCAATTTATTAACATTTGTTAAATACTGCCATTAAAGTTTATAAACAGCAGCCGTTGATATGCAATCATTTGACATATCCACCGGATGACGTCGTCCCTCTACTAGGCAACTAGGCAACCTCTGTAATACACTAGCCGTGGTGGCAACGTTCTTTTTGACAGTAAATAATAATAAAGAAACAATTTATATTTTCAATATAGCAACTTTAATTTAAACCTTTTGCCTACTATTTTCGTATGAGTTAGTCTACTATTTGATATAACTTGATTAATAATATTATACCATTTCCTCCTTTTGTTTTCACATATCTTAACAAAACTGCGGTATATCTTTACGTCTATTATAAACATCTATGCATTGCAAGCATGCTAAGATTGCGAAGGTTAACAAATAGTTCATAAATCTACTCATGTTTAACGACAATTACATCAATTGACAAATTATATTCATCATCACTTGCAATCTTGCAGATTCTATATGATTTAATTCAAACACCAGCACGAGCGCCTTGAACCCAACTACTTATGTTGTAGTAGGTACTTTTGGAATGTCTCTTGATAAGTTATTGGCATTGTGGTCTATTTTTCTACATAAATGGATGACTGAATTAAAATACTGATGCCCAGTTGCAGAAAGCGTTGTCGGAAGATTCTGATTTGACAATGGCTTAGATTGTGAGCAGTTTTAAATCGATCCTACTCGCAAAAAAAAAAAATTGGTTGTCTGTAAAGTCGGTTTACGGACGATAGTTTTACGTGATAACGTATTCCGAATACTACATAACCTAAATTCTACAATAATAATTATAATAATTCGAATCTATGATATTGCATCTTTCGCTTCAAATTTAGGTTAATTTTATTTATTAAAATGACTCACCACCTATAATAATAGATAATTGTTTTTTTTAACTTTCTTTCTTTCGTATTTATTTTAAGTCTCAAAGATTAATTGTCAAAATATTTTGAAAACAATTGTTTCAGTGTTTATATAAAATTCCAAAACCTACTTACAATATTTAAATAAATTCATACGTCAAAAAATTGATTTTTATAATGATAAAATTTGTATGAAAACGATTTTTTCGAGAGATGAGACCTAGCTAAAACGATTTTTTGCCCCCCAAAATCCCTTTTCAGTAAATTTCATCCAAATCGTTAGGGCCGTTTTCGAGAAAAGCACGCACAGGGTCAGGCGGAACGTTAGGAACGTTAGAAACGTTACACTTTTTCGTGCATGCAGCCGGTGTTTCATCATTTATAAGATTGGTGATTCATCAATTTATAAGACGTTATCACGTCAATAATTGATCGATTGAAACGATATTTTTCTTAAACTGTGCATTCATGTACTTAGCATAGTTTTTTGTACGAAAAAACGCTTTTCGACGCATTTAGCTTGAAAAGCGATTTTTTTTTCTATGTCGGACAATCATTTGTTTTTGTGTGAGTACAATCTAATGTTCTAGATGACAGGGAGTTTCAATACGACATTAGATTGCTCTTGATGTATGGAAACTGTAATTATAATATCACAATCTATAAGGTCATTGCCAAATCAAATTTTTTGACAATCTTTTCTGCAACCCAGCACGAATCAATTTAATTATTAAAATGTATTAAAAAGTCAAAACTAAACATAATCACGATGGATCTATACTGTTAACTATTGAAAACTTTTGATGAGTATCTGCTTTCCTGACTCCATATCATCAGGTCAAAGACATAAAAATATTGTGTTGTCATCGGAATTAAGTACATACGCGATGTTTCAACTCGGTCGGATATCTATAATATGGCTCGTCCCCATTTGGCACAATGCACTTAATAAATCTGTAGATATATGGACCAACCTTATTATATTAGATTGAACAAAAAAATTAATTGTACTTTAAAAAATATGTTTCCGTAACCCCTGTTTCTTCAACGAATTAAAATAATAAAAATAGTTTCTGAAGACGTCGAATGTAACAACGTTTTAATTGTTTTTCGGTTTGATTTCCTTAACCGTAAATTATTTCTCGAATGAAATAAATTAACGTCTTCTATTGCTAAAGTCATCTAGCGTGTACAATATATCAATCTTTTAATAGGTTAAATTAATGTAGAATGTGCGGTTTATTAAACTGATTAAATACAGTTTCTTAGATTTTAAGAGTCTGTGGTTTTTGTACAGTCATAACAATTATTTAAATTACTTTCTTTGGACTATTTTATATACCTGAATGACGTACTAAAAATACTACATTTTTTGACAAAGTTCTTCCCTATTTCTGTCCTTCGGTTGCCCATCCCGGAAAGCTATCATTATCACGTTATAATAAAGCTTAATAATTACAACTTTTCAAAAAAAATCATCATTTTCTGGTAGAGTATGGAAATGTGTCATAAAACTATGATATTATTTTTAAGGTGCAAAAACGTATTAACAATAAAATATGGACAATATACATAATAACTAGTTCAGATGGTCTTTAGAGACAGTTTTAAAACAATTGCTTTAGCTGTAGAGTCCAATAATATTTATTGTTGATTAAACGTCAGTTTATAATGAAGAAAGTCAAAGTGGATTTATTTCTAATTTATGTGTAACAAATTATAAAGATGTAATAATATTTATTTATATGCCTGGAGGATAGCTTAAATGACTAATACGGTTTTAATATTTCATAAATATATCTGTATATGATATTATATCACTACCGACAATCTGATTGCTTTGGGCTACCAATTAAACATTTGAAACATAATATATCAAACCATAATAAAAGTTCAAAAAACGTGTATTGTTTATAACCACTCTAGAAGCAACTGTGAGAAATGAATCAGATCCGAAGTAGGGCTTCGCCCGAGACCGAAATTTTCGTGAACAAAACAAGACCAACGCAATAACTGTTAATGAGTTAATAACCAAATTATAACTTTTTTGTTGCGAGAGTACCGCAGCATCATCAATACGTCTTTTAGAAAAGGGGAATGGACCGAAGCAAAACAAGACGATGGTCAATAATGAAGCGACATCGAAACCGCAACGATATTTTCAAAAAATGTATCTTGGTTCGCTTCATTGACAGCTATTTTTAATAAGTTTTCGTCGGTCTGATCTTATAAATCGCCTGGAGAAGAGATATATTTCTCTTTTCCTGCTGTTAATGAAGAACTTTTAAGTAAAATGAGTGTAGATTACTTGGGCTAGATTTAAATCTAGGCTCAAGAATCAATCCAAAGCAACTTCTATGAGGCTTGTTTACACTTTTCTCATTTGTTTCGAGAAAAATAACAAAATGCAATTAAGTGCTTACCATGGCACCTGATGAGATGCAACAAATATGTTTTGTCCACACGATCCAAACTCATCTATCCACCGACCAGTCTCGTTGTCATGTATTAACAGAGAGCACTTGTCCGCCCATCGTTGTGCAGCCCGAGCCGCACCCTTATGCCAACTCTGGAATGAAATTTATAATTACAATAGTAATATATGCGACCAGAAAACAAAAGCGATTATGTCATATCATGTTTTCTGCATCTTCAATTTGTTTTTGAGGCCGCCAACACCCAGTGGATCCATGTACCAATTCGAATTTTCAATTCACCGTTTTTAATGATATACATTGAAAAATCATTTCCTACTTTTGCCAGCTCTTCCATTCGAGCCTAAGAGCTGAGGGCTCGTAATAGAATGATCACGCTACATAAACAACAGCTCGGCTATTCTATTTTGATTATCATTGTATAAAAAATGTTGCATCTTTACACACACTGAAGTGGGTGTCAAAATGGTTTATAAACTCTTCATTAGACATATAAGATTCTAAAAAAAAATACAGCATTGCCGGGGAATACAATTAATCCAAATTATGAAAAAACAGCAATTAATAGATTGTTAAAAAAAATAATTTCCATAATTTAATGTTTATTTATATTTTTGAGGGTTCGTTCTTATGACATAATTGTAGAAAAATGCTCAACAAGAAAAATTTACGATTACTATAGTAAATTCATAACTGATAAGTGATAACAACACTTTGAATCTTAAAATCTGACATAAACGGTATTGTCTTGTGACTGTACAATGTACATATACATTGTTACGTGCATAAATGACCAGACAGTGCAAAACCACTCCTCCATACCAATTTCGGGCATAAAAAACTCCTTGTATAAATCACATTATTATTCTCAGGATTCGAAGAAACCTGTAATTAATTTTCGAAGTTACCTCCATCATATTTTATTCGATTCGTGATAACGTACCTTATAGCTCTGAAAGCTTTTGTATTTATTATTTTTTTATTATTACTAATTATTAGCAAACGTGGTCTTCAATTGTACGCGATCAGATACAAATTTTTAAACAATGACCTCTTTAAATAAAGCTTGTAAGGAGATCACTCCGTGCTTATATCTAAACTCTAAATGAGTCGAATCTAATTTTTATGCGACAAAAAGGTGAGATTGCATATATACACCCTCTTTTATAGCACTGAGGGCTAAAAAGTAAAGAATAATTTATTTTTAAAAATAAAGATTTTCTGCAATAGCGATCATAGTAAATCCCCCTAAATCGAGTTGGGGGACTTCCAATCGCTGTTGAACAAAATGTTTATATGAAAAAAATATTTTTTACTTTTTAGTCCTCATTGCTATAAAAGAATTTTTTTTAAACTCTAATTATAATTATAACCCTAAAAACCAACACTAAAATGACTATAAATTATTTAGATATATGCATACATTTATAAATATTTATAATAAGTATAAATTATTGTATTGTCTTGGGTTCTTAATACGAGTGAAAACTAAAAACGATATCGATTTATTAATTAATAAATTGATGAGGTTTTCCTCGAATATTTTCTTATGTACTTTAGGAAAATTTTATATGAATTAACAGAGAAAAAGTTGAGATTTCGAAAATTGTAAAAAAATATATGTTGCTATTCCGATCGATTTTCAAGTACAAAAAATATTCACCTCAGCAGTTTCCGGTAGTAAGTCTAGAATTGAACAAAAAACTAAACTTTTCTTTTTTTTTATAATAAGTATAGGATAACCGAATGATTCACTGTTACTACTTTCGGTGAACAACCGATATGTTTTGTTGTGCGACGGTATAATAGACATTACATTCTATTAATTTATTATTTACTGTTTATAAGAATAAATTTTCAAATTATTTTGATCATAAAAATTAACTGTCAATATTTAAATTTATTTTATGTGAAATCAAATAAAACATAATTTATTACGCTTTAAAAATTATGTACAGGTACCTTAGAATGGAATCGCGAATATTATCAACCTTATTAACTTGCGTTTACTAAATGTATTAGACAGCAGCGTTATACTTACTATTCTGAGCAGGATTAATGTAATAAATTTCGCAATATAATTTATAAACTATATTTTATTTATTTTGTCAATTGATAAGCCATAAAACCAGAATTGTAATAAATTTCACGAAAGCTACCAAAAAAAATTTGAAACTTTAATGCCAGGAATGGTTTCCTGGCAATAAATTTGTTGTTCGTTTATAAATAAAAAAAAATGAACACTAAAATATAGATTACCGCATTTATTGAAAAAACGATTTTTTAATCTTTTACCAGATTCTTATCCTGCTTGTAATCCGAACCAATCAATGCTGGAGGGCCCGAAGCATTAAATTATAGAGTAGCTATGTATACATTTAGATTTTAGGACGCTAGAGTAAAACGCCAGATTAGTGGCAATGTCGGGCTATTGATGGCCGGATTAGTGAGTATATGAGATTATGTAAAACACATTATGATCAGTTAACAGAAATACAAGTATTTCATATAAAGAAAGTAAATAAATGCTTACCATGGAAAGCATATCAGATGCTGGAGGAACCACTCGAGTTCTGTAAAAGTTGTGAAAGAACACAATCTTTTTCTGGACTCGTCGATTGCTGGTGATCAAGTGACGTTTGTGAATTTTGTCTCCATAGTATTTCGGCTCTACAATCAAAAATTGGGATTAGATTCGTTGTCGGCATAACAATTTAGTTTTTTTTTAATTTTCAGGCAGATATTGCAAATTATAAACGCTCGACAAAGGAGGTCATAAGCGTCATTTATAAAATAACAGAAAAAAAATAATATTTTATAGATCAATTAAAGTGGAAACAGCATTTTTAAAGTACTAGAAAAATGCCACATGGTTGTGTAAGATAAAATATTTAAATTTCTTACTTACTTCTGTCAACTTTCCAGCTCTGTACACCTACGCACGCGCAGACGGCTAACAAAATAATGTTTGAAATTGTAACCATCTTTGTTGACGTCCTGAAACAAAAAAAAATGATTTACCTAAAATAGCAAACAAACTGATATATTATTATTAATACTATTTTGGATAAAAAGAAAAAATCAATTTTTTTCCGATAAACAAAAATTACAATAAATAGGCATGATTATAAGACATTTAGATAATAAATAGTGATGCTTTTCTTAGATTGTAGATTATAGACGTTCTGAGACTTGAAAATAGTCAAGAAAGTGGGGATGCCATTGTTTATATGGCGCATTTATATGTCGTATATTTAAAACCCCAAAATTTCAGGTTCTAATCTGAGGAGTAGTGAAAGTATCAACTGAATTTTCAGTTCGTCATAATAAATAAAATTTAAAAAAAAATAATCGGATTGAATAGATTAATGATTCCTAAGCAATCCGCTTTAAGGTCTACATCTATTTATCTAATTTATATTCAAGTTTTACTTACAAGAAATAGAAAGTAAGAAAATTAATCAGGGTGGACTAGTTATGATAAGAACCACAGATAACTCATAAGAACAATGTTTAATCCATTTAGAAACCACTAATTTACGATATTTTTATAAGTTTAGCATGATCTACATTTATAACTTTAACTATATCTTATAATTGTCTAGCTGAATGTGATTATGTGAACACGATACTACAAATAAATAATAAATTATGCCTATAAATTAAACCACAACCGTATTAAAAAAATTTTTCTTAGTGATACAAAGTTGGTAATTATAAATAGATTATTGTGGACTAATTCTGGTGTTCCTCATGTTCGATTACCCATTTGAATTTTCGGTGAAAACAAATATTTTTTAACACGTCCTCCATAAAATAATTGTTTTCCATGTGGTCGTGAAATCACACATTTAACACATAGAGCTATAAAATTACGCAAAATAAAATAATTAATTAAACTATTTTGTGATAACCGCCAACTGGCTATAAATCTACATCATATATAAATACGGGAAGGAAAAAAGTTGTGGTAACGATTTTAGTGCGTTAATTCGCACACATTGTGATGGAACACGCATCGTTCTCTTCGGTAATGAGGGGAAGTGCGTAATATACGTTTCATCACGATATGTACGAATTAACACAGATAAAATCGATTCAGGAGAAATCCATGTAACAACGTTCAAATTAAATATTGAATTAACACAGATAAAATCGATTCAGGAGAAATCCATGTAACAACGTTCAAATTAAATATTTAATAAATTACGGTCGAATTCTGTGTAGCCGCTATGGTTCCATCTCAAGATTAAAACATAGGAGAGATAGTTAAAAGTCATAAAAATGTGTCTTTAAAAATTTTAAATTCGTAAACGACCTTTCTATGGATTATAATTTTTTTTTATTCGACGGATGATAAGTAAAGCCGGGCCTTACAATTTATGTCAGTAAGACTTTGTATTAATTAGCTTACAACTGTTATAGTATTGGCACGCATTCGTAAATTACAATTAACAATTAATCTAATATATGCAAAGTCTGTAAACACAGGTGTTCGCTAGTAAGGTTAATTGTTTCGAGTTCTCTAATATAATAACTCTTTTAAAAACTTACAGTTTCCAAATTAGAAATAAGAACTCAACTTTTCATTTTTAAAAATATGACTACGATATGGCTTATTTGTATCCTGCGATAAACTAACGTAAAAATAATTATTTTATATTGATATTTGTGTCAATTATTGTATTTGCAATATGCATTTACAATACAGTAGACTTCCTCTTAACGGAGCCAGGCCCTTACGAGACAAGAGTCCTGGTGGGAATCAATACAGATTATAAAACAAAGCCCCCCCCCCCCCTTCCGCGTCTGTCTATCTGTCTGAACGCGATAAACTCAAAAACTACCGAACGGATTTTCGTACGGTTTTCACCAATGGACGGAGTGATTCAAGTGAAAGGTTTATGTGTATAATTCAATAATGTTTTGTGTAAATAGGTTGAAATATGACGATGATTGTTAAAGATGTTGGAAAAAATCAAGCCGACTGCGGACTGGGAGTTTTCATCGAAAACGCTGCCTAATTCCTTTGAGATATAACAAAACAATGTATGGTGGAATCGTTTCTCTTTTGTAGGTCTACAGAAAAGTTCGCAATGGTACATGTCTACCTTATAAGGATAGCTTACTATACCCACTTTAATATTAAGCGCTTTTCGTGAATATCAATTTTGCAAAGTGTCGACGAAAAAACGGTGGCGATCTACAAATTCGAGCGAAACCGGACCCGAGCCGTTAGTATATAATGTTACTTTTTTCTATCAATACTTTTTTCCTACCATGCAATTTTTAAGTACATGAGTTTTGTTGATACGGTAGCTATATGGAAATCATTAGTACATTACAGAAAATCGTTCCAAATAAAATGCAATATAGACCGGTCGCCGAAGGGAGGTTCGTATGCATTTTAAGTGAAACGATTTTCTGTAATGCAGTATGATTTCCATAGCTACCGTACCAACAAATTAAGAGGGAGTTTACTGTAAGGAACATATTTGCAAACAAATATTTACTTTGAAGATAAAGCAAGGGCGCGACGAGGTATACTTATTCGAAAAAAAATTAAAATGATTATTTCATTTATTCAAGTGCGTTATAATATTTACAGGACGTTTGTAACACATTTTGTTTTTATATTGTAGGTATTTTTTAAATTTTGAAAAACTCCAAATTACAGTGGCGGATATACCAGCAAGTTGAGTAGGCTTGAGCGTAGGGCGGTAAATTTGGGGATCGAGTTTTTTTTTTAGCCGGTTTAAGACGATTTTCTGATGTCTTGCAGAAAGAAGTCATCTTTTCGATGACTTTTCCGTCTTCCCTTTCATTGTACATTCATCGGTACCGCAAACTTCTATATTCTATGGTAAAACACCCAATTATCGCCCCCCCAACCAATAATAGGCCTCTGCCCACACTTTGTATGAGTAAGAAGAGAGCAAAATTTCGGTAAATATATTTCACACTCTTCCCACTATCCACTCATACAAGTTCGACTACTGGTTGGGGGTTGCGAACTGGGTGGTTTGTGCTGGTTTGTATACCTATTGGTATTTGGTATTGGTTGGGTATATCTGAATAAAAAATTGTTGCAAAGAAAAAATGTTTTGTTTCAAATATTCTTCGTTTAGAACCCTATAATTGGGAAACTGCCAAATTATATTCCGTCATTAAAGTGTAAAAATTGCTCTCGGAAAACTTTCAAACTGTGGTCGGAAAAGGTATTTTTTTTTTGTCGTACAAATTATACAAACAAAAACATGATATTTGTCAATTTTTATTTACAGCACATAAGATTTCAAATTATGGAACGTCTGATTAACACTTTAAAGTTTTTTTCTTTACAAATTTTACTAAAAATACTGAGAAAGAATTTATCAACATTGTTTTGAAATTTGGATTAAAATAATAAATTGTCTGTGTAATTAATATTATGTTTGTAAAAGTGTGGTAAAATGTGTACTACTATAATATGAATGACTACGTCGAATATGTTCGTATGTGAGAATTATGAACGAGTTGAATATCTCCGGTATGGTCTAGTGGCTAGGATACCTGGCTTTCACCCAGGAGGCTCGGGTTCGATTCCCGGTACCGGAATTTGTTTTTGCTTTTTTTTTCAAATACAATTTATTTAAAAAACACATTTTTATTTCTATAATTAATTTTTACACATTATTTATAGTAACAATTTTTATTGTTGTTATTTGATATTTATAGATTAACCTTGACAGTGAAATTATTTATACAAATCAATTGGTATGAATTAATAGGAATGCAGACTGCATTCAATTCATAAATTATGCAATCGTTAAAGAAGATGGCAAAGTCAAATTTAATTTAAAAATTGTATTTAAATATAGCTTCCACTTTATAATTTACTAGCCGCTACCCGCGGCTACGCCCGCGATTGAGATGGAAATCGACTTTTGACATGCATATCAGGGGTTGAGGTATTGCACATATTTTGACAAACAATTTTCTTATTTTTCGTAAAAAATTTTTATTTTTTTTTAATAAAAAGTATCCTATGTTACTTCTAATACCTTCAAGAGTGTATGTGCAAAGTTTCATGATGATCGGTTAAGTAGTTTTTGCGTGAAAGCGTAACAAACAAACTTACATTCGCATTTATAATATTTCGTTTTCATAAAATTTGTAAGTCCGGTCCTGTCGGGCCGATTTTAATGAAATTTTAATAGCACATTTTAATCATTACTAAAGGGTTAAATTTCAATTTTGAAACGATTCGGAGAAATTTTTCGGTATTTTTGGGCCCAAAAAATGTTTTCAACCCTTTCTTATTTTTCGTAAAAAATTTTTATTTTTTTTTAATAAAAAGTATCCTATGTTACTTCTAATACCTTCAAGAGTGTATGTGCAAAGTTTCATGATGATCGGTTAAGTAGTTTTTGCGTGAAAGCGTAACAAACAAACTTACATTCGCATTTATAATATTAACTAGCCGCTACCCGCGGCTACGCCCGCGATTGAGATGGAAATCGACTTTTGACATGCATATCAGGGGTTGAGGTATTGCACATATTTTGACAAACAATTTTCTTATTTTTCGTAAAAAAATTTTTATTTTTTTTTAATAAAAAGTATCCTATGTTACTTCTAATACCTTCAAGAGTGTATGTGCAAAGTTTCATGATGATCGGTTAAGTAGTTTTTGCGTGAAAGCGTAACAAACAAACTTACATTCGCATTTATAATATTTCGTTTTCATAAAATTTGTAAGTCCGGTCCTGTCGGGCCGATTTTAATGAAATTTTAATAGCACATTTTAATCATTACTAAAGGGTTAAATTTCAATTTTGAAACGATTCGGAGAAATTTTTCGGTATTTTTGGGCCCAAAAAATGTTTTCAACCCTTTCTTATTTTTCGTAAAAAATTTTTATTTTTTTTTAATAAAAAGTATCCTATGTTACTTCTAATACCTTCAAGAGTGTATGTGCAAAGTTTCATGATGATCGGTTAAGTAGTTTTTGCGTGAAAGCGTAACAAACAAACTTACATTCGCATTTATAATATTAATATTAATATGATGTTCGGAAAGAAATGTAATAGGTGATTGATTAGCAAAATTTAAATTCAAGGTAACAGTTATTTTCCTCTGTTTTAAATTGTTCACCTATCCAGTGGTCTAAAAAAAATTATTATCAATTTCAAATAAGGACCTGCCTTGATATTAGTTTGGACTACACGCAGTGTTCAATTATATATGTTACGGTTAATACAAGAAAGTAGTTTATTCGCGAATTAACCGGTTAATACCCGAATTAACCAAACGTCAAGGATTGGTTAATTCGGGTATTAGCCGGTTCATTCGCGAATTGACTACTTTCTTGTATTAACCGTAACATATACACCAATATAGTCGGTCTGGTGAAAATGCGGGCCTTCTGATAACAAACTTTACATGATTACATAGTGTAAATTTTATTTTTTTAATCGGTTCAGTCGTTTTTTACAGACTTTAAAAAAGGAAGATATCTTTAGGTTGTGAATCAATTTTGACGAATCTTTTTCAATTTAACTGAGTGATTTCACATAAATTATACTTATATCAACTCAGCAGTTTAGTAATAAAATATGTATTACGGAAAAAGGCGTTCAATAACGAACAAATTATGTATAGACCAGTGAATAGATTTTGACAAGGAAAAAATTAATAGCAGAAAACGAATGATGAGGAAGGGAATAAACTGCCGTCAGACATACAGAAACCAAAAACTTTTTCGAATAATAGTACATTGTGCGACTAGTGAGAGAAGGAGAAGATTCCATGAGCGTGAAATTTGCCGCACGAGCGTAGCGAGTGCGGTAAAACGCACGCGAGTGGAATATTCTCCTTCGATCAATGGTCGCACATAATACTTTATTCAACTAGCAGGAGTAATATGTAATCGGGGCCCTGATAAAAGAGGGAAAAATAATAAATCACTTCATTGATTGACGTACCCACCGTCAGTGTAGCACACAAGATTGCCATGACTTTCACTGAATTGCGATGCTGTTTTCATATTATATACAATACCGCCTACCACGTTCCTATTGGTCCAGAAGCTGCGTGCAGTTTTTTTTCATTATTTCACGCTTGGGCTTGCTACTGAGTTTCTATTGAAAATTCATTATCACACTGTACGGCTTATTATTAGCACTCTACGCGTCAACATGAAGTAATTTATTATTTCTCCCGAGTTTAGCAGGGCCCCGAAATTACATATTACTCACGCGTGTTGAATAAAAAAATTAATTTGCCAATGCAATATTAACAAAAAGCTGTACATTTTTATATAATTTTATATAATTACCAAATTTGAACAATATTGTTCTTTGGCAATTATATATGAAAATGTGCAGTTAAAATCATTCATAAAGGGGGAATTCAATGTTACATTAACAAATGTAATACACCATCTGAAAGTATACATTTTAACGAAGAAAACTACATACTATGATTTTTGAAATTCTGAAATTTTTACATTACTTTTTTAGGTTAAAGTTAGGAGTAATTTTTCGGTTTTTTGTTAATATTGCATTGGCAAATTAATTTTTTTATTCGAAAAAATTACAGCTTATTTAGGACATAGAAAGGAAAGTCTCTTGAAAATTTCATGAAAAAAAAAACACATTTTTGCAGGAGAAAAAAATTAAAAACGAAAAACACGGTTTTTTCGATATTTCTCTTAATCTTAAGGTTATGTGAAAAAATTATATTCATAAAAGTTGTAGATCCTTTTAATACCTACAACATTGCCATACAACATTTTTTGATTGGAGGTCAACTTTCGTCGGAAATAACAAAAAACTGCGTTTGACCCCTTAAAAACGCCCCCCGCAGCCCCCCGGCACTTTACGCATTTGAATTTTTGGTTTCTGTATTTCTGACGGCAGTTTCTTCCCTTCATCATCATTCGTTTTCTGCTATTAATTTTGTCCCTTTTTCACTTGATTTTGGGCTAACTGCACTGGTATAGTATTGCAGTCACCAAAAAAGTAGGAAATTAACAAAAATTCTTTAAAAAAAAGGATTATCCTTCAAAAAAGGACAGTAAAAAGCGTAAAATAATAAAGATTTGAGGTCGGCGCCAATTTAATGAAACTACATATTATATAGGTATCTAAATTCGCCATATAGTGATAAACACACCATTAAAATACAATATGTGTCTTTAATGTCGAATTCTGATTAAAATAAATCATCCGACGGTTTTTATTAATTAGTCATTTATGCCAAACTCATGTATACAATGTGTGAATGCAAAACACATAATTAAAATATTAAGATATCTGTTTGTGAGATGTCAGCGGCGTAACACTACGGGAGCAAGAACACTTCAAAAGCATCTATGCTAATATATAAAATTCTTTATACGTATGTATGTTTAAACGAATTTAACATAAAAACTATTTGACGATTTTTGGTGACACTTTTTTTGAAATGTTTCTTATGATTCCACAATGTTATAGGCTAAGTTTTATTTCAGTATTTTCTTGCAAAGTTTTAATTTAATTCAATTCATTTTTGGTACACCTATACTTCTATACAATTACCTACATAAAACCGTAATGTGTTGTCAAGACAGAGTGGTATTCCCTATTCTCCCGCGCCTGCCATATAATATTTACTCATTCATACAAGTCCGACTACTGGTTGGGGCTGCTAACTGGGTAGTTTGTGTATCCATCGGAATTTGGTATTGGTATAGTCATAGAGATATTAGACTAGAGTACGCGAGTAAGCCGTGAAAATGTCTGCAATTCAAACAGAGAACAGTTCCTTATCTCTATGGTATAACTAATGATACAAAACAAGACTGATTTTAGTAAACAAATATCTGGTTTTCTGGATTTTCTGCAGCGTTCCTCTCTCTCAACTGAGGACACTTTCACTTATGGCAAGCATACGAACTAGCGTACTCTAGTTACTTATATCTCTATGGCTATAACTGAATAAAAAATTTTGCAAAGAAAAAATGTTTTGTTTCAAATATTCTTCGTTTATAGAAGCCTATATTTGGAAAATGTGTAAATCCGCCATTGCCAATTTCACTCATGATATTATTACGAATCTATCGACACCACATTTGTGAAAATTCGTCGTTTGAATACTACACAAACGTATCCACTTTGATGAAAACATTACGCTCTGCAGTCGTGTAAAAAGTTATAACAAATATCGTCGTTGGTTCTGTAATAGCTCTTATGTGCATAGTTGGCAGATTTTACGTTTTTTTAAATGAAAAGATTCAGAAAACGGAGCTCTATACACTAGTAATACCTCCAAATTAATTTTACAGTAACCAACAAGGGGAAGTAACTCTTATGTGAAAAGTTGTATCAAATAATTCCTCCCATGTGCCAATAAATCCGAAAATAACGTTAAATATTTTTTAAGAAAATACTTCGTCTTAATTAAACATGTATAGTGAAGATAAGTATGAATTAGTAATATACCTCTGAAATTGCTAGTTCTTACCATCCATTGCTGAAATAACCACTTTTTGGTCTTTCCTGCAAATTTTACTTTTTGCACATTAGAGGTATTGCAGAACCAACGACGATATGCAATAAATCATTCACGTTACGCTACTGTCAAATGTTGATAGTGTTAACAAACTGATAAATCGAATCCATTGAACCGTACAATTTCCGCATTATTAATGTATTCGCCTATACATGTATAGTATACGGCACATACATTATTGTCGTCGGTCGGATGGAGGGGTCTAGGGGTCCCACCATACGCAATAACTTTCGAAAGATTCAATCGATTAAATTAAATTTTCGTATAGTAATTTATCACCGTTCGAAGTCTATTTAAATTGTGCCCAATCAGAAGGGTTGTTTTTAGGAGTTGAAAATTGTTTTGGCTCAAGAATACCGAACAAATATTGGATTTATTGACGTGATAACGTCTTATAAATTGATGAAACACCGGCTGCATGCACGAAAAAGTGTAACGTTCCGAAATGTGTCACGTTCCGCCTGATAGCTACTAAAATTTAGGTTATGTATTATTAAATATGATATTCGAGCGGAATACGTTATCACGTAAAACTATCGTCCGTAAACCGACTTTACAGACAACCAATTTTTTTTTAAAATAAAAATATGCCCTTAAAATCGTATCAAAATCGGTCAGACTGGGCATTCAATTTTAAAAATTTTTATCATTTTTGGAGATAATATTAAAGAGAAAATTTTAAATATCAAAACGCATGTGTTAGCAAATACTATTTTGTCGTCAGGGTTTAGTACTATGACCAATGTTCTTGATTTACTGATTAATTGTATACCGCATACCATCAATTTCTTTTTATGACAAGTGAAGTATTTCCAAGATGTTAAAGAATATCTATGGCTATTATAATGCTACCATATTTGATACATACATAGCCATAGGTATATTAACAATACGAGATTTTTGAAATACTCTTATACTTTTTTAAAGAAAAAGTATAAATATATAATAGATAATTATACTGAATCCTTAATTGAGAAATAATTTGACTATTTTCGTTACAAACTTACCTACGTAGGTACGCATTTTAATTTATTTTTTAATTTAATAACGTAAACAGTATTCAAATTATATATTATTTAAATTTCTTGTTTCGGTATTGCTCAAATGTGTAACACTTGTTAAAAACTATAAACGATACCTATATGTATATTCATTATTTTTTTTAAGAACATACCCTCTATTTTTCGTACACAAAAGCTAGTAAAAAACATTTATCTTCAAAAAAAAAAAGAAAATTCATTTTTAACCGAGTCTCAGAAATCAAAAAGATGCCGAAATGGTTCCGGAAAATATTTATTTACATCCATTCGCTAGTTTTTTCCCTCTAATTTAACAATCATAGATTTTTTTTAAATACTCACCTGAAATGTCCAATTGCAACACAACACTTGTTTTTTTTTCTAGGTGTTAACAAAAGATCCCGTGCGAATTTCGCGGTACCACACGTGCGAACTGTTTAGTCGCGATACCAAACGGGTGCTACACCAATTGGTAACGACTAACGACCAACTAAACGTGAAACCGGCAGAGCACTGTCTATGAATGCTTGCTGGACCAATGTTCGGTGGTCACTTCAAATACACCACGATAATTATCACTTGACATCCTGAGGAGGAGTAGGGATGATAACTATTTAATATTGTTTATGATCAGACAGTGGAAAATCTATACTAATATAAATATAAATGCGAAAGTAACTCTGTATATCTGTCTGCCTGTCTGTTATGACTAAACCGCTAAACAAATTTCGATAAACTTGGCAAGGAGATAGATTGCATTCTGAGGAAGCACAGGCTAGTGCTTGTCTCAAAATAGGGGATGAAAAGTTTGCAGAATTGAGAACCCACCATTTTTCAAGTTATAGGAATATTACGGAGAGTAGAGGTAAGGAGGACTATCTTACAAAAAAGTGTTCATCTAAATGCTGTAAACAACAGTTCAAAAATCGTCCGGAATGGAGCTAGCGCTGCATCCGAGTATAAATTGAATTTAGCGCAGTTGTTTACCCTCCATCGCAGTTATAGACGAATTATTGAAGTGCGCTGAGTTGGGAAATTTAGTATTTTTAATGATTAGAGTCGTTAATAACACTGCAGTATGTAAAATCTAAACTGTTTAAGTAATCCAAAATAATTCAATAAATATAACCCAAAAACCTGCTGTGAGATAGTGTTGAGAGTGTTTCAAATTTTGTTAGCTTTTGCTAATTTTTTTTAGTAATTTCATAATTTGTTCGTTTGTTCATATCAGTATAATAGTTTATTTACTACTAAATGCATAATAGCACGTTTAAAAATGACATTTAAATCAAATATTAATTTTATATCATTTTATTTTTATTTTTTATGTTTTACTTTCGAAAAGTGCGCCATAAAAAAGCGGAAATTCTTTTTTCCTCATTTACTTGTCTATCCTACTTTAATAATTTTTGCCCTCCATATTATGTTTGCTTTAAAATTTACCCTCCTAAAACGCTTTTTGACGGACACTTTTTCGTACACAGAGATGCTTCTCCTTAACCTCTACCCTCCATAAGGGATATAAAAATTCATATTTATGCTTTTGGTAAGGAATAAAGAATTATATGTTTCAGCGTTTTTGCAAAACCATCCCTCAAGGGGGAAAAATAGGAGATGCTTTCAAAATTCACATGTATATTGGTGAGTTGTTAAGGCGCCTGCAAAGACTTCTGACAAAAAATCATAGCTATAAACATTGTGTTTTAAAGTACCTAGTAATACTGCAATAATCGTGATTATTGATTAATTCAAAAAAATATCTCAAAATTGGTCAAGTAGAAACCGTTGAAAACTCTTGAAAAAAACAAACATACATGAAGTTCGCATACAGGGACGGGTAGACTCAACTATTCTGGCCCGGTAAAGGAAAATTCCGGGCCGTCATGAATACTATTTTTTATATACAGAGGGGCGATGCCAGTTGTTGCCGTCCTGTACACTTTCTACTCGCCGCCACAAAAAAAATTGCTTACGGTTATCAGATCTATTAGATTAATTTTACCTTAGAATTATATTTATCTATTAACCAATATCTTACATGCTACAATATTAAAATCAAATCATTCTAATAAACAAAAAGATATTAACTAAAACTAATATAGGCGATCGTCAGGCGCATTAGTTGCAAGCTTTAAATTTTAATTCTACCGATATCACACTGAACTCATTCGAAACAGCACAACTGAAACATTTTTTGAAGCCTGCCAACAATCAGTTAATTTATAACACTAATTTTTCAGGTTTTTTTTAATAATAGAATAAAAATCCAATTGAAAATTTTATCAGTTTTCGGATTAGAACCTGGGAACTTGTAATAGAGGAGCTTATCGAAAAGTCTTTTGCACTTTTGGAAAGACAGAATAACCGAGTCGGTTCTGAGCCAATTATTCTGCGCGAACCAAATTGAGTTAATCCGCGCCCTGCTTTCGATTTTTACATCTTAACTCAAACTTTCAGAATTCTGCTTTACAATATTAAAGATTTATTATCATTGTATAACGTCCATGAATTTATATATTTGTTGTGCGTTTATTCAAATAATTCGTGTCAATTTAATGAAAAATATAAATGTATTTATAATTGTTTTGGTTCAGTCCTTGCACAGCTTCCTTGACACCCACTAAAGATATAATTATTGTCGTTTATGTTTGCATGTTTGCTAATAAATCGGGATCAAAATCATCAACGTATTTTATAGTTAACATCATAGTTAATTCATAATATGTTTCTAGTATTATTAACAAATAACCTCATTTTATCAGTCAAGATTGTGAAAATGGAATCATGACAACGAACGCTACAATCAAAATATGTATTCGGAGTAATAGTTTTGGAACTAAACGCAATTCAGGGGCGGTGAGCTCTTATTTGTGTATATTATAAAGGATTGAACGAGTTTGCCACTGTTGATTTCAACAATCCAGATCACGTCCTGGTGTAAAATACAATAATAAAAAAATCACAGGATTGTGGATAAAAATATTAGATTTATTTAGTGTACGACGTTTCGTAGACTTTTTCAAGTATACATACAGAAAATTCAAAGCAATAATTAGGTATTACTACATTGGACACGATATCTAATATGTTAAATACAATATGATTTTTTTTAGAAATTAATTATTTAGTTATAATTGTAAAAATCTAATTGAAAAATTGGATTTTAATGGCATTATTGATGAGTTTGTTTTGAAAAATTCCCAGCGTCCAACAACGTTCCCACTCAGTAAACATAATATGCCCAATAAAAAGTAAAAAATCGATAACTAAGTATATAAATTGTCTAAAAATTAGTTTTAAAATTTATACCGCTCACTAGGTCACATCTACATTTTAATGTGTAAATAATAATTTGATTCAAAAGCAAAAAATAAACAGTTCATATTCTCTATAAATTTGAAAAAAAAAATGTATTTTATTCGCCCCCTTTTTGGTAAGATTTTCAAAAACAGTCGAGAAAATGCCAATCCGCCATTCTTGACGCAATTTATTCACTTTTCTAACTGAATGTTCTTTTCATGTTTGTGCAATAATTTTTGACCAAAATAATTATATTCAGAAAAAGTGTTAAACGAATTTATTTTCAAGAATTCGATTTTGTATTTTTCCCTTGTAATTTATGGACAGCCACCGCCCCTAATTAAATTCAGTCTGGATGTCTGTAGTAACAACATTATGCATGGTATTGTTTCATTTGTGCCATAAAATATTTGTGAATCCTTACAGTCTAGTTCACAAAAGGTCTAGTTCTCCTTGAGAATACAAGAAACCAACAAACAATTGGTCCCGCTTATACAAAGTGGTCCAAAAATAGATGTCTAAATTCCGGAATATCGTTCTTGAGCCAGTTATAAACAAAATATTACTTCTGAAATATAGATAAGTGGTCGACAACTATTTTTTATGGGGTCCATATTTTAGCGGTGCTGAAAACTTTAACAGTAACCAAATGTTAAGTCTTGTGTAACTACGGACCTGCATTAATTTAAAAAAAAAATGATTTTGTTTCTCCGCTTTTATACCACATTGTAAAATATATATATTCTATAGAAAAAACATAGTATATGTCGAAAATTACCTGCATATGAATACTCTGGTCTCTGACATTGCACGAGGATAATTATTTTGCACAAAACTTTCTGATACACGTTAAAAAAACAAAACTTTTGTTTTTCATTACTTATGCAGCGGCTTAGCCTAAAAAAAAACAACGTAATACACTTTTGTATAAAATCAAGAAGTTTGAAGTGATGAAACAGCATACCCTATAAAGACCATTTTAAGATAATGGGCCATTTCAAAATTAACTCAAGAAGGTCAGTAGATATAGAGGTGACCTCGTTCCGTTGGATAGTAGTTGGGGGATGACGTCATTCGCCGAACTGTTAATTGATATATTTGCGTGGTTAATAAAAATATGAACGAGGTATAGCCTATATATTATATTCTTCTAATAACCTTGCTCAGGGGCTCTTAAAATCCAAGATGGCGGCAGAAATTGGCATGTTCTCAAATTATATTGGTCTGATTTGATTGATCAGTATTCACTTTGTATAGGTAATGTGGATTTTTCAGATGTTGAATCAAAAATAGCTACTGAAAAGCAAGATGGCGACCAAAAAACCAAATTGAGTTATTTATTGTCCGATTTAATTGATCTTCATGAAAATTGAGCTGCTGAGTGCCATTTTGAACACAACATTAAATATATTTGAGTTTTATTGCGTATCTATACGTATTATTGAACAAAGTAGAAAAAGTTTTGCGTTTTAAACTTCCGTGCACTGAACTATGTGGGTGAGACGAAGAATGTTAAGCTTCGACAGACAATGGGTTCGTCGTCTTTAGCGCTTGGACATCAATATAAGCGTAAACTGAAAATGAATCAAAACACTATATTATAAGCAGATCAAAATTGAAATTCTGGTCGCCATTTTGCACTTTAAGGATCCCTTCGTAAAATGGCATTTAGGGTGTACCCTTAATTACTCCAAATTTCATGCTTTTATGCAAACGTGAACATTTTTTAAGCCGCCGCACTACTACATGGATTAAAATTTTACGACTAATTTTTATTGACTATTTCAACTCTAGAATCAAGACATAAATTCATAATTGAACGTCCGATTATTTGGATTAAATAACAATTTATGGATATTCACCGTCGACTGGTTTGAGGTCATATATCTAAAGTACATTATAGTTTGATAATACTATTATGTCATGGATTTACCATATAAAATTACAGGCTTACCTCGTTTGGTGCTGCTTTATATAAATAATGTTATTTGTTAATATTAATTGTACCCATACTACGGTTCGCAAATAATTCTCAGTGATTCTTGTGCTTATACTTCACAATATGATATAATCCCACCAAAAGAGCCAAGTTCGATACAAAGCACAAGTGGTTTTGCCGAATTTGCCGAAAATGAAATCTAAGAAGTTGCTAAGTTTCCACTTGGCTTTACCTACGCATAAACGAGTCTTATATGTGTATTTTATAATATAGGTACTAGTGATGTGCCGGATCGTTAAAAATGTATATCCGCGGATACGTATCTGAATACGGATATTTGGTTTCAAGATCCGCGGATACGGATCTTAACTTTCTTAGAGTACGAGGCGGTAAATATTGCACATCGTCCTTTGGAAAGAGACTATCTATTATGGGAAAAAGTTATTGACCTCTTTAAGAGTTAACTCTCATAACAGATTGTCTCTTTCCAAAGATCGATGTGCAATATCTCATTATAAAGATAGTTTTTTAGTACCTTTGAGTTATGTACTATTGGTATGGTACTCACTGCGATAAATGTTTGCAATATAAAGGTGCCAAATACGATTTTAAAAAATAATCTGAATGGAATTTAACAGTTTTTCATTTTTACCTATTCACCTATATATATAAAATTTCATCTATGAATTGAAAATTTATAAGGTAAAAGGTCCGCCAAAAACTAACGGATACGGATACGGATCTTTCTCCTCCCTCGGATATCCGCGGATACGGATATCCGGCACATCACTAATAGGTACACTATAAAAACTTGTCAAATGAAAACTTGACACCTTCTTAAATTTCACCTCTTTTTTCGACAAAGCCACTTGTTCTTTGTATCGAACTTATCTTTTTTCACATTCTCATGTTTTTGATGGGATTTCAATACTTTGTGTCTAGATAAAGCTATACGATAGTTATATGGCACACTTCATTATCTGCTAGTCGGCATTCAATGCCGACTAGACGCGAGTAGTTTTCGGACGATCGGTTGATGCTCTCAGCGCCGGCTAGATGCTCGTGAATTATGATGATCTATCAGTCAGCGAATGCGCAAAATCGTGAAATTTTGAACACTTGTATCTTGGACGTTTGCAATGCTGCTTTTTTATGGTAACCTTAACGCTCCTAACGAGATTCAGATTTGTAACGTAACTAATTGAAAGAGATAATGCGCAATTGCAATGTCGAATTATTTACACAGTGGCATCTATTGAATGAGCTACCGAAATTTCCAAATTATTATTTTTAAACTATTATTAATATGTCTGCTCATTTTTATTATTAGTATTTAGTTATAGGTATATCCTATTCATTTTTCTATGGATATACGCTAGATACAAATATCAACACTTATTATTAGGTACTTTAATTCTGAATTTATACCAAGGGCGATAAAGATTGAGCAATGAAATGGCACTGGTAGTCGGTAGATAATAAGAATATCAATTAGATACGTATCTGTTTAAAATGCTTAAGACATGAAATAAATAACCAATGGCTAGTTTCAGTCATAAACCTAATTTGCAAATTACAGTAATATATTTTATGTCTAAATGCCACCAAAGTCCAAATAATAAAGATGATGTCATCTGCAAATTATTTCAAGCAACAGATTTTGTTTTAAACGGATTTTATTTAATTTAGAAATTATAGTTACAGTTGCATATTTGCTGTCTGATCTTTTTCACAACAAAAGTCTAAATAGAGGAGCTTGTTCCATGTTCTCTCTGTGTATCCACAGGCAGGCCATACACAAAAATAAATTAACTGGACTTCGAGAAACGACTCAAAATAACGATATTTTTTACAGGTATATTATACATAATTTATACGAAAAACCATGACACAAATATTTTTTTATTACTCATATGGGAAAAGTGGTATTTTTACGCATGCTGTAACGGTTCAAAAGTGGCTATTTTCATTTGCGTGCGGAAACTTTATTTGTCGCACTGAAATTATTGTTTGCCGCACGCAAATTCAGAGAAAAAAACAAAATAATAACGGTGTTAATGTCAACGAAACAAACTGTCATTTGAGCAGATTTGAGCCATTTGAGGTTAAAATTTTCGATTATGGACTTTTATTCTTGACAATTTTAACTGAATTTTCATCTTTTTAATGATTTAATTTTAATTTTTAATACTTCTAATGTCTTTTTTTAATTCGTAATAAAATTTTAATTTTAATTTAATTCGTAATAAAAAATAGTATGTGCAACTCGTGTGGCATTGTCGCACTAGTTGCACAATATACTATTTTTAAACTAGTGTAAATTACCGTTTTCCACAGTAAGTGCCTATGAACGCGGTATAAACTCGATTTTCAGTAATCACCTCAGTTGTCGAGCGTCTATAATTATTATTAATGTATTAGTCACACCTAAAAATTATGAACGTAATATAAAATGAATTTTTATTGTAAATATATAGTTGCTTGATAATCTAATGTCATATAAATTCTTATATTATCAGTAATTATTTGCAAAATAGATTTACATATTATCATGTTACGGTCATTGAACGTTTTCCATAACTAATTAATAAAATAACTGATTAAATTAGAACACCCACTACGCACAAAATATACGGACTGTCTAATTGTTTATTAATGAGATTTCTATCATCAATACTAATATAAACTAAAGACCATTGCACACGAGCCTAGTTTGGCCGCCAGATTCCTTCCTAGATTTGGCTGCTATGTTTCAAGCGCGCAATGGCGCTGGGTTTCGTAATGGTTTTTATGTATTAGTTTCACACGATGCGTGTATTGTAGCTAGTTTTGTCAATAGGTTTGATGCGCGGGCAGTGACTGTTCAAATATTAACAACAGTGAACGTTTATTATTGTCTCTGAACATAAAACACACTATGACGCCATGTTTGTTTGTGGGCGTTTGCCTATGTCACCCACGTGACAAGAAACTTTTTCCTGATTGGTTCCTTGTTCAAAACAAGCACGAAAAATAGCCTCGGTTCTAATTATTGTACCACGCACGCGAGTCTGCAGTCTGCACAGTCTCCAATGACGTCATTTACATATTCGCAGCCAGCGTCTCTCTTACTTCTGTAGTGTAAAATACATATTCATTTTTTTTATAACAATTGTTTTAAATTCATTAATAACGGATAGAAAATATTGTTTCCCATTTTGTAAGAGCTCCGAACCATCACATTAGTTGACTAAATATTCTTTTTATAAATTACAGTTGCTAAAATAAAAAATACACAGGCAGAGGATGAGCGTAGAAATCTAGTACCTATTTCATAAAAACTAAACAAACGCTTGTAAAAAAGAAACGTGATTTTTATGAAAAAAATATAGATATCAAATTTCACAGTATATACAATATTGATTTACTATTTTTTAATATTATTCTAGACTATAAATTTTTGCTGTCATATCATCTGAACTTGTAAGTAATAATTTAAAATCCTTAGATATATCCATATCTAAAATAGAATGCGTGTGTCCGGTTATTTTTTTAATCGATTCTCCATTTCGACCATCCAAAACATGAATAACTCCTTTCCAACTACCTCCAACATATAACGTTCCATTGTTTCCCCAAATCATGCGAGATACGCCTTCCTCATTTTCCAATTTTATTGAATGTCTGATGTTTTGTCTTTCAATGTCAAAGAAGTTTATTCTTCCGCAACCGTGTCCTAAAATTAAAATAATAGTTAATAAACTACACCTTTAAATCTAAAATCGCTCAAGTTTAAAAGACTGGTTTTATAGAGATGTTTCTATATTTATTATCAAACCAGATGGAGCTTAGGGATGGATAGGTTGAAGAAAGGAGTAAGGAGCTTGTTTTTAGGGACAGTTGACAGCTGTTATTGATATTCAATTGTCATAAAAAAAAACAAATGAATGAAACTTACCTGTTACTAATATGCCGCTAACAGGTCCAGTACCAAATTTAACACATTCTACGCATTCTCCATTTGTCGAAAGTGTATTAAGAGTGCCTCTCGTACTCGGTTTTCCAAGTGCTACATTTCCATCATAGAGACCCGCTGCAATAACATTATTGTTGCTATGAGCATCTATATTTAAAATTGCGCTCTCCGATGCTGTTTTTATGTCAAATAGCATTTTAGCTTTATTGAAATCCCATATTTTTATATGACCGTCATCGTATCCGACAGCCAATTTCTGACCGTCTGGAAATAGCGTACCGCTGATGCTTTCCGAACCACATCCGAATAAAACTTTCATATCGGTCATATTTGGTATTCTCCACATATACGTCTCACCACTTTTGCACCCGGCAAACAAAGCATTATGACCGTGATGCCAGCACATCCATAAAATGTCTGTGTCGGTACAATATTCGCAGATTAATGTCTTCGTAGATATCTTCCATACCTTTAAGTTACCTTTCATATCTGCTGTGGCTACATAGCTACCATCATAATTAAATGATACTTCTATTATAGAATCTTCATGGCCTATGCATTCGAATAATACATTACCAGTTGCGGTTTCCCAAACATATGCAATGTCATCTTGACCTCCAGTCACTGCTAACTCTCCGTTTGGACTTAATTTACCACATATAACCGGCGCACTGTGTTTATCAAAACTCACTTTTGACATGTCTACAACATCTTCAGCCTCTGATTGTGCTTCTTCATCGGACTGCGTCTCATCTAGTACATCATCCAAGTCTCCAATATATTCCAAATCGTCTTCATCATAAATTTCTTCTTCAATTTCATCATCATTAAACTGAGGTTCCATTCCTGGAGACGATGGTGGCGTATTTGTCTTCATTGATTTCTAATTTTTTGACTAGTATTTGAGTATCTTTCGACTGCATACAAATAATATACTAAATTTTACAAACTCACAGGCACTTCGACCAAATTGTTCCCAATTAACACGTTTCCAAGAAGACTTCTTGCACGTTTCTGCAATTTTGAGGTTAATAAATTATCTGGAACGTCATGTGGTACTATACTTCGACTATACATTCATCTTCGACTATGCATTCATGGACTACACCAAACAAAGACATCTACACTGGAGTTGTATAAAATGCGAGACCCTTTGTCCACAAATTTTGTCATTCCATAATGCCCCTGAAAAAGAACGTATTGCTGCAGCTGCGTCTATTTTCTTTATTAATTCTTTAATAGATATAAGGCCATCTTTCAATTTAATTTAAATTCCAAGCATCATAATATGTATCTTTATTTTTGTGCCATTACGTCATAAGGATGTTCGTTTTGGTACAAAAACAAAAATTAACGAACATTTATATTTATTTATTCATTTTTTTTATGAACAAACCATATTTCTTTGTTTGGGAAAAAGTTTGAATACCTATATATATATTTTCATATCTAAGAATTTTGCTTATAAATCGTCCATTAAATTCCAAAACAATTTTTTGGCAACGACAAAAAAAAAATGTTTAATTGAAACTCATAATTTGTATTATAACAATGTATTGTTTGTATAAAATCATAAATTTATAACATACGATTTTACATTAACTGGTGTTATTTTACCATAAGCACATTTACGATACAATTCCAATAATTAATAATAATTTCAATTATTTAGCGTCCAGGTGTTTAAGACGAAATGTCATTTCAATGAAGACAATCTCATTGAGGCTCAATTCAGAGCCTTTACACGTTGATTGCATATGACAACAGTCGAAATAAACTAATATATTTCGATTGTCATGATTTGCAACCAGTGTAAGCAGCACTTTACACAAGAAGTTGAAAGTAGTAGATGCAATAAACAATAAAGAAAATAGCGTTTTCAAATAATACATTTAAAAAACGAATACATGGAAAAACAAAATAAAATATTTTTCAAAATAAAAAAATTATCTTAACTTTTTGTACACAAAACAACATCGAGATTCTTGATGGTAACAAGATTTGGACTGCGTCAAAATGTTTGGAGAGAACTGAAGTAATGCTATACTAGCACTACACAAGAATGGTGTCGTGAGTGTAAAATAAACACGGTGAGTCGGTGTTAGGTGACAGGTGTTTATTACACTGGCGTCCAAAAATAACGTTTACCCGATATCGCTTCTTTTTCACAGTCAAGAATAAAATATATTAAGATTTTAATCGCGGTTTTAAACCCGAAATATATACACAAGCTAGAAATAAAATGACACCAGATTTGATGGTACAAATATTGCACTGTTAAGCGACGGGGCTAGTCAAAGAGAGCTGTCAATTTTTTTTATAGTGAATAAATATTTCAGTTTAACTGAAACATTTGAATAATATTGTACTTTAAAGCTAACGCCATCGCTTATTATGAATTTGATACAATTTCAAATAGTAATTAGTTTGCCAGAACACAGCGGACAATGATGGAAGGTGTCACAAGAAATTATATCTTTTGGCTCAACTAAATTGCTGCTATTGATTTCTCCTAAAAGTTCAATGATTTTATTTGCCGTATCCGTTTCATTTCCTCTACTGATTTGTGTTCTTGCATCGTTCGTAGATTCGACATTTTTCATTGCTATGTTTTCTTCAGTTTCTTTTTCACTCAACTGTTTCATTAACGACGCCGAATTTGTTTTTCCCTCAATGAACGCCTTGATTAAATTATTTAGATTTGCCAATTTTCTTTTCATTTCTTCTCTGTCTTTGTTTAGCACTTTAAGCAGTTCGTCCTTTTCTTCCGAACGCTGCTTCAATATGCCTCTCTGATACTGATAAAGAGCAACGTATTCTCCTATAGTTTCCGTTTCACTTTGCAACTGCAATACAAGATGTTCGAGTCTTTGTTTTTCTTCTGTCAGTTCGGCAACTTCGTTCATTGTCTTAGTGAATCTCTCTTCTAACTGTTTTACTGCTTTGCTTTTTTCAATGAACTTTTCATTTTCATTCGATAAACTGTTATTTTCAGAAGGCACTGTGGTTTCAACTACATTGATGACATTTGTCTGAATTGCTTGGTCATATGTACTCACACTCTGTTTATTAATTGATTCTGTTGCAATCTTTCTATCATTTTCGTTTACAGAGACGTCCAGTGCTTCATTGCCACTCTTCTTTTGTTGCATTTCTTCCTGCTTCATTCTAAGTAACAATACTTCTTCATCCCTGGCCTTTATGAGAATTTTTAAGTTTTCCAGTTCATTTTCGCGTTGCTTTAATTTTTGCAAAATTTCTTGGCCCAAATGTTGTTCAGCTTCAAATTTTTCGGTTAATTCCAGTTTCATATTACTCTGAAGATAAAAAAGGCGTATAGTATATGTTTTTTTATCATTTTAATTTAAAGCATCTTTAAAAAAGCTGATTCAGTAATACAGTATCATAAGCTTTATACCTTAGAGCCTAGTGCTTATGAATGAGTTTTTTTTATGATCATCAAAATTATTCTTCAATACCTACTAAATACTAAAATTTTTACTCCAAAATTTTTGCCGCTCTTTTTTTTTTTGTTTTTTGATAAATAATCTCGAATTATGAATTTTCAGTATTGTAGTGTAGATCGAACGTAACAACTTGTGTGTGAAATATTTTTTCATAAATGTTCCCATTTTCGATACAAGCTTGCCTATTAAGGGGGCATGATATTGGACCTTGACTACTACAGAAGAGTACCTTAAAATTTATTTATAGGTACTCATTTTGTTTTTGGATTTTACAATCTATAATAACTGTACTAATTTGTTGTTATTTTTAAAAACAACAAACTGAAAATTTTAACCAGCTCTCAGCTAAAACGTGGAAACTGGAGGTTTCTAATAGGCAAGTTACGGAAACACCATATAAATAACGTGTAATTAAGTCCCTAATTAAATCAAATATGATACTTACGAATTTTACAAACTGATCTTGCATTTCCTCTAGCTGTTGTTTAAGCATAATATTTTGTTTAACGGCTTGTGCGGCGGCCACCTTATCACTTTCCATTGCAGCGACAAGCTTAGTCATGTCGGGCTGATCTTCTCTAAGCTCACTAAGACTAGTTTCTAACTGCGAAATACTTATATCTCGCTCTTTGAGCTTTGCTTCAAGCAACTGGTTTTCGTCTTTGATCTGTGTTATTTCTTGTAATTTATTATCAAGGACACTTTGTAAATTCTTTACATCTTCTTGAAGTTTATTTAATTCTGCACTTTCTTTAACTCCGCCATTATTGGTGTTTCGTTTAACGTTTTGTAAACTCTGCAATTCTTTTTCTAAAGAACTCACATGAGAAACTAGATTTCTCTCGCGTTTTGTCAATGACTCATTTTCTTTCGTTAATGTTTCGACACTGCTCGCCAAGTTTTGCAGCTGACCGTTCAGTTGTACAACATATTGTTGATACTGTTGACCGATGTTGTCTTTCTCGGTATTTAATGTTCGGACAGTTTCAGTCAATTCCGTGACTTGAAGTTCCAGTTGTATTTTTTCTTTATTTAAATTTTCGATTTGCAATTCCATATTAGAATTTTCCACACTGGATAACTGTTGTACTTTCAACTGACTAAGCGAAAGCTCCGATGACTTGCTGTGCAGTTCTTGTTGTAATAAAACACATTCGTTCGCTTTTTTTTCATATTTTTGCAATAGCTCCGATATCTCTTCTTTATTATTTTCAATGTTTATTTTAGATTCTTGATTTTCTAATTTTAATTTTTCAATTTCTTTACTTAATTCTGATTCAGTTTTGGTTATGTCAACTTTGGAATTTCTTAAAACGTTAATTTCTTTTTCTAAATCGGAAACTCGATGTCTCGATGCTTTTAATCTACTTTGAAGTTCTTCACATTCGGCAGCCTTTTGTTTGGCCAAAACCTGTGTCTTGTCTAAAGACGACGTCAATTCTGTTTTTTCACCTACCAAAATCCCTATTGTTTGAACATGAAACTGCAATTGTTCCTTTAAAGGGTTCAATTCTTGTTGGAATTTTGTTTCCTGTTCAGTCAGTCTGTTTTTCAGTTCTTTTTCCAACTGACTAATCCTGTTTAGATATTCGTCATTTTTCAATTGTAATTTTTCCGTTTCTATTTTCTCCTTCGCCAATAAACTCGCCAATTCTTGATTTCTTTGCTCCAACTCTGAGACCGTATTTACTGAGTAAGTCGTGTCATTTTCAATCAAGTGTTGGATTTGTGAAGAAAGCTGACTAATATTTTCGATATTCGACGATTTACTAACGAAATTTGTTTCCTGACCTTTATTTTCTACCACGAAAGCATTTGAAAATGTATTGTCGACCGATGTTACATTATTATCGGATGTCATGACGTTTTCTAGAACATTGTCTGATATAATATCAGATTGATTAACGCTAATGTTTTCCAACTGGTCGTCATCCATTATCGTATTTCGCTGTTGATTAAAAACGTCAAAAACATTACTGCCTTCTGAATCTAGGTCACTTACAACAAATGGATTTTCTATTGAAGTGGACATAAGACTGCTAGGATATAAACTGGTAGGGATTAAATCATTTTCACTCTGTCCAATATCTCTGAAGTAGTCATTATTTTCAGTAATAAGGAAATCTTGTGAGTTATCTGCAAAATAAGAATACAGCGAATTCTCACTGTTCTTAAAATGTTGGGAAAACTCTTCTGACATTTGAGTTTTATAATTATCCGTAAATATATTGACTTGATCAGAAAAGCTTTCGATTGATGGATTGTCGTTTTGAGTCATATTTGAAACCTGATCTGTGGATTGAACTGGCTGATCTCCGACAGCACTAAGCTGATTGTCACAATTATCATTTAAAAACCCTTGGTTTAGCATTTCACTGTTAAAGGTTTCATTTTGATAATGATTAGATTTGTTCAAATATATATTTTCGTCGGGACTTTGACTTCCTGATAAATCTATAGTACAGTTTCTATCGTTCAACTGATTCGAATTATTATCCTGTGTAGTATCAAAACTCGATGTAATATTTGTTTCGTATTGAAGTTCTGTCTGCTGATTTGCATGTTCAGAAATATTCAGAGACTGTTCTTGGACATTAACACCCTCTTCAAATTGGGCGCGTATTGTATGATCAGATTTTTTTTTACTTTTACTTATTTGTTTCTTATCGGCGTTACTTTTTTGCTGGAACTGTTTTAACTAAAAAATAAAAGTAAATTTGTATGCTATAAAATATTACTTATGACTATTGGCCACGGTGTGACGGTTTGACTTGATTTCAGCATGGAAATAATCTTAAAACTACACTACTTAATAAAGATAACCTTCCGAACATTATTTAATTAAATATAGTTATTACGTGTACAATGTACATATATTATATTCTTACTTTTTTGCGAGCGGCTGCTATCTTTTCAGCTTTGGTAATATCTGCCATTTTTATTATTTTATTAAAATTTTGAAATTATGTGAACTGACAGCTGTAAAGTGACATTTACATTTTGACTACAAATTTCTGCCAAGCTGGCAAGCTGTCAAGACTCAAGGGAAGTAAGGGAAGGGGGTACACGTAAAAAGCTGATACCTATGAAGAAATAATATTTAAAAAATATAACTGAACGTTAATTTAGTTTAAATTAGGCTTTTAATGTTTTCAACTTAAAACCAAATAATGTAATGGGTAAATAAAATAGAAAGATACAAAACTTGACGGGTTTTTGAATTAAGCCGCCAAGTATCTGCAAAATTTTATGCATCGTTTATAACTTTATTTATGAATTCATTCTCATGATAGCAAAAACGCGTTGTCTCTGAACAAAAACTATAGATAAACGGAAATGATACAGTATAAAAATCTTATGTATAGTGTTATTGTTGTACTGCTGTGCATTATCACATAATAATATAGATAGTACACAGTAGACTTTTTTTAAACGACATTATTTGTTTCCACCAACAAATACTATATGCGTTCTATAATACTATTGCATTCATTATAAAATATATTATGAAATAAGTATGTATTAATAAAAAAAAAATATTCAACAATAAATCAAGTCAAACGACAATGGTTATCCCCACTTCTCATAGCATAAACTGTCAATGGCAACCATGATGTGAACGCGCGTATAGGTTACATGTTTGTTTTTATTGGAAATGTGTTAAAAATCTTGAAATAAATTGAATATCAAACAAAATGAATGAAGATTATAGTAATATATTACACCCGGAGCTAATGTCAGACCAACAGATGAGAGATATCCTTACTATGGTAAATAATATACATGGTTGACTAAAAATATTCTTTGAATACATTTTGGATTTTTTTTGTTTTAGAGATGCATTAAAATAGATAATATGAATTCACTTCAAAGATCACAACTATTAGATGTATATGTACGCGTTGTACTTCCTCTGCAACAACGAGAAAGTAGAAATGAAAAGAATCGTAATACTGCAATTGAGAAAGATAAATTAAAAAGAAAATGTGAAGATATGACTATCAGTCGAAATAAAAGATCGGATAATTTAAACAGTAGTTTTAGAAAAATTCAGATTCAGAGTAATCTGTGCGGAAATGATACTGATAATCAAAGTCTGAGAGCTCTTGGATCTAAAAGATCCCTCCATCCTGAAAACAAAGAAGCACCGCCTGTAAAAAAGCAAAAGAAGCTAATTACATGGCCATAATAATAAGTAGATAATTATAAGATTGAGGAATCAATCCCATCGAACAATTTGAATCGAAGAGCTGCTAGTATTAAAAAGTAAATAACGTATACAATATACATATCTAGCAGTAATTATTGAAGTAATGTTTTAATTTTGTAAATAGTATTTATATAATACATTTTGTATATTTTTTTTTAATTGATAAAGAATGTTCTAAATTTCTAAAAGTTGAAAAAACTAATTTTTTATTTATATTTAATGGGATCGATCCTATATCATGGAATTTTAGAAAGCAAATTGTACTAATAACTTCAGAAATTTAAATCGTTAGATCACGGTTAAATGTTAATAACATGTGGAGCTATTAGGTGTTAAATCGCGGAATAGCCTTAATTGTCAGACGTCTATGATCTACAAAAATCAATTCATATCACAAGCGACAAAAATGGTCTTTGAACTTGAAAGTCTCGTTCGTCAATTATTAATTATTATTGTTACGTTTCCTTGGAAGGAACCTATATACTTTCATTTATGTGTATTTTGTTTGTTTATAAATAACTGTATTTTCATGGAAGTAATAAATTATTATTATTATTATTATTACATTACTAGAGTAATTACCAAAAATTTGAATACGATTATCATATAAAAATTCTCTGCAATTTTATTTCATGTAAGTCCCCAAACTTTTTAAATTTATAACGGTAGTGAAATGTATAGTTTTATACATTTATTAATTAGATTCAAATTAAACGAATCAAATTAAAATTTACTTTCTGTTACATAAAATAACTAAGCAAAAAATAAATGCTTTCAGTGTGAGGGATGAACCTCTGATGCTTTAATAATAAATTTTTAACATTTGGCATCAAGTTAGTTAGATTTAATCTTAAATCTCTTCGGTTAACGATGTCCAGTTTGTTTCTATTTTTGTTAGGAGATTCACTATCGTTGACCCCCATTTTCATTTCATGGACCCCCAATTTTTTTTCCCGCTGACATGGACCCCTTGCAAGTTGTCGTGGGCCCCTGGGGGTCGATATAGACCACTTTGGGAATCACTGGTCTACATGAAGGGTAAAAAAACAGTAAGAAAGATTTGTTGCAGGAATTTATTTATCACATATTACATATATACATTTATCATTGTCTTATACTAGTTTCGGGTAAAGATAAATAACTTTTTTTCTTAAAAATCAAAATAATATCATTGGATGAGTAAACGGTAATATCCAAATTGCACACAAATAATACATAATTGAAAAAATGTCTTGCTTACACCCAATACTGTCCCCGGGGATCAATACCGTAAAACGTTGAACATGTCGTCATGGTCTGGTTTTTATTTGTACAATAATGTTAAACATTAAATATTGCTTTAGTATGATCAAGCAGCGTAATATTATATCTAACAATCATCCATAAAATATCTAAACAGAGATAGATTGATCATTTATGTATATTCTACCATAAAAATAATCTCAACCAAAAAAAAAAAAGTTATTACGACGGTGGCAACGCATGAGTGCTGCGCCGTCTCAGGAATGCTCTGCTGCCGGGAGGATAGTGTCGATTGAGAAGGATGAGCGAAGAGGCTAAAGCTATTCGGACGGGAGCCGCTCGCCCACCAGGAAGTTTAATAAACACTGTAGCAATCGCAGCCACGCTGTCGCCCGTAGGTTCGATTGCGACGGGTCGAATTTCTGCGCCGGAAAATTGCCGTGCTCTGCTTTTGGCGCGGCGCGACGCCACCGGCGTCCGCGGCCCCAAAAGCAAAGAGACAGTTGCGAATGGCCTTTTAGCCATGTGCAACATTTCTACAACGTGCCGCCGCCGAGCCCTTCGTATATCGGCGGCCTGTTTCGCTTTCCAAGCGACCACACAAGCTGCCAAGAACAAAAAGAAACAAGAAAAAAATACAGAGAAAAACACAAAAAGATCAATGTGCAATTGATCTTGTCTGAAAAACACCATTCCGTAGCTCGCTCGAGTCGTTAATAACTGTTCCGATGCGGTGGCCTGTAACACCAGATAAAATTTAGTCGTGCTTAGTTCGTGTTGATGCTGGGGCAATGTCAGTACCAATCTGTCGCGCAACCCTCTAACGACCAACATCGTGTTCCGCCTTTCTATTGTTATATACGTACTGAGTCCTCGTATTTCACGTTCGACCCAAGGTGAGTCGGACGAAACGGCTCTTTCGAATGTATTGTTTTCGTAAGCAGTCAGTTCGATGAAGTTTTCATTCTTCCAACGATATCGTGGATCTAACACCACTTCTTGAGCATTTTTCGAAATATTGTAGGTTACGACAAATGTATCCGATTGTGGACTGAGATACAGATCTAAGCTGCCTTGTGTAACATCAATAATAATTCGTATATCAACATTCATAAAATGTGGTTGAACCGCAAAGAACACAGTTTCACCAGGATATAATGGTTTTGTTTCTTTTTTGCATTCATCTGTAAATATAAACATATTTATGACTGACACAAATTATAAATATTATTAATCAAATCTTTGATTAACGTCTGATTAGAACTCTTCAAAAAATTGTTTGTTATTATTTTTTCAATATTTCAATATTAAAAAATCTTTCACGAATTTCATTAAAGATAAATAGAAACTAAATATTAATTATTTTTTATATTTTTAGATCAGTTCTGAAGAAGATCCAAATCCGGATCGAAACGTTAATGTATTAATATTATATATTTGGTCGATAATTTTATTTATTGAAAAATATTATTATTATTTTTTATTGAATGGGTTTGGGTTTCAAACCAAAAGTTCATTTAATGTCTATCCGCGGTCGATATCAGGTATCTTTGTCTGTTTTGGTAGATAAAATTTGAATTTTTGCTTTATAGTTTCTTCAACTATGTACAACTAAAAAAAATCATATTTGTTCGGACTCTAGTTCTCTGGTAACAGTTACTTACCGATTGGTTTGGCATCAAAACACATTTTATTATCGGCAGTCATTGTTTTGTAGCACTGGTGACCGCCTGTCGGAGTACCAACATAAGAATCCTTGCATTTGGCGCACTGCACCATCCAACACTGTTGAGCTGCATTCTTACTAGCTTGATTTCTGCAACCTAAATCGCTTTCGGTATTGTTTTGGCAATTGCAATTTTCTCCAGAAACGGGATCACAAGTATTTCCATGGCCGTGACATTCACATCTAAAACAGATAGTATAATTAATGGTGATCACTCGGTCGTTTAATTCTAATTATCACTTATTAAGGCTTATTTTGTTACAGGTTTTGCATAACTATTCTATTACTAGCTGTGAGCTCGGCTTCGATCAGGTCCAGTTCTTTGCGTATACAATTTTTAAATTGAAGTTAGAAAGTGAGTTTAGATATTGGCTTGTTATTGCATGTGAGTATCGAATTTTATGGATATATTTTGTCGACTCGAAATTAATATTTTATGATGCTTAATAATTAATTGATGATAGATTTCAATCGAGTCTATCGTACCCCTGATGCAATTATTAATATAGATAAAGATTAGCAAAAGGTCAGTAAATAAACAAACTTACGGTCTGCAGGGATCCTTGTGATTTTCAGAGCCTCGGAAAGTTCCCATTTCACAATCTTCGCACATATTTCCGCTCGTACTGTTGGCACACCTGACGCATCTTGCCTGAGCTTTTGGACCTTCTCCGAGATACGTTTCTAAGTCCGATAGTGCCATATCGAGTGGTGGATCTGGTAAAGTACTGTTTTCATCCATGCATATACTGCTGTGTCCGTTACAATATTCAATACACGGTATACATTGTCTGCCGTTACTGGGATCACCAACAAACAGTGGTTTGCACTTATCACATTGAAAGCCCTATAAACAAGAAACAAATAAAGATGTAACGTCCTTTATTTGCTAAGAAATGTATCAACATTTAAAATTAATCCAATTGATAATAGCTGCATTCGTTCAATATTCAAGGTCAGATCCAAATTAACAAAATAATAATTACTGAGCAACAAATGAATAGAAGTGTGGTGACCAGGAATTAAAATCTTTTATTTAGCAATTCAATATCTAGTATTTTATTTCATTACACTTGCAGTTGTAGAGTTAATATACTAGAGCTGACAATACAAAATTTGAGATGACATCTTTCAGCGGATCTAGAGTTCACTGCACCGAACTTGCATACTGCTGAGGTGGCCAGATTGCGTCTTGCATTGTTAAGGGGAATCGCCACAGAAGTAAAATTTCCACTATATTTTATTATCTCTGTGTTGTCCAGATACCATCTACTCTGAACATAGATTCCTTTTATTTTTGACGTGACAACGTCTTATAAATTGATGAAACACCAGCTGCACACACGAAAAAGTGTAACGTTCCGCCTGAGCCTGAGAGTGCAAGCGAGAGCGCGATATAAGCGATAGAGAGGCACGATCGGCAATGGCAATATGGCGCTAATAATAATTAATAAATTTCATTTTATTTTGTTAAAAATAACTGATCGCCGTCATTATGGATAAAATATGATATTATTCACAACGAATGGAAATGTATTGATCAATTGATAGTTTGTACACAAACGCAGCTACATTTTGTATGAAAAACAAATCTTGGGAGATATCTGCATTTCATAACAGCAGATAAATTATACGATTTGTTAACAAATATATAATATATATAGATTCTTTTAAATGTCTTTTATAATTGCTTAAAAATATGTATTTTGCTTTGGTTGATCAAATTATTAGTCGGTAAAAATATAGTTTGACAGCTACTAAAATTTAGGTTATGTATTATTAAATATGATATTCGAGCGGAATACGTTATCACGTAAAACTATCGTCCATAAACCGACTTTACAGACAACCAATTTTTTTTTAAGAATTTTTACAGGTAGGACAGACATAATGCAGGTAAAGTTAAAAGAAATTACGTATATGGATAGTTAAGTATAGTGTTGCAATGAATTGAACTAAGAGTCGAACAAATACAAATTATTTTTTTTTACTTACCATAGTATTATTATGACATTCCAAGCATTCGTCAAGTTTGTCCGGTCCGGCGCAATTGGCATGTCCGTTACACTGACACTGTATACTACAGTTAACGCCAACATATCCGAAGTCACATCGGCATATGTCCGGTTCAACGCAGAGTCCTCTGACGCAACCTTGCGAACACACCGGCAAACAAGATGTTCCGTTTGACTTATATCCTTTGCCACACATACATTCGAAACCCTTCGGTAAATCCACACACACTTCCGACATTTCGTTACACGTATGGTGTCCGTTTATGCATTCATTTTCCGGAGGACATTGAATATAATTCCAACTAAATGTCGCATTGGCCGTGATATTTGCATCTTCTTTCCGTTCTTTATAAAGTACATCGCACGTCGATAATGCAGGATGTTCAACGGGACTATCGAGTGAGCCTTCGGTACATATTCCGTCGCCTTCGTCTCCTTCGACAGCGCACCATCCACAGTGGGCATGACGGAGACAAGTCGAACACTGTACGAAAGAAGAGCACGGTTCCGGACACTGATTCTTATCGTTTTGATCTAAAACCAAACCGCAAATCCCACCGACGCAATACAGCGGCTGATAACTCGGCGAAATGCATTCCATTAATTGCGTTGACCAGTGACAGTCAGCCGTTCCACCTTCACCGCTTATTGCTTCCAAGCAGGAATGACACGATTTGTGCTCACTGCAGCGTTTAGGACATTCTCGTTTCTCTGTATGCACTTCCTTATCTTCTTTGACGCAACCCCATTCTCTTGGTTTCGAATCGCCCGATTCAGATTTCTGAACCCAAATGCAACCTTCAATTTCGTGACAATGCTCGCAATCGGTCGCTATACAGATTCTTTCCGGACACTGTTCGATAGTAGTTATGTTCACTTCGGCGTGCAGACAAGTGTCTCTGATATTTATGCAATTATCGTGACACCATTGACAAGCCGTAACAGTTTCGTCGTGTACCGGCCATGTAGCGAGACAAGACGTACACGTTTTAAACTGTGAACAGTCACGATTCAACATCCATTCTTTGTCGCATTTTATTCCCGGACGGCTAGTTTGCATTTTATCTAACATATCTGCAGATGAACAATCTTCTTGATTGATAACGGCGTTCGAATGACATTTGGTTATGTTATTGTCGCTCGATGAATACAATCCACAAAAATCGCAGCTTGGATGTTGGAGGCATCTGAATTTACTACGATTCCACAGATTGCATAGATCGGCAGGTAAATGTATTTGAGTGACTTGACAGTGGAGGCCACTTCCCCAGCCTCCAACGACGTAAGCGAGCGTGTTTTCCATGTCTAACGTCATCGCATGTGCGTATGTTGCGGGCGGCGGGTGTCCCACTCGCTCGACGTCTAAAATTGAGTTTTCAAAATTAATCAATCAAGTCGAAGATGTGAGATTACACTTTCATAATAACATTAATACAGAGCCGAAACATTATATAAATTAATACATTTCTTGCTTAGCCCCAAAAATAATACATTGGTCATTAATTTATAATTAATTTAAACAAAATCAGACGTCAATACAACATTAAATAATAAAATATTTATTCTAACTTCAAAAAAAAAAAAATATAAACTGAACAAAAATATATATTGAATTTCAAGTCGATTTCCCATTTCGTTTAGACGAGTGATTCCCAAAGTGGTCTATATCGACCCCCAGGGTGCAAGGGGTCCATGTTAGCGGAAAAAAAAAATTGGGGGTCTATGAAATGAAAATGGGGGTCAACGATAGTGAATCTCCTAACAAAAAAGGAACAAACTGGATATCGTTAACTGATGAGATTAAGATTAAATCTAACTAAATTGATGCCAAATGTTGAAAATTTATTATTAAAGCATCAGGTTCATCCCTCACACTAAAAGCATTTATTTTTTGCTTAGTTATTTTATGTAACAGAAAGTAAATTTTAATTTGATTCGTTTAATTTGAATCTAATTAATAAATGTATAAAACTAAACATTTCACACTACATTTCACTACCGTTATAAATTTAAATCGTTCAAAGTGAGTAGCACTATACCGGTTGTCAAAAATACATTTGAAATTAATGAATTTGCAAAAAATCAATATTAGATAAGCAGGGGGTCTACCCAAAACCGAAAAACATGGCAAGTGGTCTACGAGAAAAAAAAAGTTTGGGAACCTCTGGTTTAGACGTTAGAAGCTTCTGACAGACGGACGTACAGACAACACTGCTACAACGATAGGGTTCCACTTAGACCCTTGAGGTATGGAACCCAAAACAAAAATCAAAAGAAATAGTTTCTTATAATTATTCCATTCTACTGGGCAAGGCAAGATTTTAAAACGTATTTCTGGAACTCTCTCCAATCATAAATTATTTGAGATCGCAAAATAAACCGATTTACTTTTTAATAATTTAGATGTAAGAAATTATCTTCATTTTTATATTTACCGTCCGACAAAAGTCTGATCCATACATTGCAGGAGTATAAATATGCAACTAAAATATCTGTTCCGTTATGTGGCTTCGTCCTTCCGCCAAACACTAACATATAGTCCCTTGTCGACACGGCAGAATGTAAAAATCGGGAACGAGGCTAAAAATAAATTAGTATTATATTTTGCCACACTTGCAAAATAACACTGCGATATAACACACTATGATTGTACTGACCTAAAATTTTTTTTAGTAATATATATTTTAATAATTAGTTTCTATTTTTTTGATATATATCAAAAAAATCTTTCACGAATTACATTAAAAATAAATAGAAACTAATTATTAATTATTTTTTTATATTTTTAGATCCGTTCTGAAGAAGATCCAAATCCGGATCGAAACGTTAATCGTTTAATATATATTTTACTCGAGTTAAAATACTTACGAGCATTTGTTCTGGTGGATTAAAATCTGTGAAAGTTGACAACAGACTCCACGTCCTAGTCGGATAATGTAACGAATACAGTCGATTCGAAAGCTCCGTGTTAACTTCTTCGAACGCATAACCTCCAAACACAAATAAAGTTTGTGTCTGCGAATGGAATACAGTGCTGTGACCGGCCAATCCTTTTGGAGTCGCTCCGCTTGTACTTACAACTTCCCATTTACTAGTTTCAAGATCCCATTCCCAAATATCGGATAGAAAACCAGCCGACGGCGAGAAGCCACCGATTAAAACCATTTTCTTCGAATCAGAATGTAGAACGAGGGTCAAAGTATGACCGGCTAACGCCGGAGGCCTAACTTGATTGCTTTCGGAGGTAGTAACTTCACTCCAACGTTGATTATGCAAATTGAACATCCAAAAATCATCCAAAGTGTTATTTTCATGTGAACCTTTACCAGTCAAACCACCGTAGATATAAATACTTTGTTGTGAAATGTCGATTTCAGCAGCATGAAAATATCTTCCCAACGGCATTTTCGCATCTGGCGTCGACTCCACGGTTACTTGCATCCACGTTATATTGCGAGTATCGAATAATCTCAAATCGTTCAACGGTCCGTGAGACAAACTGTATCCACCGAACATCCATAAGGATCCTCTTCTATCCGCAACTAAAGTATGACCGAATCGCGGCAACGTTTTTCTCAAATGTTCCAAATTATCTGCTAAGCGTTGTGTATCAAAAAGTTGCGTAAAAACTAACTGCGAGTCTGAAAGAGCTTGAGAGCAATCGGATCCACCCCAACCTTTATTGCAAAGACATCTGCCGTAGCCTAAATCGCAGACGCCCTGAGATAATGACGTGCTACAGTTATTGGGACACAATTCTTCTGTACATTTAACGCCTCGGAATCCGTCGGGACAAACGCACTGGCCGTTACTGCATTTACGTGGCTCCACACACTGTTCTTCGCAAACGGATATTTCATAAACGGCACTGAAGCCTTCTTCTGGAATACTTTGCTTGTAATGTACCGTCAAATATCCAGAACGAGCTTCTACTAAGAGCGGCGGCTCTGCATCTTCGCTACAAAAAACGCCGACCAGCAGACTCTGTTGTACTCCGATGCCTCCGGTTAAATCTGGCAATCCGTCGTAAACATAAATTGCGTTTCTACCGCAGGTAACGTTCAGCTCACTAACGTTGATACTTAACTGTATTAGCGTAGATCTGGGAGTTTCGGACGAATCGGGACTTACGACCCACAGGCATTCCTTGGTAGACTCACCTCGGAGCGGCCTATAAGACTGTCTCGAACCGATTCCTTGACTCTGTAGCCCGCTTAACATGCCGCGAGCGTTGCATTCATAATAACATTGTCCGCCGTTGCGCGGATCTCCGTAATAATTATTTTTGCATCGTTGACATCTATCACCTTCCGTATTACCTTCGCAATAACAAACGCCCGTAATCGGATCACACACGCCTTGATCTTCGACGCCGTGACCGTTGCAATCGCATTTATGACAACCCTGTTCGGTTGTTGCGTTACCATAACTGCCGGCAATACATTCTTCACAGTAAGTACCGGTGGTCCAATTCTGACACAAATCGCATATTCCAACGCCTTGACTGCAGAACGAATGGTTATTGCAGCCACAGTTTATCGAACAATCGGCCCCCGTCCAACCTAAATCACAACTGCAAGTATAATCGGGAGCCTCCAAACACTTTCCGTGGACGCAAACGTTGTAACAAGTCCGAACACAAGACACTTTACCATCACCGATAAAGCCTCTTTTACACTGGCAACTGTACGATCCGTGCGTATTTGTACATTCGGCTTCTTCGTGACAGTTATGTAAGCCCAACGTACATTCGTCCACGTCGGGACATTGAGCGTACGACCACGACGTTTCCGTTACGTTCAATACAGTTTCGCACGGCATTTCCGGCCGATTAAAATCGCCTTGTACACAAACTCCTTGGATCGGATTGGTTCTACTATAGCACCAGCCGCAACTTAAAGATCGTAAACACGTTGAGCAATTAGTGTTGTGTGAGCAAGATTTACACTGTTCGACTGACCTCGTCGTTAATGACGTACTATCCTGCGAACTTGTCAAAAGGGCTTGATCTAGCCATTCGCGACACAATCCGAATTGGTACTCGCTCGTATACACCGAAAAACTGAAACACTGTTGAGTAGCTTCGCACCAAACGCATCGTCCAATTTCATCCAAACATGCCGAACACGTGGGACGTGCGTGACAAGGTGCAGGACACGCATCGACAGCCGTAACGGCGCGCGGCGCTCTACCCAATCTGGCACATAAAGCGTCTTCGGCCCACCATTCGCATAAACCTGACGATACGCAGCGTTCGCAAGATATGTAATTTGAACAGTTGGCGCATAAACTTGGCTGCAAGGTCAAATACCTCCAGTCTTGATCGACTGAGCACGATTGCATTTCGTCTTCGCTGCGAGGCAAACATCTATTGTTTAATTCACACCAGCCACACAACGAATCGGTCAAACAATGCAAACAGTTCTTGTACTGGTGACAAGATCCGTTCGCGTACGGTTCTAAATATTCGAACGTGAAGACTTTAGCATTTTCTTGTCCTTGAAAATGCAACAATTCCATTTTACTTTGTTGATGCGTGCTGTACGGACCGGATTTATGAGATTCAAAGTCGACCGTAAAACGGCTAGATTCTAAATTATTCCATTGAGGCGGCCAAGAATCGTTTTTGCATTGATTCTGTTCTGTAGTGAGATTCACAGTAAATGGAGACGTCGATTCTTCATCGGAGAGTCGTAAAGTTGCACTCGAATAGCTGACGCATACTCTTAGTTTTTCAGAATTTACTTGCCACGGCGACGGCGGTCGAAGGAAGCCCCGTAACCGAGCTACCATTTCGCCACTCAGTGCGAGTTCGGTACGAGTAGCAGACTTCGAAGCGACGTTGAAATCGACAGTTGTCGCGTTTATAATTGCTACATGGTCCGGTTGAGACCAATTCGCTGGATAAAGATATTTGAGAAACGTTAATCCGGGTCTGCGATCTAGTTCTCTGCACTGTTCCGCTTGTATAACTTCAGTCCCTTTCATGCCCCACCAACCCGGAACTTGGGTTGGTGTATCATCTCTTACGCCACATACTCCATAATTATCTGAAAAGAACCATAATTCAACATGTACACTAAATTTTAATTAAACCAAAAATATAAATACAAATACTGATACACTCCAAATTAAATTATGGACTTGAATGCTGGGGAGGCGCATACTTTAAATATTTCAAACCAATCCTCATCATGCATAAAAAAATAGTTAGATCCATTTGCTTTAAAATCGCAACTGAGCATTCATTTCCATTATTTAAAAAATTTGATATTTTACCTATTCGTCACTTATACGTTTTTAAAGTTTTAAAAATTTTCTATTTAAGATGCGGCTATGATAATTATAAAGTAAGCATATATCCACTTAGACATCAAGCCGTTTATGTACCAAAAACGAATAAAACCATTTTTCAGCGACATTTCGTATTCACTGGCCCGTATTTTTATAATAAACTAGCAAAACATCTTTCTAATATATTTAATTACAATAAATTTAGTAAAGATTTAAAGTCATGACTACTTTGCGTTGAAAATATTGAATATTTTTTTGATGTTATGAGGTAAAAGTTCAGTTCTATTATTAAAAAAAAAAAATCTCTTAATGCATACATATATGTGCATTTCCGTTCCAACGGAGTCATTTAAATGGTATATTGGAAAAGTATATCTAATACGGGGCCCCCTTAAGATGTACTTATTATTTTTTCGATCTTAAAATTGTGATATTTGTAACACCAAATTATGTACAAATCAAAAAAAATAAATCTTATTTCTATTTCTAAATAGTTTTAGTTTTTTAAGTGACATTACCTTCCTTATGGTGGCATCTTGCGTTCTGAACGCACCACGTGCACTGATTTAGGCCCAATTTATTGGCGATCGATAAAGAGACTGTATTAGAACTTCCATGGACCAAGCAAGAATGACAATCTCCGAGCGCGGGACAAACTCCCGGACACCTTGTGCTTTGTAAGTTGGTTGTACAATTCGCTCCGACAGTTCTGCCATAACAGATTTCGTCGGCAGAACACCATCCGCACTCGGGATCGGCGGAACATTCAGCGTAATTTTTGTGTCTCGGACACGCGGCCTCCCAGTCGGCTGATTCTCCAAATCTTGTGCCGATACTCGGCGGCACAACGTAAGCTAACAGATCTCCGTTAACGTTCCCGTGATATCCGCCAACTGTAATGATCAAATAACGATTTTATGGCAAGGATGACTATCAATAATGTTAACAATAAATTAAATGTTTCAAATTACGTCTTTTATGCATACAACTAGGGATGTCCAACATATCGGATTATTGAATTATATTACTGTTTGTAAAAATATCAATGTGTCACCAATATGATCGATACTTTTATATATTGATTTAGTTGATAATTTCGATTATACTAGAGCCTTACGATATATCTTTAGAAATTTACCTAAGAGAAGTGTGTTTCCATTCCTTACGCTTGCAGCGTGTGCAAACATACCCTGCGTTTTTGGATATATAGAATCGGTCTGAGTACCAAGAACGTCGGGATTTACCCAAGCATGGCAGCCCAGATGATACAAATACATTTGATTGTCATAGCATATTTCTTCTTTATTGTGACGATGAGAATAGCCTCCAAATACAACTAAATAATTTCCTGTAACGAATAAAAATGATTTTACAAAACTCACACATAAACTGTATGGATGAAATCGTGGGAATTTGGGCAAGGCTCAAACAAAACGGCGTGTTTTTGCAGTGAAACTTCTTTAGGCGCGGTAGAGCAAATTTGCCCGGATCAAACGAAAAGTGAAACGCTTCCCCTTCTCCGACTTCAACCGGCAGTTGGGAAGAAAGAGTGGGAGAATCGTTTCTACTCTCTCTGCCAAAGCGTCGTACGCACTCGACATGCATGCGCAATGCGTAGTGTGTGTATACGTATCTTTTTCTCTAGCCACAGTAACAAATTCCACATGACCATTTCTTAATTCTGAAATAATAAATCCGTCAACAAATGTTAAAACCTCTAAGAAGGTTCACTTCTAACATGCGAGAATATCACGCATACTTATTTTATGTAATTGGAACTAGGTACAAAGTTTGTGAGATTGTGGTCCAGCAGTCAACTGACATTGATGAGTTTTTACATATTATATCAATAGTACCTGGGTGACCGAGCTTTGCTCGGAAAGTTAAATAAAATACTGATATGCTCATTGTTTGTATAAAATTCCAAAATCTACTTACAATATTTAAGTATTTTCATACGTCAAAAAATTGATTTTTATAATGATAAAATTTGTAAGAAAACGATTTTTTCGAGAGATGAGACCTAGCTAAAATGATTTTTTGCCCCCCAAAATCCCTTTTCAGTAAATTTAATCCAAATCGTTAGGGCCGTTTTCGAGAAAATATTTAGGGACATAAGTAGGTACATAGGTAGACACAAGATTAGCTTGTTTCATAATATAGGGATAATATTTTATTTATAATTTATCAAAATTATTGGAGTTCATTTTAAGATACTGTTAATATCTTTTTATAATTTTTACAGTAATTTAAAGGATGGAATGAAATTTCTGCTGAAACATTGGTAATAAATGTAGATATATTTAACATCAGTATCGTCTTTTTAATGTTCATTTAAGCCTCGAAGATATCATGTTCCCCATTTGCAACTGTTTTTTCTCATTTGCCACGTTTATCATATATTTAAGCCTTCTTCAGGACTTCAAATAACGAATCACTGAAACACCTAAGAGCATGAAGAAGTTATAAAAATACGATGAAACGTTGAGCCAATATATAAAATAATTACTATATGGTTGAGACTTAGAAAAAAAACAATGCTTTATTTGAAATCCCACGATATCAATCAAATTGTAATGACCATGAACACGACAAACAGAAGTTGTTAACTATTTCCTATGGATATAAACAAGAATTAAAAAAAAAATCAGTAGGATAATAAGTTTTATAAAGGTAATTAAACTGTAAAAAAATCTCGTACAAATAAAATAAACGAAACACTGCGTTTGTTTTGTTTTCTTTAAAACAAAATATTATATGTGCTTTTTTCTCAAAACATCTGATTTAATTTGTTCTTATAAATAAATTGTATTATCATGAATGTAAAAAAAGTATTATCATTTGATGTATAAATAAATGAATGCTAAAGATTGCATTTATTTTTTTTTCAGAACATAAAATTTAAAGAATTATTTATAACAACCTGAAATTAAAGTATGCGTCAAGGAATAATACAAAGATTTAAATGCTGATTAAGAAAATTATTATAATTAGTTATTCACCAATGAGAAATATTAAACAGGTATTCTTTATATTTAAATTGCTATTTGTTGCTAATTGCAAACATAAAGGTAAACAATTCAACAAATCACATGCGTCACGTTAATAAATAATACAAAAACATTCCATCAAAAAAGATTTTAGTTATTAAACAATACAAAAAATGTACGTGACATGCCGAATTTTTTCTTATACCTACATAAAACACGTTTAGTTTAGCGAAATTAAATATCGTCATTTTTTTATTTGAATAAAGTTTTCATTTTTAATTTGTTAATAACTAGCTGTACCCGCGGCTTCCCTCGCCCACGAATCATACTAACGGAATTTTGTTTCTGTCTGATGACCTAACATTGTAAAGATAATAATTTTGGTGAGATTGATTCAGTAACTAGCTCTTCAGTTACAAGCAAACAAACTTACATACAGAGACATTTTATTTTTTTGAAAATGCGTATTTCTACTTGCCATCAATTATGAATTTTCCTTCAGAGTTTTCTTATAGGAATGGATGACGTCTTTTAGAAGTGAGAGGAGCTAATGAATATTTTTTTTTCCAAAATCATTTACCTGTACCATGGCTTTGCTGAGATTTTAAAGAATTAGAAAAACAAACTGAGACATGAAAATAGATAAATAAAAAATCGAAAAAAAATTGCAGTTTGACAAAGTTGATAACACTTAATTAGAATCTAAATTTGGAATATTTTAGAACGATTATTGTACGAATTTAAAGTTCATTTTTGTAGTCACGCGAGTTAATAATGACGTTGATGACTCAAGTTTATGCAATGCCACCAATGTCGTATAATTATCATTGTCGTACCACGGTCACAGTAAAGGGTAAAAAAGTTTGACTCTTTTCGTTTAAACAACATTTAGTTAAAGCAATGGTGCGTATTTCAATCGGTGGAAAGCAGCCGGATGACTCTTGGTATTTGAGTTCCTGAAGCAATTTGGAAACTTTTTTGCTTAGTACCTCATAACCCCAAAATGGAAGGAATCGGAGAAAAGGGGGGGGGGGGGTCAAAACGTAAAAAAAATTGTTTAGAAACCAAATGGAAAGGCGGTAGCATTAAAGTACATGTACTCACTATTGTTTAAAAAAATTGTCATCCGAAACGTGCGGACGGTTTGCGCGAACCGATTTTTTGAAAATCGGAAAAAAAAAATTGTGTCGCAACCGGTTGCGATTTTGAGGAAAATACTTGTTTTTGTTCAGAGATGCTGTAAAAAAATTGTCATCCGTTTCCGCTGGACGGATTTTGAGGAATTAAAGGTTTGAGTGGCTAAAATTCTCGATTTTTCACTAGCTTTTTTCAAACATCATAAAAAAATTGCTAAAATTGTTAAAAACGGATGACGTTTCTTATACATGTTCTCAGAGGGTCCAACTATAATATGTATCAATGTCATCCGTTTTTATAACATTTAACCTCATTTTTCAACCCCTAAAGGGGTTGTGTACGTTATCTGTATGCCATCAGAAACGAGTCTAACCTCAATATTCTGATTAATACCGCACAAAAGTAAGGGGTTGAAAAATGGGGTTAAATGTTATAAAAACGGATGACATTGATACATATTATAGTTGGACCCTCTGAGAACATGTATAAGAAACGTCATCCGTTTTTAACAATTTTAGCAATTTTTTTATGATGTTTGCAAAAAGCTAGTGAAAAATCGGGAATTTTAGCCACTCAAACCTTTAATTCCTCAAAATCCGTCCAGCAGAAACGGATGACAATTTTTTTACAGCATCTCTGAACAAAAACAAGTATTTTCCTCAAAATCGCAACCGGTTGCGACACAATTTTTTTTTTCCGATTTTCAAAAAATCGGTTCGCGCAAACCGTCCGCACGTTTCGGATGACAATTTTTTTAAACAATAGTGAGTACATGTACTTTAATGCTACCGCCTTTCCATTTGGTTTCTAAACAATTTTTTTTTACGTTTTGACCCCCCCCCCCCTTTTCTTCGATTCCTTCCATTTTGGGGTTATGAGGTACTGAACAAAAAAGTTTCCAAATTGCTTCAGGAACTCAAATACCAAGAGTCATCCGGTTGCTTTCCACCGATTGAAATACGCACCATTGCTTTAACTAATTGGTTTTAGTGAGAGCCTAGAATTGGTTGTATTTTGACGCAGACGTGTCTAATAATTGTATTATTTAAAGAAAGAAAAATTGATTACCTATGATGCTAGTGGTGTGAAAAGCTCTTTCCCGAGGAACATATCTTTCTCTGAGATGTTCCTTTGGATAATGCAGCTCGCTCCAATGTCTATTTTCCAAATGAAACGCAAACATTCGGTCCGAAAGCTTCGAAAACCTCGCAACGCCGGCAGCGACTCCGCCATACACGATAAGGGAATTAGTTGGCGCATGATAAACAGTGGTGTGCGCGACGAGTCTCACGTCAAGCTCTTTGCCGCCTCTAGGATGAACTTCTTCCCATTGCTCCGTTTCTTTCGTATCGTTCAGTGAAATGCGGAAAAGTTGTGACGAAAATTCACCGTCTGCTGTGCTCCCTCCGAACAAATAAATGTATTTTCCAGCTCTGGTCAATGTGTGCCTTGTCAACGGCGGCGGGGTTACTGTTGAATTTTGTGCTCGCAGCGACCATTTTCTCGTGTCGACATTATAAAACCATAACTCGTCCGATAGTGTTCCTTTATCGGTTTTACCTCCAAACAACGCAAAACCTTCCGGGACTATACACGCGGCGTGGCCGTACCTAGGCGACGGCCTTTCGGTTATATCGCGTGCAAGTCTTTGTCGCAAAGCATGAGAATTGTTGAAAGAATAGAGTATAGTGCGTAAAAATGTATTTGGACCTATACCCCAACTCTGTTCCACATCGGGACCGACTTTATCGAACAAAGCTGCTATCGATGAAGGGTCGGGATGCTCTAGAGCTGTAGTTTTTTCTAAGCTCTCACCGTTTTCATTTTCCCATCTGCTAGTTGTAAAGTTATATATTTCTAACGAGTCGAGTATATGATTCAAATCGTAGCCTCCGAAAACGTACAAAGAATCAGTCGTATTGATGTAAACTGCCGAAAGAGCTGCGCGTGGGGCTAAGCCCACTCCGGATGAAGATAACCAATGCCACTTATTTCCAACAGATTCGGATTTGTTTAAACTGCACGCCTGACCGGAATATCCATTATAACAAACGCACCGAGTCTCCGTACAGTGTCCTCTGCCGGCATTGTAACCGCAGTCTTCGGGGCATACTTCTCGAGAGCAGTCGTCTCCACCCCATCCTTTGTTACAAATACAGGAGTGTTCGAAACATACACCGTGATTCGAACAATTACTCGGACAATCTGTTACTGAAAATTCGGCTCTAAAACCATGCAGTGCATAATTTGTGTCGCTGTATAATAAAATAAGCATCTACAACAAAAATCAATTTTCAATTTTTTTTATATCCAGATGATTAAAATCTCGTTGATTTCATCAAAAATATTTATATGTAATTATCCCTAAATTTAGTAAAAATAAGCTGTTTTCGATAAATTAAAAAATAAAAATAGTAACAGGTGATTTCATAGGGCTTTTGAGTGCCATGTTTATGGAGGGTTTTCTATAATTCTTTTTGAATTAATACAAATTTTAAAGTATTTTTAGATTTTTTTTAAAACAATTTCTAGGCTTGTTTTCGATTACTAGTTGTATTCAGTGTTAGTAGTCCAATAAACTAGCTATAGAATATTTCAAGGTTTCATAATTTGACTCTCTAAAATTTAACATCAAAACTACATAAAAAGAAAAGCGTAAACAAACATTATATAATATGTTAAACGTATTGAGTAATTAATACAAACTTATGACTGTAGACTCCAGAATAAAGTGAAATCGTAATTTTACTACTTTGTGGCAATATTTTTGCCAAACTAAAAATAGAGCTTGGGAAATTTAAAAAAGAAAAAAATTGAAAATACGAAAAATGTTATTAATATATAAATAGAAGAATGACTTACGTATCCAGAATTAGCTGTAATTTTTTGAGGATCCGTTTTGCCACTAAAACTTCCCAGCAACGGAGACTTGAACGAATCACCATCGTACACAAAAACATAGTCATACGAGCACTCGGTGCCCATATTTTGAAAACTTAGAGTGATAAACTGTTGGGTATTGTTCGTTTTGATTAACCATTCACAATGTGAATTTTCAGTATAATTAGATCCGGTGGGTCCATCGGTGATGACACCCCAAGTATCCGTATATACACGTCTTGATTTATCACAAGGTGCTAAAGCAACAGCAGCGCAGCCCGCTACCAAACACAAACATGTTGCTAGTCCAACCCCGGGCACACCCCAATATTTACGACGAACCCTGGGGCGCATAATGTTCTAGCATTTAATAATCTTAAAATACACTTTTAAAAAATATTAACCTACGTATATAACATTTATACAATATAGAAAAACACAAGTCCTTATTCGTCATTCTGCTTGTAACACACACATTTGTAAACATTACGATCGCATAATTTATAGAAACAAAATAATATATTGAACAGTTTTGACATTTTTTTATTATTTTACTTTGACATTAATCAAACAGTTTAAATTAATAACAGCAGATAGCAGCAGCAATTTAGACAAGGACGATTGAAAGAGGGGGACGTGTAATCAAGGACGTTAGACTGTTGTTATTCAAACTTTCCGTGTCGCATCCCCTATTCGCACAAAAACATTTTTAGATTACTGTTGTCCGTTACGAAGACAGTTCACTTAAGTTTGTCTATAATTAAAAATTGTTACAAATATTTTATTTTCAAATAACAGAACAATATAATTAAGTATACATGTCGCAAGCATTTTACCCGGAATTTAGGCAACCGAAAATACATATCACTAATGCAATCGGTAGACACTTTCAGGGATACCTATACATTTCAAGTTTATTAATTACTATAATGGGTGTCCGTCCCGGTTCACCCGGGTGCAAAAGAACAGGATGTGGAGGGTGGGAACATTCATCTTTAATGCTGCGTCCAAATTTCATGAATGTCGAAGTTACCGTTCAAAAGTTTTTGTTCGACAGACAAATTTTGATTTTAGTTTTATATATGATTTTATAACTTTACTATTTATTTTTACCGGAATAAAAAATAATCTATTTTTAATACGTGCAGTAGAGTGACATAAGTTTAAAGAAACTATGTACTTCGTGCAATAAAAATATCAAATTTTACAATTAGTTCGTTTGTCAGCACCATTCCGTTTAAATGACTAAATTCCGAAATAAAATTTTGATAGATAGAGAAAGTGAGATAAAAAAATCATTGGTTGTCTGTAAAGTCGGTTTACGGACGATAGTTTTACGTGATAACGTATTCCGCTCGAATATCATATTTAATAATCACGCACAGGGTCAGGCGGAACGTTACACTTTTTCGTGCATGCAGCCGGTGTTTCATCTTTTTATATTGACGTGATTCATCAATTTATAAGACGTTATCACGTCAATAATTTATGTTCTATTTCTCCTATCTTCTACATATAATAATTATAATAATTCGAATCTATGATATTGCATCTTTCGCTTCAAATTTAGGTTAATTTTATTTATTAAAATTACTCACCACCTATAATAATAATTGTTTTTTTTAACTTTCTTTCTTTCGTATTTATTTTAAGTCTCAAAGATTTACTGTCATAATATTTTGAAAACAATTGTTTCATTGTTTATATAAAATTCCAAAACCTACTTACAATATTTAAGTATTTTCATACGTCAAAAAATTGATTTTTATAATGATAAAATTTGTAAGAAAACGATTTTTTCGAGAGATGAGACCTAGCTAAAACGATTTTTTGCCCCCCAAAATCCCTTTTCAGTAAATTTCATCCAAATCGTTAGGGCCGTTTTCGAGAAAAGCACGCACAGGGTCAGGCGGAACGTTAGGAACGTTACACTTTTTCGTGCATGCAGCCGGTGTTTCATCAATTTATAAGATTGGTGATTCATCAATTTATAAGACGTTATCACGTCAAAAAAATCGATTTCGTGATTCTATTTGACACAAATGCACTTATATCATAATTTGTAAACTGACCCAACTGGAAGTTTGTTCATAGGAACAAGCCCCAGTTTATGGATTTGAGTACGTTTTAGTCGGAATAAAATCGCAAGTAGATTTTTTTGATAGAAATATTTTATTTCCCGTAAAAAAAAACTCGGACACGTACATAGACAGTCATTGAGGATTTCCAACAGAAGCGAAAACTTAAAACTATGAAATAACAATGGTTAAAATTTTATTTATGAACACAGCACTCTACATATATGATATATACTGTTAACATTAGCATGTCGGTAACGCGAAGTCATAAGATTTTAGCCATCCAAATATCGCCTATAGAAGTTTTCAGTTTTCACTTAAAAAATCGAATGATTTTTTTGTCATGGATAAAAGATCTTATAAAAATGCATTTCTTGCTATTTCATTTTGGCTCAAGCGGCGCTCTATAAGTAAACTTGCGGTTAGGTGTTTGCTACATACCTACTCGTAGTGTGAAAGCGAATACAATTGTTACTCCGATAATGGTGGTACGATAATGAACATTATCATTAAAAAATAATTAATTAATAATCACCCAGTGCAGTACAAGTTTATTATTACTCTCCAACTCTCAAGGTTGATTTAAATAATATTTTCAGGCATGAGACAAGTATTTTATCAGATACAAATGATATTATATATACATTTAGGGACGTTTCCCGGTAACATAGTCTAGGGGTCGTTCATAAATGGCGTCAGAAGAGCGAAGGAACTTTGAATATATATTACAGAATTATAATTACGTCGGTTGGCCAGGGATCTATAAATAAATTCATCTATTAACATACCGTGATCATAGCCTTGATAAGGATACGACCCATTCTTTCTAAAATACAGTTAAATAAAAAATTATAGGGGGCAGCACAAAATAATATTTTTTTATTGTACTTTGGTAATTAAAAACAGTTTATCAAAAAAATAAATTATCATACAAAATTAAAAAAACAACAGAATTTATTTCAAATAAACACAACGACAGGAAAGAGTTTGGTAAAACAGACTAAAGTAAGAATAAATGTATTTTAATGCTGTGTGACCGACAGCCACAGAGATAATAATTTAAACCAATTATAGGATTTACTAGGAATCCGTCATGATAATTTTTGTCGGTTGGAAAAAACCATAAATAGACCTACATGAAAGTAAAATCTTGTGGTTAAACAAAGGAAAAAGGCACATCAAAATTTACATAGATAATTAATTTTAATGATTTTATAAATATAATTGACAACATACAGCTTGGGAATCGAACTTTTGAAAAAAGTAGAGCCAACATAATTTTTTGGGCAGATCGATCTATTTTAGCATTATAAGAAGTGAGAAAACATCCCAAGAAAAATATATCTCGAACAAACAATGAGACCAAAGATTACAAAAACATTTTTTTAACTCTCAAACTGGTGGAAATTCGGAAAAAAATTAAAATTTTCCCGGACTCATAGTACTATATAAACGTAACAAAGTGGGGAAACATCCGAAAGTAAATTTGTCTCGAGCAAATTACAAAAATGTTTAAAAACGGTTGGAACTCCGGAAGAAAATTCTATTTTTTGCGGGTTCATATAAAGTACAAGCGTTATCATAAATAAAGTAGTAATGAAACATGTCAGTATGTTTGTACACCGTAAAATCACTCGAAAACGGCTGGACCGTTTTTTATGAAACTAGCGAGATTAGCAAGTGATATACTCAAACTTAAAGTAAGGGATATTTTGTCAGATAACGATTTTAGTGTTCACACGAGCAAAGCCGCGGATGAAAACTTGTAATCTATATGCTCAACAACTGTGAGTTATAACCGGAAAAAACAACAAATTAGTGAAGCACAGTTTTTTTGATCAGCAACAACTAAAGTTGCTGCTGAGTGAGGAGAAGGAGAACATCGCTTAACAAGTTCCATTAGCTTGTGTATGATTGTTTCTAACTAAGAAAGCTTCTTCCACAAACGCTCAATGGCTAAGAATACCTTTTTAAAAGTTTCAAAGTAATTGACCAAAGAACATAACGAAATAAATTACGAAAAAAACGTATAAAATCTTGTTTGTCTGGAATTTATTAAGCTTTAATTTTTATCATGACTTTTATTTCGACAAATAAGATTTTCCAAAAACTATAAAAACGGTACATTTTTCATAATTGAGGAGCTCGTTTGCAAAACTTGACAAATCCAAAGAACCAACATCATCAGAAAAGGTAAAAAACCGCCACATCGAAGGACTGATAAACTTTTGCTTTGGTTAATTCAGCAATGGATGGTAAGAAGTAGCAATTTCAGAGCTATATTACTAATTCATACTTATCTTCACTATGCATGTTTAATTAAGACGAAGTATTTTCTTAAAAATATTTAACGTTAATTTCGGATTTATTGGCACATGGGAGGAATTATTTGATACAACTTTTCACATAAGAGTTACTTCCCCTTGTTGGTAATTGTAAAATTAATTTGGAGGTATTACTAGTGTTTAGAGCTCCGTTTCCTGAAACTTTTCATCTAAAAAACGTAAAATCTGCCAACTATGCACATAAGAGGTATTACAGAACCAACGACGATATGATATGTTGAGTTTAGATTAAAAATAGCCAGAAATTCAGATTTGTTTAGGATTGAATACTGACGTACGATATATAACTCTATTTTTGTTTAAAATGGATTTGTCAAGTTTTGCAAAAGAGCTCCTCAATTGCGCCGTCTCCTTTAGGTTATTGTACATTAATTTCACAAATTGTCAAACCTATCTGAATTAAAGTTAGATAGCTCGACCTTTTTGCTCGCCAATGTAAAAAAAATATCTCCTTAGGTAAACGTACATCCTGTATATACATTCATTGTGATAAGCAAATGTATATTTATACATACAAATACGTTAGGCGGCGCAATTATCGGTTAATTTAAAATTAAAACTTATCGGTGCATTTAGAAACTCTTAACTGAGCGTAGCACAACCATCGCAAATGGATTCGAAGGCTTATCGAGCTCCATTAAATCATAATATACGAAGTTCATAAATTATATTTCGAAAAATACAAAAAATATCTATAATAATTGTTATTTAAATTTATTTATTTTTTTAAAATATAGTTGTGTTTTGAATTGAGTGAATAAACACATTCAAAATGGTACGAGGCAATTATAATGTGAATAATGTTGAAATGGGAAAAAATATTGCCGCCCAAAGGGACACATCTTGTCGATCGATGATATGTGCTTTCGTAGTCGTTACTGTGATTTGTGTTGTGTTAATTATTTCTTTTATAATACTAGACTTGACGAGAAACAGTTATAATGCTCCCAGAAAACAGGTACTACATAATCATACAATTTTACTATAGACATTTTTTAAAAGTTTTTTTTTGTCTGTATGTCTGTCTATTTATATTTAGCAGCAATACTCGAAAATGATTGAATCGACTTTTATGGACCTGGATTAAAGACAGGGACAGATGGGCCCACCAGAATTTTGGGAGTTTTCCCGGTAGGCCGGGCCCCGCCGAGGCCAGTAGGCCGATCGCCTATATTTATATCTTTTTTGTTTACTAGAATGAATTGATTTTTAGTTTTTAATAGATATATTATATTACAGAGCGGCAAAAAGTTGCGCCGGCCCTCTGCGTATAAAAAAATACTATTCGTGTTGACGGGGTCGGAATAGTGGAGCCCATCCGCCCCTGATTAGAGAACGTGTTTTTAGAATTTTGTCTGTTCATTTGCAGTCTGTTCAATTTTAAATTATTCTGAACATGGCCCCACAATGGTGGGGTTGGTGCAACTCTGGTAACAGGGCCCGGGCTCAGAGGGGGGCCTGGTTTCTTTATTCAAGAAATATTTGCAGTGGATCATAGCTTTATTATCAAAATAAATCAAAAAGTTTGGTTTTAAGCTTGAACTGATTCCTTTATTGCTTAATCTATTTTCAGTGTAAATAAAATTTGTAAAAGAGTAGAAAAATAGGCATAAGTTGGGGGGGGGGGGGACCCAGATCCTGGTTACAGGGCCCTCAATCGAATATGGGGGGCCATGATTATTTCTGAATAACCATTATTTAGTACTCGGATTTAAAACATATTTAACTTTTATCCGACTTTATTTGTGTATATATCGAGGATTCAACAGTCCACGAATTTATCATTATTGATTTCAATAGTCCAGATCACGCCCTGGTAAAGAAATATGTGAGTTTTTTAGTAGGTAATAAATATAAAAAATTATGAGTTTTTTATGAATCTTTGATATTTTTTATGAAATTTATGAAAATATATTTGACCTACCGTTTGAATTAGTTAAGTTTATAAAAATCTTGTTTTTTATTCCCTTATCTACCGGACAGCCGAACAGTCGTTTTCGATAATAAGATTCTTAAAAAATTATTTAAAAAGCACCATTACATACTCAAAATCAATTGAATAATTTACATAATTATAATTATTATAAATTATAAAAATCTCCTTGAAACATTTGATTTTAATGGTATTAATTATTGATTAGTTTGTTTTCAAAAATTCCCAGCGTCAAACAACGTTTGCACTCAGTAAACATACGCCCAATAAAAATTTAAAATTCAATAAACTGTATATAGGTATACCTAAGTAAGAGTAAGATCTTCAAATTATCAGTTAAGAAAATGGTAATCCGCCGCCCCTGTATCTAACTGAAGTAAGAGTTAAGGTAGTTAGTTTGGAGTTCCATTTAAAATTGACATTTATAAGACAGTATTTTGCTAATGTTAGCAGAAAATCATGCTTTTCCCCATTTTTCGAACTTCATTTTGTAGAATATTTCATATTTATGTGATTTTAGAAATACGATTTTTTGACCTAACTTGTAAAGGATTTTTTTTTGACGTGATAACGTCTTATAAATTGATGAAACACCGGCTGCACGCACGAAAAAGTGTCACGTTCCGCCTGAGCCTGAGCGTGCAAGCGAGAGCGCGGTATAAGCGATAGAGAGGCACGATCGGCCCAAGCGTCGGCTTGTACGCATTTCTCTCTCTTCTCGCGTGACGTCAGAGAGTTCATCAATGTTTCTTTATGACGTTTTATCACGTAAAACTATCGTCCGTAAACCGACTTTACAGACAACCAATTTTTTAATGTAAAACGAAAATATTTTATTATAGCACAGTTTAAAAAATACATAATAATATGTATTTTTTAAACTGTGCTATAGTAAAATATTCATTCATTTACTTTTATGAAACCTACTTTAACTCCGGCATAATTAAAAAAAATTGAATACGCTGTGTAATCTTCTATTTTTTTTTGTGTAGACCGAAAATGGGGAATATGATAATTTTGATTCTTCTGCAATCAATAGACACAAAGAAATCTTTACCACAACGTCCACAACTGAACATCAGCCAATCGGTGAAACAGATTATCTCGAGAAATATAATAAATTCACAGAGGATAAATTCGAAGAAGATAAATTCGGAGAGGATAACTTCGTAGAGGATATATCCGAAGAGGATATATCCGAAGAGGATATACCCGAAGAGGATATACCCGAAGAGGATATATCCGAAGAGGATATACCCGAAGAGGATATACCCGAAGAGGATAACTCCGTAGAGAGAATCGATCATTATGATTCAGATTCAAGAGAAAACGATGCATTAATTTATGCAGTTGCGAAAATAGCAACAAGTACTGAATTTACAACCATAAAAGCAGAATTCCCTACGAGCTCTGACTCCACAGAAAACGATGCATTAATTTTTGCAGTTGCGAAAATAGCAACAAGTACTGAATTTACAACTACAGAAGCAGAATTTCCTACAAGCTCTGATTCCACAAGTACAGGAGCAGAATTTCCTACAACTTCTGACTTCACAAGTACAGGAGCAGCATTCCTTACAAATTCTGATTTTACAAATTCGGAAGCGGAACTCTCTACAAGCACTGATTCAATAAATGCAAGAGCAGAATTCTCTACAAGCTCTGACTTCACCAGTACGGAATTACAGTTCCCCACTAGTTCTGATCTCATAAGTACGGATTCAGAATTATTCACGAGTGATACCGATTTTACAAGTACGGAATCACAATTTTTTACGAGCTCTGACTTAAGTACAGAGTCAGACTTTCCGTCGAATTCTGACTTTGAAAATATGAATTCAGACATTCCTACTAGTACTGACTTCATAAGCACGGAATCAGAATTAAAATTCACAAGTACAGAGAATGATAATTTTGCTGCAACTACAAACTCGGAGCTGACTACAAATACAGACTTAACTATTTTGAGTATGACGAGCACAGAACCTTCCAAAAGAAGAAGGGACGTGAAGACGAACAATTATTCGGAAGATAACCTAAATGTTTGTATGACCCCGACATGCAAAACGACAGCTTCCAGTATTTTGAATTTGATGAGCCTTTCATCCGACCCATGTGAAAATTTTTATCAATATTCATGCGGAGGTTTGAACCCTTATTTGTCGTCTCAAAACATCCTGAAAAGACGTGTAAACGATCAAATTTTCGTTCAGCTTGAAAACAGTTTCGGTTCTTCTTATGCCTATCAACAATTTAAACAGTTTTATAACAGTTGTTTGGAATTTAATCCATTCGATTTTTCGAAAACAGATGCTATTGCGAAAGCAGGTATGTATATATTATATCAACATTAAAATGTAAAGAGAACAGGATGTGGTTTCATCTACATAAACAAATGATTGTTCTACATAGAAAAATATTGCTTTTCAAGCTAAATTATGATCAAAATGCGTAGAATCACGTTGTTTCGAAGTGAAAACTGTACAAAAAAACGATGTTTAAATCAATCAATTATTTTTTGAGCAGGATCGATTTAAAACTCTACAATGCTTTTCATATGGAATAATATGTATACGTTCACAATCTAGGGTCATTGTCAAACCATGATTTTCTGGCAACACTTTCTGCAATTGAACATAAGAAAGATTTTTTTCTCAGATGAATTTCAAAACCACGTTAGCAACAATAATTGACAAATTCTGAAATCTAATTTAGTTGTGTAAAATACATTTATTTTTCCAGTGAAGCAACTAGTGAGTAGAATATCTGGGAATGCTGATGGCGAATCAACACCAGAACAAAACACTGATTTACTAACTGATATGATAATAAACGGTGTTTCTCCTTTTTTCGAAATCGATTTAACCCTCAGTTCTAACAAATCTTTTACTTTTACGGTAAGCCAAAATTACATACGATTGTATTAAAAAAAATATTATTTTATTAGTTTAATTAGTACCTATCACGTATCTAGTATAAAATGGCACATGCTCCCATTGATGTTAGTCGAAAGGCGTGATCTAGGAATAGGGCCGCATTATTTGGAACAAGTTGGTTCCATTTTTGAAACAGTTTACATAATATATACAGTATAACCTCGGTTAATCACCTTCTATTATCCGTCTATGATCTTGCGTAAATATGCAGGCAGGTAAAGCTAATAAAAATTTAATTTATATTAAACTCATAACCCTCTTTTTTTCGTAGTCGGGTAAAAATGTAAAAAAAACACTATGTAGGCGAGCTACTCAAGTTAGATTATGGCTGTATAATAGACGCCGGCGGCCGGAAAACAACGAAATAAGATAACAAAAAATAAAAACAACTGTAATACAAATTACAGATTATTTGAAAAAGTAATATATAAAATTGCATACTGCATATACAGTGTGTCCGCGCAAAACTTTCAACGTATTTCATTATTTCCTTAGAAACGAGGAAAGTATGAAGGTTGGGAACACAATTTTGTTATTTCAATTGACATCTTGTATTTTTTCGACGGATATAGATAAAGAGTCCTTGTTGACCATCTTTCATGTAATAAAATATCAGGTTAAAGTGAATGGTTTCTGAAATATATAAGATCAAAAATTATTAGAGAACTGAAAAATTCCATTATTGAAAAAAAATTAGGTGCTGCAGTTTAATGGAATTCAACTATTTACCCGTAAACCTTTCAAATAAGGTGAAAAATTCCAAAATAACTTTACAACGAATGCCGATTGCTATAATTTATAAAAAAATATGTATATTCTATGAGTTCCTGACGTATCGTTTCGATTACTTATAGGCGGAGAGCTGGCTACGGAGAAAATGGGTGACTCGGTGCAGAGCTGAAAATTTGCAGAATAATAGGAGATAGTACAAGTAAGTAGGGAAAAAATTACCAGAAGGCTAGGCGGAAGATAAAGAGCCGCCAGAAAGCGCTAATGCTGCGAAAAATCAGTGCACTTCTGGCAATTTCTATACTTATTCTGTAATTCAAAACTAGATTATATATTATACATTATATAGTTATAAAGGCATACTGAAAATTCAAACATGATATAATAATTACATTCGACAAATATTCAAAATTATTAATGACATTTTGATAGAAATAAAATTAATCGTCATATATTTTCATTAATAAAATTACGTTGTTATAACAACGTAATTTTATTAATTTATTTAATTTTATTTCTATCAAAATGCCATTAATAATTTTGAATATTTGTCGAATGTAATTATTATATCATGTTTGAATTTTCAGTATGTCCTTATAACTATATAATGTATAATATATAATCTAGTTTTGAATTACCGAATAAGTATAGAAATTGCCAGAAGTGCACTGATTTTTCGTAACATTAGCGCCTTCTGGTGGCTCTTTATTTTCCGCCTATCCTTCTGGAAATTTTTTCCCTACTTACTTGTACTATCTCCTATTATTCTGCAAATTTTCAGCTCTGCACCGAGTCACCCATTTTCTCCGTAGCCAGCTCTTAACCATTAGTTTTTTAAAATAAATGAAAACTTTTATAATTCTTTAGCATTTTTCTCGTTTTTATAGATAATGCCACCTTCCGTAGAGCAAACTTTACTAAAGAATTATCAAAACGGTCAACGCGTCAAGAAATGTAAGCGTAATTTAAAATTACGCGTCTCTAAAAACAACGCTAGCTTATTTGAAGCTTATAATGAATATACCGACTGCATCAGAAGTTTTGAAAAATATGAAGATGTACTTTCCAGAGTTGTAAAATATTTTAACATTCCTGTGGAGACTTCTATGAGTACAAAATTGTTTGATCTTTTTAAAGTAAGTGTTTAGCCCTAAAAAGGGCACATCGATTGTTGATTAAAACAAGTGAAAATCGCACTCAGATCTCAATTCTTTTTCCGGCAAAGCTGACAAACAAACTCACTTGTTCCATATACCGAACTTGGCCGTTTTCCAAAATTCATATTTTTGGTGGGATATCAATAATTTCTGTAAAGTTACATTCGATTGTTATATATTTGGCTAGTAAAATGACGAACTCAGTTTCCACTAATTCGAAAAGTAGAAGAACTTTTCCGAGGTTATAATACTGAATTTTGACAAGATACTATAAAAAAGCTGATGAAACGCAATTTTTTTAAGTTCCAGTCATCACACGAAGGTGCAATTTTGGCAGATTGTGTATCATACTTTTATAAATGTTCCCTCAAATTTGCACCTTTTTGCGATTTTGTGGAAATGTTTAGGATCAAATCATCTTCATTTTACTGGCCTAATATGTGTACTTTTTTTTTTTTTAAATGTATATCCAATTGTATATATCCACATATATAGAGCTATGTGTACTTAGTTATACCTAGCTAGCCTATTTAGAAATCCATCATTGAGTGCAAAAAAGAATTATCCACGTTATAACTGAGATAAGAATATTGGGAGTCTGGGATACTACGCTGAATATGTAATCGATTATTTCATTTCAGACCATTCCAAATAAACACGACAAAATATTAAAAGTTAAAAGTGAAGAATCCACATTAATCGATATTAAAGAATTGGAACAGAAACTTCCAATGATAAAATGGATTCAGTTATTGTCAAAACTAACTTCAAAAACAGTCACTTTGAACGACACTGTGCAGTTTTATTATTATACTGACGAATTCTTCGATGAATTATCAAATAACTTCAAATCTCCGAAGTAAGTACAAAATGAGAATCATGAACTTGGTGTCCATTTTTATATGTGTCGGAAAATAAAGGGTGTGATTCCGACTAATTTTAAGAAAAAAGGTTCCTATTTACATGGGTTCGCAAACGCACCGTTTGCAAAATACGGGGTGTCGAAAAAACGATTTTTTTTGTTTTTTGTTGATATCTCAGGAACCATTTGAGATAAAAAAAAAAAAAAATTTTTTTATATACCAGTGGTGGAGATTTTATAGGGTTGCATGAGGTTTCTTAGCCCTTAATTTCTATGACACTGGAGAAATTGGCATTCTTAAAGCACATTTTGAACCGACGATATTTTCTACACAAAAAGGTACCTACTCTTGATCGAAAGCTCTAACGTGAACCGTTTTAGAGAAAAACGGCATTATATTATGATGAAAAACATGAAAAAATTAGCAACAAGATCACAAAACTTTTATCTAATAAAACTATGCAAATAACATAAAAAACAAGAAAAATCACATGAGTTGAAAATGGCCACCTCCTATTTACGGTAATTCAGACTTCCAACCCACGTCTTAGTGACTGACGTACCCGTTTGAAAAACCGCATTGCATTATTTTTGGACATACTGTATCTTGAAAACGTTTTCTTCACATATGGTTTTCTTAGAATTAGTCAAGAAATCACATCCTTTATTTTCCGACACATGTTTCAAAACTATAATGCGCAAGTTCAAGAATTAAGATATCAATGAATTTAAATTTGTTTCCAATGAGTTGAATGAAATAAGCTTTTTGTTACAGAGATTTTCATAATATTCTGTTATCAATGTATAGTCTTAGTTTATATATTGACTTTATTGAACCAGATTATATAACCGACGAAGAGTTTTGCAAAAAAATAAGCATAGATTTAATGCCTGACATAGCCTCTCAATTGTATTTAAGTTCTTTGACATCGTTTGAGGGCACAAAATCTGATCTTACAAAATTATTTTCCACTTTGAAAATGACTTTGGCTAAAGCTTTAGAAAACGATACTGTATCGAGAATGAATGTAGAGGGCATTAAGTTGGTTTTACCGGATGCCTCGAAAAATAATGATAATTTAGATAAGAAATATCAGACAAATGATTTGAAGTTGATGGATAATTTTCCGAAAGATATTATCACATTATTACGAGCAAAAAATAAACTTAAATACCAGTTTTGGAGCCTATCTAACTTTGATCAAAATGAAATGTAAGTAGGATGACTTTTTTTAATGAAAAATTCTTATAACGACTTTGATGCAAAAGTGTTGTTTGATGAAAATTATTACTTTAAAAATATAACATGATAAATTTGTTAGGCGTTTTATAAGATTAAATTTTTAACTTAGATTTTTTTTTCATAGATGGTCATACTTTTTGAATCCATTCGACATAATGCCTCGTTCAATAAGTGGATTAAATATAATTTGTAAGTATGAATAAGACTTTTTTTTAATATAAATTGAAAAGAAAATTGCAAAACAATTTTTAATTGGGGAAATTATTCTTTTTAATTGCGTCAAATCTTTTAGATGTACAGAATCGGGTTAGGGCACCGGTATGCAATGTTCGAATCTTGATATGTGATTAGTATAAACTTCGAAAATGAAAGTAAAAAATCTCAATTTCAAAATATTAAGTTTATTACATTATAAAATAAGTACAGTGAATCTAGAATAATATGTTTCAAATTTTTACTACCAGATGAAAATAACCTTTCATAAGTACAGGACCGGGTTTATATTTGTAAGTGCTTTAAGCAGTAGTCATAGGAGAGGCTCTTAACCTCAGAAATAAATCAACCTAAGGGCGCCTTTTAAATAAAAAAAATCTCCAGTCTTTCATTTTTTTAATAATGCAATATATAAAATGTCTCATGTCACATTTTTATTGAACTGTTGGATTTATTATTAAAATTCATATCGTTCACTTTAATTAGGTACTTAATTAATATGTGTTTCGAATTTAGTTCCAAAATTCGCAAGGTTTCGTCATCTAAACCTTGCGAATTCATATTGGAGACCTCCATTAAACTGGGGCCCCAAGCAACTGTTTATTTTGCTTACGGGTAAATTGAAAATTCGGCCCTGTCTAAGTATCTATGTCATTAATAAAAAACAACATTCATTTACATTTATGATTTTCAGTAATACCAATGGGTATGTTTCCAACTGATCCAGACTTACCCGAAATAGCCTACGTATCATTAGGAAAAATGGGCTATACTCTGGCACAAGAAATAGCTAACTTGCACGTTAGCTCCCAAAGAATTAATGACAAATCTTGCTGGGCACAACTGAAGAAGCAAACAGATTGGATGTCTGATGTAAGCAAAATAAATATTTAGATATAAAACAATTTATGCATTTTTGAATATGAAAATGATTAGCCGTCATCGATATTTATTTTTGAACTTATTATTTTACCATTCCAACCCACAAGTGGGGAATGGCACTAGTTTAGATCAAAAATCACTTTTCAAAAATTTTACAATATCTCTCCATTTTGAGGTTCCCCGAATCCAAAAAACATATTTTTGAAAAAAACTCTGTGCGTCTGTTATTCTGTTTGTCTGTGAACACGATACAGGTCAAACGGATGAGCGGATTGAAACCAAATTTTGGGAGGATGTTTAGTATGCAAATATGAAGAGCCCTATTGTTTTTGGGGAAAAATAAGAGATAGGTATAAGCTAAAACGGTGTTTTTTATATAATAATGGTATATTTTTCATAACGGCTTATTATTCTATTTATTTTTTCAAGAAAGTTTGGTTAAAAATTTTTTTCTAAACTTTATAGTTTCGGAAATATTTTGAAAATAAAAAAAATTATCCGCTCTTTTGTTTTATAGATCTGTCCGAAATAAACTAGTTAGGCATGCTTTGATTAATTTTTACATGACGTGGAACATACTATATAGGTAACCATGGTAACGAACAGTTAATATAATATTGAATACTAGCCATTACCCGCGTCACCTCACGCGATATCAGAAATTTTATTTTCTTTATTATAATCAAATGTCAACATTTTTGAAGTTGGAATGGTCCGGTCGCCCAATTGGCTGGAATTTTTTTCCTTAGTAATGGAAACTTTTATATGTTTTAATTGAATCGTATGCCCCAATTACGGTACTTTGTTAAATCCAGAAATTTTAATGCCTAACTGGGTTCCGTGACGTTGGCTGTTTATAAAATACACTATCACACATTCGGTCACTAGCGTCATCGGACATAAATTTTGCAAGCTTTCAAGCTACACTCATGCTACGAATTCCACCCTTTATTCAACTTTTATCTATGATGCTACGGCGCGGATGCTGTTTGTAACTTAATCCGTCGGATGACGTTAGTTTAAGGAGAATACGCGTAGAATATTTTCCGATCTCTAATTTTTTCAAAAATTAATTTCAATAATTTTTAGTTACCAAAACCATTTGATATGCAATGGACGTATCGTCAGACAATAATAGATCAAACAGCGATAAGCCTGATGTATAATACTTTCGTTGTGCAACCCGATAATTTATTAAACCTGCCTTGGATATCTCGAGAGTTCTCCAAGGAAAAACTTTTATATATCATGACTGCTCAACGTAAGTACTCAAATTCTCTATTGAATAGTCTCATTAAAAAAATCTAACAATAACCAATTCTGTTTTTCTCAGACTTTTGCACCATCGAAGATAATGAAAGATACATTTACTTGTATGAAAATGTCAAAACTCCCGCTAAAATCAGAGTGAATCGTTTCATAACAAACGATGAACGTTTCTCAACCGTGTTCAGTGAATGCAAGAAAGGTTCATTGATGAACTCGGGTTACAAATGTGGATTTCCGCCGTACGATTTAGAAAGTGACGGGGAGTATTACGACGATCCAAACGACAGATCTACAGCTGGTGAAGTTTCGTACACAAACTTGCCGTGAAACTAATTCGTATCCCGCTGTGATTATAATAGGAGCGGCGACCGTAAAAAATGATTCATTTATAGAGGATAGAACTTTATAGTGACTTCAATATCTAGGCAACCCTACGAGAACCTGATCATGTAATAACATGGAAAAAAACAGAGTTGCCATTATGTTTAATCATTATTTAAGACGGCAACCATAATATATATTCTTTACTGATCAACACATTCGCAAAAATTAAAAGTTCCAACTCTATGGGACTAGTAACTACATCAAAATTAATACCTGAAATGGTATTTCCCCACTGTCTAATCAGGGTCTCGCAGGGTTGCCTAGGCAAGTCACTGTATGTACTATCTTTTCTTAAAGTTTTATCTTCTATAAAATCGAAACTATTTTTTGCGGTTGACGCTTGGACTATCAATTAATATTTTTGATGAGTGACCAAGGACATTTAACAACTTATAACAAGTAGCAATAAATAAGTATATTAAAGTGAAAGTCTGATCAAAAACGGCTCAGTAGTTTTTGAGTTAACTTGAAACCAACGAATCGATGGATAGACAGAAATTCTGAAATAGCTAGTCGAGTGTTGGCAGTCTTGGTGTCTTATAAACTGTACCTACGTCTAAATCGAAACTTCATTAAAATATAGTGACAAAGTTTTGAATATATTTATAATACTTACGTATTGATGAAAATGTTTTTTTTTTTTTGTATATTATTGTTATAATGTCTTTTTGTTTATGTTATATAAATATATTATGTATTATTAAATTGAAATTATTATTAGTAGAAATACAATATTCTGTGATCAGTGTTTCCATGTTAGAGTATTTTTACGCCTTACACAAAATTATTGATATAACATTGTGGTCACATCAATAATGTATATCAAGCAGTTGGGGAAGGGATGGAGGGGGGAAGGTAAAGATTCGGGGCTGCGAGTCCCATTTTGTTTTTTTGGTCCAATCTTGGACACACCCCAATATTTTTGACCGGCATGTTGAAAAATTTAATTTAATTTATGCATGACATTTCCTATTTAAATTCATAATTAATGTCAACTGAATCAAAAACGGATTTTCCTTGATCGAATTGATAAAAAAACGATATTGATGCAATAAGTCAACTAAAAAAAAAACCACAATTAAAACAAATTAATTATCGTGTTTGATTATTATCAAGTCTATAACATAGAGATATAAGTAACTAGAGTTTGCTAGTTTGTATGCTTGCCATAAGTAAAAGTGTCAGTTGAGAGAGAGAACGCTGCAGCGGGTCCAGAAAACCAGATTCTTGCATTGTTTTGTATCATTAGTTATCATACCGGGGGTGAGGCAAAAGTCCCGGAACGGTTGAATATCTCGCATACTACGCATCGAATCAAAAAAAAAAAAAATACGTGTCAAATATTTTTCGCAAAACTATTTTTTGATACCACACATGACTCCCCACCTCCCACCTAGTTGGTGGGGGGAGGGGCAACTTTAAAATTTTAAATAAGATTCGGATTCTACGGGAAAAATTACATCAATTTTACTTCAATCGTTTTTTTCGATTCGCGACCGATGTCGCGGTAATCGCGAAAAACTTAAAAAAATCAATCCAATTTCGCAATAATGGATGACATTCCATTCACAATTTCGAAGTTTCCCCTCCCTCCACACACTGGTTGGGGGGTGGGGGGTCATGTGTGGTATCAAAAAAAGTTTTGCGAAAAATATTTGATACGTATTTTTTTGTTTTTCGATTTTATGCGTAATATGCAAAATATCCTTTTCCGGAAATTATTGATTTTTTAAGTTTTTCGCGATTACCGCGACATCGGTCGCGAATCGAAAAAAAGTAAAATTGATGTAATTTTTCCCGTAGAATTCGAATCTGCAATAAAAAATAGGGGTTCCTATTTAAAATTTTAAAGTTGCCCCTCCCCCCACCAACTGGGTGGGGGGTGGGGAGTCATGTGTGGTATCAAAAAATAGTTTTGCGAAAAATATTTGACACGTATTTTTTTTTTTTTTATATGATGCGTAGTATGCGAGATATTCAACCGTTCCGGGACTTTTAACTCACCCGGTATAAATAAGAAACTTTTCTCTCTCTGAATTGCAGACACTTTCACGGGCCACTCGCGTACTCTAGTCTAATATCTCTATGGTCTAAAATACATTATTATTTTTTTTTAATAATGCTAGATAGCGCCGTAAACAACGAAAGCCATTGACATGCTACAGTGGCATAGTGGGCTGTGCTGGACTGACAAATCAAATTTTTTTTGTCAAACTAACCAAAAAATTGGTCAAATCGTACATCTGCCGAGTCAATTTTACAATTTCTTGTTTCAACAAAAATGTTTTCTCCGAAAATCATGCGCGTCAAGTTGCATGAATCAACTTACATTTTTGACGTGATAACGTCTTATAAATTGATGAAACACCAGCTGCACGCACGAAAAAGTGTAACGTTCCGCCTATGTAACGTTCCGCCTGACCCTGTGCGTGCAAGCGAGAGAGCAGTATAAGCGATAGAGAGTCGGTAAAAATATAGTTTGACAGCTACTAAAATTTAGGTTATGTATTATTAAATATGATATTCGAGCGGAATACGTTATCACGTAAAACTATCGTCCGTAAACCGACTTTACAGACAACCAATTTTTTTAACTTTTTCAACGCCAATCGTTTGTTCTACGTTTGTACCTGACGCCTGCAAAATTTCAGCGATTGTACCGAAAAAATAAAAAAGTTATTAGCAATAAAATGTGGCCAGTCAACTTGACGTCAAGTTGTATGGACAACGTCCTTATAACCACTTTTTTTCAATTTTTTCAACGCCAATCGTTTATTCTACGTTTGTACCTGACGCCTGCAAAATTTCAACGTTTGTACCGAAAAAATAAAAAAGTTATTAGCAAATGTCACTAATAAATGTACACTATTGGTCAAAAGTAAAGCGACTAAGTTTAATATTTAAATTTCTTAGTTACTTTAGTTTTGGCAAGTAGTATACAATTTTATTAGTGACTTTTGCTAATAACTTTTTTATTTTTTCGGTACAAACGCTGAAATTTTGTAGGCGTCAGGTACAAACATAGAATTGGCGTTGAAAAAGTTGATAAAAAGTGGTTATTAGGACGTGGTCCATACAACTTGACGTCAAGTTGGCTGGCCACCGATTATTGCTAATAACTTTTTTATTTTTTTTTCCGTATAAACGCTGAAATTTTGCAGGCGTCAGGTACAAACGTAGAACAAACGATTGGCGTTAAAAAAAATGTAAGTTGGTCCATGCAACTTGACGCGTATCCGAAAATTATCATTTCACAACTAATAAGGTTTCCCACTAAGTTTCTCTTTGTGCTAACTTCTGCGCCACGGTAGCACGTCAATGGCTTTCATTGTTTACGGCGCCATCTAGCATTATTGATAAAAAGTGATTGGGATTAAACTTGTGTAATTTTGGTCGAGCAATCCGAGTCGCAATAAAAAATAGGAGTTCCTATTTAACATGTTAAAGCCCCACCCCCCTCAACAAAACATGTAGGCGATTGATCTGAGGTACCCTGTATATTATCCTTAAGGACCATGAGGGGTTGACAATTTGAAAAAATATTGATAATAAAATATCGCTTGTTAATAATAGCTCTGTTTGTGTATTTTTTTCCGAATTGCCTACTTCCTCATCAGCACAAGCTAATGGTTAGGAATAAGGAAGACTTATTGCATCCAATATTTGCATGTGTACAACATTCGTTACAAGCATTGATAAGTTTGATAAAGGGCTTCGTACTAAAGAGTAAGCGATTACCATTTCCGGCTATATTTCCGTTCCTAAATAAATTAAATAAATTAATTTGAATTTGAAAAAACAAGAAATAATTTGAGATTTGTTCGCCTTTATAATTTCAAAATTGTTTAGGTTGTCATGCATTTTACGTCAAGCCGTGCCGAAAATTCTATAATTGGAATTTGACCTTCAAGAGTGTTCGATAGGTATAACAATTTGAGGTCGAATATACTATTCGCTCCAATTTTAGTTCGCGTAGACATTTAGTCCAGGAGGAATCGGCGCATGAGTATCGAAAACTATTCCACCTCAATTTTTTTATGCGATTCTCTTCAAATTACCCTACTGATGATATAAATGCATGTTGCCAGGGGGCAACCCCGTGCCATATTGTTTAAACCGAAATTGTTTAAACAATTGCGAGGAATTGTTATTTTTCAACCGGACAAATTTTTTTTGTATTCTTTGTTAAAATACAATTAAAAAAGGTCCTATGGCTTTTCACGATAAAGTTAATATTTTTAGAGATATCAATTTTTAAAGGTTCGAAAAATCTTAAATTTGGGTACTTTTGACCCATGAAAAATATATTAAAAAAAAAAAAAAAATATAAATAATATTTTTTTTTTTATTCTTTATACAATAGTTAACAATATCCTTAATTGCGATTTCTAAAAATTTAATTATTTATACCTGTTTTTAATTGTTAATTTCGCGCGTTCACAAGTATGCGTTGCTTACCTATAAGTATCGTTGTCTCTCTCTGACTCATACGCTGCGTCGGCCTCTCTCTATATATGTATCAGGCTTCGGATTCTTCACTACATTGTTTGGAACATCACAAAAAATACATGGTAAAGTATCTTCAGAATATTTTCTTTTCTTGGGAACAACTGAAAACGACATAACACTCACAATAATTGTAACGAAAAATCACAAAAACTGAAAATATATACATTTAAAAATGTTAATAATACACAAAATCACTGGCATGGGCGCAACAACGTTTAACAATCTTAATACTGTAACGAAATAAAAAAGACTGAGTAACTCTGAGCAAAAAACAAAAGAACGATCAGTTGAAAATTGACTCGCCCTAACTTGTATTTTTTTTTAAATGCTCTATATAATAAATAATTTTGTCACAATAACTAACATAGATCTTGAGATTTTATACAAAGAGTGCCCTTGAAAAAATAAAAAACAAAAATAAAAAATCTTTTCCATATTTATACACAATTAAACATACACCATAAAACATATACATATAAGTATTTTTTATTTTATTATGTTTCACTTTGAAAATTTAACTGCGTACCAAAATTTTTTTATTATTTTTATATAATTGTGATCCCATACAATGTTCAAATACCATTATATTTTATTATTGTTAATAAAAGAGAGACAACGATACTTATAGGTAAGCAACGCATACTTGTGAACGCGCGAAATTAACAATTAAAAACAGGTATAAATAATTAAATTTTTAGAAATCGCAATTAAGGATATTGTTAACTATTGTATAAAGAATAAAAAAAAAATATTATTTATATTTTATTTTTTTTTTAATATATTTTTCATGGGTCAAAAGTACCCAAATTTAAGATTTTTCGAACCTTTAAAAATTGATATCTCTAAAAATATTAACTTTATCGTGAAAAGCCATAGGACCTTTTTTAATTGTATTTTAACAAAGAATACAAAAAAAATTTGTCCGGTTGAAAAATAACAATTCCTCGCAATTGTTTAAACAATTTCGGTTTAAACAATATGGCACGGGGTTGCCCCCTGGCAACATGCATTTATATCATCAGTAGGGTAATTTGAAGAGAATCGCATAAAAAAATTGAGGTGGAATAGTTTTCGATACTCATGCGCCGATTCCTCCTGGACTAATTGATTTATACGCAATTCAAACTGTGTCGACTATATTTTTTTTTCGTTTTAATGAACTTTTTATCACTGTCAATTATTATCACGAAACATAAAAGGTCAAAAGGTCGTCCGCACTCAGTTATTTACACAACTTGTCTTAAAGAAGAGAAAAATAATTTATTAGTATATTGAAAATAATTACAGGCAACATTTATACTAGCTTTTTCAGCAAAATATTGCTTTAAAATAAAAAAAAATGAACTTTTAAACAAAATATTAATATATGATAAAATGTTTTAAAAAAATTAAAAGTATATATTTAAAAAGACACGAACGTCAAAAAATGGCTAAAGGAAGTTATGACATCAACAGAAGAAACAGAACCAACAACGAGCTTTTGGAACGAAAGCTTAACATGAAATCGTTCTTATGCGCTTTGTTAATTCTTATAACGCTTGGATGCATTGTTGGGCTTGTATCCTTAGCGATTCCAAAGACAAACAGTGAATCTACATTGAATTCAACTACGCAGGTAAATTAAAATTTTTTATATCATTGAAATTATTGAATGAAATGTGTTTTGCTAAAACTTGTCTCTCGACTAGGTATTCTTTTCAATAATATAATAATTAAGAACATTAAATACCTCACTCTTTATCTCAAATTCTTTCCTCTCACTTAGAGACGATTACAATCTCCCGACGCTTTTTTTAAAACTAAAGAGTTCGGGTGAAAGCCACATAAAAGACCACTACAGATCCTACAACGAATTTTTTGAAAAACAGTTTTGACCAGATGTGAAAAATTACGTAATTTATATATCTTTTTATGTATAGCGAAACTTCCATTCCATAATGAAAATTCCAAACAAGTTTCCAAATTGTTTAACGCATTTTTGATAAATTTTATATAGGAATATTGTTTTTACATTTCAGAAAAATACAAGCTTACCGTAAACTGGATTAGAACATATTTTCTAATTGAGTTAATTTAACAATTCTGCGAAAAAATAAAAAAACAATCGGAATGATAATTAATATATATATGTTACGGTAAATGTAAACTCTTGGGAAACATTTACCGTAAAATGTGCCGGAGAATGTGTACATTTGCCGCAATATCTACATGTAATGTACACATTCTCCGGCACATTTTACGGTAAATGTTTCCCAAGAGTTTACATTTACCGTAACATATATACTCGTATGTCTGGATCGGGTCAAGAATATATATTAAGACGATGACTTTATTTGTGAGTAAAGGTAGTAAAATAATAAACTTGTTAATGTATCTGACAATTTGTTTAATAATATAAAACTGCAGTTTACTGTATCTAAAAAAATGGCTTATAGAGGTCAAAAGAAAAAAAAAGAACTTACCAACTACACAAAACTAATTAAGTCATGGGTATACAGAAATAAAGAGTTTCGTTCCAATATATATTTAATTGTACAAAATTGTATTTTTAATTGTAAAATAAATTTTATTCGTAACACAAAACTAAAAAAAAATGTAAGTGCTGTGGTTTGAAATACAAAAAACGACAATTTAAACCCATGAAAAGAACAATTTCCTCACTTCTAAATCATAACAATTAAATTGTTAGTTATAGACACTCAACGTTTGAGGTCATCAGCGTTACAATCTTATTTTTTATTGAAGTTGGAAGAATTTCACTCATAATTTTTTGCTCAACGTCATTGTTTAGATATAAAAATGGAGTTTCGGGAAACCGATTTTTGACATGCATTTTAAGGGTTGAGGGAGCCATCGGGTAAAAAAATCTTTCAGACAAATGTTGCATATTTTTTATAGAAAAATCTTAATTTATGATAAAAAATAGGTATTCCTATTAAAAAAGTCAAAGTCACCCTTATCCCTGCGTAGAGGATGAGAGTAGGGGGTGGTATTTGTCTTTATACGATGGCCCCCTCCAAACCAAACAGCTTTTATTCGGGACATTTTTCCATATAATGAAAACTGTAAAAGTTATTCAAGGTGTTCCTTTAAAATGGGACACCCGGTATAATATAATAATAATAATAATAATAATAATAATAATACATTTAATACCGATTTAATTAATATCTACATACTTATAAAATAAAATTATCATAATCTTACTTAAGTTCTTAAAAACAACTTGTCCGTAAGAAACAATACCTTAAATTAAGTACGAAACTGTAGAGTGAAGTAAGAAAGTAATTAATTATTTATTATTTTTATACAACTATAGATTGTCGATCACTCCTTTTATAGAGTTGTAATTACATTGTACCCAATTATTTAAATTAGTTTTATTTAAGGTCTCTTTGAGATTATTGGGCAAGATATTAAATAGCCTTGGACCTATATATCTGTAATTTTTTTGACCTATCGATTTTCTAACTGGAGGTACTTTCAAAAATAAACTGTCTCTTGCATGGGTTTTTTTTAAACAATCATTATCAACGTATGTTCCTATATTTTTAAAAGTGTGGATCAAAACTGTCTTATATTATTAATATTTAGCTCTTTAAATAGCTTATCAGAAGGGTATCTTACTTGAAATGCGTATCCAAAAATAAAATTGTTGTCGTTAAGAAGTGAATGAATTGATGTTTTTAACAAAACTAAATTATTGTTTCAATTAATTATGCAATAGTATAGAGTAGAGTTCTGGAACATGTTGGCGAGCGTCTAATAGATTTTGAAAGGGATGAAACAGGAGAAGATCGTGAGCACAACACGTCGTACCACTTGTTAAAGTGGCCTTTGGGTTCAACCACTGCGTCACTTATGATATATTCAAGATACGTCACGGATGTATTTTTTTTAAGTCACATTCAGTTTCTTATCGATTTTATAGTCCATTGTATGCAGACGATCTTCGAAATACAAACTGACGTATATACAGACCATTTCAATCAGACCCGGTCTGAGTTAAACACAATAGAATTCACGGAGTTCTATCCTCAGATACATCCTAGAAAGTAGATATTTTTTTCTCTTTGAAGGAAAAAAATCAATATTTTTTTTAAGTTTAATTAATATCACATAAGAATACTCACGACGGAATGGGCTAAGAGCTGGCTACGGAGAAAATGGGTGACTCGGTGCAAAGCTGAAAATTTGCAAAATAATAGGAGATAGTACAAGTAAGTAGGGAAAAAATTGCCAGAAGGCTAGGCGGAAGATAAAGAGCCGCCAGAAGGCGCTAATGTTGCGAAAAATCAGTGCAAATCTGGCAATTTCTATACTTATTCTGTAATTCAAAACTAGATTATATATTATATATATTATACATTATGTTATAAGGGCATACTGAAAATTCAAACATGATATAATAATTACATTCGACAAATATTCAAAATTATTGATGTCATTTTGATAGAAATAAAATGAAATAAATTAATAAAATTACGTTGTTATAACAACGTAATTTTATTATGAAAATATATGACGATTAATTTTATTTCTATCAAAAAGACATTAATAATTTTGAATATTTGTCGAATGTAATTAACTATTATATCATGCTTGAATTTTCAGTATGCCCTTGTAACTATATAATGTATAATATATAATCTAGTTTTGAATTACAGAATAAGTATAGAAATTGCCAGAAGTGCACTGATTTTTCGTTCTTTTCGGCTCTTTATCTTCTGCCTAGCCTTCTGGGAATTTTTTCCCTACTTACTTGTACTATCTTCTATTATTCTGCAAATTTTTAGCTTTGCACCGAGTCACCCATTTTTTCCGTAGCCAGCTCTCCGTCTAGAAGGTGTCAAGCACAATATCAATTTCCAAACAAATTTTACAAAAACCCTTTCAAAAAGCATTTCTAAATTTTATTTTTTAGTCAGGCATTCGTATTATTTTCAGTTTTACTTTTTTATTACTATGATTCTTGGGGGTGTAATTATCCCATTTACCCCCTCCCCATATCTACGCCCTTGGATACATCAAAAAGAATTTTATGTATTTTTTGTACACTCCCCTATCAATAGCTGCTTTGTATCCCTGTATAGCGGTCGTGAAGTGACACTTTTAACAGCAGTGCTGTAAAGTTGTGTAAACAAAAATAAATGTAGTCGACTGCTATTTAATACTAAATTATTGTCTAGCCGCAAAAAAAAACGTGCTGCAATTAGAAGTGCACTTGCTCAAAATTTATCTGTCAAAACGTCTGAAAATCAGGTGAAAATCAGTTATGTATTTTATAGTGGCTGCGTGCAGAAAATACTAGATATATATATCGTGCGTGCAAGGACGTCTTTAGGTGGGGGCCGAGAGTAACCAGACATTAAAGGCTCCCAACACATTCAAGACCTCGAAAATATGCTAAATTGATTGGAGAAATAAATATTTGTAACAAATTTTTTAAATTAAATAAAATATAAAAATAAAACTGTATGATAAAAAGAGCCTATTAAAAAAGATTCATGAACATTAATCTTCTATTGACCCATTACGAATTCCTGAAGGGGGTCTCCAAGCTTTTTTCGGCCCAGGGCCTCTCATATTCCAAAGACGGCTCTGCGTGCGTGATTATTTTATAACTTGTGTGACCGTGTCACACTGCGTCGTAAAATAATAACACAGCACAACAAAATCAAACTTTTTTTTGTTGCATAAAATATTTTAATGTTTTTTTACTAATTTGAGGTCACTGATTTCGAATCTACCGTCAGTTTTATTGTATCAGCTCGAGTTTTTGAGATACAGCTACTTCCTTCATTCTTACCTCCATATTGAGTTTGTTTACTTTATCTATATCTATTAGTATTACGCTCGCATTTTACATAAATCTTCGTAATGTCTATGATGTCTTCGTCTAGAAGGGTTTGCATTAACGATCCAAATTGTTTTTCTTACATATTTGGTGAATATGTTTTTCAAAAATGTCGTTTGAGTATGTTAAACTTTGTAAAACAAGCATAGTTGGAGTGTTTTGGTTTTCAATTGAAAACTCATAACAATCTTTGGGTGTCCAGTATTGTATTCAAAATCTGTGTTGAGTAATTACGTTACTAAGAAGAGAACCTCTTTCAAGTTCCAATGCCCAATGATCTGGTGTGAACCTGTTAATCATCACGATGACTGCTATTTTTGTGTTTTAAATATAAAAGGTATCAATAAAACAAACCGCGCCAAATAGATTTACCCCACTTCAACATCACCTGTTAGGACTATGAAGACTTCAAAAGATCAATTTTTATTTGTACCATCTACATCTAAAGAAAGTTCTGATGAATTGAATGAGCTGAGCTCCGTGAGCAATGACGAGTTTGACCCATTGAGACCATTCAATCAAAACGAGCTTAATGATTTAATTAGGGACCTTGGACTGTCGAAAACTTCTTCCAAATTACTAGAGAGAAATCTTCTATATCTCTTTATATCGACTCATCAAAACAGTTTGAAGTGTGTACTATTGCATAACAGAAATAAACTAGGCTCCCTGCCAATCGCACATTCGTTTATTTGGGTTATTCAAAATTTCTTAGGTAACAGAAAGGGTGATGATATATTCAGCGCGTTGGAGATATGTTGTCTTACTTCCAGCAACTTGAATGCAACATGAGCATCAAAGTACACTTCCTTCACAGCCATTTAAATAATTTTCCGGAAAATCTTGGTGACATGAGTGAAGAACAGGGTGAACGATTTCATCAAGATATTCGGACGATGGAGGAACGATTCCAGGGTTGCTGGAATGCCCATATCATGGCCGATTATTGTTGGAGTATTCAGAGCAGCACTTCGTCATTCAAAAACAGTAGAAAATCGTATAAAAGAAAATTCAAGACTTTGCAGTGGTTTTTAATCAAATATGTTTGTACAGTGAGAGTATTTTTTCCAAAAAAAACACCCCTCCCTATAATTCTTAAACTAGAGCTGATATAAAAAAACTGATAATATATTTGAAATCAGCATAAAAAATTAGCTTAGAATGATGTAAAATATTCCATGCAACAAACATGCTGTTAAGCGGTGTAATTTACGCACTAGATACGTACTATTTCCCCGCTGTTAAATCGTTTCCCCTTTATCGTTACAGAAAATTTCAAACAGATATGTCGCTAAAGAAGTTTCTCTTCAAAAAACAAGTAAATTGTTTTCAAAATAAGTATAGTATCTTGGACTGTATGCTGAAAGGGGCAATCACCTTATGTATCGATGTGTACATTTTGTAAATAATGTACCAGCATTTTCAGTACATATTGTAATGTGAACCCATTGAATATTAATATGTTGACAGACTATTCCAATAAACCTAGGCCAGATACAAGTATTCTGTGTACCGACTATTCCAGGTCTGTAGTCCACAATTAAAGGGTAGATTTCACAAAGTACATACCGTATATAAATCTATAATATTATAACTAGAGCTGTAAAAGTAACGAGAAATTGTGTACCCGTATGTATTCGTTACTTAAAGAACCAGTACCCGTTACTTTCGTATCGTTACGTTACTCGTTACTTTTCATTCGTGTGCAAGCATGTATCATCGCATCGAGGCGCGTCACATACGTGATACGGTATGACTTCGTTCGTATAACGTATAACCGCATCAAACGAGTCGAACTGACATGGATGCGACAGATGCGAGTAACGAAATGAATTTGTAAGTAACGATACGTTACTTCAAGTCAGACGATGTACCCGTTACTCAGTAATGAATACATACGATTTGTTACAGCTCTAAGAGTTCACTATTGAAATTATTTGCTAGCATCATGCTTAAACAATGAACAGGTAATAAGTATATACTCAAGTAATTTTAATTTAGTGAACATATAACAATTAACAAATTATTACGCCATTTTAAATATCTGCCGCTGTCACTTTTTAAATATAGTGTTACCTCTTTATAATGAATCTCAAGGGACCGAGCATTTTTTTCGTTATAAAGAGTTTTCGTTATATGGAGGGAAGAAAGAAAAATGCCCAAATTTCAACTAATTAATTTATTCCAAACACTTATAGTCTGTTAACTTGTCCTGACGTTTTTTGCTATGCCAATATTTGTTTTGTATTTTATTAAGTATCTTATGCATGTCTTGGGATGTGGTGGAATCATCTTCATTAAACAATAAGAATTTTTCGATAAGTTTGGCGACATCAAGTGATTGTTGAATAGTTGGTGATGATTCAGAATCGTCCTCTTTACGAGTACGTCTGTACATATTTGCTGATGCCTAAATATGAACATATTTATTCCTAATAGACAATGTCTGTTACGCTATAAAGCGGTCTTAATGTATGCGTTTTAAGGTAAACCAACCAAATTGTAAAGATTTCTACGTTATAGGGAGTTTTTCGTTTATAACGAAGGACGTTATAAAGAGGTTACACTGTATTCTATTGAAGGTTGGTAATTTTATTTGAAACTAGTGACATCAACTATAGAGAATAGTGAAATAAATCTGAAGATAACCCGAATTAAAAACATGGTTAAAATTAATAAGTATTGTTAATTAACTCCGGGTGACAAATTATTTCAGTAATGCATTTAAACGGAGTAATTAATTGTAAAAAAAGTAGAGAAATAATTGCAATTTGCGCCGACCGATAATTTCGTATGGGTTGGGAAGGTAATTGTAAAACTAAGATAAAACTTATTTTTTTTCACTGACACCCCCCCCCCCCGTAATAAGACTGCCTTACAGGTAAGTAACCCTCACTGATGCTGTAACGCAAACAAAAGTACTCGATCTAAATAAATATAGATGACCATTCAGTTACCTTTGGAAGTGTATGTAAAACAGCAGAAGACGCGAATAGTACATCTTTCATAAACAACTTGATAGAAGTTAAGTTTATTTCACAATGAACTGTCAATCAAATGTTACAAATATTCTGAATATAGAGACTACGTGCAAAAAATACAATAGATATATTCTCGTTCGTAATGATATTGTGTCTCGTGTGACTATCAAAATTCACTGACCTTCATTTTTAACTTAATGTCGCACTTCGTCATAATAATATGTCATTACGCAACTAGATATACAATTAACTATTATAATATTTTATTTTAAACATAATTAACGTTGCATTCCATTATAAACCAAATCAGACTGTTCTTCCAACTTAAAACTAGAAATCAACTGATTGAAAGAGATTTATTTGGTTGAGGAACATAGAGAAATAAGCTTTACCAGAGTATCGCTTGTGGCCAACGTTTCGAAAAATATATTTTCATCATCAGGGCCTCAATGCAAGTTAAGATGGTAAATTGTGTAAATTATTGTAATATACATGATCATTTGTTATGAATTTCGACAGTTTTTTTAAATTTAAAAATATCGTAAAACAGTTTTTTAATAAAATTGTTCTGTCCAATGTGCAAATAAATATTGTCCCTAACCAAATAAATCTCCTTCAATACATATTTTTGGAACAAAACTTCTACTAACAACTAGAAATCAACGTTTATAATTATTCGATTATAGAATCAATTCATTAACACAATCATTGTAATGGTATCTAAAATTGGTTATAAGTAAAATTGAATAAAATGGATGCAATATTTATAACATTAAGCGTACGGCTCTGTAAATTATGAATGCAGTAAGTACTTAAGGGGACGCCTGGCATTGCGACGGTGGGCGTCTATGTACAATGGCTACCGACAGTGTCAATTTATACATATTAATGAACTTTAAGAGAGTCGATGGATAAGAGACTATAATATGATGGTGCACAAACCCCTACGGTACTTGTATATTGTGTTTGAACTAAATGTGTGTCTTTTACACGCATGTTATTTACAGCGTTATCAAATTTTATAAAGCCTAGCTTTCATGGAACTGTTTTAAATTAAATAGGAATTCCCTCTTAGCAGAGACTCTGAGGCTGAGATGCCGCCAGCGCATCGCATTTTTTTTAAGCACTGTGAGGCAAAGAGTGTTGAGGCAGAATCAATACGCATTGGCGTTATAATCAGCGCCTCAGTACGACTGATACTAAAAAATAAATAAAAATTAAAGTAGATTCTTTATTTTGTTCATTTACGAAAACAAATTTCTTGGAAGTGAGTCCTTAAAACTAGGTTACGCTTGGTGGCTTCCGAAGATTTGATTCTCCAATTGAGATGGTGAAAATGTGAATGATGATAATGACTGTAAATTATAGACGCTTAACAAATGACAACTAAGATTTGTCGTCAATATGTTAGGATATACTCAACAATAAATCTAAAGAATTTCAACTACAAAATAAAAAAAAAACAGCTTTGATTTGAAATCTATATTATAATTATTATATCTACATAAAATTCTCGTGTCACAATTTTGACCGCGCAGATTTTAATGAAATTTTGTAAATGTGTCTGGCTTGGTGCAACTTACCTACGCTATAGGATAGTTTTTATTGAATATTTTGTACAAAATTACGGTGTTTTCTCAAAAAAACTGTTTTAGCAACATGTAACGACATCTAATACAATCTACTGAGAGCTATTAGTTCAGAAGCAAACAAAAAAAAACGTTTTTGTATCAATTGCAACGACATCTGATAGAATTCGTTCAAAGCTATTAGTTCAGAAGCAAATCTGGTAGAATTTGCTCAAAGCTATCAGTTCAGAACCAAATCTGGTAGAATTTTCTCAAAACTGGTAGTTCAGACATATTTACGGAAATGGATTTACCGTTACTTTAACACAAAATTTAACTGCAATAAACATGACATAAAATTTTTTCGATTAAAACTATGAAAATTTCCGATTTTCCAATTAATTATCGCATGTTAAAATAAGTCCGATTCTGTATTTGTCACCAAATTTTCGCTGCCTATTAATAATACAGCACCGCATTATGAATAATATAATATTTATAATCACAGCAGTGCAGACGCACGGCATTAAGTAATATAATATAAACCTATTACTATTCTATTGCTTCCTTTGAGCCGGCATTTTAAGCCGTACAAGGTTTTTAAATACCGTCGCCTAAGAACACATTCTACATCTAGAATGATACAAAACCATAATTTCTGAGATTGCTATGTTCTTATCTCTTTCTGTTAGTGTTTTGTCTCTTGCAGTTTTGTTGACTGTGGACCTGATTTAGAGTCACGGTGTTTACAGTTTGTCGTTCACCAAATCAAAGGATAATATATTATCGGAAAACTCTTCATGACAATATATTTTAAAAAAAACGAATGTGGGGGAAGGATATTAATACGCACGTTCATCTTAGTTTACCGAGATGAATGTTGTGTCCTTTTATGATGATCGGAGTTACCGTTCAAAAGTTTTTGTCGAACGGACAAATTTTGAGTTACATTTTGCAACATTTTTCATTGATGCTCCGCTCCTATTGGTCGTAGCGTGATATTACATAGTCTATAGCCTTCCTCGGTAAATGGACTATCCAACAAAAAATTTTTTTTCAATTAGAATCAGTAATTCCTGAGATTAGCGCGTTCAACCAAACAAACTCTTCAGGTTTATATATTAGTAATTATTCAATAAAGATTTGAATATTAGTAATTATAATCTACATAAAATACAGAACAATCCATGCTTATAATTTTGTATTTTTTTTTGAGGGGGGTTTACAGATTTTTAAAATTAATCCCTTATGACCAGATTTTTATATTCTTGAAACACAAAAATTTTTTTAGAGTGTTGGGCTTATTGAGTATCTATGTAATTAATGTATATTCAGTGAAAAACTAAATTTAACATTTACAGAATTTTGGAAAATCCTATGTCCATTGAAATGGATAACAGGTAAAAAAATATTTTTTACGATAATCACTAGGATAGAATGTTTAAAATTACTTTTTAATAATTATTAAAGTTATCATCATCAAATTAAAATAAATATCCGCACAAGGTAAATAGATTATATCATGAAAATAGGTACGTAAGTTATACCAACTAATACATAATCAGAATATACATACTATTACCAGCTTTGCGTGAATCAATGACTGCGGTCAACACTTGACTCGTTATTTCGACTTACCCACGAAGTATTTCTTTGTTTTGTTTGGCATGTCTACATCTCAGATAAGCCCCAAGCACAATGAAATGTTTATATTTGATATTTAATTACGCTGACTGAAATTACACGAGTTAGAATAGTATGTCCATTGAAATGACCGCCAAGAGCGAAGGTGTTAAACTTCTTTACGCACAGTAGAGTAAATGGATTCATGCGGTTGAACGGGTAACGAAACGTTACATCGCTTCTCGTGTGTATTAACAGTCGACACGACTAGTCTCTAGTGTGAACACGGTCTTTTTTTTAATGAAAAACTATTGGTTTGGATTTTTTCGTTTTTATTTAGAACTTAATATTTATATTTTATATTATCTGAGAAATAAAGCGCATGTAGAACGTATGTGTGCAAACATAGTGTAAACTGTACAGAACGATTTCCTTCCTTGCAAACGCCGGTTATTATAAAGTGTCCTTCGTGCTTTTATACAGGGTATGCGCGGCGTATCCACACGGCACGGAGTTCAAGAAAATTGAAATTAAAAGTATGATAAGCGGTATATTGGTCTGTATTCGTCGCTTTCTCTCTCCAACATTCATTCGTCTGTATACTGCGTCTCTCTTTCTGTCTGTTGGTGTATTATATAACATTATAAAGTTAGTATCCATTTAGGTTTAGCGTCTACACTGCCTCATACCTCGTCCTAGTCTCCCACTGCATCTCTGCACCCCAGCGTCCATGCGCCCGGCCCGACTTAGGAATAGGGATGGGACAAAATGAAAAAGGAGATTTCTGGAAATCGCGTTGCAACAGCGTCTTCATTTTTTGATGGCTAAATGGTTGGAATTTAGGATTTTTCTTGGAAATATTCTCAGTGAACATACGGTTGTGCTCACGGTGGACAAAGTCAATTCCATGGTGGACACTAATGTCCACAGTGGACACAGTTATGGTCACGACGGACATGGGACACAGTTATGTCCATGGTTTTCCCGGTATAAGGCCGATTGCCTTTTTAGGCGCGAATAGCGTAAGCTAAAGCGCCTATATGTACTCGCTTTGTCTGTGAATCTGTGAATCTGTGAATCTGTGAATCTGTGAATCTGTGAATCTGTGAGTCACGCTTTTTGTATCCAGCGTACAGCCCAAACGCCTTAACCGATTTTAAAAAACTTTTTTTTGTTCGATTCGTCTCCGGGTAACTTAAATCCTAACGTCGCCCGATTTTTGAATTTTTGTCCCAGAGGGGAGAAAATTAGGAAAAAAAAAGTTTTTTGCTTATTTCTCGCTCAATTTAAATCAGATCGGTTTGAAACCAGTCTTAAACGAAAGAGGAGAACATTTTACATATATTTCGTGTAACAGAATTTGCCCAAACAGTTTTTTTATCCCGATTTATATAGAAATAAATTCATTTTATACATAATTATATAGAAATGAATTCAATTTAATTGTTGCACGGTTTAACATGACAATTTAAAATACGAGCACCAAGGTAATTTGAAATAGAAAGGATTGATTTTTTTTTAAGTTGGACTAAGTCTAAACCAATTCTGAAAATTTTAGGGGGGGTTGCCCGATTATTTATATAAATAAATGACTTCAAAAGTAGGCATATTTAACATTGGCTTTATGGTAAAACGGTAGATGGATGATATGTTTTCATTGATTTCTCCAAAACTAGTCGGTGGAAATTAAAAAAAAACTATTTAAATTAAAATTAAAACATTAATAAATTATTGAAAACAAAAAAACCCGTTGTGCCCGACTAATTAAAAAGATATTTAATTAAATAAATATCTTTTTAATTATAAATAAATATTAAAAAAAGGCAAGCCTTTCATTTAAAATTGCCTTGGTAGTACTAAAATAAAAAGTTTGCATTTGTTCAAAAACGAATGCCATTATAAATATTGGTAAAATGCAACGCCTTCTGAGTTAACAATTTGAATAACTAATTTAGAACATAAAACTTTGACAGTTGCAAACGTCATTTTTGACATTTCTTACCATTCCGACACAACGGATGATCGGATTGTAACCAAATTTTGGGAGGATGTTTGATATGCAAATATAAAGTGATTTATTGTTTTTTTGGGGAACATCGGCGCATGCGCAAAAGAGTATATCTTTTATAATGTTGTTTTATAAAATAATAATATAGTTTTTGGCGTGATAACGTCTTATAAATTGATGAAACACCAATCTTATAAATTGATAAAACACCGGCTGCATGTACGAAAAAGTGTCACGTTCCGAATCTGTCCCGTTCCGAAATCTGTACCGTTCCAAAATCTGTCCCGTTCCGAAATGTGTCACGTTCCGCCTGACTTAAATATGATATTCGAGCGGCAGATATCATCAACCGATTGAGATGAAAATTTGTATACACGTTTAGTTTGAATGACAATGCATGGTTAGCTGTATGACGTCACTCTAAATCCAATATGGCGGACTTCTAAAGATGGCGGAAATGCCTTCGGTAATTTTGAAGCAGATATCATCAACCGATTGAGATGAAAATTTGTATACAGGTTTAGTTTGAATGACAATGCATTGTTAGCTGTGTGACGTCACTCTAAATCAAATATGGCGAACTTCTAAAGATGGCGGACTAATTTTATTATGCTTTCCTACAATATGGGTATCAAATGAAAGGGCTTGCTGAGAATAACTCGAAAAATAAAGTGACGTCACTCTAAATCCAATATGGCGGACTTCTAAAGATGGCGGACTAATTTTATTATGCTTTCCTACAATATGGGTATCAAATGAAAGGGCTTGCTGAGAATAACTCGAAAAATATAGTGAAGTCACTCTAAATCCAATATGGCGGACTTCTAAAGATGGCGGACTAATTTTATTATGCTTTCCTACAATATGGGTATCAAATGAAAGGGCTTTCTGAGAATAACTCGAAAAATATAGTGACGTCACTCTAAATCTAATATGGCGGACTTCTAAAGATGGCGGACTAATTTTATTATGCTTTCCTACAATATGGGTATCAAATGAAAGGGCTTGCTGAGAATAGCCCGAAAAATAAAGTGACGTCACTCTAAATCCAATATGACGGACTTTTAAAGATGGTGGACTAATTTTATTATGCTTTCCTACAATATGGGTATCAAATGAAAGGGCTTGCTGAGAATAACTCGAAAAATAAAGTGACGTTACACTAAATCCAATATGGCGGACTTCTAAAGATGGCGGACTAATTTTATTATGCTTTCTTACAATATGGGTATCAAATGAAAGGGCTTGCTGGGAATAACTCGAAAAATATAGTGACGTCACTCTAATTCCAATATGGCGGACTTCTAAAGATGGCGGACTAATTTTATTATGCTTTCCTATAATATGGGTATCAAATGAAAGGGCTTTCTGAGAATAACTCGAAAAATAAAGTGACGTCACTCTTAATCCAATATGGCGGACTTCTAAAGATGGCGGACTAATTTTATTATACTTTCCTACAATATGGGTATCAAATGAAAGGGCTTGCTGAGAATAACTCGAAAAATAAAGTGACTTTAGTTTAAATCCAATATGGCGGACTTCTAAAGATGGCGGACTAAGTTTTTGACGTCAAGAGGGGTTTAAAAAAAAAAGTTTTTGACGTGATAACGTCTTATAAATTGATGAAACACCAGCTGCACGCACGAAAAAGTGTAACGTTCCGTAACATTCCGCCTGACCCTGTGCGTGCAAGCGAGAGCGCAGTAATGTATTATTAAATATGATATTGAGCGGAATACGTTATCACGTAAAACTATCGTCCGTAAACCGACTTTACAGACAACCAATTTTTTATAACGGCTTATTATTCTGCATATTTTACTAGAAATTTTTGTAATTTTTTTTGGGGATAATCGGCGCATGCGCAAAAGATATTATATGCTATGATGTTTTTTATATAATAATGGTAAACTTTTCATAAATGATTATTATTCTATATGTTTTACAAGAAAGTTTTGTAATTTATTTTTCGGGAAAATCGGCGCATGCGCAACAGAGAAAGAAGTACCTACCTTTCAATGTTGTTTTTTTATAATTATGATATACTTACATGTCATAACAGTTTATTAGCCTGTATATTTTTACAAGATAGTCATGAAAAAATGTGTTTTTCTAAATTTGTACTTAGTTTCAGAAATATTTTGAAAATAAAAAAAATCTAATGTTAGTTTGTTCTGTAGATGTTAGTTAGGTATTTGACAAGCATTCTTTGTTTATTTTTAACATCATAACGTGATAACATATAGAAAACCATGAACACGAACAGCAAATTTTATAATGTTTAGTGGTAACTATACGCGTTACTATACGCGTTAACGGAAATTTTATTTTCTTTGTTATTATATGTCAAATGTCAATATTATAATTTATTAGTTGGAAAGGCCCCATAATCTAATTGCTGCAATTTGTTCGACTAGATTAAATTAACTAAAGCTTTGAAATTTCACACACATGCAAGTCTGGTGACAATGTATATATCCAATATGGCGGATGCCCCAAGATGACGGAATACCTTTTCCTTCTCAACCATCTTGAATAAAATAATCAAATAATTTTTATAATTTATTGTCATAATAGTTAAAATTTTGAAAGACTATAAAAACAAGAAAAATAAAATACTAATAAAAAGAAAGTTTTTATTGAAATGTACCAAAAAGAAAATATAATTTTTATAATTTAGGGTCACAATTATATTATTAATTGTGACTAATAAACGATCATAGAGTTTACAGCTAACGCTTTTATATTTATGAACCTAAATTAATTATTAATAAATTATTAAAATGATTTTTTCCTTTCTGTGTTTCAATACTTTCAACTGTTATTTTTTTATTAGATTAAGTTAATTAAATTATATTATTAAGCTCAAAGTGTCGTTAAAAATATACATCAATTTTCGAACATAACGTTGGGGTATATTATGTAAAATTCGCGCCTTGTAATTCTTGAATTACTTGTGTCTTCAGACAGTATTTTTTGTTTAATAGAATGATTTTATTTTTTTTTTAATAGATATAATTCTAAAATAAAATTAATAATGCGTTTTTCGCGTCATTGTCGTAATAGCTCTCAAAACCGTAAGCTATATTATTTTTGTAAATTCGATAGAGAGTGTCGAAGGCTCACTTTGGCAAAAACTAGTGCTGGCCTCTGTAAAAAAAAACGAGTGTACCTTAGACCACACGACTGAAGTAAAACTTCTTCCTGCCAAAATTTGCTATTATTCACCCGAAAATTCACAAAATATGAACTTTAAAATAAATTTACAATTTTATTCACTTTAAACGTAGAATATTTAATGTATTGAACAAAATATTAATTTATAAAATTGTTCAAGAACGAAATGAACAATCTAATGTAAGAAGAAAGAAATACAGTAGGGCCTCGTTAATCCGGAGAGGCAAAAACAAGACCCGTTCTGGATTATCGAGGCGTCCGGATTATAGTAGGCTATATTTAACGGTAATAAAACACATGTTTAACCTTAGTTTCTTTAATCAATTTTTAAATTAAAGCATAAAGACAAAAATGTACACGTTCAAAATTATGTAAGAAAAACAGTAAGTTAAAATAAAACATTAGTTAATTCTTCTTGAAAAAGTCTGTAATACTCTTCTGTTTATAATTTTCGCACTTCATTTCAAAAGCCCGGTCTCTAAGTCGATGAAGAAACATAATTTCGCGAACCCCATTGCCCGGCCGGATTACAGCGATCACCGAACAAGTGGGAGTCCGGATTACCGAGGCCCTACTGTATAAACATAAAGATAATTAATGAAAACAAAAGTAATACATTGCAATTACTTAGCTCTCGTTGGATTTTAAGCATTAAATCTTTATCAAATATTATTTAGCTCTGCAAGTTAAGTAGCTTTACAAAACTTTTTTCTGTCACCCGATAGCGCCACTGGCAAGTGAAGTATGTGTCATTCTATTGTTAGTATTATTATATTTTCGGCCCCCTGATGTCGCCACTAGCCAGTGAAGTATTTATCATCCTCTTTCTAACTTTACTAACTTATATCTCCCTCTCAACTTCCGTTCGCCTCGCCCGATCACACTTCCGTAAATCTCTCAACACGCATTCACCAGCTTACTCCCCAAGTCAAGCGTGCGTAAAGAAGTTTTACTTCAAAAATTGTATTCATGACGGGTTTGGAATAGTTGAGTCTATCCGCCCCTCCATCAAGGTCTCATAAAAAAAGAAACTTTTTTTTGTAAATAAAAAATACTTAGTCTGCCATCAGTTAAAAAAATGACGTTATCAACCAGTCAAGTTATATAGCTTTATTAAGATGTTCACGTATTGAATATTGTCACAGTCCTAAAGTTTAAAGTGTTCTCCTTCTTAGGGACGCAACTTCTAAGGGTTGTTCGAACGATAGAGCTTCAGTGAAGCGTGCAATGTGAATATGGTGTTGGCCCCTTCACGCTTATAAGGAACTCTGCCCCTCTATTGAATCTCGCAAATCTGTTCTAACAAATTGATCTGTACAATGCAATGCCATTCAAGTCTTGTGGCTTTAAACCTTCTCAACTGACGATATAGAAATGATCCACCGAAATCGATTATCATGTTTATATAGCAAAACCAATTAAGTTTTTATTTTTTAATGACTAAATTAAATTCTTATTTAAGAAACGAGACAACTTATTATTTGAATGTATAATGGAAAAACAATAGACTTTTTAGAACAGGGATGCCCAGACTTTTAGTAAAAAGAGCCGTACTTAAGTTATTGATATAAAAATTTAAAAAAAATTGACATGACGTCTTTATCAATGAATTTCATTGAATATACCTACGCAAATGATAAAATAAAAATCTACTGCTGAATATACTAGCTGGAATCATATCACATATAGGTTGAAAAGGATTCACAAAATTCAGAAATTAAAAAAGACAAACATTTTTATTATTTACTAGCGGTCCCGCCCGGTTTCACCGAACGAATGGGAAAGGGAGGGACATGAGTACGCACATTCATCGTAGTTTACCGAGATGAATGTTGTGTCCAAATTTCATGATGATCAGAGCTGCCTCAAATACTTAGTTGAAAAATTCAAATCTTAATTAATAATAATTTTGAAAGAATTTTATATAAAGCGAATTAGAAATTAAATATTAATTATTTTTTAAATTTTTTAGGTCAGTTCTGAAGAAGGTCCAAATGTGGATTGAAACGTTAATGTATTAATTATATTTTTTGTTAATATATTGTCTGTAAAATTGGTCGATAATTTTATTTATTGCTTTGTTGAAAAATGTTTGATAGCACTTCTACTAACAATGTTACATTTCTCTATGGCTTATACGGTTCAAACTTAGTACTAGGATGGAACTAGGTCTTTAAACGTGATATAGCCTTCTTAGTACCTAAAAAAAGAAAAAAAGTGCCTAGTATTGGGAACAAAACACGTAACCGAGGGAAATCGATTGAAATATGAGCTTATATGTGGGAAACAATGCTAATCAGACTTGCACAGTATAGGTGGGCTTCTAACACCACTAAATTATATAGAGTGTTGTGCAAAATTCTAGTGTAGAAAATATAAGGAATATTGCAAAATAATAGTAAGCTATGTATCTAGTGCATGACGACTCGTATTTTACGAATGTGACAAAAACGAGAGTCAGCCAGTGTCAACAGCACATGAGTCACAATATTATAACCATGCACAAGATTTATATAGTATTTTTTGCACGTACGTAAAAATAGCTGATATTCAATTGATCTCAAAAATTGTTGATAATTCAGTTTTGAGCAACTTCACTTCTAATTCTACACTGCGTTGTATTCTCATGAGATTAGACTATGATGTATTTTACTTTACGCACCTTTTCACCACTAGTGTGAAATGTGTCATTTCACGACCGCTATACTACACAGACGTGAAAAGCAACTATTTTATAGAGGTGTGTCAAAATGAATCAATTTAATCGATGTGAGTGTATTCTTGAATAGCATATTTATTAGACATGATTTTACCATTCCAACCCACAAGTGGGGAATGGTAGGTACTGTAGTTTAGGTCAAAAATCACTTTTCAAAATTTTACAATATCTTTTAGTTTTGAAGTCCCCTGAATCCAAAAAACATATTTTTGGAAAAACTCTGTGCGTCTGCTTGTCTGTGTGCACGATACAGGTCAAACGGATGGAACATATTGAAAGCAAATTTTGGGAGGATGTTTGGTATGCAAATATGAAGAGTCCTATTGGAAATCGGCGCATGCGCAGAAGAGATATACGCCATAACGGTGTTTTTTATATAATAATGGTATAATTTTCATAGCGGCTTATAATTCTATTAATTTTTTCAAGAAAGTTTTGTAAAATTTTTTTTTCTAAACTTTATAGTTTCGGAAATATTTTGAAAATAAAAAAGTCAGCTTTTCTTTTGTTTTGTAGATCTGTCAGAAATAAACCAGTTTTGATTAATTTTTACATGGCGTGGAACATATTATATAACCATGGCTCGAATAGCAAATATCATATTAAATACTAGCCATTACGCACGTCATCTCACGCGATATCAGAAATTTTATTTTCTTTATTATGTATACCTACTATATCAAATGTCAACATTTTGAAGTTAGGATGGTCCCGTCGCCCAATTGGCTGGAATTTTTTTAATTACTTGAGTTTTAGTTCTTCCAAATAATCCCCCTCCCTTCCCCACGTGTCCCACTGACTGTGTACTTCTAGCCATATCATGGTTTCGCAGCTAAGGTTTTGATAGTCATTCGTTATATATAAAAGCATGTGTTATGCATGAAAATTTGACGAATTGTCGTAGTTGTCGTGCATTTTTCACTTTTAGCTTTTACCTTCAAAGCACGTACAACTCTAAATCGCAGCTGTGGAAGTCAAAAAATTGTTATAGCGTTTGAAGCAGAATAATACGAGCGCTATGCATGATTTTACACGGTTTTAAATCACAGTCAAGGGATATTTTTATCAATAATATTTTTTCAGACCAGTTTAAAACTGGAAAATATTTTCTGTTTTCTTGAATCGTTTTCAGATGTTTTCGATTCTTAATTTGGTCAGGCGTATATTCTTTACAGAGCTGTAAAAGAAATTACAAAAAAAATAGTAAAAATAAAATTGTAATTATGTTAACTTGAAACTTGTCTATCTGAAATGGAGGTTATTTTAGAATTTTAAAGTGCCAGTAGGGTATTTAAAACTAGTATGAGATAAATTCAAACCTTATTCAAACAAATTCTTTTAGATATTTGACTGCTAAAAACCCTCGTTCATTTTTTATATCAGCGAATTTAATTTATCGCACATTTTTGTATGTCGTTATAAATTTATTTCACGCATTATCTATAATCTATAAGCGACAATTTTTGGATAAATTTCAAATGCGTATAAAATTGCTATTAATTAAAGACCCAAAATCAACAAAGTGTGGATTTGCGTTCATAATATAAAATTTAGTTAACGTTATCAAAAACCAGTCAGCGTTTTTAACATTATCTAAATCACATATTAAAACAGTTTAAAATTTATAACAATTTTTTTCATAAATAATGTGATATAATAATGGTGTACCCTTTCACAGAGTACAAATATATAGATGGTTTAGTGTGGAACTACTCATTTTCAAAGAAAATTAAAAGCGTTAAAAAAATAAGCTGGTATTATATTATATAAATATAAAAAAGTTTTTAAACCGTGATACAAAAAAACACGACTAGTACTATGGTTAGGTCGCGCCTAAAAATAATTTAATCTATCCATACTATTATATAAAATACTTCGTATTTATATGCAATGATGCTTGTATGTAGGTATTGTAACAAAACTGTTGTAGTCCATGGCGGAAATTATTTATTTACAATAAAATATGTTTAACAAAACAGCTAAACACACGAACGAAAGCGTACTTCTTTAACTTAACAGAAATAATAACGTTAACAGAAACAAAACTAATAGTTATAAATAATAAAATAAAAGACTAAGTAACAGAGAAAATAGAGTCACTAAATTATGTACACAAAATATTTACAACACAGGAACACAACACAAAGTTTATCAGCACACTTGTCTATTAACTATAAGTCATTTATGTAAAACCAGATTTTATATAATTGCACTCACTAAAATTTATTTATTTTCACAGTATAACTGAATAATTTATGTCGTAATTCCAGATCACTGTATCAACACATGAACAACACGAATAACTGATTGCCTGACTCAACCATTACGCTCGCATTTTATAGCTTCGTCCCACGCTTCTAGAATGTTCTCGTAGTTCCGAGATTCCTTCCTTTACATGTATTGGTTTCTCCAAGCGATTGCAAAAAAGGTCGCATCTTTACCTGCCTTTGATTGTTATTGTTGTCGTTACTAGAAGATTCCTACAAAATTCATAGTCGTCCCAACAAGGGGCACGCAACAGTATGTTTGAACGGATATAATTTAAAACTAACAGTACATTGTGGTTTCGTAGCGAAATGGCACAAACGGCATCTTTATTATCTCATGTCCGTCTGTCTATCTGTCTGTCCATACGCCAGAACCTTATAACTCCGCCATCTATCGATCGATTCTGATGAGATTTCATAGGCAGATCTCTTACGTGAACCGCCATACAATTGTGCAAAGAAATTAAAAAAAAACATTAAGGGTAGTTCATACATAGAACTAAGGGATGAAAATTTATTTTTTATTGCGCTCCCCATTGCGTGGGATATCGCTGGACAGGTCGTCAACCCTCTAACTTTCCAATCATGTGATTAAAAAATCTGAAAAAATCAAGTTAATAACATTTTATTTAAATATACATTCAACGTAAATTATTTTGAACAGGATATTTTAACAAGTTTTTTAGGAATCCACAATTGTCAGTCTTTAATTTACTAATGGCGAAAGTACACTACGGAACCCCAAGTTGAATTTTAAATCTCCCAAACCATAGTTTTTCAAACGTATCGGTTGATCCGATTCGAGTCGATTCAATGCGTTTCGCGGTCAATTCGGTCGACGTGTAGTTATTAATCAGGGAACGGTTATTCCTATAGTTGTGTAGACGGCGGCGTCGAAGCTAAACCCTTGTCCCCGTACCATAACCCTTCAGTTTAACAACTCACCCCCGATGGTGCACGAGTGTACAAAGGATAGTTCAAACAGTGCCCTATCTCCATCTCGTTTCACCACCCTTGTTTGGCGAAGTCCAGAGGCCAAATATCACCCTGAACCATCTTAATTTATTGTTATAGTGACCTATTGCTGGTTTCTACTTTCTATTGATACAATTTGTTGTTTTACAGCATGTTCAACCGAAATGCGAATATTTAAGAAATAAGATACAATTCTGCAAAATGTATTTCGTTTGCGGCCCGGCGTCTGAACTAATAGCTTTGAGCAATTTCTACCAGATTTGCTTCTGAACTAATAGCTTTGAGCAAATTCTGTCAGATGTCGCTACTCGGTACTAAAATAGTTTTTTGTTTGTTTCTGAACTAATAGCCTTGAGCAAATTCTATCAGATCTCGCTACATGTCACTAAATCAGTTTTTTTTTGACAAATATTATACAAAATATAAAAACTATCCTATAGTATAAATTGAACCAAGAGAGACACATTTACAAAATTCCATTAAAATCGGTTGTGGTTTCGGAGATTAACGTAGATGAACATCGTGACAAGAGATATTTACATATATACAGGGTGTCTCAGACCACCCGTACCATCCTAATTTCTATGAAAGTTCATCGATAAAAAGGAAAAGAAAAAACACGTGTCTAAAAGCTTTTGAATGGCACCAAATTTGGCACCACTACTCCATCACTTGGGGAGTCTTTATACAGATTCGGATTCCTCGCATCAAAATACTTAAGTTTTGTCCGAAACAGTTTTTCAAATTTCGTCGAAAATAAAATTGCAAGTTTCCATTTAAGAATTAAAACTTCCCGCTCCCTACCCCTCCACATCCCCCAGGGTGGAATTTAGTGTAGCTTTTCCAATAACAAAGGGAAACGTATTTTTTGTTTTTTGTGAGTTAATGTTAATTTATTTAGATTATTGGGTGGTACGTGTATTTTGATGCAAAAAATCCGAACTTTATTTGAAATTTTGTGTGGACACAGGGTTTTGATTTATATCGATGTGCATTTGTTTTTCTGTGAGCGAAATTCAAGACAAAGGATGTCTTGCTCAATAACGTCTTTGATTCTTAGGTGTTATAAGAATTTTTTTGGTAAACATATTTTTCAGAACAATTGAAAAAGAGTCATGTTTAGTGATCAACTGTTCATACGATTTTTTGCATACAGCTTGTATAATTATTTTCTATCGAGACATACTAGTGAAAAATGTTTTTGTGTATTCCCTGTCTTTTTAGTTTTTCTCAGACGATGGATGGCCTTTTTAAGAAAAAAAACTTTGCGTCCATAAATATTTTTATTTTGTCAACAAACGGAAAGGTGCGTATGTTTTTCGCGAAGTACAGAAATGTTGATCTAGTTTAAGTCCCATAAATTTCAGAATTACTTTAAAAGTAATTTTAGTTTGAGTGGACATATTACTCGTAAATTGCATGCATCGTAAACTTTCATTCATGAACATTAATTTTTCGATTTGTGATGGCAATTTCACGGGGTGATAATTTTAGCAATTATTTTTAATAACAATCATTTTTTGGTGCATATTTATCGAACTCAAATTTACTGCAAACTAAATTTATTTGTAACTTCTTCAGACCAAAATCTTGCTTGTTTGATGTCTTAATTTTCACCAAAAATCTAAAATTAAATTTTGATTGAAAATTATAGATATTATTAGAATCTAATTTGAAAAGTAACACAAGATTTTTAATTAATTGTCCAATAAATGTCCAATAAATATTTAAATCATGGGTAAATTCACGGGGATAGGGAAAAACAACGATAATCTTTTTTCTTGTCCTAATTCCAGTGATTTTTTTTCAATTGATTTAATCTATTATTAAAAAAATTTACAATACAAATTAATACTATTAACACAACACATCTTTTAGAATGATGTGCATAACGAGCTATAACTCCTAACTTACTCATTCATTCATTCAACATAACACAAAATCTGTGTATAAAAAACAGTTAAGTGCGACTAGAACTCGCGTGTAGATGGTTCCACTTCCGTACCATTCAGTTGTCCGTAAGAGCTTTAAGATTTAGAATTTTCGTATAGGTTTTCCTGTCAACTATGAGTGGGGACCTACTTTTTAGGCTCAGTTGTTTCGGAGATGGGAAGGATGTTCGATTTTCTTTTATTTTCTTTAATATCTGTTAAACTATGCATTTTAAAATTACACAAAAAAAAAATACGTTTGTATTTATCATAACGAGCCCTTTCATTTGATATATGTGACATGATGTACTTGATTCTTTTTTTAATTTTAATTTACCCTCCAAAATTAACTCCCAAAATCTGAATTTGTTTGATTACGCTATACGTGTGTGATTGGGTCATATAATTCTATATAAGTACCAAATTTCAACTTTTTGGTCCAGTAGATTAGGAAAAAATAACGTGTGATATACAGACACAAGAGTGGTTCTTTATAAGAGTTCCGTTTCTTCATCAGAGCTACGGAACCCTGCAAATCGGTTGTTTTTTACTTTAGTAAAAAGCGTTCAAAAATGTTTACTAGTATGACTAGCATAATCAGAATCTTAATTTTATGAGAGGAACTAAATTAATGAAAAACTAAAAATAGTTGGCAAAACCAAAAGTGCACATCCCGCAAGTTTTCCACTGTATGATAAAAAAATAACAATTAAAAAATATTTTTAATAAATTTAAAAAGATTTAAAAATTTAAAGAAATAAATAATTAAAAATTGAAAAAATATTTTTTTTTAAGTTTGCAAAAATAAAAAAAATTAAGTACTATACATAATATAATATATAATTAATATCAAGTGGAATAAAATAAAACAAAATAAAAAGAAAAAAAAAGAAAAAAATCAATGATATCGTAAGGAATCGAACCCAGGACCTTCCCCTTGGCGATCCGACGGCATAACCATTACGCCACGGCTGCCTAATACGTATAGTGGTGTTATCACGGTATACAAGTGTAGCACTTGTTTTATGGATTACACTATGTTTAGCCAGCAATTATTATATTGTTTTTAAACTATTAATTAGCTGTCAAAAATAATAAAAAATAAAACTGTTTATAAAAATTAAACTACTGAACACATTTTAGTGAATTTAAATAGGGTTCTGGTCTGATAGTAAACAAAGTGAATAAAATATAACCCAAGGCAATCCGACCAAAATTGCGATCTGTAGAGTCGTGACGTACGTACATACGTACGTACATACGTACGTACGTACATACGTACAGACCAACCGACAACTGCTGTTTGTGATTTTCAATTACAATTTTAATAGTATTTATGAACTCAAATTGATTTAAAAATGGTTCTATTTTATAGATTAGAATCTCCTCTTTTCAAAAAGCTTCAATTTGAATGGATTTCGTGTGAAATTAACTTAGATATAACTTCTTATATGAACGAAAGTCAGCTCTGACGCACAAAGCGATAATAAAGCACATACCGCTAGTTTAGCGGTATGTGCAATAATGACTTACATTTCTATATATCTATTTTTATACAAATATTTGGAGAATTTCTACTCCTGTAGGTTATTCCAGTGGTCGGAAGTAACTTTAATTGTGAATTGACCATAATATGATGTAATAATTGGTATGTTACTGTTGAATAATAAAAAAAATTCGTATCAATCAACTGGTGATTGTAAACAATAACTGTTAACATTTGAACGCATCATTTGTCCATATTATTTAACTGTATTACACAATACATTAAAACGTTGTTCATTATTGTAATCAAGTGTTGAGGTTGAGGGGGCTTGGAAACGTCCAGAGGTTCCCAATCAGGGCCATTATAAGGAAATGTTACTAACATTTTTCTTACATAATAATTTTTACTCAGTTCCTACCAATTTACGGTCAGTAAATTAGAAAAGTGACGTTTCGCTGGATAATAGTGGAGGGGATGTCGTCATCCGGCGGGTCTGTCAATTAATATTGCGTGGTTGACAAAAATATTAACGGTCCGCCAAATGACGTCATTCATTAAACGAGATAACTTACTGGCCTTATTACCAACTGATTTAATCAGACGCTTACTTACGTATGGGTCAAATAGGACATTACACAAAGCAATGCATTTTTGAGGCAGCAACGTTTTAAGGAAACCTATATATTGTTCATAAATACAAAAACAATGTCCGTGTAACCTTTACGCGCGGTTACAAACAATACATGTATATTATTAGGCTTACAGTTTTTTTTATATGTAGGTATACTATGTAAATACAGATAAATAAAAAATGAAGAAAACTGAAAATTTGCTCTAGGAATCTTTAAAACTCTACAATTATAAACTAAGTCACGACTTTATTTATTTGTATTCATTTAACTAATTTCTGTATAATTCATTAATAAAACAACTCTCGCAGTAAGTGGATTTTGTAATCTGCTGCTATATAATATTAAGAATTCTTTACCATAATATATATTGATGTGCTATACTGCATAAACAGACTTAGTAGGACGCGCAAAAACGTCATAAGGTTTTCATAACACAAATTCACAAAACACGCCTAAAGAAGTTTTACTTTACTGTACTTAAACGTAAAATATGACACTGAAAACTGAGGTGGCTAATATTGCGACTTTAACCTAAATTTATTTTGATTAATTCCAATATAAAAAACACATATGTCCATAGTCTATGGTTTTTTATGGTACTCAAAGCAACAAGCTGAAAACAGTTTGAGAACTCCCACAATTCACGGTGAGGCTGGGGAATCACTGTATACCGCAGCACGAAACCACTAAACGTTCGCTGTGAATAAACGCATAATTAGTGAAGAGTGAATGCCTAGAATGAGATGAAAATATTGTATATTACGTGAGTTGGAAAAGGAAGAAAGTTATAACATGAAATCTGTTTACAGGTGATCGTTATTACTTTCGACTCTTTAAAACAATTACAAATGAGTTTTATATTGCCTTTGATAAATTTAATCTATAAATATCATCTGTGTGGGGAGGGTCAATAAAAAAAGGAAGCGATGGAATCGTGAAGAAAAACGAAGACAATTTTGAAAATCAAGCTTCATTTGTTGTGAAAAATATAGTCAAATAACTAAACGCGGAATGCTAATAAAAAAAACATAACTCTCGTTTTTGCTTCGCCGTAGTCGGGTAAAAATAGAGCCGAATAAAAAACCAGTGCATCCATCCTTCTCAATTTTCGCTATAGTATCATAATTTTATAAATTTGGCATAAAATTTGAATGTTCCTTTTGTTGTGTTCTAGGTAGAAATATCGATACATAAAAGAAAGTAACTGCCGAACGGGGGGGCGCGGTCTATAAACATTGTGTTTAAAAATGGTAATGTAATACGGTGGAGCTGAAGGCTTCACTATCTACTGTTGTCGTTGCCGTGTCTCGTCTCATTCGAATGCGAAGTCGCGGACAGCGACTGGTATTTTTATATATTTATTTACTTTTTATTAAATATAAGATGCAATGCAATTTTAATCAGATTTTTGTAATAAAATACTATGTATTATGATAATGCTCGGTGCATGAGTATAAAACTGTAAGAAGAACAAGTGTCAGATGCTAGTTGGAGAACAGCATCTATAGTGTTAGTGCCACCAGTGTATGACACTATACGTAGTGTAACTAGAGTATGGTGGGAGAGGGGCTATGAAGCGGTGGTTAGAGAGTATGGCGCACTATATTGTGTCTGTGAGGGTATCTCTACAAATTGACCCTTAAGAAGTAGACACCCGTCTGAAATTTTGGTAATGTATGCGCACTCTAAAATAAATAATAATAAAATAAATATAGTTTTAAAAAAAACTAAAAAACACGCTTTATATCGAACTAAAAAGTAAAAAATATTTTTTTTAAAATAAGCTTAAAACAATAATGAATAAAAAATACTAGTATTATTGTGAAAAAGTGTGGGGCGCTTTGTTCCACATTTCCGTACATCGAGCGCCCCACGCTTTTTTCACAACTAAACTATATTTATTTTTCACTTTTTAGTTTGTTATAAAGCGTGTTTTTAGTTTTTTTAAACTATATTTATTTTCCACTTTTTAGTTCGATTTAAAGGGAGTCAAAAGTGGCCAAAATCGTTCTTACGTTCTTACTGGACAGGCAGGGATATAACGAGTACCGAATCAATGTATCAATGTTCGTACATCTCTGGGATTCTCCTCATGGCATTTGTTTGCAACATTTCCTAACAGTTATTTACCTCGTCTTATTTATAATCATTTTATATTTATTACTTTCTTCATTTAAAGAAAAGTGTTATATTGGTCTGGAATTTTGTAAAAATATATTGTATAACTTTATTTTTACTGTATGACAATATAAACAATATTTTTATTTTATTAACCCTTATTTCACGTAAATAACTCCTCTAATCTACTTAGTAGTTAGTAATTCGTTTCGTTACGATGTAACACCCTGTATATTTTTGTACATAGCGTGGCAAGCGTCGCGGAGCTCATGTATAACAGCGAACGGACGGATTCACCTGATTCAGCAAAATTAGACGTCTGTGCTTTGTTTGTATGTGTGCATTTCCATGCATGTGTTTGTGCGTTCGTGTGAACGTCGCGCGCGCGCCCAAAACATCCGAGAGTCGGTTTGTTCCAGCTCTCTGCAGCTTCTCTATACAAAAGGGTGCGTTTTTTATTTGGTTTTATTTTCATTTCGTTGGCATTGTCAAGATTCATTTTCAAGTACATGCAGACAATTTTCATTGATTTTTTCTTTTATTAAATGAATTATTTTTCGTCTTTGAAACAGACTTATCTGCCGTAGTTGGAAACGCTTTTCAGATATTTTTCATGTGTCGAAATGAGTCACACAATTTAGCTCAGACGTGTGAACTTAAAACTTAAACGTATTGTGGATTTAATAGATTGATTTTTAGGAGCCAGTGATCACTCGAAATTGACCCTTCCCCCTCTAGAAATTAATATAGACCATTGTTGATGTTCAGTTGTTTAGTAAAAAAATGTTTTCGTAAGACGCGTGAAACAAGGAAATTATTTTATTGAAAATAGATAGAACATCAATGAAAAGGCGTAACCCAAAGAGTTAATTTTTTTCTGTTTTATATTTGCCTTTCTGATTGCAGTGTCGCTATCGTGAACTAAATTTTCGTTTCCAATCTCCAACGACCTTGGTCCAGAGCAAAGTTAAAATGCAAAAAAATATATATACCTAGTAACAAATCTCTGACGCAAAATAGTAAATTTAAAAAAGTGTGGAATAATTAATTTCTACATTATTTGGCCCGACGCACCGATTATTTTTTCCTTTAGATGAAATATTTATTTCAAAAATGCATCGAGGACCATTGAGGCATTGGTATTTTTATGAAATATTTTTTTTTAATTTCATGTAATTTAATTTTTAAACTATCTAACCAAAAACTGAATATTTGAGTTTATACTTGAAGTTTCTCGGTGTAATAATATTGACCGAGATTTCTACCTAAACTGTTAAAAACGGATAAGCCGATTTTCATCATTTATGGCTAAGATCAATCTCGCAAATACTAGCTATCAAACAAAAAAGTGGTTGCGTGCAATTATGTAGAAGTTATACTTCTTTGGCGTGATTAACCCCTTCGGTCCTAACGGTCATTTCAATGGACATAGTATTCTAACGCCTGTAATTTAAGTCAGCGTAATTAAATATTAAATATAAACATTTCATGACGCTTGGGGCTTATCTGAGATGTAGGCATGCCAACCAAAACAAAGAAATACTATTTGGGTAGGTCGAAATATCGAGTCAAGTATTGACCGCAGTCATGGATTTACGCAAAGCTGGTAAACGTATACATTCTGATTATGTATTACTGTATAACTTACGTATTTTTATTATGTAATTTATTTTGCTTGTGCGGATATTTATTTTAATTTTATGATGTTAACTTTACTAATTAATCCTATGCTAGTGATTTCCCCAAATAATAATTTCTTTTTACCTGTTACCCATTTCAATGGACATAGGATTTTCCAAAATTCTGCAACTGTTAAACTAAGTTTTCAAATTACACCCTAAATAGTCCCAACACCCTAAAAAATATTTTATGTTTAAAAAATATGAAATTCAGGTTCGAAAGGGTTTAAAACTAATTTTTAATTTCCATGTAAATAATTTATTTAAGTAAAATAATAAAAGGACTGGAGTTATGTAGATTAGCATAAATACATGGCATGCGGACATATAACTGCCTCTATTCTCTTGGTAGTCTTTCTTGCTAGCAACTTCATCCTGTTAATTATGATGTTACATTGTAAGAATTCAGTCTCATAATTTGTTCATAACACGCCAAAAGAAGTATAACTTATAAAAACGCACTGAAATCGTTTCATCCCTTTTGCACCTATACGTAAGCATGCCTATGCAGATAGATAGACAAACCGACAAAAATTTATAACTATGCCTGTTTTTGAATCGGCCGTTCAAAAATACGCGACGTCGCGACGGTGAAAACAAAAGAACGAAGCGGCCGGCAATGACGTCGGTGGGCACTGAGGCGTCACTCGGCGCAGTGGGCGGTGTGAGAGGTGAGAGTGTCAGTGCGGGTATCCGGGGGTTGGGAGGCGAGGTAGTGCGGCGTGGCGTTCATATAACCCGCAACCTACACTATCAGCCAGCGCTCGACTCGGGTAGATTGCATCTCACTCGACATGTGAGATTTCTCTTGTTTTCTTTTGTAAATATTAGATATCTCTTATTATCAAATATTCAGAATGTATATTTTTCTGTAAATTATGCTTTGTTTTGAACATTTGTTTTGCAAGTATAAAAAAAAACAACAACTGTTAAGTTTATTTATACAGGATGTTTTTACAAAGTATAATAAAGTCGATGTTTACTGGGAAATGAATGTACCTACACCTAAAATTTTAATGGTTTTAGTGAAAGACAGAGTTCATCTATTTATTGATTCTTTTATTATAGACGTATTTGTACCGTAAAATAAAAAAAAATAAATATAAGTAAAAAACTCTTTCAACAAATTTCTATTAAAATATACTGCCCATATTCATCGATCACTATAAAAGATATAGAAGTTACTAATCGTGGAACAAATCTATTCGTTAGAATAAAATTTGCTTTCAATTCACCAAGCAAAATATCAGGTAGAAAAGTCAATTAAAGATTAAAATATATACAGTGCACTATACTCCTTGCTCTTTTTTTTTCAATATTTTGACGTTCACTCAAAAATCCAACAGATGGCGTTAGTGTAAACGTCAAAAAAAATTTCACAAAATATTAATGTTTTATCCTAACCCGATTGCACACAAAACTTCCCCTAACTTTGAACAAACAACCAAACAAATAAAAATATCATTGCTGACCTGACCTAAAAGCTTTTCGCCAAGAAGTTTAATGTAATTTTTTTATGAACATATCTCGAGACAAGCTTTTAGGTTAGGTCAATACTGATAAAATTATTTCACTTGTTTGCTTGTTATTTTTTTCGTTTTAGTACATTTTAATAAAAACTTGTTTTTAAAAAGGTTTTTTACTTATTGCCTTTGGCGTAGGCCATTCCCACCAGCTACGAGACACGTCGCCGAGTTAAAACGTTTCTTTTGTAAGTTTTTGCATAAAACTAGGACTGCTAATTATTTAAATCCTGTTTAGTCTACTTATGTTCCTAACATGCGTCGGTAAATTGGGTCTCTATAATTCCATTATTATAAATTTTTCACAGGATTTTAACTATTAATACATTTCAAGCTTGGCTACGGGATTAGAAAAGAAAAAAAAATATTTTTAAAAATACAAAAATAGAAATTAAAAAAATGAAATAATTCTTTACGTGATAGCGAAAGTTCAACTTAAACAGCCTTCAAACTAAAAGAGTAATTATTTGAAAAAGATCTGGAAGTGCGGTGCTAAGGAATCTTACATAGCAGTTAATGATTTCAGTGATCAATTCTTAACTTTGTTTCAAAATGTGTACATTAAACTTCTCTATGGAGATTAACAAAATTAACTATTAATGATACAAGACTGTCAAAAGTTAGTAGTATTTAAAAGAAGATTAATCGTAACTTGACATAGAAGTAACTATGCCAGTGAGTAATATAAAAGAATCAGTGTCGCTATAAATAAATACAAAACAGCCCTTCTTAAAAGATGCTTCGACGAGAATCTATGGTACAGAGAAAAGCGCGTGAGGAAAAACGTTATCAGTACTATGTCTTAATAAATGCAGTGATTTATAAGTAACGCATATTAGAGGTACACTGCTGGTTGAAAAATAAAGAACTATAATATTTCTATATTGACATTATTTCATAAAATATGTTTAAATATATTTTCTTGAAAAATAGTTGAAATGCGTCTAACGTATTTTTTTCGATATTATGTTACAACAAAGAATTTTTGTGTTATTATTCACACTTTTTATATTTTTGCTTTATTAAGGTTATTAGCCTACTGCCGTAATTACGTCCGTATTTTGTTGTAATAAGAAATCCATTCGCCCATTGCTATTAATTAAGTTGAAGTTTCAAAATTCTAGAAAATAACGGGAAGTGTGGTAGAAAAAAAAATAGTAATGGTGCGAATGGCGTCTGTTATGACATAAAGTCGAGAAACGGACGTTAAACGCATTATTATTATTATTATTATTATTATTATTATTATTATTATTATTGTAATAAGAAATGTTATATGACTCTTAAGTTATTATTTCTTATTTTAATATTATATACTATAAATAAAAATGTAATATTTTAATATTTAAGACAATAGTAATTATAACATTAGACATAATTTGAGTACAGCAGTATAGGTATATTGCATAGGTATAATGTGTTTGACAGAGCCATATTATATAGTTCAAACATGACTGACAAGAAGTAAAAATTTCGAATAATCAAATTGTTCAATATTTTGTCTGGAGCCAATTTGGTTTAATTTTAACTTTATGTTCATTTTCGGCGAGTTTTTAACTTTCATTGTATTAAAAATAAAATTTTAAATAACTAATTACTTGAAAATTAGACGGTAGAAATTAAAAACAAAAAAATAGTTGTCCATAGCTGATAACACATTACATTTTCAGTTTTTCTTCTATTTATCGAATAACTTTAACGGAAGTACGAGCGATAGATTTGACAAGAAGTTATAAATAAAGAATTAACTTTGTGTGTAAGTTGATGTTGAAGTCACTTTTCAAAAAAAATATTTTTGGAAAATTTTAACAATGAATATATGTACAGTATTTTTCATGGCAAAAGGTAGGCTTCAAAACAATAAGTGTGTAAATAGTTACGAGATTGTTGAGCGGTAGTGTACATGTATATAAAATCCAAGTGATTTCAATGCAAGTAGTAAATTTAAGCATTAATGAATATTATATCTATAATGAGTTCACAGTTTGTAAACACTGTCGTACATAATATTACAAAATAGAATTTCTCTATACGGTGGAAGAAGCGGGCCGAACATGGTGGAAGGACCGGGACTAACATGGTGGAGGAAATGGGAATCGAATTAAAATATAGGTACATGCATTTATAAACATACTAAATGGTCATTTGATGGATTCATAAAGTCAATTAGTACAAAAAAATGTATTATAAACGTGCTCGAAAATTGTTAGAAAAATGAGGATAATAAAAAAAGTGACTTGAAAAAGGAAAAGTGATACTTGAACAGCAGCGGTAAACTTGAATGTGTCCTAAGGTACAAAACACTGTGCTATACTCGGAAATAACTTAAAATAGTAGTTTATGTACCTAGGATGTAATGTAGGTCATTTTCGGCGAGTAGGTGATATTTATCAGAGAGGGCATGTTGAAACGGCTTTGGCTACTCATGACCTTAAATAAAGTCGATTATTATTATTATTATATTATTGGGTAAATTTAAACGTGGTCAACGAGTTTAAACAGTCGTACGAAATAAAATATCATTACGTTCGAGATATACAGGGTATCCCTAAAAGCCTACCACATATTCTGCAGACCAAAACAACTCGATACAAGCAAACTTACCTCAGTACAAAGTTGCTTAGTTTGGGCGCTAGACGGCTCTTAAGTTGCAATTTACAACTCGTTTTTGCTTTATAACTTTGAAACGGCTCATGAGATTTTACTCAAATTTGGTACGTTGGCATAGCTTTATTGGGCAATAAAACCCATATCATAATAATGATGAATATCATTCCATGGGCGTAGAACTTGATTTTTTCGATAATTAAACATCTAAAACTTCTACGCCAATGGAAAAAAATCAGTTTGAGTATTAAATCTGGATCACACGACTCATTTACTACAAAAAAGGTACTCTTGATAAAATTCGATTTCTCGCGTAGTTTCGACAAAATTTTAATTTTAGTAACATTTTTTGCACATGCTACCTGTAAAATAGCTGGTTGATATTTGCATTTTTTTTTCATTTTTTACAGTTCACAAAAACGTAAAACAAACTTGACTCCTATAAGGCTGTATATGAAAATTAGTATTCGCGTCTACTGTTGTTTTACATATACCTATTCTAATGGTAGGCTTAGGTGGTTTATGGAAATTACTGCGATTTGGTTCATTCGCCCATTGTTATTAATTTGATGAATTTGAAAAATGTAGAAATTAACGAGAAGTGTAATAGATGGAAAATAGTAATGGTGCGAATGGCGTCTGTTATTACATAAAGTCGAAAAACGAGCGTTAAACGCGTTATTATTATTATTATTTCTGTTTTATTGCACGCACTAGTGTTAAATAGGTAATTTTGCGTACGCTATACGGGAATGAAAAGTAGCTATTTTATATTGGCGTGTGCAAAAAAATATTGTTGTATTTCCTAACGTAGAGTCTAGAATATGAAATATAGTTTAAATGTTTAAATAAATACTTCGTCGGCTGTTTTTTTTTTTCTTTCTGTGTGCGCACTATAGATTAACACTGAACGTAGTTAAATCGCTTGAAGTGTGGTTTAACTTCTACAGAGTAAAGAGTAGCTCATTGAAAGTAAATCTTGAGCAGTGGCAAAAGCTTGATTAATGACCTGCCACAGTGCGCCAAAGGAAACTCCGATCGTTTCCTTCAGGCCCATATGGAAACTGGAGTGAGGACAGTACGCTTCCAAATTTTTCTTTGATGATCACAGTTGTAGGTTTACACATTTTAAGATTACACATAGTAGACGTATAATAATTATCACTAAGTATTATTTATTGTAACAGTAAGATATCTATATCTTTGACTGTTTAATATAGAAGTGGACCAGCAACCCTTCACACTTTTTGTCAAGACCTCTAGCGACACCATGTTCCAGTTGTAGTTCAGCTAAGAACTAAAACTTTTAAATAGTATAATGGCAATGTTATAGGAACGTCATGTAAACAGAAGTTCGTAATTATAGTCTGTTTTTTTATGTAAGAATATTATGTTAATTTTTTAAACATATAATAATAATAATAAATCGCAGGATTGTGGACAAAAATATTAGATTTATTTAGTGTACAACGTTTCGTCTATAGATTTAGAATTTTTCAAATCCATACAGAAAAATAAAATAGAATATACTAATACAGAATAGACTGTAGAAACATAAATTGATTAAGTGGATAATATAAGGCGGCGTTGTCATCTCATCATTTCGACACTGGACAAAAATTTCTATTTAAAGAAGTTCAAATATTAGATAAAGAGTCAAATTATGGGAAGAAACGCAATAGCAGTGAAATGTTTTTTATCAGAAAAAACAATTCTATCAATTATAGAATTAACCCTATACTACCCCTGGCTGGGTATTTTTATTTTTTACGTTAATTATAAGCCCCTTTACCGTTTACAATGATAAAAGTTCTGTCTACAATTAATACACATTCTAAATCTAATTTGCCCGCACTAAGAACAGACACTCAAAATTTAAGTAGTCAGTACAACTATGTTAATTCGTTAGTAATTAATGTTGATTTTCATAATTATTGCATTGAATTTTCTGTAATCTGTATGTACTTGAAAAAGTCTATAGACGAAACGTCGTACACTAAATAAATCTAATATTTTGTCCACAATCCTGCGATTTTCGAAAAATACTTAATTACAACAAAACACTGACCAAAATAATTTTCACTCCTTTCGTTGAGGTTCATTTTTTGCAAAGAACAATTACATAGAGTTAGGATACAACTTTGTCGCTTATTCTGTTGAACAGAAATATTGCAAAAAATAATTGCAGAAAATTAAAATCTTTGTCTCCGTTGCATTCGAGAAAACATCGGTGTAAAGTGTTGAGAGATAAATTCGTATTATTTTTATATTTTATTATTCGAACTATTTATGAATGCTAATAAACAAAGAAACAAAATAGCAATTGTTTTGTTACAGACACGCAAACTTATATTTCATAAATCTTTGTTGAGCGTTAGGATAATTGCATTGTAATGCTCCAGCGCTTTTAAATTGCACAACTGATTTATCTATTTATAGTCACTATATTATGATATATATATCATACATTTAACTTGATGTTATATATCTCTTTACACACAAAATAAAATTATAAAGGGGTTTGCAATTTTTCAATTTTTTAAAAATCCTTTAATTTAAGTAATTTATGTCAAGTAGAAATATCTCATTTTTGATTTTTTTTTTGGAGTTTACTCCTTAAGAAACGATTTTGAGTTATAAGGCCTAGTACGGAAATTTTATGAGTGGTGAGGCGTTACGCTCCACAGCTTTAAATGTAGAGTACGCTCGTCCGCTTCAAAAGAGACACACTATATATTTGTAGGATTTAACGTACGAAAGAATGAGATGGAGTATATTACACTTGTGCGATGCTTGACTAATCTTGTGTATGTGTATAGAGACAAATACATATATCTGTAGGATTTAATGTGCGCAAGAATGAGGTGGAATACATTACACAGCGTATCTAAGGAGTAAACTCTAGTCGTGCGTCGGAGCAGACACAAACACTTTAATTTTTTTGAAAAATCGTTAAGTCGACACAAACCAGCAGGTGCCCGTTATTTACAAACCGAGGGTGACCGAAGCTGCAGGTAGAGCTAGAATAAAGTATGATAATAAAGCTTTTTTTTATTTTTATAGGGCTTCAGCGGCAAGGCCAATAGCTCCAGATATGCCTGGCCACTGTAAATAAAAAACATTTATACGACATTCCTGTTTTTAGAAATTTTCACTGGATATTTTTTGAAGTGAAACTTCTTTTCACGCGACTTGAAAGTAACTCTGATCTTTTTTCGGGCGGAAGTAACGAAAGTGTAATCGGATGGGCGTACCGTTCAGTAATAGTTTCCGCTATTAAATATTTTATTACCGTATAATAAAAAGGTTATCTCACAGATGGCGGCCTCAAAAACGCATCTGTAGAAATCATTTTGAACGAAATGTGAAACATAGCTAAGGACGCAAGCCAATTTTATAATCGCTCGAAGCGCTAGCGCAAGTCTATGTGACACATTTTAAGCATAGCCAGCACCATATCTACACACAAAAAATTTAAAAATGGAAAAACAAATGCTGAAATCATTTTTAACTGCAATCAGATTTTATAATATTGATGAATTTTTTAACTATAAATTAAAAAAAAGATTCTATAATCTACTTGGAATGCTTATATTTTTTTATGTTTTGACATCACATGTACAAAACTGTGCTATTATATGCTAAATAAATCTAATCTATCATGTTTACGTAACGGATATTTCCGGAACGACGGTGTAAAAAGTTTTACTTCAACCGCGCGTAAAGATTACACACACTCCTGGCTTTTATCATTTTCAAAAATTTGCCTTTAACTGGATTACTTATAATTAAAAATAATAAATTATAAATTAAAATAGTTTGTCGTCCGCTCGTAATCGGCTTGAAATGGCTCGTCTTAGAATTGTTTTAAAAGCAGCTATTTTATAAAGAGTTAGGACAAAAAATATTGTGAAATCGCATCGCATGGTTATGTAGTAAAAACAATACAGTCACTGAAAGCAAATTCAAAAATCATAAAAAAAGTGTCGGCTATAAATTTAAAGTTGTTTGTGTCCGTATTTAATAAGACATAGAGAGAGACAATCTTAACGTTAAACTTGTGTAGATCAGCGCGCGTAAGGGGTACATAAGCAACACTATATATCTTCTTTGTCGCCCTAGTCCCAAAGCAGATGTATGTACCCCAAAGTCAGGGTGTAATAATTCAATTTCCCCCAATTGAGGGCATTTAGGACGATGGACTCCCGTGCTACTATAAACGGATATAGCAGATAGGTGACTATCTATACATATATATGACTTGGCCTGTTGATGAACTATAGTAGGAACAAAGTTAAACATTAAGAGTATTCCTCCCTGCAAATACCCCTTGCACCCTTCATCTAAAATCTTTTCCCCTCACCTAAAAACGGTTTGCGCTCTCCCGACGCTATTTTTAAAGCTAGAGGGTTCTGGTAAACGCCAAATGAAAGACAAAGAATCAGACTACAGATCCTTCAGGCGAATTTTTTGAAAAACAGTTTCGCCTACGTGTGAAATATTACGTAACTTATTATTTTTTTAAAAAGGTTGTAAGTTTTTTCAGGAATTTTTTATCAAAAAATTCGTCTGAAGGATCTGTAGTCTGATTCTTTGTCTTTCATTTGGCGTTTACCAGAACCCTCTAGCTTTAAAAATAGCGTCGGGAGAGCGCGAACCGTTTTTAGGCGAGGGGAAAAGATTTGAGATGAAGTGTGCAGGGGGTATTTGCAGAGACGAATACTCTTAAGGTTATGTGTTCTTAAAAAGCATATACTTTTATTATATGGAGGGTAGAGGTAAGGAGGACTATCGTATATGAGAGATAAGTTCAAAAAGTGTCTATCTAAATCAGGCCTGGGCAAATGGCGGCCCGCGGGCCAGATTCAGCCCGCAGTAGACGTTTGTCCGGCCCGCGAAGCATTTTATAAATGATTATTAAGAGCGAAAATAGTTTGTTAATATAATTTGGCGCATAAAAAATAGTAAGAGCCACAACAGACGAGAAAATAGCTTTTTGTTGCGGAGATGAAAGGACCTTCTTTTTTTGCTCTCCAAATTTTTAGCCCACGATCAAATTTTCATCAGCAATGAGGCCCGACGATCAAAAGATTTGCCCGTCCCTTATCTAAATGCTGTAAATAACAGAACAAAAATCGTCCGGAATGGCGCTAGCGCTGCATCCGAGTATAAAATGGATTTAGCAGTTGTTTACCCTCCATAGCAGTTATAAACGAATTGAAGTGCGCCGAGTTTGAAAAATTAGAATCGTTAATAACACTGCAATATATATAAAATCTAAAACTAAAATAATTTAATAAATATATCCTAAAAACCTGTTGTGAGATAGTATCGAGAGAGATTTAATTTTTGTTAGCTTTTACTAATATTTTTAGTCATTTTATAATTTATTCATATCAGTATAATCGTTTATTTACTAAACCTATCCTACTTTAATAATTTTTGCCCTCCATACGCTTGCTACAAAATTTACCCTTTTGGGACAGTGGCGGTCCCCTAATTTAACGCTTTTTGATGGACACAGAGTTGGTTCTCCTTAACCTCTACTCTCCATATTTATAATAAATCATTGACAATGCCGATGTGTCGTATTTATCAATAATTTATTGAAATAAAATAATAAAAGAGCTGAACTGAAATTAGAAAAAATCAACTATTAGACGCTAGCGCATATACGAACGTGGTCACTTTATTCTGTTATGGTAGCCCTTTCCTGCTAGTAGCTTCATCCTGTTAATTTTGATGTGCATCGTAAAAACTCACTCTCATTATTTTTTCATAACTTGTCAAAAGAATTATAAAAAAACATATAGGTATATACAGTATGTAAACACGTAAGGTGCACATAGGGAAATCAACATTGGGAAAAAATACTTTGATTAGAGCTAGCCATGACTTCATTAATTGTTATTTCTATTGAATTATCGTGGTAATCTTGAGGATTTCTATTTTATTTCGATTTGTTTTTATTTTACTTGGCTTTTTTAATAATAAAAAGCTCTTATAAATCATTATTTTAATTTTTTTGTACAAAAATAAAACAAAAAAACAACTCCATCTGTTTGGAAACATTTCATTCAAAAATTGTCTGATTGGTATGACGTATGCGCGTTGGTAAAACAGTGACCCAATGTCTTTAGGTTCAACACGAATAGGCGGAGATATTAATTGATCTCGCACCATATTTAAGTATTTTTGGGAATTTAATGTCCCATTAATAAAAAAAGTCTGATTATGTTGTAATCATTTGAATATTTTCTTCGGTAGTATTTTGCAAAAGAATATTATCTGTCAAATTGAAAAACAAGATTTCAAGGCTCACTCTGATCCAGTCATTTTTTCCGAATGAAAATTTCCCTATTATGTGCACCTTACGTGTTTACATACTGTATATAGGCAGTGTGAGTTACTAGACACGTAACTGATTACGTGTTCATGCAGTATGGGTGTGAGATAGTTGGAGCTTCATGAAAAGAGAAAGAGAGAAAACAAAAGAGAATCGCTAGACAATAAAACACTAAAGCCAAATTAACTAAATGTTTTTGTTCCAATCAGAAGTAACGGTGATTTGGAGATGGAGTGTTAATGACGCTATTGTAGAAACTTGTCCTTCTATTAACGAATAACGACAATACACTTATTTATACGTTTTTATTGCCAAATCAAGTTCAACGTAACTATTTATTTCAGTGAAGTGAATTTTATAGAAACAGTTGTCGAAATACCAATGTAATAAATGAACCCGCATATCATATATGTATATTCTTCGATCTACTCGCAAAAGAATTCGGAAAAAATATATGCTATAGCTGCGTTTTTATGCCACCTTAAATGATTTCAGATCAATCCAAAATTTTCGGAAATAAATTTATTAAGAGATGTCTAGTACAGTTATGGCGAACCTTTTTGAGAGTGAGTTAAATTTTGTTAATTTTTTTTTTAGTTCTAGCTCGTGGGCCACTAAGTCAGTGTCGTTACTTTTAAACAGTGAGGGGGGGATGGTTAAATACTATTTTTTTAGTTTCATACTTTTTTCAAATGCTTCTAGCTCATTTAGGATAGCGTTCCGGGTATATGACATTTGAAATTTTAAATAAGTAAACCCACTAATGCAGGTATTAGGTTCGGCTGTTGGTTTTAAAGACCAGGTGGCTGTGAATCCCCATTAGTACTTATTGTGACAGTAAACGCAGAGCTACCACTTCAATTCTAAGAAGATCTAGACTATGTATACAGCAAATGGGTGGACATTTTGAGAAACTAATTCAATAAAGTGATTACTTTTTAAATGGTTTTTAAATTAGTAGGGAATTCCTACTACTACTTATCTAAAATTTCAAATGCTTCTAGCTCAGTTAGGATAGCGTTCCGGGTATATGTTCATTAGACATTTTTGACTTGAAATCACCCCAGCAACACAGTTCCAGGCTATGGAAGTCATGTCGTGGGACACCCTGTATACCTCGTGCACAACGGTATTATATTTTGATTTATTGTAGACATTGTATAATTATTTTGTAAGTTTAATTGATCATAATATTATTGAAATATAGATTATTTAAACGAACATTTAGGTATTGTTATCCACAACTCACTCAAATTTCTGATTTGAGGACAGCGTGGTGTAATGGTCATCATGCTGGCCTTTGGATCATACTGTCGTGGGTTTGAATTCCACCTCTGCTCATGGATATTTTGTGTTTGTCGTTTAGACCCAGCTTTGATATTTATTGATACTGGCCAAATACCAAGAGGTAGTGCCCCCCCCCCCCCCCCAAGTGATATTCTCTTGTATATGTGAATATGCTCTATATATGTGGATATATACAATTGGATATGCCTTAGAAAAATTCTGATTTCATAAAATTGTTTAGCTACGTTGGAATAGTTCAAATACGGTATAAAAAACGAACCTTAAGTTCCATATTTGTATTTCCTGTCTTACATGATCCTTGCACTTTATGTTTGATGTTTTATTCTATTATCTTTTTGTTTGAGAAAAGTGTCAATCATACCCATATTTAAAATTCGACACGTCTTCCTTTGATGTTTTTAGGATATGCGTACCTACTAACAAATTTCCGTATTCTTGCTTATCACACATTTTTCTATATTTTTCCTGAAAGATTATTTGAAATTGACAACGACATCATTTAACATTTTTTTTTTATTTTTTCACGGCCTTACTTATGCTGCGTTGCAGAAAGCATTGTCAAAAAATTTTATTTGACAATGACCTTGGATTGTGATTATATAATAACAATTTTTATATAATGTAGAACATTAAATTGTAATCGCACAAAAAATGATTAATACAAAAAAATCGCTTTTAAAGCCAAATTTTGATCAAAATGTGTAGAAAAATGTTGCTTCTAGACGAAAATTTATGTTAAAAAATATATTTAGCAGATTCGATTGAAATTATACTATGCTTTTCTTATAGTCATAAATTTACATTTTAACACACAATAATTTCAAAATCCTTCCGAATGTTCCTCATATGATGGCACATATAATATAATATTGAGGCTTCGTCTGTTAGCATAGATTGAGGTTATGTTAAATATTGGTGACGACATGCACTCATGTACAAACACGTACAAACATACCGTCGTTAAGATAGCGATCTCCCTTTTCGTATAATGCGCCGTTGTGTGCTCTTCCACTGTTTTACTGGACACTGCCGCCATGTGACAGGACTGGATTTTCTGTTTGCGCAAATTATGGAAAACACATTGTCACGGAATGCGCAAACCAGAAACTTAGATAATCGCGATTTTAAAGAGAAACAAACGACTTGTAATAGTGTCCTAATTTTACTTAAAAAAATGGGGAAAATCTGATCCTATACGCGTGACAAAGAAAAATAATTTGATGCACAGCTTCTTAGAATCCCTTTTTAACGGTTTTTGGAACTTTGAGTAAGTTTTATTTATATACCAAGATCGCCATTTCAGTATTCTAAGATTTTATCAGTAAATGTCCAAAATTTAGTTATATTTTATGAAGCTGTCAAAAAAAAAAAACATCTAATGCTCTCACTTGCACTCATATGCATGCATAATACCGTTGCGTACGTAAGTAAGTACGTGTTTTCTTTAGAATCTGTTATCTCTAAAGGGCCTCCACTTTCAAGCTAGCAAATTGGCATACATTCTTAACTAAGCATTGTACATTTACTGATAAAATCTTAACAGTACTGAAATGACGTACGTCTAGCTGGTACAGGATCTAGGTCTAATACTTTTCAACACTCCAAATCGAATATCATTATAAAAAGTGAACGAATAACACAATATGCACGTAGAAGTTCGTTTTAAAATTTAAATAATAAATATATAATTAATCAATAATGCTAAGATAATATGCATCTAATGTATTTTTGGCACAACCCGCTATAAAATAGTACTTTTCATTCCTGTATAGCGGTTTTGAAATGACAGATTTAACACTAGAGTGTTGCAAAATAATTAACTTATTTTTATTTATTTCATATTTGCAGACTAAAAAATTACAGGTCACCAGAACGTGTCAATTAACTACCACAGCCCACAGAAAAAAAACGTGAAATTTATTCTGGTTCATGTTATAAAAAAGATTGGCCACCCTTGATCTAGATGTCAAAGATACGGCCCGCGACCAAAATCTATTCAGTGAGGACTTTAGAGCTTATCAAAAACAAGAGAGCTCAGGTGTCTGGATCCGTGTGGCCCGCTAACACACCCTAAATCTTATAAATGGCCCTTTAGAAAAATCAGTCTGACATCCCTGGTCTAGACGATACACTCATAATCAACTTGAGAACGGTAACTCGTAAAATTAGGCAACTGCAGTAAAAATTCATAGCAAAATTGTTCTGTAATCCATCCCTGAAATATAACACGATAGCGGCGATGCATGGTGTAAAATAATGTGTAGGGGGTTGCAAAACGCGCTGACTGTTTAAACTAACAGTGCATTGATAGTGGTAAGGTTCAACCGGACCGCTTACACTGAAGGCCAACGGTCAACGGCACCCCAACTCCAAACCCCCACCACACACACATGCATACACACAGAGATCATGAAATATACAGAAGTTCATATTTGTGATAGCTTTCACTTAAGAGCTGCAATGCAAAAAGAAAACAAGCCATTGCGCTGAAAGTGGTCACAGAAAGTGAGACAGATAGAACGTGCGTGCGGTCAATATATTTCCTTGTCTGGCAAGTTGGCAACCTAACTAAACAGTACTGTAATGAGAGAGATAGATGTAAGCCGAATGCTCGCGCTGCTTCGTTTTTAAAGCGGACATATTGCCCGACCGATTGCCCAGTCTATCGGTGTAGATCTATGGTATATGCTCGACTATTCTTAGTCGTCCTATACTATAATGCCTTGTGCACACGGGTCGACTCTTTGGCAATTTGAGTTTCAAGCGGGTTCACAATGCGATCGTTTCATGATCTTTTGCACGATAGAGAATCGAGTGCCGCACATGGATCGATAGAAACAGGACCTATTTGAAATTAGTTTCAAACTGTGTTTGCAGATCTAGAAGCAATTTCAGTCGCATGGTTGCATACTAAATATAGCGAAACTTTTCTACTGTAAGGTAGGAGCAACTATCTTTATCAATTCACGATTAATGTCGTTCTCGAGTGTCGACAAAGAACCTCAATTGCCAACCGGTTGCGCAATAGTCGCATACTGAACCGTGCATACTGTTGCCAAATTGCGCCATCTAACTGGAAATTTTGAGTTGTTGAGTAATCGTCAAGTCGCGATGCGGTAATGTGAGTCTTCGCGCGTTTTCGATAGTAGCAATAATGGTCCTAATGAGAACAAGCACTATTTGTTAGAGTAAAATTAGCACGCCCCCGCTATGACAAGTTGAGAGACCCCCGCATCAAGGCCTTAATACCACCACTGATCGTACAAAACTTCCACATTGAATGTGTGCTTTAATACGTGACCGCCTTACACAATAGGTACCTACATAATATCTGTATCAACACTAAATTATTTCGACGATCTGTTTTTGCGAATTCTGTACATAATTTTGACTTTATAGTTTTATTGTATTGAATTTTTAGAAATATTAAACATATTAGTCAGTGTCCGTCGGCAAAAATTTTATTGATACATATACAGGGTGTCCCATTAAGAATGGGACATAGAACAACCGCAGATTCTCCAATTCAAAATAAAACGATTAAGCGAAATATGCTTAGATAAAATGTTGCTCGTTTCCGAAATACAGGGTGTTGAAGTTGAAAACTGAAAAATTATTAATGTCCATAATTTTGTTAATACACCGTATAATTTTACTCAAATCGGCACACTTGTTAAATATCATAAAATGCACCTAACAATAAAAAAAATAGTTCAGTACGCTCTACCAGTGGCGTACGGCAGGAGTAAGTAATGCTTGTGCCCCTTCTAAATGTTACGCCGCTGTCTAAATTTTAATTTTGACTATAATTTTAATTTTTTTGATATTTTCTAAGTCAATAATGTACACTTGTTAGTTTGTTGTAAAGTCATTGGTTTTCGAGATATTCGCAGTTAAAGATAGATAGACATGTACTTTTTATGTGTATTATTAATAATAATACACATAAAAAGTACATGTCTATCTATCTTTAACTGCGAATATCTCGAAAACCAATGACTTTACAACAAACTAACAAGTGTACATTATTGACTTAGAAAATATCAAAAAAATTAAAATTATAGTCAAAATTAAAATTTAGACAGCGGCGTAACATTTAGAAGGGGCACAAGCATTACTTACTCCTGCCGTACGCCACTGGTAGAGCGTACTGAACTATTTTTTTTATTGTTAGGTGCATTTTATGATATTTAACAAGTGTGCCGATTTGAGTAAAATTATACGGTGTATTAACAAAATTATGGACATTAATAATTTTTCAGTTTTCAACTTCAACACCCTGTATTTCGGAAACGAGCAACATTTTATCTAAGCATATTTCGCTTAATCGTTTTATTTTGAATTGGAGAATCTGCGGTTGTTCTATGTCCCATTCTTAATGGGACACCCTGTATACTCTCCCCAAACTTTGTATATTATGGCTTCATTAGGCCTAGTCTGACACCTCTATGACTTTTCTTGATTTTGGGGCGTTCTCTGACAAAAAATATGAACTAATTAAAATGTCTGACACCTCGAATATGTTCGACATATTCGAGGTGTCAGACATTTTAAATGGTTCATGTTATTTGTCAGAGAACATTATTTTAGCGTTTTGGTTGAAGTTTTTAAGCTATTCAATTAAAAAAACAAATCTATAAATTTTTACATGTCGTCAAAACGACATCTTTCAGAAACTTTAGAGGGAAAACGCCCCAAAATCAAGAAAAGTCAGAGGAAATAGGTGTCAGACTAGGCCTAATGTAGCCATATACAAAGTTTGGGAGAGTATGTATCAATAAAATTTTTGCCGACGGGCACTCTGACTATATCAAGTGGATCGTAAACGTTAGAGAAGGTTGTTATAAATGTCTACTTTTTACAAGCTTTTATTTAGTTTTACCTGTGTCGGTGTCTGTCTTTCTGTTTGAAATCATGTCTTGCAATTCCGATGACAATACAATATTATAGTAACTAACTGTTCGGTCCGGCTTTCGTCCGGATGCAAATCACACTTGTAATAAAGCACACTAAAAACTTAAAAATAAAATAGGTAAAAAACGTTTTTAAATTAAATGGTTTTTAGTTCCGATGACAATACAATATTATAATAACTAACTGAGCGGTCCGGCTTTCGTCAGGATGCAAATTGCACTTTTAACTTAAGATTGTAAAAGAAAATAATCCAACTTCGCTCATTCACTAGTCTGGCACCTAACTGAATAAGCTAGATAGCAACTTTTTAAAGTTGTTATTTTTTAATACCAGATTGAAAAATGAAAAGTTAATTGATACTTTTACCAATTCTCGGATTAGAACCTGACAACTGCGGGCTTGTAATAGAGAAGCCATAGAAAAGTCGTATTAACAACGGCGTCGCTACACGCTCGACTATTTTCAAGCTCAAACAAAGTTTCCCGATATTTTAGGTCGATAATTATTTTGTCTGTATTTCGTTTCGAATGTTCGCCTGTATATTGTAATATTATGTAAGGTTTTCAAAATTCACTCAGCGTTTTGATATGCGGGTGGCGCCAACCAAAGCGTGGAAATTGGGCTATAGTTGTTACCCTTTGCATGGATAAACTTCCTTGTCGCGAGATCGACGGGTAAGAGGTGAAGCGTTACAGTGGGACCTCAATTTTACGAATGCATTAAATCTTTGGAAAGCGTGAATGTACGCTTAATTACCAAACAGTAAATTTGATCCCACGCAATTTATGTTTTAAAAAGATTGCCAATTAATGTTAGAGATATAAAAATCTTTTTCTCTATACCTCGGTCGAAAGTACGTGTAATACGCGCCACGAATCTAAAAGGCTCGGAAGTTAGATGCGAATGCGGGCTTGCGCTTGTACAGTCTGTTGAAAAACTAAAAACTCGCAACTCAACAAAACTAAAATAACAATAACAACTTGACAATAGAATACTCGACTGTACTTTAAAGCAGGAAAGCGACAAGTGACAAAGGCAATGAGCGATCACGGCCAATCACCGACGAGCGCAGGTAGCTGGGAGGTGATGGGAGTATCAACGGCTCTAAAATGTGCCTTTGAGACGCTGTTTGTGACTGACTTCCGAACCTGTTAGATCCGTGGCGCGTATTATACTTCCAGCATCAATTTTAAGGTAAAAAGTCTAAAGTTTATGCATTGGTGGGATTAGACTTTCTGCCTTAAAATTGATGCCGGAAGTACGTGCTTTCGACAGAGGTATAAAGAAAAATAGTATACACTACACGAGCAGGAAGTTTGAGAGCTCTGAACTGCGTGTCATGATGCCCGAGGCGCAGTGCAAGAATCTCAAACTTTCAGTCCTTGTGGTATAACATACTATAGCTGTCAACATTCAATTAAGTCAAGGTCGCTACAAATCAACTAAAGCTAATTAATGCCGATAAATGTTGAATTTCTAAAAAAACTGTACCAATTAAAAGGAACAGATCGTGTCTAGTTCGTTCTAAGTTGAAAATAAAATGAAAAGTCAGTGTCGTTGCGCCCCCATCTATAAAATTCTCACCCTAGGTCGATTAAGGGTGGTAGATGGTGCACTGTTATGTTACACCAGTGACATAGTGCCCAGGGCTTGCTTTTTCACAATAATATGTGATTTGAGTTTGTGCTTTTTTTAAGCCAGCAGCAATAGAAAAGATAAGTTGAGCAGCTGATTGCAAGCATTGATAGTAAAACGTCTTCCTATACCTCGGGAGTCATCGATTTTAAAATTCATACGGTTCCGAAATAGTAGATAGAATAGACTATACTTTATAGACGCTCTACAGCTGAAATCGTCAGTGTATTAGAGAATATGTCAGCTATCATACACAAACCGACTGATAAATACGAATTCGGGTTTCTAGAAGTGTTCATTCCCATAAAACATTGGAATGCTAGCTATATTTGAATGTTTCCGTGACTACGGTTTGTGGAGTGACGAATTAATGAGACAATGTTAAGCATTACCATCATACGTAAAAAAAACTGTGCCGCTTATATTATATTGTGAATAGAGAATACAATCCCGGGATCCCGGCTGTTTTCTGACCCCGAAAATCCCGGGACCGTACTTGGCTAATCTCGGGATTTTCAGGATTGCCACAAACAGATCTAGTATGCATTCCATAATCCGTTGCGCCTTGACAATTACCTTGCCTAGATTATATTAATATTATTTATTACATAACGACAAAAAACAATCCTTAAATACGCAGTACAATATGTAAGAATATGAAATCTCCAGATCCTGAAGTACAAGTACAAAATGAATCGGGGCTGGCAAATAGTATTAGACGTGAAATAAGCCTGTTCTAAAATGAAGGAGTTCGTGGATATCACTTAGAAACAGCATATAAGTATCTATTGTCTATTCCTCCAACCAGCGTAGAATCTGAGCGAGCGTTTTCAGCTGCTGCTTATGTTGGCAATAAACTATGAAGCAGGCTTGGCAGTCAAACATTGAATGCTTTGATATTTCTGCGATTGTATTTTCGAAATTCTAAATCGTTTTTTTGTGTTGTCTTTTATATTTCTTGCAAAAGTTAAGTTTTTTTTTGTTTTGTCTATTTTCTTTTCTCACTATATTGTGATTTGTGTTGTGCAACGATAGTAAAAACATTTTTTAATAATTTACTCAAGTTTTTTTCATTTGAGCCCAATTAGAAAACCACATAGTCTAATCCCGGGATAGCCCCGGGATCCCGGGATTACGCATAAAAAATCCCGCAATCCCGGGATTGAAAAACATGCTCGGGATTGTATTCTCTAATTGTGAGATATAAGTGTATGAATCACTGTCTAGAATTTACAAACTGAAATATATAGTTCTTTAAAGTTTACATTAACGGCAATACAAAATATATAACAAATCTACAGAGATGGTGCAGTGAAACGTAGAAGAGATTGGTAATCAGTTCTTTTTATATAAGATTTTGAACAAACAAACATTTTTATTTACATAGATCTATATAGAATTATTAATGGTGCAATTCTATATAATAATCAATGTTCAAAACAATACTGTCTCCCTTTATTTAACGTAATCTCAAATTTGTTAGAAAATGACAAAAATTTAACTGCACTGTAATTTATACCCCCGTATTCTCGTATTATTATTGATGAGTAAATCAGTGAGTCAGACTTTCACGTATATGGTGTGTAGATAAATAAGCGCTATCTATCACCAATCATATTAGAAAAGTTGTATCGAGAACGTATTTTCTCGTAGATACCAGTCTAAAGATAACGACAGAAATGAATTGTTTCCCGAACTGTTCGAATTTAATAGTTTCTGTTTCATTGTGTCCGTTCTACTTTCTCTGATTTTTTGTTCGAATATTCGGAGAAAGTAACACATATCATTGGTTTTAGATTCAGTATTATGATTATAGAGTCGGATTTGAGTGCATACAGAACAGGTCCGTATTAAGTATTTTTCTTAAATAGCGACCGCGACGGGAAACAACGATGTTCGATAGCGGCAGATCTGTAAGCTAGTTTCGTTTTTGCTGATTATAACAAGCGACTAGATTGTTGTTTTTGAATCGACTTCAAAAAAGGAAGAAGTTGTCAATTCGACCAGTATTTTTTTAACTTCCCGCTTTTAAACATTTTCAAAAAAACAGAAGTAAGTAATTATTTTCGATCCAATTTTCAAAAATCGAGTTTTCATCAGATCTAGACGTTTTGGGGATATACAATATCTTTAAAGCGATTCAACCGATTGGGTTTGCGGCATTCGAAAAGGGTTTATTGAGACTTAGATCTGATTGAATTTTGGAGTCAATCGGTTAAAGAGTTTCAAAGTTATTCAAAGAAAAATATAATTTTTTCACGTTTTTATCGCATAACTTTTAATCTAGTTTTTAATAAACATTTGCTATGAGTACTATCATCACGCATGACGTATTGTTATATAATATGTACTTAAGAAAAATATAATATAACACAAAAGATATATTTTCCAGAATGCAAAAGTTTGAATTTAGTGTCTGCAGCGTTTGAGCTGTAAAATGAAATTTACAGCTGTGACAGTGTCGCAAGATAAGATATTGGATGTTACACTTTCGAGACACAATAATAGTTTTTCCAGCTACATCAAGTGTTTGTTCTCTGTATAATTTTATTGCTTACTTTATCAGCCTTATTTACTTGTTTACTTTGAAAATACACACTGGCGTTCCACAGTTGGCTTTTGCCGAGCGTCTATAATCTACAACCTTTTTCTTTCGTTCTTAAGGATGTACGAGGAGTATCTCAAATCACCGAGAAATGAATGAAATTTTGTCAACTTATTTCCTAATATTGATACGATGATGGCTGTGATCTTGCAGATAAGGAGAAAATTAACGAGTGAAATAGCCAATTTTTAGTTATAGAATTTTTATTTTTATAGTATCGTCGACGTTTCGCTAACGTTTGTTAGCATCCTCAGGACCAACTAAGATATAAAAATTTAACTTTTAGTATTATTTTACATTTATACATGTTTTATGAATTCTTCATTATAACAATATAGGTATATAGATACAACAATAGGTGTAGTACCTATATAGGACAGTCTTTCAAAAATATTTAATTTATTTATAAATACCACGTAAAACATATCTGAATGAAAATTTAATCAGGTGATTTTTTTTATTATCAACAAAAATGCCCTTAATATTATTATTCGAATACTATATAACGAATTATACCGTAACACTGCATAAATTATTTAAATTTATTTAATGTAATTTAAAATATGTCACTCGTTTCTTGACAGAATTTTCAATTAAATTTTTTATACCGACATTTTCATTGCATATAAATTCCATATGTTAATGGTCAACAAAATGTCGTCACGAGAACAATAAAATTCGCGAGTATGAAAAAAACGACACGAGCTATTTAAAGCAATTTTTATTGCATCACTCACATCTTGGAAGAACTTTCAGTTTAGTTTTCAATACCGGTATATTTATCTATCACATAATAATTGAATAAATAAAAATTATTATTATTATTCACAAACTTCAGTAAAACTGAAAAACATTTAAATTTTAAGTACATACATACAATCATTTGATTCGGCAGCCAAACTTAAAATTAACATGCTAGCCCTGCGCCCTCAGAAGGTGGCATGCATATGATGCTGTTTCTATTGCTTCAAACAAACACGAGCACAAGCAACTGTTCTCCGAGGGAGAAACAATAACCAACACCACAAATACAATGCTGGGATCAACTGCTATGGGGTGGAGTTGGGAGGTTTTAATGCGATATAAACTACTTTTCTCGTAGATAATTTAAAATATTAAGTCAAAGGGATTATTTCAACGATATACAAACACGAAATATATATAAAACTTCAGCTGAATTTAAAATTAGGTACCTACATTTGTAATTACTATATCAAAATAATTTTAAGATGTAACAAGTCAAAATTATTAAATTAAAAACGCTGTTTCAATTCTTAAAAAAACAACTGTAAATTAAATGAACAAAAGATGCTGAATGCAATGAGCACAGGCGCAGCTCTGAATCTTGTCTAGTTTCGGAGATAATCGAGTTTTTAACTTTCAAATGCTCATAACTTCGAAATCAGAAGAGAACTGTAAATTAAATGAACAAAAGATGCTGAATGCAATGAGCACAGGCGCAGCTCTGAATCTTGTCTAGTTTCGGAGATAATCAAGTTTTTACTTTTTAGCTTTCAAACTTTCAAACTTCGAAATCAGAAGAGATACAGTTCTGCGCTTGTGCTTAGACGGACGGACGTACAGCGGAGACTTGGTAATCTTCTGAATTCTGATGTCTACTTTGTTAGGATATACAAAAAATCAAAACAGTCGTTACGTCAGTCCCGCACTGCCGGTGCACCAACAATACGCTCACTGGTATAATGATCAGAATATAGAAAACAGCGCGGCGACGGTGGCGGGAGAATGTGTTCAGTTTGAATGGCATGTCATTTTTAGTATTGGTCAATCGGATCCTCCCCAACATATCGACTGCATCAATGAGCTCAATCTGATCAAATGACTGTTGTCTCCAGGGTCCGTTCACAACAGAATGTCGCACCAGTTACTGTTAGATACTTTCTCCATACTACGACTGCTACGAATAGCGCGTATCTATATTACGTAGGAAGTTCCAGGTAAGTTGCAACTTATATCTTCAATTTAGTTCAATAGTATATTCTATACATTGCACACTGCAAACCAATATTTAAAAAAATAATAAGCCTGTCATTACCGTCCCTTATATGTTTTCAGTAGTCTACTATATGTCAAAAACAACCTAAACACCTTCCAGACAGTTGATGAAATACACTCAAATAGTATCCGGGGTAAAAAGAAATTAGGGTACCTCTTTACAAAACCGGCAAATCAACAAATAGATCTAATTATTGGACGTTAGAATTCTACAATGCTTTACCAAATAATATTGTAACAAAGACCCCCCAGCAGGCGACAAAGGATTTCGTGAGACAACAATCGGCTCGTCATTCTAACAATGATTGTTGTAGGACAACAATCAGTTTGATTGTTCAAGCAATAACAATATGCGTAGTTAAAAGGCTTTGTTGCCAAATTCCAGACAACAATGAATGCAAGAATAAGAAAGAACTATCCAGCGCATATATATACCACCGCGAAGTGGACAGGCAGTCATACAAGTGCTTCATCGAGTTAACAATCCACAAATAGTTGTGACAAAATTGACAGTCAGTACCGTGAACAGTACTGAGGTAACTGCCGAGATAAATAGATAAACGAACTGTGTAAATAAATAATCTCTTGTGTATAGTCATATAGTGTTTTGTGTACATAAATAGGTAGTGACTCTGTATTCTTTACTAATTATTCTTTTATTTTGTTAGTTAAAATCTGTTACGTTATAGAGAAGTGCTCTTTTAGTTTGTTTATTTGTTTTGTTAAAGTTTTACTATTGTAAATAAATATTTTTTTCACCACGAACAATATCAAAGAAATGAGTTATTATAACTTCAAAAAACAAATAAAGATCTTCTCCTTGATAAATGTCTTTACAATTATAAGGCATTTTCCAGTAAATTTTCTGTTCGACAAGTCTTTTATATAGACTTCAAAAATGAGATCGTTTAGTCTTTAATCGTGGTTGCCCCAATCTTATATAGTAACCCGCTTGCAAAACGCGTGAAGTTTCATTTCAAAAATAATTGTATTTATTTGGACGCAGAGAAAGACAAATCTGTAACAGTTTATAGAATCTAACTTGAACTTACAAGTCAAGATCATAGACTTTTGTATTCTATCGATGAGACATTGTTGGAAATCGATATTGTGCGTTCAGGTCGTGTGTGTGTGTACCACTATCCCTCCGCCCTCGACGCCACATGTGAACCCCCTAACCGTTTGATTTTCGTCTTTTCACAAATAACTGTACAAATAAAAAGTTCTGCTGCTTTATGTGTGTCGATACGCAACGGGTGTTATAATTCTTATAACGAAACAGAAAACTGAAACAATAAGTATCTAGAAAATGAATGAGGTTATTTTTTAATCTCTAAACACCACTCTTAAAGTCTTTCGATTAAGTCCATTTTAAACAGGCTTCGTAGGATGATCCAAAACAATGTGTGCCAAATTTCGTTAAATCCAATTAACCCTTTCGAAAGTTGTTGCCCGCATAGTAATTTCCAAAAATGATTCAGGAGGGTATGAAACATCGAGAAATTTTGATCTAAATTCCGCCATCTGACCGACGCCAATACTTTATATGTCATATGGCAAATATACTAAAAATTAGTGATGTGCTGGATATCCGTATCCGTATCCGCGGATATCCGAGGGAGATGAAAGATCCGTATCCGTTAGTTTTTTGGCGGATCTTTTACGGATCTTTTACTTTATTAATTTTCAATTCATAGATCAAATTTTATATATATAGGTGATTATGTAATAATGAAAAACTTAAATTCCATTCAGATTATTTTTTCTTTTTTAAAATCGTATTTGGCACCTTTATATTGCAAACATTTATCGTAGTGAGTACCATACTAATAGTACATAACTCAAAGGTACTAAAAAACTATCTTTATAATGAGATATTGCACATCGATCTTTGGAAAGAGACAATCTGTTATGAGAGTTAAGTCTTAAAGAGGTCAATAACTTTTTCCCATAACAGATAATCTCTTTCCAAAGGTCGATGTGCAATATTTACCGCTGCGTACTCTAAGAAAGTTAAGATCCGTATCTGTATCCGTATCCGCGGATCTTGAAACCAAATATCCGTATTCAGATCCGTATCCGCGGATATGCATTTTTAACGATCCGTAACATCACTACTAAAAATCGATATCGTTAGCAGTATAAAAACGAAGGTTACAAACAAACATACATACAAGTGAAGTTAATATAGAAGCGTGTAAAAACGAATTATACAGTAGTCGCCAATGATGTCTAACATTATTTATTAAAACTTACCCAACTAACTTTCAGAAATGAATTCGTATAACAAACTATTATATGATAAATGTTTATTTTACAAGGTATTTAATACAAAAACGCTGTGTCATATTTCTCCTCTTTTCTCTCTTTCTAATATGCTGCAGCACATGCGCCAACTGTAAGCCGCTCCGAAGAATCATAATAAATTAAATAGCGCGCGCTTCTCTCACTTCCTTAACGCATTTCCGCTGCGCTCACACAATTACTGGCCGTACCGAAAACTAAGATGTTACACATCAAAAAATATACCTACAGTAATTTCTGCATATTTTTGAACTCTCCTGTATTTGCGTCCGTGACAAAAGCAATGGCCGTTTCGTTATATACGATGATTGACCAAAGTATTATGCACTAGTTTATAGTCCCCCACGGATTTCTTTACTGTCAACCACCCATACTCTCTTCCAATACACAACCATATATCAGATATGTGTATGTCTTATATGTACCTACAGATACACAATGTAAAAGGACAAGACTGTATTGCAAATGACACTTTGTATGGAAGCAAGCCTGACAGCCCCCGACTATAAAAATACTACTTGCAGAGATAAACAGCTGCATTATTACAGTGGCTATCAGGACATGCTAATTGAGTCACTGAGTTTATTGCTTTTTCAAATGGACTTTCAAAGTCCTTGCTGAATTCGTAGACAATTGATAAGAAAAATAGGAAATGCATATTTGGAAATAGCCGAGGCAGTTTTGACGCGACTTCGTCGTTTGTTTATAATGACGTTACTGTGGCCAATTTATCACAAGCCCTCAGTTATGAGGTGATAGAGAATCAACTGGTCTCTTAGATTTACGGTAAAAATCATATTTAATTGATAATATGTATACAAACGTTAACATGTTGATTTCTACCGAATTTAATAATAAGAAACGATCCATAACGTAAAAGAAGTAGATACTACATTATATAAGAAGGAAGTGAATGTTTATTTAAGAGTACTCTTGGAGTAATTGATAACTCGGCCGTCCGTGTTCCTGACCTCTTGTTAGTTTTGCCCGCCGAATTGGGTTCGAGGCAATTCCGTGGTTCTAATTCCTATATCCTTATGGTCCATCCATCATGGGTCCCAGTTTTATATATTTGGTTGTGGTAATATATTTAGTCAGAATTATTTATAGTTTAGTTAGTGGCTGAATACACAAAAGTGTAAAAGCCAAAAGTTTATAATAAAAAAAATGTCAATATTGTTTAAGTTGGAATGGTCCCGTCGCGTCGCCCAATTGGCTGGAATTTTTTTGAAAAGGTAGGAAGCAAAACAAAACAGTTAATTACCGTTAAATCTTATACAAAAAGAAATTGAAGTTTTGAATGATAGATAATGTTAAACTAATCAAAATATGGATGATGATAATACTGCCCTATAAAGGCAAAGGGCAGTAAGTGACATTTATTGAAAAATGAGTTCATACTGAAGCCAACGACAGCAGTAAGTGCTGCAGCAATAATTTTATTGTCTTTAAAAAATGTTTCCCCCATGTTTTGGTTTCCATAATCTAAAATTCCGGACGGTCAAGACATTTTTAGTAAATCTTGATTTACTCAAACTCATAAGTTGGTCACTTACTGCCTATTACCTTTTTACGGCAGAAAAATAATATATCGATTAAAGATTCGAAAAATAAATTTGCACAGGCATTTTAAAACATACTTTTATACTGTACGAAACAAACGAACATATAAAATATTTGTGAACAAAGGAAGCCTTCTCGTTGTTTACAAATGGCGCATTATTGGCTGTAAAACAGTATTGAGATCATTTAACAATCTGGATTCACGATGATAATAGTCTTGCTATAAAACTTCAAAAATGGTTACACCATTTCAAACAAAAATACACATTGTGTACCAGTAAACTCGGTTAGGTACATTATTACTACTGCGATGTCTTCTTTTTAAAGAACATGAGAATCAGTATTGGAATACGATGAAGAATCCAAACCGCGTTCCCAGACTTAAAACATAGCAAATAAAAAACACCGAGTGCGCTATACTCTCAAGAGATGTGCAAAATATTCAGAATCGAATACGATGTCAGCTATATATAATATATAGTCGACTCGCGATAATTTGACACTCGTTAATTTGAATTTCCCGATAATTTGAATTTTTTTTCCCGGTCCCTTGAAAAATATTCGATAAATTGAATAAAATCAGTATTAATTGGCTCCCTTGGTAATTTGACGTTGAAGGAATAGTATCTTGCCCGCCAGCTTGCAATAATTTGAAGTTCGGGCTTCCCTAATCTCTATAATTTGGATGAGAACGAGGAAGAAAACGAAGAAGAACAACCGCCAATTCCAGTTACATTGAGCGAGGCAAGACCTCTTCTACCGTACGCTTCTACGCCCTCAGAACCGACAGCTCTCGCCACTATCGAAAATTCATTTGACAATGTTAGACTGAAGTCACTCACTTAACAGAAAATTACGGATTTTTTCAAAATAAATATTTGTGAATAATTGAACAGCTGTTTAAAATAATAAATCACGAATTTCGATCATACTCTAGTTTACTTGATTTTTTCAAACAGATGAGCGGATTGAAACAAAATTTTGGGAGGATGTTTGGTATGCAAATATGAAGAGCCCTATTGTTTTTGCACAGAAGAGATATTATGCTATAACTGTGTTTTTCATATAATAAAGGTATACTTTTCATAACAGCTTATTATTCTATTTATTTTTTCAAGAAAGTTTCGTTTACATTTTTTACCTTAAACTTTATAGTTTTTTAAATATTTGGAAAATAAAGAAAAATCAGCCGCTCTTTTGTTTTATGGATCTGTCAGAAATAAACTAGTTAGACATGCTTTGATTAATTTTTACATGACGTGGAACCATGGCAACGAATATCAAAGATCATATTGAATACAAGCCATTACCCGCGTCACCTCACGCGATGTCAGTTTTATTTTCTTTATTATTATCAAATGTCAACATTTTTGAAGTTGGAATGGTCCCGTCGTCTAATTGGCTGGAATTTTTTTGTTTAAATTAATACAATGTCGACATTTCGATGCCTAGTGGCTAATAATTAATTGATATGATACTATTAGTATTTCTTTGTATTCTGTTATTAATTAACCATTAATCAAGGTGTCACTTTTGAAATTCATGCCAAAATTTTTACAATAACTCTAAAGATCAATAATTTAACTAGAATAATTCGATTTCGGAACAATTTAAATCGGTAATTTTGAGTTATTGAGCCAAAAAAAAATTGGTTGTCTATAAAGTCGGTTTACGGACGATAGTTTTACGTGATAACGTATTCCGCTCGAATATCATATTTAATAATACATAACCTAAATTTTAGTAGCTGTCAAACTATATTTTTACCGACTAATAATTTGATCAACCAAAGCAAAATACATATTTTTAAGCAGTTATAAAAGACATTTAAAAGAATGTATATATATTATATATTTGTTAACAAATATCTGGCCATCTGTCAGATGTAGCTTTCGCTAGAACAGCCGAAAAAAATGTTGAACGCACACTACTCTCTGACGTCACGCGAGAAGAGAGAGACTATCGCTTATATCGCGCTCTCGTTGCGGAACGTTACTCTTTTTCGTGCGTGCAGCCAGTGTTTCATCAATTTATAAGACGTTATCACGTCAAAATTCCCGTCTGTAGCAGTATTCGGTGTTTGATCTTTCAGTAATAGCATATCGACGATCGGAATCGAAGCCATAATCCAGTCAGTGTACAAGACATAGGTAGGCCCGCCGGGCTATATAGCTTCGGACGGCGTTGATGCGTCGTCATTCTTTCTTTCTCTTTTTGCCTTTCCGTTTCACTCTAACACATACATACGTATAGGAGTTATCCTCGTGATTGGATTACGTTCAGAGGATAATCCGCTTGACGAGCGTCTGGGGATCAGAGAACTCGAATGCACGGCCTGCTGTGTCGTCGTACATCGGCGACGGAGAAATCTCCACGACGCATCAAGGACAACGATTGTCATATGGTGACGTGTTTAGTGCAGATTATTAATTGATCATACTGTATTTGCGATATCCAAAAATAGTAAATTGTGTATCGTTTAAAACGAGAAACAGCGAGTTTCAACAGTCACACGAGTCATAATACCATCACGAACGAGACGTTACTTTTGGGTTTACTGGAGAAAATATTACCTGCGCTTCAAATTTGCTTACCGTTGATATAGTGTATCAAGTTTCATTAAAATGTATTCAGCCATTTTCAAGCGTTCTCTGTTCGAATAAAGAGAGGGACAAATACATAAATAGATAAATAGTCAGAAAGAAGTTCTCGTATCAAGGGACTACGCAAATAATGTAAAGGGGTAAAATTTGTAAGTTTGATTGTAGGAGGTAATCTCCGAAACAACTTATCCCATTTCAAAAATTGATTCATCATTATTTAAAATTGACCTTCAGGATGGACATAGGCTATATATTATCGCGTTAAAACAAAAGCAATTTTCGAGGAGACCAATTTTGCAACGAAAATCGACGAAAAAACGTCGACAATCTACAAATTCGGGCAGAACCAGACCGGGCCACTAGTAACAAACAAAAGTGAAAAAGTATACGCTTATTTTCTTACTGAATTTTCCTCACTTAAAAAGAAGGAACATTTTCGCTATGTGACTACAACCAAAAACTAACTAAGCTCACTTCCAGAGAGCATGTTGAGGAATAGGAATATTAAGATTTAAAATTCTTATGCTCGTTTTCTGAAAGGATAATTACGCAACTGTGCGACGATATCCGTTAAAATAAAAACGCTTTTAAGTAAACCAATTTTGCAACGTAAGTCTACGAAAAAACTATGGCATTCTACAAATTCGGGCGAACCCGGACCGGGTCGCGCTAGTGGAGAAAGAAAGTAATCTCCGCATACATCTGGGTTTAATTGGCTTTTGAATAAGGTGAAACGGAAAATACTATTTTTATTAACGCACGTTTTTTAAGAGACGCATTGCCCCCTTAAGAATAATCACCGATACACTATCAATGTCTACACACAGTTTGAGCACATCAACGGAGACAGGCAGAAGAGCGCCAAAGGGGCCCTTAATGACTACACACGACAAATTGTCTGCTTAACCTGACTCTCGTGGGAATCCTTCTTTCGAATTGCTGTACCGCCACTACGGCCTTTGTGTCTACATGTAACAGAAATCGTCTAGATTTTTAACAATAAATGAAACTACTATCTTATATTTTGTTGCTTTAGTAGCATTGCAGATTTAAGTGTTGGCTTTAGAATCACTAACGTTATAGTTCCTGGGTAAGACATTAAAATAAAAATTATATTAGGATATTTTTTTAGTTTATAAAAATAAATAAACTATTTTATTGTACAAATATAAGCATAGAATAAAAACTATTCACAAACAGATAAATTTTTGGCTTTTTGATTCCATTATCCCTACCGAAATATTTCAGTGGGTGCCATTTACTCGGTGTTTATATAAATCTTGTTTCAACTTTTCTTGTTAACTTAGGTATAGTTGTTTTCATTAATAAAAGGAACATGATTGTTTATATTTTTACGTAAATTTTTGAAGAACAATAATATTGTATCCTGGTGTATCACATCTGTTTTTTGCTCTTTTTTAAAACAGTATTTTGGCTACTTTAAATACGACAATTATTATCCGTTTCGTATTATAACCTTATTTAAAGATATTCAAGCTATTTTGGCCAGTCTAAAAATAACATCAGAATCATTTGAAAATTACTAATCTTATGCAAGTTGCTGGCAGAAAAATTTTTAATCCCGAAATTTTTAGAAATTTAAAAAAATGATAGAAAGTCTTTAAACCGAATATCATAACTAAAGCTTCAGCGACACCTTTTTTTACCCCATATATTTATACATGAGCCAGAGGACCCCAAAAACTGAGAACAGAAAAGTAGATGAACCGTGGCGAGTTAAAGCTACCCTCTCTGTCCATAACTGTCAGAGGTTGTAAAGGGTGTTAGATAAACTGTATATATATTATATGTGTACTAGTTATTTGTGCTTGCATTTGCAAGCTATATTCCGATACATAAAAAGCAGCTTGGTGTTTACAAATGTCAATACAGTTAGCTTCTTTAAGAATATCAAGCATGGGATCAACATTTTTTTTTGCACTCGTCTATAAATTAGATGGATAGTCTCGGTACATCCATAGAACAAAGTCGGACAGTAGACACAATAGAAAAAACTCCAGCCAATTGGGCGCCAGAACCATTCCAACTTCAAAAATGTAGACATTTGATTATAATAAAGAAAATACAATTTCTGATACCGCGTGAGGTGACGCGGGTAATGCCTAGTATTTAATATGATATTAACTATTCGTTGCCATAGTTACCTACATAATATGTTCCACGCCATGTAAAAATTAATCAAAACATGCCTAACTAGTTTATTTCTGACAGATCCATAAAACAAAAGAGCGGCTGATTTTCTTTTATTTTCAAAATTTTTCCGAAACTATAAAGTTTAGAAAAAAAAATCTTTGACAAAATTTTCTTGAAAAAATAAATAGAATAATAAGAAGTTATGAAAAGTATACCATTATTATATTAAAAACACCGTTTTAGCATATAATATCTCTTCTGTGCATGCGCCGATTTTCCGCAAAAACAATAGAGCTCTTCATATTTTCATCCCAAACATCCTTCTAAAATTTAGTTTCAATCCGTCCATTCGTTTGACCTGTATTGTGTTCGAAGACTAACAGACAGACTAACAGTATGTTTTTTGGATTAGGGGGACCTCAAAACGGAAAGATAATGTAAAATTTTTGAAAAGTGATTTTTGACCTAAACTAGTACCATTCCCCACTTGTGGGTTGGAATGGTAAAAACACGTTATAGCGCAAATTTCTGCGCATGCGCCGATTTTCCCAGAAACAATACATCTCACCAAAATTTGGTTTCAAACCGTTCAGCCGTTTGACCTGTATTGTACTCACCGACAAAGAGACGACCAGTATTTTACCGAAAATTTGTTTTTTTGGGCTCAGGGAACCTCAACACGAAAAAATATAGTAAACTTTTGATTTAAATGGCAAAAGCATTGAACTTCCATAGCTTCTAAAATAAAAACTAAATAGAAGTTTTTTTTTTGTTTTGCTTACTAATTGATATCTGTGGCTTTTGTCACACTTGTCTGATAAATTCGAAAAAATGTAAAAAACAAGTTCGAATTTCTCTACAAGTCTTCTTTACTGATGCAGTGAGTCAGTAAGTGACTCAAACGGTGCGTTTGTTATATATAGTGTGCTGGAGGAGGAATACGACTAATATAATAACGGTCGGAACAAACTGGGCCATAAAATATAAGAAGTGTATAAATCAGTTCTTCCTTTTACAGGAAATCGGTTCCCTTGTTCATCCTTTACTTGCGTTCTCTCTCTATCCGTTTGTTGCAGGTAATAATATCTATTTCTATCTTTGTTCATCGAACACATGTTTAGATCTGCCCGTCTCTTACTATACATTACGCAACAAAAGTTTATAATTATATTATTCAACGACGTTAAATATCTGCACATTGGAATTTAAATCTTGATTCGTGTTAAGTAAGTTAGCATCATCACAAAAAAATGATCATACTTTTTTAATTTTTGTGGTCTATTTGCGATAACGTATTGTTTGTTTTGAAACGTCTTTTATTTTAACTTATACAAGTAGAGGAGAAGGGGGCTAGTTATAACATTTTTCGCCAACATGTTGCAGAAACTAACTACAGCTTTATTCAACGAAAAATAATTGCAAATATTTTTTTCGTTGCTGTATTAATTGCTTTTAAAAAAACGTAGTTGTAAATGTTATAAATAAAATTAAACTTAAACTCAGAATTAACCAATGAAGTCGTTTCAGTTTCGTTAATAATCGAAAGCGAAGTCAAAACATGAAAAATCACCATAAAACCCGTTCCTTCCGCCATGACCGAATAAAACCCGACCATCCACCACATAGCTTGTATAATAATATGAATTTGACTCTATTCAATAAATAGAGTAACTGTGATCCATTGAAGTTAATGATAGGTATTTGGAAAAAATTCCGTGGCATAAGATCGAAAATGAAGCAATACTGAAATTTTCGATCCTTATGCCACGGAATTTTTTCCAAATACCTATCAATAACTTGTATACTTAACTTTGTCTGATACATGTGCAAGCGATGTCTATATAATAAGCGATTTGTACGACTAAAAACGTTTAAAAACTCGGACAATAAGTGCATAGATCATAGGGGCGTTAAAATATATCCGGTGTAGTCTGACACTAACAGAAAACATATGAGTCTGCGAAGAAAAAACTTGTAATATTTCATATGAAAATAATATTGACGACGGAAAAACCAAGAGTGCGATTTCATTTTGTGAAAACTGAACGTTTATTCTATTTTCTTTGAAACTATCTTCAAAAATCAACTTTATACAGGGTGTACATCTAATTTTATCATTTAGGAAAATAACATAGTGGGACCGCACAGTTTTTGCAAATTTATTTTGATTTAAAAATTGACAAAATGGACAAGTGGAAAAAATGTGTTATGAGATAGTTTCACGTTCAGATTAACTTGTACAGACGAAATATCTGAACGTGAAACTATCTCGTAACACATTTTTTTCACTTGTCCAAATGCAATCGTATGACTTGCAACTAGAAATTTCATTTCTGTAATACGTTCTCGTAACACATTTTTAATTTTTTATATTTTACATGATTGCCGAAAAAAAATATTTTTTAAAGTTATTGTTAGACCATAGCCTTGGAGATCAAGGAACAACGACTTTGATCTATAAATTTGTGTAAAGTGTGAATCGAGAAGTTTTCTTTCGCGTGGCTCGGCACACAATCAAAGTGACGATAACGAGGCGGCAGAATAACTGGAAGATAACATTCAGAGCACGTACGGGGCAGTGCGTATAGCTAGCGCTGTGACCACACTACCACCACTGACCGGGCCAAGACCGAAGCCGGTAATGATATTTCCACTGTTTCCTTCCGGTTCGAACAACTGAAGAACCTGTACTCGCGACACACGTATGGAATATCAATGCAAACGCCATTACAGTCGAGGATGAACTTACTGAAGGATAGTCGATGATCTCGGATTAAAAATATTATAAGAGTCGAAATTTGGTGTGGCGAATGGTTATGGCCAACGTCTATAGATACACACAATTTCTGGAAACATATTACTCTCCTGACTAGTTACTATACAAAGTGCCTAAATAGACGCTAACCTAATATTATAAAAAGGTAAAATTTGTACGTTTGTATGTAGGAGGTAATCTCCGAAACTAATTATCCGATTTCAAATTTTGTTTCACCAATATTTGGAATGAACCTTTAGGATAGACATAGGCTATATCAGGTCTGGGCAAATGGCGGCCCGCGGGCCGGATCCGGCCCGCAGCGCAATTTTATCCGGTCCGCGAAGCATTTAAGAAAAATAGTAGCGCAAATAGAATGCGGGGTCCTTTTTTTTTTCTTCAGCCATCCGGCCCGCGGTCAAATTTTCATCACCTATGTGGCCCGCCGATCAAACGATTTGCCCGCCCCTGGGCTATATATTATCGCTTTGAAATAAAAACGCTTTTCGTGGAGGCCAATTTTGCAAAGTAATTCGACGAAAAAACGGAGGCAATCTACAAATTCGGGGGAACCGGACCTGACCGCTTGTAAAATAGATATGAATAGGTTAGCACACACGAAGAAATGATAGCACGAATTGGAAATGCACCCCAAATAATTCTCGGAAGACCCTTATTGCTACTACAAGCATGCACAGAAGCATGGCTTGGCGCATCAAAACGAGGATAACTTCGAACAATTTCTGTGAATACTTGATAATGACATAACATATTTCGATAGTGACATAACATAACGCCAAGATTGATCTCAAAATGTTATAAAATTTAATACAACTTTGAAAGCCGAGCTGGGTCCGAGGCACTTCTGTGGTCCTGATTCCAATATCCTTATGGTCCATCCATCATTTGTCCCTGTTTCATATAGATGTGGTTGTGGTAATATATTAAGTCAGAATTATTTATAGCTTAGTTAGTGGCTGAATATACAAAAAAGTGTAAAAGCCAAAAGTTTATATTAAAAAAAAAAAACTATAAAAGCCCGTTCCTCTTCCATTTTTGAGTTTTAATAAAAAATTTACTTGAAATATTTGTTCGCCTATTTGATTTCTACAAGCTGTTAAAAAAAGGATCAACTTAAAAGTCACTCTGTGTTAATTATTCATGTGAGCGTGTTCAGTGGAAATGCAGCGCTGTTTTTTGAAAATAACTTAGCCTCCACTGTACCAAAAGCACGGTAGAGTAACTGGCCTGGTCAATTGTACTGACAGATAATGTGATAATGTCATAGTCAATCTGCGGTCTACGCGAAGAAGCGAGGAAACCAAACTAAGAAAGACATATACTAGAAATTTAAACATCGATTTTTCTTTCAGCACAACTAGAGTAAAAATTGTGTTGATTAGACTGTTGTTAACATTTTTTTGTAAATAGCGCGTCAGTAAGGAGGAAAAACTTTAATTTAAATATTTTAACCGTAATAGACTGTATACCTACCTAATTTTATAATAACATTTCCAACGAGATATATATGCTATTTTTGTACGTTTCTCTTATAAAATATAGCTGGTTTTCACTTAATTTTCAAAACTTTTTACAGTTCATTGTTGAACAAACATCCTTTTTAATAGTAGGTTATATGAGATTACTCGTAATTTTTCGTATTACTCTCGGGAGAAGAAACTATGACTAATTTGGAATGATTAAATCTCATCACTTGGGGGTCGGAAATGCGTCATTTTTTTATGATAAATTTCGTGATTTTCATAGCTTTAGGAAGGTTGGCCAATTAGTAAGCTATCAGATCATGGAAAAATTCAGGCCAAAAAGTGAGATTTTTTAAATTTTTAACTCCGAAAATTCGGATTTTTGTAAACAGAAAACATAGGTGGATTTTCTTGAAAATGACGCATTTCCGACCCCAAAGTGATAGAGGTTAAATCATTCCAAATTAGTCATACTTTCTTCTCCCGAGAGAAATACGAGCAATTACTGGTCACCTGTATAATAAAAAAATTGGTTGTCTGTAAAGTCGGTTTACGGACGATAGTTTTACGTGATAACGTATTCCGCTCGAATATCATATTTAATAATACATTACTGCGCTCTCGCTTGCACGCACAGGGTCAGGCGGAACGTTACGGCGGAACGTTACACTTTTTCGTGCATGCAGCTGGTGTTTCACGCTCAGGCGGAAAGTTACACTTTTCGAAACGTTACACTTTTTCGTGCATGCAGCCGATGTTTCATCAATTTATAAGACGTTATCACGTCAAAAAAAAACTTACAAACAGTAATTTACTATGGAATTGGTATAACGCGACCAGCTTTATTTTACTTTACCGCACTAGTGACGTAATGGGTCACGTTACATAGATATGCATGTAAAACAGCTATTTTATAGAAGGTAGTGTAAAAAAGTTTATTCACATGATTTTATATTGACAAATCTGTTTAAAAAAATATTTGGTATCTTTTGACGACGTCAATCGAAATTAACCACTAATAGAGGGCGGATTGATCACTATAACTCTTTTTTAAGCCTTTTAAGGATAAACCACTGACCTAATTACGCTGTCGACTTAAATAATTCGCTCTAAAACTCTTAAATATTTTGAAATTAAGTACTTTTTTTAATTTTTTAATTGAAATTAGTGATCCGTAAGTTAGAATCTATGACTAAAGGCCACTGCACACGAGGGTAGAAACGCTGCTAGATTCCTTGCTAGATTTGCCTACTAGTTTTCTAGCGCTGGTTTTCTTGATTGCTGTTAAGTGCTCGTTTCACACGAGACTATTTTTCAAGTTTGTTTTGTGGATAGATCTGATGCGCGCGCAGTGACAGAATATATAAACACAGAGCAAAACGTGTCTGTTGTCTGGCAGAATGACGCCATGTGGGCGTTTGTCAAGTGCCCATGTGAAGATACTGCTTCCTGATTTGTTCTTGCTCATACCTAGCCACAAATCTAGCAGGGAAAATAGCCCCTGTTCTAATTTTAAAACCTATCTTCTGAGCTAGCAAGGCAGTCCGCAGTGACGTCATTTCCAGCTTCGTACCCAGCCTATCGGCTAGCAGAACTCCTAGCAGCGTTTCTAGCAGCATTTCTAGCCTCGTGTGCAGCGGCCTTTACACAAAGCAACCAAAGATTCATAGTCGATAAATACTGTGAGGGGCATCTACGCGCAATTTTAAATTTCAGCGACTATGGTATAAATTATTTTAAACTGCAATAACTATTCGATATTGTTTCCAAAAGCAAAATATAACGGTAAGTCACTGCATTGTGGCGTGTTTAAGTGGTTCTTTTCATCTATCTTACAAGAGTCTTTAATAAAACTCGAGCACTTGAAATGGCTTTGTTCAATATTCTGAGTGTTATTATATAACCTATTACAATGATTCACTCCCTCTAGAACAAAACACTTTCCTTGAAAAAAACGTGCAACTTATAACGTGTATTATATTCAACAAACAATTAGAGCGCTTCGTACTTCGTACCGTTTACGCAAATTCATTTAAAATTAATATGTACCCAATCAATACTTTCACCAATTCTTGGATTAGAACCTGGGAACTTGAGGATTTGTAAAAGAGGAGACCTAGAACAACGGCTTCGCTGCGCGATTCCAGTGCGATAAACAAGTAGGATGAGTCATATTTACTTTAAACGAAAGATTTTTTCGAGGTGGACATGAACTGGTCAGTTTAAAAATGCGTTGTGAATTGAGTATTCAATAGACTTGGGTAGCTCATGAGTGAATGATAAAAAAGATATATATCGGCGCCGGTGAGCTAATCACTCACTATCTCACTCCGTTTTCAAATATATCTTTAGCTCACTAGTCTTAATGTTCATTTTCGAACCACTGAAATGCTGAGTTACTGAGCGAGAGTAAACGAGAGCGTGCTACTCTACTAAACAAAGGGAGAGACAGAGGCAGATAGTGTGACGATATTCTTGTTGTTGTTGGTAGACCAAGGTCATGGAACGCAGTACTAAATCTGTCTCTTTCTTGAGTATCTTTACATGAATGAATCATTCAGATTGAGTTATTGAGATTTGAGAGAAATTATTTTGTTTTCATTCACTGAGCTAAATGAGCGACTGAGCTAAATGAGTGATATATATCCTGTGGTACAAAAGATATGTATCTATCTTTTCTTTTTAGTGTCACACTCTGCGCAGCTCTAGTCTTCAAGGCCGTAGGCAAGGTGGGGTTTTGGGGGCTCAATCACCCCCCCCCCGAAATGCTTTAGCCAATCCTCCATTTTCTATACATACTTCTAAAATATTTTCGACTATTTTTTTCGGATTGATTATTCCACGTTTTTAGGCATCCATCTGAAATGTAACAACGAAGGATGAGTGACAGAAATTCTCCATCTCTCTCACTCATCTTTCATTGTTACATTTCGTATCATATGCCGCTTTGGCGTTGAACGCAAGTCAGTACAAGGCTAAATAAATTTTTCCGTAACTAACAAAATTACATTTACAAATAATACGGATTCATGAAAGTGTTTGGTAAACTTGTCATATTAAACAAGTTTTGAAGGGAAGTTATCGTTGTGGCAAGGGAAGTGGTCAAAACTAGTTGCTGCGGAATGACCCAATACATCACTAGACGCGCTGGACAACTGTAACACATTAATGTTTTCCATGATTAACTTTTTCTATAAGGTCAAGTAAATTCGGGCATATCCGTGACACTTTTATATTTTCCAAAAAATTGATAAAATTGAAGTTTTTCGATGTTTTTGCAAATCGGCGGCTTTTTGAGGCTTTAAGAGCCTTCCGATGCGGTTAATATTACGTGTACTTATGGAAAAAATCACGCTGAATCCAATGAGACCACCCGCAACTCTGTATCCCCTTTGGTTTAGGAGTAAGACGCGTTTTTATAAATTTTTCTCAAAAAAATTAAAAACGCTATAACTTTAAAACTACAATACCTACAGACTTCTAGATAAGCTCATTCGATTCAGCATGATTTTTTGCATAGGACCAAGTCATTTTCAACCACATATTATATAAATTTCCGGTCGATACTGCACTTTATTTAAAACGAAAAAATAATCGTCGGCCCCCCCCTGTAAAAATTTTCAAAATCGGAGTCTCCCAGAACGGGTCGATATTAAGGTTACCCGGTAGATTTTGTCACGCTGAATCCAATGAGCACAGGCGCAGCTCTGTATCTTGTCTAGTTTCGGAGATAATCGAGTTTGAAATTTTCAAACTTTAAATGCTCATAACTTCGAAACCAGAAGAGATACAGTTCTGCGCTTGTGCTCATTCGATTCAGCGCACTTTTTTCTATAAGGTCAAGTAATTTCAGGCATATCCGTGACACTTTTATATTTTCCAAAAAATTGAAAAAATTGCAGTTTTTCGATGTTTTTGCAAATCGGCGGCTTTTTGAGGCACTAAGAGCCTTCCGATGCAGTTAATATTACGTGTACTTATGGAAAAAATCACGCTGAATCCAATGAAACCACCCGCAACTCTGTATCTCCTTTGGTTTAGGAGTTAGACGCGTTTTTATAAATTTTTCTCGAAAAAATTAAAAACGCTATAACTTTAAAACTACAATACCTACAGACTTCTAGATAAGCTCATTCGATTCAGCATGATTTTTTGCATAGGACCAAGTCATTTTCAACCACATATTATATAAATTTCCGGTCGATACTGCACTTTATTTAAAACGAAAAAATAATCGTCGGCCCCCCCCTGTAAAAATTTTCAAAATCGGAGTCTCCCAGAACGGGTCGATATTAAGGTTACCCGGTAGATTTTGACACGCTGAATCCAATGAGCACAGGCGCAGCTCTGTATCTTGTCTAGTTTCGGAGATAATCGAGTTTGAAATTTTCAAACTTTAAATGCTCATAACTTCGAAACCAGAAGAGATACAGTTCTGCGCTTGTGCTCATTCGATTCAGCGCACTTTTTTCTATAAGGTCAAGTAATTTCAGGCATATCCGTGACACTTTTATATTTTCCAAAAAATTGAAAAAATTGCAGTTTTTCGATGTTTTTGCAAATCGGCGGCTTTTTGAGGCACTAAGAGCCTTCCGATGCAGTTAATATTACGTGTACTTATGGAAAAAATCACGCTGAATCCAATGAAACCACCCGCAACTCTGTATCTCCTTTGGTTTAGGAGTTAGACGCGTTTTTATAAATTTTTCTCGAAAAAATTAAAAACGCTATAACTTGAAAACTACAATACCTACAGACTTCTAGATAAGCTCATTCGATTCAGCATGATTTTTTGCATAGGACCAAGTCATTTTCAACCACATATTATATAAATTTCCGGTCGATACTGCACTTTATTTAAAACGAAAAAATAATCGTCGGCCCCCCCCTGTAAAAATTTTCAAAATCGGAGTCTCCCAGAACGGGTCGATATTAAGGTTACCCGGTAGATTTTGTCACGCTGAATCCAATGAGCACAGGCGCAGCTCTGTATCTTGTCTAGTTTCGGAGATAATCGAGTTTGAAATTTTCAAACTTTAAATGCTCATAACTTCGAAACCAGAAGAGATACAGTTCTGCGCTTGTGCTCATTCGATTCAGCACACTTTTTTCTATAAGGTCAAGTAATTTCAGGCATATCCGTGACACTTTTATATTTTCCAAAAAATTGAAAAAATTGCAGTTTTTCGATGTTTTTGCAAATCGGCGGCTTTTTGAGGCACTAAGAGCCTTCCGATGCAGTTAATATTACGTGTACTTATGGAAAAAATCACGCTGAATCCAATGAAACCACCCGCAACTCTGTATCTCCTTTGGTTTAGGAGTTAGACGCGTTTTTATAAATTTTTCTCGAAAAAATTAAAAACGCTATAACTTGAAAACTACAATACCTACAGACTTCTAGATAAGCTCATTCGATTCAGCATGATTTTTTGCATAGGACCAAGTCATTTTCAACCACATATTATATAAATTTCCGGTCGATACTGCACTTTATTTAAAACGAAAAAATAATCGTCGGCCCCCCCCTGTAAAAATTTTCAAAATCGGAGTCTCCCAGAACGGGTCGATATTAAGGTTACCCGGTAGATTTTGACACGCTGAATCCAATGAGCACAGGCGCAGCTCTGTATCTTGTCTAGTTTCGGAGATAATCGAGTTTGAAATTTTCAAACTTTAAATGCTCATAACTTCGAAACCAGAAGAGATACAGTTCTGCGCTTGTGCTCATTCGATTCAGCGCACTTTTTTCTATAAGGTCAAGTAATTTCAGGCATATCCGTGAAACTTTTATATTTTCCAAAAAATTGAAAAAATTTCAGTTTTTCGATGTTTTTGCAAATCGGCGGCTTTTTGAGGCACTAAGAGCCTTCCGATGCAGTTAATATTACGTGTACTTATGGAAAAAATCACGCTGAATCCAATGAAACCACCCGCAACTCTGTATCTCCTTTGGTTTAGGAGTTAGACGCGTTTTTATAAATTTTTCTCGAAAAAATTAAAAACGCTATAACTTTAAAACTACAATACCTACAGACTTCTAGATAAGCTCATTCGATTCAGCATGATTTTTTGCATAGGACCAAGTCATTTTCAACCACATATTATATACATTTCCGGTCGATACTGCACTTTATTTAAAACGAAAAAATAATCGTCGGCCCCCCCCTGTAAAAATTTTCAAAATCGGAGTCTCCCAGAACGGGTCGATATTAAGGTTACCCGGTAGATTTTGACACGCTGAATCCAATGAGCACAGGCGCAGCTCTGTATCTTGTCTAGTTTCGGAGATAATCGAGTTTGAAATTTTCAAACTTTAAATGCTCATAACTTCGAAACCAGAAGAGATACAGTTCTGCGCTTGTGCTCATTCGATTCAGCGCACTTTTTTCTATAAGGTCAAGTAATTTCAGGCATATCCGTGACACTTTTATATTTTCCAAAAAATTGAAAAAATTGCAGTTTTTCGATGTTTTTGCAAATCGGCGGCTTTTTGAGGCACTAAGAGCCTTCCGATGCGGTTAATATTACGTGTACTTATGGAAAAAATCACGCTGAATCCAATGAAACCACCCGCAACTCTGTATCTCCTTTGGTTTAGGAGTTAGACGCGTTTTTATAAATTTTTCTCGAAAAAATTAAAAACGCTATAACTTTAAAACTACAATACCTACAGACTTCTAGATAAGCTCATTCGATTCAGCATGATTTTTTGCATAGGACCAAGTCATTTTCAACCACATATTATATAAATTTCCGGTCGATACTGCACTTTATTTAAAACGAAAAAATAATCGTCGGCCCCCCCCCTGTAAAAATTTTCAAAATCGGAGTCTCCCAGAACGGGTCGATATTAAGGTTACCCGGTAGATTTTGACACGCTGAATCCAATGAGCACAGGCGCAGCTCTGTATCTTGTCTAGTTTCGGAGATAATCGAGTTTGAAATTTTCAAACTTTAAATGCTCATAACTTCGAAACCAGAAGAGATACAGTTCTGCGCTTGTGCTCATTCGATTCAGCGCACTTTTTTCTATAAGGTCAAGTAATTTCAGGCATATCCGTGACACTTTTATATTTTCCAAAAAATTGAAAAAATTGCAGTTTTTCGATGTTTTTGCAAATCGGCGGCTTTTTGAGGCACTAAGAGCCTTCCGATGCGGTTAATATTACGTGTACTTATGGAAAAAATCACGCTGAATCCAATGAAACCACCCGCAACTCTGTATCTCCTTTGGTTTAGGAGTTAGACGCGTTTTTATAAATTTTTCTCGAAAAAATTAAAAACGCTATAACTTGAAAACTACAATACCTACAGACTTCTAGATAAGCTCATTCGATTCAGCATGATTTTTTGCATAGGACCAAGTCATTTTCAACCACATATTATATAAATTTCCGGTCGATACTGCACTTTATTTAAAACGAAAAAATAATCGTCGGCCCCCCCCTGTAAAAATTTTCAAAATCGGAGTCTCCCAGAACGGGTCGATATTAAGGTTACCCGGTAGATTTTGTCACGCTGAATCCAATGAGCACAGGCGCAGCTCTGTATCTTGTCTAGTTTCGGAGATAATCGAGTTTGAAATTTTCAAACTTTAAATGCTCATAACTTCGAAACCAGAAGAGATACAGTTCTGCGCTTGTGCTCATTCGATTCAGCGCACTTTTTTCTATAAGGTCAAGTAAATTCAGGCATATCCTTGACACTTTTATATTTTCCAAAAAATTGAAAAAATTGCAGTTTTTCGATGTTTTTGCAAATCGGCGGCTTTTTGAGGCACTAAGAGCCTTCCGATGCAGTTAATATTACGTGTACTTATGGAAAAAATCACGCTGAATCCAATGAAACCACCCGCAACTCTGTATCTCCTTTGGTTTAGGAGTTAGACGCGTTTTTATAAATTTTTCTCGAAAAAATTAAAAACGCTATAACTTGAAAACTACAATACCTACAGACTTCTAGATAAGCTCATTCGATTCAGCATGATTTTTTGCATAGGACCAAGTCATTTTCAACCACATATTATATAAATTTCCGGTCGATACTGCACTTTATTTAAAACGAAAAAATAATCGTCGGCCCCCCCCCTGTAAAAATTTTCAAAATCGGAGTCTCCCAGAACGGGTCGATATTAAGGTTACCCGGTAGATTTTGACACGCTGAATCCAATGAGCACAGGCGCAGCTCTGTATCTTGTCTAGTTTCGGAGATAATCGAGTTTGAAATTTTCAAACTTTAAATGCTCATAACTTCGAAACCAGAAGAGATACAGTTCTGCGCTTGTGCTCATTCGATTCAGCGCACTTTTTTCTATAAGGTCAAGTAATTTCAGGCATATCCGTGACACTTTTATATTTTCCAAAAAATTGAAAAAATTGCAGTTTTTCGATGTTTTTGCAAATCGGCGGCTTTTTGAGGCACTAAGAGCCTTCCGATGCGGTTAATATTACGTGTACTTATGGAAAAAATCACGCTGAATCCAATGAAACCACCCGCAACTCTGTATCTCCTTTGGTTTAGGAGTTAGACGCGTTTTTATAAATTTTTCTCGAAAAAATTAAAAACGCTATAACTTTAAAACTACAATACCTACAGACTTCTAGATAAGCTCATTCGATTCAGCATGATTTTTTGCATAGGACCAAGTCATTTTCAACCACATATTATATAAATTTCCGGTCGATACTGCACTTTATTTAAAACGAAAAAATAATCGTCGGCCCCCCCCCTGTAAAAATTTTCAAAATCGGAGTCTCCCAGAACGGGTCGATATTAAGGTTACCCGGTAGATTTTGACACGCTGAATCCAATGAGCACAGGCGCAGCTCTGTATCTTGTCTAGTTTCGGAGATAATCGAGTTTGAAATTTTCAAACTTTAAATGCTCATAACTTCGAAACCAGAAGAGATACAGTTCTGCGCTTGTGCTCATTCGATTCAGCGCACTTTTTTCTATAAGGTCAAGTAATTTCAGGCATATCCGTGACACTTTTATATTTTCCAAAAAATTGAAAAAATTGCAGTTTTTCGATGTTTTTGCAAATCGGCGGCTTTTTGAGGCACTAAGAGCCTTCCGATGCAGTTAATATTACGTGTACTTATGGAAAAAATCACGCTGAATCCAATGAAACCACCCGCAACTCTGTATCTCCTTTGGTTTAGGAGTTAGACGCGTTTTTATAAATTTTTCTCGAAAAAATTAAAAACGCTATAACTTGAAAACTACAATACCTACAGACTTCTAGATAAGCTCATTCGATTCAGCATGATTTTTTGCATAGGACCAAGTCATTTTCAACCACATATTATATAAATTTCCGGTCGATACTGCACTTTATTTAAAACGAAAAAATAATCGTCGGCCCCCCCCTGTAAAAATTTTCAAAATCGGAGTCTCCCAGAACGGGTCGATATTAAGGTTACCCGGTAGATTTTGTCACGCTGAATCCAATGAGCACAGGCGCAGCTCTGTATCTTGTCTAGTTTCGGAGATAATCGAGTTTGAAATTTTCAAACTTTAAATGCTCATAACTTCGAAACCAGAAGAGATACAGTTCTGCGCTTGTGCTCATTCGATTCAGCGCACTTTTTTCTATAAGGTCAAGTAATTTCAGGCATATCCGTGACACTTTTATATTTTCCAAAAAATTGAAAAAATTGCAGTTTTTCGATGTTTTTGCAAATCGGCGGCTTTTTGAGGCACTAAGAGCCTTCCGATGCAGTTAATATTACGTGTACTTATGGAAAAAATCACGCTGAATCCAATGAAACCACCCGCAACTCTGTATCTCCTTTGGTTTAGGAGTTAGACGCGTTTTTATAAATTTTTCTCGAAAAAATTAAAAACGCTATAACTTGAAAACTACAATACCTACAGACTTCTAGATAAGCTCATTCGATTCAGCATGATTTTTTGCATAGGACCAAGTCATTTTCAACCACATATTATATAAATTTCCGGTCGATACTGCACTTTATTTAAAACGAAAAAATAATCGTCGGCCCCCCCCTGTAAAAATTTTCAAAATCGGAGTCTCCCAGAACGGGTCGATATTAAGGTTACCCGGTAGATTTTGTCACGCTGAATCCAATGAGCACAGGCGCAGCTCTGTATCTTGTCTAGTTTCGGAGATAATCGAGTTTGAAATTTTCAAACTTTAAATGCTCATAACTTCGAAACCAGAAGAGATACAGTTCTGCGCTTGTGCTCATTCGATTCAGCGCACTTTTTTCTATAAGGTCAAGTAAATTCAGGCATATCCGTGACACTTTTATATTTTCCAAAAAATTGAAATAATTGCAGTTTTTCGATGTTTTTGCAAATCGGCGGCTTTTTGAGGCATTAAGAGCCTTCCGATGCGGTTAATATTACGTGTACTTATGGAAAAAATCACGCTGAATCCAATGAAACCACCCGCAACTCTGTATCTCCTTTGGTTAAGGAGTTAGACGCGTTTTTATAAATTTTTCTCGAAAAAATTAAAAACGCTATAACTTGAAAACTACAATACCTACAGACTTCTAGATAAGCTCATTCGATTCAGCATGATTTTTTGCATAGGACCAAGTCATTTTCAACCACATATTATATAAATTTCCGGTCGATACTGCACTTTATTTAAAACGAAAAAATAATCGTCGGCCCCCCCCTGTAAAAATTTTCAAAATCGGAGTCTCCCAGAACGGGTCGATATTAAGGTTACCCGGTAGATTTTGACACGCTGAATCCAATAAGCACAGGCGCAGCTCTGTATCTTGTCTAGTTTCGGAGATAATCGAGTTTGAAATTTTCAAACTTTAAATGCTCATAACTTCGAAACCAGAAGAGATACAGTTCTGCGCTTGTGCTCATTCGATTCAGCGCACTTTTTTCTATAAGGTCAAGTAATTTCAGGCATATCCGTGAAACTTTTATATTTTCCAAAAAATTGAAAAAATTTCAGTTTTTCGATGTTTTTGCAAATCGGCGGCTTTTTGAGGCACTAAGAGCCTTCCGATGCAGTTAATATTAAGTGTACTTATGGAAAAAATCACGCTGAATCCAATGAAACCACCCGCAACTCTGTATCTCCTTTGGTTTAGGAGTTAGACGCGTTTTTATAAATTTTTCTCGAAAAAATTAAAAACGCTATAACTTGAAAACTACAATACCTACAGACTTCTAGATAAGCTCATTCGATTCAGCATGATTTTTTGCATAGGACCAAGTCATTTTCAACTACATATTATATAAATTTCCGGTCGATACTGCACTTTATTTAAAACGAAAAAATAATCGTCGGCCCCCCCCTGTAAAAATTTTCAAAATCGGAGTCTCCCAGAACGGGTCGATATTAAGGTTACCCGGTAGATTTTGACACGCTGAATCCAATGAGCACAGGCGCAGCTCTGTATCTTGTCTAGTTTCGGAGATAATCGAGTTTGAAATTTTCAAACTTTAAATGCTCATAACTTCGAAACCAGAAGAGATACAGTTCTGCGCTTGTGCTCATTCGATTCAGCGCACTTTTTTCTATAAGGTCAAGTAATTTCAGGCATATCCGTGACACTTTTATATTTTCCAAAAAATTGAAAAAATTGCAGTTTTTCGATGTTTTTGCAAATCGGCGGCTTTTTGAGGCACTAAGAGCCTTCCGATGCAGTTAATATTACGTGTACTTATGGAAAAAATCACGCTGAATCCAATGAAACCACCCGCAACTCTGTATCTCCTTTGGTTTAGGAGTTAGACGCGTTTTTATAAATTTTTCTCGAAAAAATTAAAAACGCTATAACTTGAAAACTACAATACCTACAGACTTCTAGATAAGCTCATTCGATTCAGCATGATTTTTTGCATAGGACCAAGTCATTTTCAACCACATATTATATAAATTTCCGGTCGATACTGCACTTTATTTAAAACGAAAAAATAATCGTCGGCCCCCCCCTGTAAAAATTTTCAAAATCGGAGTCTCCCAGAACGGGTCGATATTAAGGTTACCCGGTAGATTTTGTCACGCTGAATCCAATGAGCACAGGCGCAGCTCTGTATCTTGTCTAGTTTCGGAGATAATCGAGTTTGAAATTTTCAAACTTTAAATGCTCATAACTTCGAAACCAGAAGAGATACAGTTCTGCGCTTGTGCTCATTCGATTCAGCGCACTTTTTTCTATAAGGTCAAGTAAATTCAGGCATATCCGTGACACTTTTATATTTTCCAAAAAATTGAAAAAATTGCAGTTTTTCGATGTTTTTGCAAATCGGCGGCTTTTTGAGGCATTAAGAGCCTTCCGATGCGGTTAATATTACGTGTACTTATGGAAAAAATCACGCTGAATCCAATGAAACCACCCGCAACTCTGTATCTCCTTTGGTTAAGGAGTTAGACGCGTTTTTATAAATTTTTCTCGAAAAAATTAAAAACGCTATAACTTGAAAACTACAATACCTACAGACTTCTAGATAAGCTCATTCGATTCAGCATGATTTTTTGCATAGGACCAAGTCATTTTCAACCACATATTATATAAATTTCCGGTCGATACTGCACTTTATTTAAAACGAAAAAATAATCGTCGGCCCCCCCCTGTAAAAATTTTCAAAATCGGAGTCTCCCAGAACGGGTCGATATTAAGGTTACCCGGTAGATTTTGTCACGCTGAATCCAATGAGCACAGGCGCAGCTCTGTATCTTGTCTAGTTTCGGAGATAATCGAGTTTGAAATTTTCAAACTTTAAATGCTCATAACTTCGAAACCAGAAGAGATACAGTTCTGCGCTTGTGCTCATTCGATTCAGCGCACTTTTTTCTATAAGGTCAAGTAATTTCAGGCATATCCGTGACACTTTTATATTTTCCAAAAAATTGAAAAAATTGCAGTTTTTCGATGTTTTTGCAAATCGGCGGCTTTTTGAGGCACTAAGAGCCTTCCGATGCAGTTAATATTACGTGTACTTATGGAAAAAATCACGCTGAATCCAATGAAACCACCCGCAACTCTGTATCTCCTTTGGTTTAGGAGTTAGACGCGTTTTTATAAATTTTTCTCGAAAAAATTAAAAACGCTATAACTTGAAAACTACAATACCTACAGACTTCTAGATAAGCTCATTCGATTCAGCATGATTTTTTGCATAGGACCAAGTCATTTTCAACCACATATTATATAAATTTCCGGTCGATACTGCACTTTATTTAAAACGAAAAAATAATCGTCGGCCCCCCCCTGTAAAAATTTTCAAAATCGGAGTCTCCCAGAACGGGTCGATATTAAGGTTACCCGGTAGATTTTGTCACGCTGAATCCAATGAGCACAGGCGCAGCTCTGTATCTTGTCTAGTTTCGGAGATAATCGAGTTTGAAATTTTCAAACTTTAAATGCTCATAACTTCGAAACCAGAAGAGATACAGTTCTGCGCTTGTGCTCATTCGATTCAGCGCACTTTTTTCTATAAGGTCAAGTAAATTCAGGCATATCCGTGACACTTTTATATTTTCCAAAAAATTGAAATAATTGCAGTTTTTCGATGTTTTTGCAAATCGGCGGCTTTTTGAGGCATTAAGAGCCTTCCGATGCGGTTAATATTACGTGTACTTATGGAAAAAATCACGCTGAATCCAATGAAACCACCCGCAACTCTGTATCTCCTTTGGTTAAGGAGTTAGACGCGTTTTTATAAATTTTTCTCGAAAAAATTAAAAACGCTATAACTTGAAAACTACAATACCTACAGACTTCTAGATAAGCTCATTCGATTCAGCATGATTTTTTGCATAGGACCAAGTCATTTTCAACCACATATTATATAAATTTCCGGTCGATACTGCACTTTATTTAAAACGAAAAAATAATCGTCGGCCCCCCCCTGTAAAAATTTTCAAAATCGGAGTCTCCCAGAACGGGTCGATATTAAGGTTACCCGGTAGATTTTGACACGCTGAATCCAATAAGCACAGGCGCAGCTCTGTATCTTGTCTAGTTTCGGAGATAATCGAGTTTGAAATTTTCAAACTTTAAATGCTCATAACTTCGAAACCAGAAGAGATACAGTTCTGCGCTTGTGCTCATTCGATTCAGCGCACTTTTTTCTATAAGGTCAAGTAATTTCAGGCATATCCGTGAAACTTTTATATTTTCCAAAAAATTGAAAAAATTTCAGTTTTTCGATGTTTTTGCAAATCGGCGGCTTTTTGAGGCACTAAGAGCCTTCCGATGCAGTTAATATTAAGTGTACTTATGGAAAAAATCACGCTGAATCCAATGAAACCACCCGCAACTCTGTATCTCCTTTGGTTTAGGAGTTAGACGCGTTTTTATAAATTTTTCTCGAAAAAATTAAAAACGCTATAACTTGAAAACTACAATACCTACAGACTTCTAGATAAGCTCATTCGATTCAGCATGATTTTTTGCATAGGACCAAGTCATTTTCAACTACATATTATATAAATTTCCGGTCGATACTGCACTTTATTTAAAACGAAAAAATAATCGTCGGCCCCCCCCTGTAAAAATTTTCAAAATCGGAGTCTCCCAGAACGGGTCGATATTAAGGTTACCCGGTAGATTTTGACACGCTGAATCCAATGAGCACAGGCGCAGCTCTGTATCTTGTCTAGTTTCGGAGATAATCGAGTTTGAAATTTTCAAACTTTAAATGCTCATAACTTCGAAACCAGAAGAGATACAGTTCTGCGCTTGTGCTCATTCGATTCAGCGCACTTTTTTCTATAAGGTCAAGTAATTTCAGGCATATCCGTGACACTTTTATATTTTCCAAAAAATTGAAAAAATTGCAGTTTTTCGATGTTTTTGCAAATCGGCGGCTTTTTGAGGCACTAAGAGCCTTCCGATGCAGTTAATATTACGTGTACTTATGGAAAAAATCACGCTGAATCCAATGAAACCACCCGCAACTCTGTATCTCCTTTGGTTTAGGAGTTAGACGCGTTTTTATAAATTTTTCTCGAAAAAATTAAAAACGCTATAACTTGAAAACTACAATACCTACAGACTTCTAGATAAGCTCATTCGATTCAGCATGATTTTTTGCATAGGACCAAGTCATTTTCAACCACATATTATATAAATTTCCGGTCGATACTGCACTTTATTTAAAACGAAAAAATAATCGTCGGCCCCCCCCTGTAAAAATTTTCAAAATCGGAGTCTCCCAGAACGGGTCGATATTAAGGTTACCCGGTAGATTTTGTCACGCTGAATCCAATGAGCACAGGCGCAGCTCTGTATCTTGTCTAGTTTCGGAGATAATCGAGTTTGAAATTTTCAAACTTTAAATGCTCATAACTTCGAAACCAGAAGAGATACAGTTCTGCGCTTGTGCTCATTCGATTCAGCGCACTTTTTTCTATAAGGTCAAGTAAATTCAGGCATATCCGTGACACTTTTATATTTTCCAAAAAATTGAAAAAATTGCAGTTTTTCGATGTTTTTGCAAATCGGCGGCTTTTTGAGGCATTAAGAGCCTTCCGATGCGGTTAATATTACGTGTACTTATGGAAAAAATCACGCTGAATCCAATGAAACCACCCGCAACTCTGTATCTCCTTTGGTTAAGGAGTTAGACGCGTTTTTATAAATTTTTCTCGAAAAAATTAAAAACGCTATAACTTTAAAACTACAATACCTACAGACTTCTAGATAAGCTCATTCGATTCAGCATGATTTTTTGCATAGGACCAAGTCATTTTCAACCACATATTATATAAATTTCCGGTCGATACTGCACTTTATTTAGAACGAAAAAATAATCGTCGGCCCCCCCCAGTAAAAATTTTCAAAATCGGAGTCTCCCAGAACGGGTCGATATTAAGGTTACCCGGTAGATTTTGACACGCTGAATCCAATGAGCACAGGCGCAGCTCTGTATCTTGTCTAGTTTCGGAGATAATCGAGTTTGAAATTTTCAAACTTTAAATGCTCATAACTTCGAAACCAGAAGAGATACAGTTCTGCGCTTGTGCTCATTCGATTCAGCGCACTTTTTTCTATAAGGTCAAGTAATTTCAGGCATATCCGTGAAACTTTTATATTTTCCAAAAAATTGAAAAAATTTCAGTTTTTCGATGTTTTTGCAAATCGGCGGCTTTTTGAGGCACTAAGAGCCTTCCGATGCAGTTAATATTAAGTGTACTTATGGAAAAAATCACGCTGAATCCAATGAAACCACCCGCAACTCTGTATCTCCTTTGGTTTAGGAGTTAGACGCGTTTTTATAAATTTTTCTCGAAAAAATTAAAAACGCTATAACTTTAAAACTACAATACCTACAGACTTCTAGATAAGCTCATTCGATTCAGCATGATTTTTTGCATAGGACCAAGTCATTTTCAACCACATATTATATAAATTTCCGGTCGATACTGCACTTTATTTAAAACGAAAAAATAATCGTCGGCCCCCCCCTGTAAAAATTTTCAAAATCGGAGTCTCCCAGAACGGGTCGATATTAAGGTTACCCGGTAGATTTTGACACGCTGAATCCAATGAGCACAGGCGCAGCTCTGTATCTTGTCTAGTTTCGGAGATAATCGAGTTTGAAATTTTCAAACTTTAAATGCTCATAACTTCGAAACCAGAAGAGATACAGTTCTGCGCTTGTGCTCATTCGATTCAGCGCACTTTTTTCTATAAGGTCAAGTAATTTCAGGCATATCCGTGAAACTTTTATATTTTCCAAAAAATTGAAAAAATTGCAGTTTTTCGATGTTTTTGCAAATCGGCGGCTTTTTGAGGCACTAAGAGCCTTCCGATGCAGTTAATATTAAGTGTACTTATGGAAAAAATCACGCTGAATCCAATGAAACCACCCGCAACTCTGTATCTCCTTTGGTTTAGGAGTTAGACGCGTTTTTATAAATTTTTCTCGAAAAAATTAAAAACGCTATAACTTTAAAACTACAATACCTACAGACTTCTAGATAAGCTCATTCGATTCAGCATGATTTTTTGCATAGGACCAAGTCATTTTCAACCACATATTATATAAATTTCCGGTCGATACTGCACTTTATTTAAAACGAAAAAATAATCGTCGGCCCCCCCCTGTAAAAATTTTCAAAATCGGAGTCTCCCAGAACGGGTCGATATTAAGGTTACCCGGTAGATTTTGACACGCTGAATCCAATGAGCACAGGCGCAGCTCTGTATCTTGTCTAGTTTCGGAGATAATCGAGTTTGAAATTTTCAAACTTTAAATGCTCATAACTTCGAAACCAGAAGAGATACAGTTCTGCGCTTGTGCTCATTCGATTCAGCGCACTTTTTTCTATAAGGTCAAGTAATTTCAGGCATATCCGTGACACTTTTATATTTTCCAAAAAATTGAAAAAATTGCAGTTTTTCGATGTTTTTGCAAATCGGCGGCTTTCTGAGGCACTAAGAGCCTTCCGATGCAGTTAATATTACGTGTACTTATGGAAAAAATCACGCTGAATCCAATGAAACCACCCGCAACTCTGTATCTCCTTTGGTTTAGGAGTTAGACGCGTTTTTATAAATTTTTCTCGAAAAAATTAAAAACGCTATAACTTGAAAACTACAATACCTACAGACTTCTAGATAAGCTCATTCGATTCAGCATGATTTTTTGCATAGGACCAAGTCATTTTCAACCACATATTATATAAATTTCCGGTCGATACTGCACTTTATTTAAAACGAAAAAATAATCGTCGGCCCCCCCCTGTAAAAATTTTCAAAATCGGAGTCTCCCAGAACGGGTCGATATTAAGGTTACCCGGTAGATTTTGACACGCTGAATCCAATGAGCACAGGCGCAGCTCTGTATCTTGTCTAGTTTCGGAGATAATCGAGTTTGAAATTTTCAAACTTTAAATGCTCATAACTTCGAAACCAGAAGAGATACAGTTTTGCGCTTGTGCTCATTCGATTCAGCGCACTTTTTTCTATAAGGTCAAGTAATTTCAGGCATATCCGTGACACTTTTATATTTTCCAAAAAATTGAAAAAATTGCAGTTTTTCGATGTTTTTGCAAATCGGCGGCTTTTTGAGGCACTAAGAGCCTTCCGATGCAGTTAATATTACGTGTACTTATGGAAAAAATCACGCTGAATCCAATGAAACCACCCGCAACTCTGTATCTCCTTTGGTTTAGGAGTTAGACGCGTTTTTATAAATTTTTCTCGAAAAAATTAAAAACGCTATAACTTGAAAACTACAATACCTACAGACTTCTAGATAAGCTCATTCGATTCAGCATGATTTTTTGCATAGGACCAAGTCATTTTCAACCACATATTATATAAATTTCCGGTCGATACTGCACTTTATTTAAAACGAAAAAATAATCGTCGGCCCCCCCCTGTAAAAATTTTCAAAATCGGAGTCTCCCAGAACGGGTCGATATTAAGGTTACCCGGTAGATTTTGACACGCTGAATCCAATGAGCACAGGCGCAGCTCTGTATCTTGTCTAGTTTCGGAGATAATCGAGTTTGAAATTTTCAAACTTTAAATGCTCATAACTTCGAAACCAGAAGAGATACAGTTCTGCGCTTGTGCTCATTCGATTCAGCGCACTTTTTTCTATAAGGTCAAGTAAATTCAGGCATATCCTTGACACTTTTATATTTTCCAAAAAATTGAAAAAATTGCAGTTTTTCGATGTTTTTGCAAATCGGCGGCTTTTTGAGGCACTAAGAGCCTTCCGATACAGTTAATATTACGTGTACTTATGGAAAAAATCACGCTGAATCCAATGAAACCACCCGCAACTCTGTATCTCCTTTGGTTTAGGAGTTAGACGCGTTTTTATAAATTTTTCTCGAAAAAATTAAAAACGCTATAACTTTAAAACTACAATACCTACAGACTTCTAGATAAGCTCATTCGATTCAGCATGATTTTTTGCATAGGACCAAGTCATTTTCAACCACATATTATATAAATTTCCGGTCGATACTGCACTTTATTTAAAACGAAAAAATAATCGTCGGCCCCCCCCTGTAAAAATTTTCAAAATCGGAGTCTCCCAGAACGGGTCGATATTAAGGTTACCCGGTAGATTTTGACACGCTGAATCCAATGAGCACAGGCGCAGCTCTGTATCTTGTCTAGTTTCGGAGATAATCGAGTTTGAAATTTTCAAACTTTAAATGCTCATAACTTCGAAACCAGAAGAGATACAGTTCTGCGCTTGTGCTCATTCGATTCAGCGCACTTTTTTCTATAAGGTCAAGTAATTTCAGGCATATCCGTGACACTTTTATATTTTCCAAAAAATTGAAAAAATTGCAGTTTTTCGATGTTTTTGCAAATCGGCGGCTTTTTGAGGCACTAAGAGCCTTCCGATGCAGTTAATATTACGTGTACTTATGGAAAAAATCACGCTGAATCCAATGAAACCACCCGCAACTCTGTATCTCCTTTGGTTTAGGAGTTAGACGCGTTTTTATAAATTTTTCTCGAAAAAATTAAAAACGCTATAACTTGAAAACTACAATACCTACAGACTTCTAGATAAGCTCATTCGATTCAGCATGATTTTTTGCATAGGACCAAGTCATTTTCAACCACATATTATATAAATTTCCGGTCGATACTGCACTTTATTTAAAACGAAAAAATAATCGTCGGCCCCCCCCTGTAAAAATTTTCAAAATCGGAGTCTCCCAGAACGGGTCGATATTAAGGTTACCCGGTAGATTTTGACACGCTGAATCCAATGAGCACAGGCGCAGCTCTGTATCTTGTCTAGTTTCGGAGATAATCGAGTTTGAAATTTTCAAACTTTAAATGCTCATAACTTCGAAACCAGAAGAGATACAGTTCTGCGCTTGTGCTCATTCGATTCAGCGCACTTTTTTCTATAAGGTCAAGTAAATTCAGGCATATCCTTGACACTTTTATATTTTCCAAAAAATTGAAAAAATTGCAGTTTTTCGATGTTTTTGCAAATCGGCGGCTTTTTGAGGCACTAAGAGCCTTCCGATACAGTTAATATTACGTGTACTTATGGAAAAAATCACGCTGAATCCAATGAAACCACCCGCAACTCTGTATCTCCTTTGGTTTAGGAGTTAGACGCGTTTTTATAAATTTTTCTCGAAAAAATTAAAAACGCTATAACTTTAAAACTACAATACCTACAGACTTCTAGATAAGCTCATTCGATTCAGCATGATTTTTTGCATAGGACCAAGTCATTTTCAACCACATATTATATAAATTTCCGGTCGATACTGCACTTTATTTAAAACGAAAAAATAATCGTCGGCCCCCCCCTGTAAAAATTTTCAAAATCGGAGTCTCCCAGAACGGGTCGATATTAAGGTTACCCGGTAGATTTTGTCACGCTGAATCCAATGAGCACAGGCGCAGCTCTGTATCTTGTCTAGTTTCGGAGATAATCGAGTTTGAAATTTTCAAACTTTAAATGCTCATAACTTCGAAACCAGAAGAGATACAGTTCTGCGCTTGTGCTCATTCGATTCAGCGCACTTTTTTCTATAAGGTCAAGTAAATTCAGGCATATCCTTGACACTTTTATATTTTCCAAAAAATTGAAAAAATTGCAGTTTTTCGATGTTTTTGCAAATCGGCGGCTTTTTGAGGCACTAAGAGCCTTCCGATACAGTTAATATTACGTGTACTTATGGAAAAAATCACGCTGAATCCAATGAAACTACCCGCAACTCTGTATCTCCTTTGGTTTAGGAGTTAGACGCGTTTATATAAATTTTTCTCGAAAAAATTAAAAACGCTATAACTTTAAAACTACAATACCTACAGACTTCTAGATAAGCTCATTCGATTCAGCATGATTTTTTGCATAGGACCAAGTCATTTTCAACCACATATTATATAAATTTCCGGTCGATACTGCACTTTATTTAAAACGAAAAAATAATCGTCGGCCCCCCCCTGTAAAAATTTTCAAAATCGGAGTCTCCCAGAACGGGTCGATATTAAGGTTACCCGGTAGATTTTGACACGCTGAATCCAATGAGCACAGGCGCAGCTCTGTATCTTGTCTAGTTTCGGAGATAATCGAGTTTGAAATTTTCAAACTTTAAATGCTCATAACTTCGAAACCAGAAGAGATACAGTTCTGCGCTTGTGCTCATTCGATTCAGCGCACTTTTTTCTATAAGGTCAAGTAATTTCAGGCATATCCGTGAAACTTTTATATTTTCCAAAAAATTGAAAAAATTGCAGTTTTTCGATGTTTTTGCAAATCGGCGGCTTTTTGAGGCACTAAGAGCCTTCCGATGCAGTTAATATTAAGTGTACTTATGGAAAAAATCACGCTGAATCCAATGAAACCACCCGCAACTCTGTATCTCCTTTGGTTTAGGAGTTAGACGCGTTTTTATAAATTTTTCTCGAAAAAATTAAAAACGCTATAACTTGAAAACTACAATACCTACAGACTTCTAGATAAGCTCATTCGATTCAGCATGATTTTTTGCATAGGACCAAGTCATTTTCAACCACATATTATATAAATTTCCGGTCGATACTGCACTTTATTTAAAACGAAAAAATAATCGTCGGCCCCCCCCTGTAAAAATTTTCAAAATCGGAGTCCTCCAGAACGGGTCGATATTAAAGTTACCCGGTAGATTTTGACACGCTGAATCCAATGAGCACAGGCGCAGCTCTGTATCTTGTCTAGTTTCGGAGATAGTCGAGTTTGAAATTTTCAAACTTTAAATGCTCATAACTTCGAAACCAGAAGAGATACAGTTCTGCGCTTGTGCTCATTCGATTCAGCGCACTTTTTTCTATAAGGTCAAGTAATTTAAGGCATATCCGTGACACTTTTATATTTTCCAAAAAATTGAAAAAATTGCAGTTTTTCGATGTTTTTGCAAATCGGCGGCTTTTTGAGGCACTAAGAGCCTTCCGATGCGGTTAATATTACGTGTACTTATGGAAAAAATCACGCTGAATCCAATGAAACCACCCGCAACTCTGTATCTCCTTTGGTTTAGGAGTTAGACGCGTTTTTATAAATTTTTCTCGAAAATATTAAAAACGCTATAACTTTAAAACTACAATACCTACAGACTTCTAGATAAGCTCATTCGATTCAGCATGATTTTTTGCATAGGACCAAGTCATTTTCAACCACATATTATATAAATTTCCGGTCGATACTGTACTTTATTTAAAACGAAAAAATAATCGTCGGCCCCCCCTGTAAAAATTTTCAAAATCGGAGTCTCCCAGAACGGGTCGATATTAAGGTTACCCGGTAGATTTTGACACGCTGAATCCAATGAGCACAGGCGCAGCTCTGTATCTTGTCTAGTTTCGGAGATAATCGAGTTTGAAATTTTCAAACTTTAAATGCTCATAACTTCGAAACCAGAAGAGATACAGTTCTGCGCTTGTGCTCATTCGATTCAGCGCACTTTTTTCTATAAGGTCAAGTAATTTCAGGCATATCCGTGACACTTTTATATTTTCCAAAAAATTGAAAAAATTGCAGTTTTTCGATTTTTTTGCAAATCGGCGGCTTTTTGAGGCACTAAGAGCCTTCCGATGCGGTTAATATTACGTGTACTTATGGAAAAAATCACGCTGAATCCAATGAAACCACCCGCAACTCTGTATCTCCTTTGGTTTAGGAGTTAGACGCGTTTTTATAAATTTTTCTCGAAAAAATTAAAAACGCCATAACTTGAAAACTACAATACCTACAGACTTCTAGATAAGCTCATTCGATTCAGCATGATTTTTTGCATAGGACCAAGTCATTTTCAACCACATATTATATAAATTTCCGGTCAATACTGCACTTTATTTAAAACGAAAAAATAATCGTCGGCCCCCCCTGTAAAAATTTTCAAAATCGGAGTCTCCCAGAACGGGTCGATATTAAGGTTACCCGGTAGATTTTGACACGCTGAATCCAATGAGCACAGGCGCAGCTCTGTATCTTGTCTAGTTTCGGAGATAATCGAGTTTGAAATTTTCAAACTTCAAATGCTCATAACTTCGAAACCAGAAGAGATACAGTTCTGCGCTTGTGCTCATTCGATTCAGCGCACTTTTTTCTATAAGGTCAAGTAATTTCAGGCATATCCGTGACACTTTTATATTTTCCAAAAAATTGAAAAAATTGCAGTTTTTCGATGTTTTTGCAAATCGGCGGCTTTTTGAAGCACTAAGAGCCTTCCGATGCGGTTAATATTACGTGTACTTATGGAAAAAAACACGCTGAATCCAATGAAACCACCCGCAACTCTGTATCTCGTTTGGTTTAGGAATTAGACGCGTTTTTATAAATTTTTCTCGAAAAAATTAAAAACGCTATAACTTTAAAACTACAATACCTACAGACTTCTAGATAAGCTCATTCGATTCAGCATGATTTTTTGCATAGGACCAAGTCATTTTTAACCACATATTATATAAATTTCCGGTCGATACTGCACTTTATTTAAAACGAAAAAATAATCGTCGGCCCCCCCCTGTAAAAATTTTTAAAATCGGAGTCTCCCAGAACGGGTCGATATTAAGGTTACCCGGTAGATTTTGTCACGCTGAATCCAATGAGCACAGGCGCAGCTCTGTATCTTGTCTAGTTTCGGAGATAATCGTGTTTGAAATTTTCAAACTTTAAATGCTCATAACTTCGAAACCAGAAGAGATACAGTTCTGCGCTTGTGCTCATTCGATTCAGCGCACTTTTTTCTATAAGGTCAAGTAAATTCAGGCATATCCTTGACACTTTTATATTTTCCAAAAAATTGAAAAAATTGCAGTTTTTCGATGTTTTTGCAAATCGGCGGCTTTTTGAGGCATTAAGAGCCTTCCGATGCGGTTAATATTACGTGTACTTATGGAAAAAATCACGCTGAATCCAATGAAACCACCCGCAACTCTGTATCTCCTTTGGTTAAGGAGTTAGACGCGTTTTTATAAATTTTTCTCGAAAAAATTAAAAACGCTATAACTTGAAAACTACAATACCTACAGACTTCTAGATAAGCTCATTCGATTCAGCATGATTTTTTGCATAGGACCAAGTCATTTTCAACCACATATTATATAAATTTCCGGTCGATACTGCACTTTATTTAAAACGAAAAAATAATCGTCGGCCCCCCCTGTAAAAATTTTCAAAATCTGAGTCTCCCAGAACGGGTCGATATTAAGGTTACCCGGTAGATTTTGACACGCTGAATCCAATGAGCACAGGCGCAGCTCTGTATCTTGTCTAGTTTCGGAGATAATCGAGTTTGAAATTTTCAAACTTTAAATGCTCATAACTTCGAAACCAGAAGAGATACAGTTCTGCGCTTGTGCTCATTCGATTCAGCGCACTTTTTTCTATAAGGTCAAGTAATTTCAGGCATATCCGTGACACTTTTATATTTTCCAAAAAATTGAAAAAATTGCAGTTTTTCGATGTTTTTGCAAATCGGCGGCTTTTTGAGGCACTAAGAGCCTTCCGATGCGGTTAATATTACGTGTACTTATGGAAAAAATCACGCTGAATCCAATGAAACCACCCGCAACTCTGTATCTCCTTTGGTTTAGGAGTTAGACGCGTTTTTATAAATTTTTCTCGAAAAAATTAAAAACGCTATAACTTTAAAACTACAATACCTACAGACTTCTAGATAAGCTCATTCGATTCAGCATGATTTTTTGCATAGGACCAAGTCATTTTCAACCACATATTATATAAATTTCCGGTCGATACTGCACTTTATTTAAAACGAAAAAATAATCGTCGGCCCCCCCCTGTAAAAATTTTCAAATTCGGAGTCTCCCAGAACGGGTCGATATTAGGGTTACCCGGTAGATTTTGACACGCTGAATCCAATGAGCACAGGCGCAGCTCTGTATCTTGTCTAGTTTCGGAGATAATCGAGTTTGAAATTTTCAAACTTTAAATGCTCATAACTTCGAAACCAGAAGAGATACAGTTCTGCGCTTGTGCTCATTCGATTCAGCGCACTTTTTACGTCCATTAAGCTAGCAGAACAAAGTCAGCAGAACAAAATATGACATAACTAATAATTAAGTGCTAATATAATGCTAATTAAATGCCCCAATCAAAAATTTATTGCTCCGTTTTTTTTAAAAAATATCGCATGTTCTGCTAGCTTAAGATTAACTCAGCAGAGCAGATACTGATAAAACCATTAAAAACAAATCTGACCGAATAAAAATCAAGTGAAAATTAAGTGCTAATTTAATGCTCTAATAAGAAATTTATTGCTCCGTTTTTTAAAAAAATATCACATGTTCTGCTAGCTTAAGATGAACTCAGCAGAGCAGATACTGAAAAAACCATTAAAAACAAATCTGAACGAATGAAAATCAATTGAAAAATTAAGTGCTAATTTAATGCTCTAATCAGAAATTTATTGCTCCGTTTTTTTTTTAAATATCGCATGTTCTGCTAGCTTAAGATGAACTCAGCAGAGCAGATACTGATAAAACCATTAAAAACAAATCTGACCGAATGAAAATCAAGTGAAAATTAAGTGCTAATTTAATGCTCTAATCAGAAATTTATTGCTCCGTTTTTTAAAAAAATATCAAATGTTCTGCTAGCTTAAGATGAACTCAGCAGAGCAGATACTGAAAAAACCATTAAAAACAAATCTGACCGAATGAAAATCAATTGAAAAATTAAGTGCTAATTTAATGCTCTAATAAGAATATTATTGCTCACTTTTTTTTAAATATCACATGTCCTGCTAGCTTAAGATGAACTCAGCAGAGCAGATACTGAAAAAACCATTAAAAACAAATCTGACCGAATGAAAATCAATTGAAAAATTAAGTGCTAATTTAATGCTCTAATAAGAATATTATTGCTCACTTTTTTTTAAATATCACATGTCCTGCTAGCTTAAGATGAACTCAGCAGAGCAGATACTGAAAAAACCATTAAAAACAAATCTGAACGAATGAAAATCAATTGAAAAATTAAGTGCTAATTTAATGCTCTAATCAGAAATTTATTGCTCCGTTTTTTTTTTAAATATCGCATGTTCTGCTAGCTTAAGATGAACTCAGCAGAGCAGATACTGATAAAACCATTAAAAACAAATCTGACCGAATGAAAATCAAGTGAAAATTAAGTGCTAATTTAATGCTCTAATCAGAAATTTATTGCTCCGTTTTTTAAAAAAATATCAAATGTTCTGCTAGCTTAAGATGAACTCAGCAGAGCAGATACTGAAAAAACCATTAAAAACAAATCTGACCGAATGAAAATCAATTGAAAAATTAAGTGCTAATTTAATGCTCTAATAAGAATATTATTGCTCACTTTTTTTTAAATATCACATGTCCTGCTAGCTTAAGATGAACTCAGCAGAGCAGATACTGAAAAAACCATTAAAAACAAATCTGACCGAATGAAAATCAATTGAAAAATTAAGTGCTAATTTAATGCTCTAATAAGAATATTATTGCTCACTTTTTTTTAAATATCACATGTCCTGCTAGCTTAAGATGAACTCAGCAGAGCAGATACTGAAAAAACCATTAAAAACAAATCTGAACGAATGAAAATCAATTGAAAAATTAAGTGCTAATTTAATGCTCTAATCAGAAATTTATTGCTCCGTTTTTTTTTTTAAATATCGCATGTTCTGCTAGCTTAAGATGAACTCAGCAGAGCAGATACACTGATAAAACCATTAAAAACAAATCTGACCGAATGAAAATCAAGTGAAAATTAAGTGCTAATTTAATGCTCTAATCAGAAATTTATTTCTCCGTTTTTTAAAAAAATATCACATGTTCTGCTAGCTTCATATGAACTCAGCAGAGCAGACTACTGATAAACCATTAAAAACAAATCTGGTGGTAAGAAGTAACTATTCTTTCATTTTTAGTGTATTTGCCATATATGGCACATACACTAATTTCATGTGTTTACTTTAAATAGATTTTGAGTTAATAAGAGGTCAAAAGTGGCTCCAAATGGTTCGTGTAATATAACACACGGCTGGTGCGCTTTTTCTTTGTTGAACTGACACTGATGGTGACGAAATGTCACCTTATGAGTGCATAAATGCAACAATGTGTCCAGGAACTATCGTGCGGCGACATCTAGGTATGACTGAAGCAGAAAATTGGCGCGAAAAATACAAATTATACGTTTTACTCCTTTTTCGGAGCATTAAATTAGCACTTAATTTTTCAATTGATTTTCATTCGTTCAGATTTGTTTTTAATGGTTTTTTCAGTATCTGCTCTGCTGAGTTCATCTTAAGCTAGCAGAACATGTGATATTTTTTTAAAAAACGGAGCATAAATTTCTGATTAGAGCATTAAATTAGTACTTAATTTTTCAATTGATTTTCATTCGTTCAGATTTGTTTTTAATGGTTTTATCAGTATCTGCTCTGCTGAGTTCATCTTAAGCTAGCAGAACATGCGATATTTTTAAAAAAAAAACGGAGCAATAAATTTCTGATTAGAGCATTAAATTAGCACTTAATTTTCACTTGATTTTCATTCGGTCAGATTTGTTTTTAATGGTTTTATCAGTATCTGCTCTGCTGAGTTCATCTTAAGCTAGCAGAACATGCGATATTTTTAAAAAATAAAAAACGGAGCAATAAATTTCTGATTAGAGCATTAAATTAGCACTTAATTTTTCAATTGATTTTCATTCGTTCAGATTTGTTTTTAATGGTTTTTTCAGTATCTGCTCTGCTGAGTTCATCTTAAGCTAGCAGAACATGCGATATTTAAAAAAAAAAAACGGAGCAATAAATTTCTGATTAGAGCATTAAATTAGCACTTAATTTTCACTTGATTTTCATTCGGTCAGATTTGTTTTTAATGGTTTTTTCAGTATCTGCTCTGCTGAGTTCATCTTAAGCTAGCAGAACATGTGATATTTAAAAAAAAAAAAACGGAGCAATAAATTTCTGATTAGAGCATTAAATTAGCACTTAATTTTTCAATTGATTTTCATTCGTTCAGATTTGTTTTTAATGGTTTTTTCAGTATCTGCTCTGCTGAGTTCATCTTAAGCTAGCAGAACATGCGATATTTTAAAAAAAAAAACGGAGCAATAAATTTCTGATTAGAGCATTAAATTAGCACTTAATTTTCACTTGATTTTCATTCGGTCAGATTTGTTTTTAATGGTTTTTTCAGTATCTGCTCTGCTGAGTTCATCTTAAGCTAGCAGAACATGTGATATTTAAAAAAAAAAAAAACGGAGCAATAAATTTCTGATTAGAGCATTAAATTAGCACTTAATTTTTCAATTGATTTTCATTCGTTCAGATTTGTTTTTAATGGTTTTTTCAGTATCTGCTCTGCTGAGTTCATCTTAAGCTAGCAGAACATGTGATATTTTTTTAAAAAACGGAGCAATAAATTTCTTATTAGAGCATTAAATTAGCACTTAATTTTCACTTGATTTTCATTCGGTCAGATTTGTTTTTAATGGTTTTTTCAGTATCTGCTCTGCTGAGTTCATCTTAAGCTAGCAGAACATGTGATATTTTTTTAAAAAACGGAGCAATAAATTTCTTTTTAGAGCATTAAATTAGCACTTAATTTTCACTTGATTTTCATTCGGTCAGATTTGTTTTTAATGGTTTTATCAGTATCTGCTCTGCTGAGTTAATCTTAAGCTAGCAGAACATGCGATATTTTTTAAAAAAAACGGAGCAATAAATTTTTGATTGGGGCATTTAATTAGCATTATATTAGCACTTAATTATTAGTTATGTCATATTTTGTTCTGCTGACCTTGTTCTGCTAGCTTAATGGACGTGCACTTTTTTCTATAAGGTCAAGTAAATTCAGGCATATCCTTGACACTTTTATATTTTCCAAAAAATTGAAAAAATTGCAGTTTTTCGATGTTTTTGCAAATCGGCGGCTTTTTGAGGCATTAAGAGCCTTCCGATGCGGTTAATATTACGTGTACTTATGGAAAAAATCACGCTGAATCCAATGAAACCACCCGCAACTCTGTATCTCCTTTGGTTAAGGAGTTAGACGCGTTTTTATAAATTTTTCTCGAAAAAATTAAAAACGCTATAACTTGAAAACTACAATACCTACAGACTTCTAGATAAGCTCATTCGATTCAGCATGATTTTTTGCATAGGACCAAGTCATTTTCAACCACATATTATATAAATTTCCGGTCGATACTGCACTTTATTTAAAACGAAAAAATAATCGTCGGCCCCCCCCTGTAAAAATTTTCAAAATCTGAGTCTCCCAGAACGGGTCGATATTAAGGTTACCCGGTAGATTTTGACACGCTGAATCCAATGAGCACAGGCGCAGCTCTGTATCTTGTCTAGTTTCGGAGATAATCGAGTTTGAAATTTTCAAACTTTAAATGCTCATAACTTCGAAACCAGAAGAGATACAGTTCTGCGCTTGTGCTCATTCGATTCAGCGCACTTTTTTCTATAAGGTCAAGTAATTTCAGGCATATCCGTGACACTTTTATATTTTCCAAAAAATTGAAAAAATTGCAGTTTTTCGATGTTTTTGCAAATCGGCGGCTTTTTGAGGCACTAAGAGCCTTCCGATGCGGTTAATATTACGTGTACTTATGGAAAAAATCACGCTGAATCCAATGAAACCACCCGCAACTCTGTATCTCCTTTGGTTTAGGAGTTAGACGCGTTTTTATAAATTTTTCTCGAAAAAATTAAAAACGCTATAACTTTAAAACTACAATACCTACAGACTTCTAGATAAGCTCATTCGATTCAGCATGATTTTTTGCATAGGACCAAGTCATTTTCAACCACATATTATATAAATTTCCGGTCGATACTGCACTTTATTTAAAACGAAAAAATAATCGTCGGCCCCCCCCTGTAAAAATTTTCAAATTCGGAGTCTCCCAGAACGGGTCGATATTAGGGTTACCCGGTAGATTTTGACACGCTGAATCCAATGAGCACAGGCGCAGCTCTGTATCTTGTCTAGTTTCGGAGATAATCGAGTTTGAAATTTTCAAACTTTAAATGCTCATAACTTCGAAACCAGAAGAGATACAGTTCTGCGCTTGTGCTCATTCGATTCAGCGCACTTTTTTCTATAAGGTCAAGTAATTTCAGGCATATCCGTGACACTTTTATATTTTCCAAAAAATTGAAAAAATTGCAGTTTTTCGATGTTTTTGCAAATCGGCGGCTTTTTGAGGCACTAAGAGCCTTCCGATGCGGTTAATATTACGTGTACTTACGGAAAAAATCACGCTGAATCCAATGAAACCACCCGCAACTCTGTATCTCCTTTGGTTTAGGAGTTAGACGCGTTTTTATAAATTTTTCTCGAAAAAATTAAAAACGCTATAACTTTAAAACTACAATACCTACAGACTTCTAGATAAGCTCATTCGATTCAGCATGATTTTTTGCATAGGACCAAGTCATTTTCAACCACATATTATATAAATTTCCGGTCGATACTGCACTTTATTTAAAACGAAAAAATAATCGTCGGCCCCCCCCTGTAAAAATTTTCAAAATCGGAGTCCCCCAGAACGGGTCGATATTAAGGTTACCCGGTAGATTTTGACACGCTGAATCCAATGAGCACAGGCGCAGCTCTGTATCTTGTCTAGTTTCGGAGATAATCGAGTTTGAAATTTTCGAACTTTAAATGCTCATAACTTCGAAACCAGAAGAGATACAGTTCTGCGCTTGTGCTCATTCGATTCAGCGCACTTTTTTCTATAAGGTCAAGTAATTTCAGGCATATCCGTGACACTTTTATATTTTCCAAAAAATTGAAAAAATTGCAGTTTTTCGATGTTTTTGCAAATCGGCGGCTTTTTGAGGCACTAAGAGCCTTCCGATGCGGTTAATATTACGTGTACTTATGGAAAAAATCACGCTGAATCCAATGAAACCACCCGCAACTCTGTATCTCCTTTGGTTTAGGAGTTAGACGCGTTTTTATAAATTTTTCTCGAAAAAATTAAAAACGCTATAACTTTAAAACTACAATACCTACAGACTTCTAGATAAGCTCATTCGATTCAGCATGATTTTTTGCATAGGACCAAGTCATTTTCAACCACATATTATATAAATTTCCGGTCGATACTGCACTTTATTTAAAACGAAAAAATAATCGTCGGCCCCCCCCTGTAAAAATTTTCAAAATCGGAGTCTCCCAGAACGGGTCGATATTAGGGTTACCCGGTAGATTTTGACACGCTGAATCCAATGAGCACAGGCGCAGCTCTGTATCTTGTCTAGTTTCGGAGATAATCGAGTTTGAAATTTTCAAACTTTAAATGCTCATAACTTCGAAACCAGAAGAGATACAGTTCTGCGCTTGTGCTCATTCGATTCAGCGCACTTTTTTCTATAAGGTCAAGTAATTTCAGGCATATCCGTGACACTTTTATATTTTCCAAAAAATTGAAAAAATTGCAGTTTTTCGATGTTTTTGCAAATCGGCGGCTTTTTGAGGCACTAAGAGCCTTCCGATGCGGTTAATATTACGTGTACTTACGGAAAAAATCACGCTGAATCCAATGAAACCACCCGCAACTCTGTATCTCCTTTGGTTTAGGAGTTAGACGCGTTTTTATAAATTTTTCTCGAAAAAATTAAAAACGCTATAACTTTAAAACTACAATACCTACAGACTTCTAGATAAGCTCATTCGATTCAGCATGATTTTTTGCATAGGACCAAGTCATTTTCAACCACATATTATATAAATTTCCGGTCGATACTGCACTTTATTTAAAACGAAAAAATAATCGTCGGCCCCCCCCTGTAAAAATTTTCAAAATCGGAGTCTCCCAGAACGGGTCGATATTAAGGTTACCCGGTAGATTTTGACACGTTGAATCCAATGAGCACAGGCGCAGCTCTGTATCTTGCCTAGTTTCGGAGATAATCGAGTTTGAAATTTTCAAACTTTAAATGCTCATAACTTCGAAACCAGAAGAGATACAGTTCTGCGCTTGTGCTCATTCGATTCAGCGCACTTTTTTCTATAAGGTCAAGTAATTTCAGGCATATCCGTGACACTTTTATATTTTCCAAAAAATTGAAAAAATTGCAGTTTTTCGATGTTTTTGCAAATCGGCGGCTTTTTGAGGCACTAAGAGCCTTCCGATGCGGTTAATATTACGTGTACTTATGGAAAAAATCACGCTGAATCCAATGAAACCACCCGCAACTCTGTATCTCCTTTGGTTTAGGAGTTAGACACGTTTTTATAAATTTTTCTCGAAAAAATTAAAAACGCTATAACTTTAAAACTACAATACCTACAGACTTCTAGATAAGCTCATTCGATTCAGCATGATTTTTTGCATAGGACCAAGTCATTTTCAACCACATATTATATAAATTTCCGGTCGATACTGCACTTTATTTAAAACGAAAAAATAATCGTCGGCCCCCCCCTGTAAAAATTTTCAAAATCGGAGTCTCCCAGAACGGGTCGATATTAAGGTTACCCGGTAGATTTTGACACGCTGAATCCAATGAGCACAGGCGCAGCTCTGTATCTTGTCTAGTTTCGGAGATAATCGAGTTTGAAATTTTCAAACTTTAAATGCTCATAACTTCGAAACCAGAAGAGATACAGTTCTGCGCTTGTGCTCATTCGATTCAGCGCACTTTTTTCTATAAGGTCAAGTAATTTCAGGCATATCCGTGACACTTTTATATTTTCCAAAAAATTGAAAAAATTGCAGTTTTTCGATGTTTTTGCAAATCGGCGGCTTTTTGAGGCACTAAGAGCCTTCCGATGCGGTTAATATTACGTGTACTTACGGAAAAAATCACGCTGAATCCAATGAAACCACCCGCAACTCTGTATCTCCTTTGGTTTAGGAGTTAGACGCGTTTTTATAAATTTTTCTCGAAAAAATTAAAAACGCTATAACTTTAAAACTACAATACCTACAGACTTCTAGATAAGCTCATTCGATTCAGCATGATTTTTTGCATAGGACCAAGTCATTTTCAACCACATATTATATAAATTTCCGGTCGATACTGCACTTTATTTAAAACAAAAAAATAATCGTCGGCCCCCCCCCTGTAAAAATTTTCAAAATCGGAGTCTCCCAGAACGGGTCGATATTAAGGTTACCCGGTAGATTTTGACACGTTGAATCCAATGAGCACAGGCGCAGCTCTGTATCTTGCCTAGTTTCGGAGATAATCGAGTTTGAAATTTTTAAACTTTAAATGCCCATAACTTAGAAACCAGAAGAGATACAGTTCTGCGCTTGTGCTCATTCGATTCAGCGCACTTTTTTCCATAAGGTCAAGTAATTTCAGGCATATCCGTGACACTTTTATATTTTCCAAAAAATTGAAAAAATTGCAGTTTTTCGATGTTTTTGCAAATCGGCGGCTTTTTGAGGCACTAAGAGCCTTCCGATGCGGTTAATATTACGTGTACTTACGGAAAAAATCACGCTGAATCCAATGAAACCACCCGCAACTCTGTATCTCCTTTGGTTTAGGAGTTAGACGCGTTTTTATAAATTTTTCTCGAAAAAATTAAAAACGCTATAACTTTAAAACTACAATACCTACAGACTTCTAGATAAGCTCATTCGATTCAGCATGATTTTTTGCATAGGACCAAGTCATTTTCAACCACATATTATATAAATTTCCGGTCGATACTGCACTTTATTTAAAACGAAAAAATAATCGTCGGCCCCCCCCTGTAAAAATTTTCAAAATCGGAGTCTCCCAGAACGGGTCGATATTAAGGTTACCCGGTAGATTTTGACACGCTGAATCCAATGAGCACAGGCGCAGCTCTGTATCTTGTCTAGTTTCGGAGATAATCGAGTTTGAAATTTTTAAACTTTAAATGCCCATAACTTCGAAACCAGAAGAGATACAGTTCTGCGCTTGTGCTCATTCGATTCAGCGCACTTTTTTCTATAAGGTCAAGTAATTTCAGGCATATCCGTGACACTTTTATATTTTCCAAAAAATTGAAAAAATTGCAGTTTTTCGATGTTTTTGCAAATCGGCGGCTTTTTGAGGCACTAAGAGCCTTCCGATGCGGTTAATATTACGTGTACTTATGGAAAAAATCACGCTGAATCCAATGAAACCACCCGCAACTCTGTATCTCCTTTGGTTTAGGAGTTAGACGCGTTTTTATAAATTTTTCTCGAAAAAATTAAAAACGCTATAACTTTAAAACTACAATACCTACAGACTTCTAGATAAGCTCATTCGATTCAGCATGATTTTTTGCATAGGACCAAGTCATTTTCAACCACATATTATATAAATTTCCGGTCGATACTGCACTTTATTTAAAACGAAAAAATAATCGTCGGCCCCCCCCTGTAAAAATTTTCAAAATCGGAGTCTCCCAGAACGGGTCGATATTAAGGTTACCCGGTAGATTTTGACACGCTGAATCCAATGAGCACAGGCGCAGCTCTGTATCTTGTCTAGTTTCGGAGATAATCGAGTTTGAAATTTTCAAACTTTAAATGCTCATAACTTCGAAACCAGAAGAGATACAGTTCTGCGCTTGTGCTCATTCGATTCAGCGCACTTTTTTCTATAAGGTCAAGTAATTTCAGGCATATCCGTGACACTTTTATATTTTCCAAAAAATTGAAAAAATTGCAGTTTTTCGATGTTTTTGCAAATCGGCGGCTTTTTGAGGCACTAAGAGCCTTCCGATGCGGTTAATATTACGTGTACTTATGGAAAAAATCACGCTGAATCCAATGAAACCACCCGCAACTCTGTATCTCCTTTGGTTTAGGAGTTAGACGCGTTTTTATAAATTTTTCTCGAAAAAATTAAAAACGCTATAACTTTAAAACTACAATACCTACAGACTTCTAGATAAGCTCATTCGATTCAGCATGATTTTTTGCATAGGACCAAGTCATTTTCAACCACATATTATATAAATTTCCGGTCGATACTGCACTTTATTTAAAACGAAAAAATAATCGTCGGCCCCCCCCTGTAAAAATTTTCAAAATCGGAGTCTCCCAGAACGGGTCGATATTAAGGTTACCCGGTAGATTTTGACACGCTGAATCCAATGAGCACAGGCGCAGCTCTGTATCTTGTCTAGTTTCGGAGATAATCGAGTTTGAAATTTTTAAACTTTAAATGCCCATAACTTAGAAACCAGAAGAGATACAGTTCTGCGCTTGTGCTCATTCGATTCAGCGCACTTTTTTCCATAAGGTCAAGTAATTTCAGGCATAACCGTAACACTTTTATATTTTCCAAAAAATTGAAAAAATTGCAGTTTTTCGATGTTTTTGCAAATCGGCGGCTTTTTGAGGCACTAAGAGCCTTCCGATGCGGTTAATATTACGTGTACTTATGGAAAAAATCACGCTGAATCCAATGAAACCACCCGCAACTCTGTATCTCCTTTGGTTTAGGAGTTAGACGCGTTTTTATAAATTTTTCTCGAAAAAATTAAAAACGCTATAACTTTAAAACTACAATACCTACAGACTTCTAGATAAGCTCATTCGATTCAGCATGATTTTTTGCATAGGACCAAGTCATTTTCAACCACATATTATATAAATTTCCGGTCGATACTGCACTTTATTTAAAACGAAAAAATAATCGTCGGCCCCCCCCTGTAAAAATTTTCAAAATCGGAGTCTCCCAGAACGGGTCGATATTAAGGTTACCCGGTAGATTTTGACACGCTGAATCCAATGAGCACAGGCGCAGCTCTGTATCTTGTCTAGTTTCGGAGATAATCGAGTTTGAAATTTTTAAACTTTAAATGCCCATAACTTAGAAACCAGAAGAGATACAGTTCTGCGCTTGTGCTCATTCGATTCAGCGCACTTTTTTCCATAAGGTCAAGTAATTTCAGGCATAACCGTGACACTTTTATATTTTCCAAAAAATTGAAAAAATTGCAGTTTTTCGATGTTTTTGCAAATCGGCGGCTTTTTGAGGCACTAAGAGCCTTCCGATGCAGTTAATATTACGTGTACTTATGGAAAAAATCACGCTGAATCCAATGAAACCACCCGCAACTCTGTATCTCCTTTGGTTTAGGAGTTAGACGCGTTTTTATAAATTTTTCTCGAAAAAATTAAAAACGCTATAACTTTAAAACTACAATACCTACAGACTTCTAGATAAGCTCATTCGATTCAGCATGATTTTTTGCATAGGACCAAGTCATTTTCAACCACATATTATATAAATTTCCGGTCGATACTGCACTTTATTTAAAACGAAAAAATAATCGTCGGCCCCCCCCTGTAAAAATTTTCAAAATCGGAGTCTCCCAGAACGGGTCGATATTAAGGTTACCCGGTAGATTTTGACACGCTGAATCCAATGAGCACAGGCGCAGCTCTGTATCTTGTCTAGTTTCGGAGATAATCGAGTTTGAAATTTTTAAACTTTAAATGCCCATAACTTAGAAACCAGAAGAGATACAGTTCTGCGCTTGTGCTCATTCGATTCAGCGCACTTTTTTCCATAAGGTCAAGTAATTTCAGGCATAACCGTGACACTTTTATATTTTCCAAAAAATTGAAAAAATTGCAGTTTTTCGATGTTTTTGCAAATCGGCGGCTTTTTGAGGCACTAAGAGCCTTCCGATGCAGTTAATATTACGTGTACTTATGGAAAAAATCACGCTGAATCCAATGAAACCACCCGCAACTCTGTATCTCCTTTGGTTTAGGAGTTAGACGCGTTTTTATAAATTTTTCTCGAAAAAATTAAAAACGCTATAACTTTAAAACTACAATACCTACAGACTTCTAGATAAGCTCATTCGATTCAGCATGATTTCTTGCATAGGACCAAGTCATTATCAACCACATATTATATAAATTTCCGGTCGATACTGCACTTTATTTAAAACGAAAAAATAATCGTCGCCCCCCCCCCCTGTAAAAATTTTCAAAATCGGAGTCTCCCAGAACGGGTCGATATTAAGGTTACCCGGTAGATTTTGACACGCTGAATCCAATGAGCACAGGCGCAGCTCTGTATCTTGTCTAGTTTCGGAGATAATCGAGTTTGAAATTTTCAAACTTTAAATGCTCATAACTTCGAAACCAGAAGAGATACAGTTCTGCGCTTGTGCTCATTCGATTCAGCGCACTTTTTTCTATAAGGTCAAGTAATTTCAGGCATATCCGTGACACTTTTATATTTTCCAAAAAATTGAAAAAATTGCAGTTTTTCAATGTTTTTGCAAATCGGCGGCTTTTTGAGGCACTAAGAGCCTTCCGATGCGGTTAATATTACGTGTACTTATGGAAAAAATCACGCTGAATCCAATGAGACCACCCGCAACTCTGTATCTCCTTTGGTTTAGGAGTTAGACGCGTTTTTATAATTTTTTCTCGAAAAAATTAAAAACGCTATAACTTGAAAACTACAACACCTACAGACTTCTAGATAAGCTCATTCGATTCAGCATGCTACAATAAGCATATGTTATAATTTTACATAAATATAATAGTTATCTATTGTCTTTGGTCTAGAGTTCGACCGGGGGGGGGGGGGGGGTCGAACTCCGAAGTGAATTCCTAGCTACGGTCTTGTCTAGTTAATTGAAAAAGGTTCAGAATAAATGTTGGAGTATCACTATTAATTTAAGAAAATATCATTGTGTCGGATTTAAGCCGTCGAAAAACTTGCTAGGAAAGTTAAAAAAAAATTAACTTGTTTCTTACTCTATCCTATAGTGGCGTAGCGTGAACTAATTTAGACGTAGGCGAAGTCGCGTCAGCCAGGCCCTTTTCTTTCAGTTGTACCCAAGATCAATACAGTGATCCTACCATATTTTTATACAGGTTATATTTAGTAGGGTCTTTTAGGGTGCTGATCGTACTACTTATATAGCGTAGGTATACTATAGTTCATGGCATTTGACCTCAAGTCAGCACGCAAGGGAGTCTCGTGCGAGGCCCCCATAAAAAAATCTGACATATTTGGCGTTTCGTGTTCCTCTAGAAACAATCTTTCATTTTATGTACTTGACTCATTCTATCTCTTTATGACGATGGGTTTATAGCACTGGGCTCTTAGCTATTTATATCTATCTATATCTATTATTGTTACGTCTTAGACATTTTTTCATATATTATTTGATTATGTACATGACAAAACTATTGGTTCATTTTTTATGATTTGCAACTAAAATGCTCTTATTAACAAGCAAATAATCAAAGTTGTCTCAAAGAAACACATGTTCGCTTAGTGGAATGTGCGTGTAAAGTTAACTGAATACGATATACAACGACGGTGGTTCGTTGGTTAAAGACTTTGCCGTTGCGACACAGCGACACCAGTGATTGTGTTCAGAGCCAGCTGATGGACCATTGCTTTAACACGGCGACGAACAATTCCAGTACTGGACATTTTTTTTAAAACCGCCAACATGCCTAACGTTATTTAAGTCTGGAATCAATGCACGCTTTCAATTTATATCTAATGGCCATATTCACCGAACGTAGGTAGTATTTATTCGGTTCATTTGTTTCATTCATCCGAATAAATAACGATAATTCAATTCACTAAGCATAATTAAGTTTACTGCAACTATAAATCTATTCTGTCCAAATTCTCGGTTGTAAATATTTATTCACCTGAGAAAATAATAATTGCCGCCATATAGATTATAATACCTAACCTATAAACTTTGAGTATTTTGTCTGTAGTTTGCTCTTGTGAATTTATTTATGTGGTAGTTTTGTGTGCAATTGGGTTTGTGAAACTTTTTTTTGACGTTTACACTAACACCATCGATCTGATTTTTGGGTGAACGTCACAACATTCAACAAAAATACCAAGGAGTATAGTGCAGTGTATATTTATTCTTCAACTAACTATTTTAGCTGATAATTTGCTTAGTGAATTAAAGCAAGTTGATTCCAAGATTAGTAATTTCTATCTTTAATAGTGTTCGATAAATATGGCCATAAGAAAAATGGAATTTCGACTGAAAGCACCGCACACACGATAAAAACATTGCTAGAGTGACAAAGCTGTTTGTTCTGCCGTTTCAACTGTGGTAAAACCGTTCTCTAACTATTTCATGTTAACCTCAGACCCAAAAAGAGAGACGCAGTATATTTGGGTTTGTCTGTCTGTGGCCACATAACTCATCAATGAGTAATCGGCTTTTAATGTGGTTTTATTTTTACGTCAACATTTTTGCGAGAATGTTCTAGGTTAACCAGAATTGATTTGGCCGCAACCGTAACGGAGCTATTTGACAACCCCTGGTCCAACTGCAGAACACCATTCTTCTCAGAGCTAATTGAGCGAAGGCGACACGATCAGACATTGGCAAGGTGCACGGCTATCTAACTGCCACTAAAACCGTCTCCCACTTACTATCCAAGCTTCAATATACAGTACGGTTAAGAATTTCATACGTGAACTATTATAACCAATATGCCATATGGGCTTTACTTTTAAACCATAAAGTTACGTGCCTAATATACCTATATATATTTTTAGTTGCCTGATCACCCTGTACTGGTTTGAATAAAGATGTATATTATAAAAATTCTATATTATTTCTTCATCTGAACTTGTGAATGCCATATTGGGTCTGTTCAAACTTTCAAAATTGAGCTTTTTTTTTACATTTCACATATCCCTTGTGTATATAGGATCACTTTGTTGTTCATATGTCTGCCTGTCTCTCTATCTGCTAAGACACCTTTTGACGTGATAACGTCTTATAAATTGATGAATCACCAATCTTATAAATTGATAAAACACCGGCTGCATGCACGAAAAAGTGTAACGTTCCTAACGTTCCGCCTAACCCTGTGCGTGCTTTTCTCGAAAACGGCCCTAACGATTTGGATGAAATTTACTGAAAAGGCATTTTGGGGGGCAAAAAATCGTTTTAGCTAGGTCTCATCTCTCAAAAAAATCGTTTTCTTACAAATTTTATCATTATAAAAATCAATTTTTTGACGTATGAAAATACTTAAATATTGTAAGTAGGTTTTGGAATTTTATATAAACAGTGAAACAATTGTTTTCAAAATATTATGACAGTTAATCTTTGAGACTTAAAATAAATACGAAAGAAAGAAAGTTAAAAAAAACAATTATATTATAAGTGGTGAGTAATTTTAATAAACAAAATTAACCTAAATTTGAAGCAAAAAATGCAATATCATAGATTCGAATTATTATAATTATTATATAAATTATAAATTTAGGTTATGTATTACGGAATACTTACGTTATCACGTAAAACTATCGTCCGTAAACCGACTTTACAGACAACCAATTTTTTTTTCAAGAACGGCTAGAGGTAACAAGTTGAAATTGATATTAAATACTAAAATCTATCAACTCATAGTTCTGTAAAAAATTCAAACTTCTAAGTCAATGCAATAAAAAGATACAGCCGCTAATTACGCCATTAGTTTTTGTAATACGCTGCATCTTTAAAACTGTGTCGCCATCCTACACGATGATTGTAAACTATTTTAAATTGTTATAATTGTACGAAACCCTCAAGGTGCGAGTTTCATTCGCACTTGACCGCTTTTTATGTAGAGTTTTTAACGTTAATAGTAACATAGTTTCTTGGAAACTGCAATTCGTTAATGAAAATGAATTCGGATTATTAACATTTATTATTTTTTATTACTCATGCGGGAAAAGTGGTATCTTTACGCATGCTGTTACGGTTGAAAAGTGGCTATTTTCATTTGCGTGCGCAAACTTTGTCGCACTGAAATTATTGTTTGCCGCACGCAAATTCAGAGTTACCATAGTTACCAATACTGAATTAAAATTGAACATTTGTTCTGGGAATTTTAATTTATTCGTAATAAAAAATAGTATGTGCAACTCGTGCGGCATTGTCGCACTAGTTACACAATACCACTACCATTTAATATTGTTACGGATTTATCATTTCGAAAATCGACGTGATGGTGATTCTATAGAGCTCGTAAAGCTAGCGTTCTTAAAAAACTGAGCTTACTGATTTGTTGGTATGAATTTAGTGGAGAACCGCTATAATAAAGTTACCTCTAATGGCGCGATTGTGTGTGGTGGTTTTGTGTTGGTATGGTGGTCTGCACCCTGCGTTAATACTATAACGCCGCCCGGAAAATAATGATCACCGTATCAAACACACATTTATATTATGAAATCTCTATATCCTGGTGTTTTATTTGTTAGAATAACGGAGATTGCAGAATAGCTGAGGGTATTAGAAAATATTTTTAACGCTTATATTTCTGTAAATTCACAAAAACTATAAATGGGCTATATTAATTTTTAAGGATATCAACTTTGCTTTACCTTTTTGGCTTCAAGCAACAATCTTTATCTTGAGTTTTTGAAGTTTAAATTTGAAGTTTATTTTTTTTAGTGTTCAAATAATAGTCGAGAATAAAAGTGCTCGTAAGCTTTTAATATAAAACTCGTAAATAATAATTCAAAATTAGAGATTAAAAATAAGTATGAGTTTAATGCTTGAAATTTAAATATGAATGTTTAATAACAAAATGTAAAAACAGTGTTATTCGAATAATAGATAGCAACATTGTTCAACACACAATCTGATAAAACTAGATAGCAATAGTTGATAGCAACGCACAATCATTTTCAAGTCAATCTATTGTTTAAAATTAAAATACTTCAGCATTCGTCGATTCAGTGTGGTACTGGATCACGAAAACAGAACTAAGTTAGAGGGTTTACTTCAGAAATCAATTAAAAACCATACAATTCAGGCCTCCACTGCATTTTATGTGAAAATGCGTTCGAAAAATTAAAAAATTAGAAATTTTAAATATCTACTTACATTGGATGTACTTCCTCTATAGTCTATACTATACTTGATTGAACAGTAACAACTAACAAGGCACAATTTGTTTACTTGAAAGACGTCTATCAGCAAATCATGTTAAATCTATAAATAGACATAATTTTGAGGTTAAAAAATGCACATTATACGAAAAAACTACCACGCACTTAACATATTGATAATAGCACTTAATTAATGTGAATTTATAGCACATAAGTTCAAATATATACAAAATAAAGTCGATAGTTAGTCAAAAGTGTTTTTGAAATTATTATTACAGTAATAAAATCTGTAAATGAAATGCTATTAGTGGAGATGCGCGTATGAATCTTTAGACGCACGGACCTATTTGATAACCTTACAAAATGTAGAATATTTTTGCAAATAAAACTTATGAAATCGATCAGAATCTGTTCTAAAATATTAAAAGCGACCCAGAATCACTAATTATGCACATTTTCAAAAAGAAAAACAACTGAAAAACATTTAAAAACAAATATAAGTAAGTTTTGCAGGCTTACCCCATCATTCGATATGTGAATATTCTATTTCAAATCATCACTAACATTGTTTGTAATTTCACATATAATTTATGACAGAATGACCACAATTACTTTCACTTCAAGATTACATATAATTTTGCCCTTTTTGAGGCAAAAAACTTTAGTTTCCTGAAGCTCACAGTCTCACAATACTCGAATAAAATCTAACGTCAGTTGACTGAAATGTAGCACTACAACCGCTTTCGTAACAAGGTTTTTAATTGGCTGAAGAATTAGCGCTAATTTCAAATTATTGTTTTGAAATCTCATAATGTTCACTAATGTTTGTTTATATTAATTTACTTGATTTATTTGTTTTTTTATGAATATTATTTTGATTAGTTTTTAAATGATTCAATTGCATTATGTTTGAATGTGCGTATTTTAAGTGTTTTTATCATCAAACAAAACTTAAGATGGCTGATTTGAACTATTAAACAGCTCGACACCCTCTACTTTTTTGTTTTGTAGAGCCCCCTGAAGACAATTCCGAAGAAAAATCGCCTCTTTCTATTTTTGTTGTTTGCATGTTCAATGTTGAATACGTCTTGGAGTAATTTGCAGGGAGTTTAACGATTTTAGTGATTCTGTTAAATTATTTTTTTAATATTGCAACGACTGACGAGAACATTTATGTGAGCGGACCTTAGATTTTTCTTATTCTGATATATAAAACTGAATATAAAGAAATTAACTTAATTAAAGATGGGCTACTAGGCAGAGCGGAGGGGGCGGGGGTCAAAAAGTAGACTAAATAGAACTACACGGTTTATGGAAAGCCCCTAATAACGTAATATGGTTATTTTTCAAAATAACGAATCAGAAATGAAAAAGAGTGAAGTTGAGAATTCATCAAGTGTATCAAAATGTGCAATAAAATATAATAATGTACGATATAAAATCTGACACCGTTTATTTGAAGATAGTCACATTAATATACATATAACGCGAGTCCCCTCTGCATAACAATTCAGTTATATAACAGCGATATGTTATATAACATTCATACGCACATGTAGATATCTATGGCCACAAACTAAAATTACGTATGTCGAGTTTTCCACATTTTCCCCGTATTTTCAGATAGATTTAAGTAAAACTTCTTCAGGTGCATTTTGTGAATTTCGTCACGAAATCTTATAACGTTTTTTCGCGGCCTAGACCTACTTGTACTTCCTATACTTGTATATGTAGCAACAGATTACAAAATCCACATACTGCGAAAGTCGTTTTTTTTAAATGAATTATACGGAACTTAGTTTAGTTAATACAAATAAATAAAATCGTAACTTAGTACCTATGTAACTGACAGTTTTAAAGATTCCTAGAACTAATTTTCAGTTTTATTATTTTTTAAGAGAACTGTAATCTTTACGTGGTAGGTATGTATTGTTTAAATGTGTTAAGTAAAAACGTGTTGTCTCACTATAAATTATATTTCAAAATTCCGTATCTCTGACTAGAATCTCTATTAATTTAATTTATTGTAGATCATAGATGCTCGACAACTAAATATATTCTACAAAATAGAGTTAAAAAAAATTACCTGAAGACATTGACTGTGCCAGATTTCCTGAAGTGACACTAGTTTGGTTATTACTTGCATAAATCGACAAATTTGAGTTGACGGACGAAAACCAAGAACAAGTAACTTTTCGCTTTATGCGTAACAAAATAAATTATTATATACCGTATGGAGAGTAGAGGTAAAGTATTTTAAAGTATTATATGGGGGTAAAAATGAAAAAGCGTCAAATAACTGTTCAAAAATTGACTAGAATGGCGCTAGTGAAAAAGTGTTTAATGTAAACCAATGTAAACTTAGCAGTTGTAGACGAAGTGAAGTGTGTTGAAAGGAAATATTTAATATTATTGGCGATTAGAGTAGTTCATTAATTCACAGTAAATAAAACCTCAATCACTTTCGTAGACAAACATTATTTGGTAAATATAACCTATAGAATCATCAGAGAGAAATTGACACTCTTCCTACGGTAGCGCCAACTTAATTCCACTCTTTTTGACGGACACTTTTCATACGCAGAGACTGTTCTCCTTATTCTCTACCCTCCATGATATATCAAAGTGACGATTGCCGTTCAGTGCCCATTTCTGTCACAGTGTTCGCGATCTGTCAGCTCCCTCTATATTTCCACCCCGTGCACGTAGTCTATAGAAACAATTATATCTATGAAAATGATGACATAACCGGTTTTGGCTTGTGACCATAAATAATATATTATAGGCAGTGTATAGTTAACGTAGTATACGTTTGTAATATAGGCCACAATATTAATTACATAATAATGGGTGTATAATCATTATTCATTGCTTTAAATGATACAACACGGACCCCGGTACAATATCTCATTTTCACCTACCGCTTTCACAGTGGCGTACACACGTTTTTTTTTTCACAGATTAAATCCTCTTCTGGTGTTACTTCTCTGTTTGTTTCAATTGTGTCACTATATTTGCCTGTTTCTCTTTGTCGCCTAAAACTGTACAAGCGCACCTTTACCTTTGTTCTGTAACTAATAAGCTGCTTTTAACAGAACCATTATTTGCGGTGTTCTATTTTTGTACTTAAAAAATGAAAAACAAAACCCTTATACTTCAGCACAGGTTTTCCTTGGAAGGAACCTATATACTTTAATTTATGTGTATTTTGTTTGTTTATAAATAACTGTATTTTCATGGAAACAATAAATTATTATTATTATTATTATTACTTTACTTGCGGTCCCGCCCGGTTTCACCCGGGTACAAAAGCATGAATGGGTGGGGCGGACATTAGTACGCACGTTCATCTTAATTTATATTTATGATGAGCGGAGTTACCGTTCAAAAGTTTTTGTCGGACGGACAAATTTTGAGTCGAAAAAAATATTTTTTACTTTTTAGTTCGTTATAAAGCGTGTTTTTTAGTTTTTTTTTACACTATATTTATATTTCACTTTTTAGTTTGATATAAAGCGTGTTTTTTAGTTTTTTTTAAACTATATTTATTTTTCACTTTTTAGTTCGATTTATTGTCAAAAATTTGCCGAAAAATAACATTTTTTTTATTTCGGCGTGGACGGGATTAGAACCCACGACCGGTGAATCCGAGAGTTGACGTCAGCGAAGACTAGCGCCTTAGGCCTAGTTTATATGAGAGGCGTTCAACGCGCGTTGGCCCAACGCGCGTTTACAGTTTCTATACAATTGTATAGGACTGTTTATATGATAACGCGCGTTGGTGGCGCGTTGAACGCGCGTTATCATATAAACAGTCCTATACAATTGTATAGAAACTGTAAACGCGCGTTGGCCCAACGCGCGTTTACAGTTTCTATACAATTGTATAGAACTGTTTATATGCTAACGCGCGTTGGTGGCGCGTTGAACGCGCGTTATCATATAAACAGTTCTATACAATTGTATAGAACTGTTTATATGATAACGCGCGTTCAACGCGTCACCAACGCGCGTTAGCATATAAACAGTTCTATACAATTGTATAGAAACTGTAAACGCGCGTTGGGCCAACGCGCGTTGAACGCCTCTCATATAAACTAGGCCTTAGACCGCTCGGTCAACGATTGCTCTTACAGTAGTGGCGTAACATACTAACAGTAATAAACCACTTGCTGTAGTCCAAACGATGTTACAAACAAACATACATGCTTACATACATACAAACTTACAAGTGAAACTAATATATAAAGCGTGTAAAAAGAGGCAATTATTCTATGGCAACCATATGTTTACATAGATTTTGACGTCACACTACGGTCTAATCAACGGTATTTAGATACTTTGTATTTAGCGCGTGTTTTTTGCATTTTTGTTTAATTAATATTATTATTCAGCAAAAATTTAAATATAAACAAAAACTGTTTAGAGTTTAATCAATTGCAATAAAAATTCCAAAAAATAATATTTGAACTAAATATAAGTTACATGCATGTACCCTATTAGCTCCGTGCGTGCGTCACTGGTAACACACCAGTATACGGTGATCGGAACACTGGCTGAATGAATCCTTAAAGGAGCTTTAATAAGCTTAACAACTTCACGAGGGTGCGACTCTATTACATACCCTTCCAAACACACGCTGTAATGTGGTGTGCATGTATTGTGTATAATAAAACCACGTGATCAGTGTATCTGTTGTTTCCTGTCGAGTGAAGGAAGTTAAAATTACATTATTTAGCGCGAAAATTAAATAAATAGAGCATTACATTATTTCAATTACTTGACTTCTTTAACGATACGGAAATAGAGAAATTAAGATTAATTAAATATCAATATTATGACAGATTGCAACAGCGCCAGTTTTAACTGGAGTGACAATACAAAGTGCTTAAAAATTGGCAAAAAAAAACAGCAGCAGGTGATTCCTTTGTTAATTTTATTAAAAAAAGTTCCTGTGATCTGGGATCCTAAAACGCCTTGTTACGGAGTTCTTAAAATTAACTAAAGAATCCTTTCTCGTAATTTGTCGGCATCATTTTTTAACACCCTATATATATGATTAGTTATTTTTTCATTCCAGCCCTGATTTATTCAACTAGATTTAGGTTTGGCAGCGAAATTATCAATTGCAACAAATTTCACACGTGACACTGTATATCTATTACAGTAGATCAAACTATTTCATAAATCGCATGCAAATTTCAAAATATTTTATCAATAAAACATATTTTAACTAATAAAAAACTGACATACAATTATATACAAAACCAGCACAGTACGAAAGATCAAAGCTTACGTATGTATATTGTATAATCTGCCAATATGGAAAAAACAGACAATTTGTACACAAATAAGCCATATGGTGGAAGCACTATGCTTTTTGGTGGAAGCGACGGTTTTTTCTACATTTTTGTCGTTTGTTCAATTTTTCCAAAATAACATTTACTGTATTTAAGAAAATCATTCTTTGCACATTACTCGTACTGAAAGTCGTCGTGAGGTAAATTGAAAATACATAAATAATTATATTTACAAAAAGTTATTGATAATTAAAAAAATATTTATACCTACTGTATTTTTTTTCATCTTAATAACGTTATTCATGTTTATAACTTAAATATGTGTATAAATATAAGTTTTGAAAATAAACCTCAAATATACCTTTTTCTGTCTATAAATCTGTCTCAAAGTTTGCAAACATGTTCTAAGACCAGAGCAACTTAAAACGTATGAGCGTTCCAGTCTGTGAAAAGTAACTACTTTTAAATAATTTTTGAGCTGTGGAATTATAATTCCTACGCCTAGTACAGTTTCCGATAACGACTGTAAATGAAATGCAGAAAAAAAAATCAAAACATATATCTTAAATATTATAAATAAATGAATATTTTAATCGTAATATTTATGAATTGGAAATAACGAAAACACTTTGTGAAATTAAATACAGTTATTCTATTGATATAAATCATTGGATGCATTGTGTCTGCAGTGCGATGCGAGAGCTGATGTCCACCTCGGACAATAACGACTCATTGCCAATGGCTCTGTAGATCATGATAGCAAAATGCACATTGCCCATGTACATACATATATCACAGTTGGTCCTGTCTCAGTTTCCTATCGTCTATCACCCAGTCATGGCCAAACTATCAAAATCGTGACATCTAGCGCCATTGACCGGCGAACCCACTGCCACTTTTATACATTGTGTCAAATGGGACAACTAATAAAAAAAAATTATGTGCAACATCAAAGTTTCAAACCAAATGTGAAAAAAGAAAAGTTAAAGTTTATAAAAACTGATCAAATAGTTCAATAATATTAGCTGACATCACTATTTTTTAAATATTATATTACAATTAATAATGCAGCATTGACGAATTGTATTTTTTTCCTTTGATTTTATGTCAGTATACATGTACCGTAAAAATGGCAGCTTTCGCCGCTAAACGCGCACGGTCGTTCAGCGTCTCCCTTCAAAGCAATTGCACATAGCGAATAGGGGATATTTAGAATATCTGTTTGTTTTCAGAGAATACGTGGCAAAGAAAATAGTGAGCTCCAAATTATTGGAAAATTAATAAACTTTAATGATGCAAGCAAATAAAAATAACAAAAACTAGGAATCTTTTCAAAATTTGATTTAATCTTAAAATTTCTAAGAGCGTGATTAGATTTGGGATGCAGGTAATAATTTGGAATATGAGTGTTAACACTATGTATTCTTGGTGCGACTGTAATGACCATCAAGAATCAAGAGCGCTGCTTGGAAATTCTTCGGTTAGTTTCACATATTCTACGAAGTCCTGAAACCATTGCGTAAGTTAATGAAATACGAAAGTTATTACACGCTTTATATTAGTTTCACTTGTAAGTTTGTATGTATGTATGTTTGTTTGTAAACTCGTTTGGACTACAGCGAGTGGTTTATTACTGTAGTATAATATGCCAGCATTGTAACTACAGTGGCTAGCCGTGCGGTCTAAGACACGGGTCTTCGCTGACGTCAAGTCTGGGAATCACGGGTCGTGGATTCTAATCCCGTCCACGCTGAAAAAAAAATGTTTTTTTTCGACAAATTTTTGACAATAAATCGAACTAAAAAACACGCCTTATATCGAACTAAAAAGTAAAAAATAATTTTTTTTTTAAATAAGCTTAAAACAATAATGTATAAAAAATACAAGTATTATTGTGAAAAAAGCGTGGGACGCTCGATGTACGAAAATGTGGAACAAAGCGCCCCACGCTTTTTTCACAATAATACTTGTATTTTTTATTCATTACTGTTTTAAGCTTATTTAAAAAAAAATATTTTTTATTTTTTAGTTCGATATAAAGCGTGTTTTTTAGTTTTTTTTAAACTATATTTTTTTTAGTACTAGTTGTTTCGTAAACGCAAGACAGCTAAACGAGATTAATGTACATACCGTAGCTCTAAAATGATGATTAAATACATTGGGAAAGTGCTTATTTGTGCTCTAAGAGTATTCCGAAAACATTGATAATAAGTGCAGGTTTAGAAAAGATGCTTTTTCATTTTTTTGTTTGCCAGTGGCCGCTGCATTATTACATCTATTAAATCGGACACACACATACAAACAAATATATATATTCATGTTTTGACTGTGTGAGTGCGCTATGCGTCTTACAGAAGCAATAGCGATGTCCGACACAACTGCCTTTTTACGACGGAACATAATGTCTTTCGGTCTATCCTCCGGGCCCCGAACGCCCGCACCCGCACGTCACCCGAAGCCCGGAGCCAGCGCCTGCTATGTACTGCCATCGGTTTTATGGTCGATGTCCAGTCAATAAATAGTGAAGCGAGTTATTGAGCGTCACCTTATATTACATTACATTATGCACCCGTTCTGATTGTTGTGTACAGATATAAACCAGCGGTACACAAACTGTTCATCTTGAGTGAACTGTTTTATCGACTCCTCTGACTAGACTGTAGAGATAACTCCACTCTTGATGTCAAGAACTTTGCTAGAAATTGCAAAATGGATTCTAGCATAAATATGAGAAAAAACTTCTCTTTTCCTCGCGAGCGTGTCCTATGCTGGATTACACAAATTAGCATTGTCAAAAAATCTGATTTGACGATGACCTTAGACTGTGATCACACAAATTTTTCCATAAGAAAAGCATTGTAGAATTCATTAATCGGCAATTTAGAATGTTTTAAGTAGATCCTGGTCGAAAAATAATTGATTAATTGAAATGATAGTTTTTTTAAAACTGGTGTATTCTACATAGTTTTTTGTACAATTTTCACTTCTGGAAATCATTTTCCTGCACAGAGAAACTTGTTTTGTCTTCCATGAATACAGAGATGAAATATGTGGGATGATTTTAGAGCATATCTCATTATGTTCTCATAACAGGAGGCTATTATTCCCGGCCAATGCCGGGTAAATACGGTTATATTGAATTAAAAATGTTCGTGACAGCCTAATATATCTATCTTTAATAGTCTGAAAGCCGGTGGACACAGTTGTGTCCACGGTAAATACAGTTGTGTTCACGGTGGATGCAGTTATGTCCACGGTGAATATCTACAGTAATATCTACGGTTGCATTTTTAGGATAAATAATTTTATTAAACAGATTAAGTCAACGCGTGCGAAGCTCATTTTGTATACGGATAACTGTTAACTATCGATTTACATAAAAAAATTAGAATTTCGCGATGACGGTACTTTCAGTGTCATCGGCTCCCTACCTAATAGGTAATCTACAAGCCGGACCGGGCTGTTAGAAAATATAGTATAATACGCGCCATGGATCTAAAAGGTTAAGAAGTTAGTCACAAACAGCGTCGCAAAGGCACATTTTAGAGCCGTTGAGGCTCCCACCACCTCCCAGCTACCTGCACGGAACGTGCGCTCGTCGGTGATTGGTCGTGATCGCTCGTTGCCTTTGTCACTTGTCGCTTTCCTGCTTTAAAGTACAGTCGAGTGCGCTATTGGCAAGTTGTTATAGTTATATTAGTTTTGTTAAGTTGCGAGTTTGTAGTTTTTCAACAGACTGTACATGCGCAAGCCCGCATTCGCATCTAACTTCCGAGCCTTTTAGATTCGTGGCGCGTATTATACCTACAGTAACGAATACATTTTTCGCTTTGTAAAGACTTGCTTGCAAATACCTAGTGTCTTCTTTCTACGTCGTATTTGTGATACAGAAGTCTATATGGGCGGAACATAGAACGCGTGTGTTACAAGAGAATGGTAAATTGCGTCGGATGTCCGGCGATTGGCGGCCCTTTTGGTAATCATTACACTTTCTAATCAAGATCGTTGTGATTCCGTTTTCGATCGATACAGCATAATATGTAATACTATACGCTTCGGTCGAATATTAAGGCCTCTCGCCCGCCAATAAATACCCACACGAACCGAGACACAGTGTAAATGATATATATTTTTTTTTTTTTTTATTTTAAAAGGAGCGAATCGGCTTCTATGGCCATTATCGCGAAATATGATATATTTTTCTTTTTATTTGAAAACAAACAACACAAAATGTGCTTCAACCCAAGGATTATTAGCACTGTACATGGTATATAACAGGTATATAACAGGTAATTACAATAATTATAGGTAAGTATAAAGATATATTTTTTATTTAGATTATAGTGCTTCGACTACTTAGCACGTAATACATTACACCTACATAATAGGCTAATAGACTAAAAAAAAAGTTAATGTTATGTTAGTAGAGCAAATAAAATGGCACTTAAATTACTTCACTCTGATTTCAAATAAGCTCAAAAAGAATTTTTGAAATGTTTATATAAGTCCCGCCCCGTTAAAAATGTTTTTGCTCTATCATTTTTGACGTCATAATTTTCTGAACGTACGTTTATATCATCTACTAATAAAATAATATAAATCCAGAAACAGGCTGTTGAAAAATATTGTTTTGTAAACAATCTAAGCTGTGTTTCTTTGGTTATATTTATTTAATAAATAGAAATACTAACTACTGACGTAATGCGATGTTTAAGGTCACGTGACACATAAATTAAAAAGGATGAGTTATTTATTTATTTAAATACGTTTACGAAACTTATATATAACAAAAATAACAATTCTAAAAATATTTTAAGGCATAAGCTTTCATTACAACAATTCTATTCTAGACGCTATGAAAAACATAATATCTCACGTAATTACGAAATAATATGTTAATAGAAAACAGATAAGTACAATAATTAATTAATTAACAGTAGTATGGTTGATCCGGCTTCGCACGAATTTGTAGATTGCCACCGTTTTTTGGTCGACTTGCTAAATTGGTCACCACGAAAAGTGTTTTTTATTTATATAGCCAAAGTCCATCCTAAAGGTCCATTCTAAATATTGGTAAAAAAAATTTTGAAATCGGATGAGTAGTTTTGATGATTACTTTCTACATCCAAACCTACAAACTTTACCTCTTTTAAATATTAGTATAGATTTTGATTATTAATTTTGGATTATGTTTTTTTTTTTGTAAATGGCTTTCTTTATTTAATTTATGAGCGACATTGACGTCAAATAAGATAGTTTTAAAAAAATCGTTGAAATAGCAAAAATTTGAGAAACGTTAAACACATACAATTTTAAGAGCAAACAAAAATTACAGACGTTTGTTTGACCTCGTTTGAATCAGCATGCCATTTTCTACGAGCAAAGTAAGTTTGACTAAATTCTAAGGAAGTTCGATTTTAATCAAAAATTCGCGTTATAATCTTTGTTATATTTTTAGGCGCGACCCAAGCTTTAGCTGGAAGCGCCTATATGTACTCGCTTTTTCTGTGAATCTGTGTGTCACGTTTTTTTGTGTCACGCGCACAGCCCGAACGCCTTAACCGATTTTAAAAAACTTTTTTTTTCGATTCGTCTCCACGTAACTTAGCTTGTAACGTCGGCCGATTTTTGAAATTGAAAATGTTACAGATGCTATATAGTCTAATGTGAGATGCTCCATTAAATAACACGAGTATCTCAACGAACAGGTTTTTTGTTCCGCGTGCTGTGCAGGTCGAGCAGGTTTATGCTTGACAAGTGTGTGCGATCTTTAAACCCAGCATCATGCAAAAATTCTAATATCTGATCAAGCATGCAGGGAACGTGTAGCCATATAACATGTGAATGTATACACATTATTCTGAGGACAAAAGGTTACAAAATGTGGCTCGTAAAACACGAGGCGTGGACATAATAAATGCCCGCAGAAGAAACGCAAATGCAGAGTAACATTTGCAAGTAACTGCCCAAACGCGACGTGCCCCGTCTTGGGGTGAACTGACCGGTGTATCACCACAATACGGTCAACACGGATCATCCGTCTTTCGAGTTCTCTAAACTCACTGAAATTACATATTTTTGTACGCAGTCATTTATTTTTTTTTAGTAAACTATTAAAATACAATTATATATTCGCCATTTTTTGACAATATCGCAAACTGTCTTGAAAAGAATGGTTTCCTGCAGTGCCAGTTCCAAAGAAAGAAAGGTTGCCATGTTTTTAAGCCTTTACCTTCCTTTAAATTACTGTTCAATAAGTCAGAATTCCTAATTCTGTCTCATTTTCAGTACGAAGTAAATATTTCTACATGATTTAATTAAAAATAGCAAAACCAGTCTTTTAATGCATAATTAATTCTTCTATTGATTAAAGAAACGGAACATTGTAATGTACCTACTCCAAACATTTTTTTTAATTGATGTTTTCATTTTACTACTTTCGACAAGTCATAAATCACACTTCTCCACACTAGGAAAGTTTTTCTCTGCGCATAACCCGAAAACGCTAAGTAATTTAATAACTTAATAGGGAATTCGAATGTCTCATAGTATCCTAGTAGAGCATAGCTCGGGAAACGTTACGTTCTAATTATATATATTAATACGCTAAGGTTTAAGATGTTTGCTTCCCTTTTTAGAAAAAACCTCACAATTTCTCCACATAAATTATATATCATTTTACAGATAATTGCTTGCTCTACTGACATCGACAACAAAAAAATTTATTATTGCTTTTGTTTTTGTAAATTAATTAAAATACAGCAACGCTGAACAACGTCTGCCATCTGACGGCTTTAATTTTGAAACAACGTCAACACTTCGATCTGTCATCTGACCTTCATATTGTAATAAGTACAACAGACACACTACTGCATACTGCCATCCGACGGCTTTAATTTTGAAACAGCGAGCAACGCTGAACAACGTCACAGCAATGCTGCATGATGCCATCTGACGGCTTAGCTCAACGCTTTTGCTACTTGCGCCTCTATATGACAATTTTAGTAAAATATTTCTTCGATCTGTCATCTAAGCTTCATATTGTAATACAACAAAAGGAAGAACGTTATAAGCAGTGTGCAAAATTAGAAACGAATTGAATACCTGCAATCATATTTAAAAAATTATTTTGTAAAGTGATAATTATTATACTTATTTAGTGCGAATAATTCGCACAGGTCACACTAGTATAATAATAATGTGTTTAACGTCCGTTTCTCGACTATGTCATAACAGACGCCATACGCACCATTACTATTTTCCATCTAGCATACACTTCCCGTTATTCTCTACATTTTTCAACTTCAACTTAATAATTACTAGCAATGGGCGAATGAAGGAACTTTAGGACTTTAAGATAAGGTAGGTAAATTTTTAATAAGGTACCATCTCGATATTTATCTGGAATTATTGTGGAGAAACCTCAACAAGATGGACGGTACAGGAATTTAGGTTTCTTGGCGAGAGGCAGCAGGAAAAAGTCCCAGCCACACCTGCCCCCGCCGGGATTCGAACCCAGTACCTCCTGAATGCGAGTCTAGTGTTCTCACCACTACGCTACACCGACCGGTAACTCTAATATTATAATCAGCCCATGAAACGTTTCTTTCTCCGTATAAAATACACATTTTAAAAGCTCTAATAGCTATTTATTGAAAAAAATTGGTTGTCTGTAAAGTCGGTTTACGGACGATAGTTTTACGTGATAACGTATTCCGCTTGAATATCATATTTAATAATACATAACCTAAATTTTAGTAGCTGTCAAACTTGGGCCGATCGTGCTTCTCTACTATCGCTTATACTGCGCTCTCGCTTGCACGCACAGGGTCAGGCGAAACGTTACGGTGTTACACTTTTTCGTGCGAGCAGCTGGTGTTTCATCAATTTATAAGACGTTATCACGTCAAAAAATTGGTTGTCTGTAAAGTCGGTTTACGGACGATAGTTTTACGTGATAACGTATTCCGCTCGAATATCATATTTAATAATACATTACTGCGCTCTCGATTGCACGCACAGGGTCAGGCGGAACGTTACGGCGGAACGGAACGTTACACTTTTTCGTGCGTGCAGCTGGTGTTTCATCAATTTATAAGACGTTATCACGTCAAAAATACTACATAGAAATGAGATTTACTAGAATTTAGAAAAAAAAATATATGCAAAGTTGAATTATTATGCGCTAATAAAATCGGTTTGTTATTACAAACGTCGTCCATCTGTTGTCTGCCTGTGGCACATATAGAGGAACAGAGGATCATATAACTGTACGGACGGACGACGTCCGAGCGGACAGCGGTGCATTTTTATTATAATACGGAAACACTAAAAAACATGTGCCTCTATCGTATCCGGACTCGGGTTGCTCTTTGCTTCTTCGCATACACTAGGGCTGGACAACATTGAAAAATATTTTTGTGATTTCATTTGGAAATTTTGGTTATACATATCCTACACGCAGATTTATTATTTTATGAGAAAATACACTTTTAAGTAACGTAACCAAGTTGTTTGTCTTCTTCCAATGTAATTCAAAGATACGAAAACGGCTAGCGTCATTATCAAACATCAAACCAGCAAACTAATAGCATTCCAGTGTTTAGTTTTTTTTTTTTAATTCTCGAGCTCATATCGGTCGGTTTTTGTATATGCTATTATACACATAGACGTTGATTATCTCAGCTGTTGAGCGTATATTATAATCCACAATTTATCTACCAACAAACTCAAATGAACAACCTCCTGATTGATACTTATTGTGTTTCTCAACGTCGTTCATTGGTTCTTGTTTTACCGTGTGACGTAATACCGCTATTGGTGGAGTCAGAATACGTCACGGCCTACGCCAAAAGTTACTGTTTAAAATTAACAAGTAATTTTTATATGACGTAAAATTGTGAACGCCTTTTGTCAAATCCTTATCATTCCTGTTAAACTGTGTCTTAGACAGCCTTGCCAGGTATCCTGATTTTTGCACGGGACGTCTTTTTACTACTTGATTACAAAATATCGAGATTTTTCTATCTTTAAATTTAATATGAACGTACAATACATACATATATCTTCCGGAATATGTTCTTTAAATGATGATGAAAACCGCATCAAAATCCATAGTGTAGTTTTAACTAAGCGAAAAAACAGACTGCTTTATACTGTTTAGAGATTATCAAGACATAATGTCAGCCCTGATATACCACCTACTATAGAAATACTACATATATTCCGTTATAGAACTGAAGCTTCATACTACATACCAACTTTTTTTGAAATATCTTGTAACACACGATACACGTATAAAATTGTAAACGTGGAAGGCATAAACAAAACAGTTGACAGTGTAGTGTTTAGAGTCGATGTTTCGATCATCTATAAACTAACTTATGAGGTTGAAGAAACTACAAAACACTTTTTTGATTAAATGTTAGTTTATACAATAATAATGGTTATGACTCATTTCCAGAATAGAAAATTACTTTCCTCAGTGAAGTACAGTGTCCAGTAAGTATATTTTCATTAACGTCTTGAGTTTTTAGGTATTGGTAACTGATTAATTGAGATATGATATCTAGTATCAATAAATTAAACCATATAAACTTGCAATTATCTAGTTATGTGTACGGTGTTAACATTGGCATTTAATTTTAATTAATGAATTGCTAGAAAACAAAGTTACAAAAGAAATTAGTTTACAAGTATCGCTTAGGATGCCGTCACTTTTGTTTACTTTCGACACTTTCAATGAAGCGTGTGTTACAAAAACTAAGTTGAGTTAGAGGTTTCTACAAGACTCAAATCTTCTTGGTTTCCGGGCTTGTATGCTGTGGTTCATTGGTGTTACTACCTGACGTATCGTCTGCAACTGCGGTAGACATTATCAAAGGCGATGTGGTAGCGGGCGAAGTTTCCTTCTAGACTGCTCACAGGTAAGTGTGTCGACAAGTGTAGTACTTCCGTCTTTTATAGTCAACGTGCTCGTGTTCTCTACTCGGTCGTACTATTCTCTTCTGTGATTGGTCGTTTCATTCCATCCAACTGAATGGAACGACCAATCACAGAAGATTTGGATCAACACCGGCCGTGAAAGCCTACAGACTTGGATTTCTACAAGACTCTTGGGTTATAGACATTTCTGCTTGATATTAATTTCAACTTGATACCTGACAAATACGTTTATTACGTGATAGTTCCAAGTTGAATTTAGAAATTAATGACTCTCGGATTTTTTGCATTACAATATCCTTCCTTCGTGCCACATTTCAGGCTTCCAGGTCAACGAGAAGTACCTTATGGGTTTTGATGAGTGAATCACTATAAAAAACAATGTTTTTGTTTTTCTATTGCTTGATATTTTTACAGAACTATGAAGTCATAGACCTAAGTGTTTAATATTAATTGCAACTTGGAATCCTTAGCCATTCCTGAGAAAAAGTATCTTGACGGAAAGACAGACAAACGGATAACAAAGTGATCCTATTACGGGTTCTTTTTTTTCCTTCTGAGGTACGGACCCTAAAAAGTGAAGCAATTAATTATTTGGCTAGCAAGGTCTAGCATTTTTCTAATGACTATATTAACATTCATTTTAGAAGTCAGGTTTTTAAATTGTTATTTTCAGTAACATAACTTCTTTCAGATATAACAGAATATATATTACTACCTAAGCAAGGCATACTATTACAATATAAGATATCTTCCTATAAGACAGGCACCCATACACTATAACAGATATAAATTCGCAGTCATACGGCTGAGATCTCAATAAATCTCTTCAAAATCTATAAATGGGATTTGTTTTATTGGGTCCCTGTTCTTCCCTGTTATACAGTCAAAGTCTGCGGTGCAGCTACAAGCGTATGATAGGGCTGTGTCAACACTAATGGTAGTTTGTTCAAGATATTGTTTTTACCTGACTACGGCGATGTTAAAAGGGAGGGTTATGAGTTTAGCAGTCTATCTATGTACGTTTGTATTTACGGATGTTCCACCGTAGCGCCTAAACTATTCATTCGATTTTTATAAATAGGTGTCAATCAATTCGTTATTATGGCCCGGGTAACATAGACTACATTTATTTTGGAATTTTGGTCCGAGGGGTGAACAAGTTCAAAACAAATAAAAAATAAATTCAAAAACTAAAACGCGACTACTGAAAAGTATGAAGTAAGAAAATATTCTCATCTGAGGATAGCCGTGGTCGTATGCCATCTCATATATATGAGGCCCCTCTAGATGTATAGCGTGATGCACTTTGCCCTAGAGCAGTGATGGCGAACCTATGACCCACGTGTTTATTTCTATAAACTCATTTTTGACGAAAACCGAAATATTTCGGAACTTTTGCAAAACCATCATGCTTATACATAGAAAAAAACACGCTGAATCCAGCATGGTCGTAAAACGTCGTGTGTCGTCCAAAAAAAGTTTTGAACTAAAAAAAAATTGTATTTAACCATCCCCCCTCTCCTTTTCCAAGTAACACCACTGACTTAGTGGCCCACGAGCTAGTACTAAAAAAATAATTAACAAAAAGGTTCGCCATCACTGCCCTAGAGCTTATGATCGCTTACTACTGTTAAAATTTAATGTTTTCGTAGGGTAGGTGGCATATGACCACGGCTATCTTCAGATGAGAATATTTTCTTGTGTCATGCTTTTCAGTAGTCGGGTTTTAGTTTTTGAACTTATGTTTGTTTACTCTTTTATATAGATAGATTAGTCTATAACGTCAACGTTAACTATTATTCAAAATATGAAAAATTCTCTAGGGGGGCGGCACATTAGGTTATTGCACGCGGGCGGCCGATACCCTAGGATCGGCCCTGAGACAGAGTTAATTTCGCATTTAAAATATTAATATCGATTCATTAAGCAACAACTATACATTTTCTACAAATATATTAAGAGCACTGTTGTGGTAAGAAGCAGGGGCGTAGCTACCGCCGTATCTGCCGTATCAATTATACGGGGCCCCCGGACTACGGGAGCCCCCAACGTGCGTAAGCAAAAATAATTAAAACTTCCCAAATTTTTGTCACTATTGTCCATAGAGGCAGAAACTTTAGAAAAACTAAAGTCATCATCAGCTATAAATGATTTAATAAATCAGTTTGCCGAAAAAAAGGCAAGGAGAGTGTATATTAAATTTGAATTGTTTGTAAAAATTTTGGAAAAAGTGACAGATAGATAATTATGATGAATAAATATTTCTTTTAATTTTATGCAAACATTTTTTTTCTTTTGTGATAAATCTTTACCCTTCCTAAGGGCCCCCAAACAAATTTTTATACGGGGCCCCACCAAGGCACGCTACGCTTCTGGTAAGAAGTAACTATTCTAAGTACATTTTTTATTTTTATGCATTTTCTGTAGTTCCCCCATCACTGTTGCATAAGCTGCAGGGGCTATCCTCCAGGATCAAGCACGCTCTATTTGTTTCCTTATTTCACAGAAGATAAATCCAATCGGCATATATTGAATTTAATATGTTTCCGCATATAGGAATTATTTTTATCGTATATAAAATATGTTTCCCTCATTCCAAACAACTTTTTTTTCAAAGTGTTCTTGTCCTGTACCAAGTATATAAAATAGCTTTAAACCTTTCAGGTCTTCTTCCATACTTTATTGTTGTAAAATGGAATTACAAATGTTGAATGTACAATGTAATATTATTATAAGAAAAATATAGTAGGTATATAAATACGAGTATAATAAAGCATAGAAATAAAATAAGTTTAAGTTTAAACGAGAATATATTTTGAGATTTGATATCAAATATCCAAATTTAACCAATTATGTTGTTTGATAGACACTTGTCGCGCTAAATGACGTCATTTTGGAAGGTTGAACTGTCAGTTGATGTCAAGATAGGCGTGTCAACCCGAACCATTTCCACAGAATAGCGCGATATTACTGCATGTTAACTTTCGCTTAGGCAGGCCCGAAATTAAAAAAAATGTGTTGAGCGTGTGTTCATTTTTTGTGATCAATATTTAATTCAAATAAAGTCATCTCCATGCCATGCGTTGAACAATTTATCAAACGAATTTAAAACCATTATATAAGAACTAGTGTGACCTGTGCGAATTATTCGCACTAAATAAGTATAATAATTATCACTTTACAAAATTATTTTTTAAATATGATTGCAGGTATTCGTTTCTAATTTTGCACACTGCTTATAACGTTCTTCTTTTTGTTGTATTACAATATGAAGCTCAGATGACAGATCGAAGAAATATTTTACTAAAATTGTCATATAGAGGCGCAAGTAGCAAAAGCGTTGAGCTAAACCGTCAGATGGCATCATGCAGCATTGCTGTGACGTTGTTCAGCATTGCTCGCTGTTTCAAAATTAAAGCCGTTAGATGGCAGTATGCAGTATTGTGTCTGTTGTATTACAATATATAGGTCAGATGACAGATCGAAGTGTTGACGTTGTTTCAAAATTTAAGCCGTCAGATGGCAGACGTTGTTCAGCGTTGCTGTATTTTAATTAATTTACAAAAACAAAAGCAATAATACATTTTTTAGTTGTCGATGTCAGTAGAGCAAGCAATTATCTGTAAAATGATATATAATTTATGTGGAGAAATTGTGAGATTTTTTACTAAAAAGGGAGGCAAACATCTTAAACCTTAGCGTATTAATACATAATATTTAAATTTTCGCTTATTGAATGGCAGAATATAAATTTCTTCTTTATAATGTAAGCATAGATAAAAATTTCATGTCTCTACTAAGCCCACTTCAAAATAGTTTAATATTATTTGCAATGTGACTTTTCAGAAGTGATCATGGGCCTATAAAATCTAAAAATAACAAGCCGTGGGAGGGATCATGTTTAGGATTCTCCAGGTGTGGTTCTTGAGGTCTAAACGACTAATTGAGATGAATATTGAATAAAAAATATTAATTTATATTTATCACATATACAAATAATAAGATTAGCTTATATAAATGGTCTGTGTAAAATTATATGGCTGTTGTCATAAAATTCCATGAAAATATCAATTGCCACCAATACTATTTAGATCCGATAAATCTTAAAATCCACTTTTTTGTAGTCTTTCTTTAGATAAAAAATAAACGATTGGAACGATTTTAATAAAATATATTCAGAACCATACAGACGTTAATACATTACGATTGCTCTTACGAAGTCGTTATAATTTCTTATTTATTAGCCTGCAGATTTTGTGAACTATATATGCTTTTTTTGCAATCTTTTTATTAACCAAAAAAAAACTGCTAGACCGATTTTGAAAAAAGTGTAAAAAATACTGTAGTGACCTCGAAACATAAAAATATGTTGAAAATTCTGATTTCTATTTTCGTACCCATTACAATAACTTCCCTGTAAATACTTGGAAGTTAAAAATTAGTTCCGTCGTCAATTCGTCAAATCATAACGTATTGTTGGGTGCCCTTGATGGGACGACTATGGAATTCGGTAGAAACTACTAGAAACGACAACAATGGAAACAGGTAAAAACATCCGACCTGCAGACAATCGCTTGGAGAGATGCCAACACATGTAAAATAAGGGATCTCTATGCGTGGAGAACATTCTAGAGCATGGACCGAAAACTATAAAAAGGCGAGCAGAGTGAGCAAGTCAGTCAGTCAGTATTCGAGCTGTTCGTGAGTTGTGTTGACACAGTGCTCTGGCATTACGACATAAATTATACTATGGAAATAAATTATAACTTTAATGAGTGCAATTTATATAAATCTGTTTAAATAACTTTTTGTAAATACAAGTGTGAATCAGCTACTGTACTAGATAAACTTTGTGTTGTGTTCCTGTGTTGTAGTAAATAGTTTGTGTACATAATTTAGTGACTCTATATTCTCTGTTACTTAGTCTTATTTTATAATATAGAACTATTAGTTTTGTTTCTGTTAACGTTATTATTTCTGTTAAGTTAAAGAAGTACGCTTTCGTTTGTGTGATTTACTATTTTGTTAAACATTTATTATTGCAAATAAATAATTTCCGCCACGGACTACAGCAGTTTTGTTACAGTAATAAACACACAGTAATCAGTACGTCCTATTTGACAGACAGTGTCATATAATAGATAGGCAGCTATACTTTTTCCAATTTTTAAAATCTATTCTAAATCCGTCTTTAGTACTTAGCCAGGTGAAATATTTTATTCTATAGCCAACCCTGCAAGCAGACACAAACAGTATTCAGAGTCAAAATCTTAAGTGACAAGCGAAATGCGACTGATGACCGGTTTGACATATTTTCCACGTCGTTATGCAACATCACTGTAATTGTTCAGTTCGGATCCTTTTGTGCAGCGCCTGATTCTTCATTTCATTTATTGTAGATTATAGACGCTACACAACTAATAGCCCAAGATTCCAGAGCCGCCAGACACAACCTATTTTTAAATAAATGAAACCTTACATTTAGAGTAGTGTTTTATGTACTTAGAACGCTTGGCGTACCTCCATCATTGAGTCTGTGACAAATGTACTGGTACCAGGTGAGAAAGGTGAGTAAAAATAAGAGTCACTTAATTTAAATTTTGATTTTTATATATGTTATTCAGACAACTATTACAAAATTATATTTCAACAGCCAGACAAATTGTAATGACCAAACATCCCCCCAGACGTAAAAAATGGTCATAAAGCTCTCGCGCTCATACTAACAGCTGACTATTTTTTACGTCTGGGGGATGTTTGGTCATAACAATTTGTCTGGCTGTTGAAATATAATTTTGTAATAGTTGTCTGAATAACATATATAAAAATCAAGCATTTAAAAATAAGTGAAGTTCATTAATTTTTCTCTGAGCTTTAAAGCGTCTGTCAAAAGTTGTGGTCAGCAGAAAGTGACTGGCGATACTGGATACTAATTTATAGTGATATTTTACAAAACATATGTAAATATCAGCCATTTAAATTTAAATTAAGTGACTCTTATTTTTACTCACCTTTCTCACCTGGTACCTGCACATTTGTCACAGACTCAATGATGGAGGTACGCCAAGAGTTCTAAGTACATAAAACACTACTCAAAACGTAAGGTTTCATTTATTTAAAAATAGGTTGTGTCTGTCGGCTCTGGAATCTTACTCTATAAGGTCATTAGCGTGTAATGATTTAACAAATTAAACGGTATCACAAAACATCCAGGAGCGGAAGTGGATTTGAATCCAGGACAATTTGATCCAAAGACCACCACGCTAACTGTTACTCCAAGCTATTCTCTTTGATTCTTAAAATCTATATACAGATAAATAAAATTGAAGTGTTTGTAATGTCAAAATAACAGCTTTTTACTAAATGCCTATTAAATTATATACGGTACCTACTTATAACAATTTTTAAAGTTTTTGTCTGTAGTAACTAGGAAATAAAAAATAGAACTGGGATACAATACAAAAAGAATCAAAATAGCGTTGTGCAAATTCACAGCTTTGATTATATACCCGCCTTCATATTATTTTGCAACTTTAAACTAATTAAACTATGTCATGAAACGTTTACACTAAGAATGTTTGAAAAGTAATACGTACCTATAATTAATTATTTATTATGTAATAATTATTGGATTATGCGCAATTATTGTGAAGTCATGATGAATCATACATTTAATATGCATGCCTTATTTTCTAAAATGATTATGAAACTTTGTAATGACAAATCTAATAACGACTTTTTACTTCAAATAATAGGTTCAATATTGTCAGTTTAAGAAAACATCGGAATCATCTATATACTAATATATAAAGCTGAAGAGTTTGTTTGTTTGGTTGGTTGAACGCGCTTATCTCATGGAACTACTAGTTCGAATTGAAAAATATTTTTTTGTTGGATAGTCCATTTATCGATGAAGGCTATGTAATATCACGCTACGATCAATAGGAGCGTAGCATCAATGAAAAATGTTGCAAAATACAACTCAAAATTTATCCATCCGACAAAAGCCTTTGAACGGTAACTCCGATCATCATGAAATTTGGACACAACATTCATCTCGGTAAACTAAGATGAACGTGCATACTCATGTCCTACCCCCATTCGTTCTTTTGCACTCAGGTGAAACCGAGCGGAACCGCTGGTATAAAGTATATCCGTAACGAACCAAATCACATGTCGAATTTATTGCAAAAATTGGTTTAATGTTTTTTACCTCTGAAACCGTTCATTTTTACTTTCGAGCAACCCTCTTCTTTAACCTCCCCCCCCCCCATATCGGCGCTCTTGCTTACCCAAGCCTTAAATCTTATTTTAGTATATGCGCGGGTAGTAACTCGATGTTCTGTCTATAACATAGACAGAACTGTCTATAACATAGACAGAACATCGAGTTACTACCCGCGCATATACAGAGAGGCCATAGAAATACACAAACTACGACCGAGCGGAGAACACGAGCACGCTGACCATAAAAGACGGAAGTACCACACTTGTCGACACACTTTACTTACCTGTGAGCAGCCTAGAAGGACACTTCTTCCGCTACCACATCGCCTTTGATAATGTCTACCGCAGTTGTAGACGAAACGTCAGGTAGAAGTACCAATGGCCCACGGCATACAAGCCCGGAAACCAAGAAGAATTGGAAAAATGAAGGCATTAAAATTTCAGAACGCACGGACTTTTTCGCAAAGTTAAAAATTTAAGGCTTGGCTAGGCCCTACTTATATACTCTTCAGCCAGATCTTCGATTTTGTGTTTAGACATTACAAAAGAAGTGTTACACAAATTTTCACGCTGCCTCAAATACCTACCCAAAAATCTATCCTACTAATAATTTTCCAGATTTAAGGACTTTTTTTCAAAATTGTAAATATTGAGTGTGGTGCTTACGTCACGTAACAGTCAACAAACAAAGCGTTTAACCTCGTCCCGTCAAGCCGTGACGAAGTGCTGGATCAAACGGTTGAACTTATTATCCTTCGTATAAGCTTTTGACGTTGTATGACTTCATCGATACGAGGCGAGGCTTCCATTCTACAGCCCTAATAATAATATCAACGGTAATGACATATCTGAATAATGCACCCGTACCCTGCTATGTACAGTACCGACGTTTCTTTGTGACGTCTAATCAATTACCATTTGGTCACAAATCGTCTCTGTTTTATAACCACTAAGAACGGATTTTTGGAAAAGCCACTAGAGGGGTGAAGCATGAGGTTGAAAAAATAGAATTTTCTTGAGTTAGAAAGACGAAATTTAATACGATTAAAAAAAATGTTTCAAAAAATGTTCATTATTTGCGTTCAATGGGAAAAAGGGCTTGGAAGCTTTCTTGAAGGGTATGCGATTGGTCCAACCGCAGGTATTATTGCAGAAATAAAGGTACACGATGATTATGTCATGCTCTGTAATTTATTTATATTGTCTACGAAATAAAGCAAGTTCAAAATTTTAATGCATTTGCTGGACACATATTTGTCCAGTCTTCTCAAAGCTACGAATCGGTAGACACTTAGGTAGATATAGAACTGACGGTTGAAAACTTGAATATAAAAATTGGTTTTAAATTTTAAACAATTTCATGCGCCCGGTAATTTCTATTATATATTTTTCTGTTGATTTGTTTAATTGTTTGAAATATTCAGTTTATTTGAAAATGTAAGTAAAAGAAAACACGATCATTATGATATTATTGACACCCTGTAATTTTATCTACCATATTCTCGCATCGTACAAAAGCCGTTGCCCTCGAATTCTAAGTCCTACAGACATGGAGACAAAGATTATTTCATTAGTGTGATCTAATAATATGTTGGATTTAACTTGTTTAGAGAAAATGTCGTCGGTTTTGTTTAAGATATTTTAAGAGGTTACTAGCCTGAGAATATGCTACTGTAAAATATATTATCTCATATTTAATCATATTCTACTATTTATGATTACAAAATTTATAAACACTGTTATTTAATCACTAATGTTTAACATGCTATTTAGGTAGTCACTTTGCTTAGCAGAATAAAAAACAAAGTAATTACCCAGAGTGCTTATTTTGCTAAGCACTTGGTAATCAGTAATGACCATGTTTATCGTAGAATAGGGTTATCTTCATAGAAACGCCGTGTTTTCAATGAAATAATATTACTCTCATAAAGTCTGTAACCAGAGGACCCAGGTCGAGTGTAGCGGTGGACCAATATCTGTCGCATGAACCAATACTGGGTAACGCATACACGTTCATGGCTTACATGTGTCTATGAAGTTAAACAACTTTGGTAACTATGGCGAAAACAGGCGGAAAGAACCGAAACTTTCCCAGGCAGTGATAACAGCGCCACCTCGCGTGCGCCAGAAAACGGTCCGTCTCGAAACACGGCAAACGTAGGAAGCTAGGGTTCCTGGTTACTGACTTCATGATTACTCTAACTCAGGGGTCGGCAACATGCGGCTCGCGAGCCGAATGCGACTCTTTTGATGTAAAGTAAAGTAAAGTTGCGGCTCTCCAGTTCCATACGCAAAAAATAATTATTTTATCATATAAACCCTTAAAAATCGTCCAATCAATCCATGCTCTCAGCCATTTCCACTCGCGTCTCATCCGCACGCCCCCGTCGCGACGTGTCGTCCTCGGACCTCGGATATATATTATACTTACTTATATATAAGCAAATAATACTGAAAAGAAAATGTTTAGTGGCTCTTTAAAAACTGGGAAATCTTGTAAATTATAACTTTTGGCTCTTCCATCTCAAAAGGTTGCCGACCCCTGCTCTAACTAAATAAATTGTTAGCGTAGGAATGTACCAGTTACGTAGAAAAACAAATGCTCCATATATACGTGACTTAAAATGAAAATTTGATGACACTAATTCAAAGTTCATGGTGTCAAACTAAGAACATTAAAATTCAATTGAATGACAGGTGACAATTTAAAATACCACATTAAAATCCCCTAGGGGAGTGTAAAGAACATTCCACCATGAAAAATGACTGGGGGAGTCTAAACTAGGGTGACGCTTTAAAAGGGAGTCTAACTCACAAACACATAGATACACACATACCTACGCGATAATGTTATTATACGTACGTACCTACATGGAAACAAAATTAATTTCTATTATTTTATACCAGGAACGATTAAAAGGCCGTTCACATTTATCAAGCACAACCAGCACAGAACGGAGCAGAAAAGCGTGTTCGTGAAGGTATCCATGTTATTTAACCCTTTACAACCGATTCTACACGGGCGTGACTGACGACATTTTTTTGCCGCGAAATAGATTAATTTTCGTGAACGCAACCGGCCTCGCAAAGATTGAATCGATTTAAACAAAATTTAGTATCCTACATAATATTTCAATTCATCTTCACAATCAAACCGTTAAAAGACATCAAAAAAGTTCTTGAAATTGTTTTAAAATTGAAATTGAACTCATTGATAAATACAGTGTAACGTCACGCGATATAACGACAAACTCCTTAAAACGTCGAAATTAACTCTAGTTGGTTTACCTTGTTGCTCATACAATGATACACTCTAAATAGTGACGCACCCACTCTAAATAACGACAACAAAACGCCATTATTAAGCAATAAACAGTACTTGTTTGTTATTTTGTTGCTTTGTTGTCGGCATCATACGTACCAAAGATTCTAAGAAATTCGTTTTTTGTTTGTTGGGATCATCTTTCATAATATGTTTATCTCAAGATATGAATAAAATATATAAGAAAATACAATTCAAATACTGGAGTAGTGAAAAACGTCAGACAAAGATAACAGACTATATGCATAAGTTGTAATTTGTGATAGTATGAATGTTTGTTAGTCAGTTGTAAATTTTATATATTATGGGTAAATATACCTATATTACCTAAAGTAAAAAAATATTAATTGATTATTTATTCTCTCCGTTTAAGGACAACTCTCAATAACGTCACAAAGTACACAGTCCTTTACACTGTATTAAAAATATTTTTTTAAACTTAACTATAGAGTGTATATCACTGTATATAACCTATTCCAAATGTTCGATTGATGAAATTCAGGCCAAATATTGAAATTATGGATAAATTAATAAATTTTTGAAATGTACTCGTATAAACGAAAATACATATTATGACGGCAAGGTTCTGCACAATATCGATTATTTTTTTAAAACCCAATCGTCAAACAATTAGTGTTTATTGTTATTATTTTGTGCCGACTAAAGTCACTAACAACCGATAACAAAAAAGCACACCCTTTAAAAATTATTACAATCCATTTGATCTTTTGACTTTAAATAAACTTACGTCATTCAGAAACTAAAACTGATAAAATAACTAAAACAACGGAATGCATTAATGCGTAGTTTATTTTAGAAAAAATAGTGCAGTAGCCCTAAAAATATTCATCAAGCCAATATGTCCAAAGGAAATGGAAAATAGACTTTTATTATGTTCTCATTACAAAAACAGGAAAAATAATATTATTTTCTTAATACAATTCTTCATTTCCGTACTTTGTTTTAAATAATATTATATTGTAGTTTTTATATGGCAAACACGTGCAAATGTATAGAACGATTAACGCTTTTAGCACTGGGCCTGTTTGGCCGAAGTAAGTACTTACTAAATCTAGTAAGTCACTCACTATACTTACAAAATTTTCGGCCGGGACACAAAATAAGTGCTAACGCAGTAAGCATGTTTTAATATAAGACGCCATTTTGCTTATTGTTGATGTAAACAAAACATACAGGAACAGACCTGTCATTGTTCAGATACACAAGCACTCAATGGGCGTGTTTGTTTGGCCGAAGTAAGTACTTACTAAATTTAGTAAGTCACTTACTATACTTACAAAATTTTCGGCCGGAACACAAAATAAGTGCTAACGCAGTACGCATGGCTTAATATAAGACGCCATTTTGCTTATTGTTGATGTAAACAAAACAGACAGGAACAGCCCTGTCATTTATCCATTTGCAACTATTTACATGAATTAAATTATATTGATAAATTTAGTACTGTCAATTATATTCAGTCTATGAGGTTATGTACGGGATATAAAACCAGTGTTTTGAGTTATGTCAAGCCAGTAAGTCTGTCCTGGCCGAAAAGCGCTATAGCCAGCTTGCAAGATTTTAATTTTTTTATGCTAACTGGCTTACTAAGTTTAGTAAGTACACCTACCTTTGTGGTGGTGCCCCAGACCGGCGCTTAGTCTTTCTAATTATAAATCCATAACTGGTGTCTTATCATAAGTCTTAATGAACACTCAACAATGATGAAAATATCTCATTTCAGACTTAACCGCACAGTTTCTACATTTTCGCAACGCACTAGTGTATCTCGGCAATCATTTTGAGAACCACTGCTTTAATGTAGACTGTATGAGCTTCCGTGTAGTTAAGAGACCAATGGCCGACCAGAAGCTATAAACAATAAACAATGAGACTAGACTAAAGCATATTCTATTACTCACTACATTAAATATTGTACAAATGAGCCAGTTAAGGCTAATCTTTGCTTCGCTAAAAAATACTTGCTTAAACAGTCATTAAGGATCAGCGTAGGGGGGTCGATTCTTCCTAAAAAAGAAAGATCTCCGAATCAAACGTAACAGAATTGATTCCCGGTTAAATCAGACATTGAAAAAATATTTTTGGTTAAGACCGGAGGCTGGTTTTGCCGCTAAATTATTTGCTTGATTTCGCTGCTAAGTTCCAAGACGAGCTGTGACGCTGGATTCAGTAACGGTTTGTATACCTATGCTTCACACGATGCGTGTTTTAAATGTCAATTTGCAGGCGGTTTTGTTCGAATAGTGGTAGTTGATCGTCGAAGACGAATAGCAATTATTGCGTTTTTATTATGTTATAATTAAAAAAAAGACGTTTGCACTATGTGTCACAATTTCGACAGATTTATAGGTTGACAGTTAAGTTAGTTCTTCTGATATAGTCTTATTGGTTTTAGCATTAATGGATCGCTTCTAGATACAGAATAATAATTATAATATTACAGTGTGTTTAGTGAATGATAATAATAATAAAAGAATTACAGTGAACACTTGCAGGTTCTCCAAATAAATAAGCTGCACAATACATAATGACTGACTGATTAATATTGGAGGTTGCGATTCATACTGTGGCACAGTTAGTAAGGATGATGGTGACAGAAATTGTCAAGGAGCACTTGGTGGCAGCAACGCTTTCTTTCATGTAGTCTCATAATTAACTATATGAAGCATTGCCTATCTACTCAATGTGCGGTGACTGAACGCAACAAAGCGTATTGAAAATATATCTGCGTCTCTTTCTTCAATGTAATTCCCTGATTTCTCCGATGATAGGATTGGTTGATGTACTTGCATTCAATCTGAATAAAGTATCTCTGTTTCAAAAACCTTGTCTTTCTCTATGAAGTTAACATGGGCATACCCAGCTTTTGGCCCAGGAGAGGGCAAATTAGAAATTTCTTAAGCCGGGTCCTCTGTGTCTGTTTTGCCCTCCTGGATACGCCAGTGCTTACAGCGTAAAAAAAGACAGAAGTATATGTTTGCACCCTAATAGTTCGATTGCGATTTTATTCCTATGACGTCCCCCTCTACAAATCCGCTTAGTGGAATAGGGATCTAGTGTGGTGCGGTACGATGCTGGGGCACTTAAAAAACGGCAAATTTTAAAATTCCTTTTTTTACAAAATGGCAGAAAATGACTGAACAGCATCTGGGGGACCTCCTAGTTGCAGAGACAAGAGAGACATCTTTCCTCAAATGTTTCACATTTTTGTCACCACGGACACTACGATCATAGTCTACCATTATAAATATATAAAAAAAAAACTACTATAGGTACTTATAAAAAGTTACACAAATGAAATGTTGAAAATACACCTACTGAAAATGAAGTAAATAATTCGTGTGACTGTCAAAACTCGATATCCCCGTTTTAACTTAATATCACTGCTCGTCACTCCTCTATCAGTCATACATTGATACAATCTATTATTGAGGAAATATTTTCTTCAACGGTGTATAAAATAGCACCTAGGATCTATTCTTGAACCATATCACATTTTGTGGCCACGCAATCGTGTTATTATTTATTATTTCCTTTCATAATAATAAAATATTACTTATTATTCACAATCAACACACAGATGCTGCACCTCTACTGAAAAAATAATTTACGGCTTTGTATATCTAATATGGTGGACGCCACAAGATGGCGGATTACCTTTTTCTTCACAATCATCTTGACATTGGTATCAAATGAAAGAGTTTGACAAGTGAATTACGAAAAATTATGTTACGTCATGTAAACCCAATATGGGGGATGCCATATTATATCTGATCGATTTGAAATTTTGTACACATAGGTATTTATTCCCGATGACAAAGCATAATTCGATTGTTGTCAGAATTCAACAATCAGTTTATGTTAATCAATACATATTATTTTTATAGTAAATATTTTGAAAGACTAAAAGGAACAAAACAAAATATTAGTGAAAAAAAATTTTTTAAAGACAAGCTTTATTGAAATTAACAAAAAAGGAAAAACTAATTTTTAATAATTTAGGTTCATAATTACAAAATCGTGACTTGTGACTTACAAACGATTATAGAGTTTACAGCCCACGCTTTTATAATTATGAATCTGTATCAAAAATTATTTTTTTCCTTTCTAGTACATTTCATTTAAAAGCTTGTCTTTTAAAGGATTTTTTTACTATTACCTATTTTATTGTTAATATTAAGAGAATTAGTCGAAAACTACAACAAACTTTTAAAAATAGACAGATAATATTTTGGAAAAATTTATTTCGATAGGTTCGTACAAAAAGCTCGAAGACCTCGAAAACACAGAGATCTTGAATTCTTATATAAATCTAACGGTGATTAAACTGTTTTGTATTTTTATATGAGCAGTTATTTTGGTTAAGAATTTTTTAGTATAGTTTTCTACTTTTATTTTCATATATTTTTCTGCCGGCTGCTCGTATCGATGTGTCGAAAAGGAAATAATAATGAAAAATTTTCAGCATGCGGCGTCAAGTTAAAAGGGTGTACATGATGTGATTACAGAAATACAAGCTTCATTAACCACGATTTAGTGTCACACAGTGTCGCAACCTAAGATAATGAAAAAAGGGAATGGCGAAATATCGAGCTACCCTAACCATATAATAGTTACCTAAGAACAATTATTTTTAATTTGTAAATGTATTAGTTTTAAAAAAAAAATTATTCGCTAGAAAATAATATAATACTAAACTGCTGAAAATGTGAAAACGCGAATCCGTTATTTTCGCAGAAATTATTTAATCAGTTATGCTACAGCAGCACGAACACTATGACCAGGACACTCAGCTCGTGCTAGCGGTGGACCATGAACCAATATGGCGTCAGCTACTGGGTAACACAGCAAGCATAGGAAGCTAGCTCTCCTAGTTACAAACTTCGTGTACAGCAGCGACAATAGGCAGTTTTCTTAAAAAACATGTGTCGTGGCACACACGCCTGAAGTGGAACTTCTTATGTATGAATGATATAAACTTATATTTGTGATTTATTTGATTTTTAATTTCCATTGTAGTACATGTACTGAAAATTTAATTTTGACAGTAGTAATGTAATGCCGTTATTTCTATTGTGGTTCCACGGCTTTGCTGTCACTCAATTGTGTCAGTGTTTTTAGTTGCTTTCGTTTTACCCTCAAATCGGCGAGGTGTCGCAAAAGAAGTATTATTTCAAAAATTGATTTACATAAATACTTAAAAAAATATTCCAGACCTCTAACAATTAAAATTTAAACAAATATTTTTATGCATTTGAAATGAAATTCAAATTAGCACATACTGATGTGCTAAAATTGTTTATACAAATTATCAACTCGTGAAAATTTCAAATATAGTGATTTTTTTTTAAATCACTAATTAAGAATCAACATGATAAATTTCAACAAAAATGATAACACTAAAAATATAGCTTTCCGTTAAATGTCTTTAAAATAAATCTTGTAATTTTTACTAAACAAAATCTACGCCCCTGCTTTCTGATTTCATTCTTTCAATCCGTTCTTATTTCAAACGTTAATAATTGAATTTGGCTTTACAATTCTTTTCTTTCTATCCACACAGTAAAATTAATTTGATCAGAAATGTTCACAGATAATTTTTGTGGATTACTTACATATTTTTCTCTTTGCTGTGACTTTTTTATTTACATGTTTATTATATTACAATTTTTCTTTAAGCAATTTTTTTATGAAAAGTGCTGACAAGACATGAAACTAGAGATCTGTAATTTGAGTTGAAATAAATTATTAATACATGCACTTCTTGGTATAAATTCACCTGATTTCTGATTTTACCTGTTAACAACCATAATATTTCTTTCTAATCTGTGAAAATTTCAATTCAAAATCACTATAAATTTCATAACTATAATGCTAATTATTTCTGGGTAAAAAATAATCGAATGAACTTTGTAAGTTTCGCCATGGAATTCTTGAATTGAATATAATATACACAGATGAAATTGTAGGAGAGCTACCAAACATTTTTGGGTAAATATTTGAGGCATCGTGAAAATTTGAGTAACACTTCTTTTGTAATCGAAAATCGAAGACCTGGCTGAAGGGTAGTGGGACCTAGCCAAGCCTTGAATTTTTTAGCAAAGAGGCATTTTGAAGTTTTAATACCTTCAAAAAATGAAATAAACCAGATCATTTAGTCGGGTTAAATGTTTGCCAGACGATTTCTCACATGGACATTTATATGTAGCGTGTTCTAGAGTAGGCAAACCAATGTGTACGTAGATATCTGCACAGACAATGGAACAATAAAAAATATTGTACATCCACAAGTATTGTGAAATTAAACATATTAAAAACGTGTGCTTTATTTTTTCTTAATTTCCATTAAACCAGACTGAGCCACAGAAACACGTGGCCGGGAACAGGTAGTAATATTATATTAATGTACTGATGTCTACTAACACCCAGTTATTTTTAATTATGATGGTTTTAGCTTTGTTTTACTCATAGTGTCTTTATATGAGAAAAAAATAATTATTCAAATATTTTTAAATTATCATCGACTATATTGCATATTAATGCTTTGGATTTATATGTCTATCGTTTTATTTATGTCTGCCTTTCTACAAAAATATTATGATTAACGAAACCGTGAACATGAACGAATCCGTGGCTAGTAGGTAACTCAAAAAAAAATGTTATTATTTTTTATCGAACAATCTTTTGTTGGTCGAATATTCGAAGTGAAATTAAAAATTCGAAACACATTTCAAGAACAACATGGTGATCATTGTGTCTTTAGATGACGCTGTATTTCCTAGAGCGCATTCAAATGTCCTTGCAAAGAATCGAACCCGTGCTGACATTCGCATCCGGTTATCCAGTTACGCAGATGATAAAATGACATATTGTAGTACATTGTGTTTCCATGAACGGTTTGATAATGTGCATACTTTTGCACTTTATCATATTATTATACTTTAGAAAAACGATCACTGTACGAACCTACCGGCTTTTTTTACCGTTCCAACTCCACAAATGGATCGAATGAGGTAATTTAGGTCAAATTTTTTTTTTAATTATAATATGTTTTCGTTTTAGGGTCCTCCGAGTTTAAACAACTTATTTTTAAAGAATGTCAGTTCATTTGTTAATCTGTTTGTGAACATGAAACAAGTCAAGGTACCAAACGTATCGAAACCAAATTTTGATATTTAACATGTAAATGGAAAGAGCGCTATTGTTTTTGAGGAAAATCGGAGCATGCACAGAAGGGAGACGCGTTATAGCGTGTTTTTTATTCGGTTTTAAGAATATATTTCTATTTATTTTCCAAGGAAGTTTTATAAATTTTTTTCTAAACTTAATTGCGGAAATATAAAAATAACAAAATCTGTCAAAAAGAAATTAGTTAGATAGCTGACAAGCGTGCTTTGGTTAATTTTTACATATGAAACTATATTACGGAACCATGCACACGAACAGCAAATGTCATTATTACTAGCCTTTACCCGCGCTACCGGACGTGTTAAAGAAATTTTATTTTATTTATTATGTCAAAATGTCTATATTTTTTAAGTTGGAATCGTCCTGTCGCCCAATTGGCTGGAATTTTCTTTTGTTGCGTTAAGAAAAAACATTTTCATTTTCTTAATAGATAAAATCTCTTCTCATTCACTACACTTTTAAATCGAAAAGTATTTGACACCTTGTACATAAAAAAATTCGATGTCAATAATTTGTAAAGGATTGTTGAAGGATCATAAATACAGAAAATTATGAAAAAACAAATCAATGTTTCTTTTATTTCTCTAATTCACTTCGGTATTCTACCAAAGGTATTGACACGGATGATTAAATCAGAAGATGTAAAGGCTAATAAACCATATATTAAAAATAAAACAATATGTTATTTTCATAATAATTATTACGATAAAATTTTATACCGCAAAAAACCCTGGTATTGAAGCCAATGTTGCTTTATTTCAGTTTTAGGATAATAATTCGAATATAATTAAGTTAACGAAAACGTGAATGCAAGAATCGCAGTGTACGAGGTAGTGAAGTAACGTCTTTAGATTTCGTACCAGAAAACCCTCAAGAAAACGGAATTACGACGAGAGGTTCCGTTATTATTTTCTATAAGGGTGGTTTATATTGTCACATAAACATGTAAGCATCATAATACATGTATAAGAAGTTTGTATTTGGAATTTGGATGTATATTATTGCTGATGTCATTTCCTTCAGCAACAACCCGTGCAGTCCACACAAACCGCGCTATGACGATTGTCGCTTGCTCGAACTACGACTCAACTACTGGCAGCGGTCAGTAGTGTCCACAGATGGTATGATACACACTAATCAGTAATTACACAGCCAACTCCGCAGATTTAGGATCTGGTAGTCTGGTAATCAATGCGTTTTATTCATTAGATGATTTTTGACGTGATAACGTCTTATAAATTGATGAATCACCAATCTTATAAATTGATAAAACACCGGCTGCATGCACGAAAAAGTGTAACGTTCCTAACGCGTAACGTTCCTAACGCGTAACGTTCCGCCTGACCCTGTGCGTGCTTTTTGCTAATTTCTCGCTCAATTTAAATCAGATCGGTTTGAAACCAGTCTTAAACGAAAGAGGAGAACATTTTACATAGATTTCGTATAACAGAATTTGCCTAAACAGTTTTTTTATACAAATTTATATAGAAAAATAGCTGTATAAATGCAATGTTGTCTAATGCATGGCGCGACGCGGTCGGTCGTCTTTGTTTGCCGTACATGGAAATTAGAAGAGAACGTATGTCTTGTCTTAACATGAAAACGGCTGCATTTCTAATGTTTAATTCAATTTTTTGACATTAGTATTTTGTGAAATGCAACGCCTTCTAAGTTAAGTATTGGAATAACTAATTATTATTAGAACATAATACTTTGACAGTTGCAAACGTCACTTTTGACATTTCTTATCATTCCGACACCAAGGATAAGCGGATTAAAACCAAATTTTGGGAGGATGTTTGATATGCAAATATGAAGTGGCCTATTGTTTTTGGGGAACATCGGCGCATGCGTAAAAGAATATATCTCTTATAATGATGTTTTATATAATAATAATATAGTTTTTAAAACGGTTTTTACTCTATCTATTTTTACTAGAAATTTTTGTAAATTTTTTGGGGAAAATCGGCGCATGCGCAAAAGAGATACATGCCATAGTTGTTTTTTATATAATAATAGTATACTTTTTATAGTGTTTTATTATTCTACTTAATAAAATTTACCTAAATTTGAAGCGAAAGATGCAATATCATAGATTCGAATTATTATAATTATTATATAAATTTAGGTTATGTATTACGGAATACGTTATCACGTAAAACTATCGTCCGTAAACCGACTTTACAGACAACCAATTTTTTTTATCAAAACTCAAAAATAAGAGAGAAACAGCCTTTCGAAGTTTAAATAAATTTTATTAAATTTTCTTTAATTTTGAGGTCGGTCCTGGGGTTATATTATGTCACTATGGAAATATGTTATTATTATCAAGTATTCACAGAAATTGTTCGAAGTTGTCCCCGTTTTGTACGGAACTTTTGTTGGACACAAAGATGCGTGCGCCGTAGCCATGCTTCTGTACATGCTTATAAATAACAACTTATTTCCATAGTGACATAATATAACCCCAGGAGTCAGGACCGACCTCAAAATTAAAGAAAATTTAATAACATTTATTTAAACTTCGAAAGGTTGTTTCTCTCTTATTTTTGAGTTTTGATAGAAAAACTATTTGAAACATTTGCTCGTCTATTTGATTTTTACACGCTGTAAAAAAAACCATCAACTTAAAACTCATCCTGTATATGCAGCCGTTTTCATTTTAAGACTAGACATACGCAATCTTCTGATTTCCATGTCATGGTACCTACGGCAGACAAAGATGACATGCATTAAAAAAGAATTGAATTTATACAGCTATTTTTCTATATATAAACCTGTATAAAAAAACTGTTTGGACAAATTCTGTTATACGAAATCTATGTAAAATGTACCCCTCTTTCGTTTAAGACTGGTTTCAAACCGATCTGATTTATATTGAGCGAGAAATAAGCAAAAAACTTTTACTTTCATAATTTTCTTCCCTCTGGGACCAAAATTAAAATATCGGGCGACGTTAGGATTTAAGTTACCCGGAGACGAGTCGAACAAAAAAAGATTTTTAAAATCGGTTAAGGCGTTTGGGCTGTACGCTGGATACAAAAAGCGTGACTCACAGATCCACAGATTCACAGACAAAGAGAGTACATATAGGCGCTTCCAACTAAAGCTTGGGTCGCGCCTAAAGATTCAACAGTTGCAACTGTTTTTATTATTTTTTAAAATTCGTCTTCTTGCGCCCCCAGAAGGCCTTGCGAAATGGACCTTCTCCACATAAAATTTAGGTCTTGCCCCGCCACTGACTGTTTTAGTAGGGAGCGCAATAATCTGGACAGTCCCCGAGCGATTTTAATTTGTGATGCCTGTGATGTGGCACAATCGGTACAATGTGCAACACATAACGTAAGTTGTACATAAAAGTCTCATGATTGAATTTGCATGCGTGTTGTTGTACACTAGATCATTTTATTATATATGTTACGGTCCAGACACGAATTCGGTCAATGACCAAAATAGATGCGCAAAACTAGTTTTGACCAACGAATATTTACCAAACCCGAAATCTTACATTTAAACGGGTATTGAGTGTTATAAAATGAGCGAAACTAGTTTTGCGCATTATCAATTGGACACAGCTAGTACTGCCCATTTCTGAACGGAAAGTACTAGTATGGCATCGGAATCTTCTTTGCGTTTTTAAAAATTAACTTTTCCACATCAATGATACTTATTATATCAAAGCGATTTATTCTTCTGTGTTGTTTAATTCAACTTTTAACAAATTTGCTTTCTTAACCTCACTTAGTGTAGTAAGATAATTATATTTCGTATAAAATTATGTTTCAGAAGCCTCCAATAGGCGAACTAGTTGAGATTCGAATTCATCTTGCATTTTTACTTAATTATTACACTGAATATCCCACAATTATCTTAATTATAACATTCAAGAGAACAATTCAATAGATAGGTACATAAACAAGAACATAACTGTACTGTTATTCGGATTTGGACGTTTATTGAATGAAACATGCAGAACTAGTACTGTCCGTTCAAAAATGGACAGAACTATGTAGTTTAGTCCAACTGAAAATACGCAAAATTAGTTTTGCTCATTTTATAACATTCAATACCCGTTTAAATGTAATTTTCGGGTTTGGGAAAAAAATGAACCCTGCACATTTCAGAAGTGAAACTTCTAGAGCCAATTATAAACAGAAAACTGGTTCTCGAGACAAGCGTCATTAATTCATTTTGTATAAAACTTTTTGTACATCCCGCTATAAAATAACTGCTTTTCAAGCCTGTGCCTATATAGCGAAAGTAAATGAACAAAATTCGGTTCACCAAGCCAACAGTAAAGCAACCTGTCAGTTGTCGTTTAATTCTATATTAGATGAACAGAGATAGCAAAGCGACACAAAGTAGGCGTAATTTTCGTAAACAACTCAAATGAAATATGGCCACACACAGTGTGGACACCAGCTGCCAGAAATATTATAATGAAGCGAAAATCAGCTATTTTGTAGGATGTATGTGGAAAAATGTATAGTATGTAATGTTTTTATGACTCGATGTGACTGTTTAAACCTGCCGACTCTTGTTTTTCCATAATGTCACAATCCGCACGTAAAATAATGCATAAATTAAGTACTATTTTTATGATAACTAAACGTGGATTTTTGTCCAAATTTCAAAAATAATTCTCTACAGTGTACAGCAAGCCTTTATTGAACAAAGGTGTCATATTGCTAGAGTGAATGTGGTACACCAGTGGGTACAATCAGTGTCAGTATACAGTAGGAAAGTCGGGAATTGCTGAGGCAGCATTTCACGTTCGAATGTACATAATACGCACATGTCAAACTTATAAAACAATATCAAACACACTGTATATTAAATTTTATATACTATACATACTAAAAAATTATTGACAAAAATTGGACACACATTTTTTTAGAGTTTTACATAAGATGCTTACTAGGAACGACTTTCCTTCATTTTTTTTCCCTAAGGACTACAAAATATAGGAAAATTACAAAAATCATCTTTGCACAAATCCCTCAGTTCATTTTCGAGCCTATTTATCCCTGATAATTTGCGAAAATCCGCAAACCGATGAAATTTTAATAATTATAATAAAATACTTTTAAAACTATTTTTAACTTGAGAAGAAATTACTTATTATTTCAAATTAATTGGTGATAAAAAAATATAAAAATCGACACGCGTAAACTATAAAAACAAACCATATTTTTCTATTTCCAGAAGTGATTAGGGTTATGGAACCAGTTTAAAGCAGTTTTCATTTTGAATTAGATTTTGATTTAAGTTTTAATTTGCATCTTATGTTTATTTAACTACTATATTTCTCGGGCATAGACCAACCAGTCATAAAATCGTCTGTGTACCATAAAAAAATCGATCGCTAGAAAAGTTGCGAAGATATTACATTAAAAATACATTTTCAACAGCAACAATTTTTTTTGACAGTATAAAGCAAGTAATACAACATTTCGATATAACAAAATATTTCTTTTGAAATACAGTCAATTTTTTTAAGAATCAAATCATGCCAGTATAGAACAGGTCGATCGCCGCACATCTTTTTCGATCTTCATTTATTTTCGTAAAATATTTATTTTAACTCCAGAAAATTCAAAGGGCAATAGCGTCTGTCGTGGAGTGATAAAAGTCATTAAGGCATAAGCTAAACGTTTATAAATATAATAGCTGCGTTCTGATCTCAAACATGAAAATGTTGAGCACCCCTGGTATAGAGGAATAGAACTTTGTGACAGTATCGATGCTGTTAACATAGTTACCATTCATAAAACTATGGTAACATCATCGGTGGATATCGTCGCAACGTTGCGTAATTGTCTTTTCAGAAAACGAGCATAAGAATTTTAAATCTTAATATTCCTATTCCTCAGCATGCCTTCTGGCAGTGAGCTTAGTTAGTTTTTGGCTGTTGTCAAATAGCGAATCAATGTTCCTTCGTTTTAAGTGAGGAAAATTCAGTAAGAAAATAAGCGTATACTTTTTCACTTTTATTTGTTACTAGCGGCCCGATCCGGTTCTGCCCGAATTTGTAGATTGTCGCCGTTTTTTCGTCGATTTCCGTTGCAAAATTGGTCTCCACGAAAAGCGCTTTTATTTTAACGAGATAATGTATAGCCTATGTCCAGCGTGAAGGTCCATTCTAAATATTGGTGAAAAAAAAAATTGGTTGTCTGTAAAGTCGGTTTACGGACGATAGTTTTACGTGATAACATATTCCGCTCGAATATCATATTTAATAATACATAACCTAAATTTTAGTAGCTGTCAAACTATATTTTTACCGACTCTCTATCGCTTATACTATGCGCTCTCGCTTGCACGCACAGGGTCAGGCGGAACGTTACACTTTTTCGTGCGTGCAGCTGGTGTTTCATCAATTTATAAGACGTTATCACGTCAATGAACACAAAACACGTTGTACCGTATTCAACACGTCATGCTACAGATAATGACATCCGTCTAGGTGGGCGGAGCTTCGTACAAGCCGACGCTTGGGCAGATCGTGCCTCTCTATCGCTTATATCGCGCTCTCGCTTGCACGCTCAGGCGGAACGTTACACTTTTCGGAACGTTACACATTTTGGAACGTTACACTTTTCGGAACGTTACACTTTTCGGAACGTTACACTTTTCGGAACGTTACACTTTTTCGTGCATGCAGCCGGTGTTTCATCAATTTATAAGACGTCATCGCTTGCACGCTCAGGCGGAACGTTACACTTTTCGGAACGTTACACTTTTCGGAACGTTACACTTTTTCGTGCATACAGCCGGTGTTTCATCAATTTATAAGACGTTATCACGTCAAAAATGTTTGTAGTCGGATGAGTGGTTTCGAAGATTACCTGCTACATCCAAATTTTACCTATTTATAATATTGGTATACCTACCTATAGATTGTGAATAATTCTAAAATGAATCTTCATCTCTAGAACCTAAATTAAATTACAGTAATGCTGGGTTGCACAACGCAAAATAAAATATTAAGTCTAATTAAACAGTGACAAAATTTTGTATACTTCGGCGTCGATCTAAATTCAAAACTACTTCAAATTAAAGCTTCATTAAGTTACATAAAATAAATATATTATTTTATTTTACTGATTCTTAGCGATTATTATTTTTAAAAATCTATTCATTCAAAACTCGTGTTATTTTTAAGTAAAAAAGTTTTGATTTCGTATTAAAATTCCAGTAATTTGTTGTTTTTTTAACGGAATTCCTACTGGTCGATAATGTAGATATCATTATTATCTTGTTTATTCATCAATTATAAGGTGAATCATTAACTGAACCATAAATTCTTTTTGATTATTTTCTTTTCATTGACAAGTTGCATTAACTACATAAAGGGTACGATTTATCAGTCATACTCATAACACATCACTCGTTATAAACTGTTTAATGGCATTTCGTGTATATCTTCCTTTAAACGAACTGTACTCATTTCCCGAGGTTTATTAGATCATTTTATTATTGCTTGCCCCATCCTTCATTTTTTTTACAGTTACTCGGTGAAATGCTACGAAAGTGGTGTGCCACTGTCATATACCTATTTCCTCCTTGTTCAACTTTAAACATTTTGAAATAACATAAAGCTGCCATCGTAATATTATATAGCGCTAACCTAGCGGTATGTGCTTTATTATGGCTTTGCGCGTCAGAGCTGACTTTCGTGCTTTATTATCGCTTTGCGCGTCAGGGCTGACTTTCGTGCTTTATTATCGCTTTGCGCGTCAGAGCTGACTTTCGTTCATATAATAAGTTATATCTAAGTTAATTTCACACGAAATTCATTCAAATTGAAGCTTTTTGAAAAGAGAAGATTCTGAATCATTTTTAAATCCATTCGAGTTCATAAATACTACTAAAATTGTAATTGAAAATCACGAGCAGCAGTTGTCGATTGGTCTGTACGTATGTACGTCCGAGCTCTACAGATCGCAATTTTGGTCGGATCGCCTTAGGTTATATTTTATTCACTTTATTTACTATCAGACCAGATTGACAAAAAAAATGACGCTTGGAAAGTTTTTGAATGTTATTGGAAAAAGTCTGATCGTCCATTTGTCTGTAAGCACGCGATACAGGTCGGACGGTTGATCGGATTGAAATCAAATTTTGGTGTGAATATAAAAAACCCTACTATTTTTGGGGAAAATTGGCGCATGAGGATAAGAGATATATGCTACAACTTTGTTTTTTTTATAATGGTTTACTTGTCATAACTATTTATTGTTCTATTCATTTTTGCAATTGGAAGGTTTTATAAAATAGTGTTCATCAGTTTTACTTCTGTAGTGCGTAGTGTAAAATACACAGTCTCTTTTTAAAAAGTACTATGCTAGTTTCTATAAAACCACCCAAAATTTAATTTTCCTACGTACTGACGTCATTCAAAAGATAACGGGTAAAGGTGAGTTGTATAATTTAGCCCGTTATAAAAATTTAATTATTTTTTACAAAATAGTATAAATAATAATAATTTATCGTGGCTCGTGGGCATTTTTACTACTTTTTATGTTTTTAATATTTGTAAACAAAGTCACGAATGAATGATAGTTGAATACATACTCATATCTATATAAAAATAACTGGCAAGATTCTGTAAATAAGTTAAAATATGTAACAATTCGTCATATATAAGTATATTATCAATCTTCATTTTCAACCAGTGATAAACTGCTACTATGTATGTAGGTTATCAAGCTGCATTTTGCAGGGTAGAATTGGAAACATTTCATCGACGGGCACGGAAATTCATAACAAAAGTCACGTCACGCGTATGCTTAAAAATACGGCCACATAACTTCATTGACTGAGCTTAAACTAATGCGATCATTGTTAATCGCATGCCGTCACAAGACACAAACTTCCAATAGGTACGCTCGCTCCGCTCGTATAAATAATTACCCTTGAAAAGTTTAAGCGGCCTACACACCTTGATACAAGCTGCGATGCAGCCATCGACTCTATGTTTCATGAAACTTGCATCAGTTGCATAAACGCCTACTTAATTCGAAACCTATTGCGATGCCTGAATCGACTCCATGTTCATGCAACACAAGAACACTAGGTTAAGTTATTTTCTGGGTACCTAGTACTTGACGAATAAAATAAGGTATGTTTTGCCAACGCCAGTTTTATTAGCAGTAGTTTTTATACTCCATAAAAGAAAAAGGAAATCAAAAAGGAAATGTTCAAAAAGATGGTTTATAGAAAGAAAACGTCATTCAAATACTTCATTGGAAGAACTAAAAGTACATTAGTATTCCAAAAACACGTATGCAGATGATAAATGTTTATGAACTCTTCCCAAAATACACGATCACTTTCCATCATGGAATTTACACACACAAACAACAAAGTAACCTCTAAAATGGCGCGGGAAAATAAGTTAATATTGTCTTGGCATCGACGTAATTCTATACAAGCTAAAACTTGCATCAGCATCACCGACTCGGCGTCGTGGCTCGCCGACCAAAATGGAATTCCAGACTCAACTGATGCCAAATACGTGATTCAGTACTACACACACTGCTACTTGCATCATGAAACATAAGAATCGATGCCTGTATCGCAGCCGCTTTACATCAAGCTGTCGTTCGCTTATTAAAACCGCGATGCAATATATTGAAGAACAATTTATCAGAGCACTAAGCTATATAAATTCGTAAAAATAAACTGTCCTCCAGATTAGTGATGTAACGAATATTCGCATAATTATTGACATTCGCATTTGCTTATATTATAGAAATTTTTTTAATGTAAAAATAATATTAAATAAGACAAAAAAATGTTAATATCTTTCCATTTTTATTAGATAAGTTGTTGTCTTACTCATTTTTTAAAAAATCAGAACTTTTTCGCTGAGGTAATCTTGCAATTATATTTTTTCAGCCTTTACTTCATTTGGTAATAAAGCTTTAGATTTAGTTATAATAATAATCAGCCTAGTACCCAGAACCATGGTGCGACTTTCGAGGTCAATTAGTTGTCAAATTTTAACCTTGAACAAATTACTTTTTATCTTTTTTTTAAATATATAAGTGCTCAGCATCACAGGCTATATGCACTATAAAAAAAAATTCAATATGGGGTAATATGTGGTATAGGTAAGTATAGAATTTTTTTTTAAACTGAATATTCGCAATTCGCGAATATCGACGACAGTCTAAAAATTGAGTTTCATTTCACTACTCCAGATTACCTACATAGCTTGGCGTCACACTGATTATGTTTGTTGCCGTTGGTATGTATCATACTGGTATTAAAAAATAAACTCAATACGCCTCTGTTCACATAGGTACCACGGAAGATGCACTTTGATGACTTTTAATTATAAATAAGAATTATCACAATTATTTAATATGAAAACTGCAACAATGTAATTTTATATATATACTTTGTGAGAATTATCAGTTATTATGAATAATGGCACATGGCAATTTTTTAAAGAAATTATGGGTTCCTTTTTCCATGAGGGGAGTAATTACTGTGTCAAGTTCAAGTCTATATTGTTATCTAAAAGTTCTGTTCCGATATTTGAACATATGTTTTACGATTTATAACATTGATTTATTTATAAACAGAAAAGCCTTAGTGATAGATAATTAAATACATGACTTTGTATTATTTATATGCACAACAAAATATCGTTGTCGAAAAAGGAAATAACAATGTCACAGTTCCGGGGTTACTCTAAAGCTCAAATGCATTTAAAATGATTTCCAGTGGCGGTTCCTCGGAGGACCTCAAAACGAAAAAATACTGTAAAATTTTTAAAAGTGAATTTTCACCTTAATTAGTAGATACCATTTCCCATTTGTGGTGTTGGAATAGTAAAACTTTTTTAATTAAATTTTCAATAATGTTGTAATCAGACGTACCTACTTAGATCCCGTCTTGATTAAATCCGGACTTTTTTATGGAATAATAGAGGATCCGGTAGACAAACGGTCAGTCATGTATGAAACGCTAATTATTTAATTTCATCCCGAAAAAAGAATTTAAGATAATATTAAGTAACCGAATTCAAATTAAGATTTATACTCTGGACCTCTTTAGATCTTTTTAGGGATCCTGTAAAGGGGCCGTAAGATTCAAAATTGAGCTTTAGGGACCTATGAAGTGTCGATTATTGAAATATAGAAATAGAAATAGATATAAGATTTATTTTTTCGATTTTGTACATAATTTGGTGTTACAAATATCACAATTTTAAGATCGAAAAAGTAATAAGTATATCTTAAGGGAGCCCCATTCTCCTCAAAACGAATATTTTAGATAAAAGTAAGTTAATCATTTCAAATCTAGTTATTTATTGTACAGAGCCTATTTTAGAGAGCTCTTCAAAGTGTCCGAGGCTGAAATAAATACTAAGACGTAGTAAAATTTCCCGCAGATTGCAGTATGGTTCCTATCTAAAATTTCAAAGTTGGGCCCTACGGACCCCTTTTAAGGCCCTGAGACCCAAAATATAAATTTGCCAATCGATAGACAGGAGAAAGTTATACTAAAAACCATTTTAACATTTTTTGTCCGGCTTACCTAATAAGAAATATTAAGCCATTCCGGGACTTTTGAAACACTCTGTATAAAGATTAAGGTAATAGAAACCAAGCGCAACTTACGATACCGAAAATATATTAGCCACCGTGCGATATGCAAATTAAAAAAAAATGTAACATACTTTCGTTGTGACATTTTGGTCTTTTGGATCTCTTATCCGCACAGATATCTGCTGTAAACCATAAGATAAGGAAGGGATATATACGGTATAGACTAGATAGAGCACAGGTAAGCCACAGGTCGGATAGGACCGAGGAAAGGGTTGTTCCGTTGATGCGAGGGCGGCGTCGCGGGTCACCGGCGTTAGCTGCCCAATGCCGACAGCGTCGGTGCGTCATTGGCGCCGGCTGTGTCGCGGCGACGCGCACGTCAGGAGCGCACAACAACAGTTGACGGGACAACTTGCTTTGTATCATTTGTTTTAACAATTGTTTCACTGCACATTGTCTAGTCAAAAGATAATCATAATTTCAACCGAGATGACTTAACATATCATTGAAAACATTTTTTTAATTTTTTTGATGATTTGTTTATAATAGGCTGGTAAAAATTACAGAAAAGTTTAGGAAAGGTTAGATTTCATGCAAAATAAGTCACCAAGATGATTAGAAAAGTGTCGTTCAATACTATTGACTTTTTATTTTAAAACGTTCTTTCTCGTGTATCAAAATTTTAAATTTAATTTATGCGTTATGATGTTTGACAGTTTTTTTTTTCATTTAGATGATAGTATAACCCAAGATGAGATCATAAGTCATTCAATGATTTGTCCACAGATAAGTTCAGTTTAATGAAAGTAGTAAATCAGGACGTAAATAGAACTTGTTCCATCTGAAAAACTGATGCATAAGAAAAAGAAAGTTATAATGAATTAATTCAAAATAGCAAAATAAAATGTCAGATGTGAGTTACTGATTACTCTGAGTTGATCGAACGGGGCTGAACGATTGCAAATTATATTGATCGAAGTTTTCGCCCATGGAATTGGCGAATCCAGCCGATTTTCAAAAGGGTGGCTGTCTTCTCCCAGGGTGTGAGAGGTTGGTGGCTTATGGAATATCCTCCGTGCAACGGAGAAATCGAAAGCCTTCCACATAAAAAAAAATAAATATAGAGTGCTTGAAAACTTCTTTTTAAGCTATTTTTAAGTGCCTCAAAAACACCTTAAAATATTATTTTACCCCAAGAAAATTACATTCTCTATGAATGTAACATGAAAACCATGGCATTTTATTCAAACACGATACATTTGGATTTTGATTTTAATTAATAAACATCTTAGTAATTCCAAATTGTCGTTCTGTTGAATTCCCCAGACTGAACAATGTTGCATTTGTAATCTTGAATTCTTTCTTTAAATTAAAAAAAAACTCGGGTCGCAGTGCGAAACCCTGCCGACAATATAGTGTATTTGCTTTTATAAGCAGTGTGGCTCTATTGTATGAACTTAACTTTGTTTTTGGACAAAATAAAAAAAATTACCCTCTAATACACCCCTTAAAACAACATTTTTTTACTTAATTTCAATACTACATACCAATTCAACATCTGTACCAAATTATATACACCCTTCAGTATGTAAATCCATATCAGTAAACTTGCGTTTTCATAAAATTTGTAAGTCCGGTCCTGTCGGGCCGATTTTATTTAAATTTTAGCAGCACATTTCAATAATTACTAAAGGGTTAAATTTCAAATTTGAAGTGATTCTGAAAATTTTTTCCGTATTTTTGGGCCCAAAAACATTTTTCAACCCCTAAATACCCCCCTTAAAATGGCCCGATCGGGCCCATTTTAAATAGGCTTCTTGCGATGATGGATTCCAACATGTGGACCAAATTTCGTTTAAATCGATTAAGTCTGTCGAGAGTTATCGTGGTCACACATATATATATATATATATAAATATATATATATATAAATATATATATATATATATATATATATACATATATATATAAACATTTCCAAAAATGGTGCCAAACTTCTTAGAAACTTATGAAACGTCGAGAAATTTTGGTCCGACCCCTAGGTCCCGCCATCCGACCGACGCCAATAGTGTAAGTGCCTTATGGCAAATACACTAAAAAACATGACCTAAAAGGGAAGGCTGCAGCCCCCTCAACCCCTCCTGGATCCACCCCTGGCTCATGGATATTTTGTGATGTGGTTTAGACCCAGCTTTGATATTTAATGATGATACTGGCCAGATACCTTATGTGGTGGAGTCAGCTCCTCCCTTTTGTTATTATCTATATATATATGTGGACAATGGACATATACCTTTTAAAAAAAGTAGAAAAGGCTCAGACGTTCTTTTATTTCTTTCTGCGTTCTTTTCTTATTTCCATTCTGTTGTTTTGACAGCAACAATGTAATCCTTTATCTGCAAACGTTATCCAGTCACTAGAACCACCAGTATACAAGTACAGAGCATGGACTGTTATTCAATACCTTAATTAATATTATTATCCGGTGATAAGGAAATTGTAACAAAGTCACGGTACCGGCTGCTGGATGACCAATAGGGGGTTACAATTTATTATGTTCATAATTTATGGCACTTAGCATTGAAATAACATTGTAAAGTTATTTAAACAAATCCAATACGATTTATTGCAACAACATAATTATTTTGACGCTGTAACAAATAAATTTCAGGCCTGCGTGTAGTTCTCATGTAATGTTAAATTTTAACCTTTTTAGTGTTTGGTGTATGCTTTCGTCATTGACAAAATATGCAAGTTCTTTGGTGAGGCTGGAACAGCGTTCCCAGACGTCCCGATTTTGGCGGGACGTCCCGATTTTTAAATCAAAATTAAATGTCCCGCGCGGGACAGGCTCAGTCCCGCTTTTCGGGGATAACTTTAAAAGAAGTTAAATCTTCACAGAAGTATCATGAATAAGTAATTCTTATAAATAATTATTCTCTTATTGTAAGTTGCAATTTGTAACACTTACTCCACAGACTATTGTTTGAAACGCCATATTTTTCTAATGAATAAAACTTTTTTGATTTTGATTTCTGTTTTTTTTTTTTTTATTCTAAAGACGAATAAGACTCAACTATTTAACGATAGGGTAAATCTGATTTAAAATATTATATTTTTATTAAAATACATTTTCTATGGCTATTTTTGCTATCTATTGTCACGTAGACGTAATTTTAATTCAAATAAAAGATAAATAGGTATTTGAAAACTTCTAGTTATATACGTTTTTCACTATGTCCCGCTTTCGACGAAAGAATCCCGCTGTTTTCACTCCAAGAGTTCCAAAATCCCGACTTGGCAAAAAAAAATGGCAACGCTGGGCTGAAACCACACCAGAGAAAGAATCGCATTGATTCGACTGCCCTACAACAGGGGTCGGCAACTCGCGGCCCGCGGGTCGCATGCGGCCCGCAAGCCTACACCTTGCGGCCCGTGACTGTTTAATAATTAAGTCTTATATACCTACCTACATAAATAAATAATTAAATTAATTTTCACAAATCCGTTTTCTTGTGATATTGAGGATGTACCTAGTCATTTACAAATGAACGTGATTGATCTCCAATCTAATGATATTCTCAAAAACTCTTTCTTTGAAGTCAAAGATCTTGTTAAATTTTATGTCAGTTTGCCATCTAATTTAGACGAATTGGAAAGGTTTGCTCTGCAATTAATTACAATTTTTGGTAGTACTTACTTATGCGAACAAACCTTTTCGATTCTCAATTACAAAAAAAATAAATATGCTTCTCGTCTCACAGATGAGCACTTGAGAGCTATTCTACGAATTGCAACTACAAACCTGGAAGCCATACAACAAATAGCCACTCAAATACAACCTCAAACGTCACACTAATTTTTGTAAAAGAACAGTTCTATTTTGAAGATCTCAGTTAAATTTTTAATAAAATTCAAATAAAATGTTTTCGAATTTTTAATATCACAAATACCTATTATTAAAATTATTAAACAAGTGCGGCCCGCCTTTATTTCAATTTGTCACTATGTGGCTCTTGCTTGCCAAAAGGTTGCCGACCGCTGCCCTACAATATTAAAAAATATGTACAGAATATCCTTACTAACATAATAACTTGCCTAAATCTCTGCTCGTCCGCTCGTAAGATTCTGGTCCACTTTTTTCCTCTCATAGAAAAAAAGATAAAGGTCCGCGTACTGTAACGGAACGGTTTGATTCAGAACAGATTCAATATAAATTAGTAATTAATTGACTGAATCTTAATCAAAAACTGTAAATTATTAATTAATACAAATCCCTACTCCCTCCAATTGGACTCACCTTGCGTTTAGTAACAAAACGATGGCACTCGCTTAGAACATGTCGCAATAATTATACACAATTATCCAGAAGTCAGGGGTGGAATGTCTACAATGAAAATGTGTGTTAGAATGCGATTTAAATGATTTAAAATTATTTATTTACAAACTATCAGGATCTGATAGACCCAATATGTGAGTATAGGATGAATATTGTACTTGCATGGAATTTGTTTTGGAGAAAAAAGATTATAACTTCTGTAATGAGCAGCCATAAAAACAGTATATTACGTATCTAGTTGTGTAATTGTACGTATTTCGACGAGCTATGACATTACATTAAAAACGAGAACCAGCGAACTCTAAAAGTCAAACTATTCTCATTATACTTAGATATATATGGTCTTTGTTGCACATATAAGGCACCTCCTAAAAATAGCTGCTTTTCAATTCATAATCAGCCTGTTATATTTTACATCATGTTTTACCTATAATTCAAACTTCTATAATGTTGTAATATGATTGGGAGTTTATGAAAATTATTGTTAAATTGGTTAGATCGCGTTGTTTTGTTTTATTACACCACTGGTGCGTTATGGGTCATTTTACATGCCTGTATATACAATATACATGCTTGTAAAGTGGCCATTTTATAGGGGGTGGTGCAAAATTAATAATAAAAGATAATGTCAGAGCTCGTAACATAATAACTACATTTACGTACAAGATACATAAACTACTATTTTCACACTCCTAATTAAAACACATGTACGTTATTTATTTATTATGAAATACTTTGTAGGTGAACAAAGTCAGGGGCGTGCATTTCTTGATTTAATAATAACTGTTGGATGTATTTCCGGGTTTATGCCCTACATTTCATTTACTTACATATTTTTGTACACTATTACGCGATCAATAAATTCAACTTGAAATAATAATTACCAATTAATAAAGATCTATTTTAATGCAGAAAAAATAAAACGCTTTTTGGTCTTATTTAGATAAATCCAAAATCTCTATAATGTCCAGTGAATGGCCTCGGTTAGAACAAAAGAGAAAAGAAATAATATTATAATAAAAGAAAATTTATTGATAAACATTATACATTATTATCATAATAATCTATGTACAATAATAATAGAATTAAAATTCTGTTTCTTTTTTTGTAATTATTTTTTTATAATTATTTAATAACATTATTATTAATTATATTAACTTAATAACACAACCATTTGATTTTGTCGTTGATTGATTTTTTTTCATCAATCCTGGTAATTAAAAATAATTAAGGAACAAAAAATAAGTTTAAAAATTCTAACCTAATTTTCAAAAACAAGAGTTTCTTATTTTATTGTATTTATTTTATATCTCATAAAAAACACTAATTAAAATGGTATATTTTATCTGATATTTTCTTGTAGAGAAACATGCAACAAAAATAAATGTCAATATTACAAACAATCGAATAGATACCATAGATGTATTTCAATGATAATTAATTAATACCAACAATTTACTGAGATCGACAACAAAAATAATTATTTATTTTACAAAAAAATGTATCCACTATATTTTTATAATTGGAACAGATGCGAATTATTATACCCATTTAGTACCACTGTAAAGCTTGTCGGCCACTATGCGTGTAGCTGTGCTGTACCTCCAGCAAACTCTTTGGATATACTGAAATAAAGTTTAAAAATATGAACGTATTAAAAAAATGTGAAAACGACACTGCGTTTATTATTTATTGCAAAAAAGGTCAAACTGCATTGAATATAAAAAATATACGATATATTGCAGTTAGATTTTGTAACACAAAGTTGTCGCAAATAAAGTTAGCACATTTCCTATTAAGGCCAGACTTCAAGAATAGCAGTTCACAAAATCTCTCAATAAATGCAGCGCCAAAGCCTGGAAAACGGGGCCACGGAAGGGGGCGCAATCAGCGATGTGATTATGTTTGTTTTATTTGAATATATCAACCAACAAAGGTTTGAGCGCGCGAAATCAGAATCTTGCTATAGGCGCAGATGTAGCTACGGTACCAAAATAGGTGAGGATACTCCGATTTGACGTTTAATTATATCGGATGTCCACATGAAAACTTTCAACGCAATTCATTGATTTGTTTTCTGAGTTAGAAATTGGAAACTGCAGGAAAATTGGCTAACGCATACGTGGATACAACTTGATATACTTGACAAATCGTTACGCTGCCCCCAACTACCCTTCCAGCATACACAGCTTTGTTACTTTAAGTAACACCTACTTTATTTATTTATTTATTTATTTTTTGATAGATTCAGAAAAAGGACCTTATTTGCAGCATTTCTTGTATAAAAACTACAAGGATAAATTTAATAGTTTCTGAAATATCTAGGGTCAAATTTGGAGAAATTGCCATACAATAGTGATTTTGCATGGCATGAGCTATGGAAATTTTTTAAGTTGTTTGGTTGTCAAATTATACGATAATTTCATCAACTGTAGCATCGGATATTTCACTAACCATTTACTTGTTTATATACAAAAATCCTTTTCTGAATCCGTCGACAAAAAATACAGAGTGCGACTTAAAATAACAAAGTTGGGTAGACTGGGGGTGATTGGGAACGGGGAGTAACAATTCGACACCTATGTCACGTTGTACGTCTCCCTGTAGATTATAATCAACAGGGAGAGATACCTATTCAACCGCTCAAAGTTTATTTCTAACCCCAAAGACATAACAATGAAATTCATGGAAAGTTTTTCAACTAAACACCCAGTATACAGATTTACTAGACACTGAATTTTTAAATCGTCGAAGAATTTGTGAATGACCGAAAAGTTATTGAACAACAAATTTAGAAGGTGCGAAACTATTGTATGCTTTAGTTTATCAGCACATAAATATTTCCAAAATATGTTGTACTAATTTTTTTTAGAAATCTATGGTTTAAATTAAAACAGTTACGCTTAAAATTGCACAACTAATTTTGAAACAGATATCTAATGTCGATATATAAAAATATTCTCTAGCGATAATTAAAAAAAATATATATTAAACAAATATACTTATTGAAGAGTAATCAGACGTTAATAAAGATTTGAATACTTATAATCAATATACGGTCGATCCCGAATAGTAAATGTCTGTATTTATTTGTCAATATAGCCAAGAAATAGTCAAAAATGATCAAATTTGTGCCAAAAAGCTTACAATGTAATAACTTCAATTCTTAATTATTGGTATTTCGAATTAAACGTAAGATTTTAATTCTCACGTTATCTCATTTTTTTATCGCCATTTTATAGAAAAATATAAAAATAATTTTCAAAAAGTAATTAGAACAAATTATTTAGAGTACAATTTACATTTTAATGTTTGTCTATCCAAAATCTTTATAATTACTTTTGGAAAACTATTCAAGTTTATATAAGCCCATAATAAACAAATTTATCATTTATAAAAAGTTCTGTTCTATATGTATTTCTATTGAATTTTTCGTTAAAGATATGCTATATTTTGAGATGGTTTTTTGTCTATTATTATATTATTTTATAGTACGCTTATATTTTAGTTTTAATATTAGACAATGGTGTAACTACAATTTTTGTGTCCAATTCACAAAAAATAAAAAATCGGTAAGGTAAGGTGGGGCAAGTGCAGTCACTGACATTAATCATTATATTTCACATATCGGCACTGCCAACTATGAATTAGACACCTGGCTAGCATACTATTCCGTATTCTATTTACTGATGATTTTCAGTTGCAATTATTATTGTGGAAAGATACCTGTGAAATTTCGCAGATATTTTCGAGTTAGCGATAATTTCGGATAAATATCTCAGCTGCTAACAGTTATTTTGTAGTTTCTATGTCTTGCAAATTAATGGTTTTATTTACCACTTTCTCCGATCTAGAGGGGGCAATCTTTAATCGAACGGACCTGAATCAACTAATATTCCTGGCGTTTCAGCGATTGGAAATAACACTTTTCATTTTTTTTGGGTCGCACTTGCCCAATCTCACTTTATACATTTTATTTTTTTATTTACAAGCAAAATATATTTTTAGTGTTGAACTAGCAATGTAGTAGTTACGCCACTGGTATTAATGAAAAGGATTCATACTGTTGAAAATAAATAATAAAGTAAATTTTCAAATGAGACTACGAAAATATTATATTAATTCGAATTTAAATCACAGAAAAATTTCACCTAAACATAAAAACAAAATAGCTGGGTCCAGTTATATTTTTAAAAGTTTTTAAAAATATCATCTGCAAAATTCTATTATATAAAAGCAGTAGAGCTGTAAAAGTAACGAGAAATTGTGTATCCGTATGTATTCGTTAATTAAAGAACCAGTACCCGTTACTTTCGTATCGTTACGTTACTCGTTACTTTTCATACGACATACAATCGTGTACTAACAGCATCAAGCATGTACCATCGCATCGAGGCGCGTCGCATACGTGATACGGTATGACTTCGTTCGTATAACGTATAACCGCATCAAACGAGTCGAACTGACATGGATACGACAAATGCGAGTAACGAAATGAATTTGTAAGTAACGATTCGTTACTTCGAGTCAGACAATGTACCCGTTACTCAGTAACGAATACATACGGTTTGTTACAGCTCTAAAAATCAGTTGTCCACAGTTAAAGAAGTTTTGTTTATCATCACTAAAGAAGCCTACAAATTAACTACAAATGTAAATACGAATATGTATTTAAAACATTGCAATGTAGACTACGATGACATCACTGAACAGATTTGCTCTCAGTGGACAGCAGATTTTTTAATTAATATTTACTGAGTTCACACAAAAAAAATCTCTGCAGAACGGCAATCACGCGACCATTTCTCCATTTCTAGTGGCATGATGCCGCGCGACGGCCGTTCCTTTGCTTGTAATTTGCATGGCATCATCAACACAGAGAGAGAGAGAGAGAGAGAGATTGTGAATTATAGATGCTCAACAGCTGAAGTCATCAGCGTCTATATCATCAACACAAGCGGACGCGATTATAGTGCGGTTCCGAGTACACTAGTGAAGAGTATTAATTGTGAATTGCGACTCAATTCAAACAAAATCCTAATATGGCCGCAAGGACCGCCGTTCTGCACAACTCGTATGAACTCGGCCTAAAAATTTAGAATGGCGAAGCCTGCCGTGTATTAGAAAATTCGGTAAACTAACACATTCTATCTGATATAAATAGCTATTACATAATTATTGCAAATTGTCACTTTCCACAAATAATTAACAATGATTAATAATTTTATTTAAATATGATCAAAATTTGGCTCACATGTATAAGAAACTAGATAATACGGTTTTAAGGCTTCACCTTTGACCCAGACCCAGTAAATTTAATCAATATTGCAGTTTTTACATATTTTAGGTAAAAAAATATCTTCATAAAACTTTCATCAATGTCCCTCAATCTTTTCTATTTACAATCCCAGAAATACAGTACCTATGTGGTTGATAAAAAACTATTGGATACAGTGGCAGCGCTGAGAAAAATCCTGCATGGCACTTTACCTCTTATATTTCTCATATTACCCAGTTTTAAAAAAATCGAAGTATAAAACATTATTTGCAAAACTTTTTTTTCTTGCTCAATTTTGACTGAAAAGTATAGATCCCCCTAGTTAAGAGATTTTAGCACCACCACAGGTTCATAACAAAAAAAATAATTTTAAATTCAAGAAACGTATGCAAGTTTTATATAAAAATAAATTAAACGATTTCCAATTTGTTAAAAAATTTAGTAGGTATTTAAAATTAAAAAAAAAATCTAAAATAAATTTTAAGTACAGTGCGATCACAAAATAATTAAAGAAATTATTTCTGTACCGATTTTACCGATTATTTTGTGTACTTTTTATTTGCCTATTGAAAAAAAACATAGGGTTTCAACAGTTAGTTATATGTTTTTTGTTCGCACTGTAAATAAATAGGTCTGTTTTAAAGATTTATTTTATAAATTGTCCCGCAACTCTGTAATCATTATACACTACAAAAAAACGAAATTTCTATTGTCTTAATACTCTTTAAAAACAGTGATTCACATTTCTTTTTCCTAAAAATGCTGCAATTAACATTTCTATAAATATAAATACTTATTTCTCTGAAGACAACGATCAAAATCTTTTCTTCTTGTAATGTTTTATGGTTACAGAGATTACGTAGACGCTTTGCAACAAATTATTTTGAGACACTGAAAATTACATTTGTTACGGATAAAACCAGTAAACGCAATATAAATCAAACTTTAACCGGGTAAAATGCGCTTTAACTAGTGAACATTAATATACACATCTCAATCCTAGTGTTTGATTTATTTCATTTACTATAGTTTTAGCCATATATTATATTATACTAGAAAAATGAAATAGCATCTCAAACTCACTGTCAGGAGCATCAATTTAGACACAAATATAAAATTAGTCAATTATAGTAGAAATACAAAATACACTGAATTTTTATGTAAATTATCAGTAACTTTTAATATTCACCGAAAATAATTTTGCTACAATATACATAAAAAATTTAGAGTTGAAATTGGGCAACGTATTTTCAAATTCAAACGGAAGAACTCTATAAAAAAATGAATAATAAAAAAATATAATTTAAAAATTTTTATTATTGTTTAGGTAACTTTTTAAAACAAACGTAAAATAATTTTACTTAAAAATATTTTCTCTATTCCCCGGCAAAGCTGCCCCAGCTACTTGAATTTAGGCAAGTAGAGAACCACCGTAGTTTTATCAACAATGATAAAATGAAAATTTTTTCGTTTTATTATGGTTATTTCGGTGTTTATATCTTTATTGAAAATATTAAAACCAGTGTCTATTTTTTACAGACCAAAGATGGTTTCAAAATAGTATACCTATATTATGGTCTCAAACGATCAAAAAATATCATTAATTGAAAATACTTCACTTATTCGTAATCGTTCCTGAAAGTATACGTGATATTTTATAAAATACGTTTTTAACTATATTATTATAAGACCTTTATTATGAATTATAATATACATAAGTGCCCTACATAATCTAATTAGGTTGACCCAATTTTACAATTGAAACAAGGAAGCATAACTTTGTGCAAAAACATTCATTCGTCGATTTTGCTTGTAGTATCCTCACCTGATTTCACCTCAAGTTCCTTTTCAATGAACAAAGTAACACTATGTAGTTTAAGATTTTAATTTTATATTTAATTATTATTTTTACATTACAACTCCTTCACGACTTTTTTACCGTATACAGTTAAACATATTAAATATGTTAGTTTATTTAAAATAGAATTATTGTTGTCATACAAAATAAACGATAAACATAAATATTTTTTGTCATTGACGAAGGTACAATTGTATTAATAAAGGAATGCTATACAATTATTAAAAAAGTCCATCACTTAACAATGAAAAGTCTACATTATATATTATGCACGTTGATGCAATAATGTCGAAAAACGGTGTCCAAGATGCAATTATTTTTCAATAACCCGTCTACGTTTTCCGACCATGCAAATGATAACGTCACAGATAGAATTCGGGCGAACTCTGTCCATCTGAGTTAAGATTTTGCAGGGTATTGTTATTGCCATGGTTGATAGGTAAGTTCGCTCGATTATTATTATTATTGTTACTGCTATTGTTGTTGTTGTTTGAGGTTATTTGTAACCTTTGCTTGAGCATGTCTCTTTCCTGCGACACCCTATTCAACTCTCCTCTCAATCTATGTAATTCCGATTGAAGAGTTCTGTTGGTTGTTTCTAAATCATGCCTTTGCTGTAACCTTTTACTGCGACAATTTTGAGCGTAGCCACGATTTTTCAGGGTGCGACGTTTCTGCTTCAAGCGCACGACTTCCTCCCGTGGATATCCATGCAAGCGTTTGTTCAATTCGCGCACAGAAAGTGACATTAGCATGTCATCGTTCAATCGCAACTCCTCGCTGCTACTGCACGTGGAATAACCGCTGCTGGAATTTCCTGTTCCGTTGAGATTCATCCTTGGCGATAATCCGCTGCTGCCGCTGCACACGGATAACGGTCTCGGCTGTAGGGCCAAAGAATGCATTGATCCGGGATGCTGGTGCTCCAGAGGACCAGTGACCGTCATGTAGTCCCGCCTGTCCCATTCGCTCTCGCAATTTCCCATAGAATGCAAAGGTCTTAGATCCAAAGGCTGCTGAGGTTCTTGTCGCATTTGCTGAGGTAGCCACATCATATCTTCCATTATACCCGGAGGTCGACAGGTGACCCCAATCGGAGAATGGCTCACTGGTGGAGTATCCGGCGGTGTTCCAGGATCTCCAACCAGAGCACTGTTGACCAAAACCGGTTGTGGACCGTACAGAGTTGATTCCGGTGGTGGTGATAGTGGCTGAAGGCGTCTGTCTTCGATCCATTGTCTTGGATAATTGATTCTAGCCGATACTGGGGATTCGTCATGCCCGATCCACCCTTCCACAGTTGCAGAAGTAGGTGATCTATGCAAACGTTCTTCGCGTTTCACTGTGACATCTTCCAAGTGATCTAACACGAACTCCTGAACGTATTCTTCAGCTAAATGTTCATCTTCCATTCGGGGGCCGCCGTCATTACGAATTGGAGCTGATGTTACAACCTGCATTTTTGCTTTTGTTTTCGATAGTGTAAATACACCACGCGCCTTTTGATATTATTTTATTTTTACATTAAATACCTCTCGGTTTGCGCATGCGCAATGCTTAATGAGGACGTCCAATTATACGCCTTAATGACACTATAAAGAACACGTATAATTAAAACGTTAATGGCGATCGATTCTTATAATTAATTATATTATAATTTAATTGCTGATTCGAAAAAGTCACTATTATCAATTATTTTCCTTCACAAAATACACTATGCACAGTTCCAAGTTTATTTCAGCACAGATAATCGCATTTCAACAACAACTTAATCCTTTTATCAATCAGAAATGGTACACCGTTTTGAAATTCAGTTTTATCAATTTCGAACACATATTTTGAAAATGATCAAATCATGAAACGCCTATAAAAGCGCGCGAATAATTTGAAATCACTCGATTAAAACTTTTATATTCCCGTTTATCGAAATATGTGAAATAGACGCAAGGCGTCGTTCTATATACGTTCAACAAGCGACGCGGGTGGCAATGGAATGAATAGAACGTTATAGTCTTCCGCCGATTGAGGTGCGACGCCGCCGCCGTCCCCAAGTTCATGGAGGCGGTGCATCGTACGCGGAACTCCGCCTCTATAAAATTATTGGTTTCAGAGCTTCAGCACGTATACATTTTCCAGTACCTATATGTGTGTGTATGTACATATGCGCGTTATCTACCTCTGTGTGGGTGTATTTGTGTAGAAATTAATTTAAATAAAATAATAAAAAACACTGCACAAATATCGATTCAATTTTGTTTTATGTAGTGATAACTTGATGGTATCATTTATTGGAAGTAAAAGGGTTGAAAATAATAAAAAAGGATAAATTCAGTTAATGAATTTAATTCAACGACGTATAAAATAAGTGGCTGAATCTTTCAAAATTCCACTATTAAATGCAGTGCCGGATTAAGACTTCTTGATGCCCTAAGCATTTCTTGCTTATGGACCCCCATCTCTAATATGTTCAGTTTATAAAAAAAATTCAAATTGATGGAAAAAAGTTAAAAAGCATAAATTTTTAAGAAAAAAATTGATTTTTTACAATCAATGCTCCCATTGAAAATTTGGCTGTCTATAAAAACGGACCTTAGGCATTTTTATACAATTAATAGAAAAAAAGTTTCAAAACTATAAAATTAAAAAAATAAACTAATTGAAAAATGTTTTTTTCGTTTTCATTTTCAAAAATAAATTATTATTTATTTTTAACTTTTATATTTCTAAAGATAGTTTTATATCAGTAAATAAACTTTTTGAGAACATGACAAAAAGAAAAAAATGTTGACACGGTTTAGTGAGGTACTTTTCATTTCTGAGTGGTGCTTCTTGGTACCCCCTGAGACGTGATGCCCTAAGCAATTGCTTAATTTGCTTATAAGTTAATCCGGAACTGATTGAATGTCATACTTAGAGAGTTATTATAAACAAACTATTGCACAATAAAGTGTCATTACGAGGTTCATGAAGGTGTCGGCTGAAATTTAAACATCGTTCTGGAAATAGTCTAACAGGAGTAAATTTTTATATGAGCACTTGAAGGGCTTTTATTACAGTTTGTTGTAAAAATTTTCATTGCTTCGTATTTATCAAACACCGTTAATTTTAAACCAAATCCAATACGCAACTGCAGCGACACTGATTGAAGTTAACAAAATCATAGGTTTACTTTTTCACTTTTAGTATATGTATAATAATCAAACCCGTTTTACTTTTATGAATATAATATTTAATTTGGTTTAATTATTAGATCTTCACTTTGACACACTAAGTTTTAGAGAAATGTAAACCTTTGATTTTTTAAGTTAGAAAAAGTTCACAGATATATATCACGGGTTATTGGATGTTGATACAGATGAGATTGCGAAAAAGAATAGAAAGCATATCGGTATTTTAATGAATAAAAGTTTGAAAAATTTAAGTCCTAGAAAAATGATTTAAGTCGTCGGAAATAAAAATATAAAGTTCGTGTTCTGTGAAATGCTTTTAAGGGTATTTTTATGTTTATTAAGGGATAATATTAAAAGTACGTACTTTCGAGCGGATATGAAGAAAAATCGTCTACACCACACGGGCCTTAAAAGTTGAAATCTCGGCCCTGCGCGTCATGAGCCCGAGGCGAATTCAACTTTCGGTCCTTGTGATGTAATATATAAATCGTATTGATTCTGAAGTAAAGTTATTAAGACATTCATTTGTCTGTAGTTTTTAGACAAAATAGAATTAAGACAACTGTAGGGTTAGGTATTTTAGTTTATTATATCACATTTTATTCAAGTACAAATTTTTAGCAAAAACTTATTTTAAAACATTAACTTCACAAAAGTCAAATTTAGATTTATTTCACTCGAAAAAAAATGATAAAAATAAACAAAGAAAAAACATCATGTTTTAATAAAGTCTTTATAAAATGTTCGAAATAAAGTCCAGGTTTGAAAATACAGTCACAGTTGTGTATATTATGCGTCGGAAAAGATTGTAAAACCAGGATAATAAATGTTCCATAAACAATATCTTATTTTATAGTAGCAGCCCGTCCCGGTTTCATCCGGATACAAGACTGTTTTGTAAATATTAAGAAAGTGGATTTATGATCATTAATCCACTTTCTTAGAAGTGGCTTAGAGAAGGTGCAATTGTTCAAAAATTTCTGCCGCTGGTATTTCCCGGTCATTTGGCTCTAACAGAACCTAAAAAAGAAGCGGCAGATTTTTTTTTTAATTTTAACCCTTTTGATCCCCTTTAAAATTTTGTATCTCCCCTATCTTAAAATGGGTCCAGATTCCGCCTATATATCATAGAAGAAAAAATGCTCTAAATCAGCGTTTCCCAAACTTTTTTGATCGCGGCCCGGTACGAGGTTATAAAATTTTTCGCGACTCAACTTATGAAAAAAAAAACATTTATTTACAAAACAAATTTTATTTTTTAATAGAAATCAAGTTATTTGACAGCTTATTTCACACACAAAAATTGCAAAATAATTGTACTTATAAGAAAAATATATGTAATAAAAAAATTAACAATTATATTCATTTAAAACTTTAGTAAACTAATTTTTGTTGTTTTTACAATTCCTCGTGACCCACACTTTGGGAAACGGTGCTCTAAATTACTTAAATAGCTTATGTACCAAGCGGCAGAAGGTTGGGGCGACATGCTTTTTACACGCTTTATATTAGCTTCACCTGTATGTATGTAATATGTAAACACGCTTATGTTGTAACCGACTCAATTGGGCTCGATTTCGACCCACTTTAAACGGACAGATTTAATTTAAACTTTGTAAACTTATCAAGAACCGGCGACAACACAATAATTTGATAAGTTTATCTCATTATTCTGATCAGGATCGCCAGAATTAAATAATTATGTTTGTTTGTATGTTTGTAATCGACTCCTTTGGCTTGATTTTGACCCACTTTAAAAGGACAGATTTAATTTAAACTTTGTAAACTTATCAAGAACAGGTGACAATACAATAATTTGATAAGTTTATTTCATTATCCTGATCAGGATCACCAGAATTAAATAATTATGTTTGTATGTATGTATGTTTGTAACCGACTCCTTTGGCTTGATTTTGACCCACTTTAAACGGACGGATTTAATTTAAATTTTATACACTTATCAAGATCAGGTGACAATAAATTTGATAAGTTTATCTCATTATCCTGTTCAGGATCGCCAGAATTAAGTACCTAATTATGTTTGTATGTATGTCCAGTTTTACGGTCATTGCAAACTGGAGGAAACCAACACAACTCTGGAATGGCTGCAACGTATTTGTTGTTAAGTACTCCCTTGCTGAACGCAAATTACAACTACACATCGAACTAAAAAGTGAAAAGTAAACATAGTTTAAAAAAACTAAAAAACAGGCTTTTGTAGCACATCGAACTAAAAAGTGAAAAATAATTTTTATATAAGCAGAAAATAATAATGAGCAAAAAATATTAGTTATATTGTGAAAAAAGCGTGAGGCGCTTTGTGCCATATTTTTTGTATATCGAGCGCCTCACGCTTTTTTCACAATAATACTAATATTTTTTGTTTGTTGTTATTTTCTGCTTATATTAAGAATTATTTTTGACTTTTTAGTTCGATTGCTAGAAAAACGTGTTTTTTAGTTTTTTTTTTAACTATAATTATTTTACGCGTCAGCTCCCTGACTATGAGTCAATTTTACAATTTCTTGCAAAGTGTTTGGAACAAAACTTTTGCCTTTGTAGTCGGAGAGTCCGAATCCGTGATAAAAAATACTTTTTACTTCAACTATGTAAAGACATTGCGGCTAGGTACAAAGGTAAATGATATCTGAAACTAAGGGGGCGCAGCATTAGTGTTTGTTCGCGCCTTCAGATATATGAGTGTGTCGGTGCATACAAAGTCGGAGACTCAGAGAAGAGCGAGGTTTGGCTGGACAACAGAATGGCACTCAGCAGGACGGCTGGTCGTCGTTTTCAGTGAAGTCAGCGATAAAGTTTCAATGGCAGGAAACGAAACGCTGCAGACTTTGCACTTTTTGATTCCATAAGTTTTGTAGCAACCGACCACGGGTTTACACGCTCGGTAAGGTAGGTAGCATATATACTAACACATATGAATATGATATGTATCTGATATCTGACACAAACATCGTACCGACGGCGCAATCAGACACGTCCTGATGTGACTTAATTATAACACACTAGTGAATCTGAGACAAATTTACGTTTTATTCTAAAATCTAATGTACGATGCTGTCTGTGAAATCTTATCACGAATCGCAAAAGTTATTATTACAGTCCAAGCTGTTATTTTATACAATCTTCAGTTTTTCGAGATTTTATCATTTCATTTTCAACTCAACAAGTGGAAATTGTAATAATTTAGGTCAAAATCCACTTTTCAGAACTTAACAATATTTTTTCGTTTTGTGGATCTCCGAATTCAAAAAACATATTTTTGGAAAAAAATCTTTGGGTCTGTTTGTGAACACTAAACGGATGAGCGGATTAAAACGAAATTTTGGGAGTATGTTTGATATGTAAATATGAAGTCAAATTGTTTTCGGGTACAATCGGCGCATACGCTGAAGAGATATTAATATTTGTGTTATTTGTAAAAAACTTTTTTTCTAAACTTTATAGTTTCGAAAATTTTAAAAAATCAGCTACACATATTTTGTTCTGTAGATCTGTCAAAAATAAATTAGGTAGCTAACAAGCTGTGATAACGTATTATGTAGATAACCATGCAAACGAATAGCGAATATCATAATATTTAATAGTAGTAGTCATTACCCGCGTCATCGCACGCGTTAACACAAATTTTATTTTCTTTATTATAATATGTTAAATGTCAATATTTTTGAAGTTGGAATGGTCCTGTCGTTCAAATGGCTCGATTTTTTTAAAATTTATTTACTAAGCATCTCACAGACGTAAAAATATAAAACAAAACACATGCTAATTAAACAAATAACATACCTAAAATCTAAATAGAAACATAGGTAATACAATAGAAACTCTATAGCTTGAAGGAAGACGCTAAAAATTTCGAAGTATAGAGGTTTTGCCTTATCGAGTATTTTTTTTTCTTCGAATTACAGAATGTATTCGCAGTAGCTCGTAGAGAAATCATATTTACTTCGAGCTATAGACTTTAAATAATTCTAGTTATAGAGTCTTTTGAGTTTCAGCGGAAGGTAACTGCTAATTTCTTCGACTAAACGCGGTTCTAGTTGCAGAGTTCCTTCTATATATTCAAATATTACAAAATAGCATCGAATGCATTTACAGCAACAATCCTCCACATTGTTTTTTGGTCTTAGAATATGCACATTAAACAAAATGTTTTAAAAATTACGTTATTTATGACAATATGGCAATATATCCCACATAATCTTGAATCTACAATTCTGAAACTAAAAAGTCATGTGAAAAAAATTTACAACTTAGTTAAAAAAAAAAATTAACAGTAGCGTATTCAGATTTTTGAAAAAATGATCTAGAGGGGAAAATACGCATTTAAACAATACGTAGGGATCTCCCCTAATTTATATAACGCTCCCAAAAATGTTTCACATTGTTTATGTACACCAAACATTTGTTGTTTTTTATAATAACTTCATTTTTATCACTCTAGGGGCTTTGAGTATTTATCTCTCGATAATTATATTACTGCAGTATTCATACCAAACAAATAATATTAACTGAAATAGGTACCTATCGTGTGGTGAATCTGAAAACTACAGTTTGTTTGTTGTTTTTTTTTATGTTTGATATTTTGTAAGGTAGATTTCCAACGTTTCCCAAAATTTGTTTTCTTTCTACCGACTTTACTTGAAAACGACTGAAGCAAATGATATGCAGCATTTTACTGATATGTACCTATATATACAATTTACAAAGTCAATTAGTATATTATAGGTAAATGGGCCTAGCACTCCCTACATTAGTTAATACAATGTCATGATGATAACATCCAATACGAGGAAGAAGTGCTCGTTTTTTTAAATACCCATACCACAGGTGTGCAATTTTGAAGAATATAAAGACGACAGTTAATGAGGTTATAAATCTCATATTGTTGATAAAAATATATTTTAGATTTGTTTCAAATTTAAATAATAAAAAAAAATAAGTTCAAAAACTAAAACCCGACTACTGAACAGTATCCAACTAGAAAATATTCTCATCTGAGGATAGCCGTGGTCATATACCACCTACCCTAACAAAACATTACATTTTAACAGTAGTAAGCGATCATAAGCTCTAGAATCTAGGGCAAAGTGCATTACGCTATATATATACATCTAGATTCTAGAGGGGCCTCATATACAGGGTGAGTCAGACCACCCGTATCAGTCGTTTTTTTCGAAAACGGTTAGTCGTAGAGAGTTGTGTCAAAAATCTGTATTATAAAAGCCCTAATGAAGAATCGAATGGCGATATTTTTTCCCCCCGGAAAGGTCGGCTTCCCTGTTAGTTTGCTCCGGAATGTTCAGAACTCCGGAATGTTAAATGGCACGATAGGTCGAAAGTGGTATTGTTGAAAAGATCTTTAAAAAATATGCAAGTTTTGTAGGACATTTTTTTTTGTTACTGCCACCTCTGTTAAATAATATTCGTTTGAAATTATTAAATTAACATGTCAGAATAACAAACTTAATTTTAAAAGTCGGCATTTAAAATCTAGTTACCTAATTAAACAATGTCACAAATGTTCAAACTGAGTTCAATTTACTTCTAAACACTGCGGAGCTCTTCTAGATATGTTATGAGTACCTGGAAGTATTTTCCGACAAAAAAAACAATTGCAATTATTGAAAACTTATTGTGACATAGTTTAATTAGGTAACTAGATTTTAAATGTCGACTTTTAAAATTAAGAATGCTATTCTGACATGTAAATTTAATCATTTCAAACGAATATTATTTAACAGGGGTGGCAGTAACAAAAAAAAAAGGTCCTACAAAACTTGCTTATTTTTTAAATATCTTTTCAACAATACCACTTTCGACCTATCGTGCCATTTAACATTCCGGAGTTCTGAACATTCCGGAGCAAACTAACAGGGAAGCCGACCTTTCCGGGGGAAAAAAATATCACCATTCGATTCTTCATTAGGGCTTTTATAATACAGATTTTTGACACAACTCTCTACGACTAACCGTTTTCGAAAAACACGACTGATACGGGTGGTCTGACTCACCGTGTATATGAGATGGCATACAACCACGGCTATTCTCAGATGAGAATATTTTCTAGTTTCATACTTTTCAGTAGTTGGGTTTTAGTTTTTAAACTTATTTTTCGTTTAAATTATTTTTTTTGAATTTATTTTTTATTTGTTTTCAATTTGCACCCCTCTGTGACCAAAATTCAAAAATAAGTGTAGCCTATGTTACCCGTTTCATAATAACAAATCGATTGACACCTTATTTATTAAAATCGGATGAATAGTTTAGGCGCTACGGTGGAACATCCGTAAATACAAACATACATAAATGCTAAACTCATAACCCTTCCGTTTGGTTTCGCCGCAATCGGGTAAAAACATTGTTAAAACATATTCTACATGTAATATGAAGAATTTTGTATAATATGGATAGATATAACTGCACAGCGTGCCGTCAAAAACTAAGAGTGAAATCGCAAGCAAATGCCAATATTAGAATCCATGTAAATCTCGTCTTCTAAAAGGATCGTTAGACCCATAATTTCGCGACCACGACGGTACCGGTGCGAAGTTACAAATTTGTCGGAAATAATAATATATTTCATTTTATTAATAATTTTTATTATCTGGGTTTCATTAATTATCCTTTTTTAGTTTTTTGTCTCTGACATATGACTCGAAATGCCGATGAAACCAAGGCAAGGTTGAGAAAAAGCATAATATGATGATTTACCTACACATTATTTACTTTTGTTATAATATAATTTGTGCCGGCAAAATCTTTAATAAATATATTCGGAACTTTATATAAAATCAACTAAAAATCAGTAAACGTATGCAGATTATTATTTGCTCACACGTATTCACACAGCAACCCTTTGTTTCAACCGTTCAGGGTTGCACAAAACAGTACCTACATTAATTTGTAGAAATTATTTACGACACTAATAATTGATTTACTGTCAACATTTTACGCTATCAGTAACAATTGATTAATAATCAACTGCAATATTTTTAAACAGTAATTTTTTTAATCTGTAATTCAGTATTTTAGTCACTTGAGATTTTTGTATGAACACGTTTCCATAATATTTGCAAGTCTGTCTGCTTGTTTGCACCGAAGTCATTAAAAAACGGGTCATGGTGTGACGCTGCACCGATTTTGATGAAACTTGGTTCACTATCTGTATTAAAGATGCCTGTTCTGTGTAAAAAATGATATTATCTCGATGCCATTTTATTATATTACAAATTTTTTTTTATGCAAAGTTTCGTGTCTAGATAAAAAGACACAAATTCTGTAACAAAATTATAATTTTATTTTCCACAGTGTGTTTATCGAAAGTGGTAACAATAATTCGTGTATCCTACACTGAAACAAAATTATTCAATGTTACCACTTTCGGTGAACACATTGTATAGCTATTTTTTTAGTATACTAGGTCGTGGGCCACTAAGTCAGTGGCGTTACTTGTAAATGAAGAGGGAGGATGGTTAAAAATTATTTTTTTTAGTTCGACACACGACGTTTTACGACCATGATGGATTCAGCGTGTTTTTTTCTGTAAGCATGATGATTTTTCCAAAGTTCCGAAAGAATGCGGTTTTTGTCAAAAATCGCATTTTTTTAAAGGGGTATGCCTTGAAAACATTGCAAAAATCGAATTCTTTAATATACTTTTGAAATTGAGAATGTTTACTGAAAAAATTACGGTGAATTCAATGAGCGTAAGCAAACGTCTGTATCTCTTTTAGTCTGCAAACTACGGCCATTCGAAAGTTTTATATGATTTTTTGGAAACTATAAACGCAAATAACTTCTAAACCAAAAGACATACAGAAGTTTGTTTGTGCTCATTGGATTCAGCGTATTTTTTTTCTATAAGCATGATGATTTTGCCAAAGTTCCGAAAGATTTCGGTCTTCGTATTTTTTAATATAGGTACTTTTGAAATTTAGAAAGCTTACAGAAAAACAGTAACAGCTCTTAGTAATGCAGTGTAAGCAGCAAGTCTTTAAGAGCGACGGTGGTTTAGTGGTAGAATGCTCGTTTGCCACGCGGGCGCCCTGTGATCGATTACTGGCCGATGCAATTATCTTTTTTGTTTTTAGAATTGCTTTGATGGTTTATTTCTATTTTTTATTTTTAGAATTGCAAATCACTTGATTAATTTTTAAAATTACCTAAATAAAGCAGGTACCAAATTAAAGTATCTAAATAAAATGTGTAATTAAATCTGACGCGTAAGAAACCTTCCAACACTCGAGACTCTACATCACTGACCATTTCAGGATGGTAACTGAGGTTAAGAGAGGATTATAATATATTCTGGATATTTATTTATTTACTCCTGTGTTCTATGTATGGTGAAGCTTTAATTAACATGAAGTTTCAGCCCTGGGATGTTAAAACGGGATGGAGATAGCGAGTTTCTCGTTCACTTAATGTTTAACAATTACGTTAATTACACGGAATACAACAGAGCGTAACCGTAACGCAGGGTTGTAAAACGGGCGCTCAGAAGTATGTACGTAGTGCTCTGGAATGTGTGACTTTATAAATTGGGCTTTTGAATGAAATTTTTTTTGTCATAAATGGAAAGATCGTATATAAGTTTTATAACAAAACTATTTTTCTTTTTTTTATTTTCGTTATAATTCAAAAGTTATATCAAATTAAAAATAAATTTTTGTACCCAGTTCCGGAACGCGCCGACATTTCCCGAACATAATGTGACGTCATAATGTTTTAGTCAATACACATGCAGAAGCCATTGATAGTATACTGCGTATATACATTTTACCATTATGACGTCACAACTGTCAAAAACAATTTTAGTGCGTTTGCAGTCACGTGATTTTTTTTAATATTTTATCAATTTTAAATTGCTTATAATTAATTTAAAAAAAGTTTTTTTTAAAGTTTTTCGCATCGATTATCAATATTATTTATAATAAAGTTTTAAAATACAATAAAAAAATCGATAATTATTTTTTTTTTCAAAAGCCTAATTGTCGATGAGTAATAAAGCACGACTCTCAGTGAGTTGAAACGGTTTGGCGCAAACGTGTGCATTGCACTATCCGTCGTTTTTTCTTTTGTTTTCAAGGTTTTTTTATCGGGGAAGTGGTGAAAGTGTCAAGTGAACTTTCAGTTTAATAGTATCTATAAATAGAAAAATTAAAAACATGAGTTGGTTTGGTATCTACTATGGTCAATAATCCTGGTAGTTGATATCCTTATAAAAAGTTTCATGAAATATTGTCTAATAAATAATTTTTTAACAATTTATTGTAAATACCGTTCTTGAAAAAAATCCACTTAAAAGCGTAAAATAATAAAGTTTTGAGGTCGGCGCTAACCTCAAAATTTTTATATTTTGGGCTTTTTAGTGGCGTTTTTTGAAATAGATTGAATTTTTTAAAACTCTCTTTATATTTTACTTTTCAGTGACTTTGTACTACGTAGTTTGCACGTTATTAACCGTCTTCTTTCTTAATATTTGATTACTAAATTTGAAAAATAACTACTGAACCGATTTAAGTAAAATTCATGTGGGACCACCCTATGCTCTATATTAAACTGTAAAAAAGAATAATCAAAATCAGTTCACAAAAGCTGAACGTAACATATTAAAAAATCTCCTTTTTTTGAAGTCGTCCAAAAACGACTGAACCGATTAAAAAAACTACATAGAACCAAACGTGAAAATCAGTGTCTGTCAATTGTCTTTTTTATACTTGATTAATTATTATTAGAAGTGACGTTTGCTTACAAATGAACTGTTAAAAATTTTGAAAAAGGGCTATTTTATAGGAGGTACGTGTAAAATATACTATACCTATATACCTATACGTCGGGTGTACTTACGACTCATGTTACTGTTTAAACTCGCTGGCGATCGTTTTAAACATAATGTCACAATTCGTCGAATAACCCACAAAGGTATACTATTTACGTTCTAACATTTACATTTGTTACTTGGCAACTTGTGAAAGATCAGAAATATTGAAAAACTAACTAGTCTTGTGTTTCAGTCAGGCGCGGTCGCAACCTGAAATTTTGGAGGGGGTTACCCACTACACTAATAAAAAATGGGTATCTAGAATAAAATAAACATTATTGCACAAGACACAATTTTATTTTATACCTACATTACCTATAAAACAAATGGAAACTATAAATTTATTGCTGTTAGGGGATAGCTAAAAATTTCCTTTTATTATTTGGCAAATTTTTGAGATTTTTCAATTTGACCTTAGATTTTGGGGGGGGTCATGTCCCCTGTGACCCCCCATTCGGACCGCGCCTGGTTTCAGTTGTAACTAACTTACATCACCAGTTCTGGCAAATTTAGAAATCAAAAAAAGATCGTCTACAAACCCAATTTACCTCAATACGACTCCACAGTGCGCTTGAAAACAAATACACGCCCCCACATACACACACACACACACACACACACACACACAAAATGCACACACGCTTGTATTATGTAGGATAGTAGAAAAGGATGGATTTGCACAAGCTGTTCGTTATTTACATACAATTAAAATATAAAACAATTATTTAACCCTTCACCCAGCCAGTCGATCTGTAAACATCCCCAACCTCAAAACCGTACTCCTTCACACACGTATTATATCATTATCTATTTTCTTGAGGGTTACACTTATAAGAATGCAACAGTGCGTAAGTTTGGTATAAAAATTTCAGATCATCTGCGGCCAAAGTTCTTGGACAAATCCATTTTCGCAATTTTATTTTTTTTTTATAAATTAGCAGTATTTTTTTATTATTTCCACCCATTTCCGGAATGACGCGATCGCCTTTTTAATGTGACCCTTCCATTCTACTCAGATTTGAATTGACTACCAAATTCTGATTTCAGCTATATGCCCGAGGATTTTGGACGCATATATTTATCTGAGATTTTTTACTTACATGAATTGTCCCATACTAAACGTACGATGCGTGAATAATTTTCGTTTTGTGGGGTTTTTATTACCATACAGGTGATATTTACGTTGATTCTTCTTTTTTAACAGCGTGTAGAAATCAAATAGACGAACAAATATTTCAAGTAACTTTTTTTATCAAAACTCAAAAATGAAAAAGGGACGGGCTTTCAAAGTTTTATTAAATTGTATCAAGTTTTGAGATCGGTTCTGGCGTTATGTTATGTCACTATGGAAATATGTTATGTTATTATCAAATATTCACAGAAATTGTTTGAAGTTGTGACCGCTTTGTTGGACACAAATATATGTGCGTTGTATTAGCGATAAGGGCCCTCCGCGCATTATTTCGGATGCATTTCCGATTCGTGCTATCATTTCTTCACGTGTGTTAACCAGGCTTTTGAATTAATAAAATAAAGTTTTAAAAAATTAATTAAACTTTGAAAGGCTGTTTCTCTCTTATTTTTAAGTTTTGATAAAAAAGTTACTTAAAATATTTGTTAGTCTATTTGCTCTACACGCTGTTAAAAAAGAAGAATCAACTTTAAAATCACTTGTATAGTAGTAGTTTATGTATCTTGTTCGTAAATAAAGGTATTTTGACGAGAAATGACATTTTGTTAATTGTACATACCTTGTAATTTTACATACTTAGTAACGTAACAATATTTCTCAAATCTGCTAGTAATGTTGTAAGTGTTGACCTTCATTGACAATAATCTGTAAGATTATAATTTTCCGAGGATTATTATCTTCCGGATTTTATAATATTCCTGCGACACAATACGACATAATGTAATATATATTATGTGGTATGTGCGGTATTGTGCCGTGTTCGAATCCAGAACAATAGTCCGGATGATCCTGGAGTAATGAGTTGCTTATTCCTGTTGACATATTAGCTAATCCTTTGAATGAATGTCAAATAACATACATATTACGTTCCAGTAGCGCGGAGTTTGATAAAACATATGAACTATCGTTCTGAGGAAACAAATTGGTTTAAGCAGGGGACGGATCAATACAACGTCGAAAGATTTTATTGAGTTGACGATTATATTTTTTACTAGTTGGTATGTAAAAACAGTAGTTTTTATATCCAGAATGTAATGAAGTTTATTTTCGATGGCCACGTGAAATTATGTTGAAATGAGTGTCAGAGAGTTTTAACAGTCACACGAGTCAGAATATCATTACGCTCGAAATATGTACTATGTTAATTTTTGCACGTATTTCCTATAAAATAGCTTGTTTTCATTTCATTTGCAGAATACTAACAAAATGTTTGATATTATATTTGTGTAACAAATTTCTGACAAATTATAAGAGATACGTTAAAAAGTTTTAGAAGAAATTTGACTAGTTTGTAATTTTACACAAAAAAGATTCTTACGCTTTATCCCCTGTCTCTCATAGTTTCAATGTAAAATTGATATTTAGCATTTTTTTACACTCGTATACCAAACACACCTATCTTTTCATCTTAAAAAAATAGATTCAAAATACTCAAACCTATAGGATCTAAAAGAACTGGGATACGTTACTTCGCGAGGGTGCCGGTGCAGTGTTGCCATAGCTTTATAAATGGGTAGCTATGGTAACAGTACTTGCACCGTGGTGTCGCGAAATTAAGTGCCTATCAATTCTTTCAGAAGATGGGGATTAATAATAAGCTTTATTTGTACTTCCTTTGCGAAAAATATCACAGCACGCCATTGCTAGATACATATAGAAAAATACTCAACAATTGTCACGACATATTTAATCTGTAGTTAAACAATAAACCAATAGTCAAGTCGAGGGTATTCAAACATCCCCTTTAATGACATTTTTTATAGTAGCTCCATTTGTCTAAATATTTGAGGCAATAATAAAAACAATGGTATAGCTCCTATACGCAGGGCTCGTTTAAAAATATTATGCAACATTCGGCTCGATACGCAAAAAAGTAGGTATTCCCGAATCCTCCCTTCAAACAGCGATTTTTATTAATATAAAGCTCTAAAAAGATAAGAGGAATAATGAACAACATTAATGGTTTATTTATTTATTTTTTTCCAATATTCATGTTACAAATTTAAAATTTTTGAATGGTTCACCAACATCCTGATTGGAGCCAATCATTTACCAGTAAGAGTTTTATTGCAAGTGCTAAAGAGGTGTTGTTCTTGAATTTAATCAAAATGGTGACACCTCTTTCGCAAGATGCTATTGAAGGTGGGAAAATTGCTATTATAAATACTTGAAGAAAAACAAAAACCTGTCTTCTTTTTGAATTAAGCCTGAAAACTAGTCGGATGATGTAGATAGTTTTTTATATCACCTAACATTTTTTTTCGCAAAGATTTTAAGCTACGAATCAGTCGACTGCAAAATGAAAAGTTAGAGGGAAGGATACCCCTGGTCGAAGAACGGGTAAGTATATCAAATTAAAAAAAAATTGGTTGTCTGTAAAGTCGGTTTACGGACGATAGTTTTACGTGATAACGTATTCCGTAATACATAACCTAAACCTCCCAAAATTTGGTTTCAATCCGCTTATCCTTGGTGTCGGAATGATAAGAAATGTCAAAAGTGACGTTTGCAACTGTCAAAGTATTATGTTCTAATAATAATTAGTAATTCCAATACTTAACTTAGAAGGCGTTGCATTTCACAAAATACTAATGTCAAAAAATTGAATTAAACATTAGAAATGCAGCCGTTTTCATGTTAAGACAAGACATACGTTAATTTCTAATTTCCATGTACGGCAAACAAAGACGACCGACCGCGTCGCGCCATGCATTAGACAACATTGCATTTATATTTTATACAGCTATTTTTCTATATAAATTTGTATAAAAAAACTGTTTAGGCAAATTCTGTTATACGAAATCTATGTAAAATGTTCTCCTCTTTCGTTTAAGACTGGTTTCAAACCGATCTGATTTAAATTGAGCGAGAAATTAGCAAAAAGCACGCACAGGGTCAGGCGGAACGTTACGCGTTACGCGTTACGAACGTTAGGAACGTTACGACCGTTACACTTTTTCGTGCATGCAGCCGGTGTTTTATCAATTTATAAGATTGGTGATTCATCAATTTATAAGACGTTATCACGTCAAAAATACGACACCATTTTTATTTTAATTTCGTAAATTCCTTTCCAGACAAAAAAAAATATGAATCCACGTGTCAATATTTATAAACAACAGTGATAATAAATTTAAAGCTTGTCTATATGATAACCTATAAAAATACCTTATTTGAGAATCGTGTGAATAATAGTTTTTGAATTATGTCTGCAAGATATAAACGGTCATTAACATTAGAATTAGTTTTAAATTAAAATAATTCATGCTAATTTGACGCGTCAGTAAAAAAGGGGAAGTATTACTTATTGTTTGTTGTTTCGACATTGTTTTGTTATTCTTATACTATCGCATGCGCAAATATGCAATCACGTTGTTCTAGAATAGCGCGTGTACAGATGGGACATTCGTTATAGAGTACACATGGTTCGATGTCCGGAATTGCTGCATCAGCAGGGTCAGACGGACGCTTATTGCTGTATATAAAAGTCGATTTTTCTGTAATCATTATTTTCGTGCTGTACTCTATAATCGAAATCTTCTTTAGATATTTTGACGCACTATTTTACAAAACAAAAATATGATGTGTATGGCCAGAGATGTATGGCTGAACCATAGATATATACCTATATTTAATAGATTGCGGATACACTAGCGCCTCCTGTACCTTTTGAAGCCATTTTGTACGTGGAAAACGCCGTAAAAAGCGCGCGAGATTCAAAGAAATTAATTATTTTATAATATGATTTTATTGAGAAAAACAACAAATCTCACAGTAAACAGTGATATTTCGCTCCAAAACCTATTTTTATACTGAAACGTTTCAAAAATTACAAAATTGAGCATAAATATATCGTAAAAGCTTAGAACATTTTACATTGTCAATTTGGCATCAAGGTTGACAAGCATTGATGCCAATCTGACAAAGTAAAATGTTCTAAGCTTTTATATTATATTTATGCTCAGTTTTGTAATTTTTAAAACGTTTCAGTATAAAAATAAGTTTTGGAGCGAAATATCACTGTTTACTGCGAGTTTTATTGTTTTTCCATTAACATCATATTATAGATTATTTAATCTTTTTGAATCCCACGCGCTTTTTACGGCGTTTTCCACATACAAAATGGCTTCTAATTGGAACCATTCCGCACAATGCTCAAGGATAGGCATCCGCTATCTATTAATATATATATCTATGGGCTGAACTCGGGGCCGACTTTAGTGACGCAGCTTGAGAGGGGGCTCATGAGGCTATCTACTGTCGCTACTAGGGCCTCCAATATCGGATTATTCTCAATGTCGGAATTGATTACGATGTTGGTTCTCAGTTCCGAAATTCCAGAACTAGTTTCGATAAAGAAGAAAGTCTCCAAAAATATTTTAAAATCTAAAAATGTTTACATAGAATTTACGTTATCAAAATCACCGGCAATATAGCTAACAGAGATAACAACGTATTGAATGGAATAATAAACAGGTACCAGCAAAAGTGACAAATTATTCTGTGTAAATGTTTATTTTATCATCAATGAATTAATATATCCATAATTTTTGCCTTTTTATGGTAATATGTTGAACTACGACCTGAACGTCAACCAAAACTACTAAACCATGTCAAAGATCACGTACATCTATCAAGCACGGACCAGAAAAGCTTGTTCCTGGAGATATCAGTGTTTTTTAACGGAATAGCACACATTAGACCAAAACCTGCAACCAGCAACGACCGTCAGTCGGCCACCTGCAATTTCTGTCGAACCGTGTTGGACCGCTCTAGTGTGTAAGTGATGTGTCGTTTTCATTAATTAATTTGCATTGGTAAAACTACTTGAAAACTGCAAAATGTCTGCCGCACACGAAACCTGCACTAAAATTTGCTTGGTTCTGGTCTAGTACAGGGGTGGCGAACTTATCGCACGCGACAAAATCGAAATATTTAAAAATAATATGCTAGATGCCGAAAACAATTGACTATTACCAAATAACAAATACGAAAAAGTGTCTTGGCGCTCAATCAAAATTATTATTTCTATCTGTTTGATTCATTTTTTTGTCAACTATTTTCTTAGTTGTTTGTCGGCACGTCATGGTTACATAAAACATATTTGAAAAAAAATGCACGTTATAGGCGTAAAAAGGTCTAGTACATCGTCAGGTTTGTACTGTACTGGTCCATACTTGCGCGGTTTTTAAAAAGTACCTAATTATTTTCACAATTTCACGTATAGATTATAAAAAAATATATTTATATTTCCTATAACGAGCCCTTTCCGCTTTTCATTTAATACGTTACATAATGCACTAGATTTTTTTTTATTTTCTAATTTGCCCCCTAAAACTAATTTCCAAAATCGAAGTGCGATTATTTACGCTATAGGTATGTCCGTGATTGAGTCATCTAACTTTATATAGGTTCCAAATTTCAACTTTTGTCGTCAAGTAGATTCGGAGAAAATAAACTGTGATAGACTTACAGATGGACAGACAGACACTGATCCTATACAGGGTTCAAGTTTTTTTATCAAATGTAAAAATGTTGTTATTTTTCCTCTAGCCGAACTCACAGAACAAAAAACAGAAGATTTTACATAGGTAATATATCTTTCTAAGAAAAATTATCGGCAAAGGGGTAGAATGAACGAAATATTGGCATATGGACAGGACTTAAGTGCAATGTATCGGTTGTGCTTATCAAATGACACGCTACTAAATATATTTTGGTTTTCCGGCAAAATGCTAAATTAATTAGCAAATGTAATGACGTGTGCTCCTGTTCACGTAAGTTTGCTTCAAGAATACTGACGTGGTCACGTGCAGTCACGTGATACAAGCAACTGATCCCCTTTATTGCACATACCGCTAAACTAGCGGTATGTGCTTTATTATCGCTTTGTGCGTCAGAGCTGACTTTCGTTCATATAAGAAGTTATATCTAAGTTAATTTCACACGAAATCCAATTGAAGCTTTTTGAAAAGAGGAGATTCTAATCTATAAAATAGAACCATTTTTAAATCAATTTGAGTTCATAAATACTATTAAAATTGTAATTGAAAATCACAAACAGCAGTTGTCGGTTGGTCTGTACGTATGTACGTACGTACGTATGTACGTACGTATGTACGTACGTCACGACTCTACAGATCGCAATTTTGGTCGGATTGCCTTGGGTTATATTTTATTCACTTTGTTTACTATCAGACCAGAACCCTATTTAAATTCACTAAAATGTGTTCAGTAGTTTAATTTTTATAAACAGTTTTATTTTTTATTATTTTTGACAGCTAGGTAATAGTTTAAAACAATATAATAATTGCTGGTAAATACAGTGTAATCCATAAAACAAGTGCTACACTTGTATACCGTGATAACACCACTAGACGTATTAGGCAGCCGTGGCGCAATGGTTATGCCGTCGGATCCCCAAGGGCAAGGTCCTGGGTTCGAATCCTTACGATATCATTGATTTTTTCTTTTTTTTTTCTTTTTATTTTGTTTTATTTTATTCCACTTGATATTAATTATATATTATATTATGTATACTTAGTTCTTAATTTTTTTTATTTTTGCAAACTTAAAAAAAAATATTTTTTCAATTTTTAATTATTTATTTCTTTAAATTTTTAAATCTTGTTAAATTTATTAAAAATATTTTTTAATTGTTATTTTTTTATCATACAGTGGAAAATTGCGGGATGTGCACTTTTGGTTTTGCCAACTATTTTGTAATTTAGTCTCAAAGTAAGAGGTGAATGGATAATACTTACATTATAAATGTCGCTTCATTAAGTAAATCAATTCAAAAATAAAATATCATAAATTAAAAGACATAACGTTTCACTTTGATTATATTAGTTGGATTTCGTTATTACATAATACCTATATAATAAAAACCTAATACCGAAACTAACAATTAATTAAAATTATATTTAGTAATACTTTAGATAAGCAAATTTTAAAAAATGGAATGATTAACAGTATGAAATAAATAAATATAATATTATCTATCAAGGGCGTAGATATTTTATTTTTCTGGGGGGCGGGGGGTTAAGGCAAAAAAATCAATGTTTTTTTAAGTTTTTTTTAATATCACACAAGAATACTCACAAAAATATTAGTTTCCAAACCAATTTTAAAAATTTTTTTTCAAGAAGTGTTTCTAAATTTTATTTTTTTAGCCAGGTAGGTATTCGTATTATTTTCAATTTTATTTTTTATAAATACCCCCTTTACCCCCCCTTATCTACGCCCTTGTTATCTATATAAATTAATAATAATCTGGAACAGGTGCACAGCAAATTTTGATAAAATCTTCGTAACGGACTGTCCCGTTATTTGAAACATTAGCTTCACGGAAAATATTGTCAACTTCTCGCTGTGACAAACATTCACCCCAGTGCTGTAAAATATATCTCAGCTGAGACGCAGGAATTACACCCTTTCCTACTTTATCGCCAGCTTTGAAAGCGTCTACAACTTCTTTTGGAAGATTTTCTGCTTTTGAGTGAACGTACATAACATCGAGAAAGTCTGCGAAACTCATTTTTCCACCCTAAAAATCACATAAAAAACAATAATTTCTCTGATTTCCAGTGTGCTATTAAAATTCATAAAACTTATTGTTTACCTTCTCCTTTAAATATGTAGCAAGTTCTGAAATTGTAGGAGATAATCCCAAACTTCGCATAATCACAGTTAATTCATCTAGTGAACGAATTTGACCAGAACGTGCAAATAAATAGAAACATTCCCTGAATTCTGCAATAAAAAAATAATAGCTTTGGCTACGATTTTCATAAAAAATAGTATTTGATTTTTACTAACCATCAATATCTTGTTCTCGGAAATACCTGGCCTGAAACAAAAAATTAATAAAATATAAAATAGAAACAAATAAAATTTTAAATTAACTAAAAATGATTACCATTTTGGAATGTTAAATAAAAGAAATGTTTGAGGTATTAAATTTTACTTATTTAGAATTTAATTTATCTATTATCGCGATAATTTATTAGACCTGGCACAGGTGTGTACTTTGCTGACGTCAGTAATTTTTCATCACAACATAAATATCTACTGCATCCTACTTTACTGTTATTTTGGTCATCTATTGACATAACAGTGCAATAGGCATCTCGATACCAATTCAATCGGTATGGCAGAAAACACTATGTTGACATAATGATTTATTTATCCCAGTGTGCTTATTTGTATGTAAAATGTTCTGCAATGTGAACTTTCAACTTATTTTTAAAAGATTTTTTAATAATCAATGTAAATGATCAGTAGAAAATGTGAAAAGTTCAATGGCATGTAAGAATAAAATTTAATTAATGTTGAATTTGAATAGTTCTGACATGAAATAAATTTTTATGTAATCAATAACATTAACACTTCAGTTGAATAAAAATGAATAAACGCGTAAATTGATCATAAATATTCCGAAGTAAATTCATATTCTCGGCAGTGATTCAGTAAAATCTTATCAGTATCACCTAATTAGCAGATAAACCTTGAAATCATCGTTCAAGTCGGCTCACAGCATAACTTTCTGTTTGGTTGTGTTTATTGTTTTAAATAAATAAATAACATGTTAATTCATTTTTTGTGTTTTTAGTAGCTCCAATATTTTTAATTTAACTCGTTTGGAACTGATGAATGATGTAACGTAAAAAAAATAAGTAAATATGAGTCTTGCAGTTTCCAATTCAAAGTTGCCAAACAAAAGGTATGATTTGCCAAATTCACAACTAGTTATTACAAGTTTGTTGGCTGGAGCCACAGCAGGTGCCTTAGCTAAAACGACAATAGCTCCTTTAGATCGCACAAAAATTAATTTTCAAATAAGGTACGTTGTCAGTGTAATACATTTAAAAAGCATAGAGGAATCATTCTCTGTTGTTTTTGCAGTAAGGTGCCTTATTCCGCTAATAAAGCTTGCGAGTTCATAAAGGAAACTTATTTAAAAGAGGGCTTCTTTGCATTATGGCGCGGAAACAGTGCAACTATGGTACGAATAATACCATATTCTGCGATACAGTTTGCAGCTCACGAGCAATGGAAACAGCTTTTAGGTGTCAGTCCACAGTCGTAAGTCTTAATGAATTAGTCATTGATCGACTGGTACAATCGCTGTTTAAAACAACGCCTTATTTGTAGCCCATCGCACATTCGCCTATTTGTAGCTGGCTCTTTAGCAGGAGTTACATCACAGTCCTTAACATATCCATTAGATTTAGCAAGAGCTCGAATGGCCGTAACAAATAAAAATGAATACTCTACTCTTAGGCAGGTAAAAGAACTTGAAGAGAAGCTAATTATTAAGCAAAAACGATTGTATTAATGTGTTTTGTTAAAATTTTTAGGTTTTTATCAAAATATGGAAAGAAGAAGGCGTTATAACATTTTATCGTGGATATTTTCCAACAGTACTCGGTGTTATACCGTATGCTGGAGTTTCGTTTTTTACTTACGACTCGCTGAAAAATGCCTATGCAAGTAGGTTTTTTTTTTTTGTTTGAGCCTTTTGAGTTATTTGTAAACAATTATGTTACTGACGTTTTTGTGCTAGAAGACTTTATTTCGATTTTTTTTTTTTAGAATATAATAATTCATCTACGCCGAACACTCTAGCTTCTTTACTTTTCGGATCGATTGCAGGCATGCTAGGACAAACAAGCAGTTATCCTTTAGATATTGTAAGAAGAAGAATGCAAACGGCACGTTTTAAAGATCCAACTCATATTCACTATGCAACTATATTAGGTACAATAAAACAAATTTACAAAGAAGAAGGAATTATCAAAGGGTTTTTTAAAGGTTTGTCTATGAATTGGGTAAAAGGACCTATTGCTGTAGGAATTAGTTATGCTACATATGATAAAATTAGAGATATTCTACGAGGCGCAGCTGTTAAATGGAAATATGAATAATATTTTTTTTTGATTATTTTAAATTTTTTCCACACTCGTCAATTGAGATTTTTAGTCATTAGGTAATTATTAAATGTATCCAAATTGTAAAAAATAGTGATTATTGTGTTGAGTTTGGAGTAGTTTATATTTTATATACAGTCTTTACTGTAATTTATTGTTAATTATTTGTGTAATTTTTATAAAATGAACTATAAGCAGTTGAAGATGCTAGAATATGTTTCACTTGTGTTGCTTGTCTTGAAAATAGTAAATGAACAACGAAAAAAAATCTGTAACAAAAGCTTTATCGAAAAATCAGTTTTTTTGTTTTTGAATCACAGTCTTCCAGTAATAATATATACATTAACGATGTTAATTATTACCATTCAAATAACAGCAACAAAAAATAATAATTTCTGCAAATGCAACATTTATATCAATTTTACGATATTATTTCGCTTGTGTGTGATAAATGTAAAATTTTTATGATTCAATAGTGTACGCTTCATTGTAAAAAACAATGTGAAATGTATTTTAAATAAAAAAAAATTAGTGTATATATGAAACATTCCTAATTTAATTTGAGACATCCTTAGCGTCAAAGATGTTTAACTGAGTCCAACCCTATCCAATAACGCAGTTTTTGTACTTTGTCTTGTCCATGAACATACAAAGTTGTCAAAAACTCTATTTTTGAATCAGAGTAAGAAATCCTTTGAGAGATTATCAAGTTGTATTAATTATATTTAGGAAAAATTTATTCACACCAATTGGACAATTATGGACTTTGATCAATGAGGAGAAGATGGACTTTGATTTTAAAAATGTAGAAACTAGATAAATGCTTTATAGATGTTATTACTTGTAGACATTATTCACTTTGTGATTTGTGAAACTCCTCGACCCTCTTCAAAAAAGAGTAAAAAATAAACATGTCTGAATTATCTTTATTGTTTTAATCACAAAGTTTAATAAAATTAAGTGACAATATTTGTTCGTTTTAAACATTATATGAACAACCACAACGAATCTGTTTTATTGTTTACATCTGTAGGTAAGTAAGCTTTCATTACACGTGCATTATTTTGCTTATTTATTTCATCGTGCTATCTGTCACTCAACCAGCACTCAACACATTTTGACTCATGCATAATTTAACTGAGCATCCTATTTATTACACTTTGCAATAGTATTTAACACCTAGAAGTTGCTGTGGTAAGATTTATGGTAAAATTTTACTTATTCGTCGCCGTCGCTTACGACGGATTTTGAAACGCACTCAACTCTTTATTACTGTAGGAGAGTTGAAGAAGTGAATTCCCTTTGAAACACACTCTTTTCAAGAAAAAAAAATGTACAAATGCCCGAAATTAATAGCACCAAATACTGTACTGACAAGTCATTTTTAATACTGTATGGCCATCTTGTTAGTAACTTTCGTTACCACCAATTATTACAAAATTCCCAACGCTTACGACACACACACAATTATCAGTAATATCAGTGGAGCGGTGTTGTCAAACTTACACAATTACCTTTGTATTGAAATGTGGGCCTCAATAAACTCATGAAAACAAACGGGGGTATACAAATTCGAGCCAATTTGGCGATGGTACTAAATAATATCGATGCAATGGTATTTTTTTGTGCAGTAAAAAGAGGAGGGCGTTAAGGATTTTTTTTAAATTCTACAGAATGGGCACATGCGAAAAAGATAACAGGGTATGCGAATTGTTACGCAGTGAAACGGGAAGTAGCATGGGGGAGTTTTTTAAAAAAATAATTCCGGGGTGAACGACAAGGGGGTATGCGAATTGTCTCGCAGTGAAACGGGAAGGGGCAAATGTGGAGTTTAAAAAAAAAAACAATTCCGAGGTGAACGATAAAGGGGTATGCGAACTGTTTCGCAGTGATCTATAAAGGGGTATGCGAATTGTCTCGCAGTGAAACGGGAGGTGGCAAATGTGGAGTTTAAAAAAAAACAACTCCGAGGTGAACGATAAAGGGGTATGCGAACTGTTTCGCAGTGATCTATAAAGGGGTATGCGAATTGTCTCGCAGTGAAACGGGAGGTGGCAAATGTGGAGTTTAAAAAAAAACAACTCCGAGGTGAACGATAAAGGGGTATGCGAACTGTTTCGCAGTGATCTATAAAGGGGTATGCGAATTGTCTCGCAGTGAAACGGGAGGTGGCAAATGTGGAGTTTAAAAAAAAAACAACTCCGAGGTGAACGATAAAGGGGTATGCGAACTGTTTCGCAGTGATCTATAAAGGGGTATGCGAATTGTCTCGCAGTGAAACGGGAGGTGGCAAATGTGGAGTTTAAAAAAAAAACAACTCCGTGGTGAGCGATAAAGGGGTATGCGTATTGATTCGCAGTGATCGATAAAGGGGTATGCGAATTGTCTCGCAGTGAAACGGGAGGTGGCAAATGTGGAGTTTAAAAAAAAACAACTCCGAGGTGAACGATAAAGGGGTATGCGAACTGTTTCGCAGTGATCTATAAAGGGGTATGCGAATTGTCTCGCAGTGAAACGGGAGGTGGCAAATGTGGAGTTTAAAAAAAAAAACAACTCCGTGGTGAACGATAAAGGGGTATGCGTATTGATTCGCAGTGATCGATAACACGCGACCCGCCAATCCATAGATTTCGGTTTGCTAATACGTTAAAAAACATTTGAGCCTAATAACATAATCATTCTAATAATCGTAATTTATTAATTTTTTGTAACACAAAAAACATGCGGTCCCCAATTGAGTACAAAATTCATAATGTGGCCCACATCATATGAGTTGGACATGCCTGTTATGAGAGATATGACAACGTCGTAAAAATAATTGTGTTTCTACGTCACAGTGTAATAAAACATTATTAGTGTGGTATCACCATTTAGTGCAATACAATATGGTGCCTAAATGTTCATTATTTTGACGTTTGTGTGTGAATTTCTTTAATTTCGGGCGTTTGTGCAATTATTTTTTTTGAAAAAAAGTGTATTTTAAAGGGAAATCACTTCTTCAATTGTCCTATAAAAACAGACAGTTTTGTTCGTTTTAAAATTCGCCAAATTCGACGGCGACGGATAAGTAAAATGTTACCAGATTTATTAAAGCTGTCGTTATTATACGACCGGATTTTTTTAATATTGTGTTCGTGGTTTTATCAATATTCTAAGCAAAGATAACATTCTGCCCTCATATGTGATGCATGTTATTTACACTATCTAATGGTTAAATATTTACTTAACTTTATTTTTAGTGGTAACCACATAATTACCATGTCGCTCTGGGCCAAAGCTCAGCAGTTACCATCGGAAAGTTTACAACGAATTAGAGACATTTATGGAGATCATTTTCCAATTGAAGTGCGTCATTTTATGGCAGCATGGATCGAAGATAAAATGTGGTATGTCGATATTTTGCACTTTGCTTTTGTTATTATAATATAATTCTGTACTACGCTGAGGTTAACATAAGATAGCAATGTCATTTTGTCCTGACAACTCAAATATCGATGATTAATTAAAAAAAAGGTATCTGTTATTATAGTAGGAGCGCTTTCAAACATTTTTGGGTAGCTACTTGAGGCAGCGTGAAAATTTGTGTAACACTTGTTTTGTAATGTCCGAACACAAAATCGATGATCTGGCTGAAGGGTAGTGGGAGAATTTTTAACTTTTCTCAATTTTATTTGCTAAAAAAGTCCTTGAAATTTTAATACCTTCAAATGTAGTATTTAATAAAATTAAAAATAAATAAGTCAGATCGTTTAGTCGGGCATAAATGTCTGCCAGGCGGTTATATAACTGTCTATTACACATGAGTGCGAGTAAAAAACTATGGGTAGGTCGAAGTGTGAGAGAGTGTATATGGGCTGAGTTGAAGTGTGCTGTGGTGCGATATACGCCAGTATACGCTCTCTCTCACACTTCAACCTACCCACAGCGTCTTACTCTCGCACTCACATACAGTATGTAAACACGTAAGGTGCACATAGGGAAATTAACATTGGGAAAAAATGACTGGATCAGAGTGAGCCTTGAAATCTTGTTTTTCAATTTGACAGATAATATTCTTTTGCAAAATGAATGTGTATACTACCGAAGAAAATATTCAAATGATTACAACATAATAGGACTTTTTTTATTAATGGGACATTAAATTCCCAAAAATACTTAAATATGGTGCGAGATCAAATATCTCCGCCTATTCGTGTTGAACCTAAAGACATTGGGTCACTGATTTACCGACGCGCATACGTCATACCAGTCAGACAATTTTTGAATGAAATGTTTCCAAACAGATGGAGTTGTTTTTTTGTTTTATTTTTGTACAAAAAAAATTAAAATAATGATTTATAAGAGCTTTTTATTAGTAAAAAAGCCAAGTAAAATAAAAATATATCAAAATAAAATAGAAATCCTCAAGATTACCACAATAATTCAATAGAAATAACAATTCATGCAGTCATGGCTAACTCTGATCCAAGTATTTTTTCCCAATGCTAATTTCCCTACGTGCGCCTTACGCGTTTACATACTGTATAGGAGACAGTTTTGTTATCGCCTGGCAGATATTTAGGCCCGACTAAAAGATCTGGCGTATTTTTTATTTTATTAAATACTAAATTTGAAGGTATTAAAATTTCAAAATGCTACAATAGACTTTTTTGCAAATAAAATTTCACAAAGTTAAAAATTCACGGCTTGGCAAGACCCTACTACTCTTCAGCCATGTCTTCGATTTTGTGTTCAGACATTACAAAATAAGTGCTACACAAATTTTCACGCTGCCACAAATGTTTTATAGCTCTTGGATTATTGAATAACAGTATGATTAGAATTATAAGTTCGAACCCGAAGCACACGAATATCTGAAACATTTTTCAGGTCCGACATTGAACCAGATAATCCACAACATGAACAATACATACAAAACCTAGTACAATCACTCTGTGATGAACTTGAGTTAAAAGCCGAAAGCTTGAACAACACTCAAGAACTGTTTTTAACGAGGATAAAACTTCTCGAAGCAGCTAAGTTGTTTCGACAGAGATATTCGACGAATCCGATACAGTTATTCAATTATGTTCGACAATGCTTAACAACAGAATTAAGATTGGTTCAGGCGGCTGGTGGCGCTGTGGACATCAACATGGGAATGATGCCTATGACGGCTCCGACGGCAAGCGTTGAAATTTTACATCAGATTGATATTTTGAAGCGAAGAACGAATGTAGGTTCTTTTAAACAGTTATAATCAATTAAGAATAAAGCACGCAATTATTATCTGAAACTAGCGGCCCGGTACGTGCTTCGCTACGTATAAAGTGAAATAATAAAAAAATTTAATTGGAACATCAAATTCATTTATTCAAACAAAAAAAAATTTTATTAATTGCTAGCTATTTTAAAATATACATGTGTGAATGGAAATATATATGACTGCATACGTCAATATATATAAAAATGTCATTAAATAATTCATTTTTAAATCGACGTGCTTCCATCTGTTACAAAAGAATAAAACACCCGTATGCACACAATATGTTTTTTCAAATAAAGAAACACATACATACATGTAATTCACTTCAACAGTTCAAAACTTAGCGTTTGTGTAAATGCGTTTGACAATTTAATTAAAAAAAGCCTGTAAACGATATGAAACACCGACGGCTCGCTAAAAAACAGAAAAGTACACGCACACATATACATAGTACATTTGAACAATTCAAGACTCACAGTTTGTATGAATGCACTCAACAATATGTTTAAAAATATAAACACAAAGCAATAGTTATCGCTGACAATTTGCTTTAATCGAAGCATGTCCAAAATGAAATGACCGCATGAATGACATAACAACATGCTTGTACTGTCAACACTGAAAAAAGTTTCAATTTGACAGCATAGTCCCCATCCGGAAAATGTTTCAATTTGACAGCAAAATCCCCATTAACAAAATGATCCGCCATTTATTGAATTCGTTTGTTACAAAAAATGTGATAAATGAAGAACCGCTCGACCGATTTTGTGCAAACTTCACATAAACCATCTACTAAATAGTCCGAACAAAGCCTAAACATTTGGTTTGGATAGGTGAGCCCGTTCTTGAGTTATAAAATTACAACGAAAAGTGGCATTGATTTTTATAGATATTATAGATTATTCCAAAGGCTGCTGATAATTGCAACCTCAGAACCTGCACCCTCCCAAAACCCGCAATTGATAAACTCAAATACATTTTACTTTTCAGGAAACTGCAGAAGATTTGAAACGTATTGATCAAGAGCAAGAAGCGTTTGCCCTTCAATATCATGAATGCACAAAATTAAACGGTAAATATTTTAAATGCAATTGATTATAGAATAAAATTTTCTTCACTTTTTAAGAGAATTTTTATTTATCGATCATTTTATATTTTAATGTGTTTGGAATAAAAAGGGGTTAAATTTGTAAAAATCATGTTAAAAATGTTTATTACAGCATCACTACAACACATATCTACCCAACCGCAAACGCCGCAAACAATTCAGCTAGAACAAAAAGTGAGACGACAAAAAGAACAAATCGAACAAGTTTTGCATCAAAAGGTTCGTAGATCAAATTGTATTATCATTCCAACCCACAAGTGGGGAATGGTACTAGTTTAGGCCAAAAATCACTTTTCAAAAATTTTACAATATCTTTCCGTTTTGATTTTTGGAAAATCTCTGTGCGTCTGTTTGTCTGTGACCACGATACAGGTCAAACGGATAAGCGGATCGAAACCAAATTTTGGGAGGATGTTTGGTATGCAAATATGAAGAACCCGATTGTTTTTGGGGAAAATGAGCGCATGCCCAGAAAAGATATTTGCTATAACGGTGTTTTTTATATAATAATGGTATACTTTTCATAACGGCTTATTATTTTATTTTATTTTTTCAAGAAAGTTTCGTTAAAAAATTTTTTTTCTAAACTTTATAGTTTCGGAAATATTTTGAAAATAAAAAAAATAAGCCGCTCTTTTGTTTTATGGATCTGTCAGAAATAAACAAGTTCGGTATGTTTTGATTAATATTTACATGACGTGGAACATATTATGTAGGTAACTATGGCAACGATTAGCAAATATCATATTTAATACTAGCCATTACCCGCGTCACCTCACGCGATATAAGATATTGTCTTTTCTTTATTTTAATCAAAATATATCAACATTTTTGAAGTTGGAATGGTCCCGTCGCCCAATTGGCTGGAATTTTTTTTAGTGTATCATTTAAATCGCTTTTTTTAATATATCTCTTGTTAATTTCAGATGACAGGATTAATGCAGTTACGAATGGCTTTAAACGATAAGTTGCAAGAAACGGTGACGCTTTTGAACACTTTACAAGCACGTGTTTTGGACGATGAACTTATCAGATGGAAGCGTGAACAACAATTGGCCGGCAATGGAAATCCGTTTAGTAATAATTTGGACAGCATCCAAGAGTGGTGCGAAAATTTAGCCGAACTGATTTGGACAAATCGGCAACAAATCCGCGAAGCCGGCAGACTAAAACAAAAACTATCGTTAGATTTGCCAGTCGATATATTGGAGCAATTGAACAAACAGATAACACAGTTGCTAAGTTCGCTTGTTACTTCAACGTTTATTATTGAGAAACAACCACCCCAAGTTATGAAAACGAACACCAGGTAATTATTTAAAACGCGTCTGTTGATTGATAGGAAATTACTAGGTTATGTTTCAATATCCATTTTTAAATTTAAAATGTTAGGTTATGTATTGAAAATTATCGATTATTGTTGAATTTAAAAATCATAGTCGCAACGATTTTTTTTGCATTTAAATTATTTGAATAAGAAAACAACTTTTTTTTATACTGGTGTGACTGTTGAGCGTCTATAATCTACAATCTATCTGTACTGTTGTGAATATCTAAATTGTGATTTCTTTTGACGTGATAACGTCTTATAAATTGATGAATCACCAATCTTATAAATTGATAAAACACCGGCTGCATGCACGAAAAAGTGTAACGTTCCGCCTGACCCTGTGCGTGCTTTTCTCGAAAACGGCCCTAACGATTTGGATGAAATTTACTGAAAAGGGATTTTGGGGGGCAAAAAATCGTTTTAGCTAGGTCTCATCTCTCGAAAAAATCGTTTTCTTACAAATTTTATCATTATAAAAATCAATTTTTTGACGTATGAAAATACTTAAATATTGTAAGTAGGTTTTGGAATTTTATACAATGACACAATTGTTTTCAAAATATTATGACAGTTAATCTTTGAGACTTAAAATAAATACGAAAGAAAGTTAAAAAAAAACAATTATATTATACGTGGTGAGTAATTTTAATAAATAAAATTAACCTAAATTTGAAGCAAAAGATGCAATATCATAGATTGGAATTATTATATAAATTTAGGTTATGTATTACGGAATACGTTATCACGTAAAACTATCGTCCGTAAACCGACTTTACAGACAACCAATTTTTTTTGACAGATTTACGGCGACAGTTCGTTTGCTTGTTGGAGGAAAGTTGAGCGTGCATATGACGCCGCCTCAAGTAAAAGTAACGATTATATCCGAATCGCAAGCTAATGCTTTACTTAAAAACGATAAACTGAACAGTAAACCTGGCGATGCAAGCGGTGAAATATTGAACAACACGGGGACAATGGAATATCAACAAGCTACCCGTCAGCTCTCCGTAAGCTTTAGGTAAGAAAGGTTATTTTTGAAGTCATACAAAACTGGTTTTTATACAAAATTTTCAAAGATTTTTAGCGGCACATGTATCAGTGGGGACATTTGGTATATTGTTTAAAATCACGAAAGGAAAGTTCATGCAAAAATCCGGCTTTTCCATAATTTTTCCGAAGTTTGACTTATTTTTTGTCTTTATTCTCGGAACTACATCAATTAGGAATATTCTCAAAAAACTAAAATTATCGACCAATTTTTTCAGACAGTATATTGACAAAAATTATAATATTATAATACAATAGATGACGTTTCGGCGGTCTGGATTTGAATCTTCTTCAGATTTAAGCTAAAAAATATAGCTTAATTCTGAAGAAGGTCCAAATCCGGACCAGAACGTCATCTATTGAATTATAATATAATTTTTGTCAATATATAGTCTGAAAAAATTGGTCGATAATTTTATTTATTTGAAGAGCTCTATTCAGGCGTTAATCAAAGATTTGAATTATGAATATTGTTCATGTTCAAAACTTATATAATAACTTAATGTTTGAAGTTAAGATTTAAGAAGTTACTTTAAGCTTGATGATTATTTTTTTAAGCACTTTAGTAAATGCTCGATTGAAAATGAAAGTGCTTGTTGCTTGAATAAATCGGACATTTATAAAAGTGCGCGATGCTCGGTGCTTCAAGCACTTAGGTTCGGTGCTTGCCCAGCTCTGAGTTCAATCAGCCCTTACGTAAATATGTGACCACCCGACAGTTAACTTTATAATGAACAAATTGTTACAGAAATATGCAGTTGAAGAAAATTAAACGAGCCGAAAAGAAAGGAACTGAAAGCGTAATGGATGAGAAGTTCTCGCTTCTGTTTCAATCACAGTTTAGTGTCGGCGGCGGTGAGCTTATGTTCCAAGTGTGGACGCTGTCTCTGCCCGTTGTCGTGATCGTGCACGGCAATCAAGAACCCCACGCTTGGGCGACAGTCACATGGGACAATGCATTTTCAGAGCCGGGACGTGTGCCTTTCCATGTGCCTGAAAAAGTTGTTTGGACAGCAGTCGCTGAAGCTTTATCAATGAAATTCAGAGCCGCCACTGGCCGCCCGCTCACAGAGGAAAATTTGAGGTTTTTGTGCGAAAAAGCTTTCCGAGGACAGGTGACCGATAGCTGTCCGCTAACGTGGGCACAGTTTTGCAAGGAACCGTTATCTGAGCGGAGCTTCACATTCTGGGAATGGTTCTACGCTGTGATGAAGTTAACTAGAGAACATTTACGAGGACCGTGGATGGATGGGTGAGTTAAAAAAAAAATTAATGCTATAACGCGTTTTCATATTACGCGAATTTGGTTATACGCGATTAATAAATAGAATAAAAGTGACTACCCTTGTGCTACAAATAGCAACAGATGGTTGCGGAAAATGTCACTCAGTAAAACGTTAACACTTTACAAGTTTTGAGTTTTCTGTCCCTAACTTGCGTAAACTATACCCGATTTCAACTAAATCAAGTGTAGAGGTTATGTTTGTGAGTAATTTGATTTCGATAGAAATCAACTATAAAAAACTCGGGTCGCAGTGCAAAACCCTGCCGACAATATAGTGTATTTGCTATAATAGGCAGTGTGGCTTTATTATGTGAATTTAATCCTTTTGTCTTTGGACAAAATACAAAATTTAACCCCTTAATACATCCCTTAAAATAATATTTTTTTCTTAATTTCGATATTACTCTCAATTTAGCAAATTAAATTCACCCTTCACTAAGTAAATCCATATCTACAAACTAACGTTTTCATAAAATTTTTAAGTCCGGTCCTGCCGGGCCGATTTTAATAAAATTTTGGCAGCACATTTTTATCTTTACTAATGGGTTAAATTTCAATTTTGAAACGATTCCGAGAAATTTTTCGGTATTTTTGGGCCCAAAAACCTTTTTCAACCCCTAAAACCTACCCTTATAGTGGCCCGATTGGGCCCATTTTAAATAGGCTTCGTGCGGTGATGGATTCCAACATGTGGACCAAATTTCGTTCAAATCAATTAACTCCTTCGAAAGTTATTGCCCGTACACTTATATATATATATATAAATATATATATATATATATATATATATATATATATATATATATATATATATATATATATATATATATATATATATATATATATATATATATATATATATATATATATATATATATATATACATTTATATAAATAGACTTTTCCAAAAATGGTGCCAAAGTGTTTAGGAGGCTATGAAACGTCGAGAAATTTTGGTCCAACCCCTAGGTCCCGCCATCCGACCGACGCCAATAGTGTAAGTGCCTTATGGCAAATACACTAATAATACCATTTTACACAGTAAATCTTTTGAAAAGAGACAAAAGCTAAACGGTGAGTGTTATAGAACATGTTATATTTTATTTTTAGATATATATTGGGCTTTGTGAGAAAGAGGCAAGCAGAAGAAATGTTGGCGAGTTGCCCCAATGGCACATTCCTTCTTCGCTTTTCGGATAGTGAATTGGGAGGAGTGACGATTGCATGGGTTTCGGGTAAGTAATAATATATTTTTTTTATGTGTAAACATCTTTACTGCCGTCTCTCCAAAAAATTTCTGCTATGCTCTAAAGTAGCTCAGTGTAAAGTTCCACTGGTTGTATTCCATGGCTACTGGGCAAATATAAGAATCAAATCATTGACCCAATGAGGTCTAGATATGGAGTGCTAATGTGCATACAAACCAACAAGAAAGAGAGGACGATACATGTATGTCTCTTTCTGGTCAGTCTTTTCCAACAAAGACGGAATGGCGACCGCATTTATCGCTGTCTCTATCTGTCATTTTGTTCGCGCAGCGTAGACTAGCACCCCTTAATCCCATTAACCATTAAAAAAAATTAAAAAAATAATTTACACTTTCATCAGCTCTCAAAATACAACCTTGCAACAGGGGGTTTGTAATTTGCTAATCATGGTATCACCAAGTAAATAAGGGTATTCCTATGATCTTGACAATAGGCATGATGACAGATTTTGAAATCCAGTTCTATAATGTAGCGACAGGTCTACTATTTCCGAAAAAATATTATTTCAACAATTAAATTTTAACACAAATTTTTGCATTTTTATCTTCCTATTTTGAAGTAATATCCTAACGGTTATTGCTTTTGTTACAGAAAACGCTGAAGTTTTCATGCTTCAGCCATTCACGCATAAGGACTTTGCGATAAGATCGCTTGCCGACCGCATATCGGATCTTCAGCATTTAACGTATTTATATCCCGATATACAGAAAGATCAAGCGTTCGGTAAATATTATACGCCGTTTACAGGTAAGTCAGAAATATGTTCAGATAATTCTATAATATTAATTAAATTAACTAGCTTCTTACTATTTCATACAATCATTTCCATCATCTGTTGTAATTTTTAACTAATTAGCCAACTGTTGGCGTCCGCGATGTTTACATGGAACGTTCCTAAGTGCTTTAATAATTTTTGTCAACATTTATACAGGGTCTCCAAATGAACGTTGGCTAACATGGGTAACTTTGTTATTAGTGGAGATAGAAAGTCGGTTAAAATGGGCATAGTAGTGCAGAAAACTGGGCTCATTAACGTCCTGTTGAAAAAACAATTGAATTTTGACACCCTATGAATTTATTTAGAAAATAGTGAAAATTGCCGTTTTTGAAAACTGGCCATAACTATTTTATTTATGAAGATATTAAAAAATTTCGTTAAACATTTTTTGATAACTTTTTAAGGTCTTGTCAGTGGCGTAGGTATAATTTTTTATATCCACTACATAATAAAATATTGATATGAATTTTGGTTTTTCTTATGGACGCCATTTTGGATTTGTAGATTTTCGAAATTAAATAAAACTAACTAGTAAAACAGCAGCGATTTGGAACCCAAAGGAATGGTGAGACCTCTGGTGAAAAATGCGCCGAACTGCCATAAGGGGGGTTTTTGACAGGTAAACTATAGAGACATAAGGTAAACATTGATTTAGAAACCCCCCGTATGGCAGTTCGGCGCATTTTTCACCAGAGGTCTCACCATTCCTTTGGGTTCCGAATCACTTGACAGATTATTAAACTGTTGGTATTCATTTGTTTCAACAAATTTTGTAGCATTTTCTCACAAGCGTCTAGTGAGCCTCGTCTATTGTCGTTGAACTTCGTCTGTTCTCGCGTTGTTGGCTAATTTTCCGAACTATTAACGTAATTTTAATATACAAATTTAATATTTTTCGATATGATTCCAGAAAATCAACCATCGTCGAACAACGGTTACGTTAAACCGTTGCTGGTGACGCATGTACCAGGTTGGGGCGGTCCCGGTGGCATGAGTTACCCCAACACGCCGCAGCATCCATTTATTCAGTCGCCCGACCCTACAAGGGACACCCCTTCAGTCGCGAGCAGGTAATATTTTCGTGATTTTTATTTTTGGCTTTATTTGCTGTTACGTCCTCTTGATTATGGTGGGATTTTATTTATTTTGTAGTTAATATTCACATAGAACTTTCTTAACAATATCTCATCAACATAATTCCATTATGCTTCAGTCTCAGATTATTTTGAACAAAAATCCGTATTAACTTCAGAGCTGGAGAGTGTCTAAGATACTTTTAAAATAAATTAGAATTTTAAGTGTCTCGAATACTTATAAACTATCTTTTTTTTAAGTACTTTCATACAAAGTATCTTGTGCAGTAGAACTCATGTATTTTTAATCTATCGGGGCTAATTGACATCTGTATTTTCAACTTCCACTTCTTCTTCACTTAGTCGCAGTCATGAACCAATCAATACATTATTAATTTGAGGTTAAACGTTGCCAAATGTATTTTCCCATTGGCTGAGTAGGAAGAATAATAAAATCAGTTGGAAATATATGGTGTAGAAAATATATGAGTCAGACTGTATTTAGTATCGTTTGACGAATTGACTGTTTTTCTGCAGCTCTGATTAGCTTACCAGCTAGAAATATGTACATTACTTTGCTATAATAGCTGTAGAAAATATTTCAAAGCACACTTAAATCTGAAAATTCATCTGCAGCTCGGTAATGCAAGAAACGTTATTTTATTGTTTTGTAAATTTCTTTATTTTAGTTTGTTTATCAAATATTTTAGATTTAGATGGCATAAGATGTATTCGTGATGTTCGGGACGTTTAACGTCTGCGTTAAATATTTGACGCTAATGTCGAGGGAGAAAACAAATTTAGAAAGGAAATAAAAAAAGAGAGCGCGCATTGTGTTCTCCACTAGTGGTTTTCCCGCGACTTCGTCCGCGTGGTGTAGATAATATACGGTACCCAGTTAAATTTTTTCATATAAAATCTACCCCACCTCGATTCGAATAGTGTGTTCAAAAGACCTTCAAACATGTATGTCTTTATTTTCTAAGAAGAGTATTTTTTCCCGAGTTACACGTTTTTAGCTTAACCAAATTCAGAGACACAGTTTATCTTCTATGATGGTTTCCACCCCCCCGTTTTTCACCCCTTTAAGGGTTATTTTTAGGTTAACATTTTCTAAGACGACTGTTTTTCCCTGAGTCTCGCGTTTTTAGCTTACGCAATTTCAGAGATACAGCCTATCCTTTGCGAAGATTTCCACTTCCCATTTCACCTCCTTAAGGATTATTTTTGGAATAAAAAGTAGCCTAGGTCACTCCTAGCATAACCTTTTACCTGTCTGTGAAGTGCCATCACAATCAGCTCAGCCATTTCGAAGATTAGCCCAGATTAACAAATACTTCAATTTTATTTATATACCGATAGCATACGTAGCACGACGCCAGAAACATGCGTCACTTTGAATTACAAATGGCCTTGTTAATTCTTATCATAAGAATTTCATTTCCTCAAAATATCGCGACACACAATTTTTTATTTTCTTTGCTTATTTATCGAACGGAGTCAGGTTTTGAACGAATACATCTATGCCTTAGTAGTTGGGTTAGAAAAAAAATTGTAGGATTGACACAAGCAATGTACATTAATTTGACATAGTGACACATAAAAACAGCTTTTCATCAAAACGTGTAATGGATCGCACAGAAATATATTTTGGTGCTCAGATTTGTTTGTGGAAAAGGCAGCATTCAGTTGTTATTTTTAAAGGTAACATCTGAACGCTATATGGTTTCCCTAACAATCAACGAAACAGTCACTTGCAGTTGTTTTCAGTTTTGTCCGTTAGTTTATGCGCAGTAGGTTTCTTTTAATAATTTTTAAGTTTTATTTTATACTGCACTATAAACACAATTTTTTGACAGTTTTCAGAACATGCTCGAACTATAATGGATCGTGCACTTTTTCAACAAGAAAATGATTATTATCAGAAAATGTCATTTTTATACGAATTTATATTATTTTAATATATTACTTGTTTTTAAAACTTGTAAAGTAGTACTATCGTCTTTTTGTTTATTATTTCTTTTTTCTTCTTTTTAAAATGTAATTTAAAGAGAAGGAGTTTTTAATTTTATATATGATTGAAATGTTAAACATATAAAAATTTTATACTTTATGTACTTTATTTTTGTTTTTTAGAAACACTATTTTATTTAATTGTTTAAGAAACAACATTGCTTGAGTGTAACCATATAATTGTGATTATATACATAAACGTACCCAGTATTAAATCATTTTTGTGATGCATGTAATTGTTTTTTGATGTTCTTTTTATCGTACTAATTTTATATTAAAATTCAGTTTCATAAATTCATTCCAAATGCGATTATTTTTGCTTTTCACAACATATTTGGAATTTTTAATGTCGTGTCGATTATCGTATAAGTTTGTGGTATAATTTCCTAACATATTCACAAGCTCTGAACAGTTTCAATATTGCCACCATATTCCGAGATGACAACTTTGAATATGTTAGATAATTGCATCATTTATAGAATGTAGATATGGAATATTTATGAAACTGAATGATAAAGAGCAGTCTGAATGGGTGACGAATTAAAAAAAGTTATGCCATTACAATATTATAAAAAATTCCAGAAAATTCTAATTTTTGCATTTGTCATAGGCTGCATTGGATTCGTATTTCTCTTAATTGGAAAGCAAACGCCAAGATTATAATGTAGATGCCTACATTAGAAAGGAAATCTGACTCCTCTTTCCAATGTAGGCGCCTAGATTATAATCTTGGTGTTTGCTTTTCTTCCGATGTCGACCGACATCGGATCCAGAAAAATACGGATCCAGTATAGGTGTTGCCTAAATTGACAAAATATTTTGCCATTTTAGAGTAATATATTCATTAAATTTGATCGAACATGTGAGAATTTTTTAGTATAGATCAGAAATGTGGATTGTATCGCGCTAAGACAACATAACCTCGAAACAATATAGAATGAGTTCAAAAATTGAGGTTAATTTTGCTATTTAAAGTATTCTTCGACTGATTGTTAATAACAATTGATGTGTATTCCGTATAGTTAAATTTCGATTGTAAATGAATCTAGGTGAGTTTTTTAGTTTAATGTTCCGTATTGTCAGCTTAATTTTTGTTTAGAAATTTTGTAATGACGCGCGATTGTTTTATGGTTACGAGTTCAGATTGCTCCTTATGACTGTGTGTTTAGATTGTTGGTAATTTGAGAAATGTGTAAAGTTATAGCATGAATTTTATCATGGCCATTTAATAAATATTATTCAACAGCAGTTGCAGACACCACCAGACAAAAACAGTTGGCACTATTTAGTGTCCAACACGGGTGATACTCATTTGTCATTTATTGTTCATTATTAGAAAGTCTGAAATACACGGATCTCTTGATTTTGATTTATTTATTTAGTTTCTTATTACACGATTACAGACAAATTTCATCTAACAAATTAACGGTATTTTTAAACTAATCGGTAGGGAGAAAACTTAGTTTGCTAACAAACGTAGAATTTAGATCGTAGACAGTGTTGTAAAGTAAGGTGTTACATTTTTTTAATAAAACAATCATGTAACATCATTGTGCTTCGAAGTTTTTTTGCAGTCACTACACTACGCAACTTAAAATGGCAACACACATTGATTAATTGCACAGTGAACTGATTTGTTTTTAATTGGTTTAATAAAAAGTCGCGAACTATCAAATATGATTTTTTTTAATGGTAAACTTTAAAAAACTTAGCAAAAAGCACTAATTATTTACAACACAAGTCGTAGCCATATTACTAAACATTTAGATATGTAATTCTTTGTGGAAACTATTTCCACAAATACTTGAAAATACCTTCAGCAGGCTTCAACCATTTCGACAAAATATTTCCAGGGAAAAAATCGGACAATAAGTTTTTATTCATTCCAACGTTATAGTTAAATTATAAGGACACACAAATGCTGAAGTGTATTCGTATATACCCAAGATATCAAAATGGTTCAAATTCATTCTAACCAATGTATGGGGTTAATGATTGTATGACGTGTTTCCAAAGTCGGTAGCCAAACTTCAGTATCGTATTACATTCAAGAAAAGAATTTGAAACAATATTGTAACATGTTTCTATTTAAATCTATAAAGAAGTTGCTGTAGCGCTTTGTGTAAGGTGGTGACTGAAGGTCAATCTTTTCAGATATGTCAGAACTTATTTCATTAAGGTAGTACCAGCGCCAAGGCAACTTTAAACAAAAGGCTTGATTTTTTTTATATTTCGGTAGATGGATGATATGTTTTCATTGATTTCTCCAAAACTAGTCGGTGGAAATTAAAAAAAAAACTATTTAAATTAAAGTTTAAACCTTAATAAATTATTGAAAACAAAAAAATCCGTTGTGCCCGACTAATTAAAAAGATATTTATTTAAAAAGATTAAATATCTTTTTAATTAATCGGGCACAACGGATTTTTAATTTAAATAGTTTTTTTTTTTAATTTCCACCGACTAGTTTTGGAGAAATCAATGAAAACATATCATCCATCTACCGTTTTACCATAAAGCCAATGTTAAATATGCCTACTTTTGATGTCATTTATTTATTTAAATAGTCGGGCAAACCCCCTAAAATTTTCAGAATTGGTTTAGACTTAGTCCAACTTCATATAAAAAAAATCAAGCCTTTTATTTAAAATTGCCTTGGTGCTCGTACTACCTTAAGTAAAGAAGTTTTTTTTTCACAAACCATAACTTTATTAAATCAACTATCCGTGTTAATTTTTAATTTAATGACAGATACCTCACTCGCTGGTGGCTCCATCAGGAGATTGAAAATAATCATTAGCATCTTAAAATTGACTATCTGTTTTGGAAACATTCTGTATTCAAGTACTAACACCATCATTAACATTAATTCAAAAACACACAGTATATCTGAGACTTCAGTAGCGATATAGGTAGTGTAAATCATATTTAAAACAAAGTTACAAGCACTGAAAACATATCACACGTGCATATTTAAACTTGTGGTAGTTCAGGGTAGATAGTGAACTTGTAGTCTATTTTTCACTGCGATGGAAACAGATGGCGCTGCTAGTCACATGCTTTAAAATACTTTCCCATTACGCTACGCTTCATGTGAAATTTGGTATCCAACGTACATTTTATTTTGGAATAATGTACTTGTAAATTTATTTATTTATAAATGAACTGGAAACGTCACCGTAATTTCGAAGTTAACTATTAAAAATATAATAGAAGTATAAAAGAGATCAACAAAACTTACCTTGGAACATTGTGAATGTGCGTTAAAGTATGTATATTGGATTGGTTCCGATTTTAGTCGCAAATAGCGTAGTTGTAAAACTCACTTTCAAATATATGTATCTTTTGTCATGGTTGCCTGTTGCATAAAAGTTGACACTACAGATAAATTCGTGTGTAAATTTAGTTTCGCACGTTATATAATGAGGAAAACTACTTAAAAATATGTGAGAAGCCGTTTTTCCATTGCAATTAAAAATGGTCAGCGGGATTATTGTTATAATCCATACACTTACATTAAATATAAATAAAATCACTGGGAGACAGGGTAAATAAATTGCTCATACTTAATACTGAAAGGTCGGTACGGTGGCCTTTATTAATTGAATTTAAAAACTTTTGAAATTACTAATAACTTTTTAAATAATACTGAAATCGTTATGTAATTTATAGAAATAATAGAAAATCTAAAGAATTGTTAAACTATTTTTTATTTATTTTCTTTGGAAACTTGTTTGAAAATTTTTTAATTGGTGTACAATTAAATTTCTATATCTAAAATTTTGTAGATTAGTTTTTTAGAATTGTCAAGTAATTTTTAGTCGTGGCATAGATTGAAATATATTACGAATTTTACTTTCAATTGTGGGTCTTTTAGGAGCTTGATAAAAAAATGCATGAGCATATTTGGACGTATTAGAAATATTTTACGCTCGGGAAACAATTCGATATAAAAATTTTGTTACGGTTCAAGAGAACCTTGAAAATGTTCTCTCGGTTTTAGTAAAGGTAACTCGAGCAGAAAATTTGGAAAGCACTCCTCTAGCCCAATGAATTTTTTTGTAAAACAACACTAATGCCCGTCTTTCGAAAGGACATACGATGGTACCCGTGCTGTTACCATTAATAAAACTATGATAACAGCACCGATACCGTACCTCTCTTTTCGGAGACATAAAATTAATATTGTCACGAGCCTTCGGGTTCATTTTGCTCAAATAATTAAGGTAGTTGAGAAAAGCGATCGGTACGTCTTTAACGTTTCTAGAACTTTTACCGTAAAACTATTTGTCATATTTTGTAGAAGACATATTAAAATAATATAAGAAATAAATAAGTAAACAGGGTCCGTACTACCAAGTAAATAAACATTTGAAAGTGGTTTGTGTGTCTGCCTGTTGTAATATAATATAAAAAAATGAATATAATTAATAATTAAAAACAAAATAATAACACTGGTCTGGTGTTGTCTGTACACAGCTATCCCGGGAGCGTGCAGCAAATTGGGATGGGTCCCAACTCTATGATGTCTGAAGAAGTCGACTATCTCAATCAATTGGACCTGAAGAATTTTGAAAGTCTTGAAGAGTTTATGCAAAATTAAAATGTAGGTGCACTTAATTCTGTCAGTAAATTCTAAAATGCAATCCTCTATTTTTTTACTAAAGTAGTGACCGTATAAAAATACATATATTTTACTGTTTTTGTTCAAGAAAATGTTTGAGTGAACATTTTAAATCAAAGCAATTATACCTTCTTGATTTAAATAGGAACGATCGCGACGGTGCCATATATTTTTTTTGTCCTGAAATCATTGTTGCTTCTTTAATTCGTTATGCAGAAGTAAGTACTATTTCCGACTTTATACGTTATAATAGCGTTAGTATTTATATTTAATTCATTCAATTGTCATCTTTAAAATTAACTAAACGTATTTTATAAAAAACTCAGTTTATTAACTACTTTCGTCTCCACTAAATGATAGTGTACTATCTTTGTAATCACAGTTTGAGGTTAGTTAACAATCGTTACATTCTTTTAAGATTTATTGATAAATTGTGTAAGAGTATTTGCTACCAGCTTATCACATTAATAAATTTGAACTACTTAAATCTATTTTGGTTATCTAAAGAGAAATTCCGTTAGAAGAGTAAAAAATTAATCAGTATAGCTCATGCGCAGTGTATTATTTGGAGCACTAAAACCATTATATATGTAAATGTGTGGTGTTAGTTCCTACTTTTGCATAACATGCAACGATCAAATGTTTCAACCGTTTCAATATCACGTCCTTGCGATTTAGACTTATACAGGCATACTCTGTTTAACTTCGCCCCGTGCAATACCAATTCATTATTTTTTTTAACTTTATTGTGACAATCGTTTCTTCATAATATTTCCCTCAAGAAAAAAAAAGCGCCACAATTTGACCCGCCTTTCAGTAATAACTCCAGTCTTCTCTTACGGCGCTAGTGTGTTTTGTTTTGCTATTGTTATTCTTACATTAACGTTTAATGTTCTGTACTCGTTTATCAATCCGATAAGCAGTAGTTAAAAATTACGATTTTGGGAGCGCATCCTTATTTAGTAGAGTGCTTACATTCAGAGAAGGACATGCGCACAGACAAATTTGTGTTCAGACCAGTATATTCTACCTGTGAAGGGGTGGGTATATTAGCTGTCATTTATTTTTACTATGCTTTTTTTGAGAATATGAAAGTGATAATTATTAATTAAGTAAATGTTAGTACGAGCATTGTTCGGATCATTAATAACGATAGATATAACTATTGTTTGTTACAATTGTTAAAAAACATCCATTGTTACATCGCTGTATTAGAAAAAAATATTTTTCAAACACTGCCACCGTCAGTATACGAACCCCGATTCTGTCCACTTTCGCGGCGGACTGAGTTTCCTTAGTCCAGAATTTTTTCATCAACGCTATTTTCTGCTATTTGTTTCCATTTATTAAACTAAAGAAAAGTTCGAATTTAATTGAATCCCTCTGCATAAACGCCTCTACTCCGCATAGCGCTAAACCAGCGGGAGTCGCCTATTTCTAAAAATGAAATGGAATATGCCTGTACTTCCAATTAAATCATGTAATAGTGAGTTTTTTCTTCGAGGGTAATTTTAAAAATTCACTGTTTAGTGAAAAAATACTCTCTAGGTAACCAAAATCACCAAAAACTTAATTTCGAATACATATTTGTTGTAAAATTCTGTTCAAGATATTTAAAAATCAAACGGCTAGCCCAAGATGAATTTAATACAAGCTTATAGATTTTTATATGCTAATAATTTTACAGTAAGATTCATTTGTTTTAGCATTAATAGTTTTACAGTAACATTCATTTGTTTTACCATTTTGACAGAAGAACGGGAAAAATTGTTTTTTATGGTATAAATTATCGGAATAGAAGCTTAACCTTTGGCACTCTTAACGAACTTTAATATTTTTTGTAACCGTAAATATATTAGTTATTTGCGAAAGTTAAGAGTTTTAGATAATTTTATTTTCACGAAAATCCAAAATGTTTTGGTTTATCAAGAGAGTATATTAGTAAGTATACGTAATCGACTTGTTGAAAATTTTCAAGTCAGTATTAATATAGTAGTTTGTGACTTAACATTTGATAAATTAAAATAGTAAAATGATATACGAAATCCACGTGTTACGTAAAAAATATATTTAGATGGCACAATCCTAATGAATAAATAAATGAAAACTTTTAAATCGATATCTTTTTGTTAGGTATTCAAAATGATATATTTTATAGTAAAAAAATATTAATATAACGAATAAAAGTTTAATGATAAAATTATACTGATTAAATTTGTTAAATAGATAAAGCACTATTATAGAACGCAATATTATTTATGTAAATATCTTCATACTATAAAACTTCTGACTTACAAGTAGAGCGTTATAATCGCCCCGTTCCATTGAAAATGTGATTTCATTATCAACAGTAATTTGAGTAGAGCTATAATATTGAATTATATTTTCAAATATAAAAACTATAAACAGAAAAAAATATTTACTCAAAAAAATATTGTTGATAAAATAGATTCTGTGTGAAATTACACGCCTTTTTTTAAGGTTACAGCAATTATTAACCAAACTTTATACATAGTCGGCAAAAAATAGTTAGAAAACGGATCTTTTTTAATGAAAGCCCAATCAGGTCATATTGAACATGGTTATGCAACATTTTTTTAACTATTTTTCATTTAGAAGGAAACGGTGCTGTATAAAAGGTTGTTCAAAGCAGGTAATAACTAATAATAATATATTTGTTAATATCCAGACGGCTTTAATCAGGAGATCCAGCTCAAGTGTAGGAATGGACCGATATCTGTCGCATGAACCGATATGGCGTCAGCTACTGGGTAACGCACACACGTTCATGGCTTACATGTGTGTAGTGTCTGTAAAGTTAAACAACTTTGGTAACTATGGCGAAAACAGGTGGAAAGAACAAAAGTTTTCCCAGGCAGTGATAACAGCGCCATCCCGCGTGCGCCAGAAAACGATCCGTCTCGAAACACGGCAAGCATAGGAAGCTAGGTCTCCTGGTTACAGCCTTCTTGGTTATTATGTTATGTTTGGTGTAACGTTTTTAATGACGGCTGCCCATTTGTTTTCCCTGTCATTTGTTTCCATAATTGTGTAGGACATAGGTAATCCGTCGTGTTTTTTTTTTTTTTTTAAACAAATGTCAACAAAGAAAACAGTCTGCCTAATCCATAGCATCTTTGACAATCATTCATTAAAGTTTAGTAGTATTTGTGCAGTTGTTTTAAATTTTGATTCAGTGATTTACAAAATAAAAATAACTGAAACCAATAAATGAACTTCTATGTAGTTGTCACATTGACGTAGGCATTATTCGACGGAGAGGGGGGTACAGCCATGATCACTTATGATAAGCCTCCGTTGTAAAAAGTATTAAACATGGAAGTGTATAACTTTGGGAGATTTTACATTACTGGGAGGCTAGCCCCTCAGAATCCCCTTCCGCCAACATTGCAAGTTCTTAAAAAATATTAATAGAAGATTTTAATTTAGACTTTAATGAATGCGTGTTTAGAAGTTTTTACTGTAATGTTTTCAAATTATAATTGTTGATTGTTTTACTCAATGTGCCTGTAAAACAAAATATACAAGCCGTCGTTTTCTTGTCTTGCTATTTTGTTTCAGAAAATATCTAATCTATTTTTAAGAGAAAAGTGTTTAAACAAATTACGATGTTGGGAGTCTTTTTCAAATGTTAAATGTTGCATGTTTGTTAAAAGTTATAATTTTATGAAATTAATATTTTGTTTTTAAAGTTGAGTCGTGTATATGTATTATGTAATATTGTCAAAATTTTTCAGAGTTACATAATCGCTCTTTTTTTTAGATTAATATTTATAAACGATAAATTCAGAAAAATGTACCCAAACTGGAAACCATAAATTTCAAATTGTCCATCCAGATTACTATTAATAATAATAATAATTTGATTTGAATGTAAAGGTGCTATAATTTTTATTAGATTAGAATACAGATTTTTTTAAAGATTATGTTAATAGAGTACTAGATTTTTAAATTTGTTTTGCACTTTTTTTTACTTTTATGCATTTTATACTTTTCATTATTTTGTCAAATATAGTAAAACAGCTCTTTATGAAAGGCTATAATTAATAATAAGTTCAGTATAATGATGTTTTACTGTAATCGTATATATTTTTTAGATATTATGCATATTTTTTATTATATAATTTAGGAAACCTTAAATTTTAAATGATTTTTATCTTCATTTTTCCCATCATCGTAATAAAAATATGTGATAAATACGATAAAATTTATTTTTAAAATTATCGATAAAATAAAATAGCATAAATTGGGTGGCCCTCTAATTCAACAAAACTAAAGAATGCCCGGAAATTATAAAACTCAGTGAAATTTGCCTTGCCCTGCTAAATGAAGAGGGAATAACTACAGTTCATAATTCAAGTTATTCAACGTAATTTTTTCTTTATTATTATTATTAATTTTTCTTATTATTTACGATTTCAAACTCTATGAGAGAAAGAATCATTTTTAACCGACTTCAACAAAAAGGAGGAGGTTCTATGTTCGTCTGTATATTTTTTTTTTTTTTTTTATGTATGTTCACCGATTTCTTCGTCAATTATGGACCGATTTACAAATTTTTTTTTTTATTCGAAAGAGTGCACCTCAGAGGTGGTCCCATCGGAACTAAGTCAGGATCTGATGGTGGAATCCGGAGAAATCGAGGGAAACTCTCAAATTTCAAAGGGACGCATAATGTTTTTTATGTACGTTCACCGATTTTTAGTGTTAGATTAACACTAAAAAGAGAAAAATAAAATATTTTTAACAAAAAAATTGAACCGACTTCACACTAAAAAGTAAAAAATAATTGCGTATTGAAATGTTTTGGAGTCGGTGTAGTTCTCGGAATAGATTTCATTTTGGCTGACACCGACTCCAAAACATTTCAATACGCAATTATTTTTTACTTTTTAGTGTGAAGTCGGTTCAATTTTTTTGTTAAAAATATTTTATTAAATAAAGAAAATGCGGTTATAGCTTTTTAGCACATTACTGAATTGGGTTACCTAAAAAGAGGTAAATATATACGGCTACCACGAAAACGCTTAGTGCAGCGTGCCCTTTCTGTAGTTTCCTCTGGTTTCCTCGGCGTGATATTCAGAAATATACTATACGGCCAAATTAGCTTAGCGCAAGATTTAAAACAAGCAGTTCAATAACTAGACGGTATTACCTCGTTTGTGGGTCAACCCTGAAACTACCCGCTCTGTGTTAAATACGTTACAATAAATTGATACTGTTGTTTTTATAATACACTAGTGGTCCCGCCCGGTTTCACCCGGGTGCAAAAGAACGAATGGGAGGGAGGGACATGAGTACGCACGTTTATCTTAGTTTACCGAGATGAATGTTGTGTCCAAATTTCACTATGATCGAAGTTGCCGTTCAAAAGTTTTTGTCGGTCGGACAAATTTTGAGTTATATTTTGCAACATTTTTCATTGATGCTCTGATCCTATTGGTCGTAGCGTGATATTATATAGCCTGTAACCGTCCTCGATAAATGGACTATCCAACAAAAAAAAATTTCAATTTGAACCAGTAGTTCCTGAGATTAGCGCGTTTACATATTAGTATAGATTAAAGAAGATTATAAAAAAATGAATTTTTCTGATCACCGTATAAACAAGTAGGAGTTGTGCGACAAAAATGTGAAAAATATTATTTTTAATTTTTACTCGAATAACTTTGAAACTATGGACCGAATGACTCCAAAATGGAATCAGATCTCCATCGGTCGATTCAAAGTTATAGGACAATAATTTGACACACACACACACACACACACAAACTGAATTTTCCTTTTTTTGAAAATTTTCAATAGCGGAAAGTTCAAAAATGTAATTAGTCCCTTTGCGCTTAGTACCGCAGTATAGATAACTATGGCTTAATATACATGCATTAATAAAATAAAGTCAGTGTATTGTCTTGAATGTGAACTCCGAACCAATTGAGTGGCCTGCGACAATATCTGTTTATAATATTTTCCTGAAAAAAAAAAAAAAACACCTTTTTAACTATATTGGGAATTATTGTACCTTTGTTGAATTAGATGGTCTTTAATAATAATAGCTTTGCATATATTATAAAATATATACTCTATATTTTATTTCCCTGCACATAAGTAAATAACTAATTTAATTAAGATACATGTAGATTTGAAAAGACCATCAACTTACACTCCTGGACAAACCCTAGCGGTGTAAAAAGTGTCCTTCCCCGAATGAAAAAAGATAGACCGACTGTGTGGCCAATCTCTATCTCTCTCAAAATAGTACCTTAACCTCAACCGTACGTGTGGAGAAAAGGATAGAGATAACCACACGCATCTCTCTCCTTACTCAGTTAATATACATGGCGAAGGCATGTCCAGGAAATGCTTTCCACAGTAATTCCTCCGTTTTCTATTAACATACTTGGGTTTGGCTTCTTAATAGCAAACATAACCTTCCTTTTTTCAGCGGTACCTGTAATGCCAACTATGGATAACACAAATCACTACTTTATAATGTATGCAAAGCTATAGACTGTTATAGTGTTATGCAACGCTTTAAGGCCTAAATCACAAGTGTTTAAATTATTTGAAAACCTAATGCAAAGTTTATAATTGTTAATATTTTAATACAAAATTTTAACGTGTAATTGGTGCTTAATCATTGCTGCACGCACATGCAATTTATGTTTTAAGTCCACTATAATAGGAAATTATGTAATTGTCACATAGTTTTGTGAATAAATTCTCATCTTAACAAAATCTAGTAGCAGTAAATTATGTCATTGTACTTATTAAAACTTGCCGATTCCTGTCTTTTTTTTTTCTAGTTATACCACTACCATTTAATCATCACGTTTCATGTTTGCTTTGATGGACATGTTTCGTATAAGTTATAAATTTGTTTATTGTGTAATAAATAAATTATAAGAAACTTCAATTTTACACAATGTAATAACGCGTTGTTTAATTTGGTGGTATATTTATTATAACTTTGTTGTGTTTTCAGTGAAGATGAGAATTTGTTCATAATAAAAGTGTTTTTCAAATGTATAAAAAAGTTGTGTATTTTTGCAGTTTTCAGTTGCATAAATCATTATGATATGCATTTGCAGTAGATTTTATATTTTTAGTGCTAACATTTTTTTTAAATATATAATCTAATTGTATAGTTTTAAGTTGTTATAACTTTATCAAAGTACAATCAATGTTTTAAAAAAAATATTAAATATGAAAGATCAATAATAAATTTCGTGTTTTATATTTCGTCCCACATAATTTTCATTCAAACGTTAATAACTAAGTGTCAGTTCATCGGAAACAGAAGTGTAACGGAGGCAATCTTATTTTTGGACATAGCTGTAAGTGTATTTTCATTATTTATATCTTTTGAGTTCATTTTATTATGAATTTTTTAAAAATTAATAATAGAAATAGGATACAACAGTCCGGGTTACTTATTAAAAAAAAGAGACTATTTTTTACACTTCACATACAGAAGTAAAATTGGTGTAAAAAAAACAAAAACAATAATGTGAGCGACCGCCGAGATTGAACATAATACCTTTAGGTTACGAGGCAAGCATTCTACCTCGCCGTCAATGTTCTACAGCCAGTTTTTAGGCGCGAATAGCGTAAGCTAAAGCGCCTATATGTACTCGCTTTGTCTGTGAATCTGTGAGTCACGCTTTTTGTATCCAGCGTACAGCCCAAACGACTTAACCGATTTTAAAAAACTTTTTTTTGTTCGATTTGTCTCCGGGTAACTTAAATCCTAACGTCGCCCGATTTTTGAATTTTTGCTCCAGAGGGGAGCAATTTAGAAAAAACGAAGTTTTTCGCTTATAACTCGCTCAATTTAAATCAGATCGGTTCGAAACCTGTCTTAAACGAAAGAGGAGAAAATTTTACATAAATTTCGTACAACAGAATTCGCCCAATCACTTTTCTTATACACATTTATATAGAAATAAATTCAATCTGATATAACCGATAGCAAACATCTTTCGGTTATCTCTCTCTGTTGCACGGTATAACATGGTAATTTAATTATTGCGTATGTTCTGTCTTAAAATAAAATTGGTCGATAATTTTATTTATGACAAAGGAGATAGCATTTGTTCAAAAACGGATGCCATTTGAAATATTTATGAAAAGCAACGCCTTCTAAGTTAACAATTTGAATAACTAATTATTAGAACTTAATACCTACTTTGACAGATGCAAACGTCACTTTTGACATTTCTTATCATTCCGACATCAAGGAAGAGCGGATTGAAACCAAATTTTGGGAGGATGTTTGATATGCAAATATGAAGTGGCCTATTGTTTTTGGGGAACATCGGCGCATGCGTAAAAGAATATATCTCTTATAATGTTGTTTTATATAATAATAATATAGTTTTTAAAACGGTTTTTACTCTATCTATTTTTACTAGAAGTTTTTGTAAATTTTTTGGGGAAAATCGGTGACGTCACTCTAAATCCAATATGGCGGACTTCTAAAGATGGCGGACTAATTTTATTATGCTTTCCTACAATATGGGTATCAAATGAAAGGGCTTGCTGAGAATAACTCGAAAAATAAAGTGACGTCACTCTACATCCAATATGGCGGACTTCTAAAGATGGCGGACTAATTTTATTATGTTTTCCTACAATATGGGTATCAAATGAAAGGGCTTGCTGAGAATAACTCGAAAAATAAAGTGACATTACTCTAAATCCAATATGGCGGACTTCTAAAGATGGCGGACTAATTTTATTATGCTTTCCAACAATATGGGTATCAATTGAAAGGGCTTGCTGAGAATAACTCGAAAAATAAAGTGACGTCACTCTAAATCCAATATGGCGGACTACTAAAGATGGCGGACTAATTTTATTATGCTTTCCTACAATATGGGTATCAAATGAAAGGGCTTGCTGAGAATAACTCGAAAAATAAAGTGACGTCACTCTAAATCCAATATGGCGGACTTCTAAAGATGGCGGACTAATTTTATTATGCTTTCCTACAATATGGGTATCAAATGAAAGGGCTTGCTGAGAATAACTCGAAAAATAAAGTGACGTCACTCTACATCCAATATGGCGGACTTCTAAAGATGGCGGACTAATTTTATTATGTTTTCCTACAATATGGGTATCAAATGAAAGGGCTTGCTGAGCATAACTCGAAAAATAAAGTGACATTACTCTAAATCCAATATGGCGGACTTCTAAAGATGGCGGACTAATTTTATTATGCTTTCTAACAATATGGGTATCAAATGAAAGGGCTTGCTGAGAATAACTCGAAAAATAAAGTGACGTCACTCTAAATCCAATATGGCGGACTTCTAAAGATGGCGGACTAATTTTATTATGCTTTCCTACAATATGGATATCAAATGAAAGGGCTTGCTGAGAATAACTCGAAAAATAAAGTGACGTCACTCTACATCCAATATGGCGGACTTCTAAAGATGGCGGACTAATTTTATTATGTTTTCCTACAATATGGGTATCAAATGAAAGGGCTTGCTGAGAATAACTCGAAAAATAAAGTGACATTACTCTAAATCAAATATGGCGGACTTCTAAAGATGGCGGACTAATTTTATTATGCTTTCTAACAATATGGGTATCAAATGAAAGGGCTTGCTGAGAATAACTCGAAAAATAAAGTGACTTTACTCTAAATCCAATATGGCGGACTTCTAAAGATGGCGGACTAATTTTATTATGTTTTCCTACAATATGGGTATCAAATGAAAGGGCTTGCTGAGAATAACTCGAAAAATAAAGTGACATTACTCTAAATCCAATATGGCGGACTTCTAAAGATGGCGGACTAATTTTATTATGTTTTCCTACAATATGGGTATCAAATGAAAGGGCTTGCTGAGAATAACTCGAAAAATAAAGTGACATTACGCTAAATCTAATATGGCGGAATTCTAAAGATGGCGGACTAATTTTATTATGCTTTCCTACAATATGGATATCAAATGAAAGGGCTTGCTGAGAATAACTCGAAAAATAAAGTGACATTACTCTAAATCCAATATGGCGGACTTTTAAAGATGGCGGACTAATTTTATTATGTTTTCCTACAATATGGGTATCAAATGAAAGGGCTTGCTGAGAATAACTCTAAAAATAAAGTGACATTACTCTAAATCCAATATGGCGGACTTCTAAAGATGGCGGACTAATTTTATTATGTTTTCCTACAATATGGGTATCAAATGAAAGGGCTTGCTGAGAATAACTCGAAAAATAAAGTGACATTACTCTAAATCCAAAATGGCGGACTTCTAAAGATGGCGGACTAATTTTATTATGCTTTCCAACAATATGGGTATCAAATGAAAGGGCTTGCTGAGAATAACTCGAAAAATAAAGTGACGTCACTATAAATCCAATATGGCGGACTTCTAAAGATGGCGGACTAATTTTATTATGTTTTCCTACAATATGGGTATCAAATGAAAGGGCTTGCTGAGAATAACTCGAAAAATAAAGTGACGTCACTCTAAATCCAATATGGCGGACTTCTAAAGATGTCGGACTAATTTTATTATGCTTTCCTACAATATGGGTATCAAATGAAAGGGCTTGCTGAGAATAACTCGAAAAATAAAGTGACGTCACTCTACATCCAATATGGCGGACTTCTAAAGATGGCGGACTAATTTTATTATGTTTTCCTACAATATGGGTATCAAATGAAAGGGCTTGCTGAGAGTAACTCGAAACATAAAGTGACGTCACTCTAAATCCAATATGGCGGACTTCTAAAGATGGCGGACTAATTTTATTATGCTTTCCTACAATATGGGTATCAAATGAAAGGGCTTGCTGAAAATAACTCGAAACATAAAGTGACGTCACTCTAAATCCAATATGGCGGAGTTCTAAAGATGGCGGACTAATTTTACTATGCTTTTTTACAATATGGGTATCAAATGAAAGGGCTTGCTGAGAATAACTCGAAAAATAAAGTGACGTCACTCTAAATCCAATATGGCGGACTTCTAAAGATGGCGACTAAGTTTTTGACGTGATAACGTCTTATAAATTGATGAAACACCAGCTGCACGCACGAAAAAGTGTAACGTTCCATAACGTTCCGCCTGACCCTGTGCGTGTAAGCGAGAGCGCAGTAATGTATTATTAAATATGATATTCGAGCGGAATACGTTATCACGTAAAACTATCGTCCGTAAACCGACTTTACAGACAACCAATTTTTTTTTTATATAATAATGGTGTACTTTTTATAATGTTTTATTATTCTACTTTACAAGAAAGTTTTCTAAAATGTTTTTTGAGGGAAAGTCGGCGCATGCGCAGAAGAGGTATAAGTTATAAAGTTGTTTGTATATAACAACGGTATACTTTTCATAACAGTTTATTATTCGATTTATTTTTACAAGAGTTTTGTATAATTTTTGGGAAAAATCGGCGCATGCGCAAAAGAGATACAAGCCATAGTTGTTTATTATATAATAATGGTGTACTTTTTATAATGTTTTATTATTCTACTTTACAAGAAAGTTTTGTAAAATGTTTTTTGAGGGAAAGTCGGCGCATGCGCAGAAGAGGTATAAGTTATAAAGTTGTTTGTATATAACAATGGTATACTTCTCATAACAGTTTATTATTCGATCTATTTTTACAAGAGTTTTGTATAATTTTTGGAAAAAATCGGCGCATGCGCAAAAGAGATACATGCCATCGTTGTTTTTTATATAATAATGGTGTACTTTATATAATGTTTTATTATTCTATTTTAAAGAAAGTTTTGTAAAAAATTCTTTGAGCTAAAGTCGGCACATATAATGTTATAAAGTTGTTTTTATATAATAATTGGTACTTTTCATAACGGTTTATTTTTCTATCTGTTTTTACAAGAAAGTTATGAATTTTTTTTTCTAAACTCATAATTTCAGAAATATTTTGAAAACAAATCTGTTATTCTTTTGTTCTGAAGATGTTAGTTATGTTTAATTTTTGCATGACACAATAACATATTACATAGAGAACCATGAATTTATTAAAATTATATTTTCCTTTCTGTGTTTCATTATTTTCAACTGTTATTTTTACTTAGAATAAGTAAATTAAGTTATACTATATTATTCTCCAAGTGTCGTTAAATATATACACCGATTTTCAAGCAAAACACCGGGGTATATGACGTAAAATTTCGCGCCTTGTAATTCTTGAATTACTTGGGTATATACTCCCACTGGTTATAGTATACACTTGCGACACGCTCATTACGTTTTCAATCTCAAGAATGTATTTTACCCTACTATGGCAGAAGTTTTATTTAAAAAAACAATAAAAGTGTGTTTTACACTACTGTTGTATATCGAACTTTATAGTTTTTAGTTGTTATTATGTAATTAGAATTTTGACCTTTATTTTGTTATTAGATTTTGTAAATTCCTTTTCATTTATTAAAAATAAATTCATTATAAAAAGTAAATCCATGAAAGATACTTTAACTGGCGACGAGGAAGAAAAAACAGTGAATAAATTAAATTAAAAAATGTCTACAGTTGGCAAATTAACAGAGTTCAATCCAGCTACTGAAAAATGGGAAGATTATTTGGAGCGTTTTGAATTCTACATTGAAGCAAATAAAATCACGGTAGATGGTGAAAAACGCTGTATTTTATTCACGGCAATAGGAGCGAAGACTTACACAATAATTAAATCATTACTGTCACCAGAAGCACCAAAAGACGTTACATTTTCAAATATTATAAAAAGATGTAACGCACATTTCGGAAAACCAGTCAACGAGTTACTGGCACGTGTAAGGTTTCAAAAAAGGGACCAGCACCAAGGAGAAGGGCTTAAAGACTTCATCCGAGAGTTACGTAAGCTTGCACAAGATTGCAAATTCGGTGGAGAAAAGGAAAAATTACCGCTGGAAATCATGCTGCGTGACCGTTTTGTAGCCGGTATCAGAAATGAAGAACTACAACGTTATTTATGCCGGAGACAGGAAGAAGCTATCACAGCAACAAATAAAGATGGATTGTCACTCGACAAAACACTCGAAATAGCATACAGTGTTGAGAGTACTGAAAATCAGCAGAAGCAACTGAAGCAAGAAGATTCCGGGGCAGTGCAACAAGTAAGAAGAAACACTAATTTTAAAAATAAAAGTGAAGAAAATCAAAAAGCCTGCTACCGATGTGGTAAATTAAACCACAAGGCAAACGACTGTTATTATAAAAACAGCCAATGCAATTACTGCAAAAAAACGGGCCATATTGAAAAAGTATGCAGACAGAAGAAGTTAAAATCTTCAGATTTACCAAAAAACAAATCAACGCATAACGTACAAAAAGATGATGAGGAAGAAATTCACTCTTATAAGTTGACGGCGTATACGTCTAATGAAAAAAAATATCAGACATGTGTCAATATAAATTCAACTGAAATTATTATGGAAGTTGATAACGGTGCTGAAGAAACATTAATAAATGAACAAACATACAAGCAAATTTGGCCAAACTCCGAACCTCAGTGGCTAGAAAGGAAAACTACACTTAAAGCATGGGGAAAGAGACCAATTGACATTAGAGGCGTCACAAACGTAACTGTCGAATACAAAGGACAGCAAGCCGTATTGCCCATTGTCGTCACAAAAGAAACAGAAGGACCGAATCTATTTGGATCGAATTGGTTCAAAGCTTTTGATATCCGTGTTGTCGGAATTCAGTCTATCAACAATGAAGAAACCGGATACAGAGAGTTACTACAGCGATACCCAAATTTAACACAGAGTAATTTGAACGGACACTCTGGACCTCGCATAAACATTCAACTCAAAGACGAAGCTACTCCAAAATTTTTTAAAGCACGTAAGATTCCTTATGGATATTTGGAATCTGTAAACGATGCGTTGAATGAAATGGTTCATCACAAAATGCTCAAACCAATAAACCAGTCAGATTGGGCGACTCCAGCACTATTTATAAGAAAAGCAAATGGGAAAATTCGAGTCGTTGGGGACTACAAGATAACTTTAAACCCACAAATCAAAGAATCGGAATATCCTATACCAACAATAGAAGAAGCTTTAACTACACTAAATGGGGGAACGATATTTTCTCAGATAGATCTAACAAATGCTTACAAACAGTTGCGAGTAGACGCCAATACTGCGAAAATTTTAACAATTAGTACACCCCGAGGATTATTTGAAGTAAACGTACTTCTTGATGGATTAAATATTGCTCCTAGAATATTTCAAAAGTTTATGGATTCCATTTTACAAGGAATTCCAGGAATATTAGTTTACTTGGACAATATAAAAATTCAAGCAAATACAAAGGAAAAACACGATGAACGTCTAGAACAAGTACTAAAAAGACTCGATGAAGCAAACCTCCGTATAAATTTGGAAAAATGTGTCTTTGGAAAAACTTCAATGGAATTTCTAGGCTATTTAATTTCCGAAAAAGGAGTGCAACCATTAGCAAAAAAAGTATCAGCTATAAAAAATATACGTCCGCCTGAAAATGTAAAAGAATTACAAATTTTTTTGGGAGGAATAAATTTTTATGCAAAATTTTTAAAAAATCGAGCGACTATCGCTGAACCATTACACAGTTTACTTGATCATGGATCAAAATGGGAATGGAACGAAAAGCATCAGGAGGCATTTGTTTCCTTGAAAAATCAACTAATACATTTTCCAATATTATGCCACTTTGATGAAGCTAAACCAATTATCTTATCAGCTGATGCATCCCCATATGGAATTGGAGCAATTTTATCTAACGTCGGATTCGATGAACAAGAACATCCAATAGCTTATTCATCGAAAACATTGACCAAAACACAGCGTGGATACTCACAACTGGATCGTGAAGCTTTAGCAATCATTGAAGCAGTACGTCATTTTCATCAATATATTGCCGGACGAAAAATAACAATTATTACTGATCACAAGCCGTTATTGGGAATTTTTAATTAAAAAAAAGCAACTCCAGAAATAATTTCACCAAAATTAAATCGTTACGCTAACATATTAAAAGCTTACGACTACGAATTAATTTATCGACCTGCAAGAAAACATGGAAACGTAGACATGCTCTCAAGATTTCCACTACAAGAAAATCCATTAGAAGATGATACAGAAATTGGCGATATTTTTATGATTGAAAATTCGATGAGAAATCCAATCACTCCGGAAGAAATTGCAACAGAAAGTATGAAAGATAAAATCTTGCGAAAAGTAAAATCTTGGGTCATAAAGGGCTGGCCAAGAAAAGTCTTTGAGCAGTACAAATATTATTGGGCAAAACGATTTGAAATATCGTTATATAAGAATTGTTTACTTTGGGGAGCACGAGTTATTATTCCAGAAAATCTACAAAAAGATGTTCTTAATTTTCTGCACGGAAATCATCCGGGAATTTGTGGTACTAAAGCTGCGGCCAGAAGCTATGCTTGGTGGCCAAAAATAGATCGTGACATAGAAATTTTAGTAAAAAATTGTAATCAGTGTATTGAAATTCAACACTTACCTCCAAGATCACCTACGGAAACGTGGACACCGCCAAATAAACCATGGAGCCGATTACACATTGACTTTGCGGGACCCTTTAAGGGACAAACTTACCTGATAGTTGTTGATGCGTATACAAAATGGCTGGAAGTAAGAAGAGTGTCATCCACACAATCAATGGTCGTTATAAGAGAATTACGAAGATTATTTTCTACATTCGGGATTCCTGACACTATAGTTTCAGACAACGCTACGTATTTTTCGTCAGAAGAAATTAAAGAATTTTATAAAAAAAACGGTGTCGAATGTATATACATAGCACCTTATAATCCAAAATCAAACGGACAAGCCGAACGAATGGTTCAATCCACAAAACAGTCAATAAAAAAATTATCGGAAGGAGACTGGGAATTAAAATTATCGAGATTTCTGCTGAAGCAACACGTTACTCCAGTGTCTACCACAGGAAAAGCACCTGCAGAATTAATGTTCAATAGAAATCTACGAACTGTACTGAATCGCATGCAGCCACAAGAAAGCGAAAAATCAAATTACTATTCGAATGACAGTAAATTACGAAACATACCGATTGGAGCTCGTGTTCGTATGAAAAATTATAGAAATTCGGGTTCAAGTTGGACTATAGCAACAGTTATAAAGAAGTTAGGCGCACGTACTTATGAAGTTAAAGAAAATACAGCGGGAATCGTACACAAAAGAGATATTGATCAGTTAGTTCAGCTTCCGGAAGTCAAAAACACTGAAAATCACAAAGAACAAGAAACAGAACCACGGTTAAGCCTTTTGCACGACGATATCAAAAATCAAATAGATGGGGAAGAGAGTCAAGACACAGCAACTGAAACGCCAAGGCTCCAGATTGAAGGAGAAAATGAACCTGCCGTAAAATCACGTCCAAGACGCGCTTGTGTCGAACAAAGCAAAAATCGGTACAGAGACAGTTTACCTGAATCCACAATAATTGAAGGGTTACCTTAACACTGCCAAAACAATCTAAGGATGAAGAGATGTTGTATATCGAACTTTATAGTTTTTAGTTGTTATTATGTAATTAGAATTTTGACCTTTATTTTGTTATTAGATTTTGTAAATTCCTTTTCATTTATTAAAAATAAATTCATTATAAAAAGTAAATCCATGAAAGATACTTTAACTACACACTACGAGAAGTGAACCTTGTTGTGACTGTAGACACGCTAGTGTCAAACACACAAGTTGCCTGCGATGCCTTCCCAGCATCCTACGTTATTCCATTACATGCTCAGCTCACAGCTGCATTCCCCTCTTCCGTGCGTAAAGAAGTTTCACTTAAAAAATGTCATAGCGTCAGTTTGTGGTTACAGATCACTAGTCTATTACCAACATTGAATGAATGTCACAAAGTTCTAGATTTGCTAATATGCTGCCGACTGGGGAGCTGTTTACTATAGGCTATAAGCCTACTAGCGCCGCTAGTGGGTAATAGAGAACTATTGAATTCACTTTTTATGGAAATCGCGACGTGTATCTAATAAGTCAAAAACTTTAGTTGGCCATGATGTGTAAAAAAAATGTAATAAGGAAAACTGATGTTAAACACAACAAGCATTTCCAGATCGCTTAGTTTTCCTATATTTTCTTTGTAATTAAGAAACTTCATAAAATTATAACTATTTTCACTTTTAATAAACATTGCTCACTGACATACCGAAAATTTGAGCTTGAAGTTTCCCCTAGTGCTCACCACAAACGCTCGCATCGAAAAATTTGTAACTCCGCACATAGCCCATACGGAACTTTAATATTGATACTCGTTTTCAGGACAGGTAACAATAAAAAAAATACATTTGAAATAATCATAATAAACAATTTGTCAATACGTTTTATTTCACATAGATCATTTCAACAAGCGATTTATATATTTCTCATCTAAATTACTGTCCCTGATTCACACAAATAACATAAATAATAACATATTTATTATTTCTTTGAATCACGCGACATAGACCCGTCGTACACGGACTGCTTCAAGTATTCGAAACCGACTGGTTCATGCATAACGTGACCATTTATTTTTTTACTCAAAACGGGACATCGGTTTATTTACGTCAATCAGCAGGTTTTCAATAAAAAAACACATTTTTAATGTTTTTTATTCAGAAAAACTCAGATATTATTATAAATTAAAAATATGCAACATAAAATATCTATTTATATTTATCAGAGGAACGTATTTATATCATTTGCGTATGAGAAAAGAGAAAGGTGTATGCACTATGATAAACAAATACCTATACAAATATCAATTGGTTGAAATACAATTGTCAAAAATATGATATAGGTATACAGTTTTTTAAATATTTACATCTTTTTAATTAACGTAAATTTACTTTTTTTAGCTGAAATAGAAACCCGCACCGCTCGCGTCCGGCGAGCTCTATAATTTTCGCGCGGTTTCGGGAAACGGGACAATTGTGCGTCCCGGACCTTTCTTTCGGGACAACGGGACAGATAACCGAAAAAAGGGATGGTCCCGTTATTCATGCAGTCACTGGAATATTTTCTATTGAGAAAATATACCATTGACTGTTCGAAGTAGTCTATGTACGGCAGACCTTACTCTGGAATCTATTTTTTACTATAATGGAAAGAAACAGTGTTCAATTTTCACAAACTACACGTCCAACAAAATCTATTCGCCAACTGACTACACACAAAATATAGATTAGGAGTCCGAACGACATAGACTTTTTCGTTACTTTTGCATCTACAAAAACGGGTCCATTTTTTGGACACTAATAACGCTAATGTTCGGGACGTACCATTCGCTCAGTGATTACTGGTTTAAACGAGTACTTCGTGTAAAGTAGCGCACTTTAGCTACGAAAGTTATGACCATCAAATCGAAGCAACTTTCGAACTTCTTCCTAAATATACTTTGTGCACTACATCTAAATTTAGTCAAAACACGACCTTAAGGTTTTTTGCGAGTTTAAAATACACATTTGTAAACAAATTTTATTTGACGCGTTTTCCAAATTTAAATTCCACTGCAATAGTTCATTTACTACGGGCCCAACTTAGAATTAAGAACTGAATTTATTGCTGAATAAACAAAATATTGTAACGACACAAATAACAATTATTGCAAATACTAGTTTTAAAAAGACCTGGTTTTTACTCCAAACTAAAATTTGTTGAAAAGTTTAGTTTGTTTATAGAGGAATATAACGTAAACAAATATTCGTTTAGTTTTTTTTATGTATAAACCACCAGCTGCCAAGGTCTAGTACCAGTCCATATTTTCACTTTATTGTTTATTGAAAATCTGTTTGAGAACAAACTGGATAAAAAACAAGTCAAGTTATTACCAACTGTAAAAAAATCCATTTTATATTTTCTTCAGTTCAGATTTGAACTCGGGAGTTTGTTGAACTAAACGTATAACTGATATCTTTTTCCTCGTACCATACTCTGAAATGAAAATTTATTTAACACACACAGTATTACTGCAATTTCTATCTTTATGGGTATTTATCACGCAGTTAGTTACAAAAAGGTGTACAAAAATCGCGAATTTAACAATTTAACACAAATCTTAACAAATCATTCATATAACATCATTAATCACATCCGTAAAATTAAATAGTGGTAACGTAATACTATGAAATTTTAACAATACAAAGTTATAAAATAGGGATAAAATAAACATGAGATAACAAATGAACAACAGAAAAGAGACATTTGACGAACTGTTTATAAAAGCGTCCTTTATTGCCATACGCTCACCACAGACACACACTACGTTAAAACATGTTAACGGCCCAACAAGATGGTGGTCAGCCAAGCTTAACCAGGGATTCGGATGCGAGTTTTTTTTAAGGACTGCGGGTACTCGATTCTTAATACTGTGGGGATAGACTGAGCAAGTCATACAAATTAATGAGAGGAAACGCGTCTATGTGCGACGGACATGCGCATATAAATTTTTCGATATGAATGTGCGCTCTACAATTACGTGCTTATCTGAAGACATGTACCATTGCAACAATCATGAAGTAACACATTTTATAAAAAACAAAATCTCATATTATACACCATTCTTCTTCATAGACGTATGCAGGTGGAGTTACAAAAAGGTTATTGACACAGCATGCCAGTTTATTGAAAAAAAATTGTCGAAGCGTTTTTCAAGAAAACCAAAGCGTTTAAAATTTCTGTTCAACGATTTACGATACATTTTTCCGGTTGCTCTTCCGTTACAAACTTTCTATGAATGCTCTTTATCGCTACCATTTATTGTCAATCGTCTTTTTGCATTTTGTTATATCTTTAAATATCATCATAATATTTTTGGGCGATAATTATTTGTCAAATTTTAAACGTTCATTCTATAAAATGGTTTATACATAGATACAATGCCACTTCATGACTGTGGCGACGATGAAAACTTACCAAATGAATTTTAAAATAAAATTTTCCTGAATTCGTTAATACGAATTGTTGAAAAATTCATTCTTATCGTGCCAATTACAGGTTGCTAATTTATTACCAACTGAGGGAATATCACTAACTACACGGTAAAATTTAATATCAATGCCCTTTCTTGTTCTTGGTAACAATAAAAAACGCTTTGTTTTGAACAGATTCTTTACATCCGATGTAATTTTTGAATCTCTTTCAAAACATTTTTATCAAGTGTACATTATTTACATAAATTTTTCTATCCGATTCTGTACACTAACTTTATAAAATAAATACTAATTCGCTAAAATTTATTACGAATTTATAATACTTGTCAGCAATCTATAACGATATTTCCAATTAATTCGTTATTGATTGTTGACAGATTTTATATTTTGAACAATAAATTAATGTTTTTTTACATTATCAAAATATGTAGACTAGAATCGTTCAAATTATTGCCAACATAAGTTTTTATTAATAATTTTTTATCCTAATGCTTCTTAAAAATATTAAATTAAATACCAAACCCAAATGATTAAAAAATACCCATTTTTGTTTTAAGTTTATGAGATCTATTTATTATCAACATTAACAATATGAACAAAATGGAAATAATCCACAGTACTAGCACAACCGATGTACATTTTTTTGGTTTAATAATGTATTGCAATGCTCGAATAGAATAAAATTTTATATTTTACAATGCATATTTGCATACTCTTTACATTTTTCGTAGGTCTCAAAATGTAAATATTACGTAATAAAAATAGTAGATGCTTTTATGAAATTCCATTATTTTCTTTTTACAAACAAATTTTACAGCGATAAGTTAACTTAACTCAGATTACAGAATGTCATTTGTTTTCAAATAAACGGAGACCTCCGTTTAGTTGAAAACAAACTAAATTTAAAACCGAAAATCATATCAGAAACCGAGCGTATTTTACATAAAATAATCAGACGCCAACTGCTATTAGGGGGAGCTCGGCAACTGCGATTATTATATTATACGTAATATTTGCATTGTGGGCTATTAAATGCTAACAGTGTTCCCTAAGACACTACCACATGGCTGACTTTAGAAAATCCACTTTCCAAAATATGGCATTATTTGCTCAAACATTTAACACGTTGACACCAAATAACACTTTCATTTATTTGAAATTATTTTAGTTTCATTTTATAAAGCTGCAAAAAATAGACTTTATCTGATTGTAGGTCAAAGCTTTAATTTCAAAAAATCTACCAAATAACGATACGAAATTATTACTTAAATTTATTTTGGCAGTGTTCTTCGGTGCAGTGAATTTGGTCATTAATCCAATTTTATTATTATGATAAATTGGCTTTATTGATTCTATAACAAATTTTTGACTAAACACAAAATCTACTAAATACATTTTATTTTATTAAACTTTTAAAAATTTAACTAAATAAAATAACTATTTTATATACATTTAAAAAACGTTTAATAAATTTTTAACAACTTCTCTTTTTCAAACAGAATAATTTAATGGTTTTGCAGCCTAAAAGTTTATTGAGGGTAATTTTAATTATTTCTAAAACACCATTTCAATAATCATTTAAAGCATAATATTTTATCACAATCTGACAAATTTAGGCCAACTGATTTCAAGGCCATGTCAATAAACTAAATAAAATACATAGTGGGATGAAAAATGTTTGTTTATACTGATTAACTAAATAAGATAAAACATTTTTTAATGTATATTCGATATTATCAAATATATTCTCGAACAGTCAGATTACCCTATAAATATTGCAAAAACAAATACACTTTTTCATATGAAAGCATGACTATCAATAAATTATGTATCATATAATTTTTGTACATAAGAACTAGTTTTATAGATTTTTCATTTTCTGAAAACTATAAAACAGTCATTGTACAGAATAAGATAGAGAAAATTATAACCAAAAAAAGACATAAATATATATTTACACATAAATAATGACCTTATTTAAAATATTTGTATAAAAAGTCACCAACGTATATGTTCTTTGTATTCATCATTAACAGACACGCGCTTTATTGTCTCATAACCTAAAATTATACTAAAGCTAAAACATGCCGATTGAACAAGTCTCGCACTAAGGCCTTTAGCAAACATTTTTAAACGTTCTTCAGCCCATAAATCTTTAAATGCTTTTCGCATCGATCCAACTCGCTGAACTTGTAGTCTTGCTCTAACAACATCGAGAGGGTTTGTTAATATTGTCGTTGTAAAACCACCGAGTGTACCGGCCATGCTTTGGATTAACAAATGAGATACCCACGAAGGTAACACTGCATATAATTCATCTATAAAAACAAACAAGAAGACTTGACTTTATTTGAAAACAACTAATCTCAATATTATTCAAGCTGAAATATACTAGTATTTTATATAGCGTTTTTAATTAATGTTGTATACAGTACTCAATTGATTGACATCTGGACATTGTTTTGAATTTTCAACTTGACATAACAAATACATTTTTTGCGGCATAAATACAAAATAACAAAACGTACCCTGATAAAAATGATAAAACGCCCACCACAATGCTGAATTCGGTACATACGCACAGAGACTAGCACCGTAGCCTCTATAGAATCCAGAAATCCCGTCGGTTTGGTAAATTTTGCTACATACTGTTACTAATGCTGAAAATTTACTTTTAGTCGGATCTATTTTTATTCCTAAAGGATTCATCGCGGCCTATAACAAAAATATAATTTTAGTAATGGCAAAATTGTCTTGACAATTTTTGTAAATTCCACGATAAAACATTTATAAATACCCTATATTTTTCTGATATTCCGACGACCATTAAATGCTGACTAAGAACATCAAAAGGTACAATTATAGTTTGCCCAACTATTGAAGCTAAGCCTCCGGCTACAAACGCTTTAATTCTAGGTTCTACATTCTGTTTGGTCAAAATATGTCTGACACCTTCATAGGCTGTTATATAAAATACACCTAAAAAGAACGGAAGATTTATTTACAGTTCATATTAATAAAAAACTCGGGTCGCAGTGCGAAACCCTGCCGACAATATAGTGTATTTGCTTTTATAAGCAGTGTGGCTCTATTGTATGAACTTAACTTTGTTTTTGGACAAAAGAAAAAAATTATCCCTTAATACACCCCTTAAAACAACATTTTTTTCTTAATTTCAATACTATATACCAATTCAACATCTGTATCAAATTATATACACCCTTCAGTATGCAAATCCATATCAATAAACTTGCGTTTTCATAAAATTTGTAAGTCCGGTCCTATCGGGCCGATTTTATTAAAATTTTAGCAGCACATTTCAATAATTACTAAAGGGTTAAATTTCAAATTTGAAACGATTCTGAGAATTTTTTCGGTATTTTTGGGCCCAAAAACATTTTTCAACCCCTAAATGCCCCCCTTAAAGTGGCCCGATCGGGCCCATTTTAAATAGGCTTCGTGCGGTGATGGATTTTAACATGTGGTCCAAATTTCGTTAAAATCAATTAACTCCTTCGAAAGTTATTGCCCGCACCTATATATATATATATATATATATATATATATATATATATATATATATATATATATATATATATATATATATATATATATATATATATATATATATATATATATATATATATATATATATATATATATATATATATATATATATATATATATATATATATATATATATATATATATATATATATATATATATATATATATATATATATATATATATATATATATATAAACATACTTTTCCAAAAATGGTGCCAAACTTCTTAGAAACTTATGAAACGTCGAGAAATTTTGGTCCGACCCCTAGGTCCCGCCATCTGACCGACGCCAATAGTGTAAGTGCCTTATGGCAAATACACTAACAAATAAGTTTTGCATACTAGATTTTAGTGTAAAACACTTGTTTTGCTTGTTTAAATAGTCTCAATTATCGACTGAATTTATATAAAAACAATTGAAGCTGAAGACAAAGGACAAACTCGATATGGGAAACAAGCACAAGACTGTCTATTGTTTGAAAAGACGTTTTCTTTTTTTTTTTGTTATGACTTATGACTGAAGTAGCTCAAAATTATTATGTCTGAAAATGTCCTATAAATTTTGAAATGAAAATTTAAGAAAACTGATTTCTTACCACTAACGACTTGAACCGATGATACCCAAAAACCTCTATATAAACCTGAAACACCCTCATATCGATAAATTTTTGATGATGCATCGAACATACCTATTTCAAAGAAAACGTAACGTTAATAATTTCATTTATAAAATAACTATAAAATTGAAGTTCACAAATATAAATACCAGTATAGAGATCATTGTGTTTTTGTAACTGCAGTCTAGTTTTTATAACAGTCAATGGATACAACGCACAGCGTATGCTAAATGAACTCAGCATCGATAAGGGAAAGAATTTGCTTTTGTCCATCATATCCCATTCTATTGTTTTGATGAATTCAGGTGGCGGCGTTTCAACTATTGAAGCCGACATTCTTTTTCTGTTTTTTTGATGATTATAGTCAATAACTTCTATTTGAATATGAGTGTCCTTAATTCTTAAAACCAACGGAATTTTATGAGATCATATTGTAATAGACTTTATCTTATAGATAAATTAAGAGACCCTCTTATTGCTAGATATGTAAAGAAACTTATATTACTCATTTCTCCTTTCAAAGTTCGTGCCAAAAAATGTTACGTAGACCATCACATTCTTGAATTTAAATACTTATCGATTTACAAAACACAAAATTTAATAATTAACACAATTTAATTAACATGTTTGTTAGTTATGTGAATATTATATTCGCCGAATCAAATTAAAGTTTCCATAATAAATTTTCGTACTTTGACATTGGTTTTGCATCATTAATTTATGTCATATGTTATCAGTCAACAAAAAATCTTTAGTGGAATTTGTATTGTTAGATTTGCACTTCAGTGATTCTAAGAACTTTTGCACCAAAATCAAAACTGTCGTACTGAAATATTTTGACAGCCACCGGCTACTGAAATCTGACATTTTTGACGTTTAAAAACAATGGTTCACGCTGGAGAATTAATTGGCTGTCATATAATCGGTACTATTATAATTTTCTGCTATTTTTAAAATAATGACATATTATTTTAACACGTCATATTAAAGTTTGAAAATGATAGATGCATGCCATCCCAATATTCAATAAAACTTTTCAAATACTAGTTTAGTAAACAAGCAATTAAAATTAGCTCATTATTTTTATACAGAAAAAGACAATAACAATGACATTTTATGGACATGGATATATCCAAAAATATTAGAAGATGAACAAAAATTATTATTGCGAAAATGTGCTTTTGATTCAACGCCAACAGAACCGTTTTTCTACGGCAGATTAAACAAAAAGTGGTTTTATACTACGACGACAGAAGTTTCGGATTCAGATAATCTTCCTGGAGTTAAATTGTTTGCTTTAATTTTAATTGTAAAAAACTTCAATCCAGAAAAGTATGAAACACTGTGTAAAGTACTCAGTCAAGCTTATTGTAAAACGGGTAACCCCGTTGAAATGCAGAAATTATATTGGTCGGTTTTAACAAAAGGGTCATGCGCAACACAAGATAATGGAATGTTTATTTCAACTGAATTTGATTCTCTTAAAACTGCAGTTAATGTTAGAGGTAATTTTAAATATCATACGATTAAAATGATTGGTGATAGACAATAATATTATAACTGATTATTTTGTAGAAGTAATCAACACATTTGAACTGGAAACAATTTTGATTTATACAGCTATGCTGTTAAAGAAACGTGTTATTGTGTATCATCATAGCCTCAAAGAATTAATTAAGGTAAATAATTAATTACAGTAATATTGATTAAATTAATCGACCTTTTAAAAAATATTATTATTATCAGTGGATACAAGCGTTTCCTGCTTTGATGAGTCATCGTGAACCAAATGATTATTTGTTTCCGTGGGTAGATTTAGTGCCAGAAGAAACAATCTTTTTGAAGGTAATTACTAATTATTATTGACTGATTTTTTTATTGCAACGAAGTAAAATAATTGGATTATTTTTTAGGCAAATAACTATTTTGTTGCTGGGGTTAAGGATAGTTCCATTTGTTCTAAAACCGATTCATTTGATTTACTTGTTAATCTGCCTGCAAGAGAAATTACCGTTTCCCCGCAAGCTAAAGGTATAATAAAAAGTGCTACTCTTAGTAATAATTTATTGAAAAAATTTCAATTTCATTTAAATATTGTATTAATTTTTGATGGTTTCTTTTCTTACAGAAAGTCTAACTATGACAAAAACACACAAAGATATTGCAGTGTTTATGGTACAGTTAGCCCAGAATGCTAATTTATCGGATGTACAAGTTATTCAAGAAATATCTGAAAAAACACAGGATCTTTTGAACCAGTTAAAATCTTTAGCTACAGTCAAAACTAATGACGTAAACATGATATCGTTAGAAAATTTACGATCGAAGAATTTAAATCCCGCAGTTGAAAACTTTTTATTTAATCTTGCTGTTGCAGAAAATATTATGATGTTATGACCAATCGAGTTATTGAATTTATGTGAATAAATTAATAATGCCTGAGAGATTATTTAAAGAAAATATATTTTGTAATACTAATTAAGTTAAATCATTGATTATCATTGGTTACATATTTTATAAACATTCCGAGAATAGTGATGGAGTAAATAAATATATTATATTAGTTAAATTGCGAGTTTATGTAATAAACCATCATCAAACTAAAAACACCTCGAGCCGACTTTTGCATTATGTATTGTGGTTAGACTACAATGTTTTTATTAAATATTACAAAGCTACATCGGGCATTGAATATCTTAACTGTCTAGTATTATTCTTGTCAAATATTCAAAGTGCAATATCTTGGTATAGTATACAGTATACACGATATATGCAGCCTCACAAAAGGGTTCTGTTTAAAATATTTTGAGGACATCAGTGTCATCATTCGCACAGACGAATTTGTGTTCAGAGGGTTCAGACCAGAGAACATACACGTTCAGACCTACCTTCTACCTGAGAAGGGGTGGGTAAATGATCTGTCATTTATTTTTGCTATGCTACTTTTGAGGTTATAAAAATTCCAAAGGAATGATTAATATTCTCTAAATTCTCTTTTAAGGCAGTCATATTATAATTGGTGCTAACAATTTTCTCAACTTGCATACTATTCGATTAATAATAAAAATTGAGGTATCCTCTTAAGGAGTTATTTTTCTATTCAAACCAGTGCTTCTCAATTGAAATTGTGAACAGAGACATAGTTTTAAACTTTTTACGTTTTGTATTGGCAACACTTCCAAGCTGCAACTGTCATTGACTTGTGACGGGTGACAAATTCTCAGCAAACTCTTGTCAAAGCGTCATCTTTACAAAATATAAATTTAAAAAATGGAAGATCAAGCTGAAGAGAGCCAATTTGTTGTTGACGATGTGAGTAGCATCATAAAAGAAGCTATAGAAAATGTAATCGGTGGAAATAGTTATCAACAGACCAAAGTTAATCAATGGACAACCAATGTTGTAGAGACATGCTTAAGCGCGTTGGCGAAATTAAATAAACCTTACAAATATATTGTTACTTGCACAATAATGCAGAAGAATGGCGCGGGATTGCACACAGCTAGTTCCTGTTTCTGGGATAACTCAACCGATGGAAGTTGTACTGTTCGCTGGGAAAATAAAACCATGTATTGTATTGTGTCTGTGTTTGGACTTGCGATCTAATAATTGTATAAACCGTTCCCAAATGTATCCATATTCCAAACATATTTTGTTTATAGTTTATATGATGATAATTAATTGCGTGTAAGAATTAATATTTATATTTTCATTTTATCTAGACAAATTTAATGTAATGAATAACAACTAAATAAATAAATTAATTAGTACATTCGTATGTCAACTGGAGTATATATATTTTGAAACCTGTGCATTAGGGTATAATATAGTGCAGTGGCAAGGCTAGAGACAGGTGACGAGTCTAGTGAACAAATGGGTTCTTCCATAGCGAAGAAGTAATCAGTGCGTTGGCACAGCGAGCCTAGCAAATACGATAATTTAAGTCCCATCGCAGCACAATATTTGAACCTAAGTTGCATAAACAATTGATGGTTCTAGAATCAGTGGAATTTCATGTACATTAGAACTCTAATCCTTCACCTTTGGGACTGGGGGTATGGTCGGAACGCAAAAAAGGTCGGATTATCAGAAAATACAGATTTACAGTAAAATAAACAATCTCTGAACTCATGTATTGTTCTCTACAGTCAAAACATTGCACAGTACAGTTCCGCTCAAGCATGGTCAGATTAACGACCAGCCGAAGGTGGACGCAGGGCCCTCGTAAGGCCTCACGCCGCCCGCGTGCGGATTCATAATTGACGCCCCTTATTGGGGATAAACTCACTAGACGATATGTCAAAAAAAATGTAAAAAAGTATTTGTTGATGAAAAATACTTTACTTCATTTGCACTCTTGCAGGAATCGACAGGAAAATTCAAGATATAAACATACGCGGGAGTCTCCCAATAGGGGCGCCCTGTTTACGCGCTGATGTGAATTAACTATCAAATCGAAAACTGTGCGCGAAATATTTCGAATTTCATTAAAAAATAAATAACTACTCGTAAGAGTTTTCACGCAGGCTTGAGTATGCAAATAAAATTGATATATCAGTTATATATTTTTTCTATACAGTACAAAAAACATAACACAACTAGGCCATTTGCCGCCCCTTGAATGTGCAGCCCGCGTACATCGCACACTGGGGCGCGAGGGCCCTGGGTGGACGAGAGGGGTTCTACTGTTTTTTAAAAAGCATATGGAATTTGGGTAACCTTTTTTATTGAAAAAAAAAGAACGCTTTAACTTTGTCAAAGAAAAGATATCCGCGTTTTTAACATATTCGAAACATACCTGTACTCTGTCCTCCAAACTCCCACTCCGTAAAATGCTCTATAAAAATGATGTGCAGCATTTTTCATTCAAAGGGTTATTTAAAACAACTTTCAGATTCGCAGGCCGTAGCTTCTGACGATTAGTTTTTTTTTCGAAAACCTTATCGTTAAAATTGTTGACGATTGTTCTCCGACTACTTTTTATTTGCTAGAATTGATACTTAAATAGCTTCTGTACGCTTTGGGAACCGTAAAAAATAGTTGTGCAGCCCGCCAGCGTCAAGTTGTGGAAGTTTCCAATCGGTTTAAATCCTAATTAACGCCTGCGGGGACAAGTACGGCTTATACAGCATTCAAAGCAAGACGTGTGACGCGCGCGCGCATGCGTTAATCATGGCGATTCATACCGAGTGCTTGATCTGTTCTCGCTGACACCAACATAGAACTGTGAAAGCAAGGGTAAACGGCGAAATATTGATGCGATACGCGGAACTGCGAAATGGCAAACTTAATACGGAAAGTCGAAATTAGTACAGAAAAACTATTTAAATGTTGTATGACTGCTTACCACTAGATTTAGACGGGGGGCACTGAGTTGAAGACAGATTTCGTCGGGGAATTTTTCTCAACCTCTCATTTCGGTTAAAAATTAAATTGCAGGAAGTTTTTAATTACTTTCATTTCTGCATTAACTGTCTTTCTGAATTTACAAGTGGGTTAGCGGAACTGTAGTTGTCTCCTTTAATAATTGAATAATTCTGCAAGGTGATCAAAAATGGTAAATACGAAAATTATTAAATTATAAATGACAATATATTGATCTATTTGTAAATGAAAAATGTGAACTTGTCATCGACACCCTATTATAAATTATTATTAAAAGCAGAGCCATTGAAAAAGTTCCATTTTTCAATTAACACAGAAGTACAAAATGTTTTCTTATTCAATCTTTATAAGATTTGTTTAGCTGAATTTACAATATATATATAATTCTGATTTACACAATTAATGGCCTCCATAAGATTTTAATTACTTAGTTTTATATGAAACATTAAAAAGTAAATAAAAAAGAGACATTTTCGACTTTAATTAACAAGTATGAAATGCATTTCCAATTAAAAAGTTTCACAAAAATCATTCACGCACATACAAAAAAAAAAAAAAAATTAAAATAACTCAATTCAAAAAGTCGTTAATTTGTGTAGCACAAGCGACTGTTTTGTAGAGATTTTGTTCTTGTTCTAAATTCTGTACACTGACTAAATTACAAATATTTTTTAATTTCTTCATGAAATCCGGATTTGTCTTTAAATTATTCAATAATGTAATTTTGCTGTCATCGTCAGCCAGACACAACAGCGTTCCGACCGCAACGAGGCATCTGAACTGGGATTCGTATTCCGTAGTTCTCGGAATCAGAATTGCAATTGAATTAGCGATATTTGTTACGTCGAGCACGCGCTTTTTCTTGATGAAAGCAATACTGTAGTTGAGAATTACTGTAGATGCCGCAATCTACAAATACAATAATAAACTGCTAAAAACATAATCCTTCCTTCTGACTTTGCCGCACTCGGGTAAAAACCATAGATATATATTTAATAGATTGCGGATACACTAGCGTACCTTTTAGAAGCCATTTTGTATGTGGAAAACGCCGTAAAAAGCGCGCGAGATTCAAAAATATTAATTATTTTATAATATGATTTTATTGACAAAAACGACAAAACTCACACTAAACAGTGATCTTTCGCTCCAAAACCAATTTTTATGCTGAAACGTTTCAAAAATTACAAAACTGAGCATAAATATAATGTAAAGCTTAGAACATTTTACATTGTCAATTTGGCATCAAGGTTGACAAGCATTGACCCCAATCTGACTATGTAAAATGTTCTAAGCTTTTATATTATATTTATGCTCAGTTTTGTAATTTTTGAAATGTTTCAATATAAAAATAGGTTTTGGAGCGAAATATCACTGTTTACTGCGAGTTTTATTGTTTTTCCATTAACATCATATTTTAGAATGTTTAATCTTTTTGAATCCCGCGCGCTTTTTACGGCGTTTTCCACGTACAAAATGGCTTCCATATGGCTTCTAATTGGAACCATTCCGCACAATGCTCAAGGATAGGCATCCGCTATCTATTAATATATATCTATGGTAAAAACACTATAACAACTGCATTATTCTCTCAAGTTGTTAAAAAACACGCTAGATAGTGCTACAATCACATTCTGAATAGAACAGACGCTGATGATTTTAATTGTCGAGCATCTACAATTTATGTATCTATCTACTGAACTGAAACCTTTTAAAAATAAACTCGATACGCCTTATGACTACGTCCGCCATTTTTTTTTCAAGAGACAGCAATATTTCTCTTCTTTCTCTTTGAGAGGTTATGTTTGTAAAAATGCAACTAGTGCTAATATAAAAATGTGTATTACCTGTAGATGCTTGCTCAGATTTGGCCCCAGCATTGGAATAACGGATAAAAAGTGTTCATAATTTTCTAAAGCAAGTGCTTCTCCGCTCGGAGCACTGAACATGTTGGCAAGAATACGCACTGCGCACAGTTTTGTTTGATCGACGGCGCAATCATTACTTATATAACTTTTCAACGCCGACATAATCTTAACTTTGTAATCGGTCCCGCAAATTTTTTCATTTATATCGGGATATCGAACAGCCAGTCGTATAATATCCAGTACAGGATAGACGCACTCTAAAAATAAATTGAACGCAGTTATCAAAACTAATTATGTAATTGCCATAAAATCAATTTCAAATTTTAAAAAAACAAAGTCGATATGCTCAAAATATAACTTTTAATAGTTACCTTGCGGCCACTTCAAAAGGTCCAACAGTATCCCCAACATAACGGGATCGCACAAACCATCGCTACCCAATTGCAAAACTCCGTCCATTAAATTTTCATTTATATTATTTCCATCTCCGGCTTTGCTGTTGAAGTCCATCAACGTTTTACGGATCCCCTGTAAGTTCGACTGTTCGAACTTTAGATAGTATTCGTGCGGGAAGTACTGTTTATTCGATAAGCTTGATTGACTGCTCGTGTGAGATGGAGCAGTCGACGTACTATGAGACGTTGTATAGCTGCTGCTACCTTTTGACAGAAACGCGAAAAAAATTAAAATATCGCGTCTTAATCTTCTAATAGAATATTAATCTATTGCTTTAACGTCGGTTTGATTAAATCATTCATTGTACATTATTAGTTAAATTTAATCGGTTATAAAAAAGTGTTATTTAACAAAAGTTACCTGTAAAAGGATCAGCATTACTTCCAGCTGTTCCGAAAGGATTGTCACTAGATCCAGGCACATAACGAGACGCCCCTGTAAAAATTTAATTATCTATTATAAGTAAAATTCAGTTAAAAAACGGTGAACTCGAATTTTGTGAAGTTTGCAACATGTCTCAAGGTCGATTAGGCTCAAAATTCCAACTATAAGTGGTATACGACACACTTAACGTTCCTGAAACGAACCTGTAAAAGGATCCATATACTGCCCGACAGCACTGCTACTTGCACTAGTAGCCGGTGCGGCTGATTTTTTACCGGCACTATTTGTTACAATAAAATTAGCGACTTGATCTAAATACACTTGCGGTAGATTATGTTTATGTATAAACTTCTGCGCCGCAGTCCAAGGATCTTCGTCGCAATTGTACGGTAATTTAAGAGCCGGTTTGCCTTCTTCCACATCAACTGAAAAAACGTAATCATATTCCTACAAAAAATAAATATTTTATAAAACCAGCATAAACATCTATAACATAGAAACAACACAATCGACTGTTATGATATTTTTATGTCGGGCTGGTTCGATCTGTGACCGCAAACGGTTAAATCAGTGATTCCCAAAGTGGTCTATATCGACCCCCAGGGATCGACGACAACTTGCAAGCGGTCCATGTCAGCGGGAAAAAAAATTGGGGGTCCATGAAATGAAAACGGGGATCCACGATAGTGAATCTCCTAACAAAAAAAGAAACAAACTGGACATCGTTAACCGAAGAGATTTAAGATTAAATCTAACTAAATTGATGCCAAATTTTGAAAATTTATTATTAAAGCATCAGGTTCATCCCTCACACTAAAAGCATTTATTTTTTGCTTAGTTATTTTATGTAACAGAAAGCAAATTTTAATTTGATTCATTTAATTTGAATCTAATTAATAAATGTATAAAACTAAACATTTCACACTACATTTCACTACCGTTATAAATTTAAATCGTTGAAAGTGAGTAGCACTATACCGGTTGTCAAAAATACATTTGAAATTAATGAATTTGCAAAAAATCAATATCAGATAAGCAGGGGGTCTACCGAAAACCGAAAAACATGGCAAGTGGTCTACGAGACAAAAAAGTTTGGGGACCTCTGGGTTAAATGATGCATACATTCCAAAAATTAGTTAGAATTGCATACTAAATTATAGCTATGTAGCTGTAGATGTGGCAGCCAAATTTCATCAGTACTAATACAAAAAATGGTAACGGAACCCTCGTCTGTCGTTTTTTTATAGGTTTTTGCGTAATTTGTATGACAAGATGCGACAACCCATTTCCAGAATTTTTCACTGTCTGTACTAGCATTACTTGAGAAGTGTTGAATTGATATTGATATGAAATATGGTACATTTTCTACCGGTACTTAACTTAAAAGCTGAGGATAAAGACTAGTAATTTTATAGATTTGTAAAGTTTGATTTTACTTAACAAGTTCAATGATAAAAATATATTTAATAAAACATGAGTTATAATATGAAAAGAAAGGCACTGCGAGAAGGGGTTAAAATGAAAACATCGCTGACAGATCTACGAAGTACCCAGTCCGACACTAATTTTTTTCAGTCGCGTCAACTAACCACTCCTTCATAAAGAGTTTTCCCGGACGTTTCTTGTGTTCCTCCAGCTCCTCCCATTACGGTGCCCACTTTTTTCCACTGACCTTCAGCAACTGACCACTGATATAATTGAGGCGTTGCACCTTCCCTTACGATTTTAGTTTGGCCATCTTTATTGCCCGGTTGAAATAGCGATTCGGGTCCCGGAAGGCTGCAAAATTATAAACAGATTTTGAAAGTGTAACGTTGCTGAAGCCACATAAAACCAATTTAGACTCCCACAGATCAACACGGGATAGCGGGATTAAATTATATGACGGGATATGTTATTGGGATATCGTTATTGGGATTCGCTCCGTTATTGGTCTGTGGAAGCCTTTTAAAAATATTTACTCAGTTAATTTTATTCCACCGATATCTTGAGCAGATGCAGCAATAATATTATTGACTTCTTGTTCAAAATCTTTTAAAATTGGTTCTTCAGCTACACGACCTGGATCTTGAGTAAATATCCTCACTAGACCATCACTGAAAACACAGACTCTTAGTTGTAAACATGCTTTAGCGGAATTTTATGAAAATATTAGGGTTTTTATGTTTGCATTATTCACAATTCTAGTGCAACGGAAATCACCAAAATCGACGAAAAATAGACTCTGTAATGTATTACAGAGTTCGTTTTTCGTCAATTTTGGTGAAATCTGGTGCACTACAATCATGAACAGGCTTTAGTGCCTTTGTTATACCGGGTGAGGCAAAAGTCCCGGAACGGTTGAATATCAAGCATACTACGCATCATATAAAAAAAAAAAATACGTGTCAAATATTTTTCGCAAAACTATTTTTTGATACCACACATGACTCCCCACCCCCCACCCAGTTGGTGGGGGGAGGGGCAACTTTAAAATTTTAAATAGGAACCCCTATTTTTTATTGCAGATTCGGATTCTATGGGAAAAATTACATACAATTGATGTAATTTTTCCCGTGGGTTTTAGGGGTTGAAAAAAATTTTTGGGCCCGAAAATACCAAAAAATTTCTCCGAATCGTTTCAAAATTGAAATTTAACCCTTTAGTAATGATTAAAATGTGCTACCAAAATTTTATTAAAATCGGCCCGACAGGACCAGACTTAAAAATTTTATGAAAATGTTAGTTTGTAGATATGGATATATTTAGTGAAGGGTGAATTTAATTTGCTGTATTGATAGTAATATTAAAATAAAAAAAAAATTACATACAATTGATGTAATTTTTCCCGTAGAATCCGAATCTGCAATAAAAAATAGGGGTTCCTATTTAAAATTTTAAAGTTGCCCCTCCCCCCACCAACTGGGTGGGGGGTGGGGAGTCATGTGTGGTATCAAAAAATAGTTTTGCGAAAAATATTTGACACGTATTTTTTTTTTGATATGATGCGTAGTATGCGAGATATTCAACCGTTCCGGGACTTTTGCCTCACCTGGTATAATAATCTAATTCCACTCTATACAATTCAACATTTGAATAATTATTATCCGAATATTCAGTAAAGCCAGCCAATGTTTTCAAAAACGTACACAAAAATTTCAGAAATTATTTATGAACGTTTAGCGTTTATCAAAACAAAACCACATTACCTGGATCCCGTAACGATATCACCATTGCTGAGAACACCGACTGCCCATACCGACTGAGCCGGTAAAGTGACAGTTTGAGTATTTTCGACTTGTTGCCAATATCTTGCCGTTCGATCTTCTCCACCAGTTACATAATTGAACTCATTTGTGCTTTTATCCACCGCAACACTAACACAAAACATGTTTGTCAAGTTGAAATAAATTGTAAAATGAGTCAACTCAAATAAATCTTGTCATCTTCCATTCCGTTTAGTTCAATGGAGAACAAATGATTATGAAAACTTGCGTCATTGTTGAAATTTTGCGACATTGCGACCGCGACGGGAGACAACGACCTAATGTTTCGCAAATCGCGACAGATACGCAAACGCCAATATGTCACGTGACAACATCGCTCATCTCTGAGCGATTATTATTTATTAATAGTATATTGTGCGATTAGTGAGAGTAGGAGAAGATTCCATGAGCGGGAAATTTGCCGCACGAGCGTAGCAAGTGCGGTAACACGCGAGTGGAATATTCTCCTTCGATCAATGGTCGCACATAATACTTTATTCAACTAGCACGAGTAATATGTAACAGCGGCCCTGATAAAAGAGGGAAAAATAATAAATCACTTCATTGATTGACGTACCCACCGCCCTCGATGCACACAAGATGGCCCTGACTTTCGCTGAATTTCGATGCTGTTTTCATATATACAAATCGTTCCTATTGGTCCAGAAACTATGCAATAATAATTCATTACCGCACAGTTTCGGCTCGCTACCGCGTTCCTATTGGTTCAGAAACTATGCAGTAATACATTATCGTACAGTTTCGGCTCATTATTAGCACTCTACGCGTCAACATGAAGTAATTTATTATTTCTCCCGAATTTAGCAGGGTTTCGAAATTATAATATATTACTCACGCGTGTTGAATAAATACATTATATCAGTGCTTTTGAGTACAGTCCCTGCTATCTTTCGTCGCGGTTTTAATATTTGGAAGGTTATCTCTTTACATCAATATAAAATCGACTGTTAGGCACGAGTATGAATGCCACGTAGAAGAAAGTTTTTGATTTGCACAAAAACTGATTACACTTTCTAGAAAATTACTTTATTACGAAATTCAGTTTAATGAGTTATTCGAGTTTGAAAAAATTGACAGTGAAACTAAAAAATGAAAAATCGAATTTACCAGTAAATATAGTTTGAGTGACCGTAGGCAGTATTAACACAATCTCCACCGACTGTCCATTGTTTAATTGAAGCATCATTAGCTACACTAATAAAGAAATCCGAATTAATAACCGCTATTCCTCGAACACAGTCCGTGTGACCTAAAATAATCCACGATTATTGTAAGTTTCAATTTATCTCTGTTTGCTATTTCATGGGTGACAAATATTTTACCCGATAGTGTTTTCAGCTTAGTTCCATCTTTAGACCACAGTATGATTAATTTATCGGCTCCGCCTGTTACGATGTTACCGTTACTTAGTTGCGCAACGCTCCATACTGCAGCTGAATGGCCTTTGAACGTAGTTAAAGCCACGTTTGGAGTTTGTAGTGACCATAATTTGGCAGATAAATCCCAAGACGAACTCAAAAAAGTTTCATTGTCATTACCAGCGGATAAACAACAAACTAAAATAGTTACAATATATTATTTTAGTCGTCTTATTTCTGCATGTATTTCACAGGGTTGAACGGTCAGCGATTGTTTTTTTTATGCAGTCGCTGCCAATTTTGGCTTTTCCTCCAATTTTAGTAATTAACACGAATGGTTCTCAAACTTTGTCGGGTACAAATTTTTGTCGGATACAGTTTGGTCACCGAAAGTGGTAACAGTTTAAATAGTTTTTTGTTTAACTCAAGGTTTTATCGGAAACTGCTGAGATATTTTTTTGTACTTTAAACTCAACCGGAAGTGTATCTCGCAGGATAAACGAATTATTTACTGTTATCACTTTCGGTTTGTATCGCGGAATTGGAGGTTATCCACTTTCTATCGCAATGATCTACTAATAATTATTTAAATTATGTATTTATTTGTTATATTAATTTTTTTATGTAGTCACGAACCCCACTATGAGGCCCTGCAGACTTCTCAGGGATCTGCGGACCACACTTTGAGAAACACTGTTCTACGTGCTGTGAATCGCTGACTCGAGTTAAAATCAAATTCTTACCTGTGTCCGTATGTGCTTGTGTGGTGTTTATAGGCGTAGGGCTGTCCAAAGTAAAGAAACATATTCGACTATCTTTCCCTCCCGTAATAATAAGCCCGTTAGGGAAACTCTTACTCGCTTCTAATACACAAACAGATGCTACAAAACTGGTATGTCCTTTGAACGTAATACTTTCTGTATAACCCGTATTGAATCTAAAATAAAAACCTATCGGTGAAACTAACTATTACAGAGCAACCGATTATGAGTTTGGAGGACGCAACCTTATTTTGAGCCTCTCCCTCTCACATTTTCTAAAAAAATCGGGTATAAAATTTAATGCACAATTTGACTCAGGACTAAGTACGTTTTTGCACATAATAATGTGAAATAAGTAATTTTACGCGACAATAGCTACATTTGTATTTCACGGTAATGAGATTTTTTGTAGAGTTCTTAAATTCCGAAGCATATATATAGGTACCATTTGGATAACCAAATATTGTTCTTAATAATGCGTTCGCAAAATATTTTTAATAATGCTTGGGTATGTTTAATACTTTTTTTATCAACAAAATAAGAGATATTTTCATAAAATCTGTCAATTTAAAGCCTTTAAAAATTAATAAAGCCAAAGTCAATGGTTGTACTTTAAAAAGCGATTGACTTTTGAAAACATTTTTTTCAAAATTTTACACATGTTACATATTTAGTACTTCACACTTTTATTGGGCTGTTGTAAAACAGGATCTCATTTATGACGAAATATATACAAAATATAATTAAAATAAAGAAAAAACTTGAAAATACCCATTTGGCTTCCAAAATTTTGCAGTACAATCTCTGGAACCGCTTACTATGCAATTATCTTTAGTTATAGCTACAGCTCTAACATCACTGGAATGTCCGAATAATGTTGAACTTAATTTGAAAGGCAAAGATGCCATTATTTTATTACAATTAAAAATAAATTAATATTATCAATGACAATGACAGCGCAAACCACAAGCGGATAGGTTAAATTTTCTTCACCGGCTTGATCACTTCAATACCAACGCCAAAAAAGCTAATGTTTAAAAACTATTTCTGAACTACACCGTATAATTTCACTTTAATTCAGAAAATATGTATTATTTACAAATTTTGTATAATTTTTATTGTTGTATTTTTAATTTAAAATATTTAAAATCTAGACATTGACAGTTGAAATTTGTAAGTATATTTTTTATGATTGGAAACACTGATTTAACTTAGACCACAACCGCAATAAAAAAGTACGTTGTTTAGATGCAGTTTGCTCTTACTGCCAGTAGATGTCTCGTACCTTAAATTCATAAATTTTATTCTAAAATTCATAAAAATGAGCAATATGAGTAAAATGTAGACAGTTTACATAAGCAAAACAGTAACACTTTACTTTCCTTAATTAAGTTAAAGATACTTATCGTTTAATCTAAAAAGTTTTTGGTAATGATCATCAACTGCCGGAAATGTATCAAAATATTTGCAACAACTGTCCTCCCTGAAAAACAGATTGATCAGATTATTATAAAGATAATAATATGTCGCCAAGTTGCAATTATCTTATACAAAGTATGTATTGCAACTGCAGTAATTATCTACGAAATTATCAAACTCATTAATTATCTTTAAAACAGTAGACGACTCAGTATGTGTGTGGTCTGGATTTTTTCTTTTGTCTATGCAAAACTGCGCAGGTGGCAGGGGTTAAACTGTGCGTAGGACATTATATACAGTACGAACTATAATAAAAAAGAACACTCCTTAATTAAATTGATACATTGATAAATCACATAAGTACTAATTTCCATAATTACAATAATTGTGTGCTTTTCCAAAAACCAAACTGAAATCGGTCCGGCGGTTTTCGAGTTTAACGCGAATATAGGTACAAATAAACTGAAAGGTCCGTAAAAAAATTTGACACTGCTTGAACTGTTAAAATTATTTTTTGCAAATCTCCCTATAAAAGTAGCTGCTTTTCACATCTGTAAAGTGGTCGTAAAATGATCCATTTAACATTAGTGCGTAAGATGAAACGAATATTTCGATCTAGGCTATTTGACTCCATTTAAAATATGCGTAACATATTGTTGTCGACCTAACAAAATATAGGGTAAAAAACATTTACTTATTATGATTTTCAACAGTGCCGTAAGTACCGATTTACTATAGTAATTTCATAAAAATTACTCATACAAAAAAAAAAAGATACCTACACTGTCGTTTGAAGTTATGTTTATACTTCTTTATTGTGGATCCTATGTTTGTAGATTTCGAGGTTATGTCTTACTTTTCGTGTGCTTGCAATGTGCATCACTTTTAATAAAGACCAGAGTTAATAAAAGCTCTATACTTAGTTATTTGAGTGTAATAGATTACAAATAATACTAAAATGATCTTCACACACTTGCATTAGCCATATATGCTTTTTTTTTACTTTGTTTTTGCCTGACCACTTTTCCCGCCTTTTAGGATCCATTACAAATACCTTTTTTGTTCATTCTGGCGCGACGCACAACTTGTAAATCATTATTTTTTAAACAAATACCAAAAATTATATAAGTAAACTGGTTTTCATCTGTGAAAAAATGCGTTTTGGCGCGTAGATATTGTTTTAATTCAAACTTTAGTACCTATCGATTTTTACGACATATCTCCAGGAAATATTACAGTTTTCTGCATTTTATATTAGGTATAACAAATAATACAAAACTATTTTCCAGTAATAGTCAATCTAAGCCTACCATTAGAAATATATTACTTACTAGCGGCCCTGTACGTGCTTCGCTAGGTATAAAGTGAAATAATAAAACAATTTAATTGGAACATCTATCTATCTATCTATCTATTTTATTAATTGCTAGCTATTTTAAAATATACATGGGCGTATATGTGTGTATGTCGAGCATTCCGGCTGCGCCGTCGTGCTTGAAAAAAATAGCGTAAAATATTCGTGGATAACTGGTCTTTAAAACACTTGCTCTATTTCGAGCACTCCGGCTGCGCCGTCGTGGCGAGCAGTTTTAAACGATTTTCAGTTTTTTTACATCCTCGATCTAGATATATGGTTGTTAAGTTCGTTGCGCCATCTATTGAATATTCACTCAATCCAGTCAACAGGTATTGCCATCTTATATGGTTGTTAAGTTCGTTGCGCCATCTATTGAATATTCACTCAATCCAGTCAACAGGTTCGCCATCTTATATGGTTGTATTAATATGACTGTCAAGGAATAGACAAATAATTTGCATTAAAATAATATTGCGACTATAAATTGAAATGTAAGCTATCCTATCTTTCAAGTTGGGTCGAATTGCACACGGTGTGCAAATCAAATTTAAAATCGGTTCAGTAGTTTAGGAGTTCATCGCGGACAAACATGTGACACGTAATTTTTATATATTAAGATATTATGTAAAACAAAAGCAGGCGCGAATAATACTTTTCATAAACAATTTTAATAGTCCGAGTGAAGCTCATAACATTCTCTAGATACCAACATAAACTACTGTAATTAAAAATTATTATGATTTTGAAAAAAAAAATGGGGAATTATCGTCTTGAAATAAATATTCACAGCAGTTCTTCATTGGGCTTGAGAATAACCGAGCGTGTAGCGATGTTGTATTTTATATGGCATTTCCGTGGCTCATCTATTACAAGCCCCCGGCTCCTAGATTCTAATCCGAAAGCCGATAAAGAAAGTAGCAATTGAATTTTCAATTTATTATTAAGAAAATAGCCTAACTTATAAGTATGCAGTGATGTCCACCGTCGAAATAACCTTAGCTGCTGGAAAAATGAAGCAGTTCTTGATCATCCCGAATATAAATCAAAGCCTATATGAACACAGCCCCCTATAACATAGTTGCGGTGATATTCTTTAATGTTGTACCGTTATAATTTAAATCTGAAACGTTCATGCTCGAACCGTTCTTAATGCGGCATATAACACATTTACCACGCCTAATTAATACGAGACTGATGTAAAAAACTGACGGAATCCCGTGCCCTGTATCCGGGAAGAAAACCTAGATTCAGGCGCCGTCTGTCGTGTAGTCAAGGCGCCGTACGTTCTTTGAATCATCTGTTGTCTTGATATTTGATTCCAAGGAGCTGGTGCAATTAGATAAGGTTTAAAGTTTAAACACTAACCCCAAACATGTTATCGGGCACAACTTAGCTTAGAATTTTTTATCATTTTTAACTATTAATAACTCGGTAATTGTCAGTGCAAATTTCAAGAAATTGCGTATTGCTGAAATCAGAAATTGATAATAATCTTTCCAAATTTGCAAAAAATTTGGGAGAGTGCCATAAAAAAAGGCAGTGACGTCTTTCCAGAAAGGGGTGGAGGAAAAAAGACGACAGTCAAAAAAGATGACTTAAAAAAATAAAATTGCCCTATATCTGAGAATTTTGACTTGACGTGATCTGGGATCTTTCCACATTCAACGTACAAACTGTGTATTTTAATAGTACCTATAAACCTGATAGATTTTCGACATTTTTTAAAATGGCATTTATGAAACATGGTACCCTGTTCTTTCAAAAATGTAAGTTTTAAAAAAACTTTCTGATTTAACAATTTTGCAGAAACATAATTTCCGCTAGCGAAATGGCAAGTTGAATTGTTGAAGCGAGATTTTCGAGAATCCGCGTTGTTGAGACGAGTATTCACTCTCGAGAAATATTTATATCGATTTGCTTATCTGGTGTTTTCGTGACTCCTGTATTACAAGCCTCCAGTTCCCAGGTTCTAATCCGAGAACACTGTTAAAAGTATCAAGTGGATTTTCAATTTCTTGTTGTGAATTGGTGCTATAGGCCCAAATAACCCTAGCTGTTCAATCGGCGTGCTTTGAAATTTATGATTTGATAAATGAATTTTGTGCTTTTAACAATTTGTCTGTGTAAGCGTATGAGCTTACAATAGGAATAGGAATTTGTGCTGGTACATGAGGCTATGCCCTGGGCCCGATCTAGGAGGGGGAAAACCGGGCAATTGCCCGGGGCGGCAAAATTGAGAGCGGCGCGGCGTCGGCGGCGAAAATTTGAAAGATTGTTAAACAAAAAAAAACAAACCCTACGCAAAAGTTGTTAGAATATATTACTGTTTACTATTGACATCACTGAAATTTCACATCATATATTTTAGTAGATTACAAAAATAAAATGTGGAATATGGAACAACGCATGGGTAAAAGGCGGCAAATATTATTTTGCCCGGAGCGGCGAATAGCTGGATCGGGCCCTGGCTATGCCTCTGAAGCCATTGGTGTTGGTATTAAAAAAAAAACCTAGCTGCTGGTAACCTTAAAACACTGGTTAATTAAACTAGTATTTATTACTTTTTCTGGAAATATAAGTACCTGTATCACAAAAATCAGTAAAGTGTGTTATTCCTAACAAGCAAACACGGTACTTAATTAAAATTAATTTTCGCTGAGCGAATTGATTATGAACATATTTTTATTGATGGTAATTTTTTTTAGCGAAACTTGCATCGAGATTTCAATTTTAATGTTCTATAGGGCTTGGAAAATATAATGTTTTGTTTATTTCTAAACAATTATTTAAATTATTGTATTTTATTACGTGTTGTAACTTCGTAAGTTATAAATAATACTTTCGCAATGTACCTCAATAAAAGCATGTAATTTGTTGAATGTTATAATTACATAGGTATGAAACTATATTTTATTCACACAGTTCAATATTGTATAAAATCAAATGAAATAACAGCGACTTTATGCTTTTATATTGCAAGCCTATACGTACGGTCCGATAATTTCTATAAAAATATGATTTTTAGAAAAAACTAGAGAAAATCTGATTTTTAACCGACTTATATATATATTTTTTATGTATGTTCATCGATTTCTCCGTCAATTGTGGACCGATTTTCAAAATCCTTTTTTTATTCGAAAGAGTGCACTTCCGAGGTGGTCCCATCGGAACCAAGTTAGGATCTGATGGTGGAATCCGGAGAAATCGAGGGAAACTCTCAAATTTCAAAGGCACGCATAAGGTATTTTATGTTTCACCGATTTCTCCGTCAAATATCTAACACTAAAAAGAGAAAAATAAAATATTTTTAACAAAAAAATTGAACCGACTTCAAAATATGCACTAAAAAGTAAAAAATAATTGCGTATTGAAATGAAAATATTGTTATTTTTGGAGTCGGTGTCACATCGGAATTCGAAAGTAGCAATTTAAATCTTACAATTATTATGTCTCTAGTTCTCGGAATAGATTTTATTTTGGCTGACACCGACTCCAAAAATAACAATATTTTCATTTCAATACGCAATTATTTTTTACTTTTTAGTGCATATTTTGAAGTCGGTTCAATTTTTTTGTTAAAAATATTTTTCTATATAATATGTTAGCACATCGCGTAAAAATTAACCGTAGCATGCTTGTCAGCTACCTAACTAATTTCTTTCTGACAGAACTACAGAACAAAAAAACAGGTGATTTTTTTATTTTCAAAATATTTCCGTAAGTGTGAGAGAGACAGAGAGTATATGGGCCGAGTTGAAGTGTGCTGCTAGTGATATACGCCGATATACGTTCTCTCTCACACTTTAGCCTACCCGTAGCGTCTCATCCACGCTCACGTATAATAGACTAAATAATCTATAGCTTATTTGCTTTTTTATTTTATTAAATACAAAATTTGAAGGTGTTAAAATTTCAAATGATTCAAGGACTTTATTTACAAATAAAATTTTGCAAAGTTGAAAATTCAAGGCTTGGTTAGGTCCCACTAACTTTCGACTTTGTGTCCAAATATTACAAAAAAAACGTTACACAAATTTTCACGTGGCCTCAAATATCTACCCAAAAATGATTTGGCTTATTTGCTTTTTATTATTTTATTAAATACTAAATTTGAAGGTGTTAAAATTTCAAAATGCCTCAAAAACTTAATTTGCAAATAAAATTTCGCAAAGTTAAAAATTAAAGGCTTGGCAGGCTCCACTACCCTTCAGCCAGGTCTTCGACTTTGTGTTCAAAAATTACAAAAGAATGTTACAAAAATTTTCACGTTGGCTCTCCTGCTATTATAATGAGCTAGCATTACTCCCAGCATAATATTCATTCAAAATGTATATTGATTTATTTGTTAGAATTATCTTTATCACTTCTTAATTTTTTGAACATAAATATTATGTCTATAGAAATATTTGCATAATAGATTACTACCGTGTAACGATATTGGTTTTATATTATGTTTAAGTACTATATTCTTGCTTATCTAAAAATGAAAGGTTCACAATAATTTTGACAAATGAACCAAGGTGTTTAGTTTTGTATAATTTTAATAGCATATACCTATACCTATAATAATTTTTAATAGTATAATACGATGTAAATACCTACATCGAGATACTTGAATTTAAAACATTTATTATAATAAATGATTAAACACAGCCCAGTTAAGCAATAAGAGAGATTGTATCTAAATGACGTATTAGATTTTTAAAGTCATTTTATACATAGGTACATAATATACGCACACAATAAAAAATATATTCGCCACGAGCCACAAAATGAATGGGAAGTGGGTACCAACATTACCAGACATAGAAAACCGGAGTGATATAGAAAACTTTTTAACTGGAGCACGAACCAAACACATCTACTTATTATAAAAGTAACGAGAAATTGTGTACCCGTTATATGTATTCGTTACTTAAAGAACCAGTACCCGTTACTTTCGTATCGTTACCTTACTCGTTACTTTTCATACGACATATAATCGTGTATAACAGCATCAAGAAGTGTATGTTCTCTGGGATCAAGCATGTACCCATCCCATCGAGGCGCGTCGCATCGTGATACGGTATGACTTCGTTCGTATAACGTATAACCGCATCAAACGAGTCGAACTGACTCCATGTCAGTTCGATACGACAGATGCGAGTAACGAAATGAATTTGTAAGTAACGATTCGGTAATTCGAGTCAGACGATGTACCCGTTACTCGTAACGAATACATACGGTTTGTTACAGCTCTATCTATTATAACTATTAATGACTAGAGCTGTAAAAGTAACGAGAAATTGTGTACCCGTATGTATAAGTTACTTAAAGAACCAGTACCCGTTACTTTCGTATCGTTACGTTACTCGTTACTTTTCATACGACATACAATCGTGTACTAACAGCATCAAGCATGTACCATCGCATCGAGGCGCGTCGCATACGTGATACGGTTGACTTCGTTCGTATAACGTATAACTATATCAAACGAGTCGAACTGACATGGATACGACAAATGCGAGTAACGAAATGAATTTGTAAGTAACGATTCGTTACTTCGAGTCAGACGATGTACCCGTTACTCAGTAACGAATACATACAGTTTGTTACAGCTCTATTAATAACGGCGCAGCGCAAACTTATCCATCACGTCCGCATGGACCAGCACAGACCAGAAAAGCCTGTTCGTGAAGGTACCCCGTGTTATTTAACGGAGCAGCGCTCATTAAACCAGCGTTCAGCAAGTCTAAGATCCGGTTTTAGAAATATATACCCTCATCTGTTAATTGATGATTACAAAGATTATATGTTAGATAACATAAACATTGATAAATCGCACATGGGTTGCCTAGCTAAATCGCGTACCGATGCTTAAATAAATTTTAATTAACTTTTTTGGATCATTTTCCCCGATTTGTTAATCATAAAAATCGAACCTAAAATGAGTGAATATGATACAAGGAATTGGAATATACCATTGATTCTATACATAAATATATAGATCATCCACATAAACATACCTTGTAAATAGTTGTGTTCTGTGTACTTTGAGTTCATTTGTTTTGTTAACATTTTATTTGTGTCGTATTCTCTCAACTTAGGCTCGATTTTTATGATTATAACAAATCGGGGAAGTTGATCTAAGAAAGTTACTTACAATTTATTTAATTTTACAGCATCGACACGCGATTTAGCTAGGCGACCCATGTGCGATTTATCGATGTTTATATTATCTATACTAATATATAAATAATATATAAAGCTGAAGAGTTTGTTTGTTTGTTTGAACGCGCTAATCTCAGGAACTACTGGTTCAAATTGAAAAAAAATTTTTTTGTTAGATAGCCTATTTATCGAGGAAGGCTATAGGCTATATAAAATCAGGCTACGACCATTAGGAGCGGAGCATTAATGAAAAATGTTGCAGAATGTATAAAAAATAAGCTTCTATTCAGGTGAAATGCACTAAATAACTAAATATACTCATATTAGCGTGGTCACATTATAACACCGGCTAGCTCAATGGGTAGAGCACACGACTGTCAATACCAGGGTCATGGGTTCGAGCCCTACGTTGGGCGAATATATTTTTATTTTTTTTTACTTTCTACATTGCTTTCTTCTAAGACTTACATTTAAATTTATTTTTATTTTATTTAATTAATTGAAATAATTATTAGTTAAAAAAAGTATAAATACTGCTTTTTATCGACAAAAAATTTTGAACGGTAACTCAGATCATCATGAAATTTGGACACAACATTCATCTCAGTAAACTAAGATGAATGTGTGTACTCATGTTCCTCCCTTCCCCATTCGTTCTTTTACACCCGGGTGAAACCGGACGGGACCGCTAGTCTAACATATAATTTTTGTCATCATCAAATAACAGATGAAGGTATATATATGTCACCGGGATATTGTCAAACCCGTGATATTATAATTTCACTTAGTGAAATTACAATATCACGACTCTTTTTCAATCGTGATATTGTAATTTCACTAGTGAAATTACAATATCACGGATTTGACAATATCCCGGTGACATATATTTCTAATACCGGATCTCGCACTATCAGTCGGTCACCTGCAATTTCTGTCTAATCGTGCTGGACCGATCGAGTGTGCTAGTGATGCATCATTTTTTTCATTAACAGGCTGAACCAAATCTTTTTATCCTGGCCAAAAACTACTTCCATCAAACTACACCCGTCCACGTTGCAAACTTACTATACTTGAAAACTGCAAAATGTCTGCTGCACACGGAACGTGCCGGTTCGTGCTGGTGTAGTGTGTGAAATCGTGCTGCGCTGGTCCTTGCTTGATAAGTGCGCGGATCATTTAAACGATTACGTGGGTGCCTATCATCTTTTCTATAAGCATAAATCAATAAATTGACTCTATTTATCGACCGTTTAAAACTCCGGAACCAGATCTAATTATAAAATGAATTACACACAGGTGACTGCTTTTCTTAATTTTAATATTTTTCGATGATTTTGGTGATAAAGTCTGTACTACATATAATGTATGTAAAGTTAAAAAGTTTGATATAATAATATTCATAATATTCGTTTTGCTTTTATAATAATAAAGTGCATAAAATCCCTTGTAATTTAACATTTGGCCCGCGGCCGGCGTGTAAACTACATAGAGTCTAAGATTGTTTTAGATAGCGCGTTAACTATGTGTCTTATATACTCGTTAAGTTGGCAGCCTGTGCGTGGTGGTGGACCTGGATTTCATTAAATACTTTATATTGCCACATTTATATGTTTGCACCAGGTTTGCTTTATGACACCATTGTAATGCTTGCTTTACATTTATAACTTATCGTTGATGTAAAAATTCCAGTCAATTGGGCGACGAGACCATTCCAACTTCGATAAAGAAAATAAAATTTCTGATATCGTGTGAGGTGACGCGGGTAATGGCTAGTATTCATTATATTTATTATTCGTTGTCATCTACATAATATGTTTATCGTCATGTAAAAATTAATCAAAGTATGCCGAGCTAGTTTATTTCTGACAGATCCATAAAACAAAAGAGCGGCTGATTTTTTTTTATTTTCAAAATATTTCCGAAACTATAAAGTTTAGAAAAAAATTTTAACAAAACTTTTTTTGAAAAAATACATAGAATAATAAGCTGTTATGAAAAGTATAGATACCATTATAATATAAAAAATACCGTTATGGCATATATCTCTTCTGCGCATGCGCCGACTTTCCCCAAAAACAATAGGGCTCTCCAAAAATCATCCTCCCAAAATTTGGTTTCAATCCGCTCATCCGTTTGACCTGTATGGCTGTATCGTGTTCACAGTCTAACAGACTAACAGACTAACAGACAAACAGACGCACAGAGTTTTTTCAAAAATATGTTTTTTGGATTCGGGGGACCTAAAACGAAAAGATATTGTAAAATTTTTGAAAACTGATTTTTGACCTAAACTAGTACCATTCCCCACTTGTGGGTTGGAATGGTAAAAGCTTATACCTTGTACGGTTGTACCGTAGGCCTATAACAACGTTTTTTCTGTTTTTCTATTAATCAAAATACAAGATAAGAATCCAATATTTTTTTGCACACCCTCGTATAAAACAACTGCTTTTCAGGCCTGTTCAGCGGTCGCGAAATGATGTAGACGTTTTCTAACTTTTCAATAGCATGTGAAAAACTCCCATATACAACTTAAATTGAAATTTAATTTTCTGATGAGGCAGTCCTTAACGTTTTTTATTTGGGGTCCATATTCTGTTCATATGAGAAGACAATCTTTCTAATTGAGCTTGAAAGATTAAAAAATCGAAACAAATGGGGACCACATGCAAATCGGGATGCTGTGTCACTGTTTCGCGACGGTTGGTTACTTAACAAAAACAGTTTTTTCTAGAAATTATATGGATATTGCATTATAGTGATGAAAATTAAAATTAGTTTAATAAATCTGGATAGGTACATAAAATGGTATGCTATACGCACATACAAATTCATGATTTAAGTAATGCATCCAGCATCAAACATTTCAGTATGTAAATTCTCATAGACAGGGAGGAGATATGTAAAATTCCGGTGAATGTACGGTGCGTTCTGTTTGAGCCTCCATACATTTGGGTTTATCCGTTTACTCATGAAACTTAGACGTGTTTGAGATGTTCGGTACCGGGTACGTCCAGGGACCCCAGTTCAGCGGAAATAACCCATGTTTTGAACTATTTTGGTGTGTTGATTTAAAATAAATAGATTAATAGAATGCAAAATGTATTTATATTACCGTTTATTAAATAAGATCAACAAAAAAATCTAAATTTTTTTAGCAAATAGTTTGTCAAAATTTGTATTGATGACTCGATAACTTGATTGATTCGTCGTATTAGTGAATATTCGCATATTTTTTGATGTTCGCATTCACAAAATTTTTGCCGTTATTTTGCGAATATTAATATTAGAAAAAAGTTTTTTTTTTAATGTGAAAATAATATTAAATAAGACAAAAAATATTAATTTCTTAGCATTTTTATTAGAAACTTTTTTTCTTACTCCTTTTTCAAAAAAATAACTTAAATTTTTCGTTGCAATTATATTAGGTACCAAAGTTTTAGAATTAGTACTAGTAATGAATCTAGTACCCAGAACCACTCCATCAAATGTATGCGTGCGACTTGTGCGGTCAATCAGCTTTAACCTTGGACAAGTGACGTCAGATTTGAAAACTGAATATGGGTCTTCGCGAATGTCTAAAAATCGACATTCGTTACATCACTAATAAGTATATTATAGTTTCCAACAAATGGAGAACACACTGTATACAAGATTCATAATGTACACGGTATATATATGTATAGAAGAGCCCAGACCGGGGCTCGAACCCGCTGTATACTATCTAGATTAACTGATAGAGCGATGTGCGGTCTCAACCCAGCGCCTGTATAATAGGTTGGACCCATCCCCTATTCATTTACCACAACGAGATGTCAGCACGCTTTCTCCTTGTAGCCGTACACAGCACTGACCGTCGCAACGCTGTAACTTCATCGTGTTACAGACGCACGCAGTATTTGGAGTAAAATCTGTTATCAAGATGGCGAACTGTGGAAAACAGTATTAAGGGTTATGTAGATTGTAGACAATGCGCTTAAGGTTGCTGACTGATGTATGTTTTTCTCTGTTTGTTTGCTTTTTTTGCTGCAACAAAAATAAAAACATCACTTTTATTTCAGGATGTTTGGGAGATACAATCGTAGACAAAAGTATGTCCCTTGTTGCATATACTTAAAACATATAGAGTAACATGTCGAATGTGACCAAAACTTTTACCCTGGTACAGTTTGTTATCAAATAAGCATATATACATATTACTATACATGTGAGTGCATACAAGCATGTTTTGGCGTAGCAAGAGGGGGGGCTAGATGGGCCTGACCCACCTTAGAATCCTTCTGGCCCACCCTGGAATATTAATTGTTCACGTACAAATAACAAAATAAATCTTCAACAATTTGCATATTTTCTTTGTCGTGAAATTTCTCTAGAAAGTCGTGCTGATCGATTTTGCTTTTATGAACAGTTTTTAAGGTAATGGTAGGTAGAGTTAAAATATTGGCCCCCCTAGAATAAAATCGTTGCTACGCCTATGCAAGCATTGAAGATACCGTGACATATTCGTATTCCAAGTATAGTTAATACTATAGCTGCAATGATAATCCAGCAATTTCATTGGTTGTCAAAAGTGGGCGGAAGTTATGTTAAAAAAATGTTTATGTAACCACGTTTTTAGAGTGCGTGTCTTGTTAATTCGGAAATTAGTGACAAATGCATCTCAATTACACAAATATTTGAAATAAAATCTGTTTCTTAATGCGCAAACTCTTTATTTATTTTCAAACTTTTGGTTTATTAATTAGAAAGCGATCTAGTTTTTTTGCGTTGATAAAGTATTAACCTAACACGGGCTAGAAATGAGGAGAGGGGATAATGAAATCATATGAATCATATCCACGTTTATGATGTTTTAATTATTAACTTTTTCCAGACACTGTTGACAGCAAACTACAATATCCACTGTAATAAGCCGTGTGTCGTGTATCATGTGTGAAAATATAAATAGATTCAGTGAACATTTCTAGCTATGACAGTGATAGATATTTATTTCTATTAACGTGCTGCCAATAAATGCAGTACTGAATTTATCTAAATAACACGCTATAACTTATGGGTCTGGAGTTGCACAGTGTACAGCAGGGGTATGCTATGATGACGTTTCATGTGCTGCTTCGGAGCGCAGAACACAGCGTCTGAATGCAAGAAAGTCTGCCGAACAGAACAGACACGAGTTTTATGGTCTGCCAGTGGCTGTCAAACTTTAGAGTTGAATCTGTAACTACTGTACTATTTCCTATAACATTATAAATATTCGTTAAATCCGGAGCACTCATAGAAGATATATTAATAAAACTGAGTATTCTCTCTTCAGGTTTTTATTCAGAGCATTTGCGCTAAATAGTAGCTTTTTTGTCCTGTCACGAGTCACGTCACTTCGGTGGTCATCGTGCTTTAGGGAAAGCTGACATTAATAAAATAGAGCAAATTGTTTGGAAATCGAATTCTAGAGAGCTTTATAAACGTGAGATTTGCACGAATATCGTTTCGTGACAAATAAATATGCACATAGTAATAACACGATCGTTTTAAACGGCCAACCAGGTGAACAGGTGAAGGTACTAAGTCCAGTCGTTTTTATAAACTTATAAATATTCAATAAAAATTCTCAACTGATCGAAAGTTCGTCCCCACACATCACATGATATCCATATTACTCTTTACTATGCCGCGTTGGTTGAACTCTAACCTGTCGAAATTATATAACACTAGCGTTCTGGTCCGGCTTCGCCCGGATTTGTGAATTACCTATTTAAACATTGCCATTATTATGAGGCATCGGAATTTTTTTTATAGAATTACTAGCGGCCCTGTACGTGCTTCGCTACGTATAAAGTGAAATAATAAAACAATTTAATTGGAACATCTATCTATCTATCTATCTATTTTATTAATTGCTAGCTATTTTAAAATATACATGTGCGTATATGTGTGTATGTCGAGCACTCCGGCTGCGCCGTCGTGCTCGAAAAAAAATAGCGTAAAGTATTCGTGGATAACTGGTCTTTAAAACACTTGCTCTATTTCGAGCACTCCGGCTGCGCCGTCGTGCCGAGCACTCCGGCATATGGTTGTTAAGTTCGTTGCGCCATCTATTGAATATTCACTCAATCCAGTCAACAGGTATCGCCATCTTATATGGTTGTTAAGTTCGTTGCGCCATCTATTGAATATTCACTCAATGCAGTCAACAGGTATCGCCATCTTATATGGTTGTTAAGTTCGTTGCGCCATCTATTGAATATTCACTCAATCCAGTCAACAGATATGGCCATCTTATATGGTTGTATTATGACTGTCAAGGAATAGACAAATAATTTGCAATAAAATAATATTGCGACTATAAATTGAAATGTAAGCTATCCTATCTTTCAAGTTGGGTCGAATTGCACACGGTGTGCAAATCAAATTTAAAATCGGTTCAGTAGTTTAGGAGTTCATCGCGGACAAACATGTGACACGTAATTTTTATATATATAGAATTATAGCGTACTCGGTAAAACAATGATACATAAAAAACTAAACACATGCGTTGTTTTTACGTCGTATTGTTTGTGACATGTGACGTGGAATTAATTGATAGCTATCAGATTTGCTTTTGAACTAATAGCTTTGAGCAAATTTCTAACAGACATCGCTATTTGGTACTAAATCAGGAACTCTTTAATCAGAAGACCTAGCTTCCTATGCTTGCTGTTTCGAAATGGACCGTTTTCTGGCGCACGCGAGATGGCGCTGCTATCACTACCTGGGAAAACTTCGGTTCTTTCCACCTGTGTGCATTACCCAGTAGCTGAAGCGATATTGTTTCATGCGACAGACGATATCTGTCGCTACGCTCAAGCTGGTTCTCCTTATTATGACTTCGTGGTTTACATTGTCAGAGAAGAGAGACTGTATAGAAGTTTATTTCTAATGGGACAGTGTGGCCGGAAATTTTAGTTTGTCTTGTTCCTGTAAGATTTTTAGTTGTTTGCATCTAGTTTTAGCCGGCATTATATCGGCTAGACCTAGTATCAGCCACTAGGGTTTGGTTGAACCTAGTTCTAGCCGGAATGGTACCGGCTAGACGGTCTAGACCTATAGTTTTACCCGAAAACAATCGACTAATACTAGATTTAACCAAGAGTAAGTGGCTACACCTAGATCTAACCGGCTAAAACTAGGCGTAGCCGCACTTCGGGTTCTAGCCGTAACATATATACAGTATGTAAACGCGTAAGGTGCATATAGGGAAATTAGCATTGGGAAAAAATACTTGGATCAGAGTTAGCCATGACTGCATTAATTGTTATTTCTATTGAATTATCGTAGTAATCTTGAGGATTTATATTTTATTTTGATTTATTTTTAGTTTACTTGGCTTTTTTAATAATAAAAAGCTCTTATAAATCATTATTTTAATTTTTTTGTACAAAAATATAAAACAAAAAAGCAACTCCATTTGTTTGGAAATATTTCATTAAAAAATTGTCTGACTGCTATGACGGATGCGCATTGGTAAATCAGTGATCCAATATCTTTAGGTTCAACATGAATAGGCGGAGATATTTGATCTCGCACCATATTTAAGTATTTTTGGGAATTTAATGTCCCATTAATAAAAAAAGTCCGATTATGTTGTAATCATTTGAATATTTTCTTCGGTAGTATACACATTCATTTTGCAAAAGAATATTATCTGTCAAATTGAAAAACAAGATTTTAAGGCTCACTCTGATCCAGTCATTTTTCCCAATGTTAGTTTCCCTATGTGCACCTTACGTGTTTACATACTGTATAAAGATAAAACAATACAATTTCATATAATCAAGATCGAGCTGATATACCCCGGATCACAAGATTGTAAATTGAATTAAATATTGAAAAATTCATAACTAAGAAACTTAGCAGTTTTGAGGTCGACGCTGCAGCTGCGTGCCGTCATATTTCGCTTAAATCGCACAGCAACGTCATCATAAATAAATTATCGGGCTTCAACGAGTTGTTAAATTTTAAAGTTTTGTTCAAAACAGCGTATCTACCTATATCAAGTTCTAAACTCTTTACGAGTCGGATTTTTTTAGAATTTTTTATTGTTTAAATTTGTAAAAAACAAGTTCAATATCTGTCCAATGATGTTTAGTATTATACGAGCGGTAGAACTGAAAGCTAGATCGATTACCGGGTAGCCTAAGCTTTAAGAGCTTACACCAGTAAAAAGAAACGCGACGATCCGAATCACGTGTGTGTTAGACAAGGACACAACTAACTTTACGCTGATAAGGTTTGATGAATGACCGCGTCGCACGACTTTATATATAAAATACGAACACATGCGCACTCGCGAAATATGTGTATGAAAACAGTTGAAAGTGTGTGTGTGTGTGTGTGACGAAAAAAAAAAGAAATCCGCACGATTTTTCCTATGACTGTTGGCAGTGCTGTAGATTTGCTGAAAATAACTGTACCTATATTTACGGTTGTATATTGCACATACCGCTACAGTAGCGATATGTGCTCTATTATCGCTTTGCGCGCCAGAGCTGACTTGAAAATCACGAACAGCTGCAGTTGTCAATTGATCTGTACGTATGTACGTAAGTACGTCCGAGCTCTACAGATAGCAATTTTGGTCGGATCGCATTGGTTTATATTTATTTCATTTTGTTTACTATCAAACCAGAATTCTATTTAAATTCACTGAAATGTGTTCACTAGTTTAATTTTTATAAACAGTTTTTTTTTGTATTTTTTTACAGCTAATAGTTAAAAAACAATATAATTACTGTCGTAAATTACCATAGAATAATACTTCTATACCACGATAACAGCAGCACAGAGGCAAGAGTGCCATGGCATAGTGGATAAGACCTTAGTCTAGTAGTGACAAAATCCCTACTAACAACATTCAAACTTATTGTTTTTTAAATTTTTTGTATGTAGAATATTTTTCGCCTGTATATTCCTGTAAAATCCGACGTTAACGCGAGCGAACCTGCGATCAAAATTGAATTTAATTCAAGCGAAGACGTGAAAAAATGCATGTATATTAATTTAAAAAAATCTATCCGTGCGACACTGCAGGGTCTAGAGTACAGTTTATACACGAAATAAACACAAGCTCATGTTGTGATAACGTTATAAGCTGCTTTACTTATTACGTATATGTAGGGTTAAATCACAGTCATATGGAGATGACTAATCTCCTCAAATAGAAAAAAAATACTATAATTTATACATTTCTACCCGATGTTATATAATTATGTCGATTTGTTCTTATTCATAATAATTTATGTTAAAATATGTCTGGTAAAATTACTTCTGTGATTATAGTTTTCAGAAAATCATATAAAACCTCCGAATGGCCGTAGTTTCCAAACTAACAGAGATACAAACGTTTGCTTACGCATTGAATTCAGCGTATTTTTTTCTGCAAGCATTCTCAATTTCAAATGTATATTAAATAATTCGATTTTTGCAATTTTTTCAAGGCACACCCCTTTAAAAAAATGTGATTTTTGACGAAAACCGAAATCTTTCGGAACTTTGACAAAATCATCATGCTTATAGAAAAAAACACGCTAAATCCAATGACCACAAACAAACGTCTGTATGTCTTTTCGTTTAGAAGTTATTTGCGTTTATAGTTTACAGAAAATCATATATAAAATCTCCGAATGGTCGTAGTTTCCAAACTAAAAGATACAAACGTTTCCTTACGCTCATTGAATTCAGCGTATTGTTTTCTGTAAGCATTCTCAATTTCAAAAGTATATTAAAGAATTCGATTTTTGCAATTTTTTCAAGGCATATACATTAAAAAATGTGATTTTTGACGAAAACCGAAATCTTTCGGAACTTTGGCAAAATCATCATGCTTATAGAAAATACAATCCAGCATGGTCGTAAAACGTCGTGTGTCGTCCAAAAAAACTTTCGAACTAAAAAAAATGTAGTTCGTATCTTGTTCGCAAAGATATTATGACTCGAGTGACAAACTCGTTCGCCGCTCGTTTAAACATAATATCATTTCCTCGTGTAATACCCACATTTACGAAAGAGATAGGTAGTCTATTCTGTTCTGTAAAATGTGCATTTTGTAAGAATGCAATGTTTTTGTTTGTCCGGTTATAACTCGAGAGCCGCTGAGCCGATTTTCATGCGATTTTATTTTTCATGTAGGTTTGGTTTGATTAAAATTTGTAAGCGTCACCTATGAGTTGCGGAACTTAAAAGTACAACGCCACTTTTAAAAGTTTCTTGGCATTTAGAAAGTGGAACACAATCTGTGTATTTTATTGAGTTTTAAAAATTAAATGAAAAATTTTACTTGTCAGTTACATACAAAGTGTAAAATTATTACCACATTAAGTAGAAAATTTGTTATAAAATGTGAAAGAAAAATACTTGTCAGCACAACAGATTAATATTTTCTATAAAAAACCAACATAATAATTTTAGGGTTATAAAAGCAATGGCGACCGTATTCATATAAAATGAACGGTTCATTTTTATACGAACATTGTAAAAAATTTAAATGTTATACAAAGATATCACCAGAGATGCATGTATGATATTCTTGTAAACGAGAAACTTACTTGCTCTAAAAAGTATTTTATGTATTTATCATCTCACGGGAAGACTAAAAACTTTATATTGTATTTGAAAAGCATTCTCTATTCTCGATAAACTCAATAAACGACATAACTTTCATACATATAGAGCGTTGAGTTTATGAATGTGCAGATAGGTTCTGAAAGATAATCTACAAGTTTCACAACTTGTCAGGCGTGGAGTGAGCTCATTTTGGCCCACTATTTTTACCCGACTGCGCCAGAAGGAGGGTAATGTTTTTCGTGTGTATCTATGTATGTGGGTAATGACTGTATCAGATTTTTTTTTTTATAAATCAAATTCAAAAGTTTCTTTGATACAAAAAAATTCTCCAAAATTCCAGCTTGATATCTTAAAAATTGAACTAGGCCATGGGGAAGTCCCCTTTTCTATTTAAAATACCTACATTGAAAAAAAATTTTTTATTTCGGAAATAGTTATATGCAAAAAATTTTTTTTTTGAATCTTCGTTTTTATATTCTTGTAGATAATTAAATTCTCTACAAAATTGGTCTTTTTGAAAAACAAAAATATTTTGCTATGATCAACAATTTTCTGTTTTTTCACTCTTCTTCTAGGCTCTGTAACTTTTTTTCTATTGAGTTGCAGTGGAAAACATGAGACCGATTTTGTTGAGAATTTAATTTTATACAAGAATATGAAAACACAAATTCGAAAAAATGTTTTTTGCATATAATTATTTCGGATACAAAAAAAATGTTTCAATATTGTATTTTAAATGAAAAAAGGGACCCCCCCTCCACGCCAGCTCCATTTTTAAGATATCGAGCTGTGAAATTACTTTTGAAATAGGTACATTTATTAAAAAAAAATAAAAAAAATTCTGACAGTCTAAAATGTACGTATGTATGCATCTATTTCTTTTGCTGCACGCTCTGCAGCCAAACGTCTTGATGAATTTTAACATATAGGCTGTCGTAGGATATATCGTATTTCAATATGGCGTAGGGTAAGATCGCACACTCTTTGTTGAAATTATACAATTGAAGTATCATGAGAAATTGCGAGTAAACTTGTAATCGCGATGTTGCATTTTAAATTGCGCATTTTCGATACAGAAAGTAACATATTGTTAGTGTCCGACCGAAAGTTCGACTTCGGCAAAAAATCCCCCTTCGGCGAGACCTTCGGCTTCGACCAAAATGTGCCGAAGTTTTCACCGAAGCCGAAGGTTTCTACTAAGCGCTGAAATTGAACGAATTGTTACGAATGATCGAGAGCTAGAAATGATCAAAATTGCCTTTTTATATTGTAAGTATATACCTAGTCAATGTAACCTTCAATTTAAAAGTTTTAAAATCATTTTTATTATTAATTGTAGCTTGTAGCAGTTGTAGCCAATCTGGAACTGAATTTCTTAGGGATTTTGAGTCTTCGGCTTCGGCCGAAGGTTGTGGCAATAGCCGATTAATCGGCTTCGGTTTCGGCCAGATATCGACGATATTGTCCCTTATTAAATGCTATTATTATTTATCCCGACAGTTTTTTATGATGACAAGATACTGTTCTAGGACTGTTTTTAATTGTCATTGTCGACCTTTCAAAATTCAGGTTAGGCAAGAATTTTTATGCAAAAACAAACTCGGTGCTACCGGTTTAAATTGTTTCCAAGACGGAGGTTGCATTTATAAAACATAATATTATCTGAGCAATTTATAATAAAAACCGTTCCGGTAGAAGAAACAGATAACAATCAATAATATGTGTAATTTTTAATATCCATCAGTCATACAGAGACTGGTTTTCTTTTGTTTTAAGAGTGCCGCAACATTTGTAATGTCATCTCGCTTGATCACTTTTGGAAGCTGATATAAGTTTCTGATATACAGAGTGTTCCATGAGTATTGCGAAAGATTTCAGAGAGTGATTCCTTGGATCACTTTATAAAAAAATTTAGTCAATTGGGCGACAGGACCATTCCAACTTCAAAAATTTTGACATTTGACATATTATAATAAAGAAACTAAAATGGCGCGGATAACGGCTAAAATTAAATATTATGATACCTATGCATGTAAAAATCAAGAGAAGCATTTTTGTCACCTATCTAATTTCTTTTTGACAGATCTACAGAACAAAAGGACAACTGATTATTTTATTTTCAAAATATTTCCGAAACTATAAAGTTCAAATAGAATAATAAACCGTTATGTTAAGTATACCATTATTTTACAAAAAACGTTATGACATATACCTATGTCTCTTCTGCGCATGCGCCGATTTTCACCAAAAACAATAGGGCTCTTTATATTAGCATATCAAACATCCTCCCAAAATTTGGTTTCAATCCGTTTGACCACTACCGTGTTCACAGACAAACTTTCGGCTGAGTTTGAAGTACAAAAAAATATACCTTAGCAGTTTCCGATAGTAAACTTCGTGTTGAATTAAAAAAACTATTGAAAATTTTATTCTATCTAATAAGATACAAGAATTGATCATTGTTATCACTATCGGTGAACACACTGTATAATTATATACAGTGTCTCGTATGAGAGGGTTTTTGGAGCATAATACCAATAACTCAAATAAGCAACGTGGCATATTTTCTCGTAGAAGTTCGGTACACTCTAATTCATTTTGAAATAGTCACGACCCATACAGGTTAAAAACACTGCCCTAGTCGATTGACCTCGTGTAAACGCGACTTTAGCGGCAACTAGTGTTGTGTGCAAAAAAGTATTTTAGGGTAATTTTGATTGTTTTCATTTAATTCCAAGTTTTGTCTTACAAATTATTTAGAAAAAATTTCTGTAAATAACCAATTTAAGTTCACATGTACTTAACTGTTTCGTTTTTTAAGGTTAAAGTTTTTTATAAATTACGCCAGTCCTGAACTGCTGTCCAAGAAACGACAATGTCCGTATGTGTTGGTTGCTTGGTTAACAACCATCAACCAAAACACATATCTATGGCCACAAGGCAAATTTGTCTATGTAGAATTTTGAAATTCTATAGTAACTCAAGTTTGTCCTGCCATCTACTAAATTCTGCACGGTCAACTAACGTAATTCTAGTAACTAAAGGCCCCTTCACACGATGCTGGATTTCGAGCACGCTTGCTTGCTTGAAGTCTTGCAGGCAGCTTTGCACGGTACGCTGCTAGGTTGTGATGTCATTGATTGGTCCGCTGCTCGCTATCTTGCTATATTTGGGTGAAAGGTACAATGCTATTTTTCATGCAGCGCTGCTTGCTAGTTTGAGAATTTGACCAATTATGGAGACGTATTTTATCACGTGATATCGTCTGACATTCTTTAAATATAGTGTTGTTTGAAAAAAGTTTCAGGTGAACAGCGATGAGGCCAAAAGTTGTAAAATCAAAATATAAATGAACTCGACAAAAAATAAGTTTTCGATTTGATTTTTCTCTTCTCTCCTGAAACTTTTCAATCATTTAATTATTAATGAATAGTAGCAATTCGTCTATGACGAATTATTTCTTGCATAACCATATTTAAATTTTAAATATAACTGTCAACCTAACCTAGCAAAACAGCGAGCAAACAAACAAGCTGCGTGTGAAGCGAAACTATCAGCGCTCCCTACCAACCACCAAGCAGGATACCATTCATGGCAGCCTGCAAGATTTTAAGCAAGCAAGCGAACTCGAAATCCAGCATCGTGTGAAGAGGCATTAAATATCGCCGTGTAACTAAATTTTGCCCTGTCAGCTAGGCAGTTGTCGCTATTCACAAAAGCCAATTCAACGCATACACAAAGTACGCGCTGTCATTAATTATATTTAATCATTAATTATATATATAATAATAATACTATAGTAATTAAATTCCTCTCTATCTAGATGTCGCCATCAACTAAAGTCATGTTTAATACAACGCACACAGACGTAACGTCCTCCCATAAAAGCGTCCTGCCAATTGCACGGTTTTACTCCCAAACAAATGCGCCATTAAATGTTTCACATCAAAAAAAGCGAGTGTGCTTTAGACCACACGACTGAAGTAAAACTTTTTCCTGCCATAATAATAATACGTAAATACCTCAAATTTGCTCATGTTAAATTCATAAACGAACAATAATATGCAGTCGATTCGTCTCAAAGTTTATCAAACACAGTATAACCTCACTCTGTAGCACATATCTACAAAATATAATTTTTGATTAATTAATAGGCAATATATGTAAGTATATATATTTATTAGCATAATTTATAATATATTTAAAAGGATTTATTAACTAACCTATATATACATTATTTCCCGTTACAAAATGCAGAAAAATTCGATGAAATGTATTTTTGATACAAAAAAACAGTCGTTTTCATTTTAAACGTCAAATAGTTGTATTAATGTTCGTCTTTGTCGCACTCACTAACTTATATCTCCCTCTCAACTCTGATGATGCACTTCCGTAAACGATTTCGTCAGGTATCGCGATGATGCACTTCCGTAAACGATTTCGTCAGGCATTTACCAGCTTACTCCCCAAGTCAAGCGTGCCTAAAGAAGTTTTACTTCAAAAATTTTAAATTGTCGTTATTATTAATACATGCGTTCAAATTCATCAAATATCTAAAATAAACCACTTTGGCTCGTGGTCGAAGATATACAACAAGTTTCTTGTTCGCGAGTCGGAACAGATCCCGACAGCGTAATGACTGACGAGGGTATCGTAAAGACCGAATGTCCCATCACAACATACACTGCACATCTCAGATCCCATCAGCAGCCCCACATTTTCACCCATCCGCACCCCTATCTATCTATCTGCTCCTCTAAAGCTTCTTCGTTTCTCACATCTCATCGATTTCAAACACACTTTATATTATGTAAACAATATTGTACTGCACAATATACATAGAGTTCTCTATATTATGTAATGTATATAATATTTTGTATTGTTTATGTTATGTGCAGATGAATAACTCTTAAGAGGCCTCGCGATTTGGGTTGCTAACTCTTCAAGTTCCATGAGAATTCATCGTAAAAACAGAGGTACTCACTAAGTGGGTCCCGAACTGACAATAATTTTGTTATCAAGCAACTTTTTTATCGGCTACAATTTCCAGTTACTTTTTATACAAAAACAACGAATTTTATTTTTTATTTTTTGCGGCTCTGTGGCCATTTTCCTGGTAGCTTACCTCCGTCCTTCGCATAAACGCAAAAATATGCTGTGATAATTATAATTGAACAATAAAATAATCTTAACAAAATTTAGATGAAACGTCGATTTTGCTGTTAAACATAATTGTTTTTGCCCATTTTTAGGGTTCGATACCTTAAAAGGAATAAAGGAACCCTTATAGGATAACTTTGTTGTCCGTCTGACTCTTGGGAATCAAAACCTATAGAGTACTTCCCGTTGACCTAGTATCATAAAATTTGGCAAGAAGCAATGTCTTAGTAACAGTTCTTAATACAAAACAAGCGTCCGCTACCTGTGCGTTTATACAGTACAATATAATAACTCTGCATACAACACGGTACGACAGCTAGGCTATCAGATATATACGCGATTTACAATACAGTTCAGTAGTCAATCTGAACTCATTGCAATTACACGCTTAGCTGACAAACTGACCGCGATCTTTGTCGATGCATGGGGACAACAGTTTTTCAACGGCTAAGCGAGAAAAATCTTCGAGACTCGATTCCCGTGATGGACATACCTACAAATTTGTACGGAACCCTCGTTGCGCGAGTCTGACTCGCACTTGACCGATTTTTTTCCTTAAAAATATATTTAAAGACTTTTTAGTTGTACTCAGCACCAATGCATAACTGTGTAAACCGTGGACATAAGTGTGGACACAAGCAATGTTCCCTTGAATTTTTCGCTGACTGCGCGGTACAAAAATATATTGGAGCAAAAATGTTCAAAACGTATGTAAAAGTGTGCCAATGTCACACATAAAAAAATCCATTGTATTTTACGAGCAGTTGAAAACGTCTGCTTGAGAGGTTGACAGTGTCTGCTCTTGCGATTGAGAGTAACTGTTCGAGCGGTTGACAGCGACCGCTTGAGCGGTTCGTATATGTCGCTCGACGGTTAACAGAGCTCAAGCTATTCGTGCGTACGGTCGACCTAAAAACTAGTGATGTGCCGGATATCGGTATCCGTTAGTTTTATTGCGGATCTTTTACGGATCTTTAACCTTGTTAATTTTCAATTCATAGATGAAATTTTATATATATATATATAGGTGATTAGGTAATAATTAAAAACTGTTAAATTCCATTCAGATTATTTTTTATTTCTTAAAATCGTATTTGGCACCTTTATATTGCAAACATGTATCGTAGTGAGTACCATACCAATAGTACATAACTCAAAGGTACTAATAAAAAACTATATTTATAATGAGATATTGCACATCGATCTTTGTAAAGAGACAATCTGTTATGAGAGTTAACTCTTAAAGAAGTCAATAACTTTTTCCCATAACAGATAGTCTCTTTCCAAAGGTCGATGTGCAATATTTACCGCCGCGTACTCTAAGAAAGTTAAGATCCGTATCCGTATCCGCGGATCTTGGAAACAAATATCCGTATTCAGATCCGTATCCGCGGATATGCATTTTTAACGATCCGGCACATCACTACTAAGAACTATAGAGTTGTCTCAAAACAAGACTTGGAGTACCGCTGGCACAATAAACAGTCAATGGTGATTGAGCTTCAACAGAAGTACGCGATGCAGGAGAATAGATCCAAACAGGGAGACTAACTGGAACATCCATTGGGAGATTTTAGGAGGAAGAGATCGGGAGAGAGGTAGTATATAGTCCGGATGAAGTGCACCGCGCGAAGACGCGCCGCGTCGTGAGCGCCGTCTCTCTTCTCTCTCTCTCTTTCGTGCGCTAGGCGTCTACCGGAAATGACGGCGCAGTTTCATCTCCGGCTTATTTCCTGTTTGGCGCGGCGCACCAGTCTGCCACTCTGCAACTACACGTTATACCAGTTTTCTGTATGTCTAATATACACTTGAATAAATACCGTTTCGTGATTACATGTTGGATCATAATTCCGTCGCTAATGCTTAACCCCTTCGGACCTGAATTTTATATTTTTGGAACACAAAATATTTTTCTTCATACCTCGATCGAAAATATATATTTTCGGCATCAATTGTATAAGGCAAAAAGTCTAACATTTACGCATTGGTGGAATTACACGCTCTGATGCGGGAAATACGTACGTTCGGGCGGCAGTTAAGAAAAAAGAACCTATCAACTGTTGTTTAGATGTCGTTTCCATAGTAACCCTATAGGGTTACTATGGAAACGAATGACATCTTACCTAATAGTCGCGATCAGCTGTCATTCGTGTTTTTACATAGGTAAAACCTCAAAGCTGCTTGCTTGGAATTTATATGTGTTTTCATGTAATTAATGTAATTAATAAGCGTACGTACGATTGAGGGATGAAGACAAATAGTATACACCACACTGGCCGAAATGTTGATACCTTGCACTGCGTGTCATGGTGCCCTCGGCTGCATGGCGCGCAGTGCAAGAATATAAAACTTTCGGCCATTGTTGTGTAATATACTATTTTAGGGTGTTGGGCTTATTTAAGCTGCAATTAAGGTATATTCAGTGAAAAATTAAATTTAACATTTATAAAATTGTGGAAAATCCTACGTCCCATGAAATGGACAACAGGTCAAAAACATATTTTTTACGGTATTCACTAGCATAGGGTGTTTAATTACGTTTTAAGTAAAACATCATAAAATAAAAATAAATATCCGCACAAGAAAAATAGATTACATCATGAAAATGCGAAGTTATACCTACTAAGTAATAGATAGGTACGCCATATTTAACAAATTTTAATATATTTTTAGAACAATTTAATAAAATTCTCATATACTTAAGTAAAAGTGACATAACTACTTTTTTTATATGTGGTGATTTTAATTTAAATTTTAAATCAAATTCAAATGACATGAAAGACTTTACAAACACTCTACTATCGTTTGGTATTGAAATTACTGTTACAGATTACACGCGTATTACAGCATTGTCTAAGACATGCATTGATAATATTCTTACAAATACACGTGATTATGTCTCCAGTGTTGTCCACTGTCCTTTTTCAGATCACGAAAGTTTGATCTTAAAAACGAATATAATTAAACAAAATAGAAAAGAAAAGAAATCCCAAACAAAAATCAAAGTTATTACCGAAACTGGCATAGCAGAACTTCGCTACAATTTAGCTCACGTAAAATGGGACGATATTTATACGATTGAAGACCCTGATGAAAGTTTTGATTTATTTTTAGAAACTATTAACCATAATATTAATATGTCTTTGCCTGATAAGCTGGTCTATGTAAATAAAATACCTAAAGTAAATTTAGCAGATAAAGGCTGGTTTACAAATGAACTCAAAAGTTTACGTGATCAGATCTCTGCATTATCGATTATTATTAAATTTAGATGGTCTGTAATATTAGCAAACAAACTTAAAAGAATAAAAATAATTTATAAACAGAAAATTAAAAAAGCAAAAATAACAGCAAATGACGAATTACTTTTAAAATCAAATAATTTTTCCAAAACAGCTTGGAACTTAATAAATAAAAAAAGGACTCCCCGAACATTCAAAAGTATTCCTAATATGCCTGCTGAAAACATCAACAATTATTTTGTAACAATTGCGGACCAATTAATTATGCAACAATCTTATAATTCACCGACAGTGGCTCACGACGCTACATCTTATATGCGAAAACAATTTGTTACGAATGTTAATTCGATATTTCTGAATCCAGTAAATGAACTTGAAATCTTAAACATAATATATTCTTTAAGTGTTAGTGAATGTAGAGATGTTTACGGACTAAATAGCCGCATTGTTAAAAATATTACTGAGTTTATAGTTACACCTTTGAATCATATCTTGAATTGTTGCTTGAAGACTGGAATTTTTCCAGCTGCTATGAAAACTACTAAAGTAATCCCAATACATAAGAAAGGAAAAACAAGTGATCCTTCAAATTATAGGCCCATTTCAATTATTCCCATTTTTGCAAAAATTTTTGAATATGTCTTAAAATCTAGAATTGTAAACTTTTTAGAGACAAATAAATTGTTAACGCCTTCTCAATATGGTTTTAGGAGTCGCAGATGTACGATTGATGCATTAGTGGAAGTGATAAACCTGGTCTTAGAAGGTAAAGAAAATGGCTTGTTTACAGAAATTACTGCACTGGACCTCAGCAAAGCCTTTGACTGTGTGCCTCATGATATATTATTAAATAAATTACCTTATTATGGTTTTCGAGGGCAAGTATTACAGCTATTTAATTCATATCTTTCAGAAAGATATCAATATGTTGAAATTGGACAATGTAAGTCCACGAAAAAACCAATAACACACGGGGTACCGCAAGGATCGGTAATTGGGCCTATATTATTTATTATTTATATAAATGACATCATTGTCAACATAAAAACAGCAAAAGCGCTTTTATATGCGGATGACACCACCCTAATTACCCAAGAAGAAAATCTTTTTAAATTAAATATAAGCTCAGAGAGGGCACAGTCTGAGGCTTTGCAGTGGTTCACTGCAAATAAGTTGACCCAAAATTTAAATAAAACTCAGCATTTGACATTATTCGCTGAAAATAAAAACAATGTTGACAACTTAAATTTATTAGGCATATTAATCGATCCAACTCTATCTTGGGAAAACCACATTGACAATTTAGTTTCCAATTTACATAAAAATATGTATCTAATAAGAAATCTAAGAAACGAGGTAAATCTGTCAGTTTTAAAAATTGCATATTTTTCTCTGTTTAATTCAAAGATGACATATGGCATAGAATTGTGGGGAAATTCGACTTTCGCAAATAGGGTTTTCTTGGTGCAAAAAAAAGCAGTTAGAATACTGTCAAATGCTGAGTTTAATGAAAGTTGCAGACCGTTATTTAAAAAGCTAAATATTCTAACCTTTTACGACCAATATATTTACTCATGTTTAGTATATGTTAAAAAAAATTTTAGCAAATTTAACCAACAGTCAAGCGTACATCGTCATGACACGAGATATAAGTGTAACCTTTGTTTGCCTCTAAAAAGATTTACTCATACTAGATATGGTCCCAATTATATTGGATTACAATTTTTCAACAAATTAACACCTGAGGTAAGAGACTTGCCCATAGCAAAATTCAAAAAAACCATAAAAGGGTTCTTAAAAAATTCTTGTTTTTATAACTATAAGGACTTTCTAAATAATGATATATTAATCTAAATATGTATAACTGACCTGTATTTTGACCATTTTGGTGTAACTGATACAAATAAACATTTATTTATTTATTTATAATGTAATCAGAATGTACACTTTACCAGATTTGTGTGAATCTATGACTGCGGTCAATACTTGACTCGATATTTCGAGTGACATATAATTGCTTATACATAAATTTTGGATTTAAAATGTAGCAAATTTAATCAAAATTGGTTCAGCTGTATTCGCGTGATGTCGGTATACAAGCCAACAAAAGTTTACCATTAGCTTCAAGTCACATAATATGGAGTTACCATCAGGTACTTGAATAATTTGTCAAAAATAAGCAGAGTAGCGATAAATTACATTTTCTATAACCGATAGGTCGTATAATCCTTTATAGTGGGTTTTTCAAAGAAGCGGATTTATTATTTTTTATTTCCTACAAAGGTCGGAGATTTAGCTCTTTTTACACGCTTTATATTAACTTCACTTGTAAGTTTGTATGTATGTATGTATGTTTGTTTGTAACCTTCGTTTGGACTACAGCAAGGGGTTTATTACTGTAGTATAATATGCCAACACTGTAACTACAGTGGTTAGCCGTGCGCTCTAAGGCACGGGTCTTCGCTGAATCTCGGAATCACGGGTCGTGGGTTCTAATCCCGTCCACGCCGAATTAAAAAAATTGTTTTTTTTCGGCAAATTTTTGACAATAAATCGAGCTAAAAAGTGGAAAATAAATAGAGTTTAAAAAAAACTAAAAAACACGCTTTATATAAAACTAAAAAGTAAAAAATATTTTTTTAAAAATAAGCTTAAAACAATAATGAATAAAAAATACAAGTATTATTGTGAAAAAAGCGTGGGGCGTTCGATGTACGAAAATGTGGAACAAAGCGCCCCACGCTTCTTTCACAATAATACTAGTATTTTTTATTCATTATTGTTTTAAGCTTATTTTAAAAAAAATATTTTTTACTTTTTAATTCGATATAAAGCGTGTTTTTCAGTTTTTTTTAAACTATATTTTTCATAGTTACTTTTGAGTTTCACTGAACTTACAAAACCGATCTTCAATTTGTCATGGTTTATCAATTGTTTTTTGTGACAATCGATACACGTTTTGCAAACGGACATGCACCTTGCGCTGAAACAAGTAAGTAACGTTTTATATACACATCAAGTTGGCGGGTGAATTAAAACGCGGTCTACATTAATATTCATGTTTCAGTTAAAATTAAATTAAAACGAGTCAGTATACTCGGTATTAACTCGAGGCGATTGGACGTTCAATATTATGTTATTAGTGTACAAATACGCAAGTACGTTACTTTTGTTAAACTAGAACATTACGTTTTCAAACTACAGACGATCGGGAAATTAATTAATTTATATATCGAGCGAGTCAATAATTGAATAATTTTTATAGCACTTCAATTGTCAAAGAGCCATCACGCAAGAATTGAAAGTGATATTAATTACTAGCTTTTTTGTATCCGACGTTGCCCGAAAATGACAATCCCTTATATTGATAATGTAATGAGATTTTATCTTTAACCTGAAGAAGTACTCTTAATTCGGTTGGGTTAAGATAGGGTCTCCCCTAAAAATTAGGTTTCATAAACAATTTTTTTCATATTTTAATACAATCTATCAATTTTTCATAAATATTATTTTCATTGACATTTCAAGGGCAAATTATTTTTTTTTCAGTGTTATCGCTACTTGGCTTTTATTTGTTTCACGGTCAAATAAATAAAACACATTTTTTGGATTTTAAATTACTTACATATTCCAAATCTTCGTGGTTTCCGGGCTTGTAGGCTGTGATCCTGATATTTCTACGCGACGTTTTGTCTATAATTGCGGTAGACATTATTAAAGACGGTGTGGCAGCGGGCGAAGTGTCCTTCTAGGCGGGTCACAGGTAACTGTGTCGACGACGGGTGTTCTCCCTTCTTTTATAAACGTTCAGGTGTTTTATGCTCGGTCTACCGCAGTTGCATACTAAATGTCAGATAGAAATACCAATAGACCACGGCCTACAAATCCGGAAACCAAGAAGATTTGGAACAACGTCGGCTGTGAAAGCCTACACACACTTGGATACTTAGATATTATTTATTATTAAACTAGCGGTCCCGCCCGGTTTCACCCGGGTGCAAAAGAACGAATGGGGAAGGGAGCGAAATGAGTACGCACATTCATCTTAGTTTACCGAGATGAATGTTGTGTCCAAACTCCAAACTTCATAATGATCGGAGTTACCGTTCAAAAGGTTTTGTCGTTATAAAGCAACTTTTTTTTAAGTAATAAATTTCTTTTAAAACAATAATTACTGTATTTAATAAAATATAATAAATATTTAATTTAAAACACTGTAGGAAAATTATTTTTATATAGGTACCTATAGTTATAACAGTTTTCAAATGAGCTATTAATTAGATTTATTTAATTTTATTTAGTCGTAATAAAATTTAAAAAAATTAAAATGTAAGCCTTAGAAGAAAGCAATGTAGAAAATAAAAAAAATAAAAACGTATTCACCGACGTGGGGCTTGAACCCAAGACCGTGGCATTAAGAGTCTTACGCTCTACCGACTGAGCTATCCGGGCTTGTGAATGTGAGGCGCTAATATTGCAATATTTAGTTAAGGCATTTCACCTGATAATATTTGTCGGACGGACTAATTTTGAGATACAACTTGAAACATTTTTCATTGATGTTCCGCTCCAATTGGCCGTAGCGTGATATTATGTAGCCTATAGCCTTCCTCGATAAATGGGCTATCCAACAAAAAACATTTATCAATTTGAACTAGTAGTTTCTGAGATTAGCGCGTTCAACCAAACAAACAAACAAACTCTTCAGCTTTATATATTAGTATAGATAATAGATTCCCAACGTAAATTAAACAAAATATGTATTAAGTATTTCACATTCTTGAACACCATGCCTACGATTTCTGGTATGATAGTCTTTCGTGATTCATAAAATAGCCGTAATTAATGTGAATTCAAATGACCTAAGTAATTTTATAAAACTGAAAACATTACGCCTCGTAACTAGAATACTGAATTTAATTCGACGGTGTTTTTACTGCACGGATAAAGTTTATAGTGGAAAAGAGATATTAAGGCTAGGTGCTTGTGCATTGCAGTTTTATGCAAATAAAATGAAAAAGAAATAGTTCAGAGAGATGCACATGATGACGGAGAAAGGTTGGATATCAAAGGGGTTGGGGGTGGTGTTGTGATGCAGCCGGTATCGGGGTTTGTGTGCGCAGACGGTATCTTGAAGAGTACCAGTACCAAGATCTCTGGTAAATCTTATAAACTCGACTCGGCTATACAAAATTACATCTTATCAGTGGCAATGTTGGCATCCGCCATGCGGTAGTATGCTTCGATGGAAGGATTGCAGTGGCGTGGTGTTGTTGCTCGTCTATATCTATACTAGAATTACAATGACGTAAGTGCAAAGGAATGCAGTATTGAGCTGAGTATGACAAATCCAAACTAATAGGCCCCACTCACGATCAAACTTCATGCCACAGTTCAGTGTTCAGTGAAGTTGGACAGATTAATCGAAAGACTGACTGGCACCACACACAGTTCATGCAAACTGCTCAGTTTTTTAAATTTTTTGTGTTCAGTTTGGTTCAGTTGTTGGCATACACTCGTCGAGTATAGATACATAAGATATATTATATTATATACACACTATAATATTATACTATAGAGTATAGTTCATTAATAAGAACTAAATGAGTAATTTAAATGGTGAGGATTGGCTGTTCAGAGCTATGGGATTGTATTTAAAACAGAGAAATAAGAAAAAAAAAGAAGAATATGGGTGAAAAATTGATTAGAAATGCGTGATTCAAGAAGTCATGTTTATTTGATTAATGAATTACATCTTGAGCCGCTTGATTGCAATAATTATTTACGAATGAATGAATTAACTTACAATTATTTACTGGAATTAGTTACCCTATTTATTAAGAACCAGGACACAAATATGTGAAAATCTATTTCTGCACAAGAAAGGCAGCAACATTGAGATTTTTGGCTTCTGGTTGTACAAAACACAGAACTCCAAAAACTGAACTGAAAAACACCCACACACACAACAGTTTACTTGAACACTGAACACTGAAGTCGTTCAAAAATCAAGATGCATTTGATGAGTTCATGCTTGACTTCAGTGTTGGTTTCAGTGTTTATTTGTCCCACACACTATCATGCTTCACTGAACTATAAGTTTGAACACTGAACTGTTGCATGAAGTGTGATCGTGAGTGGGGCCTATAATACATAAAGCTTGTTTAGTAGAACGCACTAATCTCAGGAACTACTGGGTCGAATTGAAAAAAATGTTTTTTGTTGGATAGCGCATTTATCGAGGAAGGCAATAGGCTATATAATATCACGCTACGACCAATAGGAGCGGAGCATCAATGAAAAATATTGCAAAATGTAACTCAAAATTTGTTCGTCCGGCAAAAACTTTTGAACGGTAACTCCCATCGTCATGAAATTTGGATACAACATTCATCTCGGTAAACTAAGATGAATGTGCGTACTCAAGTCCCTCCCCCTAGTCGTTCTTTCGCACCCGGGTGAAATCGAGCGGAATCGTTAGTATCTTATAAAAACTATCCAAAAGCAACATTGACTCTCGTGATAATAGCAGCTAATGTTGCTAGATGGCAGTAATGTCGATGTGAAATTGAGCAGGTCTTGAAGACAACAACCCCTGATTGGCCAGTTGCTCGATATAAATTTTCGCTCACTAATCATTCTATTTTTGTCGTTTTGAACATCGAAAGAATTTTTTTAAATGATTAATTCATTCCTGAGTTTAACCCCAACAAAGACTCGATATACATTTCGCTCACTGTTCATCCTGATTTTATCGTTTTCAACATTGAAAGAATTTTTTGAAATGATTAATTAATTCTTGAGTTTAACCGCAACAAAGACTCGATATACATATTTTCGCTCACTGCTTATCCTAATTTTGTCGTTTTGAACATTGAAAGAAGTTTTTTAAATTATTAATTAATTCTTGAGTTTAACCGCCACAAAGACTCGATATACATATTTTTGCTCACTGCTTATCCTAATTTTGTCGTTTTGAAATTTGAACATTGAAAAAATTTTTTTAAATGATTAATTAATTCTTGAGTTTAACCGCAACAACTAAACTGCATATACACAAACTTTTCGTCTATAATATCAGTAATCAGAAGGTCGATTTCTAGCCGAAGCCGAATACTTAAAAACCCTAAGAAATTCAGTTTAAATACAACTGCTACAAGCTACAATTAATAATATAAATGATTTTCAAACTTTTAAATTTAAGGTTTACATTGACTATATAATATAAAAAGAGAATTTTAATCGTTTCTAGATGTCGCCACGTCCATCGCGCTCTCGCTCAATCGTAATAGTTCGTTCAATTTTGGCGCTTGTTATAGAAACCTTCGGCTTCCGTCAAAACTTCGGCCAATTTTGGCCGAAGCTGAAGGTCTCGCCGAAGGTCGGTTTTTTGGCCGAAGCCGAAGCTTCAGTCGGACACTATCAGTAATATTAGTAGAAGTTTTGTTCCAAAATATGTATTAAAGGAGATTTATTTGGTTGAGGAACAATAGAAATAAGCTTTACCAAAGTATCGATGGTGGCCAACGTTTCGAAAATTATATTTTCATCCTCAGGGCCTCAATTTACCATCTCAATTTGCATTGAGACCCTGAGGATGAAAATATAATTTTCGTAACGTTGGCCACCAGCGATACTTTGACTTTGGTAAAGCTTATTTCTACTTTATAGAGTAGCTACTGTTTGCTACAATTGTTAAGAAACACCCATTGTTACAATGCTATCAACATAGAAAAATTAGTTTATTTTTTCAAACAATGTCACCGTCGGGATACGAACCCCGAATCTTTCCACTCTCGCGGCAGACTGTGTTACATTACACCACAGTGACACAACTATCAAACTATCATTCTAATATTTATAGCATTGGTAACTGATTTTTTCACATCATGCGAGAGCCAATTATCTTAGTTAACGCTAGATATGAACCATTACAGTAGTGAGAGCTATGAGTGAATTTGATTCACTCATAGCTCTCACTACTGTAATTGTTTCCTTACATTAAATTATTGTTTGAAAAAATAAACTAATTTTTCTATGTTGATAGCATTGTAACAATGGGTGTTTCTTAACAATTGTAGCAAACAGTAGCTACTCTATAAACAATATATTATAATAATTACTAACTGTAACTAAACTCATCTAAACTTATTTCTACTGTTCCTCAACCAAATAAATCTCCTTTAATAACTATCAGTAATGCGTGTTAAGAATTCCAAGTACGCCACTGTTTCCCAGAAAGCCATTTAACTAAGATGAAAGGCCTTATCTCTGGTCGACAGAGATTGCACCCATCTCTTTGTGCGTCGGTGTATGTGTGTCCCATCCCCTAGAGTTCGAATGTATGTGTATACATTACCTATATATATACATTATACATAGAAGTTGTATGTATTCAGGAATACCAACCGCCCCCAGTATATCATATCTACAGCTAGAGTTACTCTCCTCGCAAGATAGATGTTGCCGGCAACATGCAATACTCGTCATTATGTAGATTTAATCTAAGAACGCAAATCAAACCACCATGTCGTTTTGATATATACATACCTACTGGTGATGTAACGAATATCCGCATATTTTTTGACATTCGTATTCGTAAAAGGCATGCGAATATTTTGAGAATTTAAACCCTAGGAGCTGCAGTGTGTTCCAGGTAACAAACCGGCTCCAATTATAAAAAAAATATCAGAAAAAACATTTTTTTTATTGTAAAAATAATACATATTAACACTTTGATCTAACACTTAAAAATTCAGTTGTGTTCCAATTTTGACACTATAGTTTTTAAATTTTTTCATATGTTTGAATTACTTTTAAAAATTGTTATGTTGTGACAATTGCACATACCGCTAAACTAGCGGTATGTGCTTTATTATCGCTTTGTGCGTCAGAGCTGACTTTCGTTCATATAAGAAGTTATATCTAAGTTAATTTCACACGAAATCCATTCAAATTGAAGCTTTTTGAAAAGAGGAGATTCTAATCTATAAAATAGAACCATTTTTAAATCAATTTGAGTTCATAAATACTATTAAAATTGTAATTGAAAATCACAAACAGCAGTTGTCGGTTGGTCTGTACGTATGTACGTACGTATGTACGTACGTCACGACTCTACAGATCGCAATTTTGGTCGGATTGCCTTGGGTTATATTTTATTCACTTTGTTTACTATCAGACCAGAACCCTATTTAAATTCACTAAAATGTGTTCAGTAGTTTAATTTTTATAAACAGTTTTATTTTTTATTATTTTTGACAGCTAATAGTTTAAAAACAATATAATAATTGCTGGCTAAACATAGTGTAATCCATAAAACAAGTGCTACACTTGTATACCGTGATAACACCACTATACGTATTAGGCAGCCGTGGCGTAATGGTTATGCCGTTGGATCGCCAAGGGCAAGGTCCTGGGTTCGATTCCTTACGATATCATTGATATTTTTCTTTTTTTTTTTCTTTTTATTTTGTTTTATTTTATTCCACTTGATATTAATTATATATTATATTATGTATAGTACTTAATTTTTTTTATTTTTGCAAGCTTAAAAAAAAATATTTTTTCAATTTTTAATTATTTATTTCTTTAAATTTTTAAATCTTTTTAAATTTATTAAAAATATTTTTTAATTGTTATTTTTTTATCATACAGTGGAAAACTTGCGGGATGTGCACTTTTGGTTTTGCCAACTATATTGCCTTATTAGATATTTGTACGGTGACACAGAGCACACTGGGTATGTATTTTACACTGGAAAATAGACTGCTACACCCGTCTGGCTATAAAACGTTCCGTAGTAGGTATACGACGGCTTCAGCCGTCGTGTCAAACTTTTGAAGTCTTGTTTATGACGGTTTAAGCCGGTTTGTCCGTTAAAGTGTTAAATAAGGCCTAGTTTATATGAGAGGCGTTCAACGCGCGTTGGGCCAACGCGCGTTGAACGCCTCTCATATAAACTAGGCCTAAGACAAAAAATATTAATTTCGAAGCATTTTTAAGAGAATAGTCTTTTTATTATTCCTTTTTTAAAAAATTACTTGTAACCTCGCAATTATGTTTTTTATCAACCTTTACTTTGTACCATTTTGCTTTTTTGTAATTATTGAATTTAAATTGTATTTGTTTATAGGGTAGCAAAAGAACGAACCGTTTGTGTTTTATTAAAAAAAAAAAATAAAATAGTTAAATAATTACAGTCCGACCTCAGTTACGTAATTTTTATGTGAATTTAAAATATTTTTTTGAGTATAAATTGATATACCAGCATCGAATACCCTGCTAAATTTTTTTCCTGATCTGTTTGATCCCTATTTTCAAAACTTTTTCGTTTCACAATATTCGTGGATCTTTGGTTCTATTTTTGTTTGATTGGCTTATGAGCGACATTTGTCTGTGATTTTGATATATTAATTTGTTTTAATTATAATATACTTGTTTTAAGATATTCGTTTTGTTTTTTCGCGGCGTTCCCTTACCTATTTTCTTATTCCACAACGCCACAATTTTAGGTAATAAAGCTTTAAAATTTAAATTTAGTATTGATAATCAACGTAGTACCCAAAATCACTACAAATGTGTGCGTGTGATTTGCGTGGCCAATCAGCTGTCAAATGTTAACCTTGAACAAATTACGTCAGATTTGAAAACTGAATAATATTATTGCATTCGCGAATATCGGCGACAGATATTCGCAGTCGCATTCTAAAAATTGACATTCGTTACATCACTAATATTACATACCATCCTGAATACATTTATACGAGGATCTTTTCAGGCTTAACTATATCAACACTGAACTAAGCGCTCGTCAAAATACAATTATTTCGAATACTTATTACAGTTTTTTTCGATCAGGACGAAATCTCCCTCTACTAGCCGCATGCCATTTTTTTTTAAGTGATACTTCTTTACGCACCTTAGGAATGAATTGGACTCATAAAGCTGAACAACGGAAACGTGCAACGAACATAACCGTAGTTACCCAAATGATATGTATATTTTATCATTTTCTTATATTGAAGATGTTTTTTGTGTTTAGACCACGAAGTCTGTAACAAGGTAACAGCTCGTGCTTAATGGTGGACCCATATCTATCGCATGAATCAGTATGGCGTCAGCTACTGGGTAACGCACACACGTTCATGGTTTACATGTATGTAGTGTCTGTAAAGTTAAACAACTTTGGTAACTATAACGAAAACAGGTGGAAAGAATCGGAGTTTTCCCAGGTAGTGATAACAGCGCCAGAACATGATCCGTCTCGAAACACAGCAAGCATATAGGAAGCTAGGTCTCCTGGTTACAGACTTCGTGGTTTAGACTTTTTACTTCTGTAGTTTGTAGTGTGAAAAATATTATTCTTAAAATTATAGTGCTTCTTTATCACTTTAGGATTCATTTAAAACACTTTTCAAAAAACAGTGTAGCCCATTACATCATTCAGTGATCAGTTGCAATTTGATAACATTGATATAGATTTGTTTTCACCGAGTTCATTTTGAATGTGCTTAGTTACGGGTTGCAAATAATGTGTGTAAAGCGATATGTCCATTTTATTTAGAGATGTGAAAAACGGGTCTTTTTAGTGATCTGCATCTTTGCATCTGGATCCCGAATGTGAGCCTACTCCCTGAACCGGTTCAAAAAGAGCCGAGTTCTGAATATTTTATTCGAGTCAATTGAGCCACTGAGTTAGTTGAGTCAATCATATCACGTAATTATTATGCCAGTGACTGACTCACATATTATAAGGCGGGGTTTTACAGGTTGCTACTTGCTATGTTACAAAAAGCATATTACAATATTATGTAGTTGTGACTTAAGTGAAACACTGTAATAGCTGTAGGTACCTCCTGTGCGTAGTGTGTACCATAGCCAGACATATGATGCATGAGTCATTTGAGCTGACAGATACATATTGCTTCTGTGTGTTAAGTGTTTCACTGAGTTATGCGGATCCGTTGATCCGTCGGCTCAAAAAAAAGTGAGTCGGCTCTCACGGATCTTCTGTTGGAGTCGGCTCTTTGAACCGGTTCAGATCTGAATTACCCGACACTACTTTCATTTATTTATCTGAGAAAGATACCAACAGACATGTTGGAGCAGTCCTCGTAGCCCAAATACCAGATTCGAGTTACCAACAAAATGTGTTTCTTCGCACACCAAACAGAAAACGGTAGGCTGAGATTCGTTGTTTCAAACACAAAACGCTCATAGTGTCTGATGGCAGATCGTGTTTATTGTCGAGATAAAACGACTGTTCGCCTACTTGTATTGTACAACCAAAATAACAGTCGAACTTCCCCTATATTATACAGTAGTTGCATTACGCATGTGCAATACAGTCATCGTGTTATCGTTACATCCCATCGCGGATTATCTTTATCTTTTGTTGCAACTATATTGTTGCACCGTTTTATCTTTAACGATTGCACTTTGTTTTATTGGATGATGCAACGTTATTTCTCGGGAAAACTCCAGAACCTTGATAATTGAAATCAGAGCACGTGAACCTATATAAACCCGAGGTGGGATGGTTTTTTAAGCAGTCGAATTTGAGAACTTTATCTAAACGAGAGAAAAAAAAATTTCAAAGCCCTAAACAAATTTTTGAATAATAAATGATTAAAGACTTGCAGATAAGACATCAGGAGGTGACTTTAGACAAGCAATATCCGACGTTTTTTTCTGAAATAAAAGAGTTACAGACATGGTAGTGATTTTAAACAATATTTGAGAAGTTTTTGACCTTTCTTAAAAATGACAACAGTAAGGTAATACCCTCCAAATGAAAAAAAATGCGTATAGACCTAATCGATTCAGCGTACTTTTTTCTATAAAACACTTTAATATTAAGCATATCTGAGATATTTATATATTCCAAATATAGCAAATCTTTACATATTTTCATGCGTTTTGCAAATCTGCAACTTTCAAGATACTAAGCTGTTTTTGACCCATTCTACATTAACTGAGCTAATAGAAAAAGTTAAGCTGAATCGATTCCGATAATCTGAAACCCTGTGTCACGTTCAGTTTCTGAGATATTAGCGTTTATTTATATTATTAGAGAAAAACTTAAAAACGCTATAACTTCTGAACGACTAATGACACAGAGGTGATCGTGGTCCGAATCGATTCAGCGCGATTTTTTTATAAGAATAACAGCTCAGTTGTAAATCGTACGTAAACAGTATCTAATAGATTTATGGGTTTTTTTAAAATTGGAAAAAGTAAGAAGGGGGACGCTTTTTTCAAAATTGGAAAATTAATAAAAAAAATCGCTGATACCTACAGATGAGGGAGTGGTCGAAATCGATTCAGCGCGATTTTGTCTATAAGAACAACCTCAGTTGTAAGTCGTATAAACTATATCTAACAGATTGATGTTTTTTTTTTAAACGGAAAAAAAATTTGGATACCGGTGGGTTAACTTGTTATTAGAATTACCAATTCTTAGTTGCAGAAAATTATTTATCTCTAAAGTAACTTCTGGAGTTTTAATCTTCATTCTTTAATCAATTTGCGCGTACAGCTGTTGTTCTCACACTTAAATAAATAATTATATTTTTATTTGAATATGGCAAATGTGTGCGTGGAATATCAATTCGGTTTTACATTAAAACAACAAATCATTATCGGCTAGTTACAGACTGACCGTCGCGTCTGCTACGGAAGGTCTCGTGTCGCTGTGTCCGAATATTCGTTAAAATCTACTACATGCTTTGCATATTAATCATTGGACTTGTCTAATGAGATACTGCGGTCCAACAGACGTTGCAATTTCGATAAAAAAATACAGATGCTTTGCAGATCCGGTCTTGTCAATTGTATTTATTAAGCAGAACGCGTACTGAATCGACTCGAAACGGTTTATTTTTTATTGAGGTTTCTGTCTAAAAACATTTATTTTTAGTCAGTCATAGTTAAGCCTGAGATATGTTCGGATTTCGCCCGGACCATCCGGGTTTAGAGACTCTATCCGGGTTTCTGTCCGAATATTTTGGTTTATCAGAATTTAAAAACCTATACCTTCAAAAATAATGCGATATATGACATAGGAAGATTTAGACAGCGGTTGTTTTCGTATGAAAAAAAAATTGGTTGTCTGTAAAGTCGGTTTACGGACGATAGTTTTACGTGATAACGTATTCCGCTCGAATATCATATTTAATAATCACGCACAGGGTCAGGCGGAACGTTAGGAACGTTACACTTTTTCGTGATAATAATTATTAACAAAATAATTCAATTATAGTAAAAAAGCGTGGGGTGCTTGATATTAAATATAACAATTATTTCATTGGTATAGCTATTTATAAAATTAGAATTATAATGAAAATATAATAATTGGCACCCCACGCTTTTTTACTATAATTGAATTATTTTGTTAATAATTATTTTCTACTTTTTAGTTCGGTTTGCTATTAAAGCGTATTTTTAGTTTTTTAAACTATAATTTATCTTCTTAATTTCTAGTCTCAAAACATCAAAACATTTTTTAAATCAAATTTATTTTTATGAAATAATTGTATTGTCATCATCATTCCTTTACATACAGGTCAAGCTAATATAAGCATGTTTTTTTTTTTTATTTAGAAAAATAGTGCTTCGACATCAATGGTCATTAACACATTATACATTATAGGTAGGTATATAAGTTCTATAGTTAAAAACCAGTCAAGTGCGAGCCGATCTCGCGTGAAGAGCGTTCCGCATTATTCCGTGTTCGGTGAGAATTTTAGAAGTTTAGTTTAGGCGATATGTCGATATAGGTAAGCGTTATTGTATAGCAGGTGTTATAATTATTGTAAATAAAGTACTCGTTATTGTGTTCTAATAATTACTAGAGAGCGGTCCTGTCCTCGGGTAGGTATGAATATTTGGCCAACTAAGTACACTTTGCATTTTCACCTGCTTCCGTTATATGTATATGCGGCATAATATAGCCAATCAATTACTTTATAATAAATGATGATGTGCCGGATGAACTTGGCGCTCGTGTGATCATTTCCATCATTAAATGACCTGCCAGTTCTCGAGTTATATTGATCTTCAGTCCCGATCATTGACCATTGTTATCGAATAGAACATCTAACATAAAATGACAAGAAATTCCTTTTAATTTATCCCCCGACAAAATATCCGATCAGCAAAACTGGTGTAGAATTACTATCTCACTTTGTATACACGACCCCGTAATTGTTTTTTAAAGAACTTCCCCCAAACGCACTCCCCTTTTTACTGCGCCACAAAAACGACATCGCATCGACACGATCCAGTAATTGTTTTTTTAAAGAACTCTCCCCAAACGCCTTCCCCTTTTCATTGCGCAAAAAAAACGCCATCGCATCGACACGACCCCGTAATTGTTTTTATGTCGGGCAATCAAGACACGCATTACCAGGTGGTAAATCGAAACTTTTCCACATCGATGATGTGTTATAGATGGCAGACGTAGATTTTGATCCTTGAATTGTAGTGTGAACTTTAACGAAAAATCTCCGTGGCAGATGATCAATAAATGAAGCAATACGCTTTAATATGTTATAATGTGTAATGCTTTATAATTTATATAGTAGGAGAGCTATCAAACGTTTAATAATATCAAAATTTGGACTAAATATGCCATGATCTGTTATGAATACCCAGTTCTTAGGTTTAAATCTGAGATCTCGTGATGTGTTAATTTGATTTACTATTAAAAATAATAATAAATTTTAAAATCGTAATTGACACTGTTCAAATAACTCTAGCAATTAGTAGCCTTGAAGTAAATTTAAAAAACTGGATATTCTATATTGTTTATATATTCAAAGGAATAATCCATCAGCAGGTGAATCCACCAATCATTAGACTACCTACCTACATTTTTTTTGTAACTTATGTAAGACATCCGACATGTCATAATTAATAAATAATATTTTAAAACTCTATTAAAACGTCTATTTATTATAATTTTTATTGCATCTTTATTTCCAAGTTTTTGTTTTTAAGTGATGTTTTTTTGTAATTTATGTAAAATATCCTCAAAATTAATAGTATTTTAAAACTTTACTAAAACGTCTATTTATTATAATAGGTATTTATTGCATAATGTAGTAGAACCTCTAAAAGTCGAACTTCAAGGGAGACGCAAAAAAATTTGAGCTATAGACTTATGAAGGATTTCGACTTAGGCGGATTTTGTAAGGAAATATTCGACTTGTATAGAGGTTAAGATTCATTCTAATTAATTTTTTTTTCGAGTTATGGAGGGAAAATATGTACTGAAATGTCGTGTAGAGACTCTATTTATTTATTTCGATCTATAAAGGATTGAGATTTCGAGTAATGGAGGTTTTGGGGCTTGAAAAGAAGGCAACAAAACATTTTTTTGAGTTTTGGTGGCTTTCGATTTAAAGAGGTTCTACTGTATTACATTATTTAAGATTGCAATTTATAGAAAAGTTTTGTTCAACTTTTAATGATCGATTTTTTTAATTAAAAGAAAAGATGATTTAATGTTATCGCAAAAAACTGGTGATCACCTGCAGGTATAACCAATGGTGATTTTATAGTTAATAATATCACTAAATATTTCTGAGTATAAAAGTTTAGAACTTTTTACCGACGCCTTTGGTAAAAGTCTCGCGTCTTACAGCAATGTAGACACCACAGTCTGAGATACCTATTAAGTTTTTTGGGGTAGATGGGGGCGTAAAAATGTTTACACAAAAAACCACAACAATGTGCACCTGGATAACTGGGTCAGAATAAATTAACTGAATGATTCAGCCAATATTTATCACAAATTCGACATAAGCATTTTCGGCTATTGTCCACAGATAAGGACAGAGTACGTTCATATATTTTTACCAAGCATAGGGGAATAAAATCGCAATCAAACCATTAGGGTGCAAACATACTTCTGTCTTTTTTTAACTGGTAAGAGTTCGTTGATTCTGATTGGCTAACGCCATAGATAAAGAAATAAGAGTTTTGATAAAGAGTGATATACTCAATGCTAATATATATAATATATATTGTCGGAATAACCAAGGAATTACTTTGAAAACAGAGACGCAGATATATTTTCGATACGCTTTGTTGCCTTCGCTCTCCGCACATTGAGTAAATAGCCAATGCTTCATATAGTAATTATTATATATGATTTATACGTACGCTACATGTAGAATATGTACATAAAAATAATACTCCAACATAATTGCTGTACATCTGTCAGATGGACAGTTTTGGAGTATAATAAATCTACATCATTTATTTGCATGTATTTTTATATGCAAAACGCGAGAAATATGCAACTGGTATCTGCATACGAGATGTCTGAGTCCTTGTAGGTGGTCTTATTTTTGACGTGAGATTTATTTTTCCGTTTTGAAATATGCCATAATCCTGAGGATCGTCAAGTCATAGATTAGTATACCTACGTTTATCCAACATCGATTTGATATATCCTATGCCATTATGAGGCGACACCGTTGTAACGCGTTGGTACGATCTAGATGTGTATGCTACAGTAAAGTCTCGATTTTCTAAAATAGCGGTACCGTAATATAGCGGCCATAATACGACGATGAATGGCGTTATTTTCAAACAAGTTCCCAAAAATTTGTTGAAAGACGTACAGCTTTTTTTTAATATAATTTTTTCGATCTTTATGGGGCCTTTCCGTCTGAACCCCTGCCTAGTAGATAGATAGATAGTTTATTCATCATAGCGTCAAAACATAGTTTGAATATGACAAGTCACAAAATACAAAATGCAAGAAGTTAGCTAGTGACGATTTTACTTATAGTATTTCCTCACACCTGAGTTCTTGTACATTCATTAAGGACACTACCTTGAACATAAAAACCGCAGTCTGACAGCTGAGACCGGAGACAATGCGTGGGTGGACTCGGTCAAAAATGTCAAACTGGAGATGTCAATTAATATAATATTTAATCTAGTTTGAAATTTCCTGAGCGATAAGACGTTCAAGTGCCCTTGAGCACAAAAACTCAAGTCAAGCATTCGTACCGGGGACAACCTCCGTCTGGCAGAGTTGAACATGTCTAAATTCTTAATTCCCTCAAAATATTTCAACAGGCTGATTTTTTTAAATCTAGTACATCGAATTGTTGCTATTGTCAGATTTGAAAAAAAAATCAGTCTTGATGAAAATTTTGACATGTTCAACCCTTTGCCAGACGGAGTTTGTCCCGGATACGAAATGCCAGAGTTGAGTTTTTGTGCTCAAGGGCACCTGAACTTATCGCTCAGGAAATTTCAAACATGATAAAATATATTAAGTGACACCTCCAGTTTGACTTATTTGACCGGGTCCACCCACGCATTGTCTCAGACTGCAGTTTTTACGTTCAGAGTAGTGCCCTTAACGAATTTACAAAAACTCTGGTTTGAGGAAATACTATAAGTAAAATCTTCACTAGCTCCCTCTAACTATACGCTAGGAAAGTATCTTTGACACGCGACCTTCGCACCATCTCATGTTTGATTTTTTCAAAAGTGGTTCACCCAAAACTTACAAACACATGGAAACCTGCGTTATTCTTAATTATAAAAAATATTTACGCAAAATGTCAGTAAAAAACTATATAAATGATATACATTTTTAATTTCAAAATTTTTTAAATCTTATTTTTGTTAACAAAATAACAATTATGATATTTTTCATGTATTTAACAATTATTACAGATGTAATATAAAATTTATTTATCCTTGACGACGTACTTGCAGTCCATTTTTTTCCTCTCTAATTCATAAAACGGAATTGTAATTCTGGATGTTTAGTTGGTGTATCTTTACAATCAACCACACAGCACTTCCGATTTGATAGCTTCTTCCCTATTTTATTCGACAATTAATCCTTATTAAAATGCACGTATAACATTATGACACTAAGGTTTTGACTGAACTAGATTTAAAAAAAAATCACGAGAGGGCGCAAAAGTCGCCTGTCAAAAGATACTTTCCTAGCGTATAGTTACACCCTGCTAATGACTAAGGTTTTTAAAACACGTTAAAATTTTTGCAAAAATTTCATCACAGAAATAAATTCAAACAGCTGTATTTATGTATAAAAGACACCTATGTATAACATGGTTGACGCTTGTTTGTGATTAAAAATAAGCTGAATATTGTAAATTCCTAAAGATGGTTTTATTAAATTAAGTTAATTTCCCCCCTGAGGAAATTGTTTTTGTATAGAAAAAAGTTATAAATATTAATAAATAATAATGGTTTGAATATGTTTCATAATACTGGAATAGACATTATCCGTACAGTAAACAGATACTCATTATAATAAAAATGTAATTTGGATTAGAATTTCAAATTACTAACATACTAACATATGATACGCTACTCTTTTAAATTTGAATTTAATTAACGCTTTGCATAACATCAACGCATTTTTCTAATAAAATTTGCAGTGGATATGTAAATTAAAATTTGAATAAAAAGCTGCAGGGGTAGTCAAATTAATATGATAGGTATTTTAAGCCTATTATCCCAGAATTTATGGAAATATAAATATTGACATTTTCTTATAAATTTGATAATCATTTGTATATAAATGATTATAATGTCGATCAAAACAGATTTTGCATAATGTAAATTTTCAATTAATTCCGTTGAAAATATTAAATTTTTATACGTATTACGTAGTACTTGACGCAAAACGTAAGGGTGAGTGCACACCAGCAAAGCAAAAACGTTTTAGCGCATAAGGTAAAAACATACTTACTTTATACATTTTTCTGGTTTGGTGTGCAACAGATCCGTTCAAAAAATCAAAGACGTAATTTCTTATATTCGTAGCACCACTTAACCATCTTCAAATATTCTTAAAAATCATGGACAGTTCTAAATTCACTAAAAACACTGATTTATTCACAAAAAAAGCTGAAAAAATAATTATTTTCAAAAAAAATGTTAAATTAAAATAATATTCATCTGGTCTCCATGGTAATTTGACTGCTACTGATTGAAAATCGCAACGTTAACAAATGTCGGCTCAGAGAAAAAGGAAAGTTTGTATATGTCTTGTGCAAACTGACTGATTTCAAATTTTACTTTATGTTATCTATATCATTGATAACATAAATTACACCTGACTTGAATGTGCCGTTTCTATTAATCTACGCTTTATCAATTACAACCTTCAATGCTCATTTGCAGTTTGCCAACATTGATATAGATTTGTTTTCGCCGAGTTCACTTAGAATGTGATTCGTTACGGGCAGTACAAAATGTGCGCAAAGATCCCTTTCTATTATTTATCTGAGTTTAAAATATATCTTTACACATATAATGCAAACACGTTTTTGATTAATTGATATAGATCCACTGGTCCACCTTAACAATAATGTAAGTCGTAGGATAATAATAATAATAATAGTAGTAATAATAATAATAATAATAGTAGTAATAATAATAATAATAATAATAATAATAATAATAATAATAATAGAATTCTGGAACTATTCATTCAGTACTACCAGACAACTTTCAGCTACAAAGCCTGGTATAGTTCTTCTTGATAAAACCACGCGAATTATGTATGTCTTCAAGTTCTCAGCTCCTGCTGAAACGAACATAGCCGCGAAGGAGACTGAGAAGCGGACAAAATATCAAGACCTTCTTTTTGAATTTAGGAAGCAGTATCCAGAGTATTCTGTTAAATTAATTGTTCTTATAATTGGTGTTCTTGGAGGAGCCAAATCGTCACTGTTAGCAAAGATAAAATCTATTTTGGCATGTCAGCTTAATGCTGAGTCACTACTCTATCGCATGCAAAAAGCTGTGCTTATCGGGTCGTTCCGTGTACTCCGTGCGCACGACCCAAACTTACTGTAATCGCTCATTTCATGGTTTGAGACGTGGTTATAGTTGCACCTTGCTCCGTAAGTATCCCTTGTATGACGGTGACGAACTTGAAGTTATGGGTGCTTGAGGATGCAGAATTCTTTACGGAATTATAATAATTATTAAATAATTTATCGTAATTATTACGGAATATAATAATAATAATAATTATAATAGTAATATTAATAACATTAATACCTAATAATAATAATAATAATAATAATAAAAGTTAATTGTCATTCGTCCGCGATACATTAATGTACATGTTGACAGTCGAGTCAAAGAATTCTTTTATATTGTGGAAACAATTTTCTAATAACATTTTCTTTACATTCCTTTTAAAATTTCTTGTTTCTAAACTTCTTGTTTTGAGTGGAAATTATTAAAAAAATTTAAACCATAAAAATTTGGTCCGTATGTAGTCTTAGCATATTTTTGTAAAAATAATTTTTCTGGTATCATGAGTATCGAGTATGAAACTAAGAATGCTAAAAAAATGGGTAGTTCAGACAAGTAAATTGATTATTTTTGTAAACATCAGTTGGGTTCTTTATAGATAAATATGTCTGTTTATAATTTACTAAAAAAATATAATACCAATAGGTATAACATGACAAAACATATTGGTGTAACAATGAAAGAATAAAAAAGCAAAGAGCGGTCAGTAAACAATGTTGATTCTGCAGCATCACAAAGTGTCAGTGCATTATTATTACAACCTTATTAAATCTGAAACATATCATAATGTCATTAATCATTGACTTTACATATGTTATATCTAATACACGTGGGAACACATTTCCGAGATCAATGGATTGACCCAACGCACCCCCTATGCGCAGTTTCATTGTGCATTAGGAGTACAATCGTTCAGATACATTGCTAATCGACCCTAGTCCTGGTTGCGTAACAATGCTTAATCTGTACAGCTGGATTTTCTCTTTATGCAATATCTCGGGTTGCGCTTGCACTGAACAAGTGAAGATATACATTTGCCGAGTTGGGTCCGAGGAACTTACGTGGTCCTGATATCCTTATGGTCCATCCATCTTGTGTCCCCGTTTCATAATATATGTGGTTGTGATAGTTTAGTTAGTGGCTGAATACACAAGAGTGTAAAAACCAAAAGTTTATAATTAAAAAAAGATACATTTTTATTTTTCACATTCGCGATTATTTAATTTGTTTTAGATTTTATTTTTCAGGTTTGTGGTTTCTAAGAACTGCAGAAGTCTGGGAAGGCTGGCGTCTTCTTCCTGTAGTATTTCTTCCATTAAATGAGGTAAGAAATACTCTTCTAATCTATCCATTTTTGGATATATCAGTTACAAATGTTGAGCAATAATCAGCATATTTTAATTATACACACATTACACATACAATATAATAAAAATGATGGTTCGAGAGTTTTCAAATGTGGATTTTTTAACTCTACATGCAACAAGAGTAAGAGAATAAAGAATAAGTAAGTGGAAAGTTTTAGGGACAATGGGAAAAATAAAAAAAACCATATCATCTCGATGCACATGTTATGTTTATGAAGTAATCAATTTTAGAAATATGTGTTTTAGTCTTTTATGTTTATATTTTTTATATTTCAGAGTTGATAGTTGGTAGTTTCCGATTTTATTTATGAGATGATTTGGAGTTTTTCACATTTTTCAAAGACTTTTTTAGCCATTTCTTTTATAATATTAATTATGTGTTTAACATTTTAATTTTGATGGATAAGATCTAATCTTGCATATCTGGGGTCTATAATTCGAAGACATTTAACGGCGTATATTTGTATTCTATACAATAAAAATGCGATGAAAAATTTCAAGCAAGTAGGTACCCCCTCAGCAAACTAATGGCAGAAGACTTCTTAAAAAAATATTGAATATTCTCACGACAATTCTTGAATATAAATTTCTCACACTCGAAGGTTTGCGATTTAATTACGAACTTATAAACCAGCTTTGTGTTCCGGATTCGCCCGGATAGATTTAGGTTCAATAGTTCTAGAGATCATATTCGCGACAAACTTAAACTTTTCTTCTTCATAATATAGACTAGTGGCCCGGTCGGGATTCGCTCGAATTTGTAGATTGCCACCATTTTTTCGTCGACTTAAGTTGCAAAATCGATATACACGATTAAAGTGGATATAGTAAGATATCATTAAAAGATAGACATATGCCATCGGGGATTTTTCTGTAGGCCTATAAAAGAGGAACAGTTCAGCCATACATTATTTTGTTATATCTCCAAGGGATTGGGCAGCGTTTTGGAAAAAAGCTCCCAGTCGGTTTGATTTTTTCCGACATCTTCAACAATCATCATCATATTTCAACCAATTTACACATAACATTAATGGATTATACACATAATCCTTTCTCGTGAATTACTCCATTGGCGAAAACCCGTTCGGTATTTTTTGAGTTTATCGCGTTCAGACAGACGGGGCGGGGGGACTTTGTTTTACAATATTAGTGATTGTTAATGTGTCAGTCAGTTGGCACAGTGAGTCAACGTTATTATTAGATGCTGACGATGTTATGTAGGGACTCAAACCTTTAAGAGGGCGGATCAGCAAGGGACTAAACAAGTCTCGATGACTCCGGTCACGTGGCATTTGAAATGTATTCATTTATTGTGAGCACAGAGAAGTTAATCTTGCATTTATATGTACGGCAGCTAGTGAGAGGTGCGGGAACACCTTCTGCAGAGACTGGAATTGTTGTTGTTTATTGTAGTAGAAATATATACTAATGCAAATCATTTGACAGTACTAATAATCGCGATGTGGGAATTAAAGAGGCAATTTAGTATATCAAAACTATTATGCTGTTGATAATAATTACTGACTTGGAAATATTCATTATATTGATCGAGAAATGATATGAAATATTGATTTCAAACTATTGTTTAGATTTAAATCTATTTTAAAATAATCATTATCCAAGTACAATGAATTTAGAATATTATGTACTCTGAAGCATCAAAGTCAAGTCATCAAAGTTCCGCTAAATTACATTTGTCATTGAATTGTATTTGGCTGTTAAATAGTTTTGTTTGACATAAAACATTTTACTAGCGAATTTTAGATTTTAATTTTTTTTCTAATTGAAATCAACAAAAAATCTAAAAAAATTTAGGAGACTTTTTTATTTATTTTTTTTGAGAGCATGTTCAGTTTTGTGACAGTTATAAGAGCGACTGTTGACTTAGATGGGAAGTATGAGACTGTGGCTCCAGTCGATTTTTGTACACACTTAACTGTTCTTTTCGCAGTGTATGCGAAATATAGGTGTGAATTTTTATGTCGTACAACCCTCTGAACTGTAATTTTTTATTTTATTTTTTATAGCTGTAAAGAACAGCCTACTTTTGATTCGAACAATAGGTATATCATTTATTAAAATAATTTTTAATAAAAATGTTGAAATATTTCATCGCTATAAAATACACAATGATTTTTAAACTTATATTAAAAAAATCATAATAAAAAGCACGTTGCTTCTATTTTCACACACTAAACTGGCCACACGACCTCTGTGACACATTTTCTGACGTGACTTAGAACTTAGATTGATTGACTTTTGCATTAATCCACGCATGTTCCTGTTCGAAAGCTGCATGATTAGATTGAAACGCGTTGCAGACAATAATGTACTGTATTTAGAACTAGCGGCAATACATCTAGGTGCTAAGACCAGCCCTTGAATAGGCTTATATGAGGATTAGTAAAGGGTGGTTGTAACAAAACATACGTTTAGTCACGTGCCTTTACCGCCCTTAACTCGATATAATCTGCTACCTATGATTAAAGAATATACGCGGCCCTGTAATGTTGTTGCATCAACGAAAGTCAAAACAAAATAAAGTAAATATTGTTCTATTGATTTCTTTGTAATATTGTTTTTTTTAAGTGTTCGTTGAGCAAATCAATATTTGCACTTTATTAACCATTAAAAAAATATAGTTTAAAAAAAACTAAAAAACACGCTTTATATCGAACTTAAAAAATAAAAAAATAATTTTTTTTAAAATAAGCTTAAAACAATAATGAATAAATAAAAACTCGGGTCGCAGTGCGAAACCCTGCCGACAATATAGTGTATTTGCTTATATAGGCAGTGTGACTTTTGTATGAACTTAACTTTGTTTTTGAACAAAATAAAAAAAATCACCCCTTAATACACCCCTTAACACAACATATTTTTACTTAATTTTAATACTAAATATCAATTCAACATCTGTACCAAATTATATACACCCTTCAGTATGTAAATCTATATCAGTAAACTTGTGTTTTCATAAAATTTGTAAGTCCGGTTCTGTCTGGCTGATTTTTTTTTAATTTTAGCAGCACATTTTAATAATTACTAAAGGGTTAAATTTCAATTTTGAAACGATTCTGAGAATTTTTTCGGTATTTTTGGGCCCGAAAACTTTTTTCAACCCCTAAATACCACCCTTAACATGGCCCGATTGGGCCCATTTTAAATAGGCTTCGTGCGGTGATGGATTCCAACGTGTGGACAAAATTTCGTTTAAATCGATTAAGTCTGTCGAGAGTTATCGTGCTAACACATATATATATATATATATATAAATATATATATATATATATATACATATATATATAAACATTTCCAAAAATGGTGCCAAACTTCTTAGAAGGCTATGAAACGTCGAGAAAATTTGGTCCGACCCCTAGGTCCCGCCATCCCACCGACGCCAATAGTGTAAGTGCCTTATGGCAAATACACTAAAAATACAAGTATTATTGTGAAAAAAGCGTGGGGCGCTTTGTTCCACATTTTCTACATCGAGCGCGCCACGCTTTTTTCACAATAATACTTGTATTTTTTATTCATTATTGTTTTAAGCTTATTTTAAAAAAAATATTTTTTACTTTTTAGTTCGATATAAAGCGTGTTTTTTAGTTTTTTTTTAACTATATTTATTTTCCACTTTTTAGTTCTATTTATTCTCAAAAACTTGCCGAAAAAAAACAATTTTTTTTTCAGCTTGGACGGGATTAGAACCCACGACCCGTGATTCCGAGAGTTGACGTCAGCGAAGACCCGTGCATTAGACCGCACGGCTAGCCAGTGTACTTACAGAGCTGGCATATTATACCACTATATAACCCACTTGCTGTAGTCCAAACGAGTTTACAAACATACATACTTATATACATACATATATACATATATACATACATACATATATACATACATACATAATATATACAAACTTACAAGTGAAACTAATATAAAGCGTGTAAAAAGACAATTATCTCAGTTGTTGAGCCTTTATTTTTTGTAATCATTTTTCCAGAAGATTTAAAACTAAGTTGACATCAAAGACAGATACCAATATTGATGTCTATTTATTTTTATTTGAACACGAGGGCTGATTTTGCCGCTGGTATCTTTGCTGGGACTTAAAGCCGCTGCACACGAGGCTCGATTTGCCGCTAGATTCCTTGCTAAATTTGACTACTAGTTTTCTAGCGCTCGTTGTCTTAATTGCTTTTATGTGCTCGCTTCACACGAGACATCTTTTCAAGCTTGTTTTGTGGAAAGATCTGGTGCACGCGCAGTGACAGTTCAAATATAAACACCGAGCAAAACGTGTCTGTTGTCTGACTCTGAGCAGAAGGACGCCATGTTGGTTTGTGGGCGTTTGTTCATATCGCCCATGTGACTACTTTCTGATTGCTTCTTACTCAGCAAGCAGGGGAGCTAGCAAGAAAAATATCCCCTGTTCTAATTTGAAAATCTTTCTTGTGAACTAGGAGGCGAGCCCGCAGTGACATCATTTCCAGCTTCATACCCAGCCTTCCGGCCAGCAGAAGACCAAGTGGTGTTTCTAGCAGTATTTCCAGCCTCGTGTGCAGCGGTCCTTACGCTGGCTGCTACACTGGTTGCGATGATGGAAATAATGTCACTGCGCGGACTTGCGTGCGTGAACAGAAGATGGATTTCAAAATTAAAACCGGGACTATTTTTCGTGATTGTTTGTCAGCTTGTTTTCAGCAAGAACCAATCACGTTTGCAACGTGAACAAACGCCCACAAGCAAACATGACGTCATAGTGTGTATGTTCTGTTCAGAGACAATAATCGTTCACTTTTGTTAACATTCGAACTGTCACTGCGCGCGCAGTAAACCCATCTAGAAAGCCAGCTTCAAAACACACATCGTGTGAAAGGAACAAATGTGAAATACACCTATCCCCCGATTTACACGGCAGATACGTTCCTGAGAAAAACGTGTAAATCGAAAATTAAAAATTTTCAAGTCAAAACCGTGTAAATCGAAAAGCTTGCAGAAAATGCATAATTTTGCTATTTAACAGTTGTGATTTTTTTCAATATTTTTAACAAAAGTTTAATAATTAATTTTTTTCAAATTAAAATGTTTTAATTTTTTTATTTTAATTAAGCCTATTTGGTAAATTGCCATCATTTCCCTCCAAAATTTCCCGCATTTCTTCCCTCTGAATTTTACTTTAATCACAGCCGTTAATTTATAATAATCTAAATTATGCACTCACTTGTAATTTACGAATATGGAAAATTAAATCTTTCTGAAACTGTGAAACTTTCACTCAAATACAATTATCCGTAGATAAAACTTTAATTTTATGCGAAGAAATACAGACATAGTGTGCGTGTGCAGCAAGTCAGCACATAAGCTCGGGATTCCCCGTGAGCGCACGTGTTCAATCACAGTAGCATTTAGTAGAGTGCGATAAAAACAAAAAAAAACTTATTTGGAAAACCGTGTAAAAGCGAAAACGTGTAAAACAAGTACCGTGTAAATCGGGGGATGGGTGTATACTTCGATTTAAGTCCAAAAATTTTGAAAAAAAACTTATAAAGAATGGAAAATAAATAGTCTGGGTTCAGTTTTACACTCCTGGTATAACTTAAGCTTTTTTTACATTGACCAAAGCTATGCGTCTTGTATTTTAAAGTTGCGAAATTAAAAATTTTGCATATACAAAGAAATTATTACGGCACACAATGATATACACGACGTAGGGATTGTTTATTTGTAATGTTTGTTTGTAAATGTGTATTGAAAGCAAAATGTAATGCATAAATAAGCATGCGTATAATAAAATCCGGTCTCATTTTCACACCAGTAACCACAATATTGGGGGAATTAGGGGGTGCCAACCCACGCGCAGCAGCTCACATCAAATCCCCCATGCTAAATGCTTAATCCGGTCGAATAGCCCCCACTTTCACACAGAGATAACGTTGCGTTTTGTTCTCCATGTGTGTCCGTATTAGGGATGGGAAAATTTTACTTTCAGTATTTTGTTATTTTCGACTGGCACTCATTTTTTGCATATTTTCTCTCGATACTATGAAACAGTTTCTCATTTATTAAACTATAAATTGAGAATTGATTCATAAAAAATAATAAGTAATATTTTGAGTATCTACCATGAACGAAACTAGTAGTGATTTTATTTTTTGTCACGTATATCTTTTCTAATATATATTTAATAATATTATTGCCTGAAAATCTGGAAAACAAAAATTCCTACATTAAAATTTATAAAAAAATGTATATCATTATTATTTTGGAATTAAATAAAATAAATAAATAAATAAAAAACTGTCGGCGAGTAGAGAGAGATTTTTAGGTACTCAAAAATTGCAATATTATAATCCATTTCAGGACAGCGAATGACAGCCCTCAACGGATATTCTTTGGTTACTTACCTCCTTTTAGTCCGGGGGTTTTAAAATTTTATTTTATCATTTTTCAATTACAACGATTACATCCGTCGTGGGTTTTTTCAAAATTTTTAAATTTGTTTTTATTTTATTTTAAACTTTTTAGAGATTTCTTGCACTAAGAACCATCGCAGATGAATTACAAACCCTTTACAGAAAACGGCATCTGAATTAATCAAACCGTTTCCGAGATAAATGGCGACATTTGAGTGCACACACAAACAAACTCTCGCCCTAAACGCATATACCTTCTCCGTTCCGTCGTGGGTAAAAATAAAGTCAACTGATAATTTTATTGAGATATTCTTTTTGCATCGTATTGTTCATCCCTATTATGCGTGCACCCTATCTCATCCACAATAAATTATATTATCGCATTGGATAGCATGTATATATTTTAACTAACGCTCTTTTTATGTCCGGGATACAGGTTCGAATCCTGTCCCGTCAAAGTAACGAAAGTGTCAACCCTACAGCTACGGGGAGATTGTTCAGAGTCGATTGAAGAGATTTGTTGCTTGCGATGTAACTTGATCCACGATCACGGTGCAAATCCACATACAAATAATTGTCACATTGTTGTTTTAACAATTCATTTTTATTTTTTATATTATACTGGCTGTACACGGCCACGCGTTGCTATGGCTCAGTCCGGTTTGCGTAAGTTGCTGTTACCTTCAACAGACGGCGTTCCCATTGCCGTAAAATATTTTGTATAGCGTATGTTGCTTTAATGTCCAATGTGCGCGCTAATCTCAGGAACTATTGGTTCAAATTGAAAAAAAAATTTTTGCGTTGGTTAGCCCATTTATCGAGGAAGGCTATAGGCTATATAATATTACGCTACGACCATTAGGAGCGGAGCTTTAATGAAAAATGTTGCAAAATGTATCTCAAAAATAAGCTTTTATTCATGTGAAATGCACTAACTAGATATACTCATATTAGCGTTGTGAGAACACAACCTCAGGTGGCTCAATCGGTAGACTGTCAATATCAGGGTCGTGGGTTCGAGCCTCACGTTGGGCGAATATATTTTTATTTTTTTTTTATTTTCTACATTGCTTTCTTCTAAGGCTTAAATTTAAATTTATTTTAATTTTGTTTAATTACTTTAAAAAAATTATTAGTTAAAAAAAGTTTAAATACTGCTTTTTATCGACAAAAACTTTAATTTATTTAAAAATACTTGTGTTTTAAATTTGAATATTTTTTTTGTCAGAGCACTATTTTATTTTTCCTGCAAACGTTGAAATGTTTTGTTTGTTATAAATAGTGGCGTAGTGAATTTTGTTTTTATTTCAGCCTGTATTAAAGAATGTCCCAGGTGTGAATAAATCTTTAATATTATTTTTATTATTCCTCTTAAAAAGGAAAGCTATGTCATGTTTCATTGTTTACTTTAATTACAGTATTAGAGAAGACAGTTGCAATGGTCTAAAACAATATAGATGCGATTCGTAAGTTTAACGAAAACAGAACCAGTATCTCTGGACTTAATTTCTAAATATAGAAGTACCGAAGCGCTTAACTCTAGTTCTTTGGCGGTTAGGATTTTCAATACTGGCAGGCTGTTTTAGCATATTTTGTAAGTGCTTTTTCTAAAATCTGAAATAAATATCCTCTCTTTATTTAATATTGGTATCAACATATTCGTAACTAGCGGTGCCGCCCGGTTGCACCCAGGTGCAAAAGAACTAGTGGGGAAGAGAGGGACATGAGTACGCACATTCATCTTAGTTTACCGAGATGTTTTCAAATGAGCTAATAATTAGATTTATTTAATTTTAATAGTCTAGGAATAACCGGTAAATTATTATTTTTTCGGCCGAGAAAAGCATCACAGCAGTGGTTCGGTGCCGGAAAAAGTACCAGAGCAGCGTTCCGGTTCGCTCCAGTTGAAATTAACCTCTGGTGTACAATAAAAGTGTTTTCTTCTGGGAACAGATTATCGTGTACTAAAATTTATAATTTGTTCATCTGTGAAAATATGAAAATTTAAGATCGTATGCAATAGTGGGACTCCTGAATGAAATAAATAAATAGTAATGAAGACACTTGTTCGTGTAACAGAAGCGACAAAATGGAGTTTTATTTCAAAAAATATAATTTAAATAAATTGGTGTCGCAATATTTTTTACATGAAAAAAAAAGCATCAAAGATCATTTTAAAGCAGCAGTTTTGATTGTAATTTGTAACACCCTGCTTATGTCTGCTACCCTCTTCTCCTTTATACGCAACGTAATATTTTATGTTGCAAAATGGCGCTTTGTGTTTTTGTCTGAAACTCATAAAGTAACATGTAAAATATATAATATTACTGTATTTATCTGTTCGCCAAATCTTAATTAACGGAAAACTTTAATAACACACAGAGTCAGCTACTAATATCCCACCATCCACCAACAACTGACTCCTTCAAGATCGGTGATTAATTGCTCGCCACACAAATATTTACAATATTTTATCTTATAATCTTTTATATTATGGACGACGCTCTCCCTGCAATTTAGATACTGAATAATACATGTTAATTCCAAAATCTGAATTTAAATCTTGCTGGAGTCAGAGAATTATAGAAAAAATAGGATCTACACATATATTTAGGTACCTATTGTTTTTTCTCTTTTCGTTATTAGTGCATTTTTTATTTTCTCACTTTTTTTAAATTGATTGTTTTAGAAGATAGTTCTACATGTAATTTACAATAAATCATTCAGTCGTTAAATAGCGGAAACCGATCACGAAATTGGTTTGCTACCGTAGTTTCGTTCAAGATGGTTTCTAAAGATGCGTTTTGATGCCGCCATCTGTCAGTCGATGTCTTTAAATACCGTAAACTGCGTAAACAGACTATAGACTTTACTGAACGTTACTTCCATCCTTAAAAAAGATTTGAGTTACTCTCAAGTCGCGCCTATAAAAGTTTTACTTCAATAAAATAAGTATATATGGAGTATAAAAGCTATCAATCAGATATTGGAAGGAGGATGGCATGTTGTAGTTGAATGTAGATAACATATTATGTGGATAGTTGATGATGAATTCCGATGAAATGAAAGTGACGAGGGATGGCTGGATACTGGACACAGTGTTGCTCAACGTTGATTGCTAATTGGTAGCCTGGTCGACATACCTACACTCCACCGGTTAGAGTATGCAAGTTGGCGATCTAATCAACGTTAACTTCACTACCAAACAGTGGTGTAGCGTGATGCATACGTTTTGTATTTATTTTATTGTTAGAGAATTGTTTCACTAATGATCAGGGCCGGATTAACCCTGTCCGGGCCCCTAGGCAATGCAATCAGGTCTTTCCAAGTTGATGAAGGGTAACTTCCAGATGATCGGCTCCAGGCATCCTGTTACTTCAATGTCTTATGTGATATTGTAACAACATGATTACTTTGAATGGATGCTGCAGCATCGCCTTACCTGACTCGTTAGTTTTATCGAAATGGTCTTAATGAATAGGTTATAGATAATTGATCATCCAGATTTTTTGATGGGTCAGGAAAAAGAAATGAGACGTGACGTAGTTATTTTAAACTTTATCTTGTTAGGTATGTATGAAGTATTTCATCAATTGACATGGCGTCGAAAAAAAGTATAATGTTGTTGGGAAATTTAATACAAATCAAATAAAACTTTCGTTCAATGAAAAGTTTTTTTACTTGGTGCGTGCACGGGCCCCTAGGCAGTTGCCTGCTCTGCCTAATGTTTAATCCGGCACTGCTAATGATCACTTTCTGTTGAAATGTTACCGGGAGTGTAGCGTTTTCTTATACGCAAAAAAACATCTGTCTAGAGCCCCGATTCAACGTGGTTCCAAAATCACGTACAAAAATTCATTGCTTTGACTTCTTATATAACGCCTTATTTTTATATCGACAAAAAACACGATTGGTGGTGTTCTTCGCTTTTTGAACATATGTATTGTCAATTACAGAAGACACCGTTGGTTTAGAATATAAACGTGGAAAACTCAAAATAGGGTAGTTTTGTGTCCAAAAACGGATGTTTTGACAACATTATAGGTGGAAGCTTTTTACTATATTATTCCTAACGCTCTTGAGAATTAATTGCCAAAAAATCCAACAGTAGGTATAGTACCTACTTTAATTATTTCTTCCGTAAAGTCTGAATTGCCTGAACTACTATCAGTATTTCATGACATGAAGGTACTTAGCAATTTGTCAAAAGTTACATTATTTTTTATGAGTTTGGCAATAAAAAAATATTCATATATTGTGGGGGGATAAGTAAAAAAATGTATGAGTCTCATTCACATTAGCTCACGAGAGAAATGAAGCTTCTTTAGAGTTGTTTAATTGATGGGTTATCCATTTTGCGTCACCAAGATACTTCTTATATTCACCCGCCGATGAATAATTTCTCCTTTAATTTTTAACTTCCCGCTTAAAAAAAAAAAAAAAATTTTTTTTTTTTCAAAAATCGGGAAGTTATTGGTTTCACCCCGATTTTCGAAAATCGAGTTTTCGCCAGATCTCGACGTTTTGGGGTCCTAGGAAGCTATTGAAACTATTTTGGCGATGATGTCCGTAGGGCTGTATGTATGGATGTGTGTGTGTGTGTGTGTGTGTGTATGTATGTATGTAAACCTTTTATATCTTTTGAACGGAGTGTCCGACTGAAACGTGGTTTGCGGCATCTGACGTGATCTTGGTGAACTTAGACTTCCTGAAAATTTGAAACGATTCGGCCCAAAAAATTTTGAGAAATCTTAAAAAAACAAGTTTCAAAAATTTTTAAAAATTTGTTTTTGTAAAAAATTTTCTAAACTACTAAACCGATTAATTCCAAAAACTAATCAGCTCTTCTCCTTAACAAACTGCGTCGATTTCCGCAAACCGCATCAAAATCGGTTCATTTGTTCACGAGAAACCGTGAACGAAAAAATCGTAAAAAAGTGTTTTTTTAAAATGACTCTTAAAATTGTTATCAGATTGATTTTTTTGTAATAAATTACTTTCTTAAGCTAAAAAAACTGCGTCGATCGCCGCAAACCATATCAAAATTGGTTCATTTGTTCATGAGATAACGTGAACGAAAAATTAGGAAAAAAGTAATTTTTTAAAATTACTCGTAAAATTCTTATCAAATCGATTTTTTTGTAATAATTTACTTTCTTAGGTTAAAAAAACTGCGTCGATTGCAGCAAACCGCATCAAAATCGGCTCATTTGTTCACGAGATATCGTGAACGAAAAATTTTTAAAAAGTGTTTTTTTTTTAAATTTCTCGTAAAATTCCTATGAGATCGATTTTTCTGTATAAAATTACTTTTTAAGGTTAAAAAATTGCGTCGACTGCCGCAAATCGCATCAAAATCGCTTCATTTGTTCATGAGATATCGTGAACGAAAATTTCGTAACAAAGTGTTTTTTTTTTGAGCTCGAAGAGCTAAAAAATAAACTTCTTGCTATATTTGACATATTTTTGAGCGTTTTGAACTCGAAAATAGCGGGAAGTTACAGGGATGGCCTGCAGGGTCAAACTACTTTTCAAATTTTTAACTTCCCGCTTAAAAAAAAAAAAAAAATTTTTTTTTTTTCAAAAATCGGGAAGTTAAAAATTTTTTTTATAAGGTTTCTCTTATTTTTCCCCGTCGTTGAATCTTTTTGCCTTTAATGATACAGAAAGTTTCAGATAGGTTCGTCGCTAAAGAAGTCTCACTTCAAAAATACTCCATTTTCACATTAACAGTGGATACTTACATGTTGAGATAACATAATAAAGCTCTACTGTAAGTTAAGCCCTAGTCTGATTAATTAGCTGGTTGGTCTGAGAGGCACAGCAAATACTTGGAAATGAGGTGTGTAGATAGTCAAAAGATAGAGCGATATGTAACATACATTTTTGTTATAGATACCTATATTACATACTACACTCGTTGGTTGCAGCTACAGAAAATACACTTATCTCTGATCCCCTGTTCACTGTTAATACATCTTAAGTTAGCTACAGGAGGCATGCCATAAGCCAACATTTGCCATGTCTACAGTAAATATGTGGTCAGTATGACCGAACGTTGATAATTTGGTCATTATAGGTTTACTTCAGACAACTGAATTTGAGTGATCAATGTTGACCTTTGTTTTGCCATATGGTAAATGTGCCGCTAATATATTATGTCACAATGTTGGCACTTTTCGATGTTCACTACAAGCTTATATCAGGCATAACTAACGTTTGCCATGCTGTTTATGATAGAAAATGTAAGGCAAATGTATGCCAACGTTGGTATTGACTTTTGCTCGCTATAAATCTATTTCAGACAGTATGGTGTGCGTCGGACAATGTGAACATATTGAAACGTTGGTCATAGCGTAACTGAAAATTTATTCTTTGTGGTTCATCCACAAAAAAGTATTTTCGAAGAGTAATAGTACTAACAGACGGTCGTACTTGGTTCGAAGCGGACAGCGGATCTGGTCCGCTCCGTACCAAATCTGTTCGTCTGTACAGTAGTCTGCGTGTCCGCCCGGTTCGATGGGAACAGATTCGGTCGTCTGTTGCAAGATCCGTCGTACCATGTCCGTTGTCGGACCGGACCAAGTTCGAGCGTCTGTTAGTACTATTATCAGTAGGAGATAAACACGTTGTATAATATAGAGTATAGACGCTTGATAATTCGAAGAATAACAGGTCAGTATAGGCGTTGTTATTTGATAGGATTGCCATAATGGATTGTTTTTTAAGTAGTTTTGAAAAAATTAAACTAGAAATGATTGAATTAAAAAAATGTCAGGTTCGATGTACATTTTTAAAGAATCTTGTATCAATTAATTAATAGCAATATTAGGTAAGGACTAAGGACGCATTCGTCATTCTTGATTCTAGCAGTGACCAACAATGAACAATAGGCATGCCGTGTGGCGTTTACACATGATATTGGCTAGATGTTTTTTTAGCATCATAGCATTTTGATTTTGCTCTAATCAGTTTACAGTGTTTTGTTGTGTCGCTGACTTCATGCAGCAAGATTACAGCACTAACTCATTAGATTTCAATTTAAAAAATATAGAGTTATTGGAAATTATATGTTTGAGCGACTTATGAAATATTTACAAAAATGCCAATATAAACTTGCATGTCTGTTGCATATCAAGCAAACGTAATTACAGGTGGACATTTGCTATCAAATATTAATGCAATATTCAGAAATGCATGTCAACATAGTTTTTATTATTATCGACATAAAATACAGAAGTGTAAAATAAATTATGACTTTTGAGTTTGGTAAAATACTTAAGATCACTTTCTGGTATAGCATTAGTGTCTGTTTGACCATTCCAACCCACAAGTGGGAAATGGTACTAGTTTATGTCAAAGATCACTTTTCGAAATTTTACGATATCTTTTCGTTTTGAGGTCCTCCGAATTCAAAAAACATATGTGCGTCTGTTAGTCTGTTTGACTGTGAGCACGATACAGCTCAAAAGGATGGAATTTTTTTTAGAGAATCAGATAGTTTGGGAAGTTACCAACCACTTTATGACGGCCTTCAATTAAAATGTTAGAGTAACTCTACTCAGGTTGGAACAATTATTTCCATTCGACTTTTCTGTACCTATTCACAGGGGCGAATGTACATAAGGACTCATAGGGCTTAGGGCCTGGGCCCCCAAATGTCAAGGGCTCGAAAAAATTAAGTATTATACTTATATGCTACATTTTTAATATTTTTTTACAATGAGCACTTATAGTTACAGTGGAAAATTGGCAAAACCAAAAGTGCACATTTCGCATGTTTTCCACTGTAGGTACATATTATAATGAAAAAAATTGAGAAAATAGATAAAAAAAACAATTAAAAAATTTTTTTTAAAATTAAAAAAGAAAAAAAATATATGAGAAATATATTATATATAATATATAAATATCAAGTGGAAATAAAATGGAATAGAAAAAAGATTTCCATTAATGTTGACGGGAATCAAACCCGACACCTTGCCATTACTGGCCTTACGCCTTAATCGCTTTGCCACGGCGCGCTTGTACTGTGTCGCTGTTCTCGTCGTATATAGAAGTATAGTACTTATTCTACGGTAATATACTACACTTTTCAGTAATAATTTTTGTTTTGTTTTTTTTTAACTTTTACCTGTCAAAAATAATAATTTATAGATCAGAATCTCCTCTTTTCAAAAAGCTTCAATTTGAATGGATTTCGTGTGAAATTAACTTAGATATAACTTCTTATACGAACGAAAGTTAGCGCTGACGCGGTATGTGCAATATTCAATTTGAATGATTATTATCATTATCATGTGTGAATATTAACAACTTTTGGGTGACTTTTGACAATTTTTTGGGTAAATTTTGAATTTTTTTTTGGTGAATTTTGACATTTTTTTTGATGAATTTTGGAAATTTTGTGACTGAATTTTGAAAATTTTTGGCTGAATTTTTACAAATTTTTGGATGTATTATGACATTTTTTGAGTACTATCTGTTTGGTCAGGTCACCAGGTGTCAACTCCGATTTTATTGTTATTAAAAATAAATTTTAAATCGCATTTTAAAAAGAGACAATTTAACAAATAAAAAATGGGGCTCCAGTGAACCCTAAGTCCCGAAAAACCTAAGATCCGCTCTTGCCCGTTTCTGTCAGAAGCGTTTAGAAACAACCTGTACAGACAGACGTCTGGACGCTGTGCGTTGCAACGCGCGCGTGCTCACAACATTAGTTCGAATTGTTACGCGCCACGCTACCAAACTTCCGGCTGCGCGACGTTCGTTTGTTTATCGAGGTTATTCGATATCGTTTTATGTCATATCGAGTGTATAACAATAACGGCTAACTATACGCGTCGTCACTGCAGCTGCAGATTGAAACCGCAGGATTGTGTTAACGATACGTTAAAAAATGACAGCATTTTTAATTAGCACGTTTCAATGTTATCTTTGATTGGCAGGATTCAATGTCAACTTTTTAGAATGCGATTATCTTTAGCGGATTTGAAGACAATGTCTAAAAGTTCAAGTAATGGCAATGTTTTCCTTTAATATGTAGGTTGTGTTTTAATTTTTGATAAAATTGTCAGGTTATTTAGTTATAAAAGAAAAAGTATGAACCATATTACGAACTGACTTTTTCATGTATAAAAATATGATATAATAGTAGCATCTAGATAGGCAAATAAAATGAGATGATTTGACCCTAAACATTTCTATACAAAATCGCAAAAGGGTGCAAATTTGAGGTAACATTTATATAAGCATGATACCCAATCTGTCAATATTGCACCTTCGTGCGATGACTGGAAACTGGAAACGTTAAAAAGAGTTAAAGAACTCTGTTTCATTAGTTTTTTGCTTGTATCTCCAAAACAGTTAGTCCTATAGCTATATTTTTTATTCATAATATTTATTGTAATATTGTCTTTAAAAATAATTATCTACCTAGTGTCAAAAATTAATAAAAAAACATTAAAGTAGAGAAGTTAAAAATTTTTACGGCTAAGAAAATATCTAGAAACACCCAACATTTAAAAATAAGAAAAATTATCAATTACTTGAATGCTTCTATTTTTTATTAATTTTTAAAAATTAAAAATAAATTATCTCTAAAACAGTGTAGTGCCGGGCATCGACCCTTAATGTGATTCAAGTGAAACGTTTTTATAATCAGTCAACAATACCATGCAATAGCCTCCGTGTGCTGGACTGGTAACAATATAAACAAAAAAAAATTGATTTTTAAAAATCAGGCTAAAACTATCTCCGTATACGCTTCGAGTTCTTCTAACTTTCGAATTAGTGAAAACTGAGTTTGTCATTTTACTGGCCTATAGATTGTAATGTAATATTTTATGTGCGAGTTGCGACGTAATGGAAAAACGAGAGTCAGCCAGTATTATCAGTCACACGAGTCACATTTTTTGCGCGTCTTTTCTATAAAATAGCTCAATTTATTTAAAATACTATATTTGACAGATGTCGAATTCTGGTGCGGCCGCCGTACTGCATTTCGTTGGGTTTTTTACGAAACCTATACGCCTGCTTTGTGTCGCATGCTATCTCTGTCCATCTTATAGAATTAAACGGTAACTGACATGTCGCTTTTGGAAAATACTGTTAGATTGCTAAAATCGAATTGTTTTACTTTACACACTTTCGCTTCATACAGGCATGAAAAGCAGCTTTTTATATTAGGGTGTACAAAAAATAATTACTATTTGCAAAGAAATAAATGTTGAAGTTATCAAAAAAGTTTAATTGCATTTTTTGTTGTGTGTTATAGACTTAATGATTTTTTCAATGTTTTTTTCGTTCGATCAATTTTGAGAGATAGAGCACAAAATTACATCTGCAGGTCCATCGAAATAACAGATCACATTTGTCATCTAAGACGGTCTTGGGAGATTAGTTTTATGCTTAGGAGCGGCAGATTTCTAGGGGATAAATGCATTCAGTTTGCATTTTATTTTATTTTTACTGCTTTCTTATCGGTCCAACTGTTTCAATATAATTTCTCTTTTGTGATTCTTGCTGTTGAACAACTGTTTATAAAACAGTAATTTGAAACATTTTAAGATTCATCTACAAGTTTATGAACTGAATAATAAAATTTGAAAACGATTACTCCAGTTTGTTTTTGAAATTATCTGATGATGATTAAAATTTTAAACAAATAAGTCGGCGTTCAAATTTGATTTTTTGATATAGTGGTGTAACGGTTTGTTGGTTATATAGTAACGCTCTAAAAAATGACCAACCATAAAAAAACATTAATTTTAATTCTAAATAAAACCGTATCAGCAAGTTGGCTTTTTAATTATTTTTTTCTTGACAAGATGTAGGTACGTGTATTTTCGATGTTATCGATAACAACGTTGTAATAACTTATTTAAGGATTACTCTAGCGTGTATTCGCGAAGTTAGAAGGTTCGAGTACACATATTATGGTAATATAATAATAATACATGAAGAACTGAGACATTAATATTTATATGTAATATCAAAGAACTTATACCACATTAAGATTACCATTTTAAGATACAATTCGCGTGCATTAACAAACTATCTGTTGATCAACAATGCAGTGACGTAAGTATTGTAATCACAATGTGATATGCAACAGTGTACTTATTATACAAGCCACTCCTACAATCGCAAATACATGAGCGTCTACTGTTTAAAAATGTCACGCAAACTGCAAACACTGCTATCTCATTGGCTGTAGTAGTCTTATGTTAAAACAATTGCACGATAATAATACAACTCGATATGCATTTGTTTCTTTTTATTTTCAATTATTTATGTTAGATTTACTCGCGTCGACGAATTGTTCTTTTACCTCCTGTATTACGGAATTTGGGTGCCCAGAAATCTACTCGAGTTGACGGAATATCAGCGAGGTATCTTGCATGACGATTTTTTTATTATTGCTAAATATATTTCTGGTGATTATTAATTACTATTTAGTTTATATTAGAATGAAAATAGTAATAAAAAAGTATTTAGAAGATTTAATTCGCAATTATTCTTGTTTGTAAAATCTATTAATTTGGTATGTACTTCCATCAGGGTGTCCCACGACATGACTGGCATAGTCTGGGACTGTGTTGCTGGGGTGATCAAGTCAAAAATGTCTAATGAACATATATCCGGAACGCTATCATAACTGAGCTAGAAGCATTTGAAATTTTAAATAAGTAAGCCCGCTAATGCAGATGTTAGGTTCGGCTGTTGGTTTTGTTATTATTAAAAAGACCAGGTGGCTGTGAATCACCATTAGTATTTATTCGTGCTGATCCTGAGACTCTTCGCAGAGTTACCACTTCAATTCTAAGAAGAGCTAGACTGTATACAGCAACTGGATGGACATTTTGAGCAACTAATTCAACAAAGCGATTTCTTTTTAAATGGTTTTTAAATTAGTAGAGAATTCCTATACTACTATTTATCTAAAATTTCAAATGCTTCTAGCTCAGTTAGGATAGCGTACCGGGTATATGTCCATTAGACATTTTTGGCTTGAAATCACCCCAGCAACACAGTCCCAGGCTATGGATGTCATGTCGTGGGACACCCTGACTTCCATATCATATGATTTCGTAAAGTGTAGAAATAAGAAAATCATGATCCAAAATTGATAATGCCCAAGAGCCCGTAACATTAAAATCCTACGGATCTCCGAATAGGTCAATAAATCAGCATTGTTTTGCATCATTAGTTACCATAGAGATAAGGAACTGTTCTGTTCTCTCTCTTAATTGCAAACACTTTCACTGTTCTCTCGCGTATACTCTATTGTAATATCTCTATGATCTACAGATTGTATCAAATCAAAACGGTCCATAGAACATTATGTGTGTAAGACAGAGACGATATTATATAAAGCACTAAAACAGTAAGTAAGAATGAGATAAATGATCGCTAATAGTTACTGTGGCTATACAATCTGATAGTATCGTCTTTGTTTTCTGCAGTAAAAATTACAATTTTATCAAATGTCAGTATTCACTAGTGAAATTATTGATAAAATGGCTATTTATACTATTCAGGAAAAAACCCAAATAATTAAATGGTTTTATGGTGGTAATTCAACCGCCGACATAATAAATTTATTTGTAGCTGTCTTTGAAAACATTAATATTACAGTTTAGTTGTTTTAATTGATAAATTGGTAAAAAGATTTACAGTGTACGTAATTATTTATTTACGTAACCACAGTAACTATTAGCGATCATTTATCTCATTCTTACTTACTGCTTTAGTGCTTTATATAATATCGTCTCTGTCTTACATACAGAATGTTCTGTGGACTGTTTTGATTTGATACAATCTGTATATACATATCTAATATTAGTATAGATTGATTCTAAAACCAACAAATTAAAATTTAATGCCAAAGAATGAATGACAAAGACCACAAGTATCATGTCTTTGCGATCGTCCGGATTATAAAAAAATAAGCCGTATGCATAAATAAACAAATTATTATGCATTATTCTGTGATTAAGTTAACATTTTTTTTATCACCAACCTGTCACATTCTGGTCATTTGCATTCGCCTTTGGCTCAGTTGCATCTGTTAGCCGAACCAAAAAAGAAATAAGATGCTACCAAAAATCGATTTAACCCAAGGTTGTCAATGACGATTTAGCCGCACAGTGAATCAGAATTGTTTTTGCACGACGCTTTAAAAGATTTTTTCATATATTTGTATAGCCATAGCGGTAGTAAATGAGTCGTTTCGCACTAGTGCGTAAAATTAAAGAAAATAAATGCGATTTTTCTAATCTAATAGTAATTTCCGTGTTATTTGCCATTCAAAATCACATGAGCAACAGAGACCAACCAACAATTCAAATAGATTCCAATATGGCCGAACTCTCAACTGTATAGTCTTTGTAACTTTTGACAATTTCTTTGCAATTTGTATTTTTGTTTCGGAAAATAAAATTATTATAATTATTATTATATACAAATATATAGTTATTATGAAGTGGAAATCAGCTAATTTATAGGAGATACGTGCAAAAAATGTAGTAGGTATCTCGAATAATTTATTTAATCGAAACTGACTTTCACATCGAGTGAGTCGAACTCTAAAAGCATTACCTCCACTCCCAAATGAAAAGCTCTAAGATGGATTGACTAAATAATTTTAAGGAATTAATTTTCTTTTCTCGCTTAAAAATTTTGTAAAGATTCTACACTGCAACCTGAGTTTTTTACGATATTGGCTAAGATGACTTATCGAATTTGATGCTTGTGTTTTAGCAAGTTGCTTCAAAAGTAGGTATATATGACAGGCAGTTGGGGTCTTCGAAAAATGGACAACTGGATTACTGTCTAGCAATCCACGCGGTTAGTGGAGGGTTTAATCATATCTGCCAAGTGTCAACATTAAAATGCCATTCAGAATTTAATTTATCGATAATAATAAATAGACAAAAATTAAGTGCAAAATGTGTTGAAAACTAGTCAAACAACTTTGTAAAAATTACTCAAGCGGGCATATGACAGTTTATTTTATACGATAGTGTTATTGACATGAAAGATCTCTATCGAATTATAACGATGTGAAGTTTTTTTTTTTTAAATAATATGTTTTTAAGTATGGGATATGCTTGCAAATTGGCCGTCAAGAATATAAAAATGTATATATTTAAAATATAAAACGTTTTTAAAGTTATAGTTATACTGGTTGACCTGTGGACCAACCCGTCATGTGTTTAATTATTAACTTTTTTGAAACACTGTTGACAACAAAGTACAGTATACACTGTAACACTAGTCACTACTACCATAAGCCGTGTGTCGTGTATATAATACGTACCGCCGAGTCAAAACCTTGTTTACTAAATGAGTAGATTCAGTGTACCCTTCTAGCATAGTGTATAGATGCTTATTTGTATTAATGTGCTGACGGTAAATGCAGCTCAAAACCGATCTAAATAACACGCTAGAACTTGTGGGTCAAGTTGCACGATGTACACCGGGGCTATATTTTGATGATGACGTTTCATGTGCTGCTTCGGAGCGCAGTCTGCAGGAAACGCTTCTACACAGAACACACTCGTGATTTTGTGGTCTGCCAGTGGCTGTTAAACTTTAACGTTAATTGTGTAACTGTTACACTATTTCCTAACATTGGTTAAATATGAAACGTATTCTAGAAACCGCCGCTGTACGGCAGTAAGTTTAAAAGTTTTTTAAGTGATGAGTCAGTGAGTCGGAATTGTATTACTAATAAATTACTTATCGGTGGCGTTTACTAGTAATAATGTACGTGATATTATTACATATTCGCGAAAAAGGAAGTAGAACTGGTTCCGTCAGAGCATTGACAACATCTGTCGAGACTCGAGTGTCGACAATGTTTGCTGAAGATATTCGCAAGTGTTAAAATTAAATTAATAATTAATATATGCGAAATATAACGTATGTATCATACTACATAATAATAAGATACATACATCAATTAAAATGTAATTAAAGTATAGAGCTCTTTATAAACGAAAATATAAAGATAAGCCAACTCGATATACGCAAGCGAAAATCATAGAAAAATGTCATGATTGTGAATTGATGATGCTTTAAAAAATTGATTAATCGATTTTTTATATGCAATCCGCTGCTCACGGCTTGAGATGAACAATGACAGCGATAACAAGAGTGGAGCCTTCGACTCCACCGTATTACAATCTGGTCTCACGGTATTGAGCCCCGCTCGATAGCGACAATAGTGAAGCCTTTGGCTTCACCGTACGACATCGCCACAATGTTTGTACACTTTGAACTTTTTTGTTTATTTTAAATTTGTTCTAAACCTTCGAGGGCGTGAGCTTAACAACCCACCAAAGTTTCATCGTAATCGGATGAATGATGTAGGAACGCATAGATATTTGCATTCGCGAATGCCTAAAAAAATGGCATGCGTTATATCACTATTATGACTGGTTTACACGATGCGAGCTGTCGTCTTGACAGTAGGCAGTAGCTCAGGGTTGCCAGATGACGGATTTTTTTTCTCGTACCAGTTGCTAAATATCTCGTACTTTCAACAGTTAATCTCGTACAAACTACAAGTATAAATTTAAAGTAGGTATACCTATCGAATAAAATTTATAATTTATGCTATTTACTGTACTATTTAACTTTGAGTATACCTGGTCATATTCTTTGCGCTTTTAGCTGTCAATTCAAATGAAACAATTAGAACTGATAATGATTAACATTAGTGTAATAAGGACAACAACAAATAAAGACATTAAACGGGGATTCCCCACTCAAGTTGTCTAGTTTCATATAGTGATGAGGTAGCGCATTTAGTGATGCGCCCAAGTCGATCGTTTTGTGGTGTGTAAAGTAGGTAAATATGCAAATTCTTACACTTTTTGGCTGCGATACCTAGCGAAGGCAATTATTGTTAAAATATCGTACAAAATTGTACAAAAACTGTAAATCTCGTAATGGTACTAGATTTGTCGTACATCTGGCAACCCTGAGGCAGCTGCTCGCATTAGGTTCGTTCCCAGCACCCTGCAAACGATTTCGAAATCGTCTCCCGCATGCGCAGTAGCTAAAACGTGTTCTAACATCGCCTACTGCGCAAGCGGGTGACGGTTTCGTTACCGTTTGCTGGCTGCTTGGAACGAACTTATTGTGTACTCGCACGCCAGTAGCTCGGCTCGCCTGTGCTGTCCACATAATGCGAGTAGCTGCCCAGTTTCATGCGAGTTGTCGTGATGTTGAATCAACGTGCTTTCATTAAAAAAAAACTGTAATAACTGCCTGGCGACACTGGCGGCTACTGCCGAACGCGTCTAAACAATGCGAGTGATGTGCGAGCTGCTGTCAGGCGCTAGGCGAGCTACTATCAAATTCGCATGCGCAAGTAACTCGTAAGATACGTCCATACCTACGGTGCGAGTTACTGCACTGCACCTACTTGGCAAACCGACTTGCACGCTAGCTCGCAACGTGTAAACCAGCCATTAGTTAACACGACGAACCACTTTTATTTTTCCAAAATGTGCAAATTTTTCTATGATAGATTTTACAGTCCATAATTAGCAGACTTGTATATTTTTATGCAAGGTGTAATATGATATGAGCGTTGTAAATTATAAAATAGTATGCATATTTTTCACACTATTTAAATAGTACTACTCGTATTGTAAAATATGTACTATTATGTATATACATTGTACAAGCAAACAAAACAAAAAAACTAGTACATAAACAATAAAATGTCAGTTAGAATTAGCTTCGCTTTAAGATCTTTCTTTCATTCGAAAGTAATACCAATTGCCAAATTGAGAACAATAGTAGAATTATAAATGATCTAGCTTAGAATCTAATGGTTTCATTCTATTTTTTAAATTGTGTATTTTTTTTAAATAGGTATACTTGACAGAAATCGTTACGTGAACTAAAAGTTAAAAATCACTTTCAAATTTATTATACCCCTATTTTTCTTCCACCTCATCTAAAATTGTCATTGCAGTAATAACCTTTATTAGCCTATTAACTTTTTTGCATTGCGGTCTGTTCATTTCGTAATGCACTACTCACTAATGTACTCGACTGGTAATGTGAACACTTTTTGGTCAGTAGCTAAACGTTTAGCTGCTAAGCCCAGGGCCGTTGTTAGGTGTAGGCCGATCGGGCCCGCACCCAGGAGCCCCCAAAGTAAAGTAAGAAAAGCATGTTTTGATAACTAATTAAGTTTTTAAATTAAATAAAATAGAAACATAAAAATGATAAAAAGAGTCTCTTAAAAGATTCATGAACGTCGATCTTCTATTGACCCATTACGAATTCCTTCAGGGAGCCTCCAAACTTTTTTCGGCCCAGGGCCTCGCATGTTCTAAAGACGGCCGTGGGTCGACTACCACTTGACTAAAATACTAGCTAGGCTTAACTGACTAGCACCAGTGAACTAGTATAAATTGTAATGTCAACGTCTCGTTTTATATGTGCTTCTAAAAAAAGTCTGTTGTAATTGATTTGTCTGATTTATATCTCAAATTCTAAATTTAATGACCTATTCAAGATTTCCAAATAGGTGGAAACACTTAACATTCCGGTTAATAAATATTGTTCGGTTGACATTAAAATTGTAAAAAACGCAAGCATCTTCTATATAAACGGTTTCTTTAAGTACAGTATATTTATATAAATAAATACATAATACAGTATAAACAGTTTGCATATATAGTGACAGGGGGTTTAAAAAGGCAATAATGATGTTTCTATTCCTTCCTAGGGGGTGGTTTTTGGTATTGTGTATCAACTGGAAATACCTGTAAAATACCACTGACTATTGTATTGTATTGCTCAATAGGTGGTCGATGATTGTATTTTATGCATTCTCATCCCTAAATCTGTACCACATAAGGGTTTAATCGTAAACCATGTCTCACGCACCAACTTAATCCTTGATGCTGTGTTTCACACAGGAAATCTGCAGTTACAAGACAAACTGGCTCATGGCAGATTTTTGGAAATGTAAAGGACCTCGCTCAAACCTTATGGAATTTGGATCTCTGTTAAATTGATCGAGACTGGTTTTATTTTATAGTTTAAAGGTCACTAAGAAAAAGTATCCATAGGCGCATAGCCTAAAAACTAAAGACCAATAGATTTTAGCTGTAGATATGTTTAGCGAGATTACAGATGTAGGGATATCCATTGAATTCACAACCGTGTTCCATGTTCAACCTTTGTGCTTTTTTTTAAATAGATAAATAGTCGAAAACTAGATAATGTTGGAAGGTGTCACCCTATATAAAATGATAATGTCATATTCGGATTCAGCGCACTCGAAAACATAGGATTTTTTAAGATTGTGAATTCAATGAATATCCTACATCTAAAATCTCGTTAAACATATTTGTAGCTAAAAATCTATTGATTTTTAAGCTATACGACCGCATGGACACTTTTCCTTAGTGACCTTTAAACTATAAAATAAAACCATTTTCGATTAATTTAACCGAGAATCAAATTCCATAAGGTTTGTGCGGGGTACTTTAATGTCACGTTTATTGGAATAAAACGTCTTTTTTGGCATTCATTTTTGAGATTGATAAAGCCAAGTTGGCGGCGAGGTACAACACTGGCCTCATAACCTAATGGTCGTCAGTTCGAAAACGCGGCCTTCATGTTATCAATATGACGTTCTAACCAAGTAAACTAAGTGGTTATAGTTGATCGACAGTTCGTTCCCTCATCTACATCTCACGGAAAGTACGTTACTCATTTGTGCCACTCTTTTACGTTTCATTCATTTTATTCCCCAAATAGTCGAGGTTTCAGCTCAAAAATGATGAGACTTCGTTGCGCGTCCGTATTTTAAGATACGTAAGCCACTTTATTTTGCGGCCACAGAAATATCTTAAAAGATATCGTTTACGTTTTTTTTTTGTAGCCAAATAAATCTTATATTTATGTGAACAGTGGCTACAAGGTAATAGTCTATTATGAACCATATTGAAATTCTGTTACCCCAACAAGAGACATCATTAATTTTATCAAATTTACTACCGTCAGACAGGTTGACAGCGGATTTTGGTCATCTAATAAAAATAAAATGTGTATAGTTTTATATTTGCTAGGAACCTGCCATAACCAAGAAAAATCCAGCCAATTGGGCGACGGGACCATTCCAACTTCAAAAATGTTGACATTTCATTATAATAAAGAAAATAAAATTTCTGATATCGCGTGAGGTGACGCAGGTAATGGCTAGTATTCAATATGATATTTGCTATTCGTTACCATGGTTACCTACATAATATGTTCCACGTCACGTAAAAATTAATCAAAGCATGTCGAACTAGTTTATTTCTGACAGATCCATAAAACAAAAGAGCGGCAGATTTTTTTTTATTTTAAAAATATTTCCGAAACTATAATATTGAGAAAAAAAATTTTTTAACGAAACTTTCTTGAAAAAATAAATGGAATAATAAATCGTCATGAAAAGTAGGTATACCTATATTATATAAAAAACACCGTTATAGCATATATCTCTTCTGCGCATGCACAGATTTTCCCCAAAAACAATAGGGCTCTTCATATTTGCATTCGAAACATCCTCAAAAAATTTGGTTTCAATCCGCTCATCCGTTTGACCTGTATCGTGTTCACAGACTAACAGACAAACAGATTAACAGACGGACAGAGTTTTTTCAAAAATATGTTTAATGGATTCAGGGGACCTCAAAACGGAAATATATTGTAAAATTTTTGAACTGTGATTTTTGACCTAAACTAGTACCATTCCCCACTTGTGGGTTGGAATGGTAAAATGTAGCTTCAATTACACACTCCGTGCGTTAAATTACATAAAGATGCAAAATAATTATCATTATATTTATGGTTTTTTTGCGGGTATGTATATTTTTACAAGTTTTAATTTAATTTGCAGTGTTTGTATGTTTGTTTGTTTAGACGTCAAGTCTTGCAAGCTGTATTAGACCAACAATTCCTCTTAGTTGATTTTTTACATATTGGTTCAGTTCCGATAACAATACATTTTAGCGAAAACTAAAAAATTAATAGTAAAAAAATAAATTAATTAAATTAATAGTAAAAACATTTTGAAAAACAACTTTTTTATTTAAATGCTCTAAAAGAAGAAAATAAATTAAATTAAACCTAACCATTTATTACATTAGACAAATTATATGATATAAAAGCTGGTCCCGAGATTTTCCTGCGAAAATCAGCTATCTTATAAGGGGTACGCGTAAAAAATACAATAGACATATTTCGTGCGTGATTATTTTTTGACCTCTGTAACTTTTAAAACTCGCTGACCCTCGTTTTACCGTAATGTCACACTGCGTCTTAAAATAATGTTTCACGTACTAGATACATGACCTACAATTTTAGTGTGCGCTTCTATTGTAACAGTGTTTTAATAACAATTGCACAATGCGTCTAAAATGTTGGCACCCTTTAAAAACAAGTGTGGGAGAAAAATCCCACATTGCTCTGTCAGTGTAACAGTGTCACTTTTGTAAAAAAAAGACATAATAACATGATTTTATGTCTTTTTAGTGCACTGACTGAGCAAATACAAAAGGTTATATCAGGTACTCTATATTATTAAAACGTTTTGTGTGTACATATCATATTGTGATGAGTGTCCTTTTTTAAAGAAGAAAAAAAGCTATTTTTCCTTTTTCCAGTTCTGCCAGACGACATAAATAAACGCAATGCAACACCATTGTAACCGAACAATGAACGCTTTCACACAAATATAAATATACAATCTGAAAGAGTCCACAGCAGTTCTCTTGGATCGACAACTGGGGATGGAGTAGAGTTGGGGAATAAATAACTTCACGATGAAAAAATCAATGTGATCAGCCGTCTAAAATGATCACTGTTTCAAAGTGACGTACGTTGTTCCACGTCACTGCAATCACGACGGTCGCTCCAACCGAGTATCCGATCAACGCCGATGTAACGTCCGATCGAGTGTTTGCTTGGTCGGGCGGCATTAATCGTGATCAGCCGTCTAAAATGATCACTGTGATCTGACAAGAGGTAACTACGTCCCTAACTAACGTATGTTGTTTCATGTCACCGCAGTCACGACGGTCGCTCCAACCGAGTGACCGACGTAACTTCCAATCGAGTGTTCGCTCGATCGGGATTGACGTGACAAAGTCACGATGATTTTTCACTGTGATTTTTGTGTAACTGGAATAACAGTCAATGTGATTACATAGTAACAACTTTTCCTATGTCGAGGATGGAGTAAAGAAAACATTATAGAAGCGTGGCCTAATCTCGAAATCAAAAGACATACAGACCTTTGTTTGTGCTCATTGGATTTAGCGTGTTTTTTTCTATAAACATGATGAATTTGCCAAAGTTCCGAAATATTTCGATTTTCGTCAAAAATCGCATTTTTTAAAGATGTGTGCCTAGAAAAAATTGCAAAAATAGAATTCTTTAATATACTTTTGAAATTGAGAATGCTTACAGTAAAAATACGCTGAATTCAATGAGCGTAAGCAAACGTCTGTATCTCTTTTAGTTTGGAAACTACGGCCATTCGAAGGTTTTATATGATTTTCTGAAAACTATAAACGCATAAATTCTAAGCCAAAAGACATACAGATGTTTGTTTGTGCTCATTGGATTCATCGTGTTTTTTCTATAAGATTAATGATTTTGCCAAAGCTCCGAAAGACTTCGGTTTTCGTCAAAAATCTATAATTTGTTTAAAGAGGTATGCCTTGAAAAAAATGGCAAAAATTGAATTCTTTAAAATATATTTGAAATCTAGAAAGCCTACAGAGAAACAGTAACAGCTCTTAGTAATGCAGTGTAAGCAGCAAGTCTTTAAGAGCGACGGTGTTAGAATGCTCGTCTGGCACGCGGGCGCCCTGTGATCGATAACTGGTCGATCAATTATCTTTTTTGTTTTTAGAATTGCAAATAACTTGATTTATTTATATTTTAAATTTTTAGAATTGCAAATCACTTGATTGATTTTTTCTATACTGACTCACTTATCAAAACCTTTAATGTTTCCCGTTAACCTAGAGTCTTGTTTGGCGCGAAAGAAGGTTGCATAGCACAAGTAATGAAAAAATCTGAATATCATAAATTTCTGATTTTATATATAGAATTATTACATGACAAATTTAATTTTTATGAAATAACGGTACGGAACACTCAGTATTTTTGTCTGTTCTCTCTTTTATGATATAAAAAATGAGTGTATAGAAATAAACACGTGGGTCATTTAAAAAGCCTGCGTGGCTCAGTATCTGACCCCCGGGTCGTAGGTTCGCCATCACTGTCATAGAATGCCGTTTCCATGGCTCCATGCCAGTTCCCAAGTTCTTATCCGAGAACTGGAGAAAGTATCAATTAAACTTTCGGTTTAGTATTAATACATTAAAAATATGCTATATAGTGACGGAACACTGCACAGGAACAAGAAATGCGTTCTGAAAGCCTGAAAAAATCAAAAAGAAAATTAGAACAGTATTTTGTCGATTGATAAAAACGGGATTTTTTAAAGGCTGCATCTATTCGTACAGTTACTGTACGAATAATATATAATTATTCGTACAGTTACTGTACGAATAATATATAATTATTCGTACAGCTATTAAAAATTATTATTCGTACGGGTACTGTAAAAATTTTATTTCAAGAAAAAAAATTGTACAAACGCCTGAAATTAACTAAATTCACATACAAACGTCAAAATAATTAACATTTAGGCACCATATTGTATTGCACTAAACAGTAACCACAATTATAATGTTTTATTACACTGTGACGAAATACAATTATTTTTACGACGTTTGATTTTAGTTTGATTTTAGTTTTTATTTTTTATTTTTTTTTCACTTTGAGACTGATTTTCTAAAAAATATTTATTTAATTGACTGTCAATTAAATATACATTTTTTAGAAAACCCAGTTCTATTCAAACAATTAACTATCTAATTCGCATACCCCGTTATCGTTCACCCCGGAATTGTTTTTTTTTAACTCAACATTTTCCCCTTCCCGTTTCACTGCGAGACAATTCGCATACCCCTTTATCGTTCACCCCGGAATTACAATTCGCATACCCGTTTATCGTTCACCCCGGAATTGTTTTTTTAAAAACTCCACATTTGCCCCTTCCCGTTTCACTGCGAGACAATTCGCATACCCCTTTATCGTTCACCCCGGAATTACAATTCGCATACCCGTTTATCGTTCACCCCGGAATTGTTTTTTTAAAAACTCCACATTTGCCCCTTCCCGTTTCACTGCGAGACAATTCGCATACCCCTTTATCGTTCACCCCGGAATTACAATTCGCATACCCGTTTATCGTTCACCCCAGAATTGTTTTTTTTTAAAACTCCACATTTGCCCCTTCCCGTTTCACTGCGAGACAATTTGCATACCTACCCCTTTATCAAAAAAAGCGGTGGTTTTCAATCTTCATGAAAATGTGTTTTAAGTTGGTCTCAAAGTGAAAAAAAAAAATAAAAAGTAAAAACAAAACTCATTCCGGTACCGGGAATCGAACCCGGGCCTCTGGGGTAACAGCAAGGCACGCTACTTACTAGACCATAATTGATTATGTCAAGATAGCTTTGTAATTATATATTATTCATACAATAGCTGTACGAATAAGTATATATTATTCGTACAGTAACTGTACGAATAGTCACTTCGTTTTTTAAATGAAGTGTGTTTGGAGATCTCCAAATGCTTAATTCTCCATTATTTTGGTCATTTGATATTGCATGAAAATAGGTTTTACAACCTTTATCACTGTCTTTTTCAAACACACCAAAACAACATATATAAAAAAAAATTACTTAGAAATTTATACTAGAATTATTTCTGTATTGTGTTTTCTGAAATATCCAAATAAACCAGGCGCTTTTAATAAAAAATTCATACAATTAACTAAGGGTAAATATTTACAATTATCGCGATATAAAAATCTAATATAAGAAAAATGGGTGAGAAGCAGGCTGGATTGTTTTGATTGTGTTTATAAGTAGACTGAATTTTTATAATATTTGGATATGATAAACTGGGACAGGTGAGTTTTAAATAATATTTTTTCCATCCTTAACATTAAAACCGATACAAAAGGCAGTGCAAAGTGCTATCATTGTCCTGTAAATATTATTTTACACTTTTGTTGACGTATGTGATTCAATATTGATTTTGAAAAACCCACCTTTTTGCGTCCATTTAAAACGTCATAAAATAGTAGAGCACTAAAAATACTATTTAGATAAAATTTTAGTTGTTTTGAACTTTTAGAAATATTACAAATAATGCTTCTTCAAAATTATAGAACGTAATAAAATATGGTTGTGTTGAAATAAAAGATTCGTTTTATGACTATAAAACATTGTAACTTTGACAATTTAACTTTCTGAAGCACTGCAATGAAAAATATCTATTGTTCAAAACATAATATCTAAAATTCTTTTAATGCATGTACAATTTCGCTAAAAAGCTAAATCGTAAAATACTGACAATAAATTACTCTGTCAAAGTAAATGTTTGGATTTTATGACTATAACAATGTATTTTGTGAATAAAATGCTTCTGTATTATAAGTCAAAATATTATAAATTCGTTTTCAGACCGGGATTTAGTCGGGTAGATTTTGATTTTGCAACGAAGTAATTAAGAGTATCAGATTTCAGATATTTCACTTAATTTAGTTCAGAATATATAAATAGCTTTGCAAGTCTCACGAAACAAGTAAACCATAATTAAACCGATATTATTTTTTTTTTTTTTTATTTAAATCAAAAGAACATAAAATACAAAACATAAAAAGAAAAAAAAAATTGTGCATCAACTCGCAGAGTTATTAGCACTGTAGTTCAATACATAAATATATAATTGTGCTTATAATAGTGAAAGAAAAGAAAAAGATCAATTTGTGGTAGAGATATTATTTTGTTGCGAGTGTTTTTTAAGTGTGTGATAATATATTCTAAAATATTCATATAAATGATATGATGTAAAGGTCAATTTTGATCTAAATTAAAGGTCTAAGGTAATTGAATAAAGATTAATACAATGTTGATCAAAATAGCTTTGCAAATAACTTATTATATTGATCAAATTTTTAAAAGATAAAAATAGTTACTGCGGGTTATCCTTAGAAGATTGACATATGCTCTCGCGGATTTTTCTGTAGGCCTTTTTAAGACCTACAAATCTGTAATAAATTAATTTGATATTATATCTCTTGTGGTTTAGTCAGCGTAAAAAAGCACCTTTTTACGACTTGTATACAAAACATTGATATTTTATACTATCTTTATAAATTTAATATGAATGTATTATACACAAAAACATTCCGGAAGAAATTCTCTAAACAACGATGAAAACCAAATCAAAATCCATTGTGCAGTTAAGAAAAACAAAGCAAACATACAGACAGACGCAGATAGTCACATTGTTTTATTTGTACTATTTAAGCATCAGGAAATAGTAGGCTTTTAAATAGTGAAAGATCAGTTTCTGAGATTTTTATAATATTGGTATGGGTCACATAATAGGTAGTTTGGTTGCCAGTCTCTAAATTTTAGAGAAACGAAATAATTCCGGGAATATTTTCATTTTAGAGCACGAAAATTATTCCTGTTCTTAGGGAACATTTTCAGTGGAGCATCTTTGATGCCAGAGGTATGTTGAGGACAGAATACATTTAAAATCGGTAATGCAAAATTACTGGGGGGTAACTCACGTATGTTATATATTATGTAAGTTTGGAGCGTTCACATTGATTATCTATAATCTGTTATCGCGCAATCTGATTCGCAGACAACGGTCGTCAACTTAAGATGGCTGCTGCGATACACCGCGTCAACGGGGGACGGACGGACGAAAACAACGACGCGAACGGTTAGAAACCGTATTCAGATAGCGAGGCGTTTATGGTATCGGAAAAATGCAATTTTGCAGTTGACTGTTTAGAACGTTTTTCATTAATAATATTATAGGCAGACATTTTTACAAGCTTTTATTCAGGTGACTTCTTGCATGTCGATTTTGAAGAACTTCCATTTGATCTATCACTTTGAAATTTAGCACACTTATGTAGTAACGATGACAATAACAATACTCCGAGAACCATGACCTGATGCTGCAGTCCGGATAGTCAATTAGTGATGTGCCGTATCGTTAAAAATGTATATCCGCGGATACGGATCTGAATACGGATTTTTGATTTCAATATCCGCGGATACGGATACGGATCTTAACTTTCTTAGAATACGCGGCGGTAAATATTGCACATCGACCTTTGGAAAGAGACTATCTGTTATGTTATTGACCTCTTTAAGAGTTAACTCTCATAACAGATTGTCTCTTTCCAAAGATCGATGTGCAATATATCATTATAAAGATAGTTGATTTAGTACCTTTGAGTTATGTACTATTAGTATGGTACTCACTACGATAAATGTTTGCAATATAAAGGTGCCAAATACGATTTAAAAAAAATAAAAAATAATCTGAATTGGAATTTAACAGGTTTTCATTATTACCTAATCACCTATATATATAAAATTTCATCTATGAATTAAAAATTAATAAGGTAAAAGATCCGCCAAATACTAACGGATACGGATCTTTCTTCTCCCTCGGATATCCGCGGATACGGATATCCGGCACATCACTATAGTCGACTCATTATGCAACTTTTTAACAGCCTATTCCAGGGGTGGCGAGCCTTTCTACATCTACGTGCCAATTTTTATCAAAAATTTTTAATGTAAAGTGCCGATAAGCAGCCAAAGAAATTTAGTTGTCAAAAAATGAATCAAACATAAATGAAAAGAACAATTTCGATAATACACTGAGCGCTATGAAACTTTTTTGTAATTATTATTTTTCGACATCTATGGCATATTTTTGATTATTTCGATTTTAAACCTCAATGAATGCCGTGCCCATAATAATCTGTCGCGTGCCACCTGTGGCACTCGTGCCATAGGTTCGTCACCCCTGGCCTATGCGGTAGACGTACCGCGTTTGGGCTCGTGTTGATTGGCAGACGGTTCTGATGATAATATATCCTTGCTACGTGTTTATTGAGTAGATAACAAGACAGAAAAAATAAAATATAAGTAAAAAACTATTCAGAAGTAAGCTTTTATTAAAATTTTAAAACAAGAAAATGACTTACAAACAAATTAATATACCATTTGTAGATATGTTCATAAAAATTATAATTTAAACTTCTCGTGAACAGCTTTTAGGTCATGTCAACAATGACGAAATTATTTAATTTGTTGCATTGTTTGCTATTTTATTTGTTGCATAGTTTGTTATTTTCTTCGTTGCATTGTTTATTATTTTATTTGTTGCATTGTTTGTTATTTTCTTCGTTGCATTGTTTGTTATTTTCTTCGATTTAGTACATTTTAATAAAAACGTATTTTCAACAAAATGTTGCCGAATAAATCTACAAGTTGGTAGCCGAATCCTTACTTTTTGCAAAAACACCCCGTTCCGACAGTCTTAATATTTTCGCTTAATTCATGTGATTTAATTATATTTTTTCTTGCCAGTTTGTACTATTAACCTATGAAGTATCATAGTACTGTATATTACACTGTAACGATGCCGGCCCTGTGCAGTGACATAATTTAATTTTAAAACAAATTATTCTGTAGTTATGCAAGTGCCCGGCATCCTTACTTTCAATTTTAAAATTCTCATTTATAAAAATCTAAAAACTACAGTTCAATATTAGCAATCAATAAAAACTTTTTAACAAAAAAATTGAACCGCCAAAAAACTGAAAAGAAAAAATAATAAATCTTTTTTAACCGACGAAAAACAAAAACGGAGGAGGTTCTCAATTCGACGCGTATATTTTTTTTTTGTTTTTTTTTTTTTTTTTTATTTATGTATGACCACGCATAACTTTTTACAGAGTAGTCCGATTTTGATAATTATTTTTTTGTTTGAAAGGGTATACCCCGAAGTTGGTCCCATATAAATTTGGTAGAAAAATTCCAACCCTAAGGGTAGGAAAACAGGGGATGATTGATTGTTCAGTCACTGATTGTAATGTATGACCACACATAACTTTTTACAGAGTGGTCCAATTTTGATAATTATTTTTTTATTGGATAGCGTATACCTCGAGGTTGGTCTCATATAAATTTGGAAAAAAAATTCCTACCCTAAGGGTGGGAAAATAGGGGTGATTTATTGTTCACTCACAGATTTTCATGCTGAGTTGTGTATATTACAATTATAAATTACATATATAGCCACAAAAAATTATTAAACCGCCGAAAAACTGAAAAGCAAAAAATAATAAATCTTTTTATTTAACTAAGTTCTATCTAAGTAGTTGAACGTATGTGACAGTCTAGTATATCTAAGTAATTTTGAGTCGGCGTCAAACCATCAATGAACAAAGATCACTAAAAGAAATAACCAAATCAAGTTAACAATGATACATGAAATCTCCAGCGATAAACATTAACATTCTAAACATGCGCTCTCCACACGACCACTCGCAAAGACGTGTGCCCTCAGTGTGCCCGTTAGGGTTGCTCTGTCGCTGATATTAACTTCGTGAACGCTCAGAGATTTCCGGCGAAGGATTGTTGACGCCGACTCAAAATTACTTAGATATACTAGACTGTCACATACGTTCAACTACTTAGATAGAACTTAGTTAAATAAAAATATTTATTATTTTTTGCTTTTCAGTTTTTCGGCGGTTCAATTTTTTTGTTAAAAAGTTTTTATTTTATAATTTTTTGTGGCTATATAATTTATAATTGTAATACACAACTCAGTATGAAAATCTGTGAGTGAACTATAAATCACCCCTATTTTCCCACCCTTAGGGTAGGAGTTTTTTTTTCCAAATTTATATGGGACGAACCTCGAGGTATACCCTATCCAATAAAAAAATAATTATCAAAATTGGACCACTCTGTGAAAAGTTATGTGTGGTCATACATTACAATCAGTGAGTGAACAATCAATCATCCCCTGTTTTCCTACCCTTAGGAATGGAATTTTTTTACCAAATTTATATGGGACCAGCTTCGGGGTAAACCCTTTCAAACAAAAAAATAATTATCAAAATCGGACTACTCTGTAAAAAGTTATGCGTGGTCATACATAAATAAAAAAAAAAAAAAAAAAACAAAAAAAAAATATACGCGTCGAATTGAGAACCTCCTCCGTTTCTGTTTTTCGTCGGTTAATAAAGTAACATCTTTTAATATAAAATTCTGACCACCAGTCGCCAGAATTATTATAAAATGTTATAATAAATAATTTGGTTCTATAATATTATATTTTACTAGTTAATAATTGTACTAACTAATTAATAAATACTATATTTTAATTCAACAAACTTAAATTAATAAAACCTAAAATAAACAAACAAAAAATTCCACTGCATTACAACACGCAAGACTATTACTGACTAATTATATTCGTTAAAGCGCTTAAAAATATCATTCTGACTGTTGTCATTCACGACGATGAACTGTGAATGTTTTCAAGGCTAGTTCATTTGACAAAACCTACATTATATCCAGTCTTGTCATTTGGGTCGGCGTCGGTGGGAGTTACCGAGTGTGAGTTCAACAAGGAAGCGCAGAAGGGTGAAGGAGGAGGCGGTGGAGGTGGTGAATTCGAGAGGGTGTCTTCTGCTCCTCCTCCGGCAGGTATTGATCTAGGACTCCGTGACAGACAAAGCATACACCGTACATCTCCCCCTCGAGACATTGCACCAGGATCGTACGATGCAATTTTGCACTGAAAATAAATTGGACACTGAACATCAAAAAATGGTTAGGATGAAAGTACTAATAAAAATTGTTATCTAATGCATCTAAACTGCATTTAGACAATATAAATAAATCTGTAACGACTATAACCACAGTTAAATTGTTAAAAGCAAATAGGTAGATAGATATAAGTTAATATGTACAGCTCGACAAATTCGTGTCAAACAGTCAAACAAGCAGTGAAAGTATTTTTTTTTCAAATCGGTTCAATAGCTTCTGAGATTACCAGCAATTTACTCAGAAATTGTGTGGGGGATCTCTGGCTTGTTTATAGATAGATAGATAGATGTTTATTAATTATTAGTTAAAATCGAATAATGCGTCATGTAATCAATATTAATTGATAATAATAAATAATAAGGTAACCTTAACAGTTTAAAAATAGATATTCATTTATAGTCTAAAAACATTTCTTCATTAAAAAGTCACGAAGATTGCATTTAAAGTTTTTAAAATTGTCAATATTTTTAAACGATTTTTGATCACTGTTCGTCTCCTTTTTGGTAACTTTCATCTCTTGTCTTACTTCAATAGCCTTCAATTGTACGATTATTGAATAAATCACAGCAAACATATTTTGTTAGCTTTTAAACTCTGGCAGTATTTAATAATCAAAAAGCATGTCGATTTTTTAATCAAATGACTGTATTTATATCTTTTATATTCTAACTCGTTGCCCGATTAATTGAGAATGACTATTGGCTATTGCATGTATTTGTTGGGTATGTATTCTGAAAATACAGTCCTGAATTTAACTGAAGGGCCGAAGAACACGTTGAAGAGTCGTCACTATCTACGTAGACTGTAGAGTAGAGGTATGAAGTTCTACAATTCTGTCCTTGTTTCGTGATACGTTGACAGAGAATATGTTTAAAGGAGTTTGTTACAGCAACAATATAACTTAGATGGCGGATGTTGAATATTTTTCAAAAACGACAAATAATATTTTTATTTATTAAAAAAAACCTAAAGTAAAACATGAACGTTATTTTCCTCACAGAATAACTTTCGCATATTAGTCAAGTCTGGACCAGCACAACCAGGCGTGGATACAAGATTTCTTTTAGGTGGGGTGCGGGGTAATTTTTGTGTGATTTTACTTGTCTTCCGGAAAATTCTTTCTAAACAAAAAAAAATGATAAAATTTCAGTTTGATATCCATGTAAAATTTGCATTTGAATGATGCTGTTTCACTATCAGGTAGTGACGATTTCAAAATTTTGAGCCAGAGGTGCAATTGCACCCATTGGCCGCCCCCGTCCCGTCCGCTCGTGAGTACAGCACAAACCTGCAACCTGCACGATGTCGCACACTATAGACCATCATATAAACCAGCACAGAGCAGCAACTTTTAGTGCACATCACATAGCATACTTAAATCGGCTCAGCACGGCTAAACAGAAATTGCTGGCTGTTGATTGCAGGTGCTGGTCTAATGTACTCTACTCCGTTAAATAACACGGGTACCTTCACGGACAGACTTTTTTTACTCCGTGCTGTGCTAGTTATGTTGGTCCATGCTTGACAAGTGTGCGCGCTCTGTTAATGTGAAATATCTTAACCTGAGTGTATCGTAGTAGACGTTGACCTCTATTTAAAATTATGATTTAATTTAATATTTAAGATTACGTAATTATTAAATGCACAGCAGATTATTTGTAAAAAGTTTAGTTGGTGTAGTAAGAAAGGATTAAAATGTACTGTGTAGATGAGTTAAATAAATCATTTATTATCGAAGAATCTCGTTAGAGATTCTTTTCTGTGCTAAATGCCGATGAATCTCTAACAGATTCTTATACATTGATTTTGCCTCTCTCCCATATAACGCCGTGTATATGGGGCCAGTTTCCAAGTTTTATAGTTCTGTGACCACGTGATTTTCGTATTACCGAATTTTTGTATCACCCATATATACTTCTTATACGACAATAATAGCGAACTACTATGATCGCCCGGTAGCCGAACGGTTAAGATTTTATATAAAATTCTTGATAAATAATATAATACTAATATAAAATATTATAAAAAGAGAGTGCGAATTTTGTGAGTTTGTGTATATGCGGAAGATAATCTCCGAGACTGCCTACTCATGCGATTTAAAAAAATTTTTCACCAATATTTAGAATAGACATTGACTATATTTATTATCACGTTGCAATGAAATCGCTTTTCGTGTAGTCGACAAAAAAACGGTTACATCTACAAATTCGGGCGATGTTTCCTATATTTTAGGAAAAGTGCGTGTCCATCAAAATCGGTTCAGTTGGTTTCGAGGGAGTCTGTACAATCATAATATTCTGAAAACGCCGTCTCCAGATATTTTATCTGAAAACCCCACAAGAACACGAAATGATAGAGGTCTCGCATTAGTTTAAATTATGGGTAAGTTTTCTATAGTCCTGTAAGTTTGCATTGAAATAATTGTCTAACATTTGATCGTGTTTGTTGTTTTGTGGAAATATTTGTTTTTTTTGTTTTCAGAAAGATTCTTGTAAAATTTAAGATTTACAATTGTATGAACACCGATATCTTTTTTTATTTAAATTATAATATTTTATTTATTCACAAATTCGTTGCGTATTATATTTCACATTTAATTAGCAGATTTTGAGTGGAGCGTCCAGCTGTTTTTAACACCTTTTTAATAGATAAATGTAATTACTTCTTGTTAAATAACTATAAATTTACGCTGTATTTCGTCTCATTAATGTTATTTATAATGTAAGGTATCTAATTAACTATAATATTAAATGCAAAACGTACCTATGTAATAAATATTTTTATTACGCAATTTTTAACACTTAAGTTTGAAGATAGCAGAAATTTTAAAAATTTTATTTTATGGAAAATTAACACTTTAGAAATACAGATGTGGTCTGATAATTCAGCGGCACATTTTAACTTGAACAAATATGGAATTATGTATATTTTATTTAGAGTTCATAGTTCACTTTAATTCAATAATCTTCAGGCCGCTTGGAAAACTTATCATAAATTTTATTTCTCCTATGTGTCTTATATAGACAATATTACAAATTAAATTGGATGGTATTCTCCAAGTTAAGCCAACGACTTGTCATTTTGCAAAATTATCAAAACGTTTTTAGCCTCTCGGTGTTTTGTGACAAATTATACATTTTAGTATAGAATCAATTGTAGCAATTGGCGGTTCTAAAAAACGAGGATCTCATTTTTTTCTACTACTGAATTTTCATAGTAGGATTAAAAAACAAACTTTGGTGCTGGAAATTAAATCTGCAAAATAGTTTTAAAACATTGTTATGTTGAAATATCTGAAATTAACATAGCCAAATGCGTTATATCCATTGTGTTAATATAATATCAAAAACATCTCTTTCATCATAAAAATATTTTTATGTTAAAATTCTTTTAATTCAGATTTAACAGATAAACTTTAAATTTATTTTTCGGTAGTTTGTCCAAGAGTATATAAATAATTTGAATTAATCTAAAACAGAAAACAGACTGACCAAAAATCAGTGTCTGTAGATTTTAAGTTTGGTGATTGTATCATTTCTATAAAAAATGTTTTGCAAAATGTTTAGAAAGTTTTTAAAAGGTGTGTTTATTCGGTTTTATTTTTAAGCTTTCATAAATTTTTTTCCATCACGTTTTCAGACTAAATTAAAATATAAGTGTAATAATTCAATTATAGTAAGGTTTGAAAATATTTTAAGGTAACTTTATAACACCCATATTTATTCAAATCTTTAATTAACGTCTGATTAGAATTCTTCAATAAATAAAATAATCGATAATTTTATTTATTGACCAATATTTATTCTTTACAATATAAGGGGTACCGTTTCTATAAGTGGTATGAACATGCTTTTTATACATCGTTTCATTGCTTTGTCATTTCACTAAGCAAACCGCACTATAATGACTCACTGTCAGTTATTTTTGAAAATTGAACCTCACTTTAGACAGTTAAGCGACCATCTCAAAAATGAAAACAGAAGAGTGAAGTAGCTTGCGATATCTCAAGCAATACAATCAATATTCTGTCAGCATATCTTATAAGTTTACTAGTTTATAAAATTTGATAACTTTTTTAATAAACTTGATTGATCGTTTATGTTAAGTATAATGTTTAGTACATAATTATAATATGATTATATTTTTTAAAATAATCCAATGTGATAAATATTATTTTCTAAAAGAGTTAATTGCTTAAATGCTTCTCAATATACAGTGTAAACTCTATATAACGACGCTAAAGGGACTGTGCACTTTGTGGCGTTATTGAGAGTTGTCATTACACGGAGAGAAGAAATAATCCATTAATATTTTTTTACTATAATATGTATTTAATCATAATATATAAAATTTACAACTGACCAAACAAACATTCATAATTATCGATAAGCAGCTGAGCTTAACATGAAAGATAATTCCAACAAACAAAAGAACGAATTTTTTAGACTCTTCGGTACGCATGATGCCGACAACAAAGCAGCAAAATAGCAAACAAGTACTGTTTATTGCTTAATGATGACGTATTGTTGTCGTTATTTAGAGTGGGTTTGTCGTTATTCAGAGTGTATCGTATGAGCAACAAGGCAAACCAACTAGAGTTAAGTAATTTCGACGTTTTAAGGAGGCTGTCGTTATATCGAGTGACGTTAAATGGAGTCTACATTGTAAACATTCGCAGACACTGTGTACAATTTACAAATCGCAGCTGTAAGCATACAGAGATCTTGCTCTGTGCAAGCATTTGCGAGTGGCACATACGGGGTGGTCCCGACAATCATGCCACAACAACACCGACAACAGAACAATGGCTACCACTACACTTTAATTACAAACGGTATTGTTTAACTCGCGTGCCGATCAAGTCACCGCAGCTCCATGGCACGAGCCACTCACAACAATACAACACATTGTTATTTATTGTACAAAAGAAACGCTGTACCTACTTGTTACAATACTCTGTGTTGGTGTGTTATTATATAGTTTATTTCAATAAATATTTTAGGTCACAAGGCTAAGTGGCTTTGGTTCACATGGACTACTTTTCAGACATAAGTTAATTTGTGTATATTGTTCTGTAATAATTAATAAGAAAAAATCGCAGGATTGTGGACAAAAAATTAGATTTATTAATGTACGACGTTTCGTCTATAGATTTGGACTTTTTCAAGTAACTTTCGAATTGTACTTGAAAAAGTCTGTAGATGAATCTATAATAGATGAAACGTCGTATATTAATAACTCTAATTTTTTGTCCACAATCCTGCGATTTTTCTTATTAATTATTATCTCGATGGACACGATATCTAATATATATATTCTGTAATAATGTTTTAGTTTAACATAAATTCCATATAAGTTTTAAATTCCCTGATGATACTAACGCGCTTTGCGAACTGTGCGTTGTAGTATTCATTAAATTCCAGGCTCTCGTTTCGATTTGAATGAGTTATAGTTATTTAAATTTAGATATTAATTCTTTAAAACCACAAACTACTAGATTTTTCTGGGTGTTGTACACAATCGTGTATTCAATTTGTTATTGTTTTACCATTCCAACCCACAAGTGCGGAATGGTACTATGCAGTTTAGGTCAAAAATAACTTTTCAAAATTTTACGATATTTTTTCGTTTTGAAAAAAAACATATTTTTGGAAAAACTCTGTGCGTCTGTTTGTCTGTTAGCAAATATCATATTGAATACTAGCTGTTACCCGCGTCACCTCTCGCGATATCAGACATTTTATTCTCTTTATTATATACTATTCGTCGTTGGTTCTGTAATAGCTCTTATAATTATGTGCATAGTTGGCATATTTTACGTTTTTAGATGAAAATATTCAGGAAACGGAACTCTATACACTAGTAATACCTCCAAATTAATTTTACAGTAACCATCAAGGGGAAGTAACTCTTATGTGAAAAGTTGTATCAAATAATTCCTCCCATGTGCCAATAAATCCGAAATTAACGTTAAATACTTTTTTAAGAAAATACTTCGTCTTAATTAAACATGTATATAGTGCAGATAAGTATGAAATAACCACTTTTTGGCCTTTCCTGCAAATTTTACTTTTTGCACATAAGAGGTATTACAGAATCAACGACGATATATCAAATTTCAATATTTATAAAGTTGGAATGATCCCGTCGCTCAATTGGCTGGAATATTTTTTTGATTCAGTGTGTTGTTAAAAAATCTGACATAATACACTTTGCGATTACATTAAATATGAATTCTGCACTTATAATAAATTTATATAGGTAAATGTGGGGTATTTACGTGCATTGTTTCCGATATCTGAAAAGGGATGTGTTTGATAATAATGATTCAATGAAATACCTATACGAACTGCCTGTGCTCAAGTGTTTTATTGTTGTCATTTGAGTGCAATGTTTTAATAATAATACGACGATGGTTAAATAACATATTGAAAGTGCAATACCGGATGTGTTAGCTACTTTGGTGTACAGCAATTTACTGTTGGCGGCGATAATACAAGAAAATGAACGTCCTATGTAAAACGAGATTACCTTTAGGCATAAACTCATTTTTTTCAAATACGAATCGGAAATTTAAGGTCTATTTTTTTATCCAATTTTGAAAAAGTTATGGTAATTATACACTTTCACGGTCACCTGGTTTTTTGGCTCTAGAAAATCGAAAAATAGATGGATTTCAATGATCTCGGTCTCAAAAAGTTCCATTTTACGGCGGATTTATGAAAAAAATTAGTTCACCCCGGAATTACAATTCGCATACCCGTTTATCGTTCACCCCGGAATTGTTTTTTAAAAACTCCACATTTGCCCCTTCCTGTTTCACTGCGAGACAATTCGCATACCCCTTTATCGTTCACCCCGGAATTACAATTCGCATACCCCTTTATCGTTCACCCCGAAATTACAATTCGCATACCCGTTTATCGTTCACCCCGGAATTGTTTTTTTAAAAACTCCACATTTGCCCCTTCCCGTTTCACTGCGAGACAATTCGCATACCCCTTTATCGTTCACTCCGGAATTACAATTCGCATACCCGTTTATCGTTCACCCCGAAATTACAATTCGCATACCCGTTTATCGTTCACCCCGGAATTGACGTCAGAAACAGTTATGAAGAATTATATGTAGAAAGTCAATTTTTTTTTGCATTTAAAGTCATGAAACTGTGAGAAATATTGATTTTTTCAATTTTCGTATTTTTTTCCATAAATCCGCCATAAAAACGAAGATTTAAAAAAAAATTCATCGAAATCGGATGATTTTTCGATTTTCTAGAGCCAAAAAACCAGGTGACCGTGAAAGTGTATAATTACCAAAGTTATTTCTTATCGGTGTACATTTGTAAGATCACCAACAGTTAGTGGCACACAACGCAAAATGCCACAGGCCCTTAGCCTGAGAGGGCTTCCGGCCCGAGAGGCAGTTAGAACAGGAGGAACCTAACATTTATAAAAATGAAACGACAACGTGTAGCTTTTTATATTAAGGAGGACCCTATTCGATGAATTTGCCATGAGCCTCAGGTGGTATAGTTACGCCACTGCCAACAGTCAAGGTTATTTGGGATTAGTATCAAATCAGATTTTGGATTAATATTTTTTTGATACTAAACATAATGTAAAGCGAACACCAAAATTATAATGTAGGTGCGCCTACATTGAGAAGGGAAGCCCGGCTTCCTTTCCAACCTGGGCACCTACATTATAATATTTGATTTCCTTCTAATGCTGCCCGATGTCCGCCGAATCGGATCGGAAAAAATACGGTGCAGCGTTAATTGGAAAAAACTAAACTCAAATTTGGATGTTTTGTGTTCAGAAATAACAAGACAGTTTAGAGACGATATACAAATATTAAGAGCACTGTGGTTGAAACAAAAATAAAGAATAGTTACTCTTATCACAACGGTTTTATTAGCGGATGTACATTTCGGGAGCTATGCTCTCATCTTCAGCAAACACTAAACTACAAATGTACTGTAGTGGATACATCAGTAACTAGGATATAGTTACGTATATCATTTGAAATGTAGAACTGCAAGATATGTTAATTTAAAACGGTTAGTAATAATCGTTCTAGTTAATAACGCGACGTTTACATTTTGAATGATATAAATATATGTGTATTTGGAAGGAAGGAAGAAGTCTGGTGGTGGACGCACGTGGCTATGCCAGCGCGAGCGTAGGTCGACGTTAGGTAAAGTAAATAAAGCATTATTAAATCAAATTCAATAGTTTTACTAATTTAAAAGAACCTGATTAACCACCAACACTACATGGCGATCCTGCCAGTTAACGGCAAACACTACATGGCGATCCTGCCAGTTAACGGCAACACTACAGTACATCCGCTAATAAAACTGTTGTGGTAAGAAGTAACTATTCTGTATTTTTTTAGTTTACTGTCAATTAATTGTACTTAGAAGTCCTACTGTTTAAGTCTAAAGCTATTGTTATGCAAAACTCAACTCGACTCTGTGAAAAAAAAAAAACATCAACGAGATTTCAACTGTCAATGAGTCGTTTGTTTCTAATTCTCTCAAGGCTGAGGAAGTGCAAATATGTACATCCAAAATATATTGTGTTAGCAATATCCTCTGACGTCGGCACATTGCTCTTAAATGCGGAGATGACGGTGCATCTACGAGATTGTTGCAGCACTATGTAACGTGCATCAGGTGACACGATATAACAAATGACGCTTTGTCTATACATTTATCAACTTATATCACAGTATAGGTAGTATAAAGTTGGGTTTACATATCAACTTTAGAGTTGAACTTTGCTTGGGACGAGACGAGAGCTTTCAAAGCATGATCTGGGCCGCAAGAATAAATACATAAATCGGTGAAGGTGTCTTTTATTTTGCTACCAACAGATTCTTGACCTTGTTCCCAAGTAAAAAATGAAATTTTATTGAATTTTCCATTTCCGTAGACGTACCTAATTAATCGTGCGATGACGAACTTGTTAAAAAACATTAAGAGTTAAAAAACTTAGTTTTTTGCTTACAAGATTGAACTACCCATATTTTTTATTGATAATATTGTAAAAGAAATAATGATTCGCGAAAAAGTCTTTAAAAATAATTCTCCACCTATTGTCAAAAATTAATGAAAAGTTATTAAAGTAGAGAAGTTGAAAATTTCCTCGGCTAAGAAAATATCTAAAAACACCAACATTTAAAAATATGAAAAACTATCAATTATTTGAATTTTTCTATTTTTTATTGATTTTTAAAAATCGGGCCAAAACTGTCTCATCCGTTCCGAGTTCTCCTAACTTTCAAATTAACTGAGTAATTCGTCATTTTACTAGCCTAAATAGTCATTATAGGTTGTAGATACGCGACAATTATGTTCAATAGCGTCTAAACATTTTGTTACGATACCGTATAAGATGTTTGAATTTATTTTAAAAAACAAACATTTTTATATAAAGAATAGTATGATAGTCAAATCATTTTATTTGTTGAAAAAAAACTGAATATCGTTTCTAAATAAACATTTAATAAAAAGTAATAGATTGTTAGAGTCAAGGCTTCGACCCGGATATCAATATTTTTGTCCTATTTTTTCGGGAATTTTTATGTTACTGATCAAAAGTGTGTTGTCAGCTTTACACCCATGACTGACATAGGTACACTTTTGTTTATGTTACTTGTTTAAGGCACTGTGAAATGAAACTTCACTATATTTATAATTTATTGCCAAAATAACAGAACTTACGAAATAAAAATTGTCAAGGTTGAGCGTCGAACATAAAAACTATTATTCATTTTGACGTAGAGGTATTATAAAAATTGATACATATTTCAGAATGTTTATTTCAATTTAGTGGGTATTTATAACATTACCACGTGCCTTTAAAAAACATCTGCCGCTGCATCTGTTTAAGAAGACATTAAAAACATATTATTAGCGATTTTCAATTAAAAAAGCGCGAGAACACAGTCACAAAGTTATACTGGTTATTTATTTCATAAAAGGGAATAAGATTATTTTATGGTGGAAGAGACGGGTAATAAAAAACATTTTTTTTTCCTTAGATGTACAGCTTTATGTTAATAAAAATATCCTAGTGAGTCATGATTTAGCTTGCTTATTTATTCACAAATTACATAATGTAACGGATACTCTTAACACGTAGTAATGTCTCTAATGGTGGAAGTATCGGGTCTAGTAATTTTTCATCTCCACAAATTTTCTAACATGACACATTTAATTTTGAGGACTTTATCTTTATTGTACGTTGTGAACTATTCATTTAAATGTTAGTTTATGACAGTAAATTTTTAAATAAAACACCATGCCTAATTACCGAATTACTATTTTTAGAAGTTCTAGGGCTGTTTAAAAATACAGATGTGACTGCCGAGACTTTTTGAAACTATTCCTTTGTCAATATTTTGTATTTTAGTGCGTTTTTTGCTTGTATAGATCTGCCAAACGTAAAAGAAATAAATAAAAAAAGAGGTGCGTCGGTTAGTGGATACACGACGGAAACTATGCTCCTTACACATTTTATATTAGTTTTTAAAGTAAAATTATTATTATAAATGCAGCATCTTTCAAGTTATTTAAACTATATCTTATTAAGTGTCTCACTGAGAAATGTTTTTTTTAGTGCTCTGGAGTTTTTCAGTGATTAAATTTTAAATTTTGCCACTTGTATATTGTTATGACTATGTTTCATGCTCAACAGAGCTCTTCTGAAACGAATAAAATTAATATTATTTTTTTTCTTTGTTATTAAGGATTATAAATACACATTTTTATTAATAATTTTTTTTTTATTAATATAATTTGGGATTTGAACCTGTGAGGTTCTATATAATAATTTTAAAACAGACACGACGTAACGACCACGCAGCTACCGACTGTCTGACAGACGGTCTAAAATCAGTACTTATACAAAATGCACCGATCTGAATGCGCATTAAGTATCTATAATATCAACAATGTACGATGTGCGCTTTATTTCTATGGTCATTTCCATGTTACGCTGTGTTATAAACACACGATCCATCGTTTTGTCCCAGTTCACTGTCAGTCGCGAGGCCTGCATTAGGAAGCATAGCTTCAAAAGCGTCTATCCGATGACCTGTAAAGACAGATACTATGTACGCTTTGTTTCTATGGTCCTTTCTATGTTACGCTATGATCTGAACACAGTTTCCAGTTCACTGCCAGCCCCGAGGCCTGCGTTAGGAAGCATAGCTTTAAAAGCGTCTATCCGATGGCCTGTAAAGATATAGATTGTAAATTATAGACGCTCAACAGCTGAGGCTATGAATGTCATGCATTTTATTGGACAGATAGATTTTTATTTTTTACGTTGGTAACTCGGCAGCTCCTGTGTCTACATACTGCATATCAGTAATAGTTACTGAAGGAAGTCGATTCAGCATTTCTCGATGGTGTGTCGATGATGAACCTACACTTACTTAATATATAGTCACAGATCCATAGACACGCGCGACCTCACATGAAGTGATCATATTATCATCAGTTTGACTGCAGTGCTGCCACCCAAGTGTAGCGGAAACGTTTCCGTATGTGTGGCGAACGTGTATGCTCTACATATTGTCATTACATACTTCACACATGTACACGATATAATATTCTACTACAGGTTACAATGCACCGAAAGCTATTGTTGCAAATCTGAGGCATGAAATGTACGAGGATATCATTTTTCTAGTTAAGGTGGAATAATCAGTGCTGGATTAACCTATAAGCAAAATAAGCAACTGCTTAATAATAATAATATATTTAACCTTAAAAAGAGCTATACAATAGTAGGAAGGTTCGCCAAAACATAACAGTAAATTACAATCATTAAAAAAATTAGAAATGATGTTCTAGATATTCCGAGGTACTATAGAAGGCATTTTCAAGCAGGATGCGTTTAACAATTTTTGTGAATCCGACAGTCGATTTGACAGTTCTTATGCTAGACGGCAATTTATTAAAAAATTTTATGCAATTGGGCTTTTGAATGAAATTTGTCTTTGTCATAAATGGAAAGATCGTATATGAGTTTTATAACTATTTTTCTTTTTTTTATTTTCGTTATAATTCAAAAGTTATATCAAATTAAAAATACATTTTTGTACCCAGTTCCGAGAACGCGCAGACATTTCCCGAACATAATGTGACGTCATAATATTAATTTCTATTATCATCACATGCAATTGACACAGTGTTTTAACACTTTTAACCTCTCATTGATTGAATACAATCAATATATTAAGAAATTTATCAAAAATGTCGAATCTTCAATGTTATCGTGCTTGTCAACAATATTTTTTTATACTAAATTTAGGATAGTTTTAGTCAATACACATGTAGAAGCCATTGATAGTATACTGCATATATACATTTTAAAAATATGACGTCACAATTGTCAAAAACAATTTTAGTGCGTTTGCAGTCACGTGATTTTTTTTAATAATTTATCAATTTTAAATTGCTTATAATTAATTTAAAAAAAGTTTTTTGAAAGTTTTTCGCATCGATTATCAATATTATTTATAATAAAGTATTAAAATACAATAAAAAAGTCGATAATTATTTTTTTTTCAAAAGCCTAATTGTAATAGGCACTATTTTCAAACATAACATGCCTGTGTGGAGGAATACATATGATTCTTTGTGTCTGGTCTTTCGATTATGTACGTGTTCATTTTTGATAAATTGATTTTCGTTTTTTTTTACAAAAAAGCATTCATAAATAAATATACATGGTAGAGCTAAGATTTTCAGTGCTTTAAATGAAGGTTTACATATAGTGCGAGGACAAGTATGGGTCATTATTCGAACGGCTCTTTTTTGAATTTTGAAAATGGACAATAAATGTGCAGAACCACACCAGAGGATAAGTCCGTAAGAACTGATTGAATTAAAATGCGCATAGTATATTTTTAGTAAAATATCAATATCTACAACTGATCTACACTTGAAGAGTTAGGGCATCACGTCTCAAGGGGCATCAAATTACAACTCAGATATGAAAAGTACCTCACCAGACCGTGTCAGCAATTTTCATTTTGTCATGTTCTCGAAAATTTGATCTACTGATATAAAACTGTCTTTAGAAGTATAGAAGTTAAAAATAAACAATAATTTATTTTTGAAAATGAAAACAAAATTTTTTATAACTTTAAAGTTTTGTAACTTTTTTCAATTAGCTGTATAAAAATGTCTAAGGAACGATTTTATAGGCAGTCAATGAAAATTGAAAAATTCAATTTTTTCTAAAATTTTATGCTTTGTAACTTTTTTCTATCAATTTTATGACATTCACAATTTGAAATTTTTTTTTATAAAAATGATAGAATACTAGAATTTTTTAGGCTGTTGTTAGAGATGAGAGCCCATATAGCTGCAAGAAATGCTTAGGGCATCAAGATTCAAGGATTCTTAATCCGGTACTGGGAATAATGCCTATATGGAAATATACCAGTTCTACTTCTGTAGTGTGGCGTAAAATACACAATCTTTTTTTTTATCAGTATCATTAATTATTAATTTTGACAAAATTTTTACAAAACTAATTTTTGCATTATCCTTCATCGGAAATTTTGAACTGAAATCTGCTGTCCGAAGTTCGCTTGTTTGGGACCAGCGGTCTGCAAGGTGGTCGTCGAGGGTCCCCAGTTTGCGAACAACGAGCGCACAATGGCGCGGAGGGGTTGGGGGGCGGAGGAGGGGGCGCTCTCTCTCTCTCTCACTCTGTAATCTATGCAGGTTATACCAACATACAGACAGAACGACCAGATAGGAGACATTTTTAATTCATGTTTTATACAAACGCATATAGCGAAAAATGAAAAATATTATTCGACCGTGTTATCGCACAGAATGCAGTTTAGAGCATTACATGTTTCCTTTCTCTCTTCCTCTCCCTCCCTCTCTCTCTCTCTCTCTTTTTCTCTTCATGGCAGACGGACCTTTCAGTTGCACAAAGAGCTTTACGTAAAAATGTATAGAGCTTATTTCAATATGGCTGACTTATACTAATTTGCTTGTATAATTGGTTACAATATGAAGCGAACATATTTTTATCTTTATATTTTTACATGCTTCAATATAAATACCTTAATAGAGCTTTAGTATTTTCAGTATTGTAATAAATAATACCTGGCCGTTCTATTGCTCTGAAACCGACCAAATTAATTTTTCTTCATACCTCGATCGAAAGTACATACTTTCGGCATCAATTGTAAGGCAGAAAGTCTAACATTTACGCATTGATATACACAGAGGCGGGAAGTACGTACGTTCAGGCGGCAGTGAAAAAAAATAACCTATCAACTGTTGTTCAGATGTCGTTTTCATAGCAACCCTATTACATTTTAGCTAATAGTCGCGAACAGCTGTCATTCGTGTTTTTACGTATAACCTCAAAGCTGCTTGCTTGAAATTTATCTGTGTTTTTATGTAATTAATAATTAATTAATTAATATATTTAATAGGCATACTTACGACCGAGCTATGAAGAAAAATAGTATACAGGCCGAAATTTTGATATTCTTGCATTGCGCGTCATCAAACTTTTGGCCCTTGTGGTGTAATATTTTTTTTCAACTAAACCAAAAAAAAAACTTCGAATTTAGAACTGTTCAATGTTTTTTATAATTCAAATCTTTGATTAACGTCTGAGTAGAACTCTTCAAATAAATAAAATTATATTTTTATATAATTTTTGTCAATATAATATGGTCTGAAAAAAATTGGTCGACAATTTTATTTATTTGAAGCTTATTATAATTGTTGAAATAAAAAACACGGTCAATATAATATATGAACCCAAAAAATTGTTTTTATAAAATATTTGGTGTAGGTCGCATCTAGAGTTCGATTTTGTTCATATTTCGCTTGCAAATTTCGGACGCTAAAACAGTAAAAATTGATTGAAAAACTTAGAAATATTTATTTTCTGAAAATAGTTATTTTGATTAAATTATGCGCGTGGCTTAGTATCAGTAAAAAATGGTATGACTAGTTCTTCTCAAAAAATACAGGGAGAGAGGCTTTGGAGGCGACAACCTATACTGTACAGCCCTTAGTCCGAGCTGTGTCGGATCGTTTATTTTATATAATTGACGACGTACATATGTTTTTAAAATCGATACGCTAACCACAAAACATCAAATTATTGAATGAATCCTGTCATCAAGTAATTTTACCCTCGTAACTCAACGTCTGTCATGAAAAGCTCGATGAAATGAGAACATTTCCACTAAGCTTATACAATTATTTTTGATGACATAGATTTTATTATTAACGAAAATACAATGCAACGTAAATGTCATTTTCAGAAAAACAGATAAAAGATATCTGCTGAAAAAAAAAAAACATTGCATATTTATATAAATAGGCCGTTTCTAAATTAAACATATTTTTAAAAGCACAGCCTATCAAAACTTCAAAGCAAAGTGAAAATTAAAAGCAGTCGAAAGTACAATATATTATGATAACACGAACGGTGATAATTGGAGGAACGTTTTAACGTAAAAATAGCGGCGTTATTAAAGGGTTCAATTTGTGAAGAGAACTTAAAAATGGGTAAATTATAATGATTGTAAATTTTGAAGGTAAACAAACAGGTTCGTATTAAGGTAAGTTCAGAGATTGAACATAGACATTAGTATAAAATAACTTTACAATATATCGTATTATAATGAATTAATGTCGTGATAATAAATAATATTATTTAAATAAAAATAAAACACATATTTTATTAAATTTAATTTGATCGAGACGAATCTGAATGCGTCTGGTCACAGCGTGATTAACTTTTATTTTTTTATTAAACTAATTTCGTAATAGCTGAAGAACCAATGGCCTGCAGACAATACAAGTGTATATAGTTGTAAAAAATTAAAGTTAATGGAAGTTTTGTGTGCAATTGTGTTAGGATAAACCATTATTATTTTGTGTTTTTTTTTATGTTTACACTAACGCCATCGGTCAGATTTTTGGGTGAACGTCAAAATATTCAACAAAAAGAGCAAGGAATATAGTGCAGTGTATATTTATTCTTTAACTAAATTTTCTACCTGTTATTTTGCTTGGTGAATTGAAAGTAAATTTTATACTAACGAATAAATTTGTTCCAAGACTAGTAACTTCTATCTTTAATAGTGCTCGGTGAATATAGGCATTAGTGTTTTTAAAAACAATGTGTGTCCTTTGTCAGTTTATGGAACGTGTTCGCGACTAGTTTGCATTCAGTAAAAAGCCATGCATGCGCATAGAAAAATTGGCAATCAGCAATTGGCTTATACAAACGAACCCTATTACTGTATGTACATTTTTACAATAATTTTAAAATGTCACATCCTGTAGCTCTATATTTTATCCACGAAATATAAATAGGCTGGCATAACTGCGAAGCTACAAAATATAGGTACTCTCTCCATACGGACTCTAACACAGAGCGATTGCATCACTGAAAATGATCTCGAATTAAATGCGAATTTCAAAACTTTTTTTCGCGTCGTTTGACACACAAAATATACACTATATCTCAAACAAATGACTGTATATAACATACATAATATGTGTATCTGTATATGCAGATAATGCTTTTTTAAAATGAATGGCTGTTTGCTTTGTGTTATGTATATGTTGAACAAATCTCTGTCTGTGTTTTATAATATGTGTCTGTACACATTGCACGTGCGTGTGTGTATGTTTGTAGTACTATATAACGACACCGATAGCGCCACGGTCGCAATTTATTTTTATAATCTGTGTAACGTGTGGCCCGTATATACACACAGAGAGTGTATGGGTGATTCCCCGATTTGAAATGATTATTGGTATTACCAACAATGATTTGTACAAAAGGATGGGTGAAGGTTGTGCGTTTTGTTTTTTGGACAGTTCAGACTTAACTGTACCCAGAACCCAACCCTCAAACAAACAATACTTTTTGGGTTCTGTATTTATTAAACGCGTTTTTCTGTGATAGATAGCTAGTTACGAAACGACATTTTGAACAATAAAATTTGTTTAGCTGTTATGGCTGATTTACACGTTGCGAACTGCTGACCTGACAGTAGGCAGCTACTCGTACGCCAGTAGCTCGGCTCGCCTGTGCTGTCGACATAATTCGAGTAGCTGCCCATAGTCTCATGCGAGTTGTCGCGATGTCGAGTCAACGTGCTTTGATTAAAAAAAACTGTAATAACTACCTGGCGATACTGGCAAGCTACTGCCGAACGCGTCTGAACGATGCGAGTGGTGTGCGAGTTGGTGTCAGGCGCTAGGCGAGTGAAAACAAAAAATGTTGAAGTAACTATCAAACTCGCACGTGCGAGTAATTCGTAAGATACGTCCGTATGGTGCGAGTTACTGCAGCTACTCGGCAGACCGACTTGCACGCTAGCTCGCAACGTGTAAACCAGCCACTATGCCTCAATAATATAATGTTATTCAACTGTTTTACGTTTAAAGAAATAGTGAAATAAAATTTCGTTAAATATCTTCTTCGAAGTTCAAAAAGCATAATATTTGAAACAGGAATTTTTAAAATTTATCAAAATAAAATGAACGAAATGTCTATAGATCTCGATTGTTTCGTGCCATTCCGGGCCAAGCTGGCTGGATTCAGTGAGCATCTTGTGACTTGCTGAGGGCTTATTTGATACTTGTTTAGTAGTACGAAAAAAACCTCAGAAAAGAAAAACGAACAGGCATTAATTTTATGTAAGTACAGAATTTAGGTTAATGTTTGTGCCAGTAGGAATCTATGTATATTTACTAGCGACCCGGTCCGACGTAGATTTGTAGATTGCCAATCAAGGTGTTGCGTGCCCCTAGTTGGGACGACTATGTGTTCTGTGGAATCTTCTAGTAACGACAACAATAACAATCGAAGGCATGTAAAGACCCGACCATTCTTGCAATAGCTGGAGAAACCAATCCATGTAAAGGAAGTAATCTCCGAACTACGAGAACATTCTAGAGCATGGGACGAAGCTATAAAATGCGAGCGGAGTGGTTGAGTTGGTCAGTCAGTTATTCGTGTTGTTCATGTGTTGAGAAGTGCAGCTCTGACATTACGACATAAATTATACTGTGAAAATAAATAAACTTTATTGAGTGCAATTATATATAAATCTGGTTTTACATAAATGACTTATAGTTAATAGACAAGTGTGCTGATAAACTTTGTGTTGTGTTCCTGTGTTGTAAATATTTTGTTTACATAATTTAGTGACTCTATATTCTCTGTTACTTAGTCTTTTATTTTTATTATTTAGAACTATTAGTTTTATTTCTGTTAACGTTATTATTTCTGTTAACTTAAAGAAGTACGCTTTCGTTTGTGTGTTTTACTGTTTTGTTAAACATGTATTATTGTAAATAAATAATTTCACCACGGACTACAACAGTTTTGTTATAAAGAAAACGCATAAAATTATTCAAGATAATTAACCAAATACATGATCCACAAAAATTAGTTCGAGCTGAAGCACAACTGTTGCAGTGTTGCATATGGAGCATAGGTACTAAGCTGTACGGCATGATGCTTTGCCGACCTGGGCATTCACAGTTCGATCCTTCTCGGTAATGTTCGGTGCTGAGCGTGCGGCTAATCGGCCCCCGACGCGCAACGCGTCGACGCTGCTCCTTAGGGCCTAGAACCTGCCTGAATAAACGTATTATCTAATGCAAAAATAATTTATTATATCGGATTAGTATTTCTTGAAATTAGCAAGTTCAAACAAACATACTCTCCAGCTGTATTATAGCGGTATAGATAATAAAATCGTCTGTATATAACGTGAAATGCGGGTTGCATATTTTCTGTACGGTCGGACTTTTCATAAAAAAAAGCTTTGTGTGTACGAAACCTTTCATATTTCGCGTATTTTAATTATTATTCATATTGCATTCTTTTGTAGTTACAAAATACAAACTGCGTTATCATTTTTGCGTTCTGTAAAACATCACTACATGTGACCTAATCTATCAAACCGAATTGAAATGTTTTTGTCTCTACAAAACAACAGTATAACTGGAAATGTTTGTTTGTGACACGGCTTTCCGGAAGATTATTAAAAAGTTTTTTTTTTTTGTATACGTAGCGACGTTCACTTATTTATCTCTTAAAATATCAACCAATAATATTACTGACGTTTGAACTTACATTTTAAAATATAAATCAAAATAGCAAGCAAGGCCAGATCAAAATATCACACAAATATTTGCTAGTAAACAGCTCTATATTAACATTATTATTATAAATGACCATATTATAGTCAAAGTGCCCGTCGGCAAAAATTTTACTGACACATACTCTCCCCAAACTTTGTATATGGCTTCTCTGACAAATAACATGAACCATTTAAAATGTCTGACACCTCGAATATATTCGACATATTCGAGGTGTCAGACATTTTAAATGGTTCATGTTATTTGTCAGAGAACATTATTTTAGCGTTTTGGTTGAAGTTTTTAATCTATCCAATTAAAAAAACAAACGGTATCTATAAATTTTTACATGTCGTCAAAACGACATCTTTCGGAAAATTTAGAGGGAAAACGCCCCAAAATCAAGAAAAGTCATAGAGGAAATAGGTGGCAGACTAGGCCTAATGAAGCCATATACAAAGTTTGGGGAGAGTATGTGTCAGTAAAATTTTTGCCGACGGGTACTCTGACTATATTCATCGAACACTATTAAAGAAAGAAATTATACTAATCTTCGAACAAATTTATTCGTTACAATAAAATTTACTTTCAATTCACCATCCAAATTATCAGGTAAAATAGTTAGTTGAAAAATAAATACACACTGCACTATTTTTGTTGAATATAGTGACGTTTAAAAAAAAATTAAATTAAAATGTGTCATAGCAACGGACGTCCATATTTCAAATTGTTACGATTTCTTTTTACGCAATTTAAACTCAAAATGTTACAGACTAATATTGTAGGATAAGAATATATATATATACACTTCCCAAAAGAAACATAATTTCCTGAAGCTAATGCCTGATGAACGTTACAATATTTTTTCACGAGCGGTAATAAAATGACTCCTCACTTACATTAGATGTTGACTGTGGTATATTTCGTTTCAAAAAAGAAATGCATTAAAGACAGATGAAACACTAATAGGAGTCTGATAGCTCAAAATTCGTCTACGGGGTGCCACAGGTGGCACGCGACAGATTATTGTTAGTACGCCATTGATTGAGGTGCAAAATCTAAATAATTAAAAATATGCTAGATGTCGAAAAAAATTTACTATCACCAAATAGCAAATACAAAAAAGTTTCATAGCGTTTAGTGTATTATCGAAATTATTCTTTTAATCTATGTTTCATTCATTTTTTGACGACTAAATTTCTTTGGCTGCTTGTCGGCACGTCATGGATACATTAAACATTTTTGAAAAAAATTGGCACGTAGATGTTGAAAGGATCTCCACCCTAATGAAATCAGCAATGATTAATCTAGATTTATATGAAAATCGTATTCAAAATGACAATCAATACATATAAAATATATTACCTACGTAGATAATAGAAGGATATCTAAAAGAAATATGTATATAAAACAATAATATTTGTTTTTTTTTATAAATAATTTAAAAATAGCAGATATATTAATGATTTAATTTCTTTAAAAAATAAATAAACAGTTTCTATTTTTCTATAAAGTATTTTTTTTACTAAAGTTCATAATTGTCTAAATTACACAGCATTTTGTATACTTTTTTGCCATCAAGTCTCTCTGATACGTTTCATAATAACACATTGAATCATCGAAATTTTATGGTCTAGCGGCTAGTCCCTAGATCCCAGTTGGATTAACGCCCGTATTGTGTGTGAAATAATATACTGTTGTGTGCCTCTTGTTGGGACGACTATGAGTTCTGTAGAATCTACTAGAAACAACAATGGAAAACAGGTAAAAACACCCGACCTTCAGAGAATCGCTTGGAGAGACCAATACATGTAAAGGAAGGAATCTCGAAACTACGAGAACATTCTAGAAGCGTGGAACGAAGCTATAAAAGGCGAGCGGAGTGGTTGAGTCAGTGAGTCAGTTATTCGTGTTGTTCATGTGTTGATACAGTGCTCTGGCATTACGACATAAATTATTCAATTATACTGTGAAAATAAATAAACTTTAGTGAGTGCAATTATATATAAATCTGATTTTACATAAGTGACTTATAGTTAATAAGCAAGTGTGCTGATAAACTTTGTTGTGTGTTGTAAATATTTTGTATACTTAATTTAGTGACTCTATATTTTCTGTTAGTTAGTCTTTTATTTTATTATTTAGAACTATTAGTTTTGTTTCTGTTAACGTTATTATTTCTGTTAAGTTAAAGAAGTACGCTTTCGTTTGTGTGTTTTACTGTTTTGTTAATCATTTATTATTGTAAATAATTAATAATTTCCGCCACGGACTACAACAGTTTTGTTACAATACAAATTAATACACTAATTTGAAATTAGCACTAGGCCCACATCCTCTTGGTAATGAATGGGACGCAACCGTGAATTCGTTGTAGCTATGCGGATTCCTAAACTATGATGAGTTTAAATGTAAAATTGCGACTTTTTAAACTAACAGATACTTAATGTCCGCTAGTCTCTTAGGATGACAGACTGAACTTCTAAGTCAAGATTTTTCAAAAATTCTCGGGAAAATAAGAGAAAGACAATGTGTCGAAAGTTGTATCTCACCGAGACAAGACGATACAGCAACATTTATAATTTTTGGAGCTGAGAGTGACATAATGTTTGCTATCCCAACACAAAATGTTGTTTGTAGGCATTTTCTTACGCATTACATAGATATAAATCATATATAGCAACTTCGTTTTGATATAAACGCATTTCTTTGTAAAGACGTGTCACTGTGAAAGGGAAAAAAATAAGTCGGAGAGAAAAATGTACGATGACAGTAGATTTATATCCCTCGAAGGAGAAGAGGGAGTTCGTCCAGCTAGACTACCGATATACCGGGATTCTAAAATCAACCAATTCTATTTTACGTTACATTTGACTAGCGACCCGGTCCGACTTCGCTCGAATTTATACATTGCCATTGTTTTTCGTCGACTTACGTTGCAAAGTTGGACTTCACGAAAAGCGCTTTTATTTTAACGCGATAATGTATAGCCTATGTCCAGAATGAAGGTCCATTCTAAACAATAATAATGGTGAATTTTTTTTTTAATCGGGTGAATAGTTTCGGAGATTAGCTCCTACATCCAAACTTTACCTCTTTATAATATGAGTATAGAGTATAATATGTAACATCGTTAGATACAAGAAATATAATACCAACATTCTTCTCGTGACGTACATATCGCTAACCCTATTAGAATCATCAGAAGATGAAGTGTCTCCTGATAATTTTTATATCACGCACAATACTTAAACTAATGTTTATTTACTTACGCCAGCTTTGTTTATTTCTATCGATTATTGTTTATTTCGCTCTGTTTATTTATTTATTTTGCGGTGAAATTGATCACGCATGGTTCGTAGTATGACTGTGTCACACTCGTAGCGCATTGACTCATACAGTACACACAGTACAAACACGCACAAATTCGAGCAAGTTGTAGAAACTTTCAGAGAACTCTCATTGTTAACAATAATGTGGTCGAGAACATTCTATACATCGCTGTGCCTTATATGCAGGATGATCCGCTACAAAAGGGTTAGCGTTTTGTGACATTCGTGGACAATATGTTTTGTTGATATGCTTAAGATACCATTCAAAATATTAAAAGGTTTTTTATTCTAAAAAAATACCCACTTGCATCAGCGTTGTTTTTATTTTTAATTAATTGCGTAATTAATAAAATATTAGTACTTATAACGTCGATTGCAAAATTTACGTGAATAAAACCACTGGAATCGACATTTTTTACTTTTATATATCGGAAATGTGAACTGCGATGAGCTTAATTCTTTTAAATTTTGCGCCAACATAGGTTATCTTACCTTATGATAGGAGTGTGAGACAATTCAACTGGGTATTTTTAGTCATTAAAAATTATCCTATTTAGATATCTTTGACATAAAAATTGTAAGAAAATAAAATAATGTTTACTTATTAACTGTGAACATTTTGAAAGATTATAGAATTTTGGAAGTGAAAACTAAAAAAAAATCCGGAATTCCTTGTGTTAATCGAAACCCGTTGGCAAACGTTTAAAAGAGTCCTATTTATATATATAACAGACAGCTAGTGGCCGATTAACTTCTTATCTGTGAATAGCAGCGGAGATTAGCCCCCTCTTAGTTAGCTAGGGTGTTTAATCGAGTGATATGTATTGTGTATGCTGTATCGGGTACGCCGCACTGCTGTCACACGTGCAGAGGGGGTGGCGCTCCCGCCGACGGACCCCGTCGTCGATGTCATTCCATCAAAATAAAATAACGGCCGACATTTATATTGCGTCTGACGTGTGCGTTTTATCAGATATCGGCGCACGATGCTGTTTTACAGTTTCCAAGTGGCGGTTTTGATTTCAGACCATCCGGATGCAAGATTGTTAAAACCAAAGAGTAAATAAGTTTTATAAAGAGACGTCGCTTCGCGTCGTTTTTTGACGGTGTAACTTCTTATACGAGTTTACGATGTAACTATGGCAACGAAAAAATTCCAGCCAATTGGGCGACGGGACCATTCCAACTTTAAAAATATTGACATTTGATATAGTATAATAAAGAAAATAAAAATTCTCATATCGCGTGAGGTGACACGGGTAATGGCTAAATTCAATATATAAAATTATCGACAAATTTTTCAGACAATATATTAACAAAATATATAATTAATACATTAACGTTTCGATCCGGATTTGGACCTTCTTCAGAACTGATCTAAAAAGATATAAAAAATAATTAATATTTAATTTCTAATTCGCTTTTTATAAATTTCTTCAAAATTATTAATTAATATCAAAATATTGAAAAAATAATAATAATACAATATGATATTTGCTATTCGTTGCCATGGCTACCTACATAATATGTTCTACGTCATGTAAAAAATTAATCAAAGCATGCTTAACTAGTTTATTTCTACACAGATCTAGGTACAAGACAAACAGCTGTTTTTTTATTTTTAAAATATTTTCGAAACTATAAAGTTTAGGAAAAAAAATTTTGATGAAACTTTCTTGAAAAAATAAATATAAGCCGTTATAAAAGTATACCATTATTATATAAAATACACTGTTATAGCATATATCTCTTTTCTGCGCATGTGCCGATTTTCCCCCAAAACAATAGAGCTCTTTATATTTGCATACCAAACATCCTCCCAAAATTTGGTTTCAATCCGTTCATCTGTTTGACCTGTATTGTGTTCACAGACTAATTTTCCAAAAATGCGTGTTTTTTGGATTCGGGGGACTCCAAAACGAAAAAATATTGTAAAATTTTGAAAAGTGATTTTTGACCTAAACTAGTATGTATCTACCATTCCCCACTTGTGTGTTGGAATGGTAAAATCAAATCGTATTATTGTATAAAATTCAATGCACAACATTTTAGATGCAGGTATGATGTAGGCTTTATTGAATGCTAGCCTCTACCCTCGTAGCTTCGTACGCGTTTAAGATGAAACGACAGTTACTACAGTAGTGGATTATTTTTGTTAAATTATGTATTTCGCGCACTGTTTTCGATTGTAATGAAACAACTGTATGACTCCTTCCTCTGTGCTATCATCGTGGTTTATATATGCGCTGGATCGTTCTTTCTTTTCTTGCATTCATTGTTGTCTGTAATTTGGCAACAAAGTCCTTTTTACCTACGCATATTGTTAGAACAACAAGCAGATTGTTGTTCCACAACAATCTGTGTGTCATTGTTAGAATGACGAGCCGATCGTTGTCTCACGAAATTCTGTGTCGTCGCAACGGGAAGCGTGTAACAGTATCAATATTTGCCAAATGTCGTTAATATAGTTTAGGAAGAACTGTTCAAACTGGCCTTCCAAAATGTCACTTCTATAACATTTCAGCGAGTTACTACAGCGGAAATTTGGGGGTTAGCGCCAGTGAATATGAACATTAAAAAACCTTGAACACAATATTTCCATTTTGACATCGTTGATAAGTCGATAATTTAAAAAGTTATTATAAAAAGGAAATCGACACAAGACAGACTTTAAGTGCTTGTTCAAGTGTACCAAATCATATTTTATAATACAAATAATATTATAGTGTGTATGCATATAGCAATATTAAATCAGGTTTCTAGAATGAGGGTTATAGCAATGCATCCCTGGGGTGCGTGTTAAAACTAGCATATCCCACTGGAGGGTGTTCTAATAGCATGTTTAACCCCGGACTCCTTACGGGACGCGCCTGGTTTGATTCATCCTCATTCATTTCACCCCTGCTTCAACTTTAACTAATAAACTACGGTGGTGAAAAATCATTTTATGTTATTATACAAAGCTTACCAGTCTAATGTGTTGTTGATACTGACTTAATTTAATATTTATCTAATAAAAAAATAATAGATGCGTCTAATTTAAGAATCGCGCTTTTTGCAATAAAATTATATTAGTAAATAAACTTTTTAAAGACAAATACAGAGCTGACGCGCAAAAAATACATGTCGTCTGGTACATAAGATATTTATGTAATTTAGAGCATTTTTCTTATATGATATACCAGCGGTCCCGCCCGGTTTCACCTGGGTGCAAAAGAACGAATGGGGAAGGAAGGGACATGAGTACGCACATTCATCTTAGTTTACCAAGATGAATGTTGTGTCCAAACTTCATAATGATCGGCGTTACCGTTAAAAAGTTTTTGTCGTTAAAAAGCAGTATTTATGCTTTTTTTAAGTAATAAAGTTCTTTTAATAAAATAAATATTTAATTGAAAACACTAGGAAAATTATTTTTATATGTAGGTGCCTATAGTTGTAACAGTATTAATTAGATTTATTTAATTTTAATTAGTCGTAATAAAATTTAAAAAAAATGAAATGTAAACCTTAGAAGAAAGCAATGTAGAAAATAAAAAAAAAATAAAAATATATTCTCCGACGTGGGGCTTGAACTCTTTACACTCTACCGACTGAGCTATCTGGGCTTGTACTCTAGACGCGCTAATATTGTAGTATTTAGTTACCTGATAATATTTGTCGGACGGACTAATTTTGAGATAAATCTTACAACATTTTTCATTTATGTTCCGCTCCAATTAGTCGTAGCGTAATATTATATAGCCTATAGCCTTCCTCGATAAATGGGCTATCCAACAAAAAAAAAATTTCAATTCGAACCAGTAGTTTCTGAGATTAGCGCGTTAAAACAAACAAACAAACTCTTCAACTTTATATATTAGTATAGATAGGCGAAATCTGGACCCTGCATTTTAAGATAATACGGATAAAAAATGTTAAAGATAGTAAAAATGGTTGACATTAAAAAAAAAATTCTGCCGCTTCGTTTTTAGGTTCTGCGAGAGCCAAATGACCGGGAAATACCAGCGGAAGAAATTTTTGACCAATTGCATTCTCCTCAGGCGACTCCTAAGAAAGTGGAATACAAACGGAATACAACAAAAAGTCCCATATATCTCCAATGGAATATAGAAATAAAAGTACCTCTAGAGACGCTATAGATCATCCATTCTGGAATAGTACAAGTGTTTAATTTTGTATTGAAATCATTGAAATATACAACGCACATGTTTATTTTATTTTATAGACACATTTGATGACAATAAAATCTGTTCACAACAAGCAAAACACATGTCAAGATATTCTCGTTGTATTACGTAATGCTAGGAGTGTTGTCAGAGGACATATGGGATGGCACAGAGGGCATCTGTGGTTAGCTTGTATTGTTTACTTTGTACGGCGTGTTTGCAAATGTTTTCATTACGTCTTCTTATTAAATGTAATTATTCCGTTTTCAAGATAATACCATATTATTAATTCAAATCCTTGATTAACTTCTGATAATCTTCAATACATAAAATTATCAGACAATAATAAATCTATACTAATATATAAAGCAGAAGAGTTTGTTTGTTTGTTTGTTTGAACGCGCTAATCTCAGGAACTACTGGTTCGAATTGAAAAACATTTTTGTTGTTGGATAGCCCATTTATCGAGGAAGGCTATAGGCTATATAATATCACGTTACGCCTAATAGGAGCGGAAAATGAATGAAAAATGTTGTAGAATGTCAGTCAACATTTTTCACCATATACTTATATTCAGGTGAAATGCCGTAACAGAATATCCCAATATTGGGGGTGCACCTACCGAATCTCGGTTAGCTGTCGGTAGCGCGCTCGACTCTTAATCTCAGGGTCGTGGGTTCGAGCCCCACCTTGAACGAATATGTTTTTAATGTTTTTTTTTTTTTTATTTTCTACATTGCTTTTTTCTAAGTAGTTTAGTCAATGAGTGCTCATAAGGGGCATCTAGATGGAAAAGTCGAAAGCAGAACATTTGACTTAGGAACTTTGTTTGGACTAGTTAGGAGATAAACATACTAAAAGTCCTTGCCCCTCTGAGGTACGCCCGAAGGGGGGGAGCACAAAGAAGGTCCCGTTTTTTGGTTTTTTGCTTTCATCTCGAAAACGGTACGTTGTACGAAATTTTGTTGTAATACATAATGAAAGCTGATAAAATTCTCTACAACTTTAGCTTTCACACTTTTTATCTATCTCCAATATTTGCCTAGCTATGAGCTCCGAAAAATGGTCGATTTTCAAAAATGTGTTAAATTCTCTGTAGCACATTGTAACAATACGAATTTGTCAAAATCATTTCGTATCGCTCATCCAAACTATTAAAAACACCCACACGCTATTAAAAAATAACATAAGCTTTAACCTATTGAAGGCCCTGGGCACATTAGGATTATGGGGCCCCTATGACCTTAACTGAGCACTATTTTGTTAGAATAGACAAAGAAAATAGATAAACAAGGTTCTAGATTCTAAGTCGAGGAATGTGATATAAAATAATAAAATGCATATATTTAAAAGGATCACGTTCCCAATTTTAACATGAACACAAAAAAAAAATAAGTATATGAAAAATAGTTCACTGATGATTTTTGTTTAAAACAGTTTAGGTACTTAGTATACCATTAAACTAGGGGGTCCCTATCGATCGCGGGGCCCTGGGCACGTGCCAGAGTGCCCAGTGGGAAAGAGGGCCCTGTGTGGAGGTACTCCCAGCTTATGTTATTTTTTAATAGTGTGTGGGTGTTTTTAATAGTGTGGATGAGCGATACGAAATGATTTTGACAAATTCGTATTGTTACAATGTGCTACAGAGAATTTAACACATTTTTGAAAATCGACCATTTTTCGGAGCTCATAGCTAGGCAAAGATTGGAGATAGATAAAAAGTGTGAAAACTAAAGTTGTAGAGAATTTTATCAGCTTTCATTATGTATTCCAACAAAATTTCGTACGACGTACCGTTTTCGAGATGAAAGCAAAATACCAAAAAACGGGACCTTCTTTGTGCTCACCCCCTTCGGGCGTACCTCGGAGGGGTAAGGACTTTTAGTATGTTTATCTCCTAACTAGTCCAAACAAAGTTCCTAAGTCAAATGTTCTGCTTTCGACTTTTCCATCTAGAATTATTCGTTGCTTAAGCTAAAGGCTATCATTTAAATTTATTTTAGTTTTATTTACAACTAATTAAAATTAAATAAATCTAATTAATAGCTCATTTGAAAACTATTACAGTACCTTTATTATATAAAAATAATTTTCTTACAGTGTTTTCAATTAAATAATTATTATATTTTATTAATTATACAGTAATTATTGATTTAAAAGAAATAATTATTACTTAAAAGAAATATTTTCATCAAAAATGGAGGTTTGAGTTTAAAATAAGTAATAAAGCAGGGAACTGCCGAAAACTGCAAAACATTTGGACCCAACATTCATCTCGGTAAACTAAGATGAATGTGCGTACTCATGTCCCTTCCTTTCCCATTCGTTCTTTTGCACCCGGGTGAAACCGGACGGGACCGCTAGTAATAAATAAACTGAACAAAGGGTCATTAAAAATATAGCAATTTAGTCGAATCTAATACTATATTCACACTATTTAAAAAAATTTTCCATGGATTTAGATGTCAGTGAGTCATCCATACGGAATGTTGTTTTTATCTATTAATTATTTTATAGATGGCTTTTCGGTACTGGAGAGGCATTGCTTTTGTGATGGGTCTGTAGTGTTGAAATATTTATGTGTCCCTAAAGTCTAATCCGGGAAGTTCATTGAATGCTTAAATTGGAGACGCGTAATTGGATTTTCCTCTGCGTTGTTTCTTTGAAACATCAGGAATTATTGCAATATCACTACATAATTTTATCCTTTAGTGTTGTAACTTAGTAGGTACAGTTTCTTAAACAAAATTATAATTTAATTTTTCTTGTAACATTTTACCATTTCCAACCCACAAGTGAAGAATGGTACTAGTTTAGGTTAAAATTAGCTTTTCAAAATTTTACGATATTTTTTTCGTTTTGAGGTTCCTCGAGTCCAAAAAACATACTTTTGGAAAAACTCTGTGCGTCTCTTTGTTAGGCTGTGAACACGACACAGGTCAAACAGATACACGGATTGAAACCAAATTTTGAGGGGATGTTTGATATGCAAATATGAAGAGCCCTATTGTTTTTGGAAAAAAGAGAAATATGTCATAACGGTGTTTTTTATATAATAATGGTATACTTTTCATAACGGCTTATTATTCTATTTATTTTTTCAAGAAAGTTAAGTCGTTAAAAAAATGTAAACTTTATAGTTTCTGAAATATTTAAAAATAAAAAAAAAATCAACTGTCCTTTTGTTCTGTAGATCTGTCAGAAATAAACTATAGTGCGCTCGGCTAAAGAAGACCGGTGGGAAAAGGGCGAGAAGTCGCTGATGTGTACCATAGCGTCCCTTATTGCATAGAACCGGTTCCAGGATCATTACCTTTTACTAATATAAAATGCATGTGCGCTGTTCTGAAATAAAGTCATAGTACATTCCATAGACCAGTCTTCCTTTAAATTTCGTACTGTAATTATGCATGCTTTGATTAATTTTTACATACATGACGTGGAACATATTATTATTTAGGTAACCATAAACACGAATAGCAAATATCATATTGAATACAGTCATTACCCGCGTCACCTCATGCAATATCAGAAATTTTCTTTTCTTCATTATACTATATCAAATGTCAATATTTTTGAAGTTGGAATGGTCCCGTCGCTCAATTGGCTGGATTTTTTTACAATCACGAATGATATGAATATTCTAATCACATTATTGATTTATAAGACTACGACTCAATAACTTTTTAAAGAACTTAGAAATAACAAACAGTAGGATTTTAGAAAAGTGAATGCACGTTGGTAGTGAATTAAAAAGGTTAAATGATGAAGTTGTGCTCCGAGAGATTTAGTCGGTTAAAAAAAAAGCAAACAAAATGTGCACATAAATATTAATGAGTATAAATTACCCGCAAAGTCGCGCGTAATTTTGATGAGAAATGTATCTGGTTTCATCAAAATCAGTCTGACAGACCAACACAGATTATTCTTTATTTTTTATATGCACAGCTTTGGCAAGTGGAACACTTTTCACTTACCTATTTATATATTTTAAAAAATGTTCTTAGATTAATAGACTGATAACATTTTATACATATTTCCACAATATGAAGAGCTAAAGTTTGTGAATTTTATTTATGGCAAATAAAAAAACATTTAACATTCTTCCATATATATGCATAAGAACTTAAGAAGTAGGTACATGAATACTAAATTTAACAGCAATTTTTCTCTAATTAAAGGATTATATCATCATTTCCTGTTGTAATTATTCATTTAAAAAAATGAATTACAGCTAGTTCGTTGACATAAAATATTCTATTGATTAAACCGACATCGTGAACCTTACATGACTTCCATATTTTCCAAAATAATATTTAATTTGAAAAATGTCAGTGGAGTTCTTATATATGATACTGGCCGTTACCCGCAGCTTCACCCGCGATTGAGACGAAACACGGATGCATTCTCAGTATTTGGCATAGTTACTCTTTTCTCGACATAGACTCCCTTAATAAATTTCAAAATCAATGACATTCACGTGATCAACGTCCTGACAAACCTTGAAAATGACACCAATGTTGATTTTTAGACCATTTACCTCTTTTTACCCTCTGAAGGGGTTGCTTTTGAAAAAGCATGAACCACGTGTTTATATTTATTTGTTGACAGGAGTAATCCTGCGCAATTTCGAATTGATACAATCTATATCTTATATGATTTATTCATGCAAATTTTGAACCCCCGTTACACCCTTTTAGGGGTTGAATTTTCAAAAATCTGTTCTAGCGGATGTCTATGTCATAATTACTCTCTCTGTGTCAAATTTCAGCCCGATTCGTCCAGTGGTTTGAGCTGTGCGTTGATAGATCAGTCAGTCATATTTGGATTGATATAGGCTATCTAGCAGTAAGCTTTTACATAAAAGATAACGACATGTGACAGTTGCGCAGGCTCAGATAACGCTCATATTCGAACCGATTTATATTAAATTCCATTCCTCCGTTGCTTTTAAAACCGGGTCTTGTCACTCTGTTGTGAGGCGTTGTGTTCGATATCGCGGTCGAAAATTTTGAAAGGCTACCTTAAAGGTAGCTCTTCGTAAGCCTGATTAAGCGACGGAGACACGCGACGTCAGACCTCGAAAGCACGTAAATATAATTGATTTTGTCGCGCGACATATTTGTGTCGGCGTATCAATCGAGTGCGACGCAATACACTGTGACGTTATCGCGTCGCAGTCGCAACTTTGAAGAGTCGCTATGCAAGCGCGACGTCGCGAACAGCAATTCGAATGATAGTCATTCAAGTAATTGAATGAGTGTCAAAAGAAGTAAAGTTTTCTCGGAGGACCTCACCAGTTTGGAAGTTTATTTTGTGAAATACTAAGAAATTAAATTGCTATTATTAATTTTTAATTAGCATAAGAATCTACAATAATGAACGGCCGGTAGTCATTTTGATAAAATACAACATTTAAATGAAAAAAGCAAACAATATTTTGCATAAATTATAATTTACATTTCTCATTAATTAAATAATAAAATGATCTATTTGCACCTGCATTGACCATGTAAAATAAATTCACTTACAATTTACGATATAACAGCTGCCGTTGTACAATATTTGTTTATATTATGTAATTTATAAAAAAAACTCGAGTTGCAGTGTTGCTGACAAAATAGTATATTATTTGCTATTACATGCGTTGTGACATTTAATTGTGTTATTATTTATTTCTATGACAAAACAAAAAATATAACGCCTTAATACACTCTTTAAATTAATTATATTTTTTCTCAGTTTCAATATTCGATAAGCATTTATCAATCCAGCATCTGCACCTAATTATATCCAATATAGTCTTCTCCATGAAATTTGGAAGTCCGACGCAGCTGGTCGATTTTATTAAAATTTTAGAGTGCTTATTAAAAACTTCAATTTTTTCAATATTTTTTAACTCCTAAGAATCTGCAATGTCAATACCACTGAAAATTCGTAGTCTTCGGCTTGTTTTTAAATCTTTCTCATTTGGATGTCGTCGCGGTAGTGTAGAAAATTTCAAAAAAAAGGTTAAATGATTAACACAATACTCAAATCAAACAATTACAATATTTATTACAATAACCGATCACGTTCACATTTCAATAAGTTCTGATAGCCTTCTATAAAAATATCTATGAAAAAATGTATATTGTATTGCGTAATAGTACTTCATTAGACTGGATGTCATCACCAGCCACCAGGTCAGTTTCGAAATGTAGATAAAGCGGTTTGAAATAGCCTCGATGTATTTGCTTGTAGGTTGCAGAAAACTACTAAGAGTAGTAGAAGTGAATTTGTCCGACAAAAAGTCGTGTGCTATTGTAAAACTCACAACGCAAAATTTAACTATTTTTATGCTTGACTTTTTTTGTTTGGTCAAGGTTAATAAAACTATTAAAATTGTATAAGGTGTCAATTATTACCATTATCATTAATTCTTTAAATGCACAACGCCACGAGTTCAGGTGTACAGTGCTCTGCCCCGTATTCTATCTATAGGTACTTAACAAAAGTCCTGTGAATCGAGAAACAAGTTTGTTATAATAAAAGCCATTAATTCTGACAGCTCTTATTATATGTGGCTCTCTCTATATTCGTGCCTTTCAAGCCAACGAAGGAGAGTCATCCTCTCAGCTCTCTCCCGATAGCTATGTACATATTAGGTATTGGTATATTGAAATCTTTGTTTCAGATAGAATTTGCTTCACGTCACCGACCGGGGTCATATTTAACACACTGGCCACTAATTAATAGATTGCCGATTGGTATCAAAAATTATCATCGTTGTATAATTGCACCCACCGCCAACAGTATGTGCTCGTTTGCATACTAGACGTGAAGAAATCGATTCAAATTGTAGTTTCCTAAAAAGGAGAAATTCTGTTCTATACAATGGAACCTTTTTTTATTGAATCAAGCTCATAAATAACTCCTAAATTTGCGAAAAGCAATTATTCGACGCATCAACGACTTTAATAGCTTTAAGCGTATTTAAAAAAAAATTAATTGAGCAATGTTTTTATTCACTAAACGATTTTTATACCTCTTAAGTTGTATACATACATTAGCACTTTCTTAGTATTTTATTTTTCTGTTCTAATTCTTGCATTTTGTATGTGTGACTTGTCATATTCAAACTATGTTTTGACGCTATGATGAATAAACTATATATCTATCTATCTATCAATCTATTGGTCTGTACGTCTGAGAAGTGTACAGATCGCAATTTCATATTTGACATATAATATAATGACTTTTTTAAGAATATTGAATGCAGGCTATTTTAGGATGGCGTATACTTTCGGAAAGTTTAGATCTATTGTTGAAGTTTATTGTGTTTGAATTATTTGCTGGCGTTGAACTTTTAATGTATAGCCTCAAAACTGCTTGCTTGGAATTTATCTGTGTTTTTATGTAATTAATAAGTAATTAATTATGTAATTAATAAGCGTACTTTCGACAAGGTATAGAAAAATAGTATACACCATACGGACAGAAATTTTGAGAGCCCTGAACTACGCGCCATGACGCGCAGTGCAAGAATCTCAAACTTTCTGCCTTTGTGGTGTAATATACTATGTATGCTATATATTATGATATTGTAATGCGTTGACGTGATGGAAATTCCATACATAATAAATTATTACAATGGCAAGAAAACACCATAGAGCAGGCAAATAGAATCGATTAATTGACATCTGAATATAACGACTTTTAAAATGTCAAATTTGAGACAAGGGAATTGAATTCTTTTCTTATTTTTTATTTGCATCTCTCAAATGTAAAGTTTTACATTTTATATAATATAATACATTTGAATTCGATATCGAATTGTGACGTATCAGAATTTAAATTGGCCTGTCACACGAATACAAAATGAGCGCTAGGACTTGAAATTAATATGTCTACTTATCCAAACAGGGACAGCGTTCTATGGGGGCTTTTAAGCCAATTATTATCAAAGTAATTAAATGGTGCAGAATCAAATCAATTTTTTACTATTTTGGTATGGAACCTTAATAAGACGCTATTTTGTTAGAAATTTTATCAGCTAAAAAAGATAATACACATTACTCTTTTGTGAACATTTTGAATTACAAAACGATGTAGAAAAATTCTATGACTTTTAACTCTAGAATCACCTTTGATTCGCACTTTAAAAAAAAGTAGTTCTCGCTAAAGTGAAGATTCATATCCTGCGATGCCTATGGAATACGTTTACAAAATAATATGCTTTATTATGAGCAAGATTGATTGTTCTGATGTGTCATTGCAGATCAAGTCATCCGCCGCGATAGTGAAGTTTCGGGTTTTAGTTTCGACAGTGACACTGTTGGAAAAACATTTTTTCTTATATATTGTAACTGTAACAATGACCGTGTGTTTCATACAACAAGAATAATAAACAATTCGCTTTAAAATTAATAAAAAAATTCCAGCCAATTGGGCGACGGGACCATTCCAACTTCAAAAATGTTGACATTTGATTATAATAAAGAAAATAAAATTTCTGATATCGCGTGAGGTGACGCGGATAATGGCTAGTATTCAATATGATAATAACTATTCGTTGCCATGGTTACCTACATAATATGTTCCACGTCATGTAAAAATTAATCAAAGCGTGCCTAACTAGTTTATTTCTGACAGATCCATAAAACAAAAGAGCAGGTGATTTTTTTTATTTTCAAAATATTTCCAAAGCTATAAAGTTAAGAAAAACATTTTTTAACAAAACTTTCTTAAAAAAATAAATAGAATAAGAATCCGTTATGAAAAGTATACCATTATTATATAAAAAACGCCGTTTTAGCATAATATATCTCTTCTGCACATGCGCCGATTTTCCCCAAAAACAATAGGACTCTTTATATTTGCATACCAAACATCCTACCAAAATTTGGTTTCAATCCGCTCATCCGTTTGACCTGTTCGTGTTCACAGACAAACAGACTAACAGACGCACAGAGTTTTTCCAAATATGTATATGTTTTTTGGATTCAGGAGACCTCAAAACGGAAAGATATTGTAAAATTTGATCTAAACTAGTATCATTCTTCACTTGTGGGTTGGAATGGTAATATTATTCAACATTCATAATTAATATAATTCCGTTCAGTTTACAATAATAAGTATTTAGTTACTAGCATTAAACAATTTCTTCGGATTAGGCTTCGCTAAAAAAGTCGAACTTCAGCTTCGGTTTTAACACTGACCTTCGATCGTACTCTACATAGCGGTTGTCTGTCTTTTAAAAAACGCTGCCACTGTCTTGGTAACTAAGAATTGACGGGAGCAGTTCCGAGCCGTTGCTGTCGCGCGAGATGATCATTAATTAAACAGATTTGTAATTCAGTTCGAAGAACTTTTAAAACAACTGGCTTGTTCTTGGCTTTGAAATGTTTTGTCATCGTCTGTTTGTTTTTTAAGGTATAAATAAAATGACATTTTGTTTGACCTGCAGAATTAATGATAAAACTTTACTCAATCGACGTACAGATATCGTTTGAGTCCGCAACCTACACAGAATGCGGTTTGTGTCCCAATAATGATTTGGCATCGACCGTGTGTAATTTTTATAAAATTTATTTTTATTATGGCCATATTCACCGAACGTAAGTAAATATTTATTCTTCAGATAACTATTCTTCCGAATAAGTAGCGATAATTAAATTCACCAAACATAATTATGTTTACTGCATATATAAATTTATTCTGACTTACTTCGGGGGTATAAATATTTATTCGCCTGATAAAATAATAATGGCCGCCACATAGATCATAATACCTAACCTATAGACGTGGAGTATTATATCTACAGTTGCTCTTGTGAATTTATTTATGTGTTGTTTATTAAGCTTTTGTGAAGTGTATAGTTGTAAAACATTAATGTTAGTGAAAGTTTTGTGTGCAATTGGGTTAGGATAGAACATTATTATTTTAATGAAACTTTTTTTTGACGTTTTCACTAACGCCATCGGTCGGATTTTTGGGTGAACGTCACAATATTCAACAAAAATACCAATGAGTATAGAGCAGTGTATTTATTCTTCAACTAACTATTTTACCTGATAATTTGGTTGGTGAATTGAAAGTACATTTTATTGTAATTTGTAACGAATAAATTTGTTTCAAGATTAGTGAGCTCTATCTTTAATAGTGTTCGGTGAATATGGCCATTGTAAATATAGCCGACTAATCGGCAACGCCTGATTAATGATTTGTTGTTAAAAATGCCATATTATCAATAATAAGATAACGATGCATCGCGGAATGTCGCTCGGAATCATAGTAGGTATAATAACTGGGTTTTAAAAATGCATTTTTTGAGAAGAGCCGAGATCATCGGGATGTCGTTGTTTCCAAGGATCCTTGCAATTATATTTTTTTATCAGCCTTTACTCTAACATTAGGTTATAAAGCTTTAGACCTAGTGTTAATAATCAACCTAGTATATCCATAACTCCTGTAAATGTGTGCGTGCAACTTGCGCGGCCAATCAGCTGCCAAATTTTAGACTTAGACAAATAGCGCCAGATTTGAAAACTGGATATTTGCATTCGCGAATGAAAATTGACATTCGTAGCATCACACTTACAAACCTCCAACTCTCCAGTTTTTTTTTTGTACCTTTAAATGGCCAGTGGTTGTGGAATAAAAACAAGCCTACCTCAGAATTTATTACGGGAAAGTTAAAAATGTGTGTACTCATTTTTTTATCAGAATTTCGAACTCTACAGCAATTGTGTAGACAAAGTTTTTCCATATAATCTAGTCAATCTGCGAAAAATAGATCCAAGTCTCCTAAAATATGAGCAATGGCTTATTCGATTCAGAAAAATATTCAGAAAAAGACGTTTTTTTTTTATTTTTTGCGCCGACAAAAATTGCATTTTTTATTAACAAAAACGAAAAAGAAAAAAAGCCCCTAAGATTTTTGGCAGTTACTCAAAAACGATAAGCGATAGCGGAAACTGAAAAAGTCCCACCTCCGGACTCTATTTCTACAGTTCGAGCGCAACGCCCTGTTTATAGAGTACATTACGTATAATAATTTTTTATAGTATTAAATAACAATTTAAAAATATGACTAAATTATGGTGTCATTTTAACACTTGAAAGAATACAGTTCCATTGAAAAAACTTTTTTTTAGTTTGTTTTTAAAAAAGTGAGGCTATTGTTAACTAATTTTTTTTATAAGTGAAAACTTCTTTAGCGGCGTTGTACACTTTTTTTGTAATGGGTAAAAAATGTTAAACTCGCGTCAGGAAAAGTAAGAACTGGGTGAGCGAGAAAACTCTCTAAGTGATAGTAATTGTTTATACAACGTTAGACATCTAGCGTTGAAATATCGTACATAATAATGCAATCTATGATACAAACCATTTTATTTACAAGTGTTGCCAATAAATAAACAATGCTTCTAAATGCAAAAAATTAAGACGTTAATATTCAAGTTTTCACTTCTGCCGGCACTCCCGGAGTGCAACCCGTCTTTTTTTTTCGAAAAATCGACTCCATTGAAAACAACAAAGAATGTTTAAATAATTGGCCTATAATATTTTTGCTTCACGGAGTTCTTTTCACATAATATATACTTAACAGATCACGTTATAAAAGTTTTTAAAAATGGATTATTTTGTTTACGACAATTGTTTAAATTTAACTTTTTTTGTTAGCTATAATTGGCTTTTTGTCACTTTATTTAACGAAGTCTTATAAACATTAAACAGTTCTCAAATAAATCATATTAAATGAAAGCTCTACGTAATTTCATGAAGAAACACACCGCACGATCTAATATTAGGCATCTATAATTTTATAATTACCCGTAAAATCGGCAGTGGAAACAACAAACATCTAAACATAATAGGGTCGGACGTACGCTGAAATTTAAGAGATAGTTGACTGCAATAAAATTGGTTCCGGCTCACCCATTAGAATATAAATGGTTCTGTTCGACAATGAATTACGATGACATGCCCGGTGCATGAACCATTGGTTCATTGGTTACGGGACGTTACCGGATTTGTTACGTCTTGTTAAAAATATGTTATGTATGAATTATGTTACTAGTTGGGCGTGAGTTGTATATAGATACAGAAAATAGAATATTAACCGAACTTAATAGCCAAGTATCCGATCGGATCTCGAATAGAATTTTCTCACGGTTTTCCATTAAATCACAGTACAGGATGTTGAAAAAAATATTTTCTAAAAAAAATTTGGCTGGCTGTGATGGAAATGTGTTTTGTAAGAATATACACAAATGTGGTTAATTGGTATAAACAGTAATTATAATTACTATATAACTTTTGTTCCTTGAGCTACCCCCTACTTACTGCTAAAGTTTCATTAAAATCGGTGCTGTTTCTTAAAATTCGTGGTCGAAACCCGCTGGAGACTGAACTATTATTATTTACTATTACATTTTCAGTTTTAATTTATAACAATTGTTTCTCACAGCGCAGTGACGCAACGTCAGGCAAAGTTATTAAACTCAGTCTAGTTTAAGACCTTTGTTTAACGAAATTACTGCGCTGTGCGAAAAAAAAATTCATTATAATAAAGTTCTTCGGTGTATGTTTTATTTAATTTAAAATATATATATAATTATACTAGCAGTAATCAATCGGTCGATGACGGGGCAAAGTCTTAGTCTATATAAATGAATTGAATATTAATAAATGACAAAAGAATAATACAATTAGTTAAAAAAAATCAAGAAGTTGACTGGAAGCTACTAAAAGTCCTCGAACAAAAATAACCCCTGAGTTTTTGAGTAGGTAATACAAGCTATATTTTATTTTGATCAAAATAAGTTTTTAGTTCTAAATTTCAATATTTCTAATTTGATATTAATATGATGTGATTTGGAATATTTAACGCAATTTAGATTTGTCTGTCCGGGTTTAATAATACGGTGGAGCCGACGGCTTCACCACTGTTGTTGTTGCCGAGCTGGGCGCAAGGCAAAACTGTCATGAAATGATATACCTAAGTTTTGATAATAAGAAGCAGGACTTCTATCGAGTTTTAAGTAGTTTAAAATAAAGTAAAAGATTTAAAAATCATAATAGCAAAGTTGAATTGTCGCGGGAAAAAGCTATAAAACATTATTTCATATCAATCGCGTGTGGAGCCGCGGATAACGGCTACTATTATATAGATTTAAAATTCCATATACTTAAAAAGCAAAACGATTGATTTCATGAACTTGAACATGAACAAGTGTAACAGTAATCGCTGCCACCATTTTCCTTATAAATCAAATCATAACCGTACATCAAAATTTATTACCAACTTAGCAAACTAACAGTGATTTATAATCTGAACTAAATTACGATTATCTTCGAGAATATCATGCCTTTAAGATAGAGATGATTTTAATGTCAGGAAATAGCAATTAAGATTTGTGATTCTTAAGGACAGTTAATTGAACATAGAATACAATTTATAGAAATAGGGCTTTGCACGAGACGAATTTTTGACGTGATAACGTCTTATAAATTGATGAATCACCAATATTATAAATTGATAAAACACCGGCTGCATGTACGAAAAAGTGTAACGTAACGTTCCTAACGTTCGTAACGCGTAACGCATAACGCGTAACGTTCCGCCTGACCCTGTGCGTGCTTTTTGCTAATTTCTCGCTCAATTTAAATCAGATCGGTTTGAAACCAGTTTTAAACGAAAGAGGAGAACATTTTACATAGATTTCGTATAGCAGAATTTGCCTAAACAGTTTTTTTATACAAATTTATATAGAAAAATAGCTGTATAAATGCAATGTTGTCTAATGCGCGACGCGGTCGGTCGTCTTTGTTTGCCGTACATGGAAATTAGAAGATAACGTATGTCTTGTTTTAACATGAAAACGGCTGCATTTCTAATGTTTAATTCAATTTTTTGACATTAGTATTTTGTGAAATGCAACGCCTTCTAAGTTAAGTATTGGAATAACTAATTATTATTAGAACATAATACTTTGACAGTTGCAAACGTCACTTTTGACATTTCTTATCATTCCGACACCAAGGATAAGCGGATTGAAACCAAATTTTGGGAGGTTTAGGTTATGTATTACGGAATACGTTATCACGTAAAACTATCGTCCGTAAACCGACTTTACAGACAACCAATTTTTTTTTACGATTGATTTTTGCACGCGATTTCGTCAAGGTGGATAAGTTTTCTCTTCCCCAAGGAAATGGATGGAATTTGGGGACACCAGCTTCTATGTTGCTCGGGGTTCAGGGTATGAACTTCGGAAACAATTTTGTAAACCTAACCTTACATCTAATTAAATATTGTGCCTACATGGAAAAGAAAATCGCATGAAAATCAGGTCAACGGTTCTCGTGTTTAAACCAGACGGACAGATAGACAAACGGGTTGAGTTTTGTAAGGGTAGATGAAACGAAATGAAAAAATTGAAAAGTCATCTTGTTTATAATTATAGGACATCATAACGCGTAGTTTAAGTCTCTCAAATCTTCTGCCCGTGTGGTGTATACTATTTTTCTTCATACATCGGTCTAACGGTCTAAAGAACGCTTATTAATTAATTAATTACTTAGTAATTACATAAAAACACAGATAAATTCCAAGCAAGCAGCTTTGAGGTTATAATACGTAAAACATGAATCACATCTGTTCGCGACTATTGGCTGGCGGCAGTAGCGACAGTCTCATGGAGCGGTGTAAATCATAACTATTTTCTTTTATAGCCGGATGAAAGTACGTACTTCCGACATCAGTGCGTGTAACCCCACCAATGCATAAATGTTAGGCTTTGTGCCTTATTAATAGTTACCTACGTATCGCTTTGATCTCGTCTCGTTGAGATCGACAAAGTTATTGTTTCGTTTTGTGGAGATGAAACTGAAAAAAGTATAGCTGTGTGTAGTACAAAGCCCTGTTTCCAGATACAAAGTACACCATCAGGTCTTTGATTTATTATTGTGCATTTTTTATCGCAAATCATAGCTAAAAAGCATTGCAGTGGAACATTCGGCACGCACAGTTTTTTTTAATCAGTTTCCTTATCGCTACTTGCCTGCCTAATTAAAAAGCTTATTATTTTATTAAGTTCATAAATACTTACATAATATAATATACATAAGTATTTGTTAATTATGTGTATATTACTAGACACGCCTCACAGTGTGTTGGATTAGATGCGGAGTTTTTCTACTACAGCCATAATTCGGTACAGAACTATTTAAAAACCAATTTTTTGACGTGATAACGTCTTATAAATTGATGAAACAGCGGCTGCATGCACGAAAAAGTGTAACGTTCCGAAAAGTGTTACGTTCCGCCTGAGCGTGCAAGCGATAACGTCTTATAAATTGATGAAACACCGGCTGCACGCACGAAAAAGTGTAACGTTCCGCCGGTGTAACGTTCCGCCTGACCCTGTGCGTGCAAGCGAGAGCGCGGTATAAGCGATAGAGAGTCGGTAAAAATATAGTTTGACAGCTACTAAAATTTAGGTTATGTATTATTAAATATGATATTCGAGCGGAATACGTTATCACGTAAAACTATCGTCCGTAAACCGACTTTACAGACAACCAATTTTTTGTTAACAAATCAGTATATCCTACTGCTGAAATATTGATCGAATAGGTATGATGACAGTATGAAAGAATCAAAGAAAAATAGAGAAAAATATATGTTGAAAAGATTCTAAAAAATGACCCATTTTTAATAAGTTTGTTCAAAGCAGCCAGCAAACGGTAACGAAACCGTCACCCACATGCGCAGTAGCTAAAACGCGTTCTAAAATCGCAACTAACAGCTTTGTTTTAGCTACTGCGCATGCGGGTGACGGTTTCGTTACCGTTTGCTGGCTGCTTGGAACAAACTTACTATAAACATTGAGATTAATAAGATTTAAAAAAAATAAAAGTATAAGATACTGCAATCGGCCATGTAGACTGAAACTCCGAATGACGTCACGCCTTCTTAAATCTAAGAGAATATAAACACTTGAAGTAAATAATCACCGTGTCGCTTAGTCAAAGGCCGGACGAAAATGGCTGCCTACATGGTGAGAAACGACAACTTCATTCTTGTGTTCTCCTTTTTCTCTGCGTCATGAAGTACAGTTTCAAAAAATATCTCCTCTCTCTTACTTTTTATTCGAATAATCTATGAATTACTGCAGTTAGATACAAGCGCAGTTCTGAATAAACTCTATAGCAGATGTAAGAATTCAGTGGTCATTATAACACAAATACGTATGCCTACACACACATTGTTTTGACAATAGTGATTTAAAGATAGGTCCGTGATTTGTTGTTTGTAGCTACTGGCTACTCACTACTGTGATCAGTGATCACCAAAACGGTTATTCGCCCCATTGAAAAATGTGTGCGTTCAAGATAGGTAGGCATGTCCTGTACACAAATATTAGATAACTTCTTAGAACTCGTAGATGGACGGCTATAGATAATTTGGGGGCAGGAAAAATTACCCGTTATACTCAAGACATCTGTACCTTCCCGACAATTTACTAGGCCCTGAACAATCCTTGATCCTTGTAAATAGCAAGGACGAATCAAGGTTCTTCGAGGCCTAGGGCTTATTGAAATCCAAATTCAGAAACCTTACGTTGAGCTTTAAAATTTATTTTTAATAACATCATTATCAGAGTTAAAACATGGTGACTTGACCAAACAAATTTTTCTATAAATTCACCTAAAAAAATGTTAAAATTCTCCCAAAAAATATTAAATTTCAACCGAAAATTCGTCAAAATTTAACCAAAAGTTTTTAAAATTTACCCAAATCTTTTTCAAAATTCACTTAAATCTTTTTTTTAATTTACTCAAAAATTGTCAAAATTCACCCAAAAAATTGTCAAAATTCACCTAAAAATTGTCAACAGTCACCCAAACAATTGTCAAAATTCACCTAAAAATTAATCAAAATTCACCCGAAAACTACTCAAAATTGAGCCATGAAAATGAGAGTTAGGTATTAACATTTTTTTGTACCATACTATAAGTGCTCATTGTTCAATTTTTGTGGGCCCTTGTAACTTGGGCGCCAGGACTTAAGCCCTATTAGTCCCTATATAGATCCGCCCCTGGTAAATAGGCACTATGAAGGATGGAGAACAATTTCTTATGAATGTCATGCTGAAAAAGTGGTCACCTAAAAACATAGTGGTTAAATAAGTGTCCAGAGTGGCGCTAGTGAACCTATTGGGTTCTTAGCCGCTGTAGACAATGTGTGGTATGCTAACTGGCCAAAGACGAGTCAGAGCCATAAATAATAAAAAAAGTGAAGTATGCAGAAGTATCGAATTTTAATTTAATCATTTACACATTTAATTTCTTCATTTTCTTAATTTTCTGAATTGTTTTCTAACTATTCCGTTTATGGTCATTATGTATTGACTTTTAAAAACGGGGCCTCTAGATAGGCGTGATATATCTTTGTTTAATATTTTTCTGCTCTAACAGCTTTGATTCTATTTTCATAATAACCTTTTTTGAAACAGTAGAGTTATTGCTAATCGAAAGACATTTTTCTAGCATTAAGATAGTTCTCCTTACATATACCCTTCCTCCCTAGTAGATTCATGATTGGGGAAGAACCTGATGAATTTCTTGGTACCCTTGGTTCCCAAGGTTAGAATCTGAGGCGCTTGCGCTGTGTTTCGTTTGTTATTGTCTCCGAGTAGTTCCGAGTCTTTTTAGAAAGAAATCAGTCCATTCTTAGTCACTCTCTTCATATCATTTGTTTCAAGAATGCGGACACCAAAAGTTTTGTCTGACAGCCGCCAAGGCAGTATACTTTACAAAAATAGTCCTTCTCTAGTCTTAAACGATAATGACCTTTGTTGTCGAGATTCTATAATCTATACTCAATCAATCCTTCTCCAGTGCATGAAATATTCAAATATCTATTATCCTTGTTCTACAGTTGCTAACTGTAAAAGCACACATTAGTAACGATTACAAACGAAATGTTTTTCCTTCCCTCTGCAGCTTCTGGTTACTTTAACTGGTTCTTCTTAAGACAACCCTATTATATTAAATTTTCATATTTCGGTAACGATTTGATACTGTTCAAATAAGAATTTCTTTCAGTGCTCGAACAGATATCATTTTATTTTAACAAATATTAATAGTTCTTAATCCAAGTGCATTTATTAAACAATAGGTTTGTCCTCGTTATGCAATGGAATATCTTCAACAGTGCATCGCTCATCAACAAACAGTAGCTAGTAATAAACAAACATATGTACGTAGAAAAAGAGTACATCGTATAACAAAATTGAATAAAGTTATTCATAACGTCCTACGCAGTAGACTTCAACAAAACAGATAGTTTGAATGCTATAACTAATATGTTTTATTTATCGAACACGTAATCTTCTTCAGCTTACACGCAGCTGTTATAATACATAGTAGCGTGTATAGATAGCTTATATAACTGTATGTAGGAGCTCTGGAGTTGCTATTAGAGATGCTGCATAGCTATTCCGTCTTTCTCAGTATACCGACCGACGGAGTGTCCATGCTGGACTTTATATGTTATTGGTAAAGGTTATGTAATGCTTATTGTCTACGGTGACCTCTTTAAATTGTGATAGAGTTCTTAAAGAATACTAAAGTCAGCGTGGTTGGAAATTAGAAAACTACAATTACTTTATCTAGATCTCTCCCATCGTCAGTATAAATAATAATAATAATGCGTTTAACGTCCGCTTCTCGTCATAACTGACGCCATTCGCACCATTACTATTTTTTTTCTATCACACTTCCCGTTATTTTTTACAATTTTTAAACTTCAACTTAATTAAGAGCAATGGGCGAATGAAGGAATTTTTAGGAAATTAGGATAAGGTAGGCAAATTCTGAGCATAGGAGTTTGACAGGTAATCGGCCATGGCATTGAATATGGAACCATCTCGATATTTATCTGGAATTGTTGAGGGAAACCATGGAAAACCTCAACAAGATGGCCGGTACAGGAATAACCGTTTCTCGGCGAGAGGCAGAGGGAAAAAGTCCCAGCCACGTCTGCCCCCGCCGGAATTCGAACCCGGTACCTCCTGAATGCGAGTCTAGTGCTCTCACCGCTACGCCACCCCGCTTGGTCTATCGTCAGTATAAAGTAAACTCCTTTTGTTGTACATTCAATAATAAAACTGTTGGACCTAAGATATTAACGTTTTTTCGCTAATGTGCTATAAGTATGCTATATTTTATCATTAATAATTTGTTGCAATTTTATAGTATTTTTAAAAGAAATGAATTTTCGCAAACTTTAAAATTAAGACACTGATTACTGATCCAGAGGGCACTCAACATACCTCTCTATATCCTTTTGTTTAGGATTTATGGGCGGCATATAGAAAAATCTTTGAACGGTGATATAGTCCAGGAGGAATCGGCGCATGAGTATCGAAAACTATTCCACCTCAATTTTTTTATGCGATTCTCTTCAAATTACCCTACTGATGATATAAATGCATGTTGCCAGGGGGCAACCCCGTGCCATATTGTTTAAACCGAAATTGTTTAAACAATTGCGAGGAATTGTTATTTTTCAACCGGACAAATTTTTTTTGTATTCTTTGTTAAAATACAATTAAAAAAGGTCCTATGGCTTTTCACGATAAAGTTAATATTTTTAGAGATATCAATTTTTAAAGGTTCGAAAAATCTTAAATTTGGGTACTTTTGACCCATGAAAAATATATTAAAAAAAAAAATAAAATATAAATAATATTTTTTTTTTTATTCTTTATACAATAGTTAACAATATCCTTAATTGCGATTTCTAAAAATTTAATTATTTATACCTGTTTTTAATTGTTAATTTCGCGCGTTCACAAGTATGCGTTGCTTACCTATAAGTATCGTTGTCTCTCTCTGACTCATACGCTGCGTCGGTCTCTCGGTGTCCTGAATCATTATTTTACATTTATCTTTTAAATCAGAGGTCCCCAAACTTTTTTGTCTCGTAGACCACTTGCCATGTTTTTCGGTTTTGGGTAGACCCCCTGCTTATCTGATATTGATTTTTTGCAAATTCATTAATTTCAAATATATTTTTGACAACCGGTATAGTGCTACTCACTTTGAACGATTTAAATTTATAACGGTAGTGAAATGTAGTGAGAAATGTTTAGTTTTATACATTTATTAATTAGATTCATATTAAACCAATCAAATTAAAATTTACTTTCTGTTACATAAAATAACTAAGCAAAAAATAAATGCTTTTAGTGTGAGGTATGAACCTGATGCTTTAATAATAAATTTTCAACATTTGGCATCAATTTAGTTAGATTTAATCTTAAATCTCTTCGGTTAACGATGTCCAGTTTGTTTCTTTTTTTGTTAGGAGATTCACTATCGTGGACCCCCATTTTCATTTCATGGACCCCCAATTTTTTTCCCGCTGACATGGACCCCTTGCAAGTTGTCGTCGACCCCTGGGGGTCGATATAGACCACTTTGGGAATCACTGTTTTAAATAAATAAAATTATCGACCAATTTTTCAGACAATATATTAACAAACAATATTATTATATTACATTGTTTGTTAATATATTGTCTGAAAAATTGGTCGATAATTTTATTTATTTAAAAGATAAATGTAAAATAATGATTCAGGACACCGAGAGACCGACGCAGCGTATGAGTCAGAGAGAGACAACGATACTTATAGGTAAGCAACGCATACTTGTGAACGCGCGAAATTAACAATTAAAAACAGGTATAAATAATTAAATTTTTAGAAATCGCAATTAAGGATATTGTTAACTATTGTATAAAGAATAAAAAAAAAAATATTATTTATATTTTATTTTTTTTTTAATATATTTTTCATGGGTCAAAAGTACCCAAATTTAAGATTTTTCGAACCTTTAAAAATTGATATCTCTAAAAATATTAACTTTATCGTGAAAAGCCATAGGACCTTTTTTAATTGTATTTTAACAAAGAATACAAAAAAAATTTGTCCGGTTGAAAAATAACAATTCCTCGCAATTGTTTAAACAATTTCGGTTTAAACAATATGGCACGGGGTTGCCCCCTGGCAACATGCATTTATATCATCAGTAGGGTAATTTGAAGAGAATCGCATAAAAAAATTGAGGTGGAATAGTTTTCGATACTCATGCGCCGATTCCTCCTGGACTAATACCTTCTAAACTAAGAAGTTACCGACGTTTTTTGTGACATTGAAATCAGCATGTTACGACAAAATCCCGCACAAACCTTATGGGATTTGGTTCTCGGCTAATTTGATCGAAAATCGTTTTATTTTATAGTTTAAAGGTCACTATGGGCGCATAGTCTAAAGTTCAGTAGATTTTTAGCTACAGATACCTATGTTTAGCGAGATTTTATAGATATAGGGATATCCATTGAATTCACAGACGTGTTCCAATTTTAACTTTTGTGCTCTTTTTTAGAAATAGAAAAATACTCAAAAACTAGGTAATGTTGGAAGGTGTCACACTGTATAAAATAATAATAGGTATCATATTCGGATTCAGCGCACTGGAAAACATATTTCTAGAGCTTAGGATTTTTTAAGATTGTGAATTCCAATGGATATCCCTACATATAAAATATCGGTAAACATATCTCTATAGCTAAAAATCTATTGGTTTTTAAGCTATGCCATGGACACATTTTCTTAGTGACCTTTAAACTATAAAATAAAACCATTTTGACTAATTTAATCGAGAACTAAATTCCATAAGGTTTGTTCGTGGTCCTTTGAGGAAGAACGAAAAAAATCGTTTTTTGCAATTTTTAAATATTTCTACGTCGATAAAACGTGTATTTTAATAATTGTCATTTCCTTCAACATATACAAACAATGAAATAGCGCGAAGTGGGCATTAAGGTGGTGCCACAGGACCAATAATCAATCATGGCACACTTAAAACAATGGTCTTGTACGCCCTTTTACATTAAAACATTTTAAGATTTCTGACCGCCCTCTAATTAGTTGGTGGTTAGCCAGTAGCTGCTTTTTTTACCTTTTTGTATTGATGTAACCTTAGTGTTTCTTTTCCTGGATTGAAGATGTACAATCTATAGAAAAAATTATGTAAGTAGCATCAAGATAAGAACAGATTAATTCAGTCTGAAAGGACTGTTTTGTTTTCTGATTATGAATAATGGACTTGTCTGTTGTCTATAATATTTTATTAATTCTGATCTATATTTCATAAAAGCTTATGTCATTCAAAGAGGAATTTAAACACACCAAAAAGATAATCAAAACAAATTTTCAAATGCAATATTTTTTCTTGTGGGTTGTATCTGATGTTGTCACTAATGGACAACAATGTTGATCAGACCTTTTAAAGAAATGTTGCGATTAGATTTTTGATACTTTGCGACTGTTATTGGAATAATTTCTAACAGTAAAAAACTACGATCTGAAATAAAAAAAGTGCAATTTATTTATTTCGTTTTCTTGTCACATATATCAAGTCACAAAAAATGATTAATGAAAAACTGGAAAAAGATCAAAAAGTTAAATCGTTTTTTATTTGATTATATGGTCAGGATGAATATGAATTATTATATTTCTGAAGTTCTGGATGTATTTTTGAAACCAGGAACTTGAAATTAATGAATTTGAAATACTATGTACTTTGAAAATAATTTTTGGCACTGACTTGCTCTATCCTAACTAGATTAAACAATATTCTATCGGCCCGTGAAAATAATATAAAAACAAAGTGAGATTTTCAAGTTTATTTTCATAAATCTGTTAAAATATCTGTAAGATCTTATTTTACTAAAACATTCCTATTGTTCCCGGTTGCATGAGTAAACTCACAGCTTTTCCTGTGTATTCTACTGGAAGGAATGCATTTGAATTTTTAAAATAATTTATTACTTTGTTTTTTTTATATACAAATATTTTTCCCTGAGCGGCATAAAAAAGAGAGAAAATCAAAAAGGAATTTGCATAAACGCGTATATATTATTTATGGTTGATATGCGCTAAATCAAATGTAACAAAGAAAAACCGCTGCTCGTATCAGAATAAATATATTTTTCTGTTTTAGACATAAGAGAAATCATTTGTAAAGAGCAGTTTTTTTTATTTTCCAACACATGTATTGTATATATACATGTTAGTATTGTAGACTAAAATACTTTAAATGAAGCAACATTTACTGCATTTTATTCTTGAAAGTAGAGATGTAATCATGGGTGCCGACTTTTAGCAAATCCCGATGGGTACCCATTTTTACAAAAACTGCCGAAATGCGAAATTTCAGTGTGCATTACTTTGGATTTTCATTGAAATTAGAAAGTTATTTGAACTAAATAGCACTCGCCTACTTAATTAAATAACTATAGCAAAAAACACAGTGCCGGATTAAGACTCCTTGATGTCCTAAGCATTTCTTGCCTATGGGTCCTCATCTCTAAGAGCAGTCTAAGAAAATTCTTATATTATCTGTCTCTGTCAAATTAAGTTAATAAATTATGAATGTCATAGGAAGCTTAAAATTGATAGCGAAAAGTTAAAAAGCATAGAATTGTAAGAAAAAATAAAATCGAATTTTAGAATCAATGCTTTCATTAAAAATTTAACTGTCTATAAAATCGGTTTTTAGGCATTTTTATACAGTTAATTGAAAAAAAAGTTACAAAACTGTAAAGTTAAAAAATGTTTTTCGTTTTTATTTTCGAAAATAAATTGTTATTTATTTTTAACTTCTATACTTTCAAAGACAGCTTTATATCAGTATAGATGAAATTTTTGAGAACATGACAAAAATAAAAAAAAATTGTTGACACGGTCAGGTGAGGTACTTTTCATTTCTGAGTTGTGATTGTTGGTGCCCCCTGAGACGTGTTACCCTAAGCAGTTGGTTACTTTGCGTACAGGCTAATCCGGCACTGATCATTCCGCTACACTAGTGGTATGTGCTCTATTATCACTTTGCGCGTCAAAGCTGAGTTATATCTATCGATGAGCGACCCACCGCGAATTTTCCCGGTAACCCGGCGGCCCCATCGTCATCTGATATATACTATTTCAATTTACTCCTCGGTGTTTTCAAAAATAGTCACTTAAACTTCAAATGAGCAAATAAAATCAAGTCCGCTGCTTTTCTTTTCAACATAATTTTTCTATAACAATATACAGCCATACATAGAGATGATTACATATATGGAACATATACAGATATACATAATACGTATACTACCATACATATCATGCATCCAATTCTGAACAAAAAGATATAAAATATCGTATTCATGGCGCAAGCCCAGATAAAAAACACAGCACTGATAAAATAAATGAATAAGGATTTGGATGTAAAACGGGCGAACGTATACAGGGATGTATCTATGTTTGTTTTATTGCAGATGTGGCGGTACGGGCGAATCAGTACTGGGATGCCTTTCGATTGTGGACCGGATTCAATCAAAACGAAACAAAGGCGAGTGTCTTAGAAATTGCTGTTTTTAGTTGATGAATAATGTCATGAAAATGTTCGAAAAATACTTTACTGGACGCTTTTTGCTAAATGCCTCTCTGGTATGAGTGGTATCTAATACCACATTAAATTTGACAGTTTATTATATTTTTTACACATTTTTATACGTATGTGCAGGTTCAGTTTTTCATTTGTTCACGATTTAGAGTATGAAAATGTTTGTCGTTCACGTTTTGGAACGTTAAACCAGGTGTTCACGTTACCTATTGCAACTCTACTGTACTTTTAAAAGTTATTTTTTTAAGAAGTCAGGAGAAAAGTACCTACCTTACAAGTTTCCCAATAAAAGAGAAGGAAAATAAATCGTTTAAAAAATAATTGTGTTGATATAATGAAAAATCTTCTCTATCAAATCTTATAAATATTGATTTCTTATAAATATGCCAAGAAATGTAGAGTTTAATTGATTGAAAGGATTTTGACGTGATAACGTCTTATAAATTGATGAATCACCAATCTTATAAATTGATAAAACACCGGCTGCATGCACGAAAAAGTGTAACGTTCCTAACGTAACGTTCCTAACGTTCGTAACGCGTAACGCGTAACGTTCCGCCTGACCCTGTGCGTGCTTTTCTCGAAAACGGCCCTAACAATTTGGATGAAATTTACTGAAAAGGGATTTTGGGGGGCAAAAAATCGTTTTAGCTGGGTCTCATCTCTCGAAAAAATCGTTTTCTTACAAATTTTATCATTATAAAAATCAATTTTTTGACGTATGAAAATACTTAAATATTGTAAGTAGGTTTTGGAATTTTATATTATAAACAGTGAAACATTGTTTTATAAATATTATGACAGCTAATCTTTGAGACTTAAAATAAATACGAAAGAAAGAAAGTTAAAAAAACAATTATATTATATGGTGAGTAATTTAAATAAATAAAATTAACCTAAATTTGAAGCGAAAGATGCAAAATCATAGATTCGAATTATTATAATTATTATATAAATTTAGGTTATGTATTACGGAATACGTTATCACATAAAACTATCGTCCGTAAACCGACTTTATAGACAACCAATTTTTTTAAAGTCTAGATTTAAACTAATTTTATTAATAATAGCCACGTATCATGTCCAATATTACGGCTCGTAAGTTTGTTTCAAAAATTAAAGTACTTTCTTGTATTTTTTACTTAATATCTTCAAAAGCAATAACAGTAAAATGTTTGACGAACGATATTTTGCAAATAAAATAGTTTTGTAGTTACTAGTTTATCTATTTGAGAAAAAACACACAATATTAGCGTTTGTCACATGACGGGACCGGAAGGGTCTCAATGGAGCAAGTTGGCACGAATTTCCCAAAACGTATTTATTTTTATTTATTTTATGATTCAGTAGTATATATGATTCTTATCACAGCTAATAGAGTTGAGCAAATTAGTGTGTCCAAAATGTGAAACAAACGTTTCGACGTTAGGGATGACGCTCTAGCGGGGACATTTGGTACGATTCTGTCCTTCTACAAACGTTTCCATACTACACATACACACACGTGCATGGACACACACACATTTACACATATATAGATAGATAAAGGTATAAATCAGAAGCTGGGGTTGGCAAATTTATAGCCGAGATAAAGAGAGCGCTTCGCGCGCGCATCGACTGGAGTTGGAGCATGTAGCGTCGACAGTTACAACACCGGCACCATTTTGTTCTTTGAAAACTCAAAGAAATTACAGAAGGTACATCGTGAATCAAGGGGCGTAGTCTCTAAATATAACAAAGTCGCTATCCGCGTCTGTCTGCTCAATTAGTTCTTCTATAAACAACACAATATTTTCTTATGTAACCTTATTAAATTTTATTTGAATTTATAGAGAAAGTACCTGGGTGACCGAGTTTTGCTCGGAAAGTTAAATAAAATACTGATAGCTGTGGTAAGCTTTTATCGGACTTGTTAAAAACAATTATTATTATAGGTGAGTAATTTTAATAAATAAATTTTTAACCTAATTAAAGATTAACTGTCATAATATTTTGAAAACAATTGTTTCATTTGTTTGTATAAAATTCTAAAACCTACTTACAATATTTAAGTATTTTCATACGTCAAAAAATTGATTTTTATAATGATAAAATTTGTAAGAAGACGATTTTTTCGAGAGATGAGACCTAGCTAAAACGATTTTTTGCCCCCCAAAATCCCTTTTCAGTAAATTTCATCCAAATCGTTAGGGCCGTTTTCGAGAAAATATTTAGGGACATAGGTAGGTACATAGGTACATAGATAGATAGGTAGATACAAGATTAGCTCGTTTAATAATATAGGGGATAGGGGATAAACCGGCCAAGGGCAAGTCGGACTCGCGCACCGAACGTTCCGTACAAACTTGTAGGTATGTAAATAGTTCGTCCAACACGGGAATCGAATCTCGAAAATGTTTCCCGACTAGCCGTTGGAAAACTGTATACATCGAAAAAGTGCCTACTAAGCGTATAATTGCAATGAGTTCAAATGGATTTCTGAACTGTATTGTACATCATCGCTATATCTGATAGCCAAGTTGTGCTGTATAAACGCACCGGTAGCGGACGCTTGTTTTGTATTAGAACTGTTACTGCGTACGTGCGTAGTATGTTGTTGCAGTGATGTAGCCACACATTTACGATTTTCGGATTTTTCCCTTTAATAATTGTGCTATAAGTAGAGAATACAATCCCGAGTATATTTTTCAATCCCGGGATTACGGGATTTTTGATGCGTAATCCCGGGATCCCGGGATTAGACTATGTGGTTTCTAATTGGGCTCAAATGAAAAAAAAAACTTGAGTAATTTCTTAAAAAATGTTTTTAATATCGTTGCACAACACAAATCACAATATAGTAAGAAAAGAAAATAGACAAAACAAAAAAAAAACTTTACTTTTGTTAAAAATCAAAAAGACAACACAAAAAAACTATTTAGAATTTCGAAAACACAATCGCAGAAATATCAAAGCATCCAATGTTTGAATTCCAAGCCTGCTTAGTAGTTTATTGCCAACATAAGCAGCAGCTGAAAACGCTCGCTCAGGTTCGACGCTGGTTGGAGGAATAGACAATAGATACATACTTATATGCTGTTTCTAAATGATATCCACGAGCTCCTCCATTTTCGAACAGGCTTATTTCACGTCAATACTATTTGCGAACCCCGATTTATTTTGTACTTGTACTTCAGGATATGGAGATCTCATATTCTTACATATCGTACCGCGTATTTAAGGATTGTTTTTTGTCGTTATGTAATAAATAATATTAATATAATCTAGGCAAGGTAATTGTCAAGGCGCAACGGATTACGGAATGCAAACTAGATCTGTTTGTGCCAATCCCAAAAATCCCGAGATTAGCCAAGTACGATCCCGGGATTTTCGGGACCAGAAAACGGCCGGGATCCCGAGATTCGGGATCCCGGGATTGTATTCTCTAGCTATAGACATTGTTTCTTGCTAAATTTCATGATTCTAGGTCAACAGAAGGTACTATTGATTTTGATTCCTAAGTGTCTATAAGGGTTCTTTTTTCCTTTTGAGGTATGGAACCCAAAAAAATAGGTATATGTTGTCATTTGAAAAAAATGCATGTACACTTCCGGTTAAATTTGAAGTACAAAAAAAATAGGTATACCTCAGTAGTTTCCGATAGTAAATCTCGAGTTGAGAAAAAAAGTAGTTTTGTGTCTACTAGGATACACGAATTATTCAATACCACTAGTTTCGGTGAACACACTCTGTATTTAGTGCATAATGATAATACGACTTGGGTGACTTAAAACTCGCTATAGATCGTTTTTACATAATGTCACTACTCGTCGTAATATAACACATTACGCAACTAGACTATTTATTTATAGAACACAGATGAATTTACCACTTCTATTTCTAAGGTATTTTTCCAAATATTTTCACTCCATGGTAAGATGATTGATTATTTGCCAATTAATCTGTCTTTTGAAATTTCCAATACCTGCTTTGAATATTTTCCTTTCTACAAAAGACGGAAATTGTTTTTCCGATGTTGTAATCAGCGGCCATGCAGTACAATACGTATGGAGGTATATAATACATACGACCATCCACACACATAAACATTTTACTTATTACAATAGAATGTGTTTTTTGACTGACTTACTGATTCTTATAAGTTATTAGACCAATTGATACTAATAAATAATAATCAAATAAGATATTTAAAATACAGGGTGTAGAAATCGTTTTTTACACTTTAAAATTCGAAGAGGTCTACACATAAAAGTAGCCATTGGTCGTCTGAAGTCTGAACTAATATTAACTCTACTCGTAGAATCACATATGAGGTTCATTCCAAGCAGCCGTGAACGGTAATAAAACCGTACACAGTCTTGTCACTGCGCAAGACTAATTTGCGCACTAGCTCAAAAATCGATACTGCGCAAGACAGTCTTGCGCAGTAACAAGACTGTGTATGGTTTTAATTACCGTTCGCGGCTGCTTGGAACGAACTTCATGGTCTACCGAGTCTATCAGATATTGTGGCTGTTAATTAGTTTACCTTAGTCTATTTTTAATTGTTTTTTAACCAATATCCCCAGTCGATTTTGAAACATACGAAAGGTGTAAAAAAATATTTTTTTTTATTTAAGAATTTTAATTTCTTATTTATTTTTAAATTTCTAGCTTTATATTAAGTTAGCATTGTCGATTTTTTTCTTTAAATTGTTTTTTGTACTTCAAATTAAGCTAGCAATGCCACGTTTTTTTCTTGGAAAGCTTCGGGATACAAATTTATTTTTGATGGTATTACAAATTCAGCATTATTATTGTATACAATTAAGTTTCATTTTCACTTTGTTTTGGTTCTGCTAACACAATTTTTCTATAATGGCACTTAGTACAAAATTGTTTTTCGTGGTGCAAAATTGAACAAAATAAAATCTTGTTGAATTAAAGATTTTTATTTTTTTAAATTTTGATTAGATGAGCAAAACCTGTTACTCTGAACCAAAAGAGTTTCGTGCAATACAACTTTGAAGTAAATTCTTTACCCAATTGAAAATGTTATTGAAACACGTGTCTTTTTACAATAATAATGCAACTGAAAATTGGAATAATAACTATCTAATTTATATTTGGCAGTGCAATATACGCAGCTATGTGAAATATAATTGTAGTGATAGCACTTGCCCCTGAAAAGTACTTGCCCCACCTTACCTTACTAGAAATTCGTTGTTTGATTTTGTTGATTAAAATGTGGGATTGGAATCTAGACGTTTGCTATTTTAGCTTGCCGAGCAAGCTCAAACAAACAGGTATACGGTTATATGTATCTGTGTTCATGTGTTCAGTGTACCAGTCCAGGATGTTGGTGGTGGCGCGCGCTTTTTATACAATAGCGTGAAATTTAGATGCCACCCCGACTACCACCCCCGCACAACAGACAGCCGCGCACTGCAAATATGATTTTAAACTCACAGCTTTTGATTGTAGAGACCTTATCGGGCAAGTTATGTACATATATATAACGTATATAGGGCTTGGTTACTTACCAGTATCACATACAGTGCTGCGCCCCTCTTTTAATCAAACGCTAGGGGTGTTGAAATATTAAAACTTTAGTGGAAATAATTTGTAACATATATTTTCAGAATTTTTTCGTTATCCAAAGAATTGGGTCTATGAATTATTTTTTTTTATTAAATATTATTTTATATTATTTTATTACAAAGCCCTACTATTACATCTATATAAATAAATAAAATTGAACTGCAGTCTGTTTGTAATATCAAAATAACAGCATTTTACTAAATGCATATAAAAGTATACATACGGTAGTAATTATAAAAATAATTTTTAAATTTTTTGGTTGTCTGTCTGTTTGTTCCGGCTAATCTCCGAAACGACCGGACCGATTTTGATGGGACTTCCACTGGCAAATAACAGGTTAGGTTATTTTTATTTTCAAAGACGAATTAGGGTTCCGCACAAAGAAATTAAAACCATTGCGGGTACTAAGCATGAAAAGCATATTAAAACTGTAGGTACTAATATTTAAATGGTTCAGAACTCGTCAATTTCGAAAATAATGTCAAAAGGCTGCGGTTTTGTGCATCCATTGCTGCATAATAAAGCATCACTTTATCTATGAAAATCTCTATCTGTCATCATTATTAATTTTTTTTAAAATTCAGTAGTTTAGAAACGAATTTACTTAGTGTGCCATGTACCCACTTAGCCGTCTTGATGCTTGTACGTAGACTGCAGACAAATGACGTCACGCATTTTTCGATAGATGGACAGTTTTTAATTAACTATAACCTGCGTATTTTAATTTTTAAAAAATAAAAAAAACGGAGAAATTATCTTTTCCTACTAATCTGTTAGTTATAGCTCAGTCTTTGGTAAATCGACTTTTAAGGTAGATTCACCAACAGTGCCTTCGAAAATGTAACCTATGCAAACGTCTTCATCGACAAATTTCAGTTCAAGTATCAGTGTCGCACTGTTTGTTTCAATAGCAGATATTCTTTATAAATTATATGCCATAAGCTACATAAGGAAATAAACACCGTTAGAAACATCGATACTGTAACAAAACTGTTGTAGTCCGTGGCGGAAATTATTTATTTACAATAATAAATGTTTAACAAAACAGTAAAACACACAAACGAAAGCGTAATTCTTTAACTTAACAGAAATAATAACGTTAATAGAAACAAAACTAATAGTTATAGATAATAAAATAAAAGACTAAATAACAGAGAATAAAGAGTCACTAAATTATGTATACAATACTATTTACAACACAGGAACACAAAGTTTATCAGCACACTTCTCTACTAACTATAAATCATTTATGTAAAACCACTTACTAAAGTTTATTTATTTTCACAGTATAACTGAATAATTTATGTCGTAATGCCAGAGCACTGTGTCAACACATGAACAACGCGAATTAACTGACTGACTTGGCTAACCCACTCTGATCGCCTTTTATAGTTTCGGCCCATGCTCTAGAATGTTCTCCACGCATCGAGATCCCTTCCTTTACGTGTATTGGCATCTCTCCAAGCGATTGTCTGCAGGTCGGATGTTTTTACCTGTTTTCCATTGTTGTTTCTAGTAGTTTCTACAGAATTCCATAATCGTCCCATCAAGGGGCACACAACAATACAAAAATTGAGATAACAAAATGTCGTTATTTTCTCATAGTAGTCAGTCTTGCAGCTGCAATAAATGAAAAATCTGTTACCAATTTAACAGAATGAAAACAGTAAAATTTTAATTAAAGTACCTACATTTCTTCCTTGGCTCAGACAGCATAAATGAGATGTTTCGAAAATCGAATTACTATCATCCTTGCTATTTTCTTATCAGATGTATAGTGTATAGGAGTAAAAAGCTTCAGTGCCTCCAACCGCAGTTAATTTTCGTAAGGGATTTTGATAGTATTTAATGTCACTGTAAGGTAATGCAAATATTTTTTACTCGAATTTTATGAAAAGTTTATTATGTTTATATTCCATAGAGATGGTTTTTGATGAGAGCTTTCATCCCTAAGTGGCGTTATATTTCTGCACGGACCGTTATGTTTATATTCACGCAACCCCCCGTTAACTTTACATATATGAATATTGCTTCATACACTACATTATGTGCTCGTTATGTTGGTAACTCTGATATACAAAGTGGTTCAACGCACGGTTTCAAGTGACTCGTGGCTAAAATATTCGTGGATCGCGTTTTACTAAAAACTAAGGCAAAAAATATTGCCAAACGTTGACCATTAAAGAATGTTTTAGTAAATAAAAATTGTTTTAAAATTTTTAACCTTGTATCCCACAAACTGTTACCAAATCATTAAAAACAAAGTGTCTTATTTTATCATTAAAAAACTTTTCTTTCTATCATATACTTTTAAATATATACCAAGCATATAGGAATAAAATCGTAATCTAACCATTAGGGTGCAGAATATATTTCTTTCTTTTTTGTCGTAATAGCTCGTTGGCTCTGATTGGCTAACGCCATAGATACAAACATAAAACTTTTGATGAAGAGAGATATACTCCATGTTAATTATATTGTCGGAATAACCAAGGAATTAGGTACTTCGAAAAAAGAGACGCAGATATATTTTCGATATGCTTGTTTGCCTTCACTCACCGCACATTGAGTAAACAGACAAGGTTTGGTATAGTTAATTATTAGGTACATATGCTTTCTGTTGACATTTTTAATATGACATAACCTATAAGCAGTAAGTAATCTTCATAGTAAGATATTTTTCAAGTTTCACAGAAATCTTTTTGAAAAAAATGGCAATATTACATTTTTCCGCTCTTCTCACGAAGAGTATCCTCATCCTTTTGTTTTGTTAGTATTGGGATTAGAATCAGGAAAATGAGTGCTCCTAATAGATGAGGCAAGAAAACGCTATACGAGGTGTGACAATTAAATAATGTCACACCTGTTTGACTTGGAGAGGCGGAATGAAAGGGTTCTTAAGGTTGATCTTGATGCTTCCGATGCAGGTGGAGAAATATTAAGTCTCTTTAATCGTGTTCAGTTGTTTGGTACTCCTGGCTTGAGTAGCGTGTTGTTTTGTTCCGTGATCATCATAATTTTAAAAATCGAACAGATCATTGATCTCAAATTCCTCGTAAAGTTTAAAAAAATCTCCAACTGAATGTTTTCACTTGTTGAAGGAAGCATTAATTGCATGTCACTAACTCGAGTTTTTGAATGGAAGAAAACAATTTTTGGTGGGTCGGGAGGAGATTGAAGATGTTGAACATTCTGGTCGACCATTGACATCAAGAATTGATGAAAACATTCAGAAAATTGATTAAACCATGCGGAAAGATCGACTGTTGTGTACATGGCTATACGCATATATCTATTAATTAACTATATGAATCATTGCCTATCTACTCAATGTGCGGCGAGTGAACGCAACAAAGCGTATCGAAAATTAATCTGCGTCTCTTTCTTCGATGTAATTCCCTGATTTCTCCGATGATAGGATTGGTTGATGTACTTGCATTCAATCTGAATAAAGTATCTCTGTTTCAAAAACTTTGTCTTTTTCTATGACGTTAACATGGGCGTACCCAGCTTTTGGCCCAGGAGGGGGCAAATTAGAAATTTTTTAAGCCGGGTCCCCCGTGCTTGTTTTGCCCTCCTGGATAAGCCAGTGCTTACGACGTAAAAAAAAAAAACAGACGTATATGTTTGCACTCTAATGGTTCGATTGCGGTTTTGTTCCTATGCTCAGTATAGAATAAAAGTATATATGGCTATACGCCTCGGCTATTCTAAAACTCGATATAGTTTTAACCACCTTATATATAAATTACACAGAACACCGACATATATAAACGACACCCCTTCCCATCCCTGTGACTATATATGCACACATTACATGCCAACACAAAGCGAAAATTGGTGCGGTTTTAATTTTAAATCGCTGAATATAGAACAGATTCGATAGCGGAAATGGTCTAATAAATTTTCATGATTATTGATTCATGTTTAGCTTTATATGTATGTGCTGCAGCCCATAATGTGTTTGCAAATAAATGTGAGTGGCTACGCCGATCCACTATTGTTGCCATTAAACAAATGGCCTCTCATACTTGCATTTGCAATTTAAATATTTTTTGTTCTGCAATTTAAAAAATGCCCGTTTTCATATTGACCTATTTTACATATAGAAATGTTTATGGTTTGTACTGAAATTAACAATTTACGCTTACTAAGGGGTGTCTTTTTCAATGCTGTATGTACCGAAAAAAGAAAAGACGAACAAGATATGCCTAATAAAGATAATCATACAATAAAAAAGAGTAAGTCAAGAGCAGATAAATAAAGGTGTAATAATTTATACGTAAGCCGTTTAATATACGTAGGATATCGATCGCGCATACTTTGCAAAGTTAGCAAATCAGGACAGGTAATATTCTTAAAATATAAATTTGAAATAAAATCTGTGTTGTCAATAAAATTTTCGATCCAACATTATCAAATTCGAAGTTCATAGATTGCTCTTGAAATGTTGCAAAAATGACATAAAAAAATAATAAACTCATTATTTTACGTTTCCAATGAATTTAAATATATTTCTTTTAGTTATATGGGTCCATTAATTTGAAAGATTTTTTATAAAATACTATCGTTTTAAATATCAATTTTATATTTGTAATTCAATATCGCATCCTGTAGCAAATTCGGAAGTCGAATAAAATATAGAAGAGTTAATAAAATGGTTCATGATCTTTAAAATATGTTTCAACAGATGAATAGTTAAGAGAAATGTTTATGCACTATAAATCAAAAAAGTTGTACAAAAAAAAGGTACAGATGGAATATTTATTACAGCAGTTCGTATTGAAAATGTCAGTAATGCTTCCTACAAAATTATAGAACATTTGCCTTGTGACAGAAACAATTTATAATATTTTATTTACGTATAGTTCATTGAAGTGTAGAATATTTTTTTTAAAGTCAATGTGAATTACCGTTCATTAAAATCCCCAAACATTCTAAACAAAAGACAGCGCTACAGCCTACAGTCAATGACGGAAGCGAGATTTAAGATAAATATAATTCTGGTAAAGCAATGTTTTTACCCGACCTCGTCACATCCATCAAGGAGACAATCTATGCATGTCAGTTCGAAGTCGTCTACAATTCAACAGGCTGGACCGATTTTTATAAAAAAGGGCATCAAACGATTCGTCGATTTATGCCCATATTCACCGAACGCTATTAAAGATATAAGTTACTAATCTTGGAACAAATTTATTCGCTAGCATAAAATTTACTTTCAATTCATCAAGCAAAATATCAGGTAGAAAAATTAGTTAATGAAAAAATTTACACTGCTGTATACTTGCTCTTTTTGTTGAATATTTTGACGTTCACCCAAAAATTCGACCGACGGCATTACAGTAAATGTTAAGAAAAAAGTTTCACAAAATAATAATGTTTTATCCTAACCCAATTGCATAAAAAATTTCCACTAACATTAATGTTTTACAACTATAATACACTTCACAAAAGGTTAAAATTCACAAGAACAAACTGTAGATATAATACTCCACGTTTATAGGTTAGGTATTATGATCTATGTGGCGGCCATTATTATTTTATCAGGCGAATAAATATTTATACCCTCGAAGTAAGACAAAATAAATTTATACCTCCAGTTACCATAATTATGTTTGGTGAATTGAACTATAGCTATTTATTCGGAGGAATAGCTACCCGCAGAACAAATCAGTGATTACAGAAATGTTTAGAACAACGTGAAGCAATAAATTTCTCGTAACTGTGCCAATAACTGACAGTATTGAACTAAAAATAAATATATAAATTTATGTCGAAAATGCATTTTATGTCAGCTAATTCTTGTCCAAGTTCCATCTCAATACTCGTAATCAATCATGAGTCACGTGAAATTAAGTGATTTCTTGCGAAGACAAATGTGATTCGTAAAATCTTCAACAACTAGAATTGGCTTACTAGATATCTAAACATACAACAGCCAGTGCTAATCCTTTTAGAGAACACATTGACAGAAGCTGCAGCCAGTTAATGTCTAACCCTAATTATATTAATTAACATATCTCACATACACATCTTGACGAGCGCGGTGCCATCGGTCGATCTCTCTCTAAGATATCAAATCTTAATCTATCTCCTATCTCTGTTGCACGAATTACATGTGAATACGAAGGGAGCTACCCGCCCAGACGTCTCTGAATATTAGTGTTTACATTATACGAGTTATGAATGGAAATTTAGTCTCTGCTAAATTTGGCGTAAATCGTTTTAAATTAACTGTAACGTGGTGATATATCATACTTGTGTACAGAATCTTTAGTAAATTGTGTTATACTTATAAATCTAAACGAACGGTCAGTTTACGAGATTTCATCCGAACTAAAACGTTACTGCGGTATATCGCAATTAATAAAACTAGTGTGGCCTGTGCGAATTATTCGCACTAAATAAGTATAATAATTATCACTTTACAAAATTATTTTTTAAATATGATTGCAGGTATTCAATTCGTTTCTAATTTTGCACACTGCTTATAACGTTCTTCTTTTTGTTGTATTACAATATGAAGCTCAGATGACAGATCGAAGAAATATTTTACTAAAATTGTCATATAGAGACGCAAGTAGCAAAAGCGTTGAGCTAAGCCGTCAGATGGCATCATGCAGCATTGCTGTGACGTTGTTCAGCGTTGCTCGCTGTTTCAAAATTAAAGCCGTCAGATGGCAGTATGCAGTATTCTGTCTGTTGTATTACAATATGAAGGTCAGATGACAGATCGAAGTGTTGACGTTGTTTCAAAATTAAAGCCGTCAGATGGCAGACGTTGTTCAGCGTTGCTTTATTTTAATTAATTTATAAAAATAAAAGCCTTAATAAATTTTTTAGTTGTCGATGTCAGTAGAGCAGGCAATTATCTGTAAAATGATATATAATTTATGTGGAGAAATTGTGTGGTTTTTTCTAAAAAGGGAGGCAAACATCTTTAACCTTAGCGTATTAATACATATGATTGTGGACACAGTTAAGTCCACGGTGATTTATTCACGTCCCCGGTGGACGCCATTATGTCCACGGCGGATACAGTTATGTCCTCGATGGACACAGTTATGTTCACGGAGGCCACTAGTGATGTGTCGCTCCTGAGCAAGTCGTTCATAATGAATGACTCCTTTCTCGTAGCGGAGCGAGTCGCTCTTTTTTTGTGAATGATTCACTCCGAGTGCCATTGCTCTGTGCTAAGCTATTCTGTACTGTTGCATTCGCACATTTGCAGAGCGCACACAGCGCAGGGCACAGAGATACTAGTGAACTTTGCACGTACGGAGTTATCTTTGCTGAGTCATTTAATGTTGAATAACACACTGTTTACAGTGGCTTAAACCATTCACATTGACGTCGTTGACAAAGATATAATATTGTAACAATAAACATTATTATTGTTAAGCTTTTATTAAACTTTATAGTTTATCCGAAATGCGAATAATATAAGATCAGAATCATATTAAAATGACCTCAGAGCTGAGTGTGTATTGTGCTGTGCAATGCTTCGTGACTTCTGAGCATGCATGATGACAGTTCACACCTCTTGTGTAGTGCGTACTGTCTAGTGTCGCTCCTTTGAGCGACTCGCTCTTAGCGACTCTTTTTAGTGAGCGGAGCGCACGGAGCCAGCTCCCAATAAAGAGTCATGTGGACACATCACTAGTGGACACTAATATCCACGGTGGATACAATAATGTCCACGGTGAACACAGTTATGTCCACAGTGAACACAGTTATTTTCACTGTGGACACAGTTATGCGCAGAAAGTGAAAAAATTAACAGCATTGTAAATTCTTACAAAGCCCATCAAAGAACATCCTGTGTTGACCTTATAGTTTTTATGCGTGGGACTTTACACCAGTGATGTAAACCACGCGGCCCGCTAATAGATAGATTGCGGCCCGCCGAGACGTTAAAAAACATTGGTTCTAATAATATAATCATTCTAACAATCGTATTTTATTAATATTTTTTAAAATAAAAAATATGCGGCCCTCAACTTAGTACAAAATAGATAGTGTGGCCCGCAATGTCATATTATGCTTTACACTGATTCATTGGTTTGCCACTTTATTAAGCGAACTGTACTATAACGGTAACTCACTCTTAACTATTTACGAACCATAGTATATTTTGTAACATTTTGGAGTTTTGCAGTGTTTTATATAGATTAGAAAGCAGTAAGCATGCTAAACGAAAACAAATGTTAAAATAACTCTTAATGTAAGTTTCAATTAGGTGTAACTTTAGAGATGTTAAATAATTGATTTAATATCGTATTTCATGTGTCCAAACCAATAGACTCAAAAATTACTAAATAAATTCCAAACCAACCAAAACAGGTAAAATTTACAAAACAATTTCACGGTCTTCATAACCAATATTTTAACAAATACGTCAAAACATCTTTATAGTTATCTATTTCAATGTCAATATTGACTAGACGACTTGTTCAATTTTTGAAGTGGGGTTTATTCATGCAAACAGTAAAAGTTAATTTTTAATTTAAACAACGAGGTTACGTTTTTATATAAGTAGGTACTTCGGAACTATAGCCATTTAGATGGGTGGCTATAATTTTCGAGAATCCTCCCGCGTCTACACGAATCTATGAATGATTTATGGGTATGCGAGTCGTATCGCAATACAAATTTGACTTATTTTATGTAGCATAAAACCAGTATGAATCAATTATCCTTTCTGAATTTTCTTGCAAGAAAACTCTCAATGAGCAGTTTGAAAAATTTTGATGCCTAAGTGTATTGACGTTTAGTCAATATAACTACAAAATCTATTTAAAACAATTAAAAAAAAAACTATTTAAGAATGTAGAAATAAAAAAATCAACCCAAATTATATCTTTTGTGCGTTTAACCATAAAAAATACCATTTCTACAGTTCCGAAAGCATTGGCAAATCATGGAATGAAACAAGGTTAAAAACATTTTATGAACACGTAGTGTATTTCTAGGAAATCTATTTTCATTTAATTAATTTATTAACGCATTAATTTAACAATTAATCTACAACGATGATTTTACAAATAAATAAAATGATGACGAAATTGCAGACCAAAATATCCATCAATAAAAGAGAAAATAAAGCTCAATAAAAGATAAATTATATATAATTTTTTAGTGAAAACGTCAATACAACTACAACACAATAAATAACCATTCACCTTCTGTGTAAGTTCATAAATTTAACACCTTTTTAAACAACTCTTTGACAGTTCCACAATGAACGTCTATCACAATAAAAATAACATCGCGCCATTCAAACCAAACGTATTTATTAAACTCTCAAAAGGACTCCCACATTAAATTATCGTAAAAATAATTGTACAGGCTGTACGAGAAATTTTTATCACGAACCATTTTTAAAATTTCTGCGTATAGATTCAATGCCTATCAAAATTTGATGATTTTGATCGATGCACATTTTATTCCTTATATATGTTACGGTCTATACCCGAATTCGGTCATTATTGTCTTTTTACATTCTCTCGCAACCTCTTAGCAATCTTAATTTATAATTTCCTTTCATGTGTTCTTATATGTCATAGACTATCAAAATAAAATTGTTGTCAAAATCTCCGAATCAGCGCGTATTTCATACCGTCATGGGATGCCAGAGTTCATCCTGCCGGCAGTCGTAATTTTTAATTTTCCAACAAAATAAAAATGACAATGATAATCATAGCCTTTCTCTTTGCTTGCCTCACGAACAAATCAAAATCCGACAGTCAGCTCTGGAATTAAATCTTTTTTCCATAACAAGACCTCCCACTCTTCTTAAAACTGTTTACATCGAGAGTTCTTAATGATAATTTATTTATTTAAAAACAATAAAGACAAGGGAACAGAGAGTCTCAAATAGTGTACAAACTAAACAAAAACAAAATCAAAATAATAATCCAAATTGAAAGACGACAATCACAGTAAGTGATTCATTAATTGTTTTAATGTAGCACAAAAAATGTCAATATTCGATTCATTGGCATGAACTGCACATTTAAACAGAGGGGAGTTAGCCATTTGGGACGTTTTTGGGAAAGGAAGATAAAACGTGGGAGTTTTACGGGTTCTTAATGATGTTGCATTGAAAGGGATAAGGCTAAGGAGATGCGGATCATCGACGTAGTTTTGAATAATTTTAAATAGGAATGTAACTGCAACATTTTTGCGACGCACAGTAGGTAGCTTGGAATTAAATTTAGATAGAAGGATAGTATGGGGGAAGCCTTTCTCAGGGTAATTACCAAATTTTAAAATGTAGAAATTTTAAAAATTGTCTCTGATGAAGAGCTTCGAGGATTCAACTTATACTGTTTATTTTTTAGATACAGTTTTTTTAAATTAATTTATATAAAATGAAAATAAGTTTCTAGAATTCAGTTCTATAACAATTTATCATCATGCTATTATGGAGATAAGTGATGATTTTTTTTTCAAAAAATGTTGCAATTTTTGTTTCTCATTTTTGGCACTAAAATATTTGAAATGTGTCGGCCTTTGTCAACGACACATTACGTCACTTCTGAGGCATCTAAGGCTTGCTGTCACTTTCTTTTTACATAACAAAAAAGTGTCCCGCACATTAAGTTATGACTGTGAGATGAATAAAATACAATACAACCGTATTCAGGGGATTCTATGACAACGTCTTGGTTATTCGGAGGTGGTGCTGTGTGGAAAATATTTGTGATCTCAAGGCAAAGTGATTTATGCCAAATTATTGGTGAAATGATAATGTATAATGTTCTTGTAGTTGTCTGTTTCACGCTGATTAATTCTGAAGATTCTAGGACGAGAAAGAAGTATCCTAGGATCTCAGAACAAGAAAGAATGCACTTATGCCGAGAAAAAAAATCTTGAAAGATGAAAAAGACGAGTCGAAAGAAGGATCTTAGGATGTGAAATAAGAATCTTAGAACGAGAAAAAATAGCTCTGTTTGGAGGTTTTATTTAAGGCTTGAAAAAATAATCTTAGGACAAGAAGGATGCCAAGGTGAAAAGGATGGATCTTAAGACTAGTCAGAAGAATATTGGAATAAGAAAGAAGAATCTTAGGATGTGAAACAAGAAAAAATAGCTCTGTTTAGAGGATTTATTTAGGGTTTGAGTAAAAATAATCTTAAGACGAGAAAGAAAGATGCCAAGGTGAAAAGGATGGATCTTAAGACGAGTCAGAAGAATATTGGGATAAGAAAGAAGAATCTTAGGATGATAAATATAAATCTTAGAAACAGAAAGAAATGCCTCTGTTTGGAGGATTTAGTTAGATTTTAAATCTACGTAGGTGAATGAATTTCTCTAATTTATCATTTAAACAATGTTAGTATGCACTAAATGATTTTTCACGTGTTCATTGGGATTATTATTTTAAATTTCTTTTTTAGACTTAGCAGATCGCGTAAAACAGAAAAAAAAATGTAAAAGTCCGTTGACTTATGGCCCAACAATAGAACTTCCCGCTATGTGATAAATACATAACAATAAATTGATAGTGTTGTGTTTATAATAAGTACACTAAAAAAGTTATAAAAAATAGTTAAGAATATCTGCGACAAGATTTTTTTTTTTCATTTTTAAGTTTTAGTAAATTTTTCTGATCATCGTATAAACCGGTAAGTAGATTAAGACTTATGCGACAAAAACGTAAATAAATGTTATTTTTAATTTACTTTGAAACTACTTGAGCGATTGACTCCAAAATCAAATCAGATCGAAGTTCCAATAAACCCTTTCGAAAGCCGCAAACCCGATCTCAATCGGTTAAGTCGCTTTAAAGATACCACACTACAAAAATTTGTTTGCACAACACACACACACAGACACACGCGCGCGGACGCACTTTCATCCAAAAATAGTCGGAATAGGTTCCTAGAACCTCAAAAAGTCGACAACTGATGAAAACTCGATTTTGAAAAATCGTACCCAAAGCAATAACTTCTCTTTTTCTGAAAATGTTCAATAGTGGAAAGTTAATAAAAATATCTTAATTTTGCCAAACATTCTACATAAGTCCCTTGGCTTTGTGGTCACAGATGTAGCGAATATAGCCAGGTTACGTCTTCAGCACTGACGGCGCCATAGAGGTGGCGCCGGTGTGGCCGTACCCTCCGTGTTCACGGGGTGTTAGTCTACAGTAGCGAGCGAACCCCCGGTAAAGAACCGTATAAAATCAGAAGTACAGGACCATACTATTTTTTTTTGCACTCCGTCTCTGTAGAATAGCTACGTTTCATGCCTTGTAGCGGTCGTGGAATAACATATTTAACGCTAGTCAGAGCCGATCCTAGCAGGTGTGCGGCTAAGACAAGAGGCGGCATATAGTTCTATCAAACAAGCAAAATTTTTGAAAACTTACAATAAGTCGAATAAATATGCTGAATTTTAAATAGTTATTGAAAAATCAAAATAAGTCCCGATAGCATAGCATAGCATAACGTCAAAGTTAAGTATTAGTAAAAATATGAAAAATAGGGCTTTGCACGCCGGCGGCCGGCACCGTAGGATCGGCCCTGACGCTAGTGATATAAAGTTGCGTGAAATAGGTACAGCTACTATTTCTATAGTAAATCATTCTCTAACCGCATGCTAATTAGAACTGAACTTGTTCAAGAATGAACTGTCAAATATTTTAAAATGAAGTGAAAATCAGCTATTTTATAGAAGATATTTTCGTACAAAAATATTGTAATAATAATTTATAAGTACTTAAGCACAGGAGTTTAACAGGTAATCGACCATGGTCTTGAATAAGGAACCATCTCGATATTTATCTGAAATTATTAAGGGAAACCATGGAAAACCGCAACAAGATGAGCTGTACGGGAATAACCCTTTCTCGGTGAGAGGCAGCAGGAAAAAGTCCCAGCCACATCTGCCACCGCTGGGATTCGAACCCTATACCTCCCAAATGCGAGTCTATTGTGATGGCCTTGAAAAATACGTTGGAAGGAAGTATTCTTAGAATGCATCCACAAGAACTCAAAACTTCGGGTCTCATCATTTATACTTAGTCCGGGCCTAACCAGGATTTGCGTTTTGCCAGAGAAAAGTATGACATCTTTAAAGTTTACACAAGAATGCGCACAATGTGATATTTTGGTTGCAATGTTAGAAAAGAGTTAGATTTTTAAAATAGTTGATTTTGTTTTGCTATGATTCATCATGCGAGAAATAGCTTACCTCAATAATCAAATTTAGTTTTTTAAACGATGTAAAAACACTAACATTTACTGTATCTCGTACATGTAAAAACTACTCATTAAAAAGTTACAGATCAATATTTCGGCTTTTTATTGCTGACAATATTGTCCCCTGTGAAAATGCTCCTAAGAAACTGTTTAACGTTTCCCTTTAACTTATCGAGTTTCTGCTGTATTGAATTGTAAAAAATAATTAGAAATCAGGCCTTTTCGGAGTTTTAAGAGTTTAGTCCCAAATAATAGTTTGTATTTAACATTTTAAAGCATCGTCAAAAAATGACATTTGGAGCTGTACCTACACGTTTTAAGCGAAAACCTTGAACTACGAAACGAAAAATAAAGAAAGGGGTGCGGTAGGCTGTAAAGTATAAAATATATGGCCTATCGGTATTATATATATTTCTCATCGTAATCTCAATGTAAATAACCGTAAATCACCGAAAAGCATCTGACAACGCGGCCAAAGCAACATTGTTTGTTGTATTTATAACTAGATGGCCACCAGAACAGTTAGAAGTCAGTTGTCAATATTATTGGTTGTATGATTAATGGTTACAAGCTGCTGGCTAACAATCTTATTGTCAAAACACTAATACTAATAATGCTATGTACTTGAACATTTCGCTCAGTATGGTGGGGTACAGTGTGTTTGCAAATAATTCGAATTAAATATCCACATTCCCAAATTCCAAGCGCAAATACCCGAGGGTAGAATATCTGTATTTAAAATGAATGTTGTTTTATAAAACTTTAGTCCCTACTTCTCACACAAAGTGTCTCTTCCTACGCTGCTTAGCCATTAAAAAAATACGTTTGACAACGTTCAGTCTTATATTGATAAAAGTTTTTTCTGATTGACCTACAACTGCCTCGAAAGGAGGATGAAGGATAAGTTTAAAAATAAAATCATAAGCCGATTAATGACAGGTTGAAAATACTAGCCTTTACACACGGCTTCGCTCACTTAAATGAAAGTATTTTGACTATCGCTAAGGCCTCAACCCTCTTTAGTCTTCAGCCTATCTACCCTGATGTAGTAGTCGAGGTCAGGAGTCGGGATTTTTTGTGTTGTTTTTGCTTTTTTTTGCCAGAGTGCCAATCTAGAGACCCTTCTCCGTTTTCGAGGTCGCTGAGCACGCAGATGAGGATCCTACAATTCTTGTTCCTCGGAAACCCCTTTAAATTGGCCAAAAACCACCCTCAAGGCCCAAATCGCTCTCCCGCTTAAATCTTTTTTTAATTTTTGATAGCAGCATATTGTAGAGAATTAAATTTCCAACAAAAACGTTCTTTAAATCCGTGAATTTATTATTTTCAAAGATATATTCGTTTAAACATTCTCATAAAAATCGGATTTCATTCAATTAATTAATGTTTAAATGAGCATATCTTTGAAAATAATGATTTAGTACTAAGGACCCTTTTGTGGGAAATTTAATTCCCTACACAATACTGCTTCAAAAATTTAAAAAAAATAGGCGGGAGAGCGATTTGGGGGTGGTTTTTGGCCAATTTGAAGTAAAAAAAAGGGTACCCCTTCCGACTTCTGATATCGACTATAGGGATAACAAACAATTTCCGATCAAAATAAAATTCAACCAGAATAAATTAAAATGCATACGGATGCACTCTATTATCATATTACACAAAATAACTTCTTACTTCACTTATGCATTACAAAAGATTTCTTAAATAAATATGAATTATTGTGCTATTGTTTATTTTTATTTAATTATTGATATTTATTTCACACTGTATTTATAAAAGCACAGTTGACAGCTGTCTCTTTTTTCTCTTTCTCCGTTTTTCTCTCTCCTAATACGCCGCAGCACATGCGCCAACTGTAAACCGCACCAAACAATCATAGTAAATTGAATAGCGCGCGCTTCCTTCACTTCCTCAACGTACTTCCGTTGCATTCACAAAATTACTGCTAAGTTGTTACACGTCAATATTTATGAATTGAAATTATTAATTGGTATTACGAAAACCTCGATAGAATAAATAAAAAAAAATGTGTTTTTCGTAAATTAAGTCAGTGATGGTTTCTTTTCTCAGCTGTTTTATATAAAGAGATGTTCTGCTTAAACGCTACTGTAAATGTTTACATAATTTAGAAGTGGGCTGGTGTAAAATAGCATTCTTAACAAAAACCACAGCCTCCCTTCTGGTGTAGATATGTTTATTTATTAACACTTATTGTTCAATTTTGAAGAGTAAACTAATCTTTTGTGAAAACATAATGTGTTATTTTGAATTCGAGAAACTGACACTCTTTACAAAAATATTGTATTTTGGTATATAAATAAATCAAAAAGGCTGCAAACAACACATTTTTTGGTATTATTCACCTTTCGGAGAATATAATATTCCCAAACGATTACAAATGTTGTTAAAATAAACTTGGGAAAAATAGATAAGTAGTAAAAGAACAAAAAAAAATTAAAATATTAATTATTAGAGGTCTAGATAAAATTGGCTATCTATATGTTAATAGGCCAGCAATTTTTTTGTACGACTATCTCCTCCTAGACCGCGGACCGATTTCGACGAACGAAGTGTCGTTTGAAAGATCTCCATGTAGAAAATTAATGTACAAAAAATTGATTTTTAACCTAACAAAATAGATGATACTAAATTTTGAGCAGGCTGTGGAAAAAACAATTTATATATTTTGATATTATGTCAAAATAATTAGAATTCACTTTTCATTTTACATTTAAACGAGGAATTATATGATTGGAAACGAAAAAAGAGGAATAATATGTTTTACCTAATATACATTTGTCCAAATATCGTAAATCGATTCAAGCTTTCATGCGTTTGCAAATATGCAACTTTTTAAGACACTAAACGATTTTTGGCCTGGTTTATATTAACCCAACGTATAGAAAAAGTCTAGCTCAATCGATTCTGACAATCCTTCTTTCAAATTTGGAAAATAAAAAAAAAAAATTCGCTCTGTTTTGTTTGATATTGCACATACTTAGAGAAAACGTCATTCTGAATCGTTTTCGACCATCCGCAACCATGCATGCATGTTTCTCTTTTAGTTTCGGAGGTATAACCAATTTTAACTGTTTTTGTATACATTTTAAAACCGTCATAGCGTCTAAACTAATTGAGATACAAATTTGCGCTTAGGCCTAATCGATTCAGCGTACTTTTTACATAAGACACATCAATATTAAACATATCGAGAATGTTTAGATATTTCTCAAAATATCGTAAATCCTTTCAAGTTTTTATGCGTTTTGCAAATATGCAACTTTTTAAGACATACTAAACGATTTTTGGCCTGGTTTATATTAACCGAACTTATAGAAAAAGTCAAGCTGAATCGATTCCGATAATCCGCAACCATTAATCTCTTTTCGTTTCGGAGATATAGCCAATTTTAACTATTTAAATTTTTATACATTTTAAACCGTCATAGCGCCTAAACTAATCGAGATACGAATTTGCGCTTAGGCCCAATCGATTCAGCGTACTCTTACTATAAGACATTTCAATATTAGCATATGTGAGGTATAAATATTTTTTATGTGCAATAAATTCAGATTTTTGTTTTTAAATCAATAAATGTCATTAATTCTAGTCGCTGCAAAAAGCTAATTTATTGTTAAAAAATATATCTATTAAAAATTATTTTTGCGGCTACAATAATTAATTTCTTACCTATATTATTAAAAAATGGTCCTTTTACTTTTCTCGTAAGACATAACGAAAAATGGTTGATACAGCGATTGCAGGTTTAAATACCTTTTCAAAATACCGTGTACTTATAATAGGTGACAAAACATGGTAGAATCTTTAAAAAAACGCTGAGTATTTATGTCCAAGTATTTCTTTACTTGTTCGTTAGTGTATTATAATTTACGAATTGTTCACATTTTAGTACAAGTAACAGGTAACACACGTTTGTTGGGATTTAAAGGCGCCTTCGCCCCTGCTTTGTTCAGTATTGTCTTCGACCGTCTAAGCCGCCTCACCACCAACTATACAGTGCTCCGGTATTGTAGTCTAGTTGTGATGGTTTTTGTTAAGATATTTTTTGCCAAACACCCAATTATATCCTTTGTACTACTTGTCAAAACATCACGGATTACTTTTGTGCATGATTCAAGTGTAAAATAAGTATTTATGTACGAATCTATCTCCACAATACCTGTTGTTATGCGAGTTTTGTTGCAATATTATAAAAATGTTGACATATTTTGTATTTCACAGTGGCTAGTTATTGCCATTTTGTGGACTTGACGATGATATAACAATAATAATGATGTTTGTGAACCTGCGAAACCATATTATTATAAATAAAGACAAATAATTTATTAAACAAATTGATATTTAGTTTAATCATGGTTTAATCGTAAAACAACCGTATACTTGAAGTAATAGATGATAATGCTGATTAAACGAATATCTTTGTTTCGTCTTGTCAGTATAGGTGTGTTTGGTATTGTGCTCCAGTGTAAGAAGTGTTAACACTTGTGACACTGTTGCGTTTGTTATGCAAAAGTGTAAGATACGCTGACCTGTTTGGTATTTCCATATACATTCTATACCGAGCATAGAAATAAAATCGTTATCAAACCATTAGGGTGCAAAGACGTGATAACGTCTTATAAATTGATGAAACACCGGCTGCACGCACGAAAAAGTGTAACGTTCCGCCTGTGTAACGTTCCGCCTGACCCTGTGCATGCAAGCGAGAGCGCAGTATAAGCGATAGAGAGTCGGTAAAAATATAGTTTGACAGCTACTAAAATTTAGGTTATGTATTATTAAATATGATATTCGAGCGGAATACGTTATTACGTAAAACTATCGTCCGTAAACCGACTTTACAGACAACCATTTTTTTAAGTCGTAAGCACTCACTGGCTCTGATTGACTTAACGTCATAGAAAAACAAATAAAGTTTTTGAAACAGAGATACCTACTATTGACTGCTCTGTTTTGACATATCTATAATGACATAAAGATATGCGTCATGGCTGCCGATCATAGGTTATATTTAATAATTTACTATATGAATCATTTTCTATTTACTCAATGTGCGGTGAGTGAAAGCACCAAAGCGTATCGAAAATATATCTGCGTCTCTTTCTTCGATATAATTCCCTGATTTCTCCGATATTAGGATTGGTTGATGTACTTGCATTCAATCTGAATAAAGTATCGCTGATGTTTCAAAAACTTTGTCTTTTTCTGTGACGTTAACAAGGGCGTACCCAGTTATTGACCCAGGAAGAGGCAAATTAGAAATTTCTTAATCCGCGTCCCCTGTGCTCGTTTTGCCCTCCTGGATACGCCAGTGCTTACGGCTTAAAAAAAGACAGAAGTATTTGTTTGCACCCTAATGGTTCGATTGCGATTTTATTCCTATGCTCAGTATAGAATAAAAGTATATGCTGCCGATCAATCCTATCATCGGAGAAATCAGGGAATTACATCGAAGAAAGAGACGCAGATTTATTTTTGATACGCTTTGTTGCCTTCACTCACCGCACATTGAGTAGATAGACAATGATTCATATATAGTTATATTAGATATATAGGTATTTCAATGTCGGATTAAAAGTCAAAACTAGCAGTCCCAATTCTTGAGCAGGGGAACACTTTAGTGTAGATCACGTGATATATGTTTGAATTTGAGAAGTGCAACATTTTTGGTAAGCTAAAATTACGTATTTTCTAAAAGCTTTGAAAATCGTATAATCTGGGAATGACATTTTACAGGAGACGGTTTTTAATTATCATCGTTTAATTATTCGTCTCGACTTGAAATAAATACTATTTAAATAATTTAAACTAATAGATCAACGATAAATGTTATTGCAACTGCCTAAATTTTACTAATGAGAATAATTGTACTTCTTTAACAAGAAGTGTGTATATTAATATTTTCAAAATTTGTTGTCAATTTTATGGCATAATGACTGTACAGTCATTATGCCTACTTAAGAATTTACAATAATGATGTATGATGCTGATAAAATATATTTTTGAAAAATTTACGAAAATTGTTGTCCAAAAACAAATTTTGAGTGGAATGCATGTAAATAAAATTAATTTAAAACGTTTGTCCGAACATCACGCAATAACGGTTGAATCTACTTTCACAAAATTTGTAGCAAGTACCGATACTGTGTATACGCGTTCCTATATAAAATAGCTTTTTTGTACAATTTTCACTTCGAAACAATAATTTCCTACGCATTTTAATCAAAATTTAACCTGAAACCTGATCTTTTTCTATGTGGATTTTTAATTTGTTTTCCTGTGAGTACAGTCTAATGTTCTACATAACAAGAAGTTTGTTTACGATATTAGATTGTTTCTGCACATACATAAACTTTAATTATATCATCCAATCTAAGGTCATTGTCAAATCAAAATTTTTGACGGGGCTTTCAGGGTGGCCACTGACGTGGAAAACCTGAAATTATCAGAGAAATCAATTCAACCTGGAAATATCAGGGAATTTTACAAAGTATCAGGGAAAAATAGCATTTTGGAGTTTAAAACTTCGAGTTTTGGAATTTTTTTGTGGTTTTAAAACTGCCTTCAGGCTCGAAAAAATGTTTCCAAGCTTTATGAATACCTGGTTTAAGTTTCAATTTGATATTTTTTTGTTTGCTATGCGACTAATTATCGCTGAGATATCGGCGATTAATTAGTAATTAATAAAAAGTAACCTTTGGTTTTGCATCTCTAACTAATAATCATACAGTAAAAAGAAGGTTTACACTTTACTGTGCCATCATTAGTTTAAGAGATAAAGTTTTGTAAGCGTAAAAAATGCCAGAAAATTGTTTTAGTGCTCAATTTCGATTTGAATAAGTACAAAAAAATGAATTTTTCCTGGAAAACCTGGAATTATCAAAGAAATTTGAAATCATTTTTCTGTGACCACCCTGTTTCTGCAACCCAGCATTGGTGTTTTAATTCAATGGATTATTGATCTATTAGAAATTAAATTTAGTACTTGCGATCATATTTTAGTCGGGTTAAAAAAACACGTCTGACGATGTATCCGAAAAACATTAACTTTAATATTTTTGGTACCTTTTTTCTGTTCTTCGTTTGTTTTGTCTGTCTTCATTATATTGCGATTGGTTTAATGACAACAATTCTGGTGTAAAATTGAAGCAGTGAAAATAAAAAAAAAATGTGAGCCGTCGCAGGACGCCTGGCAGATGTGAAACATAATTTAATCTACCAAGAGAGTAGATTTTACATTTATTGGCGCTTCAAACACACCAAATATACGCGTGCTTAATGCACAGATGAATGCACACTTTAATTATAATAGTAAACAACACTGTATACCCTGTGGAGTATACACTATAGGTATCGCACAGTCGATTGCGTGGCGACGCGTCGCCACGTCGCCACGCCAGAAATCTGTTTTACGTGCGGCTATCAAAAACATTCGCGGTATTTACAACAAAGATATGTTGTTACAACGCCGTCGATCAATGGTCAATGATGATTACCAATCACAAACGGTATGTTTATGATGTCTAGTGGATTGTCTATACATCGCATGCTGCACTCTGAATAAGTATGTCGCACTTCTGCTATCATTCATTTCATCTATCAATGACAAGGATTTGAAATGTTCTATGGTTGCGCAAAAATGTTATGATTTTAAATATCGATTTCTATTTTCGCGACAACATAACTTTATTTTGCATTTCATCTATTTTATTCTGAAACTTTAATGAATTCAGAGATTATACATGGCTCAATAAATGGTATGACCCATAACCACAGTACCTACCATTCGATCTTTTTTTATTATTTTTAAGGCCGTGCACACTATACATGCACAGACCAGCAACAGTTTTCAAGTAGGGAGTGTGAAGATTGGACGTGCGTGGCTTGGTGGAAGAAATTATTTTGACGATGTTGTGTCAAGCGAATGAAGAAGAAGGTGTCAGGAAAAGGAGGTTTTAGGTCCACCATATCAATGAAGAGAGGAAACAATATGGTGAATTTCATTATTTATTTCCTGAATTATGGAGAGAGATCGACAAAAATTCTTACAATATTTTCGAATGGCACAACACAAAATTTATGACTTCTTGGATATCATTCCTCCTCATAAATGTAATAGGTATCACTGAAGACCGCCTAGTTAGAGCTATGCAAAATTTCCAAAATGGATTGAAGTCAATGCAAATTATTTAATTAAGGGATGTTATTTAGAAAATATATATATAAATTGATTGATTTTCAGACATAGAGAATCTGAATCAGTTTCCTTCTTGCCTATTGGTCATAGTGAAATATCATTGATCAATTAAATTATTTAGGCCTGCAGTCGATAATTTGAATAGTTATTAAGTACAATAATTTGTAACGTCTCGTCCTGCCAATTGTGTTTCAGTTTCAAACGTGTTTTAACATCAATATCCGTATAGAAATTCTCGGAGCTTGTTTTTTTCCGCAGACCTAAAAACTGGGTGATGGCCGATGGGTTCTTTAATAAGAGGATTAGGGCATTGAAGGCTTTTTGCGGAGTTCCCTTTTGGAGTCATCCTTCACTACACAAACTCTTCGTACAAACTAAATTAAAATAAACCATTTTGACTTGAAATATTGTAGTCATTTAATCCATTTCTTACAACCTCTTATTTTAGATGAAATTCGTCTGAATAAGAAGAAATGTCGTTGCTTTTTTGCTTGAGAGTCCAAATCAATTTCTCTTCTTGGTTTTTGATTTCATTGAGCGTGGTGATGACTTAATTTCCGTCAGTGAAACAACAAAACAATCCCGTCTCATCATCATCATCGTCGTCGTCATTGTCACATCCCTGTCGGTCCATATATGAGGCGTAAGAATAATGAAACGCACGTTAAAATACACACACAATATGTACAATGTAGAGCACTTAAATGTGCAGGTCATTAAGGTCGAGATTAGTGCATACACGCACCTTATCACTGCTAAAATCAACTGTCATGCCAAAACATGGAGGACAAAATGTTATCAGACATCTCTTTCAAATCTTTGTGAATACATAAGGGTAAATGCGACCGATTCGTGAATGACGTACCGTGAACAGACCGGCGACAATTACGTAGCTGGTCCGCTGGGTGTGCGATCTTATCAAATACCGAACTCTCTGTGCTGTGTGCTATGCGCGTTTACTGAAGGCGCGTACGTTAAAAGTTTGTGTGGCTGTGCTGTCTCTTGTATACACTGTTTGTGCGTATGCTAGGACTAACTGAGAAAATTGTTGGCGCTAGATGTGCGTTAAGGTCACTGAACAAGAGGTATTGCCGATAGATTTGGCTGCTAGGTTTCAAGCATGCAGTCACGCTGGCTTTCGTGTTTGCTTCACGCGATGCGTGTTTTGAAGCTGGCTAGACAGATGGGTTTGGTGCGCGAGCAGTCACAGAACCAACGTGAACTTTTATTGTGTAGAGGGTAGAGGCCGAGGGTAAGGAGAACCATTTCTCTGAATGAAAAATGTCCGTCAAAAAGAGTGCAATTAATATGGCGCTACCGTAGGAAGAGTGTCAATTTCTCTATGATGATGCTATATGTTATACTAGCGGTCCCGCCCGGTTTCACCCGGGTGCAAAAGAACGAATGGGGAAGGAAGGGACATGAGTACACACATTCATCTTAGTTTACCGAGATGAATGTTGTGTCCAAATTTCATGATGATTGGAGTCACCGTTCAACAGTTTTATATATAGCCTATAGCCTTCCTCGATAAATGGACTATCTAACAAAAACAAAAACTTTTGAACGGTAACTCCGATCGAGTTACCGTTCAAAAGTTTTTGTCGATAAAGAGCAGTATTTAAACTTTTTTTAACTAATATTTTTTTTTAAATGACTTAAATAAAATTAAAATGAATTTAAATGTAAGCCTTAGAAGAAAGCAATGTAAAAAATAAAAAAAAAAAAAAATATATATATTCACCCAACGTGGGGCTCAAACCCACGACCCTGATATTGACAGTCGCATGCGCTACCGATTGATCTACCTGAGGTTGTGTTCTTTCATCACTAATATGAGTATATCTAGTTACCTAGTGCATTTTACATGAATAGAAGCTTATTTTTGATATACTTTTTGCAACATTTTTCATTAATGGTTGTAGTGTAATATTATATAGCCTATAGCCTTCCTCGGTAAATGGGCTATCCAACAAAAAAAATGTATTCAATTTGAACCAGTAGTTCCTGAGATTAGCGCGTTCAAACAAACAAACAAACAAACTCTTCAGCTTTATATATTAGTATAGATTTACCAAATAATGTATAACTACATGAGTGATTGAGGTTTTATTTATTGTGAATATATTAGTTACTCTAAATATTATATATTCCTTTCAGCAAACTTCACTTCGTCTACGACTGCTAAGTTTACATTAAACACTTTTTCTACACTATAACGCTATTTTGGTCCCTTTTTGAACTGTTATTTGATGCTTTCAGATGGACACGTTTTCAGTTTTACCTCCATGTAAGATGGTTCTCCTTACCTCTATCCTTCATAGCTTATTTTTTTCTGAACAGAACACACACTACGACGCCATGTTCGTTTGTGGGCGTTTGCCTATGTCGCCCACGTGACAAGAAACTGTTTTCTGACCGGTTCTTGCTCAAAATAAGCGCGAAAAATAGTCCCGGTTCTTATTTTGAAGCCCATCTTGTGATCACGCTCTTTTACCTTTGATTTTATTTTTACGACTGAAGTAATGCATTATTTTTTTTTTAATTTTAATATTAAAATATTGATAAACCCGGACATAAACCCAAGTCTCCGATTCAGGCAGCGATATCCGGGCGTATGGCAGTCATAGCAGGACTGAAGCTTTGGTAGTGCAGCACACAAAAGCGCCAACATTTTCCGATATTGTATGTAGTGCACTAGTACAATATATAGTGCAGTGTTCATAGGAATAATAACGTTCGTTCGCGTATACAGTGCTTTACTGTCGTCTGTCGCTATATAGTGTTCACAGAGGTGACATTGTTGGATGGATGGATGGTGAACAGCAGCAATGTTGAAGAACAGCTGCCAACAATGTCTAAAGGGATGAATGTTTAATGCACGGTACAACAAAAACAATTATTGTCAGCGCGTGCGCTCTTCTACTGAAACGTATATATATATTGCCAAAGATGGACATTGAGATAATTAATTGGTAATGCACCCTAATAGATGATGATCTAAGATTTCGTTTTAATTTAAAATATCCATCCAATATTGAATTAATGAAGTCAATCAATCAATCAATTATACTAGTCGGTGACCATTTTACTCTAATTTACTTGAAGGAGTTACTAAAATATCCAGTGCGCTAAATTCCTTTGTAGCTAGACGTACCATATTTTTTTCCATATAATATAATCAATTGAATGCTATTCATTGAACAGAAAACAATAAAATTTGACAAATGATATTATTTATTTGACTTATTTGACAGGAAAATATCTCCATTATTTGACTTAAAATGTGTATTAAAATATTTGATCCTTAAAATGTTCGAAGCCGTCAATCTATTTACTTTTACCTACTGTTTCTTTTCATGCCTTTTCATGTTTTACATTTCGAAAATCAGAATTTCGTAGCAATCACCACTTCATCAAACATTATTCATCTACTTGTAATACCATTTCCAAGTGCTTTCTTTGTTATATGTCAATCTCTCAAAGAACGGAACGATAGATGCGTATAACTATTAAATTACAAACCAGGATAAAATGACAGATCGATCGGGATTCGCGGGGAAGTATACTTCGAAACTGGAACAATCCCAGTCAAGCCGCAATGTATAGTAAACCTATCTACATACAACTAACAGATTAAAATTAAGAATACGAAATGAAAAGGGAGCCAGCAGGAGAGGTGAACCGGCCAATCTGCAGACAGTCTTTTGACTGGACACCTCAAGATCAGTGCAGCAAAGTTGTGGATAAACAACTTGACGATGGAGACTGAATCCATAGAAAAAAAAACATGTAAGGAAATAAATAAAGAAGAGTATTGCCTTGGCATGCAATGCCAATCCTTGAATATCTACACGGGGAAAAATATTTTTAATTTAGAAGAAACTATAAAACATATTAAATTGTTGGAACATTTTCTTGTGGTAGAACTATCTAATGCGTTATCCTGTGTTCCAGCAGTACCTACAAAACACTTTGTGTAAAGCGGCCTACACACCTTGATACAAGCTGCGATGCAGGCATCGACTCTTATGTTTCATGATGCAAGTAGCAGTGTGTGTAGTACTGAATCACGTATTTGGCATCACTTGCGGCTTGCAGCGATGTAGAGTCTGGAATCCCATTTTGGTCTGCGAGCTACGACGTTGAGTCGGTGATGCCGATGTAAGTTTCAACGTGTGTAGAATTGCTTCGATGGCAAGACGATATTAATTTATTTTCCCGCGCCATCGTGTATTTTAGGAAGAGTTCATAAACATTTATCATCTGCATACGTGTCTTTGGAAATGTACTTTTAGCTCTTCCAAAAAAGCATTTGAATTACGTTTTCTATCTATAAGCCATCTTTTTGACCATTTCATTTTTTATTTCCTTTTTCTTTTATGAAGTATAAAGAGTTCCCCAACTACTGCTAATAAAACTGGTGTTGGAAAAACGTACCTCATTTTATTCGTCAAGCACTAGGTACCTAGAAAATAACCTAACCCAGTGTTCTTGTATTGCATGAACAGGGAGTCGATTCAGGCATCACAATAGGTTTCGATTTAAGTAGGCGTTTATGCAACTGATGCAAGTTTCATGAGACATAGAGTCGATGCCTGCATCGCAGCTTGTATCAAGGTGTGTAGGCCGCTTAAGAGTTTAAATGTTAGACTTAAAGAATAATTTGTCTAATAGAATACAGCTAAAAGTCTACGGAGAAAAATATTCACTGTATTTATATTGACGGTTTTTTTCACCCATTTATTTCTCATGCCTTATAAAAGATTACAAGAAAGATATGTATAGCATAATAAATTAATATACATAAGTAAATTGAAACCATGAAAGTACAAGTGCATGCATAAAATAATTAAAGTTAAAAAATGCGATGTCATTTGCATGAAATATTTTTAAATATTCAGCAAAGTTACCTAACGGGTATTATATAAAATATACAGACAGGCGTATTACATGTGCCCTTTTTTTCCCTTATTCTCTTTTCAGTAGTAAAGGAGGAGCATATTGAGAATCCGACTTCGGCTGCTTTAAATTGACATAGTCGAATTTATTTGTATTGGTAGCCGATAATACACGACGATATCCAAGTTGTATTCGTTAACTAACGCAGGACTACTGATTTCACGTCTTGGTATCTCTCATAGAAAAAGTTTGGTTTGATATAACGGGTAAAAAAATTGGTTGTCTGTAAAGTCGGTTTACGGACGATAGTTTTACGTGATAACGTATTCCGTAATACATAACCTAAACCTCCCAAAATTTGGTTTCAATCCGCTTATCCTTGGTGTCGGAATGATAAGAAATGTCAAAAGTGACGTTTGCATTACTGTCAAAGTATTATGTTCTAATAATAATTAGTTATTCCAATACTTAACTTAGAAGGCGTTGCATTTCACAGAATACTAATGTCAAAAAATTGAATTAAACATTAGAAATTCAGCCGTTTTCATGTTGCATTTATACAGCTATTTTTCTATATAAATTTGTATAAAAAAACTGTTTAGGCAAATTCTGTTATACTAAATCTATGTAAAATGTTCTCCTCTTTCGTTTAAGACTGGTTTCAAACCGATCTGATTTAAATTGAGCGAGAAATTAGCAAAAAGCACGCACAGGGTCAGGCGTAACGTTACGCGTTAGGAACGTTAGGCGTTACGCGTTAGGAACGTTACACTTTTTCGAACATGCAGCCGGTGTTTTATCAATTTATAAGATTGGTGATTCATCAATTTATAAGACGTTATCACGTCAAAAATCTTGAAAATGATGTGACGATAAAATTTTGAAAATTTATTCCGTTTAACTACAACGATTCAACAAATTATAACGTTTCGCTAGTAAAATGATCCCTATTCCCAAAGAAACGTTTTGCTAAATTATTAATCCAAACTTGAAAATTTAGCATCCGTGTTTGAGAGGACCTTCGAACCGAGTGTGCAGTCGTTGTAAGTTTATGTGGGGAACTGCATTATGATGCAATTCCTACAGTGCCGCAGCGGGCTTTCAATCGGTATAACTTTGGATTGTGTCGGGTGAGGAGCACTAAATTAGCTAAGGAACTACGCTATAATTCACACAATTAGTACAATTATCAGTAATGTCTTATTTTGATCATGTGTATGCTACGAAGAATTTGTTCTATGATCTAATTTTCTCTCATTAGATTAGGATCGAGTATTTAAATCACTACTGCTTTTTGTGTTCCCTTCCCGAAAGAACCTACACGATTTTTTGTAATGGATCAAACTACCTGTTTTCTCTAAACGTGCAGGCCCATTTTTTATGGTGTACCTTGTATGAAGTCATACAATAATATTTGGTAATATATTATAATATAAAAGAACAAAAATTAACTGATAATTTTGGTTGTAAACAAAATATCCACATAATGATGGGTCAGCCATTGGTTAATTCCAGCTATTACCCACTTATCTGATGGACATAACAACTTTGTATGTATACATTTACAACATACGTTTTATTATAAGCATGTAGTGTAAATATATTTATAAACATCGTACACAGTAGTATAGTGTACATAATATGCAGTAATTTAATTAGCCATCATTATGTATGTTGAATATAGAAATTAAGTAAGTAACTAGCGCCTGGTTTCAGCTGATGTGTGTGAGATAGAAGAAATGATAGGAGGAAGGTGGTCTTGTGTTATGGATACGTACAACATTATTATTATAATGTTATAAATGGTTGGGTGCTTGTGGAAAAACATTCGGATTGCTTTGATAAAAATTTGCGACAATGGCACAGGAAATTTCCACTAGTATCTCTATTAACAATTTACCACCTTTCGACCAGCTTTAGGCCCTGAAGATGAAGATAAATTTTTCGAAACGTTGGCCACTAGCGAAACATTGGTAAAGCTTATTTATTTATGATCCTCAACCAAAACCTTCCTTCATCGTAACATTCTATTGGATCAACACTACTTTATGCTGAAGACATCTGTTATCTATGTGCAGCTGCTTGGAAGAGAGGCACTGAACGACCGTGCGCGCTTAGCGGCGAAAGCTGGCATTTTTACCCCCAAGGGGAAGACAGTCCCTCACCTTGGATCCGTCCATACCGCCACCTAGGAACGGCTTTTCGTGGATTTTTTTGCGAATTTTCTATTAGGAAAATTTATTTTCAAAACTGTTGTTTGCCGCTCTGCTTCTATCGACATCATTCGTAAACGGCTGGACTAATTTTGATTAAAATTATATTAAACTATCAAATGGGCAAACTCATTATATCATGCCTTCGGACATAACTATATGAAGTGTCCGGCATGTGCGGGCCTGCTCGGCGTTTTGATATTACGAGGTATATTCCTGTCTGCTTTTAGATTTTAGAACTGGGGAACGAGATCGGTCCGCATTCCGCGGACACTCATTATATAATGTCTTTCCCTCAACAGTCAGTAGCGCATTTCCCAAGTATAGGGCTCGAAACGAAAGATATTTGAACCAACACCAAATACCAATAGGTATACAAACCACCCAGTTCGCAGCCCCCAACCAGTAGTCGGACTTGTATAAGTGGGTAGTGGGAAAAGTGTGAAACATATTTTCCGAAATTTTGCTCACTCATACAAAGTATAGGCAGAGGCCTCTTTCTAGTTGGGGGCCACGAACTGGGTGTTTTACCATAGAATATAAAAATTTGCGGTATACCGTTGAATTTACAATGGCAGGGAAGAGGGAAAAGTCATCGGAAAGATGTCTTCTTTCTGCGAGACATCAGAAACAGGCTAAAAAAAGGAAAAAATGCGGTCTTCAAATTTGCCTCCCTAGGCTCAAGCCTACTCATCCTGCTGGTAGCTGTCAATAGATAGTTCCTCGAACATCTCGGACATGCTTCTCGGAAACGTTCCGTGTTCGTTCCGTCTCTTTAGGCTCAATTACATTGAGCGAGTTTACAAGCTGCTTGTTGGCGAATTCGCCAGTTGTTAGTAAACTCGCTCAGTGGAATCAGTTTACTAGACAAGTAGCAGATTGTAAACTATCTGCGAGTACAGTTGAAAGCCGGTCAACTTGACTCGCTACTCGCTGGCGTTTGGGATTGTTAGCTTGTAAACTAGCCGTGTGTCATCATAGTTGCTAGTGAACTAGATGCGTCTTGGTAGTTTCTAGTTTCAGTGTCTACAAAATGTCGACGGAAATGAAAGAAAAACAACAACAAATTCACAATACGTGGTTCGTTAGCTAGTTGGCTAGTGAGCGAGTGAGAAGTTTGTGTGTCATCATCCGTATCTCACAAGCCAACTCGCCCGCTTCTAAGCAGCTTGTAAACTCGCTCAATGTAATTGAGCCTTTTGGAACTGTTTTGCGCAAGCTTAGTTTTTCGTAAGCACACGTCAAATTAAAATAATAGCGCAGTTGCAATTCAATGTATTTATGCATGCACACATGTACATAATGTGTAGTAAGTATGACATCTCTATCGCATTAAACCATCTAAGGTACATCTCACTCGCACAAAGAGATATAGATACATCGACCCGATAACATGAGAGGTGCGATTCTCGAAACGATAGACTCCAATACCACAATTAGAATACATTAAATCACTAACGGCATTGCATTGACGCATCACGATGAAATCATATTGTGATACGTCAACGAAGATCAGTAGATTACTCTTTTATATTATTGTATAAACTCTCTTAAAATACAATGGCTGAAATTTGTCCCTACAAAAGGTTTTTACTATGTTCCAGTATTGTGTGTACGCATTGTGTATGGATGAAATGTTATGTGGTAAAAAGTTTTGTATTTTACATTTTATGCTTGTGTCTCACATGTACAGGGGTGAGTTTGAGTCATTGGCGATAAAAAAATGGAGACCAAAATTTAATTGACGTTTTTTTTCTGAATTTAAAATCTATTCTTCTATATAAGTTTTTTTCTTAGTCATATTTTCTTGAAAAATTATTTATATGCAGATTGCAGATGTAGAAAAGGGTATTTAACAGTATTGTTAATTTTAATAATTAAACAGTAAGAGATATTTGAATAAAAAAAATGTATTTTATTTGATGTCCACAACCTAATTTTTGCATAACGTAAATATGGAAAAACATTGGATAAATAATAAATTGCTATTTTTAATGGTCACAATTTACAAGTTTTTTTACTTTTAATGAACTAATTGAGTACTTGATAAAGTCCAGATATAATATTATATCCTTGAACTACTAAGCCAAATTTCACACTCCTCCGTGCGCGCAATGTGCTAAAAAAGGGTACAAACTTTTTTCTTCTCGTATTAATATGTAGATCCCCTAAAATTGCTGTTAAAATGGCTTTATATAATCTCCATTTACAATACGAATATGTACGTATAACAAATGCATTGCACATTATATGGATTTCTCCTGAATCGATTTTACCTGTGTTAATTCGTACTAGTGATGTGCCGGATCGTAAAAAATGTATATCCGCGGATACGGATCTGAATACGGATATTTGGTTTCAAGATCCGCGGATATGGATACGGATCTTAACTTTCTTAGAGTACGCGGCGGTAAATATTGCACAACGACCTTTGGAAAGAGACTATCTGTTATGTGAAAGAGTTACTGACCTCTTTAAGAGTTAACTCTTATCTTTCCAAAGATCGATGTGCAATATCTCATTATAAAGATAGTTTTTTAGTACCTTTGAGTTATGTACTATTATATTGGTATGGTACGATAAATGTTTGCAATATAAAGATGCCAAATACGATTTTAAAAAATAAAAAATAATCTGAATGGAATTTTACAGTTTTTCATTATTACCTAATCACCTATATATATAAAATTTCATCTATGAATTGAAAATTAATAAGGTAAAAGATCCGGCAAAAACTAACGGATACGGATACGGATATTTCTTCTTCCTCGGATATCCGCGGATACGGATATCCGGCACATCACTAATTCGTACACAATACACATCGTGATGAAACATATATTGTACACTTACCCTCGTTAAAACGAAGAGAAAGGTGTTTGTTTAATCATAATGTGTACGAAATAACACGCTCAAATCGCTACTATACTCGTGTTCCATCCCGTATCTATTGATTTTTAAAATAACTTCATAATTTTATTGAAATATAAAATTATAATACATCGTATTAGTTCCAAGTAAACAGATCTACGATATCTCCCTGATAACTGTCTTAAAATCTCGTTGTTATAACTGCCTTTTTAAAAGAGAGATAGAAACTATTTTTATCAATAAACCAGATCTTTTTCGTCTCACAAGCGATTGCAATTTGGTAACAGCTGGCAGTAATGGTACTTCGAATAATAAAAACGTTACACGTATTTCAAGAAAAGGGCACAATAATAATATGTCAATAAATAAGCACAGGGCTTCGCTATAACTAATCATCTGGAATCATTTTCTTTGCATTCAAAAAATTGTTACATGTCTTGTTAATATACAGAGTGACGAATGATTTGATGAACCTTCATTTGTAGAATAGAACATACAGTGTATATAGCGAACTTGTATTTAAGGAAAAACGTAAAAATTGCTAAGGTTTGTTTGGTTTATATTGTTATACATATATTGAAACATTCTATATAGCGTAACAACCACTCTCGATAGCGAAACAAATACGTCATTTTTTAGACCCCAATAAACATTTAAAACTAGGCGATGAAGAAGCCAAAGCGGATGATCTTGAGCTAGGTTTTCTTATTTCTAATGGAATTCTATTAAATGATTGAATTTATTACCCCTTTTACAGGATCGTTGTTGTTTCCAGTTTATGTCTCGTATTGTACGCATGCTCAAAAAAATGTACATTAAAATTGAACATAAATTGTGTTAAAAATAATTGATTGTTAATTTCGTTTCACACGGTTTGTTTTGAATCTGATTTTTATTGAATAAATATTTAACAATTCTAAATTTAAACATTTATATTTTTTACAAACACACTGTATAAAAAAGCAACTTTGATCAGTTATCAAGATATAAAAATCGACATTTCAAATACTGAATGTTGTCGTATTTCGTTACACCTGGCACGCTCCCTTCAAGTCGAGGATAACTTAACCGCTACGGTAACCACAGATAGGTCAACTGATAACCGATCCAGAATATCACAAAAGCCTAAACTAGTTTCAACAAATACTGTAAATTGTGGTAGTATGATGCCCAGCACTTTTACTGGACTTACAAGATATAAAGCAGGCTTTAGATGTCCTGCAACAAATACCGTCGCACACTCTATCTGCGACCAAAAAAATGTGGGTAGGTATACCATGTCACAGCCGAGCTGGTCATTTCATGAAACTTCTATACGATTCATAAAATGTTCACCGAGTGCCAAATAGCGTTTGAAAAACCGTTTAGGAATTCTGGAAAATGACTATTTTCGTCAAGGGGTTGTATGTATGACTCAAATATGTGTAGGTAATTAAAAGTATTTATTAGAAATTTCGGATGAGAGATTAATATTACGGTTGTTTTGGAATATATTGTAGACGTCCCAGTAAAATAAATTTTCAAAAACACGTCCCACAAAAGTAAATTGAGTTGTTTCATTCTTAATTCTCCGAAAGTTTTTCACCGATTGCTTTGAAATTTTGACACAACGTTGCATTAGAATACGCGTGTGTTTTTCTATACTTGCTATATAGATGTCACACCAGTGATAGATGAAAACATGCTATACTTAATATTTTAAGGCAATGGGAGCGTCATTTGTTGAATACAGCGCAATCTGTTGGACGTAAAGCAACACACACTGTTGTTAATATTTTACGGAAACGGGAGAACCATCTGTTGGAAATTAAAGCAACACACGCTATACTAAATAATATGGCTATGGGAGCGCCATCTTTTGAACGGAACAGCAACACACGCAAATCAGTTTGAGTCACTACAACGCGTGACCTGGAACAGTAAATAATTATTTAACTTCATAAATTTTATTTTATTGAGGAAATAAATAAATAAAAAAATAAAAAAAAAATACAAATGTTTGGTTTCTAGGCCATGTGCGGGAATGGTCTTCTGGGAAGGGGTTTTCAACAAAATGTAAAATACGTCTACTTCTTTAAAAAAATCATAAAAATCGGCCTGAAATCTTTATTGAACATGTTTATCCCGCTTTAAATTTCTCGGAGATATTTAGACATTTTGAGTTTAGATTTAAGATAAGTGCAATGTCGTTTGATGGTCAGTTTTCGTTAAGTATATTTTTTGTTGAACATATTTGTCAAAAAATGTCTAGTGGTATTTAAAAGAATTAGGGAAGAAATACTTTTAACGGGTGCAAAAACCGTCTGTATAGTTTTATACAGCAAAAATGTATGTTTTAACAACAAAGACATTTGTACAGCATTTTACGAGTGTTGTTTTCTGTACAGAACTCGTAAAAATCGATAGCGATAATTAAAAAGTTGTTTATCGTTAAATGTCTACGTTTCGGCTGGTTTTTGTTTCTTAAAATTCACCGACATTTTTATTTAACTAAATAAATGGTCAGATAAATAAGGTGATAATTACTCTAAAATTAAAGTTATTAATTTTTTATTATTTCGATGTAAAAGCATTTTTCTTCATACTTCGGTCGAAAGTACCTACTTCCGGCATTAATTTAAATGCAGAAAGTCTAACATTTATGCATTGGTGGAATTACACGTACTGATGCCGGAAGTACGTACTTTCGACCGGCTAAAAAAATAGTTATCATTTACACCGCTCCAAGAGACTGCCGCCAGCCAATAGTCGCGAGCAGCTGTCATTCGTGTTTTTACGTATAACCTCAAAACTGCTTGCTTGGAATGTAGGTATCTGTGTTTTTATGTAATTAATAAGCGTACTTTCGACCGAAGTATAAAGAAAAATAGTATACACCACACTGGCAGAAAGTTTTTCGCCTCGAGCATCATGACGCACAATGCTCAAACTTTCTGCCCTTGTGGTTTAATATACTATTATTATTATATACCTATTTGCTTATCAGGAATGGCTCAAGGTATTGGCAGTTTAAAAAAAATTCCTACTGGCACTAGGGACGCCCTGTAATATTTTTAGAGACTTCCAAATACAAAACGAAACAAAGAAAATAAAATCAAGCTTAGTATTAATTTGATTTTTATCCGTCATCAAACTGTCGCAGTTTCGATTGGTACGCTTAAAAGACGGTTCAGCAACCGTTCATATTTCGGTTGGAACGCGTTTTAGCTACTGCGCATGACCGTGACGATAATATTACCGTTCACAGAGAGATTATGGAACACAGCTTATGTCTTCTGTTTCGCAAGTTGTGTCAATCATAGAGATATAAGTAACTAGAGTACGCTAGTTCGTATGCTTGGCATAAGTGAAAGTGTCCTCAATTAAGGGAGAGAACGCTTCAGAAAACCAGAAATTCGTTTACTCAAATCAGCATTGTTTTTTATCATTAGCTACCATAGAGATAAGGAACTGTTCTCTCTCTTAATTGTAGACACTTTCACTCCTCACTTGCATACTCCAGTGTAATATCTCTATATTACTCTGTATTAAAATATAGCCTAATGTTTTGGGGAAAATCTACAGCACACAAACGAGTGTTCATAATTATTAGAAGCGTATTTGAAATATTGAAATATGAATCTTGCAGAGAGTATTTCATTGATCATAATATTATAACTCTGTAGGGTAATTCCGGGGGAGATGGCCCTACTAACTTTAAGGAGCTATTGTGAAGGAACTAAGTTGAATAAAATATTGAATTCTGCGGGAAACGAAACTTTAATTATAATTCTTACAGAACATTAACAAAATATTACTTTTAAATAAACAAAAACAAGTAATTTTAAACTTTGAAAAAAAAGTAGAATTGGCCATCTCTCCCGGAGTATCCGGGAGTGATGGCCATAGTGGTCGGGAGAGATGGCCAGTACTTTATTTGCCTTTCCCTTTGCACTTAAGAGTTTTTAATTCCTTGTTTTTTTGATTACCACACTGTTCTCGACCTGGATGTAATTCTCATGAAGCTAGAACATACAAACACTGCACTAAATCCAATCTTCAATTATTTTTTTTATTATGATAGTTGTCACCACAACCTCTGCAGTTTTCTTCCTCTCTGTCTTTAGTTTCACTTTCTGAGGTGTCACTGAAATCCATGATAGTTTCTTCGCAACTGCTATCTGAGATACTGCGAATAGCCTTACGTTTCTTGTTTTGCTTAAATGTGTCGGTCTTAAATTATTTCTTTTTTGATTATCTTGGTTTTCTAGATTTCTCTTCTTTTTCTTCTTTCTCTTTTTCTTTTATTTTTCGTTTTTTAATATGTTCTTCAGACGTCAAGAGGATGTCTACTTCCTTGACCGTTTGCGGACTTTGTTGAGTTTTACAGGCAGTGGAGATACTTTGTTCAGTGCTTTTGTTGGTGTTGGTTCCACCGTCTGTATGCCCGATATCTCTTTCATTACGTGACTCAAAGTCCTTACTAAAAGCGTGTTCCGGAATGGCACCTGAATTTAGGGAAGAAACTCCTGTTGCCTTGAATCCTGCAATTACATTTTATGGCCATCTCTCCCGGAAAAAATGTGGCCATCTCTCCCGATTGTCCAGATGAGATGGTTACATTAGGTAATTAAAGCAGCGTATAAATTTTTGAATACATTTTGTGGTTAGAACACGTGAAAATGATTATCCTCACAAGGAAAGTACAAAAAAATAACAAAACTTTCAAAACCCCTTTAAGATCACTTAATATGTCAAACCCTTAATTAATAACAAACATGTCTTAAAAATCAAAGTCAAATTACTCAACTTTCCTTTCTTTTTTTTACACAAATCCACTAACACTTGTTGCTTGTTGTGAAATGAAGCAAACTATATTGAAAATAGTGCCATTTGTTTACTCTTAGTTAGACTTTTTTCTATTGGCCATCTCTCCCGTAAGGCCATCTCCCCCGGAATTACCCTATATCTTATACGCGTATGAGACAATAATTTTTGTAAAAAACAATTTAAATAGTTATAAGCGAAATTTAGATATTCATCATAACAAGAAAAAGAAACAATATAAATATCGACCATTTTAACACGACGTATTACAGTAGAGGTGTAATCTGTATACAAGCAATATTACTTCTTTCAAAAAAAAAAAACTAAGTATAATTTTTGATTTTGACGCTTTGTATCCTAATTGGCTCTACAAATAAATTCTATCTATCTATCTATCTATCTATGGTGTCAACATCAGTTTCAAAATTCTTTCTACGTGGTTTATCTTCAAAGTTGAGCTATTCACGAAAATTCGATAGCGTAACAAACAGCATCGCTTGCTTTGAATCCAAGTTACGCTTTTGCATAATATGATTGGACGCATATAAAAGTAAGTATAATGAATTTGGCAATGTCAAAGTTGAAGAAGGTGCACATTTACACCGACACGGACGGCGCGCTGTTTTGTTTATAAATAAAATATGGCATTCGCTATTCTCAACGCATTTACAAATTACAGGCTATAAAGAGGAACACGTAAAAAGGAATAAACAAAACAAATAATAAAAAGATGGCTCATTCAGATCTTGCTGAGCCACACACACACACACACACACACTTATGCACACATAATATATCTACGACCAGTAGGCACAGAGGCTTATGTCGAATTTTTTTTATATTTTCAAATTGATTTTTATATCACTACTAGAGTCTACACAAATTCATTCGGCATTTCATTTGTCCGTAGTGCATTTTTCACTGTAAAAGAAAAGACAACATTTTTAATAATAATAATAATCATGTTATTTTATTTCATACGTACAGCAAGTATACAGGAAATCGTCATAATCAAATCACTTTTCCATGTTGGTACACAAACTGCGTTAACGGAAAGCAAAACGAGATTTATTTGCTACAGTAGAACTGAATCTGTCGAGACTAATTGACTAATATATTTTTAAATATTCTCCTTCATTTTCACTTCGTTACACTCATAGATCAATAAAGAAATAACCTTTATCAATTTGAGGTTAAACATTTACGTGCGAAGTAGGTACTAAAGAAACTTAAAATACGTGAGTAAAATTTGTTGACAATAGATGGTGTTGAAAACATATGAGTTGAAAATACGTGAGTCCGACTGTAAGGTAAATGGCCCTATTATGAAACGATTTTGATAGTAAACTTCAAAGTGGTCATATAAAAATTATGTAAAAGTAAAAAATACCATTTGGATTGTTAATTTATATGGCGCTACTCTTTAGAAATCAAAATCAATTATAATATACTGCGATTGATCAATTAAATTTGTTTAAATACTTATAACAACCGCATTCTTTTATGAAACGTGTTTTTTTTATCTGTCCCACTGTTCCAAGCGACGATGTCCCTATTATGAAACATCGATTGGGATTCACTATACGTGATGTTGTTTGTCATAAAACTATTAATCATTCATTTATTTTATTGTAAAGTATTTAAGTATATGTTTTTAAATCTAAATTAAATGAATTCCGTTTGACTTTTAACTGTTCTCCAGCTGTTCTATATGGCCTCATTACGAGTTTTTGAACTTTTGTGTGCTTACAAAATGCATGAAAAACCTTATTCAATCTTTCGGCAGCTTCCACTGGATAATCGATTTTGATATTTTTGTGTTTAATTAGTCCTATTTTTTCTCTTTAGATAACAATGTTATAGCTGTATTGTAAGATAATTCTTGCACAGGAAGGATTGCATTTTTATACGCTTTATATTAGTTTGGGTTGTAACTAAGTATGTATGTCCGTAACGGAATCTTTGAGCATAATTTTCACCAATTTCCCGAAGTCTGATTAATTTGAAACTTTGCATACGTATCAAGGACCGATGACAATGCAATAATTTGATAACAGTTTCCCATTATCCTTATTAGGACCCCCAGGATTAATAAATTCTTTTATAGATCCTCAAACTAAAAAGTGAAAAATAAAATATAGTTTAAAAAAAACTAAAAAACACGCTTTATATCGGACTAAAAAGTAAAAAATAATTGTTTTAAAATAAGCTTAAAAAGCGTGGGGCGCTTTGTTCCACATTTTCGTACATCGAGCGCCCAACGCTTTTTAAGCTTATTTTAAAACAATTATTTTTTACTTTTTAGTCCGATATAAAGCGTGTTTTTTAGTTTTTTTTAAACTATATTTTATTTTGTTGCCATTAGTCTTGTTTTGTAGAAAATTCCATAATCGATTTTTTTGTATGGTCGTAGATACACAGTATACAAATAGCAGTAGCACCATATAATGTAAGAGTATCATATAATAAAAGTAAAATTAACATTAATCAAAAACTAACACCGAACAAACGCGTGTTGCAGGTCCGGGGCCAAAGACGTTCCGTTTTTCAATCAGTTTGTAAGTAACGCAGACACTGTTGTCTATAAAGCAAAATTCAACATTATCTTTGTTAATGATTAGAAATAAATTAGCATAAAAAATTGCCTATCAGAATGGGTTACATATAAATTTATATAAAAAAAATATTTAGATTTATATCATCAAAGTGATACATTGACTTTTTTCTATGACTAAAAACTATCATCAAGAAACGGGTAACTACTGTAGCGGCCATTTATCGATGTTTTCAAAGATTTTAGAGTTCCGTGGAAACGAAAGATTTATGAAATCACTTCGATGTCCGTCCGTCCGTCTGTCACAGGTGATTTTCTCTGAAACTATTTCACGTAAAAATTTGAAATTCGGTACTGAGATAGAGCGTGGTGTCTCAATCACAGATGTGAAGTATAAAAAGTTGAATTTTTATTCTAGGGGTTAATTTCAGGGGATCAAATGGAATATGAAAAAAAAAAACTTTTTTCAAGGGCGTCGTGTATATTGTGAAATAAAGGCTTCTGGGGGCACGAATTCAACAATATATTTGCTGTTTTTATTTCTTCATATTTTAATCATTTTTGGGGATAAACGCTTAAAAATTACTGTCTCCTACACATGTCACATAAACGATCGTTTAGAAAAAATCTGAAAATATCATGGAGATTGAGAATTGGATATCGATTGAACGAAAATTTTCAGGGTTGAAAAATTCTAGCGCGATCAATTGTTCAAAATGTCGTGCGAAAGTTCAAAATAATTGTCTATCGGAATTTCGCCGGCGTTACTACGGTCCTGCAAGTGAGTATGAAGTCATCCTGTATAGAGAAGGTAGTATGATAAACGGGGGCAATCACATTAAACACTTCTGTTTCATGCTTACAAGCTACCTGTTTAAATACACGATACCAAGGCATGTGTTAAACAGGATGAACAATTTATAGTTGGAAATAATATACCTGAATCATATAAGAGTACTGTTTTTAATAAGGCCTGTTTTTAGACAAGAATGAAACTAATTAGTGTTTGATCTAACAACGAAAAGACGTCTGGAATACCATGATCCTCATTTGCAAATATATGATTACAGACACTCGACAGCTTCATTTATCTTAAAACACCGTATGATTTATATATTAATAATTTCGTCGAGAGGTACGGCAGACTTGATTGAAATCTATCTAATACGTGACTTACTTCTTAAATTTTCAACATGTATATTAGTTCATTTCCCTTGTATATGATATTATATGTAAGGTAAATACAGCTATGTAACGCCAGGTTTCACCCGGGTGCAAAAGAACGAATGGAGGGAGGGATATGAGTACACACGTTCATCTTAGTTTACCGAGATGAATGTTGTGTCCAAATTTCATGATGATCGGAGTTACCGTTCAAAAGTTTTATTGGTCGTAGCGTGATATTATATAGTCTATAATAGCCTTCCTCGATAAATGGACTATCAAACAAAAAAAAATTCAATTCGAATCAGTAGTTCCTGAGATTAGCGCGTTATAAAGAACTTTTCTGAATAAAAAGAAGTGAGATCTAAGAAGGCGCGAAGTTTTTGACTTGACGGGTTTACACACACGAGTCATTTCTTTATAACTAGCTGCTACCCGCGGCTCCAGACGCTATTGAAATTAAACACGACAGCGACAACAATATGTTCCACCGTATTACAGTCTCACGAAAATGCGCTCCTTTCGGCAGCGACAGTAGTGGAGTCTTCGATTCCACCGTATTGCGGTACCACTTTGAAACACAATGTTTCCCCATTCAAAATGTTATCCTCTTCAGGGTTGTTTTTCGAGATAAAAGGTAGGAAGCAATCTATCTCCTTTCCAAATTTGATCGAAATCTGTTCAGCAATTTAGGCATGAAAAGGTGACAGATAGATAGAAGTTATTTTCGCATTTATAATATTATTATAGTATGGATATAAAACATAATAACTTGCCGAGTGAAAACTTGGCACCCTCTTAGATCTCAGTACTTCTTTTCGACAAATCCGATAAACCCATACTTGTTCTTAGTATCGAAGTAAAAACAATTTCTCATAAAGTGGGAACGATTCGATCCTTATCGTCGTTTTTTCAAGCAGAGATTCGATTGTAGAGTTAAAATTACTAGTTCAATAAACGGATCGACCTGTATATAAAGTATAGTATGTAACACGATTATATGAATTATGGGACAAGTGAGCATGTTTGCCCCCCTCAATGTTAATTTATTCGTATATGCCGCAGGGGGGCACGACCCCCCAAACACCGTGGAAATCGTCCGCGCACATGGGGCTCCCGATATTAGTCCAGTGTACAGTGTGGGTATCAAGTCACATTGCCCCCCCATCGATGCCATCGTTAGTCAAAACCATTTGGCCTTTCATACGGACATAATGTCTTAACTATATTGGATGACATTTTGTCTTAATATTAATATTTTTATATATACATTGTTCGTGTATTTTTTGTACCTGTTCCTGAGAATCTTCACTGCATCATTCTTGAATGAATGTTATTTTGCAGTTATCAATTTATGTATTTGTGTTTTTTTTTTATGTGTTTGTTTTATTTGATATATGAGTCTTTTAAATTGCTTCCTACAGTTATTTTGGTGTTGTATATTCGAACGATTTTTTTTGTGTTTGTAGTATTTATAAATAATTTAATAACATATTTCACTTAATACAATTCTAAAAAGTATTTATGCGAATTTAAAATTAGTTTTTCGTGGTCATGTTTGGCGTTCTTTGAAAACCAATTTCTATAATATATCGTTTATGTATTTTTGTATGGTTTTTTCATAATTTAAAAGTGATCAACTGACAGGATTAATCTAGATCTTCAAACACGTTTATCAATTTTTAAATAAATAAATAAATGTTTAAATAAATCCATGAGCAAATTGGGCGACGGGACCATTCCAACATAAAAAATGTTGGCATTTGATTATAATAAAGAAAAGAAATTTTCTGATATTGTATCAGGTGACGCGGGTAATTGCTAGTATTCAATATGATATTTGCTATTCGTTGCCATGGTTACCTACATAATATATTCCACGTCAAGTAAACATTAATCAAAGCATGCCGAACTTGTTTATTTCTGACAGATCTATAAAACAAAAGAGAGATAGAGGTGGGTCGAAAAGTGCTCAAAATCGTTCGTGTAGCACACAGTGCTTTGCGAGAACTTGGCCGACACACTCCGTGCGTTATGATAATGCTGTGAATATCAATATAGTCACAGTCCAAACAATTACATAATCATTATGATAAATGTATACAGGTGATACTGTGACTGAGTGACGACCGGACCGTAGCAATAAGTCACTTCAAACATCAATCATGACAATTTGATGCACAATTGCACTACACATTGTAAACGCTGATCATCATCATTATCATACGCTATAGCCTATCAAACAATTTGGTATGCATACGTAATGTTATGCTTGCGATTTGCATTTAACTAGACTCTATTCGCACCATAGAGATATTACAATAGAGTACGCGAAAGAGCAGTGAAATTAAGAGAGAGAACAGTTCCTTATCTCTATGGTAACTAATAATGCAAAACAATGCTGATTTGAGTAAAAAAAAATCTGAGGACACTCTATAGTTACTTAAATCTCTATGATTCGCACTCGCAATTTACTTTGTACACCACTCTCTATAAAATAGCTACTTTTCCTGCCTGCGTAGCAGTAGTAAAACGATCCATTTCGCACTAGTGCGAAAAGGAAAAACAAAAGTAATGCGAAACGTAGTTTTTTGGGCGAGAAGGCAAGTCATTTTGTTTTTTTTAATTAAACTTTGAAGTATAGTCTGCTAGATGGCAGAAAATTGAATTTGGTTACTTTTAAAAAAAAATCCAGCCAATTGGGCGACGGGACCATTCCAACTTCAAAAATGTTGACATATTTTGATTATAATAAAGAAAATAAAATTTTTGATATCGCGTAAGGTGACGCGGGTAATAGCTAGTATTCAATATGATATTTGCTATTCGTTGCCAGTAATATGTTCCACGTCATGTAAAAATTAGTCAAAGCATGCTGAACTAGTTTATATCTGGCAGATCAAAATATTTCCGAAACTATAAAGTTTAGAAAAAAAAAATTTTAACAAAACTTTTTTGAAAAAATAAATAGAATAATAATCCGTTATGAAAAGTATACCATTATTATAAAAAAACGCCGTTATAGCATATATCTCTTCTGCGCATGCGCTGATTTTCCCCAAAAACAATAGGGCTCTTCATATTTGCATACCAAACATCCTCCCAAAATTTGGTTTTAATCCGTTCATCCGTTTGACCTGTATCGTGTTCACAGACTAACAGACTAACAAACAAACAGACGCACAGTTTTTTTCAAAAATATGTTTTTTGGATTCGGGGATTCGAATTTTTGAAAAGTGATTTTTGACCTAAACTAGTACCATTCCCCACTTGTGGATTGGAATGGTAAAATATAGTATTTTCCACTTTCCAGTCCAGTCGTGTATGAGTTGCCGACCGCAGTTGGTATTCGAGTACTTAACACGTTTTAAAAGTATTTTATGAAAGGCAATGCGCTGACTGATATTCTCAAAGTTAACCCATAAAATTATTAATTAGACATTTTCGATTGAACTTTAGTCTTTTGTAATATGAGGACTCTAGTTTTGGTTGCATACGCAGTAGCCTATACATATTGTATTAGTGTAATTATTATAGACAAAACTATAGCCTCTTTTGCATATTATCCGTAATATTAGAATTAGCATATGCTCTGATATAACTCAATTAACTTATCAGTTAATGTACGACCATTAATCAGAAATTAATATTAAACAATTATACGCACGCCTATAGGTAACAACTGAATGTTAATTAAAACAGTATTCCATAATATATGCGCCAAAATCAATTAAAAAATATACATAATACAGTATGGAACGCAAAACAATGATTCACATTTTCCAAACTTATTACAAAATCTACGGTATCCTCTTAAATATACTCCGCCAGAAAAATCTCTTTTAAAAAATATTATTTTTTCTATCTATTATAAAGAGATAAAGTTTGTAAGTTTGGATGTAGGAGGTAATCTCCGATTTCAAAAACTTTTTCATCAATATTTAGAATGGATTTAGATGAGTTTAGTTACAGTTAGTAATTATTATAATATATTGTTTATAGAGTAGCTACTGTTTGCTACAATTGTTAAGAAACACCCATTGTTACAATGCTATCAACATAGAAAAAATAGTTTATTTTTTCAAACAATGTCACCGTCGGGATACGAACCCCGAAACATAAACTATTTTTTCTATGTTGATAGCATTGTAACAATGGGTGTTTCTTAACAATTGTAGCAAACAGTAGCTACTCTATAAACAATATTTAGAATGGACCTTCAGGATGGACATAGGCTATATATTATTGCGTTAAAAAGAGCTTTTCGTGGAGACCATTTTTGCAACGTAAGTCGACGAAAAAACAGTGGCAATCTACAAATATAGATCGCTAATCCCTTATATAAAATAGCTGCCTTTTATGTACATGTACATTGTACACACTAGTCGTAAAATGACCCATTTCAGGCCGATGACGAGAGTCTAGAGGTAACTAAAGTACTAAAGTAAAATTTTATAATAATAATATATTTGTTGTCAACTTATTATTTTTAATAATAAAGAAAAAAATAATAATTTTGAAAATACAGAAAATTAAGACAATATAAAGTCACTATTTTATAAGGTGTAGGACAAAAAATATTGTACGTATCTACTATCTAGGGCTAATGCTATTTTGACTCGTATGACTGTTAATCACAGCACGTCGAAAATAATTGTCATCACGCCCTAGATACACAATCTACAAACAACTTTTTTAAATTTCATTTTGACTTGCCTTATGGAAAGTTATTGACGATGTATTTCTTTAAATTATACACCGAAAGATACCACTTTGTGGTTATACTTAGAAATCCCTTTTGAAATGCAACTTGAATTTTGAAGTTATGTTGGGAACTGTAGTATTATAGTAGAGGCTTCAAAAAGCTAAAAGATTTTTTAAATTTTTGACGCAAAATAGAGTTAAAAAATCTATTTGAAGATATAGAAAAAATATTAAAAATTCGACGTTATTTCGAATCATAAAAATAGTTGCTTGCCAAAACTGTTTTTCGAGTCGCATTTTGTTTCTCTCTGCATTTACTGCACAATAAATCCGCTGTATAGGCAGAATAACAATAATTGCTCTTTAAACGACTTTTCATACATGCAGGGCGATTATTGATAGCGCATGCATGACGCAAGGGGTGGTCCAAAAAAACAATGGACGTACTCCGGTAAAAATAAAGTTAGCGTATTAAATTACTTGCTTCATTGACATCAAAGTGCATTAGAAAGAATATGATACGTAGGTATATTGAGGCTGATTATTCACAGTACAAAACTGTGAATTTACACATGAAACTTTGGGCATTTATTGACCTTTGTGGGGCATGAAAAACGCCTAAGGGATTTTTATGCGCAAAATATGTCCCATAACATTTTTGTGGAGTCTTAAATATTTTAACATTGTTAGCCATTTATTCGTAGTTATTTTGTTATCGGAGTTCACGAGCAGAGCCCCTGGTGGAGACTGGGGCTTTATCCTAGAACCCGCCTTCCATCTTTCAAACAAAGTCACTAAGAATAAATGGCTGAAAATGGTAGAATTTTAAAACTCCCATAAAAATGCTATGGGGCATTTGCGCCGAAAATTCCTTCTGAATTTTTCATGTCCCACCAAGGTCAACATATGTCCACAGTTTCATCCCTATCGGATGTGTCCCCTAATCGAAACGGTATCCTAAATTGTTAACAAAAACATTTTCTTAAATAATTAACTAAATTCAAACTATCACAAATAAAATAATATATGTCATGAAAATGCTCCAATCTATTAATCAATCTTTAGTAATTCACGTTGTTATCGCGATTGTAAAGTTTCTGTTAAAAAAATTGGTTGTCTGTAAAGTCGGTTTACGGACGATAGTTTTACGTGATAACGTATTCCGTAATACATAACCTAAACCTCCCAAAATTTGGTTTCAATCCGCTTATCCTTGGTGTCGGAATGATAAGAAATGTCAAAAGTGACGTTTGCAACTTACAAAGTATTATGTTCTAATAATAATTAGTTATTCCAATACTTAACTTAGAAGGCGTTGCATTTCACAATATACTAATGTCAAAAAATTGAATTAAACATTAGAAATGCAGCCGTTTTCATGTTAAGACAAGACATACGTTTGCTTCTAATTTCCATGTACGGCAAACAAAGACAACCGACCGCGTCGCGCCATGCATTACACAGCATTGCATTTATACAGCTATTTTTCTATATAAATTTGTATAAAATATTTTTCTATATAAATTTGTATAAAAAAACTGTTTAGGCAAATTCTGTTATACGAAATCTATGTAAAATGTTCTCCTCTTTCGTTTAAGACTGGTTTCAAACCGATCTGATTTAAATTGAGCGAGAAATTAGCAAAAAGCACGCACAGGGTCAGGCGGAACGTTACGCGTTATGCGTTATGCGTTACGCGTTACACTTTTTCGTACATGCAGCCGGTGTTTTATCAATTTATAATATTGGTGATTCATCAATTTATAAGACGTTATCACGTCAATAAATTTTGACATTTAAAAAACAGTTTGAGCAACACAATATTTAAAATAGCCGATTATCACTTGAATCGTTCGTCTTTTGAATAACCTTTATCAAAAAGTCTGCAATTACATAATAGATCTGCTGCATCGTTTATTACTAGTTTATTAGTTCTTTCTAGTCTTGGATGCTATCGAGTGTAGCTGGCGCAATATGAACTTTGTTTTGACGTGATAACGTCTTATAAATTGATGAATCACCAATCTTATAAATTGATAAAACACCGGCTGCATGCACGAAAAAGTGTAACGTTCGTAACGCGTAACGTTCCGCCTGACCCTGTGCGTGCTTTTCTCGAAAACGGCCCTAACGATTTGGATGAAATTTACTAAAAAGGGATTTTGGGGGGCAAAAAATCGTTTTAGCTAGGTCTCATCTCTCGAAAAAATCGTTTTCTTACAAATTTTATCATTATAAAAATCAATTTTTTGACGTATGAAAATACTTAAATATTGTAAGTAGGTTTTGGAATTTTATATTATAAACAGTGAAACAATTGTTTTATAAATATTATGACAGCTAATCTTTGAGACTTAAAATAAATACAAAGAAAGTTAAAAAAACAATTATATTACATGGTGAGTAATTTAATAAATAAAATTAACCTAAATTTGAAGCGAAAGATGCAATATCATAGATTCGAATTATTATAATTATTATAATATGTAGAATTTAGGTTATGTATTACGGAATACGTTATCACGTAAAACTATCGTCCGTAAACCGACTTTACAGACAACCAATTTTTTTTATTCTGATTTGTTTAAAATGTTAATAGTAAAATAAATTGTTTTAAATTTGGAACTGACAATAATTTAATGTGTTGATTACAAGTGTGATTTGTTATTTCTGTGAAGTGAAATTACGAACTAAGAAACTTATAAATCATTGCATTTTGGAATTGGATATCCAAGGTAAGACTTGATGTGGTTATTTTTAACAATCTTTTATTTACCATTAACTTAGAAAAAAATATCGTGATTGTAATAATCGTCTATTGCGAATTTCTCACCATATTATTCATTCGTATTTCAGAACTGATATTCTTTTTTTCAATTGATTATAAAACATTTAAAATATCCCATAAATATGATTTCTTGTATAAATACATTTGATTTGCTATAATTTTTAGAAAATATTGACCTATTGCATCATAATTGCAATTTTTTATCTATTTCATAATTACGTAAAACGTTGTAATTTTATTTAGCAAACTACTCCATAAATGAAAAAATGGGACGGCATGCCTGGACGAATGTGTTCATAGTTTTTATGGAATTTTAAAAACTAAGAATATGGTTGTTAACGCGTCAATGTTTCTAAGAGTTTTGTCTACTTATAAGTGACGTAAATTTTTGTTCTGCGATAAAAAAGTACCCTATTGGTGGCATTAGTTGCAGTATCTTTTGTTCTAAAATTACGATAGTCAATAAATACAGAGCGACACTCAATATAAATAATATGTCAAAAGACAGGCGTTTTGTGAAGACGAAGTGTTGAGAATCTTTTGTTCTGAACGTGTCAGAGACAAAAGATACGCGCTTTAATGAAATTAGATGACACTTGGCGTCATTGTTAAAGGTTAAAAAATACACGTAATATTTGTAGGTATTCTCAAACTTTTGTATTCTGTATGGGATCATAGGCGTTCATTTAAAATGGATTGATTGCAAAAATGTCGTAGAGGAAAATGTCTTCTATAACCAGTTACTTAGACTTTAGAGTACAAAAAAAATATAAATCACTAATCAAGGTTAAAAAAAAATGTTTTTAACTCTCTAATGAGAGATATTAGCGGTCGTAATATGACGATAATGACGCAACAAAAAAAGTGTACATAGAAATAAATGGACGTGGTTTTCTCGATATCGGCGGCGCCCAATTAATGTAAAAAAGCGGCATGCATTTACTTCTATGCACACGTTTTTGTTACGTCATATTATATTACTGCCCCTACATTACGGTACCGTTTTCATAGGAAACCAGGGCTTAAGCAAAATAATACTGGGTCGTAATCCAATCACATTTTTCATGGTAGGTTTCATCGATTGCGGAAATGTATGAAATATTATAATAAAAAGTAATTTCCGAAGATTAAAATAAATAGGGGTGGTTCTAGTTGGCCCAAAGGTACACCGCATCCTAAAATGATTTTTGTGCTTCCTTTTTTGGTGTGCTAGATCTAATCGACAAATAATCTGGATCTTCTTATGCGCTTCAGAAGATTTGCCACTAGATTATTCTATGGAATGATTCCACCCTTATCAATGTCCTCCTGTAGGCTAGAGCCCCACAATCGAACACAATATAGGTGGTTGTTTCATCCTCCATTCTGAAAAATCTACATAGTGTTGATTCCTGTTGTATTCCTATCACATGTACGTGTTTTCTCAGGGAAGAGTGACTGATCAAAAGCCCAATCACCTTTCAGAGTGTCGGTCTGCTGAGTCTAATTATGACATCAGTGAAACTTCGGGAAACACCTACGATCATTTTCTCTTCCTATGTTTGCTAACTTTAACCAGATTTGAGAGATGTTGCTCGCAGGTCCATCTCCCTCTCAGTCTGTTGGACATTTCTATATAAATTCCACAAACTGGAATCTCCTTAGATACTGTAGATAACTTTTAAATAAACGTTTTAAAAATTCTGGGTTCAGCTTTTTTGCAATCTTTGAATTTATTTTTTATTTTTTTAATGCACCTATCTTATTTGTACGGTTGAATTCAAGTCGCTGAACTTCTTTTACTAAAACGAATGTGATTCTGTCAGATTTCCAACATAAAACTGTGAAAGTTAAGAAAGAAAGAAACCTTTGCAAAAAAATTAAAATTCAACTTATTCGCCTCAATTTTATTATACGGATTATAATCGCACAAAAGAACAACCCAACCTACCATCTTTCTCTTAGCGATAATATTTCAAAACTTTTATTTTTATGAAATTAAAAAAGTCGAGAGAAGATTAACATAGGTTTAAACAGACTCTCAGCTTGTTTGTAAATGAAAAAGTTTTCATAAAAAGTTTTACTGCGCAGAAATAAAATATTGTTTAAGAACATTACTATTTAATATCTTGACTATAAAAAGACAATTTATAAACGTTTTCAAACTTATGCATTGCACGTGGCTCTTTTTATAAAATAATATCGACGGTCACAGTTCGAAGTAGCTTATGCCGAAACATCAAATAAAATTAATGACTTAACCCTTTTCAGTAAGTCAGCTGGGAACTTGAATCTAAGATTTTGTTTGTTATGTTTTGTTTTGCACATACCGCTACCCTAGCGGTATGTGTTTTATTATCGCTTTGCGCGTCAGAGCTGACTTTCGTGTTTTATTATCGCTTTGCGCGTCAGAGCTGACTTTCGTTCATATAAGAAGTTAGGTATATCTAAGTTAATTTCACACGAAATCCATTCAAATTGAAGCTTTTTGAAAAGAGGAGATTCTGATCTATAAAACAGAACCATTTTTCATAGATACTTACTACTAAAATTGTATTTGAAAGTCACGAACAGCAGTTGTCGGTTGGTCTGTACATCAAAGTGCATTAGAAAGAATATGATACGTAGGTATATTGAGGCTGATTATTCACAGTACAAAACTGTGAATTTACACATGAAACTTTGGGCATTTATTGACCTTTGTGGGGCATGAAAACTCCTAAGGGATTTTTATGCGCAAATGTCCCATAACATTTTTGTGGAGTCTTAAATATTTTAACATTTTTAGCCATTTATTCGTAGTTATTTTGTTATCGAAGTTCACGAGCAGAGCCCCTGGTGGAGACTGGGGCTTTATCCCAGAACCCGCCTTCCATTTTTCATACAAAATCACTAAGAATAAATGGCTGAAAATGGTAGAATTTTAAAACTCCCATAAAATCTAAGTTAATTTCACACGAAATCCATTCAAATTGAAGCTTTTTGAAAAGAGGAGATTCTGATCTATAAAACAGAACCATTTTTCATAGATACTTACTACTAAAATTGTATTTGAAAGTCACGAACAGCAGTTGTCGGTTGGTCTGTACGTATGTACGTCCGAGCTCTACAGATCTCAATTTTGGCCGGATTGCCTTGGGTTATATTTTATTCACTTTGCGTTTACTATCAGACCAGAACCCTATATAAATTCACTAAAATGTGTTCAGTAGTTTAATTTTTATAAACAGTTTTATTTTATTATTTTTGACAGCTAATAGTTAAAAAAAAAAAACAAAAATTTTGTTTTACAGTAATTATTAAGAAATTATTACTGTAAGTGTAGTATATTACCGTAGAATAAGTACTATTCTTCTATACGAGCAAGCACGTTGTGGCCGAGCGGTTAAGGCGTAAGGCCAGTAATAACGATTCTCCTCTGGAGATTTAATTAGTTGTTTCGAAATGTAGTCTTCATTTGTGTAAAAAAGTAATGCAAAGTCAATCTTATAAAAAAACAGTTGAAGAAACCTAGATTTAAAAACAACCGTCGGTAGCCACTTTGTCTTGTAGTCATAAATAAAATTGAGTGATTGGCAAGTAAGATATTTTGAAATAAAAGATACTTAGATATATAATTACATGAATTTTAAATTAAATAAAGGACAGGTGAAGAGGTTTATATAATCAGTATTTAAAATATATTATTTAATATTTTATTACTATAATTAGGTAGGTACTATATTTTATACTTCTAAAGGAAGTTTGCAGATTAAAACAAAATGCAACGGTTGGACTTTTTTTTTGTTCCTGTCAAGGTTTCGTTGTCATGAAATGAAGAGTTTAAATGTCAATTTTGTCCATGAACTAAAGTTTTCAATATTTTTAACCGACTGCCCTAGAAGGAAAGTGTTTTTTTTTTAAATATCATTTAACTATATTAGACAAAAGTACAAGAAATGATTGCGTAATGCAAGTAATCTTTTATAGTATTTTCAGTTGATAGGTATAGGAAAAAATTCCAGCCAAATGGGCAACGGGATCATTCCAACTTCAAAAATATTGATGTTTGACGTATTATAATAAAGAAAATACAATTTCTGTTAACGCGTACGGTAACGCGGGTAATGACTAATATTAAATATTACAATATTATTTGATTCAGCTACCTAATTAATTTCTTTTTGGCAGATCTACAAAACAAGAGAACAGCTGATTTTTTTTATTTTTAGAATATTTCTGAAACTATAAAGTTTAAAAAAAAAATTTTACAAAACTTTCTTGTCAAAATAAATAGAATAATAAACTGTTACGAAAAGCATACCATAATTATATTAAAAAAGCAACGTTATAGCATATTATCTCTTCTTCGTAAAAATAATAGAGCAGTTCATATTTGCATACCAAACATCCTCCCAAAATATCGTGTTTACAGACTAATAGACATACGCAGACAAACCGACGCACAGACATTTTTCAAAAATGTTTTTTGGATTTGGAGGACGTAAAAACGATAAATTATGTGAAATTTAAAAAAGTTAATTTTGATCTAAATTAGTACCACTCCCTACTTGTGGAGTTGCAATGGTAAAATACGCAATTGTTGAAGCTGAACACATTTAAAATAAAATATAAAGCCAAAAACACGATATAAAGAAAATGTATATTGTAGGATTTTCAATAGAAGCATTTTTCGTAAGCGGTCACTGGAAAATCCACAGCCAAATAGGGAAATCACAACAAATGATAACATAATGAAATTGTAAGCCCAGAAATCTTTGATAAAAAAGTTCACATATATTCAATGGATGAACATTTTCCGGAAGAGGTCACTACAATCCCATGTCGTATATAATATACATATAGCCACAATAAATATATTGTTTACAGAATATAAAGGATGATAGGAAAGTAGCTATGTCAAATTTAAACCTCGAAACCTTTTGGTATACTGATATCAAAAATGCGAGAAACATCTCTATTAATATAAAAGCTAAAAGTATATATCTTCGGATATTCTACTAAATTATAAAACTGTAGGGTTTTTGATAAACTGGTAATTATTCCCGCTGCAATTGCAGTTTTAGTATTAACCCAATTGATTTTTAAACTATTTTTTTATTACGGTATCATAGGGCTGTCATTCCTGGTCAGCGCCGGGAAAAATTGAAAAATTAACAGCCCTGCACCTTAAAACACACTTTTTTAATGCAAATGTGGGAAAACATTTATCAGTTAGTAATAAGAAAAAAAATAAATCCTATAGACACCGTAGACTCCATCTACAGCGGTATTGAAGAGATTATGATCGACTCCCGACAAATAAATCTCTTATTGGACCTGTAAGATATACCGTGTATTTTTTTTGTAAATTTTTTATCTCACTCTACGTAATTGTTAAAAAATTTCAGAGGACTGTTACAATTTTTAATACAAATCGTATTTTAACTTTCCGATCGTTTGTTAGAAGATTGTGCCGAGGAAGTCAGGGAGGACGCGTCTCCATAAATACAAAATCTTCCACATTACAGTCATATATCACGGCGTCTCAAGATGTCAGCAATATTTTATTCTTCGTGCGCGCCAGCAATACCTTCATCTGAATACGAAAAGAGCAAAACTGAAAATAGAGAAAGAAAACAAAAAGTCTTGGTCAGAGTACATCCATGTGTATGTGTGCGAGTGTAAGATTGTTCGTATACTATTGTTGTACCTTGATGTCGAATAAGTTTCGGGGAACCAACGCCAGACAAATTAAGTTACGTTTTAAGGTTTCTAAAGGGCGCTGCACACGAGGCTCGTTTTGACGCTAGAATAACTGCTGTGACTCGAACTGGCTGGAGCGCTGGCTGCGAAGATGGGAATGTAGGGTAAGGTTGCGATCATTGGACGGGCTCTTTGATTGGACCGCTTCGGTTTTTTGGCAACGAACGTTGCGCCGAACCGGTGCCTATTTGAACCAGTATCCACTCCCGCTCCCGCCAGTGTTGCCAAGAGCTTCGTTTGGGAAGGACGCGCTGCGCAGTGTTTCGCGCGCTCTCGATGTTAAAATCTTGATAGCAACTGACTGATCAAAGAAACAGCGGTCCAAAGAAAGCAACCATTACAAAACTGGATTTTTATATTTTACCGCTTTATGGTCTGGGCACAAAAATTTTAAATGACACCTGTATAAGTTTTTATTTGTAAGGCTTATTAAAATCATAAATCACGTTGTCGCTTCTTATAATTTTTCAGCAGTTATGACAATTTAAAGTTAAGTGGTCCAATACTTACCCTAGTCACTACTGGCTCGCGTGCGTGGTCACAAGATGGATTTTAAATTAGAACCGGTCCTATTTTTCGTGCTTGTTTTGAGGAAGAGCCAATCAGAAAACAGTATCTTGTCACGTGAGTGACATGGACAAACGCATACTATAAAACATGACGTCATAGTGTGTGTTCTGTTCAGAGGCAATAAATGTTCGATTTTGTTAACATTCGAACAGTTGAACACGCATCGTGTGAAGCGAAAACTTAAAAGGCATTACGAAACCCAGCGCCACTGCACGCTTGGAATCTGGCAGCCAAATCTAGCAAGGAATCTAGCAGCAAAGCCAGCCTCGTGTGCAGATTTTTAAGTGTTTCAAATTTTTTGCAACATTAAAGGGGAAATAGTTCGACGGCGGGGAAATATGGGGAAATATATGAGAAACCTTTGTAACGCAGAATAAATAACGCATCAATGAAACTAGTTTATAACTCTAAAGAAGTTTCATATCCCCTCTGAAAGCTTAGAAAGCTTATGTGGGTGAAGCTCACACATTTTTATGTGTATTTTCGTTCTACAAAAAAAAACGCGAGTTCTGAATACTCTATTTCGACTACCATATTATCAATTTATTGTAAGTCTTAAACCAGTAAGCAATTTACAATTTGCGCGACGATGGGGTCCCCACGTGATTCGGTACACAAAACATCGTAGTGTATGGTCGAGTTTTGTTGCCAGTGGGATGCGGGTTGGTTGTGAGGGGGTCGTAGATGGTGAGGGTAAGGACGCGGATGTCTGATAAGGGGCGGTGGCGCGCGGGATGCTGGGATCGCTCGGGGGCAATTTATGGCGGCGCAACTTTTAAAACAGACTCGGGGGCTCTTCTGTACCATACCGTATACTTATTGTATGTGCAACTCTCAGTGTTGGTTGGAGCTTCTTCTTCTTCTTCTTCTTGTTCTTCTTATTCGCTGCTCCTCGACATCCGTTCGTCCGATCCCAGAGCTCTATATAAGGTTCGGTACAGTTAGGGCGATAAGTTGCCGCTTACTTTTTACACTTTGACTGTACTTTATGAAGCTAAGTGTGTAATCATTAACTTACTGTTCCCTGAGTTTATAAGAGAAACAGTATTATTTTTGCTTAATAAATTTATTCGCGAAAAATGTCAAAGATGATGATATTATAGAGTCGCAAATAAGCCATGCAACGTTAAAAATAGTAAATTTTGTCGAGCGTCTATAATTTACAGTCATCCATTTGAATACGATTTCGACTGCATACAATGCTAGTCAATCTATAATGACAATATTAATTACGTCATTGATAACTAACTATAGGACTATGTGAATCACTTACTTTATAAATTCAATTTTTGCAAATACCTATTAATATCATTATTCTGTCTTTTGATTTCTTTGACATATTTTATAAAATTCTGCCATTAAAGTTTATGAACAACAGTTGTCAATTGTCCTCCGGATAACGTCATACTCCCACTGCTATATAACGGAACAAGGCCATCTTTGCAATCTATTAACCTTGGGCTGTATATACAACTTAAAAAAAATATTATTATAGCATATTCTACACCGTTTTCAAAAACAAAAAACGGAAAAATATTTTTTGTCAACCGTTTGACAGCCATTTGGAAGAAATTGATAGGATCCAGATAATGTGACCAAGTTATAGAAAGGATTTCAGAAAAGAACCCCACATCGATTTTTCAACAGATCTATTACAGTCGGTACAATTAAAACACAATCCGTTTTTTGTCATTACTATATTTCTCTTTTGGGTTTCATCGGAACTGCTCGGAAAAGCTCAAAGCGAACAACCAAATATGGGAAATTCTCGTGTCACAATTTTGGTCGCGCTAATCTCCGAAACCACTAAACCGATTTTCATAAAATTTTTAAATGTGTCTTGCTTGGTGCAATTTACGCTAAAGGATAGTTTTTATTAAAAAATTTGTACAAAATTACGGTGTTTTTTCAAAAAAAAAAAATATTTAGTAACATGTAACGACATCTGATAGAATTTACTCAAAGCTACTAGTTTAGAAGGATACAAAAAACATTGTTTTTGTACCAAGTAGCGACATCTGTTAGAATTCGCTCAAAGCTATTAATTCAGAAGCAACACTGGTAGGATTTGCTCAAAGCTATTAGCTCAGACGCCGGGCCGCAAACGAAATACATTTTGCAGAATTATATCTATCGCACCCGGGTGAAACCGGGACGGACCGCTAGTAGGTATATAAATTTGATTTCATCTAACCGCTTGGTTGTGCCATTGTAATAATATAAACAAATACTATATTTTTTAATATCTAAGATATTTTTCAGATAAAATCTCGAGGTCAGTTTAGTATTGATTGTATTACTATAATAGATACTATTATGGGAGTACAAATTATGATCGTATTAAAATTTCATTAGAAAATAAAGCGGTTGAACGAAACGAAAAGCTGAACAATTTACAAATGGACTTTCAGCAAGTAAATATTTTATTTGAAGCAATGAAATCGACATCAAACGTAATTTATAATTCTATAATGAATAACCGTGATATCTGATAAAATCATCAATGAAATATAAAAGTTTGTATATTTGGTACGAGGAGTGTACCGAATACCGATGCCACAGCTAGTTTTATCTCTGCGATATTATTTTCGCCGCTGTTTAGATAAGAATGCTGGGGTCGGAAAAATAAATTGCCCTCTCTGGAAAATATAGCCGGAGTTTTCCCAAGAAAAGGATTCACCTCAACGTACAGTTGAGACGCTATATGCACTCTTTTCTCTTATATATACATATAAAGAGAGACTAGACTCGCAACTCAGTATTGTTTGCCGGAATGTCCTCCGTAGCTGGTTCGGAAAGAATTTGTTGCAACGTCAAATGCCCCAATTCGCAATAATTATGAAAATTAAATTTTGTTCAGATCTTCATTTTCATAGCGGTCGTAAAATGACGGCGAATGACTTCGCAAAAAATGTGTGCTTAGAAGTAAATGAATGTGGTTTTCTCAGTAGTAGCGACATCACGGTAACATAAAAAATAAAAGAATAATTTTTTTTAAATAGACCACGATTTAAAACGTTCTAAAAAGTATTAAATAATTTCTTTACAGACAGATTTTCAACTTGTAGGTTTTTAAACGAAATGCGTGGGTCGAATTCGTTTTATCTCATAAACAGATGTTTTCATTGATTAGTTGGTTTGAAATCAATTACAAAGTTCCACCCGGACACACAAACAAGAGACATATAAAAAAGCGAGTTAATAAAAACGTGGTAAAATAGACATCTTTCCTATGCACACTTTTTTATGACGTCATTCACTGTAATGTTACGGCCGCTAAATTATGGTACCGCTGTCTTAGGAAACCACTAGGATTTATTTTGAATGTATACACATAAACTCAAAATCGTTGTTTTGCCTCCCCCGTTCTAAACTGACCCCAAAAACAAAATTCAACGTTTTGTTCTACCTTGGGTTACCACTTTCTACAACCGTGCCAAATTTCAACTTTCTATGTCAAACTGTGACAGACAGACAGAAACAAGGTGACTCTATTAATGTTCAATTTTACGAAGTTTGGTACGGAACACTAAAAATATAGAATGCGATTGTTTTTTGAATATATTTTGTCTACGGGAATGTACAAGGCATGTGTAAAGGCAGTGGCGGATATGCAGTCTTAGCCGTCCTAGACCCCAAGCCATGTAGTAAGTATCAGCCGCCCCTTTCTTAGCACCCATCATATAGACTACATATAATGAATTTACTTTATTGCCAACTTTTATCGAAATCGATTCAGAAATTTAGTTGACTATAATAGATGCTAGTTTGTAATATGTTCCGAGGTTTCAGGGATAATTGTACATTTAATTAAGTAAAACATTTAATATACACTCTTACGAACTCATTTTTGAAATTTGACGTTGCGCGTTATCAACAAAGCTGACGTAAAATCATCTTAGAAAAACTAAAAAAACTCAAATTTATAAAAAAAAATACTCGACAATAACTCAAAATTGCTGGTTTTACAAGTTGTCTGTTTTAAATGAATTAAAAAAAAACTAAACTGTCTAAAATATTGATCTAAATTAGATATTTCGATCACTTTTTAAGGAAGATTATTGTTATACGATGCGGTGCAGTGCGGCCCGTCATACGCCACGATGTGTTTTGTCACGACTGGCCGCAGGGTGGCGTAGCGGTGAGAGCACTAGACTCGCATTCGGGAGATACTGGGTTTGAATCCCGGCGGGGGCAGATGTGACTAGGACTTTTTCCTACTGCCTTTCGCCGAGAAACGGATATTCCTGTACCGGCCATCTTGTTGAGGTTTTCCATGGTTTCCCTCAATAATTCCAGATAAATATCGAGATGGTTCCTTATTCAAGACCATGGCCGATTACCTGAGAACTCCTATGCACAAAATTTGCCTACCTTATCCTAATTTTCTAAAAATTCCTTCATTCGCCCATTGCTATTAATTAAGTTGAAGTTTAAAAATTGTAGAAAATAACGGGAAGTGTGGTAGAAAAAAAATAGAAATGGTGCGAATGGCGCCTGTTATGACATAAAGTCGAGAAACGGCCATTAAACGCATTATTATTATTACTGGGCCTTAGAGCAAATCCGCCACTGTTAGTAAAGGTCTTCTTTTCTTTAAACTGAAGTTGAACATTTTGAGGAATCAGCACATATCACCGATTGGAAATTGCCACGTGTGCAGTGAACACGGCGTCGCATCTTTATGAATATCAATGTGAATTCCTACGTAACGCTACATAAGTGCCTCGATACGTACATCCTTTCCAGACTTTATATAAAATCTGCTTCGTATAAAACTGATTCGAACGCATCATTCACATGACTCACTGATTTTAGATAGATATTTTAGCGTCTAACGCTAAGATTTTACGTTGCATGGCACCTTAGTTTTATAATAATTGAATGTATGATTTGTATTGCGCGCACTTGCATCAAAATGCTGCGGCGATGAAAAAAACGTAACAAAAGTAATTGTGTACCTTTTAATTGTTTAAACCTGAGAGCACATTTTGATCTTTAGCTGTTTATTATTCAGGGTGATTCAAAACAGTAAAAATCCTGTTCCTGAATTTAAAAAATTAGTTTAAAAATCTCAAAAAAGAAATGTAAAAAATAATTTTTACATATAACGATTTAAAATAAAATAAATAAAACAATTAAGTTAAAAAGATTTTCACTTCATTATAAAAATATGACATATGTTTCGCTGTCACAGCAGCTTCATCAGATATATAGTATTACTGTTTACAAAAATCATCTATATAGGTCTAAATTAGGTAGATTTTATAATAACTAGGGAGAAGGATGGTGGGGTGGGAAATCCCAACTCATAGAAACAAAACAAAGCAAGAACATTCTATTCATTAAAAATTAAACTTTAGGTTTAGTAAAGGTGATGTGGAGATGTCTTTTTGATCATTTAATAGATTAAAATAGCTTATAAAACTAACAATAATCTAGGCTCAATCATTAAAAACAATAAGGATAAAATTATCAAAGATAATAAAAGTGGAGTTTACCAATTAAATTGCGGTTCATGTCCAAAAACTTATATTGGCCAAACGGGTCGGGCATTTAAAACAAGAATAAAAGACCACCAAGATTCATTTACTAAAAATAATAAACACTCTACTTATGCCGATCATTTAAAGTTAGAAAAACATATTTTTAATAATAATTTTGATATTTTACATATAGAACAGAAAGGTTTAAAATTAAACCTATTGGAAGCTTTGGAAATTAACAAACTCAAAAATTCATCCAATCTATTAAATGATCAAAAAGACATCTCCACATCACCTTTACTAAACCTAAAGTTTAATTTTTAATGAATAGAATGTTCTTCCTTTGTTTTGTTTCTATGAGTTGGGATTTCCCACCCCACCATCCTCCCCCCTAGTTATTATAAAATCTACCTAATTTAGACCTATATAGATGATTTTTGTAAACAGTAATACTGTATATCTGATAAAGCTGCTGTGACAGCGAAACATATGTCATATTTTTATAATAAAGTGAAAATCTTATTTTATTTTATAATGGATTTTCTTCAAGTAAAGGCAGAAACTATTAGATTTTATAACGATTTAGTTCAATAGCGATAGACAGTCTCCCAACTCAATATATAGTTGATATATATGTAAAAAGGACTCCATGAAGCAAAAAATTTAAAGGCCAATTATGTAAACATTTTTTGTTGTTTTCAATGGAGACGGTTTTTCGAAAAAAACATTTTTAGTGACATAATAGCGTCACTTTTTTAAAAATAAATTTAATTTTTTTTTTCAACGGAACTTTATTTTTTTAAGTGTTAAGATGACACCATACTAATTTTTTTAAATTGTTATTTAATATTATAAAAAAGTTACTTTCTGCGTTGTACCTACCCTCAAAACAGGCGGAGCGCTCGAGCTGTAAAAACCGCGCGGAACCCTATTCTCAACGTTAAATTAAAACTATAAATAATAGACATAGAGTCCCGGAAGAAGGGCTGTTTATTGGAAATTTTCTCCTCTTTAAGAACCTTTTTTTCAATTTCCGCTATCGCGTATAGTTTTTAAGTAATTGGCAAAAATCTGAGGAACCTTTTTTGTCTTTTCGTTTTTTGTTAATAACAATTGCCATTTTTATCAGTGAAAAAAATAAAAAAACGCCTTTTTCGGGATATTTTTCCGAATCCAATAAGCTATTGCTCATATTTTTAGGAGACTTGGATCTATTTTTCTCAATAAATCACAGTTCTTGACTAGACTGTTTTTTTTAAGTTTTTTTAGATTAAATTTAGACACTGAATTTGTAAATAGATATATAGTTTAATAATACGCAACTGACTCTCCAAAGTTGGAATTTTGGTACAAGCCTTTACTTAAAATGTATTTTTAAATTGTACTATTTACCTAATATTAAAAATAATATTTTAAGTTGTTACTTGTTTTTAATACGTAATTTTTTAGTACTTCTGAATCAAAAGCGGTTACTATTAAATAACAACATTATCAGAAGCCAAACTTTTTAAACACCCTTCTGAATTAATAACCAAAAATATATTATTTTGTGATTTTATAATGATTTTCAATGTTTCAATTATAATTTAATTTTTTTACACGAAGCTTGCTGACAGATTTCAAGCTCAAACATGCGTTATTGTATGGACGTATACAAGAGAGCTTACAAAGCTTCTATAGGTTTGTATGCAGATGGCTCTATGCTATTCTATAGTCCTGCAGATATACAAGTCCATAGATGCAAGAGAACTCACTGTGAATAGGTACTAAGAAAGGGCCGAAAGGAACCGTACGTACACCTATCCATTGAATTTATTACAAAATAGTTAGCGCTATGTCTGCATGGATTTGACTTACAGTAAATGAAATTTGTGACAAATCTGTGAAAAATACAATTTTGTAGTCACGTGACTTTTCACCTACAAATTTGTTAAATCTGTCCACACTAGTAACAACGCATGGCTTGGTTTTTTTGTCTATTTTTACCATTCTAACCCACAAGTGGGGAATGGTACTAGTTTAGGTCAAAAATCACTTTTCAAAAATTTTACAATGTCTTTCCGTTTTGAGGTCCTCCGAATCTAAAAAAACATATTTTTGGAAAAACTCTGTGCGTCTGTTAGTCTATTTGTCTGTGAACACGATACAGGTCAAACGGATGAGCGGATTGAAACCAAATTTTGGGAGGCTGTTTAGTATGCAAATATGAAGACCTCTATTGTTTTTTAGGGAAAATCGGCGCATGCGCAGAAGAGATATACACTAAAACGGTGTTTTTTATATAATAATGGTATACTTTTCATAACGGCTTATTATTCTATTTAGAATCATGAAATTTGGCAAGAAGCAATGTCTTATGGCACAAGTAAAGGAATCACAAAAAAAATATGTTTTTTATACTGACTCACTTATCAAAACCTTTAATGTTTCCTATTAACCTAGAATCTTGTTTGGCGCGAAAGAAGGTTTCATAGCACAAGTAAAGAAAAAAATCCGAAACTCATAAATTTCTGATTCTATAATATACAATTTTATTACATGACAAATTTAATTTTTATGAATCACGGTACAGAACCGTCAAGGCGCGAATTCTACTCGCACTTGTTCGTCTTTTTTTCATTTTAGAAATAAACTGGTCAAACAAGGATTTATTATTATCATTATTAAACATTTTCGAAAATTAATATGACAGCATATTTTTATTCTCTATAGATACATTTAAAAAGTAAAAAAAGACAATAGATAAAAATGGGAGACTTTTTAAAATTACCCAAAAAATTCTAAAGCTAACGTAGAAAATGTCAAAACGGCGAATATATTTTTTTATAGGTAAATAACGTTAATATGTTGTACTCCAGAAAAATTGTCTTCGTAGTTGGCACCCCTGGTCTATGTATAGTACGGTCTATTTAAAATTGATTATTTGTGTGAAGTCGATGTGTGCCAATTTTGGCCAATATTATTTATTAAATATATTTTCATTTTGTCATACATTTTTGAAAATTAGAAAATACTCACTCTTTGCAGAACGCCGGTAACCCAAATAATTGTACAATATGTATTGTGAACTATGTTTCTAGTACCTATCTGTTATTTTTTTTCTTTTCTGTAATAAAATCCTGTTTTAAGCAAGCCATACTGCAAGCTACTATATTTTTATGTCTGCAATGTGTACCTCGGTGGCTAATAAAATGAATATGCATTTTACGTAAGAACACAGTGTTTCTTGTTAGATCTCTGGCCACAAGACAAAATTGATTATGTATGTTAGATTTTTGGTACCTAATGCAAAAATCGATGTGATTTAGCAGTGCTTTATACTGTGTGATAAGGTACCAAAGGTTTGAGTATTCCTTACATAGAATTTACCGAGGTGTTGTAAGAATTGAAAGTCTGTCGTTACTTATAATCGCCAATCAATCACTTTAATCCGCGAAAAAATCCAAAATTTCCAAAAAAATCTACCAACTAGTTTTATTGACCGCGTACACTTGTCTAGAATTAACCTGCACGACCAGTACAGAACGGAGCAAAAAAGTCTGTTCGTGAAGGTGCCAATGTTGAATAATGGAGTAGCGCATAATATTAGACCAGCAACCAGCAGCGACCGTCATTCTGTTGCCTGCAATTTTTGTCTAGTCGTGATGAACCGATCTAGAGTGCTAGTGGTGTGTCGATTTCATTAATTAATTTCCCTTGATAGAACCACTTTAAAAACTGCAGACTGTGCCATATATGAAAAATACACTAACAAACTTTTTTTAGCACGAAAAAAATTGTAAAAAAATTATCAAAATTTCGACATAGGTTGTTTTACTTTGTGACCACAAATTTTCAGACTGTTGTAGAAAGAGGCTAACAAAAACGAGAAGACGTCACGCGAATATTGTGTTCTATATACGCTGAACTGCTGAACCTATAAAATTGCATGACGTTTACTGGCTACTGACGCTGGATGACGAGCAAAAAATAAATAACGAGCGGTGCAAATAAAATATATTACTATTTGTCTAGAAACTAGATCGTGGAACGAGATACTCGTCCAATCAAAAATGAAATAAATCTTTAAATATTTATTAAATTTAAACTTTTTAGCGCACAGATTTTAATAAATGGAATACAAAAAAAATTAAAATACATTATCTAAAATTAGCCTATGAACTGTCGATAATGTGCATAATATATCATATATATTAATACGCTAAGGTTAAGATGTTTGCCTCCCTTTTTAGAAAAAAACCTCACAATTTCTCCACATAAATTATATATCATTTTACGGATAATTGCTTGCTCTACTGACACTTCGATCTGTCATCTGACCTTCATATTGTAATACAACAGATACAATACTGCCTACTGCCATCTGATGGCTTTACTTTGAAACAGCGAGCAACGCTGAACAACGTCACAGCAATGCTGCATGATTCCATCTGACGGCTTAGCTCAACGCTTTTGCTACTTGCGCCTCTATATGACAATTTTAGTAAAATATTTCTTCGATCTGTCATCTGAGCTTCATATTGTAATACAACGAAAAGAAGAACGTTGCAGTGTGCAAAATTAGAAACGAATTGAATACCTCCAATCATATTTAAAAAATAATTTTGTAAAGTGATAATTATTATACTTATTTAGTGCGAATAATTCGCACAGGTCACTTTAGTATGTATTTATTTGTATAACATTGTAAAGTTGAGAAAAATATAGTGGTCGAAAACGAGGCAATAACCATTCAAAATAATATTTAATATTGTTATGACAGGCAATATTGCCTGTCACCAGAACTCTCAAAATTGAATATTTTAACGCCCACTTAAAGTTATTGCTGTTATTCCAAAAAGAAGAGTGAATAATAATAATTAAAAGTCTACTTATAACAGTGGTCATCAACTATTCTCCTACGCTAAAAGTATAATAGTAGGTATTATACAATGTACTTAAAATTTGGAAAATCACAGGCGTGATTGCTTCTTGAATATCCATTAAAATGTCCCCGATGAAAAATATTTTTTATAATTCATTATTAATTTCAATAGCAAATAATATCATGTAATATTTAACAAAAATAGATATTTTTTAAGTAAAACTTCTCTTGGCTCGGTAGGTTAAAATTACTTCAAGAGCTTGAAAATGTAACGAACGTGTCGTGAAGTAGGTACACCATATACAGTAGAACCTCTGTAAGTCGTACTTCAAGGGAGACGCCAAAAAATTCGAATGTTTTTGACTTATGAAGGAGACGCGGTATTTGTAAGGAAATATTCGACTTGTAAATGAATTTTGATTTGCTATGTTCGAGACACAGAGGTCTAATTTATTTTTTCGAGTTATGGAGGGAAAATATGTACCGAAACGGCTTGTAGGGACTCACTGATTATGTCGACCTATAGAGGGTTGAGATTTCGAATAATGGAGGTTTTGTGGGTTGAAGGGAAGGGAACAAGACATTTTTTCGAGTTTTGAAGATTTTCCACTTATCAAGAGGTTATACTGCACTATAAAAACCGACCGTAGAACATTAAACTAAGGTGGCGACGAGGTAGAGTGATTGCCTCGAAACTTAAACGTCGTAAGTTCGATTCCAGCGATCGATGTCATTGTTATTTTTCGGGCAAAAAATGCTCTATAATTTATGTTTGCGTTTCATTGCAATACTGTATGAAATTTTATCCAAAAATAGTGTAGCCGTTCTCGAGTAATCCTGGTACAAACAGACAGAAGAAAATTCTAGAAATACATTTTCATACCCGCAAGAGTAAATTACGTAGAAAGATTCCGTTTAAAAATTAATCACAAGAATATGAGAAATTATAAAGTTTCAATTAAATTGAGACATAAATAAAAAATAAAGAATAGTTACTTCTTACAACAGTTTTATTAACGGATGTACATTTCGGAAGCTATACAGCAAACACTAAAGCTTAGTGTTTGCTGTAAATGAGAGCATAACTCCCGAAATGTACATTCACTAATAAAACTGTTGTGGTAAGAAGTAACTATTCTTTATTTTTTATTTATGTCTCAATTTAATTGGAACTTTATAAGTTCTCATATGCAAGTGATTAATATTCTTTATTTTTGACGTCTTATAAATTGATGAATCACCAATCTTATAAATTGATGAAACACCGGCTGCATGCACGAAAAAGTGTAACGCCTAACGTTCCTAACGTTCCGCCTGACCCTGTGCGTGCTTTTCTCGAAAACGGCCCTAACGATTTGGATGAAATTTACTGAAAAGGGATTTTGGGGGGCAAAAAATCGTTTTAGCTAGGTCTCATCTCTCGAAAAAATCGTTTTCTTACAAATTTTATCATTATAAAAATCAATTTTTTGACGTATGAAAATACTTAAATATTGTAAGAAGGTTTTGGAATTTTATATTATAAACAGTGAAACAATTGTTTTATAAATATTATGACAGCTAATCTTTGAAACTTAAAATAAATACAAAGAAAGTTAAAAAAAACAATTATATTACATGGTGAGTAATTTAATAAATAAAATTAACCTAAATTTGAAGCGAAAGATGCAATATCATAGATTCGAATTATTATAATTATTATATGTAGAAGATAGGAGAAATAGAACATAAATTATTGACGTGATAACGTCTTATAAATTGATGAATCACGTCAATATAAAAAGAAGAAACACCGGCTGCATGCACGAAAAAGTGTAACGTTCCTATTGTTCCGCCTGACCCTGTGCGTGATTATTAAATATGATATTCGAGCGGAATACGTTATCACGTAAAACTATCGTCCGTAAACCGACTTTACAGACAACCAATTTTTTATTTTTGTTTCAACCATAGTACTCTTAATATTTTTATTAAATTGTGACAGACAATAGTTTGAAGATCCCTGTGTTGAGTGCAAAAGTATGTTAATATTAAACATAATAAACTGCCAGTTATTCATTAGTAAACTTAAGTAGTACCAAAAGTACTTAGTTTTGTCATAAACATTATTATAGTATGTAAATACTTAGTAGGTTACTTATTGTTGAGGTAGTTAATGCCTCCGTTACATGCTTAGGGCGCAACTTTAAAGAACAGGTTTAAAAATACACTTAACTTGCCAACTAAATAGCTTCTTGACTCCACGTCAAGCGACACATTCAAACTTAATTCAAACATTCTTGTTTGTTATGTTTAATTAGATTTTTGAAAGAATTTCTTTAATAATATAATTATAATGATAATATCTTTTAATATGTCACCATCAATACTGTAGTTTTTAAAAAGAATATTTGTATAGGTATAGGTAAAATTAAGTTAAATATCTTTAGCTTAGAAGATTCAGTTTCTTTTTAGGGTTCCAAACCCCAAAAGTATAAAAAAATGGAACCCTTGCGGGAGTAAATCGTTTGTGCGTATAAGTTTGCCACTGTCGAATTTCTCTGAAATCTAGGCATCAAGTTGAAATTTGGCATAGCTACAAAGTTTACGATCTCAGATATACTCGAATAGTGAGATCCTCAAAAATATTTGCCCGAAAAGAGGGGACGACAAGGCTTGACGAAAATAAAAAAAAATGAATATGGTCAAGTGAGGTTTCAATGTTTTTTCTTAAGAATCTCAAGACTGTTTTTTCAGAAGTTACGTAGTTTTCCAGAACTTGAAAACTATTTTTTATGTTCCTATTTATAATATATATTTAGCGGTCCCACCCGGTTTCACCCAGGTGCAAAAAAAAAACAATGGGGGGAGGGACATAAGTACGCACGTTTACCGAGATGAGTGTTGTGTCCAAATTTCATGATGATTGGAGTCACCGTTCAACAGTTTTTGTCGGACGGACAAATTTTGAGTTATATTTTGCAACATTTTTCATTGATGCTCCGCTCCTAGTAGTCGTAGCTTAATATTATGTAGCCTATATAAATGGACTATCTAACAAAAAAAATTCAATTCGTTTCCGAATTATTAGCGCGTTCAACCAAACAAACAAACAATTTCTTCAGCTTTATATATTAGTATGATATAAAAGTTGAATAGAGTTAACAGGTTTCTTTGTAGGGATTTGTATTTTTACAGTTAATTTTGTCTTACCCCTATAAAATAGCTACTTTTCATCCATATGTACCGATCGTAAAATGATCAATTATTATAGACCCGTGACGAGAAGCGGGCGGTAAAGTAAAATTCAATAATAACTTCAATGTTTTTCAATTCTTTACCCGCGCGGCTACTGCCGGTCGATGTATGCCATACTATTTTAGCAACAGTAAGTTAAGTTTGCTAGCCAAGTGTAGTGTATTTTTTTTTTGTTGACAATACTGGAGATGAAGTCGAAAGCCGCTATTTTTATAGGATGTAGGACAAATAATACAGTGCACCTATCCACTATTATAACCTCACCTAAATTGTTGAAAACTGTTAAAGTGGCTACTTAAATTCTGCTAGTGTTAATTTATTTAAAAATTTTAAAATATGCATTAAGAAAAATCCATTTTATTTTTTTATGTTCTAATTTACATTTCGAACATTAGTGAAAAAAATTAAAATTTTCCTTAGACGGATTTGTATTTTACTGTTATTTACAACTTTACCTAAATTTAGAAAACAGTCTTGAAGTAGGTATTTAAATGAAGTATCTCTGTTAGGTACTTTTTCATAAGTGCCAAACGTGGAGAAAGGGATAATCCTTGTATTATCTGCGCGTGAAGTACCGTCGAGTATTATTTATTTACGATGTTTAAGAAATGACCGTTGTCTGTCCCTTTTTGAATAATTAAGCTAAGGCAGACGATGTGTTATAAAAGAGAAAATGTTTATTGCAAAATCACTGCTTAAATTTGTATACTAAATCGCCGAAACTTAAAAAAAGTATTAGTGTGAATTAATAAACAAATAGTTGCATCAGTAGTATATTGTGCGACTAGTGAGAAGGAGAAGATTCCATAAGTGTGAAATTTGCCGCACGGGCGAAGCGAGTGCAGTAACACGCGAGTAGAATATTCTCCTTCGATCAATGGTCGCACATAATATAATTTATTCAACTAGCACGAGTAATATGTAATCGGGGCCCTGATAAAAGAGGGTGAAATAATAAATCACTTCATTGATTGACGTACCCACCGCTCTCGATGCACACAAGATGGCCCTGACTTTCACTGAATTGCGATGCTGTTTTACATATACCTATGCAAATCGCTACCGCGTTCCTTTTGGTCCAGAAACTATGCAGTAATAATTCATTACCGTACAGTTTCGGCTCGCTACCGCGTTCCTATTGGTCCAGAAACTATGCAGTAATACATTAACGTACAGTTTCGGCGTCAACATGAAGTAATTTATTATTTCTCCCGAATTTAGCAGGGCCCCGAAATTATCTATATATTACTCACGCGTGTTGAATAATAGTATATTACACCACAAGGGCCGAAAGTGTGATATTCTTGACCTGTGCGCCATGATGCCTGAGGCATAATATATGTCATCGATATTTATTTTTGAATGTGTCATTATTTTTTCCTAGTTACGAAAACTTTTTTAATGGAACCTAAACACCGAAATGGCGAACGATTGCGATACTTTGTTAAATCTAGTAGGCTTATTATTGACTTATTGAGAACGCCATCCTGCGGACACTGTTGCAATTAAACGACACGAGATCCAAAATTAGTTGAAGCAAATTTTCGATTTGTTATTGTTCTATAAGATTTATTCCAAATAAATAACTTCATTGATTAACCAATGGCCTAATTAACCGCAATCTACTATATTTTATAAGAATTTTGCATTCTCACGTCGCCTCAGGCCTCACAAAAGGTCGTCACCCGCACGCCACTGAATATAGGATGGTAAAGACTATCCATATTGCGTCATATTATTATTATTGGAGGTTATAATGTATCAGTTTTATACTGTGTGTCTTATCTGATCGGGGTTTGATTGATTATTTGTACTTACTGATATATACTGGGCCTCCTCAACATTTATAATGTGTGAACAAGTCGTGAGCTATTTTATTAATTTTTTTACTGGTCACTAACAGCTAAGGATATTAATTGGGCCTAACATCATAATTCTTAATACTTGATAATTGGCTCGATTGAAAGTGAAAGTTCCTCAGCAAAAGTTGTTGAGTGGATGCGAGATGACTGTATAGATTTTATTATTAATTTTTCAAAATTTATAAGATACTGCACCTGAAGAGGGCCATGGCTTGAGCCGAAATGGCGGAAACGTCGTGAAGTGAAGTTTATTTTAAATAAATAAATAGATAGTGAAACCAATCGCTGTTTCTTTTATTATTAATATTCATAATTCTTATTTTCAATCTTTTATTTTTTAATAATAAATCAGAAATCTCACTCTAGTGCTAGAAGCTGAGAATAGGGGCATGTAATAGAGGAGTATTTGTTAATTCGATTCGTAAGCGGTAATCTTTAATTTTTTGAGAAAAAATAGTTTCTTATATAATCAGTTTTCAAATAAATCGTCAAATTCAAGGTAGATACTGTAATTATTAATTTACGCGTCATTAAATTGTTAGAGTCCAACAAATTTTGCATCCAATAAGCCTCGCAAAATTTCTTCTTTAATTCTCCATAAGAAAGGATGCTGTAAAAAATAGTATACCTACATTAAAAAGACTATCTACAAATAATTATTTCATTACTAAGAAAGACAAAAATGTATTGATATTAACAAAATCAGATTTTTAAACTTCTTTAAGACCGTAATCTATGTCGCAATGATTATAACTGGTTCACCTTTGCTCTCTTTTGGATTCTATTCGTAAAAAAATTATAGTAAAAAACTAAAAAAAACACGCACTAAAAAGTAAAAATTAATGTTTAAATATAAAGATTTTGGTCAACAGCGATAGGATGTCGTTCAGCTCCATGTAATTTAATTTTTTGAATGAACCATTCTGATTTTAATCTTATTCAAAAAATTAAATTACTTATATGGAGTTGGACGACATCCTATGGCTGTTGAACAAAATCTTTATAGTTTTTTTAATTACTTTTTACTGTAATTTTAATTATCCACAGCTACGGATAGGCAACGCCACGTACAGCGCACACGGCTCGTTAGCTTGCTTACAGTACTTTTTTCTAATCAACTAATCAATATAATATATTAATTATTGTATAATCATGGGTTCTTAATACGTGTGCAAAATTTCAAATTATTCAAACGTCTGGAAGTGGCTGAAACTTAATTTGAAAAATTCCAGTAGATAGATATATACATGCAGGTCAAGCTACTAAAAGCATATTAAAAAAGAGAGTACCTGTGCTCTTTCTCTCTCTTTCTCATGCTAATAAGAGAATATGTTAGTTTTATACGTGAAAAAATCACTTGGCATACGCCATGACTTGATACAATATATAGACAACAAGCTCTAGAGTAAACAGGACACATTGTGCAGCGTAAAGCGAAAGCCACATACAAATTACTGTCTGCAGCGGGTAGTACGGGTTCGGTACGTTCGGTACGTGGTCTGGAAATGCATCATCGTTATATGAAATATGCTTTATCATCACTTATACATTATTGGTATTTTGTAAGGATCAATTTGTGGCGAGCGGCACAATTTTATCATATATTTTTATTCTATACTGAGCATAGGAATAAAATCGCAAACATATACTTCTGTCTTTTTTTACTCCGTAAGCACCGGCGTATCCAGGAGGGCAAAACAAGCACGGGGGACCCGGCTTAAGAAAGCTAATTTGCTCCCTCCTGGGCCAAAAGCTGGGTACGCCCATGTTATAACGTCATAGAAAAAGACAAAGTTTTTGAAACAGAGATTCTTTATTCAGATTGAATGCAAGTACATCAACCAACTTATCATATTGGAGAAATCAGGGAATTACATCGAAGAAAGAGACGCAGATATATTTTCCATACGCTTTGTTGCAGCCTTCGCTCACCGCACATTGAGTAAATAGACAATGATTTATATAGTAAATTATTAAATTTAATATGTATTTTATAGATACATTAATGATTAAATTATTATGACGGAAAAGTATTAGAATTACAATACCCAAGTGTTTTGGAATTGTCGATGAATTTTCATAGAAACAAGGTTTTAACATCGGGGCGATTAATATTTACGTGCAACCGAGTATGCAAAAACACTCGACAAATATTAAATTGAACCTCCTTAAAAAAATCACTAAGAAGAAGACATTAATAAAATGTTTAGGTTGACGCCTGTTTAGCCAACGAATTCTTAAAAAATATAAAAATGCATACAGAATCCTAATTTATTCGACGCGTATACTTGATCAATTTTTTTGTAGTTTTTTTTTTTTTTAAGTTGGTTACTTGAAATAAATACTAGGGATAAATTACTTAGTAGTTTATGGCCTCAATAATAAAAACTTGTACGCCAAAATTATAAGGTATAGGAGTACCTGCAACAATTACGACTTTTCTTACAGCCTTTCAGATACACAATCTAGAACCATTCAAAAAGGGTAGATTTCTGGCGAAACAATAAACGAAAATCCATTAAATGCTTCTTTCAAAGAAAAAGTTGGTTTATATTTTTCCCTTCAAGTATTTTAACAAAAAAAAATATTTTTTTCAAAATTTACTTTTGTATTAAAAAATTAAAAAAAAAATCTGTTGACCGTTATCTGATACCTCTTATAATTAAAATTAACACCCTTAATGTTAACCATATAAGGTGGTTTTTAACTATATTTGGGTATATAGTAAATTAGTACTTGGTAATACAGTTTGGAAAAAAAGTCTGAGACACATTCAAATATCTTGCAGCGAAAGTAATTTTTGCAAAAATACTTAATCAACCTCTTGTAATAGCTATAAGCTGTACAGACTAGGTATATACAGTTGCCACCGCTGGGCTGACAAAATAGTTATATTGTTCATTTTTTTTTATAACAATTTTCATACTGGAGCAAAAAACGATATTACTGAGAGGGTATTTCATAAAATCTTGCTGATTTTTGTTACTAATAACTTCTTATATATTTATTTGTAGTTTTCACTGTATTATCGTCTAGCCTCTATGAGCTAACTTTGATTAGTTTGTCACTTCAACCGCTTGACTGAAATACTGATCTTACATCACACATTTTGGAAGTGTGCTGGATGATGTTAATACTATGTTATTATTTATTTAATATTTCTTCTTCGAAGTCACAACCCTATATTTAATAATGAAATGAAGTTAAAAGCATGGTCAATTCTTGACAGCAGTTTCAATCCACTTTTTTTATAAATTAAGATGTTTGGTTAGTGGTTACACGTTATGGTTACTAATAAAATTTAATTCAAGAATTACGCTACATACTTAGAGCCGAAACATGTCGTTGAAGTCCCGAGTTAAAATCCTATGTGTGCCGAAAATATAAATAAAGCGACTATTTGATCAGTTTTAATAACTAGATAGAATTTTCACAGGCAGTATTTCAATTGTCTATATATTTTCAATATAGATTTTATTACGAATTTGCATTAGTTAAATATAGATAAATTTGAAAGTAGAAACATTTTCTGCTGAACTAAGGGTTACAACACCTCTTCGGCATTTAAACCAGGTTCCGTAAAAGCTCTGGACCTTCGTTAGAAAACGCTCAGTTCATTCGGGATGAACCTGATGGAAAGCAAAATTACAAGAACGATTTAATTGTTAACATCGTATCGTGCAATTTTTTTAAGTTAGAATTTTTAATGTTGAAAGTCCTTCCATAATTTTTATATAAATTCTATTGAGCTCTCTTGGAATAAAGGCTCTACCAGTTACATCATAATAAATATGATCATTCTATATTAAAAACTGCATTTTGATACCAAAATATTTTTTTCATTTCATTTAATTTGTTTATCGTTATTCCGCTACTAAAATACCTAGCTATAAAATTTGGACGAACTAATGAAAATATCCTATAAAATATATTGCCTAATTACAACAAAGTCGATAAGACTTGGGGATTTAAATATAGGTACCTACCTAGCTATAACAGTTTTTATTTTTTCCAATATTGTGTAAAATAAAAGGTCTATAATGTAAAAAATTTAGTTCGAGAATAATTTCGTTTCACCTATTTATCTTTAGTTTTTTTTCTAAATTCTGGATTTTCTATTTACTATCCACATTCCTTTCAATAGTTTCTTTATCTGTGGTACCCTTTACTTCCACCAGATTAACCTAAAACTTTTGAAATCACAGGTTCACTTTATTCTGTTTTTTAATTAGACATTAGCTTTATTTTTCTCAACATATAAATAAGTATTCGTAGACATTCAAACATACAATGCATGTGGAAATTATGAATAAAAACTAAGGGGTGATAAGAATAAATTATCCTTTGCTTCCACCACATTTTGTAAAATCTATTAAAGTGCAATCCTTCATTGCATATTTTATTTCGTTTCGAAAATTAATTACGAATTTATAACATAAGAAAACAGTAGCATACCGATATTAAGTAACTATTATATCTATCGCGATATTTTGACTGATGTTTCTAAGTTTCGTAGTTTAATAATTACTACCCATACAAAATATTGTTCGTAACCTATTAAAGATTAGACACAATATAAAGTTCAAGCATTTTTTAAGCGTTCAAAAATGTTTAATTGTTTTAAGTGTTGTATGTATTTTTAGAAAATTTTAATTAGATAAGTTCTACCTACCTATTATTGAAAAAAATAATTACCTACATAAATAAGTAAATTACAATAGGTATTTAATGATGTGCAGTAAGCATTTTTTGTTTGTTAATAAAAAATAAATATCTACCTAGGAACTAATAAACAAAATTACACTGGATTTCTTAGTGAAATTTTGTGTAGGTAACTCAATAATTTTATTCAATTACCTACCAATAAGTGCCGATAAATCAAAATCTAGAATTTCATATTCAAACGGAATTATTATAGAATATAGATACCAATTTATTAATAAAGATGCAAGTGTTCACTCGTCATTATTACTCGGTAGTCGGTACTTGGCATTTTTTTTATATACTCATATTCGATCGTCATAAAATCTCCAGATTCGTGATGTTTAATTTGCCCACTCATTTTTCCCGGTCAGTTACCTACCTGAATAAAAAAAATAGGTATGTTTTAGTGGAAAAATCTCAAAATTTGCTGATTAGATTGTGTTTTGAAGAGTAGGTACTTACCTACTAATAACACAATCTAACCAGCAAATTTCAGATTTTTCCACTAAAACACATTTTTTTTACTCAGATAACAATTAGTGACTGACGGCGAATATGTCCATCCGGAGTTGCAGGCCACCCACCCCAAACCTACGTTTAAATTGAATCGAGCAATTTGGCCGAGTACTGAGTACTTATACTACCTATACCTACTTGTCTCGACAAACAAGAGCGAGTAGTACTCGATACTCGACTACTCGGTGTATCTTGTACCTCCTAGGTGCATCTCTACTAATTAACAAAAATATCAAATTTTATTATAAGTATAAATGATCATATTAGTTTGAAGACTACCTATAGTATATATATTTATTATTTAGGTATATTTCAATTAAAAGTTTTATATTGTCGAGGTTTGGTTTTCGCAAATTCGTCTTCAAACAGTTTTTTTTTTATAATTAGTAATAATGTAGTACCTACTATTTTTCACCAATTATCATCATAAGTAAAAATAATAAAAATATTCCGTTCAGAAGGAACAATTTCATCAATTGATTAAAATGTGCTTAAAAATTAAAGTGTTGAAGTACTTATTATTATCATTGTGTTTTAATAAAATATTACTTAAATAATGAATGCACAACAAGTGTCTGTAATATTATGAATCGACCTGTTTAAGATGATATCTTCTCAGTCAAATATTTGAAATGAGTACCCTAAGTAGATAATTGAAAAGAATCGTGATAAAACAAACAGATTCGGAATGATAACAGTTATGTGTCACGGGCGCATATTCAGAATGTCCACGGTCTACGTCTTAAAGGGTTTCATGACTTGTGTACACTCACTATTCTGACTGCTATATACAAATAATATATTAAGGGGGCTGTGAAATCGTTAAATGGGCGTGGCTTAGTGATTTGTAGCCGCCATTTTGTCAAATAGTAATGTTTTGTTAGCGCGCTTATCGGATTGGTCAATCTCCCTCCATACGTTTGAACAAAAGAGAAAACGAATGCACTTGTTTTTCAAGCAACAACTTTATTACAACGAAAAATGCTGAAAAAGTACGTTTTTTATCCAATCAACCGTATTTGAAATTTCGTTTGAAAAGAATGATGTTATGAAACAATTCACTGACTTATATTTCATATCTGATCTGATAAGATAACTCGACAAATTTATCAACAAACCAAACAACACACTATAACGTTAGGCAAACAAACGCAACGTCTGTATAAAATTAACGCCTGCTTGAACGTATTTAAGGATAGGTCAACAAATTTTCGTTTATGAATGAAAATATCTCGTACGAATCTAAGTCTGAAAACATATTCTGAAAATCTTCATCCCCTGTAGTGAAAATCCAGATTGAATTCATAATTTTTTTCATTGCATGGTAAGTATGTAGTTAGCTCCGCCTTCCTTCATTCGACTGCCACCAGTTTTGAAATATCGTTACCAATGAGAGACATTTATGAGCCGAGCGTTAGCGGACCTTTCCGAATGGCGTTACCAGGGTAACTGTGATCCGAGTTTGGGGTAGGCACTTAGTTTGGCTATATGATTCGTATAGGTAGCTTCGCGTGAATGCCGTAGCGGTGTATTTTGTGCAATATTGTATTGAATTTACAATAAATATGATAATATTGTGTATCAGCTGTACTTTTTAATACGAAACTAGTGCTCCCTGTGACATTAATGACGTCAGTGCATCTCACTGTTTTGAATAAACCGCCGACTTATTGTGTTTGTGAATTATTGTTTATAGATGGTTATCGTGATAAGTGGTGCAATGGTGTTGGTTTTGTTTTTGTAGATAAGGTAAGAGCAGTGATCAGTGATTAGATGTATACGGCTAGATTAATCTATATAGGCTATAAATAGGGAAATCCGTGTATCACCCAAACGCTCTCCCTTTTTCTGATCCGAACATATTTGGTTTTATATCACTGTACCTAAAAATGTGCAATATTGCCTATTATTGTAAATTTTTATCGAAACACGAAACATTAAAGTTGTCAGTTTTACTTTTTTTAAACTAAAAAAATGTTTACACAGAAAAGCTGTTTTATTAAATTATCCAAGCTATTTTTTTAAAGCTTGAAACGCCTAATATTTTCAAAAAATTATACCGCTGCAAGTATAAGATATAAAAATTAATTCTCGATATATTTTTTCCCATGTGAGGCACCTATTATTGACATGCTTCGTTTGATATGTTATTCAAATTTTTTTCTTTACAAGATTTTCATATTCTGTAGCTTAAATCGTTTTCAATGTATCAGATTCTGACGAATTGCGGATATAGGTATTATAGGTGCCTATATATGTATTACCTATATTAAATACAAAATTTTATTTATTGAAGAGTTCTAATCAGACGTTAATCAAAGATTTGATTAAAGAAAAAATATCAGCACTTATAAAGGAGAACTTTATTCAAATGCAATAATTTGCTTTGCTAAAGTTTTCTTTGCAGAATGGTAGAAATTGCTATATTTTTTTGAACTCATTATTAGGTACCTACCTACTTTTTTTAGACCAAACTGCACTAACTATAATAGAAGCTATTATATTGTTTCCATATGTTTATTGTTAATTTTTTTTTTCTTTTTGTAACGGTAGGCCAATTCACAAAGTTTCAAGCTTACTTACGTCATGAAGATTTTAGATTTTTTGTTACATAATATAATGTTGAATCCCCAATCTCATAAAAAATATTAAATTATTCTTTTTGTTAAAAATATTTTTGGTTTATTAAGACATTTTTTTTTAATTCATATATCTATAGGTAGATAATGTATAGAAATATTTATATCTAATTTCTCGCTGATTTTTATCTTACCTACTATGGAGCGAGTGATTTTTTTTTAATTGGTGGTATAGGTATTTTGATTTTAAATAATTATTTAAGCTTAATACCAAAATATATTGAAAATCTCGTGTTTTTAGCTTTCCTGCCTCAATTTTTGAAAATAAGTTGGATTTAATTTTTTACTTATTTTATTTGGTCTTTTTGTCATATAATAAGTTAAAAATTTACAACTTAAAAAAAAATATCGAGCATTAAAGTCTCCAATATTAGCCTATAAATTTATTTAATGCCAATTAAAGTATTAGTAGTTGCACAATAATCCAAAAATAGTACAAAAAAACTATTGCTAAGTCATGGCTTTAAATATTGATAAAATTGATTGACATCTTTGATAAAAATTAAGTACTTACTATAGGTACTTTTAATTCTTATCTGCACAAAATTAAAAAAAAAATACCTTGTTAATATCTACAACAAAGGTATATTTAATCATTTTCTTTTTTTGTGTGCGATTATACTTAGGTAATCAAAATTTACTAACGAAGTAACATAATATCCTTATGCAAAAATTGCATTTATTGAGATATAGGTATAATATAGGTATTCCAGTCAAAATTAAAAATTCCGAAGGTAGCTTTTAATAGTTATTATGTGAGTACATAATATTGTAAGCCAAACATATTATTATCATTTTTTAATTAATAATGAACTTAGGGACAAATATAGCTTTCTATTTTCCACCAGAATATAGGTAGTTTAGGTATAATCAAATATATTTTTCCGTCAAATTTTAACAGACAGATTGTTGATATTTACGAATTTGCTTTATCTATAGGATATGTATTGTACCTATACATACGATGATTTTTTATAATAGGTATAGATATCTACATAAAAAAGTTTGAAATTGAAAAAAATGTAAATATTGAAATATAGTCAAAGTATTATTCATATAAAAAAAATTCGAATTCATATATTAATTGTAGGTAGGTAAAATATTTGAAGATGCAGGTTGTATATAAAGTCGAAAGCTCTTATAGGTATATATAATAAAGAATTTAATAAATAATTTGGAATAGTTTTTTTAAGAATTTCGAATTTACAGTTGAAATATATAGGTAGTCACTATTTTTTATATAAAAAATATAAGTATAAGTATACCAACCTATTTTTATTTTATTATTTTTTTTTATTTTTAAAATTTGGTAAAATGTGTAATCATCGGCGGCGTTTCAATAATAAAATTTATTTTGAAATATAAAATAAAAATAATAAATGTTTGTATCACGGTTAAATTTAATATTGTGCATAATGCATATTCTTGCCGCGACGATTTATAAGAAAATTGCAGTTGAGAAACTATATTTAATTTACGAATATACAAATGGACTTTTTGCAGAATAAAATAAAATATAGGTATACCTACTTTGAAGTACTTGACGTTAGAAGATTTCTACTTGACAATATCTATAACGTCTATTGTGTAAATTAAAAAAAAAATAAACAAAACACTTGAATAATGATAAAACTCAGATATTATATCAGTAGCGTTGTTTAAATCACATTTCATTATTGATAAGATTATAAACTATTATAATTATTAACCTCTGAATTCACCACAAAAAATACGCATTAATTTATTATTGTTACTGTATTTTTTTTATTTAATTAAGATAATTCTATTTTGCAATAAATTGATAAAATTTATAATGAAAAATATTTTACGGTTTCTTTGACTCATGGAAAAAACGGTATCCAAAAAGTGCACTTTTAGGGCCTCAGGAGCGATGATTTTTTTTCAAGTTAGGATGAGGTTCTTGAAGTTCTTATTTCGCCACTTATCTGCTGTTTATTTTATCTGTGCACGTAATTATTGTTTTTTTATCTGTAATAACGACTACTTACCGTGTTAATTGTTCTCATAACAAATAATATTTTTTAAGCAAAAACATTTTAACACGGTATATTGTGGATAGTCATAGTGTTAAAGTTTAAAAAATAATACATTTTTAAAAGATAAAAATACGTGTTCATTAGTCGTCATAATAAGGCGTTGTACATTTTATTTTATATTTCTTTAATCGATTTTAACAGTAAAGAAATACCTCCAAACTAGCAATAAAAATTAATTATATACCATCAAAACTCAATTGAAAAAAAAAGATATTTACAGAATAACACAGTGATTAAATGAAATTAGCTTCTAAATACAACTATATACAGCTACTTTATCGATTAAACGGGTTTTTATCTTAAATACCCTGCTATATAACGTTTTATATATCAGAACAACATACAATTCCAATCAGTTTATCAAAAAACATTCACAGAATTTGTTTCTTCTATCAGAAAACTTTAAAGCTTATCTAAAATCGAGTAATTTTGTACGTGTTCCGATTATTAGAAGAGTAAAATTATATCCAGTGTTTTAGTTTTGTTGTGCAATGTTTATAGTGGTTTACTTTTGTTTGCTTATCGTATGCGTGTTTTGTTTCAGAAGCCGGGCCGTCGGCTGGCACACACAGCCTGCCGAGATCGAGCCTCATCCGCGTTGTTCAACTGTCGCCGACGTGGCGTACTGGATCAGCATCGCGAATCAATACAACGGACTATATGATTATTGTACACAGAAACAAATCACATTACAATGAGATCGATATAGCGATAAATTAGTATTGAAAACAAAATATGCGTGCAACCAAACTAATATATTCGACCTTGAATTTATAATAATTTCAAATTTTACGAAACATCACCCAAAAATAATACATATTATTTTTATTACATATTATGACAGGCAACAGTGATCGTATGATATACATAATAGGATGTTGCAATAAAATATTATGTTGGAACATGCAAGACTGATTTTTGTTATTTAAGTATATATTGTTGTATACATAATTTTAAAAAAATTGCTCACGGATTTAAGCCGAATTTCTTACATAGTTTTTTAATCTTTGTAACGGAATTGTGATTCAATGTTTTTTGCACAATCAGTAAATTCGGGAATTGCTTAAATGGAATTGTTTATTTCTAACGTTTGTTTCTTAACGTAATAACGAACGATCCTTTTTTTTCTGAAAACAATGTTAGAATTCAATGGACACAAAACAACATAACATACCAAAAAGTGTTCCGAGTTGTGAATTAAAAAATAAAGCAACGTTCACACACTGTAAACGCGTCGGGGTTCGTGAACAATCGTAAGTGTTCGGGTTTTTAATATAAATTAAAGTGTGCGTTCAAGATGATGGAAATGACAGAGGCTCACCACAGATGGTACGAGTCACCGCGCGTCAATTCGACGACGAGTCCTTTGCAAGGAGGCAGCGGACTGGCCGGCGGCAGTTCGGGCCAGTTGGATGGCGGCGGCGGCGGAGCGCAGGGAGGCGGTGAACTCGTTGCCGAACATATGGGGGCGTTGTTTTTAGATCCGTCCGGATCGCATCACTCACGCGCAGCCGCCGCGCGCTATTATCACCAAAGCATGCATTCGCCGTACGCTGCAGCTGCGGCATCGCATGGTGAGCATACACCTTTATACTTCTTATTTTTGTCAGAAAAAAAAACTTATTATTAAAGTGATTGCGGGAACAAACACACCGCAAGACGAGGAAATATTAAAATGAGATATAGAAATATTTACATCCTACTACCTATATTATTTACTTATCGATTGCGACTTCTTGCGCTCCAAATTTCCAGCGCTGGTTTCAAGCAAGCTTTAAAAACCAGACAGAAAATTTATAGAAAAAAAAATAATCAGGACGAATTGAGAACTTCTTCCTTTCTGAAGTCAATTATTTTTTTCTTTTTTATTGAGGAATAGAAATTAAAAAAAAAATTCTTCATCAACAGAATACAATTAAAGTTACGCGCGTATCGCTAGGAACGTGGATGTCATAAAAATATGATATATTTTCTTTCTTGAATTTTCTTTATTTGTCAAATAAATATTTGATAACAGTTAGTGTACATGGAAAGAAACTTTCATAAAAATTTACCGTTAAATTCATCATAAAAATTACCGTAGTGTACTATAATCCTAGGACACTATTAAGATTAATAATTACTTGGACCCTGATAAATTTTATAGCTATACAAAAACGTTTGGCGTTTTAATAGTTTTTTAAATTAAATTATCAAAAAATATTCATTTTCCTTATTAATTTTTCACGTTCCTTATTTTTATCGTTAAATTACCGTAAAAATTATTGACTCTTTTTTAAATTTTTGCGTTGTGCTTGTGAATAATTGTAAAAAAAATAATTTGAACAGGAATTTCATGGCGTCCCACGATAATTTTTACTGAAATTTTCTTTTTCTATACAGATTAATAATTATACCTACACGGAAAGAAAGAGGGAAAAGATTACCTGAAAGTAACAACTGCATATTATTTTTATTTATCACACGAATAATTAAAACAGTTTTCCAGAAAATTATACATTTGATTTTTTTTTAATCTGCCTTTAACCCTGCTTTATACGAAAACAATACATTTTAAAACAACATCTGTAAATCTAGCAACCTTGATCTTTGGCGCTTTTTGGGTAATTATCTTACATACCCATATTAAACTTAAAGCATTTACTATGCAGTATGCATACGTTTTGATCAAAGTAAAAAAATGAATATTTTTGTTAGTCAGCTGTAGTTGACATATTTAATAACAAGAACTATAAAAACGAGCTAAAATTGGGAGACAACTTTCTGACAGTTTCATGTCTTGATTATAAATCTTTTCATTTTCATTCATATATGCGGATGAATAGTTTAATGTTTATTTTTGTATGTCAGTGTAAAATATAGAAGACACAAAAACTCACCAAATATGTTTTATAACATAATATTATAGTCTTGCTAATATAATTGTATTAAAGTAACATAATGGTTTTTCAATTCTTTCGCAAGATATAAAAATCAATTTCGAACTGATTTTGAAAATCCTGCTCAGTAAAGATCAATCTTTAGATTTTTTGGACACAAAAGTCTTAGCAGCTTGTAAATCTTGGAAATATTTTAAAAAATTATCATAACGATACGCTTGCGTTAGTTTAAAAATTAAACTACCCAGTCTACCACATTGTAAATTTAAAGAGTTACATTCTAACCTTTATAAAATGCCATGTGCATCTGCCTATTTGTCCAGTTATAACTGAAACAATTGAACGGATATTAATGCGATTTTTGTCGCATGTGGACACATTAACTGATTAAGTTTTATGTTTGATTAAAATTGATTCAGTAGCTCTTAAAATTATAACAATATTTCTCAAAACGCAAATAAATAAAAACAACGGACCTGCAGAAGCAAGCTAGTTATTTAAGACACCGTCCGTAAATAAATATACTGTGTTTATTGCTCCTGGTATTAAAGTAAATAAAAGTGCAGGATTCAAACATAAGTTTAGTATTTCATCGGTTCATGTCAGTGCAAAAGATAATTTAAAAAGTACACTTTAAAAATATTAATCGAAACACTTTAAAATGATTGCAAACAATCCAAGATTGGGTAGTGAATTAATTAGTTTTTCTATACCATCCAATTGTAGCTTATTTAGAGTGGTGGATAGAGCTTTGGAACTATATCTGAGAATATCGTGTTTAATATAGTGTCATTGAGTTCATTCCCTCAAGATTGGTGCTAGGCCCCAATAACCTCAGCTACTGGTGGCGTGAAACAAAAAGAAAAAACGTTTCAGCTTCACTCACATAGACTCACGGGATGAGTGAGTTATGAACTCGTTTCATGGATGCGTTATGCATTTTGCGTTACCCAGATTTCTCGTATATTACCCCACCGTTGAATAATTTCCCCTTTAACGTCACAGAAAATTTCAAACAGATACGTCGTTGTAGAAGTTTCACTTAAAAACTTTAGTTAGTAACAAATAATTGATAGAGTTATTTTTGAACGAGTATACAATTTATAAATGTTGACCATTGCAAGCAAGTTTTTGAGGGTTTCGGTGATTTTGTTTGATATTTGATATCAACGTATTCACAGCAAAAATACCATACCTTAACAAAGTATCCATTTCTTTTATATAAAACTAATATATCATGCAGTTCGAGTAGTTGAATGTATTAAAACAGTTTGTTGAGATGCGTCGCCTACTCTTGTAAACATTCATTTACATCTTTGGATGCAATATGATATTATTTCTGCGCACTTATCCTTTTTTTTTTGATAAATTTATTTTCAAGCGAAGATAGTTAATAACACAAGGACATTGACGGTATAAAATTTGAATAGTTTTTGTTGATGGAAAAGTTATAATAAAGTGTAATTTGTTAACGCAGAATCGTATAAGCTCGTAGATCATTTAAAGTAATTTTGAGCCTACTTATTCCCATAATTCCAGAGTATATTTATTTTTGCATGGTTGCGTTTACAAAACTAGTTGTTCGTTTTTAAAAATTTGTAGGTTCGATTTTCTTAAAAAAAGGTACAAATAATTTCGAATATTTATCAAGCACGCCCAGCACGGCTTGTTCAGTACCCATGTTATTTATATAGGAGTAGCGTACATTAGACCAGCACCTGCAACCAGCAGCCAGCAACTACCCGTCAGTCGTCTGCAATGTCTGTCTAACAGTGCTGGACCAATCTATTGTGCTATGCGTCGTTTTCGTTAATTAATTTGCATTAATAAAACTACTTGAAAACTGCAAAATGTCTACAGCACATAATAAAACCCGACAAAACATCTCCTGACAAAATATCCTATCAGCAAAATTGTATCACTATCTCACTTTGTAGGTATACACGACCCCGTAATTGTTTCTTAAAGAACTTCTTCCAAACGCCTTCTCCTTTACACTGCGCAAAAAACGCCATCGCTTCGACACGATCCCGTAATTGTTTGTATGTCGGGGGATATTTTGCCCGTATGATATTTAGTCAAAATGACTTTCGGGGTATTAAGATGCGAATTTCCAAAATTTTCTTGTTTGTGCTGTGCTTGACAAATGTGCGCGGTCTTATAATGTTTATTTATAAGCTAAATAAATATCAGATTTGTATTAAAAAAAACGTATCGAAGTCTTTGAACTATTAGACGAGATTTTTGAAGTTTTAAATGTTTAAACGACAGTTTTTATTTAAAGTGAAATGACAAAAGAATGAAAAGTGTATATGCGCTAATTATATAATTCTTCTTTAAATATGATCTTTGAGTATATAATATAATATTTTATGAATGTGGAGAAAACATATAATTTCTTGCAATGGTAATAGGTAGTTCTTGAGATAAATTAAAATGACAGTCGCGTCTGTCATCAGATGCCTATATAAATATGATTGTATCTGTGTACAGGAATAATATATATGCACGTAATTTTATAGAATAACTATAATACTTTTTTAAAAGCAGTGACAAATCTGTGGAATGTTAATTAAATTAACACCTTCACGAAAGATATTCCAGTTTCCATTTTATATCTTACGGAATGCTGAATTAAAAAGTTATAAAAACAACACAGCCTTATAATTATTAATTAACCGGATTTTTGTACACAAAAGAAAACAAATAATAATCATTGTGATTTCATGGAAAAATCTTGTTTTAAAAAAAATTGCATCGTTGTGAAGAAACAGAATAAAAACAATCAGTACCTATAATATATTTTTTCTTTTTTTCTGAACTACTTAAATACCAGCACAGTAAATTTATAATTCAACACCCATTACGATATCAATATACAGTGTAACCTCCATTTAATGTCACTCGATATAACGACAAACTCCTTAAAACGTCGAAATTGCTTAACTCTTGTTGGTTTACCTTGTTACTTATAAGTACAATGATGCACTCTAAATAACGATATACACCCACTCTAAATAACGACAACAATATGCAGTCACCATTAAGCAAGAAACAGTACTTGTTTGTTATTTTGTTGCTTTGCTGTCGGTATCATGCGTACTGAAGATTCTAACGGATTCGTTCTTTTGTTTGTTGGGATTATCTTTCATATTATGTTTAGCTCAGCTGCTTATCGATAAGTTATCATATTCTTATAGTTGCCAACAAACTTGCAAACTGTGGACATGGCGAGTAAACGAAAATCTTTGTGTATTGACGAAAAAGTTCTATTAATTGTTGTAAGTTTTATATATTATGAGTAAATATATATTATAGTAAAAAAATATAACGGATTATTTCTTCTCTCCATTTAACAACTCTCAATAACGTCACATAGTGCACAGTCCCTTGAGTGTCGACGCTATATAGAGTTTACACTGTATATGCTTTCGAATTGAGAAAAGTGCAGTCTATTGGTGTATTTTGGTGCACTACATTAATTCATTTGACTAAAATATTTTTCTGTAGACTATGTGCATAGTTGCGTGTAGTTCTTCTATTCGCAACAATCCACAAATTAGTTTTCATTTGAATTACCAAGCGAAAATTATTAAAATAAGACATTGTTCGTTTTATGCGTTCCGTGGAGTTGTGTAAAGTTACTGAAAGAAAGGTTAAAATACAAGACAATAATTATAAAACAAAATATTAAAATCAGTCGAATTCAAACCATACCTACTTGCACAATTAAAGTTCGGTGTCATCAGCGCCTCTCTTGTTTGTTCTATGGTCAAACTTTGGTTCTGCAGCTAATAAGAAATAAATAATAATTAAATTGCTTATAACTATTGTTTGCACAAGCATTTTTCAATCCTAATAAAAAAATTTGTTGTTATTTTGAAGCTTTTAATTTTTTTAAATACTTTTTATTTAAGCGTTTTTCCGGAAAAAAATACAACAAATATATTATTGAATTCGTGCTTCAATAAGCTTTTAATTGACACCCTACACGATACCCTTGGAAAAAGTTTTTTTTTTATTTCCCAAATCACTCCTTGAAATTAACCCCCAGAATCAAAATTCAACTGTTTATACTTCACGTCTCTATTTGGGCGACCACACTTTATCTCCGTGCCAAATTTCAAATTGTTACTTCAAATAGTTTCGGAGAAAATTGCATCTTTGACAGACGGACGAATGGAAGATTCCATAAATGTTTCGTTCGCACGGAACACTAAAAGCGAACATTCATTAAGGGCTCAATTTTATTTATTTAATTATTTTGACAAACGATTTTTTTAACGAGAGTGGCCATGCATATGACTACTCAATATTTAAAATTGTATTTACGACAGCAACCGGTAATTTTTAATAATAACTTGAGTACAATTTTCATTAGCAAAAATCCCGTTAGCCTCTCGAAGTGCAAATATTTCAGTAAATATTGGAATTCTTTAACGTTTGCTCATCAACTTTCTTTTTTTCCCTTTTAGAAACTTGAAAGCAACACCGCCTCCATAAAACTAAATTCTCAAAACGTCACAAGTCTATAATTTTAAAATTCTTTCCGGTTGCAATAAGCATTCATATAATTACATTAGCAATTACTATGTAGACGGTCATTTGAAAGCCACGACTAAAATGAAATATTTTTAATTTCGCTTTATTTATCCTTAACTTAAAATATTGTGAAGATTACCAACTGGTACCTATATTAACAAATAAAATCACAGGATTCATTCGAAGTCAAAGAGTTTGTGGTCTAAAAATTATGCTCAATACTGTATAATATATACTAGTATAATAATAATATTGCATAATAAATTCACTCAATTTTAATTAAATTAGTTTGAATGTTTCATTACTATTAGAACCGCGATTTCATCTATTAGATAAATTAAACTGTATTATCAGATAATGCTATATATATTATATAGACTATACTGTAGGCATCTGTAGGCATACGTGCATAATGTAGATGGATATACACTGTATAGAAAGAGACACCCTATATATTTTGTGTAATATATTCCAGTATAAAATAGCCGCTTTAAATACGTGTGTGCAGGTGTGTAAAGTGAGCCATAACGCACTAGTGGTGTAATGACCTATAGTCTGTATATGAAAAATTAAAGTATATAGTTGCGCTAACCAATCCAATAGTAATTTTCATAAACTATCTAAAACAAGTGAGGTTTGCTACACAAACGAAATTTAAAATATACTGAAAATGAAGGCAAGCGCTGCTTTTTTAATAACGTGAAAAGAAAACTATCAAAATAGAAATTAATATATTACAAAACATACAAAAGGGCATAAAAACACAATATGATTGGGTATATTTGTAGTTGTTTCATTTAATTGAAGTTTATTTCAATTTTTGAAGAGCGATATAATCTGATGTAAAGACACTCCTGATGATGTTCACGTACTTAGCGAAACGTATTTCGAGCTTAAGGTGTTTATAAATTTAGATTTTAGAGACTTATAAAATGCATGTAGAATCACACCACAAGGGTATTCATTAGTTTTATACACAGTGAAAAATAGCGACATGATTAAATGCAAGACTGAGATAAAATATAATATTTATAGATGCTTTTTAGGTTATGACAATTACATAAGTCTTTAAATCATGAAATGCAGACATTGTTTGAGTCCGCGCGTGGACGTTAATCATAATTAAAGTTAATTCAGTGATAGAAGTACCGCTAACTGCAAGACACACAACAACCCCACATTTTAAGTTGCATTGATGCATTGATATCTAGTGTACAGTAATACAGTAGAACTCATGTATTTTAAACTTGTCGCCAGTGGCGGATTATAGTATAGGTTGTTAAATTTTGCCGCCCTTGCCTCTACAATTGTCAGTACCTAGATTATTTTTACTGAATTTGCACAAAAAATAGTTTTAGGATATATTTCCGAGCTAATCAAAGCTTAATCATGTACGACTAATAAGGCGGGGTAATGTATTCAACTTATACAATAATATACATTCGGTAAACGTAATTAAACCGGCTAAAAAAAGGAAAAAATTCGAACCCCAAATTTGTCGCCCCTAAAATCTGCCGCCTAAGGCCCAAGCCTACTCAGCCTGCTGAAATTTCAAGACTCTATTTCATCAGGAAGTTAGTTTAAAATCAATTACAAAGTTCCGTCCGACATACACGAAAAGCTAGTTAATATAAACGTGGTAAAAAGAAGCTTTACCGATGATTCGCCCACGTTTCAAAAAAATCATCTTTAGGGCCTCAAGCTAGTTGAAGAGTAGTTATTTTTTGCAAAAGCTAGTATAAAATAGAATTTAGCACACCAGAACAATTTTGATTATTTATTATTTTAAAAACAACTCGTTGTTCAGCCGAAGAAGTGTATCATTTTAGCAACGATTCGATGTTGTACTGTATTGCAGTCGACAGTGCCGAACGATACGGTGCAGTGTGCATAGTGCCAATGAAAGAATCAAGTTGCAACTGCAGTCACGTCTCCTCTCGTCCGCGAAAAGACGAGACAGAATCGTTTATTCAATTGAGAACTATAAAGTATCGAGCCGCGCGACTGTTTTTTGTTCTATTCTATAAAGATTTACTTTATATGTTGTATGTTCTACATTACATCGGTAATGTTTTTCATTAAAAACACGACATACCAATGTTTTAGCTCTTTTTATTGCAACTCATTGAGCTCTACTGCAAAAGTAGAGAACTTGTGCAATTTGCAAAAGAACATTCCTTATTAAAAAAATCATTTACATTGCAGAGGCATTATAAACGTAATAATAGACTGAACTTTTTGGAAGCTGATTTAGGCATCATAAATAATGAAAATGACATTTTGCGTTACCACGTCAAGTCGTTTTTATGGGTTATCATTAATAAATCCCTAAATATGTACTAGTATGGTTGAAAACGTCAACCCATTTTGGCAAGACAGATTTTCATAGTATTTTAAATACACCTTTTCTAAACTGTACTTATAAAGTCCTGCTTTGAACATCCCTTACCTATCCTACCCTTTCAAAGTAGTCTGCCGAGGTGTTCCGACCGGAATTTTGTTCTGATTTTTTTAAATACAGTTTATAAAAGGTGTATTTTAAAGTCTTGCGTCAGAAATAAGAAATCGAAAATCAACACCTCTTAATTTACCGATCTTTTGAATATAAAGTGTAAATTATACTTTCTCAAATTTTGAAGATGTTTACTTAAATTATAGTTAAATTTTTATAATTAATGAGAAGTACACATACAGTTCTTAACTAATGAAACTTGAATGTAAAGCCGTCACAGATTGTTATTTAGAGATCATCATCATTTTAAAGATTTTTATAATTTGCACTGACTTTTTACTCGGCACTTGGTAGAACATGATTAATAACAAATAGTAAAAACAAAAAACACGTGAAAATTCTACAAAATATTTTCTCTTCTCAACGATTGTTTCGAACATTAAGTCCATCAGGTGTGTACAGACATACTGAATTATAAAAATAAATAAATAAATAATTCAGTACTTATATATGTCTGTATTCCTGATGACGGACTTAATGTCCGAAATGATCGTTGAAAAGAGAAAATATTTTGTAGAATTTTCACGTGTTTTTTTGTTTTTACAATTTGTCATAGATTTTTCATTTTATTAGATTGATTAGTAGTTTGATGCACTCTTTTAAAAAAATATATCTCAATATATTATCAAGTAAATTTATGACTAAACAGTTCGTCTTCTTAAACTATGAGGTAGAACTATGAATATATCTGGAATAGACAGTTTAATGCACTGTTGCTAATAGAAAATAGATACTCATAAACTTTGTATGGCTGGATAAAAATCCGGTTTCTTACAGGACACTAAACTAATGAAATCGAGAGGTCTGTGTATGTTAGTAGCTTAACGAAACTAATATGGTGTGAAGCATCGGAGACTTCTGTAGCTACAGCATCTGATGATCGTACTTTAACCCATTAGTGTCCGTAATTGACTTACTCACAGATCAGTTCTGCCAGAAATATTTGGAATTAGTACATTAAGATAGATTTTGAAAGAAAAAGCAATTATACATTTTGATACCGAATTGTTAAGAATAAAACACGGATGCTGATAACCTTAGATGTTGAAAATGGTCCATGTATACTTTTTATACTAATGGCTTGTGCCGAAACATTTATTATTAAAAAAAAATTACCTTACTAAAATTAACCTTCAATGTTTCAAAAAGTAAATTGTAAATGGCTAGAATATGGTTAGATGTTTAATGGGAAAAAAGGAGTAAAAAACAAAAAAAGAAAAACATTTCCTCAATTTTTATTATCAAGAAACAATCGGACGATATCTCATTTTCATCACCATCAGCTTGTGATTTTTTGGTGTATACTTATTTAGTCCCAATTTTAGTGACATCTACAGGTACGTCACACAATTCGTTTCCACTCTTCGTAATCCTGCCCTACTATCTTTAATGGCTTTTTTCAATAGCTTTTTTTGAGTTAGATTCAGCTCTCTATTCTTTAAGCCTAACATTTTACACATGAGGAAGACAGATGGCTGATGTAAAAGTCCCTATAAGTAGATGCTTTCATCGACTTATAAATTTTTGGATTCACATGAGTTTACGGTACTATTTTGAAAGAGATAGAGATTGGTCACATTCAATCGTTTCATTTCGGAGGGACACCTTTTACACCATCAGGACATTTCCAGTAATAAGTCATATAGGCTGACGGATGTCTAGATAGTAGTAACTTTGCTCTTACCAAACTGACAACATCAAAACACTAGTAAATCTCGGCCAATTATATTTCATTTAAAAAAGAAATTAAAGGGTTTCAATCGAGTTAAATGTGGCCAAAGGGAATCTTAAAAATGGCTAGGATTCCGTGATCTCGGAGTTTCTTAAAATAATAGTGGAACATCCAGCGTAACAGGCTAGATTTAATCATAAATGGCTAGCGTTGCTGGCTTAAATATTTGATGATTTCTATAATAGAGCTCTTAATAGGTTAATGTTGTACGCAGGATCGATTGCCTCTAATAACTATTTATTTACGCTATCTTACAGATTTATGGACCTGCAGCGTAAGTTGTGGTTGTCTTACAGATGAGCGGCAATTTAAACATAACTGAGAAGCCACGCGGACTTACTTCACGCCAACAGTATCAAATTATTTATTAATTGAAATTTGAATATTTGTTTAACTCTTGGACAACACTTCTCATAGATCTTATTTCATTCTATAAATATTTATCCGTGTTCGTGTCCCCAACATTTTTTTGGTAGCATGTTTTTTTTTTAATGTCGTTAGAAGGTTTTCTCAGATTTATCGTTTTTTCGTAATAATAAGTTGGAATCTGTATAACTGTATAGAGAAACTGAAAGATTTTACAAAAATGTTCAGATTGATAGAAGGTGTTGTTGTTAACTAATTGCTGAGTGCAGTTAGTTTTGTCCGAAGAATATAAATCCATGAAAGAAATTTTGGTTAAGGAACAATTAGCTTTGCTGATCTTTCGCTTGTGACCAACGTTTAGAAAAATGTATTTTCATTAGCTGTATTTTTTAAGGATAGAAACTTCATACAGAATGATTATATTCTAGCGAGTAGTCAGGAAACAATTTGTAGACCGCACTTTTGTTTTTGTCTACGTCACTGGACCACCCCCTTCCTAACATATTTACTCACCATTGCGTCTGTTTATTTGAGATCAGTCATGCGCAAGCTATTTCTGACAAACGAGATACTCTATTGTTTGTGCGAGTGTTTTGTCTTGCAAAACCGTTTATGGTGTAAAGTGGCGCGCCAGACGGATATTTTTCCACTTAAAGCTTTGCCACACATAAAACAATTGCCGCCAGTGCACGATTCGTACAATTCTTAGAAATCACTTGTCGCAATGAATACTAATTGTTCCTGGATTATTTTGCTTGCGCATGTGTGTGTGTCGTGCGTTTGTGTGCGAGTACATTCCATGCGGTTTGTTTTTTTATTTACCTTAGATTTTTTGAAATTAAAATAAATATTATTAGCGTTGGTCAGATGATGGGGCCTGGGGGAGGGATTATAAAATCTCAACATTTGAATATTGAGCTGTTAAAATTCAGTAGTCCTCTTATAACCGACAGAAGTAAGCCATTTGGAGTACATTATTTTCTCAAAATGTCTTAATTTAAAATCTGGTAATTCGTTGACATATTATCTTGATAAAGAAGAAAACTAGATCAAATATCAAACAACTTTGGAATTCTTACTACACAAACATTATTGGCAATATACCAACAATGTCAGTTGGTGACCTTGTATTTAAAAATTCAATCTTTTGCCGAAGCATGTTTGTATAGAAAAGAAGTGACGATTTATATCATATGCTACTGCCTATTGTTCTTTAGTTAATCTAGCAGTTTGATGTGCTGGTAATGCATCTATCAGAATATCATAAGTGCTATATTACATAAAATAAAATGTTTTATTATACACGCATTTAATGTACGCGTGTGATTTGGTTACTAATTTCATTTCAAATAAATAAACTTGTCATTTGAAACTGATTTTACTGAGTTCTGACAGATTTTACCTCCAGCGGTTATCTGTCCTCGATGTCTTATTGGTTGCAAGTCAATCATACTATGTATGTGCTAAACAATGATTATTAATATGTAATCGTTGGTTGAGGCAAAATTTAAAAAAGAAGTTTGACTGGTGTTCTGCTCGTGGCCTACGTTTCGAAAAATGTGTTTTCATCTTCAGAACCCCAGACTAGTTGAAGTACAGTATCATTTAACATTCTAAATTTCATAACGCACATAACAATTTTTGGACTTTAATTAAATAAACAATTTTAATGGTAATTTTTAGATTTGGCGTCGAGTCTCAATTGATACGTCAACATTAGAAAACTTAATAGTAAAAAATGGAAAGGCAAAGCTGGATTTATTTCTTTACCAACCTTTTCAACTCGTTCTTAGTAGTAGTTTCTCCTTCTTTTCAACTCGGGAATGTTTTTAATTCTGGAAGCAATTTTATTGTATACCCGCAAAGCAATGCAGACGACTTATTTTTATGTTAAATAGAAGTATAATTTACTACTGAGCCCACATAACTCTATAAATTGATGATTTTATAACGAAATAAAGCTTTAAAATTGAGGCATTGAAATATACTAAACTGATTCTTACAGATAATTCCATTTAATTGAATTTTAAACCGTATATGAATACTGTACATTGCAATATTATTGTAGATATCCCCTTTAAGACGATATTATCTATACAATAAAATCTGATCAGATAAAGATTGCGAAATTCGGTGTAAGTTAAACATAAGTCGGAGCAGCACGAATCTCTGCTTTATTGATTTTAATATATAGGTAAATTACAATGTGAAATCAATGACTTGTGTGCGATTAGAACATAGAGACACGCTATCGCGTCGTTCTATGTATCTATATAATATCTACACGATGCCACAAAATTAATGGGATCTAATGATCTCCCGATACTAATTCTTATACACTTACTGTTGGATTTTTAAAAGAAGACCGGTCAATGGAATGTAGTCCTATGACCTTATTGCAGAAGAGCGCACATGTATTTTATATTAGTAAAAGGTAATGATCCTGGAACCGCTTCTATGCAATAAGGGAGTCCAGTCGACCAAACGTATCGCAATTGTCGTGTCGCGATAATTGTACTATTGCCATAGCTGTACGACTATACAGCGACACTTGCTAACAGTACAAAAAAATCATACACCAGACAGTACATAGGTGTGCGTCCACGGACTAAGTTGCGGGGTGTTGTCTGAATATCATCAAAATGGAAAGTAAAAAGGGAAAAACAGTTAGAAGTGGCGCTAGGGAGGTCATAGCGAATGTAATTAAAATGTGCGAGTTAGAGGCTCAAAATAAAACCTTAAAATTTAAAGCTATACATTGTTTGCATGCCATGCTATGCGCCGCCTATGAATTCCGATAATTTGGGAACACATCAGCGACTTCTTGCCCTTTCCCCACCGGTCTTCTTTCGCCGATCGCACAGTACACTTTCAACGTTTTAGAGCTAGGAATAATAATTGATTTTAATAATCGAATGATTTCATATGATGTATATGATAATAATACGAGATGTGAATGAATGAATGTTTCAATTCTAGAAAGAATTTGCTCTCGATTTCAATTACCAGTTTTGAGAGTCACCTGCATGCAGTGATTTATAGAAATAATAGGCAGACTATTTGGTTGTAGAGTGATGCTGGTGCAAGCAAACACGTTTTCCTATACAAAACACCGTAAAAAACTCGGAGGATAATTAAATTGCAGACAGAGATTTTTGAACATTTTTATAATATAGGTATTTGAATTGATTTTTGTACAGAATAGAATCTTTCAGACATATAGAATCTTTCATATTAATTATGCTCTAAGATTTATATATTTTTTTTAATTTTTTTATTGCAGCTCTATTGATAAGTGTTAGAAGAAGTTTTGTTCCAAAAATATGTATTGAAGCCACAAGCGATACTCTAGTAAAGCTTATTTCAAACTTGTTCCTCAACCAAACAAATCTCCTTCAATATCTATTGATATAAGCTTCTTGAATCTGTAAACGCTAAAAAAATAATTTAATTAAAATTAAAAATGTATTTTATCGAATTCATTTGTTATCCACATATTTCCGAGTAGGTTTATCTATTTTCAAAATGTTCCATTATTATGTACAATCAATTGAATTAAATGTGTATGCATCAAAGCACGAAAAAATATGCAACAGTGGCAGGTGTCTGTATAAGTTGGTAGAACTGTATGACGTAAAGGGCATCGCGGCATCAGCCTGGAATTTTAATGATCTTACCATTCTGGGATCGCGTTTATTCAAATGTATACTAAAATGTATAACAATACACGCAATAGTACGCATGCGCTAACCACGAGTTTACAGTAGCGGCTGGACATAGAATTAGATTATCTAACAGAGCTTATTGTACCGATCTTTTCAGCGTCGTTTTTCATATGACGGACGGTAAGAGTACCTACCTACAGATCCCTTCGCCTAAAAAGCGGTTAGAGCTCTCACTATGCAATTTTTAAAGCTAAAGAATTCGGGTAAACATCAAATGAACTCTCAAGAATCACACTGTTACAATGTTACGAATTCATGTAAAAATTTACGTAAATTTTTAACTATTTATTTATATGCCATTGAAAAATCTTTTATCTAACCGATAATTTACGCCATGCAGTAAAAAATTATTTGAATTAACCGAAAATTGATTACAAAATTTATTCTTGTTTTATTGTGTTCAAACTAGAAAAGTAAATTTACAAAACAATAAATTGTCCACAACTGGTGTCATTCACGTAGCATATATACGTACGTATGTATGAATGTATTCCCCAATTTACATATGTTCACGTTACTTTCGTAGAAATCATAAAATATGTAGGCACAAACACAACCACACACAAGCACGTAGATAGGGTTCCACAAGGCTCAGTGCTATGACCACATACTCAAACAGCGTCGTATATATAACCTACACCTTGAATTTATAACCTTAAAAAACACTCAATGAAAACCCGAAATATTATGTTGTTTGGACTACAGTGTCATCAAATTTAATTTGTTTATACCCAGTTTGGTCACAATAAATAGACGGTTTTGAATCCAAGTTTAGTAAAAAACAACAAAATCAATTTAGAACGACTTGTACTATTAAGACTGGCAAGTGTTTATACGATTTACAAAACGAATAATGCTAGTTTTTTGCTTACTGGTCTTGTCTAGCTCATTATTTATATGAGCAGTTGTAAAAGACTTTTGCAAAGTATTTGCAATGATAGTGATTATTTTGAAACTGCGTAGTGTTATATCGTTTTAATATAGTAGTTCATAACTGATGCTGTTTGGTATAATCGATTTTTTTTCAATTTTACCAATCCATGAAAATAAACGAAAGCAAAACTTATCTTCATAGTTGATTAAAAATAAATATGATATTACAGGGCTGTAGCTACGATGTCTCGAAATATTTAATTCCCCTTGTTTCAAGTTCTAATATTATTTAATAAGAATCGGTAAATGTATCATTTACAAAGAATAATTGATTGAAAAAAAAACGAACAGTTTCTTGCCCCCCTTAAATGTTGGTTAATAAACAAATATATCACAATTATACTCAAACTTAATACAATAATCTTAAGCTTGAAAGGAAGTCGAAGAAAAAATGATTCCGGTTCTTTGTAGGTAACCATCAATATTGTCGCAAATAGATCCTTTGCAGGTTGCAAAGTGTAACTTTGTTGTTACAATTTCGATGAAAGCACATTTTTATAAAAGAAATTTAGACCGAAATCTGATATAGCCACTAACTTTTAGACTATAAAAAGTTTAGTAATTCAATATTCTTGTTGAGGAAATTCTTTGCCGCTTTTATATACATTATATACTGCAGATATAAAAAACTTCAACTTGTTATACCATCATTTGTATGCGGTGTATTTTTATTTTTTCTTTAATACATATTTGGAAATTTTTTCCACAAAAAATGTTGAAAGTTGCCATCGACAAAATAATTTATAAACATTTTACGGTTTGTTAGATAATTAATAACATTTTCTTTGAAGTTGTAAAAGAATTCTTAATTTACTGTAAATTATTAAAAGTAATAAAATAATAATACCGTGTAAAACTATATAGCGAAATTGAAGGGTACGGGTATTTTATTGCGTTATAAAGAGTTTTCGTTCAACGGAGAGTAAGATAACGATAACAATAAGAAAACGATTTAATTTTGACTAAATTAGGTAAAAAAAAATGTACATAACAAAATTATAATCGGTTTTTTACTATGCCAGTATTTTAATTGTATCTTTCGTTGTATTTTATTCTATCTTGGGATATAGTGGAAATATCTTCGTTAAATAAAAATAATTTTTCTAATAATTTTCCGACATGCAGAGCTTGTTCAATGATTGGTGGTGGTTATAGATCAGAGGCGGGCAAATCTTTTGATCGCCGGGCTACATAGCTGAAGAAAATTGGACCGCGGGCCACATAGTTGATAAAAATTTGACCGCAGGCCAAAAATTTGCAGAGCAAAAAAAAGGTCCTCACATACTATTTCCGCATTTGGATAGCAAAAAAAAAGCTTTTTTCTGGCCCTAGCTATTTCTTTACTATTTTTCTAAAATTTATAAAATGCTTCGCGGGCCGGACAAAATTGTGCTGCTGGCCGCCATTTGCCCAGGCCTGTTCTAGAGCATCCACTTCGTCTTCTTCATCGCCTTGTTCCTCCTAATTTTTCCTCACTGAATTAAAAATTTCTCATTGTTGGAGTCTAAATAATGACCTATTGTTTCGCTGTTGAGAGTGGCTGTTACGCTATATAAAGTGTTTCAATATATGGGTAACAATGTAAACCAAATAAACCTTAGCAATTTCTACGTTTTAGGGAGTTTTTCGTTAAATAGAAGTTCGCTATATAGAGTTTACACTGTATTAAATCTTGAATACCTATACATAGATAAAAATGCTCAATACTTCATATGCTTTAGAAAATTTTTCTAACTATTGAGTAATAATAAAACCGAAAAAAATGAACAATTAATTGTAAAAAATGGATTTTTTATATCAATTAAAATTTGTGAATGAAATTTTTTAGCGATGCTTTATTAGTTTTGCTCTTACACAAATTGAATAAACAAAAGACTGCTTTTACATTATAAATTTAATTTTTATATAATTGTCAGCTGTAAAAAAATAAATTATATGGCATGACGTACTTACATATATGTAATATGCACATAAAATCCCTGCACATTGCAATTAAGAGATTAATTACATGCTTCTGATTAATATTATTAAATAATAAAATATTCCTTGAAACAGTTGCAGTCAAGTCTATAAATTATTTATTAATTAATAGGATTTGAATTGTAAAAATATAGGCAAATAACAGATAAAACAACTTTAATGTGGATAAATGCTCTCACTGGAATTGTGTCAGCAGAGAATATTTAAATGACGTTTGCGAAACAAAGAAAGTTAATTGCTCCTTTTTTATTAAGAAGGGAAAAAGTTAGATATATTTAAATTTTTTTTAATAATAGTGTCCTCAGTTTATTTGTGGAAATTTTTGCTAGCAATCTCAAACAGCTTTTTGATGTTATACATTATCGTAAAATACAATCTTTTGTTAGGACAAAAATTAGGTAATAATTCGAAAATTTAGTTAAATTGGCCATCTCTGAAACGACCATCTACCTAAGTTGGCTAGTTTTGCATAGAAATGCATAAGCCTTCATGGCCCATTAGAAGTTGGCCATCTGGTTAATTTCGCACACTTTGATGAAACAGTGGCTAACATAAGTATACAGATGTTACTGTATAGTGTGAAATATTAAATATTTATATAGAAAAATGTTCGGCCTACGTAACTTGTGGAATAATCAATTTGAATTTTTTACAAAAAGAAAAGCATACTTGAGTTTGAGTTTGCCATGAATTGTCTAAAGAGAAAGTTACGAATTTTTTTTAAACGTCTTTTTTTTTTTGAAAACGCATTTTATGTTCCTGGCCATTTAAATAAAAACTAAACAGTGTATTTACAGACTGTGGTAAAAATATAATTTAAATTTTAAGTTTACCGAGAAAGAATAGTGCAGTGTGCAGCGACTTTTTTTAAAATTGAAAACGCGGCGTAAGGTATTCAACCTTGAAAAGCATATAAGAAAATCGATTGTAATGTTAGTTTACATTGTTATGTTAAACGTAACAACGTAGACAAACAAACGTAGACTCAACGACGCATGTATATAGGTACAAAATGGCCGCCATCATGCAACAGCACAGCAGCAAACGCAGCCAAAGGCTTGATGCACAGACAGGAAGGAAACGAGAGATCGTTATCTTTGTCGAGTCATCATATCGTTTTCTATCGTTGCCTCATCTGATGTGGAAACAACACGCATTTGTAACAAAAAAACGTACATAAAAAAGCAATTATAGAATTTCATAATATATATAATATAATATTAAATATCGCATGTTAATAATCCTATATATAATATAACCTATAATGTGCATTATATTTAAATTTATATTAATAAAGTTATACATTATTCTTTAATGTTACAATGCACTGTTTACAGTTAGGTATTGTGTCTGATCACAGAGTGAAAAATTGATTTGCGGAAAAAAATGTATGCTTTGTACAAAATACAATAATATGATATTTATAGTTTGGCATCCTGCCTGATGTACCATTAACATCATTAATTATAAATCGATGGTACATTAGATAAATGGATGATTTGGGGACAGGAACTAACTAAACTCTTATCAGAAGATAGGCTCAGTCAATTCTTAGTGTTTTAGATGAATCTCTTATGGCCCAAATAATGGTTTCTAAGGATCAGAGTCTATGATACATCTATGATATTGAGAACGTTTTCAATCATTTATTTTCAAAACTTTGAATTCAAGTCAAGCTGAAACACCCATTTTTGGGTTGAGCTGGGTTCTTCCTAGATAACTTTCGCTCTTGAGTTAAATTCTTCCATGAATATTGTCTTAGTTTTATAAGTTAAATCGATTTTTTTAAGTTGCACGAAAATAGGTTATGTCTGCATTCGCAACAAATATATACAGCACCAGTTTTAATGTAATATTGAGCGAAATTTTGAACACGTTATTGTGACAGTAAACCCCCGTTTAACATTGCTAAATTATTCCATAAAAATAAGCAAAAAACTTTCAGTAATGTAAAATTGACAAGTTTAAATCATAGAAACAGCGAGTTGTAGACTCATTTAGCGATTAAGGATGATGTAATCAATACGAAACAGCGCTAATGATTCTCTTCTATATATGGCCAATGTAACATTTTACTGTGCTGGTTATTTTTTGTCACTTGCTAACTAAAGTTTCCTCAAGCTGCGCGCTTTCGAAAGTTGCGCAGCCATTTTTGTATTCTGAACACAATAGGCTTGTTTACCATTTTTTTTTAATTTCATTTTATAAAAGAATTTCATCTAAAAATGGTAAAATTCCTTTTTTGTTTGTGTGTTATTAAAATGCTTTAAAAAGTTATTTTAAAGAGTATTAAAAAAAAACTTTTGACTTCAAACACAGGCACAAGACCCCCTCCCCTCTCCACTGGCACACTTTTTTGAACATTTATGCTCTCATATACTTTTGTACCGCGCAGTTAGCGAAAAAATTAGAGGGAACATTGTTCCTAACATCAATTACGCTACTGTGAGAGAAATTGAACAGCGTTGTTAATTTTAACATTGGCCATACAGAATAGCGTCAAAAATAAATCACGTTACATCAAGGGATTATCGTAGTACATGTAAAATTTTCCATTTATGTCGTAAAAATATTTTTGAAAATTAATGGGTCGACACGGTAGCCAATAATTTATATTTCACAAGTCGTTTTAACGTAACAGCTTAAACTTGTAAAATACGAAACTGTTATAGTCTGTTGATTTCATGACTCACTATAAACAGAAATATTAATTCACAGTACACGACTTTAACACCGCAGTTAATTCATTCGTGTCTGTTCATATTTACATACAGATGTAAAATGTATCGCATTGTTTTGTATTAACTTCATTTTAGAACTTCACAACCCATGCTAAAATTCGTCTTATATGCATCTTCATTAAATTTGCTTCTTTATATAATCAAGGTTATCACTGAAACAGTATTCTCAAAAAAAATCGTGTCCAGGGCTGGTTATAAATTTTCTATCGCAAGAAATTAAATTCTCATGGGTATTATAATGTCATTACGTAATACAGTGAAATCTCTCCTAGCGGACACCGCTCTTGGACGGATTCCTCTCATGGGCGGACCTTTTTTTGGACCCACAGACCTATAATTTTGGATCTAAAGCGTTCTCTAATGAGCGGACCCTCTATTTGACGGACGCGGATAGTATAATTTTTTTACTAATAAACGAACTTAATATTATTATGTACTAGCTGCTATCCGCAGTTTTTGCGTGCTAATATTACGTGTGAATTTTAAAATCATCGCCTATTTTACCCTCTTTAGGGATTATTTTGTAGAAACGTTGAAAAACGTAATCCTTTGTTTCTTACCAAAAGCCTAAATATGAATTTTCATATCCCTAACTTTAAAAATGATGGGTTCCCTATACAAACTTTCATCTCTTATTAATTCACCCCTTTCAGGTTTTTTTTTGAGACAAAAGATACCCTATGTCCTTCCTCGGGATGCAATCTATCTCCTTGCAAAATTTTATCGAAATCTGTTCAGCGGTTTACGCGTGATAGCGTAACAAACAAACAAACTCACATTCGCATTTATAATATTAGGATGTATGGATTCGGGGATTTACTTTCATTTCCAATCTTCGACTATAAAAAAGTCTACTGGACTTTACTACTAAAATTTGATTATTGAATTTAACAAAGAATATCATGAATAACATCAAATCGGTGGCAGATTAATCATTGTTTTAACATATTTTGTCAGTATCTCGACTAGGATTCAACATTACTTGATGAAATTTTTCAATAGGTGATAGGCTGCATTTATACAATATTTGTGTGTTTACAACGTTATGTTAGCTGTTTATAAACTAGCAGCGTGTGTTCGATGCATTCACAGGATACGCTTTGTCGATCGCATTCCGTAATCGATATGTTATCATTGATTCATTGACTGGAGCAAAAAAACAACGATTTCAAGTAGGATTACATTTATCAGAACAATGATTGACGTTTGAAATGGAACGGCGTATGGTTCAAAATAAATTGCAATACCAAAAAAATACCTTACAGTTTAATTTGAACTATACGCCATTCTGTTTAACACCTCAGACTATATATGATTGACTTCAGTATAGCAATCGTCAACACAATTTTGATTATACATAAAATGTATAATGACTAGAATTGAATAACTTATATTGCAGTTTGTAATCAACAGTGTTGGAAAAAGGTTGACAATTAAAACACCAAAAAAATGGATGTGATTCATAATTTAACCCCCCCCCCCCTCCTTATGCCTAGCTCGTGTTAGGAGGTACCTTCTGTTGATCCTGCAGAACACCCATTTAAAATGTTAACGCGCCGCCGCTGACCATTCCATGTCGAAACCCTTTTTGCGCAAGCTTTTAACTGGTGGAAGAAGAGCAGCTTCACTGATTTAGGTAATACTAAACAAACGCTATATGCGGAAGATTTAGGCTTTTTTCAGTGACGTGGATATATTTTTCATATTTATATTATTTTTGTTCTCATCTGAAGCGTTTTTCGTTTCGAAAGCCTTGCAGCAAGCAAGCACCGGCACAATAATAAAACTTCAATAACAATAATAATATTGTATTCTTGCGTTGAATGATACTTGAATTTACACTCATATAAGTTATTTGTATCAAGTATTTTACGATATGCTCTACAGATTTATTGCATTATGGCATTTTGTTTGTTTTATAACGTTGGTAATGTTTATAATATTGCACTTGAAAGTACCAACATAACAACTTTGAAAAGTGCTACTCTTTCATGCTGAGCAACAACTTTTGTATTGACGCATGCCCGCATTGCAATAAATAGTATAGAGTCGTTTAAATCGGTTTCTATAGGTACTTAACTTTTCGTAAGTGGTATTCTATAAAATTTATACTTCAATGATGACGTCATCAATTGTTGTAAATAATAGTGGATCGTTTGAGCAGCATCGCACTGAGGAAGAAAGAAAGGCAGTCTTGATATTCTTTTTTTAAATTATAATGAAGTTTATTGCTTTCATGCAACTGATGAAAAATCCTGAAGATTACAATCTACTATAATTCCCACTACAAACTAATTACACTTTTGATTTGTTATGTTTGTAGCCTTGATACTAAGTAGGTACTTTTGCACATACTTAAAGACCAACAGCTCGGTGTAAACGGTGCTTAATTCTTTTGTTCAATTTAGTATTAGCACGAACTCTGCTGAACTGTAATCAAAATATGAATAAACTATTTCGAACAAAAAATTTTTTTGGCTTAATTAGTTTCTCCCAACTTTATTTTTGAAGAAAGCTAATAATTTTGCAGAAAAAAAATCGTTCAAAATCATCCTTTTTAAACCATCGCTGTATCTAAATTTAAAAAAAATTTAGACCGACGCATGATAGGTTTTTTCTTCGTATAATTTTTCACAGAAATGGTAATGTATAACATTTGCATCTTGCGTATAATTTGAAAAAATGCATGACATATATGATCAGTGCATACATCCATACCTGATGCCGCAGTACTAATCTATCTTATGTATAATTTTTAGTAATATACCTACTCCTTATACGTCGCAATATAATGATCCTGTATTACTTATAATAAACAAAAAAAACGTCTATAATTTTCTCACATAACTAGAGGCATTATGGTTGTCCAGAACTATTAGCGAACATAAATCAGTAAAAAAATAAATTGAAAACTTATTTTGTTAGGTGTAAATTTTTAACCTAAATCATATAGCACATAAGACGATTTTATTTTTTAAAATATTGGTTTGCATAAAATATTTTGTAATCCAAGGTGAATAACGAAATTTGAACTTGGTTTAGGCATGGTTAACATATGAAAATTGTTTGAGAATAACAAAAATCGTAAGTTGACGTTTTATATATCAATTAATATAGAATTTTAAATAGGTACCTGCTTGCAAACTCAGGCTTAGGATGTTAAAAATTTTTGACATAATATCTATTGAAACAAACGTAACCAACAGATTGATTTTTTCAATTTTCCCGCGTATCTCAGGACAATATAAGTATTTTACATACATTATAGAAAGAGAGACAGTTTGGAGCCAGTTGTTGCTACACCGTTGGCAACCCGAGCCCATAGTTTTTTTGGCTGCCGTAGGTCTTGGCGATTAATTTCAAAGTGGCCCTCGTCTATAGTCGGTAACTGAAATTGATCTTAAGTGGGATGACCTCGAAAACAATATGGCCGCTGTTGAATACCAGAAACTTAGACTAAAGATACAGAAATGGACAGCTATAGTTACATCTTCTTTAATACACCTCACTCGACTTTTTTATGCATAGCACTTTCACTGAGTTCAGTGGATTTCCATGTTTCGTTGATTCTGTCAAATCATGGATGCAGAGTGAAGTTAGCGTTGCTAGTCCATAGTTGTATAGTCAAAGGTCAGAGCCTCCATTAAATGGACAAGATCATCCCACATAGAACATTGTCAAGGGCTACAGTTTTTTAAGTTCGTTCCAAGCAGCTTCGTTTTACCTACTGCGCATGCGGATGACGGTTTCGAAACCGTTCACTGGCTGCTTGGAACGAACCTTTTATAGTATTTTTTATATTGAGGTACCTACCTATCTTCTGCTTCCAAAATGCATATGATTTTGTATCAAAGGTGCAAAATAATCGTCATGGAAACATCGCGCACCTTTTTGTACTTTATAACCCTTCTCACGCATAACATGTTTTTGAGAAATAGTTTATCCATGTCTAGTAAATGCGGTGCATAAAAATATTATAACAGTTTGTCTTCTGAATTGTTTTATTGCTTCGAGCTATTATTGACTGCAACTTTGAAGAGTTTTATACACACTGCACTCTGCACTTGCAATATATGCACAAAGTATTTCAAGTATTCAATATTTTAATGCACACCTACACTAAATTGTTTCGCTCTTAGCATTCAACGATCCAAAATATACCTTTCCATATTTATTTTTTTATTTTCGTTTCTTATAATTTATTTATTAAATCTAGGTATTTATTGATTCACTGTGTATAGAGCAAATTTTGCATAAGATTGAAATTTTATGTTCTATTTTTATCCCATCTATGTAATATATAAAACTAAGTCCCTCCGCTGAGTCTGTCTGTTTCTCTGAACGCGATAATCTCAAAAACTACCGAACGGATTTTCATATGATTTACACTAATAGAAAGAGCAATAAACGAGGAAAGTTTTTGTATATACTTTGTAAATATTTTTTTAAAAAATGTCGGTGTTTTGTCAAAAAAAACTGTTTTCGTACCGTGTAGCGACATCAGATAGAATTTGCTCAAAGCTATTAGTTCAGACATTTCTGCGCTCTAGTCGTTTTCATGGACATTCTTATAATGAAGTACATTTTGCAGAATTTTTGACAAAAAATAATATGTCTATCTATATTCTATGTATATAAAAAAAACAGTTAGGCACCCGGGTGAAACCGGGCCTGGCAGCTAGTTATTTATAATTTGTAACACTGCAGAGTGTTCATATTCAAAATGATTTTGCCACATAGGCGTGGTTCTTTAGACTGATATTTATTACGTCTTTTAACCTAAGTGTGATATTTTTTGTGACCATTTACAGAAGCGGACGCACCGTCCTTGCTACGACCCTGACATTTTCATTAACGTTCGCTAAACATGGTATATTTTGGTCTGCCGATACAGCTTTGTCCGTTGATGTTACTGTTATGGCTGGAATGTATAAACAGACATCTAATTTCAATAATGTGATAGATTTGTGTTTTCCGGATGAAATGAACAGTTATGGAAGCTATTTAGCATATTTATTCGTACAAACAAGTACGGTCAGATCAAAAAGTGTTTCATCAACAATGTAACTACTTAATTGATATTTCCTACTTGTTTATTAATTAACCAAAAATAGCAAAGCGGTGCATTTTTGTACGATGATTAGTTTTTTTTTCAATAGTACAGATTTTGTTGGAACTAGAACTGAAAGTGTGCTGTTTTTTCTCATCGATAAAAAGTAGATTATCACTCTTGCTTGTTGATTAATTATGATGTATAAATTCATGCAAATTTGGAATTCGAAACCCAGGAATGTATTTTTTGTACTAAACATTTCTGAAGAATATTATCTGTCATTTGAAACTTATTCTTTCAAGAGCTAATTATGATGGTGATACTTCGAATAAAATAGAACATTAAAAAAATAAAAATAATTAATTGTCTCATATATTTATTTAGTACGACCAATAATAAAAAATAAAGATATAATGTCTTATATATAAGAAATTTATAATTTAGTGCCTACGAATTTTTGTAACATGAATAAAAAATAATATTGGTAGTAGATATGTTACATAGCGAAGGAACTGGTGACAATAAATATTTAACAATGTGGTTTTGGTAACAACTAGCAGCCAGGAGTACCACCTTTAAAGCGGACGCCATGGAGTTTTATTGTCAGTTGTTGAGATTTAACATAATGGTAAAATTCATTAGCGGGCGCTGAAGAAGTAGTTAATGATTAACATAAAATTATACTTGTTTATATAAAATATGACAACGACGACAAAAACCAGTCACAAAAAATGAAATGTAAACATTAGAAGGCACTATTTATAGACGGTATTGTGTGAGGCGCGATTAAGAAGTTGAAATTGTGGATTTCTTTTATAGTTTTCTGTACTGTTTATATTGTATATAGTCATAGATAAAGCTTCTTGATAATGCGCAACTTTTTTTTTGTTTGAGCGGATTGCAAAGTTGACTGTACTGTAGTTAATTTCTTTTTAGTTTGATGATAAAATAGTATATTTTTAGGAAAATATATTTACTTTTTATAAGTTCTTCGGAGTCATCCGCGGATATCAAGTTCCGCATCATCAATATGCAGACCTATTTTAAGGTACCAAAATAGTAAGAGTCATCATTTTTGAGCGATTCGCTTAAAATGTGAAGTATAAGTGTATACTTTACATTTTAATACAATCGGCATAGTTTTTATACATAGACCGGGTATACTTTACAATAAGTTCGTTCCAAGCAGCCAGCAAACGGTACCTAAACCGTCACCCGCATGAGCAGTAGGTAAAACGAACCTGCTAATGGTGATTTTAGAACACGTTTTAGCTACTGCGCATGCGGGTGACGGTTTCGGTACCGTTTGCTGGCTGCTTTGAACGAATCCAGTTGTTTCATCGCTGTGCCGCTCCATGCGAATCGTTCAGAAATGATGACTCACTCTTACTACTTTGAATGTATAATATAATTTAGCACAGAAGAGAATCTCTAACGAGATTCTCCGATTTTTTTAAGTTTTTAGAACATTTCAGAATTTTCATATAAAAATGTCTCGTAAAATTACTTTAATCACAACCAAACATATTAAAATAAACGTTAAATATTTTAAAATTGGAAAATAAGTGCTTTGCCATTCAGATTTTTGAAATCTTTAAATTTTAAAATGGTTCTTTTTTAAAACGGTTTGTTTAATATTTTATTTTGAGAAGTTTCTCGATGACTTTGAAGGTTTGCCAAAAAAGTACCTAGGTATATGGTCACCATAAGATTATCTGACAACTTTTTGTGCAGTCGAAACTAAATCCTGACAAGTTCTGGATTTTTATGTGTCTAATTTTATATAACCCTTTACAACCGATTTTTTTTTGCCTCGAAACAGATTAATTTTTGTAAACGCAACCGGTTTCGCATGGTTATTTCGTGCGGATTATTTTTACAGTTAAGCAGGGTTATACAATTTTTTTCATTAATTTTTCTATATAGGTACTTTGTTCTCTAAATAATCAGAATATACAATTCATACAACAAAAAACAAAAAAAGTTTCGCCGATTGTAAAGGGTTAATGCATTAAAAAAATATTTTTGAAAAAAATAATAGTAAATTGATAGAATTAAAACCCAAAATGAAATAATAAAATAAAAGCTGTCTACGGATGTAATAAAAAAAGTTCTTTGAATTTACAGTGATTTTTATCTTTATAGTAAAAATCAGACAGTTAAGGATATTATATAAGCAGTAAAATAAAGTTTTCAAACTGTACGCCCGAACAATAAAAAAATCATCGACTATTATAATTTACAATTCCCCGCTTTTATACAGACTGGACCAAAACACAGTTACGCGAAAATGAAAAAATTACCCAGATCTTATACCAACTGTCCGAAACGTCTAAAACGCGGAATTAATTATTTCATTTTGAAACTAAAATGGCCGGCTTTTTGTCCGGACATTTGAAATTTTGAGATGGTAATCCTAATTCCTAACTGTACATAATTTTCGTCGCAGCGTGTATAGACAGTACGTTGTATATAACTCCGATTCGCAGGAATAAAATAAAAATTGCATCTTTTGTTGTCTGATATGATGATGATTGTCCCTACCTCCTATAGTATGTATACATGCGACAGTATTATTTATAAAAGGCAAAGCAAGCGGCTCCACAGTAGGTAGGTATGTTATGTTACACGACCTAATATACTGTAGACAAACAGTTGAATTTCGCGCGCTTTAACCGGATTTCCGTTAAATCTACCACTAATCTGCGGGTAGAGGTGTAGAGGTACAGCTGTATATAAACTATTAAATAGTTATACATGATGTTTGTAGTTAACTTGGCTATGCCATTTTTTTATGCTCAACGACTCAAGTTTGAAATAGGCGACCGGGTCACACGTTGCGTGCAAAACAAACAAATAATTTATGGTAATGTGATAAGATGAAGACGTCGGTACATCTTACTGTGTTGCACACGCGGCGTGTTACACGCTTTTTTGTTTCAGACCCAAGGATACGCGAACCGAATATTAATTTGTGATTTTAATTAAATTAAAGTTAGAGACGTACAATTGTGGATTATTACGCCATTATAACAAAGGCCGAGCAATGAACGAATGGGCAACGCCTCGGTAAATAAGCTGTAAATGTCATATGAATAACATTTAAAAGAATAGCCGAGCTTCAAGGAGGCTGTCTTCTCACTTGCGGTCGGAACATTGTCTTCATTTTTGATTTAATTCAACAGTATTGATGCGATGGTGTTTTTGTTGCGCAGTGAAAAGCGAAGGGGGGAGTTCCTTAAAAAACGATTACGGGGTGCTGTAGATGCGATGGTGTTTTTGTTGCGCAGTGAAAAGCGAATGGGGGTATGGAGGAGTTTCTTAAAAATCAATTACGGGGTGCTGTTGATGCGATGGTGTTTTTGTTGCCCAGTGAAAAGCGATTGGGGGTATGGGGGAGTTTCTTAAAAAACGATTACGGGGTGCTGTAGATGCGATGGTGTTTTTGTTGCTCAGTGAAAAGAGAATGGGGGTATGGTGGAGTTTAAAACGATTACGGAGTGCTGTTGATCCAGTGATGTTTTAGAAATGATCAAATTCTCACTCCTAACATTATTGTCTTTTAATAATATCGATTGACCGCAACTGGGACGATAATTGTTCTGATCGCAAATGGCAGTATTTCTCTAGAAGTAGCGTTCATATATGCTCAAAACTATTAGTTCCAGAGTTCTTACCTGAAACATGATAAAATATCAATTAAATTTTCAGTTGACATAATATGTACAAGGCTTTTTGTCAGTTGGTGACGTTTAAGAACAAAACATATCAAATACAACAGTAATTAAGACAATTGATTAAAATTGCGTTTTGTCGAACACCCAATAGGCGGCTGCATTATATACACGATACATACATAGATATGTGTGTGTTATCTGTTATCTAAATCTAGATATCTAAACGTGCGATAAGGGTTATAATCCCGTGACAATACAACGCCATTGTGGTCTTATGTATGTAAAATGGCCTCCCCTGCACTCACAAAGGTATGGGCCACATAATATAATGTCCCGGTGAAAACCAGGTGATATAGCAAAGGGTGACACGTTCTTGTGTTCCCTTCTATTATATGCCCTTCATGCTAAAAAATATTATATTTAACTTTGGAAGAACAGTGACGGTTCGTCACAAAAATACTACGCAATAGATAGAAACCTTTTGTTAGTGTTTTTTCCACGTTTTATTGTTGAAACAAACTTTTTTATATTTGCTTGTGTTTTCATAAATTGAATGGAGAATTTTTTTCTGTATCGGTCTTTTTTAATTTGTGAGAAACTTTAAACACTCATAGTTTCGAGATGAGATGCGATGCAGAAGTGCCACATCTTTTTCTATAAGTTTGAAAAATCCTGAGAAATTAGTAATTCTGTCAAATATCTCTTTTATAATTATCAGAGGAACGCTTTAAAATCGCAAAAAAGTGCGTTTTTTAGATTTGTTTTCAAATTTTCGATAGATATACACACAAAATACAACAAAAAAATATTGGTGTCTGTTGATATCTTTATTAAACATTTGTGATAATTTTTGGAATTTGAAACCCTTTTATAAAATAATCAAAGTATTCCAAATTTTCTTGGTTTCTGGGCTTATAGACCATGGTAATTGGTATTTCATACCTTAGAAATACCAACGAACCACGGCCTTTAAGCCCAGAAACCAAGAAGATTTGGGACAACGCTGGCCCTGAAAGCCTACACACTTGAATCAATCCTATATTTTAAAGACAGCTGGCGATATAAATTAATTATTCTGGACGAAGATACGAATTTCTACAATAACAAATGAACGACGTAATAAACAGTTGAACAAGCTCCGCCGCTGTCTTCCATCTATATGTAAAGTATACTGTTTCATTTTTCTTTTGTCTACACGATATACACTCTATATAGGAGCAAATAAATATTTCATTCGTGCTGTGATGGGCTGGACAGTTGATGTTTGTACCTTATACATACATAAAAATGTACACATCGTATAGTAAGGGTTGAATACAGGGTTGGCTTGGTGCTTTTAAAGCTTCGACCATATGTTCACGCTACATCAATAAAGCAAAAACCCAGATACGGAGCACAAAGCTCAAGTTTTTTTAAGATAAATATTTGTGGGCGCAGGGTAAAACCAATTAAAGTGAATTTTTGGAAATTTTTACGAATATACTTTGATAAATTTTGCTTTTCTACTTTTTGTGTAACATTGAGTAAAATTTTATAGTTTCGTTACGGAATATACCTATACGTACCTAAAGTTAAATGTACAAATAAATTGCTATATTTTTCTGATATACTATGAAATACCGACATTATAATGTAATAGTAGAAAAAAATATGGTAATTCAGTCGCCGCAATAGTAGAAGATTGGGGTTTGAGTCCAGACACGGACAATGTAATTTTTTTCCTAATATTTCGTTTTAACGTCAGGAATGGGTGCTTTATAGTATGATAGCAAACCATAGCTATTTATTGGTATATTGCGTAAAACGTTTCATCTCAACATTTTAAGACGATTTATATTGTTTAATCCTCCCAGTGGGTGTACCTATTGAGCTCACGTACACGTTCCCTCAATATTTTAAAGTACATTTCTGTTGCACAGGCGTTGCGAACAACGACTCGAAAAATAAAGTGAGACCGTTTGAACGGAGAGGTGTATACTATTCCCAGTTTACTTATATATATAGACATTTAATAATAATTTAAAATAAATAATATAGTTGCCATTATACCATAAAAAATTGTTGACGTTGTAATTCAATATTAAATTTTTTTTTACAATGTCACTGAACTCAAACCCGAATGTTTCACTATCGCGGGAACTGAATTATCATTTATATAATATTTTTTTCCAATATTGAACTATAACGTCCACAATCGGTGTTTCATAAGCAAATTATTTATATATTTAACTTTACGTTCTTGTAACGAAACTGTTTATTTTAATTCAATGCTACAACATCGAGTTTATTTAGAAATATTTGTTTAAGATAAAATAAATATGCCTGAATGTGGTGGAAGTACAGAATCAAAAGCAGAGTGTAATGTCAAAAATAATTTAATTTTATTCATTTGATTTACATTTAACATCAACAAACTTTTATAATTTATTTAATAATAATTTACCGAGCGGAGTGGCGTAGCGGTGAGAGCACTAGACTCGCATTCGGGAAGTACCGAGTTCGAATCCCGGCGGAGGCACATGTGGCTAGAAGTTTTTCTCACTGCCTCGCTCCGAGAAACGGTAATTCCTGTACCGGCCATTTTGTTGAGATTCCAGATAAATATCGAGATGGTTCCTTATTCAAGGCCATGGCCGATTACCTGTCAAACTCCTATACTCAAAATTTGCCTATCTTATCCTTATTTCCTAAAAATTCCTTCATTCCCCATTGCTAATTATTAAGTTGAAGTTTAAAAATTGTTGAAAAATACGGGAAGTGTGATAGATGGAAAATAGTAATGATGCGAATGGCGTCTGTTATGACATAAAGTCGAGAAACGGTTATTAAACGCATTATTATTATTATTATTTAATAATAATTTAATCAAATTTATTATCTATAGGTATTTGAAGTTTTCGTTGCATTGTTGTTTAAATGCACTGTGTTTTCAATAATCGATTTGAGAATAAATTAAATAGATACAATCCAACGGTGCTTAGAATAATTGTCTAAATGTATGCGGTAATTGCTGATTTACGTACAAGATATACGCATCTCAGTGTATGTGAATACTATTTAAATTATAATGAATAGGTTTTTTATTACTCTTTCATTTAATTGTTGATTTTTATGAAATATCGAAGTTTACTTATATTATGGTTGAATTACAACCGGTAGTTAGACATTATTAGTTTTGAATTAACAGGGGAGAACTTAAAACACAAACGACAATTGAGGTTTATTTATTTATAAACGACCATATCCATTCATATTTTAGTTTGTCATAAAGCCTCATTCTTAGTCCGTGACTTGAGAACCTACCGCAGCGATATCAAAATGTAACCGAAATCTTTCAGAACTTTGGCAAAATCATCATGCTTATGAAAAAAAACACGCTGAATCCAATGAGCACAAACAAACGTCTGTATGTCTTTTGGTTTAGAAGTTAATTGCGTTTATAGTTTTCAGAAAATCATATAAAACCGTCGAATGGCCGTAGTTTCCAAACTAAAAGAGATACAGACGTTTGCTTACGCTCATTTAATTCAGCGTAATTTTTTCTGTAATCATTTTCAATTTGAAAAGTATATTAAAATTCGATTTTTGCAATTTTTTCAAGGCAACCCTCTTTAAAAACGCGATTTTTGACAAAAACCTAAATCTTTTGGAACTTTATCAAAATCGTCATGCTTATAGAAAAAAACATGCTGAATCCAATGAGCACAAACAAACGTCTGTATGTCTTTTGGTTTAGAAGTTATTTGCGTTTATAATTTTCAGAAAATAATATAAAATCTTCGAGTGACCGTAGTTTCCAAACTTAAAGAGATACAGACGTTTGCTTACGCTCATTGAATCCAGCGTAATTTTTTTCTGTAAGCATTCTCAATTTCAAAAACCAATACGATTTTTAAGGAAAACCGATATCTGTTTCAAAATCATCATGCTTATAGAAAAAACACGCTGAATCCAGCATGGTCCTAAAACGTCGTGTGTCGTCCAAAAAAAGTTTCGAACTAAAATAAGTAATATTTTACAAGTAACGCCACTGACTTAGTGACCCACGAGCTAGTACTAAAAAAATAATTAACAAAATTTGACCCACTTCCCAAAAAGGTTCGTCATCACTGCTATAGCCTTTGTAACTCATCAAGAAGTTGTATTCTAAATGGTGAAAGATTTTTTTCAGTCTGTTCAAAGATTCTCGAGGGTAGATAGAAGTGATTCGATCGTAAAAAGTAGTAGTTCCATCATTTTGCTACGACAGAAGTGTAGACAATTCTTAAATGACTGAAAACAAATTACTAATTACATTATTATTATACATACAACCTCAATAAACATTAGCGTTTTCATAAACGATATGGGAATGACCTGGTAAAAAAAAACACCTTGACATTACTCAAGAAGCATCATTGACACACGCAATTTGTGAATATTACTCAAGTCTCAACATTTGTAGAAGAATATTTTATAATGAAGGACATATACGAATTATAAGTTCAGAACTACTTGTAGTGGATATCAGTCAATGATTGATGGCCTATTGTTTTTGGGGAGCCAAGGTGACGTCGGTTATGTATTATGTAACTAAGTTACATGTGAATATCGGCAGGTGTCTTTACGTAAGTTACGCCGGTATGTATGATAATAAATGGATGTGAAATATCCGTATGACTTATGTATACAGTAGCAAAAAAAAAGGAAAAAGGCAAAAGGTGGCATCGTCTGCGCAAAAAAAGTAAAAACAATTAAATTCATCAGCCTTAAGTTCACGGTTTTCAAGTCTATTAATATTAATATGTTGTTAATATTCCGAATATTCTCTCAGTTGTTCTTTTTCAGTTTCAATAAGCTTATTAGGGATTATATTTCGCTTCTGCCGTATTTAACTACCAGTTAGAAATATATGTATCCAGTTTATTCGCAACATTGCAACATTTGTCTCGCTAGCTTAAAGATTCTATTCTTTACAATTTTTGCTTATAAAAGCTCGTTTATAAACCTGTCTACAAAATGTTATTTGCACAAGCTTTGAACGTTAAGTTGAAGCAATTTTATGTAAAACATCACCTTTTGGTTAGGTTATAAGAAAATGTTTTTTTAATTAGTTCATTATAAAAACATCACGATCTTGAAATATACGCGGAAAGTAAACGTTTCTTGATAAAACGAAAAAATTATGAAGTATGAAAAAAGTAAGTAACTGAGAAAGTATCAACTTGCATTGTCCTACTACATATACCTTTGATATAAGTCACTGTTTAAATTTTAAAACAAATCGATATGTGTATTATTTGAAATCGTTATATTGATAACGGATTCAACGACTCATCCCTACGGTTAACCAATGGATGAACGCGTGGCATAGTGCGGCATTTCCCCTCCCCCGAGAGTTCATTACAATGACGTCACGCGTGCCCGGAATCGGGCAGGTGTATAAGATGTATCGATAGTATATTATGTCTTGTAGTAAATGATATGGAACGATTAAATAATATGTAAGTTATTTAACTTACAACCCACAATAAAACCTAAAAATACTACCACTTGAAATAAGGACTAGAGTCGTCAGAGTTTCTAAAACTACGTGTTTTTGAAATTTTCTCTTTGCAATTTTGTATTCTTCGTCTGTTTTATTGTGGAATGTTTTTTGCGAATTCGACTTTAAATATTTTGGTATCTTTTGGGATTATTTTTTCGAGTAGTCTTCATTGTTTTATGAGCTCTTCATATTTATCCTTTAAGATCGATAGTACATACTATTTGTGATTACCGCATTTTTTATTTTATTTTGATTATTAGTTTTTGATGAAGAAAACTATGGGAACAGTCCGTATATTATTACCTACTTTTGAAAATATTGTTTCATATATTTTTATTTTTTATAAAATTCTACAAACTTGAAACTAACAGCTTAATTTTCAACAAGTTTTTATGATCGTTTTTTAGAAAATTTTAAACCATTGGCACATATACTCGTTGAGTTCTGCAAAACGCATTTTTAAAACTGTCCATGAAGGAAAATTTAAACACAAAACATTCACATACTTACACGGTATTTTTTGATAAAAAAGTTAAATACCCCTGGATATGGATTATATAAACATGCACACTTACACATGTTTCATCTAATGATTTTATGAGACAAATCCACCTTAATGTATTTTCATTGTATTACATCGTAGGTAACATACGTTGTAAAACCGATGTTAATAAGAAAATACATTTGTATCAGGAAATAACCATAAATTAGAACCACGGGTCGTAGCTTCCTGCAACAGAGGCACGTGGTAGTAAAATAACATTCTATTTACATTTTTTGTTAGACAGGATATTATTCTAGAGGTGTTAGTGCGCAAATCCTCGAATTTATAATTATTATAGCCTTAAAAAGGCAACCAAAAACTGTGCATTGAGCCCTTTTTAGTCGTGCTCGTTTGGGGCATACAGTAAACGTTCAATAAAAAAAATCACTAACACATTAAAAAAATATGCATGAGATTCGAGGATTAGACATGAAACTTTTTAGGTTCTAGAATTTGTTGGCGATTTTATTAAATATTTTATGATTAGGAATTTGTAATGTGGCTAGAGAAAATGCTAACGTATACACACAGTACGCATTGCGCATGCGTGTAGAGTGCGCATACGCTTTGACAGAGAGAGTGGAAACGATTCTCCAACTCTTTCTTCTAAACTGCTGGTTGTAGTCGGAGAAGGGGAAGCGTTTCGACTGAAAAAGTTTCAATTCAATAAAACTTGATGTCGTACTATTTTCCACTAACAGATACAGTAATTAATTAGGCAATATAATTTGCTCCAGAAATTATTGAAAGAAGAATGTCTTTCTTAATATATTGTCTGAAAAATTGGTCGATAATTTTATTTATTGAAGAATATGTCTTTATTTACAATAATATATGTATACTATTTACATCTATGCACAATAAAATATAAGGGTTTTGGCAATACTGCTATAGCCCACCTTGAATAAATTAAAGTTAGACATGTTTTAAATTTTGATTAGTTTAGATTGGCAAAATAAATGAAGGAAAAGAACCAACTTGAAAGAAATGCGTGAGAATAAAAGATTAATTTTTGCTTTATTTTTCAGCGTCTCGAATGTCAAGCGGCAACGTATGTCGACCACACTTCCATACGCCTCTGCACCCCTGGTTAACGGATACGTCGAAACCGTTATCGCATTCGAACCCGTGGGTGCCGTTCGGTCAATCGGATCCGGACAAATCGCAGTCGCCAGGGTCGCAGGCGACGCAACCGCACAACTTGTTCAGTTTCCCGCCAACACCGCCGAAGGACAGCACGCCCGATTCGGTAGTTCCGACATCGTCCAATGTCGGTTCGGTCGGAAGCGAGTACCAGAGCGCGGTGGCTCATGCCATGAACGCCGCGTTTCTTCAGCATCATCAACAGCAGGAGAACCAGTCGGGCGGCGGCAACTGTTCGATGGACGTCAAACCGTCAGCGAATTTGCTGAATTCGCAGCAACAAAATGGCGTCAAGCAACGCGAAGGTACCAATGATCAGTATAGTCCAGATCGAGTAGATCAGAATGGTGCTAGTAGTCACGTGTCAGGCATGTTTAATACGGGCGCGTCGTTTGACACGGCACCGTCTAATTATCCTGGCTCCTATGTCCATCATGGAGGACTCCATAACGGAGCACTTTATAGTAGTAGCGTCTCGCCTAACAAACATAATATGGCCGCTCCGAATTCGACAACATCGCCAAACAACAAAGCTAGGAATAAGTCCAGAACCAGTGCCGGTAAGATTATGGTTTTTTATGTTTATTTACTTTTTTCTTTATTATTTTTGTTACATTTTTGGTTGGTATTATTTTACACTTTTTTTTATTATTGAATTCACAAACTGATGCTTACAAAAAACCTTTAAAAACGACTTTTGAGAATACTATAGTAGGTATAGTTATAATTCCTAATTTTCTTTATGTTTCAATTCCCTTGTTTATTTTAACTAATTCTTTTACTAATTGGAACACTCGTGTTTTTTTAATTTGGGTAATTTTTCATCTTCCATACTGATTTGTTGATAAAAATTAAGTAAAGATGAATCAATAACCGTAGCTACATAGATGATTGCTTTCTCTAGACACAAAACTTGCCTGGAAAATGATTTTATCAATGAAATCAAATTATAACTTAGAATTAAATAATCAATAATTTTAGTATGAAAATATTGTTTCGGATTTAGACTGTCGTGCGTTGATTTAGGATCCTAATTTTTTATTAAAATCTGGTACAATATCGTGTTTCTTAAATTTTATCATGACGAAAACGTTGTGAAAGAAAATATTCAATATACACAAATAGGTTTATAATAAACGCTCAAATATACGTTTTTGAAGAAAATAAATTCTTCTCACTTGCCTTTTTTTACACAGGTTTATAAATCACCTGTATATAATTACTTTGTGTAGTAGTGAATTTATGCAATTGTTTTTGTGTACAAACTCAGTCATCGTAGCATAAAACAATATATATTTAAAAATATTGTATAACAATTTAATTTTACGAATTTAGGTTAACAAAGGATAGACATATCGGTGTTCGTGAATAAAAAAGTGAAAGGACACACTTTAGAAATTTTCCTACAATACTAGCAAAAATGTTCTTCAAAAAAATATCAAAAGTTTAGTTTTACGAGTACTTGAATAAATGTAATAATATTAGAAACAAACGATTTTAAATATTTGATTTGCATGCACAGTTTTGTGAATTTAATTTTTAATTTGCGTTTTTTTAATTCGCTTATAATTTAACATTATTTTTTGTTTATTTTAATTTTGGGTTTTTTATAATTTGGCTTTTGGATTTGGTTTAAACATTATAGTACAGTCAATCTGGCAAAAACCTCAACAAAACCACCCAAAAAGGTGAAACTTGGTGAGTCGTTAGAGAATGATGAAAAAAAAGGTTACCTGGCAATGGCCACCTGGTACCTGTTCAAATACCTGTTTAAATAGTCAAAAAAAACTCAAAAATATTTTGAAATGCATTTTTCTCCAAAACTATCCATTTTACAGAAAAATTTATTGAACAAAAAATGTAGAGGGCATCGTTATCTACAATTAATGTCATTGGTGCTATGTTGTACAACAAAAAATGTGCGCAGTAGGTGGCGCTTAAGTGCCAAAAAAAGTGTTTTTCCACTTTTTTGCCCTGAAATTTTCATTTTTCAGTTACGATTCAAATGGAAAAATTGTTCCATTTTATTTTATAAACAACTTTTATTTCAACATTTTTTTCATACAACTTACCGTTTCAGAGCTGCAGCTTGTTGAAGTGAAAATAAGTTGTATGAAAAGTAAGTTGTATGAAAAAAATGTTGAAATAAAAGTTGTTTATAAAATAAAAAGGAACAATTTTTCCATTTGAATCGTAACTGAAAAATGAAAATTTCAGGGCAAAAAAGTGGAAAAACACTTTTTTTGGCACTTTAGCGCCACCTACTGCGCACATTTTTTGTTGTACAACATAGCACCAATGACATTAATTGTAGATAACGATGCCCTCTACATTTTTTGTTCAATAAATTTTTCTGTAAAATGCATAGTTTTTGAGAAAAATGCATTTCAAAATATTTTTGAGTTTTTTTGACTATTTGAACAGGTACCAGGTGGCCATTGCCAGGTAACCTTTTTTTCATCATTCTCTAACGACTCACCAAGTTTCACCTTTTTGTGTGGTTTTGATACGAAATGATTTTTTTTTCGCCAGATTGATTGTACTATTATACTTAATTTATTTTTAATAAACATTTTTTTTATTATTTATTTTCAATCAAACTTGCACTGGTGTTTATGAGCTTCGCCGATCTTTTTCTTTTTTTGTTTGTGTCAACCACATTTTTGACGACTACACGCGATATATTTTTGTTGTCAATATTTTTGTCACACACACATTTTTGTCGAGTGTTCGCACATACTTTTTGACTATATTTTTTTGTATACAAATTTTCATTGTTATAAACAATGTGGACGATATTCTCAAGAAACATTTGATGGTGTCGTTTTTGAGTGCACTAAAGCAGAACATTTTTTCAGTGCAGGCATTTCAATACAGACTATTTCTTTAATCCATATACTGGGTGAAACTTAATAAAAAGTATTTTTACAACACTTTTATTAACCTTCCTACTTTCTCTGTTGTTCGGGAAATTTTTTGTAAGACGGAAGATAATTTTTTTTCTACGCAACTCTCTTAATATGGCTATAAAATGAAAGGGGTTACCAAGTAAAATACAATAAATTGACGCCATTAAAAGAATATAAGTACTTAAATAAAATAATAATAGACAAATTCTAAAAACAACACTATTATAAATTTACTATAAAAATAGTAATTTTTTTTTTGAGTTTCTAAGAAATCTTAAGTAATTTATAGGTATATTTTGCCACTAAAATCAAGGGTGTAGATATGGGGGTCAAGGGGGTAATTACCCCTCCCCCAAGGACCATGATAATCAAAAATAAAACTGAAAATATTACGAATACCCAACTAAAAAATAAAATTTAGAAATACTTCTTGAAAATGTTTTTTTTTAATTAGTTTGGAAATTCATATTTTGCTTGACACCTTCCCTCGTAAGTATTCTTGTGTGATATTAATAAAACCTTTTTTATTTTTGTGCTTTACCCTCCCCAGAAAAAAAATATCTACGCCCTTGACTAAAACAAAATTCGTTGGGTGTATATGTTGATAAATTTCTTATTGGCAACTTTACGTGCCTAACGTTTCTAGTAAGCTCAGAAAAAAGGTTGGTTTTTCTCAATTTAGTACATTTAAAAAGCGTTGTTTTAAAAAAGTTTTTTATATTAGCTATTTTTAATTCATTTTATTTATGTCTACATTTGATCATTTTTACAACACGTCATAGATTTGTTGGCCATACGGTAAGTTATATTGAATTGAAAAACTATTATATCATAGCCTAGAAAAACAAACCCCCAAAGATTCGCACATAATGAAACGTTTTCATATTTTTTCTAATTTTGTCTCTGCGTCTAGTATTATAGATGTTCGCATATTTTTTTCTGTAAAATAAAAATCCTTCTGAGCATATGCTTCACTCGGATATACACCCGAGAAAAATTTTCCCAAATACTTGTACGCTATTATAAATTAACAAAAATACGTTTTTGCACAATCTCCTATAAAATAGCTGCTTTTGATGCCTCTATAGCGGTTGTAAAATGCCCCATTTCAAACTAGTGCATAAGGGAAAACAAAAGTAATGCGACTTTACCAATCCAATGGTTACATCCTTGTCAGTTGTCATTTAAATCTTTATGAGCGATAGAGAAGCAAAGTAGGCTTTGTCTTCGTAAACAAATTTTCAATATTGCAGAACTGTCACTATTATGAAGTGAAAATCAGCAATTTTTAAGGAGGTACGTGCAAAAAATGTAGTACGTATCTTGTTTATAATGATATTACTGTGAACATTACACTTCTAGTGATAATAATGACCTCATCTATTCAGCGTCTATAATCTACAATTCTTCGTCTTCTTTCTAGTAAGAGTATATTTCGTTATAAAAGAGATACATTAACTTCTATTTACATTTCATGAATTAAAACAACAAATATTTTCCGCAACGCAGACTCGTAAAACCAATCAACGGTACAAATTTATATTCTGTTTTTCGACGTACACCTGTCTTGCACCTTTACATGCCCACATCGTAATGAGAGGTTTTTTTTATGTGGCCGGTGTATATTTGTAGCCCGTCTTATTTTTTATATAAGACGTTCTTTATTTCTTGTGACGCAACATCCGCTATTTGTTAAGCGCGGGGTTTTTAATTGCGTTCACGTCATACAGTCTAATTACTCTATAAGTATGTAATGTTATATTATTATAAATACATACATACATTATTACTGGAACATCTACTTAGCTCAGTTAAGGTGTAGTGAGATTCACAAATTAATGCACTTAGGTGTCATAGTCGTGCGTTAAAATCTCAGGAAGGGCAAAATGCTAAAATTTAGTACGCTAGTTGTAAAGCGATTTGCCCTTGATGTATATAGCTTTAAGCGTTTTAAATATTCGGTGTCAAATATGCACCTAATATATTAAATTAAATAAATTATATATAAAATATATATAAAAAATTATATATAAAACTCCGCACTCATTGGTAGAGTTTTGAGTTTTAATGTGACTTTTTTTACATAAAAGTACAATTTAAGAGTATACCCAGGAGCGTAGTTACCGCCGTATCTGCCGTATTAATTATACGGGACCCCCGGGCCACGGGGGCCCCCAACGTGCGTAAGCAAAAATTAATAAAAACTTCCCAAATTTTTGCCACTATTGTCCATAGAGGCAGAAACTTTAGAAAAACTAAAGTCATCATCAGCTATAAATGATTTAATAAACCAGTTTGCCGAAAAAAAGGCAAGGAGAGTGCATATTTAATTTGAATTGTTTGTAGAAAATCGGAAAAAGTGACATAGATAATTATGATGAAAAAATTTTTCTTTTAATTTTATGCAAACATTTTTTTTTCTTTTGTGAGAAATCTTTACCCCTCCTAAGGGCCCCCAAACAAATTTTTATACGGGGCCCCGCCAAGACACGCTACGCTTCTGAGTATACCGCAGAAATTAAATTTATGTTGGCGCTTTTCTATAAAAAAAATGATTACGATTTACGTTTAGTGGTAGAATTTAAAATGCTGCCGATTCGAGTCGAAAAAATATTCCACAATTTTGGGTCGTGTTCAAATTGAAAAAAGCCTTTAAAAATGTTTGATCAAAATGACATCCCAAATTTAGTAGAAATATATTTGCTGTGCTCTGTCAGTTCTTCTTCTTCAAAAGGTATACTTCTTTATTTGTGATTTTTATGTCAACAATTTATGATTATCGAAGCAGAAGTACAACCTCAATTTTTATATTAATTAATTTTATTATTATTGGGACAAGCAATTATTAACAATATTAACCTCTTCGAAAATAGTGTCAGTCAAAGCGCACTTGGATAATGAAAAAAAATTAACATTTGCATGACAAAAGATAATAATAAACGAAAAATAAATAAAAAAAACTTAAGACTTATTAAAAATCCAAGGGCTTTTTAAGAATGTCAATAAAACAGCTAAACGTAACTGTTTGTTATGAAATCGACCTTATTCTAATTCGTGTAAACACGCTATACCTAGATGCATAAACAAGTAAACAATAGATTGTGGTTATACACTGTAAGCGCCATTTTCTTTTTAATTATACATGACGTAATTAATTATAAATTGTAATGAAATTAAAAGTGGATATTTTACATTAAGTAACATAAAAAGACATGTTCTTTTGTTGTACAATTTTATCAGTAAAAGCTGACGATTTGTAGCCTAAAATCTGATATTGATTGAAACATCAGAGATAATTTGAATATAATATTTGTTATCGACCGTTGATGAAAATGGTAAACAGATACATAGACTTGACTCCTTTCTTTTTTAGTTAAAAAGGTTTGTGTGATCAAAAATATTTTCGTATTTTTTAAGGTAGTTCACTCGTGAAGAGATTTTTCTTAGGAATTTAATAAAATTGAAGTATAAGGTTATAAAAAGTGCCTTATATAAACGAAATTTTTTCACCGTCTGCAGTAAAACGGGACATTAACAATCAAAATATGCATAATTAACATGTATTACACGTATATAAAGAAAACGAGTACATTCCAGAATATCTCGAAAGCGGTTCTTAGTGTATTTCTTAAAAATTAATGCATAGCACAAAAACCTTCCTCGTTTATCGCTCTTTCTATTAGTGAAAACCGTCTGAAAATCCGTTCGATAGTTTATCGCGTTTAGACAGATAGACAGACGCGGCAGGGAGCCTTTGTTTTATAATATGTAGTGATCGTGCAGTCAGTGAATTTGAAGTTTCTAGTCAATTTTCCGTGCGGCGACTTTACCTTATTTTTCAGTAAAATCAACGGGAACTTAATAAATGGCTACCGTGACCTTTAGAAGTCCCATAACAGAGTAACTATCTACATTGTTTGTCCATTATACGTAAACAAACATCTATCTGTGTGCAGTCACCATTTTGTTCGATCGAAGGAAACACAAATTACCATTGTTTTTACTGGTTTACTTCGGATACACGTAAATTGCTTGTATTTTGGTCAAGGAAACTGCAATATGACTTTTGCGTAGTTTTTTTACGCGTCTCCGGTGAGGAAATTTTTAAATTGGGTAAATAATACTTCTTTATGTAACCAAATTTTATAGATTACGCATATCACTACATATTATAAAACAAAGTTCCCCTGCCTGTCTGAACGCGATAAACTCAAAAACTACCGAACGGATTTTCATACGGTTTTCACCAATAGACGGAGTGATTCAAGATAAAGGTTTATGTGTATAATTCATTAATGTTTTGTGTAAATTGGTTGAAATATGACGATGATTGTTGCGAAGATGTCGGAAAAAAACAAACCGACTGAGAACTTTCATCAAAAATGCTGCCTAATCCCTTTGAGATACACAGTGTATGGGGGAATTGTTCCTCTTTTATATTTCTACAGAAAAGTGTCCAATAGCATATGTCTATCTTTTAAGGATAGCTAGACCCATTTTAATGTTAAGTGTTTTTTCGTGGATATCAATTTTTCGACGTAGGTCGACGAAAAAACGGTGGCAATCTACAAATTCGAGCGAAGACGCACCGGGAAGCTTGTTATATATATACAGTGTACAAACTATATTGCGACACTCAAGGGACTGTGCATTTTGTGGCGTTATTGAGAGTTGTCGTTAAACGGAGAGAACAAATAATCCATTAAATTTTTTTACTATAATATGTATTTACTCATAATACGAGTAGATTGCAAGTTTGTGGGCAACTATAAGAATATGATAACTTATCGATAAGCAGCTGAGCTAAACATATGAAAGATAATCCCAATATGCAAAAGATGCATGATGCCGACAACAAAGCAACAAAATAACAAACAAGTACTGTTTATTGCTTAATGATGACGTATTATTGTCGTTATTTAAAGTGGGTGTGTCGTTATTTAGAGTGTATCATTGTGTGAGCAACAAGGTAAACCAACTAGAGTTATAAGTAATTTCGACGTTTTAAGGGGCTTGTCTTTATATCGAGTGACGTTAAATGGAGTTTATACGGTATTTTAAATAGTTCTTATTGATTCTAAATTTAACTCATGTTTTTGACGTAATAACGTCTTATAAATTGATGAAACACCGGCTGCACGCACGAAAAAGTGTCACGTTCCGCCTGAGCCTGAGCGTGAAAGCGAGAGCGCGGTATAAGCGATAGAGAGGCACGATCGGCCCAAGCGTCGGCTTGTACGCATTTCTCTCTCCTCTCGCGTGACGTCAGAGAGTTCATCAATGTTTCTTTATATGACGTTATCACGTAAAACTATCGTCCGTAAACCGACTTTACAGACAACCAATTTTTTTTTCACTTTTTTTTAACAAAATAAACGGATGGTAGTTTCATAGATTATAAATGGTCAGTCGCGGATGACACATCCTATTCGCGTAGCCATCTCTGCTTCATGATATTAATGTTTACGTATTGTTTACGTTTAGCATAGCCATCAGTATTGTGGCACTGTCTTGCGGCTCCTTTGTTTGACATTGCATGGGTGCGGGTTTTTCTCTTCTCACCGGAGCAGAGTACCAATTAATTTTGAAGATGAACCACTGATGCAACTTGATCACGTAACTGTGGGTTTCAAGTTTATATATACGCTGTAGATTGTTGATGTCATATAAAGAAAATTGTTATAAAATGTTTATGTACCGTTGTATGCGAATGGAAAAATATAGCTCTACAAATTTTAATGCTAGTTGACATTTGAACGTTTACGTCGAGATTCATTTTAAAATTTATGTTAAACTAGCGGCCCGGTCCGGCTTCGTCCGAATTTGTAGATTGCCACCGATTTTTCGTCGTCTTACTTTGCAAAATTAATCTCCAAGAAAAGCGCTTTTATTTCAACGCGATAATATATAGCCTGTATCCATCCTGAAAGTCCATTCTAAATATTGGTGGAAAAATTATTGAAATTGGATGCGTAGTTTCGGAGATTACCTCCTAGATCCAAACTTACAAACTTTACATCTTTGTAATGTTAATATAGATAACAAAGTACTACGTACATTGAGTACAGATAATATTGGAGAAAATTAAATGTATGATATGTAAGTGGAGGAGATTTTTGATTATTTGGAAGTGTGTTTGACTCCCCATTTTATGGATTAATAACCATTCTATTTCGTCTATGATAAAAATAATTAATTGTAAAATCTAATATATAAAATTCTCGTGTCACAGTTTTCGTTGCCATACTCCTCCGAAACGGCTTGACCGATTTTGATGAATTTTTTTGTGCTTATCCGGTATCTATGAGAATCGGCCAACATCTATTTTTCATCCCCCTAAATGTTAGGGGTAGTCCACCCCTAAATTTTTTTTTTATTTTTTAGACAAAATTTTTAATTTCTATTTTTTTATGATACAACATGCAAAAATACATACAATCCTCAATTTTCACCCTTCTACGATCAACCCTTATTTTTTAATAGCCATTTTAGTAATTTAATCATTTTTCCTCTCCGGTCGAAAACTGATCAATCGTCATTTAATTAGTTATCCCCGCCAGATGTCTACAGGTGTCACTTCGCCAACATCTATTTTTCATCCCCCTAAATGTTAGGGGTAGTCCACCCCTAAATTTTTTTTCTTCCTTCCCCATTCGTTCTTTTGCACCGGGCACGACGGCGCAGCCGGAGTGCTCGACATACACACATATACGTCCATGTATATTTTAAAATAAATAAAATAGATAGATAGATGTTCCAATTAAATTGTTTTATTATTTCACTTTATACGTAGCGAAGCACGTACAGGGCCGCTATATATATATATTATACTGTTAGGCGGTACGAAGTTCGCCGGGTCCGCTAGTATATATATATATAACAGCGATTTGGATAAAATAAACAAAAAACTATTGGGAAGTATTTCTAAAGATGTCACAATAAAAATGATGAACCAATCAAAAACACTTCTCTACTTTTGTGTCTATATTATGTGCAAATCTTGTTATTAATTGATTTTTGCCTGGACATTGGACATGAGTCATCAAGCAATCGATATAAGCGGAAGTCACTCTTCCATATTTTCAAAAAACCAGTTTTTTTCATAACTGGCGCCAATTTTTAATTTTTTGTCGAATTTTGAAGTAACGTAGATACAAACTAATTCTTCCTTTATTTTATATAAGTAGGTACTAGCTGTCCAGTTCGAGTTGGCCCGAGCAAAAATCGCTATTTTTGCTCACTGCGTTGAGCCAAATTTTGTCGTAGCTTATATTAAATATGTCTATATGTTACTCGTCATGAGTCACAGTAGAATTTTTTAAATCCCGCTTTCATAAAAACTTCTATTTACTACAGAGAGAAAGAGGATTGAGGAATGATGATATCACAATTCGGTCTCCAGCTATGAGTTTAATATGCAAAATAAAATCAAAATCTTCGTACATCGGCATAGGTAGAGGTACTGGTTTTATTATTAACACAGGTGTTATTACACTGCAGGCAAATTGCACTCGGAGTATTATATTATACGTATAAGACAGGGGGCCGTGTAATTGATACCGAGTTCATGTCGCCTCTCAATAATCTCAACCTACGACACTAGAGATGGGGAGTATTTTTAGTAACAGATATTTTGGAACTGTTACCCAAATGGAACAGTGAAAAATAACTTGCTACTTAGTGTGTAACCTTTCACAGCCGGTGTTATTCCAAATCTTCGTGATTTTCGGGCTTGTAGGCTATAGAAGAACCTGTGAACCACGGACTGCAAGCCCGGAAAGTCATCGGATAGAACCGAATAGAAAGAGTCACGGGTAATATTCTAAAATATAGCTTCTAATCGAAATCACACCATGGTGTTACACGTGCTCTATGAAGTTACTTCAGTTTCAACTTCGGTTAAAAAGTCCTACTCCTGTGAGTCTCTGTAGCTATGAGGACTGAAGAGGTACAAAAAAGGTGTCATAGTGATTTTTTTTTCAATTGTAAAAGAGGATAGTTATGAATCGGGCTAATGAAATGTATACTACGCATGCTGGTGTACATACAGTATAATACTTTCTTGCTATCCAATTAGTTGAATAATGACCTACATAAACTTACTGAGGGGTTTTCAGAAAGTTACTGTGGTATGCTATTATTTTTAATTGGGGATGTTTTATCTTTTATGAAACAGTAATCAAAGTGTTGAATTTACTTTAAAATTTAGTAAAATATTTTTTTTTTATTGAATTTTAAACTGTTTTATTCATGTAAATGTTTTTTTTTGATAACCTGGGCTGTGTGTCGATTACAAAAAAAACAGTTAAAACTGCTTCCCATATAACAAAACTAGTGACTCGGTCCCGACTTTGCTCAAATTTGTAGATTTCCACCGTTTTTTCGTCGACTTACGTTGCAAAATTGGTCTCCACGAAAAGCGCATTTATTTTAACGCGATATTATATAGCTTATGTCCATCCTGAAGGTTCATTCTAAATATTGGTAAAAACATTCTTGAAATCGGATAAGTAGTTTCGGAGATTACCTCCTACATCTAAACTTACAATATATTATACCTCTTTATAATATTAGTATAGATGTGTTTAAACCATAGAGATATAAGTAACTAGAGTTCGCTAGTTCGTATATGCTTGCCATAAGTGAAAGTGTCCTCAGTTGAGAGAGAGAACGCTACAGCGGGTCCAGAAAACCAGATATATGTTTACTCAAATCAGTATTGTTTTGTATTATTAGTTACCATAGAGATAAGGAACTTTTCTCTCTCTGAATTGCAGACACTTTCACGGCTCACTCGCGTACTCTAGTCTAATATCTCTATGGTTTAAACTGAAATGTTTTAAATGTGGACTTCAAATTAAAGGTATTCTGACTGCCTACTATAACACCTTCAAGAAAAAAATTGTTTAATGTATAGTCCGTGTTAATTAACATAATTTTATGCGAGACATTTATTTTAACAAGTCCAGCCAAATTCTAAGAATTAGAAAACATATACTGTTAAGTTTTTATAAATAAATTGTTAACTTTTACCTGTACAACAAAAAATAATACACAAGTGTTTCCCTCCTTAAATAGATTTATAACCCTTAACTAACCACAACATAAACAATTTGATGCACTTAACAAGTTCAAGTTTACAGTTTGAACAATACAACTTGCACTTATTTAAAACTGTGGTACTAGTGAAAATAATTATCGTTTAAACGCGTCGATGCGATTCCTTTTCCAAAATTCGACATTCGATCAGAAAACGAGCGTTATTAGATCGAATATAGCGAATTTTGAATTCTGTTAAGTTTTGCCCGCCGAATGTTCCGTACCAGGGATATTGGTTTTTAATTGATATCTGCAAACGCAGATGCAGATTTTTTGACGCCCACATCTGAAAATGTGGATGTGGAATAATAACAAGAATAAAATTATTTTTAACAATGGGCGTCACTTGATTGGTAAATATTAAATTTTCGTGAAAATAAGTCAATGGGCACTGGCACTATTGACGTCGGTCGGATAACGGGACCTAGGAGTTCGACCAAAATTTCTCGACGTTTCATTGTCTCCTGAACAATTGGGCACCGATTTTAAAAATGTTATGTGTGTGTGTATGAGCACTATAATTCTCGACAGACGTAATCGATTTAAATGAAATTTGATCTACAAGTCAGAATCCATCACCGCACGAAGCCTATTTAAAATGAGCTCAATCGGCTCTTTCTAAGGGTGGTTTTTAGGAATTGTAAAATGTTTGAGGACTCAAAAATACCGAAAAAAAATATCTCAGTATCATTTCATAATTGAAATTTAAACCTTTCGTAAAGATTAAAATGTGCTGCTAAAATACTGATAAAATTGGCCTGACAGGACCGGACTTGTAAATTTAATAAAAATGCATTTTTTATGCATACGGATGGTCAAACGAGTGGTCCCATCAGGATTAAATTTTTTGACGTGATAACGTCTTATAAATTGATGAAACACCGGCTACACGCACGAAAAAGTGTCACGTTCCGCCTGAGTCTGAGCGTGCAAGCGATAGAGAGGCACGATCGGCCCAAGCGTCGGCTTGTACGCATTTCTCTCTCTTCTCGCGTGACGTCAGAGAGTTCATCAATGTTTCTTTATGACGCTATCACGTAAAACTATCGTCCGTAAACCAACTTTACAGACAACCATTTTTTTTTCGTTTTTGATGTACCTACAGAACGTCAAAAATGACAATTTCTCATATTCTGTGAAGCACAAACAGACGAATTATACTATTCGAACTGTAAATGTGTATGTTGCACTAACAGAATCGTTTTGTGAACCCTAACCACATTTAACAAACCAAATAAATTAGTTTAACCGCCTCCTATAAATGCCGGAACGTATTAGATTGTGTGTCGCTTTAAAGTTTCTATATGAAAGTTAAGGCCACTGGAAAGTTACAATGTGGACGCACTGAACATTCTTTGAAACCGATCAATTTTACGGATCATTGATTTAAAACGTTTGTTAGAGAGGGTGGATGAGACCATGTGTTAAAATTACTACCTTATTTACTTGTTGGTTTCCTATTGTGCATGCGTAAAGCATTATTATTATTATTTTGAAGTTTAAAATATACAATTACGTACTTACCAATTAAATGATATGTCTAAAAGCCTATTAGCAAAATAAATCAGTAGTTTTTAAAACGTCCAATTACGATCTTCGCTTTTTTACGACTAACTAGCTGCGGCTCAGTCTGGTTTGCGTGTGTTGCTGTCACGTTCAACAGATGGCGCACCTATTGCCTTAAAATATTTCGTATAGCGTATGTTGCTTTTACGTCCAACAGACGGTGCTTCCATTACCGTAAAATATTTAGTGTAGCGTGTGTTGCTTTAACGTCCAAAACTGGCCTCACTGTAAGTGTTTGTCTGTCATTTGTTTTTTTTTTTTATAACCTACTATTAAAAGTGACTTTTGCTCGCAAGTGAACTGTTGAACATTTTGAAAATGAAGTGTAAAGCAACTACCAAAAAAAAATAATCTATATACCTCGTGCGTAATAGTATTACGGCTCGTGTGACTATTGAAATTCGCTGACACTCGTTTTAAGCAGAATAACACCTCTTGTCGTAATATAACCCATTACGGTACTTGATATGCAAACTAATATCGTATCGGGTATGATTAATTTATAGAACAGATGACGCGTTTGTGAAAAATACTATTTATAAGTCAACTTTTGAAATATTACATTCTCGTTGTCGTATTTGTATGACATTTTGGCTGGTAAATAATAATATAGAGTATCATTTAAATATAGATTCGGTTTCGTATATTAAAATTGAGCTCACGTCATAGATATAATGTTTCGTTTGGTAGAAATCGATAAAAAGGTGTGTTTTGTCGACACGCGTATCCAAAAATAAATGAATGCATGAGTCAATGAGTCAAAGTCGACTGAACAAGCGTATATGTCTGTATCGATTAGACTAATTGAAAACTTTCGGTTTTCAGGAAAATTATATTATATGTGTAAAAAACCTAGCCTCATTATCTCAAAAGTCGCTGACGAAACTTATTGGTCGATTTTCGATCATCTGTCAATGAACTTGATTAACGGAATTAGCAACAGATTTTTAAATTTAGTGATATTTTGAGATTAAAATTAAATAGAAACTAAGTGTTAGAAATTCGGCCGTAATTCATAAAATTTTTAAGCTTCTTCTGAATCGATTTTACCTGTGTTAATTCGTACGCATCGTGGAAACATATATTGTGCACTTATCCTCATTAAAAAGAAGAGAACGATGTATGTTTCATCACAATGTGTGCGAAGTAACACACTCAAATCGGTACCACGACTTTTTTCCTTCCCGTATTTGTATATATAAGACTTATACAGCGTGTCCACGCAAGTTCTTTACAAATGGATTTTTTTTTATTAAATATTGGAGCAAAAATTTTTTTCTGTGGAAAAGTTCTGCTTCGTCCAAAACCTCTAAAACACCAAAGAAAATTTTTGTCGGCCTAAAGTTATACGACGGAAATCAAAAAGTTTTATTTTACTAAAGCCAGATCACCTGATTTGACACCCCTAGATTATTTCCTCTGGGGCTATCTAAAGAAAATGGTGTACTCTGAAAGACCTTTTCAAGATATTGATCAATTGGAAAGGATTATCACCGAAAAAATCCATCAAATTCCTTCTACAATGATTCGAAATGCAGTGACGGATTTTGGAAGGAGAACCGTTCTTTGTATGGAGAGAGATGGAGGATATGTTGAATTCTGATTTATAATTCTGAATAAATAATTACTTAGAAGTTAGTTATGTTATTATTTTGAATTAAATTTGATTATGTAACTAATTTTACGAAAATCTTGAATAGGTATCACAGATAATTTTTTTTTTAGACAAATAAAACTTTTTGATTTCCCTCGTATAACTTTAGGCCGAAGAAAATTTTCTTTGGTGTTTTAGTGGTTTTGGACGAAGCAGAACTTTTCCATAGAAAAACATTTTTGCTTCAATAATTAACAAAAAAAATTCCATTTGTAAAAAACTTCCGTGGACACGCTGTATACGGATTTTTAAATGGTACTGCATACCTATTATAAGCTTGGATAAATAAAATTCAAATCTTATGCGACAAAAAAATATTTTTAAAATAGCCAGCAGAAAAAATTGACGCAAAAGGAAATTCAAATAATGCGGAGGGATGTCATATATTATTTGTAGTTGCGAATTGCAACACAGTACCTTTTTAATCTTTGAATTCTATTCAGGATTTAAGTGGTTTCTTGACAATTTCCGCTTGAATAAAATACAACAAAATATATTATCCTTAAAATCCCATTAGATCTGTTTGTCAAACTATTTGCCGGGCATAATGTATAGAACCGATATTGATTTTATATTGTTAATCCGGAATTGGATGTTTATCGATAATAATTCGAGCAGAAATTCAGTTCATTATTAAAATTATAAGTTACAAATCGTAAACTATTTTATTTTTGCAAGAATATTGTGAAAGTACCTATCAATTTATTTCTTTGTTGGCAAACTATTTCAAATTTTCAAATAGCATAATAAATGAGAAAGTATACTTTGAAATTGTAGTTATTTTTGCATGAAATTGTTCAAATTTAATTTGTTCAGTTATACAAAATGGAAAGTTATATTGAAAACTACTTAATTAGTGCGTAATGAGATAATTCAGAAATTTTAATGTTAATTTCAATCCGGGAGCAATTTATTTTAATTTGTGGACATTAAAACCAGTTCAACATGTTTACAAAACTAACTAGATATAGAAGTCTATACTATTAGTTTTTTGTGTTTTAAAACTTCTTCATATATTTGCTTGTAATTCAGAAGTTTAAAGTTAGTTTAAACGTCGAATATTCTACTTTTAGTTTTTTTAAACATGTGGAGTATTTAATACAAGTATTTTAATTCTCGCAATACACTGACTTTATGGTTAAACTGCACCGAACGCGGAAATTTTCAGAAAAATACTCTGGAATTGAAAAATTGTTAGTCTGTTTTCAAGAATATCTTAATTTTAAATTTTCAGTCATCCGTGAACTAGCTTATTTAGGGGAGAAGAGGGAAATAAACTAACTGGCGATTCCTTAAAAAATTCGTGTTTAAATTTGATTTCAATTTAATGTTTTGAATTTTTATAGACTTTGTGGCCGAGAAAATATTGTCGGTGGGAATCCAGCAACCCAGTCACTAATATTATTAAAAAACGACTTTTCAGATCTTATAAACATAAATATCACAAACAAATTCTAATTGATTAAAATCAATAAGACGATAGTAAATACAAACACCTGTAGGGAACATTCTTGTCAAATGAGTATTGTTCAATTAACTATGATAGCGCATTTCAAACAGGTAAACAGATTTTTAGTTACTAATTTACATATTTATTTTCGACAAAACGTAATTAGCCCGGAGGAGAAATGCAAAACGTTCCACTAGTCCGGTCACATCACGAACTGTCACCTAATTTGAAGGCTACAATAATTTATGTCTGTCTAGACAAATGACATTTTGTTGATTTTCTGGTTTTGTCAATCTCTTACATACACATATATGGGAAGTATACATATATTAACTTTCCCATTATGTCATAAATATGTAAACTTACCGCATTAAAAGCCAATTATTGTGTAGTCAGAGAAATTCCATTGCGTTTTTTCGTTTTTATTTGATCGACCATCTACAATCATTTACTACTTTATCGAATAAAGTAAACAGTCAAAAATTATATTCATTAGATCTTGTAAGAATAGTTTCTGTATCTAAAATGTTATAACAAGGGCCAGCGAGTTTTAACAGACACGTGAGTCATATAATATTTGAGATACATACTACAAGAGTTGCTTTTTAAAAGGGTGAGTTGAAGCGATTATTTCGACTCTATAAATTTAACATACTGTTAGTATTAGGGGTTAGTCTCGTAACGCCGGACGGAACCTAGCGCCGCACACTCGCACTATCTCAAAAAATCATGACGCGTTCGATTTAAAAATCTGTCAAAGGATCGGGTGGAACGTATCGATACAGGGTCACGGTTTGCCAGTAAGGCGAACTGCCATGGTGGGAGGGGTCTATTTCTGTTTTTTTGACGGGAAAAAATTCCAAGTAGGTACTATATGTAAAAAATGACGAATTTGACATTAGATTGGACCAAATTCATTTTGATGCATTTGTAATTGATCTTGATTTGCTTGGGACACTCAAAACAAATAATAAAATAAAATATTAATTAACACTTTTGAAGAAACAAAGTCACAAGCTCGGTGAACGTGCAGTATATAATAGATAAATTTTAATGCAGAATCATAATAATCTCTACACATTGGATTGGATGAAACCTTGACATTGAAAACTATTGAATGAATAGTTGTTTAAAATCTTGTAAGAATAATTTATAACTTTATTAGCAATACTGTGAGTCAATAAATGTTGAACTGAATATAACTTTCACGCGATAAATTATATAATATCACGTTTAAAAATTATAATTAATGTAAATCAGAAAAAAACCTTGACAATGTGAAGAAATGATATTATATAAATAGATTTATATTAAAAATGAATGTAATTATCATAATTTGCAATTAAAAAAGAACACTGATTTGCATTTATTGTAAATAATTTATTAATTCAATTCGTAACTCAAATGATCAAAATGTACAATATAAAACTATATAATCATTAATTAATCATTTTCATTCAAATGTTTATCTATAATAATTAATTAAACATCGCTTAAAGCTGTTTTCACATTGTCATAAAATTTCACACTTTTGCCAGTGACTTTACACGAAACACGCTGTATTTGGTACAATATTGTGTCCCCTGTCGCAGTTTGCAACTATTTGACCTAGAAACAAGTTTAGTATACTTCGTATATATCTTTACGTCAAATAAGTTCCATCAAAATTGATCCAGTAAGATAAACACCTCAAAAACAAAACAATAGTTTTTTTTTTAAACCTAATCATGACGTACTTTATTGTCGCTGTTATTCAGCTGTTAAATAAGATACGATTGTGTTTTTTTTTCCTGAAACAACATAACATCTACTTTAACGACGTGTTCTACCGCACCTTTTTTAATCGAATAGCAGTGATACAGTATCAAAACGCATTTGGATAATGACACTGTGGCAGTCCAATGTGTTTCTGTAATTTGTCAGAGCCGGGCGACAAGAAGAAGAACTACAAACCACTAAATCCAAATTACCAACGCACCTAACACAATCAGCCAATACCCTGTGTAATCGAACAGTACACATAATGCAATGGTTGCTATCAATGGAGACGTTAATATCATCAAATGCATTGACATTGCAACGCTATAGCATTCTATAAAGTCTGAACCAGATGCAATGAAGAAATATGAATTTCTCTAAACGTTATTACAAAAAATTTTCAATAGTATATAAGTTTAACTCAGCCGCCGCGATAACGAATGATTTGGATTTGCATTGTAACTTCAACAATGAGTGTTTCATAATAATAAATGATAGAAAATTATAGTAATCTATTTTAAGATTTTGAAGTATGTTTTCTTCTTTAAGTATGCACAATTTTTAAATCGGGGCATCCTTTCAGGAATTTATCTGTTCTGATATTATAAAGAAGAAAGCGGGTGATCTTAGGAACCGATTTGAAAAAATAGTTCACTGTTAAAGATTTGAGACAAAAAAAAAGATGAACGATGGGTGAAAATGTAAAACGATTCGAGGATTCCGCAGTCGATTTCTGAGCTAAATTGTAGAACGCTGCCCTAACTACAAGAGATGAAAAATTATATGTAATTTGTTGCTCGTTATAGTTTCCAAATCAAAACTTCCCCGGCCAAATGCGATCCGAAAGCTAGTATTCTACATATTTCAGTCATGATCTTGTCACATTTCATCTGGTAAATGTACAATGCATCATTTCCAACAACTGCACATTCCAGTTTGGAGCATTAGTGGACATTGGTAACGGTTATATATCGATGCGATCCAGCATGTCTAATTTAACTCATGTCCATTCTGCGGCGTGAATGGGTCAGATCAGATCAGCTATGTCGTGTGTCCGATGTGACCCAATTATCTGACACAGATAATATTATTGCTGGACCATTAATGCGTTTCTGTTGTAACACAACGGTGTGATTGTTCCATTGTCTGCGTGTATGCGAAAACGCAGCTGTATTGATTGATCAGAATTGACTATGCTATTGTTCCAAAACAGTTCGAACAATTGACTGATTAACCACTAGCACACGACCGAATACTGACCATACTGACTGGTACCTCTACAAATGTTACTTGTTGACAAAGTCTGTGATATATTAACTTAAACCTGGAGCTAGCGGTGAGGGTTATTAGTCTTCTAGTTGGAAAACTTTAACAAATCTTGGAGTGGATAGTAAATTAATTGAAGTTTTTCATGGTTTCCTCTAATGTCTCCAAATGACTGATCCTTATCCAAATTTAGTACCGATAATCTTTATGAATCTTCTTATTTAATTCTAGTGGTGAAGATTATTAGTCTTCGATTTGGAAACTTTTAAATAAACAAATCATCACGTGGATAAATTAATTGGAGTTTTTCATGATTTCCTTCTAATGTCTTAAGATGACTGATCCTTATCCAAAATCATTACCAATAACCTTTACGAATCTTCTTATTTAATGCTAGTGGTGAGGACTATTAGTCTTCTATTTGGAAAACTTGAAATTAACAAAATATGGCGTGGATAAATACTTGGAGTTTTTCATGGTTCCTCCTAATGTTTCCAGATGACTGATCCTTATCCAAACCCATAACCGATATACTTTACGATTCTTCTTGTTTATTTCTGTATTATTCCTTTGCCATTTACAATAAATAAATCCTTAAAACCCAAAAAATATACTTGTCTTGAATTTGATTATATACTTTGAACAGTGTCTACTAAAAAGACGCGCCTTTATGAGCTACTGACTTTAGTTTTGAAGCATGAACTTTTACAATGAAAATATGTTGAAAACTTGTGAATTTTGAAAGCCATTGCACATGGATCACTTCGTGGCGCCACATATTAACGCCATGACGTGAGATTTTTCAGCGGAACATTAAAGCTGGAGTCACGTGCAATTACCATGATGCTACGCACTGGCGACAGTGACTTCACACAGTGGTCCGTATGCAAAAATATTTATATCTGCTATAACTTATAAACGTATCTACGTAATTCTTTTACTAATGCATGTCGCCGATAGAACATTTTTTGCATGAAATCATTTATAATTGAATCACAAAAACATATAAAAAGTAGTCTAAAGGCCGCTGCACACGAGGATGATTTCGCCGTTCGATTCGCTGCTTGATTTCTCTGCTTGATTGTTAACAAAAGTACCTAGACGTTTATTGTCTCAGAACAGAACACACGCCATGTTTGTTTATAACGTTTGCGTATGTCGACCATGTGATAATATACTTTTTTCTGATTAGTTAATGCTCAAAGGCAGTAGAGAATCAAAGACGAAAAGTAGGCCCCAGTTCTAATTCTGAAATCCAATCTCTGATCAAGCAACGGAGTCCTCATTGACATCATTTTCATCCTCGCAGCCAGCACAAGCCCCAGCAGCGAATCAGAGGCAAAACCAACTTAGTGTGCAGCGGCTTTAACACGATTTTATACAGTTTACCTGTCGTAGCTTTGTCTGTTTGTTGGCAAGCACTGATCTGCAAGCCATAATTAATAATGGCTTTGAATATTATGCTACTATTTTAGTGGTTGATTTTGGAACGCATGTAAACAGTATTAATAAAATCGTAGTACATTAACTGTGGCGTGTTAACGAATTGTATGCAATTCATTGTTCATCCCCAAGATAACTCTGATAATAAATTCAAACACACATAAAACTGCGTTTTTGTTTTTTATAAAAAGAGCTGCTTTATTGAGATCCTAAAAGAATTAAAGATATAACAGCAATATTATATTTATTGTTGCACTAGTGTTGTATGAAAAACAAAAGTACGCGACGTAACCAATCCAACAGTAATTTTTTATAAACTATCTAGGTATCGGTTACTATTTGAAGTAGGTACATGTAAGACAATAGCAGGCGTGATAAGTAATTTTACCAATTTAAGCCATATAAACGTGAAACTTGTTTCACAAATTAACTGTCAATAATGTTAATAATTATATACTGAATATGGAGTAGAAGGTACGTGAAAAAATACCATATAAGTACCTATATGACTTGTGAGGCTGTTGAAACTCGCTAATGCTCGTTTCAACAACTCGACAGCAATAAACCCCATTACGCAACTAGATATGTACAATCTACTATATTGTACATTTCGGGTTGCTAAGATTAGGCCAAATCCAAAAGTCAGTTCAGTATTTTAGAATCTCAATATAAGTGTAAATTAATGTCCTTTGTAGGGACACTCTGTACCTACTTATATAATTTTATTTATGTTAAATAAAAATCCAATAATTATAATAAATCCACCCTTCGAGAAAATTAAAAATATAACTTCTGTGTTGCATGTTTTGACTGTTCTAATGCTTCATTTACAACGGTGTTAAATTATCGAAAATAACTTAGTACCTAACTCCATATTTAACTGGGTACGATATGTTGATTTGAATAAAGCTTTATGCCGGTCATTTGCATGATATAAAAATGAACTAGTTTTTAATTAGTTTATTTAAATGCTTTTACGATATTATACTATTTTTCTGTCTGGAAAAGTGTTAAAGTTAAAATTTATTCGATATTGTTGTGTTTTGGCGTTTACGTATTATAGGTTAGAATGAAGAGCTTAATAGTTTAAGTAAATTATACTTGTTCGGAAGTAACCAAACGGTTTCTTACTGATAAATAAAATTATGCTTTTGATGGCAATAGACGAAAAAATAAATTGATTTTTTTTTAATTAATATTTTCAAAAGTTTTTACCTAGTTTATCCGAAAATATTTTAAAACAATACGTTGTTCGTAATATTGGCTTAAGAACAATAAAGAAAAATTAAAAAACTAGACGTATCTCACAAAAGTGTTTGATTTTCGAACAAATATAATTATTTTTTTATTGAAGCAAACTGTACATTTTAATAATTGTTTATAATTTTTTATGTGCAGAGGGAAGAGAATGCGTGAACTGTGGTGCTACCAGTACACCCCTGTGGCGACGAGACGGCACTGGACACTACCTTTGTAACGCCTGCGGCCTTTATTATAAAATGAATGGCCAAAATCGACCTCTCATCAAACCAAAACGACGACTGGTAAGTACCAAATCTATGAATAAACTTTTTTTTTATTTATATAAACAATTCTTATAATGTATTTTTATTAATATCGATCGAATCTATACTAATATATAAAGCTGAAGAGTTTGTTTGTTTGTTTGCACGCGCTAATCTCAGGAACTACTGGTTCAAATTGAAAATTTTTTTTTTGTTGGATAGCCCATTTATCGAGGAAGGCTATAGGCTATATAAAATCAGGCTACGACTATTAGGAGCGGAGCAGTAATGAAAAATGTTCCAAATGTATCTAAAAAATAAGCTTCTATTCAGGTGAAATGCACTAACTTAGTATACTCATATTAGCGATGTAAGAATACAACGCCGGCTAGCGCAATCGGTAGAGCACAAGGCTGTCAATACCAGGGTCGTGGGTTCGAGCCCTACGTTGGGCGAATGCATTTTTATTTTTTTTTTATTTTCTACATTGCTTTCTTCTAAGGCTTACATTAAAATTTATTTTAATTTTATTTAATTAATTAAAAAAAAATTATTAGTTAAAAAAAGTATAAATACTGCCTTTTATCGACAAAAAATTTTGAACGGTAACTCCGATCATCATGAAATTTGGACACAACATTCATCTCGGTAAACTAATATGAATGTGTGTACTCATGTTCCTCCCTTCCCCATTCGTTCTTTTACACCCGGGTGAAACCGGACGGGACCGCTAGTTATAAATACTTGAGTCGAATTAGTCCCGACATATTGGAAATACATGAGTCCTACTTTATTTGGTAACACGGAAAACAACCGAGTCACTGAGAAATTTCGAATCGTATTGCAAATCCAAACTCAGACGACTCTCTTTATCAACGAAACAGATACAATATTTTAAAAAATTTCACCTTCTAAAGTGTACGGAACCTAGACCGTAAATGCAACGTTGCCAGTTTTATCGAAAACAAAACACAGTGTAGATGCGAGTCAATTAAACAGTAGTGTCACAGTGCAAAATCTGTGTTATTCTATTCCCCGGCTTCTATGCCACTGGCGGCATCTCGTGTGTTGATTACAAAGCTCGATCACAATCTAATCTAGCATCTGTGTTCGCGACGACGTTGTTGTCTCGTGCAGACTGTTTTACACATAAAAAGTCGTTGCATGCTCAAAAAGGCACAGTTTATAATAAAAATACAAATTAAGATAACACACAAAATGAATAGTCGTTTTTAACGCTTTCCGCTTCGGGCCTCGTCGACATAAGTAGCTTCGGTGAGGAGCAATCATCTATTCGAGCATATAAATAAACGAATTAGCGAACGAAACGTACAGTTCAGACGAAACAATTTGGCACCTAAAGTATCTCCTTAATTAGAATTATGTCATATTTCACGCGCTAAAGTTTAATCGGATTGTTTTGTTGCTTTGCCGCTCTGTAAAGTTTGGTATTTTAATGTAGAAATTAAAAATATGCAAAAATTCGATACTGTAAAGTGTAAGTAAACCAGTATTGCGGGAATTAAGAACCAATAAAATGCAAATAATCATACATTTATTAAATGTTACGTAAATACATACCTACTGCTTTTTTTCTTATAAAGTTATAATATTACAAAATATATTTATAAAAAACGAACAAAACAAAGAATAAAAAATAAATACTTTGAAATTTAATCTATTAATAAAATATTAAAGATAAGAAATATTTTTTTTAAACCAATTTTTCTTGTTTTCTCTCTATTGTCACTTTTGTGCTAAAAAAATGTTAAGAACTCTGTATTATATAATATTTCACATTTCTACACAAACATGAAGTTATAAAAAATTGTGCAGAAAAAAAAATAAAATAATGCGGAGCACTTTTTCATACGATTCAATTTATGGCACGGAGTCAAAAAAGAGAAGTGAATAATAATTCATAACCCTGTGTCAGACACCATCCGAGTACATTATTATATTTTTTTCAATTCATTTCTTTACATCTATTGTATTCACTATATTATCTGTATCTATGATTATTATCACCTATATTTCAACTTCGTAGACAACAAGAGAATAACATTCTGTGCCTTCAGCGACATATTGTAATAGATGAAGCGATCTTTAAGTAATTGTTACTTACGGTTTAGAATCGTCTGTAATGTAACAGTAGCTTTACATTGTAACTATTCGACGAATATATTATAGGTCTTTATCTATTTTTTTCAATCTCGAGACCTCCAAATAAAACTGCGTTTTCGAAATCATCTTTAGTCAAGACTATAGAGACTCATGAAAAGTTTACTGTAGTCTTTGTGGTTTTATTACTATTGTTGAGAGGGCTACAATCAATAGAAGAAAGCAGAAGAAATGCAAAAATTCTTACATATTTATATGTTTATACTTTATAGAAACTATTTTTTCATTTTGACTTTATTTCTTTTTTTCAATTATTTAGAAAATCTCAACTCTCCGAATCATTTGTATGTAAAAGAATTTCCGGAAACACAAACTATACCCTTTTGCTTGATATTGTACCTATATAACGACAATAAAATACACAAAATTAACACTATAATGTAGAAAATCTCAATCGTAATGTTGAAAAAAAGACCTCTGAAAAACGAAGTAGTTATTCTGTAAAACTGAGAAGCGCTGGTCTAAACCAGGGCTTCTCAACCTTTTTTCTTCGCGTCACCTAAAACACATTTAATAATAATTATTATTATTGAAAAAAATAGGTTGAATAAAAACTTATGAAAATAGTTTATTTCATAGCATAAGTATTTTTTTCCACAAAATTTCACCAAGCACTCGGGGCCCCTCGAAATACATTGGCGGCCTCTGGCGACGTCGCGGCTTTAGACCATATTTTTGAAAAGTATTGTAGAGTAGTCGGCCGGTCCTTTTAGAATATGTTACAGAAAAAAATCGCAAATAAAATGAATTGTTTCAAGCGTTTTTTTAACCATTTAACACTCCGTCAAAAACGTATGTGTGCAGCGGGTTACCACTCGATGGGGGACTTTTTCAAAGTTATTAAGAACGATGAAATTAACGACTTTTTTCCTGATTTTTTATTCGTATATCGCAACAATTATTAATTATCAACAATGCGTGTAAACTTATAGCTTAAGCTTGTACTTTCATAGCCCACATTTACTGACAGGTCGACCTCCAACAATGTTTGCGAGTATGATCTACATAATTTCTTTGCAATATGTTATTTGTGATTATGTTGTTAGCTATAATCAGCCAGACTCAAGCTAAATTAAATTATATATGTGTAAAATATAAATTTATTTACAAATATACTGATAGAATGTTACTAAGCTTCCATGTGTATACATTTAATACAGTTATAATAATTCCATATATGCTCTAGTTTGCCATACAGAGTGTTTGCGGAATAATTACATATTACAAGTTAGCTCAAAACAAATATAATTGTAAAAATTAATTATTGTACATTTGAGTTGCTTCAGCCACGAAACTATTTTTTACTCAAACCCTATTTCATTTTTGGCCATATTCACCGAACGTAAGTAGTTATTTATTCGGTTCATTTGTTCTTCAGGTAGCTATTCCTCCGAATAAATAGCGATAATTCAATTCACCAAGCATATTAATTTCCAAATTCTCGGGTGTAAATACTTATTCGCCTGATGAAACAATAATGGCCGTTACATACGTAACCTATAAAGTAATATATCTGCAGTTTGCTCTTGAGAATTTATTTATGTGTTGTTTATTAACCTTTTGTGAAGTGTATAGTTGTTAAACATTGAAGTTAATGGAAGTTTTGTGTGCAATTGTGTTAGGATAAAGCATTATTATTTTAATAAAATTTTTATGACGTTTACACTAACGCCATCAGTCTGATTTTTGGGTGAACATTAAAATATTTAACAAAAATACCAAGGCGTATAGTGTAGTGTGCATTTATTCTTCAACTAACTATTTTACCCGAGAATTTGGTTGGTGAATTGAAAGTAAATTTTATTGTAACGAATACATTTGTTCCAGGATTAGTAACTTAGATGAATATGGCCATTTGTCATATAAAAATTATCTGCCGTAAAATTTAAAATAATTATTTTTCGAGCTTGGTAATGGACGACCCAAAATTTCCGTACTGGAATCTCTGTACTTCTACAATAATTAATCGATTTTTTTTATCGACAATGCACTTTGAACACGCTGTATTCTTGGACTTATAACGTTGTCCAGTGAAAATAACAGCATTCAATTTCCTATACAAATACAGTCCCTGTTTATAATGAGTACTAACAAGGCACACACACACATACATGCACGTGAACAAGTCATAAATGCATGCAGTACGTAGCTATCAAATTCTCATAATTATATACATGTATGTTTGTAATATAGTTACTTGAATGAAGTTAAAATAACGCAACGCTAGACGAACCCAACATTGAACTTCTGTAATTCTTGCTGGTTTTGTGAAAAAAATGTGAGAGAAAAACGAAGTTGGAGACTTTTTTACCATGACATTTCCGAAAATAGGTATTCTACATCCATAGTGGGACAGTATAAAAAAAAATATTTTTGTTAAATTATTTCATCATTGGACAAATGAAAGAAAAAATGAGTTGTACACCATACAGACTCGGATAATGGCCATATTCATCGAAGTAGTTATTTATTCGGTTCATTTGTTCTTCAGGTAGCTATTTCTCCGAATAAATAACGTTAATTCAATTCACCAAACATGATTATGATCACTGCAGGTCCTTTAGCCAGGGTATAAATATTTATTCGCCTAATAAAATAATAATGACTGCCACATAGATCATAATACCTAACCTATAAACGAGGAGTATTATATCTACAGTTGCTCCTGTGTTGTTTATTAATCTTTTATGAAGTGTATAGTTGTAAAACATTAAAGTTAGTGAAAGTTTTGTGTGCAATTGGGTTAGAATAAAACATTATTATTTTGTGAGTGTTTTTTTTTTGACGTTTACACTAACGTCTTCGGTCGGACTTTTGGATGAACGTCAAAATATTCAACAAAGAGGGCAAGGCGTATAGTGCAGTATATATTTATTTTACAAGTAACTACATATTCTAACAGATATATTGCTTGGTGAATTGAAGGAATAAATTTATTCCAAGGTTAGTAACTTTTAATAGTGTTCGGTTAATATGGACATAAAAATCATGTAACTATGTCCTAAAATCGTTGGTTTATTTCGCATTCCGTTAATTGAGTCAACATTCGTTACTTTTATACCTACATGAAATTACCAGGTGTAGGCGCATTGGATATAGTTAGATATAGTTGAAACCTTATCATTAAATCGACATCTCTGATTCTCCGTCACTCTTGTGCACACGACCGTCCGATTCTTCACAGTGATGCTGTCCCACTCACACCCACGATATGATTACTACAACGGTTTATCGGCACATTCAATATTGAGAGGCAAAAACGTGACTTTATTGGAAGTCAATGATGTGTACTTTTTGTGTACGTATTTAATTTTTTTTCTTAGACGAAAGTGGTTTCTTTTACTTATACGCAGGCAGACAGCACAGTGCCGTACTGAGCCTAAATGACGCAACGTAAAATTATTTAAATTCGGTTCTGAAAACTAATTGATCGTCGAAAAACAAGACAATCTTAATGAAAAATTGAAGACAAGGCTTAAAAAATTTTTGACCGTGACGAAAAATAACAACACGCGACACAGACATGCGACAGCTGCGGATTTCATGAGCATTAATGGCAGTATCGAATAAATGTCCAAGGAATCAAAAGACAGAATATCGTTTTGTTGAACATTTTGACGTTCGCCAAAAAATCCGACCGATGGCGTTAGTGTAAACGTAAAAAAAAATTTCACAAAATAATTATGTTTTAACTTAACCCAATTGCTCACAAAAATTCCACTAGCTTTAATCTATAATCTATCTCGAAACAGGCGCTTGCGAATTCAGAAAGTATGGTGACAAATTTTTAGATTTTGTTCTGTTATTAAGAACTAGAGTTTTTAGTTTAACATTTTTTTTAAACTATGTTTAAAAGAACTTATTGGTGTTAAATTCAGACGCCGATTCTTAGAATTTAGTCCACTACTGACCATGTTCTGTCGACTTTATCAGACTGCCTGAAGGTATGAAGACGTTACTTTTAACCAGAAGTGTGTATAACTTTACAAACCGTGGACTTAATATAAATACAGGAGGGCGTTTTATGTTAGAAATCGTGTCCATCGTGATAATAATAAATTAAAAAAACGAAGATTTGTCATTGACAAAAATATTAGCTTTTTTTAAAGTACGACGTTTCGTCTAAAGATTTAGACTTTTTCAAGTACAAAAAGAAAATTATGAAAATTAACATTCATTACTTATCATATCAAAAATCGGTTTCTCGAAACTTAATTTCATTTACCCCAACCCCAGCTCAGGGTGCGGTGGTTTTTTATGTTTAATCGATGACCCTTCCCAAACCAAACAACTTTTATCTCTTGTAATTTTCTGCGCAAGGTCGTTGTTTAGGCATAAAAATTTAATAAAGTCTATATATAGGGAAACCGATTTTTGACATGCATTTTAGGAGTTGAGGGAGGCATTGGGTAAAAAATTGTTTCAAACCAATGTTGCATATTTTTTCTCGAAAAATCATAATTTGTGATAAAAAATAGGCGTTCCTATATATTATAAATGTCAAAGTCACCTTCATCCCTATGCAGGGGGGTTGGAGGTGGAGGTGGGTATTTATCTTCAAACGATGTCCCCCTTCAAACTAAACTACTTTTGTCTGAAACTTTTTTCCGAAAATTTTGCCCTGTCTCAATAATTTCCCATATAGATTAAAATGGATCGTCAGCCAATAATATTATGAAAGAACCCCGCAGAATCCTTATGGAAAATGACCCCTGGTCAAATTGTACCAAACTTTCCAAACTTATATATTATATATATAAGTTTGGAAAGTTTGGTACAATTTGACCGGGGGCCATTTTCCATAAGGATTCTGCGGGCTCTTTTGCCATTTCTCTCGTGTGGATTGCCAATAAGTTTCTTCTTCGCTTGATGTTTACGACCCGCAGGATAACTTGTTAGCCATACCTGTTCACACGTAGGTGTGTGTGAATCAACACAGAACACACACCTATATCGCCGTAATAACACGTCTATCTCATTTCATCACAGAATTCCTATATGCAAGGGGCGTTCTCTAGCGTTTATTAACTAGCTTCAACTACGGGTCATGCATGTCGCTATTTTTGTAGATTGGCTACGAAAATATTCGAAATTACAATCGGGATTGCTTGTATATGCGAAAACAGTACCTGCGTATTCGAGCACTGATTTTCTGGGTTCGTGCCTTAATGTAACATTGAAGTCTCCGGATAGCAGACGATACATCTTCGATGGGAATTATATATTATGATGTAATAAGTAAACTTTTCGAAAGGTGTTTACGGAACATTTGCGTAAAAAAACTATTTAATTAGTGGGTTATGTATCTATAGTGCACGAATTGTTATTTTTCGGTGAGTGTTGTCACAAAAGTCGTAAAATTATAATGCACGAAATCTATGTAGGTAGTATTTGCGTAAAAACAACTTGATTTTCAAAATGTTGCTTCACCGGCAGATAGCTAATGTTATAAGGAGTGATTTAGGCTATAAAGAAAAAAATTGATATTTATTACTGGCTGTTACCCGCGACTTCGTCCGCGTGGAATTTAACAAAAAAACGAGTGTGCTTTAGACCACACGACTGAAGTAAAACTTCTTCCTGCCATAATTTGTTATTATTCACCCGAAAATTCACAAAATATGAACTTTAAAATTAATTTACAATTTTATTCACTTTAAACGTAGAATATGTAATGTATTAAACAAAATAATTTATAAAATTGTTCAAGAACGAAATGAACAGTCTAAATGTAAGAAGAAAGAAATATAAACATAAAGATAAGTAGGTTTACAAAACTTTTTCTCTCACCCGATAGCGCCAGTGGCATGTAAATTATGTGTCATTCTATACCTATTGTTAGTACTGCTTATATTTTCGGCCACCTGATGGCGCCACTAGCCAGTGTAGTATTCGTCATCCTCTTTCTATCTCCCTCTCAACTTCCGTTCGCCTCGCCCGATCACACTTTCCGTAAATCTCTCGTCACAGCTTACTCCCCAAGTCAAGCGTGCGTAAAGAAGTTTTACTTCAAAAATGTTTGTTTGGTGTGTTTACGAAGACTTCCCTATTTGTAAATTCCACGCGGACGAAGTCGCGGGTAACAGCCAGTAATAAATATTAATCTTCTGTTTGCAAACGAATTCAGTGGCAACATTTACAACAATAATATGAAGAGGAGTCATACGTAGGTACATTATAATATACAGAAGAACTCCGTATGTTTATCGACTACACCTCTAGTCTTGAATAATTAACTATAAATACATCAATAAATTGTCCCGTGAAAGGTGCTAGTTAAGTTTTAAATATTTAACCTGATAATAAGATGTTCCCGCGCATGGATTTACATAATATGTAACCAGTGATGTGTATTTATGGGCACCTGTTTTCTGTTTGTGGTGTTAAACCATTGATTGATTCAATGTTTCTATTTTCACCCTGAAGACACGTATGATTAAAGTTGGTCCGTGTTCAATTTTTTACCCAAATTATTTACTGTGACTGAATTCTATACGATAATTCATTTTCGATCGTTGTCGTGTTAAAATTCTCTGCAAATTTTTTTTCATCGTGTCAAATTTTATTGTCGCTTTACAAACGTAAAGCCCGCTGCACACGAGGCTGGTATTATGTAACAACTCTTATTTTTCAAATCTTTGATTAACGTCTGATTAGAACTCTTCAATAAATAAAATTATCGACCAATTTTTCAGACAATATATTAACAAAAAATATCAATAATAGGTACATTTAACGTTTCGATCCGGATTTGGATCTTCTTCAGAACGGATCTAAAAATATAAAAAAATAATTAATAATTAGTTTCTATTTATTTTTAATGTAATTCGTGAACAATTTTTTAATATATAAATATTGAAAAAATAATAATTATTGATATTTTTTGTTAATATATTGTCTGAAAAATTGGTCGATAATTTTATTTATTGAAGAACTCTTATTTGTCTTAAATTCTTACATGGGGGTTTGGAGGAGGTCTTAATTGTTCTTACGTAAGGACGCAAAAGTAAGCAAAAATTAACGCTTCTATAAAAAGGTAACATATTAATATGAATCGATAATATCGATTCATATTTTAATTTTTTCTACTTTTTCTTTGCGATTTTGGTAGATACTGATCTTATGTAAGATTGGCTGGGGGAGTCGTATTTTTTCTTACGTAGAAGGGAATGGGGGATCAGAAACTGGTTACGTAATAAATGAACAGCTCCTTTTGCCGCTACATTGCTTGCTAGATTTGGCTGCTAGGTTTTTAGCGTGCTGTTACGCTGATTTTCGTGATGACTTTTATGTGTTCGCTTCACGCGATGCGTCTTTTGATGTAGATGTGTTTGGTGCGCGCGTAGTGACAGTTCAAATGTTAACAAAAGTGAACGTTTACTGTCTTTGAACAGAACACACACTGTGACGCCATATTTGTGGGCGTTTGCCACGTGACAAGATACTGTTTTCTGATTGGTTCTTGCTCAAAACAAGCACGAAAAATATAGCAACCGATTCTAATTTTAAAATCCGTCTTGTCAATTTTTTTGAAAAGACAGAAGCAATTGTAACGTGGAAACGTTGTCCGCATGCGATTGTCTATCGGGCAGTATGTGCGTGTTATTGAGTGATTGTGGGAGGAGTCCAGTGACAGCTCCGATGGACTTTACTAGTGTCGATGAGTCGGCGTGTGTGGAACATACATTATCTAATGTGTGAGCGGCCACTGGACTCTCTCAACTCTCTATACAATGTGTTCCGAAAAAAAAAATACGTGTGGCACTCGGGGACTGCCGCGGTAAAGCTATTGCATATTCTTTTTAGGTCTTTAAGTTTTTCTTCTCTATAAAACGAAAATAGCTAGGTATAAATAGTGTAATTACACACCAAAACAATTATTCATTCAAAAAATTTGAACAAAAAGAACGATATTAAGAGTTTGATCATAGAATTTCGCGCGATGTACATTTATATAGATATAATATCATATATACTTTCTCTGCACATAACCTAAATAATTTAGGTTATTTTTATAGCAATATTACCTATATATAAATTCATTTATACACAAATAAAGATAGAATCAGTTATGAGCAGTTATGCAGTTATGAGCACACAAACACCGTGCCGAAGTCTGCCGAACTGAAACGACGATAGACGATGTACGGCTGTCAACGCCGCACCGCTGTGCCGGTCGGGGTGTTAGGTTTTTTCGTTACGGAATTTCTTGATTCGGTCGCCGCGCTCAAAGCCCGCGATAGAAGCTATGCAATAGCTTAAAAACATTCTAACGCTGTAACTACCCATCGCCTCTTTAAATGACTGTTTAGCACTGTCCCTATAAAATATCTGCTTTACATCGATGTATACAGGCATGTAAAGTGACTCATTACGCACCAGTGCGTTAAAGCAAAACAATTTCGTAATAAATCAGTGCCAGTTGTTTTTCTTATAACCTATTAGAAGTAATGTTTGTTCACAAATGAACTGTCAAAAAATTTAAAAATTAATTGAAAAGCAGATATTTTAAAAATACTACATATAGCTCGTGCGTAATGATATTACGACTCGTGTGATTGTTGAAACATAATCTTACATTTTGTCGGAATATAAACTCATAACAGCGAAATTGATTCAATTTGTAAATAATTCACTTCGCGATATGACTCATATATATCTGAAAAAAGTACTAATCTTAGAATCAGGCAGGAATGAGGTTATTAAAATTGTTATACAAACACTTTATGTGGCTGCTGACAAAACAGACTAGGTCTCACTTCGCAATACTACTCACATACCCAGAAAAAATCCCTAAAACTGAACTAATAAAAAGAATGAAACGTAAATAGAATAGATTCTGCCAACAGTCTGTATCAGCTGTTGCAGTGTCCGTCAACAACGACAGACATTGTGTCTGTCTGTCTGTCGGCAGCTCGCCGTCACAATAAACACACCTCCATGTCATTAGTTAAGGTGCATCGCCGGCAAAATATATGACGGGTAATTAATTATTGGAACTATTCGCTATTAAGCTAACACGAAAGCATGTACCTCTATTCCCAAGTTTATAGTTTGCAAGTTGGTATAGACTCAAACATTGATGCTTATTCCTGGTATTTTAAACAAAGTACTTATAGTAACTGAACAACATATTTGGAAATAATAATAATATGTTCTTATTTTTCGTTAATGGATAATTGTTGATTTTAATAAAATGAGGTGAAATTGAAACATTAACATTTCTCAATTTTTACTGGCAAAATTATTTAAATATAATTTTTTTAAGTTTTCAGTGTCATTATTATTCTAGCTAAATTATTCTAATTATTATTTTTAATAATAAATAAAAAATATAATTGACACTGTCATCAGTTAGTAGATTAGAGCCTATATAAGAACTGAGGACACGTAATTGCTATATAAACGGTTTGCTCCCTACAATCTCGGCTATTTTCAAACCCTAGTATAAATTTAAACATCCTGAAACCATCGAAATATACAACGTTGATTCTTAACAACAATAATGCGACAATAAATTATTTATACACTAAAATGTTTTACGAATAAAATACAGACATATAAAAGTAAATGTAAAATGACATGATTTTGGGTCCAGTAACCCTTACAGTATTAACCGCCTAAAAGACCACGCACACATATCAAGCATGGACCAGAAAAGCCTGTTCGTGAAGGTACTCATGTTATTTAACGAAGTAGCGCACATTAGACCAGCATCTGCAACCAGCAAGGACCGTCACTCAGTCTTCTGCACTTTCTGCCTATAACAGTATTGGACCGATCTGGCGTGCTAGTGATGTGTCGTTTTCGTTAATTTGCATGAAAACTGCAAAATGGCTACCGCACATTACGAAACCTGCACTAAAATTTGCTGGTTTGCGCAACATCGTGTTGGTTGCTGGTTTGTGCTGGTTCATCCTTGACAATAGTGTGCACGATCTTTAAGAAAATAAAGTTTGTAATAAAATTATGGACCAATTTTGCAGACAATATATTAACAAAAATTATAATTAAATAATTGGTCGATAATATTATTTATTGAAGAGTAATCAGACGTTAAACAAAGATTTTAAAGTTTGTAATCTTATGAATTTGTTATTAGATATTATTTACAAGTAATCATAGCAAATTATTATCTCGTTAATGATTTAGTGATAAAATCGATATTGCAAATTAATTATTTTTTTCATAAGATTTTAATAAAAAAAATTACCAATTATAAATTGTCTATTTATTTTTCTATCAATAGATAATTACAAGTGCTTTGTAGAAGTACTGTGCAGGTAATGACTTTATAGTTCAATGTGATCATATTATAAACTTTGGATTAATTATAATAGTATTTAATTATACAGTAAACAAGTTATTAACTGGCAACAAGGTATAGAATAGCCAGCCGAGTGAAACGTGCTTTTATTGTTACATTCTAATGGGTCCCAACTAATCATGTGTTAATCTATGCCCCATACATCAAATCACTGTCAACATTTTGACGAAAACAATTAGTTTAATATATGTTCTATGTAACTTTTAAAATGCCATAATATACTTAATGTTACTTTTATATCAGCTATATTCTGCTAGAAGACTACCAATTAGTGATGGGAAAAATAACAGAAACAGTTATTTATTAACTGTTACTAAAAATGATAAACGAATAGTACTTACTCAAAAAATGTGGGTATTCTTCCTGGTTGACTGGTGATACGGTGATGCAATGTATAATTTTAACTAGTAACTTATTGGTGTTATTTTTTAAGAGTATTCGTCCCTGCAAATACCCCCTGCACCCTTCATCTCAAATCTTTTCCCCTCGCCTAAAAACGGTTCGCACTCTCCCGACGCTTTTTTTAAAGTTAGAGGGTTCTGGTAAACGTCAAATGAAAGACAAAGAATCAGACTACAGATCCTTCAGGCGAATTTTTTGAAAAACAGTTCCGCCTACGTGTGAAATATTACGTAACTTATTATTTTTTTCAAAAGGTTGTAAGTTTTTTCAGGAATTTTTTTTCAAAAAATTCGCCTGAAGGATCTGTAGTCTGATTCTTTGTCTTTCATTTGGCGTTTACCAGAACCCTCTAGCTTTGCAAATAGCGTCGGGAGAGCGCGAACCGTTTTTAGGCGAGGGGAAAAGATTTGAGATGAAGGGTGCAGGGGGTATTTGTAGGGACGAATACTCTCAATAGTTTTTTGTATCACAGGTATAAAATAGTAACACTACTACTAACAGTATCAACTAAGCTAACTGCAGACATTTAAAAATGTAGCGTTAGTTATTCAAATTAGTAATTTCAAAAAAATATCTACTGTCTAATAAAGTAAAAAAAATGAATTATCAGAGTAATCAACTGTTCAACATTTGGCAATTTGATTTGAAACTTGCAAATTATAGAGAAAACCTTATTTGCTGTGGTATACGTATACACGAGATGAGTAGCTAAAAAAGAGAACAATTCTCTATTGACTTGTTGCTAATAAAATACATCTGATAGTTAATCTTCCAATCTGGGTATTAACTTTGCATTATATTTTAATGTACTCTCCCACGTATTGACTTCGTCATTAGCAATCAATAAAAAGCAATCAATGGATGCTGTGATACCAGAAACCCGTTCCACTGACCCATAGAACTTGTGGAATTATTAATAACTACACATCTATATACCTATATAGTTATAAATCTTGCATCGGACTCAATAAATTATTGAACTTTCAACGCTACGCAATACCGACATGATTGGATTCATTTCCTTTACAAATATAAATGATAATAACTATTAATTATCTATACTAACTAATAACTGTGCGAGAATCTTATTAATTAGAGCTTTTCTTATTTTGTATTTTATTTATATTGCCGTATTGGGTTGAAAACCTGATCTACATTGTACAATTTAAATGTTTTGCCATGTATTTTGTTGAAATAGATCCGCTAATTGTTCCCAAAAACAACAGATTTAAAATTTGATGAAATCGACATTATTATTAGAATCAAGGTTTAAGAATATACTCGAGCTTGTAATGGCGTTGTTTATGTGGCGTGTCCATACTCCATACCTTCTCTTTTACAAGCCCCCAGTTTACCATTGCTCTAGACTTGTTGAAATACCAGTTGTATTACCATTTATTATTAAAAAAATAAACTGAAGTGCTAGGCCCAAATTCATTGAAACCACCAATAATTATTGGTGGTTTCAATGAATTACCATAGCGACATTTTTTGTCGAAACCATTGTCTTCGGAATTTATATAATGTTATAAATTCAGTAGTTTTATTCAATTTTAATAGTTTAATAAACAAATCTCCATTTTCTAAAACTGTTTTGTTTGACATAAATAAAACAAAGTATTTTTCATAACGAAAAAACCTAACAATTTTAAAGCAACCTGACCTCATTTTATTTATCAGATTTTGCAGTCGGCAATTCAGCTTTCCATCGAGCATATTATTTTTAGCGGCACAGTGAATATGCATATCATTGATCACAAGGTAAAGTGGCTTATGTCAGATTATTTGTTAAATAAAATGAATGATAATAGTGGATGAGTGGATTTCGGTAACGAATAATGATCCTATTTCCATTTTGCTGCTATAGAAACAAATTTCACTTCCAATAGGTACCTACAACGGGAACGTCATAAATGACAAATGGAACAAATGCACAAACATGTATACATTCTAAACCTAATCCCAAGCCTAGTTCAAACTTGTTCTGGGAGATTATTTCTGTAGATGTATTTTGAATGAATTATATAAATAAAAAATTGTCATCAGTAAAAAAAAAAACAACTCTTGCTAATTTAAGATTTGAACCTAAAAGGTTTGACATAAAAACAATTAACGATCACGGCTATCGGTTATCTTTGACTGAGAACCTAGAAACAAGTATACAAAATGCATCCCTTAACATGCATAATATACCGCATTGACGTACTATGTGCGCTTTGTTCCTATCGTCCTTTTCTCGTCTAAGCTATAATCATATGTGTGTGCTTTTGTTCCGTGACGCTCGATCGTTTTTTACAAGTTGACTGCCAATCCCGGGCCCGCCTTTAGCAGCATAGCTTCAAAAATATGTGCTGAAAAAAAGTCCATACAATATTTCACTTTTTTTTACTAATATAATATCATGAACTAATTAAATACTGAAATAGAAATTTGAATGTGAGTCACTTTATACCGTGAACACAGATATCTTTGTAATATAAATGTTACGAAATCCACATAACGACAAAAAATATGTAACGCTTATTATAATGTAGGAGTGAGAGTCAGCACAAAACAGCTGAATAAACCAGTTGTTAAAAATTCGTGATAACCTTAAGCTAGATTAATATTGTAACCTGTATCTGTGGAGCCCCTTGTTTACGAACGTGTAATAATTGTTGGTTAGCTCTGTTAACATTGTTTCGACTCAGAACTAACGCCTGTCCAAATGAATGATAGTAAAATTAAACGACCATCGAATATTTTTTTATTGTGATTGTAAAGTGTAACCTGTGGAATTACAGATGACTACCGCCTTCGGACCTGAATTTTATATTTTTGAAACCCAAATATTTTTTAGGGTGTTGGGTTTATTTATACTTTATAGGGTGTAATTAAGGTAGGTATATCTAGTGAAAAACTAAATTTAACATTTACAGAAAAACATATTTTTTTACGGTAATCATTAGCATATGATGTTTAACTACTTTTTAAGTTCAATTATAGTAAGGTTAACATAATAAAATTAAATAAATATCCGCACAAGAAAAATAAATTACATAATGAAAATACGTAAGTTATACTAAGTAATACATAATCAGAATGTACACTTTTTACCAGCTTTGCGTGAATCCCATGACTGCGGTCAACACTTGACTCGATATTTCTACCACCTACACCCACATAGTATTTCTTTGCTTTGTTTGGCATGCCTACATCTCAGATAAGCCCCAAGCACAATGAAATGTTTATATTTGATATTTAATTACGCTGACATAATGTCCATTGAAATGACCGCCAGGACTGAAGGGATTAAAATAATAGTAAACTTCGAAGACACGAGGTATACTTGTAGTCATGGGCGCCGACAGGGTTGATCCCAAGGCGTTGTTGCAGGCGAATTTTTGTTAAACAAGTTTTGTTTTTCGATATTAATATCGATACATTAAGTTTCCTATTTATTCAAAATAATTTGTTTTCTATATTGCAACTCCGGTATTTTTTCTTGACCTTCTCTTGGATGTTTTTTACATTTTTTTCTCCGTCTCTAATCCAGGAGGTGCAATCTCATCTCTTTGCGCCCTCTCCTCGCGGCGCCTTTGGGTATAATTATGACTTGGTATAGAAGTTTTGATTGAGGAAAATAATAGTGTCAGAGTGATCGGTACAAAGGTAAATTAATTGACGGAAGAATAGTATATTGTGCGACTAGTGAGAGAAGGAGAAGATTCCATGAGCGTAAAACACACGCGAGTGGAATATTCTCCTTCGATCAATAGTCGCACATAATACTTTATTCAACTAGCAGGAGTAATATGTAATCGGGGCCCTGATAAAAGAGGGAAAAATAATAAATCACTTCATTGATTGACGTACCACCGTCAGTGTATACACAAGATTGCCATGATTTCGCTGAATTGCGATGCTGTTTTCATATAAGTATACAATACCGCCTACCACGTTCCTATTGGTCCAGAAGCTACTTGCAGTTTTTTTCATTATTTAGCGCTTGGGCTTGCTACTGAGTTTCTATTGGTCCAGAAAATTCATTATTACACTAGTGAAGTAATACATTATTTCTCCCACGCCAGAAAATTCATTATTACACTAGTGAAGTAATATATTATTTCTCCCACGTTTAGCAGGGCCCCGAAATTACATATTACTCACGCGTGTTGAATAAAATCTGTTACAACGATTTATATTAATCGAATTTGTTTATTATATATAGAAAATAAGTATTTATTCAACACGCGTGAGTAATATGTAATTTCGGGGCCCTGCTAAACGTGGGAGAAATAATATATTACTTCACTAGTGTAATAATGAATTTTCTGGACCAATAGAAACTCAGTAGCAAGCCCAAGCGCTAAATAATGAAAAAAACTGCAAGTAGCTTCTGGACCAATAGGAACGTGGTAGGCGGTATTGTATACTTATATGAAAACAGCATCGCAATTCAGCGAAATCATGGCAATCTTGTGTATACACTGACGGTGGTACGTCAATCAATGAAGTGATTTATTATTTTTCCCTCTTTTATCAGGGCCCCGATTACATATTACTCCTGCTAGTTGAATAAAGTATTATGTGCGACTATTGATCGAAGGAGAATATTCCACTCGCGTGTGTTTTACCGCACTCGCTGCGCTCGTGCGGCAAATTTCACGCTCATGGAATCTTCTCCTTCTCTCACTAGTCGCACAATATACTATTGTGCAATCATTTTTTTGCGTATGGGCCTCGATACAACACGTTTTGATTTGATTTTGATGTAGGATAATTATAAACTAAACCAATGACTTAACAATGTGTCACAACCTGCTGCTTATGCTAGAGCCGGTGTATTAATTATACACAAGCAATTTATAAATATATCATTATTTAACCCACTCTGTTTATATACGAGCGCTGCAGAGAACATGATTTAATAATTTTCAATACAGTTGACGCTGTGAAATTACACACTGTCAAACTGTATAATAAACATTGTATTATTTAGGTACGCCGTATTTTACAGTACAGTAAAATTTTTAAAAAAGATCTAACGGTTAGTAACAGATCTGTTATGCTTCCTCCATTCTCGAAGTAGTTACTGGAACTCTGCAAGGTGAATATTTTTTAACTAAAACTTCTTTAGGCACGCTTGACTTGGGAAGTAAGCTAGTAAATGCCTGACGAAATCGTTTACGGAAGTGCATCATCGCGAACGATTTCGTTTACGGAAATGCATAATCGCGCTGCGTGATCGTTTGAGGCGAACGGTAGTTGAGAGGGAGATATAAGTTAGTAAAGTAAAAGTAAAACGTTTTTATTGTCATGTAGTATAAAAACAACTATATTACAGCTTGTTTGTTAAAGATGCCAGACCAAGGGATCTATAACTCTGACAATATTTAAATAAAAACGTTAATATATAGGAAAATAATTATAAAGATATAAGTTAGTGAAGATAGTAAGAGAGAGAGTTACGTTTCGTATATTGGAGGTTGAGAGGGAGATATAAGTTAGTGAGTGTGACAAACACGGAGCATTAATCGAAATTCTTTTTTATTTTGGACAACTCTTTGACGTTTAAAATGAAAACAATTATTTTTGTATCAAAAATACATTTAATCGAATTTTGCTGCATTTTGTGACGGGAAATAATGTAGGTTAGTTAATAAATCCTTTTAAATGTATTATAAATTATGCTTTTAAATATATATACATATTTTGCTTATTAATTAATCAAAAATTATGTTTTAAACATTTCGTCTTTGTAGATATGTGCTACAGAGTGAGGTTGTTTTGTGTTCGATAAACTTTGAGACGAACCGACTGCATATTATTGTTCGTTTATGAATTTAACATAAGCAAATTTGAGGTAGTTACGCATTATTCTTAATAAATATACTTAAAATAATTAGGGCAGGAAGAAGTTTTACTTCAGTCATGTGGTCTAAAGCTCACTCGCTTTTTTCTAAAGAAATATTTTGCTACTGCAGAGTTCGACTTAATAAAGAACGCTAAGCAGGACCGTTGCAAAAAAATGTTTGTATTTCGTTCATTCGTTGGTTTTAAATAACGAACACATCAGGTTGTTAGTTGTTTGTCCTTCGTTTGTTCAACATTTGTCCGGATTGAACCAGAAAAAAATTGGATTAACAACTCTTGCTGTGGTTCGTGTATGGTGCTGGTTTCGTTTCGATAGATCTATTGGTTGAAGAAGTTCTTTGCGTTTTGTTAGTGATTGAATCGTTAACCAGTTAACTTTAGAAAAATGTTTATTCGTTGACAAACGCTTACTAGCTCGTTGAATCAAAGTCCATCACTATCGAAGAATCTCGTTAGAGATTCTTTTCTGTGCTAAATGCCGACGAATCTCTGACAGATTCTTATACATTGATTTTGCCTCTCTCCCATATAACGCCGTGTATATGAGGCCAGTTTCCAAGCTTTATAGTTCTGTGACCACGTGATTTTCGTATCACCCATATAGTACTTCTTATACGACAATAATAGCAATAAACTGTGATAGCCTATACATTAGTAAAATTCACTGCCATAGAACGCTTTATAGCATTCAGATCTCACAATAGACCCAAGTTGTATAATATTATAAAAGCATTTTAAACCAAATAATATCACACGATGTGTCCGTCCGACAGTTGTGTGTGAGTCAAGACTCAAGACAAGTGATACGCTGACCGGTCCAGCTCGGTCTGTGCCAAGGAGAGACACATCGACGTCGGCTACCGGTCTTTATATGACATCGATTATACATTAAACACACGAATGTGTTCTCTCTACAGTACTGCGAATACAACCGTTCTCTATATATAAAGTGTAACCTCTTTATAACGAATCTCAAGGGATCAAGCATTTTTTTTTTGTTATAAAAAGTTTTCGTTATATGAAGGGAAGAGAGAAAAATAACCAAATTTAACCTAATTAATTTTTTCCAAACACATATTATAGTCTGTTAACTTTGCCTGACGTTTTTTGCTATGCCAATATTTGTTTTGTATTTTATTAAGTATCTTATGCATGCCTTGGGATGTGGTGGAATATCTTAATTAAACAATAGGAATTTTGGTGGCATCAAGTGCTTATTGAATAGTTGGTGATGGTTCAAAATCGTCCTCTTTACGTCTGTAAACAATTTTGCTGACACCTAAATATAAACATATTTCTTCGTAATAGAAAATGGCTGTTGCGCTATAAAGAGGGTATTAATGTATGGGTTTTAACCATAGAGATATTATACTAGAGTACGCGAGTGAGCCATGAAAGTGTCTGCTATTCAGAGAGAGAAAAGTTCCTTATCTCCATGGTAACTAATGATACAAAACAATGCTGATTTGAGTAAACATATATGTATAATGATACAGAACGTTTGCAGCGTTCTCTCTCTGAACGGCAGACACTTTCACTTATGGCAAGCAAACCCGCTAGCGTACTCTAGTACTTATATCTCTATGGTTTTAACGTAAACCAACCAAATTGTAAAAATTTCAACGTTATAGGGAGTTTTTCGTTAAAAAGAGGTTACACTGTATTTAAAAAAATAGTATTAAAAAAGTAACGGCTTATTTCTCGACGCTCATTTCATTAGCGTCGTCAGGGAACGATTTCGTAACAAACAAGATAAAAGTTTAAAAAATCTCCTGACGCATGGTTAAAAAAACTCGTTTTTTGTTAGTAGGGGAAAAATATTTTTAAAACATTGTGATAGTGTAGGATTTCCACCCACTAAAAACCCATTCCGAAACTGCTATTTTTATTTTCGAGCGACCACAGGATTGGAGAAAGTCTTGTAGTTGTGACAAAAATTAACTTCAAGATTTCAACGGATTTACTATTTAGATGTTTCACAATTCCTACCGAAAAAAGCATGTTTTGAATGTCTGTTCGTCTGTCCATATATGCGGAGACTTGAACCCTCACATTAGGGTAAAATCAGTGGTTAATGAGGTTCAACGATCAAGTAATTACAGTGCCGTACCATTATTTTTACATTCACTACACACAAAAACATGTTTTCTTTTTTTCATTATACAACTCCGTTTTGTTCATTTCTACACTTGAATCAATCAACTGCAAAGTTAATTACGTCAAACTATACTTTCATTGGACATTCGTCTGTCCAAAACTTGTATTAAATATCACATTTTTGATACCCATACTAATTCTGTAATTGTGATCGCCTTACGAGCGATATATTGTTATCCTTTACTAATTTCCCGTATATATTCTAAAGACGAACGAAGAAAGACGCTCAGTATACGTCTTCGTAAAGTTTGGTTAAGGAATACAATTTCACTGTTACCAAAATATCACACAGTAATGGATGGATAATAACACAGCAGGAATGGTAAGCCGTACAGCGTTTTAACATGTCTGAGAACAACGAATTTAATACGTGATATGTTGATACAATGAAACAGTATCACATGGTATCTATGTTCTTAATGGATATACTGAAAGTAATGTTTTAAGATGCGTTCACACTAATTAACAATTCAGTGTTATCGTCTTGTACGTTCATATACAGGTGATCCGCAACCAGTGACGGATCTCGAACTTCCATCAGTATAGATATAATTGTTTGGGCAGTGTATTCATATAGGTCCGATTTTCATATTATAATAGCTTGAGGTAAAAATACAGTAGAATCCGAATAGTACGACTCCGTTTATAACGGCCAACCGCTTTTAACGACGTAAATGCAACCTCAAGTTTGATTTTCATAAAACATACTGCGAAAGTATATCCGTTTAGTACGACTCCGGTTAAAGCGATCAACCGATTTCAGCGACTTAATTTATTAAAAGTTGTTCGGTTAGAACGACGCACATCTCAAAATGATTCATAATTTCAAGGGCAAATACTTGCATAATCTCGATGCACCCACTCCCTTCCTTCCCAGATGCACGCTGTTTTATTCCCGAGTAAATTCCATAGTATTTTTTCCCCTTTTGATGAATCACTGCGTTAACTTCGTGTCAACGCACGTCAAAATGAGATATTATTATATAAAATTTCATGCCGTTTTGTGCGTCGTCCGGTTAGTACGGCGGAATATAGCCGGTCCCTTAACAGTCGCTTTATCCGGATTCTACTGTATGATGCGTCCATATACTACGTAGCTCGGTCAAAAGGGGGGAAAGCTACGCTGAGCTACGTAATGGGGTAAGAGTCAAGCTACGCAATTCTCTTCATGTATTTTATTTGGCACAATGAAAATAATTTGCAGAATAAGTTGAATATATTATTTATTAATAAATAAAAGTAATATGTTTGAAAATAAATAAGGATAATAAAAAACTACGTTCCATGTCAACGTTAGGCTACATGGAGGAAGGGAGCGGTTCCAAAAGGGCTAAAATAAGACCACGTAGTTTATGGACAAACCCGAATTTATATGAAGCTATAACGGTTCGTCTACTCTCGCTATTCAAGTTTCAATTGTATTTTAAGCATACTATTAAAAGTGGCTACTAGATTAGAAAACACAGTTGCATTTGCGTGTTGTGCTAAAGGTGATTTATTTCAAATTTCATTAGCTCTGTAACAAATCATAATCGTATCGATGTATTGATACGCCATTTTAAAATCCAAATCATCTGAATAATAGAGGACCATGGATTTAATATAAAGTCTTACGACATTGTCTTTTCGAGGAAACAATCACATTCCATGTCATGCAAAACACAAAACGGTTCGTGGCGACATTAATACCCAAGAAATTCTGCCATTCCATACTTTTATTTGATTTCACCTACTATAATCAATAGAGGACAGGGTCTTATAGTAAAACATCAAGTTGTAGATTACAATATAGGTATATATATATAATTGGCCTACTGAACTCGCGGGTCCGTTGTCTCTGAACAAGACGCAAGTGCCCACGGCGCGGGGTACACCGCTAACGCCCATGATGTAACAATAAACAAAATCTATGACGTATACTTTATTTTAAACTAGAGTGACCTGTGCGAATTATTCGCACTAAATAAGTATAATAATTATCACTTTACAAAATTATTTTTTAAATGTGATTGCAGATATTCAATTCGTTTCTAATTTTGCACACTGCTTATAACGTTATTCTTTTCGTTGTATTACAATATGAAGCTCAAATGACAGATCGAAGAAATATTTTACTAAAATTGTCATATAGAGGCGCAAGTAACAAAAGCTTTGAGCTAAGCCGTCAGATGGCATCATGCAGCATTGCTGTGACGTTGTTCAGCGTTGCTCGCTGTTTCAAAATTAAAGCCGTTAGATGGCAGTATGCAGTATTGTGTCTGTTGTATTACAATATGAAGGTCAGATGACAGATCGAAGTGTTGATGTTGTTTCAAAATTAAAGCCGTCAAATGGCAGACGTTGTTCAACGTTGCTGTATTTTAATTAATTTACAAAAACAAAAGCAGTAATAAATTTTTTAGTTGTCGATGTCAGTTGAGCAAGCAATTAGGTATCTGTAAAATGATATATAATTTATGTGGAGAAATTGTGAGGTTTTTTCTAAAAAGGGAGGCAAACATATGATTGCCGCATCCAGTATCACTGTTAAAAATTAAAATAGGTAAGGTAAATCGTTTTTTTTTTTTGTGTAAAAGAAGCAATCAACTGACCTTGCAATTTTTTTACGCTAATATACCTCACATCAGATTATGTTGAACTTTTAAAAACGCTCAATTCCGCGCATAAAAAATTAGTTCGAAATTTCTGAAAATGTTATGTTGTGTGTATCTCTATAAGTATGGTGTCGCTGTACCGATATACGATCAACGAGATACGATCACAACATACCGATTTGGAAGTGATTCCGTATAGCTCGAACAACAATATTCTTCAGCCTTCTGCATTATCGGCTGAGATGAAAGCTTTCAGACTGTCATTTTTTTTATCGTACGCGCGTCACCATTATTAATCAGATAGTTATCTTTATCGTCTGATCTTGCTTAGAGCTTCCATATTCTTATATACACGGACATTGATAGAACCAATATAATATGTATTCGCAAATTATACAAAGATGTTTAGAATGTTCAAATACTAAAAAAAGGCAATAATGCGCTTGTCTTTTAAATTTTATTGGCGACAAATTGTTAGGTATAATTTATTCTTAAACTTTTTTTACAGCCAGTTCACGTTGTATAAGAAATTTCATTTACATTAAACGTTAAAATATTGTCATGATCAGAATTCATTGACTGGTATAATTACTTGTTAGACAAAATTATTTTACTTATTTTAGTTCCGTAGTTGAATACTTTAAGAAATATACTGACCTAATAAATCTATAAGCAAGCTTGTTAGACGTTGTTTTTTATTTCTTTCCGTTTGTTTATTCTCAGTAATAAAATTTAACTATTTATAACTAATAATCTGTGAAGACTTTGCTGGTATAGGTATATTTTGAATGATTTAGATAATTGTCTTCCATGAAATTAAAGGAATAACGAGGAGTGCAATTTTTCTTCCAAAAAGTGATGTGTAACATTATTTATTAATACTTACTTTACCCAACTTTTAGAAATGAATTCGCATAACAAACTATATAATATAGTTATTTATATTATAAATGTTTTTCTTTACACTGAATTTATAGAAGCAAGGTTGACAGCTGTATCTTTTTTTCCTTTTTCTCTGTCCCTCTTTCTAATACGCTGCAGCGTATGCGCCAACTGTAGGCCGCACCAAAGAATCATATAGTAAATTGAATAGTGTGCGCTTCTCTACTTCCTTAACGCATTTTTACTGTATTTACAAAATTACTGCCTATACTAAACACATAAAAACGCGAGTGTTTTAAGTAGTATATTTTCAGTTTTACCACCCTAAAACAATAAACAGTGATTTAAAGTGAAAAGAACAGTCAGTGACATTTAAACAATTGACCCACAAAAATCTAAACAAGATTTTCTACTATCTATACCGCGTTTTAGAATACACTCAGTCCCCGTTTTGCGTCAAAATATATTTCTTAAAAAATGTGCAAATTAATGATTGCAAATCGAATCATTCATTGAAATAATTACCGGATCAGAAATATCTTTAAAACGGGAAATACCTTATAAAAAGTAAAATATCACGTGAAATAGAATACACAATATAGAAACAGAAATACGATGTTAATTAATAACGACTCGCGTGGAAAAATCGAGATCACCGATGACATCAGAAATATTATTAAAACTGGAATTACCCCGAGTTTACAAAAATAACACAACAGGAGATTATTACAGTTCAGAGCAAAATTTAGTGTTCATTGTTTTAAAGATCTGACGTATAAGCGACGCAATTCGAGGTCTTGATGTAAAAATGCTTTAAGTAGGTCTAAGGTTTCCACCAATAAAATGTACAGCATATTTCGGTACAACCAGGCATTACAAAGGCAATAACATGACAGTGCCGTTGTACCATGGTCGCGGATGAAAGAACACCACACAGCCTGCCGTAGTTATAGTTACAATGTTCATACATAACAGAAGTAATATTATAGCAAAGGCGACCACACCTATACAAAACCAGTAGAGATTATACTGCAGCTGATGGATGCTGGGGCATGACTCGGGTGCTATAGTTTAAGGCTCGACTGTTCCCAGAAAAATCAGTAATCGGAGTCCGTTCAAATTTTGAGAGGGCATATAGAAGGAAGAACAAAGCTAGTCATCGACACTCAGATTCGAATAACCTCAAAAAAATCCGGAAAAAATTGATCTTCCTTTACGTCACAGTTACAAAGCAGGATGCACAATAAACCAACTTGGAACGACATACTGTACTTTTTGAAAACGCAAGAAAAACGAATTTTCCAAGTTGCGTTCATGGACACTCTCAAGAGTGTTATGTAAAACATTCACATTCGAATTAGATGACAGCTGCATGTAACCTCAAAAAAAACGGGAAAAAAACATTTTGCCTTTGCGTCACAGCTACAAAGCAGGATGCACAATAAACCAACTCGGCTTGGAACGACATAGAACAATCCATACTTTTTGAAAACGCAAGAACAAACGGATTTTCCACGTTGCATTCATCGACACTCTCAAGAGTGTTATGTAAAACATTCAGATTCGAATTAGATGACAGCTGTATATAACCTCAAAAAAAAAAACGGGAAAAAAACATTTTGCCTTTGCGTCACAGCTACAAAGCAGGATGCACATTAAATCAACTTGGCTTGGAACGATATGGAACAATCCCCTATTTTTTGAAAACGGAAGAATAAACGATTTTTCCACGTTGCATCCATCGACACTCTCAAGAGTGTTATGTAAAACATTCAGATTCGAATTAGATGACAGCTGCATGTAACCTCAAAAAAAAAATCCGGGAAAAATAGTATGTTACGTCACAAAAGCCGAAAGTTGAATTTTCGGCCGTGACGCGCAGGGCCGAGATTTCAACTTTTAAGGCCCGTGTGGTGTATAAGACTTTTCTTCATATCCGATTGAAAGTACGTACTTTCGTCAGCAGGGACGAAAGATTGAAATTTACTCCCAGTGAGAACGGCGGGAGGAAAAAATTTCTCATGCGTATTTATACTCGTAACTAGGGTTACCGCTGTCATTTAATATAATAAATAACAGGTAGTAAATGTCAAACTTTCGTCCCTGCTATAAGGGACGAAAGTACGTACTTTCGATCGAAGTATGAAGAAAATTACATTTTTCCTTTGCGTCGCAGCTACAAAGCAGGATGTACAGTAAATCAACTCGGCTTGGAACGACATCGAAGATTCTACACTTTTTGAAATCACAAGAGTAAACGAATGTACAAAACTTTGATTAATTATCAGTGAATATCTAAGATCTTGATCACTGTGTCTACCATGTACTATACAAATCATACTCAAATTAAGCGTTACCTTTTGAGCAATCCTGCTGTCTTTACAGCGCTTCGTATTTATGCTATTCTTTAAAAGTGCTGATTTATTCGTGCAGTATATGGAGTCAATTCATTCCGTTGAACCTGCTTAAAGGATACTGTTAAGATTGCTAAGGAATGTTAAATGATAAAATTACAAGTATGGATCTGCCTCATCGTTAGGTACTCGTTAATTCGAAATCCGTTACACTTATTATATCGATACGTTGTAAAACTTGTGATTTATACTTACTTGCAATGTTTACGCTTGTCTACTTACACTGATTGAAGTACACACTTATATAACTTTGATTACGCTTATAATATATGGTTCACCGTTTTAAAGTGTGACGTAAGGATGTGGGAAATTTGGTAGGATCATGTCGCTCTCGAAGAAAATATTTTAAACCAAGGATTTTTTCTTACGACGATTCGTCTTCAGATTGTTATTTCTCAAACTTTGATCTCAGTATTTGAGATACCATTCCTTTTAGCCTGGTACTTTATTATATCGACGAAAAATGCTCAAAATTAGGTTCTTTTTAGGGTTCCGTACCTCAAAAGGAAAAAAGGAACCCTTATGGCTTATAGGATCACTTTGTTGTCCGTCTGTCTGTCAATACTCTTGGGAATCAAAACCTAGAATCATGAAATTTGGCAAGAAGCAATGTTTCAGAGCACAAGTAAAGGAAAAAATCCAAAAACCGCAGATTTGTAGTTACATCACAAAAAATAATGTTTTACCGCAACGTACACAGTAACAGTTCTATTCTAATACAAAACAAGCGTCCGCTACCGGTGCGTTTATACAACACAATATGAGAACTCTCGCATATAACACGGTGCGACATTTAGGCTATCAGTTATGGCCACGATGTACAATACAGTTCAGTAGTCTATCTGAACACGCTTAGTATGGGGACAACAGTTTTCTTACGGCTAAGCGGGAAAAATTTTCGATTCACTTGATGGATGAACTATTTACATACCTACAAGTCAAGTTTGTACGGAACCCTCGGTGCGCGAAACCGCCTCGCACTCGGCCGTTTTTTTCTGAAATAAATCTATTTAAAATAACAGTGTGCTGAAGTATATTAATGTTTATTCTTCGTTGCAATATAACGATAATTGAATTGGCGGATAGACACTGAATTAGTTAAAACAAAAAAGCAGCGACAAAACAAAAAATCCAACCCTACACAAACCAGGTATTACGCGCGACAGACGTGTATCATAATATCAATGTCGCAGTTGACCAACCGCGTTATGCTATTTTCTTGTATTAACTCCGCGATAATCAAGATAAGAAGTTAATTTCATTGTGTGCAAACACGCTGCCATTCTAGTGCAGGTAGTATAGTTTATCTCAGTCCATCTCTGTTTATCGTTACACATCATACACGCGTGTCGTATTTGTTATCTCACTCCGTGTGTTCGTTTGTTTCTTTGTGTTTAAAAATGACATTTATTGGCGCCACTGGTTATTTTAATAATAATGACAAGCGAACCAGATATCCGTGCGAAGAAGCTATTATTAGATTGCGGACTTTAGACATGAAATATAAGTTCAAATAAAAAAAATATCTTTTTTTGCACTATTTCCTTTAAAATAACTGCTTTATCATGCGTGTATAGTGGTCGCAAAATGAACCATTTAACACTAATAATAAAATAAAACAAGTCGCGCTTAATTCAATAGGGAATTATCTCTGTGTGCAAATTCGACCGTCTATAAGACCAGTTTTTTGACCGAAGTCGAACATCGATTTCAACCGAAGCTAATGTACAGGATGATGTTTAAGTTGATTCTTTTTTAACGGCGTGTAGAAATCAAATAGATGAACAAATATTTCAAGTAACTTTTTTATCAAAACTCAAAAATGAAATACAAGCGGGCTTTCAAAGTTTTATTAAATTTTGAAGTCGGTCCTGGCGTTATGTTATGTCACTATGGAAATATGTTATGTCATTATCAAGTATTCACAGAAATTATTCGAAGTTGTCCCCGTTTTTTTGGCCACAAAGATGCTTGCGTCGTAGCCATGCTTCTGTTAATGCTTGTAGTAGCGATAAGGGCCTTCCGCGAATTATTTGGGATGCATTTCCGAACCGTGCTAGCATTTCTTCGCGTGTATTAATCGGGCGTTTGAAACTAATTAAAATAAAATAAAAATTTAATTAAAGGGCTGTTTCTCTATTATTTTTGAGTTTTGATAAAAAAGTTACCTAAAATATTTGTTCGTCTATTTGATTTCTATACGCTGTTAAAAAAGAAGAATCAACTTAAAAATCTTGCAAAGTAAGCTAAAATACTTTTTGTCGAATGATGCCGAAACCGACCCCAAAGTTTCAGTCGGACTATAATATACTAAAAAATTATCTCGAAAGATTTATCTTTTATGCCGTCATTTACTGTAAATCATATTTTTGACTAAAAAAAATTTGACATTTTTAAATAGTCTGTATGCATTATCATTAAGCTTTTAATACAAAGATCTCACCGAAAAAGTCCGACATTTATGTGATGCAACTTTTTTGTTGTACAATAATATTGCACTGCATCTTATTTTATTCTAAGAAATCATAATGTAAAAATATGCAGCATTCATTATTATAATATGGAACTAATATAATAAGCTGCAGTCCTGCAGTGTTCATTGAACGAATCCGTTTACTGCAATTCGCGATTTCTCTGGACAGTGTCTGTAACTATATAGTTGAGTGGCATCCAGTGATATTAAACTGTTGTACAAACATGGACAAACTTCTATCTGTTCACGTAGAACCTACTTGTTTTAACTTTTGCAGCGGGCTGAAGATAAGGATAGCGGGGGTCTAGATGGGTTTTGGCCCTGAGAAGCACACTTTTTTGTCTGTTTTGTGTTTTGATGTCTTCTACAACATATATAAAAAAGGAAGTGTTGTGTGATTGCGCTCATATAAAAAATTCTGTTTGAATAAGCAAAAACAGTAGAAATGATAAATACGACGAGGTTTGTTGGTCTAAAACGCTGTATAAAACCTGTTAAAGGCTGAAAATAGCGCGTTCAATAATGTATATATATTAACAAATAAAAAAACTCAACGCACTAAAAAACAGAAAATAAATTGCCTTCTCTATAATGCTTAAAAGCGTGGGACACTTAAAAATACATTTTCTATTTTTTAAAGCGTGTTATTTAGATTTTTTAAAATACATATTTTTGTTTTTGACATTTTAGTCATATATTATATCAAGGGCGTAGATATGGGGTGGTATTGGTAAAGCTGGTATTTACCCCTCCCTCATAATAATAAAAAATAAAATAAAAAAATATTACGAATACCTAACTCAAAAAACAAAACAGCGTATTTTGTAACACAATTAGTTTGGGAATTAATATTTTGCTTGACATCTTCCTTCGTGAGTATTCTTGTTTGCTTAAACAAAATATTTATTTTTACCCTCCCAGAAAAAAAATATCTACGCCCTTGTATTATATTGTATTTTTAAATGCAAGGAGACACGTCTTCCCACCATAAACAACGTTGCTTCCACCACATATTTTTCTTTCTGTTTTTTAACTTGTTATAAAATTATTATTATAGCTAAAATATCTGAATATTGAAATGTCATTGAAACTACGTACAATTGCAAGGGTTTACGTCCGTTGAGCGTTTGGAAGAGGGTGAAAATACAGTTTCAAGATTTTTTTACACGCGCATACAAGTTATAATATAAGCGGTTTTTTTTTAATATATTGGTTTTTGGCTCTACACTGCTATGTGTGATTAGCCACGTAAAAGCGGGTTAAAAAGCATGAAAAAAATAATTTGGCAGAAGCTGATCCATACATTGATGAATACTAAAAACCCTTAGCGTTTTCAATCAGTGAAATATTATTTATTGGACTATTTTGAGAAGGGAATATTTTTACAATTAGACAATATATAGAAACACTATCCGCAGCTATACACGTGATTATTGTGGGACAAGCAAAGGGTCGATTGAAATAAATGCACGCACCGTCACACTTGATCTAAATCTCATGTCCAGTGGATGATAAATAGCAGCTAACTGGTGCCTGTGTGCCCTGCAGTCAACTGTTACCCATTGCAACCGGTGCTGAGGCAGAGGCCGGCCTACCGCCGCCGCGCTCTATATGCATCGCGCCTCTACAGAAGAACCTCGACGCACTCTCTTATTGGTCCAATTGATGCTTCGGCCGAAGGTTTTTCCGAATCCAAATTCACTGAATAACTTCCTCTAATCATAGGAGCATAGGGCCTCTACGAAAATTTTGAATCTAGTCCTATCCTTTGCCTTATTTTTTTACTTGAAGCCAGGTAGTTCCTTGTTCCATAACTTCTTCACGAACAGTTCTTCTCCAGGATATTTTTGGTCTTCCTCTTTTTCGATATCACTGTGAATGAATAATTGAGTTAGTATCAGTTTATTTAAATTTCATACGCAACTGTGCTAACAAAAATTATATTAAAAAAATCTAGAATTGAAAGAAAACTACGATATGTGAATACATAAATGAAAAATGCCATTTGCCCCGCTATGCCCCGTGTTTGGGACATTGTGGGGTAGTTATAATTTGAAAATAAAAATAGCTTCCATATATACGTAATAGTTTTTATTATCAATCATAGACTTCTCTTTTAAAACTAAAGAAACAAAAGACCAAACAAATCAACGTTACACTGTTACAAAACGAAATATTAACCACCACAATACATAAACAGGTTAAAAAACAAGTGCTGTTTAATTTCGCGTGTTTTTTTTTAAGAAGACATTGATTTCGAGACTTGTTTATATAGCATAAACGGCTGTCGAAATGCCGTGGATCGCTCATGAAGGTCACGCGCAGACTGACGACCAATCAAAGCGAGCCATTTGACACTTTGCATGACGCCGCATGAGGGATTCTTTGCAATGGCCCCCTCCTTATTAAAAATTACACTTTCGAAATTTGATTACAACTGGGAGGTTCTCCTGTATCGTACACACGGCACATACGACCGGAGCGAAACTGCGAATCTATGTGTTCCGAATAAATAGCGTAGGTGCAGATGCCGATCTGAATAATAATACTTTATTTTTTAAAGTCTTTCTCAGCATTTTTGTCATTGAAATTGTTCTAAAAACGCTCTCGGAATTTTAAATTTATTATTACTTTTGCAAATAAATGTTTATAGTGGTCTCGTTTGTCTAACTCGGTTTAAATAATTTATAGTTCATACTGTTAGTTTTTAGCATTTTCAGAAATTTGAGAGAAAATTAATAATAGCAACCTTTTTTTTGCCCAATGTTTAAACTCTAATATTATGGGAGTTCCCGTCATATAAAAACATGATGAGAAGACAGTAAAATTGAATTTATATTGTATATAAAAATTAACCAAAACACACCATTAAAACATTGTGAATTATTATCAAAGCTTAGTTACGGAAAAATTGGAATTTGTATTTACCTAGGCTTTTATGGGAAACGCCGAAATTTTCCTTTTCTTTCTTATTCTTCCGTGGATTGTATAGGTACGAGTCTTATATAGTGCTTAAATATTTCTGTATTCAGGTTACAAGTCAACATGAATATTTTCTATTTATCAAATACAAGATTTTGCCTTGAAAATATTATTTTGTTGCCCATTAAAATTACAGCGGCTATATAAAAAACAATTTAATTTTTGATTAATGAAATTAAACAGACTTGATTTAAGAGTATATCCTTATAGAACGAACGTCAATATGTTTACCACCTTTATTATTGTATTACAGTAAATAATGAATAATTTTGTAATTGTTATAATTTAGTTAATTGTATAGCATTACAACAATCGGTTTGTCCTTTAGCGTTTTACTAGAATTCTCTTGCGTATATCAACAAACTGGGTGTGTTTTCTATAATATAAACCAGTTAACCTTGTTTAGTTTTTGGCTTAAGAAATTTGCATTAGACTTGTCAGATTTTATAAAAATTAGATTACTCATTGTGAAATTTTATATAATTGATTATAAAAAAAGTAGTTGACAAATTTTTGTGACACGAAATGAAATAATATTATAGTATTCATAATAAACGCGATAAAATGCAGCAAGTTTAAAAAATTGTGAAATATCTTGGATGCAGTCAACTGCTGCTAATTTAATTAATATTTTTATAGAGCAGAAATTGATTGTTTTTTATATGAAAGTAAATATTAAGTCTCGTAAGACAAGACTTGTATCAATTAACTGGGCAGGCCAAAAAAAGAGTTCCCGAGTTTAGGAACGAAATTAATTCGTAAAGTATTATTGAAGAAGTAAAACGCTGTGTAAAGAAATACAATTTTAAATAGATAAGTGAAACTTATTTGTTAATAAACTAATAATATACCAATGAAATGAAAACTTAACAGTGATTTGTAGTATTTATGTTACACATATTTTATTTATTACAGTTACAAGTATATGTTAAAGTTCACGTATAAAAAGCCTTTTCACAAATCATAACAATAAAAGCTGAACAGTTTTTAAATTATTATTATTGAATAAAAAATATAATTGTGCAACCCAAACTTAATTAAATTTTAAAGGTCCATATGCACCTAGCGTACACCGTTAGCATAATATGACAGTGCTGACAATAAATGCAGCTCAAAGTCGATCTAAATAACACGTAATAATTTGTGGGTCAAGACGTCAAGAGTTGCACGGTGTACACCAGGGTATCTGTTGATGACGTTTCATGTGCTGCTTTGGAGCGCAGAACAGCGCCTGAACGCAAGAAAGTCTGTCACACAGAACACACACGAGTTAAACTTTAGCGTAACTATATTACACTATTTTCAAACATTAAATATTCTGGTAAATATGGAATATATAATTCATTCTAAAATTAGTTAATTGTTCTGCAGCTCTGCAGCTCTCATAGAGGATCCGCCACTGATCCGTAACATATATGTGTGTATAAACGTGATATGGTTTAGATAGGAATCTACGGAGCATTTAGCAAATTATATAAATACAGGAAGTTAAATCATGTCAGAGTTATCGGTGTGCTGCCTTAAGCATCCGATGAAATAAATAACCAGTTATTTCAGTATTTAAAAATCCACACCTCTGCTCATGAAATCGAAGATTCCACACGTAATGTGACCTAGACCAGAGGATGGCCAAAACTAGATTCTTAACGACAAAAAATTAGATTTTTGACAATTAAAAGTGCATCTGACGTCAGTATCACATTGGATAAAATATATAAGATTTAAAACATATTAGATCTATTTGAAACAGTTACATACCGTTTTGTAACAAGTACTTTTATTTAATTTGCTTATTTTATAAGTGTATATTTTAATTCTAATCAGTGCAATAAATATATTGCAATTCAATTGTTACATAATTACTTTTACTATGATTTTACGCATCCTTTGCAACAAATTTTTGTGTGTTTTACAAGATGTATAGTTTTCACGCCCAAGTTTTGGCGATCTATAAAAGTTTTGGAAAAAAAACAATTTAGTTTAATTTGATTAAGGCATTTCTATCAAAATGCAAATTCATAATTTAATATCTAAATATTTTATATATCTGTATAAAACGCTACAATTTTTGTAGTTTTTCAAATTAAATTTTTTCCCAAAAAATGTACTTTTTAATTATAAAACTCAAGACATAAAGTACTAGAAAAGTAACACACATTTTTTGTGAAAATTTAAATAAAAAAAAACGTGATTCACATTCCAATCGCGCAAAAAGTTCGCCAATATTCAACTAGCAAACTGTATTTTATTCGACACGGGGATTCTCAGATTTAAATACTCTTATAATGTTGTTTATACATTTATAATATTATTAAGTATTTCAATTCGAGTAATTTTTTTCGTTGTAAATTAAAAATGATTATGTATGATCGTTATCTACCATCTCTTCATTCAATGAACTATGTAAATATTTTCTTGACTTTTTTATCGATAAAAAATGAATACATTAATCAGGATGATGATGTGTTGAGAATATAAGAAACGTTTATTTTTTATGTCCAAACATGAGTCATTTGTGTTTATTATATTTATTAATCCTATTTATAAACATAAAACATATTTTATTGGATCCATTTATTTTCAATTTCTGCATTATATTTTATTTCTATCCGAAGAATCTGCATGATGATATAAATTATCTTGTGCGACTTGAAACTTGAATTTCTTCAACATATATAAAATAGTAACGTCCCTCTATTATAATTTCGTTTTCTTGAGGGTTTTTTCTTACTTATCGTTAACATTTTCTACGATTTGTTGTATGTTCGTATTCATATAATTATAATAATTCCTTTAACGTCCATTCTTTGACATATCATAGCATATTAATTAATAACTTACTACTTTTTTTTGGTAATTTTCTATATTTTTAATCTTCCACAAACGTCGGTTACAATTTATTCACCAAAATACATAAATTTGTAAGCGAAGTTTTCAGAATCCTAAAAACCATGCAGGCCCGACGGAGCAGAATAGTTTCCCCCGTACAGGAATTTACCGACGGCCTATTTTTCTCAAACTTATTATTTCTGTAAAATAAAATTTAACTAGATTAAAAATATTCGACCGAACCCAGATTCTCGCTCTAGACAACTAAGTCAAATAATTGTGAACATTTCAAATCTATCATCATCTAAATATATTATAAAAGGAAACCGTGACTGACTGACTGATCTATCAATGCCCAGCTCAAACCACTGGACGGATTGGGCTGAAAACAGATAGTTATTATGACATAGGCATCCACTGAAAACGGATTTTTTAAAATTCAACCCCTACAAGGGTGTAACGGGGGTTCAGAAGTTGCATGTATAAATAGTATAAGATAAATGTATCAATTCGAAAATGCGCAGGATTACTCCTGTCAACAAATAAAAAAAACACGTGTTTCGTGCTTTTTCAAAAACAACCCCTTTAGAAAGTGAAAAGTGGTAAATAGTCTAAAAATCAAAATGGGTGTCATTTTCAAGGTTTGTCAGGATGTTGATCACGTGAATGTCATTAATTTTGAAATTTATTAGGGGGGTCTACGTCGAGAAAGTAGTAACTATGCCAAATAATGGGAATGCATCCGTGTTTTGTCTCAATCGCGTGCGAAGCTGCAAGTAACGGGTAATCTATAATATAACGTTGTTTTATCCGAAGTTCAACATGAGCTGTTTAGCATTTTGCCACAAACATATTTGGATAACAAACATTGCAGAACATCCCTGTGTGTCAGTTACAACGTGATCCAACTGAGTCAAATAGCGCATATTCCATACGAATACGCATGCGTATGACATGCGCCGACAAAGATAATATGTGGAGCACATAAATTAACATAAATTATACATATATTACTTTTTATATGAATTATCATACAAACATAACATCATAACATACAATACCAATGTTACATGCTATAACAGTTAAATGTAAACAGTAAAACCGTTTACAAAATTCTTGTGAAAATATTAATGGTAGATATATTTCTAAAAAGAACTGAATCAAGTTACTTGCGCAATGAATGGGTTAGGCATTATATTGGGCTACAGCTGTTTAAATTTTTGTCTGAAAAATTGGTCGATAATTTTATTTATTACAGCTGTTTAAGTTAAAATGGATTTGCATACAATCAAACTTTTGGGCGTAACTTTTTAGATTATATTTTACAAGCTTTTATTCAACATGCTTTTATGAGTAATTTGGTCAGTCAGTGAGTTAGTCAGTTGCAATTTTTTTTATTTTAAAACAAATAGTCATTACACAGTATTAAATTTCAGTTGTGTTTTAAAAGTCCTAAAATTACTATTATTGTGGTCTGAGGTTCTCATTCTTCTAGAAGGAGAGAGAAGGAGCATGGAGATTATAGTGTTTTTAAATCAGCAACTTTTTCACTAATTAAAGTACTGTAAACTTTGAACTAATTTATGGTTTCTGCCGTTAAGAAATTACAGAGTAATCACGATGTATATTTTTGCTTGCACTGTTTCCGCAATGTCAGAGTTAATACTTATTATTATGGTTAATAATATCGTGTGAATTAGCGTTACTTTAGGTGGATTGTTTACGCATTATATCTACTGTACGCACATAAACAGTCTTAAAGGCTAAAGCAGGGGCGGGCAAATCTTTTGATCGGCGGGCCACATAGCTGATGAAAATTTTACCGTGGGCCGGATGGCTGACGAAAATTTCACCGCGGGCCAAAAATTTGCAGAAAAAAAGATCCTCACATTCTATTTCCGCATTCGGAGACAAAAAAAAAAGTCCTCGCATTCTATTTCCGCTACTATTTTTCTAAAATTTTCTAAAATTGTCGCGGGCCGGATAAAATTGCGCTGCGGGCCGGATCCGGCCCGCGGGCCGCCATTTGCCCAGGCCTGGGCTAAAGCTTGCGGTTCACCACGAGAAAAAATTTATTCTGTTGGTTTATTAAGTTTTTTTTAATGACAGACATCTAATGGCGCGTTTGGTTGGGAGTAAACCCGTGAGATTGGCGCGACGCTATTCACGGGACGTGTTACGTTTCATTTGCGCTTGCTGTGTGTTTGCGTTGGCCAGCTGTGTGTTAGTGCTTGTTGTGTGTGTGGCGAACATGTCGTTTGTTGATTTATTTATTTGGTAGTTCTACAAAAATAATTATAGAATTCAGATTAAAGAATTATACGTATTATAGAAATTTGGATTCATATTTGAATTGTTTATATAATCAATTCATTATTTTTTATGATTTGTGTGATTCATGTAATTCGAAAATTTGTTGTTTAGTTTTAATATTTTCATTGTAAATAATTACATATTATAAAATAATATCTGAAGATGACTGAATGTCGATGGCGCCTATATTAATAAATATTTTAATAAATTAATTTGGAATAGTTTTTCTTTTAGAATTTATAATTTATAATTGAATTTAGATTATTCGTTTTTTTATCCTTGCTAGTGACTAGTCCATTGAACTCTTGCTTTCTAGGTTCGACTAGGACATACATATAAAATAATGTAAAGAAATAACAGACTATTGACACTGCAAAATCCACTGAAACCCAGGATGGGATTTGAGATTGAATTTGGGGGTGTAGTATTTGAGATTTGATTTTTGCAGTGCAATTGTTCGAGGGTTTTGTTTAAAATTGGTATGTCGAGAAACATATTTTGCGCCATTCGATAGACGTTTAAGTAGGATATCATGAAGACATTATTAATACGTGGATGTGAGCGGTTGGCGGAGGCCGATAGATAAAAATATACAATACATTTTCCCACCAAAATACAAGCAGTCAATACAATGTGAATTGTGTAACTGACGTCGGCTACCATAAAGCAAGGTAAAGTAAATTAATATATGCCTAAATGAAGTTATGAAATATGTAGTCATGTCAGTTTGGTTCATTCCTCATATCGTTTCTGTGTAAAATACATCAGAATGAATGTCACAGTTCACAAATGTACGCTGGAGATGGCACTTCATCATAGAAGAAAAACACTTTTGTAGAAGTACAACGCCTCAACGAATCGTCAACGAATTCGATTCAGTTTGTATTTAAATTTTATACAGGCACTAATGACCTCGGTTGTCGAGCGTTTACAATTTATCTCCCTCTCACTAAAATCAAATAACCGTCATGAATTTGGAAACGCAACAATTTAAAAATCATAAATGCATTACAGAAAATCGTTCCACGTAAAATGCAACATATTTTTGAAGGAATGTATGTGTACTTGTGAGTTCACTTATAAGTTAGAAACAATCATAAACTAAAGAAAAATAGTCTTTGTAAATCTTTTTTATCGGTTTTTGGAAAAAAATTCGTGAGGGGTGGTTTTTTCGAGTTACTATCTCTATTCAAAATGAGCAAAACATTCCAATCTCCATCCGGACGAAGCTGGATAGAGCCAGATATAAAACTAAGAAAAATATCTAAAAACGTTTTTACGACATTTTGAAAATTGTAATTGACGCTGATGACCTCAGTTGTTTAGCGTCTATAATTTACTATTCTTCTTCTCCTTGAAAACTGTAGGTACGCAAATTTTGTATCTACAAATACATTTTTCTATTATAAGAAGAGTAAAAGAAATTGAAACAAAATGTTTTAAGAGTCTCATCATAAGCTGAAGAAGAATTCGAGATACAATATTTTCAAACTTCTGAGATTGTTCCGATAACATACAGTAGGTATTAGTTATTAATCATTTACAGAAATGCTTCAAGTGATTGCAGGTACATTATTTTTATACAGTGTGTACGATTAACTATTTATAGCAAAAGAAAAAAAATATCAGTCCGTCAATTCAACAGTTTAAAGTGCTTGCATATTTCTCAACCGCAAATATTTCTTTTATAAGCAATTTTGACAACAACATTTTTTTGTATTTTTTTTTCAATTAATTTTAAAAGTAAATAAAATTAGCTGTCGGATTTCTAAAATTTAATCTTGCGATTAAAAGATTGATTCACTAAGTTTTTAGTTTAATTAAATCCGCCCCGTTGGTGAATTCCTAGTATAGGAAGGCATTATGACTGTTGGATTGCCTTCGCGTTGTCTTGTGAACGGACGGTTTTATTCTTCCGAGTTCCGATTTATCGATGGAATCAGTCCCATTTACTGAACATTCGGTATAAACACACACTGTACATGATTATATAACGAATGTGGGTTTAACTTCAACTTACATATATTTTAAAGTCGCGTCTTTTTTACACAGCGGCACCGAACGGCGGCCTTTAAGACACCTGGACCCATTGTTTAAAACCAACTCATAAGTATTTCAAACTTGCCGTGCATACATACAAATAATATATATTGCCTGAGGTGCGCATATAGATGTGCACATTCTTGCATGAGTGTATAATACACGTGGTATAAATCAAATATTGGGGAGTTTTGCTGTCGAACGCCTCTTTATGCCTAAATAAATTTGACTACATTTGACTTTTGTGTACGCGAGAATGTTCTACTGTGTTAAAAGAGCCAGAGAGAGATTGATTATAGACGCTCGACAACTGAAGTCAATAGTGTGAGTGTTAAAAAGACATCACGAATTATTAGACTTTATGATCTTAGTTGTCAAAGTCTATTTAAGTAATGTATTTTGTACAAATCTTTGATTAACGTCTGATTAGAACTCTTCAATAAATAAAATTATCGACCAATTTTATTTATTTAAAATTTAAATAAATAAAATTGGTCGATAATTTGATTTTATAATTATATTTTATAAAAAACAATTACAATAGTACAAAATACATTTAAATTTTAAATGTATTTTGTACTATTGTAATTGTTTTTATGCATGATCGATTCAGTAATTAATTTTTCCCAGTGACGATATATGAGCTTTTTGAGTGATTCTCTATGCTTTATATCCGATCTGAGAATTTTCTTCAGAAGAATGTTTTCCCAACTTAATACCCCGAAAAATACGTTGGGAAGGCCATATTAGATTTCAGACGAAAAAAATTGATAAAAATGCAAGTCGATTTCTTTATAAATTCAATAAAATGTTACATAGTTTATTTATTAATTAGCATTTCATTAAAGCCTCGTTAAAATGTTGAAAGCTAAAACAAGGTGAACATAAAACAATGATAAATTATATAAGACAGTGCACGCTACAGAAATAATAGGTTAGGTTGTGCTTAGTTCATTATCGTTAAAACGACGTCAGAACTCAGGAATCAACTGCAGCGACAAAATAAATCAAATTATATTTTTTTCTGTATATAACATACGTATAAATAAATGATAAATATACGGCATAATTTAAAGACACATAAAAACTTGACGTGCACGGAAAATCACGCATGCGCAGGAGTTATTAGCTACATTAAAAGTACTTGTACATTAAGTTAATAATCCTGTTTTAACAATTTTTAATATTTGCTGTTTTTTATGACAAACTATTTCAGATTTAATAAATTTATAAATTGGGGCTTAATTGAAAAATAAGAATTAAACCAGAAAAGAGAAAAAAATAATAAGCTCTTCATTTTTGTTCTATTAACCAGAATTGATCAGTACCTTTTTACCCGACTACGGCGAAGTCAAAAAGAAGGGTTATGAGTTTAGCAGTCAATGTATATTTGTTTGTATTTACGGATGTTCCACCGTAGCGCCTAAACTATTAATCCAATTTTGATAAATAACGTGTCAATCGATTCGTTATTATGGCTCGGGTAACATTTTTCATGTTTCATACTTTTCAGTAGTCGAGTTTTAGTTTTTAAGCTTATTTTTTATTTCAAACAGTGTTCTTACAATAAATTTACATAATAAAAAGTTTAACAGCAGCGTATACAGTAGGTATGTAAACGTGTAAGGTGCACATAGGGAAAAAACTCGGGTCGCAGTGCGAAACCCTGCCGACAATATAGTGTATTTGCTATTATAGGCAGTGTGGCTCCCTTATATAAACTTAACTTTATTTTTGAACAAAATAAAAAAATTAACTCCTTAATACACCCCTTAAAATAATATTTTTTCTTAATTTTAATATTGTTATCAATACAACAAATTAAATTCACCCTTCACTAAATAAATCCATGTCTACAAACTATAACGTTTTCATAAAATTTTTAAGTCCGGTCCTGTCGGGCCGATTTTAATGAAATTTTGGTAGCACATTTTAATCATTACTAAAGGGTTAAATTTCAATTTTGAAATGATTCGGAGAAATTTTTAGGCTTTTTTGGGCCCAAAAATATTTTTCAACCCCTAAAACCCACCCTTAAAGTGGCCCGATTGGGCCCATTTTAAATAGGCTTCGTGCGGTGATGGATTTCAACATGTGGTCCAAATTTCGTTAAAATCAATTAACTCCTTCGAAAGTTATAGCCCGCACACATATATATATATATATATATATATATATATAAATATATAAATATATATATATATACATATATAAACATACTTTTCCAAAAATGGTGCCAAACTTCTTAGAAAGTTATGAAACGTCGAGAAATTTTGGTCCGACCCCTAGGTCCCGCCATCCGACCGACGCCAATAGTGTAAGTGCCTTATGGCAAATACACTAATTAGCATTGGGAAAAAATACTTGGATCAGAGTTAGCGATGACTGCATTAATTGTTATTTCTATTGAATTATCGTGGTAATCTTGAGGATTTCTATTTTATTTTGATTTATTTTTATTTTACTTGGCTTTTTTAATAATAAAAAGCTCTTATAAATCATTATTTTAATTTTTTTGTAAAAAAATAAAACGAAAAAACAACTCCATCTGTTTGGAAACATATCATTCAAAAATTGTCTGACTGGTATGACGTATGCGCGTCGGTAAATCAGTGACCCAATATCTTTAGGTTCAATATTTTTGTGAATTTAATGTCCCATTAATAAAAAAAGTCCGATCATGTTGTAATCATTTGAATATTTTCTTCGGTAGTATACACATTCATTTTGCAAAAGAATATTATCTGTCAAATTGAAAAACAAGATTTCAAGGCTCACTCTGATCCAGTCATTTTTTCCCAATGTTAATTTCCCTATGTGCACCTTACGTGTTTACATACTGTATAAGGAAACTGTAATTATATAATCACAATCAGAGAGCATTGTTATACTAGATTTTCTGACAGAACGTTCTGCATAAGGGTTGCATTAATCCGGAGAGCGCTCCGGCAACAAAACGATGCGATGGCTCAAGTGTCAAATACACACTGCTATTGCATTAACTCGGACAAACTGCATGTGACCTCTTCTGTTATATACCCGCCTGTCTTCGTATACAGAGATTGGTGGGTTCAACGTGCGCGACGCCAATATTGACTTTCTGTTCGCTCTATACAACAACAGACGCCGCCGACGTGCGCGCTGCGACGCTCGACGCCATGTTTACACACAGTCACACTCCACAGTGCGCATAATCGCCGACGTTCAACTGTTCTAACAAAACAAATGACTTCGTGCCTACACGAACATTCACACACAAAACACATGCTGTTATTGTATATGTATGCTCTGGAATCTAGAATAGATCATTTTTAATGAATGTACAGGATACTTCGATTAATAAATAATATGGAGATAGTATATTTTACTCTAGTATCGTGTAACGATGCCAATATTTTGAAGAACGAGCCGTCAAATAGCATTTATTTAATCACTTCTTTTGACGCGTTATGAAAAAATGATGAGAGTGAACAGCTCCAGATCTGGGGGGGGGGGGGAGCAAACCAGGGCATCCGCCCGGGTGGCAGTTTCTAGAGGCGCCAAAATCATAATTGAAAACCACACCCAATCTGTCCTTTTTCCGATTTACTCAAATTTATTAAAGGGTTCTTATTGTCCCGTTCCCGAAAAATGCCATTATATATTTGTGAGTTTTTTTAAATAATTTATCTCAAACGATGGAGAGAGGGTACCTCATTGTCATGTATCTGCCCGGGTTAGAAAAAAGCGTAGATCCGGGGCTGAGAGTGTATTTTTACGATACGGTAACATCAATATTAACAGAATGAAGGTTCTCATAGAAACAAGAGAATTGAGGCTACCAACAGAATAGAGGTAGTCACCATTGACATCATAGTAGTTGTTTCTCGGTTCCGTGAGTGAGGCAGATAGAGTATTGTAAAGACCAGGTTCGCTCCAGTCCTTTATATCAATAAATTATTTACATGCAAATTCAAAATTAGTTTTTAATCACGCAAAAGAAGTATAATTGCGCGTACATAAGTACATACACACCCTTTTTTATGCTCATTTTAGCTCTTCTAGATTTTTGGAACTATTCACATACACTTTACTCTTTTGACGTGATAACGTCTTATAAATTGATGAATCACCAATCTTATAAATTGATAAAACACCGGCTGCATGCACGAAAAAGTGTAACGTTCCTAACGTTCGTAACGTTCCGCCTGACCCTGTGCGTGCTTTTCTCGAAAACGGCCCTAACGATTTGGATGAAATTTACTGAAAAGGGATTTTGGGGGGCAAAAAATCGTTTTAGCTAGGTCTCATCTCTCGAAAAAATCGTTTTCTTACAAATTTTATCATTATAAAAATCAATTTTTTGACGTATGAAAATACTTAAATATTGTAAGTAGGTTTTGGAATTTTATATAAACAGTGAAACAATAATTGTTTTATAAATATTATGACAGCTAATCTTTGAGGCTTAAAATAAATACGAAAGAAAGAAAGTTAAAAAAAACAATTATATTATATGGTGAGTAATTTAAATAAATAAAATTAACCTAAATTTGAAGCGAAAGATGCAATATCATAGATTCGAATTATTATAATTATTATATAAATTTAGGTTATGTATTACGGAATACGTTATCACGTAAAACTATCGTCCATAAACCGACTTTACAGACAACCAATTTTTTTTTAGATAGTTTTTGAAAAAATCTGAAGGTCCCGGAAATCTTAGTCGCTAAGTAATGGTACAATTCCTCCAAAATCAACCTTTGAAATACACGATTTTTTGTTAACCAACGCTTGCATTTAAAAATGCTGACGTAGTGAATAGTCGATCAGTTATTTATCGATCAAAGAAATAAAATGGGTAATGTTTTGGCTGAACCCATTGTGTAATAATTCTACCCCACATTTTGCAATCGACCCCGACTGTGTATAAAGAACGGAGCCCACTATAAAAAAACAGTTTATTTTGAATACGTGCAGTGAAGAGTAAAATTGATCAAAAAATAATACCTAATTACTTTCATTTATTTGCTATTAATTTGTCATTAAAACGTACATCGCGTGAATATATTAATACACTCTGTTTTGTGTTTAGAACTATTGAAATATTTTGTGTCCACGCAAAACAATAATACTGACATTATCCATATCCGGCAATAACGACAAATTTTAATGCGCGTAGAATAATAAAAAATATCTAATGACACTCTAGCGAAACGTGATCGGACTAGAATTCCAATCAATATAATTCCCGCGGCCAGTTGAAGAACTATCCTATGTTCAATTGACAATTCAAAGTCATACTTATACCACGTTTTTAAAATGAACTAAAAATAAAATAATTTCTTTAAGCCTTATTCGGTTTATCTCATTCTCTATACTTCTTATATAACTGTCGCATGTGCCCCACGTTTTTCGTTTCAAACCCTACTAATAAGGCTTGAAAACATTATTTTATACTTTTTAGTTCGTTTTAAAAACGTGGTATTTTAAATATTTTATTATTTTTATACTTTTTAAAATGCGGTACTTTTATTATTTTTTTTGCTATCTTGTATTGTCATCTAATTCCGAGTTATGTTAAAAATTTCAAGTCTCTATAGTCTATCTCATCAGGAAGTTAGTTTAAAATCAATTACAAAATTCCACCCAGACAGACATACAAGAAAGCGAGTTAATAAAAACGTGGTAAAATAGAGGTGCTTATCAAATTGTTTGCAAAAACTCATATAGGTAATTTATCGTGTGGTTCCATTAAGCCTAGGTTTCCTAAGATATCGACCGTATTATGACGATAAATGATGTCACAAAAAACGTATCCATAGAAGAAAATGACTGTGCTTTTCTTGGTAGAAGCAGCGTAACGTAAAAAAACGGCATCCATGTAATATTTTTGTGCACACGTGTTTTGTTGTGTCATATTACGGCCACCAAATTACGGTACCGCGCTATCTTAGTAAACCAGAGCTTTAGACATTGCCATGAGTCGATACAAGTTGATTTGATACAAGAGAGATTGTTAGCAGACCATAGACGCTCGACAACTGTAATCATATCGTGTATGATACACAAATGAAAAAACAAACGGAGCGGGTATGTGTATTGTTTTGAAAGAAAATTGAGAAGAATTGATAATATTGTTATTGTTTATCGGTTAATTTCTTTTTTCAACAAAATTGAAATGGCCATTACAGCATAATTGCAACGGCCAGTCATAGTTACATAGCAGTCTTTACACGTAAATTTAAGAGTATATTAAAATAATATTTAATACACCATTTCAATTATAAATTCAATGTTAGTATAAGGTGTATGTCATAGGTTTGATATGTCAAAATTATTTATTAACATGTTAGACAATCGGAGAGCGAAATAATTAATTTATTGTAATTAATGCTCAATCGCAATGATGCTTAATTAATATTTATTGGTCTGATCACATAGCCTATTTTTAAATCAATTGGTCATCGAACAAGAGATGGGTCATAGAAGATCTAAATGAACGCGAAAGTTGAAGAAATTTTAATTATCTACTTGCTGTCATCAAAAAAAGAAAGTCTGCATAGTGCATTAAAACATGACTTGAATTAAAATCAAACTGCATTCTTACAACTGGGATTAAATAAAGTCACTAGGATTATTTTCGATACAGTAGGAGTCGGATATAAAATCTGAAAGCTTTATGGAGGCCACATTAATTGGAAACATTCACGAAACAATTGGAGAATAGCACGGCCTAGAAATGAGGGGGGTAGGTCATTAAAAACTAACACTAATAATTACTTCCATAAACCACGTGACGTGTATCAACGGTGTTGACTGAATGAGATAGATTCAGTGAACACTTCTAGAATAATATCACAGTGACAGATGTGTGCTGACGGCAAATGCAGCTCAAAGCCAATCTAAATAACACGCTATAAATCGTGGGTCAGGAGTTGTACGGTGTATCAGATGATGACGTTTCATGTGCTGCTTCAGAACGCAGAACAGTGCCTAAACGTAAGAAAATCTGTTACACAGAAGACACACGAGTTTTGTGGTCTGCCAGCGGCTGATTGTGTAACTATTGCCTACACTATTTTCTAACATTATTCTGGTAAATATGGAAAATATAATGTATTCTAAAATTATGAAGTAGGTACCGTGGTTGGTTGTTGTGCAGCTCATAGTATAGTACTGAAAAATGAACTTGGGAACGTCCTGCGCCCTTTCTGAGTGTTTTGTGTCACCCCTTTTAATGTGGGATTCCCATTTCTAGAATAATATATGCTTCCTGAAAATTATGAAAACTGCAATAATTGCAACCTTATGACGACAAAACTACGATATGCACATTTATTTACATAATATATGTATGTATTACGTACATTATGTTATATATTATGAACATTTTGATCATAATCTTGCAATTGTTACCTCGTAGGAAAACAATATATAATTTCTATATGAACAAGTTTTCTATCTGCTAGTTTAATCTTTAAACATCAGTTTCTATGACATGTATATTTTACTATTTTTGCATTCACCGATATGTTTATTACACTTATACAAGTTGTCCCTAAATACTGTTGCTTGAAAACAATCCTCAATACACATTCATTACTAATTCCGCCATTTTTTCACTGCAGGAACTTGAAATTTAGAATGCGGACAGAGTGATATGTGTACCGCAGAAATCTGAGAGGTCGATTTGTAAAAAAAAAAATGTTTTGCGTGCTCAGAGGACACTAGTAAAAATTCAGTAAAACATTCCTCGATCGAAAGTACGTACTTTCGGCATCAATTGTAAGAAAGTATACCATTTACGCATTGGTGTGATTACACGCACTGAAGCGGGAAGTACGTACGTTCGGGCGTCAGTAAAAAAATAGCTTATGATGTCGTTTCCATAGCAACCCTATTACATTTTAGCTAATAGTCGCGAACAGCTGTCATTCATGTTTTAACATATAACCTCAAAGCTGCTCGCCTGGAAATTTAATGTGTGTTTTTATGTAATTTATCAATTAATGTATTTACAACGGAGGTATGAAGAAAAATAGTATACACCACACTGGCCGAAAGTTTGATACCTTGCACTGCACGTCATGATGCCCGAGGCGAGCCGAGGGCTTCATGGCGCGCAGTGCAAGAATATCAAACTTTCGGCCATTGTAGCGTAATATACTATTTTTTGGTGTGAAGAATATTTTTAGAAAAAACTCACCTTATTTAAAAATATTAGAAAAATGTTTTTCATATATTTTTTTTGTTGATTATAAAAAAATAAGTATTCGGTATACAATTTTGAAAAAACCAGAAATAAGAGGCTGGTAAAGATTACTGGAAAAGCATGATGTAAAGAACACTCGTCGCATTATAATCGGTTCTTAAGATTCCATACTAAAAGCAATGTTGATGTATTCAGTGTATAGTAAAAATATTTTGCAAAATTATTTGTTACATTCAATAAATGTCTTTAATTTTGGAACAATAGGCACTAAAATTAATTTAAATTGCAATAAGAAAAAACTGAACAGTTAAACTTAAGTATGTGGAACGTTCCGGTGTCAGAATGCAAATGTTTTAAATAATTTAAATAATAAAGAAGCACTTGTTGCAGTATTTTTATTTTATTAAGCTGTCAGATAATTTCGCAGATAACGCAAAGAAAACAATCTCCAAAGGTTTTATAATTTAAAATTAATTCAGCATTTAAAAGTACCTAGTCTCTTAAAAGTCTTTTAAAACTGCGGCCGTGCCGTTTTGTCCTTTTGACTTTAAAATAAACTAAAATAAAGCCTTATTAAACACATAAAAATATTATAATTTAATATTGGTTCACTGTATGTTAGTTTACATGTTTATATGTTATGTTAATTTATAGACATTCACGAATGCGATTATTCAGTTTTCAAATTTGGCGCCATTCGTCCAAGGTTATAATTTGGCAGCTGACTGGTTCTGGGTACTGGATTGATTATTATTAATACTAAGTCTAAAACTTCATTGCCTAAGGTTAAAGTAAAGATTGATAAAATATATAATTGCAAGGTTGTATATAAAGAATCTTCAGGTATTTTTAAAAAAAAAGAGTAAGAATAAAACTTTCCTTATAAGAACGCTAAGAAATCAATATTTTTTGTCCTATTTAATATTATGACTGTTTTCAAGAAAAGTATGATTTTTATGTGATATTAAAATTCGCAAAATATCCATATGAATTTTGCGAATGCGAATGTCAAAAAATAATCGAATATTCGCGAATGCGAACGTTAAAGAATAGACGAATATTCGAGAATGCGAATATTCGTTACATCACTACTCTATATGTATTTGTGATTTATATTCAATAGGTACGAAGCTAAGTTTACATTATTTTGTATTATGCTACAATGCAATGCACATGATAAATTGTTATAATGGCTATTATTTTCATACATATAACGCCAAAACGAGTTTTGTGTACTGTCAGTAGTATTCAGTTACTGCAGGATACCGCTGCAGAATAAGAACAAAATATTTATAAAAAATACAGTCAATAAATCGCATAAAGGAACCCGCACAAACCTTATGGGATTTGGTTCTCGGTTAAATTGATAGGAATTGTTTCATTTAAATAGTTTAAAGATCACTAAGAAAAAGTGTTCATGAACGCTTAGCCTAAAAACCAATAGATTTTTAGCTACAGATGTGTTTAGAGAGATTTTAGATATAGGGATATCCATTTAACTCACGAACTTGTTCCATGTCCAATTTTTGCACTTTTTTTAGAAATAGAAAACTAGTGGAAAATTATGTCATGTTTGAAGGTGTCACCTGTATTAAATAATATATTCGGATTCAGCACACTCGAAAATATGTTTCTAGAGCTTAAGATTTTTTAAGAGTGAATTCAATGGATATCTCTAAGTATATCTAAAATCTCGCTAAACAGATCTCTTTTGCTCTAAAAAATTATTGGACTTCAGGCTATATGCGTCCATAGACACATTTTCTTAGTGACCTTTAAACTATGAAATAAAAGCATTTTCGATCAATTTAACGGAGAACCAAATCCCATACAATTTGTGTGGAGTCCTTTAATTCAAAATTTTTGAAATAAAACTCATTTAAAAACATGTTATTTTCCCTGTACGGATGAAGTCTAAGAACCATCATTTAATTCAAATGCAGTTTAAACAAGCCAATAACTGATAAATCGCTAGACGCCCGAATGAAATCTGGTGAACGTATTAGGTACTGCAGAGACCGATTTTAAAGTATAGAGTTTAGCTTATGGACGCGCGACATCTTGGGTCTAAAGTAAATTTCTTAATTAACCTTAATTGCCGGCGTTATAATATTAGCAAAGTAACGATTAAAATACTACATTGTACAGTTTTAATAAGTTAATTTCTCCATTTGCATAAATTATATGCTTTGCTGTCAACTTGGTGCAAACTGTCGTCATCTAGAAGTGAGAAGTAACTGTCAGAAATTCGACACTATTTAAAATTGATAGTTCTGCACTTTTTTTTTAATTTTCTGTTTTGATAACTCGTTAAATGTTACATTTGTGTGGGTTTGCACATTCGCCTTTATATTGGGTGTTCAATTTTAAAAAGACCTTCTGAAATTATTTTTTCAAAATTTATATTTCATCAGTTACTTATATTACACTAGCGGTCCCGCCCGGTTTCACCCGGGTGCAAAGGTGCAAAAGAACGAACGATGGGAGGGAGATGAAGACGCACGTTCATCTTAGTTTACCAAGATGAATGTTGTGTCCAAATTTCATGATGATCGGAGTTACCGTTCAAAAGTTTTTGTCGGACGGACAAATTTTCAATTATATTTTGCATCTGCAATACTAATATATAATAAAGAGGTAAAGCTAGTAAGTTTGGATGTAGGATCTAATCTCCGGAACTACTCATCCGATTTCAATAACATTTTCACCAATATTTAGAATGGACCTTCAGGATGTACATAGGCTATACAGTATCGCGTTAAAATAAAAGCACTTTTCGTGGAGACCAATTTTGCAACGTAAGTCGACGAAAAAAACAAATTCGGGCGAAGCCGGACCGGGCCACTAGTTTACAATATAGCTACTCTGTAACAGCTTTACAATCAAAATTATTCTATTGTATAAATAGAACACTCGATATATTGTACGATTTTTTTATTTAATCTCAGTCAATCATAATTAACCCTAGAGTTATTAATTATCCATATATGTCTTGAACAAGTGCTCCCGCTTGTTTGTTTCGTATAATTTTAATCAACCTGTACCCATCACTGTTAACAAGTATTTAAGACTTTATTTTTTTCTTTCATTTTCAATGTTTGACTTTGATTATTAATAGTATTGACTTTGATCGATGATTGTGCATTACGTATCACAATTTAAATTCACTAGCATTCCACTGTAATGCAACGTATACAGATGTGAACGAGTTGATGTAAAATAATGTTGATATCACTGAATTCTTTTGGTGAAACGGTATATATTGAAAAATCATCAAAACCTAACCTAACCCCGTTAACTAGCGCAGAGGTGGATTATAATCGAATATTATAGATTCTTATGACGTCAGTTGTCAAGCGTTTCTAATTTTCAGTGTCGCTCGGTTCGTACATATTATATCATTTAAAATTTTAAAGTACTTTACAGAAGAAAATTACTATAGAAGGATGTTTTACGTTTGCACTCGCTGAACGCAGTTAACTTTGAACTTTCATTTGGCTTGATAAACGACCAGCACGACACAAATCTGCAACCTGTACTATGTTGATAACTAGACCCGCAAAACCTGCACAAACCAACAAATTATAGTGCAAGTTCGTAATATGCGGTAGACATTTTGCAGTTTTCATGAAGTTTTATCAGTGCAAATTAATTAATGAAAATGACACATCACTAGCACATTAGATCCGTCCAGCACGGCTAGAGAGAAATTGCAGACGACCGACTGACGGTCGTTGCTGGTTCTGGTCTGTGCTACTCCGTTAAATAGCATTGGTATTTTCACGAACAGGCATTACTGTGCTGGTCGTACAGGGTAATGCTTGACAAGTGTGCGCGATTTTCATACCTACACTCAAAATTTTATTTTTTTGAAAAATCTAAAACCAATTTCAAGCTTTAGTTAGTTTTTCCACATTCTGTAAGTACAGCTCTGATTTTTTTTTTCGAATAAAGTATTCACAACGTGATTACATTCGACTTTTGAAATATTCAGCATACTATTTACAACAAATTAAAAATAATAGAAACATGATCAATAAAGAGAGAAGCAAATGATATTACGTATTTAATATTTAATATACTGGTATCAACCTTACGGTATGATGCCATTGATGATCAGTATAATATGGTATTGTAAATCACGTCCGGAATACTTGATCAATTGATCAGTGTATATTTCTGTCAAGCCGCAATAAAAATAACCCACGTTTCCATGTCCGTTTCTGTGAAATTGGATTTTAACGAATGGAATCATTTTCTATTATTTATTTTTAGTATTCGAATACTTTTTTTTTAATGGTGATCTCTTAAGTTTATAATCAATGCTAATTAGATGTACACCCGAGTTAGTTTTTAACTTTTTTATATTTTAAAATGCACAATAATAATGTTAGACAACATGAAGTCGCAACCATAACATTATGTAGCGCTGTGTTTTGATTATTTTATTGCATCTTTTATTAATCCAATAAAACTTAGGTTTTATTGCTTAACAAAATGTTTTTATTAATGTGGCTTCGTTTCACAGAATCAGTACGATTTTTCATGGGTTAGTAAAGAAGATTTACTTTTACGGGTATTTAAAGACGTTCTATTAAACATTTATTTTAATTTTATTAATGCTATAAGAATCAAATCGTTAAACGAAAAATCTATATTAACTACCTATATGAGTTTTGAATGCGATTTTTGTTAATCATCGAGGAAAATATATTTATTTAGTAAGAAAATAATTAAAATTGTTGCTTTAGATATAACTGATCGAATGGAAAGCTTTAATTATGTAAATATACCTAGATCGAAAGTGCATACTTTCGGCATCAATTATAAAGCAGAGTCTAACATTTACGCAATGGTGGGATTACACGCACTGATGCAAGATTTACGTACTTTCGGGTGGCAGTAAAGAAAAAATAACCTATCAATTGTTGTTTAGATGCCGTTTCCATAGCAACCTTATTACTTTTAGCTAATAGTCGTGAACAGTTGTCATTCGTGTTTTTACGTATAGCCTCAAAGCTGCTTGCTTGGAATTTATCTCGGTTTTTATGTAATTAATAAGTAATTAATTAACTAATGCATTTAATAAGCGTACTTACGACCGAGGTATGAAGAAAAATAGTAGGTATACACCACACTGGCCGAAAATCTGATACCCTTGAACTGTGCGTCATGATGTCCTGGGCCGTCTCGGACATCATGGCGCGCAGTGCAAGAATATCAAACTTTCGGCCAGTGTGGTGTAATATACTATTTTGTACAATAAATTTCCCTGCATTGCATGAACCGTCAATTAATCCTTAGGGAGCGTTTTCCCACTTTTCTGCACTGAATACTTCTGAATAATCTAACATCTGATGTCAAGCGATGGTAATGAGCAGAAAACACAATAAATTACTAGCTTTACGTTTCTTCAATTGGACAGCTTTTAGTGCACTCAATATTGAGGAAAGCTAAGCTGCAATTAAATTGCGGCTATTAAAAGAGTCTCAACTAGTTTCTAGATCTTCGTCATCAAATCAGGGCTGCCAGATGAACGGATTTTTCCGTTCCAAACGGATTTTTCGAGTAGAAATAAATTTGAACGGATAATGGAACGGATTTCATGATCTGAACGGATTTAACGGATTTTCTAACTTTTCCGAATTTTTTACCTTTTTTACTACATATAAATTCAAACTTCACTCGATAATCGATAATTTGGGGACATTCGGGTATTTTTAGCACATTCGAGCATATCTGAGCACGTTTCTTTCACTACCTCTGGCCTACTCCTCTCTCTATTTGGGTAGAAAAAGATAAGAGAGTGTATGAAACAATGTGTTCGCGAAACACACACCTATATCGATGAATATCGACTCGCTATCTCTGTCTGATGCGTTTTTTTCACACAACTGGAGTCAAGTGTTTCGAGTTACACGGATTTACGGAACACATTGAGGATTTAACTGATTGTACTGCCGCGTTTGTTACTATCGCAACATTCTAACAGTCAATATAATATTTTTATTTCATAAAAATGTGAAAAATCTACGAAATAATCGATTCATTGGATGTGAAAAAATGAATCATTTCTATTCAATTTAAAGTCTGTTTGTAAGTAAAAGTAAATTCAACGTCTTATACGAAATTCATTTAATAATGTTAATAATAAAGCCATAATGAAGGTGGAAACACGTCGATGTGTCGTTTATGGTACCGCATACTTCACTTTACTCTCTATCTCTCTCACACTCATTGCATTAATGGGTGAACCGGGCGAACGGATGGAAACGGATTTTTCAGACCACTTCCCCACCACTTTTCGCTTTACCGACGGATTTCTGAGGAGAGAAATCTGGCAGCCCTGCATCAAATAAACAGAATTTGAGCTGCGGTTGTTCTGAAATAAGGCAATGCGGTTCCGCCGCAGGGGCACAGCTGTTTTAGTGAAACTGCCGAGTGGACAAGTCGTCAAACATCGCGCTGTATAGAATAAATCAACAGCTGTGTGAATTTTATAGTCTTGGATAGAACCATAATAAACCGAACCGCATAGAAGAAGCATTCCTTACATTGTAACGTTGTTGCGACTTGAAAACAACAAGTTTACGAGGTCCTGAGATCGGTTTTCGATAACCACCTTCCAAATTTATTGAAGCAACCAAGTGGTCGCACACAAATTTTTAAAAAATACACTAGTAATGTTTATGTGACTTCAGCAGGTGCGTGGATCGCTGAATAATTCGTTATCATTCTGTAAAAAGTTGATCATTAAAAAAATGGACAAAAAATCACAATTGTGACTAAATCTCTTACGTTATCAAAATTCGATATCTGAAAAAGGAAGACTATTGGCACAAAACACATTTTTTTAACTATGATTAACGTAAAAAGGCTAGTTAAAATCGGCAACCCTGTCCCCAAGTTAATGTCTCATTGCAAGCCATTCGCTAACTGTCTTTTATTCTAATTCCAATTCGCCACAGTTCACCTAATGTAAATGATAAAATTTAAACTTACGTAAATACTTGTCATTACTTCTAATAATACAGTAAAAAATCACGGCAGTATTTGCTAGACTTTGGCACTGTCAAGTTATTATTAATGGATTCTCCATACCAACGTTCACCTACTCAGGTTTTTTTTTGTCCTTCCTCAGGATGCCATTTATCATCTTACCAAATTTTGGTCGAAATCTTTTCAGTGGCTAAACGTGGTTAAAATGTAACAGACAGAGTTAATTCAGCACTTATAAATATTACCTAATGTGGATTAAATCTTATATTGAATAAGAAAATGTTTAATTCCACGCTTTCAGTTATCGAAAGTGTCGAGTAGCGTTGTTAGATAATTATAACCGAAAAGAAAATTGCATTATACTACGGAGTTGATAGACAAGACTCTTAGAACGTTGGTCCGATACCCTCGGTAACTGACGCCGGGGATTTAACAGTTTATTGTTTAATATAAGACCCACTGCACGCTGAAGACATACACAAATATACGACCAACATTTTATTTCAAGTCATTTATTTTGTGTAAACGCTCCAACTGCAAGAGAACCAACGTTGTTATATGTTAACTAGATGTAGCACTTGCATTATACCATACGAAAACACACAATATAAACGAATAATTCAGTGGCAAAAACAGAACCAGTGTTCGTCGACTCTCCATTTGCCGGGAGCGGCGTCTGATCGATGAATCTCATCTTCCATTTCGCTAGACTACGAACTTTCAAGTTCTGCGTACCTTGACTGATTTCCTCAAGTTTATCAGAAATTGCTAAGTTAGAAGAAACATTTATTTTTGTTGGGATTAAATGAAATACATTTTTCTAACTTTTCTTTCCATACCTTTATCATAGAAAAAGTGCCTCTTTTTAAGGGGTCATTCAAGTATTACGTAAGCAGAAACTTAGTAATTTTTGACCCCCCATCCTATGCTTACGTAAACATGGGTGTATATTTTTTTCAATCTGTTTAAGTTTTTTATGTAATTCTTGCTGCACCATCTAGGCCCCCCGTCCCCCATGTCATCAAAAATAAGCTAAACAAAGACCCCCTCCCCTCTTTGGTGCTTACGTAATACCCTTAGATGTATAAAAAAATTCTATCACTATTCAGATCATGTCAGGTATTTATGTTTTCAAAAAAACGAAGTCAATATTATCAACAGTTCTTGAGCATTATTCTTTCAACATTAATATAAGAATGTGCCGCTTTTAGCGTCGGGGTATAATACTCTTGACCACTATAAATTCAGTCAGCTCAGACCCAAAATAAAAATACAATCAAATCGAAAAGTTTTGCGCGCTAAAACAATTAATAAAACATGTACTGCGCTTCGAAAATTCGTGTTCGGAATGTACCTACATTGTCTAAAACCACGATAATAAGGTAAAAAGTGATTTTTTTTATTTGAAGAAGTTTTTTGTAAACTGGGGAATGATATCACTTATTGACGATCTGATATTGATCGTTTAAGACCGATATCATCTATCTTTTAACGTCAATCAAATCGGCTTATGTGTCAATCAATGTTTGAATAGAATTAAATGTGCATCTCTAGTGCCTTTACAAGAGGCACAGTTGGTAGAACTGGAGTTACATCGGGAATCACATAACATTGTATCGCGTCATGGCGTTGTATTATTCATATAGCTCTCTGTTTGGTAAGGAGTTATGAGGTGTTTTGAACTGGTTCTCTTTACACTAAAGCCGAGTGTATTTTTACATGAATCTCTGTTTGGTGTAAAGTTTAGAACCTGCACCAGTACGGGTACCCTTTAACGTTGCAAAGCTAAACGTCACTCTTTGTTGCGGTTTTATGAAAGGAACACGAAAGTACAAATTTATCAAAACTTTTCCAAACGTAACACACTTGTAGAAAATGCACCCTGATGTCGTCTAATTGCCTATCTTGGTTAAAAACTTTAGAATATTTAGTTTTTCACAAAAAAAAAGATGCGTGTACACTGTACATATACGCGTTGGCGTGATTAAAAAGTTTTTTTTAATTTGCATGCAAATAATTTATTGAAATAAAAATAATAAAAGAATTAGAGTGAGCTTAGCATAAATACAGCTATTAGACGCTACGCGCATACGAACATAGCCTCTACCATACTCTATCCTCCTCGCCCAGTGAACCGAAAAATCACTTCAACGATATATGCCGAAGGTATGTCTACCAGTATATAGGTCAATGGTCACTATCTCTATTCTGTTGATAGCCTTTTTCTGCTAGCAACTGCATCCTGTTAGTTTCGATGTTATATCGTAAAAATTCACTCTCATCATTTTTTCAGAACGCGCCAAAAGAAGTATAACTTCATACAATCTGTGTATATATCTTCTAAACTTGAAATTTTCATTTACTTGCGTATTTTTTTCTGTATCAAATTAAAAAAAAGTTTTTTCACAAGATATAAATTTACTCAGATATATGCATTTCTCGAACTAATTTGGATTGTAGAAAAATACATGTTATTTCTAATTCGACTTTTAACTGTATCCAAAAGGTCTTATGGTCAGTTGGCGCCTGCACCCCTCCAATCTTGTTACCCACATTCGGTACATCTGCTTTTTTAACATTCGTTATTAAACACGCAACTACGGAAGTTGTAAAATTACGATTTCAAAATATGCGGACAGGTGGAAGCTAGGTGTTACATTACAATTGCTTCTTTCTTATATCCAAGGAATTCAGCGTTTATTTATTTGAATTGTATTTTCAATTCTCGGACAGTTTTCAACAACACCGATTGGACACTAAAGAGAGATTTTGAATAATCTGGATAAAAATGTGTTCTTCGATTATCCGAAATGTATATATTAAAAATTTTGATTTATAAAGATGGTTAGTTTTTATCTACTAATCTTGCTCCAGGTTTTAATAAAAAAATCCCACTTTTGGTAAACGTCATCAAGTCTAAATAATTTTTTTAATTTGTGGTCACCTGTTTTAGTTTTTATCAAAACCGATTTTCGTGTTTTTTTTCAATTTAAAGTGATTGCCTATCTGTTAAAAAAAATATAAATATTGTACTTTATTCGCCTCATTTCTCACAATATGGTTTTTTGGTATATAGTAGTGTTGATCCAATACAATATCACGAAGAAGGAAGGTTTGGTATAGGATAAAAAAATAAGCTTTGCCAATGTTACGCTAGTGACCAACGTTTCAAAAAATGTATTTTCATTTTCAGGGCCTCAAGCTGGTCAAATGGTAGTAAATTGTTTTTTGTAATATGTTAGTTACTGTGTTGGTTTATAAAAAATATCAGCTTCTACTTTATATAAACTTCTAAAAAGAAATGAATATAAACGTTGCCTAACTGTATTATTCTCTTTGTAACGAAACAGGAGAACAGGGAATATTATTAACCTAGGGGCTTCGTTTACACCGGATGATTTTCATCATTTAACGTTGACATTTCATTATTTTTAATTATTTTTTCGTGCATGATAAAGTCCTTATAAATATTCAAGGAAACTGTTTACTTGCATAAATTTACATGATACACTTTTTCTTTGCATTTGTTAAGTAAACAGCACTATATCATAACATAATTACACGAGTGTTTTGTTACAAGTGGGAGATTTTTAAGAATTGTGGAAAACGGGCTAAACATGATTCTGGTACATTTTTTTTACTCAATAACTTTTGCCACAACGAAAGTAATTTTTATCACAATTGAGTTTTTGTCGTCTCAATGAATATTCCGTACACACCTATCAAGTATGACCAGCACAAAATGGCCCAGAAAAGCCAGTTCGTAAAGATCACCATATTAAATAACGGAGTAACGCACATTAGACCAGCATCTGCAACCAGCAACGGCCATCAGTCGATCGTTTGCAATTTCTGTCTAGTCATGCTGCAGCGGTATAGTGTGTTCTAGTGATGTGTCGTTTTCATTAATTAATTGGCTCCTTGAAAACTGCAAAATAAAAACCGCACACGAAACCTGCATTAAAAGAGTTACTGCTGTGCGCTGATCTAGTGCACGACATCGTGTAGGTTTCAGGCTTGTGCTGTGCTGGTCGTGCTGGTCCATGCTTGACATGTGTTCGAGATTTTTTACACAATATTATTTATATTTCAATTAATGTTTATTGCAGGGAAATTTAAAATACTGCTGTCAATATTTTATCAGTGCAAATCTCGAAATTGACCAGATAACAGACTTGTAAAAAATATTAAAAAGTATTTGAAATACTCTTGCTTCATTGAATATTTAAATAGAAATACACATACTTTTCCTGCATATGCTTGTAAAAAATACTTTTTTAAAAGTACTTAAAATACAAATGCAAATGCTAAAAAAGTATTTGAACTACAAATGCAAGTGCTAGAAAAGTATTTGTATTTTGAAATACTTTTACTCAAATACTTTACAAGTCTTCCAGATAATGGTTGAAACGTCAACAGACCAACGTGAGAAGCCTAACAAATCAGTATATTATATTATAACCTGCAAATTCTATATATGCCAAATATAGAACGTTACAGTTTTGTATTTTTATGTACAAAAAACATTGATAATATCAACGTTTTGTATACATAATTATAAACTCTCACTTAAAAATGAGGTAATGGAAATTTTCTGTATTTTATCAACAAAAAGATAAAATTTATTCTCGCTAAAAATTGAAATATGAATTGGTATCAGGTTATGCTAGACCCTTAAAAGCCGAGTAGAAGGCAGTCTCTAAACTTTCAGACATAATATAAAATTGCAACTGAATCGTTAATTTATGAATATCTCAATTTTCTTGAATTAAATAATGCGTTTTGGAAATCATTGGCTTTATTGATAAAATAAAAAAGCATGTTTCAGTCCAAATTGCAGCCAACGATTTTTTATATGAAAAGACAATATGCACGATGCACGTAATAGCCCGAGAGCCGGTGACACTGAAAGTACCGTCATCGCAGATTTTCTTTACAATTATGTCCTGCGCCGTGATGAAACTGACGTCGTAATAGTAATAATAATAATAATAATGCGTTTAACGTCCGTTTTTCGACTTTTTCATAATAGACGCCATTCGCACCATTACTATTTTCCATTTAAACTTCCACTTAATTAATAGCAATGGGCAAAGAGATTTTAGGACAATAGGATAAGGTTGGCAAATTTTGAGTATAGGAGTTTGACAGGTAATCGGGCATGGCAAGGAACCATCTCTATATTTATCTACAACTATTGAGGGAAATCATGGAAAACCTCAACAAGATGGCCGGTACAGGAATTACCGTTTCTAGGCGAGAGGCAGCAGGAAAAAGTCTTATCTGCCCCCGCCGGGATTCGAGCCTGGTACCTCCCGAATTCGAGTTTAGTGCTTTTACCGCTACGCAATCCCGCTCGGTCCTGACGTCGTAGTATATTAGGTTTGACCTAAAAGAAATAAAGAGCAGATAATCGCGTTAAGTCAAGTGATTTCTTCTCTAACAACCTCCCATACTCTTACTTAGTAGAATTGTACTGTACTCGATATTATATTTTAATTTGTTCAAAGTATAGTTCGTGGCCAAATCGAGATAAACTGCATTGAAAATGAATTTAGCACCTGTTTACAGCCGTAAATCAAATTTCAAATAGGTAGGCGTAACCTATTAAATGTTGTGCCTTTGTAACTTTTTAACATTGTAAACTATTTCAATAGAGCTGTTATATTATACGTGATGCGCTATTTTATTAAAAGTTACCTGATATATCAATCTAAAGCTTTCTAGAAATGGTGATCGCAATTATATCGAAATGTTTCAAGTAATTATTATTAAGTATAAGAAAGTGAACTGAAGTTTTTAACCGCTTTGATACGTGCTATATAAAGTTATAAAAATATATTAAAAATAATATCATGGACCTGTACCTACTATTACAATATACAGGGTGTTTCATAAGCATTGCGCCAAATTTATAGAGGTTATAGAAGGCATCAAAATAAGCAATTTTGGTCAATAAACCCCTGTCCGAAAATGTACCATTTTGGCTCTAAAGGAAATCAAAGATTTTTGGTTTCTTTTACACATCAACGGAGTTTGTATTTTGTTAAGTAGCGTATTTCAATCAAGAGCGCCTTGAAACAATTGACAAGATGTCAGTTGCATTAACAATTAAGTATAGTGAATTAATTTGTTATCGACATGGCCCAATTTTCTGCCGAACTCGCCGACATGCATTTTATTTACGGAAAAGCTGAGGGGAATGGAAGACGAGCCGAACGGTTGTATGCCGCGAGATTTCCAGCACGTCGCCATCCTGATCGTGGCATTGGGCTCGGAGGCCCTGTACATTGGCCCGCAAGGTCTCCGGACCTCACCGCACTTGACATTTTCCTCTGGGGCCATGTTAAAAGTTTGGTGTATGAGACACCCATTCCCAACGCTGAAGAACTGCTGGGCAGGGTGATGGCCGCTTGCGCACATGTTCAAGATATGCCTGGGATATTTCACAGGGTTCGGACATCAATGAACAACCGTACCCAGCTGTGCATGGAGCAAAATGGACGCCATATTGAGCCGTTGATGTTGTAGTTTGCATTAATAAATTAATAGAACCTTAAATTTATCATTTAACCTACCGCCAAAACGGCACATTTCCAGACAGGGGTTTATTGACCAAAATTGCTTATTTTTCTGCCCTCTGAAACCTCTATAAGTTTGACGCAATGTTTATGAAACACCCTGTATATGTTTGACGTACCCTTAGAGAGGTCTCGTGGGGCTGACGTCGACACCATCCCCCGAAATCTACAAATTCAGTCTGTCTTGGGTTACTCATTATAATATGGCCCGCTCGATAGGATTCCCGAAATTAAATTCTGGTTACGTCGCTGAGTATCTAGGTATATACTTTTAGTATATACCGAGCATAGGAATAAAATCGCAATTGAACCATTAAGGTGCAAACATATACTTCTGTCTTTTTTTAAGTGGTAAGAGCTCGTTGGTTTTGATTGACTAACACCATAGATAAAGACATAAAACTTTTGACAAAAAGCGATATACTCCATGCTAATATATATTGTCGGAATAACCAAGGAATTACTTCGAAAAAAGAGACGGAGATATATTTTCGATACGCTTTGTTGCTTTCGCTTACCACACATTGACTAAATAGATGATATGGCAAAATAAAACATGTGAAAATCAGTATACTGTGGAACATTTAGGCCTAGTTTATATGAGAGACGTTCAACGCGCGTTGGCCCAACGCGCGTTTACAATTTCTATACAATTGTATAGAACTGTTTATATGATAACGCGCGTTGGTGGCGCGTTGAACGCGCGTTATCATATAAACAGTTCTATACAATTGTATAGAAATTGTAAACGCGCGTTGAGCCAACGCGCGTTGAACGCTCTTCATGTGTGCTAGGCCTTAATGTCTAATGTTTATTTTTTAAAGAATTTTCAAAATAATGACGCAACTAATCTGGCAATACCTCCTATCTCTACTTTTTTGTTGAAAACTAGATAAACTAATTAAATTTTAATGAACTTACTGAAATACTGGCATCTTCTTATCTTTGCTAGTTAATTTATTGTTTGATACAACTCCAGTCTCCAATGCGCAACTTTTATGATAACGAAATTAGTTTATATTTTATATATTTGATTGATTTGAAGAATTGACAATTATTTGCGAAACTGTAATATGGTTCATTATAACCCAATTACGAAACAATGTCCAGAATTTCGTTTATGCTTTTATAAAAATACTGCGGGGTATTAAAATTTAAAATTGGTACATATAGGTATGACAACAATATAAGTTATAACTTAAAAGTGGAAAAAAACAACATAATGACATGTTTAATTCCCTATGGAAATGTTTATTATTTATAAGGGAATAAAAATGAATAGTGAATGTTATAATGAATTCTCAGTTATGGTGACTGGAGAGCAATTTGTATTTTTTCCTTATATAGAAGTTAATTATTAATGCTGCGTAATTATTCGACGTGAACAATTGCTTATTAATATTGATATAAAAGCAATTATGAAAATATAATGACAAAACTATTTAATTCCGAGATGCCAATGGTATTTAATAGGTATGCTTCGTAGATTCATATTTGTGGCATACATACCGGCACGTAATGTGACTCATTACGGACTAGAAAAATAAAGTTAAACCTCTCCCATGAGTAACTCAACGTTTATTTTTCAGTTGTTTTTTTATAACCTACTATTAGTCGTTTTTTCAAATATGAATTGTCAAAATTTTTGAAAATAAAATGAAAGGTAACTATTTTGTAGGGCGTAGGCCAAAAAAATTCCACATATACCTCGTGCGTAATGATAGTATGGATCGTGTGACTGTTGAAATTCATTAAATAGGTCCCAAGTCACATTTATTTCGCGAATTCGGGAGCTGAAATTGTGCGTCCGTACTACTGAATCGTATTAATGATTAAAAAAAAATTGCATTACAAAAAACAGTTTAAATATTTATATTAAGTAAACAGTTACATTTCTTTGGCTTTAATTCATTATAGAAAAAATATTTGTGCATCAAAATATGTAGAAATTACTTATGGGTAAAAAAATGGCACACTCAAAAACATTTTGAAGTATTTTTTATCTTATCATTACTGTTTTTAAAAATTGTTAAAGATTAGAATAAATGACAGCTTTTATCTTTGCGAAATACCTATTTCAGTTTACAAAATAAGATTCTATTCTAAAAATAAATTGAATACTGGAATCTGACGTCAAACTTTTTTAAAAAGTGTCCCAGGTGCATATTTATCGTGCATTTTTTGTATAAGTGGTATAAGAAAATGATTTAAAAATTTTCAGAATTAACTATTGTTATTCTCATGACGTCAGTATTTATTTAATTTCCACGAATTTATATCCTTTATTTTCTTCTTTTGCTGTATTTTTTTTTTCATTTGAATAGACAACGTTTTGATACAAATTTAATGCTTTTACGAGATACTCATAGAAGCATTGCTTTTGCCATACTAGCGCAGATTTTTGTTGAACTCTGCTAATTTAGCTCCGTAAATAATCTGCAGTTTGTAGTTTGCGCTGTGTGCTGAAACACAAAATGCTGTAAGAGTCTACTTATAGTCCAAGAGCTACTGAACTTTTTGAAAGCTGATTTAAGCATGGAAGTGACATACTTTATAATGTCGGTAGCTTAATCAGTGAAAACAACGAAAATCACATTTTGCGTCACCAAGTCTAGTCGTTTTTAGGAGTAATCAACCCCTAAATACTGTTTAGAAAAGATGTAAGTATTTGAAATGCTGTGAAAATTTCACGTTTGGCTAAATGAGTTGACGTTCTCAACCCTACTAGTGCATATTTAGTGCAAAAAAATCGGTAGCTCTCATCAGTCTATTCCTACGTGGCTAGGTTGCCAGGTCCTAAAATACAAAAGCCTGACTCGGCGCTGTATTAGGCCGGGCATTTTGCCGTAAAAGCCGGACATATCTATAACAATTTAAAACTTTTGAAAAATATCAAAAAGTCTCTAATTAAAAGTCGGATAGGCCGGACACGACCGTAAAAAGCCGGACACCTAGCAACCTTACGTGGCAAGTTTTCCATATTCAAACAGATATTGTCTATATTGATAAGCTTAAAGCTTGTACAATTCGCTGAAATACAAAACTTGAGTAAGAGCGGATACGGTGCGCTATGTAGCGTATTTTAGACCAATTAGAAAGCAGTTCTGTAGCGTCCGTTAGCCAATCGAATCCGAACCTCAGCGAGTTCCGACAACTAGGTAGCACAATATAGGCATTTATATCATGCATTGGACATTCTCATGTCATGTTGACATGTCCTAAGCACAAACTTGCGCTCCAACGGATACAAGTATTGAGTTGAGCCGCGTCGCTTCTTATAAACATTCCTGCTTCTATTTTTATCAAAACTGTCTTCCGAATGGATGACAATAAACCACTTAACTGGAATGATTTTTCTGAATAGACAGAAATTTCATCCATCTGACATTTCAGAAAAAAACCTTTGTCATCTTAAAAGCTTTTTGACATTTTTTATTATTTTTTTCTAAAAAACACTTAGTGCAATACGTTTTTTTATGAAGCGGTACGCGTTTTGTAATTTGTAAAAGCGGAATTCCAATTGAAATCGGTGTTTTTTTTGTGATGCGCTATTGATTCAGTAAATGGAATCGGTGCATGTAAAATGCTGTAATAATTATTATTACGGCGATGTTGCCTTTAAAATACACACATGGTATACAAATTTAAACACACGCACAGTACCTACATACATTAAATAATTGTGAATATTACATAACTATATAGTACATATTTTTACCGGTGCATATCAAAAATTACATAATAACGAGACAGCACCTATGAAAGATCCATTTTCGCAAATGCGGAAGATTTGTCGCCGAATGCGAATATTCAGTTTTCAAAGCAGGGCTAGTTTGTCCAAAGTTAAAATTTGATAGCACGCAAGTCGCATGCACACACTTGTAGTGGTTCTGGGTACAAGGTTGCCGCTGCACACGAGACTGGAAACACTGCTTGAACTTCTGCTGGTCGGCAGGCTGGAGTCGCTCAAGATTTTAAAATTAGAACAGAGGTTATTTTTTTGCTAGGTTCTCTGCTTGCTTTGAGCAAGAACCAATCAGGAAACAGTATCTTGTCACGTGGGCGACTTGAACAAACGCCCACAAACAAACATGTGTGTGTTCTGTTCAGAGACAATAAACATGTACTTTTGTTACCGTTCTATCACTGCGCGTGCACCGAATCTATCTGCAGAGCAAGCTTGTAAAGACGTCTCGTGTGAAAACCAGCGCTAGAAAACTAGTAGTAATATCTAGCAAGAAACCTAGCGGAAAATCCTTTATTACCTAATGTAAAAGTGAGCGCTGATAAAAGACAATTGCAAGGTTACCTTAACGACAAAACGTAAGCTATTGTTTAAAAAAGGAGTAAGAAAAATACTATTCTCTTAAAAATGCTAAGAAATTAATTTTCCTTGTCTTATTTAATATTATATTCATGCGAATTCGATGTATTCGTTACATCACTAGTATACGTATCATCGATATACACTCCTAGACATGCCATATTATATCGTTGTAGTTGTTTTTCGGTTCACTGAGTGAGGACGATAGAATTACGTGTGACCATCTCTATCCTTGTCTCTACACGCACGGTTGAGGTTAAGGTATTATTTTGAGAGAGATAGAGATTGGCCACACCGTCGGTCTGTCTTTTTCATTCGGGGGAGGACACTTTTTATACCGGTAGGGCATGTCTAGGAGTTTACGTCGATGGTACGTAACAAATGTCGCATGCAATAAGCACGCATCGGTAGTAAAGCATATCAAAACACGTAAAAGTGTGGTTACGACATTAATAAGTATAAATTAATACCGTGTTCATCACTTAATTACATTTATGACTGGCTTTTTTGTCTTCTCGTAATAATTTTGTGCGCTTATTATTTGACAAATACTACGACTATCTTAGTGTAACAATGTAAACATGACTAATTACACATTATAATATTTAAAATTTAACTCATCAAAACACAATATAAAAAAACACTTTTTCTGCGAAGAAAAATTTTAATTCACATTATATTTTGTCATTAAATCAAACATAGTAAGTTTTTTATTAGTTTAGAATCAGGTTCTTTTAATAAGAATTCGCCCTAATTTGCTCGCACAATACATAATCTAGGTAATACCTATATTCGTTTTGGCATAATCATTTAATCTAGATCTACATATTCTATCAAAGTATGTAATGAATGAAGATTCCCAATGTAAATATTAACAATTATTCTAATAATAATTAATATAATTTCTTTTTATTAGATGAAACCGCATTCATTAAATTTTATTACTTCTTCAAATCAAAATTATTCCTCTTTTTTACAACAAAATATTTGTGAATATTATCATAATAAATTCATAGATATTTCAGAAATTTCACAAATATTTATTGTTTATAGAAAAAATATTCATATTTATTTTTGGAATTGGTCTATTACTTACTAACTTTGATATAGGTATCTCTCCAAAATTTCTCACCGTATCCATTATTCAAATCTATAACTTCTATATTTATACAAAGGATTAGGAATTTAAGGAAAACTCTGTAGTGAAAATTATTAAAGAATTATTACTTTGCCCTCTCGTTGTGTAAAAGTCACGATAATTAATATAATTTAGATAATCATGATTACATCTGTCCTGCTACTCATTTTGTCTTCCTTATTACGCTCCCCGATAATTTTCTATGCTGTAAATTCTGTGAAACATTCTGTATATTATATAAAAGTTAAAGTTTGTTACCTCAAAACTCAAGAGTCACTGAATCAATCTGAAATATTACGGCACTGATTAAAAGTCTACTTTTTGAAGAATACCTGCATAAACTATATTTAGTTACGTTACGACAAAAGCGAGATGAGCATTGATCCAAAATAACGATTTACACTGGGATAAACTTGGACTAGATAGCTAGTATTTAATAAAACTGCAAGCATCATATATATCTATTAATTAACTATATGAATCATTGCCTATCTACTCAATGTGCGGTGAGTGAACGCAATAAAGCGTATCGAAAATATATCTGCGTCTCTTTCTTCGATGTAATTAAATAGGATTGGTTGATGTACTTGCATTCAATCTGAATAAAGTATCTCTGTTTCAAAAACTTTGTCTTTTTTTTATGACGTTAACATGGGCGTACCCAGATTTTGGCCCAGGGGGGACAAACTGAAAATTTCTTAAGCCGGGCCTCCCGTGCTTGTTTTGCCCTCTTGGATACGCCAGTGCTTACGACGTAAAAAAAGCCAGAAGTATATGTTTGCACCCTAATAGTTCGATTGCGATTTTATTCCTATGCTCAGTATAGAATAAAAGTATATTATATCATTATATGGCACGCACAAATAAAATTTACAATGATATTTTCTTGAATAATTAATGTCAATATAAATTTCTATCAACGTTTTCTACGTATTCTAAGATAAAATCAAGTGACGTATGGATTCGTTCTGAAGTAGGCTGCAATTAAGTAGAAGTCAGTTCTATTAAATTGGATACTTGTCTCTAGTTAAATAAATAAAAGGGAAGAAGATACAAATACTACACGCATAAAGACAAGATCGAAAATAAAAACAAATCCAGCTGTAATATAAACTAAGTGACCGCACGACTTGAAAACTACAGGCTGTTCAAATAACTGTTTCCTTTTAAGCAGCGTTTAGTCACATAAAGAAAAACACAGAAGATATTCCATAGATTAAAGGAACTTTATTAATTTCTTCTTATTACCTATGTTTTATGATGTGCCTTTATTATCATTGATTGATATTTTTTTTGTTATTTTTAGTGTATTTGCCACAAGGCACTTACACCAATCGGGCCATTTTAAGGATGGGTTTTTGGGGTTGAAAAATAATTTTGGGCCCAAAAATACCGAAAAAATTCTCCGAATCGTTTCAAAATTGAAATTTAACCTATTAGTAAAGATAAAAGGTTCAATTAAAAAATTCATTAATATTGTAAAACCGTTTCTTTTTCGGCAATGCTTCGAAGGATGTTTTAAAGAGTTCGGCAACTATCTTGCACAAGAGATCGCGGTTTTGTGCACTATATTCCACCCAAGATTTTTTGATGTTGGACACCTCTGCTTGGACAGTCCGCTGGCACGTTCCCTCTGTCTTGCTTGCTCCCAGGAGATTCCAGCGCTTTTGAGAAATAAGCGACATATGGAAATGGCCGACTTTTGATTTGAGATTTTTGAAACATATTGGCTTTTTCTAAACATTCCGTATCTTTGTGCATATAAACAGCAAGATTATAAATGTGAAACAGTAGTCAGTTGTACATAAATACATTCAGCCTGAAAGAGAGAGAGAGACGGGAGATGACAAAGAAAAGCTGAGCCTATAAACTAAATCCGGACTTACTTCCAGCACGGCCGATGTGGCAGCACCAGCCAATGCACAGCATGACTGTGTCACATATATAAATTGAAACAAAATGTTTTTTCCTCTATAAATATTTACATCTCCAGCCAATATCATTCTTTACATAAATTAGGTAAATATGTGATATTTTTGACGCTAATATAAACGGGCTCTCGATGTCATCGAAAAGAGATCAGGTCCTGCAATGAAAGACCTAGAACTGTAGATAATATTGATGTTCTTTGTATCTTGTTTTATATTGTGTGGGGTCTACTAGTTTTATTTTATTGTGATAAACGGTATATTTTTTAGTTTCTAGCCACGATGGTCGTTTAAATAACTCATTGACGGAAACATTAAGAAATAAATATACATTTATTGTAGAGTCTTGCATTTAAATTTTTTTTATGAATTCGAAACGCTTTTATAGATATTTTTCAATTCAAAATAACTAGTGCCTTAAAATCGTATAACGTCTCGCGATGTAGAAATTAAAGTGCAAAAAATGTTCAACGTCTCTCAAACTTATAAACTAAAAGATGCAAGGGTGCACTTATCGAAATCCGTGTCATTTGCTATCGCCATTCTACATTTCAAAATATATCTGAGAGATATTTCCAAATTTAAGAAATGTTTACGGCGTTCTCTGTGCGGATTATAATTTTTTTGAGACATTAACAATAAAAATATTCCAAGACATAATTTTCAATTTGAATCGTTATTTTTAACTATTATACTTGATGGATTTTGTCATCAGTTATTTTTAATGCAATTATCAGTAAAAAATAATTTTATTAAAGATATTTTTTATCAAAAATTAAACAATAGAACATTGTAAACTGAATTTTACATTATATTTATTATCATATAAATTACAAAATACAATCCCACCACATCTCATCAATGGACGCCCTCTTATGATTTTTTATCGTAATGTGTTGGTGAAACTTTAAACCTTTAGAGATGTCAATGGTGCTACCAACATTATGAACCACACTGTACACTTGGTGTATACGTACTTACTCCAGTCATGTCACCCGGAGTAAACCTATTGTCAGATTTAATTGGATAGCGATCTTGGCAAGATAACCAGTGTCGTAGTCATGTGCACTAGATAGAGACAGAAGACATTTGCTACTGCTTATACAATTATTGTCCTGCTGTAGCCACACAGCTTTACCATTAAGGCCTAAAGTCGCGTCTGATCTTATTGGATGGATACTGTGTTCAGGATAATGAGAATCGCATGCGATATTGCGCCTTGAATATCGTATTGAGACTGTATTACGAAGATGAACCCAATGCAACATCGAATAATCGTGAACCTCTCTTTAGACCAAAGACGAATACACATCGACGAATCGAACACTTTATAAAAATGTATACTCTTGTTCAATAATATTCATGAAACTACAAAACGTCTAAATTTGATAAACCTCGAAGTGCCAAAATATAGATATTTGTAGTAAAATGCAAACGTCGCTTGTATATTCAGGGTTCGTGTAGCAAAATTTATTTTTATTTGGTATGTACCTATATCTAGCTAAAGTTGATGTTAAGATCACGTGGGAAACATGGCAACAAACGTCCACAAACAAAACATGGCGTCATAGTGTGTGTTCTGTTCAGAGACCATGAAGTCTGTAACCAGGAGACCTAGCTCGAGCGTAACGGTGGACCGATATCTGTCGTGTGAACCAATATGGCGTCAGCTGCTGGGTAACGCACACACGTGTGTGTAGTGTCTGTGAAGTTGAACAACTCTGGTAACTATGGTGAAAACAGTTGGAAAGAACCGAAGTTTTCCCAGGTAGTGATAACAGCGCCTTCTCGCGTGCACCAGAAAACGGTCCGTCTCGAAACACGGCAAGCGTATGAAGCTAGGCTCCTGGTTACAGAGCAAATACATGTCCAATTTCGTTAAAATCCGAACTGTCGCTGTTTGCGCGCGCACCTAACTCATCTACAAAGTCAACTTTGAAGCGATCATTAAATCCAACTTCACAGCTCGCTTGAAACCTGACAGCCAAATCTAACGGCAAAACCAGCCTCGTGCACAAAAAATTGTAAAAACAATACTTTAAAATGCGAACACAAAAAAGACAATAGTTTTTTTTTCAAAACAGTCATCGTAAATGTTCATAATTTCGTTCGTAACTAAACTTGAAAATTAAAAAAATCGCGTCAATGTGACAACACCTTAAAAGCTTGTCATCACGTTGTAGTTGCTGAAGTGGAAGCAGAAGAATAAGGAACGTGCCTTATCTGGAATTGATTAAGGAGTTGATGTTGACGGTGTGGGTATGGAGATGGATTCATGAGTACCTAAGAATGGCGATTGTTGTACTAATCAATTTATATATATCGAGCTCAGGCGCTGATTGATTGATACGATGCTTGAACGAGAGTGACACACAGCGGCTTTCATTACAAGATAGAAAGGGAGAGAAACAATAAATATTTAGTTGGAATTGTTTCTGAGGTTAAGATTTAACTTTTGTATATCAATTAAAAAATTGAGCAAAAAGCTTTCAGTGTATAGCATTAGACGAGTTTGTGAGTGGAAAAAACAATAAAAAAGTAATTGCAGATATTCTACAATTAGAGAGAAATAGGTCTTTATTTCTCTCTTGAGTTATTTGCCATTATTATAGTATTTAAAATAATCAATTGCGAAAATGACTAAAAATCCACCTAGCTTCAATTAAATTGTGCTACTTTGCCAAGCGAATCAGTAAATCAATGAGTTAGAGTGCCGGTTCAGTTTTATTAGTGCTGTACGTACTGCGAACCTGCGGTACGTGTAGGCAATGGATGATATACGATCGACATGATTTAATGATACCAGGCTAATTACATACCTGCGTACTTTACGATTATATTTAAGATAAACGTCATCTGTCATAATATGTGTTTTGCTCCCGTAAATAAATAAGTATTCTAGGCATTGTAGGTAGCTACTGGCTATGAATATCTACCGCTTGTGAAATATTGTGACTTGTAGCCAATTGCTTTTTAAGAGAAAGACATTTCTGTCTTCGTAAATGGAAATCGGTTACATTCAATTATTTCAATATTAACCTTTAATTACCTTAGTAGAACGGATCACAAACCAAATGAATATAACAATATTAATTGTTTGCTTAATTATTTGATGGTCAACATTTTAACATCAAATAAATACTATATTCTTTTGCCTTGTGCCTCGTCTTCTTAAAGAAAATAAACCTTAAAGAAAATTAATTTTACCCTTTATTATTGGAAGAGACGACTGCTATGGAGTATATTCAAAAAAACCAGAGACTGAATTCTTTTGCACAAAAAAAAAACATTCATTGACTGTTTAAAGAATAAGAATGAAGCTGCAAGTGTAAAATCTCCAAATTGGTTATTATCGCATCGAAATATCAATTCATCTTTAATTAAAGAAATTGAATGTTATAAAAGAAAATTACTATACAATAAGTATTATTTTCAATTCGTTGAACTGGATACAAGTCCGTCTTGATAATATACAAATTTTATATAAAACACATGTGTCAATAATGTCTTTTTCGTATTATTGTTGCAGTCCCTACAAAGTGCTGCGCGGCGGGCGGGGACATCGTGTGCCAACTGCAAGACTACCACAACGACGCTCTGGCGTCGAAACCAGAACGGCGAACCTGTTTGCAACGCCTGCGGACTCTACTACAAATTACATAATGTAAGTACCACATTTATATTAATGTTACATAATTATACTCCGTGCGTAGATCAACAACAACTGCACCGACTGCAATCGAAACATTACCTTTCGGGGTGAAAGAAATTACAATCCTTTCAATTATAATATACCGTATATTTGTACGGATGTCTCCCAGAAGCGGTAATTTCTCTTGTACTTACGAGTCTTTTACTGATAATATTTTCGCACTATTTTAAGCTGAAGTCTTTATACGACATTTGGTTGCGTTTTTAGTATTATTTTTTACAATTTTATAACCGACGCTCGTGTAGTTCAATAGAAGTTTATGAAATTTTACCGTTCATAGAAACAACTGAGGGATCGCGATTAAATAAAACCACGAAACATTTTGTTTGTTTTGTGGATCCTCTCTTAAACGGCCACGTCTCTTTAACAATCGTTTAGGCCTCCCGTTAAAGACAGGTTTGACTGTAATGAATTGAAAAAAATGTAATCATAATATATTATAAAACAAAGTCCCCCTGCCGCGTCTCTCTGTCTGAACGCGAAAAACTTAAGAACTACCGAACGAATTTTCATACGGTTTTCACTAATAGAAAGAGCGATAAACGAGGAAGGTTTCTGTATATATAATTTGTAAATATTTTATAAATAAAAACCGTATTCGTATCACGTAGGCGGGCTCAAGCTTCTAGAATTAGCTGCGTCAAATGGCGCGTCACTGCAGGGCACCAGGCAGTAACTAACACTTCCACCAAGTGACATCAGCTCAAAGCTATTAATTCGCACATTTAGGCGTTGTAGTCGTTTCGAAATATATTTTTGAGAATTTTTCAACAACACAAAATATATCTATCGCACCCGGGTGAAACCAGTCTGGGCCGCAAGTAAAATAATAAAAAAGAGTACTAATTCATATAGAATTTGATCCCAAAATATAGTTCAAATAAAGACAAGGTTATTTTTCCAAGTTTTATCTGCCATTATAATAACATACAAGAGAAATATTTCCTGACCAAATTAACAAACTTGGTATTTTAACCATTTCCTTTAAAAAACTATTACTCTGAATTCCAGATTTTAACAGCACATAAAAACGTACATTTAAATATTGGTGTTGCTTTAAAAATGGAATTTATCGTGTTGATTGTCGCTTTGGTAGGTGGTTCTCATAAACTCAGATAAAAGTCAAAATTTGAATAGAAACATTTATTCGGTTTTTTATTCGAGAAAGATCCTTACGGTGAACTTATAAATTATTGTGCCATTCTGTATCAAAAATATTATACTTAAGAGTGTTATTATTTTTTTACAATTTAAATTAACGTCGTTGAAATTGTCCCTCAGACAAATTAAAAAAAAAAATTTTAGACAAGCCATTTGAGAAAGAAGAATCAATGCAATTACATAACATATGTATACATAGAGTTAAGATTAGTTAGGTAGACATTTTGACAATCATTGTGTTCACATTTGAAGTTATCGACGGTATAAAAAGCAAAAGTAACTAAAGGCAAACTCGTTATTATATTTTATTTATTTTTTGTCGTTTTGCCTTTCCTTATTTTAAATATATTTCGCGGCAATAACTGTCAATTTTAATTAGCAAAAGTGATGATACACTCAAGTAAACTCTATATTACTCTATTAAACTTGAAATCTCCGCATCTCTCCAGCAATATTTATACCATTATCGAAAGATCATCATCAATGTGAATAATAAACTGTAAAAATAAAATTACACTTGAATTCTATATTCAATAAAATTTAAAAGAAAAACAAAAACCTAAATTAGAGAAGTAAATAGTACATTTCCTGAACTTAAAAAGGATCATATTTTGATTTCCACTTTGCAGCATATTTAAAAAGCATTTGTGATGGAATCATCCGTTTCAGCAATTCAGAAATCATAACTAAAAATGTGGCAGTTTCTCCAAAAAAATTCATTGTAAACTAGTTTTGGTGACTTTTTTTATTGAATTTATAATAATATTAATGCGTTTAACGTCCGTTTCTCGAGTTTATGTCATAACAGACGCCATCCGCACCATTACTATTTTCCATCTATCACACTCCCCGTTATTTTCTACATTTTTCAACTTCCACTTAGATTATAGCAATGGGAGAATGAATGAATTTTAGGACATTAGGATAAGGTAGACACATTTTAAGCATAGGAGTTTGACAGGTAATCGGCCATAGCCTTGAATAATGAACCATCACGATATTTATCTGGAATTATTGAGCGAAACCGTGGAAAATCTCAACAAGATGGCCGGTACACGAATCATCGTTTCTCGACGAGAGGCAGTAGGAAAAAGTCGCAGCCACATCTGGCCCCGCCGGGATTCGAACCCGGTACTTCCCGAATGCGAGTCTAGTGCTCTCACCACTACGCCTCCCCGCTCGATTTTTTGGATCCGTACCACATATTTCTCGTAAAAGATTTTATAAATCAATACACCGTTTTTACTTTACACCGTGAGTAAATCACATTGCGCAGTCATTGCTGTAAATGTATGAAACCACCGCACTGCTGGATACGACATATCGTATTTGTACGTCATATAATGACAAAGACAACTATAGACGGCAATTATCAATACTGAGAGAGAAATAACTATAGACAGTGGTCATCTTCATACATTGTCCGTGTGTAACAATGACGTGAAAGAACATTCTCACGAAATATTCACAGTGGGATTCTTTTAACTTATAAGTTGGTAACAATATACCTTACAGGTAGTTATACGTTTGAAAATGAATTCAATGTCGTCTTCATAGAGGATCAATTATACGGTTTTAAACATAGATATATACCTATATTAATAGATAGCGGATGCCTATCCTTGAGTATTGTACGGAATGGTTCCAATTAGAAGCCATTTTGTACGTGGAAAACGCCGTAAAAAGCGCGCGGGATTCAAAAAGATTAAATATTCTATAATATGATGCTAATGGAAAAACAATAAAACTCGCAGTAAACAGTTATTTTCGCTCTAAAACCTATTTTTATATTGAAATGTTTCAAAAATTACAAAACTGAGCATAAATATAATATAAAAGCTTAGAACATTTTACATTGTCTGATTGGCATCAATGTTTGTCAACCTTGATGCCAAATTGACAATGTAAAGTGTTCTAAGCTTTTACATTATATTTATGCTCAATTTTGTAATTTTTGAAACGTTTCAGTATATAAAAATAAGTTTTGGAGCGAAATATCACTGTTTACTGTGAGTTTTGTTGTTTTTATCAATAAAATCATATTATAAAATAATTAATATTTTTGAAACTCGCGCGCTTTTTACGGCGTTTTCCACGTACAAAATGGCTTCTAAAAGGTACAGGAGGCGCTAGTTCCGCAATCTATTAAATATATATATCTATGATTTTAAATGACGCAATACCAACTCCACCTACAATGTACTAGTCTATGAAACTCTCCTGATCTAGTCCCTGTGAAATCTCCGCACTCGTACGAAAAAATCATTCGTATTTAATTTTTTTTACAGAATCGTTTTCAGGATTAAACATCCATAATGTTGCCGGTCAGTCACCTGGTGCGCTAGTATTTAAACATTTTGACCTGAAAACGTCTATTCGCTCGTTGAGTACAGGGATAGCCGCTCGAACTGCCTTGTGTTACCAATTACCCTTAGATTTCAATCGCTAATAACTGCGGGATGAGTACAGCGTTACAGCGGGTAAAGAATGTATATACGAGTTCGTCGCGCTCGATTTGTTTTGCTTGTGACGTCATCGCACGAGTGTAGGCGCATACGCGTGATTGTCACGAATTAGCTTTGTGCAAAGTTTGATATTTATGTAGCGTGAAAACGCGTTTAGCTATAGGATGTTGATTCGGGTGTTATTTTAAAGAGCTCGCGGAGCACTACTAGAGGCAATAAAAATAGTCGCCGGAATATAAGTGAAAATTGGTATTAAATTGAAAATTACATATGATTCGCAAATATGCCCGGAATTATAAAAAACGCAGTCAGTGGAAAGCTCGCATCGAGAGGAAAGCACTAAGCCTAAAAAGTCCAGCGTCAAGCGAAAGCGTCATCGATCTATATAGGTATTTATTAGGCTGTATAGATACATATTTCTTTGTGTAAGGAATAAGGATATTGTGAAAAAATACTTTTTGTAAATTGAAGAAAATAAAACAAAATTATTGTTACTGATTCAAAAAATGTCAACAAAAAAATTAAAATGCGTTTTGAAAGGTCTCCGAATTTATTGTGTTCGGGTTATTATTCGTAGGCAGGTAACTGCAATGTTAAACATTATTCGTTCTACAAAAGTATCAGTAGCAAAGTGTTTTAAGTAAATATAAAAGAACGCAATTGAGATATGCTATTGTCGGTACATTTATAATAACAGGGCACGCGGAGAAAACAAATGCAAGTACATGAGTGTAATACTATACCGTAGTTGTGAGTGCCTACCCGTGGTGCGTGGCCTATACACAATACCAACTTTTCTGCCCACTTAAAGCATCGAATGGGTCCAGGACTTTCTTTATATACACAATGTTTCAAATACCTATGTGGATAAAAAAATAATAGCAGCTTTTCAGTACAATACTACTTCCGTATAATATAGAAACTTATCTTGGACACAAACATAGTTAAAATAAAAACATTTGATTTTATACATCCCCACTTCATTCATAATATTATATTAACAATTAATAAAACGTTAAAAATCTAGTTTTGTTTTTTTTTTCGAGACCCTTGATCCGCTGCTTTCTAATAAATGACGCTTTGAACTTGTCTGTTCATTTGTCGGGACCCAAAGGAATGGTGAGACCTCTGGTGATAAATGCGCCGAACTGCCCTAAGGCCTAAGGGGGGCTTTTTGACAGGTAAACTATGGAGGCATAAGGTAAACTATGGAGGCATAAGGTAAGCATTGATTTAGAAAAGCATGATGGAGGCTAACCTAGCCTAACCTCCATCATGATGGAGGCTCCACCATGCTTTTCTAAATCAATGTATAAGTACCTGTCAAACCACACTCTCCTTAGAACAGTTCGGCGCATTTCTCACCAGAGGTCTCACCATTCTTTTGGGTTCCGAATTGTCATTCATAAAACTATGATAACCACTGGTTCAGAGGACGGGCATTAGTGAAATGTTGACAAAACTTCTTGGGCAAGCGCTTTTTGTATCTCTTTGTATAGACACTATTTGATCTACATTTATGTTTTTCTTTGAGATACATCGTTGCTACTTAAATTACTTATTCAGAAAAATTTAAAAAGGAAGTTACTTAAAACTTATAAACATTTATGTGAGCATGATTGAATTGAATAGAATTATCATTTTTTCCGTGCTTTTGAATAAATAATAATATCATAGAATGTTTGTACATGGAGATATTTAGTTTCTGTATATATACGTTGTTAAAATACACTTTCTGAATGAGTTTGGGGACGTCCAAAATAAGGGAGGGGTCCTTCAAAATCTCATTTTAAGGGAGGGGGTGAATGAAAATATCACGTCAACTTTTTAATTCAGAGGATTTACATTATTATAACAGATTTTGTGTTACTTTTCTCTTCTTATTTCACAGGAAAAATGTAGTATATATATCAGGGTGGCCACAGATCTGAAAAACCTGGAATTTAATGCAACCTGGAAATATCAGGGAATTTTACAAAATATCAGGGAAAAATAGCATTTTGGAATTTAAAATTTCTTGTTTTGAAAGTTTTTGTTTTTTTAAAGCTACATTTAGACTCTAAAAAAAGTTTTTCCAAGCTTTATGAATACCTGGTCATTGAGCCTGGTATTCAAGCTTCAATTTGGTATTTTTTTGTTTGCTATACGACTATGTATCGCTGAGATATCGGCGTTTAAGTAAAAAATAACCTGTGGTTTTTTATCATCGATATCTCCAACTAACGATCGCACAGTAAAAAGAAGGTTTACTGTGCCTACATTAGTTTAAGAGATACAGTTTTGTATGCTTGAAAAAATGCGAGGAAATTGTTTTGATGCTTAATTTCGACAAAAAAAATGGCTTTAACCAAAACTTTAAATATATCTTGATCATATAAATAAGCTAATAAAATCAGGAAGTAGTATAATAAATTTCTTAGAAAACCTGAAATTATCAGGGAAAATAGAAAATCATTTTTCTGTGGTCACCCTGTATATGGATGACATCAATATTAGCGCTTAGGCATTTAGTGGTATGAAGCAAAATACATGAATATATCAAATAAATTTAATTATTTAAAAATTATAGGATAAATCTCATTAGTGACTGGACAGTGGATATTAAACAAAATATGCATACTTACTTGAAAAAACGTGCATGAAAACGATATTACCGACAACTACCGTTACAATTTTATACGCCAAACAGTGTTGATTATTTATATTTCTTGTTTTTTCGTTGCGCTCATCTCTTGAATATCAGTTACAAGGTGACGCGCATGAGCATAATTTTATTGGCGTCCCATCGCGATAAGTAATTGATCAAGCGATCAAAGTGCAGTGTTAAATGGAGCGTTCAAATGAAGTGTCGACCTGGAACAAGGGATAATGTCACTGGATGCAAGCACTTCCGGACAAACCGGAGGAGCGTCTTTAGTGTAGAACTGTTAGCCATTTCCGCAATACTTGCAGACAAAGCAGATTTAATCTGTGCTTACCAAAGACTATTTTAAAAATATATTATGTTGTCTCTGATTGAACCGTCGGTTTCATTCGAAATTTTCAGTTAGAGATTGTGTGTTTTTATATTTAAGCCATATTCTGTTTGAACCGACTTCGAAAAAATGAGATTATTATTAATGTGAGTCTTTATAATTTTAAATTGATCGAAAAATAATGTGTGCCAGAATAAGAATATCTTGAAATAAGGTTTCAAAAATAAAGTGTAAAATTACAGAAAATTCCTGAAAATAATTTTATTTTCGTATTAAAAATGTGTAGGAAACTAGGAGGAAAATAATACATTTGCATGCATAATATTGCCATTAGAGAGTGCTATATTTTTGGAGAACAAATAGGCGTTTGTTAGTGTGATTAAAGGTTTGTTTATACACTATCCGGACGAATAAGAAAATAAATATTCGATGTTTGTTTAATCACTGAATATTGCACTCGCTTTTTCAATGATTATATGATTATAATCTGTAATTTCATATTTACGACTTTTCCTTTTATTTTCATGTTACAGAAAAAAATCTTAAAATAGCCCATATAGTATGATAATGCGATTTAATTGAAACTTTTTTTAATGAACATAAAAAAGAGAGACGGTGTATTTTACACTACACACTACAGAAGTAAAACTGGTGTAATTATAAAAAAAACAAAAAAATAACAAAAATAATGGCTCGGACCGCCGGGATCGAACCTACGACTTTTAGATTACGAAGCAAGGGCTCTACCTCCCCGCTGGTTTTTATAGTATGCGATATACATTGCGACGCGTTGGATACATTTTCAATTTCAAGAATCAATTTTACCCTACCGTGATAAAAGAAGTTTTACTTCGAAAATTCAACCGAAAATGGAATCAGAATGTCTCTAAAAATATTTACTCCTTAGTTTTACAGTCATCTTCCGCTCCATCATTTATTTTGAAGTCCGCTCAAATAAACAAGGTTTATATAGAAAAATAATAAATAACCAATTGAATGGAAAACTGTAAAAAAATATTATAATTATTCCTTTTAATCCGTTTGTAAATACAAAGATTTGATTAATTTCCACAAATGAATTTTTTGAATAATTAAATTCTTTTTAGTATTAACTTTTTTGCTGACCTGACAGCTTAAGTTAAATCATATTTATAATTATAATAATTTATAGTCTCGTGTATGGAGATTTTAACAAAATAAATTTCAATTCATATTCTGAAAATCACTTTATCCATTCTAGAGACATTTTGATTCCTTTTTTGGAGTTCAATTTTCTATTGCATTAATTTGATCCTCGTCCAATTTTCATTCCCCGTCGATCCCGTGCCATTCCTGCTTAAACCGACCCTTTGAGAGAAGCGTGTTTGATGGTCTGTGGTGTATATGAAGACGCTACGTTCATCTATTTTGGATCAGATCCAAGCATCATCCACAACATGATCTCAGTTCAAGATTACTCGTTAAGATTTTACTGATAACCACTACAGATTATCTTACGCAGACTGATGATGATGGGCCGATGTGTCAGGGATGAACAATTTCATAGTTGAATATTTTTAAGACCGCAATTTCACATTAAGTCGTTGCTCTTTAAGTCAACGCTTGTAAAACTTCGCTTCCTACATCTTACTCTTTCCAATCGTCCCGATTCCCTGCAACTGTGATGCATGTGTAGTATGCTAAATTCCAGAGTATGTTTAGTTTTCACTGGGAAGAAATAACAGTGCAGAATAATCGAGAATGTTAGAACATATCAGTTTGAATGAATGTCCTCACACTGTACCAGATCAGTTTTTTGTCAGACGCAGCACATCGATCTTCGTTTATTGCGTTATATTTTCTAAAGACGCCGTTTGTTTCGTGTCGTTCCGAGTCGAATCAGTGATAGTTGGGTCTGGATTTGGTATGATTTTATGTCAAAAACTTGGGAAATGAGGATCGGTACCTAATAATAAAATAAAAATCATTTTGATAACGATATTCAATTTGAGTTTGTGCATCCCTATCGGTAGTCCTAGTCAGCCCATCCTTATTCGGTAGACAGCTTCTTTTACATATTTAATATTGAAGGAGCCAAAGTAATAATGTACATTCAGTGACAAATATTATTATAATGCGATCTGGTTATAATAACACCACATAGCTCAGGTAGGTTACCTGCCTTGTATAGAAAGCTGTTATGTTCGTTTGTATATGATTAATGGGACCAATTTAAATTAAAAGCATTTTGCATGTACCAACATACAACCAGTGATATCTGTTTCTCAAAGATTAATTGCGCTGTTACTGTTATGTCAAAAAACGGAATTAGTCCAGTAAAAATTTAAACATTTCCAATATGTCACAAACATAAAGTGGCCTGTCTTGTTTTTAATGGATTTTTTAAAAACTCGTTCCATATTAATGGACAAAGCATTGTACCTAATAGTATTTCCTCTTAGATAAGCACGTTCATTTTGGGAAAGTTTGTGATGGCGTTTTAAGTTTTGGAAACTTTCACGACCCAATCAACTCCGCAAACAAATCTATCAGTTTGTGTTTTCATTCATTTTTTCACATCTTTACTGAAATACCGACTGTTACAAACTACTGCATTATCTCATCTTATAATTAATTAAACCAGTCTTCTAAAAATGCACAAATTTTATAATGATCAATGAGTAAATGTCAAGTTTATAAAAATTCTCGGCGTGTTTGGGTGATCCAATTTTTGTTCATTATTGGTATACATCATCAACCACTCCGAAATGTTTACGTGTTGTTTTTGAATGTCACTAAAACACAACAAAAGTATGACAACATCTCATATTCCATACTAAAACAATCAAAGTGAGAAATCAAAGTGCATTGTTTTTAAATATTCCATTAATATTTAATGAACAGTTAATTCGCAGAAAAGAGCAGGATAATCCTAAGAACAACTAATGTATCAGTGAAATCTGTCACGTCAGTTCAAGATGTCATTAATCTGGCTAATGGGTTACAAGAATTGCCTATATATAATGATAATCTGCAATAGCTGATACCTACCTGAAAGATACGAATAATATGAGATATAAGCTACACACGTGTGTTGTGTGTTGTTTTGTCACAAATAACTGTATCTCCTTCTTTTTATCAGAGAAAGTACATCATATGCATTAGTATTAATGGCTTCTGGATTACGCTAGATTGTTTTGGTTAAATGATATACAGTGAGAAATGTAAACACACTTAACCGACTACAATAGCCTAAATTCATTTTTTTTTTCATGAAAGAAGTATTTTTGATCGTAATATTTCGTATCATCTCGGCTACGGAACGTCTGTGTGTAATTTATTTTTCTTGCGCGGGTTTTTGGATATTTTGTATGACATCTAGACAAGAAAGCGTTTTATTAGAATTTGTATCTGTCTGTCTATGCCAATTTCCTCGAGAACAGTTGTACCGATTTTGATCAAACTTAATTATTATTATACCCAAACTTAAAATATAGATTATTTCTTGTCACTGCAGCTACGATGTTGATGTTGTTTCTGTAAAAACCGTCATTAGCGAATGAAATCGGGAGAAAAGGCTAGTGAACGTTATTTTTTCTCGCATTTTAACAATTAGTAAGTTTTCAGCATTTGTGGTACACAGTGACGCAAATATCATTATTAAAATAATGTTGCAGCTAAGCAGCATACTTATTTAGAGTAAGAACAAAAATTAGGAATATTATGATTTGATTAACTTGCAGAAAAACACATGTAAAGAGTAAATTAACTTCTAGAAAAGGAAAAAATAAAAAGACAATATCAGAAAAATTCTCAGTGGAATGCCCTCATGCCCAGGTGCACAATATTACAAAATAGATAAAACTATACCTAACCTAAAAATAATAAACGAACTGTTTATTTTTTTCCTGTAATTAAACTTCTCAGTTCAAGTCATTTACCGCCATCTCATAGATTTCTAGTTAATTGCATAACTACTAGATACTAATTTTCATTATTATCTACACTGTGAATAGATGATGGCAGCTGAACCAGTGATTTTAAAAGTTTAAAAAGGTATTGACATTAATTTAGCGGAATATGAGTTGCATAGCTACTTATTACTACACTGATTTGATTGCACATTAATTAATCAAATATTACAAATAGAGAAAAAGACTGATTAAAGATTGCTTTTACATATGAATGTACCAGATATTAAATAATGATTCTGCGTGTGGTTGTACATACGGTATGTCTATACAGAAGTGTTAGATATTATCTTAAAATAAGATGTATAAAGACAGTAGTCTAATCATATTCAACAAGAGACAGCTACCGGTCTCTGATTTGAAAAGGCCAATGGATTCCTGTCTCATGCTATCAGACAATAACCTATTTACATACAAAGATCATTCATATAACTATAATAACATTAAAAAATATGCGTTGTGCAATTTTAATATAACAAAATTACCATAATTTTAAACCTTGTTTTTGACCATTGACCAAGAGGAATGGAATAATAATGTTGTATTTTTGAGTCAACATCAAACCCTCATATTGAATCGTCGACAAAACACTATTTGTTTTGAGTTTCTAGGAGTTTCGCTTCAGAAACAAACATGTTTAATTCAATTTTTAAACTCGTTATGATCAAGACCTTGTTTTGATTAAATAAAATTTTATTGCGTTTATTTATTTATTTTAATTCCATTTAAAGATTAGTGATGATATATATTTACCACCAAAATTTTATTTATAATCGCATTTAAAATATGAGCTGTACAAATCTTAAAGTAATTATTATAATTTTAAATCTTGTTTTAAACCCCCGTCCAAAAAAGCATTTAACCTATCTATTTGCATGTGGAAGTTCAACTTTTTTTATTGCATGCTTTTATTGTCTTGACAATAAATGATTTTAATAAAGATCGTAGTAATTTTTTTGCGAAAAAGTGCAGGATATAAAATGACTTTTAACAAGAGTAAAAATCAAGAACATCTCGTGCTGAAAATATCTGGTTACCGCGAACGATGAAATATGCGTGCATTTATACATTCTTGTAGAAAAAAAATACAAGAATGTGGACAAATAATCAGCAGTTAAAAATCTGACATCAGATGTTTGTGTGACTGATGGCCTATGCTGTGTACGTGATTGTTTGTCTCTGGATCCACAATATTGCGTGCTTCTTAACAATATCGCTGAAGACGTAGAAACATTGATCAATACAAATTAATAATAAATTATAAAATAGCTATTGTGTAATTCAAAGTTTTTAACAAACCAGTCAATTTTTGTCTGTCCATTTGTCAGTCTGCTTATTCTGGATTGACTCAAAAACTACAGAAACAATTTCAAAAGTAGTTATGGCGATTGCTGATCATAGATTTTAACATGCAAAATCATACTCTTGTAATTTCTTGCTTCCCTAATTATGTTAGACAAAAAGTCTTTTGGTCTTTAATATCTGAGGTAAATAAACATCATTATCATATTTTATTTCTGCCGTTTGACCCCTAAAATTCACCCCTCACAGCCCTCCGGCCTTTTACGCATTTGAATTTTTGGTTTCTGTATTTCTGACGGCAGTTTCTTCCCTTCCTCATCATTCGTTTTCTGTTATTAATTTTGTCCTTGTCAAAAGCTAACTTCACTGGTCTATTAACTGATAAACAAATCAAAAAAACATTGTTTCGGCAGGATTTTCGCAGGCAACCTTAGCGATCTTTCTTAATTATGGTCTTAACTATCATCTCTAATTTTTTCGTTCGTCCACCTTATGACGACACATTTTCTGCAGCCGTCTATTGGACTATTATAGCATCAATTAATATTTGTTATGTTATGTATTTGTTTTGTTATTTATTATTGCAGACTGTTATGCCCTAAAACTTTTTATTTGCAGTTTTTTGCGTAAAAGAATTAGGGTAGCAGAAAATTAATCATTTTACATGACGTATCAGAGAATAGGATATCAGCACTAAAATGAGCTTAGCGGTAGCCAAAAAATATTACCAACAGTGATGGCTATATGGCTAAAGACTTGTAGGTAATATGAGAAAAGATTCCCCAACAAAAACAAACTTATAATTTTTCAAAAACTTTCTTCGAAACGGGCTAGAATCAACGCTGAACTCTAGAATTTATTTTAAACGGAGCACGTTATAAAATGTTTTAAAATAAAATACGTTGATCTCAGTGTATAACAGCTGTTTCTATGAGAGAGAAAAAAGTTCACCGGTAGTGTACTCGGCGCATTCTCCCCGTCGGCGTTAATGTACGGTGAAGAAAAGACACGTTGCTCAGTGAGTTAGTGAGTGAGTCCGAACAGAGAACCCGGTGTTTATCTGAGATCTTATCCCGGAATCTAACGACACACAATAAGCGAGCGTTGAATGTAACAGGAAGAAGAAGATTCAAATCTGACGTGCCTCATAACGCGCTTTACTTAACAGTTATGCTTCAAACTATCGGCCAGTTATCTTCATTGTAACTGGAAACATACCTCAAGTTCATGCATTCTTTATGTAGACTTTCAAAAACACCGCAGTGTAGTGAAGATGTGTATTACGTAAATTTTTATGCTTTCCTTTGGCAATTTTATTTCTTTTTTTATACACTTTGTCTCAGGGATTTCACAATCAATTATTTTCATACGTTTAGAAACTAGCACTAGGGTAGTATACTTCTAGAAGCTTCAAATAACAGCAACAGTTTAGAATCACTATTTTCATACACCCCATCTCTCAAAATAACTTTTCAGTTTTTTTTTCTTTATTGATGGACATTTTAATTGATAAGCTTCATACATCAAATGTTAGATTGAGGTTACTTTGAACCAAGCGGAAAAAAAGTAATTTACAAACATATTTTACAAAAAAATTCCACGCAATACTTTCAAATTCTGACCACGATTCTAGTGTTTGCAGGCGTTGCACACTTTAGTGTAAAGTTTTTGTGTGGCCAAAGTCAACAAGCACAACAGATATCAAATTGACTCTTATGTGGTCCGGTCCGTTGCAAAATTGATCTCCGCGAAAAGTGATTTTATTTTAACGCGATAATATATAGTTTTTTTTATCTCCATCCTGAGAGTCTGTTCTAAATTTTGGGGAAAAATTTTGAAATCGGATGAGTAGTTTCGGAGATTACCCTCCGCATATACACAAACTCATAAAATTCGCACTCTCTTTTTGTGTAATATTGGTATAGACTACATGATTCGAAGTTCCCAGAAGTAACTAAACCAGAAAAAATTCAACGTTGTAAAAAAATTTACTAATTGTTTTCTTTGTAAAATTTCAAATCAGACGTTTATAAATCGAAGGATGGGTAGATTTTATGTTAAGACAACATTTAAACCAAAATATATTTTTCACTCCATACGGTAGATGAAAAATAATGAATTATGTTTTATGTATGGAATTGAATAGATTTTTTATTAGATTATTCCGAATAAAAAACCGAGACAAGTTGACAGATAAAAATTATTATTTTGCGAGTTGACATGAAATCTAGAGCGCGTATAGTTTTATTGAGTCGTTAAAGTACAAGAATTCAAATAAAATTAAAATAGCTTGTAGCAATTTAAAATAATGGACTACATGACAATTTTTGCTACTGCCAGCATGTTGCCAACTAATTGGGTATACAAACCATTTAATCATACCATACACTGATTTATTTGTTCAACTTATAATAAGCATAATATGCTAAACGTCTATAGGTGTCACATGGAGATTTTCTTCTGGAAACCTTCCAGTTGTAAAGAAAACAGCGTGTATAGAAATCTTCAAATCTGCAAGTAAAAATATTTCACAAGCCCTCAATTCTCAGATGCTAATCCTATAAACGTGGAGTACCTATTATATCTATAGTTTGCCCTTATGAATTTATTTTTTATTATAGAGAAAAACAAAATTAAAATACAAAATAATGACAAAAATTAAAAAAAAAAATGTTATGTTTATTAACCTTTTGTGAAGTATACAGTTGTAAAACATTCAAGTTAGTGAAAGTTTTGTGTGAAATTGGATTAGGATAAAATGTTTGACGTTTACACTAACGCCATCGGTCGGATTTTTGGGTGAACGTCAAAATATTCAACAAAAAGAGCAAGGAGTATAGTGCAGTGTATATTTATTCTTTAATTAACTTTTCTACTTGATATTTTGCTTGGTGAATTGAAAGCAAACGAATAAATTTGTTCCAAGATTATTAACTTCTATCTTTAATAGTGTTCGATGAATATGGGCATTAGTGATCTTTGTAATTGAAACGCGTATCGTGTTTAAAATGCACAGCGGTGTTTTAAGGATCAATTATATTAAATTACTCTAATAACAATGCTTATTAAATTGCGTCCATTTCAATTTGGATGCGATTTATAATTAAAATGAATCAGCTGTGAAATAAACAGCTGACTTAAAATATTAAAAATAACGTTAATTTTTCTTATTCGTTTAAATAATATATAAATAGATTTTGACACGGTCGATTAAGATCTTCTCGAAAGAGGAGATGCATGTCTAAGAGAGAAAATTGACTGTAGCTGCTGTTCAGATTGTTATCACAACTCATCAGTCTAAATCATTATAATACGTAAATAATAAACGTAAAAAAAAACGTTCTGTGTTGAGATGATGTTTGTCTTCTCTCAAATATTATTAAGAGAGACAGTTGGTCTCTTTGTTCTAATAGCGAATATAATTCAAAATGTGTTGACTGCACGCTCGATAATATAACTTAAACGCAGACATGTCCAAAATGAAGTTCCAAACGTAACAATGATTTTTTTAAGGATAGTACACCATAATAATTATTATGATAGGGGCCATCCAAGTATTACGTAACCACCAAAGGGGGGGGAGGTCTTTGCTTAGCTTATTTTTGATGACATGGTTGACGTGGGGGGGTCTAGATGGTGATGACGTCAGCAATATTTATTTATAACAATAAACTTGAGTAGGCTTTAAAAAATATATTTACTAATGTTTACGTAAGCATAGGGGGGGTTTACCCCTCCCCCCTTTTGTTGACAAGGAGGGGGTAAAAATTACTAAAATTATGCTTACGTAATACTTGAATGGCCCCCACTCTTTCAATTTAAACGTAATATTTTTTTAAGCTGAACTTCTTAACGCAGACCTCGGGACAGGATTTCAACTGAAAAAAACGAGCGAGTGAATGTGAAATCGTGACGAATCAAAGGCGCGCACATACGTATTTGTTTTCAAGGAGAGAACCATAGAAATAAAGCGCACATACGTCGTTGATTTTATATATTCTTGTGTTCTAACCAAAGGGGTATAGCTGTCAAGTACAATAGTAAATTTGTTCCGGTAAACGGTAACGAAACCGTCACCCGCATGCGCAGTAGCTAAAACGTGTTTCAAAATCGCCACAAACAGCTTCGTTTTAGCAACTGCGCATGCGGGTGACGGTTCTGGTACCGTTTGCTGACTGCTTGGAACAAACATAGAGTATTATAATGTTTTATAAAAGTCGAACTAAATTAATCGAAAAATAACTAGTTTACTCATCCCTAGTATAAATTTGGCGACACGCGTTTCCTCCTTGCGCCCGAAACGCTAGATTTAAGGTTCGCAACTTAATTCAACAGTTATGACACGCTATTTAAATAAAAAAGATTTCATATCGCCATCATTAAACAGTTGACAGTTCATACCTCTGATTTTACACATGAGATTATCGTTGTTTCAGTTAATTTTTTCCCCATTATTACTTTTAAAAATAGACTATTTTTATCAGTTAATTAGTTTGGCTTTATTCATTTTATAGAATAAATCACAGCTACTGTTAAAAGCAAACAATTTTTATACATAATTCGATAGATCATAACTAAACTATTATTTTCCTGGTGCATATTCGTGTGCCTGTTATTAGTAGCTGATGTGTCATAAACATTGTAGTTCATTAGTTTACAAAGTCTGAAACTTAAAACTTTTGCCTAAGATCTCAATCCTGAAATCGAAACTGCCACTTCTCCGAGTATTCAGGGCCAGTATAGCCTTTGACTATATCCTTCACAGTTGGACGACGGTGAAAGTGGTCATCATTCCAAAGACGGGAAACATTACCCTCCTAGCTCTCGTAAAAAAGTTTAACTTCCAAAAGAAATTAATATTAAGAAGTTTTGTCTTCCCTCTAAAAATTGACACAAAACTAAAAAACATGCCACCACCTTTTTAGAGCTAACAAAATTCGTTAAACACATTAACCGGAATCAAAATATGCGTGATGAATGAACATGATACATATTATAATTTGTTAATTAGCAATTACATGAGCGCTATTTGTAAGTTGATAAAAATGTAAAGCGGCTCTAAATCGTCCGTTAGACGTACAGCTTCGACTAATTAACGCTCTTGGGGATTTTACATCGTCTCGACTCGCTCGTCTCCACTACAACCTCTCTATCATTTAATAAATGTATTTCTGAGTAAAACGTACAATATCGTCCACTGTGTTTGAAAGACCACCGCTGTCTGCTTCGATGTTAAATATGCGTAACAAAATGCACTTGTTTTTAAATGCAATTTGATACGCGCTATTGGATTAACTTATATTTGTGTCATAACACCGAGCTCGTAAACCTTAGTTGCACTAAACTGTGCGACGCCACAGTGGCATCGAAATTTATTAGGTATTGATCTATATTCTATGTAATTAATTATTAATCGGTTCTTTTTTTGATCTCAGTATTTATACTAATATTATACAGAAGTAAAGTTTGTAAGTTTAGAAGGTATTCTCCGAAACTGCTCATCCGATTTGAAAACATTTTCACCAATATTTAGAATGGACCTTTGGAATGGACATAAGCTATTATCGTGTTAAAATAAAAGCGCTTTTCGTGGCCATCAATGTCGCAACGTAAGTTTACGAAAAACGGTGGAAATCTACAAATTCGGGTGAAGCCGGACCGGGCCGGTAGTACTATGTATAAAAGAAAGGTGTTAATATTGAATAAAATTCGAAAACCACTAAGCCGATTTAATTTTAATCGCAACATAAGCGAGTTTTGTTTATTTGCTAGCTATCAGAAATCATTAATCCCTTAGGCGTCCGCGGTCTGTTGCATTTTATGTGGAACGATTTTCTGTAATGCAATTAAGCTATCAACAAAATCCATGTAATTTTGTTGATAGCTACGAAATTTATGCATTATAGAAAATCGTTCCACATAAAATGCAACATAGACTGGAGGATCAAGGGACTGTAGTTACACCAAATAAACAACCTTCGCTTAATATGTTGCGTCTTAAATGAAATTCGCTGTTCAATTCTTTCAGTGATAAACAAACAGCTCATACTTTCAGATTATATATAGATGTTCAAATATTTAATGACTATTGTCTACCAAGTTATTTTAACCTGGTTAATTTGAATGTTCGACACAATATATTATATGCCGAATATTTTTTTAAATTAAATTTTTAAATGTTTGCAATTAATGATTTCTCTAGGTGAAGAAAAAATAATCCGAGATTCCGTTGACCGGTAATCTCGACATGTTTACCTATTTGCATTGCGGTCAATGCCAGATCAACGAACGAACAATTAATTACGTATTATTAATGATCGGGATATTCTATTTACATAATAAACAACTGTGAATTAATTCATTTCGTTACAATAATTGCTGTTATTGATGACAAAATAGTGTCGCTGGATCATTGTCTTAGTCGTTTTTTAACAATAAATTATTGATTTATGATTAGGCATATCCTTACATACGCAGCTGACAGTTGCAAATCAATCCACTGAAGATATTATATTTCATTCAATCAGATTGATCAAAATTTTAATCACACAGTGTTTTTCATTTTGATATGCATGGTAGCTATGGAAATCATTAATGAATTTAATTTATTTATCAAGTATATTCTTTTCCTATGATTTGCATTGATTTTTCACTCGGCACTTGGTAGAACATGATTAATAACAAGCACACTTGAAAATTCTACAAAATATTTTCTCTCTCGATGATCGTTTCGGACAATCAGTCCACAATGTCTGTGCTCCTGAAGATGGACTAATTGTTCGGAATGATCATCAAGAGGGAAAATATTTTGCAGAATTTTCAAGTGTGTTTTTATTGTATGATATTGTTTTTCGCTGTATGTTGCATTTTAAGTGGCACGATTTGCATAAATGATTTCATAGCTACCAAATAAAACCCGCTTATACGATTCAACTGAAATTCACTGTATATCTTCCTGTAGAAGGAACGTTCAAAAATTATTTAGTGCATAATTATATTTATGCATTTTTCAAATTTATGGCAGAAATCCCGGGCAAAATAACGTGAACGTATTGGATCTCAGAAGATTTTAATTGTAAAACTTACTCACTTGAAAATGTTTGTAGAAAATTATTACTTCAAACATTTGAAACAAAATAGACCGCTAACAAGTTCCGTGGTGTATAAAAAAGGAGTACAATATTGCCTGAAGATTTCAATATAAGAGAAATAAGGCATTTCCAAAATAATAATTAATGTGCTCCTGAACAAGTTAGGTCCACATACTAACTAGTTTCCAATTAGTATAAATCAAAATATCCAATCTATTAATAATTTACTGTCTTTATGTACCTAAGCGGACTTTTGTTTTGGCTACAGTAGCGCCGAAACATACAATAACGAATGCGCACCTAGCTGCAAGACGTGGATAATTTATTTTCAACCGTGTTTTATTAGAATCTGGCAGTTTTTACACGCTTTATATTAACTTCACTTGTAAGTTTGTATGTATGTATGTATGTTTGTTTGTAACCTTCTTTGGACTACAGCAAGTGGTTTATTACAGTAGTGTAATATGCCAACACTGTAACTACAGTGTTTAACCTTGCGGTCTAAAGCACGGGTCTTTGCTGACGTCAACTCTCGGAATCACGGGTCGTGGGTTCTAATCCCGTGCACGCCGAAAAAAAATTGATTGTTTTTCGGCAAATTTTTGACAATAAATCGAACTAAAAAGTGGAAAATAAATATAGTTTAGAAAAAACTAAAAAACACGCTTTATATCGAACTAAAACGTAAAAAATATTTTTTTTAAAATAAGCTTAAAACAATAATGAATAAAAAATACTAGTATTATAGTGAAAAAAGCGTGGGACGCTTTGTTCCACATTTTCGTACATCGAGCGCCCCACGCTTTTTTCACAATAATACTAGTATTTTTTATTCATTATTGTTTTAAGCTTATATTTAAAAAAACATTTTTTTCTTTTTAGTTCGATATAAAGCGTGTTTTTTAGTTTTTTTTAAACTATATTTATTTTTTGTACACCTCTCTATAAAGTAATTACTTTTGAAGTACGTGTAAGTCACTAATGCGTAAAATAACAAATTCCATTTAATCAATCCATCGATAATTTTCAAAAGCGACGTAGTTTTCGTAAATAACTCAAATGAAATGCCAATATGCCCTCTCAAACAGTATTGACATCAGCTGCCAGAAATATTATTATGAAGTTGAAAATCAGCTATTTTATAGGAGATGCGTGCACATGTATCTTGAACGCGACGCTTTATGGCTCGTGTGACTGTTAAGCTCGCACATAAAAAAATGCATTGCATTCTAGATACATAATCTATACTATTCTTTATAAATAATTTAGACTGTAATTCATTACTTTAAAAATAAATAAGTTATTTGTTATAATTTTGGTAGTTCGATATGTTTTTACAGTTTTTATGAATCAAAAATGAGAACAAAAACTGCTGTAACCAATTTAGTAAATCGATCTTAATTTTTTTTGTAGATCCAGGATAATAATAGAAGCAATCTATAAAATTTCATGATACTTTAAACATTATAAATATATGCCTAAATATACAAGAACGCCCCTGTCGATGAACTTTCAATAATAAGCGTTTACAATGTAAAGCCTACATAAATGCCTATAGTTATAGGCTACTGTTGACTCTACTTGACTCTACATATCGAACTAGTTTTCTGAAAATACTCATTGATTAAAAATTAATGTCACTTTTATTTCTACTTTTTCTAAAAAAAATATTTCCAGCTTCTAGCCAGCAGAACTTATTTAATATTAATTACATATGTGAGACACAAATTTAACAGCCCTGTACAATTTTAAAAATAAATGAGCCAAAATATATCAAATTTAAATTAGAGATAAACCATTCAGTTATTGTTTTCGTTTTTACTCCAATTTAACACCGAATCATTTTAAAACGAACTCAATGACACTATAAAACACAATATTCTCAGATATAGTTCTATCGACCATGCTATAAATAAGCTACTATTGGATGATAATATAACCATGAAAACCAAATTGAAATCAGTTCAGTAGTTTTCAAGTTAATCGCGAACATACAGAACGACACAAAAGAGACTTTATAATAGACTGGCGGCTCGAATCGGCTTCGCCCGAATTTGTAGATTGCCACCGTTTTTTCGTCGACATGTTGCAAAATTGGTCACCACAAAAAGCGCTTTTATTTAAACGCAATAATATATAGCCTGTATCCATTCTAAAGGTCCATTCTAAATACTGGTGAAAACATTTTTGAAATTGCATGAGTAGTTTCGGAGATTACCTCCTACATACAAACTTACAAACGTTACCTCTTTATAATATTAGTTTAGATAAGATTATTATTCAATAAAGAAAAACAAAATTAAGAATTATTTATATATCGAAATATTTGTATTAGTGTAAAACATAAAAAATCATCCGCAAAGATTAAGAAGTAAATCAACAACAAAAAAAAACAATTTCTGTTTTAACTTTTAACATTTGTACGCATATTATATCTTCGATCCCGTTATGGGAACTGGAAGTGCTTTTTTTATTTAGTGTTTTACACATTATATCTCGCTAATTAATTATCACTTTGAACACGGCATCTCTAGTTATTTCATTCCACAATATAGTAATTAAAGCTATAACAAAAACTCGATCGACGCTTTGACTGACCAAACTAGTTTTTATGAATTTTTGTTTATTTGGCGACCCTTACAATATTTAACACTGTATTATACAGAGTGCTTCAAAAATCCGTAAATTTATGTATCTGTATCTATGTATATTGTATATTATAAAAACGAAAAATATTACTCTGTCCTTAATTGTGTAGAAAAATGAGGTTTTTATCTATGCAACACCAAGACTTTTTGTGAAACTGACCTCATTAATATTTTTATCAATATGCAAATATGCAAGCAGTTTCTTTAACATAATTAATATATGAGTTCAATAATATCACACAATAATAGCACATTATATCTAAATGTCGCAAGTCACGATAAAATGATAATATAGATTATTATTGTATGATCGATCTAAGCTCTGACGCGATCTTATGATTATGTGTCTAGAAGTACGCGAGTGTCATTACCGATTTTGCAATTTATGTTTCATTAAAATGACGTTAAATATATTGTATGTCGTCAGACGAATATATCAAAAGATAATTTTGATATGAAAGGTATACGTTTCAGAATATTTTGATCTATAGGATATAAAACTCAAATTTTTTCTGTCCGACAAAAACTTTTGAACGGTAGCTCCATAGAGATATAAGTAACTAGAGTACGCTAGTTCGTATGCTTGCCATAAGTGAATGTGTCCTCAGTTGAGAGAGAGAGAACGCTGCAGAAAACCCAGAAAACCAGATATTTGTTTACTCAAATCAGCATTGTTTTGATTCATTAGTTACCATAGAGATAAGGAACTGTTCTCTGTCTAAATTTCAGACACTTTTACGGCTCACTCGCGTTCTCTAGTCTAATATCTCTGTGGGTAACTCCGATCATCATATAATTCGGACACAACATTCACCTCGGTAAACTAAGATGAATGTGCGTACTCCGTTCTTTTGCACACGGAAGAAACCAGAACTGACCGCTAGTATTTATTTAAATATTATATTTTCTGTAATTTTTATGTCGAATCTATTTTTTACCTCTGAGTATCAATAGTTTTTTTTTTAATTTTCCGAACACAAAAAAATAAATCTAAAATACCGTTAAAAAGTTGTCTCACCTACGCTGTAATATATAAGTGCGAATAAAATTTAATTCTTTTTAATTTATGCTCCGATCCATTTTAAGGTGACTACTAAAATTTATTTATTTTGTATAATGTAAAATTTATAAAAATAGTATATTGTGCGACTAGTGAGAGAAGGAGAAGATTCCATGAGCGTGAAATTTGCCGCACGAGCGCAGCGAGTGCGGTAAAACACACGCGAGTGGAATATTCTCCTTCGATCAATAGTCGCACATAATACTTTATTCAACTAGCAGGAGTAATATGTAATCGGGGCCCTGATAAAAGAGGGAAAAATAATAAATCACTTCATTGATTGACGTACCACCGTCAGTGTATACACAAGATTGCCATGATTTCGCTGAATTGCGATGCTGTTTTCATATAAGTATACAATACCGCCTACCACGTTCCTATTGGTCCAGAAGCTACTTGCAGTTTTTTTCATTATTTAGCGCTTGGGCTTGCTACTGAGTTTCTATTGGTCCAGAAAATTCATTATTACACTAGTGAAGTAATACATTATTTCTCCCACGCCAGAAAATTCATTATTACACTATAGTGAAGTAATATATTATTTCTCCCACGTTTAGCAGGGCCCCGAAATTACATATTACTCACGCGTGTTGAATAAACTCATTTCTTACCTACTTGCTATTTTTAATTTGAAAAACGATTTTGGAAAAATTCAGCACTTTTTTATTTTACATACCCCAGCTCACAAAAAAGAGGTGTGTTTAGATCGTACGTCTATGGCGCAGTTCAGTGGATGAACTGATTTTGATGCGGTTTTCTTTGAGCTACAAAATATCCAGTCAACATAACCTTAAAAATATGTTCTGCATTAAAACCGATTATGCAGTTTTGCTAAGAGTCTTGATTAGTGATTTGTTACCGTTAGGAACGAATTTTTTTCATAATAAATGTTATACTACGCCATTTAATTCCGATCTTATATCATTAAGGTAGCAACAGGCATGTCAAATCAGTCTAGTTAATAAAACGCCGCCATTTATCATATTGTTGTTGACATTTTACGTTACTTCTGTTGATTAATACACAATTTATTCAAATTCTTTTATACAAGATGTTCGGCGAGTTTAAGCGGTAAGTATAGATTGAATAGCGGTGTCTTTAACCCCTTTAGTTAAGGTAGGCAAAGGATCCGGCAGTTTTGGAACCGCTGTTGTAAATACGATTCATTCTGTAATAGCGAAGAGTAATAAATCATTTTTTTGGTTCAAACTTTTCGACAGATTCCAGTGTTATCAATTACCATAGAGTAGATACTTATCATTCTTTTAAAACATTCTCAAATACAGGCAGACTTATGCTGGGTTGCAGAAAGAATTATCAAAAAATCTGATTTGACAATGCACATACACATTCAAACAGGCTTACAGAGGACTTGATCAAACTCAGTAGACCTAAACTCAGGAAAGTGGTCGGGCTCTTAACCGGTCATGCACCCCTGAGAAAGCATCTACACACGATGGGGATACGTCAGGAATCGACACAATGTAGATATTGCGAAATGGAGGACGAAACAGCCAACCATCTACTGTTCGAATGCGAGGCTCTAGCCTTCAGGAGAACAACCATCTTTGGATACATTGATGAGAGTGGAATAATTCCTCAGGACAATCTAGTCACCAACCTTCTGGAGTTCATGAGAAGATCCAAAATATTGGAGGACTAGATCCAGGCCAAGGGGGAGCACAAAAATTCTTCTAGGATGACGTGCATAACGGGCTATTAAGCCACAACCCCTAATTTATTCATTCATTCATACACATTTCTCCATATGAAAAGCATTGTCGAATTTTAAATCGATTCTACTCGAAAAATAATCGATCGATTGAAACAATATTTTTCTAAAACTGTGTATTCAAGTTTTTAGTATCGTTTTTTGTACAGCTTCCATGTCGAAACAACATCAAAATGTAGCTTGAGAAGCGATATTTTTCTGTGTAGAACAAGCATTTGTTTTTGTGTAAAGACAATCTAATGTTCTAGATGACAGGGAGTTCGCTTCTAATGTGTGCAAACTGAAATTATATTATCAGAAGCTAAGGTCATTGTCAAATCAAAATTTTTGGCAATGCTTTCTGTCTCTGAGCATTAAAGTGACAAAAAGTTAACAATATTGTAAATTCTTATATTGACCATACAGAATAGCATATACTAGAAATGAGGGGTGTGGAAACCTTGCTATTTAAGCTCTAGTCGTAACTGTTTTCTGTAAAATGTTTACTTAAATATTTTAATGATACGTCATGGTGACCAAACCGCTCAATATTGGATTCTCATATGGCAATAAAAAGGTTAAAATACCTGTTCTTATACAACGATCGTGATTTTGTACTTAATAATTCATTCAGTTGCGACTGTCAGATGTTTTGAGTGACATTTCTTGTGATATTTAAATAAGAATAAAAACATGGGTTTGGATTGGTTTAATAATAAATTTATACAGGGATGTCCATAATGCTGGTCAAATTCTACATGTATTACGGTCTTTTTCTGTATTTATTTTATTTTTTCGTTTGTTGCCATTCATATTATATAAATTACTAATTAAATTTGAAAGAAAATATCCATGCTAAGATACGTAAAAAATTCTGTTGTTAATTTAGTTAGAAATCTTTTTATCAGGACTATAAACAAAATCCTTGGGGTGCTTTTATTGATCGAGCATATGTGTCCTCAACATTAGCGGCCAATTTATTTTCCTAAATTAAATACGAAATATGGTTCGATACCTGATAATTAGTAAATTAGAGCGTTACAAATATAAGCTTAACAATAAAAGTGGATAGTATAATATATTATAACACTCTGTAAGTGGACCTTACTCTATTGAGTGGATAAATAAATAAATAAATAATCCGTTTTTTTATACTTTTTATTTGGTATATTTATGAATAATTTCCAATGGCGATATTTCACATACACTCTATTCTGATTCATTATTAGGAGGGTATATAAGCACGAAGGAGGATGTTAATCGATTTAACAAGCAACTGTAATTCCAAGTCCAATGTTAAAAATGTTACTTGTCTTATGACTCACCTGTGACAGATCTGAAGGAGATTAGTTTGTAAATAAAAAAAAAACTATAGCAATGTCACAGTCTTGCATGTACCAACCTATAACGCATGGAACATGTTATGTAAGCTTGCATTCTAATTGATTTAACAGTGTTTGAAGATTGATTATGATAAATAAACCGGACATATCACTTTAATAATAACATATTAAATGTCGATTTCCAGTTCGACTACTGGTATACGCTTGAATTAATGACATCATACATTTCCATGTGACCATTACAAGTAAATGATTCATCGAGTCTAATTTCGATTTAATGATTCTTGATAGAAATTTCATTTTCATTTAGATCATTTCTGAGATTATAAAACACCTACATAACAAATAATATAAATACAAAACAAACTGCTTTTAATGCCGTGAAGTAGTTTTAGCAGAACAAATAGTTTACAAATATTGTTAATAGAGATACTAAATCAACACGAGTTCATGTGGAGTGAAAAGTGCATCGTTTATTTAATCTATTTTTTTCTTATAAATATGTGAATAAATGAGCACCTTACCAGTATGCAAATTATACGTTTAGTTTTTATCATTTGGTTGCATAAGTATTTTAATCATTAAACTGTTTTCAATGCTCTGGACTCTAAAGTATTGTTGAATCATTAAAAGGGACAATTTATTAGTACAATCGTCGCATGATAATGCTAACTATTATAGAAATTCTCGTTAAAGTTTACGTATTGCAAAGCTGTTAAAAATAGCATTTTTAAATTTCATTACAGTTTTTCGTATTTTAGTGTAAAATTCCTACATTTTATGCTGGGTTGCAGAAAGGATTGTCAAAAAATTTGCCAATGGTCTTGGATTGTGAACATATATATTTCTCCATATGAAAAGCATGGTAGTTTTAAATCGATCCAGCTCGAAAAATAATTAATTGCAGCGATATTTTTCTTTACTTCCGTCACAAAATCGTCAATTAGATATTTTTATGGAGTCGTTTATTTATTGAAGCATGCTAATCAAAATTTCTCAAAATTATTCAATTTTTGAGAATATATCTCTAACAATGCTTAATTCATAAATCACGTGGACAAACTAGTTAATCAAATATTGAATGTATAGAGAGTTTTATAGCTCGTCTAAATCTGATCATGTTTATTTCAATTATTTTTTGTGCTCAACTGTAGTTAGTTATTTAAATAACTAATTACACTTCATACATTCATATAGTTTATTAAGCAATCAAAAATCCATATGAGATCATGACAGCATCAATATTCATAATAATAAAGCACGAAGAGGTATTGTTATTGTTTACAACAAACTGATTGTCCAGGATTTTTAATCAAGAAACTTTTTTATGTTTAGTCATGATTTCATGTTATATAAAAACAATGACAATAGAATTTTTCTGACACGAACAGATTTCAATGTCAGTAAAGATCAAAGAAAATGCGATTGCTAAACCAATAACTGGTCAGCGGTCAACTTATTATTATTTTGTTTGTACATTGCGATTCCAATAATAATAATCCAATCAATCTATTCAGATTCCAAATGTTTTTCGTCCTGTTTCTGATCAATCGAAGGGAACTACTCTATTATTCATTCATCGATCGATATTTGTAAATGTCATTGATACTTTTGAATTTTATGTAAGTAATCTATTACAACTTTTGATTGGAAAATTTTCAGGATGTCTGCTTTCTTTATTATTTCAACACTAAGAACTTATCTACTGTTGGTTTTAATTACATGTTGTATAGATTTTTACCATATATTTTCTGTACTGAAATATAAATTTGTTGAAAACTTTTTTGTTCCAGAAATGCTATAGGCTATATTTTATTTCACTATTTTATAGCAAAGTTAATTGATTCAATGTAATTTATTCTATACAAATCGTAAAGTGTTGTCAAGGCAGACCGGTATTCCCTCTTCTCCCGCGCATGTGTACAAATCCGAGCGAAGCCGGACTGGACTGCTAGTAAAACGTAAATTTACTAATCGCTCTTAGAAAATAGTTGTCTTTTCGGTTTTTTTTATATTCCAAGCACGTTCTTATTTCCCTTGTGCGGTGATTCGTCAGTGCCAAGCAGAACTTTTATATGAATAAAGTTTTAAATGCATTAACCAGACTGTAAACAGATAATTGGAATTGTACTGTCTATTCCCAACTGGAGACGTGGCCTTCTATACTGACACATATTGCTTACCTGTAACTGCCAATTATAATGACAGAACTATTGGCTTTGCGTATTATTTATGCGACATTTACTTTTTGATTAACAAAATTCAATACTTACGTTAGTAGATAATTTGTTCTTATTTGATCGTGTAATGATTATAAAAATGTCGATCACACGGAAGGTCCGGAGTAGTGAATAGTGATGTGTCCACATGACTTTTTATTGGGAGCTGGCTCCGTGCGCTCCGCTCACTAAAAAGAGTCGCTCAGAGGGAGTCGTTCAAAGGAGCGACACTAGACAGTACGCACTACACAAGAGTGCAGAGGTGTGAACTGTCATCATGCATGCTCACTGCTCAGGAGTCACGTAGCACATTGCACAGCACAATACACACTCAGCTCTGAGCTCATTTTCATATGATTCTTATTATATTATTCGCATTTCGGATAAACTATAAAGTATAATGAAAGCTTAACATGTATTGTTACAATATTATAAATGTCAATGTGAATGGTTTAAGTCACTGTAAGCTTAGTACTATGCCACATACAGTGTGTCATTCAGCATTAAACGACTCAGCAAAGATAACTCCGTACGTGCAAAGTTTCCTAGTGCCTCTGTGCCCTGTGCTGTGTGCGCTCTGCAAATGTGCGAATGCAACAGTACAGAATAGCTCAGCACAGAACAATGGCGCTCGGAGTGAGTCATTCACAAAAAAAAGAGCGACTCGCTCCTCTCCGAAAAAGGCGTCGTTCATTATGAACGACTCGCTCAGGAGCGACACATCGTTAGTCCGGAGCCAATAAAAAATATTGATGACAATAAAAATCGATCAATAGTTGGCCGATAAAGACACTGAATCTACATTCGGTGTAAAAAAATATGTTTCTTGTATCGCTCGCTATCTTGGTGTTTCGTAGTTTTCTTCAACTGCTGTGCACTTATTTGTATAAAATGGTATTCATTTCAGAAGAATTATGTGATCTCTGATCGGGCAATTTTTGTGGCACATAAAAATTCAAAATAAATTTGAACATGCAAGAAACAGGAAAGAGTGAAGGAAGTAGTATTAGAGTTTTTTTTGAGTAATCAAAATAACTTTACCATTTCATTGCTCTTCCCTTCAAGGAAAACATTGGAATGTAGTATGCAATCAAGAATCAAAATAAGTAACAATAGAAGATGAAGAAATATTTCTGCATTAAATCCATAAATAATTTTTGTTCATAAATTAGAAATATCATTAATTGTGGTTGTTTGCAGTATAGTATTTACTTTCGAATATCCTTTATTTAAAATTCATGATCCATGCCTCAGTGACTTTAACATTTAACAATTTATAACCTAAGGAAAAATAATAACAATAATAATTAATATTGTAAAGTTTGCTTAGTCACGGAATTACAATAAAATTTATTTATAGTTTTAAATAATATAAATCGAAGGAATTATAATAGTTACAATTTAATTTACATGTTAAAATTAAGTGTTATTTTTATAATCTTCTAAACAATATTTAAACGTAATTCGGTTCATTTTCATTCACGAACAGTTTTTGGTGGCTTACTAATATTTCAAGTAACGAAATAAATAAAAGTCTTTTGATACAAATATTTGACTAAAAGTTATGAATTTCAGTTGTTTTTTATTCTGAACTAAAATGTTGGTAATTTGATAAAAACACAGCAGTAAATTATTCCATTCAACACTAAAAGCTTAGGAGAAAAGAAAATGCTTCTTATTTACATCTCATCACCCAAAAGAAAAGCCATGTTTAATTCGTCCTCAATTGTTTCAGTTATTGCTCGTTTGTTTTTCATGCTGCAATTGTTATTTGATCAAACCGTCTTCTTTTGTTATTCCAAATTGCCTAAAACCGTTCCTGTAATTCAAACTGCATTTAAACATTAAAAACAAAAACCTGTACATAATTAATCAAAATCGATAATTTGCACTTTGAAACAAAACAAATATCTAAACTTTGATAAATGTATCCTGTGAACTAGTTTGCAAATCCTGTTCTTACTGCGCTTGGGTGATCTTAAAGAATTGAGATTAATGTGTAACTTAAATACACATTTAACTGCTGCTGAGATGTCTATGGTCACGAGGGAAAGACACTGATGTCACATTCCTTCACATCGTTAGAAATAATTTTTTAGCTCTATGGTCAATTTAAATCTTTGATTAACGTGTGATTATATTCTTCAATAAATTGCATTTTCGACTAGTTTTCAGACAATAATTATTAAATAAATTAATAATCCAATTGACGTTTCGATCCGGATTTAGATCTTCAGAAAAATATTGTAGATATATCTATGGTCATTTCTTCAAATAAACTTTAAAGAACCCACCCTCTGAAGTCTCACATGGTTTTACGAGTTTATTTAGATTCAAAATTATTAATAAATTGTGTTCGCCTCGTCGTGCGCGAAGAAGATTCTTTAAGAGATGGCTAGTTCAATTTTTTAACTACAGTTAGAAAATGGACATTTGAGGAGCTGAGTTTCAAAATCATTCGTCTCAAAAAAGAATACATTGCACAAAAATATTCAAATAAGTTTAAAGATACAATATAACTTTGCTTAATTTGATTTACATCAATACCTCAGTTTCATCGCTTTTATACTTAATGTTCCCACAGAAATGTTAAATCGTTATTAATTTTAATTAGAACGCCATTTCGTATTTTTCGCGTGCTCTATACTTAATTTTTCCAGAAACCATACTCCCAAAAAGCTGGATAAAAACTACCAGTATATAGATAACCAATTGGTATGGCTTAGTCGATATAGTCAGACAGATAAAAAATCTAGAAACATTTTTTCCCGTCTAAAAATATCCATAACCTTCGAATAAGTCTCCAGTAAAACGAAATTTCACAGTCCGTTATTATTTTATGTATTTGTCTTCATTGATATAAACCACTTTGCCTTGTGACCACTGATTTATATACGCGACTAATTATGCGACTTCTCTGCATAATAATATTATACCGAATACTTTTATATATTTTAACCTTTCTTATAAGACATTGACTTTAACATAAAATTAAACCTGTCGTGCATATTATTTTAAGCCCTTTGGTGTCGCAAAGATAATTTCATCTAGAAAATACTTCATTTACATAGACAGCCAATTTATTCAAAATTGGCGTGGTTTTTTATTTACCTAACTTTTTATTCATTTCTTATTAACTCTCAGAACTTGTCATGCACGGCATGTTTAAGCCCTTTGGTGTCACGAATAAGATTTTATCTAGAAATTGTTTATAAACACAAAATATGCCGTAACTAGGGTGAATAGATCACCTTTAGAAGTTTTAAGCTCAATCCTTCATTCTTCCGCATTTTTTTGTGTGAACATGCGATCTACTAAATTTGCTGTTTACAGTCTGCTGACTTAGAGCTGTAGTATTAGCCTAGTTTGCGTAAGATCTTGGAATAAATTTTAAGACGAGTATGTAATTCCTTCACTATTGATGTCTAGCAGCATTATTAATTTGCCTTTGGCATCAAAATCGATTTTCTTGCGTTTTCTTCATTTCTGATGCAGTGATAATTACATTGAATCGTAAAACATAACCTAGAATCTAGATCAGCTGTTCATAGACATGGTCGCCATTATTGTCAATATCACGTGTTATTTCGTGCAATGTAGCTTACCGTATCAACGTTTAACTGTTTGGTAATTATCTATACAGTATTAGTTTTGAAAATACATACGCATACTTAAAAAAAAATTTCATTTTATTATCAATATCCGTCGTCGGAGACGATCGCGTAGTCCTAGTCTGCGTCACTCCACCTAACTACTCCCACACAATATAATAAAATGACTGACGCTATGTGACTATATTATCTATTCAGTACGCATTGCGTCGGGAACATCAAATGCATTGCATGCAGTCTATGGGCAAGTGCATATCATATGCAATAATAATCATAATGCAATACAGCTGCAACTGCCTTCATGTAGGTAATCGTTGTCCAATTTTCACTGGTTGTATTGTTCGTAATAATTGAGACGTTTCTCATATATATATATATTTTTAACTCTATATATCATAGTCTTAAAAATTACAAAATTAATAGCGAAAGAATTTTTAGAATATCTTTAAAAATAACAAAGCTGCGCTACTTTAAAGTTAAAATTTGTCGTCATGCGTCGCGAGTGTCATATTTATAGTAACTAATAATATCGCAAGTCATGAAGGCAACAGACAATTGACGGTTGAATAGATTTAAAAATTAATGTAATGTCAATTGGGGAGTTTGATATATCTAAATATGCTTTACATTCATGACTTATATTATTACTCGTTATAAATATGACACATTGTGCCGCAGGACGTCGATCTGTCTCGTTTGCCACCATACGTACAAAAAAATGAACAGTTCCGTTGAGTTTAAATGTAACGAAATAATGTTTTCAGCATATTTATATAAAGTTTTCCTTAACTATCATTATCAGTGTTTTTGTCAAGTGAAAACTTGCAAATTGTAAACCAAACGGTACTTTTTTGTGTTATATTTTTTTCTTATTAAGTCTGAATTGTCACAAAAATTAGGCACAGCTGTACATAACTATGATTAAATAAAATATGTCTTCAGTGCATTTTTCACTTTATTTGAAGATTTAAACCTCACTACACACACCCTAAATTATTTTTTTTTATATATTCTGTGTGTTCCAGATACTAATTTAATAAATTTGTAGATATAAGTATAAGGATTTTTCTGTAAGAACGAAAGAAATTCGCTCTTTAAGAAATGCGACTGTGTTGCATTTACTACTTTTACTATGCGACCAGCTTCAACTGAACACTGACAAACCATTTGCAGCAAAAGAATGCATTTTTTCCTGCAAGAGTCATATACGTCCACGTTTTGCTAGTCGAAGTTAAAACCTTTGGCAGACCTTCACTGCCGATACGTGTTGTGGAAATCTTCATTGACAAGGTCTCCCTGCTGTTATCTCAAACTCCCATGCCATGCAACAAAGTAAAATACACACGAGCTATTTGCCCTGCATATTAAACAGCCGATAATACAGTTATTATCATTACCTACATGTAAAACGGCTATAAAATGTTTCCGACACGATGTAAAGCCACGGTTCACAATTAAAATTTTCTGCCACCGTATAATAGAAATAAAAATCAAGAATGTGACCCAAAATAACGTATGGGAAACACTTGAAGATGAAGGACTCTAAACAAAATCGCGTATTTCCTACGCGACTAGGCGCCTAAAAAAATGTGCGATGAAATTTTTATCTCTCGTATATTACCTTTCCTTCTTGCTGTGAATGTCTTGTCCACCCTGGGTGCCAAGCACCAATGGGTGACAGCGACAACTCACTCGCACACCCAAACAATACTTACAGAAGAATCACTCTGCAGAGAAAAACCAATAAATAAATAGCTATACCTACTCTAGTATCAATCTGCAATCTAATATTATATCTTAATATATATCCTAATGTTTTTTTATTTATTTCGAACATAATTTCCTCAAATAATGAATTCGGGTTGCGCTTAGTCGAGCACCAGCATTTCTTCCCAAAAAGCGGTCCAATGGAATACATTGGAGCTTCTCAGATTCATCGTAAAATGGGGTTATTCTGAGTCTGTTCCGAGTCTAGCACTGTGTCTAAGATTTTTTTAACCATTTGTGTGTCGGTGGCTTCATGTGAAAGAAACTTTTCAAAATTAAAGTTGATAAAATCTTATTTAAGGTCCACAATCTTTTCATTATATCCATTGAAAAGGACGGGGAAGTTTTCATAATGTGATAGCAAAATAAAGTCCCGTAAGGACGTTTAGTATTTGTTGTTTTATTTTAATGGTGCTCTATAGAAAACCGCCCTGGAGCCCCTGGGTGCCAATCCACGCTACGCCGCCACTGTCTGTCTGGGTTCGTGTGTAAGTCGAAGGAGAAAAACGATGGTTTTCGTGATTATTCAAAACTTTCAGATCGTAGTTTATAGACTATTAGTTTAAGAAAATCTCTATTTCAAATACAGTTTCAAAAAAATGTTGTTTTCTTGATGAGTTGACAGCGAACATACGTTTGTCGTGAAGCAAGGCTTAACATAAATTAATCGGAAATGCAATAGGTGTAGGCGAGGAATAATAAATAATAAATATATAAATTCATAAAATATTTTTTTCGTATTTCTCATTTGCATTGTGTTAATGAACGGACTTCACCTACAGGTATAAAAAGTCAAACTAGATTCTTGTATTGCATTTATTGCATCAAATATTTATAACAGCTCGGATAAAACTTAGCAATTTAAATTTATGTATATCAGCATTTGTTTTTCAATTTAAATGCTTTTTTGTTATAATTAATGTCACTGTTTATGCGTTTGCGTCAGAAATATTTAATTCTTTATAATGTTATCGTAGATCAAAAAAATAACAGAAAAAAAATATTTATATACAAAATAGGTACAAAGCAATATTTTTGTTCATAATTTACAATAGTTAAAACAGGTCAAAATGAAATTAATTGCAATGAAATCGGAAGTTTTATTATTTATTCAGAACGCCATAATGAGATTTAATATATCAAAACAATAATTTAAGAATACTAAAGGTTAATTAAGAGATCCATAAATTATTCGAAATATGTTTCGATGGCATTAAAAGTTTGTTGTTGAAAAACTCATTCGATATTTTTAGTTATTTTATATTCAGTAAGTCTAAAATACATTTCTTCTTTACAGGTAAATAGACCATTAACAATGAAGAAGGAAGGTATTCAAACGAGAAACAGAAAATTATCGTCGAAGTCAAAGAAGAAAAAAGGTGGTTCAGCGTGTTTGTCCCTAGGAGGTGTAATGAGCGACATGATCAAACCTTTGGATCCCACCGGAAAAGGTGCATTCGGCGCTACAGGATTCGGAGCATCAATGGGTAAGTTTTAATCCAATCATTTATTTTTAAGCATTGTTTACTTGCATCAAAATTTTCCTCATAAGGATTGTAATCTTTTTCAACTCTATAAATTACTTCTTTTGCTAACTTTATTACTTAATTTGTATTTGTTTAAAAATTGAATTTAAATTACAAATAAAGACGGATGATATATAAAATTCTAACCGTGGAATTTTTTTTCATCAGGCAATAATCACCATCATCTAAATCCGGCGGCATTACATCCGCACCATGCACACGCGGCAATGAGTCACTGGTACCACAACGGTGGTTCGGTACACCATCACCAAGGATTCGTTGCACCAGGACCACCACCACCAGCACCGCCTTCGGCGGCAGCTGCTTCTTATCATCACCATATGACCAGTCTAAGCGCTGCAGCCGGATTAGGACTCACTGGAAGCAACGGAATGGTAAGTTTATCATTTTATTAACCTTGTTTAAAATTGTTTCCAAATTGATTAATTTAACTGACACTTAACAAATTGTACAAAATTCATGTTATTTAGACGTTACTTATTTTTTATAATTTTGTTCACCTGGAGAGATATAGGAAATTATAAATGGAGTACAATAGAATACATTTATTATCCAAAAGAGCTATACGCAGGATTTGTCAATTAATTACATTAAAAAAATACATCAAGTAAATTCATAAGCAGAATTTAAACAAGCTTTAATAACAGTGGCATACGCTCTTTTTTAAATTTGGGAAATGATAATATTTTTGTCAATAGGAAGACTGCAGTTATAGTATGTAAGAAATAAGAATTGTTGGATTTATACTAAAACGTATATAGATATTTTTAAGACGAAATAAGTATTTTTTTGTGGCTATACGTCATGAAAACTGCATCTTGGTGTGGATTGCTAGAACTATTGGTCTTTATTGAAAATCAATATGATGAACAAAGGGTGTTCTAGCATGAAATAAACTGCTCGTTAAAGTTTGAGCCAAGATTAGTATTTTCTTCGAAATACATTTTATCTACCTACATTATAATAAATTAACTTTTTATCGAGACTTCTCTCGCATTACCGTCGATTTTGCTAAATGTTTCACTCTTGTAGTATTTTCGTCTAGATTTTAAGTTTTATAAACTGTTTTTAAGTGACAAAAACTGTGGAAATGGGAAATGGAAATAACTGAAAGCGGTGAAAAATTCGCATAAAACTAATGTTTAGACTTTAGACGGAAAATTTCTATATGGAACACTCATAGAAAGATTCTAATTTTGCCTTTTCTTTGCAGACTGGATGGCGTTCTGAGTACACGTGATAAGTTTCGCCACAAAACTGGTGAGATAACAGAGTTTTATTATAAAATACCACCGAAATAAAAAGTCAAAGAAAAAAAAACGATTTATGTACAGAATGCGTGTAAATAAATTTATATAAAAATGATTGTCGAGTACAGTACAAATATAATTATTATAAATATTTAGATAAATTGTTTTAGCCTTTTTATTATGTAATTAATACAGAAAATGTGTGTAAATACGAGAAAAAATAATTTTGTTTAAATCTGTGCAATTTATCAAATAGAAATAACTTATAGCAATTATTTATAAACATCTATACAAAATAAAAGGCATTGCATATTCAATTAAATAATGACTGTATTATATTAAATAATTTTTAAAAAATTGTAAATAATAATTTTTAAATTTTTCCCACTTGTAACAATTCTGTATATTTTTAATTTTTAAAAATTGTATTTTAAAATTGACCAATTTTTAAAAATATTGTAATATATTATTATAACAAATTTTTAAATTATTATTATTGTTCACATGTATATTTTCGTGGCACCGTACTTAAATGTACTGCGAATTATTTTGTTTTTGGTCCGTTTGTAGGACTGCATTATTTTTTTACTCGTTTCTTGAGAGTCGAGCAAACAATTAGCGCGTAATTTTTAAGTTGGATTAAGACTGACCGCGAAATTTAAAAACAACCCCTCTTTAAATCATTTTTTTAGAAACTGTGAAACTTTTTCAGGCCGCGGCTCACTGGGCATAGTGTTAATTTTGAAGTTATACTTCTTTTGGCGCATGATGGTGAATTGTTACGATGCGCGCGTAAGTTCAAATTGAACAGGATGAAGTTGCCGACGTAACATCGGAATTAACAGGACGAAGTTTCCTTGAACATTTTGTTTATTTTTTTATTTTAAACACGATTATCAAAAAATGGCGCAACATTCAAAAATATAAACTAGTGAATATGACAGATGCCAAGTGATGTTCTATTTCAATATACGAATAGAAATTATTTGTTTACAAATTAAACATTACGCCAAAGAAGTATACCTTCTAACACGTGTACAACAAATACACGCACCCACTTTTCTATTATTACCAATAATTCAATTAAAAATTCAAATATACTTTTAACAGTTCTCGAATCAGAAACCTGAGAACTGAGTAGTGCGTATAACATATGAACAACAAAACCGCCAAATAAACAACGACTGTTCTACGATTCCGGCTATTTTCAAGTTCACTATTTCATTTTGAAAAAAATTTTAACAATAGAAATTAAGAAATTTGCTCACATTTGCTCGACTCTGAAAAAAATTTTAGAAAATTTATATAATTTTCCCCAAAAGTTACAGATAGTAACTTATTGCGCTGTTTTTCGCTACCGCGAACTGGATGTTATTTTTAAAACATTTCGCTTCATTATTTTGATTCAAAACAGAATATTGAGTCCGACACTGGTTAGAGTTTGAGGCGTTTAAGAAAAAAAATTTAATAGCTTAAACTGTCAGGTTTGTCTGGGCCTAGTGCCTACGAAATCAAGTTTTTAATGTATTATTATTTTTAAATATAAATTCAAAATTAATTACCTTCGCTACTTTTCAAAATAATTACCAATGCGCTGAAATGCTATAAAAACAACGTCACCGATTGTTTTACTAAAGTAGCGCGGATAAACTTAAGGCCGCTGCACACGAGGCTGGATTTGCCGCTAGATTTGACTACTAGTTTTCTAGCGCTGGTTTTCTTGATTGCTCTTATGTGCTCGTTTCATACGAGACTCCTTTTCAAGCTTGTTTTGTATGTACGTTCGGTGCGCGCTTAGTGATAGTGGACGTTTATTGTCTCTGAACAGAACACACACCATGGCACAGTGCCTGTGAGCGTTTGTTCATGTCGCCCACGTGACAAGATACTGTCTACTGATTGGTTCTTGTTCAGGGCAAGCAGAGGGCCAAGCAATAAAAATTACTGTAATTTTAAAATCCATCTTGTGAGCTAGTAGGCGAGCACGCAGTGACGTCATTTCCAGCCTACCGGCCAGCAAAAGTCCCGGCAGTGTTTCTAGCCTCATGTGTAGCGTCATTTACTAAATCTAGCAAACAAACAAAAAAGTACGTACCAAATAAATATTTGCTGTTCCACTGAAAAAAATATTGAATAGACCCCATACACCCTGACAAACCGACATTCTAATGCTTCATCGTTATAAACTCGCGGTCATTCCAAATTGTACTCACTGTACCAAAGCTAATTGTTAATTTTAACTATTATTTAAATGCACCAAGTATGGCAGATTAAAGACTTGACCTTAGGATTTCAACTACAGTGTTTGGTTACTAATCACAAATTATTAAAACCCGTCAATTAGATTAATGAAAACTTTTACAATTGGAATTTGAAAGGTTTATTCTGTGTAGGGAAGGAGGTTACAATTTTTCTGTTTTATTACCCTTTTCAAAATAATGTAGTGAAAGTAAAATTATCTTGCTTTATATCTGTTTCCAAAGTATTGTTTTGTGTTCTTTTATTTTGTATGTACAATATATCCAATACAAAATGACATTATTTCTTTATAAGTCGACAACTTTGTAATATTTATGTGGCCACGAACAGAGTTGATCGCTTTTATTACCGCGAAAAATAGACTAGAGCCCTCAAGTTTAATAAACCGTTTTGAACTTGATTGCAAACTTCACTGAAAACGTTTTTATGCGAAACCATTTGACGTTTTAAGTGTTACATATTTACACTAGTGTCATTTTATATTGTACGTATTGTACAAATGATGATGGCCATACTATTTAAATGCTAGAGAGACGATTCTGTAATTTTCAGTTTAATATTACTGATCTTAAAGTAAATAACAAAGTTAAATAAGGAACAACGACTAAGTTTTCTTGAAGTTAGGATTTTAAAACTGCAGCTGTCTGGATATCAACTTTATAAAATCACGTTGCACTGTTCCCTTTGTCAACTAGTGGCCAACGCACACAGGCAACTTTTTGTCGCACGATTTTGCGATTAAATCGCTTGTGGACCGTAACGCCGCATATTCTTTGCAGAAATATAAAACTTATTGTAGTATCCTAAATCGTAGGTATAAAAAATAGCATGTGAGCGTTGACCCTAAAAAAGTCAGAGCTAATTTTAAAACACGGGTTTCTGTTTATTATTTTATGATATAACAAGCGAACATCGTAATCTTCGAAATGTGTTTAATTTACTTCTTCGTAACCTTTGTTAAGTTGACATCGTGAGCGCGAGGTTATGTGTTTATCAATTGCGTGAAAATACAAATTGTTCTTTTTGTATGTAGAGGTTCACCTGTTAAGTAAACGGAAGAAATTCGATCGTTTGGAATTCAGTATTCGATTGATAGCCTGTTCAAATTCAGAAATCACCTAATGTTACAGTTTGCTTGTAAACCTTCAAAAAGTATACTATTTTTATCTGTCAAAATCCAAACTTTCGGAAAACTAACTCGTCGATTCCAGCAAAATGATTTTCATTTTTGTATAAAAAATATGTTTGGGAATAAATTCCATTTTTGTACAAACGTGAATATGTAAAAAAATACTTTTCTTATCATTTTCAATATTCATTTTCAAGGTAAAAATTTCTTGTAATTTGTTTTTGTAAGTTTTAACACGTTACTGCCCAAACAAAAAAATCGTCTTAATGTACTTACCGTCGTTTTATTTTAGCGGAATATATATGGGCATTAATTTGTTAAAACAAAATCACATTAACTGAGACATCACATTTACCAGGGATGTCCAATAAATGCCATAATGTAATGTGTATGACAAAATTTTTATTTTAGCAAATAAAATGATTTCAGTTTTTTAATAAATTTGTTATTCAAATCAGGTGATATAAATGATCTCATTATTAAAATACAAATATTAGCGTTATCATTTTATTTGAAATGTTTTAAATATGTAAGTTTATTGTGTAATAAATTAAAATTTTAACAGTATTTTTTGTTCATCGTCATTTTAGTGTCATATTATTTGCTGTGATATTGCCTTTATGTCTAAACAAGGTAAATGAAAATAGTTATTTTCCAAAGCAAATAATTCATAAACATTTTCTGGGTACGTGTATAGAACAAGGGCGTAGATATGGGGTGGATAATCCCCCTCCTACAGGATCATAATAATAAAAAAATAAAACTGAAATCAATACGAATACCTGGCTAAAAAATAATATTTTGAAAGATCTTGCAAAAAAAATTTTAAATTAGTTTGGGAATTAATATTTTGCTTGTCATCTTCCTTCGTGAGTATTCTTGAGTGATATTAATAAAACATAAAAATATTGATTTTTTTGCTATAAATGAAAAAAAAATATTTACGCCCTTGGTATAGAAGCACTTATTGAGACAAACTTTGTGAGCAATGATTCGACTTAAATGATTTTTTGTTCAATATTTAATTTTAAACTAAAGGTGATTCATTTATCATGCTTCTTAGATTCCGTAAAGTAGTAACAGTCGTAAAATATCCAATAAAGAACACGAGGTTGACAACATTTGATGCAAAGATAAAACGTACTATGTTCGAGAAATTGCAATACCGATACGAACATTCTGGTAGCTCTATGTGAAGTGATCTCTTCTGGTTATTTAAAATTGAGTTCAGTGCTCATCCATGTTTTTTGTAGACCTGGTATAATTATTATGACAAAGGCGATATAGCATTGCTCCTTGTTGATTTTAAAGGTACCTACCAATAAAGATTTACAAACACGTATTTTTTAACTTACAGCGTCCATCTTTTTTTGAACAACTGTAACATAGAAAAGGTAATGTTAAATACTAATAACCTATTATTTAGAATAAAACATTTTTTTTATCAATGAATTTATCAAATGTACTCACATTAGTGACTCAATAATTCAAATTCTATTATATAACAATCTATATACCTATAAATGTATTACTGACGCAGGATACTTCGATTATATTTTAGATAATACGTTATTATTTACTATCATTATTCAAAATAGGATCTTTTAGTGTAATGGAATATTTTCAACGGTTTAGTTTTTATCTAAAAGAAAATAAACTTGATAGTTGCTATATTATTTTCAATTAATCAAATAACGTTGATTAATTTAAAAAAAAAGTTTTAAATTTAAACTTTAGATAGGTACGTGTCTACCGAACGAACAATGCGAAACTTTTTTATTTCATAGAACGAAATGGTTCCATGTTACTCGTTGTTGCATGTTTTCATTGTTAACATAAACGAAATTGCAACAATAAGTGCACAAACCTAGTTGGAACTTCTTAATAGCGGGAATATTCTTTTTTCTGATTTTTTTCCATTTTATAGTTTCGAACTAGTCATGCTGAAACTTAGTTTGGATTTAAAAAAAATGTTTTGAAGCCAAACAAGTTTCAGATAAATATATATTTTTTGTAATTAATTTATTCATAAAATGGATTTTAACTTACATTTGGAGTTCTTCATAAATTATTGAAATTTAATAGGATAAATACATTAACCGAGTATAAATAAATCAAGCAAATTATTTCCAAGTTTCTGTTGAAAATATTCCATGATATTATTCAACTTCTAATTATAGACATCATAATACGTTTTGTATTAATAATTTGTTCAAAAATGTGCGGAGATTCACAATAAATCAATTCCTGTAAACTGCCTTTCTTAAAGATCATAACAGTTGACGACGACTTAAATGTAAATATATGACGAACATTTTTTTGCACATGTAACTGTAACGGCGCTGTTGACACAGCAACAGAGGTAGAGAATGATCGAACTTGATCAGCTTTGGTCTTCAGCAAGTGGTCTTTAAAAAAGTGCAATCAATAAAAATTTTATTATCTACTTGAACAGTATATTGAATATCATTACAGTGTTATTTATTTAGGTATTTATTTATATTTTCCTTGTAGATCAGTATTAGACAGGGTAGATATTTAAAACTTGTAAACAAAATCGTCTCTCATTAGTCTTGCCACAAGAAATGGCGTCATTTCCGCCAGGTGAAGATTTTTAAAAAAAGTAAATTAAATAAATAATGTATGATATTTTATTGATATTATTAATTATATTGAATGTAAATAAGACTTGATGTACGTATTGATCTTTGTGTGATAATATATGGAAATTATTTAAAAAAATACATTATTTCATTTTTTACCTAATTTCAAAAATCCTTAACAACCAAACAACTGCCTATATTTCTTTTATTACAATTACCTACGTATATTATGCAAATATCCTATTCCACATAAAATGCATAGTCTCGTGTTTAACACTATGTGACTATTTTATTGACTTCACTTGTGTGGTACCTATGTATTAATGGAATCTTTCAATCTATACCAATATATAAAGCTGAAGAGTGTTTGTTTAAACGCGCTAATCTCAGGAACTGCTGGTTCAAATTGAAAAAATTTGTTGTTGTTGGATATCTCATTTATCGAGGAAGGCTACAGGCTATATAATATCACGCTACGACCATTAGGAGCGGAGCATTAATGAAACATGTTGCAAAATGTATCTCAAAAAATGCTGCTATTCAAGTGAAATGCACTAACTATATAATATACTCATACTAGCGACCCTGTACGTGCTTCGCTACGTATAAAGTGAAATAGTAAGAAAAATTAATTGAAACATCAAATTCATTTATTCAAAGAAAAAATTATTTTATTAATTGCTAGCTATTTTAAAATATACATGTGCGTATATGTGTGTATGGAAAGATATATGAATGCATACGTCAATATATATAAAAATGTCATTAAATAATTCATTTTTAAATCGACGTGCTTCCCTCTGTTACAAAAGAATGAAACACCCGTATGCACACAATATGTTTTTTCAAATAAAGAAACACACATACATACATGTAATTCACTTCAACACTGTATACTTTGTTACAGTCTTACCTCGCAGGGCTGCGCCCCGCTCGGTTGTAAAGAACACTAGTCGAGCCTTCGGCTCTCCATATAAGAACCGTAGGTTCTCTGGGGAAGCTTCGCTTCCCTTTGTGGAGCCTACGTCAACCCTGAAAAAAGTTTCAATTTGACAGCACAGTCCCCATCCAAAAAAAGTTTCAATTTGACAGCAAAATCCCCATTAACAAAATGATCCGCCATTTATTGAATTCATTTGTTACAATTAGTAGATGGTTTATGTGAAGTTTGCACAAAATCGGTCGAGCGGTTCTTCATTTATCACATTTTTTGTAACAAATATCTATAAAAATCAATGCCACTTTTCGTTGTAATTTTATAACTCAAGAACGGGCTCACCTATCCAAACCAAATTTTTAGGTTTTGTTCGGACTATTTAGTAGATGGTTTATGTGAAGTTTGCACAAAATCGGTCGAGCGGTTCTTCATTTATCACATTTTTTATATATCTTGGCATTGATTTTTATAGATATTTGTTACAAAAAATGTGATAAATGAAGAACCGCTCGACCGATTTTGTGCAAACTTCACATAAACCATCTACTAAATAGTCCGAACAAAGCCTAAAAATTTGGTTTGGATAGGTGAGCCCGTTCTTGAGTTATAAAATTACAACGAAAAGTGGCATTGATTTTTATATATATAGATTAGCGTTGTGAGTACACAACGTCGTATGGCTCAATCGGTAGAGCATGCGACTGTCAATATCAGGGTCGTGGGTTCGAGCCCCACGGTGGGCGAAAACAATTATATATTTTTTTAAATTTTCTACATTGCTTTCTTCTAAGGATTACATTTAAATTTGTTTTAATTTTATTAAATTAATTTAAAAAAATATTTGTTTAAAAAAGTATAAATACTGCTTTTTATCGAAAAAAACTTTTGAAGGGTAACTCCGATCATCATGAAATTTGGATACAAGATGAATGTGTGTACTCATGTTTCTCTCTTTCCCATTCGTTCTTTTACACCCGGGTGAAACCGGACGGGACCGCTCGTTTATTTATAATCATACCTACTATATTTCAAAAAGACTCGAAAATCTTTTAAAAAATAACAGAAATTTGCGTAATTATGTCTATGCTCATTTTTTTAAAATATGAATTGGGAAAACATTGAGTTATATTCCAAAAAAGTGCAAAAGTAATGTGTATTTTTAAGCTTATTGAATTGTTCACGTCTTTCCTTAGACACGAAAGGATAAAAAAGCAACATATTTTCCAAAAAATTAATAATATTTTTCTTTTATCGTCAAACAGCTTTTCCAAAAAAAGAAATACTCAGTACCTACCTAAGCCTTAAAAAAACAGTTTTTTTTCAAACAGTTGAGGATGTCTGGCAATGAATAAAAACATTTTGAGTACAATTTGATATACGTATGTAGTTTTCGTTTGACCTTCCAGCAACCTTTTACTAAAAATCTATCATTTAGTTAATTAACTGATTTGTAGGTCATTACACTAAAAATTTTATTTCAGTCTTTCTAATTATGTTGCCTGTTGTTGCTCGCAGTGATATTTGTGGTACAAAATTTTAATTTAATTGTTTCTGAAAGCGTAAATTATTTACTTGGTAAAAGTAAATGATTTAATTTTAAAACTAACTAAATAGTGTAAATGTGCACAACAAATATTCTTTGGATTTTAAAAATAAGTTCTTTTTTTCTTATGATGCAAGAGGTTATTATATTAATCAACTATGTTATTAGTCCATGTTTTATTTTTTGAAAGTCGTGATGATCCTAAAACTCAAGCAGTTTTTCTCAGAACAGTGCGACATCCAAAAATGTGTATCAAAATTGTGGCATTCCTTACGAACATTTACACCAGAAGTGCATCATTATTAAAAAGGTGAGTTTTCTTTGTTACTACAAAATTTATTTTGGTCGATTACGTAATTAAGAAGAACTTTCTTACGCCTAGTAAGTAATTTTTATAATTATCCACTGTTTACTTATTATTACATAACAAAATGTTTTAAAATAATTTTTAGTCGCATTAATTAATTATCGTTTTTTTTTAAAACGTTTTGATAAAAAATATGTAGGACTTCACACATATATACAGGGTGATTTACGAGGAAATGTCATTTTAGGTACATATTCGGAGACCCAAAATAAATATAAAAGTTCCTATAAACATGAGTCCTATTCTCAACCGTTACAGAAATACAGGGGTAAACAAAATATTCAAATTATAAATTTTATTAAGTTATTAATTATAACAGGCAGGCTAGTAGTTTCCAAAAAGTATTACTGTTGCCTGTGTTTAATGCAGCTGCAATATTATAAGAAACAGACCAGCAATTCATTCATAGAGCGACCCGAATTATGCATCAAAGAGCTGACTTATGTTTAGAAGATAATGGTGGCGTTTTTGAAAACTATTATAAAACCTAGCCTACCTTGTTATAAATAATTTAATAAAATTTTTATTTTGAATATTTTGTTTACCCCTATATCTCCGTAACGGTTCAGAATAGGACCACAGGAACTTTTATGTTTGTTTTGGGTCCCTGAATATACGTACCTAGAATATTGACATTTCCTCCTGAATCAGTCTGTATATAAACATTTTCAAAATATGCGGAGCCAAGTTAAATAAAGCGTTTAAAAAAGGTGCCATATTGTTTAGGAAGCTATCGTCGAGAAATTTTGGTACGGACCTGAGGCCCCGCCAATAGTGCGTATGTGCAAATTCAATAATATTATTATCACAGATAAAATTCCCGGCAGAGAACGATAATGCTACCGCGATACTTTGATACGTTTTATTCTTATACTCATACACATAAATAATATTGACCAATATGTTATCCCACTGTTTAAATAAAACTTACTGTCACAAGAAAAGAGGCGGTAGCACACCAGTTCGAATCCCATAACAGTACATATAACAAGAATCAATCAGTCACAAATCCAGAACTAACGCTGTGATAAAATTCCTTTAGTGTTCGCTCATGCGAAATAAGCAATCGCTATTGTATTTGCCGCCGTCGAAACACTATATCTTAAGGCCGCGTTCACACAGAGAGCGATGAAGTACGGACTACTTTAAAACTTCTCTTAGGGTTCCGCGATTTTATTCCATAGCCAGCCCCACCTGCTCCGGGTAAAAATTTCAGGGGGCGCCAAAATCATAATATATTATGGCTGAAAACCACACATAATTTTATGTCATATAAATTAAAAAGTTATTAGGTAATAGATAATAAAGAGTGCAAATTTATTAAAGGGTTCTTATTGTTCTCAATTGAGACATAAGTAACCAGAGTTTGCTAGTTCGTATGCGTGCCATAAATGAAAGTGTCCTAAGTTGAGAGAGAGAACGCTGCAGAAAACCCAGAAAACCAGATATTTGTTTACTCAAATCAGCATTGTTTTGTATCATTAGTTACCATGGAGATAAGGAACTTTTCTCTCTCTGAATTGTAGACACTTTTACGGCTTACTCGCGTACTCTAGTCCAATATCTCTATGGGCTATACCTAGGGTTGCAACGATATATCGGTCAACCGATATTATCAATAATATTGAAACGATATGATATTATCGATATTATGGCATAGAAATATCAGAGAGCATGAAAACATCGATATTTATATCTATATATTTACATTACCGATATGATTTTATTGATGTTATGGCATAAAAATATCGGAGAGAAAATGTGACTTAAAGAAAAAAAAAATCGCTCTTCTCGTGCATGCTGATGTCAATATATCGATATTGAAAGGGTCGATATTATCGATATCGGTCCGGTGTGGATATAAAAATCATTTTGCATCCCTAGCTATACCTTAGCTGACGTTATAACGACGCCGACAGTGTGCAAGTAGCCTTAATGAATATCAACCCTAAGGACGGATATAAAATGACCTCTGTCCAAGTAAATATACGGGGTTAATGTGGTGTGTGTAATAAGTTAGGCCGGGGCAAACAAGATCGCCCACACTTGAGGCTATCACGCACAAAGCTAACGCCACGGCAACAAATATATTTAGGGATTTCACTATAAACCCGAATTGTGATAGAAAAACTTACCTCGCCCATGAGAGACGACTCGTTATTTTATTTATAAAAGGGCAAAACGATTGTGGGAAACGCATTCATAAAAGCCAGATATAGAAACATTACGTTTCACGCAAATTTATTTTTGTTTTTAATTTAATATGTTAAAAAAAATATGTTTCGAATTTCGAGCTTAAAATGTAAATTCTGATTTTTTTATTATAATATTGTGAATTCATTCTGAAAAAAGTAACATTTAAGGTTTATTTTATCATATGTGCTATCACCATCAGGTCAAAATAATTAATCATAATTTTATTTTATTACATTTTAAATAAAAATAGACTGTAAATTATACACGCTAAACAACTAAATGTTTAAAATGTTTCAAATTATTTGTCGTGGGCACTGTGGAGTAATGTAACTCAGCCAACGCGAAATTAGTTGTTTTGGGTTCAAGTCCCGACAGTGACATTTAAATTTTTCTTATATATAAGCCTTCTAAAAATATTATGATGATAATAATCGTTTAATATTATGCGTACATTAATTCAGTGAAAAAATATGCTGTAACTGGAATTTAATCGTAATGATTATTATTAGTCATTGAACTAAATGTTTAACTGTCTATTCAAATGGTAATACAGTCGAACCCTAGATAAGCAAGAGTTCAAGGGACCGCGATATCTTTTTCGCTTATAGAGATTTTTCTTATAGAGGTACAAGAGTGGCCTTTCTGATTTACAGAGGCTTATAAAAATACAGCAAATATGAATATAATTCTTCGACATAGACAATAGTTCGACATAGATGCTAAATAAAAAAAAAAAACAATGATTCAAAAACAATGTTAGTTAATTCAGCTAAATATGACTCATTCTTAAATTTTGTGGAACTACCTATTAATACGTTCGACTATCACTTATCGAGGTACAGGCAAGTAGTAGTCTCAGACTTTTTAGAAGTCCATGAGTGAAAAACGTCTTTCTCTTATAGAGGTTTCTGTTTCTCACTTACAGAGGTTTTGAAGGTTACAAAGACGGTACCTGTCAATTACTTTCACTTACAAAGTTTTCTCATTTACCCAGTTACAAACTCAGGCTGGACACTGTGTGTAAATCAGTTTGGTAGATAAATATAAAAAAAATATATAGTACTATAATAAATAATGACGAGTCTGCACTGAACAGGTAGTTTTTCTCGCCACGTTGCATTTGCAGTGAGAATTTATTTTATCAAGTAGGTATAGTAGAAATCTGCTTTATCCTCTTCGTGTTTTGATTATACGCTAATACGATGTGCCTAATGCAACGTGTAATATATTTGAAAAGAACTATCCATACGTTATTACATCGGCAGACTATCTTTTTTATACAAATAGTTCTAAATACCTACCTATAACTTTTGAGAAAATCATCAAACAGTGTGGACAGTTTATTTTCAAATATTCTTATTTTCCGTTAGAACAACATAACAATTCAGGATTTGAATATGTTTTATTTAGATGTTTTAAATTTAGAAATAAAAACGTTTTTGAGCCCAAAAGAAATTATCAGAATCGTTTGAAAACTGAAATTTAACCCTTAAATAACGATTGAAATGTGCTGATAAAATTATAGTAAAATCGGTTTGATAGGGCCGGATTTATAAATTTTATGAAAACACTAGTTTGCGGATAGTAGATAATTGAAGGGTGTATTTAATTTTTGCAGATGTTGGGTTGATAATAATATTACAGTTTAGAGAAAAATTAAGAGGTTATTTTTTTGCCCAAAAAGTTTACATAATAAAGCTACACTCCTTGTTTTAGCAAATACACAGGAAAATCTCGCGACAATTTTATATCATATCAATTGTATGATGTAATGAATGGTTGGGTTTGATTTAACTTAAAATTTATTTTCTTCTTTTTAGAGCATGTAAATAAAAGCTTGTTTTCAAAAATGTTTTTTTACTAATATTTTTTATTTAATTTTCAAATCTAACAATTTTTTATGTACAAAATACGCGTGTTGTAATATAATTGCACATAAATTATTTATTCGGCAATTCGACCTTAAAATTCTACTATAAAGCTATTGGTTATTATTGATTCATAAAAAAAATAGTTTCTACAGAAATAATTGGCTTATTAACCAGTAGTTTGATAAACAAATCTGACGTATCGTATTTATAAAACTAAGCTTGTATAAATATGTGTAACTGCCAGAACAATTTACTCCCGAATGAAGAGTTTGATTGTCAGTTTAGTTAAAAACTATTCCATGTCCAAGGTTAATGGGACAGAAATGACACTATTCTTTCAATTACTTCCTCTCAATATTAGCCTACAGGCTTAAATGAACGACTACCAATAAACAACTGCGCAAAACCCACAAACTGAACTTGATTCTAGTTCTCGCTCATAGATTCGCTAGCAAAAATGTTGTCTTTTAGGGGTAATTTTTGGTCAAAAATTTCTACCGCTGCTATACGCTAGTAAAGTATCTTTGACATGCGATCTTTGCGCCATCTCGTGTCTAATTTTTTAAAATATGATTCAGTCAAAAATTACAAACACATGGAAACCAGCTGTATTCTTAATCATAAAAAAATATTTAGGCACAATGTTAGTAAAAATACTACATAAATGATAATATGCATTTTTTATTTCAAGAGTTTTATTTTATTTTTGTTAACAAAATAACAATTATTTTCATATATTTAGTATATATAAAATTTAATTACCCTTGACGACGTACTGCTGCAATCCATTTTTTTTCTTTTGTTCATAAAAAAATCCAGGAAAATGATGGGATTGTAATTCTGGATTTTTAGTTGGTGTATCTTAACAATCAACAACACAGCACTTCCTAATTGATAGCTTTTTTCCCATTTTATTCAACAATTAATCCTTATAAAAATGTACGTATAACATAAGACACTAAGGTTTTGACCGAACCAGAATTAAAATAAAAACACGAGAGGGCGCAAAGGTCGCGTGTCAAAAGATACTTTCCTAGCGTATTTCCTGGTCATTTGGCTTTAACAGAAACTAAAAACAAAGCAGCAGAAATTTTTTTAAATTTTAACCATTTTTTTACCATCTTTGACTTTTTTTATCCCCCTTATCTTAAAATGGGTCCAGATTTCGTCTGTATATCTTATAAGAAAAAATGTTCTAAATTTCTTAGATAGCTATCAGGCGGCAGCAAGTTGCGCCTCAGCTCCCTAACTACCATCGATGTGTACTGAGCTCAGAATTCTAGATAGTCAGACCTTAATTTCGCCGTGATTTAGTTACGACTTAGTAAAATTCTGTGACCGATCGACAGTCCATCTATTATAGTCAGGTCAGGTCTAGGTTGGGTATCAAATGAACGAATAATGGGACAATCCTGATTGACACCTGAATGAAGATATATATTTTTAACGAATTTTTAACTACGTTAGACACAGTATAATATATTCCGCCGTGGAGTCAGTTAAAGCCACAGATAGGGGATCTTCATGTCAACTTACACCTGTTCACTTTTATAGACGACCACCTCAAGCAGTCCACGATTTTACCGTCGACGACTTATCTGGACCGCACCAGAATAGAATTTTATTCACGGCCGATCATCAATTGCAATATATATTTTATTTACAATGAGGATTTTATATAAAAATGTTAAAATAATAGAATATAATATATCAAGTGCGTGAATTATTATTTTATGACGCAGTGTGACATTACGGTAAAACGAGAGCCCAGCGAGTTTTAATAGTCATAAAATGATCACGCACGACATGTAAACTTACTTTTATGATTTATTTTATTTCACTAGAGCTAATGTATTTTCAACCTATTGGTACTAATCGACTCATATATTTTCAACTTCTTCTTTACCCTCATCTCGCAACAGTCATAAACTCATAACTATCAGAAAACCTTTGTTAATTTGAAGTTAAACGTTGTCAAACGTATTTATCTATCGGTTGGGCAGCGTAAGAGGAGAGATTTTGCGTGAGACGTAGTAACTAAAAACTTGAAAATACGCGAGTAAAATATGTTGAAAATAGATGGTGTTGAGAATACATGAGTTCACCTGCATTTTTATTTTCTATTGTACCTATGTGTATTTAAGATTAATTTTGGCAGTAGACACTATAATGCCGTTGTTTAATATTACGTCGTCACTCATTTGTGTCAGTGTTTTTCGTTTCATTTATTTTACGTCCCCTAATCGGGAGGTTGCCGCTTAAGAAGTTTCACTTCAAAAATGACGATCACTCTAATATTATTGGTCTTTGACACAAAATATGTACCAGATGTTGACTTAGGTGGTTTCTGATGCTACATTTAGTTATAGAAATCTTATACTAATATATAAAGTTGAAGAGTTTGTTTGTTTGGTTGAACGCGCTAATATCAGGAACTACTGGTTCGAATAGAAAAATTATTTTTGTGTTGAATAGTCCATTTATCGAGGAAGGCTATAGGCTATATAATATCATCTTTAAGTCCCCCGCCGCGTCTGTCTATCTATCTGAACGCGATAAACTCAAAAACTATCGAACAGATTTTCATACGGTTTTCACTAATAGAAAAAGCGATAAACGAGGAAGGTTCCTGTACATAATTTATCAAAAAAAAAAAACTGTTTAAGTACGCTTACATGGCTAACGCTGGCCAAATCTTTAGGGATACATCAAAGCAATACTATACTTTGATGTTCTGCTGTGTAGATGGGAAGGCCAATATATTTCCAGAACAGTTTTGCACCCGGGTGAAACGGGGGCGGGCCGCTAGTTTGAAATAAAAGGTTTCGTAGATGAAAAAGTTTAAGAAACGTATTATACAGATGATTTTTACGCGGATATTATTATGACCAACAGATGTCAACTAAATTGAATATGCAAATGTGAATGTCGGATAAGAACAAAGTAATAATTTTTAATTATTTTTACACGCTTTATAGTAGTTTCACTTGTAAGTTTGTATGTATGTATGTTTGTAATCTCCATTTGGACTACAGCAAGTGGTTTATATAGTGGTATAATATGCCAGCACTGTAAGTACAGTGGGTAGCCGTGCGGTCTAAAGCACGGGTCTTCGCTGACGTCAACTCTCGGCACCACAGGTTGTGGGTTCTAATCCCGTCCACGCCGAAAAAAAAATTGTTATTTTTCGGCAAATTTTTGACAATAAATCGAACTAAGAAGTGGAAAATAAATATAGTTTAAAAAAAAACTAAAAAACACGCTTTATATCAAACTAAAAAGTGAAAAATAAATATATTTAGATTCAAAAAAAAAAAAACTAAAAAACACGCTTTATATCGAACTAAAAAGTAAAAAATATTTTTTTTTAAAATAAGCTTAAAACAATATTGAATAAAAAATACTAGTATTATTGTGAAAAAAGCGTGGGGCGCTCGATGTACGAAAATGTGGAACAAAGCGCCCCACGCTTTTTTCACAATAATACTAGTATTTTTTATTCATTATTGCTTTAAGCTTATTTTAAAAAAAATATTTTTTACTTTTTAGTTCGATATAAAGCGTGTTTTTTAGTTTTTTTTGAACTATATTTATTATAAATGTAAATCCGCAGTATTCTCATAAAATATTAATATGGCGCGCTATATGAGGAAATCTTACACCGATTTTTATTATATCCAAGTCATTTGGAATCGCATCTCCCGTTTCATAAACAACTGAATCATTATTTATAAAACCCACGTTCAGCCGTTCTTAATGATAGCCAAGTCGAGACACTGAGACCCCTATAGGTACAGTGTACAATTAACCGAAGCAAACCGATAACTGTATTCAGTTTTGTTCCTTTTCTGTCACGTAGCATTGCCGATTTTTCATGGAAGTAAATATAATATAATATCTCGTTACAACAATTAACAGTCACTCTTTGTGACAACAATTGTTAATTGTTGTCGCAACACAGTTTGGCTTCTTGCGTCAACAAATCCAAACCACAGTGTAAACCCTATATTCCGACACTCAAGGGACTGTGCACGTTGTGGCGTTATTGAGAGTTGTCGTTAAACGTAGAGAAGAAATAGTGCATTCATATTTTTTTTACTATAATATGTATTTACTCATAATATGTAAAATTTACCACTGACCAACAAACATTCATACTATATCACAAATCCCAAATCCCAACAAACAAAAGAACGAATTTCGGTACGCCGACAACAAAGCAACAAAATAACAAACAAGTACTGTTTATTGCTTAATAATGACGTATTGTTGTGGTTATTTAGAGTGTATCATTATGTGTGAGCAACAAGGTATTGTTATATCGAGTGACGGTAAATTGAGTTAACACTGTATTATAATAATATTATAAAATAATGCAAACGTTACTTAAAATTTGGCAAGTAAATAGATTGCATCCTGAGGAAGGACATAGGCTACCTTTTTCCAAGTGTTTATAGGCTTTCACGGCCGGTGTTGATCCAAATCTTCTTGGTTTCCGGGCTTGTATGCCGCGGTCCATTGGTATTACTACCTGACGTTTTGTCTACAACTGCGATAGACATTATCACCTTGTGTCTAAAAAAAACCTGAAGAGGGCGAAATAGGGAATTAAACTTTGCATGGGGAATCCACCATTCCTCAAGTTAGGGACATGAAAATTTATATTTAGGCTTTTGGTAAGAAATAAAGAATTAAGTATTCCACCGTTTTTGCAAAATCATCTCTTAAGGAGGTAAAAATAAAATTAAAAATTTTAAAAACCCACGACGAAAGTAAAAAAAGTAAATGTTATAATAGAAAAAGAATTAAATAAAATTCAAAAATCCCCCGACTAAGAAAATCCGTCGCGGGGCTGCCATTCGCTGCCCTGAATTAAGAATAGAAGAATATAAATTGCAATATTTTAGTTCATTTCATTGCAGCCAAATGGCAGCCCCCGACGGATTTTCTTAGTCGGGGGATTTTTGAATTTTATTTAATTCTTTTTCTATTATAACATTTACTTTTTTTACTTTCGTCGTGGGTTTTTAAAATTTTTAATTATAATTTATTTTAAACTTTTTAGAGATTTTGTAAAAGTGTGTTTTGATCGTCTTGCCGAACTAGCGTACACAGTGTAACCATATCTGATACCCTAATTGTCGAATCGCGTTATGTGCGAGAGTGCTCATAATTGTGTTTTTAATAAATATCTATGTGTATTGCTGTAAAAACCACTACTAACGAACGCTTGTTAGATCTGTTTGTGCGTAGCACTTTTGTTATGGTATTTTAAATGTACCTACGTGTAATGCTGTAAAAAGCAGTAGTTCCGAACGCTTGTTAGATCTGTTCGTGCGTAGCACGTTTGTTACGGTTTTTTGTGCAGTGCAGCGCCCCCTGGGGCGTAATCATCGCAATAATATCTATCTAAGAACCATCTCAGATGAATTACAAACCCTTTACAGAAAACCGCATCTGAATTGATCAAACCGTTTTCCAGATAAATGGCGACATTGATCGAGTGCACAAACAAACACACAATCTCTCACCCTAAACGCATATACATGCCTCCGTTCCGTCGTGGGTAAAAATAGGGAATGATTTCTAAAAGTGTATTTATAATACTTTGGCAAGACGCAAATGTGTTGTTGCACTGCCTGAGCAAGACTGTAATACGGTGGAGCCCCGTGAATCAAGTCTGTAATATGGTGGAGCCGAGGGCTCCTCTACTGTTGTCAATTCCGTGTTTGATCTCAATCTAGTGCGGAGCCGCAGGTAGTGGCTAGTACAACATTAAATATAATTATATATAGTTTTGTTTAGGTCCGTTGAATGGTTAACGGTTATACACTCAAGAAATAAGTAATTTTACTTAAATATTAAATTCTACTGTAAACAGGAGTGTCCTATATTTTTAATTAAAAAAAGTGTCTCTAGAAAAGCGTTGCCCCGTCGAGTTAGCAAGCTAAATATTCAAAAATTTTGAACAATAAAATTCGTCGCTTAAATGTTTGTCTCTTTTTAACAAATTTATTATTTAACATTACATAGATAGTACCTTAGTAGCGAGAGAAAAATTTGACAATTCTAACACTGACCATATACAGCTTTCTTTTTAGACCAATTTGGTAACAAAATATATGCATTATCATTATCTACAGAGTTCAACGAATTTTTTTCACTTTTATAATTATAACGTACCTTTTCGGTCTATTGTATATGACGTGAACGCACAATAAACAATTGAGAATACACAGCACGACAGTCGTTTGTTTGATAACGCATAATGTAGGTATGAGGTTATGAATTAGTGGACAGGTGAATTCAACTTACATACTCAGAGAGCAAACGCAAGGCAACGTAAGGTAAGGTAAGTACCTATCATCTATACTTACCGCGTTATGTGAACAGGTAAAACTGCAAGATGCACTAATTAGACACTCAGCTGCACAAGAATCGGGCGCGTGCTGGGGCTCACCTGTCCTTCAGACGGTTTCTTTTGGTCACCTGCCTCAACTTATTACTTACATAATATTGTCATCTCACTTACACACACGCGCACGTACTAAATTACTCTCGCGGCTCTTTTATTTCTGACCGCGGTTTGACCAAAAATAAAGTTTTGAAAATTTGAATGTTTTCTTTCATTCAAATAATCGAAAGGAGACGGATTCCGCGATGCAAAGCTGACCTGAGTCAGCTGATCTTATGCATTGTAATATTAATCTACCTACACAATGTCTGTATTTCAGCCCGTATTTTAGTTAAGAACAATTTCTTTTTTTTAAATTGTAACAATTGCACTCTAATTCTGCAATTTTGAAGAGCTTAACAGTCCAGGGAAATAAGACCAAAAACCGGTCAAATACGAGTCGAACTTGCGTGGAGAGGATTCCGTATACAATTCCCTTTTTTGTGAGAACTTAGTATTTTCCTGTAAACCATGAGCGAGGCCCTATATTCCTTTTTTTTTTCGTAATTTCAGCCTCAGTAGTTTCGGTGATACGAGGAGGTCAAATGCCCGATTTTTATCTATATTTTTTTAAATATCTTCTAAACTATGCATTTTAGAATTATAAAAAAAATCGATTTGTATTTTTTTCGTAACGAGCCTTTTCATTTGATACGTTACATAATGTACTTGAAAAATATTTTTTTAACTTTCTAGTTTACTCCTCGAAATTAACTCTCACAATCGGAATTCGTTTATTTACGCTATACACGTCCGTGATTGGGTCATCTAACTCTATTTCAATTTGAACACTTTTTGTCCCGAAAATTCCGAGAAAATAAGCTGTGACAGACGGACAGACAGAAAGACACGACGCTTATATTAGCTTGACCTGTATGTATGTTTGTAAAGGAATCTTTCAGCGTAATTTTGCACCAATTTCAAGAAGTCTGATTAACTTGAAAATTTGCACACGTGTCAACGACCGATGACAGAATTATTTCATAAAAATAAATTTGAATTTAAAAATTATAAAAAAAAATACTTTTGATGTCGTTTTGACACTTAAAATTAAGAAAATAAACTATAGTTTAAAAAAAGTAAAAAAAACACGCTTTGATTGCAAACCGAACTAAAAAGTAGAAAATAATTATAAACAAAATAATTCGATTATATAGTAAAAAGCGTGGGATGCTTGATATTAAATGTTACAATTATTTCATCGGTAGAGCTATTTATAAAACTAGAGTTATAGGTAATGAAAATATAATAATTGGCACCCCACGCTTTTTTCCTACAATTGAAATATTTTGTTAATAATTATTTTCTAATGTGTTTTTTTTTAGTTTTTTTAAACGATAATTTTTTAATAAATGTTTCCAAAAATACGTACAGTAGTTAAAAAATCTCATATATGGAAGTGCTCCTGCTGCAGGGAATAGTTAAAACGCTTAAGCTCTTTAATTCGGCTGCGTGTTCTAAATCAGTTAATTCAAACGGCTCAACATTATACACGTTGTGTACATAATATTTATCTTTAAATTGTACAAAATTACAGCTGACCCGTGTTAAAGTTGATATTGCGACTATTATTAGATGACCGTTGCATTTATACAGAGACCTAACACGGCTATAAAAATGTTCACCGAAAACAACCGAAACATCATGTTCGACTATTTTATAGGGCTTCTGTTTTCGAGTGAAGTTTTTAGTTTCCAATAATTTGGCTAATTGGTTTATCTGAATTTCAAACTATCCTATAACTACCAGAATGTATAACCGGTTCATCTATAATCTATATCATGCAGCGGACAGTCACACTTGGTAACACAGTTTTGCAACGGGCTTCAAAAAATCACAAATAAAAGTAGACTTTTCATTTTTTTAAAAATAATATTACAATTTGTTGTGATCATAATATACTTTTATTCTATACTGAGCATAGGAATAAAATCGCAATCGAACCATTAGGGTGCAAACATATACTTCTGTCTTTTTTTAAGCCGTAAGCACTGGCGTATCCAGGAGGGCAAAACAAGCACGTGGGACCCGGCTTAAGAAATTTCTAATTTGCCCCCTTCTGAACCAAAAGCTGGGTACGCTCATATTAGCGTCATAGAAAAAGACAAAGTTTTTGAAACAGAGATACTTTATTCAGATTGAATGCAAGTACATCAACCAATCCTATCATCGGAGAAATCAGGGAATTACATCGAAGAAAGAGACGCAGATATATTTTCGATACACTTTGTTGCTTTCACTCACCGCACATTGAGTAGATAGACAATGATTCATATAGTAAATTATTAAAAATATGGTTGTGATATATTGTTTTAATTTTCTGAGACAGGCTTCAAATAGATAGAATACAATTCTTTATTCCATTATGTTTTAAGTCAGTTAGTTGGAGTAACAGTAAATAAAATGTCTACTAAATCGGGGTTCATAAAACCACCACTATCAAATTCCAGGGTACTTAACAATTTTCTTTTGTTGTATTTGATAGACGTTTAATGAACGTTCCAAGCATGCGGCACAAAAATAACTGGCATTTGGAACAATATTTAAAACTGAATCCTAAACAACTTTTTTACTGCTGTGAGTTGTGATGATACATAAAACTGCTAGAATCACGGCCTCCACGAGTGAAGGGATAACATAGCTCTAGACAGTGATTCCCAAAGTGGTCTATATCGACCCCTAGGGGTCTACGACAACTTGCAAGGGGTCTATGTCATTGTCTATGTTGGGGGTCCATGAAATGAAAATGAGGGTCAACGATAGTGAATCTCCTAACAAAAAAAAACAAACGACATCGTTAACCGAAGAGATTTAAGATTAAATCTAACTAAATTAATGCTAAATGTTGAAAATTTATTATTAAAGCATTAGGTTCATCCCTCTCACTAAAAGCATTTATTTTTTGCTTAGTAATTTTATGTAACAGAAAGTAAATTTTAATTTGATTCGATTAATTTGAATCTAATTAATAAATGTATAAAACTAAACATTTCACACTACATTTCACTACCGTTATAAATTTAAATTAGCCTGAAGATCCGGGATTAGAAGGGGCCTGCCGTGACTGGTCAGAGCGGTGGATAGAGGAACCCGCACAGGATGCCGGAACCATGAAAGTATTTGACTTTTCTAGAATCGTTTTGAACCAGATCTATTATGACTTTTAACATTGTCTCGGGGGAAATATTTCTTGTATGAAAAAAAATTAATACCCATGATTGCATGCACAGTAGGTACACAAACAATTATAACTAACGCCCAATGACAAGCGTAAAATCGCAATTTTCCTTCCAAAATCGATTAAACGTTTTATAAATAGACGTATTTAATGCACAATCACTCCACACAATCAGTATAGCTTACATCTCTATGTAATAAACTGAGCGAACCCTGAAACTGCTTGTCCAATCAAACGAGGCTTTTTTTGTTAGAAAACTATATCACGATCACACAAAATACAAGATACAGAGGCCCAATTTATTTTTTTGAGTTATGGAGGGAAAATATGTACCGAAATGGCTTGTGGGGACTCGCACTGAGTTTTTCGACCTATAGAAGGTTGAGAGTTCGAGTAATGGAGGTTTCGAGGCTTGAAGGGGAGGAAACAAAACATTTTTTCGAGTTTTAGAGGTTTTCGACTTACCGACGTTCGACTTAAAGGCGTTCTACTGTATTAATATTAAATAAGTGCTTGAATAAAATTTTTGGTGTTGATCCAATAGAATGTCACGATGAAGGAAGGTTTGGTTGAGGATCAGAAATAAGCTTTAACAATGTTACGCTAGTGGCCAACGTTACGAAAAATTTATTTTTATCTGAAGATGAAACATTGGTAAAGCTTATTTTTGATCCTCAAACAAACCTTACTTCATCGTAAAATTTTTCATTTAGATTTTTTTTAATATCAGATTCCAAGACTCTTGAACTCTTGTGTATTAAAGATATTTTTCCAGATAAATTGTATGATTTGTCTAGATCACTGATTCCCAAAGTGGTTTATATCGACCCCCAGGTGTCGACGACAACTTCCAAGGGGTCCATGTCGGCGGAAAAAAAATTGGGGGTCCATGAAATGAATCTCCTAACAAAAAAAGAAACAAACTAGACATCGTTACCGAAGAGATTTAAGATTAAATCTAACTAAATTGATGCCAAATGTTGAAAATTTATTATTAAAGCATCAGGTTCATCCCTCACACTAAAAGCATTTATTTTATGTAACAAAGTAAATTTTAATTTGATTCGTTTATTTTGAATCTAATTAATAAATGTATAAAACTAAACATTTCACACTACATTTCACTACCGTTATAAATTTTAATCGTTCAAAGTGAGTATAGCACTATACCGGTTGTCAAAAATACATTTGAAATTAATGAATTTGCAAAAAATCAATATCAGATAAGAAGGGGGTCTACCCAAAACCGAAAAACATGGAAAGTGGTCTACGAGACAAACAATTTTTGGGACCTCTGGTCTAGACTCTAGATAGTAGTGATGTAACGAATATTCACATTCGCGAATATTAATAATTTTTTGACATTCGCATTATCAAAATTCTTGCGAATAATTAATATCAGAAAAAACATTTATATAATAATAATATTAAATCAAACAAAAAATATTATTTTCTTAGCATTTTTAAGAGAAAAGTTTTTTTCTTACTCCTTTTTTCGCTAAGATAACCTTGCAATCATATCTCTGCTCTACATCATGTGGAGAAATATGTATGTTCACAATCTAAGGTTTTTGACAATCCTTTCTGCAACCCAGCATTAGTCTAGAAAGTTGGTTGTCTACAATCGCTTTACTTTTCGTGAACGGCTTATATCTACCGATTTGATATTTTGGTAAATTCATCGATGTGTTTTTCATGCAGTACACCGAGACAAGGCATAGGAACATCGTATAGTTAGTAGGAGATAATATCAATACCAATAAGTTTAAAAGACCTATCTATTTAACAATGTAGAGAGGTGTCAAATACTAAGCCAGGAGAGAAAACACTTTTAATTACCGGCCTGACATCTACTGGCAAACCTACCAATTAAAATACCTTATATCAGTGTGTGTTGGTCCAGTGTTTTGGTTGACCAAATGGTTTCAACGACAATGTTGTCATGTAACATGTCTTGTTTTTTTTTTCGTTCCTCTCTTACAACATGCGTGTCGATCCTTATATATAAGCTTAGAATTATTTAATGTTAATTAAAATTTAAAATCATATATGTACAGGTACGAGTTTTTTCTGGTTTTACAGTAAAAAAAAATGAATTTATGACACAACTGTCTTTAAAATGAACTAAGTAGAACCTACCCTATCATAAAATTCTAAATCAATCTAATATGTACTCGTATAAATTGCAGCTAGCTTTCTTATTTCTTGTGAATTTTTCGGATGTTTGTTTACGTAGATGCAAGAACGTATTACAAGATTTTTTCTTTGTCTGTCTGTACCACTCAAGAATGGCTGGAACCATTATTGCCAATTGCTATTAAAAATGTTACGAACTTTTTAACTGGGATAGACGGATTGTGACGCTGTTCAATTTTGATCTATTATAATAGATCAAAATTGAACAACTAATTAATAATAATTATTATTAATTAGTCACCAAAACTGATTTTGTAGGTGATAATATGTTTAACAAAAGATTAACTAAGATTGTTATTATTTAATCTGATGTAAAGGCCGCTGCACACGAGGCTGGAAACACTGCTTGGACTTCTGCTGGCCGGCAAGCTGGGTACAAGGCTGGAAATAACGTCACCGCGGGCTCACCTCCTAGCTCACAAGATAGATTTTAAAATTAGAACAGGGGCTATTTTTCTTGCTAGGTCCTCTACTTGCTCAGAGCAATAACCAATCTGGAAACAGTATCTTGTCACGTGGGCGACATAAACAAACGCCCACAAACCAACATAGAGCCACTCTGCTCCGACTTCAGAGTCAGACAACAGACACGTTTTGCTCTGTATTTATATTTAAACTGTCACTGCGCGCGCACCAAATCTATCCACAAAGCAAGCTTGAAAATACGTCTCGTGTGAAGCGAGCCCATAAAAGCAATTAAGAAAACCAGCGCTAGAAAACTAGTAATAAATAATAAAATAAAAAATATGGCATATTGACAGTTCCTAGTATATATATCTTGCAAACTGTTTCTTTCGTCAAGAAATACTAAGACTCATATTTCTACAATGTGATCAGCTCATTTGACACGCGAAGGCCATATGACAAACAGATACCAAAACACAGACTTGAATTGACTGCTAAATTTCCTTCAATTCGTGGCCCCAAACTATTTAACTGTTTACCGCCCGAATTGAAGCAAATAAAAACATATAAAAAAATTACATGTAACTTAAAAACATTTCTTTTAAGTAAAACCTTCTATGATGTCAACGAATTTGTCACAATGTAACATACTGCTATAAATCGTAATAACAGTCACTATTTTATTTTAAATTTTACTTATCTAGTTCTAAGGGTTTACTATGACGCTTTGTAAATATCTATTTATTTTACAAATAAAATTGAATAGAATTTAATAGAATTGAATCAAATCTAGCAAGGAATTTAGCGACAAATTCAGGTTCGTATGCAGCGGCCTTAAATCCTGCAATTAACTCTGCTCCCATAACGATCCCGAACCGTCAGCAAATTGTCACTGTCACTTTGACGGTGTTGAATCATTGTGCAAACAGAGCTATTAATTCTATAATTAACCTCTTGTTCTAAAACTCTTTTTTGTTGGGTTTGCGATCTATTATTTCTTAGGAAACACTACAGCTTCTTGGACTTATTGCGCTACCTTCCAGTCTCTTATACCTGCACCCAATTCAATCTTCTAGTTTCTTGTACTAGCTCGGATCGTTGTTCGAACAGAGCTATTAATTCTAAAATTAACCTCTTGTTCTAAAACTTTTTTTTGTTGGGTCTGAGATCTATTCTTTCTTAGGAAACATTACAGCTTCTTGAACTTGCTTGTGCTAGCTTCCAGTCTGTTATACCATCCAATTCAATCTTCTAGTTCCTTGTACTAACTCGGATAAACCAAGAACTGGTTGGAAATATATAAAGGTTGCTTAGGTCTAATAGTCAATCACGATTTTAATTATTATTTCTAACAATTAACTGAAAATCCAGTTGATACGTGCACCAGTCCTGAGATTAGACTCGACAATAACTGAACCGCGGGAACGCCACATTAACAGCATCCAAATGATCGCCCCCAAAACACTTAACAGTTAATACATAGTATGACAGACGGCAAATACGCCACTGACCCAAGTTGGATGGAATACCTGTGAAATATCAAATGAGATTTTGATTTATTCCGTTCCCCTGCTTTAATAACAGGCTTCAAGTAGGCTTTGAGTAAACAAAACACCGCTACAACATATAGGTACCTACGATCCTACGATCTATACACGCTCATAACCTATACTTAGTGTTTTAACGAAATCGATAAATATCGACCGTCCGATACATCATAGTTACACATTAGTGGGTGTGAATTCCTCGTCGGGATTCGAACCACGCCACGCAGGATCGTGACCAACGTAGAGATACGTATGTTGGACCAGCTGCGGGCCTCGCAACCTCCTCTTGTGGACTTTCAGTGGCTCGCGGCTTTAAAGAGGCCCTTCATTTTATTCGAATAAAATTAATAATAATAATATCTACGTTCTATATCCTTCAATAATTAATATAAGAGCTAGTAATTTCATATAATTGTGGATTTTTAACTTCCCGCTTTAAAAAAAAAAAAAAATTTTTTTTTTTTTCAAAAATCGGGAAGTTATTGGTTTCACCCCGATTTTCGAAAATCGAGTTTTCGCCAGATCTCGACGTTTTGAGGTCCTAGGAAGCTATTGAAACTATTTTGGCGATGATGTCCGTAGGGCTGTATGTATGTGTGTGTGTGTGTGTATGTATGTATGTAAACCTTTTATATCTTTTGAACGGAGTGTCCGACTGAAACGCGGTTTGCGGCATCTGACGTGATCTTGGTGAACTTAGATTTCCTGAAAATTTGAAACGATTCGGCCCAAAAAAATTTGAGAAATCTTAAAAAAACAAGTTTCAAAAATTTTTTAAAATTTGTTTTTGTAAAATATTTTCTAAACTACTAAACCGATTAATTCCAAAAACTAATCAGCTCTTCTCCTTAACAAACTGCGTCGATTTCCGCAAACCGCATCAAAATCGGTTCATTTGTTCACGAGAAACCGTGAACGAAAAAATCGTAAAAAAGTGTTTTTTTAAAATGACTGTTAAAATTGTTATCAGATTGATTTTTTTGTAATAAATTACTTTCTTAAGCTAAAAAAACTGCGTCGATCGCCGCAAACCATATCAAAATTGGTTCATTTGTTCATGAGATAACGTGAACGAAAAATAAGGAAAAAAGTAATTTCTTAAAATTACTCGTAAAATTCTTATCAAATCGATTTTTTTGTAATAATTTACTTTCTTAGGTTAAAAAAACTGCGTCGATTGCAGCAAACCGCATCAAAATCGGCTCATTTGTTCATGAGATATCGTGAACGAAAAATTTTTAAAAAGTGTTTTTTTTTAAATTGCTCGTAAAATTCCTATGAGATCGATTTTTCTGTATTAAATTACTTTTTAAGGTTAAAAAATTGCGTCGACTGCCGCAAATCGCATCAAAATCGGTTTATTTGTTCATGAGATATCGTGAACGAAAATTTCGTAACAAAGTGTTTTTTTTTGAGCTCGAAGAGCTAAAAAATAAACTTCTTGCTATATTTGATATATTTTTGAGCGTTTTGAACTCGAAAATAGCGGGAAGTTACAGGGATGGCCTGCAGGGTCAAACTACTTTTCAAATTTTTTATCATGTTTCCCTATCAGTTTCGTTTGAAATCGCTCGAAAAGCGCTTGACTGATTTGGAAAAACTTGATACAATCTCGATAGGTACTTTTAACCCGTCAACCAGAGCTTGGGTGCTCCTAAACAAATGATGGCGAACCTTTTTGAGAAGTGGGCCAAATTTTGTTAATTATTTATATTAGTACTAGCTCGTGGGCCACTAAGTCAGTGGCGTTACTTGTAAAGGGAGAGAGGGAATGGTTAAATACTTTTTTTTTATTCAAAATTTTTTTTGGACGGCACACGACATTTTACGATCATGCTGACTTCAAAGTGTTTTCTTCTATAAGCATGATGATTTTGCCACCGTTCCGACAAATTTCGGTTTTCATCAAAAATCGCATTTTTTAAAGGCCTTGAAAAAACTGCCAAAATCGAATTCTTTAATATGCTTTTGAAATTGAGAATGCGTACAGAAAAAAAATACGCTGAATTCAATGAGCGTAAGCAAAATTCTGCATCTCTTGTAGTTTAGAAACTACGGCCATTCGAAGGTTTTATATGATTTTCTGAAAACTATAAACGCAAATAACATCTAAACAAAAAGACATACAGACGTTTGTTTATGCTCATTGGATTCAGTGTGTTTTTTCTATAACATGATTTTGCCAAATTCTGAAAGATTTCGTTTTTCGTAAAAAATCGCATTTTTTTAAAAGATTATGCCTTGAAAAAATTGCAAAAATTGAATTCTTTGATATACTTTTTAAATTTAGAAAGCTTACAGAAAAACAGTAACAGCTCTTAGTAATACAGCAAGCCTTTAAGAGCGACGGTGGTTCAGTGGTAGAATGCTCGTCTGCCACGTGGGCGCCCTGTGGTCGATTACTGGCCGATGCAATTATCTTTTTTGTTTTTAGAATTGCTAATAACTTGATTTATTTATATTTTTTATTTTTAGAATTGCAAATCACTTAATTATTTTTTTTATACTGACACATCAAAACTTTTAATGTTTCCCGTTAACCTAGAATTTTCTTTGGCGCGAAGGAAGGTTGCATAGCACAAGTAAAGAAAAAAAATCCGAAAATCATAAATTTCTGATTATATACTCGTGTTGCGTTAGGGCTTAAAACCAGCATTATTTGTGGGCAAAATTCTTAAATTATAAGCGGACAAACATGAAGGCGTTGCATTTTATAATGTTGACGCAAGTAGACACGGTACTGTACGTTATTAAGGGACTCTATCAAAAGCACGTTGTTGTAAGGGTCAGCACATGAACTACACATATTGCAGTGAAGCGTTCAAACCGGTGGGCTGGACCAATATCTAGCCAATATATTCTCGAACGGGACGGTGTGATTTGTTATATTTATTGTTATTTAACGCTCTGAACTACACTTCCATCTTCATATATTTAACTAAATGAGAGACGATGTTAATGAATCTTAGGTTATACAGTACACACCATTGCACTACACGGTACAGAACTATGTTTAAAATAAATTATGAAAAGTATTGTAACAAAACTGTTCTTCGACGCGGTGGTAAATATTTATTTGCAATAATAAAAATTAAAAACACAAACAAATAAACATACAAACTAAAAGTACTTCTCTTATACAGTGGAAAATGAAATAGAAATAATGTAACAAACAAAACAATTAAATTTTAAGTAATAAAATCATAAAAATCACTACTAAAACTTTATGTACAAAAAACACTATATACAAGATTTATTTTTTTTATATTAGATAAGTTATCATCATAAGATTTATTTTTATAAGCGCTCTAGAGTCTAGATATTTATATGTGAGCTCAATCGTTTATGTTACTGTGCCTGTGTTGACTGTAAACTCGGTAACACACACTGTCTAACTGTTCCCACATCATCTCCACTTTGTCATATACCTCTGCTACTGCGTGATCGAATATTCTGGAAAAAAACTAGCTGCGTCGATAGAAAGCCCGGAATTTCGAAACATGCTTCTACAAAACTCTTCTACCTGCGCGCAGTATTGGGTCACAGTATGAAGCACTTCATAATTTTAATTACATTGTTTTATGCGTGCTTATTTTTGAAATCATTTATTGTTCTTCGCTTGATTTTATTTTTTCCTTTAGATATTTTTTTGATGTGAAAACGTCTAATCGCAGTGACAGCCGTCAAACTTTTTTGTGTAACAAAAGATTTGAATCGCTTAAATAAATATGAAAATGACAATGCGTTAACAATGATTAAGCCCTAAACGGGTAGAAAATGTCGCGTAGGATTTGCTTTGTTTGTGACGTCATCGCACAAGTTTAGGCGCATGCGCGTGATAGTCACGAATTAGCTTTATGTTTTAAATTAATTCAGCGATGGAAATGTGTTGAGCTAGGATGTGAAAAGCTCACGGAGCACTACTAGAACCTAAAGTGAGACAATGAAAATAGTCACCGGAGCATAAGTAGAAATCGATATTAAATTAAAAATTATAAAATAATTAAAGATGTTTTCTTATATGACTCGTAATTAATTTACCCGAAATTACAGAAAACGAAAGTCAGCGAAAGGTCCGCACAGACACCACTGTCGATATTTCTGTAAGTTTGTGATAATTATAGTTCTAAACTAAACGAACAAAATGCACCTGACCACGTTTTCTATTTAAAACTTTATAAAATCGTTATGATCATAAACAACTATCTATGTATAGGTTTGTAATTAGTATCCAGCAATAACTTCCAGCGGATCAATTAAAAGGTGGGAAAAGTAATTAGAAAAAATCCAAATCGAATGGAAAACGTGATCTATTGCTTATATAATAAAAATTCTCATTGCAAAAATATACGCGTGCATGCAAATTAAAAAATTCCTTTTCAATTCGATTTTAAACACTCAGTTGTCGAGCATCTACAATTTACAATAAGTCAAATTATTTTCAATTTTTATCAAAAAGAACAGACTTTTACTACTTATTAATAATAATATATTAAATAGGTAGCTATAGTTTGTTATTATGGTATGAAACACTCATTGTTAACGTTACAATGCAATATTAGAAAAATTTATTATTCAAACTGTGTCACTATCGGGACTCGCATCTTCCACTATCGCGGCGGATGAGTTATCAATTACTCTATAACAGGCCTGGGCAAATGGCGTCCCGCGGGCCGGATCCGGCCCGCAGCGCATTTTTATCCGGCCCGCGAAGCATTTTAGAAAATTTTAGAAAAATAGAATGCGAGAGTGCGGACCTTTTTTTTTGCTCTCCACATGCGAAAATGAAATTTGAGGACCTTTTTTTTTTTGCTCTCCGACTGCGGAAATAGAATGTGACGATCTTTTTTTCTGCAAATTTTTGGCCAGCGGTGAAATTTTCGTCAGCCATCCGGCCCGCGGTCCAATTTTCATCAGCTATGTGGCCCGCCGATCAAAAGATTTGCCCGCCCCTGCTCTATAATGACATATCTAAACTACCAAATATATATTAGAAATCGTGTCCAACGATAATAATTAATAAGGAAAAATTCGCAGGTTTGTGGACAAAAGTTATATTTATAAATGTACGACGTTTCGTCTATAAATTTAGACTTTTTCAAGTACAAATTGAAAAAGTCTAAATTTATAGACGAAACGTCGTACATTTATAAATATAACTTTTGTCCACAAACCTGCGAATTTTTTCTTATTAAACTACCAAAGTTTCTCTAACCTAAATACTAGCTAACTTCAAAGTAATATTAGCCTTTATAAAAATCTTAAATTTTTGCCCACGAGCTCTTGGGCTACCAGTGCGCTGAAGCAGTGCCATTTTTTCCTGCAAGAATTAATCAATTTTTGTTTTTCGTCTTTATAACTAATAAATACGTCAGTATCAAAAAATCAATTTATGGGATAAATATAATAGATTTTGATATAGTAAAACTTATTACTCCGAGTTAATCCGAATATAATACGAAAATGGTAAACACATATAAAATCTTAAATGAATTTTCTCAGTTTTCCCATTAAGATCATCTAAACTAAGTTTGTGACTCTGAATATAATACAAGAATCAAGTTTTCTCGTCTTTAAAAACCTCAACATAAAATAGCACCTTAGTTCCAACAGCCCAAATTAGTTTTGGTTATCTCGCACACGCAGCATTGTATAAAACTTAACCGGTCCACAATATGTAAACCTTCGTATTGTTTTTAAATAACAAAATCTTAATTTCATATAAAAATGTTATGAGAAAAACGTGTCTGCGAACAATAATTGCATATTTGCATATTTTGTAGGAAGTCAACGAGGACGTTCAAGCATTTTTACCTACGAGATATTACGTAAGAATGTGGGGAAGAGATGTATTCCTTTTACAGAGTGTATTTAAAAAATAAACATTCTTGCAAATATAGGAATCAGAATTGTTGCAGAACGAAAACATATACGTGCATTTGAACAAAACTAAAATCTGAGAAACGTTTAAAGATTCGTTAGAGCCCAATAATTTGTTAGGGGCGACAGAAATTTATAAGTGCTTTAAGCAAAGAAGTTGAATTATGACTGCTGTTCTAACCCTTTGCTAGTGAATTTCGAAATTTTAAAAATTTTATTAGCTTCTTCGGACATTAGTACTATGCAGTAGTAATGTCACAAGTGCCAATCTTTAGACATTCGCGAATGCGAATATTCAGTTTTCAACTTTGGCGACATTTTTCCAAAGTTAAATTTTTACTGCCGATTGGCCGCGCAAGTCACACGCACATATTTAAAGTGGTCGTGGGTACCAGGTTGACTATTAAATACTAAGCAAAAAATTTGATTACCTAATGTTAAAGTAAAGGCTGATAAAAGATATGATTGCAAGGTTATCTTAGCGAAAAAAGGAGTAAGAAAATAACTTTTCTTTTAAAAATGCTAAGAAAATAATATTTTTTGTTTCATTTAATATTATTTTCACACTTAAATGTTTTTTCTGATATTAATTATTCGCAAGAATTTTGATAATACGAATGTCAAAAAATTATTAATATTCGCGAATGTGAATATTCGTTACATCACTACTGTCTAGACCAGAGGTCCTCAAACTTTTTTTTGTCTCGTAGACCACTTGCCATGTTTTTCGGTATTTGATATTGATTTTTTGCAAATTCATTAATTTCAAATGTATTTTTGACAACCGGTATAGTGCTACTCACTTTGAACGATTTAAATTTATAACGGTAGTGAAATGTAGTGTGAAATGTTTAGTTTTATACCTTTATTAATTAGATTCAAATTAAAATTTACTTTCTGTTACATAAAATAACTAAGCAAAAAATAAATGCTGTTAGTGTGAGGGATGAACCCGATGCTTTAATAATAAATTGTCAACATTTGGCATCAATTTAGTTAGATTTGATCTTAAATCTCTTCGGTTAACGATGTCCAGTTTGTTTCTTTTTTTGTTAGGAGATTCACTATCGTTGACCCCCATTTTCATTTCATGGACCCCCAATTTTTTTCCCGCTGACATGGACACCTTGCAAGTTGTCGTCGACCCCTGGGGTCGATATAGACCACTTTGAGAATCACTGATCTCGACAAATCATACAATTTATCTGGAAAAATATCTTACACAAGAGTTCAAGAATCTTGGAACGGAAAAAGTCGTATCGTTCAGTTATCAGCAAAAGTGTCTGTGAGTTGTAAAATGCATTTGAAATTTGTAATCTTATTCATTTGTCAAAACATTGTTAAACAGCATGAGAAGTGAGATTTGAAATAAGGTTAAATGTAAATTAACAATAACTTGCAAAAAAAACAAAATATTAAAATAATAAAAAAAAACTGGTTTGCATAATATTACTTTAGTGCTCTTATCACTGTATGTTACCGTGTGAATATTATAATAATATTAGCATTGTATTATTGAAATAACTCTATAAGACGTGTACGTAGCTCAGGGTTGTAGTTTAAACGAAGCGATACGAACTATAACCTAAAAGTTGATGTCGCCTGTGACGGCGCGTGAGCATTCTTCAGGATCAATCGAAGGTACCTCCTAACACGGACTAGGAATAGGCCAGAGCGGGCAGGATGAATTAAATTATTAATCAAATCCATGTTTATGATGGTTTAATTATTAACTTTTTTCAATCTCTGTTGACAACGAGCTACAATATACAACGTAACACTAGTTACTACTGCCATAAGCCGTATGTCAGCTGTATGTATGTATGTACATTGTGTATATAAGTCGTCAAAGGTGTTGCCTGAATGAGATAGATTCAATGAACACTTCTAGCATAATTATGACAGTGATAGATGCTTATTTATATTAATGTGCTGATGGTAAAGACAGCTCAAAGTCGACCTAAGTAACACGCTATAAAGGCCGCGGCACACGAGGCTAGAAACGCTGCTAAGAGTTCTGCTAGTCGGTAGGCTGGAAATGACGTCAGTGCGAGCTGGCCTGCTAGCTCACAAGATAGGTTTTAAAATTAGAACAGGGGCAATTTTCCCTGCTAGATCTGCTGCTAGGTATGAGCAAGAACTAATCAGGAAGCAGTATCTTGTCACATGGGCACTTGAACAAACGCCCACAAACCAACATGGCGTCATTCTGCTCAGAGACTCAGTGTCAGACAACAGACACGTTTTGCTTTATGTTTATATTCGAACTGTCACTGCGCGCCCAGCAGATCTATCCATAAAACAAGCTTGAAAAATATTCTCGTGTGAAGCAATCAAGAAAACTAGCGTTAGAAAACTAGTAGGCAAATCTAGCAAGGAATCTAGCAGCTTTCTAGCCTCGTGTGCAGCGGCCTTAAGTTGTGGGTCAGGAGTAGCCCGGTGTACACCGGGGTATCTGTTGATAGCGTTTCATATGCTTCTTCAGTGCGCAGAACTGCGACTGAACACAAGAAAGTCTGCCACACAAAACATACAAGAGTTTTGTGGCATGCCAGTGGTTGTTAGCTTTAGCGTTCGTAGTGTAACAATTACACTATTTCCTAATATTAAATATTGGTTTAAATATATAATATAATTCATTCTAAAACTATGAAATACCTAAGATTTTGGTTCTTCTGCAGCTCTGCAGCGCTCACAGAGGAGCCGTCACTGGATGTCGTAATTCTAAAAGATCGATGTTAAAATTAACAGTGCTGTTAAATTTCTGTCTCACTTGCAAAATGAATTTTCAAAAATTTGATTTGATAATGATCTTAGATTGTGAAAAAAAATTGTTTCACAATCTAATGTTTTTGTCCCCTCTATAATAATTTGAGGTTAGTCATGGAAATAATTAATGCGTTACAGAAAATCGTTCCATTTAAAATGCAACATACACCTAAAATGAATATACTTGATAAATAAATAAAATGCACTAAAGATTTTCATAGCTACCATATTATCAACGATTCAAACTCTAGTTTATTTCAGTTTTGTTCCTCCCTCCCTCTCGATTATTTGTTGTTTTGAACTCGCGGTAATTTGAACGTTTTCTCTGGTCCCTTGAGTTTCAAATTATCGAGCGTCGACTGAAGGTATTTTGGTCGCACGAATTGCAAATCTGTTTTACGTACAACCCTGTAAAGGCATTGTGGTTTAGGTACCTACAAGTACGAGCTCATAATAAAATTTTCCATAAATGTATTTTATTTTTCCAAGCAGTTAATCGCGTTTCTCGGGCACATCTAGAATGAGTGACTTTAGTGCCTCTATGCATGCTTAATAACATAAGGTAATGAATTTTCCTCCCGCACGTTTAACACTACGTCGTCGTATATAAACATACACCGTTTCAAAAATGTATTAAAGACATTCCAGCCAATTGCACGACGGACCTGTTTTAATTCGAAAGACAAACATTTGGATTACTATCAAGAATATCTATTTTAAGGTTATACGCCCGATAGAGCAATGTATAGATAATACGCTGAAATTTTAATATATTAATTATGGATATCTCATACATTCAACTGCATTTTTTAAAAAACATTGACCGTCTAGTTTTCAAGTTATTAATTATTAAAAACGCGATTTTTAACACAATGATATATGAGAAGACTGACCGGAAGTGTATATAAAAATAAGATTAAACCAAATTGGCTATAGACAAATTTAAAAAAAACTGATTATTCGAAAGTTTGACTCATTTAGATAACGTAAAAATTAAAAAAACTATACTTTCCCGTGCAATTTTGGAGAAATATTAATTAAAAATTTTCGAAACAACTCTCAAAATCGCTATTTTCTAGATTTGAATTATGTCACCATGAAAACCAGATTACACGAAAAGTTTTTCATAAATTTTGTTTTTATTAAATAATTTTTTTGACGTAGCTAATAACTAAAACTTGAAAATTGGATATTATCTCATTTACCATGTAGGTATTAAAAACTGCATTTAGTATCCAATAACTCAAAAACTATACGTCTAACGGTTCAAAGGTTTTTAAAATCAAAACGTAAGATAAAATCATTCGTGTACACTACACTTAATTAAATATACTGCTTAAGTCACAACTTTATGATATTATGTCAAATGTTTAAATATTATTTCTTAAATATTAAAAAATAAAGCTATGATCAACAGGATATAATATTTCCATAAGAAATAATAAATTTACCAAGTCATATAACATTTTTTTGTTACAACAAAATACGGACGCAGTTTTTACTAATACGGTCGAGAGCGTATAACCTCAAGACCATTTTTACCATTCCAACCCACAAATGGGGAATGGTACTAGTTTAGGTCAAAAATCACTTTTCAAAAATTTTTCAGTTTTGAGATCCCCTGAATCCAAAAGGCATATTTTTGGAAAAACTCTGTGCGTCTGTTAGTCTGCGAACACGGATACAGGTCAAACGGATGAGCGGATTGAAACCAAATTTTGGGAGGATGTTTGGTATGCAAATATGAAGAGCCCTATTGTTTTTTTGGTGTTTTTTATATAATAGTGGTATGAATATCAACTACTAAGGTCTAATAATCACATAGTCCTGTAATCATTGAACGCGTCGAAACTACACGAAAGTGGTGCCATCCTACGCGGTGATTGTAAACTATATTATATTGTAATAACGGCACGAAACCTTTTAGCGGAGAGTTCTATTCGCGTACTTGTATGTTTTCTTACCACAAGGCTTATGTTTCTTTTATTATTTTAAAATTTTCTTCTAAACAAGCTGTGGCCTTTCCCCGTAAAAATGCTATATTCGAAAATGTTTTACTCAAATTGATGTTTTTTGATTTCGTGATACTTGATCTTTTGAGGTTTATAATAGACTAGCGGTCTCGTCCGGTTTCACCCGGGTGTAAAAGAACGAATGGGGAAGGGAGGAACATGAGTACACACATTCATCTTAGTTTACCGAGATGAATGTTGTGTCCAAATTTCATGATGATCGGAGTTACCGTTCAAAAGTTTTTGTCGATAAAAAACAGTATTTATACTTTTTTTAACTAATATTTTTTTAAAATTAATTAAATAAAATTAAAATAAATTTAAATGTAAGCCTTAGAAGAAAGCAATCTAGAAAATAAAAAAAAAATAAAAATTTATTCACCCAACGTGGTGCACGAACCCACGACCCTGATATTGACAGTCGCATGCTCTACCGATTGAGCCACCTGGAGTTGTGTACTGAGAACGCTAATAATAGTATATCTAGTTAGTGCAGTTCACATGAATAGAAGCTTATTTTTTGAGATACATTTTGCAACATTTTTCATTAATGCTCCGCTCCTAATGGTCGTAGCGTAATATTATATAGCTTATAGCCTTCCTCGATAAATGGGTTATCCAACAAAAAAAAATTCTTTCAATTTGTACCAGTAGTTCCTGAGATTAGCGCGTTCAAACAAACAAACAAACTCTTCAGCTTTATATATTAGTATAGATAACGGCCCGGTCCTGCTTCACCTGAACTTGTAGTTTGCCACCGTTTTTTTCGTAGACATACGTTACAATATTGTACTCCGCGAAAAGCGCTTTTATTTTAACGCGATAAAATGTCTATCCTGAAAGTTCGTTCTAATTATTGGTGGAAAAAATTTTGAAATCGAATGAGCAGTTTCGGAGATTTCCACCTATATCCAAACTTTACCTCTTTATAATATTAGTATAGATCTTGGTGTTAATAACATTTTTGTAACGGACCATAAAAATAGGGTTGGTAGACAAACCGCGTGTGACGGCTCTGGTCAGCGTTAACCTCATTGTATTTGTGTGGATCACGCGAATAAGTGATCCCGAGTTATGTATGTGTAAGGTCTATGTGTGTGTGAGTACGTATATAGCGACTTCTAGACCAACCCCCAACCCCAGTGACGGACAACGAAAACCTTAAAGTCCCAAAAATATACTATAAACGCAAATAACTTCTAAACTAAAGACATACTGCCGTTGGTTTGTGCTCATTGGATTCAGCGTGTTTTTTTTTTTTACAAGCATGATGGTTTTGCCAAAGTTCCGAAAGATTTCGGTTGTCGTCAAAAATCGAATTTTTTTAAAGGGGTATGCCTTGAAAAAATTGTAAAAATCAATGAGCGTAAGCGAACATCTGTATCTCTTTTAATTTGGAAACTACGGCCATTTGGAGGTTTTATATGATTTTCTGAAATCTATAAACGCAAATAATTTCTAAACCAAAAGACATACAGACGTTTGTTTCTGCTCATTGAATTCAGCGTGTTTTTTCTAAAGCATGAAGATTTTTCCAAAGTTCCGAAAGATTTAGGTTTTCGTCAAATAAAGTATTTTTTTAAAGGGGTATGCCTTGAAAAAATTGCAAAAATCGAATTCTTCAATATACTTTTGAAATATAGAATGATTACAGAAAAAAATACGCTGAATTCAATGAGCGTAATGTATCCTTTTGGCTTCGCCGTAATCAGGTAAAAATATATAGATTTTGACAAGATTTAAATCTGTTTGAAATTAATAATCTAGAAAATTCTAGAGAAAGGCATTAACAGACATGAATGCAGTGACGCAAAAACGAATAACTACTACTCGGTAAGAATATAAAAAATATGCAAAAACATTTAATTGATATTCTTTTGATTGACGACGCTGAAACTTGAAAGTCATTAGAAGTATAATTAGATTTCTAATAATTCCTTTTTAAATCAACCGCCTTTTAAATTCAAGCCGCGCCGCCACTGTTTGGCAAGCAGTAAATAAAGTACATGCGCAGGTTACTTGACAGTACATTTATTATCGATTTGCATAAATAATTATAACGAGAAACGAAGAATATGGCACTCGACTTTCTTCCATAATATCATTTAAATAACTTTTTAAACTAATGAATTAATCTTAATCTATAATTTGTAATAATAATTTGATAAGAACTACAATTAAAATAATGAATAAATACACGAAACATCTTATTCTTACATTTATTTTTTTCTACGCCTTTACAATATAAAAAGTTCTAATTCTATGGGACTAGTAACTACATCAAAATGAACACCGGAAATGGTGTGATCAGGTTCTCGTAAACCTGCCTTATCGGCAAGTGATTGAAAACACTATAGTATGCATATTTTCATCTATCTATATATCTATATACATAAAATTCCCGTGTCACAATTTTGGACGCGCTAATCTCCGCGAAACCACTAAACAGATTTTAATGAAATTTTGTAAATGTGTCTTGCTTGGTGCAACTTACGCTATAGGATAGTTTTTATTAAATATTTTGCACAAAATTACGGTTTTTTCTAAAAAAAAAAAAACTGTTTTAGTAACATGTAACGACATCTGATAGAGTTTACTCAAAGCTATTAGTTCAGAAGCAAACAATAAAACTGTTTTAGTACCAAGTAGCGACATTTGTTAGAACTCGCCCAAAGTTATTAGTTCAGAAGCAAATCTGGCAGAATTTGCTCAAAGTTATTATAGTTCGGACGCCGAGACGCAAACGAAATACATTTTGCAGAATTATATCTATTGCACCTGGGTGAAACCGGGACGGACCGCTTGACCGATTTTGTTGATTTTTTGTACTCACCTGGATAGTTCTTAGCTATAGTTGGACCCGGTAGGTGGCGTTTTTGACGAGACGCAGATTTTTTTTTTAATTTCCGATCAAATTTTTTTTATATTCTTTTTGGATTTCTCACATAGAAAACATATAATCCCAAATTTTCAGCCTCCCATTATCTATCAATATATTTTACTAGCGAAGTCTGCCCACGTGTTCGCTAGTCTTCTTATAAAATCGGAACCATTTTATACGTCCACCGCTTGGACTATGAGCAGCACTTTCCGTGTATGAAATTAACAGAGTGTCAATCAAAACAGTTTCAAAAATAATATTTTGAAGTGCTCGTATTTTTAGGGCGACGTTAAGATAGCGGGTTAAAAATGTAGGTTAAATATAATATTTCAAGTAAACGTTTCATTAAAAAAGTTTCAAGCTTAGCTATAACATGAAAATGATGGATTGCAACACAATAGCTTCGTAAAGTATATTTTAATCAGAATTTGATTAATTACTCAATTTAATTACCGTCTTTTCTATAAAATAAATGCTTACAATTATTACAAGATAAAAAAACCGACATGCATGTTTAAACAGCTTGTCATAAATTTAAATCTCATTTTTTGTGTAGTCACTCTAAATTTAAGTCACAGGGCGACATATTAAGTTTTCCATGCCTAGAATCAGTAACTGTGGAAAAATTATATAATTCCATTTTTTATAGCCACCAACAACCATATCAAGTTTAAATTTATCTAATCTTTTTCAAAAAAATTAAAATAAAATTCATATTTAAATTATTTAAATTTGGAAATCTTTGCACTGGAAAAATACACTTTGTCTATAATTAATTATGTATGTATTATTATCTTAAAATCATCAAAACATTGCGCGTATTTTCATTGAAACTGAAATTATTCTTCTAAAAAAATAGGATTTTTTTACATTTATTACGCAACGTACAATTGTTTGTTCGGAAGTAATAAATACAGCTTCGTGATAAACAAAACAAAAAATGTAAGTTCAAAATTTTAGTTACCGACCATTTAACCTGTTTTAATTACAATGCAAGCATTAAATATTAAATTATTATCTCAACAATTATGTTATTAATTCATTTTTAGCTACCTAGAGCAGTAGTAATTTTCAGGTATTTATAAGCAATGTAGTGCGCAGTTTTATTTTTGTGTAATTTGAATGTATTTTACATACAAATTGGCTTTATCTTTTTTTATAACACAACAGAATTTTCCTAGGGTTTTGTTATTAATGCACTTGCCATATGATACATACACTATTGGCGTCGGTCGGATGGTGGGACCTAGAATCGGACCAAAATTTCTAAACGTACCCTAACCTCCTGAACATTTTGAGACCATTTTTAAAAATGTATATATATATATATATATATATATATATATATATATATATATATGTGATATATATGTGTGCACTGGCAATAAAGAGTTAATTGATTTTAACGAAACTTGAACTACATGTTAGAATCCATTACCGCATGAAGTCTATTAAAAATTGGCCCAATCGGACGATTTTAGGAGTTGAACAATATTTTTGAGCCCAAAAATAACGAAAAAATTAAATATCTATACTATATTGTTGACAGGATTTGGTACTGCGACCCGAGTTTTTTTATGTTATATTTTGATTCAATTAATAACCTCAAAAACCAAAAAAGAAAATCAGTTTTGGTTTTCGTCTTTGCAACACTGAGGTCTCAAGGAGACTGTCAGTGAGTTGATCGACTACCAATAATAATTCTGCTAAAAATGGGATAATTAAATACATAAATGCTCGAATTATTTGTTTAATGTAGCACTTGTAGAATTGTAATAATTGCTAATACAATACAATGTACTTCAAAGCAAAGAAATAAAAAATCTAAATTAATAAAATTAACAATTTCATGATGTGAAGAATATGACAAATTAACGCTTAAAAAAAATTCGGTCGTAACAGCATAAAAACAAATGGTAACCGTTATTTCATGTGTAATTAAAGAATTACTCATCATAACAAAAATATTCAGTTAATATGTGAGTAAACAATGATAATTAAATATTAACATTAGTTTTTTTTAAATTATTCTTTTGTGTAACTTTTCAAAACTGGTACATTTCGTGTACTTGTTATTATTTTATAAACTATATTAGCAATTTACATTTGCGTAGTTTTAATTTATAAAACATGTTAAGATGAACACTTCGTAAGTAAAAAAAAAGCAGTTAATATAATAGATAGGTAATCTACATAATTAAATGAACTAAGATATGGACGCAAATAAATTTATATCCGTATTGCAAAACCCATTTCTAAATCAATTTTGAAATTTGTCAAACAGCCATTAGTAATTCAAAATACGCATAAAATTGTGTATATGTCCAAAACTGCTGATCCGATTTTCAGTATTAAGTATCAGAAGACCTGAAACGATTATACAAGAATTAAAAAAAAAACATTCAAATCAGCGTATTTTTTTCAAAAGCGAACGGAAAAGATTTACAAGCGGATACATACTTTACGTTTTGATGCTAGTAAAATCAAAACTTATTTCGCATATATTTTTTCGATATTTGCGATCGCTCAGAAACTGAAAATGAAAAAAAAACTACAGCTGACCAGGAAGGGTTACATCATTTGACTAACTAGTCAGCTGTTATTAATGGAAATTTTACTGTTGTCTTTTCTGATCTGAAAATTATAAAGCTTTAGAACCCTTAAAACAAGGAAAGGTGTTTATAAACGTATACGATAATTCAAACAAGCGCCTTAAGCGATCAAACACAAATAGAGAGAAAATATGCTAATCATAAAATATACCTAACATACGTTGTGCATACAAATATTTGAAGACAATAAAATGTTATAATCGAAATGAGGAGTCCAAGATAAGTAATTCATTTATGCTTAATTCTTGCATGCTGCAACAACAAAGCAAGCACAGAAACATAATTTCGACGAATCGATTGTTTCTGCAGATATCATTAAACGATCTACGCAGAGTTAGTTCAAGGTGTTAATTAGGCATGTTTCTGCCAAAAATCAAGGTGTACCTGTCTTGCTGATTTGTTCTTACACTGACATTAGCTCAATATAGTCTTTCTAAAGTAATATTGCAGACAATAGGCTATTTTACTCTTATTTTTAAATTGTCTCAAAATGTTCATATTAGTTCACAGAATTTTTTTATTTCTCTTAAATGTAATCATTTTATACAATAAAATATTAATATTTAAGATACGCTCAATTTTAGCTTAGCAAAAAATTAGGAATGTCTATAGTTCAGTTCGTGGATTCTATAGACAGTGAGTTTTTATGCGTGAGACCGGTTTTGCATGGTTTCGTTGCTTAGTCGGTTCGTCCACTAACGAAATTCTAGTAACTAAATATCGCCCTGTAACTAAATTTTGCTCTGTCATCTAGTCGTCGGTTTTTATATGAAAGCCAAATTATAATCCAACGCACACACAAAGCAAGCATCACGCGGTCATCTAACGAAATACTAGTAACTAAATTACGCCCTGTTATCTAGATGCCACCTTCAACTGAAGCGATGTTTAATTTAACGCACACGAACGTAACGCCCTCCCATAAAAGTGTCGCAACAATTGCACGCTTTTAAGGCCGCTGCACACGAGGCTAGAAACACTGCTTGAAGTTCTGCTGGTCGCTAAGCTGGGTGCGAAGCTGGAAATGACGTCACTGCGGACTGCCCTGCTAGCTTACAAGATAGGTTTTAAAATTAGAACAGAGGCTATTTTTCTTGCTAGGTCCGCTGCTAGGTATGAGCAAGAACCAATCAGGAAGCAGTGTCTTGTCACGTGGGCGACTTGGACAAACGCCCACAAACAAGCATGACATCATTCTGCTCAGAGTCAGACAATAAACACGTTTTACTCTGTGTTTATATTTGAACTGTCATTGCGGGCGCACCAGATTTATTCACAAAAAAAAACTAGCTTGAAAAGACGTTTCATGTGAAGCGGGCACATAACAGCAATCAAGAAAACCAGCGCTAAAAAACTAGTAGGCAAATCTGGCAGCGTTTCTAGTCTCGTTTGCAGCGGCCTTTAGTCTCAACCAAACGCGCTGCTAGATGTTTCACATAAAAAAATGAACTAGGGGGGGAGCTGTAGCCTCATCAGGCCCCCACCACCGGGGTCCTGATTTAGACTGACGTTTCAGAAAACCGGTCTTAAGTTATCTTTAGAAGACTGTAGGAGTATTTATGTAAAGTACGGAAAACGGCAGCATGCATCGTGCATATATGAAACATATAAATTATTGCTTTTGTGTTCTAAATGTATGTCGATTGTGATTGAAACAATGATGAGTGCTGCAGAACAATGGCAGAACAGGTATCAAGTCAGACACCTCTTTGCAACCAAACAAGAGCTATTGTTGCGACACCATTATCCATACAAATCATTGTAAAGGCATATTATAGTAAAGCATTGCTGGATAGAAAAACAGAAATTATCAATGTAACAGATATTACATAACATTATCACTTATTGGAAACATTAGAATGTAGTTTGCGTTCCAATGTTTTTTTGGGAATTAGCGGTCTCAGGAACCCAGTTTGTGTATGCTGAGATATTCTTTAATACATACACAGACACTGATGTTCTCAGCTGTTAAGCGTTTATAATCTGCAATCTATCGTGACATTACGTTGGGTGCGTCTTTTTCTTCATAAGTATAATTATAATTTTGATTGGAATGAACCGATTAACAAAACTTAGACAATAATATTTGTATAACAATACGCGCTTAAAAATACCTACAAGGGACCGAGCATTTTTTTGGTTATAAAGAGTTTTCGTTATATGTAGGGAAGAAAGAAAAATAACCAAATTTCACCTAATTAATTTATTTCAAACACAAATAGTCTGTTAACTTTGCCTGGCGTTTTTTGCTATCCCAATACTTGTTTTGTATTTTGTTAAGTATCTTATCTTGGGATGTGGTGGAATCTTCTTCATTAAACAATAGGAATTTTTCAATAAGTTTGGCAGCATCGAGTGCTTGTCGAATAGTTGGTGATGGTTCAGAATCGTCCACTTTACGTCTGTAAACATTTGCTGACGCCTAAATATGAACATATATTTTCTTCGTAATAGAGAATGGCTGTTGGGCTATAAAGAGGGTATTAATGTGTGGGTTTTAACTTAAAAATTTCTACGTTATAGAGAGTTTTTCGTTATAACGAAGGACGTTATAAAGACGATACACTGTAATTTTTCTTGGAGACTAAAAACGGTACAGTGTTCACACAGTACTATTGGCGCGCGCACCAAACCCATCTACAAAGCAAACTTCAATACACGCATCGTGTGAAGCGAACACATAAAAGTCATCACAAAACCCAGCGCCAAAGCATGCGTGAAAGCAGTCAAATCTAGCAAGAAATCTAGCGGCAAAACCAGTCTCTTGTGCAACGGCCTTAATACTTAGAACAACAAAAATACATTAATACAGGTACTCCTCGACTTCCGAACAACTTGCGTTCCCGGAACTCGTTCGTAAGTCGGGTTTGTTCGTAAGTCGAATCATACATAGAGATTAAGATGTGTGGGTAATACAGATATGGATATTTTGTTGTTACTTCATCGTAGATTTTTGTTGGCGGTGAAAAGGGCCGATGTAGAAAAATGTGACTGTGTCATTGTTGACTTTTTTTGATCCTGAAAAGGGCTAGTTGTCTTGCCTTGATCATTCCACCAGGATCTTTTTTTGAAAATATTGAGTTATTGAGGGTTGAACTTGATTTTTTCTCTTTTCCGCCTGAGTCAGTGAGTAGCAAGTCAATGCATCTTTCACACCTACAGTGACTTTTATGAAAGTGGGAGGGTTGTGGGTGAATTTCATTGGTCAGACTGTTCGTAACTCGTAAGTACGGAGCGTTTGTAAGTCGACGAGTATCCGTAATACACCTGTAGTGGATATACTTACAGTAAGCATTTAGTAAGATATCAATTAAACTGCAAGCTATGCTGATTGCAACAATTATAACAATAGGTGGTTCTTACTTATAACGCAAGGCTTGCAATTCTCTTAATATATAAATATATTATGAACAATTATACAAAGAGGAAGTGATGTTGTGGACAAGAGGACAGGAGGTGGCTATGCCAGCGTAAAGCTGGCATACGTTGAGTTTGGTATTGTAAATAAACCATTATTAAATCAAATTCAAAGTTATTACTACCATAAAAGAACCTGATCAAACATCCAACACTGCACACCTTCTCTCGATGCGATAATCGACTTTATTCAAAAATGGCAACGCTCTTTTACTATTAAAACAGTTGTACGATGCTGGAATGCTGGGAGAAGAGACACGTACAGAATTACCGGTCATAAACCATGGATAGACTTAATTTCAAAACAAAACACTGTTATTTACGTTTACAGTCCGGTAACTATGGCAACCGAACCGGGACGCAGTAAATAAAAAAAAAGAGGAAAAGACGTATACAATAGTTTTTAAACGCGTGAACAAAACAATCGACATTCGCAATACATTTTTTATCTCTATCGGTTCGAAGTGAAATGCTATAAAACAAAAAGCAACAGAACGAGTAACGAATGTCTTTATTCAGGTGTTAATTTTCAGAGAATTATCTTAAAATCTTTAAACTTCACTAACTCTCACGAGTAAAAAGAAAAATTATGTCTGTACAGTAAGTCAGTCAAGTAATTAATGTTGATTGTTTATTGTAATTGTTGTTGAACGAAAACAATGTTTATAAGGACGAGTGTTAGATGCATATGTATGCATGCAACATATTAATTTATTCAACGATTAGCATACAGTATATCCGTTAGGTGTTTTAACATATGTTGTCAGGGTTAGACTAATGTTAATTATTATACATCAAGTTAGCGCTGGTCGTTGTATGCCTTCTGTGACTCCTGCAGAACCGCGGTCACAGCACTATCGTAAAAAAATGTGCATAGCAAAAATAAATTAATGCCCGCCTTCTGAAACATCACATATCTATGCGACGGTATAAGTGCTGCTGCCATTCAAAAAGTTACGATAACAGCACAGGTATCTGTTCCTACAATTAACAATTTACTTTATATTGAGAGAGAGAATTTAGATTATAGCCATGAAGTCTGCAACCAGGAGACCTAGCTTCCTATGCTTGCCGTGTTTCGAGACGCGGATCAATTTTGTAGACGTCTATTATAGTGGCCAAAGGATCCAGAAAAACGCAATTACATATTTTAAATTTGCATTTATTGACTAACGTTTCGAAGGATTTACCTTCATTCTCAGAGTACAAATGTCGCCAAATAATAAATAATATGTAATGTTGACGGCATTTGTACTCAGGATGAAGGTATGTAAATCCTTCGAAACGTTAGTCAATAAATGCAAATTTAATAGGTATTTGTAATTGCATTTTTTCTGGATACTTTGGCCACTATTAGACGTTGTCTACAAAATTGTTAACAATTAGCTGTATAGATTAATTATTTACACCCTGCGTTATGATATTGTTTTATATTTTGTTCAATACAGAACATTCTGAAATTACACATTTGTGCGTGTAATCTGACCGCTTCGATGGTATTTAGATTTATAGAGAAAGAACGCTCTTAATATTCGCAAGCCGAATTTCGATGTTTATCGTGACGAAAATAATTTTGTTTCAAAAATCATCCCCGATGTGAAAACTGCGATCGCAGAGACAGAGTGTGCTGTGTTCGTTCTGATAACTCTATTCGCTTTTGTTTGGAAAACAATGAACTAAAAATTGAATAAACATCGTCGAATGGAAAGAGAACTTGATCTACAAATTACATTGCAAACCAACCAATCAGAAAAGCTTTGTTAGAATTCAGTCTACGGTGCCGCGGACAAATGTTTTTAATTAAAAACACATCTACTGTGTTAATATTATGAATATATACCGAATGTTGTATCTCCACTGAAAAATAGTATTTAACCCCTTCAGGTCCGAAAGGGTTAAATACGATTTTTCAGTAGAGATACAACATTTAGTATTTTTGAAACACAAAACATTTTTTAGGGTGTTGGGCTTATTTAGGCTGTAAGTAAGGTATATTCAGTGAAAAACTAAATTTAACATTTACAGAATTTTGAAAAATCATATGTCCATTGAATTGGACATGCCACAAAAAAAATATTTTTACGGTAATTACTATAGCATACGATTTTTAATTACTTTTTAAGTATAATTAGTAAAGTTAACATTATAAAATTAAAAAAAATATCCGGACAAGAAAAATAAATTACATCATGAAAATACAGTTATACCAAATAATATATAATCAGAATGTACACTTTTACTAGCTTTGCGTGAATCCATGACTGCGGTCAACATTTGACTCGATATTTCGTCTACCCAAATAGTATTTCTTTGTTTTTTTTGGCATGTCTGCAGCTCAGATAAACCCAAGCACTGCAATCAAAATTTTTATATTTGATATATAATTACGCTAATTTAAATTACACTTAAATTTCCATTGAAATGATCGAAGGGGTTAATAGTGCAACCAATCCATTCAAAGTAGCATCGAAAGAGATGAGCGTCAAGCCAGATGGGACACCGTCAAAAATCATTTGTTTTCGCCAATCGTTAGTTCTACGTTAGTGCCGTGTACTGTTAAAATTTCAGCGTTAGTACCGAAAAAATGTGGAAAATATAGAGAGTTGTTGGTGTTCCATCCAGCTTGACGTCACCCTGGATGAAACACCAACTCCTTATATTTAAGCTTTAGACTCTGTATTGTCAACCTAGTACCCAGAACCACCACAAATGTGTGCGTACGATTTGCGTGGTCAATCAGCTGACAAATTTAACCTTGGACAAACTACGTCAGATTTGAAAACTGAACATTCGCATTCGTATTCTCGAATATCGGCGACAGACATTCGCATGTTTAAAAATTGACATTTGTTACGTCACTTGTGATCACAATTCAAGGTCATTGTAAAACTAGAATTTTCTGACAATATAATTCCGTTTACAACACCCTGTATCTTAGATAGTAAGCTTTTGCGGACCCTTAAATTGGCGAATGAATTATAAAACGCTCTGTATGTTATTCATAGTATGTCCTGTGTACTCTGTTCACACCGTGTACCACGTTATGTTGATACTTCTATTTTTTATATAATTGACATATTCATTTAAATTCTTATTTAAAATGGAAACGTGTTATCTGATACATAAACTGTAAAGCTATACAAACTATAATACAAACTAATAAATTTTATTCTATGCTATTTTACGGTACGGAAATATAGTTCAAACATTATTATAATTAAAATGTATCATTTTTAATTTTTTCGTCAAATGTTAGGAAAATAATCTCTAGTTTGGAATTTATGGAACAATCTAGATATTTATACAGGTTATAACAAGACATTATGTTCCGTTTTATATTAACCAAACTTCTAGAAAATGTCAAGTTGAATCGATTCAGACAATCCGCAACCCTGTATCACTTATAGTTTAAGAGATATTAGCATTTATTTATATTATTTGCGACAAAATTAAAAATGGCATAACTTCTAAACGACTAATGATACAAAGGTCAGAGTGGTTGGAATCGATTCAGCGCGATGTTTTCTATAAGAATAACCTCAATCGTAAAATAATTTTTTTTATATCGCGTGAGGTGAGGCGGGTAATGGCTAGTATTCAATATAATATTAACTATTCGTTGCCATGGTTACCTACATAATATATTCTACGTCATGCAAAAATTAATCAAAGCATGCCTAACTAGTTTATTTCTGACAGATCCATAACACAAAAGAGAGGGTGATTTTTTTTATTTTCAAAATTTTTCCGAAACTATAACGTTTAGAAAAAAATTTTTTTAACAAAACTTTCTTGAAAAAATAAATAGAATAATAAGCCGTTACGAAAAGTGTACCATTATTATATAAAGAACACCGTTTTAGCATATATCTCTTTTGCGCATGCGCCGATTTTCCCCAAAAACAATAGAGCTCTTCTTTTTTGCATACCAAACATACTCCCAAAATTTGGTTTCAATCCGCTTATATGTTTGATCTGTATCGTGTTCACAGACAAACAGACTAACAGACAAAGCGACTAACAAACAGACAAACAAGCTAACAGACGCACAGAGTTTTTCCAAAAATATGTTTTTTGGATTCGGGGATCTCAAAACGGAAAGATATTGTAAAATTTTTGAAAAGTGTTTTAAGACTTAAACTAGTACCATTCCCCACTTGTGGGTTGGAATGATAATATACCTCAGCAGTTCCGATATTAAATCTCGACTTGAACAAAAAACTATTTACACTTTTTTTGTCTCTAATGTAGGATACACGAATTATTCACTGTTGCCACTTTCGGTGAACACACTGTATACTAATAGACAATTTTTCTACATATGTTTTAACATACTTTTTTTGTGAAATACGTAAAATGTAATTCGTAGGGAATATTTACGCCTTGTTTAGCACAAAAGATAAACAAACACATTAAATATAAACAACGAATAAAAACTAATAGAATTAAAACAGCGACTCGCGTGTCATTATTTTCATCATATTTCCGCGCGTCAATAATTTGCGAATGTGTGCATTAGTACGTACATAAAGAGCGCTCTAAACGCTCAACTTAACTCGTGATAGTCAATGTAGATCTCTCAATTGGGCTGATATTGATTCCACATTTTTTAGAAGGTAACTGTTCACTCAGATTGAAAGAAAATGTCGCAAAATACATTTTTGAGTAGGTACTGTTTTTTTGTTTTTTATTGATTGTGATTAAACGTTTTAACTGCCGCACGAGTTGTTGCTTAAAAATGTCAAAAACACATACGCGCCTGTCCTAAAATTTATAAAAAAAAATATTATATTTATCAATATTTTTTACACGACATGATATTATAAATTACGGGAAGCCAAACTGACATTTTAAATTTTTTTCTTCACAAATGTATGTTAAATATAAGGAGAGATTAGTTTGTAATAATTTTTTAGAAATTATTTTTTTTCTGTTTGTTAAACTTTTTTTGTCATTTTTAACGGATTTTTAATCATTTGTTATTAAATCTTATATTATACAGATCTAGCACAAAGCCATAGTTTGAAAGCATTACGATCAAAAATTGGAAAGGGGTTTGCTTAAAAATTAATGACTTCTGGAACTGTTTTTATGTATTTTGTACGCATGCCACATATACTCAAAAGTGTTATCTTTTTGGACACCAAAAATTGCCCCATCTCGATGCATAAATATGAAAAACTATCTATCTGATAATACAACGATGGATTTTTTTAACAGATATTCCTTTTTTGAAGCTATTATGATTCTTGCATAATCGAAGCGATGCTAAAATTCGAACTCTGCGCAAGAAATTTTTACTTCTTGTTCAGCTGTTACAACACATATTAAATTACAAATTCTAATTAAATAGGTCAGTAAAATGAAAATGATTTGGCCCTAAACATTTTCACAAAATCGCAAGAGGGTGTAAATTTGAGAAAACCTTTATATATAAGTTTGATACACAATCTGTCAAAATTGCACCTTCTTGCGATGACTGGAAGTTGGAACTAGTTAAAAATCCTTAAAAAAACTGTGTTTCATTAGTTTTTTGCTTGCATCAGTTAGAACTAGCCATATTTTTTATTGATAATATTGCAAAAGAGATAATGATTCGCGAAAAAGTCTTAAAAAATAATTTTTCACCTGTTGTCAAAAATTATTAAAGTCGAGAAGTTGAAAATTTCTACGGCTAAGAAAATGTCTATAAACATCCAACATTTAAAAATACGAAAAGTTATACAATTATTTGAAATTTTCTATTTGTTTAGATTGTTTGGTTTTTTTTTATTTGTATTTTTTCCCATATTAATACTTTGTAATATTTAATGCTTTTGTTTTTTTTGTACACTATGCAGTCGGTTAACGGAACGCTGTCCAAAAATTTTTTTGTTAATTTATTGTACATATTTTATAAGTAATAAATTTTATCTTATCTTATCTATTTGTTTAGTGATTGTTAAAAATCAGGCCAAAACTGTCTCCTTATCCGCTCCGAGTTCTTCAAACTTTAGAATTAGTGGAAACTGAGATCGTCATTTTACTGGCTTATAAAAAATAACGCTTTACTTTCGGTATGTTTTTTCCAAAACAAAAAAAATAATAATAATAATATAAAAAAGTAGAGGTTTCCCCGGAATGAATATTTAACCCAACTCGATAGTCCGTTTCACCATTCAAGGTGATCTGAGCGTTTAAAGAAGACTTAATTAATGAATGATTAAATCTCTAAATATCATACATAGTTTACCCACACTTTAAGAATGGTTATCTCAACAAATAAATCTTTGGTTAATATAATTTATTATCTTCGTATTTAACACGCTGGTGGTCGACTTCTATGTATTATAATGCCATATTCTAATTAGCTATAGACAGAAGTTGAAAGACAACCAGTACTGGACATTAATGCTATAAGCACTATCAGAAAATTTGATTTGATAATGACCTTAGATTGTGACCACACATATTTCTCCATAAGAATGACAAAATAGATCTTGCAAAAAAAAAATAATTGATCGATTGAAATGATATTTTTTGTAAGTACAATTTCCTCTTCAATACAATAAAAACTCCGTATATTGATCAAAATTTATTTCAAAAAGTGATTTTTTTGTACATGAGGATGTGTCAATATTTTAGGTACGTATTCAGAGACCGAAAATAAACATAAAAGTTCCTATAAACATGGGTCCTATTCTCGAACGTTACAGAGATACAGGGGTAAACAAAATAATCTAAATAAAATTTTTATTATTTTTTAAAGTCCGTAATATTTATTTTAAATAATTATGAATAACGGGAATGCGGACACATAGGTATAATTCTTTTCTTTTTATTGCTAATTTCTGACTTAAAATAAAAGTTTAACGTAAAAAAAATTATATTTATTTTCCACTTTAGAAAAAATCTCTTAAATTTTTTTATTATGTCAAAATTTAAGAGATTTTTTCTAAAGTAGAGAATAATTATAATTTTTTTTATGTTAAACTTTATTTTCTAATATTAAAAATTGTTTTTTGAGCTTTGATAAAGTCAGAAATTCTGATGAAACGTTAGCAATAAAAAGAAAAGAATTATACCTATGTGTCCGCACTCCCGTCATTCATAATTATTTAAATTAAAATTTTTATTTAATTATTTATAACAGGTAGACTAGGTTTTATAGTTTTCAAAAAGAGGAAAACAGGAATGATCTTATTTTGAAATTAGAGGCTCTTTTTGATTGATTGCACTAAAAACTTTCTTATGCACGTGTTTATTTAATTGAATATATAAACAAATACCGACGGCATATATATAAAATCTAGATTTAGAGTTCCGCCGGTAACGAATGACAATAATGCTTGGCTTCTGAAATGACAGGTTGGGCTTTTTTCATGAATGGTAACTATGGTAACAGGATCGACACCATCACAATGTTATGTAGCTGTACCGTCAAAAGCCACACATTTCAGGTATCAATAGAAAATTGAACAGAAAATATTGGTCTATAATTTACAATCTCTCTCTTAAAATTTTTGTAAAAGATAGATTCATTTCTTTAACACTAATAAAGAGTTTATGTGGTAAACAAATTGAACTTATTAATTTTGAAGCAAAGGCTTCAGGCAAAACAAATCAAAGTGTGGAGACATTGTGATTTAAATCGGTACTGTAATACAGCGGAGCCGAGGGCTTCACTACTGTTATCGCTGCTGAACGGGGCACAGTCCCGTGAGGCAAGACTAATACTGCCGTGTTTCATCTCAATCGCGTGCAGAACCGCGGGTAGCGATTATTTTTTATATATATATCAGTTATTGATTAAGTGTTCCTTTATCCACCGTATAAATAGTTCCAATTGTACAAACATCAAGGGAAAGATCCCATAGCGTGCCTGGCGCGAAAATTTCGAAAATTACAAATTGGTGTAATATTTCTTGAAGCATGAACGCTGCTCGTGTCTTTGTTAAGTGGCCGCTGGCAAAGCGGACGAAGCTATTCACATGTACACATCGGCTTGGTAGCGGTTAAAACATTTAATTTTATTATACGGCACACAACGGTAGCTGACCACATGCGGTTTTAACACGCGAACGCCGAAATCAAGAAAATAATGCGCGGGGCTGACAAAACTATCCACTAAAAATAAATTGATAACAACAATAACGCATTTAACATCAACTAGTCATCCCCGTGCAAGGTTGATCTTGCGGGTAATGCGTGTCTTAATCCCCGACAAAATATCCTTCGACATAATATCCCCCGACAAAATATCCTTCGACATAATATCCCCCGACAAAATATCATCTTGACTAAATATCATACGGACAAGATGTTCCCGACATAAAAATATCGTGTCGATGCGATGTCGTTTTTTTTTGCGCAGTGAAAAGGGAAAGGCGTTTGGGAGGAGTTCTTTAAAAATCAATTACGGGGTCGTGTCGATGTGATGGCGTTTTTTTGCGCAGTGAAAAGAGGAAGGCGTTTGGGGGGAGTTCTTTAAAAATCAATTACAGGGTCGTGTCGATGTGACGGCGTTTTTTTTGCGCAGTGAAAAGAGGAAGGCGTTTGAGGGGAGCTCTTTAAAAAATAATTACTGAGTCGTGTGTACAAAGTGAGATAGTAATACAGTAATTCTACACTAGTTTTACTGATAGGATATTTTGTCGGGGATACTTTGTCGAGGGATGAAAACTCGCGGAATCGATCTTGCAATAGATATATCGACAATATTCAAATCTTTAATTAACGTCTGATTACTCTTTAATACTGTCGAAATTAAAAATTTTTGTTACAAATCTCGATCTCTAAATCTTTCATTAGACTAGAGTACTTGATTATTAATTCTCTGGGATTTTGTACACAAAGCTACCTATACTGTGGTTCAAAAATACTACAGACTCAGTCATCATTGTAGTACGGTTCGTTTAATGAAGCGGGAAATCAATGAAACAATGTAAACATATCTAATCCATGCATAAAAACTGTGCCGCTTATATTATTTTGTTAATCAATACCTAGAGACGCCACTCGCACAAGCAGTATATTTAAATTTAATATTATTTTGCTTTTGATTTTTTAATGGTAAATTAACCTATACAACAATAAATCATAATACCAATGTGGTGATGTTGGAATGGTAAAATAACTTTTAACACACGTAAACATCTGATTGTATCTAAGAATGATCGAAAATTGTGTTATTTATAGATAATGTACAGCCCTAATACTTACGCTATATAATTTAAGCAAGCTCGTTATAAATTAACCATTTATATCGATTTCTTTTAACTATTTGATAGTTTTGCTAAACACATTTCAGCATGTGGTCTACCAACATCGGTTTTAACGGATGCCTTTTTTTTACACAAATTCAACAATTTAAGGACAAGTGAAATAAACACCATCATAAATAATCTCTCAAAAGACCATTACTCATATAATCCCGATTTATTTCAATGTATTTCAATATCTTTATGGCATTATGGACTTTTTTTTGCCTCTGAATATTGATTTTACATTTTTCACAGAAGTAGTGTGGCGAGAAACTGACGGAAAGCTTCACTGTCAACTATATTGGATCTTTCTTGATCATCTGTCAATTATAAAGTGAAACTTTTTAGCTCGTAGTATCGCAGAATTTTCTGTCATGAAAATTGGCGTGGCCGACGAAAAAAAATAACATCACATCCTGAAAAATAAAATTATAATATAATTTTGCTAATCGTTACTAACTAATTGGAAGTGTTGAGGCCAGAATCAAATTCCGATTTATACAATTTTTGTTTGCTTTACTACTGTTGTCCAGACTATAAAACACTGTTTCATCTCAATCCTAAAAACTAGCGAATTTTCTGTTGATATAAAAACAGGGAATGCTGACATATATATACATTATTGTTTGTCAGTCCTACTGAACAAAACATAATAGTCCAAGCTCCCATGACAGAAAAAGTTACCCCTACGAACACCTCAAAATTATAAAGTGAAAATGGCTGAAAAACATGTAAGAAACATGTTACGCCCGCCAGACTAGTAAAAAGTTGTTAATTGTTATTTTTTATGAATTTTTAAATTAAAAAAAAAAAAAAACTTGATTTTACTTTCCAAAACACCTGCTTGAAATTTATACAATTTGTAGTAAATAATGTACAATTTTTGAAGAAATTTGTCTGGCTGACAATTTTTGTTAATAAATTTGTCTTACATGTTTTTCAGCCATTTTCACTTTATAATTTTGAGGTGTTCGTAGGGGTAACTTTTCCTGTCATGGGAGCTTGGACTATAATAGGTGTATAGTGTAGATAACTTTACACTAAAACGTCTGCGTTACGTATATAATCCATTGGTTACACTTTTGTATAACAAACGCAATAGTGTCAAAAGTGTCAACACTTTTTAAACTACCACGATACCACACAGCTACTGTTATTTATTAAGTAGTCTGTAATATACGACTTTTTTTTAATTTTTAAATAAAATTTCTTGATCTGGAGATGACAAAATGTTTAAAAAATATACAATTATGATTGGATCTCTTTATTTAAAAAATTAACATCTTCCGAGTATAACCACGACACACCTAATCTTTTTTTTATACAACTTAAAAAAAACTTGTATACTTTTCGAATGGATCTTACTTACTCACTTACTCGTTTTCCCGTACTTTCATAAATTCTGTTCTACGCAATGTAGAACCACAATACATTTACCAATTTTTTGTAGCCACAACCAACTAATTTTTATCCGCCATTTTACTACAAAATGGCGGCGATTTAATTGTTAAAAAAATTCATAACTTCTGTTCTAGACATCATAGAAACATGTTCAAATTCGTTCAAAAAGAATAATAGAGTGTCTTTCCACATTCAAAACAATATACATGTGTAGGTATATTAAAACGATATTAAAATATAATGGTTGACATCTTTTATTTCTATAAATAAGGGCCGTACCACAAAACTCACCGCGAATAAATCTGTATTTTGTGTGTTTGTAATAATAAATGTTTACAACTCTTTCTTTTATTAGCGAATTACACTTTCCAGACTTTGAATGTTCCGGCAGTGGTATTTAAAAAAAAACTTAGTAGGGTAAAACAGATTTATGAGATTGAACACGTAACGAAACGTGTCGCAACGTACGTATACCGTATACAATAAAAAACCGGCGACTTATAATTAAGTTTAGGTGGCTTGCGAGGTAGTGTGGCTGCCTCGAAGAAGTCGTTGTTTCGAATTCGTTCGTCGGCGTCTACAGCGTGTCCACAGAAGTTCTTTACAAATAGAATTTTTCTTTATTAATTATTGGAGCAAACATTTTTTTCTGTGGAAAAGTTCTGCTTCGTCCAAAACCTCTAAAACACCAAAGAAAATTTGTTTCGGCCTAAAGTTATACGAGAGAAATCAAAAAGTTTTATTTTACTAAAAATAAAATATATCTGAAATTAAAAAAAAATCATTCAAATCCATTCACTATAGCTAGTTTCCGAGGTATAACCTAATTGCACTGGACTATGTCTTCTGAATCAATTTTCTTCGTTTATTTTAAGTTAAATTGAAATTATTTATTTCTGAAATGATAATATAATATACCCAGTATTAAAACAAAGAACAAATATTAAAGTTTAAAATATATCTTTAATGCGGCCCTGTCATTTATTAACACAAATTGCATTAGTTTTTCATTCTAAAAACGCATTCAGGATAATGCAATGGAACAGTTATTTAGCGTGCAGATGTGAACAAATTTCATAGCAACAATCAAGTGTTCAACTGCAGTTTTTGTTTTATGTAGACTCGGTTTGTCATTATTGTCACCGTTTTCAATTTATGACGCTTGGTTTAACTGATAACAAAGCTTTTATGGCACGTATGGCATGTAGCATTTTTTAAAACATTTTTCACCCTTTATATTTTGGTTGTTTAAAAATTTTAAGTAAAGTATTTGTAATCGATCTATTCGAGTCTGAAATTTTTTTAATTTTTTTAAATTACAAAAAATACGACACCAAAAATAATTAATAATCGTAATACGTGAATTTCTTTACGGCAGCGGTTTCCAAAATTTGTGCACTAACGCCCTCCTTATAAAAAATCTTATCTCTGCCCCCTCTTTGAAAAAAAATGATAAACAATTTGTAAATAATTTCTTTACTGAGAAAATAATTACAAAGGTGGTAAATATACAATACAGTAGCGAGCAGAAAATCACTATACTTATTAATATAAAATTTCCATTATTTGGTAATTATATTTGAGCACTTATTAAACCATGATTTTATCAGGACAACGACGATATTTGCAATTAATCTGCGCCCCTCTGGTGAATCTTGATCGCCACCGACTTTTGAAACTTCTGCTTTACGATATAGTGCGTTTACTACTATAATAACATTAAAGTATAGCTGTTTGCAACATTGTTAAGAAACACACATTGTTACATCGCTATATTAAAAAAAAATTTCAAACAATGTCACCGTCGGGATACGAACCCTGAATTTTTCTAATGTAGCGATGTAATAATGGGTATTTCTTAACAATATAGAAAACAGTAGCAATACTTTAATTAATCTTAATAGTAAAACAAAAAAAAACAAAATTAGTTACGATCGCTACGGGATACAATAGCCCCCCGTTCCAAGCAGTCTTAGAACGGTAGTAGTATAACTAAAACGAAACTGTTTGTATCGGTTTTTGAGCTACTGCGCAAGACTGTGACGGCTCTGTTACCGTTCTCAAGACAGTTTGGAACAGAGCTAATGACACATGACAGGTCTCAAAAGCTTTGATTAAATGAAATTGAATATGGATCAGTTTAGGATGAATGACCTTGTAGCGTAACACATCTGCACACTTGTCGAAAATAGGTCAATGTTGTTTCTCCCGTCACGATCGCAGATAGCCTGTTTTTAATCAAGATTTCAAGTTCAAACGTAATTATTTAATTCTAATTTTTAATTCAAACTTAAAATAAAGTAATTTTTGTTTTCTCATCCTCTCCTGTATCTATACAGGGGAAAGTATGCCTGTCGAAAGAATGTACATAACCTATGGCTTCGCAGAATTCTCGTTGTTATAAGGGCTCTTGTTAACGACTGTTTTAGTGAACGGATAACGGGCCGACGCGAAATGGTTACCTTTGTACACGATCCGCTAATATACGTGAGCGCGTCCGTTGTTATCGATATCAGTTCTATACTTGAAGAGCGAAGAAGTGCAAGTGTGTTAGGTCTCGCTTGTTTATTTTTGAAATTTTCTAAAGTCTTGTCCCAACACTGGCCTATTATGAACAAGGCTAATAAATTGTAACGTGCTGTTCTTTTGGGGCACTCGACCGTGTGTTTTGAGTGACCCGAACGACGTACACTTCCTTGACAAATTTGTCGGCACTTTAAAAATTCTATGTTTAATGATTATTTCAATGGTGGCCAACAAAATTGTAAGGGTCAAAATCTTTTATTATTTACTTTTCTTTCATCAAAACAACATAATTCAAAACAACAAACAAATAATTAGTTTTATTCAAATTAAATAAATGATAATTTATACAAAATGTTTACATTAAATTTGTTTAAGTCAATTTCATTTAGTTATCTTTTTATTTCAATTACAAATTTAATAATTTTAATTTCATATAAAAAGGTTTTTTAAGTTGTTTTTTATTTACAAAAAAAATAATTATTTTACAATTCTTTATTTAACACGTCAAATCAAATCATTACTTTTATTTTATCATAATGAGCACAATATAATAATCTCTTTATTTTTTCTAACAATTGGCAATTATTCAAGCCTAGCTTCAATTTAAATTAATAGTTAATTTTCCATTGGAATAATTTCAATCATTTCTCTTAATTTTCTTAATTCATAACATTTAATACATTTTAAATTCTTTTGTAAGTAAAATTTTAATATTCTTGTCATGTCCTTTTTCAATTTTCAAATACTTAATTTCGCGTTTTTTCAATATTAATTAATTCTTTAATTATTTAAATAAATACACTTTTATAATTTCATCATTTTTCATAATTTCATAATTTCATAAATTTTCATAATATCATCAATTTCATAATTTTCATACCTTTAATTTACCATAGTGCCGTCAATATCGGTCACTTTATTTTCATCACAATAATTTTCTAATCAATTATATTTTAATAACGCTCTACTCAATATTATCAACATCTAATTTTCATGCTTTCAAGAATATTAAAATATTAGCTTATTTCTCAAATTCTTTACATATTAATATTTTGTGAATCATAGTTAATTCCTTTTTGTACATTTCAATTTATATTTTTACAATGATTGTTAGAAAAATTAGACTATTTATGGATTTGTTTCTAGGCTTTATAATTTCATTATAACTCAAAAAAAAAATGACTTTCTTTATTATTTCAATTATTAAACTTTTAAAAAGATTTAACTGTAGGGAAAAAACCACGCTACAGAAATCTGGCGAGGATAATTATCTTTAGCATTCCTTTATAAAATATCCTCCTTTAAACATCGAATTTGTACGATGCAAAACCCAGTCGTACATACTCGATGGAGTTCGTTAAATATCATTTCACACATCAAATTCATACAATGCAAACCCAGTTGTATTTATTTGACGGAATCATTAATATGATCTTTAGATAAAAAATTAACTATCATACAAAAAAATAACTTATTCCATTTCCATTTTCGTTAAGCCGAATTTTTCTATTAGTAATCAATATATTTTAGTTTAAAATAAATATATTACCTCATGATGCGACTTCAAAATATTGGTGGTTTAATTGCAATAATATAATTTTATTAGCTTATCATTTTATAGCAAAAGGCTTAGATGTCTTTTTACGGCCTGTTTGTATTGGAGGTTAAAAACTGAATGAATTTATAATATTTTACAAAATGAATATTTAGTCAAAATGAGATATCCTTCAAATGATATTAACCAATCAAATTACGTATAATTGACCTGTTCGTAACTTGCTTTCGCTCGGTCATTTATTAGAACATTTTGTATATACAGAATAATACTTAATATCATAATTTTGATTTTTTGTTTGAATTCTTACAAGGTGGTACAAAATGATAATAAATAATATTGTTTTACAACGTTAAATAATAAATTGGTATACCTGTAACGTTGTAGCGTTACAGTTACCCCTTCGTCGGTAAGAAAAAAAAAATGAAAAATTCAAAGTAATTGCAATTTTTGATTTTTTTTTTTTTTTGTACTAAGTATCACACCATATACATAGATATAATAAAATAAATTTAGTGGGGTTGGTTATTTGGTTTACCGTTAGTTGTGGTGATTGTCTCCTTCGCCTCGACCTGAGTTGTCGTCCTGGTAAAATTCTTGACACTGATGATTTGAATGTTCTGATGTACCTTTTCGGGTAGCTGGCCGAAATCGGGCTGGCGTAGTCGGTATACCGTCTTCATGCAGGTGAACCCATTCGTTATCGGAATCATAGAGATTTATTATGTAGTCATTACTAATAGGAAATATAGCATTTTAAAGATTATCCGGCCAATTTGATATTTATTGTTTTTTAGACGATGGTTATGGTCGGCGGTTAAATTTAAGTACTTTTTTAAATGGATTATTTTGATGGTGTGGTGATATTCGCCTGTTTCCTGGTATAGCACTACGTGTGCTTGTCCATGTTGATTTCTCCGATTCTCCAGGTAAGGTTTCTTTCTTTGGGGAGATTGGAACTGTGTTTCGTTGGTGGTTAATTCACACAGCGCTGCTTCGGTTACTTCAGATATGGTTTCTTGAAATTGTTTTCCGTCTTGGTTGGTCTGATTTGGCTTCAAAAGGTTTGTGATTGGTGTTTCATATCGAGTTAATTCATCTTTCCCAACCGTACACTGTTGTTGATCGCTGTATTCAGTATGGTCTTCATTCCTGCCATCGTTATAAGTTGCTACGACTATGTTCGGATTTGATATTTTGTCTTCTATCACTTTTTCAAATGTTGGCGCTTGCTCATTGAGATCTTCACGTAACGTTTCTGCTCGATCTTCGATTATTTCTTCTATAGTTTGCGTGCCGACGTCTATAGTTTCTCGATGAGTTCGAGATCGATCCTCTATGTCTTGGATTTCTAATGTTTGTGTTCGTTCATTGAAATTTTCTTGCAACGTAGATTTTTCTAAGAGATCTTCTTTAACATTATTGTGAGAGATGCTATCGATGTTGTCCTGTTTTTTACTCTGTTTGTGAATTTGTTTGTCGTCAACCACTCCCAGAGCTAAGATGGTTGGCGGTGGTCGTTTTCCGACTCCTCTTCATCGGATTGTCTTTCGTCTGCAGGTTCATTTGGAACAGCTTCGATGTAATTTGTTCTATACATCGTATTATTGTGATTACTGTTGCGTGGTGTGGCTCTAGATCTATGTTCGTCATAGTTGTTGGGACGTTGCACCTGGGTTCGTTGATTCCCGTATATATTGTCAGGTCTTCTATCGTTACCGGTGTGATCTTGATTGTCGAAGTTGTTGGCCCGTTGATTGTATCGGTCCGTATATTCATTAGTTCGCCTTTGTTGATTCACCCCTTGGTTGGGTTCATTTCGATTATTGTTATAATTATTTCTATTCGGTCCGTTATAATTGATGTCGTCGATTGCCGATAATATGTTCAACATATCCAATATGGTTTTTGGTTGTTGTAAAACCATGTGATTATACCACTGATCCGGGTAATGCCTCATGATACCTTGAATAAATGCGGTAGTTGGTATCGGTGGATCTAAATATTTGGTGCGTCCTACCCAATACGTGAAATGTTGAGTGAAATTGTTGAAACGTGGATTGTATTTTCTCGGCGTGTACAGCTCCCATGTTATTCGAGCTTGAATACGTTCTGACCAAAAAATATTTCGGAATTCGCGTTCAAAAGTTCCCCAATCGGTGATGATTTCTTCAACTGCTTCAAACCAACGTTGTGCGCTGCCTTTTAGATAATATTTTATTTCTTCTCTTAGTATTGTATTATCTTCGATGTTCTGATTAGCGATGAGTTTTTTCAATTGTTGTAAAAATTCGATCGGGTGTACTTTGTCTCTTTCGCCCCAAAATGGTTCTAGACCTCTATGTCGCTGGTAACTGTCATATCGAAGATTATTTGTTGTATCAGTCGCGGGAATACTCGATGTATTATGTTGTGGTATTCGGTTCTCGATAATTTGGTGTAATGTTTTCGATTGTTCCTTTATAGCTTTGTCCAGAGAATGATTTTGCTCGGCCACAGCGATTTCTAATGTTTGTGTACGATCTTCAATCGATTGTACTTTGCTGCTAATATTAGCTATTTCCTCATCCAATAGTTGTGTCTTTTGTTGAAAGTCTGCATGAATTCGATCGATTCTAGTACCCAAATTAAGCGTTAGATCTTCTTTTAAGTTTTGAATATTGACAGCCGTATTTTTCTCGAGATTTAACATATTAGTAGCCGTATTTTTTTCTAGATTGGACATATTGGTAGCTGAATCTGTTATCAGGCTTTGTGTATTAGCGGCCATTTGGTGTTCCAAATCTGCAGTATTAGCAGCCATTCTGCTTTCCAAAGCAGATAATCGGTCCGCTATCATGTAAAACAATTCGTCGCTGGGGTTGGATTTTCTTCCAGGTTTTTCGGATTGCTTTTGCTCGGGTGTTGTTTCTAAATCCGGCATGTCGAAACTAATCCTGGTAGATTCAGTATTAGTCCTATTTGACTCATCCGTCTTTTTAATTTCAAGTATTTCAGGTGTGTCTGTATTCCTTGGCTGTTCTTCATTCTTTTCCGGTATCGATTCCAAACCTGGGGTTAAATCCGAAAAATCGGTCGTGTTGTCGTCCATTGTTGTATATTATTTATTTAATTCGACTTATTAATTTTTATTTATTATCGATTCGTATTAATTTGTTTTGTAATATTAGTGGGAACCCGTCTAATATACAATCGTCGTATTAAAGTTAATTTATTTCAGTAGTTATATTAAATATCAAAGGACACCCGTTTGATAAATAATATTTTGTTTTAATTTGAATTGTTAGTTTTATTAATTTTGATTGTTTTTTTTTTTTTTTTTTTTAGTTGCAATGGTAATATTAAAAAAATAAATTTAATATTCAATTGTTTTAATTTATAATATAATCTAAAAAATTTTTTTTTTAAAATATTTAAATTTCAACTAATATTCAAATATTATTTGCCGTTTTATTTTATTACTGTATAAAATTCAATTCATTTGGTGTAAAATAATGTTGTTCTGATGTCAATGTTACTGCAAACTAGTAACTTGTATAATACCGTCGTTGACAAGTTATCGAATAATAGTTCAATTACACGTAGCTTTCCCGTTACGCGTTTATTGACTTAGAATAATTTTGACTTTAATTTACAAAATTTTTTGATAATTTTAATAGAATTTTACAAGTCCCCTGTACAAAATGACAGGGTCCTGTCACGGTCGCCAATTGTAACGTGCTGTTCTTTTGGGGCACTCGACCGTGTGTTTTGAGTGACCCGAACGACGTACACTTCCTTGACAAATTTGTCGGCACTTTAAAAATTCTATGTTTAATGATTATTTCAATGGTGGCCAACAAAATTGTAAGGGTCAAAATCTTTTATTATTTACTTTTCTTTCATCAAAACAACATAATTCAAAACAACAAACAAATAATTAGTTTTATTCAAATTAAATAAATGATAATTTATACAAAATGTTTACATTAAATTTGTTTAAGTCAATTTCATTTAGTTATCTTTTTATTTCAATTACAAATTTAATAATTTTAATTTCATATAAAAAGGTTTTTTAAGTTGTTTTTTATTTACAAAAAAAATAATTATTTTACAATTCTTTATTTAACACGTCAAATCAAATCATTACTTTTATTTTATCATAATGAGCACAATATAATAATCTCTTTATTTTTTCTAACAATTGGCAATTATTCAAGCCTAGCTTCAATTTAAATTAATAGTTAATTTTCCATTGGAATAATTTCAATCATTTCTCTTAATTTTCTTAATTCATAACATTTAATACATTTTAAATTCTTTTGTAAGTAAAATTTTAATATTCTTGTCATGTCCTTTTTCAATTTTCAAATACTTAATTTCGCGTTTTTTCAATATTAATTAATTCTTTAATTATTTAAATAAATACACTTTTATAATTTCATCATTTTTCATAATTTCATAATTTCATAAATTTTCATAATATCATCAATTTCATAATTTTCATACCTTTAATTTACCATAGTGCCGTCAATATCGGTCACTTTATTTTCATCACAATAATTTTCTAATCAATTATATTTTAATAACGCTCTACTCAATATTATCAACATCTAATTTTCATGCTTTCAAGAATATTAAAATATTAGCTTATTTCTCAAATTCTTTACATATTAATATTTTGTGAATCATAGTTAATTCCTTTTTGTACATTTCAATTTATATTTTTACAATGATTGTTAGAAAAATTAGACTATTTATGGATTTGTTTCTAGGCTTTATAATTTCATTATAACTCAAAAAAAAAATGACTTTCTTTATTATTTCAATTATTAAACTTTTAAAAAGATTTAACTGTAGGGAAAAAACCACGCTACAGAAATCTGGCGAGGATAATTATCTTTAGCATTCCTTTATAAAATATCCTCCTTTAAACATCGAATTTGTACGATGCAAAACCCAGTCGTACATACTCGATGGAGTTCGTTAAATATCATTTCACACATCAAATTCATACAATGCAAACCCAGTTGTATTTATTTGACGGAATCATTAATATGATCTTTAGATAAAAAATTAACTATCATACAAAAAAATAACTTATTCCATTTCCATTTTCGTTAAGCCGAATTTTTCTATTAGTAATCAATATATTTTAGTTTAAAATAAATATATTACCTCATGATGCGACTTCAAAATATTGGTGGTTTAATTGCAATAATATAATTTTATTAGCTTATCATTTTATAGCAAAAGGCTTAGATGTCTTTTTACGGCCTGTTTGTATTGGAGGTTAAAAACTGAATGAATTTATAATATTTTACAAAATGAATATTTAGTCAAAATGAGATATCCTTCAAATGATATTAACCAATCAAATTACGTATAATTGACCTGTTCGTAACTTGCTTTCGCTCGGTCATTTATTAGAACATTTTGTATATACAGAATAATACTTAATATCATAATTTTGATTTTTTGTTTGAATTCTTACAAGGTGGTACAAAATGATAATAAATAATATTGTTTTACAACGTTAAATAATAAATTGGTATACCTGTAACGTTGTAGCGTTACAAAATCCATATCAATATCAATTTTAAACTTCATATTCACAATGAGTAGCACAAGGTAGGTAGGTATAGGTAAAAACGTACGCGCACATTTGTCGTCGTTATCAGACTTCTATGAAATTACGTGGTTCACTGCATCGGACCGACCGCCGTCGCGCCGAGGGGCGACGTGCGGGTATCCGCTGAGTTTTGTTGCAACGGTTACATGGCCGCGCTAACCTATTGAATACTGCGTGTCGGCCCGTCGCCCGTCATAAAAATCGGGCCGTTATCCGTTCTCGTTAAAAAGAGGCTTTAAGCGCACCAACTTCCTTTCCCCACAGACATTCATTGGACGCAATTTATGAATGAATCACCACCAACCATGAGAGATGTTTTGATCGAAAAATCGCATACGTCGTTCAACTTGCATTTAAAAAATTCCAGCCAATTGGGCGACAAGATGATTCCAACTTCAAAAATATTGACATTTGATATAGTATAATAAACAAAATAAAGTAAAAAACACCGTTATAGCATATATCTCTTCTGCATATGCGCCGATTTCCCCAAAAAACAAAATGGCTCTTCATATTTGCGAATTAAACATCCTCCCAAAATTTGGTATCAATCCGCTTATCCATTTGACCTGTATCGTGCTCGTAGACAAACAGACGCACAGAGTTTTTCCAAAAATATGAATTTTGGATTCGGGGGACCTCAAAACGAAAAGATATTGTAAAATTTTGAAAATTGATTTTTGACCTTATCTAGTACCATTCCCCACTTGTGGATTGGAATAGTAAAATACTAAAACTGGTCTACGAATGTGGCCTTAATCGTGGCGTAAACAAACAGACAAACAAATAAATAGAACAAAACGTCAAAAGTTTGAGTTAAGCTGAAATTATGTACGCTCGGTCAATATGAAAAATTCTCGTAAACTGGACATTTTTTGTACGGCACAAGGTTGGCAGTTCTCTTTGAAATTTTAAGAGTGCAATGTGGTTAACTTTACTATAAAACTAATGTTCAACATGACACGTTTAAAACAAAAGGGTATTGCGTGTCAGGACTAAATATGGCCACCGCGTAAATTAGGTTTGCGTGTACAGCTGGACTAAGCATTGTGTTTTATGTATTAACAGTCATAAGTCATGTGCTGGATAGGCACCCGCTAGCTTTCTAAATGGGCTGCCACGATAGCCCAACTCTGAACTTAACGCCTGCTCCATGGATCACTAGATTATACAGTTCAATTTCTACTTACTGCCAATTTCCGAACGTCACTCGTTTCCTGAACGCGTTCAAAATTGACGTTTTTAAAGATTTTTTTGGGATGTACACAGTTAACAATTTATAAAAAAAAATTAAAATGGGGCTGGAATAGTGATGCGACTCGAGTAGGATTTTGTGACTCGAGTTGTACTCGAGTTTTCGAGTAACACGAGTTCACTATTTACAATCCCGGCAACTCGAGTGAAAGTTATCACTCGAGTTGAGAGTTTTGATTACTTTAGTTAAGCATTTTTAAATAGGTACCTTTATTAAATAAATAATAGTGTGGGATAATATGAAATAAAATACAAACATTTTTTTTCATTTATTAAATCAATTAAGAAAGAAAAATAAAATGACTTCTCAAGATTAAGTATTTAAGATTCCATGTAAGGAAGGATGACTATCTATACCTATATCTATTAATTCTCCGAATTTACTCGATGCGCCGAGTTGACTCGATAACTCGAGTGCAAACGGACTCGAGTAAAATTTATTTTTACTTGAGTACCGATTATTATTGAAACGAAAGGACCCCGCACAGACCTTATGGGATTTGGTTCTCGGTTAAATTGATCGAAAATGATTTTATTTTGTAGTTAAAAGCTCACTAAGAAAAATTGTCCATGGGCGCATAGCCCAAAAAGCAATAAATTTTTAGATACAGATATGTTTAGCGAGATATTTAGATATTCATAATCTTATAAAATCCTAAGCTCTAGAAATATGTTTTCGAGTGCGCTGAATCGGAATATGACATTATTATTTTATACAGGTGACATCTTCCAACAATTATTTTTCTATTTCTAAAAAAAAGCATAGAAATTAAACATGGAACATGTTTGTGAATTCAATGGATATCCCTATATCTGAAATCTCGCTAAAAATATCCGTAGCTAAAAATACTTTTTCTTAGTGACCTTTAAACTATAAAATAAAACCAATTTCGATCAAATTAACCGAGAATCAAATCCCATTAAAGATTGTGCGGGGTTCTTTGGTTTAGTACATAAACAGCAGATCAGTTTATGGGCTTCAAACTGTATTGTTTCATTTATCCGTTTATAAGCACATGCGAGCGATTATTGCTGGAATTTGTAAAACGATTCAACTATAATAAATTTGATTATGGCAAATCAGATTATCAAAACGGCTCGCGTTCTATTTCAGATAGTTTTAGTAAGATGCCGACGACAAACTGTGAACTACAAGCAAAGACTACGGGTCAATTTATGTCCGCGTTTCAAATTTCATATTCTGACCCACATACCAAGATAATTATTTATACTTCTTTGACCAGCTCGAACAAGTTGACCCCGTGATTCGGTGTCAAACGCGTGTCAAACGGCGATAGCGAAAAAACGAGTAAAGTGTCGGTTTTAAGGCAGGAACAAACGGGTGTCTTGCGAAAAGGAAATGCGTACATCCACCATGACAACTTAAAGCTGGATTTATAAATCCGGAAACGTAAGAAACTTTTTATAAATAAATACGTAACCGTAACGTTAATATCAAGCGAGCGGGGTGGCGTAGAGAGCACTAGACTTGCATTCGGGAAGTACCGGGTTCGAATCCCGGCGAGGACAGATGGGGTTGGGACTTTTTCCTGTTGCCTCTCGCCGAGAAACGGTAATTCTTGTATACCGACCATCTTGTTGAGGTTTTCCATGGTTTCCCTCAATAATTCCAGATAGTTGGCAAAACCAAAAGTGCACATCCCGCAAGTTTTCCACTGTATGATAAAAAAATAACAATTGAAAAATATTTTTAATAAATTTAAAAAGATTTAAAAATTTAAAGAAATAAATAATTAAAAATTGAAAAAATATTTTTTTTAAGTTTGCAAAAATAAAAAAAATTAAGAACTATACATAATATAATATATAATTAATATCAAGTGGAATAAAATAAAACAAAATAAAAAGAAAAAAAAAAGAAAAAAATCAATGATATCGTAAGGAATCGAACCCAGGACCTTGCCCTTGGGGATCCAACGGCATAACCATTACACCACGGCTGCCTAATACGTGTAGTGGTGTTATCACGGTATACAAGTGTAGCACTTGTTTTATGGATTACACTATATTTGCACAGCAATTATTATATTGTTTTTAAACTATTAGCTGTCAAAAATAATAAAAAATAAAACTGTTTATAAAAATTAAACTACTGAACACATTTTAGTGAATTTAAATAGGGTTCTGGTCTGATAGTAAACAAAGTGAATAAAATATAACCCAAGGCAATCCGACCAAAATTGCGATCTGTAGAGTCGTGACGTACGTACATACGTACATACGTACATACGTACAGACCAACCGACAACTGCTGTTTGTGATTTTCAATTACAATTTTAATAGTATTTATGAACTCAAATTGATTTAAAAATGGTTCTATTTTATAGATTAGAATCTCCTCTTTTCAAAAAGCTTCAATTTGAATGGATTTCGTGTGAAATTAACTTAGATATAACTTCTTATATGAACGAAAGTCAGCTCTGACGCACAAAGCGATAATAAAGCACATACCGCTAGTTTAGCGGTATGTGCAATAAATATCGTGATGGTTCATTATTCAAGGCTATGGCCGATTGCCTGTCAAACTCCTATGATCAATATTTGCCTCCCTCATCCTAATGTCTTAAAATTCCTTCATTCGCCTATTGCTATTACTTAAGTGGAAGTTTAAAAGTGTAGAAAATAGCGGGGAGTGTGATAGATGGAAAATAGTAATGGTGCGAATGGTGTCTGTTATGACACAAAGTCGAGAAACGGACGTTAAACGCTTTATTATTATTTCAAAGTTTACACAAAAATTAGGAATAAGTTAAAAATTGAAAAATGAGATGCCATCATTATCACTACTATAGATCCTGAGCTCGAAAGGGAGAGAGTAGATGAGATTATATCAGAGTCTAAGCTATATATTAATTTGCGTAAAGGAAAAACTTTGTACCCCTTTTTAAGCACACTGCGCGCACGGAGGAGGGTGAGATTTGGCATAATTAGAGCTCATATGGAGAAGTACCGGAGAAAAATAAAATGTATGTATAATATCTGTGTGTTAAAAATACATTAAATTAAATTAAATAAAACACTCATTGCTTACGTTCATACACTGTAAAAAATATTCATTGTTTACGTTCGTACACTGTGAAAACTTAACGGAGTAAATGTGGAGTGAATTACTCTAGAATTTCGACCAGAAGGTGACCACTAGTCTTTATAAAGATATTAAATCTATTTTCAGTTTTACGTAGTATACTATATTTGATATATGCTACAAGCTTTGTAAAAAAGTATTCATTCTTTTTGCGTAACGACTGAACAAACATGCATTTTTATTTTTTTGTTCAGCAAAATTCATCAACCTTGATTATAAACCAATATGGCATTAAAATTTTTACTCCGCGTAAATTAAAAAAAGGTTGGGTTTGACAAATAACAGTTCTAGAAGTACATAAAAAAATAACTTTTAAATAGAAAGGAGATCTATTACGAACGGTTCTAAATTAAGAACTGGTGAAAGTATCAACTGCATTTTCAGTTTATTAAATAATAATACTTTGAAAATGTGCATCAGTGCAGATAATAGACGGTGCTCACATTTTTATAAGAAAAATATTAATACGCACATTTATTTATACGGAATATAACGACCCCATTCCATAAATAATTAAGTTACGACACTGGCCAGTAAGAAAATAATGGTAACTCAGATTGAACACGTAATGTCCTAGAATTTAGGCTAATAGTACTAACAGACGGTCGTACTTGGTTCGAAGCGGACAGCGGATCTGGTCCGCTCCGTACCAAATCTGTTCGTCTGTAGAGAAGTCTGCGTGTCCGCCCGGTTCGATGGGATGCACGTCGTACTTGGTCCGGTCCGGTACAATATCCGAGCGTGTGTAGAGCAGTACGACGGACTTGATACATATAACCGTATAACGACGTCATTGTAATTCAAAACGTTGTGCACAATGCCGGATTTAGAGGTCTGGAGGCCTCGGGGCAACAAAGGAGTGGAGGCCCCCTGGCCCCAAATTATTTTCCAAATAAAATGGACAATTTTTTTCAGTCGATTTTTCCAATAAATAGATAAATCCAGTTCCCGAAGTAAATCACTTTCAATGCTCAGGAAATTTGAATTTTTTTTCCAAAGTCTCTATTGTGGGGGTCCCTCTTTTGTGGTGGCCCCGGGGCTGTAGCCCCAGTTGCCCTCTCCTAAATACGGCCCTGGTTGTGCAACATGACAGAAATTTTGACAGAACGCGAAGTTCTTGGTGGAGTATTGGTATTATAAAAAGATTTCTCATGTTTGTGGGATCTATCAGATAAGTTATATTGTAACAGAGAAGCGCGTAACAACGCTCTAGAAATTCTTCAGGAGTGTTATTTAAAATATGATCTTCGCTATCAAGCGATTTTATTAACTTCATATGACTAAATTCATCGCGATCTTTCAAATAGAATTTTGCCCACTCCTTTCTTTTCTTCATTGTTTGTGGGGGCATTAACGTTGCCGCTAGAACTATCGCAATTTTCGTGCGCTTAATCATAGGCATGATTACGTATCTGTGTACACAACGAGACTGACAGATCCGGTCGTCTGTTGCAAGCAGCGGACTTGATCCGCCGTACCATGTCCGTTGTCGGACCGGACCAAGTTCGAGCGTCTGTTAGTACTATAATAAAACCAATGGGGTGTCCTATAGAAACATAATTTATTAGTAACGAAACTTATTTCAGACGACTTACATATAACCTTGTTATTTTTTTTTAACATTTCGAAAGATTTCAAAGACTAGAAAATTAAATCAATATTAGTATTCTTTACAAAAATTTTGAAACAACATAAAAACGTATACGTATAAGGATATCTGCTTTTTGGAAAAAAAATTTAGACTTACAAATCCAATATAAATTTGAAACTTAAAAAATGTGTCCAGACAAAGCAAAATGCGTACATGTATACCAATCAAAAAATAATATGATTTATTACGAAATATTGAATAAAATTCATCATTTTGTATATTGTTCTTATGGAAAACAATACATACCAAAATAATTTTTAATAAAAAAAATTTGAGTGTTTGTTCACAAACCCTTAAACGATCCTTAGACGATGTAGGTACGAAGTATGTATAAAAGTGCGTTTATTCCAGGACCACTGATCCGATTGGCACCAAAATTATTAGCCCAACGCTTAAAATCCAGTCCGGGACATTTCTCCAGAATTGTAAGTTTTAGAATTTGAAGAGTAAAAAATCTAAGCTTTTAAAAAATATACAGAAAGCGGTTCTCTTTGTATGCTGAAGAGTGTATAATATGAGTTTAAAAATATTCAATTCCTAATTTAAAATTCGGCTCGTTATCGAATTTTTCATCTGCATTCACGAATTTATACACTCAATATACATAATATAGGTAAGTAAAAGAAGCGACAAGCACTATGTGGTTGTGTCCTTGTCTTGTACATGTACAAATGACAGGACGTATTTCTGTTGAACGTGCATTATTTCAACAGTAATATAAATACAATAAATTCCATATTAAGAGCAATAAATTGTCAAACATTTTACCGATATCTGATGGTTTGTTTTGTTGTGTGGAGAACGATTGGCTTTTTTCGTTAGATTTATCGCGAAGTTATCAATTGTGTTCGTTCTGTAATTGAACATTTGTATGAACAATGTATATCGAACGTTTCGAATTCGAGCGGACGCACACTGATAAATCTCCGCTCATAATTAATTAATCACTAGACTGACCACACATTTTGAAAAGTATCTTCAAAATGTTAGATATAAAGTGAAACTGTTTATAAAAATCACACTACTGAATACATTTTAATTAACTTCTACTCTGATAGTAAACAAAGCGAATAGAAAATAAACAAAGACGATTCGTCAAGATTTGCAACCTGTACAGCACGGACGTATATATACGTAGATACACGTACGTACAAACCAACCGACAACTGGTGTTCACAATTTTCAGTTGAAACTTTGAGACTTATTGTGAACTTGAAGCAACCTAAATTTGTTCCCCTTTATTGCTATTTCTTGGTAGCTATCTCGAATATTTGATTTCACAGCTAAGAATTAATATCTCGGGAACTGTCAGTCAAATAATTTAATATTGATGGAATCGACATTTGATATTCACTCTAAACCTGCAAAAACTTGGGGGGGGGGAGCATAAAAAGGCAATGTCGTTATTCTGGAAATGTATGAGGGTATAAAAGACGATTGTCAAAAAAATTCGCATTACGAAAGTGAGGTTGACCTGTCTAAGGATTTTGGCCCCAGATGATGTGGGATATTTCTTTATTAGGTTAGGAATTTATTCTATCAAGTGGTTGACCACACGTGTTTGGTCGTGTACCGCGATATCTTTGAATTTGCATTTGATTATAGACATTAATTTTCGGTAAATTTTCATGAAATCTATTTTAATTTCAGTTTCATCAGTGTGTTTTCGACCGTTTACCAGTGCAACTACTGACCATTTGTTACATATCATTACAAACACAATAGGAGCACACAAGTTTGTAAATGTATATCATTCCATAGATGTATAATGTATAATATATAATCTATATCTGCCTATAAAATATATACAATAAAGCATGTAATACGGACGAATTTGTTTTCATAATTAAAGCGAATAAATAATGGATATATTATTTCCATTATTACTGATTTTTATCGAAGTTTTAATCAACTTTTCTGCTCATAATCGAATTAGATATAATATCTACGGCAATAAATTCGATTTCAAAATCAGGAGCAATGTGTAGTTTTTTTTTCATTGTGTATTTTCTCAAGAAACCGTGCCTTTATCGAGACTTTCTTGGTCTCGTTTTGATTAGACTAGAAGATAATATCGAGTACGTCGATACCTAAATTACACAATTTCCATTATAAAAGCTCTGCCATTGCTATTTGACAGATATGGCATGGAATTTGGGCCACACGACAGTTGTAGTTTGTGTCCTTAAAATATTACCACGAAACTTATCGTTCAAGCCAAGTCTTTATTGAATTTAATTGATATGATGAAACACCAAATTGATGATAGACTAGTTTTCAATATAGCTCAACACTACTTGACGTTTAGACCGATTAATTATTATAGAGAAAAATCAATCATTTTCAACTATCTTCGTCTGTCTTGCAAAACTCTTTTTTGCATACCTACCTGTAAAGCTTTCTGTAAACGAACATTAGGTAATGTTCAATGTGAAGTTTGCCAGATATGCAAATAAAAAATTATATGGCAAACAATGGTAATTGTTAGCAATTGATACTTCTCTATAATCTATATAAATTTCATCAGGCAGTTCAGTCGTGTTCGAGATACTGACAACAAAAAACTATTTAAAAAATTGAGTATTCTGCCACAATTTTGATCTTTTTCATCATATTACTAGTTAAATTCTACATTAAAATTTTAGAAGTGTTGTTACGGCTGCTACACACGAGGCTGGTTTTGCCGCTAGATTCCTTGCTAGATTTGACTGCTAGCTTTCGAGCGTGCTGTGGCGCTGGGTTTCGTGATTGCTTTAATTTGTTCGATTCACACGATGCATGTTTTAAAGTTGATTGTTCAGATGGGTTTGGTGCGCGCACAGTGACAGTTCAAATGTTAACAAAAGTGGACGTTTATTGTCTCTGAACAGAACACACACAGTGTTTATTTGTGGGCGTTTGTTCACGTCGCACACGTGACAAGATGCTGTTTCCTGATTGGTTCTTGCTCAAAACAAGCAGACAAACAAGCACGAAAAATAGCCCTGGTTCTAATTTTGAATTCCATTTTAAGATCTTCGCAGCTAGCGCGCCAGCCAGCACAAGTTCCAGCAGTGACTCCCAGCCTCGTGTGCAGCGGCTTTTAGTTTTAAACTGAACATATTGCAATTAGAACTTGCGTGTAATCAATGAATTACTTTAAAGTTTAAAATAAATCAAACCTTATTAATATTTATAAGACAGCACGCGGTTTTAATCTTTGAACGCTTTGAGGCGCCTTTTTCAGAGCAAACAACAATTTGTGTTCGTAATATGATTCATGTAATGTACAGACAACCCATAATGTTCAATAGAAAAATAAAAATGTTACCACATATACGGACACAATATGTAGGCTTGTGCTTGTAAACAATGGAATACCGCCAACGACGCTCCCCTTACCCCCACCTGTGTTACTACGGCACTGTTTGATTATGTAACAAAATAAGGTGCTACTTTCTTTAAAAAACCTACAGTAGAGCAGTGTCAAAATTGGAGGACCAATAACTTGGTTCACTCAAAAAAGAAATGCTGATTTTATGCAGCAATTAGAATCAAGGTCGTTTGGGAATCATCAACAATTGGTTCATGATTCTTGTCCTTTTTATGCCCGCTGTTAACATTTCTTGTTTGTAACGTTGAGTTGCTGCTTTTTTTTTCAAGTTTTTATATTTATCTTTTTGTAAATGCAGTTTGGGAATTTAAATTTTGTTTGACACCTTCTTTCGTGAGGATTATTGTGTGATACTAATAAAACTTAAAAAATATTGATTTTTTGCTTTAGCTCCCCAGAAAAAAAATATCTACGCCCTTGACACACCAAGCAATTGTGTTTTTTTCTAAATCTTCTTGGTTTCCGGACTTTTAGACCCTAGTCCAGTGATTTTTCTATCTACAACTGCAACATACATTTTCAAAACCGCCAAGGAGGACACTACAACCGCTGCCAAACTTGGTGCCACACTTAGAAATTACATTTTTTTCTCTATACTTGCGTTACTTGAAAAATGCTATCATCATCGGTTGGTGATTAAAACTCCCAACAATAATTTCTATAGAACGATTAGCGAAACATACATTAAGAAAAATGGTAATTTGCGATTATTATTAGTATATCCGATATATTTATTTTTATAAATTCATTGTTGGTACGAAAGTCAGGTGTCTTACTGTACTTACATGAATACATAATTTAAGGATCTTCTTTATTTGGTGTTAAAGTTGTTCCGCACCTTAGCATTGTTGTTGTGACTTGATTGGTTAATCTTACACATTATGAATACAATATATAAGTACTTAAGAGTTTTTTAAATCTGCATATCTGCTATTATAACAAATTGATATAAATAGTTGCAATTTTTATCACAAAAAGTGGTTAACAGTTATAAAAGAGTGAATAGTGATTTAAATCATGTGTCGTATGCGGTAATTGCTCGTATTCCTCTCGAGAGAAGAAACTAAGACTAATTTGGAATGATTTAACCTTATCACTTGGGGGTCGAAATACGTAATTTTTTTATGATATTGACACTTCTGTGAAGAATTTTTATTTTACTTTTTTATTTATTGTAAGTTTTATCACACAACATAAAAACAGTAAATTTCGTTATAGCTTTAGGAAGGTTGGCCAATTAGTAAGCTGTCAGACTGCAAAAATTCAGGCCAAAAAGTGAGAATTTTTTTTTTATTTTAATTCCCAAAATTCGGATTTTTGTACTAAGAAGAAAACAAAACGTCAAAGAGTATTTTTTATTTTTTTATTTTATATCGGTTAGTAGTAAAATCGAAATATTTTTTCAGCTCCCGAACAGGTCCTCGAATATTGATATACAATAAAATATTATATTGTCTCAAGTTATTTGCTTTTCTTCCTTTACATAATCGGGTTTTAGTTATAAAAATATTTAATTACTTATAAAATAATTTCAAAATAAAAAATGGAAAAATTGCAATTATTTGGGGTTTTGTGCAGTTTTTTTATTTTATCCGAGACAATATGGCGGATATAAAACGCCACATTATTTCTCTCTTTCTTTTTACGTCTTGTCTCTGCATTTCACTGAAGAATTAATAAAGTTTTTGTCAAATTTAGATGTGAAGATTTTTTGTACATCGGAAGTTACACAAACTAGAGTTATAAAAAAATATTTGAAATAGAAATTTTATTTGTAATGATTTTGATAAAACTTTCAAAACTGTCTGTTGAACCCTGTATATAAAAAAAATTAAGACTGAGTTCAGCCTTGTTGTTCTTCTTAAAGTCTCCATCTGAAGCTAAACGCATATTATCTTCAATAAGTCTAATAAAAACAAGCTCAATAGAACCGTCACCTCCACCATATTATAAGAAACATGTGCGCAATTCGCGTATCTGTTGTTTAGATCAGTGCTCCGCAACCGGTGTGCCGTGGCACACTGGTGTGCCGTGAGCCGGATACAGGTGTGCCGCGGTCAAATTCAATGTATTTGACATTTTACAATTTACAATTACATTTTGCAAAATTTGGAGAATTAATTTTTAATTTCTTAGTTATCGCTCAAAAAATTCTGGTACCATTAAAATGTAACTGAAATAAATTAGCACTATTTTTTTCACTGCTTGAAAATTTTTATTTGTTGGTTCATTGTTACTAATTTTTTCAATTGTTATTTTAATATGAACAAAAAACACAGTGTGTAGAACGCACGTTTGCCGTCGTGTCGCCTCGGTCGATCTGAGTCGGTCGTCGCCTCAGTCGTGTATTTGTGTACCTATCAATTATATTTTAGCTTTTGGTGTGCCGCGGAAATCTAGCAAGAATTTTGGTGTGTTGTAGGTGAGAAAAGGTTGCGGAGCACTGGTTTAGATCATTCGTTTCTTTTTTTTATTGCCATATTCAGAATTCAAGCATATTTATAAACTGCAAATAAAAGATATATCTAACCATATAATTCACAAAATAGTCAATACAAATCGATGTAACATATAAATGAACAACGTTAAATAAGGATGGATGTGCTATAAAATGAAAAACATCAGTTTTTGTAATGTTTACAATAAATGTAATTTTAAGTCATGTGGTTATAAATTATATATTATTATATTAGACAGAACAGATCGCGCAAATTTGAATAAACGGCACAAGCTTTCATACATCGAGCGCGGAACATTATTTTGATATTTTTAAAGTGTTTCCTATATTGTTAAGAAACACCCATTGTTACATCGCTATATTAGAAAAATATATTTCTCAAACAATCTCGTCGGAATACGAACCCCGAATCTTTCTCAGTCCGCCGCGTGAGAGTGTTAAGTTACATTGTATTCTTTCTTATTTTTACACAGGAATATCTCGCGACAAGCTTTTATATCATATAAATTATATAATCTAATGAATAGTTGGGTTTAATTTAAAATTTGTTTTCTTCTTTGAGGCCATTCAAGTATTACGAGAGCAGAATTTTAGTCATTTTTGACCCCCCTCCTCCCCCTTGTCATCAAAAGTAAGCATAGCTCTTACGTAAACATTGGTATATATTTTTTTAATCTGTTCAAGTTTCTTTATTGTTATAAATAAATATTGCTGACGTCATCACCATCTAGACCTCCCCGTCCCCCATGTCATCAAAAATAAGCTAAGCAAAGACCCTCTCCCCCCTCCTTTGAGAGCATTTAAATAAAAGCTTCTTTTTAAAAATGTTTTTTTACTATTAATTTTATTTTTCTTCCGTTTCCCAACTTCCTAATTTCTAATTCTTTGATACCTTTTCAAAGTGATGCTACATTAACTTGTTTTTAAAAAAAATGTCACCTAGCCAGTTCCAGTTCTGAAAACGGCCCATATAGGTAAATCGAAACCGATAAAAAATATCTATTTAAATAAAATAGTTTATTTTATAGAAGTTGAATCGTACGTTTCCATTATTTTGGTTACATTCTGGATTAGAACCATCATTAATAGAATCAGAAGGGTTAAACGGAAATGAATGAAAATAAATAAAATAAACAAAAGACAACTAGCCAGTGACAATCGCTCATCCTTAATAAAGACTAAAGAGACATTACGCGCGATAAATAATACATAAACAGTCATGAGAGCAGATAAGGATTGAGACTTGAGAGGCAAACTGTGACGGCTTTAGTCAGACGACAATTGCGTCTACGACAAGAAGCAAAAGATTCAATTAGTTTTCAATTAAAATGCACTAACTCTCGCCATACAGGGAATGCGTGAAGAAATATACTCCGATATGGCAGACCAGGCGTCCTCAATAGACGGTCTTTAATATCTTCGTACTAAACATGTCATAATTCATAAATGTTTCGACATAATTTTAATTGATTGACATTTTTTCTTTTGATAATTGATAGTGAATCGTCGATGTAAAAAGAGAAAATTGCGTGATTTTATTTGGTGTTAATGTGCCAAACAAGTCACCGTATTTTTGCATTTTAGCATTTTTGGGAAACAGAAAAATTTCGACTGATCCATCAACGACTTCTGCACCCTCATAAAGTAATGTATAATAATAATAATAATAATAATAATAATATTTATTGTCATCAAGAGATACATGACGTGTCACGGGAATACAAATTGACTACATAGATAAAAGGTTCATAAGTAAAAAAATTAAATATCAATTAAATGCATTTAAATCACAATAATGACTTATCACATAAAATTATAATTTAAAAACTCTTCCAGAGTATAAAAAGCTTCTTTAGTAAGTATATTTTTTACATGTTTTACGTAAAGTTTATATGTCAACATCTTTATTTTTCCAGGAAACTTGTTGTAAAGTTTTGGACCCAAATAATCCACAAATTGTTGGGTACTTAATTTGCTATGATATGGAGTTCTCAATGTCGACTTGTTTCTTGTGCTTAAACCATGCTCTTCGTTTTTAGGAAAACTGGATATGTTGGTATATATGTTACGGTAAATGTAAACTCTTGGGAAATGTACACTTTTACCGTAAAATGTGCCGGGAAATGTGTACATTTGCCGCAATATCTACATTTAATGTACACATTTCCCGGTACATTTTACGGTAAAAGTGTACATTTCCCAAGAGTTTACATTTACCGTAACATATACATATTTTAGTGGTTCAAAGATATATATTAAAGTTAGCGTAAGAATTTTGTGTTGTTTAAAAGCAGGTCTGCATGAATCTCTTTGTCCAAGATTGTACATTAATCGTATAGCTTTTTTTTGGATTTTAAAGATACGTTCAGCGCTACTTGCTGTTCCCCATATTAATATTCCATTATTAATATTAATATAGTGCGTCACTTCAGTCGGAGGAATCTAAAAGTGCCCAAAAATGTGGTTGAAAGATGAAAGCACATTATGGAAATCAATAAAAAGATAAATCAACTTACAAATATATATTATTTTGTAACGAATGTTAAGGTCGCTGCACAAGAGGTTGGTTTTGCTGCTAGATTCCTCGCGAAATTTGGCTGCTAGATTTCAAGCGTGCTGTTGTGTTGAGTTTCGTGATGGCTTTTATGTGCTCGCTTCACACGATGCGTGTTTTGAAGTTAGTTTTGTAAACAAGTTTAGTGCGCGCGCAGTGATCGTTTGAATGTTAACAAAAGAGAATTTTTGTTGTCTCTGAACACACACTATGACGCCATGTTTGTTTTGGGGCGTTTTCCCATGTCACCTACGTGACAAGATACTGTTTCCTGATTGGTTCTTGCTCAAAACAAGCAGATAAATATGCGCGAAAAATAATCCCGGTTCTAATTCTTGTGAGCATGCACGCGAACTTGCAGTGATGTCATTTTCATCTTCGCAGTCAGTGCGCTAGCCAGCACAAAGTCCCAGCAGTGATTTCAGTGGCCTTTACAAAGCCTTTAGACATCTAATTATAATGGACACGGACATTGCGTGTATCAACAATTTTTCTTAATAAGAATTACTTTTAAAAATCAAAATATATCTAAGTAGGCACAGTTTACAGTAGTTTTAATAAATAAAATCACAAAAATACAAATAAAATCAAAAATGCCAATATATACCAGCAAATCGTTTCACACGCTTCTAAAACCGTTTTAGAAGATGGTATGCATCCGAGCTATAAAGCTATATAAAATAAAATAAGACACCTTGATATTATGGCATGATAAAATTATTCGGGATACAAGGCTAAATATAAAAACAATTTTTATTCACTAGAACATCATTTAATCGTTTCGGTAGAAATTCATGGCTTCTTCAGGACCTTAAAAGTTATTTTATGTTTTGAATTTTATTTTTATGACATTTTACTAGACATTTTTAAGGTCCTGAAGAAGGCATGAATTTCTGCCAAAACGTTGACGATTAAATGATGTTCTAGTGAATAAAAATTGTTTTAATATTTAGCCTTGTATCCCGAATAATTTATCATAAAGCTATATAGTCGCGAACAGCTGTCATTCTTGTTTTTACGTATAACCTCAAAGCTTCTTGCTTGGAATTTATCTGTGTTTTTATGTCATTAATTAAATAAATATATTTAATAAGCGAGCTTACGACTGAGATATGAAGAAAAATAGTATTCACCACACTGGCCGAAAGTGTGATGTCCCTCCTTGCGCCATGATGCCAGAGGCGAACAGGGCAAGAAATTCACACTTTCGGCCCTTGTGTAATATACTAATCGATGTCAAATAATTTACATAGCCGAGAGGATGATTTGACAGGCACTTAAGAGGAACCCTAAGGCCACCAATTTGAAATCGCCGTTTCGCAGTTGTGCAAGAAACGCGTACATAGCCGGAGACAATACTATCTATTGAGACATCGCGCAAGTTCACACGTCCGCGCCGACAATGGGATGCCGGCAATACAGTGCGCGGTGACCGGCCTCTAACGTAACGTAACGTACCTAGTTATACACAGGTATGTGAGTGCGTGTGTGTATGCACCTTTAGATAATCATCATATGAGAGTGTTGGATACAAATGTGTATTATATTCACGCATATATTACAAGATTCGGTTTGTCTGTGGTACTTAAGAACCATTGATATCGTGGTAAGTGATTTGGACACTTCAATGACGAGAAAAGGTATTCGGGCTTAAACAAAGATTCAGAGTTCTAAATAGAAGAAAATATGATAAATATAGCGAAATTGTACAAAAAATAACAGAAATGAAAATAAAATAATAGTTACTTCTTACCACAAAAGTTTTATTAGCGGATGTACATTTCGGGAGCTATGCTCTCATCTTCAGCAAACACGAATCTAACAAGCTCCCGAAATGTACATCCGCTAATAAAACTGTTGTGGTAAGAAGTGACTATTCTTTATTTTTTATTTTTGTTTCCACCACAGTGCTTTTAATATTTGTAGAAATGAAAATGTTTCCGGATAAACCCGAAATCCGGATAGTCAACTTTCATGGGCCAAACGCATTATCTACACAGAAAAAAGAGACACTACAGAAGTAAAACTAGTATAATTGTAAAAATAAAATTAAAATAAACTTGCCTGATAAACGGCCTGATTACAAGGCAAGTCGGCCTCGCCGCCAGCTTAGCTTAATGTTCTACAGACTGTTCTTATACATTTCGGCACGTTCGTTACATTTTAAATCTCAAGTTTCAATTTTACTTAACCAAGGCAAAAAAAGTTTTACATTAGAAATCGTTTCCAAAATATGATAAAACTGCCAAAAGAGAAATGGTATAAAAAAATCACATGTACCTATACTTACACAATTTAGGCAAAATATGGGTTCAATAGATTCAAAATTCTGCAAAATTTCTTTCAGATAACAATTTTTATAGTCACAATTTATAATATTAGGAATAATGCGTTTAACGTACGTTTTTCGACTTTATGTCATAACACCATTATTATTTTCCATCTATCACACTCGTTATTTTTCTATATTTTTAAACTTCCACTTAATTAGTAGCAATGGGCGAATGAGGTAATTTTAAGAAATTAGGATAAGATAGGCCAATTTTGAGCACATGAGTTTGAAAGGTAATCAGCCATGGCCTTGAATAAGAAACCATCTCGATATTTATCGGGAATTACTGAGAGAAACCATGGAAACTTCACAAGATGGCCGGCACAGGAATTACCCTTTCTCGGTGAGAGGCAGCAGGAAAAAGTCCCCAGACATCTGCCCCCGCCGGTATTCGAACCAGGTACCTCCCGAATGCGAGTCTATAGTGCAGCTCTCACCACTACGCTACACCACTCATATATAGTCACAATTTAAACTGCAGCGTTCTTCAACCTTGGCATCTATGAACCGGCGAAATAGAAGAAATATTTCACGAACCGACCAACAACTAAGAAATAAATAATATAATAACCGATACTGATGGTATTTTGAATTTAATGTTATAAACTTGCAATGTAGTGTCCGAATCATATATGTATGTAGCAGCTACAAGTTTCGGGCAAAATTGGCCTCAAAGCACTTTCTGCAACTTAATATTAAGCTATTTATCTTTATAAAAAATAAAATCAATGAACAAAAGTAAGAACATATAAATATTTTCGTACAAGAGTATAATATCTTCACTTTACAATGTGTACATAATATACAATGAAGAAATTCCGCCTGACCTTCCATTTTATGTATATTATTTATATAACATTTTTCCTCCCGCTAAACAGGAATCTTTTTGAATATACCGCCACGTTTACAACAAACAAATGACGTTCGTTTACATATGTGTATTTAGTTTAAGAGGATTTCGTAAGTTTTTGAAGTTTGAACAATTTGCTCGTATTTCATAAAAAAATTACCAATACATTAGGCTATTTTGATTTTTAAACCCTTTTATTAGCTTCACCTCTGCGCATGTATGTATGTATGTTCGTATCTATAATCTTTCAATTTAATTTTCACATAATTTTTAAGGTTATAATTAAAATTAGTTATTAGAGCTTAAAAAAACAAAAAAAAACTCTTTTATAGCAATGCGTACTAAAAAGTATAGAAAACAATTTTTAAATATAAAGATTGTGTCCAACAGCGATAGGAAGTCTCCCAACTCGATATAATTTAATTTTTTGAATAAGCTATTCTTATTTTAAGCGTATTCAAAAATTTAAACTATATCGAGTTGGGGAACTTCCAATCGTTGTTGAACAATATATTTATATTTAAAAATTTTTTTTCCACCTCACAAAAAAGAAGAACAAGTAAATTTCGGCATTTTCCATAAGAGCCCATGTGAATACAAACTCCAATTTCTCCATAACTGATGTTCGAATATTCAAAATATCTTGATGGCGTGTTTCAGTTAATATTTATACAACATGTAAACTCAATTTCACTGTATTCTTATAATTTTAATGCTTGGAGAAAACTCTCTTAACCTCAAATTAAGAAAGTTTATTTTCTCATTGGTCTACGACTGTTATACAAAGTTGAAAATTCAAGAGCCGAAAAGTCCCGACAAGTTGAAAATATATTAATAAATAGAATTTTCGACTATATTTCAGTCACAATTAATTAATATCCAATTAACGTTTCGATCCGGATTTGAATCTTAAACAAAAATAAAAATAATTATTTCAAAATAATATTACAAATATTACTTAAATTTTCAGTATCTAATTGAGCATTATAAGTGAATTTTTATTCGATTTAATATGTAGATAACATTTCCGAAATATTCCTTTTAGAAAAATCTGTTTCATTATCTATTTTAACATTATCCCAATTAATTCTGTGATCGTATTCAAATTTAGTTCTACTGTATAGTCAAGCCTTAAATAAAATCTGGCATACACTTAACTTTTCATCTGATCTGAGCGGCACACATGTAGCTGGAGAAAGGATACTATGGGCTATTATATACATCTAAGAATGAGTACAGTTTCCCACAATATCAACTGTTTATTGCACAAAACCGTATTAACATAATATAGCCTACAAAGATGTACACAGCTTTTATAAGTTTCGACCTTTCAACTATCGTGAGTCTTGTAATAAAATATTATTGTAATAACAATGTTTAGTGCTGCACGAAGAAAAATTAAAACTTTAAATAACTGTGATTAGCATGCGTGCACCATTTACTTCTAAACTACTTGAAAAAGTAATATTGAAACAAATATATTGTAATATTATAACGGACTGTAGATTCGAAGGCGATAACACAATAAGCTTATAAAAAAATCGTACTTTTTCACAGGTACTAATGTAAAAACTAGGTTTCCCGTCCGGCTTCATCCGGTTACCAATTAACTGTCGTATAATCTCGTAATTGTGAAAAATAACTCTAATATTTTAGAGCAGTGATTCCCAAAGTGGTCTATATAGACCCCCAGGGGTCGACGACAACTTGCAAGAGGTCCATGTCAGCAGAAAAAAAAATTGGGGGTCCATGAAATGAAAATGGGAGTCAACGATAAACAAACTGGACATCGTTAACCGAAGAGATTTAAGATTAAATCTAACTAAATTGATGCCAAATGTTGAAAATTTATTATTAAAGCATCAGGTTCATCCCTCACACTAAAAGCATTTATTTTTGCTTAGTTATTTTATGTAACAGAAAGTAAATTTTAATTTGATTCGTTTAATTTGAACCTAATTAATAAATGCATAAAACTAAACATTTCACTACCGTTATAAATTTAAATCGTTCAAAGTGAGTAGCACTATACCGGTTGTCAAAAATACATTTGAAATTAATGAATTTGCAAAAAATCAATATCAGACAAGCAGGGGGTCTACCCAAAACCGAAAAACATGGTAAGTGGTCTACGAGACAAAAAAGTTTGGGGACCTCTGATTTAGAGTGATGATGATTCTGTTTAAATGTTGGAAGTTTAAAGGATGAATCCTGATGGCATAGGATCGATGAACTAAGCAAATACTGAAGGTTTTTTTTATTGCATTTTATTGTCTAACGTTTCTGCAAACTTCTCCGAAAATGGCATAAAGTTTGCCGAAACGTCAGACAATAAAATGCAATAAAAAAAACCTTCCGTATTTGCTTAGTTCATCGATCCTATGCCACCAGGATTCATCCTTTAAACTTCCAATAATCTCGTAACTCGAGCTGTGCTCTTATGCACAGATAACGCGCTTTGTGAAATTGAATCCAAAAAAGCTAAAGGCTATTTGAACTGAGACTTCTTTAGCGATTTATCTGTTTGAAATTTTCTGTAATGTTAAAGGGTAAACGATTCCACAACGGTAATGCAAAATGAAGAACGCGTCAATGAAACGATTTTATAACTCTAAAGAAGTTTCACTTCATATTGTCGTAACCGTATTACAAAACCAGGCTATTGTTTTACACAATCGATACATAATAACTTTAGGCTAATTTTTAAGGTTATGGAGAAACCAAAGCTTGCGTTAAAACGTTGTCATTTACACAGTTTAGCAAATAAATAATATTATTCTTATAGGTTTACATCACCTTTTCCTGAAGTAATAACTTCAAAAAAGGTGTTTTAAGAAAATTAACACCATTCATTATTCGGACGTTTCCATTAAGTTAATATTGAGGTTAAATTAGACAATAAGGAAACGTATTTTCTGTACTTTGCTGGTTTGTAAGACATGCCAAACCGACTGCCGTTCGGAGTAAATGCTCTATTTTATTTTGTGAAGCAGATGGTTGAATACATTATTTCAACCACCATCGTTGATTGGAATGAGTTGGTTATATTTATACAACACATTTGTCAGTACAGGCTATAGTCTGTACAGCATTACAAACGTATAAGTAGTGTTCATGTTAATTATACCGACTGTACTACAAAACTGAACTCCACAGCTGACAAACAAATTATCCAGTGTGAATAAATGTACTGTAACAAAACTGTTCTAGTTCGTGGTGGAAATTATTTATTTACAATAATAAACGTTTAACAAAAAAGTTAAACACACAACGAAAGCGTACTTCTCAAACGAAACAGTAACAATAACGTTAACAGAAACAAAATAACGACAGTTCTAAAATAATAAAATAAAATAAAAGACTAAGTAACAGAGAATATAGAGTCACTAATTATGTACACAAGATATTTACAATACAGGAACACACCAAAGTTTATCTAGTACACTTATTCACACTTGTCTATTAACTATATTCACACGATTATTTACAACACAGAAGCTATTTATGTAAAACCAGATTTATATAATTGCACTCAATGGTTCACACAGCTCATTTATCTTTTATCTTAGCAGCTACTTCTGTATTGCTGTACCGACTGAACAATTTATGTCACACAGATCTGTAATCCACTGTACGTTTGCCACTTGATGTTAACGCGCTTTACTGACTGACTGCCTTGCCAACCACTCCGCTCGCATTTTATAGCTTCGTCCCCCGCTTGGTCGAATGTTCTAGAAGCATCGAGATCCTTCCTTTACATGTATCGCCTTCTTCAGGCAACTTTATGAAGGCCGGGTTTTGACTACCTGCTTTCCATTGTTATTGTTGCGAGAATATTTCACAGAAAGCATAGCCGTCCCAACCGCAAGGTTGATAACCACGATATGAATTTCACATTGTCGTGTGTACACTGAATGTTGAGTAGTATCGTAAGAAGAGTGGGAAAAGCAATCAATAGCGGCGTTTCAGGGGCAATCATAAACGGATATCTGTAGTTTTAATGGTGCGCCTCGACTAGCGACGTACAACTAATTAACCATGTTCGTAGGGTCACCCCTTGTTGGAAAAAAATAGACCTGTCTGATTTGTAACTCGTTTTTGCCTCGAAATGGCGCTACTGTTTTCTCTAAACGATATTGATTAAGGCCTAAATCGACGCTCCGCAGTCTTCTTTTCATAGAGGGGTGCTGTTAAGATAAATATCAGGGCTTGATTTAGCCTAAAGTGTAGCAATATCGTTGTTCGTATGACGTTTCCACGTTTCTATTGCAAACCTCCAGTTTCTGAGTTCTAATCAGAGAACTGGGAAAGTGTCAATTGTATTTTAAATTTGTTGTTAAAAAATAATAAATTAAAGATCAATTTGTGCTTGGCCCAAATACCATGACGGTTGATGTTATAAAATGGCGAAAATCAATAGCGACTTTTATTGGTTGACTCAAAACTATCGAGTACCAATCAATGATGAATATTACATTACATACTTTTCTACTTCTTCCTAGATAAACAAGCGAAGTAATAAAAATTAAACTTTACTTTCAATGATGTATTGCGATAGTACCTATTGAACTGCAGATTTGAGAAAAGAAACGCGTAAGAATTTAATTTGCGGCTTATGACTGCATAAGGTAAGATAAAATATGAATTGCAATGTAATACACTAAAGAATGAAAAGATTTAATATATCTTAAGAGTAGGTATATCTAACAAACCATAACTCGGTGCTGGTTCCTCTATGAGACCTGCAGAGCTACAGAGCAACCAAAACAACCAAAATCTTAGTTACTTCACAATTTTAAAACTAATTATATTTTCCATACTTAACCAATATTTAATGTTACGAAATAGTGTAATAAAGAAAATCATAAAGTTTAACATCCCCAAAACTCGTGTGTCTATGTGGATGACTTTCTTGCGTCCAGACGCTGTTCTGCACTTTGAAGCAGCACATGAAACGTCATATCATCAAATACCCCCAGTGTACATAATGCAACACCTGATCTACAAGTTATAGCGTGTTATGTAGATCGACTTTGAGCTGAATTTACCGTCAGCACATTGGTACAAATAAGCATCTATCACTCTCATACGCTAGAAGTGTTCACTGAATCTATTTCATTCAGTCAACATCTTTGACGGTTTTGAGTCGGCGCTACACTTAGGTACATGTTAACCCCCCTCCTAATTCCTCGCCTGGTTTAAAATGTTCATGCGCCGCCACTGCATTAAATATTCCTTTAATGACCATATTCATTGAACGTAAAAAAGTGGAGTGTATCTACAGTTGCTCTTCTGAAATTTTGTATGCGATTGGATTAGGATAAAACATTATTTTGTGAAACTTTTTTTGACGTTTACACTAACGCCTTCGGTCGGCTTTTTGGGTGAACGTAAAAATATTCAACAAAAAGAGCAAGGAGTATAGTGCAGTGAATATTTATTCTTTGACTAACTTTTCTGTCTGATATTTTTCTTAGTGAATTGAAAATATTCTCATGAATAAATTAGTTCCAAGAATAGTAACTTCTATCTCTAATAGTGTTCGGTAAATATGGGCATAAAAGTAAAAAGCAACATACTGTTTTGAAAATCACCATTATTTTCATTTGCGGAAACTTCCACTAAAAAATACGTTTTAAAAGATAAATAAAAATTATTTATCCTTGAAAGAACAATAACATTGGATCTTCATTTTTTACCTTTTAAGGAAAAATCATATTTGAAATGCAATATTATTTTTCTTTAAAAAAGATAAAAAACGAAAAGAACAGGCTGTATATCGTGTCAAGTCAGCAAGGGCATCTGTTTCCTATATATACCAAGTACGATATCACAGAAGCATCTTAGATTCATATCTCGGTTAGTTAAAACACGCTAGGTAATTAGGTTAGGATATAATATAAAATACGCATGAAGGGATATAGGCGCTCAGCCCCCAGCCCCTCGCAGGACTGTCAGGTGGACAAACGTGAGCGCATATTTACAACGCTGAGTTAGTTACAAGGATGGTTTGCAGTATACTATATCCTGTATAGTAAGCTAACGCTGGGGTAATAATTTAATTCATTCATGTTTGTTTTCAATGGAAAATTCAAAGGATCTTGTTTTTTTGAAGTGAAAACTTCTTTAGCGGCGTTGTACACTTTTTTTGTAATGGGTAAAAAATGTTAAACTCGCGTTAGGAAAAGTAAAAACTGCGGGTGAGACTCTCTAAGTGATAGTAATTGCCAGATACTTTTTATACAACGTTAGACATCTAGCGTTGAAATATCGTACATAAAAATGCAATCTATGATACAAACCAGTTTATTTACAAGTGTTGCCAATAAATAAACAATGCTTCTAAATGCAAAAAATTAAGACGTTTATATTCAAGTTTTCACTTCTGCCGGCACTCCCAGAGTGCAACCCGTCTTTTTTTTGAGAATAATGATGTCGCTTCACATTTCTTATAGAATTTCTAACCTAGAATATTGTAAAATTTGTGTTTGTTGAATTGTCATTTTTTTTTAGACAATTCACAATTTTAATTCGCTGTCCTTCAAACCCGCTTTAAACACGACGGAATCCTAACGAAAAAACGATCGCCATTTGTTCATGTTTTTTAAACACCCTACCGACACATTCAAAATGGAAACACTTTCAATTTTACTACCGCACTTATTAAATTATAAATAAATTTTTTTTGTTGCATTAAAGCCGACGTCGCTCGATATCACAGTTTTAAAATTAAAAGGGTAAATAATTCGTTTAGAAATTGTATCAAAAGAATCTATAGTCTATACTAATGTCAAGTTTGGATATAGAAGGTAATCTCAGAAACTACTCATCCGATTTTCAGAAATGTTTTCGCCAATATTTAGAATGGACCTTAAGGATGAACATAGGCTATATATTATCGCGTTAAAATAAAAACGTGTTTCGTGGAAACCAATTTTGCAACGTAAGTCAACGAAAAAACGGTGACAACCGACAAATTCGAGCGAAGCCGGATCGGGCCGCTAGAATATTATATTATTGCAGAAAATTATAGCCATTATATAGCGCCTAAAAAAAAGATAAATAAATAAAACGTAATTAATGGAAAAAACGACAAACATTTAACAAAAAAATTAAAATAAGCGACACCGGGCAATATATAGTTCTACAATATTTTTCAAATGCATTTTGGCTACTAGATCGATAGTTGGTCGATGGTTCTGGGAACGGAAAGCGAAAATAAACGCAGTTTGTTCTGTCACAGAAATAACATTTTATAACCAGTTATTTTTTTCATTGCAGTCATTAAACTGAACTGTGTGAAATTAAAAACGTAATTATAAAACTGGCTGAGCCGACTGACAACAGCAATTACCATCAGTGTAACGTCTCTGAAAATGAAAGACAAAAACTTATTCAAATTAATAGCAATAATGAAGTATTCGCTGCAAAAATTATTTTTCATTATCAATTAAACCAATTATATAACAAAGTAGGTACATGTCCGGAAGGAATCGTTTCTATATTATAATTTATCTGACCCGAGCGGGGTGGAGTAGCGATGAGAGCACTAGACTCGCATTCGGGAGGTCCGAGTTCGAATCCCGGCGAGGGTAGATTGGCTGGGACTTTTTCCCACTGCCTCTCGCCGGGAAACGATAATTCCTGTACCAGCCGTCTTGTTGCGGTTTGCCATTGTTTCCCTCAACAATTCCAGATAAATATCGAGGTGGTTCCTTATTCAAGGCCATAGCCGATTACCTGTCAAACTCCTATTCTCAAAATTTACCTACCTTATCCTAATTTCCTAAAAATTCCTTCATGCTATTAATTAAGTTGAAGTTTAAAAATTGTAGAAAATAACGGGAAGTGTGGTAGAAAAAAAATAGTAATGGTGCGAATAGCGTCTGTTATGACATAAAGTCAAGAAACGGACGTTAAACGCATTATTATTTTTATTATTATTATTATTATTATCTGAAATTTTTGAGGGAACATTGGGAAACTTAAACAAGATAATAGGTGGAGCGGCAGGCGTAATTTTTGAAGCTTACTTCTGACAGGATGAAATTTTCAGGGAAGATAGTATAATGACAATGAGGAAGCGTCAGGGCTGCGTAGTGAAATCCGGGTCCCATAGCCGGAAGGAACTCACTTCCGGTGCAAAATACACAAAAATACACCGCCGGGATATGAACCGCCAGTATCTTCCAAATGTGAATCTAGTGCTGGGACCACTATTCCACTCACTCCATAGATAATAATCGGTGGCTACATTGTCTTTAACACTCCCAAAATAATCCACGTAAAATAATTTATTTCAACTTTATAATTTTCGATAGTGATCACACAAAAATTCAGAAACGTGTTCCTAATTTCAGTATAAATTAACAATTTAAGCATCTGTTTGATAAGAACATTTTCATAAACACTCATTAAATAATACTTTAAATCAGAAATAAACTTTATGACTCGAGATAACTTTGTCTAAAAAATGTTTCAAATAAAAATAATATAAACCAGTCATCTTAAAAATATGCTGAAACAAAAAACGAATTAACACAAGCACATTACCTATAGTCCAAGCTGTGACCGGAAAACGCCATTAAAATAATATTATTGAAAGGAACAGATAATATGATGAAACACATCAATTCGGTGTACACATTTCAATTTTGTTCTTTCATTTTTTGTTATAGAAAGGTATAAATTATTTACAATTATCATCGTCTATCATTCAAAAAATTTCTTATGTGCCCGGAAACCTGTACATAGAAGATTTATCCATTTGAAGAGAGGTGTATCACGTATGCAAAAAGATGCATAGCAGGCCATTATAATTACTGATACTTCTCTTTAATAATATGTAATAAGTAATATTGAGCCACAGTCAATATACTGACATCAAAGAATGATAGTATATTGTGCGACTAGTGAGAGAAGGAGATTCCATGAGCGTGAAATTTGCCGCACGAGCGTAGCGAGTGCGGTAACACGCACGCGAGTGGAATATTCTCCTTCGATCAATGGTCGCACATAATATTTTATTCAACTAGCACGAGTAATATGTAATCGGGGCCCTGATAAAAGAGGGAAAAATAATAAATCACTTCATTGATTGACGTACTCATCGCCCGCGATGCACACAAGATGGCCCTGACTTTCACTGAATTACGATGCTGTTTTCATATATACAATACCGCCTACCACGTTCCTATTGGTCCAGAAGCAGTGCAGTTTTTTTTCATTATTTAACTGCAGAAAATTCATTATCTCACGGTACGGCTTATTATTAGCACTCTACGCGTCAACATGAAGTAATTTATTATTTCTCCCGAATCTAGCAGGGCCCCGAAATTACATATTACTCACGCGTGTTGAATAAAAAAATTTAATTATCTGTTAAATTCATTTACAAAGTTTTAGTAGTGTTGTACGGTAGACTTTTGTATGCTCAGAGTTTGGACTAATACCGGTTTCTTTTTTTTTTTTGGAGTTTCATTCATATGGAGACGTGACAATGATCTTTAAATTAGGTACCTATCTTAAATAGCAGAGATATTTCCTATACTTAAATAGTTATAACAAAAACAGCTTGTTAACATCTCGAAGACACCACGAATAATCACAGCTCGGCCCCTCGATCAATCTCAACGACTTCTTTACAGATGTAATCAATCTTAGGTGGGTTCGGACAATACGGGGGCCACTCGTCGTTTTTTTAAGCACAGAACACTCGTCACTATAATTTGGCAACATACATTTTTTACAATTTAAAACCTGCAGATCGCAAACTCTCTCTATTATAGTTAAAGCTGTATAAAAGCTCATACAAAAATTCTAGTGTATTTTTTTTATTATTTTTTACCTCGAGTATCTACTTGAAAACATTTATATAGAGAAGTATCAATTACTTACAAATATAATCGCCCACCTTGCACTTATTTTTGTATATCTGGATGATCCCAATTTGAACATTTATTCCTTTGGGAAGAGGTCTGCTAAGTATGCAAAAAAAAATACCAGGAATTGGCGACGATAATTGTAAATAATTGATACTTCTCAAAAATCTATATTTTCATCAAGTAAAGTGCTGCCCAGTAGATGTGAGATTGAGACAAAAAAATATTATTTAACAAAATTCGAATTAATCATCGATTTGTTGTTTTTCGTCGTATTGTCTGTTAAATTAATTAATAACATTTTAGTAGTGCTATCCAGTAAACTGTTGTACGGTAATTTCTTGAACTACTTAGTTCTTTTGAAAAGAAGTTCTCGAAAGACCAAAAATTAAGAGTTGCCGAAAATATACCATAGTATAGCCATATTTTAAAAATTTCTCTTTTTTTTCTTTTAACATTCGCAGTTCTTATAGACCGAAAGTTACTGAACTTTTTGGAAGCTGATTTAGGCATGAAAGTGACATATTTTATAATGTAGTTTACCCAGTGGAAACAACGATAATGACTAAAGTTGTAATAAATTATTCAAAAAAAAAGTTGACAGCAACAAAGCGTTTCCATTCTTTAAGTCTGCCATAAGACGCCCCTCCCCCCATTAATCAAACCCTCATCCGAAAACTAGTAAAAGTAATAATTGGATTTTCAATTAAATTATTTTAAAAAAAATGATAAATCAAGAATTTGATATGGTAATAGATCCTAATAACCTTAAGTGTCGGTGACCCTAAAAATAATAGTTTAAAGAAAATAGTGAAATATATATTGGTACCCCTCGTATAATAAAATACTAACTAGAAAAAGTGGCTATTGGTAATGGTTGCGATAGGTTAACAGTCTCTTATATGAGTAGAAGAGAACATAAATAAAAAATAATAATAAAACGTTCTTTTTAACTAGAAGATAAAATAAACGTTAAGAGATGTTATAACTCCGCCCACTGGTCCAGACAGCATCCATAAACATCTGTTAAACAGGTTCTCAACAACCAATCGCCATGGAGCAATTCATAAACAAATACGCCTACATAAGTTAAATTACATTTGTTTCAACAACAGTGGCATATCATGTATGTTTGTGTGTGTGTGCCTGTTTGTGCGCTGATGACGCTTAAGAATGCACTTGTATACCTAACGTGGAAGGAAATATCAGGGCCGGATCTCTCACCCCCAGGATAGCACGATGTAGAATATTTCAGTCCAATCTTATCTACGAATGATTTAAATTTGTGGACTCGTTTCTGAGAAGTGTGAAGAATTGTTGCAACGATTGTGGTTAGTAAATATTTCAGATGCTTTAAAGTCGAAATTGTTACACACAATAAACATGGGTAAAGTACCTAGTTACTATGTGATCCCAGTGACTGTTATTCCAGTTACACAAAAATCACAGCGTAAAATCATCGTCACTTTGTCACGTTGATCCCGACCGAGCAAACACTCGGTCGGACGTTACAGGTTGGCTACTCGGTTGGAGCGACCGTCGTGATTGCGGTGACATGGAACCACATACGTTATTTTGGAACGCAGTTACCTCTTGTCAGATCACAGTGATCATTTTAGACGGCTGGTCACTGAAGTTATTTATTCGCCAACTCTAACACACAATTGAAATGAGACACATAATATGATCGCAGATATTAAACGATAGACACCGATATTGTAGCTGTCTGAGAACGGTCACAGAACCGTCACCGTGTTTTTGAGCTACAGCGCAAGACTGTGACGGTACTGTTACCGTTCTCAGACAGCTTGGAACAGAGCTTATGTATATGCAGAACTTGAGAATAACTGAACGCGTAGCGACGTCTTTATTTATATATATGGTGTTTCAATGCCCCCGATATTACAAGCCCCCAGTACCAGGTTCTAATCCGAAAACTGGTGAACGTATCAATTTAGTGAAATAACAAATTGAAAATGTGGATTGGAAATATTACCTATATATAATAAAGGAAAAAATGTGGTACCGATTTGAGTGTGTTAACTCGCACACATTGTAATGAAACATGCATCGTTCTCTTTGTTTTAATGAGGGAAAGTGTACAATATATGTTTCATCACGATGTGCACGAATTTAATACAGGTAAATCGAATCAGAAGAAATCCGTATAATGACAAAAGAACCTCAATAACGTTCAAACTTAAAAATTTAATCAATTACGGTCGAATTTCGGCCACTTGGCGATCGCGAGTATTAATAAAAATATTAGTTTTGATTGATAATGCAACTTGATTATGAATGAAAAATTATACCCAAATATGAAAAGAGACTTGTGAAAAAAAAAATTGCTTTTGTGGTAACTCTGTGTATAAATAACAGTATATTTCAAAGCTTTCATACTCCATTTAATGTGTTCAAAAACAGTTGAATGCAGACATAGGAACAATAAAATTGAATAGTCTTTTGTGAAAACAACAATGTGATGGTTTTAATTTTTACTGCACTTCTATAAAAAAATGCTATAAAAGATAGTGAAAAACAACGTGTTTAGTGCTGAAGAACAATATTAAATAGCGCTTAAAATTTAATTCCTTAATTTTCCAGAAGCTATTTTATTCTACTGCTTGGATGTTTACGCGACAATAGAGCCAAAGTATTAGTCTAAGATCCCGATTTAGCTCGATCTTCACTCATCGAGTTTTCTAATGAAATTTGAATTTTGATAATATAACGTAGGTATATTAATAAAGATACATGATTTACTTGTCATTCAATACAGAAAACCCTATAAATACTAATTCGAAGGTGCCTGTCTGCCAGGTTTTATGCCAGGAATCAAAATGTCGACCAAACTTTGGCATTTTAAATACATATTATACTTTCGATTGGTAATAAAATCTGAAAACTCGATAATTGCATTTCAGAAATAAAATTAACAACTTTAATTTTTTATTAAAAATAGCTGTGCCAGGAAATTGAATGGCAGCCAAATCAATTTTTCTTTATTAATACATGATATATTATCAAAATTCAAATTTCATTAGAAAACTCGATGAGTGAAGATCGAGTCAAATCGGGATCTTGTACTATATAGCCGAGATTGTTTTTATGACGTTACCACGGTTTTTCTATACATGGTCAATCGACACTGCAGTTCGCGGATCAGATGGACTTGTAACAAAGAAGTCATGGAAACTTTTTAACCGTGTTGATTTTGCTTAGACACATTTGTTTACAAATTATATTGATAATATTTTGACATTTAATAAAAAATTTAAATATATATTTATTTAAAAAATGTTGCACTAGCGCATGAAAAATTATACTTAATAAACCGAAAAATGTTGTGCTTCTTCTTAAACTGAAGGTCTGTATACATTAAAAATAATCATTTCAACGTGTACTAATTAAACATCAAAAACAGAAATTAACAATCAACCATTATGTAATGTTAATTTGTTATTTTATGCACTGATATTCATCAAGCTATCACCAACTATTAAACAATTATTGTATTTGATGATAATTCAATTCGTTAGATCAATATCAAATAACTTCCTTTTCTTATTTAAAATGCTTTTATTTGTATAAAAACTCGAGTAAGCTAATTAATATGACTGGCGCATCACACAAACAGGGAGCACAATGTACTACAATTACTTAATAGTATTCAACAAAATTTAAGGAACTTTTCCAAATTTGTTCTAATCGACTCACAGGCAAATGTATCGACGACTCTTATTCTCCCTTCTTTTATGCTCAACGTGGTAGTGATCTATGCTCGATCGTAGTTCGCTCTTCTGTGATTGGTCGTTGCCCTCAGAGGAGCGAACTACGACCGAGCAGAAGACACAATTACGTTGAGCATAAATGAAGAGAGAACAACAGTCGCCTGTGAGTCGCCTAGAATGACACTTCGCCCATTGCCTCATCGTATTTGATAATGTCTACCGCAGTTGTAGACGCAACGACAGGTAAAAATACCAATGGACCACGGCTTGCAAGCCCAAAAAACAAGAAGATTTGGAACAGCATCGGCCGTGAAAACCTACGCATTTGGATACTCTTGTCTTGTCTTCCCGATATCGGGATAATGATTTTCATTTGAAAAACAAACTAAACCTTATTTTTTGTTGATGAATATACATTATACGTATTATAATTTAATAACACACGTTCAGGTAGGACGAAAAGAAACTCATTCATTTACACACCATATTGAAAATTCGTTAAAAGTCATTTGAACACAACACAATATATGAACGATCTGCATACAAATTGTTCAAAAATGTGCAATGTTGTTAAAAAAATTATTTATATAATGTTTAGACATCTCTGGCAAATTAAAATATTTTTTAAATCTTTTGATTTCACATATTGATATTCAGCATCGATCTGGCCTCAGGTAATACCGGGACTTTTTCCGGTGGGCCGCCGGTCCAGTCCGGCCGGATTTTTTTCTTCTTAATTACTGCACAGTCCCATAGAGGCGTTTGACAATTTCCACGGTAATTTTTCTAGATCCCAGACCGATCTTGTTGTTAATTTCAAGTTTTAATATTTTAGATATGAGACTATTCAAGTATTACGTAAGCACTAAGGGGGGAGGGTATCTTTGCTTAGCTTATTTTTGATAACATGAAAGACGGGTGGTCTACATGCTGATTACGTCAGCAACAATTACTTGAAAACGTGAACAGAGTTAAAAAAATATAAACCAATGTTCACGTAAGCATGGGGGGGGGGTAAGAGCTTTGCTTACTTTTGCTGACAAGAGAGGTCGAAATTAATAAAATTCTGCTTACATAATACTTGAATGGCCCCTATACTCTAATCCCATAAATATGTTGAATATAGATTTAATATCAATTTACTTCACCTATAGGAAAAAACCGATAAATTAATATTGAAAGGCATGCATCTTATTTAATCAATAAAATTTCAGTTTTCTTAGAGATTTTGAAATGAACAGAAAATTGAAAGTTGAAGAAGGAGGTAGGGGAGATATAAACGCGCGCGAGAACAAGAAAATTAAGAATTCAAAAACGGGTCAAGAAAAATTAAACATAATTCATTCAAAAGAGAAAGGAAAAAAAGTTAATCAAAATAATAAAACAAAAGCACAGAACAATGAAAGACAAAATTTTCAAAATAAAAAATCAAGAATCCCTGAAAAAATAAAAAACTCAGTGGAAAAAGGATGTCAGTTTGATCCAAATGTCGTGAAAGTTGTGTTACGTGGCACAACTGAATCTGATTCAATTGTAAATAAGTTGAATATTAAAAAAAATATCTCAGGAAAAAATATTTCTGTTCAAACTATGACTCCGGTAAAATCCGATGAAAGACCGAAACAGTTAAATACTAAATCCACTTCGACTGAAAGAGGCACATATTCTAACCTAAAAGGTAAAGGCTTCCAGAATAAAACTAATATTACAAAATCTGAGGAGCCGAAGAGACGTGCAACAGAGAAACCCGAAATTAAAGTTGAACGAAAACTAGAAGATAAAACAACGCATCCTGTACGACAAAAACTGGGGGAGAAAACTGAACAGAATGTTAGAAAACAAGACGAAAAAGAAAAGCATTTTCAACAAACGAAATCTGAAGTCAAAGGAAACAGACTGTATCAGAATTTAAGTGCACAAATAAATGTAGACAAAGTCAATAGACAGAAAAAAACTGGAGCCAAATTACAATCTGTAGACGAATATAAAAAATTCGAGCAGAGTATATCCCATTTAACACCCGATCTGAAAAAAAGATTGCTAACTTTATTGGATCCTGAATGGGGAAAAAAAGCATCTGAAAAAGAAAAAGGAGATACGAACATACTAATTGAAAAAGGGAAACGACTTGAACAAACACCGAGGGAACAAAAGAAACAAGTAGTAGAAAGGGGCAAACTTTTAGAAAAAAGCGCTAGTAAGAAAATTGCAGATGAAAAGGATAAACAGATTGTAAAAAAAACACAATCTATTGACAAGCAAGACACCAAAAAAATGAAATCTCAAACCGCTGTTGGAACAATTGAACACAATAAAGAAAACGGAAAAACCATGCATCGAAGCTTTTTAAATAGTTTTTTTGTATAAATGGAAGTAGTAAAACTGATCGTTTTTCAAGTTCAATTGAAAATAAATTTTTAAATTATACATTTTCTTGTAATTGTCTTTTTATTAATCATCAGAGCAAAATATACATATGTTTCAACTAAAATTTTTATTTTATTACTACCTTTTTATAAATCAGTTTTGGACTAAAAGTGAGTAAGAGACCACGCACACCGGTCAAGCATAAACCTACACGGTCAGCACAGCACAAACTTACAAGATTATACATCAACATAAACCTTCACATACCAGCAAATTTGGTGCAGGTTTTCAAGCACACCAGGACCAGATCGGTATTGCAGGCGACCTACTGTGCGATCGGCGAAAGAAGACCGGTGGGGAAAGGGCAAGAAGTCGCTGATGTGTTCCCAAATTATCGGAATTCATAGGCGGCGCATAGCAAGGCATGCAAACAATGTATAGCTTTAAATTTTAAGGCATTATTTTGAGCCTCTAACTCGCATATTTTAATTACATTCGCTATGACCTCCCTAGCGCCACTTCTAACTGTTTTTCCATTTTTACTTTCCATTTTGATGATATTCAGACAACACCCCTCAACTTAGTCCGTGAACGCACACCTATGTACTGTCTGGTGTATGATTTTTTTTGTGCTGTTAGCAAGTGTCGCTGTATAGTTGTACAGCTATGGCAATAGTACAATTATCGCGATACGACAATTGTGAATCGTTTGGTCGACTGGACTCCCTTATTGCATAGAAGCGGTTCCAGGATCATTACCTTTTACTAATATAAAATACATGTGCGCTCTTCTGCAATAAGGTCATAGGACTACATTCCATAGACCGGTCTTCTTTTAAAAATCCAACAGTACTGGGCGTCGATGTTGGCTAATAGTGTGCTCTCCTCCGTTAAATAACGTGGATACTTCATGAACAATCTTTATTGCTGCATGCTGTGCTGGTCGTGCAGGTTTATGCTTGACAAATGTGCTCGCATTTTTTATCAAATAAATACGTTCAACTATTATAATTTTTCCAAGCACTCGGTATACATTGTTAGTGCGATAGTATCTTAATTATGAGTAAAACTGTATAATATAATCTAGCAATCTTTTGCAGTGAAACAACTATAAGCATTTAGTGAATTAAGGTCTATTATCGTCTACTTTAGCTATTCGAGCATGGCGTGTGAAATAGCAATCTATTTTCTAACTGTCTAACTCTTCACATTGTACATATGTAAAATCTAACTATTAACTCCAGTTTCCAATGTGTCGATGTTCTTTATTTATAAGTCGAAAGCTCACTAAAATGATTCAGCAGCAAGGTACGCAATATCGAACTAGTCAGCTCGAAGTCCACTTGAACAATATTGCTATTAATAATCGAGCGGGGTGGCGTAGCGATGAGAGCACAAGACTCGCATTCGGGAGGTACCGGGTTCAAATCCCGGCGAGGGCAGATGTGGCTAGAACTTTTTCCTACTGCCTCTCGCCGAGAAACGGTAATTCCTGTACCGGCCATCTTGTTGAGGTTTTCCCTCAACAATTCCAGATAAGTATCGAGATGGTTCCTTATTCAAGGCCATGGCCGATTACCTGTCAAATTCCTATGCTCAAAATTTGCCTACCTTATCCTAATTTCCTAGCTAAATAGCCCATTGCTATTAATTAAGTTCAAAAATTGCAGAAAATAACGAGAAGTGTGGTAGAAAAAAAATAGTAATTGTGCTAATGACGTCTGTTATGACATAAAGTCAAGAAACGGACGTTAAACGCATTATTATTATTATTTATTATTATTATTATTTTTGCTAATAATATAGATAGATATATTTATTTGGTCGGTACAAATGTACATAAATAGCGTCAACAAAAAATAATTATAAAAACTCGTCCAACTTGTGGTGAAGTTTAGTTAACAAGTTTTTTTTTTATTTTTCCTAAGCTGTTGTTTGGAATTTGCAACGGTGATTTCAGTAGGTATGTATTGTGTATTCTTATCATAGCGTTGCGGACACCTTTGTGAGTCTGCTAGTGTACAATTAGTAATTTTAAAATTATTTTTATTTCTTGTTGTATAGTGTTTATTATGATTTTCATAGAACAAAGATGGATTGTTTTGTAAAAAAATTGCACAATTTAGAGCATAAATAAATACATTTTCACAATGTTCTCTAGGTGCCACACCCGCTATGATACGAATACACTTTTTTTATATAAGAATTTTTTTTTCTGCCCATGCCGAATGGCTCCATAAAATTATTCCATATTGAATGATAGATTGGAAATATGCATATATACTTTTAAGTTCTAACGACTATTTTTTAAGAATAACGAACATATCAGAGGATCGAAATAGTTTATCAATTCAGATGTTTGATGGTGTCGAACACAATTACACATTAACCTTAAATAGTCAGAATTTTATCAATTTGGTCTGGCCATCAAACGTCTATAATAATCTACACTATCATCCGAAAACGCAAATAACGGTTTTGAAAAACTTTCAGAAATTCCTTGAAAAAACCAAAGAAGTGAAATTCTTCAAAAAACCTAAATACGGTTTCTAAAATTTAATATTTAAAAAAACAAGGTTTGGGAATTTTTTTAAAAAAGCAGCAAGATTTACGAAATCCTCCTAAAAGTATATTTCAAATTATTTCGTGATTTTATAATTATTATAAATGTCAGTTGGACTTATTAATTTTTTTGTACGCTTTATTGGCCTATTCAAAATTAAATAATTACTCAGGATTAACACTGTAAATACAATAATAAATTTCCTGCTTTTAGAAACAATTTTGCTCGGATAATTAGCTAAGTATTTTTTTAAACATGAATTTACTGCAATATAAAACAATGAATATGCTTTCTCACACAAATCGTCTTCAAAGTGTATTGTATTACAAAAACACAACGAAAATAAACACTGTATACAGAGTGACGCTAGGAAATTATTTTTGACACGCGACCTTTGCGCCCCTCGTGTTTTTTTTTAATTCTGGTTCAGTTAAAACCTTAGTGCCATATGTTAAACTGACATTTTAATAAGGATTAATTGTTGAATAAAATGGAAAAGAAACTATCAAATCGGAAGTGCTGTGTTGTTGATTGTAAAAATAAACCAACTAAAAATCCAGAATTACAATTCCACCGTTTTCCTGGATTTTCTTATCAATTAGAGAGAAAAAAATGAATTCAAGGGTAATTAAATTTTATTTTTACGTCTGTAATCATTATTAAATACATAAAAAAATATCATAATTGTTATTTTGTTAACAAAAATAAGATTTAAAAAATCTTGAAATTAAAATAGTTTTTTACTGGCATTGTCTGTTATAGTTAAGAATAAAGCTGGTTTCCATGAGTTCGTAAGTTTTGACTGAACCAGATATTAAAAAATCAAACACGAGATGGCTCAAAGGTTGCGTCATAGATACTTTCCTAGCGTATATGACAATATAACTGCAAAATACTAATTCGAAGGTGCCTGTCTATACCTGGTTTTAGCCAGGAATCAAAATGTCGACCAAACTTTGGCATTTTATATACATAATTTACTTTCGATTGGTAATAAATTTATCTGGAAACTCGATAACCACATATCAGAAATAAAATTAACAACTTTATTTTTTTATTGAAAATAGCTGTGCTAAGAAATTGAATGGCAACCAAATCAATTTTCCTTTATTAAGCCAAATCGGGATCTTGTACTATGATGGCTTTAGCTGTTGAGCGTTATAATCTACAATCTATTCATCTATCGATCTATCTATAAGTTGTGAGTTTGATTTAAATAGATGAATCTATGGTCACAGGTTGGTAGAACAGTTTGTATATTGTGTTTATAATGCAGTGTTATTTAAGATGTAACAAGTCGTGTTATTACAACGTAACAAAACTTAAATTCATGTTTATGTTAGATATGCAGGAAAGATATCCGCCAGTTAGTTATTCTATCTGCCAGTTTATATGTCAATTTAATTTAATTTTTCTCTAAAATATGTACTTTAAAAGCTAATGCTGTAACTTATCTTCAATCTAGCATTGTTAATTTTCGTATGCTAGTTCGCCTTAGTGAAACTATTAAGTTGAGTTATTGTTTAATAATTAATTAAACAGGAAATAGAATGAATGGATTCACCTGTTCGAATACTTCCATTGGAGCTTCGGACAAGGCCGAGGCTTGATTGGTCTCATCTCAATGATATTTTTTCGGTATCGACTCTTGCCTATGACGTTTTAACTTTTTTATGTAAGAACTAGAGGACCTGTGCGAATTAATCGCACTAAATAAGTATAATAATGATCACTTTACAAAATTATTTTTTAAATATGATTGCAGGTATTCAATTCGTTTCTAATTTTGCACACTGCTTATATTTTATAACGTTCTTCTTTTTGTTGTATTACAATATGAAGCTCAGATGACAGATCGAAGAAATATTTTACTAAAATTGTCATATGGAGGCGCAAATAGCAAAAGCATTGAGCTAAGCCGTCAGATGGAATCATGCAGCATTGCTGTGACGTTGTTCAGCGTTGCTCGCTGTTTCAAAATTAAAGCCGTCAGATGGCAGACGTTGTTTAGCGTTGCTGTATTTTAATTAATTTACAAAAACAAAAGCAATAATAAATTTTTTAGTTGTCGATGTCAGTAGAGCAAGCAATTATCTGTAAAATGATATATAATTTATGTGGAGAAATTGTGAGGTTTTTTCTAAAAAGGGAGGCAAACATCTTAAACCTTATAGCGTATTAATATATATGATGATTATGACTCTTAAAGAACCAAATAAATATGATACCCGCAACACAAAGATTACTCTTAAACATAAAATAGCCTTCTTTGAGAAATCAGTCTCTTATACAGGACTCGGAATGTTTCACTCCTTACTGCAAGAAATAAAATGTCTCAAAGGCAATCAGTTTAAAAAAAAGTTTTAGGATCTCAGATATATTTTGATTTTTTCTTCTAATTGTTTTGACGACTATATCCATACTTGGCTCTACAAATAAAGAACTATTCTATTCTATTAGTTAAGGAACTGACGCGCAAAAAACCCATGTCGTCCCAACTGTCTGCCGCTATTTAAGTAATCTAGACCATTTTTTTATATGATATATACGCGGAATCTGGACCCATTTCAAGATAAGGGGGATGACAAATTTCAAAGATGGAAAAAAATGGTTAAAATTTAAAAAAACATGTCTGCCGGTTCGTATTCTATTTTTTTTTTTTGGCTGAAGTTTTCCAATAAGAGGTGTTATTTTGATATTCAAAGGAAAATGCCATTTTTTGAGATAAATGATCGGATGTTTATTTCATTATAAAGAGGAATGTATGCCGTTAATAATGGAAAATAACATCAGCCAAATGACCACCACGACCACGCCTACAGGACCATATTCTTTTCATGAAATTTTCCATAACCAAATCGCAAAGTGGCTGCCCTATGTCCTCGATAGCCTCACGAATTCCATCTTTGAGGTCTTGAATCGACGCTGGGCTGTTGGCGTAGACTTCTCTTTCACGTGGCCCCAAAGGAAGAAGTCGCAAGGTGTTAAATCACAAGATCTCGGTGGCCAATTGTGATCACCTCTTCGAGAGATAACACGGTCCGGAAACTTTTCCCGTAAAAGATCAATAGTTTCGTTGCTTGTGTGGCACGTAGCGCCGTCTTGTTGAAAGTAAACGTTGTCCAGATCAATACCATCCAATTCCGGTCATAAAAAATCATTAATCATCTCTCGATAGCGCAATCCATTCACCTGGGTTTTCTTCAACACTTTCGGCTACAGTAGCAATATTCTCGGCTGTTCTTGAGCGACGTGCACGGGTTTTATTCTTCACATCACTAACTTGTCCCAACAGCTCGAATTTTTCCACCAATTTCTGTATTGCGGTCCGACAAGCTGCTTCACGACGACCCAAAAATGTTCGAGTTTTACGAACCGTCTCTGCCAAATTTTCACCATTTTTATAGTAAATTTTAATAATATCAATGCATTGTTGAAGCGTGTATCGTTCCATTTTTATTAATGGCGTAGTTTCTACTTGTCAAATGTCAAAAAATGACATCTCCAAAAGTGACATCTACCGAAATAGCGGGCTATTTAAAATAACACCTCTTATTGGAAAACCCTTTAGTTTAGACAGACTCTTTAAGTATACTATCAAAGAATTTTTTTTTGCAACAAATAATTTGTTTCATCGAATTTTGTCAAATAATTGGAAACTTACGCAGTGCTCCAATGTAGATCTACATATATAGGTAATAGTTAAAGTACTTAAAAAATTTTTGGAACTCACTTCAAGAAAATGATACTTTTTCATCTGCAATTGGTTACATATCATTTGCTTGTCCCAGTCAAAAGTTACAGCCATTTTCGTACAGCGCTCGCGCTCCCACAAGCCTATTGCTATCTGAGCAGGCGATCGACGCGTATCAATATGTGATCTTAGTAAACAAATTTCTGCTCACTTGAATTTCATGTGAAAAATACATGTTACACATGTTTTCTTCGTAAAATTCTCCATCCTTTCCAATGGCGATATTCATATTTTTCTAAAAATGAGTCAGGAAGGAGATATTATCAAAAAACTGTTTTTAAGCGCCATTTTTCCAATATAGCGACGCGAGCAGCAAAGATACGAGGTGGCAAAGTAGAAATTCGGAAAGAGCACATCGCAAACTAAAAATCAACAATTTTCAAAACTCCCGGAAAACTTTCCAAGTAACCTCTATTATCGGCACCAAATGACTGTACTAACTGAGTATAGGACGGGTTATTCAGTCGATTTTTTTTTCTTCAGTTATTCAGGAATAAATCAAAATGTAGTATCCTTTTTATTAGCAATAAATCATCCGTAAAGAAAATAAATTGATATAAAAATGTAATGAACAAAATCCTCCTTTCGTGTTAAATCTGTTTCCAATAAATTTCTTATAAAACTTATATTTTCCCATCGTCTGTGTTTATAATGTTATAAAAAACTTTTATAATAAACCCCTTCTTTAAACAGATACTTAATATCCTTTCATACATAAAAAACCGCATCAGAAACAATAAAAATCACTCATAAGGTGCAGGAAGACATTATACGGGCGTTCAGGGCGACACAGTGGTGTGCGAGTTATTTTTAAATACGATACATTCATTGGCAAATATCCCCCTTTATGTGCTTTAAAATTTTTATACAAATTATACAAAAATTATATTTAAACTCTAAAATTAAAAATGTATTGTTATTTTTAAAGTTTCAAATTTATATATTTTATAAATTTAATAATTAGAAATGTCTTTCAATATGAAAAAACAAAACGCCTTAAAAACCTCGCACACTATACCTGCACGAATCAGAAAAGCCTGTTCGTAAGGGTATTCGGGCTATTTAGAATATAAACGCACATTAGAACAGTACCTGCAACCAGAAACCAGCAATTTGACTTATTTTTTACTTGTAAATCCCGGCAATAGAAGCCACAATAAATGCAATTATAACGTATAGTAACGACAGCAAATTAAATCGAAAGAATTACATTAATTGCTAAACCGATTATAATGGGGAGTTTACTTCCAAAGATCGCCCCTTGATGGTAACTCATTCAGCATGAAATTGTCAAGTTCGAAACTACAATTAAACATAAAAATTAACATTAAAAATTACAGGAGGAAGCATAAAACAATAATCATTAAGGATGCTTGAAAACAAGGGAATTCTTTTTTTTTAATTATTTTTATTCTAAGAAAACAATTCTAGAAATAAAAATAATAATGATTAACGTCCGTTCCTCGATTTTGTCATAACAGACGCTATTCGCACCATTACTATTTTTCATCTATCACACTTCCCGTTATTTTTAACATTTTTTAAACTTCCATTTAATAGTAATGGGCGAATGAAGGAACTAGAAATAAAAATCCCCATTATGAACGTCACTGTACCTTCACGAACACTTTCTGTACCGTAAGCAGAAGAGTCCGGGCGTGGGAATTTGTGACGGCCGGCGATCGAGCCAGCCATGACCGTCAGCGACGGACCCGACCTACGGGAAATTAAAACAGTCGGTTTTTTAACCCGGTAATCATCACTATTTAATTAATAAAATAATTGTAAATGCACAATAATAATATAAGCAACTAACTTTGAAACGAATAAATGTTCATCTTTTTTAAAGATTTTCTTAAAATAATATTTATTTCCGAATTAAAAATAACGTTTTTATAAGTTATACAGAGTCCCTATATACATTAAGATTCTAAAAGCATATAATGACTGCAATAAGCTTTTGCAAGATCGATTCATGAGATTGAAAATGTACGGAACGTGTCAATGAACGTATATGTTACAGTCAATATCCGGAATCCGGGCAATGTCGACAATGCCCGAGCCACATCGGGCAATGTCCGAAATCGGACAAGGTTAAAAAAATAGACTTTTTATAAACATGAAACGCTGGCATTTGATTGTATCTTTATCATGATAAGTTATCATTAACGATTTATGGAATTTTTATCACTGATATCAGCTATTGAAGAATATAATTTTCAGCTTTCTATTACAATTATTAATGATTGAAAAAACATATAATTTATTTTCATACATTTTATTTATTTTAATGAATGAAAAAATACAAAAAGGCATTACTAATACATAAAAATAATTAAATTTTTTTGTATTTTTTTATTCATTAAAATAAATAAAAAATGTGTGGAAATAAATTATACGTGGTTTCAATCATCAATAATTGCAGCAGAAAGCTGAAAAATATATTCTTCAATAGTTGATATCAGTGATAAAAATTCCATAAAGGGTTAATGATAACTTATCATGATAAAGATACAATCAAATGTCAGCGTTTCATGTTTATAAAAAATCTATTTTTTGGACCTTGTCCGATTTAGGACATTGCCCGATGTGGCTCGGGCATTGTCGACATTGCCCGGATTTCAGACATTGACCGTAACATATTATATACCCTATACTATAAAAACCGACTGTAGAACATTAAGCTAAAGTGGCGGCGGAGTTAAACAGTTGCCTCGTAACCTAAAAGTCGTAGATTCTGTCCCGGCGGTCTGTGCCATGATTATTATTTTTTGCAATTATAACAGTTTTATTTCTGTAGTGTGTAGTGTAAAATACACCGTCTCCTTTTTGTACGTGATTCACCAGTAATAGTTATTTTACTTCAATGTTATATTGAATCATATCTGAACACGAACGATGTTAAAACACAAAAGAATTAAACATGACTCGAGCCATTAATTTTAAATAACATTTTAAACAATGTGACAAATCTTATGTTCTGAACACAAACCTACCCTATAATATTTCACTGTGTTGTTAACATTCCTTAGCATTTACAAAATCTGTTACGTCACTAAGGGGTTGTTTTGTTTCGTTGCATGCTTAGATGTATCGTAAGATATTTGTGTGACTTTTTCGATTCTCAACTAAATCTTATTGTTTTAAAACAACGCTCATAGAGCATTGTCCTCTTTAATATTTGACAAGGGATGAGAAACCGTTTTGCTATAATTATTAGTTACGGTTTCTTTCAGTAATGTTCTAGTTTAAACTTTCGATCGACCATAATAGTGAGGAAAGTAAATGTGTACAGTAGAATCTCTTTAAGTCGAACCTCGATAACTCGAAAACCTCCAAAACTCGAAAAAATGTTTTGTTCCCTTCCCTTCAAGCCCCAAAACCTCTATTACTCGAAATATCAACCCTCTATAGGTCGAAATAATCCCATAAGCCACTTCGGTATTCGGTACATATTTTCCCTGCATAACTCAAAAAAATATATTGGACCTCAATCAGCAACTCAAAATTAGTTAAAATGAATTTTAACCTCTACAAGTCGAATATTTCCTTGCAAAATCCTGCATAAGTCGAAAACTCTATAACTCGATTTTTTTGGCGTCTCCCTTGAAGTTTGACTTACAGGGGTGTAATTCTGAAAGATAGCAAATCTTTATTTTAAAACTAGCGGTCCCGCCCGGTTTCACCCGGGTGAAAAAGAACGAATAGGGGGGGGGGGGGGGGGTGTACATAAGTACGCACATTCATCTTAGTGTACTGAGATGAATGTTGAGTCAAAATTCCATGATGACCGGAGTTACCATTCAAAAGTTTCTGTCGATCAAAAATTACTGTAATTAATAAAATATAATAAATATTTAATTAATAAAATTTTAAAAATTGAAATGTATTTTATAGCATTTTTTCTCCTCTATCGGGCTAATAAAAATATAGATTTCCACTTAAAAAAACAATTTTGATATGCGTATCTCCGAAGTAGCGCCATCTATCGGGTGCATATTATTTCCCTCTCCAAACTGAGCAACTTTTATTTGAAGTTTTTTTTCTATCTTCAAAAATAACGGAGATAATATAAGGGTGGCTACTTTAAAATGGGACACCGTGTATACCAGACTTTTTTTAAATAGTTGCTTTTCACTTCATTTTCAGAAACATGTTGTTGTATTGTAATTAAACTACTTTTTTATGGCTTTTGAATGGGATAAATAGACTATTTTTTTTATTTTAAAATTCTAGTTTTACATAAAAAAATTCAGAGTAATTTTAATTTAATTTAGTGCGCTCATGACAAAATTCTGATTTCGCGTCCTCAAAATTTTGGTGGTTTATTATAAACAAATAAAATAATCATACGCCTAGCTGATTGTGTTCTCCCGGATTTGCGCCCCTTGGCGCTGGTCCCAATAGCCTCCAGGTACAAGTTAAGGCGCTGGCTCCAACTCATCAGAGTACGATACTTAAAAATAGAAAAATCGATAACTATTTTTTATTTTAAATAAGTTCACGTTTTTTTATAAAAAAAAAAAAAAAAATAACGCCTCCAGTCGGTTTTGAATCCTCAACCTTTGAACTCAAAGCCGACACGCTACCCACTCGAGTCTCGACGACATAAAACACTGTAGGTAGGTAATATGATTTGTACAAAACATTATCTTTTCAAGCCTGCGCTCACAGAGCAAAGTAGCTTATGTCACACTTTTGACTGGATAATATTAAATAGTATATTTATATCACAAGGGCCGAAAGTTGAATTTTCGGCCCTGCGTGTAATGATGCCCTCGGCTTCGCCTCGGGCTTATGACGCGCAGGGCCGAGATTTCAACTTTTAAGGCCCGTGTGGTGTATACGATTTTTCTTCATATCCGCTCGAAAGTACGTACTTTCGTCAGCAGGGACGAAAGATTGACATTTACTCCTAGTGAGAACGGCGGGAGGAAAAAATTTCTCATGCGTATTTATACTCGTAACTAGGGTTACCGCTGTCATTTAATATAATAAATAACAGGGAGTAAATGTCAAACTTTCGTCCCTGCCATAAGAGACGAAAGTACGTACTTTCGATCGAGGTATGAAGAAAAAGCATTTATTTAGTCCTTTTTATAGACGTATGAATTGTGAAGATAATTCATATACAGAACGATAAATTGATACAGTGGATTTAACATGTTGATGAGCGATTTCGGGTTTGAAAATTGAAGAACGTGTATCAATAACGTTGTTTATATAGCGTTTTCATCTAGTACAAGCCCCCGTTCTGAGTTCTAATCCGAGAACTGGTAAAAGTATCAATTGGATTTCCAATTTATTGTTGCAAAGTAATAAATTGAAACTAATAACTACAGAAAAAAAAATGAATTTCATCTAACACAGGGGTCGGCAACCTTTTGAGACGGAAGAGCCAAAAGTTACAATTTACAATTTTTTTTTAAAGAGTCACTAAACATTTTCGTTTCAGTATTATAGTTTTTGCTTATATAGGTATATAATATATATATCCAAGCATGACACGGGGACGGTGCGGGTGAGACGCGAGTGGAAGTGGCTGAGAGATAGACGTGGTGCTCAATAATGGATCGATTGGACGATTTTTAAGGGTTAATATAATAAAATTATTATTTTTTGCGTATGGAACTGGAGAGCCGCAACTTCACATCAAAAGAGCCGCAGGTTGCCGACCCCAGATCTAACTGGTCATTTGCGACATTCGTTGGAAAAGTACCTCAAATGAACTGCCATTTCTTCCATCAGGGTTTTTTACCCGAGAAGGAGAGAAATATTTTCTAAAACTTCTTGCAAAAAATATGTCCTGTTGTTTAATTAATAAGGAAAATCCACTGAAGTGGCACGATACAGCACAAATAAAAACTTTATTTTCAAGGTAAAAGCAAATTATGAAAAATTATACCGAAACCACTTTACTGTTTGCCATAGATATTACGGCACGTTATCGCTTATCTACGAAATTAAAATATTATTCACCTGATACAATCTACGTGTTTTCCTACTTAAATACCGGCACGGGAAATAACTTGATACTGTTTATAACAGGTTTTTAATATATTTTTAAAATTAATTTCATATATTTTTATATGAATAAGTTATATTCCACCAAAAACACAAGTGTAAAAAAGCTCGATACAAAAAACCGACTTTATCAAAAAAAAGAAATTGAATCTAAGAACGCGCTAAGTTTTCACTTGGCAAGCTTTTAAATTTTATATTATAAATAATTAACTCGTGTACGTGAAAATGTAGTTCCTTTTTAGATCTTGTTTCTTTTTTTCGGTAAAGCCGGCAAGCCTTCTTATTCTTTGTATCTGTCGCCGGGATATTGTCAAATCCGTGATGTAATTTCACTAGTGAAATTACAATATCACGATTGACAAAGAGTCGTGATATTATAATTTCACTTAGTGAAATTATAATATCACGGGTTTGACAATATCCCGGCGACATATCGAATTCGTTTTTTTTGTACATTTATGTTGTTGGTGGGATTTCAAAACTCTTAATAAAGTTATATTCTTATACCTACTTATTTTCTTTAAATTAAATATCATCCAGACACAATATTATAGTTATAATATAGGTACCTTACTTCATTATATTATAACTATGTACCACACTTCGTTATATCACTCCCGACTGGACGCGAGTAGTCATCGAACGACCAGTTGATACATCCGGGTTAAGCTCTCAGTACCGGCCAGACGCTTGTGAATTATAATGCGCGCGCACCAAAACTAGCTACAAAACACGCATCGTGTGAAGTCAACGCATAAAAATCATGACAAAATCTAACGCCACAGCACGATTGGGACCTATAGCAACGAAATCAAGCATCGAATCTAGCGACAAACTAGTCTCGTGTGCAGCAACCTTAATAAAACAAAAACATGCGAAATATAAATGCATTTGTTTTATTTAAACAAAACTTTAAAAAAGAGTAACAAATTATAATCTACTAGAAAACATCTGTATAATAAAATATTAACATTATAATATTAGATGTAGCCTAATATGTTATTGCAAAAATGTAAATAAAGTCATAAGAAAATATGTTTTATTTATTATTTTATAGTTGCATTGTCAGATTGCAGAATATAAGTTTTAGGTAGAAGCGCCCTCATTTCTTGCAGAAATAAATAGAAACTATGTTGAGTTTGTGAAAGTTTTTTTTATAGAAATTTTATTTACTGCAGTGCGGTTCGAAAACAATTGTCATTTGTTCATACACTATACTTCACAATGGCATATTTATAGTACATTGCTTTGCCGGTTCATTAGACGTGTTAATAACTCTGTATGATTCAATGACAATTAGGTGAAGTCAAAACGACCAAATAGTATGATCTTAACAAATTAAACCCAAAAATCTTTTCAAAAATTCGAAAACACACTTTTTTGCGGTTTCTGTTGTCGTTTTTGATAAAATTTCTTTCGGATCAATGATGAAATAGCGCTGTGACCAAATCGAGTCATCGAATCATCATACTTTTTTCATAGTTATTTATTTGGTTCATTTGTTTCATTCCGAATAAATAGCGTTAATTCAATTCTCCAACCATAATTATGTTTATTGCAGGTATAAATCTATTCTGTCCAAACTCTCGGGTATTAATATTTATTCGCCTAAGAAAACAACAATAACCGTTACATAGATCAATACCTAACCTACAAACGTGGAGTATTATATCTAATAATAATAATAATAATAATAATAAGCTTTTATTTTAAGAAACTGTAAAGTACAGTATTAAAAATGTCAGGTGAATGAACATTACAGTAAATATTCATTTAAATTATAAAAAGCGTTTTCCAGCAAATACATTTTCAGAGAATTTCTGAAATGTTTTACATCAGTAGCTAATTTTATATGTGCAGGCAGTTTATTAAAAATAGTTACCCCTAGATGGGCTGGGGATCTTTTGCTCAAATTTAAGCGACTATAAGGAACTCTTAGAGTGCTTTTTTGGCGTGTATTGATGTTGTGAATATCAGAACCTAGTTCATATTTATCTTTATTTATGAAAGTATATAAAGCTAATTCAAAAATGTAGGATGATTTTAAAGTAAAAATTTTGAATTTTTTGAAGAGTTCCCTACAGGAGTTTGTTCGTGTGAATTTATTGTTGTTTATTGACCTTTTGTAAAGTGTATAGTTGTAAAACATTAAAGTTAGTGGAAGTTTGGGTTAGGATAAAATATTATTTTAATGAAACTTTTTTTGACGTTTACACTAATGCCATCGGTCGGATTTTTGGGTAAACGTCACAATATTGAACAAAAATACCAAGGAGTATAGTGCAGTGTGTGTTTATTCTTCAACTAACTATTTTACCTGATAATTTGGTTGGTGAATTGACAGTAAATATTGTAACGATTAAATTTGTTCCAAGATTAGTCATTTCTATCTTTAATAATGTTCCATGAATATGGCCATTAGACAAGTTAATTATTAAGCATAATTATCCGAGATATTTTTATATATTTCCAAATACCTATCGCAAAATGTTTCATGCGTTTTTCACAATGTAACCCAGCATAAGTATAAAAGTTTGTGAGAATGCAGTATTAATTGAACATTAATCGCTGTGAGAGAAATTTAAATAATCTAGTTTTTTAATTTAATTTACAAGTGTTGGTCATGCACACTACACTCAAAACTTATAATTACTGCCAAAACTCAATTATTACTTGCATATTATATGGTTGTCCGTTATATTAAATAACAACTTACAAGAAATTCACATGTTGCAAAAACAACGCTGTTATTTTGTGTCTGTATAGAATATCCACTCACCAACATGATAGTTTTGTTGTTAAAACACAGTCAAATGCGTTTAAAAAAATCACGATTACGCTGTTAATTTCTCTATGTAATAATTAAGACAAAATAATTTATTAAAATTGTGTATAAGCAAAGGATGAGGAAACTGACAATAATAGGTATTTCTAGGATCTAGGCGCACAATAAAGGCCGCTGCACACGAGCCAGGATTCCCCACTATATTCCTTGCTAGATTTGATTATAGTAGCTTTCTAGCGTCAGTTTTCTTGATTGCTTTTATATGTGCTCGCTTCACACGAGACGTCTTTTCAAGCTTGTTTTAGGGATAGATCTAGTGCTTGCGCAGTGATAGTTCAAATATAAGCACAGTGCAAGACGTGTATGTTGTCTGACTAAGCAGAATTACGCCATGTTGGTTTGTCTGACTCTACAGAATGACGCCATATCGGTTTGTGGGCGTTTGTTGATATGTCGCGACCACGTGACAAGATACTGTTTCCTGAGTGGTCTTTCTCAGAGCAAACAGAGGACCTAGCAAGAAAAATAGTCCCTGTTCTAATTTTAAAATCTATATTGTATTAAGCTAGCAGGTGAGCCCGCAGTGACGTTATTTCCAGCCTCGTATCCAGCCTGCTGCAACAAGTGTTTCCAGCCTCGTGTGCAGCAGCCTTAAGTTGTGCGCCTAGTCAAAGTCTCGCTATACCTGGCTGGTGCCTCAATTTACAGACCCTAAAAGTTCACAGATCTAGACGACTCAATGTTATCTTTCAATATTTCAGTATTGACTTGGCTTTCAAAGTGGTAGAATGTACCACGTCGTACTGTACTCTGTTTGCTGCCATAACAGGCGCGGAAACAGGAATTCGTTTGGGGGTGGGGACAATTTTGTTTTACCTTTATTCCAGAAAATTCGTTCTGACCAAAAAATTTGATAAAATGTTTGTTTGTTATCCATGTACCTAATAGTCTCTATGTTCGTGAATCAAGGGGACAATTGCACCCATTGCCTCTCCTTTATCCGCGCCTGTGCTTAATCAATATTTAATGCTAAAAAATAATGTAATAGTTACACAATCGACGCTAAAGCTTAAAGACTTTCTTGCGTTCGAGCACTGTTCTGCGCCCTTACACCGTGCAATTCCTGACCCACGACGAGTTAGTTATTTAGATCCGGCTTTGAGCTGTATTTATCGTAAGTACATCAATAGAGTCGATCACTGTCATATGCTAGAAGTTTTCACTAAATCTCGCTCATTCACTTAACACCTTTGACAGCTCTGATACATCGGTACGTATGTCGTACATTACATACACGATACACAGCTTATGACAGTAGTGACTAGTGTTACAGTTTGTACAGATTGTGGTTTGCTGTCAACAGTGTTTTAAAAAAGTTAATAATTGAAACATCATCAATTTAATTGAGCGCTTCTATCTCATTCCTAGCCCATGTTAGGGGGTACCTTCGGTTGATACTGCAGAACACCCATTTAAAATATTCACGCGCCGCCACTGACACAATTATTGTTTTGTTTCCCCAAGATCCTATCTAAAAGCGAAAGCTGCAAAGCAACGATTCTAATGAAATATATTTAAATATCTAAAGGAGTAAAACCCTAATTTTATTACACTTACTTTAATTGTTTTTAATATATTTATATGTAATTTCGACAATGTAAGTATAATGTTCTTTTATAATCATTAAATGAATCTATGACCGGATACTCTAATTTTTTGCAATGGATCGTCCAACTTGTTAGTACATTTGCATTATTCTTTGAGAGTTTTAGATTAGGTATATCCCGGAAATCGCATAATAATTAAAGACTGCAATATTAAATATGCATATAATATAATATATACGCATACAATGCGTATACTAACAAGTGCAGAAAAAAATGTTACTGATGCCATCATCTAAATCCACTAGATTTCCCAAACGCGGAATCACCACTAAAGACCGTTGCACACGAGGCTAGAAACGCTGTTAGGAGTTCTGCTAGCCGGTAGGCTGGGTACGAAGCTGGAAATGACGTCACTGCGGACTGGCCTTTTAGCTCACAAGATAGGTTTTAAAATTAGAACAGGGGCTATTTTCCTTGCTAGATCTGCTGCTAGGTATGAGCAAGAACCAATCAGAAAGCAGTATTTTGTCACGTGGGCACTTGAACAAACGCCCACAAACCAACATGGCGTTTTGCTTTGTGTTTATATTCGAACTGTCACTGCGCGCGCATCAGATCTATCCACAAAACAAGCTTGAAAAATAGTCTCACGTAAAGCGAGCACATAACAGCAATCAAGGAAACCAGCGCTAGAAAACTAGTAGGCAAATCTAGCAAGGAATCCAGCAGCGTTTCTAGCCTCGTGTGCAGCGGCCTAAACGTACCTACTACGGTCTAAAAGATTCAAGTAGGTAGTACCAACTTTGCAAATTGAAATGCAAATCAAAACGCTACTGTACATCCTTTCAGAACTCGTCTGTTACAAAGTACAAACCCCTCAAACTCTAACCTATGAACTGGTGAAATAATCATGTAGAAATCAAATAGAGAAAAAAGAAATATCCATGTTTTTACCTACACAAAATTATTTAAAACATAACATAAAGAGAGAAAGAATACAGTTATATTGCATTTTTATATAAGAAAAGTAATTTCACATTCAATAAGGTCAAAATAATTAAATGATTGGTTCTGACAGAGTGTCACAGTATAAAGAAATCCTGTGCATCTCCTAGCGTAACTCTATACACCATAATCCTTTGTATGCGCACATCTTGTACGTGCAAGAGTGAACAGCTGTCATTTTTCGGCCTCGCGTCCCTTGAATATGCAATTTTGTTTTTTTAAACCTTGTAAAATGTATTAATAGTGTTAAATTGTGTACGATTAACTCTAATTTAGATATACTAATAACCTTGGTTGTCGAGCGTCTATAAATAGCTAATTAAATTTCATTTTTGTGATTGGTGTGTGCTGAAGTGTCGTTTTGAGTTCTCGACGCTAACATAAACTGTCGAACGTGGATAATCTACAATCTCTCTCTCTCTCTCTCTCTCTCTCTCTCTCTCTCTCTTTGAGTTGGAAATAGTCGCTGTAATGGAAGGTTAGGTAAGCAAAGCTTGCATAATTTTTTGTCGTTTTATTGGTTCGCGCTGAAATGTTGTTTTTGATTGTATGTATCTACAGAAAATATTTTAAGGTTAAGTAAAATTAACACGAAGAGAACACTTTAGTTCGGCATTTGATACGCTTGTCCCAAAACCGTGAGTGTGAAAATTGAACTAAGTGACTTGACACTATTGGTCGGTTATTAAGATGCTGTGTAAACTTGCCGCATCTATAATAGTCTACCATACCTTTCTATCCTGATTAATATGCGAAACCATTGCATTGGTTCATTTTTAACACTCATTTATAAACTTCCGCTGTATGTATGTGTGTATCTATCTATCTAATGAAATCTTTCAATATAATTTTCACCCACTTTCAGACGTCTGAATAATTTGAACATGACAATACAATAATTTATACAAATATTTATGAATATATAATACTAGAGGCTCGGTTTGGCTTCGCAGGAATTTGTAGATTGCCACCGTTTTTTAGTCGACTTATACGTTGCAAAATTGGTGTCCACGAGCAACTTTATCTATTGAAGTAGCGCACGCCGTGGAGGCTCTCAAGTGGCACAACTTTTTCCGACTTAGTTGACGAATATCATCATAACTTTAGCTAATTTCCATATATACACATAATATATAACCTATGTTGTTCTGAAGTAATGTACCATTCAAATGTTGAAAGAATTTTTCAAATAGGTGCAGTGGTTCCGGAGATTACCCTCCGCATACACAAAAACTCACAAAATTCGCACTCTCTCTTTATAGATGGTAGCACATGTCCTTTCAAAAAACATTACTTTGTTACTTTTGTGACACTTAGTTTTTAAATAAACACAGCTCTAAAATACAGTTCTCGAGTGTAATTATGACGACTTTGTTTTTTATTACCGGGTATCTCACCAACTAGTTAAGTGTATCTATATTTACACAATATAAAACTTCTAACAAACGACATGATATAGATGCAATCACCGGATCTTAATATATTTAGATGAAGGATTAAAAATAAAAATACATTTACTTCAAATGGAAATTAAAAATTTAAATTTAATAAAACGAACTACTATTCACAATGACGGTGAATGTAATTCCATTATAGGGAAGCTCTGAAATGAATACTTACTATTGTCATTTGATGATCACAAAAAAAGATCTATTATATTATCGGTAAGTTACTTTGTACATTGCAACGACTGAGTTAAATAGTAACATGTAGTGACATCTGATAGAATTTGTTCAAAGCTATTAGTTCAGAAGCAAACAAAAAATCTGTTTTAGTGCCAAGTAGCGACATCTGTTAGAATCCGCTCAGAGCTATTAGTTCAGAAACAAATCTGGTAGAATTTGCTCGAAGCTATTGCTTCAGACGCCGGGCCGCAAACGAAATACATTTTGCAGAATTATATCTATCGTACCCGGGTGAAACCGAGACGGACCGCTAGTTATTATACAGTATGTAAACGCGTAAGGTGCACATAGGGAAATTAGCATTGGGAAAAAATACTTGGATCAGAGTTAGCCATGACTGCATTAATTGTTATTTCTATTGAATTATCGTGGTAATCCTGAGGATTTCTATTTTATTTTGATTTATTTTTATTTTACTTGGCTTTTTTAATAATAAAAAGCTCTTATAAATCATTATTTTAATTTTTTTGTACAAAAATAAAACAAAAAAACAACTCCATCTGTTTGGAAACATTTCATTCAAAAATTGTCTGACTGGTATGACGTATGCACGTTGGTAAATCAGTGACCCAATGTCTTTAGGTTCAACACGAATAAGCGGAGATATTTGATCTTGCACCATATTTAAGTATTTTTGGGAATTTAATGTTCCATTAATAAAAAAAGTCCGATTATGTTGTAATCATTTGAATATTTTCTTCGGTAGTATACACATTCATTTTACAAAAGAATATTATCTGTCAAATTGAAAAACAAGATTTCAAGGCTCACTCTGATCCAGTCATTTTTTCCCAATGTTAACATACTGTATATAAAACATAAACATTTCTCAACAAAGTCGAAACATAAATCTAGATATATATTACTGTATATCATTTTCAAAAAAAAAATCCATACTCAATAAATGCATATAAATCATATTGCACAGTGCGCATTATTAGAGAAATAAAATAAATAATTGTGTACAAGTAACAAATTCCCATTTGAGAATGAAAATAAGTTGAAAAAGGAGTATTGCATATGTGTGTACGTATATTACACAGGCGGAGACAAATCACGAAAACACACATGAACACAAATAAAATCAGTCGCTGCAACAGCTACCACCAAGTCCCATGGCAAGCTATGATATCAGTTCTCTGTATGTCCGTATCCCTTGACCATCATCTCTTGTATAACTGTTACAGGAAATATCTACTTGCAAATCAAAAAGCTGTTAGTTTGCCAATACTGGGCTATTCCGCTAATGTTTTTTTGTAATGGGTAAAAACTGTTAGCCGCTGGTCTACAATTTTTACGCCATGCGCTGCGTCCAGCGTTCGCTGACGTAGCGTACAACGTTAGTACGTTAAGTGGTCACTATAAAAAAAGAACGTCATGCGCGGAGATCGCTCGTCGTCAGTATAGTTCGATCTTTCAACTAGTTTTGTTAAAAAATGGATGCTAAAACAATTTTAACGCTTCTTTTACTCGAGGAAGATGAGGATGACGACGACCTCCTAAGAATGTCACTGCCGAAAAAAAGACGAAGAAAACACGAATTATTTGTGAGGAGGGATACTGAAGGGTGTTTTAACATGTTGCTGAAACACAAAAATAACAATAATATCAAGTTTGTGGAATATCTTCGTTTGTCAAGGGAACAGTTCATGAGCAATATTGTTTTTATACCTAGTTCTTATCACTGGCATCAAATATTGGCCTATTGTCCTTCACCATTTCTATTAATAACTCGTCCTTTTCTTTATCAAATCTACTCATTGCGCGGCGTATTTCACAACGTCCGTGACGCTACAATGCTCGAAAATAACTAAAGACGCTGCCTACAACATAGGTACGTCGGATGGCATTTAGACGCTGCGTTTAACGTGAAAAAGAGACCGTATGTATACCTGTAAAAGTAACGAGAAATTGTGTACCCGTATGTATACGTTACTTAAAGAACCAGTCCCCGTTACTTTCGTATCGTTACGTTACTCGTTACTTTTATTACGACATACAATCGTGTACTAACAGCATCAAGCATATACCATCGCATCGAGGCGCATCGCATGCGTGATACGGTATGACTTCGTTCGTATAACGTATAACCGGCAACCGCATCAAACGAGTCGAATTGACATGGATACGACAAATGCGAGTAACGAAAAGAATTTATAAGTAACGATTCGTTACTTCGAGTCAGACGATGTACCCGTTACTCAGTAACGAATACGTACGGTTTGTTACAGCTCTAAACATGACGCTGTTTTGATACGTCCCGGGGGCACGTTCCGTTGCCATAGCAAACAAATAAATTGTATTGTTGGCTTGAACTGGCAGGATCGCCATGTAGTGTTGTCGTTAACTGGCAGGATCGCCATGTAGTGTTGGTTTTTTGATCAGGTTCTTTTTGGTAATAATAACTTCGAATTTTGATTTTAATAATAATTTATTTTGTAATTACCATCGTTTAAACTGACATAATCACCACTTATGCATTACACGCCTTCTATCTTCCGTATGAAATTGTCCATATTTTATATATCAAAAGAACTGCAGTTATTGCATTATTAACTAGCACAGCAGTACTTATTGTTAATTGTTTTATTTAGCATACATTGCAGTTCAATTGATATACGTAACTAACTTCCTTAATGCTTACTTAAGGTACGCATCCACTACAAAATGTCGCGATCGTGATTTTAAAAATTGGATGCGAGAGTGTGACCGCAACAGTTTTGTTTGGTGTTGTCGTTGACAACATGAAATAGTATTGTCTGAGTAACGTAGTTAATGGTGTACTTTATCTGTATGGGGACATCGCTTGTGTAACATGCATCCATTCTGTTTCTAAGAACCGGCTGGGTATGGGTCCGAAGAACGAACCCAGTCGCGTCCACACACACTCACAAACTATGCTGCAGTAGTACATGCTTCAGTGTTTGGCTTGACAATTTATTTTATATAATAGTCACTGACTGTACAGCCAATGTATTGTGGGTGTGTTGTAATATCACAGGAACTATTTACATATATTCACAGCCAGGCTCTTGCTGACCGTTTGCAATTCACGGAAAATATCTTCGAGATAGATATATTGTAGAGCTTGGCTTTGGATTCAAGCTTAACTACACGCAGAACTCAACCTCCGATATACATAAGCGATCTCACTTTATGTTTTTGGAGTAAAACTTCTTTACGCACGCTTGACTTGGGGAGTAAGCTGGTAAATGCCCGACGAGAGATTTACGGAAGTGTGATCCGGCGAGGCGAACGGAAGTTGAGAAGGAGATATAAGTTTGTGAAGATAGAAAGAAGATGACAAATACTTCACTGGCTAGTGGCGCCATCAGGTGGCCGAAAATATAAGCAGTACTAACAATAGAATGACACATACTTTACTTGCTAGTGGCGCTATCGGGTGACAGAAAAAAGTTTTGTAAACCTACTTTAAATAATATTTCATTAAGATTTACGCTTAAAATCCAACGAGAGCTAAGTAATTGCAATGTATTATAGTCAGAGTGCCCGTCGGCCAAAATTTTACTGACACATACTCTCCCCAAACTTTGTATATGGCTTCATTAGGCCTAGTCTGACACCTATTTCCTGTATGACTTTTCTTGATTTTGGGGCGTTTTCCCTCTAAATTTTCCGAAAGATGTCGTTTTGACATGTAAAAATTTATAGATAGGTACTGTTTGTTTTTTTAATTGGATAGCTTAAAAACTTCAACCAAAACGCTAAAATAATGTTCTCTGACAAATAATATGAACCATTTAAAATGTCTGACACCTCGAATATGTTCGACATATTTGAGGTGTCAGACATTTTAAATGGCATCCAAGTCACGTATTTGTTATTTTATGCGTTTCAGGACTCCTGAAACGCGATTTCAAAGGAAGAACTCAAATTATTCGATTACAAACCCGTTAAGGCCCAAAGAAACGATTTTTTTTTATCCAAACTCTGAGTGAAGAAAAACTAAACACATAAATAATTTTTTAGAATTTGAATGTTGTGGAATAATTGAACATGGATCGTACGCTTCACGAATGATATTAACTATAGCAGTGGAGTATATTTTTTTAATAAAATATATTTTTTTTATGAATTTATTGGAAAATGCACTATTTTTTTATAGATATGCCCAACGAAACAGTGTTTTTTTTTCTAATCATGCATGGGTTGTACCTATCGCATGTTGATTATAAGACGCGATATCGTCCAGCAAGCGAACGTCATGAAAGGGGTAGAGGATGAAGGGAAAGAGGATAAAAGCACGGTTCTGAATGATTGATAGCCATTATTAATTATGCATTTTATATATCAATGGTCACAAGCCAAAATGGTTTATGTCAAATATTCAGTCACATCAATGAAATCTTAACCTTCCAATGACGATTCTGATCTTTCCATAAGGATGACCTTTGAGAAGTTGTCGATATTTATCAGGTTTTCATTGTACAAACCACAATCCCAAAATATAATTCAGAAGTTAATTACACTAGCATCGTTTACCGTCCGCAATTATTGCTCTTGTAACATTGTGTCGAATGAGCATTTTTCAAATAACTGTAATAATAATTAAACGAAACATTTAATTATATCAAAATTTTTATACCCAGTTAAGGAGATATAGTGTTTATGTTGTTGCACTGAAAAAAGAACATGTTGAATATATTTATTATTTGGAAAATTTAAAAAAATATATACAGTATGTAAACGCGTAATGTGCACATAGGGAAATTAGCATTGGGAAAAAATAACTTGGATCAGAGTTAGCCATGACTCCATTATTGGTTATTTCTATTGAATTATCGTGATAATCTTGAAGATTTCTATTTTATTTTGATTTATTTTTATTTTTTAAATCATTATTTTAATTTTTTGTACAAAAATATAACAAAAAACAACTCCATCTGTTTGGAAACATTTTATTCAAAAATTGTCTGAATGGTATGACGTATGCGCGTTGGTAAATCTGTGACCCAATGTCTTTAGGTTCAACACGAATAGGCGGAGGTATTTGATCTCGCACCATATTTAAGTATTTTTGGGAATTTAATGTCCCATTAATAAAAAAAATCCGATTATGTTGTAATCATTTGAATATTTTCTTCGGTAGTATACACATTCATTTTGCAAAAGAATATTATCAGTCAAATTGAAAACAAGATTTCAAGGCTCACTCTGATCCAGTCATTTTTTCCCCAATGTTAATTTCCTTACGTGCACCTTACGTGTTTACATACTGTATATTATTCGACGCTTACTTCCACGAAGACTACTAGCGCTGCTAGTGGGCAATAGAGTGGGTTTAAACTGCCTTGTTATTATTTTTTGACGTGATAACCTCTTATAAATTGATGAAACACCGGCTGGACGCACGAAAAAGAGTAACGTTCCGCAAGCGAGAGCGCGATATAAGCGATAGTCTCTCTCTTCTCGCGTGACGTCAGAGAGTAGTGTGCGTTCAACATTTTTTTATAATAGATATATAATATACATTCTTTTAAATGTCTTTTATAATTGCTTAAAAATATGTATTTTGCTTTGGTTGATCAAATTATTAGTCGGTAAAAATATAGTTTGACAGCTACTAAAATTTAGGTTATGTATTATTAAATATGATATTCGAGCGGAATACGTTATCACGTAAAACTATCGTCCGTAAATCGACTTTACAGACAACCAATTTTTTTTATAAACGATACGGCAGGGAGCGCGACGTAAACGACATCTGACGGCCACATGAAATCATACTCTATAACAGTTGCATGTTTTATTGGTCATTTAGTTCACAGCTCACGTTGCGATCCATTCAGTTATCCCCACTCTATGCTCTGCACCAGACCAATAGGAAAATCCTTACTTAATGGAAACATCAGCATTTCTTCTTTGTTCAAGCCAAGCCGAGTATGAAATCGTGGTTTCGTCACGATTTTAGACATTACACGAACGCGTCAAAAATTCTGGTTGAAGATTTAAAATAAGTAATTCGACATAACTCAATTTGCCTTGTGCGTGTACAGTTATTGTGTGCGCGTTGATCGCCACCGGTAGACGACGAATGGCCTACTATATCGTAATTAAAATGAATGCATCCATGTTTGCTCTTAGATTACAAAATGTTCGAAAAACCATTGGAATTGAAAAAATAAATATTTTTTGCACTACCTCCTCTATAGAATAGCTACAGGCTAGACGGCGAGGAGTTTTGGGTGTATTTTTTGAGCACAGGCGAGATTATTGTAGTTCAACCTCCTAAGTTTGCTAACAAATGGTTGGTGTGCTTGATTTTATAATTAACAATTAGTGACGAAAAAATTAATTCTAACCGATTTTATAACGATTTCTTTAGCGATACCAATTTTAGACAAACGTATAAAACCATATAACTTTTCCAATATTCAATCGTTATAAAATCGGTTAGAATCAATTTTTTCCAAAAATTCCAACGGGATACTAAAGTTGAATGGATTTGTGATTTTTCTGGCTTGGTCCGACCAGCGAAACCCGTTTGTGAAAAAAAATGGCGCAATTTGCAATTAAGGAAACAAAAAAAAAGTGACCGTTAATTACTCGAGAAGTAATTGACCGATGACGCTAAAATTATTCATGCATGCGTTTGGGTCAACATAGACATCATTTTTGAGAATTTTCAGCCATCTATGTGCGGTCATTTTTTAGTAAAAAAATAGTGAAAAAAACGTGTTTTTTTAACTTTCGGGGCTATTTGCAAGTTAACAATTGCACTTAGCGACCTCTGTCAGTGCTCATTTTTTAGGAAATTTCATAAGGAACAACTTTCTCAATGCATATGCTATACTTAAAGTCAAGAGGAACGGCGATATTAATGAAAATAGAGAAAAAAACACCATTTTCGTCACTAATTGTTAATTATAAAATCAAGCACACCAACAATCTGTAAGCAAACTTAGGGGGTTGAACTACATCCTAAAACGAAGCGATTCCAACAATAATCTCGCCTGTGCCCGAATAATACACTTTTTAATGTTTTTACCTCTTTGCCGTGTAGCCTACTAGTTTATATGGATACGGCCGTGTGAAGTTTAGGACGTATACTGATTAAGAATTTCCTTAAATTCAGTTCTAGAAAACCCATCATTGAGATTTGAGAAGAAAAATTTATAAAAATATTTAATGAAATTCTTTAAGCTTGATTTAAGAATTATGTTAATGCACTCAGTTTCAAAAAAATCGATGCAGCCGTTTTCGAGTGACGTGGACAGAAAACGGAAATTTTGAAAACCTGTCTAGCTAACGTAAAAAGTTATGAGTTCCGTTTCCAAAACAATATGGATAATAATCCGACACTTTTTCACAATTCAATTTCATATCCGTATTAGTTATAACCTGCAGTAAAATTAGAGTTTAAAAAAATGCAAAAAAAAAAACTTTTATAGCAATGGGGATAAAAAAGTAAAAAATAATTTTTAAGTATAAAGATTTTGTTCAACAGCGATTCATATGGGGGAGTTCCGATAGCTGTTGAACAAAATGTTTATATTTAAAAAATATTTTTTGCATACATACATACAGGTGAAGTTAATAAAAAGAGTGTTAAAAATGAAGCAATCCTGATACAATTTTATTTCTCAACCTAATCAAAATCGAATCATTTTTTTTTCAAGTCAGATATGTTAAAAAAATGCGGTTAAATTTATTCCTACATAATATTTCAAATTGCTTAATAAATATTTAGAAATAAATTGCATATAGGCATACCTACAGATTTCAATTTAACGATAATAAAAACAATTTTACGCGATGCATTATACCAGGAAAATCGTTATATTTCATTACATTTACACGAACAGGGAATTAACTCGCCGATATTTCATGTAATGAATATTAAAAAGAATTAATGAAATTATAATCCTATAAATAATAGGTTTCACCAATCTATTAATGCAATAAACAATAAAATAATGTAATACATTGCCGTCGAATATAGGAAACGCACTATCATTTTTCGAAAAATCGACTACCAAGCGACGGGTAAAATTACAATTAATTTTTGTTCTGTAACCACTTACGCTCCCTACCCCTCCCCAATAAAATAAACATCATCCCAATAATCTCGAGTGTTTTTAAGTTCAGTTGATTTTTGTTAACCGAGATAAATTTCATATTTTACTTCCTACGCTTATGTAATTTATTGAACTTATAAGCTACAGGAATCGATTTCAGTTCTGTTTTTTTAATGACACGAAGAATATAGAGTCTAGGTTTCTGACATTTCCCCAGTTCCTGCAGTAAATGAATTAAAAGTTCTGTATAAAAATCCTGCAAGACTTATTCTGTCCGCCACTAATCTTATTAATTAAAATCATAAAAAGAAATACTATTTTGGTTTAGGAGACATCAAAATGTATACCAAAATCGCTAAAGAATTAAGACCTAAAAAATTAAACTTTTCTCTAGATATCTACCTATAAAGACGGAAAGGAAAAAAAGAGTGTGGCACCGATTTGAGTGTGTCAATTCGCACACATTGTGATGAATCATACATCGTTCTCTTTGTTTTAATGAGGGTAAGTGCACAATATATGTTTTATCACGATGTGTATGAATTAACACAGGTAAAATCGATTCAGGAGAAATTCATATAATGTCAAAAGAACGTCAATCACGTTCAAACTTAAAAATTTAATGAGCTACGATCGAATTTCGACCCCGAGTTAATAAACGTAAATTTTCCGTGTGACCATTTTTAACAAGGACTTTTTATATTTGTTGAAGAGTCTGATGACTGGAAAAATGAATTTAAAACTAAAAATGTTTCTATATTGAATAATTTTGAAGATAAATACATTTTTGGAAAGCGGTTATTGGCTATTAAATTAATCAAAATCACATGGGTATTTTTTTTTAATCCGAGAGTAAATTTAGATGTCCAGTATTCACAAAGAAAGAAGAATTAGTTACAAAACAACACTCTTATACGTTGTAAACGTTGAATTAGTGTGTTGTCCTTATACTATACATTCAAATTAATAATTATAGGTGTCAGATTTTACACACGGGTCTTGACTAATTATTTACAATTTATTATACAAATGCAAATTAACTGATTAACAGATTTTGACTGACAACTTACATAGACTGACTTGAACTTGACTGAAAGCGAACTCGCAATCTATTTTAATTAAACAAAGTTACTAATTATTGTAACATCAGTAAATTGGCTGTCGGTACCCAGGGCTGCCAGGTGTTTTCACCTCAGTTATATATTTGAGTGACTTGTCCGAGTGAACAATAAACAGACCCGAACTGTCCCGAAAATGTCCATTTTTGGAATAGTTACGTATTGACGGCTCAACTCGTCCCCTGTGGAAACATAGACATTAAAGCAATTTGTGTTTGACAGTCCGCCTTGCGATTTTTTGCATACCTAGAAGACCTCTCTACATGGAAAAATGTTCAATATGAGGCCTGCCAGCTATGCAGAAAAAACTTTCAAAGCAGACCATGATATTGCAAATAATTGATGCGTCTTTATCTATACTTCTATCCGTCCAAGAACGATCTTCGGGAAATACCTAAAACCTCAAACGGCTAAAAATTTGAGAGATCGTTCTTGGGGTTACAAGAAACTATTCTGACTGTGAAAAAGTGTGCTCTGATTTGCAGTTAGGGTAGAAACCACCCCTTTAAACTTTGTTTTCTAATTATCTCACAAACTATGAGATATATGAAAAAAGATTTCAATAAAAAATTGTAAATTTTTATTGTGAAAAATAACTAATAATTTAGAGTGATGATGATCCTGTTTAAATGTTGGAAGATTAAAGGATGAATCCTAGTGGCATAGGATCGATGAACTAAGCAAATACTGAATTAAAGGATGAATCCTGGTGGCATAGGATTGATGAACTAAGCAAATACTGATTAAAGGATGAATCCTGGTGGCATAGGATCTATGAACTAAACAAATACTGTATTTGCTTAGTTTTCCAACCTCTTATCTGCTCCTAAAGGTGAAATACTAATATTAAAAAGAGAAAAGATTTGTATTTTTTTTGTATTTTTGCTTGTAATGAATAAACTCAAAAACTACTTGACCAATTTTAAAAATTCTTTCACTGCGTAACATAAGCTATATTGTTAATCGAGTTAAATTAAGAATCCCTACGAAAACCCCAATAATGTAACCCAAGGTGTAACAAATATGTAATATAAAACTCAAAATTTGCCCGTCCGACAAAAACTTTTGAACGGTAACTCCGATCATCATGAAATTTGGACACAACATTCATCTCGGTAAACTAAGATGAACGTGCATTCCCATGTCTTTCCCTCCCATTCGTTCTTTTGCACCCGGGTGAAACCGGGACGGACCACTTTAATCTATAAATTACGTCAAATAGTATCGAGATACTGACAACAAAAACTGTAAACGAAAATTTGAATAGTCTACCACCGATTTGTTTGTTCAGTAGATTTTTGTACTATCGGATCTTGGACCATAAGCATTGTCACTAAATTTTAGCAAAGTCTGTATGATATTTGCTCTATTTTAATATATACAATATTAGAAATATTGATGAGAACTTTGTAGTAGAGGGAACCCGAAGGACCCACGTCTTTCGAAGGCTGACAGATAAACAGACGGGGCCACACATAAACAAGTGAATTTATTTTCTATGCTGGACACACAAAAATGAAACGAATAAAACAAAAAAATACGACACACAAATACATTGTACCTACATAATACAGGCACCTATTGTGTCCACGCGCGCACTGTTACAGGGGCGGCGCATGTAAACAATTATTTTCATTTAAAATTAGAATTAATTATTGATTTTGATTTCGAGATATTTTCTAAAAATTAGTTGTAAACTGAGAAAACGTTTTACATCATACAGTTTCAGAGAAAATTGCGTGTAACAGACGGGCGGACATGAGTGATTTCATAATAAGTAGAGAGCTAGTGACGAGTTTACTTATAAGTATTTTCTCAAACCTGAGTTTTTGTACATTCATTAAGGGCCCTACCCTGAACATAAAAACTGCAGTCTGGCAGCTGAATCAGAACCTTCAAATAAAGTGAATTTTAATGCTTTCTGTTTACAAACTTCCGATTAGAGTAATCCACAAGAAATAAAAGTAGTAAATAGAGATATTATATCAATGCAGTGTTGATGAACGTTGCAAACATATTATTGAAACATTACTTTATTGAAACAGGTAAGTTCCCAACTTCAAAATAGTCATCTGTCAAGATGTATTTTCAACTTTATTTTTTTCTATCAAAATTCTTAATGTTATTTAATAATAATAACTATTCAATTAATAAATAAGTTTCAATATTAAGACTAGGACTAATATCTACTTGGTAAAATAACTAATCATCTGCATTGAAATGATGTGGTACTATTGCAACCTTTTACTAACTTTTTATTTGTGTTTGCACGAGGTGAAAACTTCGCAGGTTCCAGAATAAGACATTTATTAATTTATCAACGTTTTTTTATTATTATAAAAAAATCACGATTAACAGTATTCATGGACAGTACGATTCATATACATACTTGTTTCTCACATGTAAGTTAGTAAGTTTCGCCGCCAGATAGAGTAGTCCATATCGCGGATCCACATAGAGTAAATTTTGTTCTGTACTAATTGCATACTGGCTGACTTAAAAACTACTTTAAAAAACAACAAGTGTCCTTTCTAACAGCACACCTATGCGTGTTATAAACTTGCAGCAGAATGTAAAACCTGCAAAAAAAATCCACTCGTCTCCTTTATACCTGTGTAAAACGTCTAATAAAAAAAATAAAATAAAAAAAATACGCTCCAATGCGCAAAGTCAGCTCCCATGCTTATTGTTTCCGTAATCTATATTTTACAATGAGTCCTAAACAGTAAGCACCCCATTAAAAATCAATTACATATATTATTACGTCTCAAATTATTTTTATAACTGATTTAAGTATAAATATCTTTACTTTAGAAATATATGTGAATGTGTAGTTTAGTACTAGTTCTCAAGTAGCTTTTGATTCAGTAAGATAGATTATAGACGCCCGACAACTTTTTCATCAACACAAAACACATGACACAATCTTGTTCAGTATAGTTATATTCAACAGACACTACGGCCGGGTCAATATATACATTTTTTTATTTGAATGGAGAGAATGAAGAACGTAACTTCTAAAACTGAATGCCATTATAATAATTATCTAATTTACGGAAATGAAGCAATTCTTCCTCAATCAAACTTTGCAGATGATCTAACCTCAGTTACCAGAGACAACTACACCAAATGCAGTGCAAAATCGATATATTAAAAAATATGCTAGATGCCGAAAACAATTGACTATCACTAAATAACAAATACAAAAAAGTTTCATGGTGCTGTATTTATTATTAAAATTTTATTTATTATCTATTTTGATTCATTTTTTGACAACTAAATTTCTTTGCTTGCTTGTCGGCACGTCATGCCTACATTAAACATTTTTGAAAAAAAAAATTGGCATGTAGGTGTAGAAAGGCTTGCCACCCCTGCTATAGATCCTTGTTGATATGGCGGTTTGATATTTTTTTTAAGTGAAACTTCTTTACTTGCGTATCTGCTAGAAATTTTCTGTAGGTAACGCTAAAGGGAAAATTATTCCGAGGCGAGGAAATATAAGAAAACCTTGGCAACGTAAAATTAAAGGAGAAATGATTCAATTAAAAGAGAAACTTTGGTAACGCAAAAAGGATAACGCATCAATGAAACGAGTTCATAACGCTAAAGAAGTTTCACTTCCCTCGTGACCTTATGTGGGTGAGGCTCTCTTGTATTTTTTTTTGAACAGACCGTATAAACAAATAATGTATATACATAAATTACAATTTGTCGAGGAGGCTAGAAAACGCTACCAGCCCATAATGGGCAAAAGTGTTTTCTCTGTATGTGGTCATAGAATTAAAGCCCCCCCCGATGAGGGTGCTTCGCCACAAATAACAGTTGCATATACAAACCTATATAAATGCATTTAATATTATGTGGTCACAAAATACCCAAACCTCTTCGATCTATTATGTATTATTTGTAAATTGGAATTTGCAATTAATTATGCCTGGCATATATTTTCATACCGTTTTCATAAAAAAAAAACATTTCCTTTGAGAAAATGTTCCAGTACGTTGAATCTTTGATCCTATATTATTGGAATTTAGTCTCGGAATGTCGTTTGTGATAGAAGCAAGTTTTTCCTGAAAGACCAGATTGCAAGAAGACACAGGTCTTAATCATCTGATGCCCTACTTTTTACCATAAAAGTTTGCCTATTTATCTTTATACAAGTCATTCTAATAATATTTTTTTAATTCTAATTAATTCTAGTACTAATTTACAACTTATGTCGTACAGAAACTATTCGGAACCCAAAGGAATGGTGAGACCTCTGGTGAGAAATGCGCTGAACTGTCCTAAAGGGGATTTTTGACTGGTAAACTATGGAGGCATAAGGTAAACATTAATTTAGAAAAGCATGATGGAGGCTAGGTTAGTCTTCATCATGCTTTTCTAAATCAATGTTTATCTGTCAAAAACCCCCCTTAGGGCAGTTCGGCGCATTTCTCACCAGAGGTCTTACCATTCCTTTGGGTTCCGAATACATTTATACCAAAACAATTGACCATGTGACTGTAGACTATAGACGGTCGATAAGACAGCCTGTTTATGCTAAACGATGACAATGCTACCTTCGTCTCTATGGTAACAAGTAAACTTACAAAATATTTCGTATTTTTTATGCAATTCACCCCACGCTTTTAGAATTGCTGTTTGCCCATTAAACATTATAATTAAACAGAATATAGGTAATTGTAAGTATTTATGTAGTTAGCACCAGTAGCAATGGGGTACAGGATATTATGCCTGCCTCCGTCCGCAACATAACAGTATACGGCGGAGGTTAGGTATAAAACAAATGAACGCACGCGAACTAAAACAAGAGAGTGATTACGTTGCGCGGGAGAATCGGCTAAGCTCTGTATTGCCTCCTCTTGCTTCTCCCACCGCTCCACACCAATGTTGGCGCTATATGGTGCATTGTTTCGCGACTGGAAATGCGTTGAAGCGCCATGGATGGGCGAGAAATAAATTTTTCTGATCGAATTTTTCCCGACCGGTTTCTTTAGGTTATCTCAAACTATACAAAATATATTATTACTTTTTTAGGAAACTTAGGTAGTCCTCCCGTTATAAATACAATACAGAATAGCTGCGAATTGTTATTTAGCAATGACAATTTTTAGTATGCAAAGCTTGCGTACGAAAAAAATTAAAAAAGAATGGAAACTGTTTTTAACTTTCAACTGCTTTGTTAGAGGGAGTGACAGAAATGGTCAAGGAATACTTGGTAGCACAAACGCTCTCTTTCGTGTAGTCTGAGTCCCCCTCTACAAATCCGCTTTTTGGAAAAGGTCGAGCAGGGGTCTAGCGCGTTGCGATACGACGCTGGGGCACTTAAAAAAAACGGCAGAATTCAGAATGGCAGAAAATAATTGAACAGCACCTGGGGACCTCTTAGTAGCAGAAAAAATATTTTCTGTCAATTTACTCCCTACAAAGTCGTTTAAAAAAAATAAAAAAAGTCAAAAAAAATAAAAAATTGAATTTGAAGGTGAAACTTGACATAGCGGTTGAATCGGTGATTCGGAATACGAGAAAAAATGTTCGTGGCTCCAAGTGACCTGACTTCTTTTCGATGATTCTTCAAAATTTGCACACGCAAAAATTCGCAAAGTCCTCGCACGGTGGCAGAAATTTTTAACAGGTTTTCTATTAGTATACCCAAAAAGTTTGTAAATCACAATCTGCCAATTTAATGTACCATTTATGCTTTACATGAATACCATGTTAAACTTTCCGCGAACATGACCCGTTTTTGCAAGATCAATTTTGGCTGAAAACTGTACCTCTCTACAAAAAGTTTGAGCTCGGTTTCACTCACCGAGTTTTTTTTTTTTATTTATTTTGCATTTATTTATTATACTAACAGTCTCTGCAGGGGGTAAATTGGCAGAAAATATTTTTCTGCAACTAGGAGGTCTCCCAGATGCTGTTGAGTCATTTTCTGCCATTTTGTAAAGGAATTTAGAATTTTGCCGTTTTTTTTTAAGTGCCCCGGCGTCGTATCACAACGCGCTAGACACCTACTCCACTAAGCGGATTTGTAGAGGGGGACTCAGACTGCACGAAAGAGAGCGTTTCTGCCATCAAGTGCTCCCTGATTTCTGTCACCATCCTCTAACTTATGTTTTAAATTTGTTTTTTAATTGTACTTTCTTACGTCACACTGTATTTAATATCTATGTGGCAAATACATTCTATTCGATTCTATTCCATGCCAAACACAGCTAATATGTCGCCGAAAACTCCCTCAGCCTGGTCATCGATATAAGCATAGGTATTGTTACACAGTAAGTCAGTAGGGTACCTGAATATGTTCTTCAAGCCCTGATTTAACGCCGCGCAATATAATATATATGTTGAGTATCTTGATCTAACGGACGTTATGTGGTGTTGATAATCTCACGCCATAATTCGCTTATCATAATGTGAAAATTATACTCAATTTATGCATATAAACTTTTATAGACATAGGTACAACACATGTGGGTTGCCTATGCTAGCGCCTGAACAAATAAACAGGTAAAGGCCAATTAATTTATAAGCTAGCTAAATGCTACCCAGATAAGAGAAATGCCTGGCAATTTCGTATTATATTTTACCTTATATATTATTTACTATTATTTATTCTAGATTGTAATAATTTTATGTTAATTTATTTGTATTTTCAAAACGACTGAAAATATATATGTGGTCATTTTAGGCTTTTACACTATATAATTACGTACAATATTCACAAATAAGAAAAATATTAGTCACATATTATCGTAAAAGTGCGATTTAAGTATGTAAATTACTTTTTGTGTTAAATGTATGTAATTAAAGCCATATTGCAGGGTGCGCTTTCAAACAGATTGTATCCAATTAATTTTCTTTCAATTTATTACATTTACCAACCATTTATAAATGAGCAGCAATTTTAGCAAGGTCGTAAGTGAATGAGATTTAATCACAGAAATGTTTAGGCCTACTTACCGTTATATTATGTAAAAATATTGTAATTATAAATACGGCAAAGTCTCGTAAATCCAGATTAATTGAAACGAAAGCGATAAAAATTTTCAAAAAATATCATCTAACTTGATGCAACATAAATATTTTAATTACGTCAATAATATATGTATGTATCGATTATAAACGTTATTTACATATACGTTTAATAAAAGGTAAAATATCACAATAATAATAAAATATTATCACAATCTAGAGATTCACTTTGGTGTGCTTCTGAGTTGTGATATTTTGAATGAACTTTTAATCGCATTTTTGTTAATATACATACCTCTAAGAATCATCGTAACAAATAATCCAGAGTACAACACACGTCGTTATATAAAAAAGAGATGCTTAAAAGTTCATGGATACCCGACGGAAGCTATGCTCCTTAAGTATTCAAATGTTTATTTATTAAAATAACATAAAAGTATAACATTGGCGTCAGTCACCTTGTACTTGCATAGTAGGCACATTAAACTGCCCGGCCACACAACGCGCTTTGTTATTCTGAATATTATACTCAATAATAAATAGAGCTGTAACAAACCGTATGTATTCGTTACTGAGTAACGGGTACATCGTCTGACTCGAAGTAACGAATCGTTACTTACAAATTCATTTCGTTACTCGCATGTTTCGTATCCATGTCAGTTCGATTCGTTTGATACGGTTATACGAACACAATGTGTTATACTTATAATAGTATTCATAAAGTACGAAGTCATGACTCATGTCGTATCACATATGCGACGCGCTTTGGTGCGAAGCTATATGCTTATTGCTTGATGCTGTTAAGTACACTATTGTATGGTCGTATCAAAAGTACCGAGTAACGTAACGATACAAAAGTAACGGGTACTGGTTCTTCAAGTAACGAATACATACGGGTACACAATTTCTCGTTACTTTTACAGCTCTAATAATAAATAATAAATAGTTGGCAAAACCAAAAGTGCACATCCCGCAAGTTTTCCACTGTACATATTATAATGAAAAAAAATTGAGAAAATAGATTTAAAAAAAAAACAATTAAAAAAATAGAAAAAAAAAATAAAAATAAAATGGAATAGAAAAAAAAAATATTACTTGGTGTCAGCGGGAATCGAACTCGGCACCTTGCTATTACTGGACTACGCGTTTAACCACTCGGCCATTCTGATATCCCAGCTTGCGTTGTTATTATGGTATAGAAGTGGAGCAGTTATTCTACGTAATACACTACATTACAATAACAGTAATAAAAAAAAAAAAAAAAAAAATAAAAAAAAAAATATACGCGTCGAATTGAGAACCTCCTCCGTTTTTGTTTTTCGTCGGTTAATAAGAAATTTTTTTTAGCAATTATGCACGGGTTTTGCTCTCAAAAATCCCGATTTTTTGAGTTTCTTGTCCTAGTTTATTGACTTTCTAGTTCATCGAAGAACGCATTTTATAGACACAATATCCCAAAACACTATTTTTCAAGAATATCCCACCGCTACACTAGCGGTATGTGCAATAGATTAAAAAAAACAATTAAAAAATTAAAATGAAAAAAATAAAATGAAAAAAAAAATAATAAAAAAAAATATATGAGAAATATATTATATATAATATATAAATATTAAGTGGAATTAAGTGGAATAAAATGGAATATAAAAAAAAAAAAACTTCTTATGTCAGCGGGAATCGAACCCGGCACCTTGGGATTACAAGACTTACGCTTTAACCGTTCGGCCACACCGATGCCGTCCAACGCCTTCGTTATTATGGTATAGAAGTGTAGCAGTTATTTTACGTATCATACTACATTAATTGAGTATTTATTATTTTTGTTTTTTTATTTTAACTATTAGCTGTCAAAAATAATACAAAAAAAAACTGTTTATAAAAATTAAACTACTGAACACATTTTAGTGAATTTAAATAGGGTTCTGGTCTGATAGTAAACAAAGTGAATAAAATATAACCCAAGGGGATCCGACCAAAATTGCGATCTGTAGAGTCGTGACGTACGTACATACGTACGTACGTACGTACGTACGTACGTACATACGTACAGACCAACCGACAACTGCTGTTTGTGATTTTCAATTACAATTTTAATAGTATTTATGAACTCGAATTGATTTAAAAATGGTTCTGTTTTATAGATCAGAATCTCCTCTTTTCAAAAAGTTTCATTTTGAATGGATTTCGTGTGAAATTAACTTAGATATAACTTCTTATCTGAACGAAAGTCAGCTCTGATGCACAAAGCGATAATAAAGCACATACCGCTAGTTTAGCGGTATGTGCAATATACGTTAAATGACGATTTGCTCGCTCGCTTTTTTTCCAGTTAACTGCCCATCTGTAGCTTGAGTTTGCGTCTGTGTTCACAGCCTGCGTTAAGAAGCATAACTTCAAAAATAGTCCGAATTATCCCTATTATTAAGAGTGCGGATTATCGATGTTTCATTGTAGTAATAAAAATAGTTAGGCTCCTTATCATCACGCGTTTCAACATCATGTTTTAAATTACTCAATATTATAATATGGAATAAATACTGTTTTTGTAGTAACATTTGTAAAATAATATAATCATTAAGAAGATCTAAATCGCAGGGAATGCAATTAATCACAAATTAAAAATATCCGTTGGTACTAGGCCCAGGTAACCTTAACAGTTGGTGGTTCTCAAAAATAATTAAATAAAGAAATCTATAATCCTTTCGACTATAAGTAACACATTTTTTCCTCATTTGGTGCGAACAGCACAAACATTTAATTAAATTAAAAACAATTTCGATTAAGAGTATCTACAAATTTTAGCAAACATAGCAACATTTTATGAATAAAATTATAGCGGCAGTAAATTAACACAAATAGATTACATTTACATGTAACTAGTATAAATTTTAAAGCTGTCAATAAATTCAATGTTTATAAATTTAACACAAATTAAAATAACTCGTTTTTCAATTCTCATGTCTGTACGGCATAACAGATACATACATATAAAGCCACCGTTCCCAAAAAACAACAAGATCATCATTTAAAAAACTTGTCAATTAAAAAATTTTAACTACACATTTTTTATGAATGGACAATTTTGTTTATTTTTTGTGACAATGAACTTTTTTGTTTTTAAGGGTAACTTTTATACCACATTATAATTTCAGTAAGGGTTTAATTACGTTATGGTTATAATTGTGTATTTGTTCGCTGGATATTTTATAATGGCATGATACTGTGTTCTTAGTTCTTACTAACAAGGGTTAGTTGTCAAGTATAATAAATTACCTTTGCTCTGCGTAGCTGACGTAAGAAATGTCAGGTAGCTCCGCTTTACCTTTGCTAGGGTGTCGAACCAAGTTTTTGAATTCATAAATATCTTAATACTTCCGGATCTTCTTAATAAACTCAATCACATTCTTCGTATGCACATATATATTCCTTTATAACGGATTTTATTAAAAAACGATTTGAGAAATTTTAATGAAACTTTTTTGAAATGTTCCTGTTGACTCCAGAAATTTAAGATTTATTTCACTATTTAAATTTATTTTTGGGTTAATAAATTAATTACATTTTTATGGGCTTCCTATCACTTGATCATTGATCGCCATTTTTTAATAATGTTGATTCCTTGAGTAGGAACTATTCACTCAATCTTTCCCCGAACAATCCCAATATCAGAAGTCCTGTCATGTCATCCCGACACACTCTAACTGACCCACGATTTCCCTGTTCCTAAAACCAGGAACAGCTTTTAACAATTAATAGGCTCAGTATTTCCAAAAATCTACAATAAATGACAATAAATAGAAATGTATTCTTAAATCTTCACCGATTGCTTTGAAATTTTGACATAACGTTGCATTCGAATGTCCTCATGTTTCATATAGGTACCTATTACATACATGTCACACCTGTGACAGGTGAAAACGTGCGCCATCTGTTGGACATTAATGCAACACACGCTATACTAAATATTTTGCGGCAACGAGAGCGTCATCTGTTGAATACAACGCCATCTGTTGGACGTTAAAGCAACACACGTTATACTAGAAATTTTACGGAAACGGGACCGTAATCTGTTGAACGTAGCAGCAACACACGCAAACCCGACTGAACCACTGCATAACGCGTGGCCAGGTACAGCTGATTACGGGCAACAATTTAGATATCCAAAAATCACTTTAACTCTGCGACGTGACAACTTGCTTCGTCACCCATTAGAAGTATCGTTTCCAAGAGGTCAGGTAGACGCGAGCTTTTGTCGTTTTTTTTTTCTTTCTCCTGTTAAGTTTTTGTGTCGCGCAACGCTGTGTGTACTATGTACAGTCGCACGCAAAGATTTTTATCAATTATATATATTTATTCGAACAGTTTATCAATGTAACTTCCTAACCTTTTTGTGTTTGTTGTTCTATATAAAACTAACATTATATTGAACAAATTGCTATACAATATGTTTCATGCTGATCAAAAACAAATTTTAAATTGCAAAGTTATTGTAAAATAAGAAGTCGACAAGAAATCGTACCAGCATGATGTTATAATAAACAAATAGAAGACAACTAATTTACTCTTTGACAATAAAGAATAGTGGAAATCAGTATTTTCAAAAGAGCATTTTAACGATAGAAAAATTATTTCGGACAGACCTTTCTATTTTTTTAATCATAGCATTTTATAATAAAAACTTGTTTCTATTTTATGAAAAAAAAATAAACATATCCTTTAAAAATCCTATACACTATACATTCAAAATTTAAGGAATAAGTTACACACTTATACTTATACTTCACTAATGTAAGCGGCATAGTTTTTATGCATGGAAAGTATGTTTAATATTGTTTCATTATTTTGCTGCTCCATTGAGCTACTACTATGCTGATTCATTCCTACTATATTTTAGTATTTGGTGTCTTACTACAGATACATAACATAGCACTTCACTTGAAGTCCATCGGAAAAAATGGACGTTCGCGCACCTTTTTTAAATAATTATTGTTCATTCTGACCTTTTTTAAAACTTAAAATTCCTTCAAACAAACCAAGAATTGAATATTAGACAATTGAAATTGTTACAACTACTAGACTCCAATATGGTGTTATAAAATTGAATTTTGGAATTGGAATGTTGTACAATTAATTTCGTATGTCCTTGATGTGAAAACTTGGAAGCTTCAACTAAAATTCAACAAATTTGACTCAACAACATAAATTTAATTTTTGGCACTGACAGAACGCTTTCATCGCTTACTTCCACGTAGTTGGTGGTATATCTTACCAGGCCGTAGCTATTGATGATGACATTGGAAACAACACCTTCATTAAATCCATTAAATTCCAGAAAGCGCGGGAATTCCTCTCAAGAAGATAACAACATAACTCTAATTTTTGGCACTAACAGAAAACCTCAATCGCTTACTGCCACGAAGTTGGTCTTACATCTTTAGTCAAACGCAGCTTGATGATTACCTTGGAAACAACACCTTCATATCGGTTGCTAACAATCCTCTCGAACTTCAAAATAAGGTTCAATCATCTATTGATGAATTTTCTTATTGGTGTCATGATAACTCACTATTCTTAAATCTAAGTAAAACTCAGTATATTGGTTTTCCATACTTCTCAGGGAAGTAGGGATATTAATCTGACCGCAGTATCTAACAACATTCCGCTAGAAAAAACACGTTCATTTAACTTCTTAGGTGTGACTATTTCAGATACCCTAAACTGGACTCTAGACATTTCCAATTTAAGTTCTAAGCTAGCAAGATCTTTATTTGCTCTGCGGAAAATGCATCATAGTTGCTATGATCTTAATTTAGACCTGACTACTTAAATCCATTAAATTCCAGGAAGCGCGGGAATTCCTCCCAAGAAGATAACAACATAACTCTAATTTTTGGCACTGACAGAAAACCTCAATCGCTTACTGCCACGAAGTTGGTGTTACATCTTTAACCAAACGCAGCTATTGATGATTACCTTGGAAACAACACCTTCAATAAATCCATTAAATTCCAAAAAGCGCGGGAATTCTTCTCAAGAAGATAAAGATGCACAATTCAACACCGACATTTACTTTTCGTGCATAAGTAAGTACCAATGCACTAGTGCTTCAGCTGACACAATATGCAATTACAATACTTAGATCGGCGTGTACCTTTGAATGCATGTCGACGATTGGTCGACACACCTGTGCTACATGGGGCGGAGTCTCCGGTCACCGCCACATAGATACCAGACGTGCGCCTACGGTGACAGCTCTATACTGCAGAAGTGTTAATGATGCTGAGCGAAGACGCGCTAGCCTCTTGCGAAATTGCGTAACGTTCGAGACATGGATGTGAGAAAACTTGAATTGATGGGTTTTTTTCACAAAAGAGAATTTATTTATGTCAATCATGAATCAACCCTTTCAGAAATTGTGTAATGCTCAAATAGGTATACTTTTGTGAGACGTCTATAAAACTTGAGTAAATTAGTTTTTTTTTTAATTCTGCGCTCTCCTTCATATAAATAAAATAAAAAAATTAGTAAAATACAATTTTTAAAAATTTAGTATCCTCAAAATTATTCCTGTCTGACGATATGTCACCGTGCTTAGTTTTTTTTTTTTTTTTTTTATTTTCATTTTATTAATCACAAATGTGTAATGACGCAATTTTCTTTTTGTAAAATGACCCCAGAAATGTCCGTAGTTCTCAATAGTCTACTTAGATACCAAATTTCTAATTTCTAAGTTCACTTTTCAACCATTTAGAATTAGCATATCTATTAGGATTCCTATTATTTGCTATTTTAGTAATAAAGAACCCTGAAAAGTATGAATAATGCTAGGAGAGTCACTGGCCTTTAAACAAATTCCGTATTGCTCTATAGTACGGTACCAAAATTTATGGAACTAATCATCATTATAGTACGGTTCGCTTAATGAAGCGACAATTAATGAAACAATGTAAAGCATGTTCCGTGCAAGAAAACTACGCCGCTTATATTATATTATGAAGTAAAACTGTATGATTCACTCCTTGATTTTGAATATAGACTTTAATTGCAAACATATACAAACGACACGTGTAGGAACTCTTGGATAAATGGGCTCTAAAATGATGAGTCCACTTTTACGTGCAAAAGGATGCAAGAGCAACCATCGGTCCTCTAGCAAATTTGCAAATGTTTGAGAATATGAAAAATAACTGTGAGTGGGTAGAATTAATAAAGGTTTGGAAGTAGAACTGAGCTTTCGAAATCGAAACACTTCAGAATTTTAGAGTAAAAAACTATAGCTCCTGTGAAAACAATTATGTTAACCGACGGACATCGAAAATTAAAATTTAAATGTCTGTTTATTATTAAGTCTATAAACTACAAAGATAATATAGAAATGTGTATTTTAAATTTATAATTAATTAACCTCAAACATTGAAAATCCAATTTTCGATATTTTTACTAGTTTTTGGAGTAGAAGTTTATATTGACATTATTTCTCATCGGCAATGTACCAGATTATTCTGAAACTGTTTCGCTAACCGAGCATTTATTAACATCTTTATTTTATTTGTTTTTTAATAAGGTTATCTAGAAACTTTAGAAACCCCCAGTTGTTAGTTTCTAATTTTAGAACAGTTGAAATTATCAGCATAATTTCAATTTATTATTAAAAATATGAAATAGAACTGAAAGTAAATGGTAAACGGTCTCTGCGTTATTTGTAATAAGAACTGTCAATAACCAATAAAGAACTGGGACTTTTGTCTCGAAGATGGACCGTCTTGAACATGAATGCAAAAATTGAGTACAGTTGATTGAGTAGTTTAGGCTTTAAGCACAAGCATAAAAGATATTTATAAAAACAGCTTTTTTATAGGTTCAGGGAGGTTCACTTAGAATTTATTTCACGATCGATATTTTCTTACATACTCTGTATATGGGAAAGTAAAAATAGATGTGAGTGAGTGAGAACTGTGTAGAGGAAAACTAAAAATTATGATGAAGAAAAATAACCTGTATGGTTTTGCCTCGTTCATCAAGTTCGGAATGTCTTAATAAGACATAATATGTAGATTTATTGACCATTGCAAACAACCCAGAGTCACGGAAATGAGTGTTTTGCAATGTAAAGATGAGGATGGAAATAATTAGAGATAAAAATCATATGCTCTAAAAGCAACGTTTAACATTAAAAAGAAACTATATGCATTTATTATGATGTGTTACACGGTGAATGCATTCCGTTTCTTGCAATATTATAATAAAACATTATTTTATTAAACAAATAAATAAATAATTCATCATATTCATAGACTAGAAGAGATGTAAATTACATTATCTTGTTATGCATTACGCTTTTCATACAAGAATAAAAAACTGAAAAACAGTTTTATTCTAAGATCGAATCAGAAAAAAAAATGTTGGCTATTCTATTATATTACTGTAGCAAAAACGTTAAAGACTGTTTAAAGTTAATTTCTTTATTATTGTTTGAACAATAAAGTATAAACTTTTACATTAACAATGTGTATACATGATTTATAATGAAGATGACTGAGGAAGTTACTGTCAGCAAAAAATGCTGTGTATAAACATACTAGAATTTACCCGCGTTTGTTCAATATTTTAAGGTCATCAACAGTTATCTGGACCAACTCAAGTAATTATTTGTTAGTATTTTAATTAATATCTAATTGATTCTTTTACCAACTCTCGGAATGGAGCCTGGGAACTGCTGACTTGAAACATATAGAAAGCATAAACATCATTATTAGAAGCAACATTCGAAACATTAATTTTTTGTTCTAATAAATAAAATTATCAACCAATTTTTTCGGACTATATATTGACAAAAATAATAAAATTATAAATCAATATTTCACTAGATGACGTTTCGATCCGGATTTGGAGCTTCTTTAGAAATAATCTAAAAAATATATAAATTAATTAGTATATCTACTTATTTTCTAATAGAATGGAGTTTGAGTTATCGGAATTGTATGAAAAATTAATAACAAACAATTTTTTAATAAGTAGACATGGATATCTATGTACCTAAAAAGAAAGAAAAAATTCATTAAAAACAAAATAATATCATAAATGTTACTTAAATTTTCCGTATCTAATTGAGCATTAAGATTTTATATATAGCATTTCCGAAATACCTCTTTTAAAATAATTTGTTTCATTATATAAAATTTTTATATTTGAATTAATTTTTTGTATTTCAGAACCCTGCTGCTACTGACCAAAAGTTACTAATAACAAATAACGTTTCGCAACTTTTTCAAGTAAGTATTAAATTTTTGTTTCTACCATCAAAAATCTTTACTGTATTTCCGAATTCCAAATCTTCCTACATTGTTAAAAAATGTCATCCGCGGATAGCGGGGACCCCCTGTAACCAGACACGCAAAACTTAAATCTTTGTCTTTTTTCAATGTGCCTTTATTTTGAGTGAGTTTGTACTTTAAATAAATTACACACCCACAATATGGTTAAAGCCTTGAAGCACGGTGTTTTGAAAACAACCTAATAAGTACATAATTTACATATTAATGTAGGTACTATATAAACCTAAACAATATTCAATATTCAAATAAGTTCAGCTATTTAACATATAATGCAAAGTTAGAAATGTTAGTCCGTTAAAAAAAACAAGATCACAGTGTCTACTTGTGAGGTATTTTCAGCTAGAGATGAGAAATAGTAAAGATAAAATATATAATGAGATTTTAACATTGAAGTTCATAAACTGACAAAACTGTTATCTTTTAAAAAATCAAAATATGTTGTAGTAGTTAAGTGATACAATAGATTTTATTAAACTTTTAATAAATATTGAATATTGAAAACTTTTCGATATATAAAGATTTATAACTAGAAGCAATGGTACAGTAATATTGTTTTTTTTTTACTAAAAAGTATAAAAATAAGAAATAAAAAAAAACTTACTATATCACGTTTTTAAAGCAAACTAAAAAGTATAAAATAATTTCTTTACAGACAGATTTTTAACTTGTATACGACTTGAGATAAAACAAATAATTCGCCCCACGTTTTCCGTTTCAAATCCTATACAAGTTAAAGAAATACTTTTTATTTGTATTAAAAAAAATGTATTTCTTTTATTTTTATATTAAATTGAAAAATATTAGTTGGTAACCCTAGCTGTTAGTGACCAAAAAAAAATTTAAATAATTACGCTTTCAAATTTTTCGTTTGAAAATCTTCGAAGAACGTGAATATTTGAGTAATTCTGAGTTTTAAGTTTGCACCATTGGCCTGGTTAATAGCTGATTGAAATATTGGCCCTGAAACATTTAGAATTTACACAGATCAGACACAAACAAGGAACCGTCCACACGCGTCTGATGTTTATAGTATCTTGATAAATTCATAAATAAATAATAATATGTATTTACACCTAATGCCATTGCTGCCTCCAGCGATTATAACATGATTATTATGATCAACGTATATAAAAAAGGGTTGATAAAAATTAAATTACACATCGGTACTTTGAAAAACCATAACTCTTGCTTATAATATTAGGGGGGGAGACTATATGCCTATGCACAGTTTAAAGTGTATCAGATATATTAACACCTTAGGTTAAATTAAGCTGAGCTTAAAATACACTCACGTCTTTCCTTGGACGATTGAGCCCAGCTGTAGCTATACAGTGTGGATCAAAATAATTATTGTTGTCGCTTGATTCATAAAAAAATACTAAATGCTTTTGTTACCAAACTTTAAATTCAAAGTATTGATTTAAACTGGGTTTAAAATATATTCGCGGCTTTGATTGAACCTTTTTCGCTCATGTTTTATTACACAGTGTGGGTCAAAGCAGTTGTCTGCAAAATCGTTTCACATAAAATGCAACCGGTCGCTCAAGGTAAGTTCGCGTGCATTTTATCTGCAACGATTTTCTGTAATGCATTACTGATTTCAATAGCTACAATATTACCAAAACGCATGCATATATTGCGTCTTAAATTAAATTCACTGCATGGGCTATGTGCAAGGAGGCGAAGTTACTTTATCGAAATTAATTATTTATATATTGTACGACATAATTGATAAATAAATAATTCTCTCGTACCTTTTATGTTATGCTATTTATATAATGGTTTACTATCCGAATTTTATGGTATATAAAATTAACATCAATTTTCTTTATTACATTTTTTTTGACACTTCATGGCCAACTAAAGTTTTTGACTTATCACCGCAGAAACATGTCGCGGTTTCCATAAAAAGTGAGTTCAATAATTCTCTACTACCCAGTAGCGGCGCTAATAGGCTTCGTGCACACAGTCTAAGGGTTAGTCTCTATAATCGGGTAACTTCGATTATTGGACACCCAGCCTGCAAAACCAATGCCCGTTTATCGCGATCTCAGTGTATCTAAAAAATCTGCACATAAATTGAAGTTTGTTGCCTTGCTCTATTCTAAGAATTTGACAGCAAACGTGTCCCTTCTAATATAATGTCTATCTGTACAAATGCCTACGTGCCAACCGGTAAACGAGCCTTCAGTTTCAAAACGAAACATCATTAATATGTTAACCGTGTGTGTTTCAATTGACATGCGTGCAATAGAAATCATCACTCGACATTTCATCCCGGAAATGGCGGTGTTATTGATCAGGCATGATTTCACTTCTTTTTTACGATCATTTTGACGCTACTGTAATTAACAATCATTTAACTAACAGACGCGCAATAATGGGACAGTCAATTTCGCAAAGTTCTCGCATACGAACTTAGAATTCTAATTTGATTAATTTTAAGTATTTAAGGTGTGCCAAATCAAATGAAAGAATTGTTAAAATGTCATTAAAACAAGAAAACATAAAGACGTTAAACAAAGCAAAAACAGTGACTCGGAAAAGACTGTAAATATTCAGATTCGATTATGATGACAGCTACACATAACCTCAAAAGATTAAGATATTTCCACTTGACGAAAATACAAAAAATGATGCTGTTGCGTAATAATAAAGATAACTTTAAAAATGCAGAAAACATCATTTCAATATCTTTAAATTCAACGGAAATATTTATAGTTTTCACGTGGGATCGCAAACGAGACAGATCGACGCCTGGTCATTGTAACGCTACAGGGCACGATTATAATATTAGTGATTATAGTAACTAATAAGTAATATAGTAAGCCATGAATGTGATGTGTATTTTAAATATGTAAAAGTTCAGTATTGGCGTTCATTCTCTGTTGCCTTCATGATTTATTAGTTACCATAAATATGACACTTGTGCCGCATGACGTATAGGTCTATAACAAAAATTCTTTCGCTATTATTTTGTAATGTTAGGATAAGGATTAAGTGGTCCAGTACGATAACACTATGCACCCAAATGTTGAAATTTTTTTTTTTAAGTCATAGAAAACGCTAAAATTTGACGTTCAAAAAAAAAAACTTTGCGGATTATTCACAAATTTCCTCAAAAATACGTGAAAAAAATGGAACTACTTTTCGTCTTTCACTGTCATTTTTTGAATCTAACCAATCAAAAATCACAAATACACGTCATAGCAACTGGTGTAGAATTATTATAGAACTATCTCACTTTGTATGCAGCTTTCGATTGTGTTATGGAAGCAGGGTCGTATTTAGATTCGCATACCCGTTTATCGTTCACCCCGGAATTGTTTTTTTAAAAATTCCACATTTGCCCCTTCCCGTTTCACTGCGAGACAATTCGCATACCCCTTTATCAAAAAAAGCGACAGTTTTCAATCTCCATGAAAATGTGAGTTTTAAATTTAAAATTCGTTTTATTAATTAAAATTTCCAAATACGACTCTGCCCTGAACGTTCAATTGAATTTCATTCCAACCAATTGATATTTCTATCTTTGTTTATCATAGATACAGGTATATATAACTTTCTCTTTTCTTATCACTATATGAGACAAGATAGCGATCGCTATAGTAAATAATATACTCCAAATCAATTTACTATACCATATTTAATTTTTTTAAATTAATTTATAAAAATTAATTTTCCGCACTTAAAACGACCAATAACGCTGTTATATGTTATATAAAACAATAATTGTGAATTTCCAGTGGATATTTTGCATAGCAAGTTATCGTACTCTTACCGGATTAAGAGTAAAAAAACAGGGGAAACTTCCTTATTGACAAAGATGAGGTCAATAAAAATATTTACACATTAAAAACATTTTGGATTGCCGAAATCTCAGAATCGATGACTTAGGTCCATTGCGTAGATTTAAATATAAAGTTCGTGTTTAAAAATGTAAAGTTCATGCAAATTTAAAGAAATAAATCATTTGTTAACACAGCGAAGAAAATAATCTAAAATCAGAATAATTGGTAGGTAGTTCCATGTATGTTGGTTGAGCTGGAATCGCCAGTAAAAGGTAATAATAAGGTAAAGAAGAGAATTAATGTACGGGCTTAGAAACAACGCGTAAACACGGAGGATAAGGGCGCATATCGGTCGTGTTTTACAACAATAACATACTCTTGATTGTTGTCAACCGCAATGGGTTGCCACCGCAACATAACTGACCCATTTGTATTTGCACAATAGATTTAAAAACGCAAAGTTAAACGAACTTACCGTGCTAATATTTTATCTCTATAGGTTTGTTCCAAGCAGCCAGAGAACGGTAGAGTACGCGCGGCGAAAGATGAAGCCACCGCGTCATAGTAACGTGAATGCATTGCGCCCGCCTTCTAGCTTGCTATTGGCTATTTCGGAGATCCATGTGCGTCGAGTGTTTTCTAGAGACGTGGAATGTTAAATGGATATGTCGAATTTATTCCGTACGGCACTGTCTGCGGGCAAGCAGGCCTTCACTAGCATATTATTGATGACGTGCCTGGCTTCATCTCTCACCGCGGGCACTCTAACAGAACCGCCACAGTCTGTCTACTGCGCAAGACGGTAATGTGCAGTAGATAAAAAGACAGTTTCGTCTTAGCAAGACTGCGCAAGACCGTGACGGCTCTGTTACCATTGCCTGGCTACTTGGAACAAACCTGAGTGCCTGAAACATAACGCAATGATTAACTTGAAAAAACAAAGAACAAAAAAAAACGCATAAATCCTGCACACCTGTAATTATTTTAGAAAAAAAAATAGAATATGTATAAATCCCCCAAATAAAATATGATCAATAAATTAATATTAGAGTAAATATTTCAATTAAATTGGTAAAATTGCCAACGTTAGAGGCGACATAGACAGTAAATCAAGTTTGAAGAGTGCATTAAAAATGATGTATTCCTGTAAGCAATAATTAACCTGTCAACAGCGTACTAACATTATTAACCGATATTTGATGAATTAACTTCTATCTCAATTTGACATAATGAACTGTAATTACAAGGCAGATATTTTAATTTTATTAAATGGAAAAAAGTCACTTAGTTTTCTTAAGTGTTTTGATTTATACTTTTTAATAATTTGTTAAAAGAAATGTAGTATATGAAAATTGGGTTTCCCTGATCTATTACATTTTAAGCGATCATAAGCTCTAGGGTAAATTAGATCACGCTATATACAGAATATTTTCTTGTTTCATATACTTTTCAGTAGTCGGATTTTAGTTTTTACTTATTTTTTATATAAATTATCTTTTTTGAACTTATTTTTTATTTGTTTCCAATGTTGCTTTCCTCTGGGACCAAAATTCAAAAATAAATGTAGCCTATATTACCCGGACCATAATAACGAATCGACTGACACCTTATTTAACAAAATCAGATGAATAGTTTAGGCGCTACGGTGGAACATCCGTAAATACAAATATACATACATCGACTGCTAAACTCATACCCCTTCCTTTTGGCTTCGCCGTATAGCCGGGTAAAAAAGTTAAATCCGGCGCTTGTAGGAGAAGTAGGGACTGAAAACTTGAAAATACTTGAGCAAAATCCGTTGAAAACAGATGCAATATTCGTTTAGTGCATTTCACTTAACGCTCAATTTGCAGCGGCAAGCGGGAGATAAAAATGAATTCATAAGTTGAACCATACGTAAGTCTTAGCTAAGAATACATCTTATGAATTTTTAACATTCTATCGGTTTTCCAAGCTATCAATTATGTTTTTTCATGATAAATTATTATCAAAATGCTTATAGCTAAATGTATAACTAACTATATACATATAGAATATAATTATATGGTGCGGTCAAGTATTGTGTTTATATCGACATAAAGTCCCTTCTTATGTTACCAAATTCTAAGGATTAGAGTCGCTTGATTATGTTCGTTTTATCATTATATTTATTATTCATATATAATATAAAATAACATAACAGTCTATAATTTAACATCAATAAGTTACAGAAGGATTGAGATTACTGCATATTCATTAGTTAGGTAGGTACATCTAAACGAATTTTTTTTTTCATTCTACATAATGAAATATTCAAAAATGAAACCGAAATTTTTAAAAAGTCCTTATCGCAATACCTAAAAAATATTTTAACCTTGCACCAACTCATATTTTCTAATTTTTATATTTTAATAATTGAAAATCTAAATGATACTTAAATCATTTTTTGAATTAGAATTTGAGAAGTGGAGCGTGTATTACTTTAATTTTTGTATTTATTACATATAAAATATACAGAAAATACAATAGCATTAAAAAGGAAGTCGCAGTAGGTGTCTATCTGTCTGTTTGTCTGTATGTACCGGCTAATCTCGAGAACTATAGAACGTTTTAGAATGCGGTTTTATATATCATTCGATAGTTTATTTCTTCGGGAAGGTTCTGACCCGTCTTCGCCCGGGAGCAGATCGAATTGTTTTCAAGTTCGACTGAAATTGAGTTTATGTCAAAAGCAGTGTAAAATATAATTTTATGCTGATTAACATTAATAAGTCGCGCCGGTTAAATTTGTAAATTAGAGCGAACAATTGAAGCGAGTAGGCAATATTATGTTAATCATTCTATTATAAAAAATCCTTCGTATGTATGTAATGATGTATGTATGTTTGAACAGATTTAAAAGCTATTTGACGATTTTTGATAAAACTTTTTTAAAAATGTTTGTTATGAATCCAGAAATGCTATAGGCTATGTTTTATTTCACTATTTTATCGCAAAATTAAATAACTGGCATATACTTATATATTATACACGTGTCTATATAAAAGGCAGACTGGTATTCCCTCTTCTCCCGCGATAGTGATATATATTACAGGGACATATTAACCGCCAAATAGTAAATTTGAATCATTCGACTTCTGACTTTACACGATGTGCACTATACAAGTGCTCCTAGCCTGTGACGTTTCGTTGGCTTTTGCGAATACGGAGCAAGGTTGCCAACCGTACGAGGTTCCTCGTACAAATATGAGATTTGTGGTCTTCCGTACGAGGTACGAGGACACTATCAACCTCGTACAATTTTGTACGAGATTTTGATAATATGGTCACACGAACATAGTAAAAACTAACTAGTGACATCTATCAGAACTATTGTAGGAACTTCTTACACCAAAAATTCCATTGATAACAATGAGAATATTCCTGTAATCATATTTGGAGAGGAGATGTAAACTAAGTTACCTTGCAAATTTTCGTAATAATATAGACACATTTAGTATTCTTGTGATTTTACTTGAGTATTAATAAAGATTTTTTTACATACAACACAAAGTGATGTTTTATTTAGTAGGAAACTTGCAATAGTTTATTTCATTGAGTAAAAAGTCCTAAATTCAGTAGTTTCAATATGCCTTAATTTTAGTTTCAGCACGTTTTCGATGCATAATAAATGAACGAGGTTTGAAACTCAAAATACGAGATTTTTAGCTGCATAGATATGTACGAGGAATTTTTTCAGGGTTGGCAACCCTGATACGGAGATAAAATATTTTGGAAGGTCTCATTTATGCTATCGTAACAGAGGGCTGTTATTTCCGAAAAATGCCGGATAAATACGACTGCATAATGTATCTACCTTTAATAGGCAATCTATAAATTCAGGCTGCCACTCAATTATAAATTGCTACCCGGACGAAGCTGGGTGGGCACCTAGTTGACTGTAAATAACTGAATAAAAAATGGTGGCAAAATTTAGACCCCACTGTATTTGTCATGTTTTAATACTGTAGGCATATTTGACAAGTATTACTTCTTTGCATATAACTCGATATGCAAAGCAGCCGGAGGTAAAATTTTCGTCAATAATATGCTAAAAAGGAGGAAATGAATGGACGGCAAATATAAAGTGGATGCGTATCGATTATCCTACAGGTATTTCTTATCATTTGTAATTATAGCTTCTTAATTAATTGGCTAATTTATTAAATCAATTCAATTTAAGACCAGCAAAGGATGTCCGTGGGCTTGTATGAAAAATGTAGGTACACTCGAATATAATTTGATTTTAAGATCTCTTTTGCTGCTAAAGATAAAAAAATAATTATATTAAATAAGAAAGATCTTAAAGGAAGACCGTAAATTCCAAAAACAATTTCGAAATAAGAAATAAATTCACAGCTGGGACATATTGCAGCAATTTTTTGAAACCCTGTATTTTCAGTTTTCGAAAAAATATATTTCTACACTGTTGATAATAGTCCGGGGGCCAGCGACCTATTTAGGTCGTCCATTTCCGCGCGGCTGAAAAACTCGTAAAATGCTCAGACAGTGGTACCATATAGCATAGTGGCCGTCAGCTGCGCCAGTATCGGTGGAATAGCCTCCCACGCACGGTTAAAAAGATAATATTTTTTATATCCAAATCTTTGACATACGTCTGTTAGGTACATAGGTATCCATGACTACTTATTAAAAAATTGTTCGTTATTAATTTTTCATTAAAATTCGATAATTCAAACTCCATTCTATTAGAAAGTAGATATTATACTAATTAATTTTTTAGATTATTTCTAAAGAAGATCCAAATCCGGATCGAAACGTCATCTAGTGAAATATTGATTTATAATTTATTATTATTTGTCAATATAGGTATAGTCTGAAAAAAAATGGTCGATAATTTTATTTATTTGAATAATATTTTTTATCATTACCTATAGATTGAAAACTTGTCAAAAGATAGTTGTTAATGATCTTTCATAAAAAAAACGTCAGCTGGCTGTACGATGGTGGATGTTACGTCAGCTGATCATACGAACTTGACGAAATTAAATATGAATTCAGTCATTTCCTATCACATGAAACTTTGTCAAAAAGTAGTTTCTATAATATTTAAAATAAATAAAATCGTCAGCTGCTTGTATATTGGAGGAAAGATTGTCAGTTGATACAAAAAAGGGTGTGGTAGAAGAGACAGTTGGGAACGTCGATCGCGCTTTTAAATAGCCTGGCTGACGTGTTTTTCCCCAGCAAATTGCCAGCTGATACACATTTTCAAACGTAAAGAAATAACGTATCTGAATTTGTTTGATACCATGCTCTTTGCGCGTACAGCATATAAATGTGTGTTCTTGAGTTCCATTTAAAATACGTTAAAATTTGTATAGATATTTAGTTTAAATAAATGAAAACAGACGTAAACGAATGAATAAATTATTATTTCTAATTAGAAATTGTATGGATTTCTGTTTTGAGACAAATTAACTGTAAATTAATAATGTTTGTTTTATATATTAAGAATTTCTTATATCACGTGAGGTGACGCGGGTAATGGATCGTATTCAATATGATATTTGCTATTCGTTGCCATGGTTAGCTACATAATATTATGTTCCACCTCATGTAAAAATTAATCAAAGCATGCCGAACTAGTTTATTTCTGACAGATTTATAAAACAAAAGAGCGGCTGATTTCTTTAATTTCAAAATATTTCCGAAGCTATAAAGCTACCTATTCCCCCGATAGTGCCGCAGCTGACGGCCACGATGCTACATAGTACAACTGTCTAAAGCTTTTTACGAGTCTTTGAGGCATGCGGAAATTGGTAAGAAAAACCTGTTACTGGCCTCCGGACTAAAAGGCAAAAGCAATACACCTATCCCCCGATTTACACGGTACTTGTTTTACACGTTTTCGCTTTTATACGGTTTTCCAAATAAGTTTTTTTTTTTGTTTTTATCGCACTCTACTAAATGCTACTGTGATTGAACACGTGCGCTGTGTACACATCTCACGGGGAATACCGAGCTTATGTGCTGACTTTCTGCACACGCACACTATGTCTGTATTTCTTCGCATAAAATTAAAGTGTTTCCGTAATATATTACATATTTTAATCTGTCAATGCATTTTATTTTTATTTCTGTGTACACCTAAAAATATTGAAAAAAATCACAACTGTTAAATAGCAAAATTATGCATTTTCTGCAAGCTTTTAGATTTACACGGTTTTGACTTGAAAATTTTTAATTTTCGATTTACACGTTTTTCTCAGGAACGTATCTACCGTGTAAATCGGGGGATAGGTGTACTTAAGAATATACCTATTTCGATCTTTGGTTCAGTAAGTCAATCACAGCTTTATTACTAAGTTTAGTCTATTTTAAATATTGGTGAAAAAATGTGTGTAATCGGATGAGTAGTTTTGGAGATTACTTTTTGCATGCAAACTTACAAACTTTACCTCTTTATAATATTAGTACATATAACAGAAGATTTTTCTGAACGCACCGTACCATCTTGTACAAAACAAAAATCTATTAATTTTAAAGGTGTCTGTGCTGTAAGTTTTCTGCCTACAATAGCAATTATTGACGAGCCAACACCAATATCGATTTAAACAGAAGAACGTTGTGGAGGACTGTACGTGATCTTTCGATCGATCTAAATTCGATTGTGATAATGGTTCAATCTTTAACGCCACAGGACATCCATTGTTACTGCAACACATCTCATTATCTCAACTGATGCCACACAATAGAACTAATAAATATATATTAAAAATCTCTTAAAATATGTTTATTTTTTACTGTTTTTTTTTTTTTGTTTGTTTGTACTTAAGTTGAGTTAAATAAGAACTCCGTGTATAAATCAGTATTAGATCGCGTTAAAAGCATATCGCAAACAGATAAATTGTAAACTAAGATTACTACAGTGGCGCAGCTATATTTTTAATGCCCTTAAGCAAATTTTATTGGAACGCCTCTTCTCGGCCAATAAATTTTAAAAGTTTACAAATCGACACAAATAAATAAAATACCTAAATAAAATATAAATACCGTAATTAACGAAATTTCGTATTATATTTATTTAAAGTTTATATAGAAACTTATAGAAATAGCGGCCCGGTCCGGCTTCGCACGAATTTGTAGACTACCACTGTTTTTTCGCAAAATTTGTCTCCACCAAAAGCGCTTTTATTTTAACGCGGTATTATGTAGCCTACGTCCTTCTCGAATGACCACTCTAAATATCAAAAATGTTTAAAATCGGATGAGTAGTTTCGGAGATCACCTCCTACATTCAAACGTACAAACTTTACCTCTTTATAGTATTAGTATAGACATCTGAACCGAATTAGTTATTTCCATATTTTTTGTCTGTTTGATCCGGATTAACTAAAAAATTACTGACTAGGTATACCTATACAATGAAATTCAGTTAATACGCAATACGATAGTCAGAGTGCCCATCGGCAAAAATTTTATTGATACATTATACTCTCCCCAAACTTTGTATACGACTTCATTAGGCCTAGTCTGACACCTATTTCCTCTACGACTTTTCTTGATTTTGGGGCGTTTTCCCTCTAAAGTTTCCGAGATATGTCGTTTTGACGACATGTAAAAATTTATAGATACTGTTTGTTTTTTTAATTGGGTAGCTTAAAAACTTCAACCAGTTACCAGAACGCTAAAATAATATTCTCTGACAAATAATATGAACCATTTAAAATGTCTTACACTTCGAATATGTTCGACAGACATTTTAAATGGTTCATATTATTTGTCAGAGAACATTATTTTAGCGTTCTGGTTGAAGTTTTTAAGCTATCCAATTAAAAAAACAAACAGTATCTATAAATTTTTACATGTCGTCAAAACGACATCTTTCGGAAACTTTAGAGGGAAAACGCCCCAAAATCAAGAAAAGTCATAGAGGAAATAGGTGTCAGACTAGGCCATATACAAAGTTTGGGGAGAGTATGTATCAATAAAACTTTTGCCGATGGGCACTCTCACTACGAGTTTGTTTATTTGGTAGCTATTGAAATCATTAATGCAATATACACTGAAATAGAACGATTTTCTGAAATGCAGATTTCCGTAGCTACCATATCAACAACACTCATGACTATTTTGCGTCTAAAATTAATATTTTTTGTGACCTACTTTTTTATTACTTCAAATATAGTGTAAATATATACTATACAAAAAAATATATAAAACATAAACAACAAATAAAAACTTTGAGAAAATATATTATAAACATTTTGTTTATCTATGCTTCGAGTTTATTATTCACTAAAGGGCTGTTTTAAAATAAAAATAGCCATTTACCCGATTTTTTTTTAATAATCATATTTTGTTTAATTTTGATCCGCAGCAAAAAAAGCTTGTCGCGATGTCTTTAGTATAGAATATGATGTGTCATAGTGCTGTTATTTAAAGGAACTGAGCAGAAGTCAAAAAACGGGCAAGTCGCAGGTTAATTTTTGTTCAAATTATTGCCATTTAATGTAATGGAAAACAACAGCAAATATATTCAGTTTGAGCACATTTTAACTTCTAAGGCTGTCCACACAAATATGAGACTTATGAGTACCACCGGTGTGGCACGTATTAGTGTCACAGGGAGGTCGTATGTCTGAATGGATATGTATGCAGTGTACATATTATCATATCGAACCACAACTTTACCATCTTCAAACTACAGACCTACTGCATAGTATAGACCAATTTTCATTAACAGCCAAAAGTCATAACGCAAAATTATAAAATAAATTTTACTTGAACTTGAACTAGTGAACCGATTTGAAAAATGCTTTCACTGTTTTAAAATATACTTCTAAAACTGTAAAAAATACAGTAAAGTGATGCATAAAAAAATGAGTTGTCTTTTATTATTTCGTTTCCAAACCAAAATGTACCTATATAATAATTTATTATGTCTACCATATTCCAAACTTAAGGAGGTTGAGCTGTTTTACGAAGATAATGAAAAAAATCTGAAATAAAGTTTTTTTAATAGATTTTTTTATGACAAAATTTTCTGTAAAATATCCAAAACCATTAGGAGATTTATAAAGTTAAAAATCAAAAAAAAACTTTTACATGTAGTCTTATGGAAAATATGTCAACCTAGCATGCAAACGGTATATTTTAATTTCTTGCAAATAACCAAATAATGTCAGCAGTTCCGAAAACTATGTAAAGCATCGATGTCTTACGCATATTTTAATATTTTTCCCAATTTAATTAGGAGACTTTTAATCATTAAAAAATTATTAAACCTTAGCGCTTTTCGATTATGGACTTTTATTCTTGACAATTTTAACAATTTTAACTGAATTTTCAACTTGTTAATCATATAATTTTAATTTTTATTACTTCTAATTTCTTTTTTTAATTATTTACTGCAAAAAATATGTAAAATACAGATATTTACATAAATTTAATTTTTCTAACCTATCTTTGTATAAAAAATTCAAAAGTTAGTCCATTAAGTAAAATACTGAAATAATTAATTAATATTAAACAAATATATTTATTTATGCCTTTATGACAATAATTTATTAGTATCATCGACTTATAACCTTTTGTAAAAATTTATTATGGAAAAGTTCCCATTTAGAATTCGACTTACTTTTGATTGGGACTGTAACGCATCAACCTCCTTAAGGAGTGAATTGTACACTTACGTTTGATTAAGCGGCAAAGTGTCTCTGCAAAGAACGGGTATGCTTTGTTGCTCTATTACCAACCATACTATAACGTTGACTAAGTCCCTAAATTTTGGTATTTTAGTATGGCAGTTGGTTTCACGCATCGTCTAGTGTTTATATGTCATTAACATTATTGTACAAAATCATACACACCGCACATAATGTAACAATATAATATTGTTATTGTTATTCAGTACGTTAACAAGAAAGGTGATTTTTCGTAGAAAAATAAGATTTACTAGATTGATAGATGCACGTCTTCATGTTGATAATATGGCCGAAGAATTTTAACGTCGGCTCTTAAAAAACCATTAAATATTCGTGACGGATGTAGGTACCTATATAGACGCACGTAAATGTAGCCAGGCTGGAGCTACACCGGTAGCTAACTGCCATCAACAGAATTAATCCATTCCTACGGAATAGACTATTGATTATATTGATTATAGACGCAGAATACGATCTACAAAAGAAAGATATAGTTAGGCCTCTTGTTAACGACAACGGATAACGGCCCGATTTTTATGACGGGCGACGGGTCGACGCGCATTGTTCAATAGGTTAGTGTGGGTGTTTGTTAACGCGACGGGCATGTATCCGTCGCAACAAAACTCAACGGATACCCGCACGTCGCCCCTCGGCGCGACAGCGGTCGATCCTATGCAGTGGACCACGTCATTTCATAGAAGTTTGTTGACGACGACAGATGTGCGCGCACGTTTTTACCTATACCTACCTTGTTCTGCTCATTGTGAATATAGAGTTTAAAATTGACAACGATATGGATTTATTAATTAGTCTTGTTCATAATAGGCCAGTGTTGGGATAAGACTAGAAAATTACAAAAATAAAGAAGCAAGACATAACGTACTTGAACTTCTTCGCCCTTCAAGTATAAAACTGATATCGATAACAATGGACGCGCTCACGTATATGTGGATTGTGTACAAAGGTAACCGTTTCGCGTCGGCCCGTTACCCGTTGACTAAAACGGTCGTTAACAAGAGCCCTTAGGGTCAGAGTCTGCTTGTTGCCAAACAATTTTGCGACATACATTTTTTAAGACCAGAGTTCAGTTTCCATCTATGAGTGGTTCTTATCCTAAATAGCTGCAGTTTTTTTCTGAGACATGAATTTAAATAAAACACCCCTTCACCACATTATCATATGCCTATAAAATCGCATTTGAATTGCATGTACCGGATAAATGATTAATAGTATAACAATTGAATAGTTAGTGAATAAATAACTTCTAATTACTTGAAAAAAGAGAAGACGGCATTAGCGACCCATCATTTTGAACATCATCATAATTTCAATTTTGAAGAGACTTCAATACTCGATGTGGAATCGAATTATTATAAAAGGAACATAAGCGAGATGATTCAAATATATCTACATGATACAGTTAATTTCAGAATTGACACACAACGGCTTAGTGCTGCTTATAATAATTTATTGAATCTTTACAAAAAGACCAGAACAAACAAACAGAATGCAGCAAATAGTTCGGAATGAAAATAATTTTGAGTTGTTCAAAAAAATTGGTATGTCTATGAACTCATGCAGTGTAAATGAGGTTACATAATGTTTACTTAATAACATTACATTATTTCGAAATTTTAGACGTTTTTTGACATTTTAAATTTTCAGACGTTTTTTAATATTTTAATATTTTAAAATTTTAAAATTATTTTGTGAGAAAAAAATAAAAAAAACATGAATTTTCCAAAAATAAATAATAGTGACTGGTTACAGAGAAAGACGAATGTGCAAGAATCTACAATTTTGGTAATATACAGATTTTTAATATCATGTTATTAATTTTAGATTTTAATTCCTTATTATATCAATCATGTATTTTATTTGTCAATTATAGAGCCCTAAGGAAGTCTTAAGTTAAGACGAAACGTTGGTACTAAAAATAAAAATATTGTACAGAATAAAGTTCCATTTCCCGTTATTATTTATTATCAAATTCACATAAGAGGAACGATAACAACATAAAATATGAGTTAGTGAATAACGTTTAGTTATCGAGTATCAGATATTTATTGGTGTTCATCTAGGACAGTGATTCCCAAAGTAGGTGCTTCCGCCCCCCTGGTGGGTGCTGCAGCAATCCAGGGGGCGGTGAAGGTGATGGCCACAGATGCATTTGGGGGCGATGAATTCTGAGTTCAATAAGTAGTTTCAAAATTTCAAACTTCAATGTTCCTAATTTACACCTTTCTTTACAATATTTTACGACAAAGATAGAAACATTACATATATTTTTCAGTTTAATTTCTATTAAAATTTAAAAAACATAATTCCAGGGGAGCGCTGAGTAATATTTTTTTTTATTTATTTTTAAAGGGGGCGTAGGGGTAGGCCAAATACGTATGGGAACCACTGATCTATAGCGTACCTAAGATTTTTGGTGTACATCTAAATTTGTTCATTAAAAAGTTAAAATAAAAATGAATACTAGTGTTAAGATTAATTCAATTTATATCTGCGATATTTCCATACCAAACAAACTTTTTAACAAATTTTAACATTTCCCTTTCATTTAATGTTATTGTTATCATTTTACCAGAAAAATTATGAATAATGACTTATTGAAAATGTTCATTGAGGAAATGTCATCTATTGTTCTACCATTAAACGAATTCGAGTTATACAGTTATTATTATTATTATTATTATTATTATTATTATTATTATTATTATTATAGCTGACATCATGACTTACACAAATAACATCATTTTGTGATCAAAAGGCAAACCCGCTAGTCGAATTTTTACGCGCGATTGTCAAAAACGCATAGCACACTTGGTCGTTCCATTCGATGTAGTCGCCCGAATGCTAGATCGCGCAATAAAGTTCCCATATGCTGTTGCGTAATCGCACGCGGCGCGATCGAAGACTGTATTTGAGTAATTATCAAATTGCGATGCAGTCGCGATAGAGTTGCTAAGTCGCATGTTTTCAATACGAAAAGTAGCATATTATGTGCGCTGACCCCAAATGAATTTTGGTCAAGTCATTTTTTTCGGCGATCGTATAGCCTATGGAAGGTTTTCTACATTTTTAAACATCAGCTTAATTAATAGCAATGGGCGAACGAAGGAATTTTAGGACATATGGATAAGGTAGGCAAATTATGATCATAGGAGTTTGACAGGTAATCTGTCATGGCCTTGAATAAGGGAACCTAATCGATATTTATCTGGAATTATTAAGGGAAACCATGGAAAACCTCAACAAGATGGTCGGTACAGTAATTACCGTTTCCTGGCGAGAGGCAGCACATCTGACTCCACCGGGATTCGAACCCGGTAGCTCCCGAATACGAGTCTATTGCTCTCACCACTACTCTACACCGCTCGATAACAAATAGAAAATAAGTTGGATATTATTACGAACATCGTTTTTGCATATTTTTTTTAAAAGCACAGTTGAAAACGAGAGTATCTAACTGTCCTGAGAAAATAATAACGAAAATGTCGAGCGACACGTAGAATTCTGTCAATGTAAAGTATGTGAGAAGGCAGTACTTAGGTGGTCTGACTCTGGGATAACATTCGTCCAATACAAACAATGAATGTGCGTCGCATGTCACGCAAAAAAGAATAAACAACTGAACCACTATAGAACTGGAGAACTGAAACACAATAGATGAGTCAATGTCACTCACGCGGAGGAAATTGTCACTTTAATTGATTGTTTCCAATCGTTTTCTGGGAGGTGCACTGGATAAAATGCAACTGTCTTTATAGATCTGGCTAAAAAAGTAAAGAATACCTACAAATAAATCCAGAATAAACACTCAGAGATGTGTAAGCATTCAGTTTAGAATAGGATCGCAGCTACTTATAACCTCAAAACTTGTCCAGGAGATTAGAATAATTAGAGTTGACCTTTGCGTCCATGACCAGTGATAGATTTATAAAAAGACACACTAGGCACTGGTCTAGGACATCACCACAGAGCTAGAACTATTTTGGTTTATAATAATAATAATAATAATAATACATATTTATTTGCATTGCCAAAAGAAAAATGGATACAAAACGTCACTTACATTTACTTACATCAAGTCGCAAAGATCATAAGGCACAGATCTAAGGAAATATTGTTTTAATTCTTTTTGGAACTTCTTCGAATTCTTTTCTTTTTTAATCTTTTCTGGCAGCCTTCCGTAAATTTTGTAACCTATATATGTAGAGCATTTTTCATAAAATGCAGTTAGACTTCTGATTAAAAATTATGTTTGCACTGTACTGATAACATTCATGATCACTTCATGAAAATGTTTCTTCTGGATCAAATATTATGAAAAGTAGTGAAACTTTAGAAAGGGAAACAAACATATTAAAAAAGAAGATAATAATAATAACAGAGATCCCGCGCTATGAACCAAAACAACAAAAAGAAAAAAACTAGGTCATCGTTGACTCTAGAAACCTAAGATATCAAAACGTTAAATCCGGCACTCTAGCATAGTTTTTTGACGTGATAACGTCTTATAAATTGATGAATCACCAATATTATAAATTGATAAAACACCGGCTGCATGTTCGAACAAGTGTAACGTAACGTTCCTAACGCGTAACGTTCCGCCTGACCCTGTGCGTGCTTTTTGCTAATTTCTCGCTCAATTTAAATCAGATCGGTTTGAAACCAGTCTTAAACGAAAGAGGAGAACATTTTACATAGATTTCGTATAACAGAATTTGCCTAAACAGTTTTTTTATACAAATTTATATAGAAAAATAGCTGTATAAATGCAATGTTGTGTAATGCATGACGCGACGCGGTCGGTTGTCTTTGTTTGCCGTACATGGAAATTAGAAGCAAACGTATGTCTTGTCTTAACATGAAAACAGCTGCATTTCTAATGTTTAATTCAATTTTTTGACATTAGTATATTGTGAAATGCAAAGCCTTCTAAGTTAAGTATTGGAATAACTAATTATTATTAGAACATAATACTTTGTAAGTTGCAAACGTCACTTTTGACATTTCTTATCATTCCGACACCAAGGATAAGCGGATTGAAACCAAATTTTGGGAGGTTTAGGTTATGTATTACGGAATACGTTATCACGTAAAGCTATCGTCCGTAAACCGACTTTACAGACAACCAATTTTTTTTTTTTTGGAAAGTGGATTTCACATCAAATGACCATATCATTAATTTGGTTTTTGGTTAAACCCAAACCAAAGAGCTGTTAAACGTATTTAACAAGCATAAAAATTTTATGCTTGTTAAATACGTTTAACAGTTCTTGGGTTTGGTACTATATTTAATATAGTACTTAACTTTTTACCATCTATTTAGATAGTAAAAACAATGGACAGGTTTAGTCAATGTTTAGCCAGAGGTATTTATAAATGATTGTATATTCAGCGTGACAGAATTAATGGCGTAAGTTTCCATATTGATTCAAGCCACTCTCCCTTTTTAGGTCCTGACTCGGCTGATCGCGTCAACATAGATCTGATGTTTGGCATTGTTTGTTGACACCAAACGTCGCGAAATGTCGATGCTGTTGATTTAAATATTGACTACACAAGGCAGTAACCCAACTCGAGTCCTATTGCATTTGAATACTAGGCAATACAATTATCTGAAATATGAATATTGAAGATACACAGCCGTATTTATCGTCTGGTTAGGCCATTCGTTTGCTTTTTTAACCAGGCTTACTTATAAATTACGAACCATTTTAATATTAATTTTTCTAATAATAATAAACAGAAAATACTGTTTTTTGAAGTGAAAACTTCTTTAGCGGCGTTGTACACTTTTTTTGTAATGGGTAAAAAATGTTAAACTCGCGTCAGATCGAAAATTCGTAAGACCTGATCGAAAATGCGTAAGACATGATCAAAAATTCGTAAGACGAAAACTTTTGTACACTTTTTTTGTAATGGGTAAAAAATGTTAAACTCGCGTCAGGACACGTGACCTGACCGAAAATTCGTAAGACGTTAATATTCGAGTTTTCACTTCTGCCGGCACTCCCAGAGTGCAACCCATCTTTTTTTTAATAAATCGACAGATGTCATAGATCGTAGGCATGCTTCATAAAAATATGGTTACCAAATAACTATGCCAAATTTGATGCTGGGAGTCACCGAAATAGGCTATAAATGTGCCGTTGATCCAATTTTGGTACGGAACACTAAAAAGAGACGATAATGCATCTGAACTAGGGTTACCAGATTGGCAGGACTTGGCTGGATTGTCCAGCAATTTTACACGTTGTCCAGTGTCCCGGTTTTAGGCAAAATGTCCAGCTAAAAATAAAAAGCATGCACCGCCGCCTTTCAAATGAACAGCTCGCTTCACGGTACGTAGTACGAGTCGTACTACGTACCGTGAAGCAAGCTTAGTAAGTACATATTACTTAATTATATGTCGTGTTTCGGTTGATTAATGCAGATTTTTATTTTGTCCAGCCTAAAATCCTTTGATCCAGATATTTTAGAATATTGTCCAGAAATTTTGATTTCCCAATCTGGCAACCCTAATCTGAACGCTGGGTATACTAAATTATCATTAAACAAATTGTAACAACGGGGTTCTCTGTGACACCTTTCCATAATGTTTGAGAGCTATCTCCTAGGCCTTGCATTCGATCACCTACTATAATTTTCAATATTAATTCATTTGTAGCGCTTGTGGCAAGCAATTCGAGCACTTTACAAAACTTTTTATACCCCATATAGAGTGTTGTCGCATATTATTGTGCTGTAAAAAATATTTTTTAGGGTATGTGTAGTTGTTGTCGTATTTGAATTTTTTTTTCTTTTTGATGTTCAGTATAATTATTATTAATTGAATATTATTTTTCAGTGACACATATCCATGTAAAACTTTAATAAAATCTGCCAATTTTCATGACAGCTAATCATAGTTCAATACATTAGAGTCCCAATCATATCTACAAATTCTTAAACGTGCAAATAGACGAACATACAGAGCTGAACGAAATAGTACATACACTTTGCAAGCAATAATTTTGTTTGTTTCTTACGTGTTTTTAAACTGAAATCAAAAAAATGACAAAATTTTATTTAGAAAAACTTTTTTTTTGTAAATTGCAGATTGAAAAATTAAGCAAAGAATTTAAATCGTTTTTGATTTGTTTTCTAGATTTTTAAAAGTCCGTTTTTTTTCTAAAAAAAAGGAAAAAATACCAAAACAATTTTTGTGCTCAAAAATGGTAAATTATTTTACATTTACATTCCCCAGAAATGATTCCCGCGGCAGTTACATCGGTGTATTCATCATACCGCGAGTGAAATCGTACATGTGCAATCTATATACATAAAATCGTTTGTCCTGACTGACTGACAGACTGATTCATCAACGCCCAGGTCAAACCGCTTGAGCTGTAAACTTGAAATTTAGACAGTATGTTCCTTTTATGACGTAAGCACCTGCAAAGAAGGTATTTTTTGGAATTTTGTTTCTGACAAAATGGCCATATTTCAAAAATCGTTAAAATGAGAGACGTTGAATTCAACAAACGCACTCTTCGTGAAAAATAAACAAACCCGTTTCAGCGTTTTTTTTTTAATTCAACCCCTAATAGGGTCAAAAGAGGGTGTAAAGGTCTAATTGACTTGAAATTTGGCATAGTTACTCTATGTTACTCTAGTTACGTGGGTGGGTGTGGATGGTTTCGCGGATAGGAAGGTCAATATAATATTTCCTGAGAGGGATAGTGGAGACAGAGAGAGGGGGAAAGATAAAGAGAGAGAGGGAGAGACTATGTCTTAATAAGTCAATCAATTTTGACCCGGGTGAAACCGGGACGGGCCGCTAGTATATTATAAAAGCTTTTGGAGCTGCGAAAGTTCACTCTTTTTATTTCCAAATGACTCGGAAACATCAGTTTCTTGGAGTAGATAAATCAGTCAGTTATTCCATTCAACTGTAATAAACAGTGCTAGCCTATTCGAAATACTGACTGATACTTGAGAGTCATGGGTTCACGTCGCTGCCGCCGCCGCCGGGGCCATGGCACTGGATATGATGAGAGCGTGCGCCTCGGGCCGCCGCGAGAACACCTACCGCTAGGCTAATACCGCACCATGACTGAGCACTGCGCCCCACGGATCACCATTGTACCTTTAAATACCTCGCAGCGTGGGATTTCTATACCACATTTCCGCTTAGACGGTGACTCACATCACCCATATGCACTGATACTGCACATAGATCGACGAGAAATAATCACATCTTGTATGTAATGAGCACATAATTGATGAATCGATTTTTTGTATTGATTGCAGAATAGAAATTACAATTAATTTTATACATTAATAACGCTTGTTCGATGCCTTGTGTTACGTTGCGTTTAGTAATCAAAATGCATTTAATATTATATCATAACAAACATTACGCACACATCTCGCACCATCACCATCTTCAAATTCGTCACATTTTCCCAATTGTTTTCCACCCTTCGAACTTATTCAGTCTTGTCCGGGAATGATATAGTTCCATTGCTCGTGTCTATTTGAGGTCGAACCAATTTTCGTCCCACTGTCAATCAATATGATAAAATAAAAATAATGTCAGGGGTTATCTCACTTGCGGTCAAGAAAATAACTTTTAAATCGTCAATTACAAGTTCCTATCGAAAGAATAAGTCAATAAGTCATCTAAACAATTCAGAATGCAACAGATTTATCCAAACAATAAAATAATATGGCACAACTAATTATATTTTTTATTACTAAAGCCAATATTAATTGTCTTCATTTTTATTTAATTCAATATTGTTGATGCGATGGTGTTTTTGTTGTGCAGTGAAAAGCGAAGGGGGTATGTGGGGCTTCCTTAAAAACCATTATGGGGTGCTGTTGATGCAATGGTATTTTAGAAATTGTAAAATTTTCTTTGACCGCAAGTGGGGTCACTCCTAACATTATTTTCTTTTAATAATATCGATTGCCCGCACGAGGGACGGCAATTGTTCTGGAACAATTGATTTTTTTTTGGTCCAGTTAGAAGGATTCCTGATATTAGACTACCGATTTTGATATATAAATGAAATCTAAATGAACTAACCGATTAACATTTTCTTTAGTGAATCATGATCTTTGGGATTTGTGGAACAATGACTTTTCTGTGAAAAAGTAACAATACTACAATTTGGAAAAAAAATGCTTCGAGCTAGAAGAGTTTAAAATATATTTTCAAAGATTTCGTTATTCTGTAACTCTCTATTCAAATAAATGTTATTTCTTAATATTGTTTCAGAAATCATTTGATAAAGTAGAATTAATCAGCTGTTTTTTTTTTTTTTTAATTTCAGAACTTTTCATTGATTAGCCCTGCATAAAATATTTCAATAGAATAGCATTGTATTGAATGAAAGCCGAGTTCTCTTGTAGGTATAGAGTATCAAACGTAGCTTCATTACAAAACGAGGTTATTGTACCGACTTTAATATGTGTTTGTCCATTATAAACGATTACAAGTCACATTCTTATTTGCTCGCATTAGAATATAATTCGTCAGTTACATTCACACTGAATATATTATTCATGTACCGAAACACCCACCGTCTAATGTGTAGGAGCAAATCGATCCAGGAATTACCAGCACGTACCATAGATATTGACAACCATATCTAGGGCTTCGCACGAGACGAGACGAAATTTTTTAAATATCGTTACGGTTTCGTCGATAAATAATGCGGACTATTATTTAAAAAAAACCTACAAGTACGAGCTAGGCCCGCGCGTCGAGGGTTTCATACCATCAACCATATATCATTACCGTTTGAATTAATGACCATAAAAACAGCAAAAGCATACAGCTTTCATTTAAATCTGACCAAAATTTGTTTGATATATCTGAATAATTCCACATAGAAGTAGAAATTAATGGTTTTCGGATTTTTTCCTCTACTGGTATTATGACACCTTCTTTTGTTCGAAATTTCAAGATTCCGGATGAACGGAAAGTGCCCTATAGGTAATTTTGATGAGGAAGTCACAAAATACGTTATTGTAGAAACTTGATTTTTTAAGTAAGCGTTCCGTTGTTTTAAAAAGGGCAAAAAAGGACGACACCATCGTCTCATTAACCGCAGTCTCGTCTCGGCCTTGTCTCATCTCAAACTCGCGTAGTTAAGATATCATTTTAATTTATTTCGGAAACAGAGTCGAGATTTTTAGCACAAATATAACAAAACTATTGAAATAAAAAAATAATCAATTGAATAATTAATACACACTTCCTCATAAAAAACTTTGTTTTGTTATTTCCTAGGAAAAAGAAGTTCTGGAAAGAATGCGTTTCCATAATTTTTATGTCTATCAATTTGTATTGGCATCACTCAAAGATGGCTTGACCGATTTTTATTAAAGCTGGTATACTATCAGTTCGCACTTAAACAATAATTTTGGTTACAAAATAAGTGTTCCGCGAACGAAGCCGCGAGTAAAAGCTAGTGATTTTATTTTGTTGTTCTATGCACCTGGTCAACGATTTGTCAGACCCTAATTTATAGCCGATCAGTTAAATACTGATAATGATCATTTACATATCGCATTAAAAACTACTCGATCATCTTGTATCGTCGGATCGACTGGAGGAAATAAAAGCAACGAATTAAACAGTTGTAACCGATTTTGTTTATCACGCTTCTAATTACTATTGTTATTAATATGATGGGATTTTTTGTTGATCTTTCAATTCTTCATTTAACTCGTCATATTTTTTGTTCGCTATTTTATTTTTCATTTGTTAACACTACCGTGATTACTTTATACAATCTGTTCGAAACAGAACGTCTTCAGAATTAAAATCATCGTCGAGTAAAACTGCTAAGATAGCCGGATACAGTGCCGGATTAATCATTAGGCAGAGCAGGCAACTGCCTAGGGGCCCCACATCGACTAGCGGCCCGTGCACGCACAAGCCAAAAAACTTTTCATTGAACGAAAATTTTATTTGAAAATTTGTATGAAATTTCCCAACAATATTATTTTCTTTCGTTGTTTATTGTAATTTATTGCATTTAACAAGATAAAATTTAAAATAACTACGTCACGTCTCATTTCTCTTTCCTGACCCATCAAAAAACCTGGATCATCAATTAATTATCTATAACCTATTCATTAAGACCATTCCAAAAAAGCTAACAAGTCAGATAAGGCGATGCTGCAGCATCTAGTCAAAGTAATCATGTTGTTACAATATCACATAAGACATTGAAGTAAGAGGATGCCTGGAGCCGATTATCTGGAAGTTACTCACATCCCTTCATCATCTTGAAAAGATTCGATTGCATTGCCTAGGGGCCCGGATAGGGTTAATCCGGCTCTGGCCGAATAACGGATAAACAGAAAAAATATTGTTATCAAGTAATCCGAACTTGATCCATTTTGTAAAAATATCTAGCAACCGGACACAAATACCATCAGTTTTTAAATATAATCTAAATATGAATTATTTTTCACGAAATGCTGTTTTCATTAAGTGGAAGCAATTTCAAATAATCTAATAAATAATTATTTATACCTACATATTTCAGGTGAGGTTTTTAAAAATATCGTTTAAAAATGAAAGAATACTTTTACGTTATTTTAATATTCAACCGAACACCCGATTATATCGGATAATGCTAAATATTCGATGCACCTCTAATATGTAAGCCAGTCGGAAAAAAAATAAGTTCAAAAACTAAAACCCGACTACTGAAAAGTATGAAACAAGAAAATATTCTCATCTGAGGATAGCCACCTACCCTAACAAAACATTACATTTTAACAGTACAGTAAGCGATCACAAGCTCTAGGGCAAAGTTCATCACGCTGTATATATGAGATGGCATACGACCACGGGCTTCCTCAGATGAGAATATTTTCTTTAGTTTTTGAACTTATTGTTTATTTAAATTTTTTTAACTTATTTTTTTTATTTATTTTCAATTTGATCACTCCTGGGACCAAAATTCAAAAAGAAATGTAGCCTGTGTTACCCGGGCCATAATAACGAATCGATTCACATTTTATTTATCAAAATCGGATGAATAGTTCAGGCGCTACGGTGGAACATCCGTAAATACATAGACTGCTAAACTCATAACCCTTCCTATTGGCTTCGCCGCTGTCATGTAAAAATGTTGCTTACAAATCGCCTCAAATCAATTGACCCGCGGAGTATATCTTATCAATACTAAAATATTTTTCAATAACAAATTGCCGTAACCCTAAAATCAATATTATTAATATTTGGTAATTGGTTATATAATGATTTCCATTTGTAACTTTGGCTTTGTAATACAGTTATGATATCAAATCATGTAGACACAATAAATGTTTTTTTCAGAACAATATCATGGCAATATCTCTGTAATTAGTTGTGTCTTCGTGTTGTTAGTGATATTAGATTACGTATGTTTTGTGCGCTGTGTTTTTATTAGTGATCCGTGCTAACGAAATACCTATGGAATCACTTCGGTCACAGTTTTTTTTCTCTAAAACTGTTTGACGTAACACTGAAATTTGCCACAGAAATAATGGTTTAATATTGATTCCGGGGGTTAATTTAAGGGTGTGAATTGGGAAATAAAAAAAAATTGCACTCCGGGAGTGCCTGCAGAAGTGAAAACTTGAATATTAACGTCTTACGAATTTTCGATCAGGTCACGTGTCCTGACGCGAGTTTAACATTTTTTACCCATTACAAAAAAAGTGTACAACGCCGCATCGGTATCGTGTAGGCCGTAGGGTGTCAATTAAAAGCTTATTGAAGCATGAATTTAACAATCTATTTGTTATATTTTTATTTTTTTTTTTAATATAAAGCAATTTTCGGGAAAAACGCTTGAATAAAAAGTATTATGTTTGATTTGTTATAATGTTTCTTCAACAAGCCATAACTGGGTCACCTTAACGAAATAGACCATATGTTAATATAACTGTTTTTGCCTAAAATGACCTAAGAAATACACCCCCGAATCTCCTAGATACCTTATGTTTAAAGTCCAGTTGATAATTTCACCAGTTCTCGAACTAGAAGCTGGGAAATGAGAACTTGTAGTAAAGAAGCCATGGAATCGCCATAAAAACAAATCCAAGGTAATTTTTTTGTTCTTGCTATGATTTAAAATCTAAACTCTAAATATAGAATAATGCAATTTTCAAAAGGCGGGCGTACGCTGAAATATTATCCAACGCAATACTTCCAACTTTGAGTAATCGCGCTCCATGCGTCATACATTAAGTTGACCCGATGACAGTCATCACTCGGAGATGCTATCTACAAACACGCGCGCTTAGAACAACAAAAGACTACACGGCTATAACAGAAAAAAAATGATCTCGCGGTTGTAGAAAAACGGAGAAACAAACACATACTTATGTGTACCTAAGCTCTTTATATATAAAAACCATAGCTAGAATAAAATTCTACTGAGAGCGCGTACTCGACGTGAAAACCCGTTTCCCTTCCATGTACAGTTTCAAAACTTTCTTCGTTCCTGAAACTTTGAAGATTCCATAAGATACTAATCGGAAGAAATAGACTATCCCTACAATGCTTTTCCAAAAATTTTTGATCTAGTTAATGTTTTTTTTTTACATAATCTATTCCAAACCGTTTGAAAATAGATCTCGATGAAATGCTTTCTAACTGAGGGGAATGAATCAGTCATTTGATACTGAAAAAGTTTCAAATACAACTTGGATTTGAAAATCCCGGTGTCCAAAGTTGCAAGCTATTAAAAACGGCTGTTTTGTGGCAATTAACAAACAGCGTGCAATATGTAGGCAGAGATATATATGTACATACTATGTATAATGTATATATGTGATTTTCAGACCCAAGTTGTATTAGAAACTTTTTTCAGCATCAAATTACTGATTCATTCCCCCTAGTTAGAAGGAATTTCACCGAGATCCATTTTCCCATGTATTTGGTGCAGGGTTCTTTTGTTCTAAATTCAATAATCTCCCCAAAATTCCTTTCATGCCGTGTCAACACTCCCTTCTTTCCTGAAACTTTGAACATTCCGTAAATTACTAATCGAAAGAACTACATACTCTTTATAACGCTTTTCCAACAACGTTTGTTCTAGTTGTGTTGATATTTTCTTAACCCCTTCACGCCGTCAAATCTTCCTTCTTTCCTAAAACTCAGAACACTCCACAAAATACCAAATAAAATAGAAAGATTGTGTCCTCAAACATAGATTTATAGTAAATACTAGTACCGCGGTCGTATTGCTTTCTCTTTACCGTATCACGCTTTTCGTCACTCTGATCGATCGTCTAAAGAAGTTTCACTTCAAAAATGACTCCCAGTGGACGAGCACCTTTCCATCGACAAGTTCTCGCGGTCCGTAGTGTCACAGCACGGCGGTCGTAGCAATAGAACGTGTTTAGAATAGCGCGGGCTGTTTGTGTTTTTGACGGATTTATTATTTAATATGTCGCGCCGCCAAGGATGCGAAAGTTGAACGCACACACTCACAAGTTTAACATAATTTTATGTACATATTATTATATACAACAAATGACACACTATCCGTATCAACTTTGTGGCCCTCCTGGTGTGGTCGGTTTGCATCAAAACTTTTCACAACCAATGTATTTTAAATCTAAAATTTTTTTTTTGAAATTGCGAAATGAAATCTGATCGAAAGTTATATTCAAGACGACTCTTTAGGGCATTGTCTTGGAAGGGTGTCGAAATTTTTACATCCAATCAGAACCAATTTTTAACGGAATAACAAGAACGTGGATTTGCATGGCCGAAAATTTATAATTTTTTACGCGTGTCGCAATTCACGCGACATAATAAATAAAATATTAAATATTTGATCTCCTATAATTACCTCAAAAAGAACGCACAGCTTAATTATTGGAATACAGTATAAACTCCATTTAACGTCACTCGATATAACGACAAACTCCTCAAAACGCCGAAATTACTTAACTCTAGTTGATTTACCTTGTTGCTCATACAATGATATACTCTAAATAACGATACACCCACTCTAAATAACAACAATACGTCATCATTAATCAATAAACAGTACTTGTTTGTTATTTTGTTGCTTTGTTGTCAGCATCATGCGTACCGAAGATTCTAAGAAATTAGTTCCTTGGTTTGTTGGGATTATCTTTCATATGTTTAGCTCAGCTGCTTATCGACAAGTTATCATAATATTCTTAGTTGTCCACAAACTTGCAAACTGTGAACATGGCGAGTAAAAGAAAATATTTGTGTTTTGACGAAAAAGTTTTATTAAGTAATACGCGCAATAGAGGCGGCAGAAAATATAAGTGATGTAATGTTTGTTGGTCAGTTGTAAATTTTATATATTGTGAGTAATAATACTAAATACATATAGGTAATTATAGTAAAAAATATTAATAGATTATTTCTTCTCTCCGTTTAACCACAATTCTCAATAACGTCACAAAATTGAAAATTACAGTTTTTTTAAGAAAACAAAGAATTAAAAAATAACTCATTTATAGGATAAACGGAATAAATAGGACAGAGTGTAATGAAAAATGCAAGATTATTTTTCAATTCATTCAAACATATTTTATAAACAAATAAAATAAAAAAAAACAAAACTGACCACCAATAAAATTCCAATTGAAATTCCATTCGTAGAAAAAACTAAATACACAAAATCCAACTGGCATGGCATAAAGAAATCAATAGTGCGATTCTGTAACGTACTTCTAGCGCTATAAGATTATTTTTTCTGAATCTTATGTTGGTATAGAAGTACATTTACAGTGAATTGAATCACAATAAGTTTCCCAGATAGCGCTGAAGTACGTTAGAGAATCGCGCCATTAGCGCTAAAACACAAATAGCTGTACGTTATAGCATACTTTACATATTTCACTTTGTTCTGTTTTTATTATGACAGCCCTATAAATAATTGATATCCGTATCAAGCCAAGACAATTCTATTATGCTTCTGTTTATTCTTGACAATTCGGTAGTCATATAAAAGATGGTGATACGTATGTCTTAGTTGAATCCATATCAATATGTTATTATAAAAAAACCATTGTCCTGTGATGCAGAAAGCAGTTCTGCTCGACATTTGGAAATATAATGTATGTAATTTAAAAACATTAGTATTTATGGTAACTGAATAAATGAGCGGTGTTCTCATGAAACTATTAAAATCACATACCCCATTGTTATTTCATAAGTTAGTTAAATGATTGGACTTTTTTAAATTAAACTTTTTTTAATAAAGTAGAATTTGTGTTCAACCATGTTTCCTTATTCGAAAACTAGCGGCCCGGTCCGACCAAGGGCGTAGATGTGGGGCAGTACAGGGAGTACTACCCCCCCCCCTCAGGATTCATCAGGACCGCAGAGGATTCATCAGGATCCAGCCACAACAGACGAAAAAAGACCTTTTTGTTGCGGAAATGAAAGGACCTTTTTTTTGCGACAAAATATTTTTCAAATTAAGTTGTTAAAAAAAGGTCATCCATCTGAAAAAAATATTGATTTTTTTTTATTTACCCCCCCCCCCTCTCAGAAAAAATATCTACGCCGTTGGGTCCGACTTCGCCCGAATTTGTAGATTGCCCTTCGCCCGAATTTGTAGATTGCCACCGTTTTTTCGTCGACTTAAGTTGCAAAATTGGTCTCCAGGAAAAGCGTTTTTATTTTATCGCGATAATATGTAGGTAGCCTATGTCCATCCTGAAGGTCCAGTCTAAATAAAAGAAAAAATTTTAAAATCGGATGAGTATAGTTTTGGAGATTGCCTCGTACATCCATTAACTTACAAACTTTACCTCTTTATTGTATTAGTAGATGTAGCTGTCTTAATTTTTAATATGAAAAATGAATTTTTAACAGTGAGTTAACCGAGTGCTGCCGAAGACCATTAAAATAATTTTGAATATACATACCAAAAATTGGGTTGTCTTTGGGTGAATACAAATTTAATCACATTCTGTGATATAAACGGCTGTCTGTAACAATATTTGCCCGAAAACATGTGCAGATGGGAACAGTTTTACACCCGGATAAAACCGGGACGGGCCGCTAGTTATATAATATAATCGTTGCCTTAACAAAGTCACTATCATTGACTAACCTACTATAGAAATATCGTTCAAAAGTCACTCATTCAAAAATGAGAAAAAATATAAATGGACAGTCAGTTAGTCAATGAGTTTACCTTCAGTTTTATTATTGTGATATTCCAAAAAGTAATGTGGCTAATATTAATGATACTTGGTTAGCAGAACATCTGGTCAACTTTTTTATATTATTTATGAATATATAACATTGTCTCATAGCGCATTCATTATTTGCTATTCGTGAGTTTGCATATGCCTAATATGGCGTAGATATTGCAGCGTACCTTGTATACTGTACAAACCAGTGGTCTTAAATCTTTTGTTAAATAAAAACCAATTAACGATATGCCAAATATTATCAAAAGAATCAATTATAGTACAACAATTAATCTTACTGCTACTATATAGATAATTCTGATTATTTTTTAACCATGGTACTAATAAAAAAAATGCTTTAAATTGAAATTAATAATGATTCTGTACTTATTGATAAGCAATACAACGTCACTACATATTATAAAACAAAGTCCCCCCGCCGCGTCTGTCTGTCTGTCTGAACGCGATAAACTCAAAAACTACCGAACGGATTTTCATACGCGGTTTTCACCAATGGACGGAGTGATTCAAGCGAACGGTTTATATGTATAATTCATTAATGTTTTGTGTAAATTTGTTGAAATATGACGATGATTGTTGAAGATGTCAAAAAAAATCAAGTCGATTGGGAGCTTTCATCAAAAACGCTGCCTAATCTCTTTGAGTTACATACATATAACAAAACAATGTATTGTGGAATTGTTCCTCTTTTATAGGTCTTCAGAAAAGTCCGCGATGGCATATGTCTATCTTTTAAGGATAGTTTACGATACCCATTTTAATGTTAGCGCTTTTCGTGGATATCAATTTTGCAACGTAAGTAGACGAAAAAACGGTGGCAATATACGATATCGAGCGAAGCCGGGCCGGACCGCTAGTTGTTAATAAAGCGGATTTTAGCTGTCTGCTGAAGTATCTCAGTGAAATAACAATTTTATCGGTGTATTTTGGAAAGAGAGATTTTTAATTTATTTACAAATCGCATTTTTTTAATTTTTTTGCAAATCTGTTATTTTTTAAATCGAGTCCGCATGATTTATTCTACAAGAATATGTTTTTTTTTTTTTAAATATTATCTAAACAGCCTGAGAGACTTGCATTTTTAAAAAGACAAAATATTATGTTAATAAAAATCAAAAATGTGTAATTTTTTAAAAATAAAATCTTATCAAGAAACTAGAGGCAACTGTATGCATTTAATAAATAAAAACCGGACCGAAACGTCAATGTATTATTTATTATTTTCTGTTAATATATTTGTCTGAAAAATTGGTTGATATTTTATTTATTGAAGAATTCTAATCAGACGTTAATCAAAGATTTGTATGCATTTAAAATAAATTATTTTAATATTTATATTTTTTACGAAATCGTTCGTGATATTAAAAGGTACAAAATCTCGAAAATCCGCGAAATATCAATTGGAAAACACTGGTGTATAAAAAAACACAGAATTTGTCATCCGCTTATTTGTACAATGTTCTGCATGTATTTAGACACTCAAATAAAACTGCCATATTAATGAGTATACTAAATATGGAATATGTACCTACATTTTTCACATTTAATTAACATTTTAAGAATATTATAAAATGCTAATTTATTTATAAAATCGTAAAGATATCAGGTCGTTTTTTGTGACTAATAGCCGAACATGTAATATTTTTCTTATATATACTGTCCATGGCTTCCTTATTACAAGTTTCCAGTTCTCAAGCTTTATATCCGAGAAAAAGTGTAAATTGTATTTTCAATCTATCATTTAAAAAACGATTTTCGATAAAGCTGTAAAAAATCAATTTTGTCCTAATATAACAGTGTGTACTTACCTATTACGTACGTCTTTCTTTATCTTAATTTTGTTTATCCTTTTTTTTTCGACGTTTACTCTTTTTTTGTACAAATAGGCATATAGTACAAGACCTATAAAAGGGGAATAATTCCACCATACATTGTTTTGTTATACAGGGAGTATCACAGAAAGCCGTACATAGGGGAAACTCCATTGTGCAAATTAGTTATAGGATCAACGATTACTTTGGCCACATATGGAGAATGGGTAACGCTGACGCTGACTAACCATTATTTAATAACAATAATAGCTAATAATGAATAATTAGAAAAATCAGTTAATATAAATTCGTCAGTATTAATGAATTTATTTTTATTAATGAAACGATTTTTTATTTAGAAAATATTTTTTTTTATTAATAATTAAACCAAACAAACAGTTAATGAAACATACTTCGGCATTTTATCTTTAAGTTCATCCAGATTGTGCCACCATCCCCAATAGATTTCATTATATAAAATGTAAACCATGGTAACGACCTCTGAATAGAGGTCAAAGCAATCTGTGATCTTATAACTAATTTGTACTGTGTATTTTTCCCTATGTACGGTTTCTTGTGATACAGCCTGTATATCTCACAGGGATAGGCAACATTTTCGATGAAAGCTCCCAGCCGGCTTGATCTTCAACAATCATCGTCACATTTGAACCAATTTACACAAAACAATAATGAATTATGCACATAAACCTTTCGCTTGAATCACTACGTCATTGGTGAAAACCGTATGAAAATGCGTTCGGTAGTTTTTGAGTTTATAATGTTCAGACCATAGATATATATATTAAGAGATAGCGGATGCCTATCCTTGAGCATTGTGCGGAATGGTTCCAATTAGAAGCCATTTTGTATGTGGAATACGCCGTAAAAAGCGCGCGGGATTCTAAAAGATTAAATATTCTATAATATGATGTTAATGGAAAAACAATAAAACTCGCAGTAAACAGTGATATTTCGCTCCAAAACCTATTTTTATATTGAAACGTTTAAAAAATTACAAAACAGCATAAATATAATATAAACACTTAGAACATTTTACATTGTCAGATTGGCATTAATGCTTGTCAACCTTGATGCCAAATTGACAATGTATAATGTTCTATGCTTTTAGGTACATTATATTTATGCTCAATTTTGTAATTTTTGAAACGTTTCAGTATAAAAATAGGTTTTGGAGCGAAATATCACTGTTTACTGTGAGTTTAGTTGTTTTTCTCAATAAAATCGTATTATACAATAATTAATATTTTTTAATCTCGCGCGCTTTTTACGGCGTTTTCCACGTACAAAATGGCTTCTAAAAGGTACTGGAGGCGCTAGTGTATCCGCAATCTATTAAATATATATATCTATGGTTCAGACAGACAGACGAGGCGGTGGGACTGTATTTTTAACCGACGAAAAACAAAAACGGAGGAGGTTCTCAATTCGACGCGTATATTTTTTTTTTTTTTTTTTTTTTTTTTTTTTTTTTTTTTTTATTTATGTATGACCACGCATAACTTTTTACAGAGTAGTCCGATTTTGATAATTATTTTTTTGTTTGAAAGGGTATACCCCGAAGTTGGTCCCATATAAATTTGGTGAAAAAATTCCAACCCTAAGGGTAGGAAAACAGGGGATGATTGATTGTTCACTCACTGATTGTAATGTATGACCACACATAACTTTTTACAGAGTGGTCCAATTTTGATAATTCTTTTTTATTGGATAGGGTATACCTCGAGGCTCGTCTCATATAAATTTGGAAAAAAAACTCCTACCCTAAGGGTGGGAAAATAGGGGTGATTTATAGTTCACTCTCAGATTTTCATGCTGAGTTGTGTATTACAATTATAAATTATATAGCCACAAAAAATTATAAAATAAAAACTTTTTAGTAAAAAAATTAAACCGCCGAAAAACTGAAAAGCAAAAAATAATAAATCTTTTTATTTAACTGAGTTCTATCTAAGTAGTTGAACATATGTGACAGTCTAGTATATCTAAGTAATTTTGAGTCGGCGTCAAACCATCAATGTACAAAGATCACTAAAAGAAATAACCAAATCAAATTAACAATGATACGTGAAATCTCCAGCGATAAACATTAACATTCCAAATATGCGCTCTCCACACGACCACTCGCAAAGACGTATGCCCTCAGTGTGCCCGTTCGGGCTGCTCTGTCGCTGACATTAACTTCGTAAACGCTCAGAGATTTCCGGCGAAAGATTGTTGACGCCGACTCAAAATTACTTAGATATACTAGACTGTCACATATTATGTTCAACTACTTAGATAGAACTCAGTTAAATAAAAAGATTTATTATTTTTTGCTTTTCAGTTTTTCGGCGGTTTAATTTTTTTACTAAAAAGTTTTTATAATATATAGTGATAAACGCGGTATAGATGTGTCGCTGTCTAACAAAGTGTACCGAAATAGAGGTTTTGGGACAATTTGATGTTGTTGCTAATACTTTACAATAGGCGGTATTGAATATACTTTTGTCTATGACTGTATATCTCATAAGAAAATAAACGTCAGTAAACAACATTGATGATTAATAAATCATTTACGTTCTTCGTTTCCATATACCGGCTAGTCAATTAACGTTAACGGAAAACGCATCACACTTTTAAAAGTGATTAAACAAACTATTTTGTGCCAGTTTAAATTAACTACTGTGTTTTTTTTTCTTTCTAAACCCATGAATTTTAATAAGCGTCCACACCTCCGTATGTTGGCCAGGTGTAAACTTCCATCAACACGTTAAAAGATGAACAGCACTGAAAGGTTTAATTACACCTTTACCGGGCTAAAAATATGTTTAGAGAGAGAGATTGTGAATTATAGACGCTCAACAGCTGAGGTCATCAGCGTCTATAAATATGTTTAAATGCAAATTGTAAGTTTGCATTCTGAAACTACTTAGTGCAAAATTCGGAAAATAAAAAACTAAACAAAGGCGCAGTTCGAGTCCGCGCCGTAAATGTTTCGTGAAAACGTCACGTATTACCGTTTCCTGTATCGCCTGCACATCATCCGTAGACGTTTGGATTTTTTCGTTCCCTTTTCGACGCTGCCGTAGCTCTCGCTTTCGCTCGCCACTGGACTTTTTAGGCTTAGTGCATTCCTCTCGATGCTTGCTTTTCGCTGACTTCTTTTTTATAATTCCGAGCATATTTGCGAATCATATTAGGCGATATGTTTAAGTATTTTGTAAATTTCAATTTAATACCAATTTTCACTTATATTCCTGCGATATTTTATCTATCTTCCAGAAAATTCATTCTAAACAAAAAAAAAATGTATTTGTTATTCGGTTGTGTTTCGGTCGTGTGAATCGCTGTGTGTAACTCAGATTATTACTGGGTTGCAAAAGGATTGTCAAAAAATTTGATTTGACAATAACTTTAGATTGTGATCATATAATTACAGTTTCCAAACATCAGGAGCAGTCAAATGTCGTATTCAAACTCCCTGTCATCTAGAACATTAGATTGTACTCACAAAAAAAAAAAAACAATTTATTGTTCTACATGGAAAAAGGTCGTTTTTCAAACTAAATTTTGATCAAAATGCGTAGAAAAACGTTGTTTCGAAGTGGAAACTGTACAGAAAACAATGCTAAATACATGCGTATACGCAGAAAAACCGTTCTTTGTTGGTGGTTAAAAATATTTATTTACAAAAACAAACCAAAAGTACTTCTCTTTAATAATGCAAAAATGAAATAATAAAATAAATAACGAAAAACAAACGAATTCTAAAACAGCAATTATAACAACTATGTACACAGAATATTTATTTCTCCTATAGACTGTGTGCACGAAGACTACTAGCGCCGCTAGTGGGTAATAGAGAATTATTGAACTCACTTTTTATGGAAATCGCGACATGTTTCTAAGGTGATCAGTCAAAAACTTTAGTTGGCCATGGTGTTTAAAAAAAATGCAATAAGGAAAACTAATGTTAATTTATTTACATTGACAGCGGCAATGGTCTTTATTTTACTTAAATCGCCATCAGCGCAACAGCCCGGAACACAACAAGCATTTCCAGATCGCTTATAGTTTTCCTATGTTTTCTTTGTAATTAAAAAACTTCATAAAATTATAACTATTTTCACTTTTAATAAACATTGCTCCCTGGCATACGGAAAATTTGAGCTTGAAGTTTCCCCTAGTGCTCACCACAACGCTAGCATCGAAAAATTTGTAACTCCGCCCCCTGCACATAGCCCATAGATGTCTGTTTATCTCTATATTTATTTAGAACACTTATTTCATTTATGTCGCGCACTGTCCATTGTCACTGACTTCTTTGACTGACTCCTGCCTTCCACGCTAGCGCTGTTTATATAAGTTCTTCAACCGTCTTCTCGAACATTCATCGGCGTTCCAGAAAGCTTCGGCATGCTTCTATGCGGTATAACATTGTGCGTAACAATGCGCGCATTGGTGTCTACGCGGTTCCGTCAACAATGCGAGTATTGTTGCCTACACGGCTCTGACAACAATACACTGCTGCCGAATCAAGTGGCGTCTCGTTACAGTATCAAATCGGATTTTTCACAACGCTTTCTGAAACCCAGCAAATATATAATACCAGAGAGTTAATCGGGACCCGTTACTTAAACGCATAAATCGACCTTAATTTTGAAATGAGTTTCGAATTCAGACTCCCAACAGAATACAGAAAAAATAATAATAATAATTTAGTAGTGTGCGTATAGTACTGTATAGTACGATGTGTTTAATGTTGGGTAAACAACAGGGGTCCTGAAATGGGCCTAGCTAAGTAGCTTCTGAGCTTCGAGATAGTATCAGTTAATCAGTAGTTGTGTATGGACCCACTCTACGGGGTACCCACCACGCTCCACCGGCTCTAACAAGAGATAACGCCCGTCCCCGATTCGTCCGTTCGCCGGTACGCCGATCGAATCTCGCCATTGCAAATGTATTGTCTTACAGAAAATCCAGTTGCATCAACGACAATTACTTATCAGTGATGATGTTAAAGAGACATACTGGCTCATCTGGTTGTGATTTTAAATACGTTTTTTTTTCTCACTGTAAACTTAAAATCAATTTTCATATTGTAAATTTATTATCGACTGGTCAACATAACCTCTCATAGACGCTTATAACCTCAGCTGTTTAGCGTCTATTCTCACCAACTTAAGACGCTAAGAGTGTATTTTAATTAATGTAATGAAATAAATGTATATCTTTATTAGTGATGTGCCCGCGGATCGTTAAAAATGTATATATATACGGATCTGAATACGGATATTTGGTTTCAAGATCCGCGGATACGGATATCTTAACTTTCTTAGAGTACGCAACGGTAAATATTGCACATCGACCTTTGGAAAGAGAGTATCTGTTATGGGAAAAAGTTATTGACCTCTTTAAGAGTTAATTCTCATAACAGATTGTCTCTTTCCAAAGATCGATGTGCAATAATATCTCATTATAAAGATAGTTTTTTAGTACCTTTGAGTTATGTATTATTGGTATGGTACTCACTACGATAAATGTTTGCAATATAAAGGTGCCAAAAACGACATTAAAAAATAAAAAATAATCTGAATGGAATTTAACAGTTTTTCATTATTACCTAATCACCTATATACTATATAAAATTTCATCTATGAATTGAAAATTAATAAGGTAATAAGGTAAAAGATCCGTAAAAGATCCTCCAAAAACTAACGGATACGGATCTTTTTTCTCCCTCGGATATTCGCGGATACGGATACGAATATCCGGCACATCACTAATCTTTGGCATACCTACACCTATGAAGTAACCAAAGTGATACTTCATACGTCAATTAATAGGTAAATAATAATTAATCGATACTCGGAACAAACAGTACTATATTATGATTGACCGATTCATCGAAACAAAATAACCGATTATTCCAGCGGTTCGATTAATCGTTGCCATCACCAGTTGCAAAAACAAATCTTATACTAATTCCCAACAAGCAACTGATTATACAATTGAGACATTTTTATTGTGAAAAGGTAAAAAAATACGATTTTTCACAAGATATGTATAGAAAAAATCGACGTTTTTAAAAGAAGAAATAATTTATTGTTATAATCTAATTAAAAATATTGACAATTACATTCTATTTTAGTGTCATTCATTTAAAGGTAGATAATATACAAAAAGTAATCCATACCCCACGGACCGAAACGTTTATATAAATGAATCCATTGTCAAAAAATAAGTTGTGTCTACTGTGTTATCATTTGAACATTATTTATATTCAAAATGGTAGCATTTAAAATGACTGGTTACTATTGTCACGTTTTTTAAGGTGGTATTTATTTTTGATTTTAATAAATGGATTCTGTAGATTGGTATCGTTGACTTAGAACAAATGTATATTTATCAACGGGGCATTCTTTGTGCCAGGCAGTCTGCGGGAACAGTCGACAACGATTTTAGGTATTCAAAGATTTCCCAGTGGCGCAGCCAAGTCTATTGCAGACCTGCGCGACGGAACGAACACGGAACGTTTCCTTTGCTGAGCGGACATGTTTTCGAGAAACTTGTCCGAGAAACTATATCGTTTCATCGTTTCACTGGCACCAAAAGCCGTCTAAGGTTCAAAATTACCGTTACCCGCGACTTTGCACGCGATTGAGATGAAACACGGATGCGTTCCCATTATTTGGCATATAGTTACTTACTCTTTTCTCGATGTAGACCCTCCTAATAAATTCCAAAATTGATGACATTCACGTGATCAACGTCCTGAATCACCTTGAAAATGATACCCATGTTGATTTTTAAACTATTTACCTCTTTTCACCCTCTGATGAACGGGTTGTTTTTGAAAAAGCATGAAACACGTTTTTATTTATTTCTTGACAGGAGTAATCCTGCGCATTTTCGAATTGAAATATCTATCTTACATGATTTCTCCATGCAGATTTTGAGCCCCCGCTACAGCTTCTTAGGGGTTTAATTTTCAAAAATCCGTTCATAGCGGATGCCTACGTCATAATAATTATCTGTGTGCACCACTAGCCGGATTGGGCCGAAATTTATTATGCATTGATAGATCAGTCAGTCAATCAGTCACGGTTTCCTTTTATATATTTAGATAGAAGATGATTGTCAACGAGCTGCGGACCGATCTCGTTCCGCCGTTCTGAAGTCTAAACAGACAGGAATATGCTTCGCAGTGTAAAACGCCGAATCAACTCCAACATCCCACACGCTCGATATAGTAAATATTATATGCTCTCTCATTCGGGAACGAACGATTACACACAGACGTGTGGTCGTTTAACCATCAGAATGAAGTTTGAGCGACGCGGGCGGTCACGTCATCTTGACATTTATTCATCTATCTAATTTACAATATATTAAAATATTCGTTTTATTTTTGTTTTTTTAGGTTCGTGCCCATTCGATCTCCTACTAGGATCTTGCAATATGCTGAATTTTAATATCAAGATCTTCCCGAAATAGCATGCATTCACCTAAAAAGGTACGTAATTTAATCTTGATTAATATTCATTTGACATAAAAAAATCTTTCTAAAAAGAATAGGTATTAGGTACATAAAAAATTTTCATTAACATAAAACCCAGTAGGTATTAGAAAAAATACATGTGGTTTTATTTCTTTGAAGTTTTGTCATCGCACGCTACTGACTCTATTCACATATCAGCAGCGTCTCTAGTAGTAACCATAAATCATTGACATTATATTGTATTTCAGCATTAACTGGAATTCATTCAAAAGGAACTTCGGACTTTGGCTCTATATATTAAATACTTACGCCAACTAAATTAATCAAAATCTGAAAAATTATGTTGTTTTTTTGATAAAATATTAACTTAAAAATAATAATGCTCGATTTCTCATGCTAGTTAACTCGCAGTAAAACATATGTGAAAACGCGTTTCCTTTGTTCCAATGTTTTGTCGTGTCACTTTTAGTTTGCATTTTTTAAGTGTATGTGAATTTTAACTCGGAATCGATTAAGCGCGATTTTTTCTTAAGAATAACCTCAGTTATAAGTTGTATGTAAACAATAGGACCTAGAGTCTGTTTGGCACCCATCTTTAAATAAATAAATAAAATAAAAATAAAATAAAAAAATATATTTCACGTTTTTTTTTAACTAGAATAGGTACAAAATCGGAATTTTTTTGAAAAATAAATCAGCCCTGTTTCGTTTGATATAATGCATACTTATAGAAAAAGTCATTCTAAATCGATTCCAACCGTCCGCAACCCTGTATCTCCTTTAGTTTGGGAAATATATCCAATTTTAACTGTTTTAATTTTTATATATTTTAAGCCGCCATATAAACTAAAAAAGATACGCATTTGCGCTTAGGCCTAATCGATTCAGCGTACTTTTCCCCATAAGACACGTCAATATTAAGCATATCAGGGATATTTTTAGATTTTTCCAAATATCGTAAATATTTTGTTTTTATGCGTTTTTAAAATCTGGAACTTTTTAAAACACTTAACAATTTTTGGCCTTCTTTAATTTCACCTAACTCATAGAAAAAGTCAAGCTGAATCGATTACGACAATCCGCAACCTTATATCATTTTTAGTGTAGGAGATATGAGCGTTTATTTATATTAGAGAAAAACTTAAAAACGCGCCATACAAACGACTATTGATACAGAGGTGGGAGTGGTCGGAATTAGGGTCGGTCTGGGACCTAAAAAATTATCAGGAAAATTACCAAACGCTTCTACGAGAGCGTGTAACTAAGAAAAAAATCCGGACCGGACTGGACTGGCCCACGAACGACCGGCGGCCACCAGGAAAAGTGTCGGTATGCCCTGAGGTCAGACCGACGCTGCTTTTAATTTATACTTTTTGTTAATTTAATATCTTTTTTGAAATTTGTCACCACAGCTATAATAATATTACTAAAAACTTTGATATTGTAATGTAAACCACTATTTTGAACTGAACAGTTTTTTTAGACAATTAAAAGATTTCTCTTTTATTTTAACCGAAAGTGAATGAAAATGGTTAACGACCAAAAGTATCTTGGCTATGATGGACGTACGAGATAAACAAAAGTGCTACTTAAAAATGTTTAGTTGGCAATTCTGACCATTCAAATAAACAAAAAATCATATTCTCGTGTCTAATTTCCACATATTTTATGTCAATTCAGTTAATATATTCAGATTTAGATAACATTTTTTAATAATTTAAACTTAGATATATAATTTACAAAGACGTGTCATCAAAAAAAGAGTAGTATCATATAGTATGTTCAAAAAAATTCCAGCCAATTGGGCGACGGGACCATTCCAACTTCAAAAATGTTGACATTTGATAATAAAGAAAATAAAATTTCTGATATCGTGTGAGGTGACGCGGGTAATTGCTAGTATTCAATATATTTGCTATTCGTTGCCATGGTTACCTACATATAATTATGTTCCACGTCATGTAAACATTAATCAAAGCATGTCGAACTGTTTATTTCTGACAGGTCCATAAAACAAAAGAGCGACTGATTTTTTTTATATTCAAAATATTTCTGAAACTATAAAGCTTACAAAAAAAATTTTTTAACGAAACTTTATTGAAAAAATAAATAGAATAATAAGCCGTTATGAAAAGTATACCATTATTATATAAAAAACATCTTTTTAGCATATTTCTCTTCTGCGCATGCGCCGATTTTCCCCAAAAACAATAGCGCTCTTCATATTTGCATACCAAACATCCTCCCAAAATTTGGTTTCAATCCGCTCATCGGTTTGACCTGTATCCTGTTCACAGCCTAACAGACTAACCGAGTGACAGACGCACAGAGTTTTTCCAAAAATATGTTTTTTGGATTCGGGGGACCTCAAAAAGAAAATTTTTGACCTAAACTAATAAGTACCATTCCCCACTTATGGACTGGAATGTTAATACACCAATGTTTTTCCCCCTTAATTCCCTGCAACTTTTGTCCGAAACTTTTTCTTCGAAAACCTTTCCTCTACGAAATACAAATACAAGATACTTAGTTGATAACCACGCGTCTGCGCCTGTTTTGAATGCATTTCCCCTTACACACTTCCGTTGCAAATTTATCGAATTCAGACAATCTGCCGTAAGATGTTAACACATCCTGGCAACATTTCGTTAACTTTACCTTGCCAGGCGATCACGCTTAGAATGTGGGAGCTCTGGTCATTACAAAAGACGCATCGATAAATGAAAACTATAGCGAAGACCCATTCAAAAAAGTCTTACACAGCTGTAATCTAGTCTTTTAATTAAACGTCTATTAACTCAGCGCACTCTTGACCTGACTAGTCTGACTACCGAATGCTCATATCTCCTGCAGCATGACATAGCATAGCTTGAGAATAAATCCGGTAGCTTATTAAATTACACTTTAACAATATCAACACTCGCTGACATTCACCCAGCATCAGTGTTCGACGCGTAGACCGCGCACAGCACGTACAGTACTCAGCTGGACCGCTGTGTACGACGCAAGTCAGACTATCAAATGTACTATTTTATTACAATACTTAATTCTAATAATGAGTGATAAAATCTGGTGAGATTTTTCACCAAGACGTGGGTCACTCCTCAGTTCTTTCTACACGTTGAACGTGTTCTACAGTGTGTTCTGACGTTCATATATCGACTGTTCAAATATTTGATATTGATGTTTAGTTGAGATGGGTCTTTAGGACTTTTTTAAGAGGACCTTGATGGTGGATATAAGACGTAAACGTTTTCGTTTGTTTGGTTAAAGTACGATAACTCGATGTGCAAAATATCCATTGGAAAAACAGTATTATTATTTTAAATAACATATTATTAGTCGTTTTAAGTGCGGAAAATTGATTTTTAAAAATTATTTTTTTTTTGCGCAGTGAAAAGGGGAAAACGTTTGGGGGCAGTTCTTTAATAAACAATTACGGGATCGTGTCGATGCGATGGCGTTTTTTTGGCGCAGTGAAAAGGCGAAGGCGTCTGGGGGGAGTTCTTTATAAAACAATTAGGGGGTCGTGACGATACGATGGCGTTTTTTTGCGCAGTGAAAAGGAGAGGGCGTTTGGGGGGAGTTCTTTAAAAAACAATTACGGGGTCGTATATACAAAATGAGAGAGTAATACAGTAAGATTCAAAAAATGACAGTGAAAGACGAAAAGTTTTTACGTATTTTTGAGGAAATTTGTGAATAATTATTTGAACTAAACCGTAACCGAATCGCTTCTGAGTACAGTTTCGCCTTAAGAGAAATACTTTATTTTAGATACCTAATGTGTTTTTCTTATACAGCATTCCCTCGATTCCTTTTGTAATTTTAGTTTTTATTACATGAATAAATTTAGCTTTAAATGCGTGGTATATATATTTTTTAAATTTTATTTTTAATGTTCGGTACTTAATTACTTGATGACATTCCAGATTTTCGTCAAATTGGTAAGAAGGAATGTGAACAGCTTTTTAAAACACTTTTTTGGGAAAAAATTATATCATTCTAACTACAACTTTTATTGTAAGGAATTCTAATGAAATATAATAATTATATTTTGTTAATAATAAATTAAATAAATTCCAGGAAACAATCAAACAGTAGCTTTGTTTCTCCCTATACCTAAAGATTTTAATAAAATATTGGTGGCCCGATCCGGATTCGCTCGGATTTGAAAATTGCGTATAAAAGATAGATTTATATAATAATAGCCGTATATATTTATTTATTAACCCCTTCAGTAATCATTTAAAAATAAAAAATTGGTAAAAAACACATTTTTATGAATGAATTTTATTTACTGAATACATATTATATTATATTTTCTATAAAAGCCATTTCGGACCCAAAATAGGACTGAAAATTGATATTATGGAGCATAGTGTGAAAAAAATATTCAAAAATTTTTTTTGGTGTACAGGTAAATTTTAAAATTTATTTTCGCCCGAGTATATTCAGGAGTGCTCTTTTCTGCAGGTATTAATGCGTCTACTAATTTTTGCACATTCTCGGGCGTGGTCCTTAAGCGGTTAATAATAATAGCCATTACCTGCGGCTTCGCACGCGATTGAGACGAAGCACGGCAGTGACAAAAATAATGAAGCCTTCGACTCCATCGTAGGTCTTGCCTCACGGGACTGCACCTCGCTCGGCAGCGACAACCCTACAGCATCCTATAGGTCTTAATTGTATATTTCTGTAAAATAATAATATTTGCAATCTAAATTACAAACTCTACAAGTTAAACACCGCTACGTAATCGCTTAACAACGGTCAATATTATTAATTTAAATATTTATCCTTGCCTAGTTAGTAGTTAGAGCAGAGCATAGTGGCGCATTCGTTTGCAAAATTCGTTTGGTTCGTAAATTTTTTTTTAAATGTCCAGGAGGCTCTCCTGATTATAACAGTGTAACTTGACACTCAATATCTGTTGCCGTTATTGTTTAAACAACGAAAAATTGAAAATATTGCAAAATAAGTTTTTTTGCAATAAATAATTTTTTTATATATTTTTCAGACTATTTTGAATCGAAAAAGTCCTTACACTCATTATCGTATCTTCAACCGGTGAATTTTTATGAATTTTTAAAAATTAAAAATCGTTGTAAATCGTGATTTTCTGGAATTAAATAGTACACCTGAAAAATAAAAATATCGTGATTTCTATTTTTTTTATTAAATATTTAAACTTTAATAAAAAAAATGGCGTAATCAAATTTCAAATATTTTATTAATTATTATGTTTATTATTCATAATAACAATATGCAATAATTTGTCGAAGCGTACCATCTGCCTCTCTCTTACTAATGTCATACATAGGACTGGGAGTGAGATGACAATACTACTATCCTTAAAGTGCATGCGCGTAAAGAGCATATTGTTATTATGAATAATAAACATAATAATTAATAAAATATTTGAAATTTGATTACGCCATTTTTTTTATTAAAGTTTAAATATTTAATAAAAAAATAGAAATCACGATATTTTTTTTTCAGGTGTAGTACTATTTAATTCAAGAAAATCACGATTTTCAACGATTTTTAATTTTTAAAAATTCATAAAAATTCACCGGTTGAAGATACGATAATGAGTGTAAGGACTTTTTCGATTCAAAATACTCTGAAAAATATATAAAAAATTATTTATTGCAAAAAAACTTATTTTGCAATATTTTCAATTTTTCGTTGTTTAAACAATAACGGCAACAGATATTGAATGTCATGTTACACTGTTATAATCAGGAGAGCCTTCTGGACATTTAAAAAAAAAATACGAACCAAACGAAATTTGCAAACGAATGCGCCACTATGCCCTGCACTAAGTTCGTTTTTATGTAAGGGCGGCGCGTGGCTGCTAGTAGGCTGATTACGTAGAGGTGTTTAGCTAAGAACATTTGAGCTCTAGTTCATCTATAAATCTATGATCTAGTCGTGGTCTAACTATAGGCTTAATGTCTATCTATTAAAATATAGAAAAACGTAATTGTAAATTGTAATAAAATCAGTTTCACTATAAAAGAATTGACATTGAATGAAAGTATCGATAGATAATTAACATTCAAAGATGTCCCCATTAATTAAAATTCACTTTGGTTTTTAACTTGATTGACCATAAGATGTGATTAAGTGAGTGTCAGACTAATTTATTTTTATTTCATTGAACATCTCGTCAGGAGCTATAAAATTTTATACAAATCTGTAGACAGCAATTAAAACAGGTGAATCGGAATAGAAACAATACCCTCATTTAAATTATTAAATGCGACATTAAAAAGTCTCGAACCAATAAACATTGAGGAATGACATACTCTCGACAGATGACAAATTTATTCACATTCCTTTTACCATATTGAGATCGATTTTATTAGACCCCACCCTTTGATTAAGATCAGTTTAAAAGAATACGTTATATATAGTATCAAATGCTGGCTATTTCACTTAGATTCTGGTAACTAATACAATTTTCTAAATTATTTATGAACACAACTCTAATTTTTATTGTTAGAAAAGTCTTTAAAGGTTGTTTATCGGTCTTTATCTATACGAATCTATACTAATATTATACAGGTGACCGGTAATTGCTCGTATTCCTCTCGGGACAAGAAACTATGATTGATTTGGAATGATTTAACCTTATCACTTGGGGGTCGGAAATGCGTCATGTTTTTATTATAATGACACTTCTGTGAAGAATTTTTATTTTATTTATTGTAAGTTTTAATACATAGCATAAAATCTAACAGTAAATTTCATGGTTTTTAGCTTTATAAAGATTGGTCAATTAGTAAGCTATCAGATTGTGGAAAAATTCAGGTCAAAAAGTGAGAATTTTTTTTTTTTAATTTTAAATCCCAAAATTCGGATTTTTGTAAAAAGAAAACCGAAGTAGATTTTCTCGAAAATGACGCATTTCAGACCCCTAAGTGATAGAAGTTAAACCATTCCAAATTAGTCATAGTTTCTTCTCCCAAGATGAATAAAAGCAATTACCGATCACCATGTATAAAGAGGTTGAGTTTGTAAATTTGGATGTAGAAGGTAATCTCCGAAACTTCTCATTCGATTTCAAAAATTTTTTCACCAATATGGACTTTTAGGCTGGACATAGGCTATGTATTATCGTGTTAAAATAAAGGCGCTTTTCGTGGAGATAAATTTTATAGCGCATGTCGACGAAAAAACGGTGGAAATATTATGTACAGAAGTTTGTATGAATGTTTGTTTTTCGATTGACACTGAACAGATTTCTTTCATTGCTTAAAAGCCTATTTCTTCCCTAATTCCAAGTAACATAGGCTATATTATTATATTATTAAGCTAAGACAAAATAGGGATGAGTAGTGAGAAAAAATGAACAGATTGGTGTATGCTGGTGCATTTCTATACTGAACTGTAAAATTGAAATTCGGCTGCATATTCTTAACCAGAGAGTATATGAAGTGGGGGTTATAACAATCTTTTTTTGTGTTTAGTAACTTTAAATTATTGTAGACCACGAATTAAAATACTTTTTATTCGCGTTCATGACCAGCCAATTTTAAAATGAAACACCGCAATGGGCAAAACGTTAAACTCGCCTTCCGATGTTAATCTGCTTGCTTCCAGTCCTTGTGGCAGTAGAGGTGACAAAAGAGTGGGATCAATGGGTGATTAATCTTTCCAAATTCTGAACTGCTTCATTCTAATGTTGCTTCCAACAATGCAATAATTACTGCTCTCTGCTAATAAACTTCATTATTTAGTTTTGCATAATGGATTAAAAATATAGAAAAAAAACATTCTTAAAATCGGTGGTAAGAAAATGCTAAGATAAATTAATTGAGTATTAAAGGTTTCGAATTTCACCGAAAACAATAAATATTCAATTTTATGCTAAAACCAATAACCTAACGATGTGAATTCTTTGAATGTTAAATCCAATCAATTATACAAAAATAAAATTAAATTCTTCTTCAAATCTACGCTATCTAAACACAGGTGAATCCATCTGTACAACCGAAACCAATGTATTGGTTAGTTAAAACAAAACTAACAAGCTTCCAAACTAAAAGAAAACAAATAAAAAAGTTAACGATAAAAATACCTGAAATAAAAACAAAACAAGAACCAAGTTTAAAACAAGTGATACTATTTATGTTCAAACATTTACATATCAGTGCTGTCTCGTTCCGACAAATGCGCTGTTCGTACATTTGTCTCTTTTCAACAACAAGCATCAAGTAGTTCTGAACAAGTTTCCAGTAACTCTAATCTTCTCTTATCTATTACATGTTGTATTGCGCCATTCTTGTCTCACTTACACAGATATAGGCATTTAATGAATTCGTGTTCAGATATAATCGATATAATGAAGTGTGTACAGTTTTTCTTTAGTTAAGGTACTGGATATAAATTTCAAGATTTACACCAAATCTGGTGTTTAATGATTGATTAATTTTATGAAATAGATAAAATCACTTTTTTATTTATCTAGCTCCCAGTGACTGGACCACTTTATGCACTGCGAGTAATTATAGATTTCACCTGTGGAACGTCACTAATAAGTAAAATGGTACTAAATAATCAGCAGGATATTAGTTAGATAAAAAATGAAAATACATTTTTAAGGTAGATGAAAAAGAAATCTTGCTGGAGAAAATAAGCTAAACAATCTAGGATAATAGATATAAATAGAAATTGAATAGTATGAAAAGACTTGCTAGGCTAAGGTCCTTTTGACATAAAATCCTATATTGTACGGTAAAAATGCAACAAATTTTGCTCTTCATTTTTAAAAATTAAAAAAAGTAATGGACATTATAAATGTATAAATTCCCCAGAAGGAGGGTAATATTTTTGACGTGATAACGTCTTATAAATTGATGAAACACCAGCTGCACGCACGAAAAAGTGTAACGTTCCGCCGTAACGTTCCGCCTGACCCTGTTCGTGCAAGCGAGAGCGCAGTAATGTATTATTAAATATGATATTCGAGCGGAATACGTTATCACGTAAAACTATCGTCCGTAAACCGACTTTACAAACAACCAATTTTTTTTATTCTATTCTCTTTTCAAGAAGATGCTCAATTTCAAACAATATTAGTCCATATTTTCACATGCCTACCATTTGTACTTTTGTTAGTTTTTAGGGCCCACACATCTGATGAAAAAATGGAGCCACTCTCACGTCTGTCTGTCTGTCACAGCTTATTTTCTCCGAATCTACAGGACGAAAGAAGTTGAAATTTGGCACATATATAAAGTTAGATGACCCAATCACGGACATACAGCGCAAATAAATGAATTTAGATTTTAGGGGTTAATTTTAGAGATCAAATAAGAAAATTAAAAAAAATATATTTTTTCAAGTGCATCGTGTGACGTATCAAATTAAATCGCTAAGAGAAATACAAATTTATATATTTTTTATAATTTTCAAATTCATAACGATAAAGAAAATATACGGACAGCCAGCATCCTCCCTCCTTATCACCGAGGCTACTAAGCCTAAGATTTATAAAAAAATAGGGAATATAGGGAATCACTCATAGTTTACAGGAAAACCTAAACGAAAATCCTAAATTTATTTATTTATTTATTTGAAACAATAAACACAACGGAACAGAAAGTTCCAGATAGTGTACAAAATAAACAAAAACAAAATAATAATCTCAATTGAAGACTACAATCTCAGTAAATGATTCGTTAATTGTTTTAATGTAGCACAAAAAATATCAATATTTGAGTCATTGGAAGAACTGCACATATTAAACGAGTTAGCCATTTGGGAGGTTTTTGGGAAAGGAAGATAAAACGTGGGAGCCTAAAGCCTAAAGTTCTCACCGAAAACGGAATGATACACTCTACGCGAGTTCACAGTGAAAAATCACTTTCATTAGCGAATTACAATTTCAAAATAACTAAACATCATTATTCAATAAATAAAGATTTAAACATCATTATCGTTACAGTAGCTTGTATATCTATAATTCCATAATGTCCTATATTGATCCGGTGTGACATGTTAAAAAAGAACGTCAGCGAGTTTTAACAATCACACGAGTCGTAATATCATATGGTAGGTACTTTTTGCACGAACTTTCTATAAAAATTGTTAATTTTCACTGCAAAACTGACCACTTGAATTATAAAACGGTATTTTTTATTTCGATATAATTTATTCGCTTCACACTTTGGCAGTCATTTGTATTATTTGTGTGCTAAAGAAAAAAAATTAAATGACAAAAATGAAACACTGATGTCACTGGGATAAATGAAAGAATTCTTAGATAAAGTTCACAAAAAATATATTAACAGTGACAAATTACTGCTATTGCAAAGTCCACATTCCTCCGACGGTACTTGATCTGGAAGTTGATCTTGTGACGACTTAGCTGTTACAACTTATATACGCATATTAAGATTCGGCTTTTTTAGTGTTCCGTGCAAAACGCAACACTTACGGAATCACTTCGGTGTCCGTCCGTACGACTGTCGCGCAATTTTCTTTTCAATTTAAATCTATAAAAACATCAAATGTAAAAACATACAAAAAAAAGACCGGCCAAGTGCGAGTCGCACTCGCGCACCGTGGGTTCCGTACAGACTTGTAGGTATGTAAATAGTTCGTCCGTCATGGGAATCGAGTCTCGAAGATTATTCTTGCTTAGCCGTTGGAAAACTGTTGTCCCCATAAAATGCGTGTAATTGCAATGAGCTCAAATTGACTACTGAACTGTATTGTACATCGTGGCTATATCTGAAAGTCTAAATGTCGTATCGTGTTGTATGCGAGAGTTCTCATATTGTGCTGTATAAACGCATCGGTAGCGGACGCTTGTTTTGTATTAGCATAGAGCTGTTGTGTGTACGTGCGCGTAACATGTCGCGGTATAAAAACAGTATTTTTTGTTACGTAACTACAAATTTTCGGTTTTCGGATTTTTTCTTTACCTGTGCTATAAAACATTGCTTCTTGCAACATGATTCTAGGTCAACGGGAAGTACCCTATAGGTTTTGATTTTCAAGAGTTTTGACAGACAGACGGATAACAAAGTGAACCTATAAGGGTTCCTTTTTTCCTTTTGAGGTACAGAACCCCCACCACGCGCATACGTATCCAGCACGACCAGCATAGCGCACGAACCTACAACGTGCACTAGATAAGCATGGACCAGCAACTTTTAGTGCAGATTCCGTGTGCAGCAAACATTTTGCAGTTTCCAAGTAGTGAGTTTGCAGCGTGGATTGTCGTAATTCAATGGAAGAATTTTTAATTTTGACGATGTTGTCAGGAAAAAAGGAAAATTTTGAGTTCATCGTATTATGAAAACGATACATCGCTAGCATACTCGGTCCAGCACGACTAGACGCTAGACAGAAATTCCAGGCGACCGACCCACGATCGCTGCTGGCAGCCTGGCTGCTGGTTGCAGGTGCTGGTCTAATGTACGCTACTCCATTAAATAACATGGGTACCTTAACGAACGGGCTTTTCTGGTTCGATATATACGTCACATTTTGCCGAAGAACCATGTAACATATTTATGACATTACTTAAGAATGAAGAGATGCCTCACTTTTATTAATTTTTTTTTTGAAATCGCATTTATAAAAAAAATTAAAAATTCGATTTTCTAAAATGATAAAATTGGCTTGTCATTATAGACAGTTGAACTTTAGAAGAGCCACAGTAAAATTCGAATATGTTTTTGGCAGATCTAAGTAGATGCAACGGGTACCAGTATTTTTAAAATCGTGTTTATAATTTTTAATTAAAAAAAAAATTATCAAGTCCGAATACGCGAACAAAAACCTATATTTCAGGTGTAATAAAAGGCAAGACACACTGAAATGGATATGACTAGATATAAATTTTCTGCACGACATTCCATGCCTCTAAAACTTGCTAAAATTTGTGTTGAAAATGAAGAAAATAAATTAAACATAATTTATTTTTGAACCTTGGTTTAACAATTCCGTTGGGTTAAAGCACAGCGCGGGGCAAATTCGTCGTGTGTCCACTGGTCGTTAGTCCACTCATTACACAGGCCCGGACAAAAGAGAATCGTACCTATAGTTTGCAGCGAACGGCAGTGTCGAATTTTAGAACAAGCAAGCTTGGGCAACCACCCAAATGCCTCCAAAATGAGTATGATTTTTTATTTGCCACCCCATTTTTTATAATAAATTATTTTGACCGTAAATGCAAAATGAGGTAAAAAAGAAAACGGGCTTATTTCTAAGCCAACTAATTTATCGTTTCAAGAGGTATTAATTTTTTTTAAATACCTATAGAAAATCTAATTTGAATAGAATGCCGTTTCTCAACTAAAAAAATCTTTACGGAAAAAACGAAAAAATCCACGACTATCGTATACCTATTATATGTATTCATGCACGGACCAGCACGGCCTGTTCGTGAAGTTGCCCGTGTTATTTAACGGAGTAGCGCACAGTAGACCAGCACCTGCACTTACCGTCGTCATCATAGCAACGCCCATCAAAACAAATCGTATCGGTCGGGGTACAATAATTTTGACCTGCAATTTGTATGTCTGGCCGTGCTAGGTCCATACCTAGCTTCTATTTCCTGGTTTTTCCTCGTCAAAATAAAAACTTCTTCCACTGAACTTACACATGTTCAATGTTCACTACACACGCGGAACCTGCACTAAAGATGCTAGTATGTGCAGGTTTAGTGTGCGCGATCTTTTATCTGGTATTGTAAAAAAAACCTCTGATTATAATGTTACTTGCGGATTTTCCAGGTAGGTAAACAGAAACTTTTACTGAATTTTTGTCTGTCTTCTACTATTGGAAAAGAGTTGAAATAATTTTTAACGGTTAACTTGACTATATTTTCAAGACGATGGGGTTTCTGTAAAAATAATCTTTAACTGCAATAAAATTGACAATTAGGCTTTTGAAAAAAAAAATAATTATCGATTTTTTTATTGTATTTTAAAACTTTATTATAAATAATATTGATAATCGATGCGAAAAACTTTTTTTAAATTAATTATATAAGCAATTTAAAATTGATAAAATATTTAAAAAAAGCACGTGACTGCAAACGCACTAAAATTGTTTTTGACAGTTGTGACGTCATAATGGTAAAATGTATATACGCAGTATACCTACTATCAATGGCTTCTACATGTATTATTATAATATAAATTACCATTATGACGTCACATTATATTCGGGAAATGTCGGCGCGTTCTCGGAACTGGGTACAAAAATTTATTTTTAATTTGATATAACTTTTGAATTATAACGAAAATAAAAAAAAGAAAAATAGTTTTGTTATAAAACTTATATACGATCTTTCCATTTATGACAAAAACAAATTTCATTCAAAAGCCCAATTACGCGAGATGAATCCACATAAACGCTTCCAAAAATGTGCTTTTAATGTTTGGATCCGGTCCTTTGGTGGCAGCTCTAATATGGGCTGTTAAACAAACATACACATGCAAGTTGACATTTTCACCTATGTAAACGCGTGTACACTACTGATCATAGGTAAACGTAATATCAGAACTTTTGCCGATTTTGACCAGCTAATAAAATTCGATGACCTCAGATGTTGAGCGTCTATAATCATTTATCTATGTTTAACTAACGTATATAAGTTACATCCGCCGGTTTAATATAAGAAACAAAAGAGAACAGCAATATCTAAGCAAAAGGGAATATAAAATATACGTAATTATGCAACATTTGGGCATACCGCTTAACACATCGTTGAAGTCTCCTACCCGATATAAATTTTATTTAAATATTTATTAGTTATCTCTGTTATGATAAAAAATGGAGAAAATTTGCTGGTAACCAAAATTAAAGTAGGTATTTGAGGAATTTTTTGGCATTACTAAAATGTTCATATAAAGTCGCGATTACAAGATACGGTACGAAATCAAGAACAACTTACTTATTATTTTACAGTTCAGTGAAACTTACTGCTTTGGATAAACAGTTCCTCTCGAAAAAATTCAAAACACAAAAATAGAAGAGCTATCTTTGGTTCTATTTCCCCATAAAAATTGTATTCAAACTTTTATGTTTTACTCAAATTAGACTGTTTTGTCACCCTATTGTTCTAGTGCATAGCTCACAGTTTCATGCAGAGTTTGGCATTTCCGCCGCCAAGAAACATAGCGTGATGACAATCCGACATTCCGATTGGACTTTTGGTTAAGCTTTTTTAACGTGAAAACGTCTTCTTGTTTGTTACACTGACAGCCGGTCACGAAAAATCTATAGCACAGACCCGAACCGCCCCTTTCACTTTTTTTGTTAAAACAATTTCGCTTTACGTAACGTCTATCCGCTTTGTAAAGAAGTAAGTTTACAATTTGGCTGTCCGTCCTCCAATCCACAAGTGGGGAATGGTACTAGTTTAGGTCTAAAATCACTTTTCAAAAATTTTACAATATCTTTTCGTTTTGAGATCTCCCTAATCCAAAAAACATATTTTTGGAAAAAACTTTGTGTGTCTGTTAGTCTGTGGGCACTATACAGGTCAAACGGATGAGCAGATTACAACCAAATTTTGGGAGAAAGTTTAGTATGCAAATATTGTTTTTGGAGAAAATCGAAGCATGCGCAGAAGATATATATGCTAGCTATAACGGTGTTTTTTAGATTATAATGGTACACTTTTCATAACGGCTTATTATTCTATTTATTTTTTCAAGAAAGTTTCGTTAAAATTTTTTTTTCTAAACTTTATAGTTTCGGAAATATTTTGAAATTAAAAAAAAATCAGCTGTTCTTTTGTTTTTTGGATGTCAGAAATAAACTAGTTCGCCATGTTTTGATTAATTTTAACATGACGTGAACATATTATGTAGATAAACATGGCAACGAATAGCAAATCTCATATTTAATACTAGCCATTACCCGCGCCACCCCACGCGATATCAGAAATTTGATTTTCTTTTATTAAAGTATATCAAATGTCAACATTTTGAAGTTGGAATGGTCCCGTCGCCCAATTGGCTAGAATTTTTTTATTCGTGTTCAACTTCGAAATACAATAAATATGAACAGTACTGTAAGATCTAAGCATGCATGTGTGTGTAAGTCAGTTATGGGAGTGACTATAAATTATTTTGCAATAAGATCCGAGACAACTCTAAATCAGCGTGTTTTCATCGCGCTCGGCGTGAGTCGAGGATTCACAGAGTAGAACCCGGGTTCGAGTCGAATAGACCCAAATACCCGTCCGCTAAGGCAAAAAACAAACGCATACTAAGGCTTTCCGAGGGTGTAATCCACCATTTATTGTCTTGTTACTTTTCCGTTTTTTTAAAAGAACTCAAAAATCTGTAGATATTGTCTACATATGACTTACAACGATTGGCGTAGCAGGAAGGGGGCAGGAGGGCCTGGCCCACTCTAGAATATTAATTGTTCACGTACAAACAACAAGATAAATCTACAATAATCTACATATTTTCTTTGCCGTGAAATTTCTTCAGAAAATCGTGTTGATTGATTTCGCTTTTATCAACAGTTTTCAAATTATGTATAAGTGGCAGCTGGTAATGGTAGGTAAAATTGATAATTTGCCTCTCCCCCTAGGATAAACTCGTTGCTACGCCTATGCTTACAACTGAGGACAATCTTATTGAAAAAGTCGCGTTGAATCAGATCCGACCAGTCCCACCTCACTATCTTTCTTCGTTTAAAAGGTATGGAGTTTTTTAAGTTTTTCTATAAAATATATATAATAAGATCGCTCATTCAGATTAAAAATTCGACATCTGAATTTAGATTCTAAATTCAACATCTGAATTCAGTTTCTTAATTAAACATCCGAGAGTTCAAAACATCAGAATTCAGATGTTGCGTTTCGAATCTGAATTCGGATGTTGAATTTCGAACCTGAATTCAGATTCACAATTGGTCATCTGAATTCACTGCTATACGATAAAGCCTAAGGCTCCACTATATCGTTGTCACTGTAGCGTTGCGTCTCAGTCGCGTGCGAAGTCACGGGCAGCGGCTAGTATAAAATAAAAATAATAAACACAGTAAATTCTCACTAATCCGACTGTCAAAAGTCCGGCAGTGCCAATAATTTCTCCAGCGATTTAAATGCCTTAGCATTAGCTATAGTCAATAATTCGGTAATACGACATTTAAGTTAAATCGCTGCTTTTCCTTATTTTTTCAGTAATCCGGCTGTAGCTCAGAGTGGAAAACGCCGAATTAGTGAGGTTCTAATGTATAAAGATTTTCAACAAAGATGGGCATTGTACACAAATACCTCGTAAAAAATTGTTAAAATATTTATTTAATTAAAATTTTATATTGCAATCGAACAGACAACTCAATTGCTTCCAATTTTTCATCGGTTAAAATAATATTAACCGTTGTTGTAAAAAATTATTATTGATCGTGTCGTAGTATCGACATCGAGTGGTTTATACGCTATATTATACAAAAGAACAAAGATCGATGTGAATATTTTATTTTCTAATTGGTCAAATAGAAAATGTTGACAACCACAAAATAGTTGTCCGCGACATAATTCATGTCAGGTTGATGAACACCTTCCCGTGTCCATTTCACTCGTCCCAAAACCATTAAAACCCATCCTTAATATTTAAAACAATCACTAACAAGTAGTTCCAATTCCAAGAATTTTAAATTCCCAAACTGTTTTAAATGGTTAAAACACGAACTAAATCTATTGCTCACTTCAGACTATATGTTAGGAAACACAAAAAGTGACCACAAAAAATGTCAACTTCGCTCGTTATATTATAGGTAGGTATCCAGGTATACTTGATTGACCAGTGTTTAACAAAATGTTTATTGAATACTCCATGTTTTCTTTTTATATAAAGATACTCCTACACAATATCCTCTTGAAAATAGGATGGATTTATGAATTGGCCCATTCATAAACCCATCCTCTTAGCGGTGGCTTGGAGAGGGTGCAATTGGTCAAAAATTTCTGCCTCTGGTATTTCCCTGCAGTCATTTGGCTCTAACAGAACCTAAAAACGAAGCAGCAGAATTTTTTTTTAATTTTAACTATTTTCTTACCATCTTTGAAATGTTTTATCCACTTTTCGACATTTTGCAGACGTCAAATTGCGGAAAAATTGGCTCGACCAAAATTTCTGTCATTATTTTTTCGTCGATCAAAAAGAAAATTTTCTATTTTGTTAGATCCGGTTAGGGTTCACTTTTTTTTATTCACAAACGGAAAAATGGTCCATGAATTTTTTCTGCCACTATTTTTCCGGGAATGTGGAGCACTGAAAGTAAATTATACCTTTAAAACCAAGCGGCTAGGCCGACATTTTTTTTGATTTAATTACTTAAAATGGGTCCAGATTCTGCCTATACATAGGTATATCATATAAGAAAAAATAGCTTATTACCTGCCAGGCGTACGCTAATGACCTCAGCTGTCTAGCGTCTGCATAAAAAAGCGATTGATAAATATTTCTCCTTTATTATTTTACTGAGTATCTTTTATGAAAAAGTCAATTGCCTGATTAATTATGACTTCATAAGTCGAATTAATAGCAAAATTATGTAAATTTTTAAGTGCGAATTTTTTCATAGTTTTCAAGAAAATCGGTTATTACTTTGAGTAAAATTTATATAGCAAGATCCGTCGACGTCTTTTCAACAGAAAGATATCTCATTTCGCTGAAGTGGGTTTTATATACACTCATAAAATGTATCTTTGTAATGAAGCTCTGCGATCACGGAAAATCATTTGCGCGGTTTCTTCTAAGAATTGCAACGTCGAAGATCTTCACAAATTGTTTGAAATACACTGCACATGGTGGCGACGACTATTTTGGAAATAAAACTGTCAAATATTACTCACATTTACTATTTTACGTACATTTTATATGTTTCTTTTCAGAGTTATGTCTCAAAAACAAGAAACCGTTTATAAAAAAATATGTTATTGAGCCGACAATAAACTTTAGGTTTATACATTTTTATATACTTTGTATATATTTCTTATAATGTTAGTATGTTTAAAACATTTGCGACGAAATGTATGTTAGTAGGTAAATGGCAAAATCTATTTTTGGAAAAATTAAATCGCGAACATACAAAAGTCAACTACCATATTTATATAGTTTTGAAGTAAAACTTCTTTTGGCACAGTCGGGTAATATTCATTCTTGAGATTGAAAATGTACCAAACGTGTCGCAATATACGTATACCGCATACTATAAAAAGCGACTGTAGAACATTAGGCTCTGCAGGTGACTGAGGTAGACACTTGTCTCGAAAGTTAAAGGTCGTTGGATCGAACCCGGCGATCGGTACCATTATTACTATCTTTGTTTCTTTTTACAGTTATACCAGTTTTATTTCTGTAGTGTGTAGTGTAAAATACACAGTTTCTTTTTTTTACTATATAAGTCTAGCGCATCGAAGTTAAATTACTCTCTACGTCAGATTGCACTAAAATGATCTTTATATGACAGATGGACCGTTTTCTTTTTTTTTTTGTAAGAACTTAAGTTAGGTATATAATATTTATTTCATTTAATTAAGTTAAAGACGCAGTTCGGGTTCGCGCCGTGGATTGTTTGTGAAAACGCCAGAATAAAATCATAACAAGTGTTTGGTATCACTTTCAGATCCAATGACGCCTGCACATGAAACGTAGACGCGTTTTCTATAATTTCGAGCATATTTACAAATCATATGAGAGGACATATTTAGTTATTTTGTAATTTTTAATTTATTATCGAGTTTTAATTAAATTCCGGTGACTATTTTCATTGTCTAACTTTAGGTTCTAGTAGTGCTCCGCGAGCTCTTCACAACGACACCCGAATCAACGTCCTAGCCCAACGCGTTTCCACGATGAATAAATTTAAAACATAAAGCTAATTCGGTGACTGTCACTCGCATGCGCCTACACTCGCTTGATGACGAGACAAACAAAACAAATCTTGCGCGACGAACTCGTACAGACATGCTCCTCCCGTTGTGGGCTCAATAGTTGTTAACGCAGTATTATTTATTAGCGATCCAAATCTGACGATATTTTGTAACACAGAAAGTTCGACAACGTCAAAAAAATCAGTCAGTCTATTTTCTTCAAGATTTATAATAAAAGGAATCGATTTTTTAAGCCCGTTCTAAGCTACTAAATCGATCACATTAATCATATACATCAGACAAGGATATACGCATTGAGTCAAAGGTTAAATTTAATTTATATAAATAATAAAGTATATTACAAACCAACAATAAGATGTAATTAAATAATATATAAATGATTTTAAAAAATCCATGACACTAATGGGTGTATATGTTTAATGATAGAAACATGGATGAGATGTAAATGGATCCAATGGACCTTTCTCCATCAGGTGAGGTCCATTAGCACCTACCTCTCGGTCAGATTGCGGGTCACCAATTTAAACACTTAAATGTTCTAACATTTAACTGTCTATTTACAGGTTGTCTCCAAAGCAACCCGCTCAAATTATACTTGATCTGTATTTCTGTTTTCTAACTTATTGCACATAGATAGATAGAGATAGATAGATAATAATTTATTGCTGATCCAATAATTAAAAATTGGTTACAAACGTCAATTATATACAATCGATTGGCTTACAAATCATTTTTGTATGGTGCAGTTCCGAGCAGGAATTTTTTTAGGCCGTTTTTTAGGGAATTTATATTAGTACACTTCCTCAAATATGAGGAAGTTTTTCGTAGAGTTTATTGCCTTTATATATAGGACATTTTTCATAAAAGGATGTTCTATGTTTTGTAGATAAATTATTGTGTCTTGTAATATAGTTTTTAACTTCATTTTTGTTAGTTATCAATAAATTCGAATCGTAAAGAAACGTTATAAGCTCATAGATGTAAATTCCCCAGAAAGTTAAGATATTTTTATTTTTAAAAGTTGATTTACAGTTTTCTCTAGGCTTTAAGTTGAAAATTAGCCTTATTATTCTTTTCTGGGCTATAAAGACTCTAGCACTGTTTATGCTGTTTGCCCAAAAAATAATGCCGTATTTTACCGTGGATAATACTAAAGAATAATAACACTCATTAGAGTTTGTTGATCTAAATTTCGTTTTAGATTTCTGATTTGGAAATGTAGAGAATTAAGTTTCTTGCATACAGTATCTACGTGTTCGTCCCATTTTATTAATAGGTATTATCCATAATCAAACCTAATATTTTTGTTTTGTTTTGTTCCTTTATTGCTGCATTATTCACAGTAAAATACGCATCACTTAATGAGCTATCCCTTTTCAATCTAAAGCGTAGGATGGCTGTCTTATCAATATTGATCACTAAATGATTTCTTTCGCACCACTTTATAATGTCTTGGAAAACTTTTTTAACTTTATCCTTCAACACTCACGGTATGTGATCTATTATCGCTTCGCTTTGCGCTGATTTTGCACGAAATCCATTCAAATTGTAGCTTTTTGAAAAGGGGAGATTCTGTTCTATAAAACGGAACGATTTTTAGATTAATTCGTGTTTATAATCACCCCAAAAATTTTAATTGAAAATCTCGAACAGCAGTTGTCGGTTGGTCTGTGTACGTACATCATTCATTTCATTTGTAATATAGGGAATCCCATAATAATATTATTTGACCGAGCGGGGTGGTGTAGTGGTGACAGCACTAGACTCGCATTCGGGAGGTACCGGGTTCGAATCCCGGCGGGGCAGATGTGGCTGGGACTTTTTTCTGCTGCCACTCGTTGAGAAACGATAATTCCTGTACTGGCTGAAGTTGAGGTTTTCCATATGAAGGGTACACGGGAAGAAGGCGATTTGTCATTAAAAATTCGAAATTAATTTTTTTATGCCATCTTGTAGCCAAAAGTCGTACCTTTCTGTTGGTATATTCATTTTAAACAAGAATATGCTAGGTCAAAAGTTATAAGCGTTGAAAGAAATGCATCAGCAAGTAAATGGTACGATCTTAAACACTTCAAAATGCTCTCCTGCACAATTTACATTTTTTAACAAACCGCCTTCTTCCCGTGTACCCTTCATATGGTTTCTCTTAATAATTTCAGATAAATATCTAGATGGTGCCTTATTCAAGGCTATGCCCGATTACTTGTCAAACTCCTATGCTCAAAATTTGTCTTGCTTATCCTAATGTCCTAAAATTCCTTCATTCGCCCATTGCTGTTAATTAAGTGGAAGTTTAAAAATATAGAAAATAACGGGAAGTTTGATAGATGGAAAATAGTAATGGGGCGAATGGCGTCTGTTATGAAATAAAGTCGAGAAACGGACGTTAACTGCATTATTATTATTATTAATTTATTAATAATATAATTTATATATAATATTAAGCCCTCATACAATTTATATATATTATTGAAATAATCATTTCGTAAACGCTCATGAGTTGCTTGCAAAGAAAACTATTGGATAATATCGTAGGGGAATATTGTTAGCGCACTTTAAAAATCAGCTGATTCCGATTTCTAAATTCAAAACAATTACCCATCCTTAGATTAAACGAATTCTAATTTACCATTCTGTTGTATTTATAAACGCATCACTTTCAAACTGCTTAGGAAATTGATTTTTTGAATGATTAATAGTTTCGAATTGAAAATATCATCAATCTCTCATTCATTCAACACGTTATTTGGTTGCAGCAGACGAACTTGTTGATTGGATTCGAGTAACGGATTATTCAAATTGTCGAAACTGGCATTCAGACGTTTATTCTCTGGATAATTGCAAACCACCACATCTAATTACATCAATGCCTTCAAATTAATAGTTTAGAGTATGGCCTAACTTGATGGACCCAGCTGGTGATTTGCAAAACAGAAAACAGTTCTCTTTCAATAGCAGGTATTAATGTTCCTGTTCTTTAAAGTGAACCTGCTCTAAATAACAGACTTTTATTGCAAAAATATATATATTTGAAGTCTTGAAGGGAGAAAAAAGTGTTTCCACAAAGTAAACTACTTTTTGACAAATGTTCGCTCGGTACCTTATTTAACAAGCGTCGCTTAAAAACGATTTTTTACGACGTGATTCTTTATAAGAATCCGTCCTTTAAGAACTGTTGATACTTAACACCACAATTCTAAGAAATATTATACCAGTAACAGTTCTAAAATAACTGTTACTGCTTTTCGTCCCATCGTTGAATCTAACACTTAAAATAATGATTCCGGTGCTAATATTATATGAGGGATTGTTCTGATTTAATAAACAATAAATCATCCAGCAGCTCAGATATAAAGTATTCGAAAATAGATGGCAATAAACAATCATTTATCATCAAAACACCAAAACAATACATTTTTCTCCAGTAAAGTTTGCATCACATTAGTGATAATCACATTAATTTGTATTGTTAATTAGTAAATTGACATTTTATTTAAATTACGTTTAATTTATAATGAAAAACATACCCCATAAAAAATAAATAATCACTACCGGAAGCCAAAAACGATGGGGCAGAAAATGTGCTAGATAAGTTACAAAATCTAGTTATTGCTGTGATTTTCTTTTAAATAAATCACAGATGCTAGAAATTTTTAGTTGATACTTTTTTGTTTTTATAACCCATCCTAATTTAATTTGTCTCATTATTTATGTACCATTTATGTGTCACAAAAAACCGTCGTATCCACTATTATTTTCCTGAACATTCTCAGGTGATGTGACATCATTTTATGATATTTGTTTTGATCACTAAAAACTATTAGCTGATTAAAAGACCGCGCACACCTGTTAAACATGAATCAGCACGACCAGCACAGCACAAACCAACACGGACCAGCAAATTTTAGTGCAGATTTCTGGTAGACATTTTAAAGTTTTCAAGTAGTTTCATTAATGCAAATTAATTAATGAAAACGACACATCACTAGCACACTTGGTCGATCGAGCACGGCTAGAAAGAAATTGCAGGCTACCAACTGAAGGTCGTTGCTGGTTGCAGATGCAGGTCTAATGTGCGCTACTCCGTTAAATAACGTGCTGAGCTGGTAGCACTTAATGAGCGCGATCTTTTATAGTATCCTTAACCCAGTGGCGTAACAATAGGGTGGTAGAACGGACAAAATTCCACAGGCTCCTGGCCCGAGAGGTCGTTAAGACACAAGAAACCTAACATTTGTTACAAAATTTCATAAAAAATATTAATTTTGTATTTAATCAATTTAAGTTAGGTATATAAGAACATACACAAATTATACAAATATCTACTTCACTACGTGATTTGTAAAGATGAAACTACAACGTGAAGTTTTTTTATATTAAGGGGGGGGGCATCCGATGAATTTGCAACGGGCCTCATAGTTACGCTACTGCCTTAACTCTTTATTTGAAAAACACTGCTTTTGATACGAAATATTGTACTAATTATATCGTGCTCATATTAGATATGAGCGCCGATGGGTAAAGGAGCGGCGGCGGCGCGCCGACTTTTTGAGGTCGGCGGCGGCGGCGTAGTCGGCGGCGTGACCTTAGGAGCATTTTTTAATGATGGGCAGGATTAATAAAACAAAACATGTAGTTTAACAATCAGAATTATTATTTATTTAACACAAATTATTTTTATAAGGAAATGGTTTCTGGCCTAGAGCTAAAATATTTTTGGCATTTCGATTGGCAGAAAAAATCAACGTTGTCATAAAGTTCTAATAACAATTAACAAGAAAATAAATCTTAGAGAAAAATAAGATGTTTCTTTTAAGTCATAAAAAAATATACAGTAGTCTTTAAAAATATGTTTTCAACATTTTTAGCTTTCTACATGCACGTAACATATGCCTTTTCGCTCGGCGCGCCGTTACATTTTCACGGCGACGGCGGCGGGGGAGAATCGTCGGCGGCGACGGCGCGCCGGCGCGGCGCTCATATCTAGCTCATATCAATCATGAGAGATTAGGAGACAATAACGATTACTGTACTTTAAATGTTTTGGTCAATAATTATTTTTCTTTTTTTTACAGAACCTATAATTTCAACTTTTGGACACACTGGACTTTTATCGCTGCCGACTTTAAGACCCATTTGTTATCAACAATTCCGTAGTTCTTTGTTTATGAAAAATTCAAGAAGAATAAACATAAGAAAATCAGTTACATTGCAAGTATAACAAACAGTTGCTGCAACGTTGTTTTTAAATCAGTGTGAACTGTGAATGAAGAAGGAATATAACAAGAAATAAATAGAAGAAAATTTAGAATGTACAAATTGTCGTCCCGGATGATATATAAGGTTCGTTCCAAGCAGTCGTGAACGGTAATAAAACCGTACACAGTCTTGTCACTGCGCAAGACAGTCTTGCGCAGTAACAAGACTGTGTACGGTTTTATTACCGTTCGCGGCTACTTGGAACGAACTTATAATTAAATTATGTAGGTAGTATATTGTAACAAAACTGTTCTTTCTGTGCTGGATAATATTTATTTGCACTTATAAAAACGTTAACAAACACAAATAACAAATAAACCAACAAACTAAAAGTACTTATCTTGAAAAATAAAACAAAACAATACCGTAATAGAAAATTAAAATAAGAATTCAAAGTCACTATTAATAGTCTATTTACACAAAAACACTTCACTACTGAAAATCCATATACACCAAAACACTATAAAAGTCCATATACACCAAAACAATATAAATTGCGTCTCCCTTCCTGACTGCAGGCGCATTCTATTTATATCCTCTCCGCCGCGTGGGTCAAACATTACCGACCGCGATATTCTTTCCACACAACTCCGCCGGCCTCCTTTGCGTTGCAAACCCGTCTCTACCGGCATTGCGTTAATCAGGCAATACAAAGAAATTTGGCTTCCTGCTTGTACAACAAAGCCTCGTGCCGCCGTTCTGTGTGGTATTGCTAGACCGACACCGAGACGGAAGCCAAGGCCGGGACGCGTATGAAAACCTATTTTTACGTCGGCCTGTCGTACGGACACGGAACGAATGTGCATAAACATACCTTAATACCGTTACGGCACCTCATCAGAACTCGGTACATTGGGTTTATTCGTTAAGAAGCTCTACAAAATCTCACCAGACAGCACGTCTACAGGTTAATGAGCTATACGAGATCGGGGCGTGCCTCGACCCGGGTCTAAGTCCGGTCCTTGGCCACGCATTGCACTAACGAGCCGACGACATTCCAGTACAAGATGCTTGTCCCTTCACTTGTTAAGTCAAAACACTGCATCTACAAACTTATACTTCAAAAAATATATATTAGCTTAAGCAACGAATAATTTCTAGATGGAAAAGTTGAAAGCAGAACATTTGACTTAACTTTGTTTGTACTAGTTAGGAGATAAACATACTAAAAGTCCTTACCCCTCCGAGGTACGCCCGAAGGGGGGGAGCACAAAGAAGGTCCCGTTTTTTGGTTTTTTGCTTTCATCTCGAAAACGGTACGTCGTACGAAATTTTGTTGTAATACATAATGAAAGCTGATAAAATTCTCTACAACTTTAGCTTTCACACTTTTTATCTATCTTTGCCTAGCTATGAGCTCCGAAAAATGGTCAATTTTAAAAAATGTGTTAAATTCTCTTTAGCACATTGTAACAATACGAATTTGTCAAAATCATTTCGTATTGCTCATCCACACTATTTAAAACACCCACACACTATTAAAAAATAACATAAGCTGGGAGTACCTCCACGCAGGGCCCTCTATCCCACTGGGCACTCTGGGCACGTGCCCAGGGCCCCGCGATCGATAGGCACCCCTACTTCCTGCCAGATCACCAAACGATAATCGATATTCATTACCGAAAACATATTTATTTCGAATGACTGACTAGAACACCTATTTGCTTATTAGCTTTTGTATGCGCGACGCTACTCTATTCTCGACCGAAAATCAGGCTTTTCAATTTCAGCATGTTCAGGTAAATTTAAATATATAAAACTGCAATTTAATGGTATACTAAGTACATAAACTGTTTAAAACAAAAATCATCATTGAACTAGTTTTTCATATACTTAATTTTTCGGAGCTCATAGCTAGGCAAAGATTGGAGATAGATAAAAAGTGTGAAAGCTAAAGTTGTAGAGAATTTTATCATCTTTCAATATGTATTACAACAAAATTTCGTACGACGTACCGTTTTCGAGATGAAAGCAAAAAAAACAAAAAACGGGACATTCTTTGTGCTCCCCCCCTTCGGGCGTACCTCGGAGGGGTAAGGACTTTTAGTATGTTTATCTCCTAACTAGTCCAAACAAAGTTCCTAAGTCAAACGTTCTGCTTTCGACTTTTCCATCTACATTCCCCTTATGAGCACTCATTGACCAAACTATATATATATGTTCATGATATCGATATCTTTGTATATCAATGGTTTTGAAAAGGTATACATATCGGAAGAATAATACATATCTACTTATAGATATTCATATAAAAAATATTAATATATAGTTTATTATTAAAATATATATATGTAAGTTGAACTTCAAGGGAGACGCCAAAAAATTCGAAGTACTTATAGAGTTTTCGACTTATGAAAGATTTTGACTTCGGCGGATTTTGTAAAGAAATATTCGTCTAACTAATTTTGAGTTGCTATGTTCGAGATACAGAGGTCTAATTTATTTTTCCGAGTTATAGAGGGAAAATATGTACCGAAATGGCTTGTAGGGACTCACTAATTGTTTCGACCTATAGAGAGTTGAGATTTCAAATAATGGAGGTTTTGGGACTTGAAGGGAAGGGAACAAATTAACATTTTAAAAAGTTTAGAAGGTTTTCGACTTATCGAGGTATAACTTCATGAGGTTCTACTGTATATCATTATAGTCTTGGTGTCGACACTTTTCTTTTACCAGTGGCGTAGATACGGAGGGAGGAAAGCGTAAAATATCTAATTTTTGAGGTCGGCATCTGCAATTTTTAATATACCTACTTAATTACTTATATATAGACACTATATTGGATTTTTTGTTTCAAAAAAAAATCCACGCGAACATATTTACATCTGCTTCGCACACAACAGACGCTCTCTGTCCCATTTTTTGTTACGATAAAAATGGTCACCCGAACAACCAATTTCGCGTTGGCTGAGTTTCATTAATCTACAGTACCCACGATGAGTAACTATTTGATTTATTTTGTATATAGCACTATGCACCGCTGAATTCACAAACTGCGAGACCTAATATTTTCATAAAAACACTTCTAGAATGCTGCCTTTCTTTTATTATTCATTGTTATAAATAATAATACCGTACGCGAAAATTTCTCATTATTAAGTTTTATATTTTTTCAACAATAGATAATCTATTGTTGATAAGAAATATATTATTTATCGGCAATAGATTGACAAAGCAAAATCGATCGTTCTTGAATTAGAAATTTTTATTTTTAAAACTATTTTTGTTAACCGGTTGTGTTAGTATCTACAGGGCCGGATTTTCCATAAGGCAATGTAGGCTCGCGCCTAGGGCGGCAAATTTTTTAGGGGCGGCAAAAATTAGAGTTGAAAAAAATATGTGTTTGAAAAAATATAAAGTCGAGTCAAAATTTTTTTTGCGATCACGTAAATTTCATTAACTAAATTTTTTCAAGCAAATACTGATTTTTTTCCAATTTTCAATTTGAATTTCCCGCTGAGAATTAGCTTAATACCAACCTCCATGCAACTGACAGTTGTGTGGTTTTAAGAAATGACGACGCAAGTGAAACTTTTATTGGATTGTAGGCGTTGGATTGTAGACACTTATCCATCATGATTAATTATAAACAACAATATTCACATGAATACACGAATAAAAACATGTAAACACTGTACAGCACTTGCCTGCATGACAGACTGACTATGTATTATACATACTACACGGTCAGTTGATGCTAACCATGGGCGCCGCCATATTGGCCTTGGCTGCTCTACCGAGCGCCGACTCCGAACGCCTTTCACTTTACCCCTACTCCGCGGCCGCCTGTAATGCGACATGCAACAGACGGTCAGAAAAATTCGGGGTGATAGAATAAAAGTTTCACTTTAAAATAAAAGTTTCACTTTAAAAACTCAGTGAGACCTCAATTTGAGGGGCGGCACAATTTACTCTGCCTAGGGGCGGCCAAATTGTAAATCCGGCTCTGAGTATCTATTGTATTTGAGCATCAGTTTAATTTAATTATTAAATGTTTCAGTGAAATCCTCGAAGCGAAATGTTGGAAAGTCTCTCTCTCAAACTGTGCGAAGTTTGCAATGTTAAATTACCTTATAGACAATCACTCGATCCAGTAACCACATAACGAGATGAGAACAGCATTCCATCATCACCAGGGCACCAAGACATCCCGAAGCATACAATCCACGTAATTCAACACACCAGAGAAATAATAAAAAGATAACCTGTGGTACAATCTACAACCTATATAGTACCTATGTAATATAAATTGAACGTTGTAATTATGTAGCTTGTAAGATACACTGTCACGATTGTTGTAAGTATAGTGTTCGATACACCAATAAAGCCAATATTGTAAGCCATCTGAATCACCGACATTATTAACAATCGATGCTACGGCTTATCTCAATAATGGGGCCATCAGAAAAGTTGTTCGCAAAATAAGTAATAGTGCTCTCCCAAAATTATTTACTAATAGGCAGGGCCGAATCTAGATTTTTTGCGGGGCCTAGGATTTAGTGAAGTTCAATGGAACCCCATTTTTTATCAATCTTTAAAATGGAGTTTAAAATTATTTTTTAATAACATCAAAATCAGAGTTGAAACTTGGTGATATGACCAAACAATTAATCTATAAAATATAAGTATATATGTTACGGTTAATACAAGAAAGTAGTTTATTCGCGAATTAACCGACTAATACCCGAATTAACGAACGTCAAGGTATGGTTAATTCGGGTAATTAGCCGATTAATTCGCGAATTAACTACTTTCTTGTATTAACCGTAACATAGTCAGTCCGTCAAGAACTTTTGAACGGTAACTTCGACCATCATGAAATTTGAACACAACACTCATGATGAATGTGAAACCGGGACGGACCGCTAGAAATACTGTAAATTCAGCCAAAAACTGTCAATATGTGCCTAAGAAATTGACAAAATTTATCCAAAGAATTGTCAAAACCACCCAAAAAATTTCAACCATCATAATGATAATTATATACTTAATTAATCATTAATATAATGTAAACTATGTTTCACTATAGGGATTAGTGCGCATTGTTAATGAAAAAAGTTTTAAAAATATATGACAATAATTCAAATTTTTTGGACTCTTGACTCTTGGGGGTCCAGGGCATAAGCCCCATTAGTCCCTATGTAGATCCGCTCCTGCAAATAGGCTATGGAACAAATTTTTCAAGAATTTTTTATTAGCTTGTTTAATAAAAAAAATTTTAAAATGTTTTCATAACTCATTTTTCCCATGTTTTCTTTATTTCATTTTAACAACAATAATAACATAGATATTATGCCGCTATGGAAGTGTGACTGATATTGTGGTCAGAAGTAATATTGTGCCCTTTCGTCACATTGGAGGAAATACACTAACAACCATTTTGTCTTGCTCTTTTACATGGTTGCTGTGGGAGTCCAGTTTAGAACGATATAATAGCTGTTGAATGACTTTTTTATGCATGTAGAAGACAGCGATACTCTATCTTTATTTAAAATAGTAACGAGGTCTAAATCTGCAATTTTCCTCTCTTGAGGACTTTTGAAAGTTTGTCAGGCCGCGAAAATCTGATAAAACGAGATGGAGACTCCATATTAAAAACACTCAGCGTTCTCCGGTCCGGAGTATCTTTTCACGAACTCAAGATCTATTACTATAGCTCAATGTTCTACATTTGTGATCATTTTCAAGGCCGTTGTTGTATTCTGATAATAAAATCGTAAGTTTCCCCCGTAATTTTGCTATGAGTACCCGATTATTTTAGCTGGGTGACTTTACAATATTCCATAACTATATTTATAATAAAAATGACCAGGTAAAGTAATAAAAATGTTATAGTACGAAGAAAACAAGCTCGATAATGAATGTTTTCAGTGGCCTGCTGTATAAGCTGTTCGTGTTGTCTGTACCTAAGTATTTATTAGAGTAGTATTAAAACTTAAAGAGGCCCGATCGTAGCTAACTTTACACGAAAATCAAATGTTACAGATAATCAGTGATGGATTTATAATAAGACACATTAGGCACTGGCCTAGGACACCATCACAGAAGGGGCAACACAAAACGAGAATGCTTTTTTCCTAGCTAGAACTATGTATTTCGGTTATTATTAGACTTCTCAAGTAAAAATGTTTGCACAGACTTATAGCATTTATGATCACTATTCATTTCATGAAAATGTAGATGACGTTTTTCTGGATCAAATATTATGAAAAATAGTGTATCTTTAGAAAGTGAAACAAACATTAAAAAGAAGACGATAATAATAACAGCTAAGATTTTGCGCTATGAGTCTAAACAGAAAAAAGAAAGAACTAATCATCGTTTTTTATAGTGATAAAAAACGAGGGCACCAAATAGTTTAATCCGGCGCTGCAGATAAAAAATCAAAAATCTTAAAAAACACTGCCATATTATGGCTCTTTGAAAAAAAAAATAGTTTGAGTAAAAACTTTTTTCGTCGCAATAATTTCAAACAACTACTCTCTGACGTCACGCGAGAAGAGAGAGACTATCGCTTATATCGCGCTCTCGCTTGCGGAACGTTACTCTTTTTCGTGCGTGCAGCCGGTGTTTCATCAATTTATAAGACGTTATCACGTCAAAAAACTGGGAACGGGTCTGTCTCCATAACGGTTACGACTTCAGGGTGCGCTTATTGGATTTAAAGTGTTGTTTTGGAGAGTCTACGATAAAGAATATCAAATTTAAGAATACCTGAGGCTGTTCATTCAGATATTTCTGCGCTGTAGTCGTTTACATAGATAAAAAATTGGTTGTCTGTAAAGTCGGTTTACGGACGATAGTTTTACGTGATAACGTATTCCGTAATACATAACCTAAACCTCTCAAAATTTGGTTTCAATCCGCTTATCCTTGGTGTCGGAATGATAAGAAATGTCAAAAATGACGTTTGCAACTGTCAAAGTATTATGTTCTAATAATAATTAGTTATTCCAATACTTAACTTAGAAGGCGTTGCATTTCACAAAATACTAATGTCAAAAAATTGAATTAAACATTAGAAATGCAGCCGTTTTCATGTTAAGACAAGACATACGTTATTTTCTAATTTCCATGTACGGCAAACAAAGACGACCGACCGCGTCGCGCCATGCATTAGACAACATTGCATTTATACAGCTATTTTTCTATATAAATTTGTATAAAAAAAATGTTTAGGCAAATTCTGTTATACGAAATCTATGTAAAATGTTCTCCTCTTTCGTTTACGACTGGTTTCAAACCGATCTGATTTAAATTGAGCGAGAAATTAGCAAAAAGCACGCACAGGGTCAGGCGGAACGTTACGCGTTACGCGTTACGAACGTTAGGATTTAGGAACGTTACACTTTTTCGTGCATGCAGCCGGTGTTTTATCAATTTATAAGATTGGTGATTCATCAATTTATAAGACGTTATCACGTCAAAAACTGTTTAGGCAAATTCTGTTATACGAAATCTATGTAAAATGTTCTCCTCTTTCGTTTAAGACTGGTTTCACACCGATCTGATTTAAATTGAGCGAGAAATTAGCAAAAAGCACGCACAGGGTCAGGCGGAACGTTACGCGTTACGAACGTTAGGATTTAGGAACGTTACACTTTTTCGTGCATGCAGCCGGTGTTTTATCAATTTATAAGATTGGTGATTCATCAATTTATAAGACGTTATCACGTCAAAAAAAAAATTTAGTACGCTGTTTAATTGTTGCAGTGTAATTATACAATGTACACTGTATTTAATTCAGGACATGTCTATGAAAAACGATTGACGCACCGAAAAGTTTGAACTAATAGCTTTTAAGAAATTCCGTCCAATGTCGCTAGTATACAACTACTTTGTTGTTTTGTAAGTTTGAATTGTTTTTGACAATTGACATTAACGCAAGTTATCACCTTTAAGTTATTATCACCTTCGGGTGATGTCATTTTATTTAGATTGTATACTGACTCGAAACGTATTCGATACTTCGAACAGGTCTATCTTCAAAACGGTAAGTGATGCAGGGCAGAGGATGGGTTCAATGAATAGGTACAGCGTGTCAATTTCTATAAGCCTATCGAATTTGAATGGAATTCAAGAGATTTTTCTAAAATTGTCCCAAAAAAACACTAAGGCCACAGGAAAAATCTCCATTTTCGACATTTTCCAAAAACTTACTTTTTGTGTCCACACGGCTTATACTAACAGAAAATGACACTCTCAATAAAAAAAAGACGGGTTGCACTCCGGGATTGCCGGCAGAATTGAAAACTTGAATATTAACGTCTTAATTTTTTGCATTTAGAAGCATTGTTTATTTATTGGCAACACTTGTAAATAAAATGGTTTGTATCATAGGTTGCATTTTTATGTACGATATTTCAACGCTAGATGTCTAACGTTGTATAAAATGTATCTGGCAATTACTATCACTTAGAGAGTCTCACCCAGTTCTTACTTTTCCTGGCGCGAGTTTAACATTTTTTACCCATTACAAAAAAAGTGTACAACGCCGCTAAAGAAGTTTTCACTTCAAAAATAAGCACAACGTTAAGTTCTGTAACCGTTGAAAGTGTATTTAAATATCGAAGCGACATTTGCACGTCTGTATCTCCAAAATGGAAAATGGTACGAGCATGTGGATGGGCCAATTGAATTCAGCATGTCGTTTTCTGTACTATGTACTTATGCCGAATTTCAAAAGGAATCGTTCAATATTCCAGAATATCCAGAAAAAAATCTGGAAAGGCTTTATCTTCGAAACGGTAATAGTTACAGAATGGATGAATGTATTGAATTCAGAGTATCGTTTTCTATAAGATTCCTGAATAAATAGGTAAAATAATTGTTTTAAATGCAGGTAGCAACTATATTTGACGCGCGTCGCACTCACTTGGGACCATTCAAGTATTACTTAAGCAGAATTTTAGTCGTTTTTGACCCCCCTCCCCCTTGTCAGCAAAAGTAAGTATAGCTATTCGGTAAACCGATGTGTGTGACAGTGTGTCATGATTCATACAAAGTAATGTAAACAATCGCCGCTTACAGTAATAAAATCGCGCGCGTTTCTTGTTGTAAACTACATGCCGAGACGACTTTTTACCGCCGGGCGACAATTGGCGCAGTGTTTAAAACACATACTAACATGTGCCGACTCGGCCGTCGATCAGCGCAAACCGCTGTGTGTGTTCAAGTTTTCAAATTGTTGTCGGCGTGAACATTTCTCTTTGGCTTCATTAGACACTAAACACTTAAAAACAAATATCTCTTGACGTGATAACGTCTTATAAATTGATGAAACACCGGCTGCATGCACGAAAAAGTGTAACGTTCCGAAAAGTGTAATGTTCCGCTTGAGCGTGCAAGCGAGAGCGCGATATAAGCGATAGGGAGGCACGATCTGCCCAAGCGTCGGCTTGTACGAAGCTCCGCCCACCTAGACGGATGTCATTATCTGTAGCATAACGTGTTGAATACGAGACAACGTGTTTTGTGTTTATTGACGTGATAACGTCTTATAAATTGATGAAACACCAGCTGCACGCACGAAAAAGTGTGTTCCGCCTGTGTAACGTTCCGCCTGACCCTGTGCGTGCAAGCGAGAGCGCAGTATAAGCGATAGAGAGTCGGTAAAAATATAGTTTGACAGCTACTAAAATTTAGGTTATGTATTATTAAATATGATATTCGAGCGGAATACGTTATCACGTAAAACTATCGTCCGTAAACCGACTTTACAGACAACCAATTTTTTTTGAAAAGAAATGTAACCTCCTTCAAAAAAGGGTCACTAAATAGAATAAAATAACAAAGTTTTGAGGTCGGCACCTTAATTTCCTGGATTTTCTTATGAATTAGAGAGGAAAAAAATGGACTGCAGCAGTACGTCGTCAAGGGTAATTAAATTTTATTATACGTCTGTAATCATTATTAAATACATGAAAAATATCATAATTGTTATTTTGTTAACAAAATAAGCTTTAAAAAATTTTGAAATAAAAAATGTATATCATTTATGTAGTTTTTTTACTGACATTTTGCGTAAATATTTTTTATAATTAAGAATAACGCTGGTTTCCATGGGTTTGTAAGGTCTGAGTGAACCAGATTTTACAAATACAAACATGAGATGGCGCAAAGATCACATGTCAAAGATACTTTCCTAGCTTATAGATGAAACCTCGCGTCGTACACTAAATAGAGATGGGACAAACGGGTCTTTTTAGTGATCTGCATCTTTGCATCTGGATCCCGTATGTGAGCCGGCTCCTTGAACCAGTTCAAAAAGAGCCGAGTTCTGAATATGTTATTCGAGTCAACTGAGCCACTGAGTTAGTTGAGTCAATTATATCACGTAATATTATGCCAGTGACTGACTCACATATTATAAGGCGGGGTTTTACAGGTTGCTACTTGCTATGTTACAGAAAGTATATTACAATATGCAATGCAATACCTTAAATAGTTGTGACTTAAGTAAAACACTGTAATAACTGTACCGCCTGTGCGTAGTGTGTACACTGTATAGTTGTTGATTGTATAATGTCATTTGAGCTGACAGATACTTATTGCTTCTGTGTGTTAAATGTTTCACTGAGTTATGCGGATCCGTTGATCCGTCGGCTCAAAAAAAAGTGAGTCGGCTCTCACGGCTCTTCTGTCAGAGTCGGCTCTTTGAACTGGTTCAGATCTGAGTTACCCAACACTAACACTAAATAAATCTAATTTTTTGTTCACAATCCTGCGTTTTTACTTATTATTATTATCTCGATGGACACAATATCTAATATCTGCAGGTATATTGGATTAGGAGGGGCATGTCATGTTCTATGATTAAATCAGAGTACATCATTTTTTAATTAAATGTGTATATATATATAATATATTATGTTCAAATACAACCATTTTTATCATATATTTTGAAATATTGAATAAAAGTTTTAATGAATTCTTAAAGATATCATACAGACAAAAATAATATTTATATTTTCAAATATTTCTAATAAAGATTTACTTTACATTAGGATTTGACAAGACTAACTGGAAGTATCAAGGTTAAAGGTATTAGGTATATACATGGTCAAATTATAATTAACTTTCAATTTAAATACCTATAAATGATTGTCTCAAGTTTTAATGAACGCTAAGTAAATTATAAAACCGAGTTTTTTGTACTCAATAAGTAAGAAATATCTAATTCAATATTACTTATTCTGATATGAACTACGTGCACAAATATACCAAGGCCTGTACGTATAAAAATATTAGAAAAATAATTATAACTAAATATTACAACATAATATTCTTAAAAACGATTAGGATGTTGACATAACACTATAGGTACCATACGATACAATATCTGGTAGCTGACATCTTATCCATTACTAGCGGTCCCGCCCGGTTTCACCGGGATGCAAACAGAACGAATGGGGGGGGGGGGGTGAAGACGCACGTTCATCTTAGTTTACCAAGATGAATGTTATGTCCAAATTTCATGATGATAGGAGTTACCATTCAAAAGTTTTTGTCGGACGGACAAATTTTGAGTTATATTTTGCAACATTTTTCATTGATGTTCCGCTCCTATATTGGTCGTAACGTGATATTATATAGCCTATAGTCTTCCTCGATAAATGGACTACCCAACAAAAAAAAAATGTTTCAATTCGAACCAGTAGTTCCTGAGATTAGCGCGTTCAACCAACCAAACAAACTCTTCAGCTTATTAGTGTAGATTACAAAACATTTTACCAAACCGGACTAACGCTTGTGTAATTTTGCAAATTTTTAGTGAATACAAAGAGGAACATTTCGCCATAAGTACACGCGCCTTCTTAACATATAATTGTGCACGCTATCACATAATCAATGGTTTCTCAAACTGTCCATCGCGACAACCCAAGACATCTAGTCCTAAGCGAATGAAGCTAGAAGCATACTGTTTTTTGTTCATTTCCAAGCTTACAACCACCTTTCGATTTGCCAATCCTGTGACTCAATCATATAATTATAGGGAGGTGCAATAACAATCGAGCGTGGCTAGAGGAAACGTTTGGGAACCATTAATATAAGTATCGTACGATAAAATAAAAATAACTCGTAATATCGAGTTTTACAGCATCCAGGACCCTGGTGCTTTCAATACTGAATTGGGCTAGCATTTGAATGAAAATACGCGCTCAGGTGTTGCTTAAAATTAGTAATACTGAATTAAGAAAAAACGAAATAGAAACAATATCTAATGGCCGAAGAGCTGACGACGAATTTAGGGTAGGTGTATATTTTAGGCAAGTTCAGTGACGGATTTGCAGTCTTGGCCGCTCTAGGCCTCAGGCCATGTAGTAAGTACCAGCCGCCCCTTTCTCAGCACCCATCATATAGACTACATAATGAATTTACTTTATTGACATAAAATCATCTTAATGCGACTAAACTCAAATTTATAAATGAAAAATCCTCGACAATAATAGCTCAACATTGTTGGTTGTAATAAGTTGTATGTTTTAAATGCATTTAAAAAAACTCAACTGTAAAAAATATTGATTTAAATTAGATATTCCGATCACTTTTTTAGGAAGATTATTGTTATACGATGCGGTGCAGTGCGGCCCGCCATACGCCATGAAGTGTTTTGTCACGATTGGCCGCCCCTAATATATCTGGTCGCCCTAGTTCCGGGCCTACTGGGCCTTAGGGAAAATCCGCCACTGGACAAGTTGAAATAATAAAAAAAACAGTATATTATCAAAGGGTGAATCTGGAATCGCGAGTCTGGCAGAGTGTTTGCGGTTATTTCGCTTCTGCGCAGCATATGACATTTGCAAAAAAATAAACCGAAAGAATATTTTTTTAGGCAACTTGAATTTTTTTTAATCTTTTATTTTAGCATTTATATAATCCCGAAATAAAACAACCAGACTATTTTGTCGGTTATAAAGTAGTACCAGACCCCCTGAATATATTTAATTAGTCTTATGCGTAGCCATAGTTACGAGAGAGAAAATTTATCGGGAAGTTTACATTTTTCGCGTATATTAATAAAATATATTTGGGGGGGGGGTCTGGTCTTACATTATAACTGACAAAATAGTCGGGGATTTTTATTTCTGGATTATATAAATGCTAAAATAAAAGATTTAAAAAAAAGTTGCTTAAAACATATTTTTTGGTTTATATTTTTGCAAACGTCATGCTGCGCAGAAGCGAAATAACCACAAACGCTCTGCCAAACTCGCAATTCCAGATTGCCTAAAATACATACCCTAAATTCATCGTCAGCTCTTGGCTAAAACCTTTATGTCAGTATTATTTCTATCAGAATATAAAACTAGATCCCGCCATCCGACCGACGCCAATAATGTATGTGTTCATATGGCAAACACACTAACTAGGTAACGTCATCTGAATAGTGTAAATGCCATATGACAGAATACACTAATAATCACCAACATATAATTTTTAAATCGTTCTAGCTGCTCTCAGAAATCCACATGAGGCAGTGGTAACATTTTAATTTGACCACATATAGCAAAAAGTTGGAGCAACAATGTAGAAAAAGTATTGCAAATTCTTAATGATTACAATAATATACAACTTTACAATGTTCAAATATTATATGCACAACCTACATTCTTAATATAAAAAAAAAACAATAATTTCTATTGCAGTCAATACTCAATAAATTAATAAGTACTTCTTCATGGTTGATCGTCGACTCAAACTTTATTTACATAGGTTATAATCCATTTTTTACATACATCCAGGAATTTTATCTCCAATGTGGAAACACTGACTGATTCTATCAACAGTTGAAACAATTTTTTTTTAAACTGACGAATAAGAAAATTAGTGACGCTGAACAACAATATCACCCAGCGTCTGTATTGTAGTGCTGGGATTTTGGTAAGACTTGCAACCTTAACTCTATACATTTAAGAATGTCATTTGTTTTCAATAAAATGGAGAACTCCATTAGTTGAAAACAAACGACATTCTTAAAATGTAGATTTAAGGCTGACGAGCCAGAAATTCAGCGTTAGTCTTTCAGCCATTCAAAATATCTTTAATTAGTTTATTATGTTAGTATTTTCTTATCCAAGTTATATTATAAGCTATGCCATTATTATTTAACGTCATTGATGAATAATATTGTTGACAGGATGAAATCATGAAATAAATTATTACTGAAATCGAATTTCGTTGATGTCGCGATGTTTTTATTGCATATACAATATTTTAACGAATCAATCACGAAAAAGTACTGACAGTTAAAATTAAAACAATACGGGCCATTTTTTTTTTCAATTATTTTTATTGTTTGGTTACCCATTCAATGATATGTTTTTTCAAAACATTAAAATTGCAGTCTTCAATGTATTTGTAGTATTTTTTTTCTTCTTTTTTTATGTATTAAAATAATGCAATCAAATGCAAATAACAAACAATGAGTAATGATTTTTTTTGGATGGATGAATTATTTCAATTTACAATGCGGAAGGAACGTTTTTTTTTCTTTCCACTTACTGGAAGATATGTTTACTAGAAAAATGTATACGAATCTTACGAATAGAGACACTAATAAGATCTTGTTTCATTTTTATCGATTGAAAATTCTTTTCATGGTAACTTATTACACACAAAGAATCGCAGGTAACAATTACTTTCTTTTAAATTTTGCTGTCCACTGAGTCAACCCGTTCTGTATCTGAATCTCCATGGGGTCCACATATATCATTAACCAACATCAGAGGCTCTTTACTTAGTTTTCCACACACTGCAGATATCATTTTTGTACCGAATTAAAACTACGTTTAGAAAATGAACGAACGATTCTTTAAAATAATAAAATAATCGGATTATTCGTACAGTCGATTCGAATTTTGAAAAATCAACATGAAATCGTGTCAACCGGCCTCAAAATTCTTCAGATATGTCACTTTTTTTAAATGAATCTGGAAATTTTCGAATTTTTGAATAGCGTTAAGTATCGAATTAGGCTGGCTGTACACAAACTGCTCCAAGCAGCCTGCTTCAATCAGCGACCACATGATGAACTGCAAATATCCATTGAAAAATATTCCACTCACACATGTACGACCACCCAAACAGCCGCGATCGCACTGAGCAATCAGCAGTATGTCGAATAGGGTTATTGACAAAATTTCAAAAAGTATTTAAAATTAAAGAATAAAGGTATATGTACCCGTAAAAAATATTTTTTCTCATAAATATAACAGATTTGACTCATTATTAGTTGTTTTTTATTTTGACTTTAAATTCTGCACCAAAACGTCAATTGACCTTGACAGCCATGTTTACTGATTGCCTACGTCACAGTAGGCAATCAGTAAACACTAAGCAAGCGGGTACAACGTGACATATAGCATTATAACCAACAAAGTGTTGCATTTAATATGATTGACAGAGTACAACGAATACACCAGAGAACATACACTGAACAGAGATAACGAATACACATGGCAGTCAGTGGCACACAGCTACCGGCCATGTTGACTGATTAATGACGTCACGCGCTGTGATTGGTGTTTGAAATCAGGTGACACATAGGTTAAAAATCGTGATTTTATTTATTTATTTTAATATATTTAACGCACTTATTTAATAAAAATAATAATTCTAAACGATATTTTAGACCATAAACTTTCATTATAACACAGTTTTATATTTAATTTTAATCACTGTCAATAACCCTATTGCGTCATGCAGTCGAGCAGTTACAACAGATGTTTGCTCGGGAGCATGGTTATCTAGAACACGCAACATAGAACGGGGAAACACAGTGGTTCGTGTACGTTGTTCGACGATTAAAAACATCAAACAAATCCATTCATACAAAAAATAAATGTAAAAACAAAACAAGATCTTCACGTCTAAAACGATGTTAAATTGCCTAACGAACTTGTCTAAACATTTTCTAAAAATTCTGCAAAATGTGGACGTCTAATACTTTTCATATTATTTTTGACTAATTAATTAATTAAGGCCATATTTCTCAATGTCCAAAATACATTTGTATGGACAAGTTACAAAGAAAAAACCGAACTGTAGGCCATTCACAAAAAAAAAAGAGTTACGACAAATGAGCGTCGCGCTCATTCAACTTAAACATTGTAAATTTTTTGACTAGAAAAAATTTAAATAAATTTTAAATCAAAATTGGAAGACTGGCCAATGTCAGCCGTTTATCACTGCTTTGACAAATGACCACTTTCATATATTATATATTTCACGTAAATGATAATTTTATAACAAATTTATTTTTACAGAACGATCGGAAAGTCCCTGAACTCATTGCAATATTACAGCGACTTTGCAGACAGTCCTGTATAATACATCAAATCAGTATATTTTCTAAAATAACAAAACTAATACAAATACAAAGATCAGAGTTCAACATTAATTATTATATTCAGGTACAAAACTTAGCTGCTTCTTTGACAATTTACACTAATTTATCTTTATTAGATTTCTACAATGAGTGGAAATTTGTTATAAAAATATCGTTCACTATATCTGAAAATAAAGGTACAAAGAATTATATTATAGTTTTATTGACTACGTTTTTGGCAATAGTTTTATAAGGATAGTTACGCTACAAAATAAAAAAAAATGACATCGTTACAGATTTTGCTATCGTTACCGATTGACAGATTTTCAGTTCAAAACCAGATGCTACAATTTCACGCATCCTTCTAAGAAAATGTCTCATAACTTTCGTCAACTTTTTAAAACTATATATGTATCATCTTTTTATGTAAGTATAAGTGTTGTAGTGTAACAAATATATAGGACCAAATAAACTTTCCGTTTTTTACATAACTTGTGAACTGAGAAGATTCAAATTTTGGGTTCGACACAAGAAGTTAATATTTTGTTGTATTAGTATTTTGTTAACGGTTTTTTTTTTATTATTGTTAATGCAAAGGAACCAAAAAAACAATAAGTAGATTTAATTAAGGATATGTCTTGTAATTCACGAAAAGAAGTAAACAAATATTTTTGGATTTTGATAATTAATGAATTCGGTTCGTATTTTTTTGATCTATATATTTCGTACGACTATTTTGATCTACTGTCCTGTCACAGATCTGCAAAGTAAGGCAAAAAGATTCTCAATGGTATTATGCACTTGTTTTTTTTTCAGTTGAAGAAATAATGAATAATTTGTTACTTTTTTTAAAAAAATCCGTGAGTCGTTACAATAGCAAAATTAAGAACAGTAAGGTAAACGTTGAAAAAATACATAAATTACTGTGCGCTAACAGAGTGTTCTCGTTTACGAAAAAAATTTCAAACATAATACTTCAAGTTTTTACATAGGAGTCGTTTATAACAGAAGTTAACAAGCGATGCACTCTTAAATTCAATAAAAAAACAGACAAAGAAAAATAAACAATAATATTATTAATTTAAAAAGAAAATGCAATATTGAAATAAAAATTATATATTACAGTATGGGTATTATTTAACCGAGAAATAAAATACAGTGGTTTTAAGTATCCAATGACAGAAAAGACTTCGCCTTTAATTTAAAAAGTATATAAACCACCACATTTATTTTATTTATGTACAAATGCGTGGCGAAGAAAAACTTTTTTTTTTAAATCACATTACGGTACTATTTTTTATCGAACAAAGGTAGCTTTGATCTCACGGCTCCTTCGCAAATCATCAGCCTTTGTGTACACTTCTTGTTACCTTGTGTTGAGCCGTGTCCTACCGCTTGACCCGCTATCATCGCCTGTGACTGCGAATGCTGCCCTAAGTTGTGTCGCTCGAGACTCCTTCTCAAAGCGGCAATTTTCGAATTACGTTGTATATCGGCAATAGTTTGACCGTCGGCTATTTTCGATTGTAATTCGGCCATTTTCAAACCGGTCTTTCCGAACTGATACTCGTTTTCAGAAAACCGCCTGACACCTTCACTTCTCTTAAAGTCTAAACCGGCATAAACATCGTCGCTCAACTTTTTATCGGTGCACTCGAAATACGGATCGGTCGAAATCGGTTTCCATCGGCTATCTTTAAAGTTTGTATGTCTAAAACCTGCACCTTTTCTTTCAAAATACTCCACGATTTTTGCAATTTGGTGTGGTTGTGGGCTCATCCCCGTAAACTTTTCATCCCAATGAATAACTTCCGAACCTCCGAGGCTAGAGACATCTTCGCTGCTGTCTGTGTATATCGAACTAGTTCGTTTACTAGAATACAACAACTGATTTGTCAAAGGGTTCTTGTGTACAAATCGATTCGACAATTCCAAATCGATAGCTAACCGATTTACCATTCCCACATCGATGCTTCTCGTATCGATATCTATGTTTCTTAAACTATTCGTCGGAGTGTACGGCAGATCGAGATCGTCTAAAGATCTCAAAGAACTAACTGTCGTTCCGCTATCGTCTAACAAAAACAGACTCGACGTCGCACTGGAACTCGACAGTGTCGCTGTCGATATATTGTGGCGCGTCGGATTAAGTTCCGGTGAAAAATCTGGACACGGATGGAAATCTTCACCGACACTTGAAAAAAACCCCGATTCGCACGATCCCCGTCTTTTTAATGCACTAGAGCTTATATCAAAAGTTAAATCCGAAATATTTGTTATCGAATTACATCTAACAACTTTATCGACTTTACTGTCGCACCTCAAATCCTGTTCTTTCACATTTTTAAACAAGGGATGTGAAAATAGCGAACTGGCCTTGACTTTTTTAGTCGCGCCACCACCATTGTTGTTCGGTTTTGGCGTAGCGGTTTTCCTCGGTGCCGTCGGTGATCCCGGTAAACTTTTCGGAGATTTTTTTTCACCTTCCTCGGTCACTTTTTTTTCTTGCGTGACAAAAAAAGGCGACGGTAACTCAAAGCACGAGGAAAACAGATCCCCGACGCCCATCGTATACGAATTCGGACTGCCTCCGAGGATTTTCTTCACACCGTGGAATTCAAGATTAGCGAACGGATTCGATATAGAAGAAGCTCTCGGCTTGTAATGCGGATCTTCCTGACACATTATTTCACCTATTTTCTTTGTAGTCAGGTAGTTCTGTGAAGTAGGTGTACCTTCTGGGTTTTGGCTGCTCTGTTGTCGCAACAGTAAATGACAACGAGCTTTGTCACTGGGTGCTGTATGTGGGGAGAACACCAATGTTCCCACATCTTCGGACAATGAACGCCTATGTATAACTAAAAAAAATCAATAAATGACTCAAATTAAATATATGAAGATTCGGTCGTTATTTGATGTTACACATTTTATAAAAATCAAACAATGTTTAAAATTAATTTGAAATACTGGGTTTGATTTTTTTTAAATTACTAAAATTAACATTATATGTATGAACCGTTTTAGGTTTTTGTCAATGCCACTGAATTTTCACAAATGCTATTTTTTATGTTTAACATAATAAAATCAAAACCGTTACGAATTTCGGAATGTTGGAACGGTACGTTGAATCAGAAAGGGGTTTCTAGCTGTTATTGACGACAGAAATACGGAATACGAAAAGGAGCTAAAAGAGCATAATTTATTTTTCCATAACTCCGCAAAATGCCTAGGTATTGCATTGGGTGATTAAAAATATTATTGTGTAAGTTGGGTTGCATACATGTCAGGAATCATTTTTATGATTTCTGTACAGCACGCGACTTTCCACATACAAAGTGTGTTTATTGGTAAGTTCCGAATTCACTCCCAACTTCTGCCGGCAATATACAGACTTTTTGGTCACAGCTGCGTGTTTGTTGATCGAGTTCTCGCACTCATCAGACTGTTAGAACTTGGTTCTAGCAGCTCCAAGTTCCTAGAACTGCAAGGAGCCTAGAATTGTAAAAACTAGATTCAAACAGTCGGAAGAATTGGATAATTTGACCAACACACACGCAGTTGTTCCCGAAGAACTCTGTATTGTCGACATACGTTTTGAGAGACGTTTCAATGAAACATCAATTCAGAACCAATCACACAATCTTGCATTTCGTGTATATTGCAAATTACGAAAGAAATGTGCTGGTACTAAAATTAATGTAGGATTTAATTCCGTATATATGTTGACATTTAATTTTTCAATACTAATTTTATTTTTCGTTTTAAAAACAGAAAACAAGCCTAAGCAAATATTTTCTTTACCTCCTTATTTCTCCAAAAACATAAACTATAAATGTACAAACAAGTTCTCGAAATTTAAAAAAGACAGCACTTTCTTTATAACATTACTATGGACAATAAAAACGAAACTTACGTTTTCGATGGCCATTGTTATCTTTGGTGGGTTCCCCGGCATTCGTGTTGGCAACAGTGAGAATTTCTTCGCTGCGTGCCACGCAATTTGTCAGCTTGGATACGCTCGAGAGCGGATCCTTGCTGAGTTTATTAAGCAGAAGTGTATCGACGGATTTTCTTTTGGATATGTCGGTTTTCACGACAGGACGGCTTATTTCTTTGGGTTGGTTGTCGGCAATTATTTGCGATAATTTTACTACTAATTCAGGAAACGTTGGTCGACTCTTTGGTTCAAACTAAAATGAAACAAAAAAATGTTAAATTACCTCATAAATATTGCCGTATTGTTGTCCCTATTGAAAGATTAAATACAGCAATTATTTATTACACATTTTCTTCAACATTATATTTATGCATATAAAAGGTAGCCTTAGAAAACAAAAAATTTTATTCAACACGCGAGAGTAATATATAATTTCGGGGCCCTGCTAAATTCGCGATTTGTATATATGAAAACAGCATCGCAATTCAGCGAAAGTCAGGGCCATCTTATGTGCATCGAGGGCGGTGGGTACGTCAATCAATGAAGTGATTTATTATTTTTACCTCTTTTATCAGGGCCTCGATTACATATTACTCGTGCTAGTTGAATAAAGTATTATGTGCGACCATTGATCGAAGGAGAATATTCCACTCGCGTTTTACCGCAATAGTATATTATGTATCAAGAGCGTAAATTATTATATAGTGACGCAGTATTTATGGTTAAACGAGCGCCCGACGAGTTACATAAGTCATAAAATAATCACACGCGAGATATATATATATAGTATTCTTTTCATCTACCTCCTATAAAATAGCTGATTTTCACACCATAATACGTATATTTGTAAAATTTTTGATAGTTCAGTTCTGCCATATTGCAATTATATGTAGAATGTTTACGATGGCAACGTCTTTGTTGCTCATATGGATTTAAATTACAGCTGAGAGAGATATTAGTATTGGATCGGTAAAATCGAATTTGTTTTGTTTTACTTAATACGTAATGGTGCGAATAAGGGTCATTTTATAATCGCTATATTGGCACGAAAAGCAGCTATTTTTTAAAAACTAATATATAGGTGATCGGTAATACTTAATATTGTCCGTATTCCTCTCGGGAGAAGAAACTAAGCCTAATTTGGAATGATTTAATCTTATCACTCGGCGGTCGGAAATGCGTCATTATTTATGATAATGACACTTCTGTGAAGAATTTTTAATTTATTTTTTTTTATTTATTGTAAGTTTTAATCTAACAGTAAATTTCGTGGTTTTTAGCTTTAGGAACGTTGACCAATTAGTAAGCAATCAGATCATGGAAAAAATGCCAAGAAGTGAGAATATTTTTTTTTAATTTCAACTCTCAAAATTCGAATTTTTGTAAAAAGAAAACATAAGTACATTTTCTCGAAAATGACGCATTTTCCGACCCCCAAGTGATAGAGGTTAAATAATTCCAAATTAGTCATAGTTTCTTCTCCCGAGAGGAATACGAGCAATTACCGGTCACCCAGTATATTACGAACGCTAGACAATGAAGTTGAACTCACTGTACAACAGAAGAACGCGAGCTTGAGGAACTCTGGTAGGGTGTCGTGGGAGCACATCTCGGTGAAGGCGAGATAGTCGAGGCCGAAATTGTCGGTGCGCGGCAGCATGTCCGGATCGGCTTCGACGCGGGCAATCATCTCGCACAGCACAATGCCGTACGAGAACACGTCGCTCCGCTCATCGTACCACTGGCCCTTCAGGCACTCCGGCGACATCCAGTAAGGCGAGCCAACCGTGCTCAGCTTTAGGCCCGTTCTGAAAATTAACAGTTTACTTTAGGTTTGCGCAAAACAGTTTCAAAGACCGAACGCGCATGGAACTTTTTCTTTACTGGGCGGACACTTTAGCAAAAAACGATCGCGTTTCACTTTGCGTTAATGGAATGAAATGAGTGTCCGCGAATTGCGGACCGATCTCATTCCAAAGTTCTAAACGGACAGAAATATGCTTCGTAGAGTAAAACGCCGAATCTATCCAAATACGCGCTCTCATTCCAAGGGTGTAGATATTTTTTTTTCTAGAGGGGTCAAAAAATTCAATATTTTTTTTAAGTTTTATTAATATCACACAAAAATATTCACGAAGGAAGATGTCAAGTAAAATATTAATTCCCAAACTAATTTTACTGCTTCCTTTTCAAAAAGTATTTCTAAATTTTATTATTTAGCGATTATTTTCAGTTTTATTTTTTTATTATTATGATCTGAGTGGGGGTAATTACCCCCTTTACCCCCCCCCCCCATCTACGCCCTCATCTCATTTGGGAATGAATGAATATCCATACCGTGGCCGTTGCTGGACTTGACAAAAATAGGGCTCCTCGTCACAGGATATCCGCGAAAAATTTCTGATTTTTCCAGGTTTTCTAGTATACGTAAAACGCAAGTTCTCCCTGACTCTTTTCATTTTAGTACAGTAGAAAGCTGTTAGTTTTTCTTATTCTTAAATGCAAATTCCCGCTAATATTTCGTAAATCAACTACGGATTTAACAAAATATTAAAATCTAATACCTATATATAAAATTCTCGCGTCTCCGTCTCCGAAACCACTGAACAGATTTTAATGAAATTTTGTAAATGTGTTTTGCTTGGTACAATTTACGCTATACGGTAGTTTTTATTAAATATTTTGTACAAAATTACGGTGTTTTCTCAAAAAAAACCTGTTTTAGTAACATGTAAACACATCTGATAGAATTTACTCAAAGCTATTAGTTCAGAAACACACAAAAAAATCGTTTTAGTACCAAGTACCGACATCTGTTAAAATTCGCTCAAAGCTATTAGTTCATAAGCAAACCTGGTAAAATTTGTTCAAAGCTATTCATTCAGACGCCGGGCCGCAAACTAAATACATTTTACAGAATTATATCTATCGCATCCGGGTGAAGCCGGGACGGACCGCTAGTTAAGTTATAATAATGACAATATTCTTACACAGGATCCGGTATTTTAGCTGCCAAACCAAAATCTCCAACAACTGCGGTCATTTCGCTCGTTGATTCGTTGATCTTAATGAGCACATTCTGAAACAAAAGACAAAAACAACATTAATATTTACGAAAAAAATCTAAACACTTTTTGCAGTCAGAACTTTACAGAAATCACCCTGCGCTAAGGTTACCGGTTCAAAATTTGAGAATGTATGAAAATTGTTCCAATAACACACTAACTGTGATCACGGTCACAGTTTGCAATCACTTGATATTAGAAAGTAGCAATCACGAATCACGTTATGATTGAAAAATAGCAGTTTGATTTATCAAGTTTCGTCGTTCTTTATATCACAGTCAAGGGTCCAGGACGATAACTCGATGTGCTCAAATTTTGACTTTTTTTAAATAATAGAAAACCATAATTTTTGACGTACCAAAAAAAAAAAAAAATTTGCGGATTATTCACAAATTTTCTCAAAAATACGTAAAAACGTTTTGTCTTTCACTGTCATTTTAACCAATCAGTAATCATATATAAGTACATGTCATAACAACTGGTGTAGAATTACTGTATTACTATCTCACTTTGTATACACGACCCCGTAATTGTTTTTTTAAAGAAGTACCCCCAGACGCCTTCCCCTTTCACTGCGCAAAAAAAAACGCCATCGCAACGACACGACCCCGTAATTGTTTTTTTAAACAACTCCCCCCAAACGCCTTCCCCTTTTTACTGCGCAAAAAATACTAATTTTCTAAAAACAATTTTCCGCTCTTAAAACGACTAAACAATACTGTTATATGTTATTAAAAATAATAATTGTGTATTTCCAATAGAAATTTTGCACATCGAGTTATCATATTCTAACCCACAATTAGTACTTTTTTCAAACTATGGTTCGGTTTACAATCATAAATCGAAGAGGTGTGACGTGGGGGGGCGTGGTTTCTTGCATCTCTGATCAGAACCTAATCGAATGCGTTTAACATGCGTGCAACACGACCATAAAACTGTTTCGACACGACACTTCCCAATCGAATCGTCGCACTCATTATTCTTAATCAAAAACTCGACATTGCAATAATGTTGAGTAATAAAACCTGAACATAAATATCGACCACCCTCGCATTAAAGCACGAAAATGTTGACCACGTGTGCTCGGTGCATTGATCTGTAATTAAATGATTGTGGACAGCTATAGCCTATTGATAGATATAGTTATCAAGTGACTAGGGTTCACAAAATATGTGACTGGTTGTTCTGCTGTGTTGAGTTTCAAGCGACAAATCAGATGCTGATCAGGCAGTTTCATTGCGATAATAGGAAATAGAAGTCACTATACGAAGTCTCTAAAAACCGAAAGGGCGTGGTCAAGACGTACTGAGGGAATGGCGAGCTTTGGGTGACAATTTTGGCGCCAAACTTAAATTATCAGTATAGACACTCTTTTCTATCTATATCCTAACTAATATTATAAATGCGAATGTGAGTTTGTTTGTTACGCTTTCACGCGTAAGCCGCTGAACAGATTTCGATAAAATTTGGCAAGGAGATAGATTGCATCCCGAGGAAGGACATAGGATACCTTTTGTCTAAAAAAAACCTGAAGGGAGTGAAATAGGGGATGAAAGTTTGTATGGGGATATGAAAATTCATATTTAGGCTTTTGGTAAGAAATAAAGGATTACGTATTTCAGCGTTTCTGCAAAATCATCCCAGCTCAAGAGGGTAAAATAGGAAATGATTTTAAAATTCACGCAAAAACTGCTGGCGAAAACATGAAAGTGTATAAACATTTTGTTTTTTAAAATGGTATAACGGCTCCACTACTGTTGTCGCTGGCCCGCTTCATCTCAATCGCGTGCGGAGCCGCGGGTAATAGCTAGTACTATGTATAAAACAAAGTCCCTTCGTCACGTCTGTCTGTCTGAACGCGACAACCTCAAAAACTATACCGAACGGATTTTCATACGGTTTTCACCAATAAAAAGAGCGATAAACGAGGAAGGTTTCTGTACCTATATAATTTGTAAATATTTTCTCTATGGCGGTGTTTCGTCAAAAAAAACTTTTTTCGTAAGCGTACATGTCTAAAGCTGACCAAATCTTTAGAGATGCATCAAAACAATGTACTTTGATAGTTCTGCTGTGTAGATGGTAAGGTCAATATAATATTTCCAGAACAGGTTGGCACCCGGGTGAAACCGGGACGGGCCGCTAGTATTTTATAAAGTGAAGTTTCACGTCTTTATTCGGAATGGGGGAGATATACGATCTCTACTATAACTAAATTACAAAGAACGTTATTTTAAATTTGCGCAGTTCGTTATGAAAGTGCATATTCCTAAAGGCTATCTTTTCCCATTCGTCCAGTTCGAAAGTAAAAAAAATCCTCGCTCACGGAAAATTTCACGCCAAATTCGCCTGTTGCATTCACATCGAATACGAACACAATTTCCAAATTTGGCGATAAACGACAAGCACTGCCACTCGAAAAGAGTGCAATCATTCCAGAAAAGTAGCCTCCAGGGAATACGAATTCGTGACTTCAAAGAAACACGAGTATTATTATATTGCGCACACGTACAGAGTCGGCCATAATTAAGAACACGTTTTTAAAACACGAATTGATTCGATATTCATCTCATTCCCAGCAAATTAATTTTACTATTAAGTCTTCCATTGGAGTCGGCGCATTTGGCTAAAATCATAGCGACTAATTAACTTGCTCAAAAAAAATACCGAAATTAAGCACTGCTTCAATTGGCTATTTATGCTGCTTTAACGAGCGCATTCGTTTTGATTTTCTCTGTTACACCTGGTTTTATGATGTCCTATCAAATTCAGATCGTAAAAAGGTCCAGGATTTCACAATCAATAAAAACATAAACACTTCCTTGGGCCCAAAAAAACCGAAAAAATTCTCAAATTTGAAATGTAAGCCTTTAGTAATTATCAAAATGTGCTGCTAAAATTTTTAAAAAATCGGTCCGACAGAACCGGACTTTATGAAAACACAAGTTTACCGATATAGATTTACATACTGAAGGGTATGTATATCATTTGGTACAGATGTTGAATCGATATGTAGTATTGAAATTAAGGGATGTATTAAGGGGTAATTTTTTTTTATTTTGTCCAAAAACAAAGTTAAGGTTCATACAATAGAGCCACACAACCTATAAAAGCAAATATACTATACTAGCGGTCCCGCCCGGTTTCACCCGGGTGCAAAAGAATGAATGGGGAAGGAAGGGACATGAGTACACACATTCATTTAGTTTACCGAGATGAATGTTGTGTCCAAATTTCATGATGATCGGAGTTACCGTTCAAAAGTTTTTGTCGATAAAGAGCAGTATTTAAACTTTTTTTAACTAATAATTTTTTTTAAATGAATTAAATAAAATTAAAATAAATGCAAATGTAAGCCTTAGAAGAAAGCAATGTAAAAAATAAAAAAAAAATAAAAACATATTCACCCAACGTTGGGCTCGAACCCGCGACCCTGATATTGACAGTCGCATGCGCTACTGATTGATCTACCTGAGGTTGTGTTCTTTCATCACTAATATGAGTATATCTAGTTAGTGCATTTCACATGAATAGAAGCTTATTTTTGAGATACTTTTTGCAACATTTTTCATTGAAGCTCCGCTCCTAATGGTCGTAGCGTAATATTATATAGCCTATAGCCTTCCTCGGTAAATGGGCTATCCAACAAAAAAAAATTTATTCAATTTGAACCAGTAGTTCCTGAGATTAGCGCGTTCAAACAAACAAACAAACAAACTCTTCAGCTTTATATATTAGTATAGATATAGATTGTCGGCATGGTTTGGCACTGCGACCCGAGTTTTTATATCCTGCCGGCTACAGTAAATATAACCGGTTACCCAGCGCACTCCTATGTTAAATCACTCCTCAACCAAATTGCCGTGGTTTTTGGTTTAAAAAGCGCTATCTTTATTTTACGCGGTAATTAGTCGAAGTACGGACACGGAAATTAGTGCTGACCGATCCTATTCTATATATTATATATTTACTGCCGCTGTAGGCACAATAAAGAAATATCACGGACAGTATGCATATGGCTTGGAGTCGAGTTGAATAATATAGCTTCTTTTCCTACATGCAATATGCAACGGCCACACGGAACTGCAATAAATAACCAATAAATAGATTATAGTAGTGCATTAAAACATAATATATAATACGCTTGCACGTTGGGAGACTGCATTGCAGAGAATTGTTTACCGTAATAAACATGAATTTGATTAATTTATTGATGGCTTAAAGTATATGAAAAAAAAATATTAATCATCATTAATGATATGTTAATATGTTTAAATAATGGCCTAAAATCGCTCAAAATCATCAATTTCGAAAAACTAAAAAAATCGTATCTCTGAAAATATTAATTTTATCATAAAAAGTAATACAATCACACCTGAGTGAGTGAAAACTGGATAAGCGAGAAAACTCTCAAGTGAGAGTATTTGCCAGGTACCGTCTTTGTAACCTTCTTAAAACTCTGTAAGTGAGAAAGACGTTTTTCACTCATGGACCTCTATAACTGAGACTACCACTTGCCTGTACCATCTATAAGCGATAATCGAACGTTAGTTACACGAAACTTAAGAATGAGTCATAAACAGCTGAACTAACCAACATTGCTTTAGTATCATTGGTTTTTTGTTTTCTTTTTTTAGCATCTAGGTATGTCGAATAATACATATGTACATCTGTTTATCACTAGATATTTGCTGTATTTTTATAGACCTCTATAAGTGAGAAAGGCCACTCCTGTGCCTCTATAAGCTAGAAACTCGGGTTAGTGAAAAAGAGATCGCGGTGCCTTGAACTCTTGCTTAGCCAGGTTCGACTGTGTATACATTTTTGTTAGTAATTTTTCAAAGAATACGAAAAAATGTTAACATTTTGCAATTGTTTAAACAATTTTGTTTTAAACAATACCTTGCCAGGTTGCGTTCGGGCATGGCGGACTTTTGAAATCAGTACTATGTGATAAAGAAGGTTATGCAAAAAAAAAACGGCCGAATTCTCATTTTGCTCACACGCCCATAGCTCCCAGTCTAAATTGCATGCATAGATATTTTAAACTTGATGAACCTACACTTAGAAAGTGCACTTAACATGATTGCAGAGTTATGTAAACCTCAATAAAGAGAATTATTATGGTGTACACGCGGAAAACGGATCGCTTACATAACCTTCAAGTGGATTAAAATAAAATACAAATATATAAGCCGCATATATACTTAACTACGTTCCGTTAATAACGTATTGTAAACACGATCCGTGGTTTAATTGATTTATTTTGTCTTTTTTCGGATTCTTGGTATCAGACAAAAATTAAAATTTTTTTAAATTAAAATTTCCGTTGACGTTTAAGGACAATGTTAACACTTCAAAATCAAAATTTTAAATCTATAGCATGAAATTTGTGGGATGTGTTTAATTACTCCAAAGCTGACAGTTGAATGAAATATAAACTCTTTATAACCGAAAGTATCACTTTTTTTTAGAATACTGAAACAAATATTGAAGAACTTGACGTCAAACAATCCCGAATCCATCGCCTTATGAGATACACAAAAATTATTTCAACAATTGTTGTAGATCTTGATGCGGTTTATAATTTTAGTGTTAACAATTTTTTTTGTATCTTCAACCGTTTCTTAGTTATATAAGCTCCCGCAGTCATAAAAATAATCAACTCAACAATCTACCCTAATAACCGGAAATAAAATAGAATTATAATTAATGAGAATATTCCTGCTGGCAATGAAACACTGAAACAATAAGTGCGTGATTATAATTTATCAAAGTAATTATTTCTGCGTTCAATGACAATTCAACCCTGACTCTTATGGGATGCATGACCTCTAAATCAATTACATTAAATTATTCAACTATGAATATTGGAAAAAGAATTCATTATTACGACTGACAGATAAAAAGTATGTGTATAGCTCGGAGAGAACTCATTTGTTTATTGCCATCTTAGTTTTAACGCGTCTACTACCAAAAAAAAAACCGGATGGGAAGCCATCCCATCAATGTTTCCTGTAATTTTTTCGCTGACTGCAGCGCAGTACAAAAGTATATGGGAGCATAAATGTTCAAAACGTATGTAAAAGTGTGCAAGAGAACAACCCCCCCACTAGCATTATTTTACATACGTGTTGAACATTTATGCTCCCATATACTTTAAATTAATTAATGTAATATTTCCAAAGTCAAGAAATATACCCAGACAAATCTTTAATTAACGTCTGATTAGAACTCTTCAATAAATAAAATTATCGACCAATTTTTCAAACAATTTGTCTGAAATTGATCGATAATTTTATTTATTAAAAAATACCCAGACATAGTTTGTCTTTGTCTAAATTAGTATATATGTTACGGTTAATACAAGAAAGTAGTTAATCGCGAATTAATCGGCTAATTACCCGAATTAACCAATCCTTGACGTTGGTTAATTCGGGTATTAGCCGGTTAATTCGCGAATAAACTACTTTCTTGTATTGACCGTAACATATAGACCATCAAGAAATTTACATATAGCTGATGTAGTAGAACGTTTTTTCCTGAATCCAAATTGTGTGCTGTTAAAGAGATTGTATTTTCAAAAAAAGACACTATACTATTTGACATAATTTTTTCTAATAATTATTTGAAGAAGGGAGTAAGCAAAGATATAGGTCTAAAGTTATCAATTGAGGTTTTTGACCCTTTTTTATGTAAGGGAATTACTTTTGCTACTTTCATCGCACTAGGGAAAACACCAGTGTTAAGTGAACAATTTACAATTGCCACTAGCGGGGTAATGAGTTCATTTAAACAAAATTTGACGAGGAAAGTATTAATATTGTCGTATCCCGTCGATTTGGAATTATTCAGTTCAGAAATTAAAAACGTCACTTCATTCTCATACAGTTATATCCACGGTGAACACAGTTATGTCCACGGTGGAAACAGTTTTGTCCACAGTGGATACAGTTATTTCCACGGTAGACACAGTTGTGCGCAGAATACAAAAACGACTGCGCAGCTTTCGAAATATACTTGCGCAATATATTTTTGTGGTACTACTGAGATGTGTCTTGTTAATTTTACACGGTGGGCTACCAACTTAGGTTTTTAAAAATCAGTTTTAAACAATACAATTGACTAGTAGACGAAGTGTTTAAGAATTGTATTTATACATAAAACCGGTCAATGCTATAGGTGTTACTGATTTGCATAAAAATGACTGCGATCGGAAACAATGCATGGTTAAAATCAAGTAACATAAAATAATACATCAACAATCCGTACGTACAGCACCGGCCATAACAAATAACTGACGAATCAAAATGCTATTTAGAGCCTGGCGAACGACTAAGCATTTAGAGCAGAGGTTTCGTAGACCAGTTGCCATGTTTCTCGGTTTTGGGTAGACCTCTTATCTGATATTGATTTTTTTACAAATTCATCGACTTAAAATGTATTTTTGACAGCAAGTATAGTGCTACTTACTTTGAAAGATTTAAATTTATAACGATAGTGAAGTGTAGTGTGAAAAACTTAAAAAAAATACATGTTCAGTTTTATATAGCCTTCTTCGATAAATGGACTATCCAACAAAAAAAATATATTTTCAATTCAAACCAGTAGTACGTGAGATTAGCGCGTTCAACCAAACTCTTCAGCTTTATAATTATATATTAGTATAGATACCGAGTCCATCGTGATAATAATAATAAGAAAAATTGCAGGATTGTACACAAAAATATTAGATTCATTTAATGTACGACATTATAACAATCGCACTTTCTGTTTTCACTGGGTTAAATACATAAACATTTACCGTTATATTGCCATCTTGCAGAGCCCTATTGCGCATCAGTGGATGAAAGTAACTAATATCGCTTTTAAAAAATAGGGATTAGTGGTGGAACAGTGGAAATTTAGGGTTATAAGTATTTTTTAATGGCAAATCATAAAAAAATAAAAAATTGTCCAAAAAAAATAAAAAAAACATCCCTTATCACCTAGGGGCATAAAAAATAGCCTACGACCTATTCTCAGACCTACCAAGTACACACAAAAAATTTCATAAAGATCGGTCCAGCCGTTTCGGAGGAGTTCGATAACAAACACTGTGACACGAGATTATATAGATAGATATATGACCGTATTTTGTAGTAATTTTGACGATACAATATTGTAATAATAAAAGTGTAGTTGGCAACAATGATGTCCAGTACTAGCAGGTTGGCGTGGGCGTACAGTACAGGTCGCGGGTGTACCGTACAAACGGTCAGCGCCACTCGAATGCAGAGGTTACTTGCATTTGACTGACTGTCCGGAGCCAAGGGCAGCATATAGCGCACACACCTTAATGCCGTTCTTATAGTCAGTTTGTGATATTACCGCATATACTAGGTATGCCAATATTATGGTGGCCACACCGCAACTAACTACCGTATTTTTCGGACTTACAGTCCGAAAATAAGGAATAAAATCGCAATCGAACCATTAGGGTGCAAACATATACTTCTGTCTTTTTTTAAGAAGTAAGCACTGACGTATCCAGGAGGGCAAAACAAACACGGGGGACCCGGCTTAATAAATTTCTTATTAGCCTACTGGACCAAAAGCTACAGGTACGCCCATGTTAACGTCATAGAAAAAGACAAAGTTAACAGAGATACTTTATTCAGATTGAAGGTAAGTACATCAACCAACCCTATCATTGGAGAAATTAGGGAATTACATCGAAGAAAGAGACGCAGATATATTTTCGATACGCTTTGTTGCATTCACTCACGGCACATTGAGTATAGTAAATTATTAATATATATATGATAAACTGAAGGAAAAAAATACTCAGCTTTTAGAGTTTAGAGAAACGAGGAAGTAAATTTTCGAAATTCACCTCCTCATATTTTGAAAAAAAACACGTTGATATTTGTTGACAGACACGTGATAGGTGATCAACTGTTGTTCTTTGACAATAAATACGATTAGTAACAATATCATCTCATCACTCAGTTTTGTTGAAAGTGTGCCAGTTGGCAGAGATTTTCATTGGCTAGTAAACACAAAATGTTGTTGTCGATAAAGTGATGTTTTCGTCAAATATTGTCACAGCATAAATTGCATAAGGTGCGTCAGAAAGTTATCTTTAAACTGATCGATTAAAACACCAAACAACTTGTGTTAAGAAAATGAACTCACGGAATTTATTTTTGACGTGATAACGTCTTATAAATTGATGAAACACCAGCTGCACGCACGAACAAGAGTAACGTTCCTAACGTTCCGCCTGACCCTGTGCGTGCAAGCGAGAGCGCAGTATGCTTCGGCCCAAGTTTGACAGCTACTAAAATTTAGGTTATGTATTACGGAATACGTTATCACGTAAAACTATCGTCCGTAAATCGACTTTACAGACAACCAATTTTTTCGACAATGATCAAATAAAAATATAAGGCAGTCGAATAGCTACGAAAAAGATTAAGGGAAAATCTAGACGTGGGGAATGTTACATACAGAAAATCAGAAAAGTGACAGTAAATAATCGAATCTCAAAGAGAAGCATGCATTTCGAAAATTAAAGAAGAAAGCCATGATGAAATAAAATGTTAATTATGCGAAAACGAGACAACTTAAAGCGTAGGTATATTAGTGATGTAACGAATATTCGCGTATTTTATGACATTCGCAAAATTCATCCGAATATTTCGCGAATATATACATATAAAAATCTTTTTTTTAATGTGGAAATAATATTAAATAAGACAAAAAATATTAATTTCTTAGCATTTTTATTACGAAGTTTTTTTCTCTAACTCTTTTCTTTTATAAAAAAGGTAACCTTGCAACTATATCTTTATTCATCCTTTACTTCAACATTAGGTAATAAGGCTTTAGACTTAGTATTAATAATGAACGGATTTTCATACGTTTTTCACTAATATAAAGAGCGATAAGCGAGGAAGGTTTCTGTATATAATTTGTAAATATTTTGTACAAAATGGCTGAACTATGACGGTGTTTTGTCAAAACAAAACTGTTTCCGTACGCTTACATGGCTAACGCTGGGTAAATCTTTAGAGACACATCAAAACAATGTACTTTGATAGTTCTGCTATGTAGATGTGAAGATCAATATAATATTTCCAGAACAGTTTTGCACCCGGGTGAAACCGGGACGCGCCGCTAGTGTTAGATAATGCAAAAGGATCGTTGAGATAAGGATCATCTGTCCTTCGGGTGATCAGAAAGAGCATCATCGAAACGGAACAGATGCTAAAGATGGTATCGCTGTTATCGGTTTGATAAATCTATGATAATATTATGTAAACATGAACATAACCATCAAAATGAAACGAATGTTAAATTTGATCACGTGTTTCTCAACGCTGTTCGTGTCTTACCGTGTGACATCGTAAATCGCTTTTGGCTGGAATTAGAATGTCTCACACGACAAGCGCTAAAAATGACTGTTTTGAAGTAAACACGTAATTTAATGTCACATACAATTGTAATTTTCTTCTGACTAATTCTTATTTGTAATAAGTATTTTGGCGAAGTAAGAGTGGCTAGAAACGTAGACGATCCCAATAGCAAAATAATTCACAAGCCTCTCCTACAAAATGTTCTAATCATGCTACGAATTATGACTGAAACAAAATATACCAATGACACAAGTTAATAATAAAATCACGTCGTACGCCACTGTTAAAAACTAGCCTTGCGTTAAATGGACAATCTTCTTATAGCACTTACGAACATTGTAAAGAATCCATTCTGAATTTTAATCATTCAATCACGGGTCAATCACCATTAGAATCAAATAGTAATATTTATAGGCATTTAAAATGCCATATTTGACAGATCTATTGGAATATCAATTAGGAAAAAAAACAAATTGTCACTACTTGATATGGTCGCGGCATCGGCGATTATTTTTCCAAGAAGACACTTTTCTAGGCCTCGGTCAAATCCTACTTTTGCACTTTCTCTCGAAATGAACGCGGTCAACGAAACTGATTTAAAAAATTCCAGCCAATTGGGCGACGGGACCATTCCAACTTCAAAAATGTTGACATTTGAGTATAATAAAGAAAATAAAATTTCTGATATCGTGTGAGGTGACGCGGGTAATTGCTAGTATTCAATATGATATTTGCTATTCGTTGCCATGGTTACCTACATAATATTATGTTCCACATCATGTAAACATTAATCAAAGCATACCGCACTTGTTTATTTCTGACAGATCCATAAAATAAAAGAGCGGCTGATTTTTTTTTATTTTCAAAATATTTCCGAAACCATAAAGTTTAGAAAAAAAAATTTTAACGAAACTTTCTTAAAAAAATAAATAAAATAATAAACCGTTATGAAAAATATTATTATATAAAAAAACACCGTTATAGCAAATATCTCTTCCAAAAAACAATAGAGCTCTTCATATTTGCATACCAAACATCCTCCCAAAATTTGGTTTTGATCCACTCATCCGTTTGACCTGTATCGTGTTCACAGACAAACAGACTAACAGACGCACAGAGTTTTTCCAAAAATATGTTTTTTAGATTCGGGGGACCTCAAAACGGAAAGGTATTGTAAAATTTTTGAAAAGTGATTTTTGACCTAAACTAGTACCATTCCCTACTTGTGGGTTGGAATGGTAAAAATGGCAGTCGTCGTGTGACGCCTGGAAATAGTGTGTATACAAGCGGCGAACGTGTCAAGTGTACTAGAGTCGGATAGAAAGACACACGCAGTACACAGCTCACACAGAAAAGCAACTAAGTGTACAGTATACGCGCGCACACAAACACACCAGGGAGTCGAGAGCCGTGGCGTGACGGCAGAAGAGAGCGCCATATAGTTTGGCATGGCGCGCCAATAGATGTTTCACATTAAAAAAACGAAAAATCTCCTAGTTCAGAGGACGGGGCATGCCTGTTGAAAAATCGATGTACCTATACGGAGTTTCTCTTCTGGAATATTTTCTAAGTAGCCCGGAAAAATTAAATACAAAAAAGACCCAGCTTCGAGAAAACTTCCTAAAAGCTAGATTTTTATATGCACTTTGCAATTGCGGTTCTAAGCAAAATTTCAAAAGTTGTCATCGATCCTAATGTCGCGACAAATTTCACGCGTGGTCGACAGCTACTAAAATTGGTTTTTCGTGAATATCTCGTTAACGATCACTTTTAGAGAAAAAATATTAATTATCTAATCTGTAGTTTAGAAAATTTTCCACAAAAAAGATATGATGACCTTTCTTCGTAAGAGTAGCCGTTTTGGAGCTTCGTCACATGATCCCTTTTTTCCCAAAACGGCTGCCAATATTTATTTCAGTAAACATTCCTATAACTTTCAGAACAAAAATTGTATTTGCAAAAAATGTTTAAAGCAACATTTTGAGTATCTGGTACCAAAACTAGCAGTCTTAGTACTTTTAATCCAGCTACAATCCGGTTAAGATAAATTTGATTAAAGCCGAGCGAAGATGTGGGTAAAAACTAGTACCTATATATTACGAGTTGTTTTTTTTTCTTTATAACATTGTATAAGGAATTGTCTGTTAAAGTTTGCGGGTTTAATTTCCTTCAACATCGTGTAATTACGCTGGGGTTTCATAAAATCGGTAATGAATTACTGTCAGTTCGTTGCCAGGTCGAGGCCGCGCATTCCAGAGGGAAAAATATAAGTAAACATCAACGCAACACAGGGTGTTCCAGACATGACACTTCAGGCCTGTATCTCGAATATTTTTTATCAAATTCTGGATAATTCGTGAATGGGATGGACTTCTCTTCAAGGTGGCGGCAAATTCACTGACGATATCTCTGCGGATATATCGTCAATGATCGATGTATACCAGGGGTGGGCAAATCTTTTGATCGTCGGGCCACATTGCGAATTAAAATATGACCGTGGGCCAAACAATTTCTTTTTCTAATTTTAAGTAGTATAGTTTTTTTGAAACAACAATTTCAAGTTTTTAAACACTACTTACTATTTTTCTAAAATTCTTTTTATGCGCCGATTTATATTGGCAAACAGTAATATTTTTGCTTTTAATAATCGTTTATAAAAATGTTTCGCGGGCCGGAGAAAATTCTACTGCGGTCCGGATCCGGCCCGCGGGCCGCCATTTGCACAGGCCTGATCTATACAGATTACAGAAGGCAACGATCAACTTTTTTTCTAAATAGGATCATAGGTATTTTTCTTCATACCTCGATCGAAAGTGCATACTTTCGGCACCAATTGTAAGGCAGAAAGTTTAAAGCAAAAACAACCAATCAACTGTTGTTTAGATGTCGTTTCCATAGCAACCCTATTACATTTTAGCTAATAACTGCGAACAGATGTCAATTGTGTTTTTATGTATAAACTCAAAGCTTGCTTGGAAATTATCTGATTTTATGTAATTAATACGTAATTAATTAATTAATTAATGTATTCAATAAGCGTACTTACGACCGAAGTATGAAGAAAAATAGTATATACCACACTGGCCGAAGGTGTGATAACCTTGCTCTGCGCGCCATGATGCCTGAGGCGAAGCCGAAGGCATTATGGCGCCCAGGGCAAGAATATTTGCGTTTATCTTGAAAATTTTATACTGCAACACAGTTATTTGAATACATGATTGAAAAGTGAATGCAAAATAACTAAAAAAATGCCAATGATCCTATTTAAAAAAAAAGTTTACAGTCTACACAGATATATAATTTACCGCAATCATGTACAAAATTTCACCCCATTTACGAACACTGTAGTGGATCAAGTGAGCGAAATACATTAAATTTTTAAGTTTGAACGTTATCGAAGTTCTTTTATCATTATATTGATTTCTCCTGAATCGATTTTACCTGTGTCCATTCATACACATCGTGATGAAACATATATTGTGCACGTCCTCTCATCAAAACGAAGAAAACGATGTATGTTTCATATCACGTGTGCGAATTAACACACTCAAATCGGTACCACATCTTTTTTCCTTCCGGTATTTATTTATGCTGAAAAGTACTCGAGACACTGGTCTGGGGAGTCATGCCTGGGACATGCTGTATAATATGCTACAATGTATAGCGCTAGGAAAACAGACAAACCGGATATACCGGAAACCCGGTATTGGTTTACGCATCAGCACTTCCTCTGCAAACGGGTCGGCTTTTCCGAAGCTCCCGGCAGCACGCAACAACAAAAAGGACGATCTATCTGGACATGACTGATTATCGTTGTAACGTTCTACGGCATCGTGTCGTGAACGATACGGCGAAACACGAATGGGCATACATAAATCACACCGAAGTAATTGAACGGAGTGCGAGGCGAATATCAAAACAGATTATTGAGGTGTCCTCAACTTCTGCGGTTTTTCTAAACTTCAGAGAGAGAGATTGTGAATTATAGACGCTCACCAGCTGAGGTCATCAGCGTCTATAAATCGAAACTTCAATATCGATAGGTCTATACCAGGAGTCAGCAACCTTTTGAGACGGAAGAGCCAAAAGTTACAATTTACAAAATTTCCCAGTTTTTAAAGAGCCACTTATTTGCTTTATATAGATAAAAAATATATATCCGAGGACGACACGTCGCGACGGGGGCGGTGCGGGTAAGACTCGAATGGAAGTGGCTGGGAGATAGACATGGTACTCAATCAGGGATTGATCGGACGATTTTTAAGGGTTTATATAATAAATTTATTATTTTTTGCGTATGGAACTGGAGAGCCGCAACTTTACATCAAAAAAGCCGCATGCGGCTCGCTAGCCGTAGATTGCCGACCCTTGGTCTATACAAGTACGTCTGAAATAGCCTTTCACCTTAAACTCGAGTTTTGATGACATCTTAGCTCTCGGTACGGGCGTTAATTTAGTGAATGAATTGGAAATGCGTTAAGGAAATGAGAGAAACGCGCGTTATTCAATTAACTATAATATGATTCTTTGATGCAGCTTACAGTTGGCACATATTATGCTGCAGCGTACTAAAGAGAGATAGAGAGAAAAAATACACAGCTGTCAACCGTGCTTTTATAAATACAGCGTGAGAAAAACTGATCTATACTAATATATAAAGCTGAAGAGTTTGTTTGTTTGGTTGAACACGCTAATCTCAGGAACTTTTGGTTCGAATTGAAAAAAAATGTTTTTGTTGGATAGCCCATTTATCGAAGGCTATAGGCGATATAATATTGCACGCTACGATCAATAGGAGCACAACATCAATGAAAAATGTCGCAAAATTTAACTCAAAATATGTCGGTTCGACAAAAACTTTAGAACGGTAACTCCGATCATCATGAAATTTGGACACAAAATTCATTTCGGTAAACTAAGATGAATGTGCGTACTCCATTCGTTCTTTTGCCCCCGGGTAAAACCGAGCGGGACCGCTAGTATAATATACATTTTAAACAAAATAATGAGTCGTCGCGGGACGCTTGGCAGATGTGAAACATAAATTTAAGCGAAATTCTAGTAAATAAATTTCGCCCTGTAACTGAAATTCAGCCTGCAACGAAATTTCGCCCTGTAACTAAATTTCAACCTGTAATGTAACTTACCAATATATAAGACCGCACAGTAATTATTATTTACCCCACGCTAAAGAAAGGCACACACAATACACAGCTCACACAGAGGGGTGACGTAAGAGAGCGTCACGGCATACGAATCGCAGTAACGCGCCAATAGATGTTTCACATCAAAACTTTCGACTGTAAGTCACTTTGTCTTGTGACCGCAGATCAAGTTAAAACGCGTAATGGGACAGCACAAGAACTGCAATATGGAATCTCAGGTACAACCAGACAAAAATAACTGTGTCACAGGTGGGCGTTATGCTTTGGTGGCACGATAATTATTTGCCCGATGGCATCAGAGATTTAGGTTACTGATCTGTATAATACAGAAAAACGTTTAAAATGTGCCACCCAAATCCACACAAACAATAATAAAGCATTAAGGTCTTGTATCAGATAACAGTGCTAATCATTCTAAAATAGAAAAGTTAGACATTCTCCACATTGTTTAGAATGTTCATTCCGAAATTAGAAAACAAAAACATTCGGTCGACATCTCTTTTTTCATCAAGATCTAAGAATAGAGAATTCATATCAGCTTAGATATGGGGGGGTACAGAGGGTAATTACCCCCCACCCCAGGATTCATAAGAAACGCAGGCACCCAGCCACAACAAACGTAGAAAAAAGACCTTTCTTTTGCGAAAATGAAAGGACTTTTTTTTGCTCTCCAAATATGCACACGGCAAAATTTTTCAAGTTAGGTTGCTTAAAAAAGGTCATTCGTATTAATAAAACTTAAAGCACGCGAGCCCGCACATGATGTCATTCCCATCCTTGAAGCCAGCACGACAGCCAGCGTAAGTCCCAGCAACGATTCCAAGGGCAAAACCAGCCTCGTGTGCAGTGGCCTTTAGATAACTACCAATATAAATTATAATTTTTTTTTTTCTTTTCAACATTAACGCCATGGTTATAGCTACATATACCTATAATTATTAATAGTTTTTAGCTAACATAATAATATGTATACTTTGCCATTTTTTCTTTTAATAAGACGGAATCCACTATTACTCTAGCCTCATCAATGTGACTTTTCACAAATGGTATTAAAAAATACTTTTTTATTACTCATGCGGGAAAAGTGGTATCTTTACGCATGCTGTTACGGTTGAAAAGTAGCTATTTTCATTTGCGTGCGGAAACTTTATTTGTCGCACTGAAATTATTGTTTGCCGCACGCAAATTCAGAGAAAAAAACAAAATAATAACGGTGTTAATGTCAACGAAACAAACTGTAATTTGAGGTTAAAATTTTCGATAATGGACTTTTATTCTTGACAATTTTAACAATTTTAACTGAATTTTCAACTTTTTAATGATTTAATTGAAATTTTTATTACTGCTAATTTCTTTTTTTAATTCGTAATAAAATTTTAATTTCAATTTAATTTAATTCGTAATAAAAAATAGTATGTGCAACTCGCGCGGCATTGTTGCACTATTTCCTCTGGATATCCATTATCTGAAGTGCAACTAGCAAACTTACACTGTTTTGTTGGCATTGTCATATTTATTTTTTTTAATCTAATAATTGATAATAACACCACGTCTCTAAATAACAAATAATTAATTAATAATGATTGTCCCTACCACTAGTGCTGCCTCTCGCGCCTAATCGGAGGTACTGCTCTAAGGAAAAAGGTTTATTAATTTCTACTTGAAATGTGTTTAATAATGTTGGATACAAACAGTTGGAAACGCCATATCAAAAAGTAGACTATCACTCAGTTTAACTAACTCTACGGATCAACGGATACATGTAAAAAGCTAAATATTAAACGGGTATTTCCATATATAATCGGCTTTAGCGTAGCTTCAATTCCCGGTTTTACTGATAAGAAATGGTCGTTTGCGTGATTGCTAGCTTCCATGAATTAATTACATTCCACAAATGTACAGTCGCTAATTTATTGCCTGAAATGCAATATTATACCAAATAAACAAAAACACTCCATTCGATTTTACATAATGTTGCGTTCATTCTTTTACAAAGTAGGTAACTAAATCGAAACAGTTTTTCAGACTTGTAAAAAATACTTTTCAAAAGTATTTATACAAATAATCTTGCTGCATTGAGTATTTAAATACAAACACAAATACTTTTCCTGTATATACTTGTCAAGGGCGTAGATATTTTTTTTTCTGGAGATAAAGCAAAAAAATCAATATTTTTTAAGTTTCATTAATATAACACAAGAATACTCACGAAGGAAAGTGGCAAGCAAAATATTAATTCCCAAACTAATTTTGCAAATTCCTTTTCAAAAAATATTTCTAAATTTTATTTTCAGCCAGGTATACGTATTATTTTCAGTTTCATTTTTTATTACTCCCTTTACCTCCCCATATCTACGTCCTTGATACTTATAAAAAATACTTTTTAAGAGATATATGAAATACAAATACTAGAAATTTGTATTTTGAAATACTTTTACTCAAATACTTTACAAGTCTGCTGTTTTCACGTGAAACTTTTTTAGACGCGGTAAGACAAATTGACCTGAATCAGACGAAAAGTGAAACGCTTCCCCTTCTTCAACTTCAACCGACAGTTGAGAGAAAAGAGTGGGATTATCGTTTCTACTCTGTATCAAAGCGTCATGCGCAGTGCGTACTGTGTGTATACGTATGCATTTTCTCTATAGCCACGGCAACAAATTCCAAATAACTATTTCCTAATACTGAAATAATAAAAACGTCAACAATTATCAGAACCTAAGAAGTTTCACTTCTAACGCGGGAGCATAAGACGTTGCAGCCTATATGCCACTAAACAGAGAATAGTAGATTGTATATCTGATGTCGTAATGTGTTATATTATATATACGTCGAGATGTGACATTATGTTTAAAACCGGCGCCGGCCAGTTTTAATAGTCACACGAGCCGTCAGACCATTATGCACGAGATACGCATGGTATTTTTTGCACGTGCCTCCTATTTAATTTTCAAAATGTTTTTTTTGACGTGATAACGTCTTATAAATTGATGAATCACCAATATTATAAATTGATAAAACACCGGCTGCATGTACGAAAAAGTGTAACGCGTACCGTTCCGCCTGACGCTTTTTGCTAATTTCTCGCTCAATTTAAATCAGATCGGTTTGAAACCAGTCTTAAACGAAAGAGGAGAACATTTTACATAGATTTCGTATAACAGAATTTGCCTAAACAGTTTTTTTATACAAATTTATATAGAAAAATATTTTATACAAATTTATATAGAAAAATAGCTGTATAAATGCATTCAATTTTTTGACATTAGTATATTGTGAAATGCAAGGCCTTCTAAGTTAAGTATTGGAATAACTAATTATTATTAGAACATAATACTTTGTAAGTTGCAAACGTCACTTTTGACATTTCTTATCATTCCGACACCAAGGATAAGCGGATTGAAACCAAATTTTGGGAGGTTTAGGTTATGTATTACGGAATACGTTATCACGTAAAACTATCGTCCGTAAACCGACTTTACAGACAACCAATTTTTTTTTTATATATATTATGACAGTACACTTCTGAAGAAACGCTACTTCTAATAGTGGGTTACAAAAAAATAAAACAACTAGCAGACAAACATTGCTTTACTACATATTATATGGAATTGGTATGGCGCGACCATAAACATGTAAAGCAACTAAATTATAAAGATTTTTTTTAAACAGTTCAGTACTTTCTGGGGGATTCGCACGGACAAACACAGATAAAGTAAAGTGATATATGAGAGATTTGTTGCCAAATCAAAATATACCTTCACGAAGACCAGACCAGAAAGGCAGTTTAGTTATATTACAAAGGTTAGACAAGATGTGCGAGCTATTATGAATTTTATATCCATAGTAAACTCAAAATCTTTCCGTCGCATGTTTGTACGCCAAATTGTGAACTTAAAAAAAAAAACAAAAAAGACACAATTTAAAAAATAAAACAATCAAGGTCAGCACTATTGCCAGCCAAAAGAATTAACGGCTTTGCGGACTGTGTTTTATGTTAAACTTATTGTTTCACTGTACGCTGGCAACACGGGTACACTTCGAGAATATTAACGAGCCCAGAGACTCCCAAACAAATTTTACCATTCCAACTCACAAGTGGGGTATGGTACTAGTTTAGGTCAAAAATCACTTTTCGAAATTTTAAAATACTTTTTCGTTTTGAGATCCCCCCAATAAAAAAAAAACACACATTTTTGGAATAACTCTGTGCGCCTGTTAATCTGTGAATACAATCATATCCAATGTCAATATTTTAGAAGTTGGAATGGTCCCGTCGCCCAATTGGTTGGAATTTTTCATTAATCTGCCATGTCAATTCACGCAATAGTAATACTAATTGGTCGCATTTCTATTTGCAATTAAAAACGATGCAAATTAAACATGCCAAAATAGTCAAATGATTATTATATCGTTAGTTTTTGCAGGACAATCGTTTGGCTAAAGCGTGGTACAAATAGCCCCATTCTCCCCCACTCCCAGAAACAATAAGCATCGTTAATGTAATTGGCGTCAAATTTTTAATTTATTGCATTTGTATAAAAAATATACGTTTTTGATAGATCGGAGAATAATTGAGTATTTCATCAAAATGTTTGAAAATCGCCGAAAAAAACTTCATGTTTCCTTTCTGTTTTATTGCAGAAGATCTTTTCAATGATAATTTTCATGACACTTATTTCTTGGAATATTTATAAAAAAGCATGCTTTTAAAATTCAAGTTCACAGCATTTTTACAGCGGAGGTCAACTGTGACAATCTTTTTCCCACAAGAATAAAATCAGCTGTTTTAGTAATCTTTTCCTATTTTTAACTTGAAAATAAATTCAACAGTGAACAAAGTGACCATGAAACATTTCATTTAAGTGTCTACGCTTAGAGGGGGAGTTCTTAACCCGTAAAGTGTTCCTCGCCAATGGATGTACATTGTTCAAAGAAGATACAAAGAGGTGTGAAGCCCTAGAAAATATATCTAAAAATGAATATGAATATTGAATATGCATGAAATTCTCCTAGAATTTTATTTTCAAACTAATAAAACTTATTCAATTTATTTGCAGTGTTCCATAGTTTCAAATTCCAATGTTAATTTATAGACGCTTTTACGACAAATTTAAAGAAACAGATCTATAAAATTATAGGCGGAACTAATTCGAGCAAACGAAACGGTATTTTTTTCGAGACTTAACATAAAATACACAACATATTAATTTTACAAGTACATAAATAAATAAAAGTAAAACGGTACCGATATTTAAATTCAGTAGCCTGCTGGCAGTTATTTTCGAGATTTTTTTTCTTAATGCACGCTATTTTTTTCAACACACGGAACTGACCGTGTAGAAGTCAAAAAGTTAAAATATTTCTGCCGGTGTTTTTGCCAACACTTGCAATGTACGCTCTTTGCTGATTCGGTTAAGAAATATCCTACATCCAACTTGAATGAAAATTCCATTTTAGTTATTTCTTTGTCAAAGGGTACGTTTGCGGCTGAGTTAAAATAAGAAACTACCTCCAGACTTGCCAACCTCAGGATTAAGACTAGGATGTTCCGAATACAAGTTTTAGATCGTGAAAATCGTGTACTATATCAAAATAAGAAGTTTTTCGATATCATTTAATATAGAATCAACTAATCAGTCACACAATAAATTCTATCTTTAAAACTCCTTTAAAATAATGAAAGCAGTTTTAAAACCAAAAGTATTTTTTGGAACTTTCCAAAATTTTAATTCATAATTTAAATGAAATAAACAAATCGTGCTGAGGGTAATTTAATTCAATACTGATTTTCTTCCACTTTTTAAGATAATAATAATAATGCGTTCAACGTGCGTTTCTCGACTTTATGTCATAACAGACGCCATTCGCACCATTACTATTACTATCACACTACCCGTTATTTTCTACATTTTCCAACTAATTAATAGTAATGGGCTAATGAAGGAATTTTAGGACATCAGGATAAGGCAGGTAAATTTTGAGCATAGAAGTTTGACAGGTAATCGGTCATGGCCTTGAATAAGGAATCATCTCGATATTTATCTGAAATTATTCAGGGAAACCATGGAAAACCTCAACAAGATGGCCGGTACAGGAAGTACCGTTTCTCGGCGAGAGGCAGCAGGAAAAAGTCCCAGCCACATCTGCCTCCGCAGGGATTCGAACCCGGTATCTTCCGAATGCGAGTCTAGTGCTTTCACGATTATGCTACACCGCTCGGTACTTTTTAAGATTAAATGAAATATTTTGTATGATTGTGTTCCAATTCTTCGTTATTTCAGTAAGTATATTCCAACAACTGCTACAAAAATCTTCTTTCTAGACAGTGGAAACAGTCAACTCATTAGGTACGTAGTTTAAACATTTCTTAAGGCTACCGAGAGCTAAGTTTTACTCAACTCTGTAATTTCAAAATGGAAAATAGTTAACTTTACTCTACAGATCAATATTATGTGGTCCAAGAGCTCGTGGTCAAAAACTTCAAGATTTTTTATAAAAACTTAGTACCTGTTTAAAGTATAAATAAACTAGTCAGCAAGTCATCCATCGAGATCAAACCGTTTTAAAAGGTTTAAAAAAACTTGTGAATTAAAAAAGTTGGAATAGGATTAATTTATTGAACATAATTTAAGAAGAAAAAAAAACATTTTGTTAAAACCGACCTAATCAGCAGTCAGTTGTATCAAAATGAGGTTTGACTGTTTATTTCATTTATTTAATTACTCCAATTTCCTGAATAGGTACTAGCTAATCTAAAAACATTAATAATAATAATAATAATAATACGTTCCTTTAACTCTTAAGAGGAGCATAGAGCCTTTACGAAAGTTTTGAATCTAGTCCTATCTTTTGCCATTTTTTTTACTTGAATACAGGTAGTTCCTTGTTCCATAACTTCTTCACCAACAGTTCTTATCCAGGATATTTTTGGTCTTCCTCTTTTTCGGTATACCCGTGGGTTCTAATTCACGGCTCTCTTCGCTATGTCATCTGTCTTTCGCAGCGTGTGTCCTATCCAATTCCATTTCCTACGTTTTATAGTTATTTGTTCAAGACATGCACGTTTCCAAAGTTCGTTGTTCGAGACGTGTTCGTACCATTTCACCTTGAGGATTGTTCTGAGATATTTGTTTATGAAGATTTGCAGTTTAGTTATTATGGCTTTCGTCATTTTCTAGGTTTCAGATCCACTGTAAAAGCCTTTCGGAGCCTTTGTAAAAACCTTGCACTTTCTGACTGCGACTGTCGGGCTCTCGGACTAAGATTAGTTTTGTTGATTGTATAAAAGTGCCAGACAACATGACTATCTTTTTTTCGTGGAGCCAAAGCAATCAGATGCGATATAAGAAAAAAACAGTCACAGTTGGATTCAGGAGGAGTTTGTAATCAGTGTTACCAACTCTAACGTAATGATATTGACATGTAAATACACTGGCACTGTCGGTAAATTAAACAGCATGTGTCCAGACTTCATTAGCTAATGGGAAAGATGGCGATAGAACTGGACAGAAATCATATGCCATGTGTGTTGTAAGATTTACATCGGATGTCGGGAACAATAAATAAAACACCGAGTTTATGTAATACCTACTCAAGTATAAATCACTTGCAGTTTTCTAACAATAAATATTACATCTACAGGCTGTTTCCATCCATACTAAAAATTCGTTTTGCTGTGGGATTTTTGCGAATTTTGTGATACATATAAAGAGACAACGCGAGTTCAGATTTTGTACCAGCACCACTCGAGAACGCGAGGACCAATTTCGATGAAACTTTATACCCAAACCTAAAGTGAAGGCTATATACCGTTTATTTAGTTGTAATTATAAGGAGGTTGATGCGTTACAGTCCCAATCAAACGTAAGTCGAATTCTAAATCGGAACTTTTTCAGAATAAATGTTAACAAAAGGTTATAAATCTCGAATTTTCTTCGTCATGGCAAAACATCTATGGTAACCCGAAAGGAAAAAGGCAATATCAGATTAGACTGTAGATTTATCCTAGTGTGTAGGCTTTCACGGCCGGTGTTGATCCAAATCTTCTTGGTTTCCGGGCTTGTATGACGTGGTCCATTGGTATTTCTACTTGACGTTTCTTCTACAACTGCGGTAATCATTATCAAAGGCGATGTGGTAGCGGACGAAGTGTTCTTCTAGGCTGTTCACAGGTAAGTGTGTCGACAAGTGCGGTACTTCCGTCTTTTATTGTCAGCGTGCAAGTGTTCTCTACTCGGTCGTAGTATACTCTTCTGCGATTGGTCGTTCCATTCAGTGGGTCGGTATTGCACAGTGATGGTGTCCAAATTTCATTTATATTCAAACCTTTATCTTTCCTGCGGTTGAAATAATTTGTGTGTTTGTGTATTCTTATGGCCTCTCTGTGTATGCGCGGGTAGTAACTCAAAACTGTTCTGTCTAATACTAGTTTCTTCAAACAAGATCTTATGGTTGACTCTAGACAACCATAAGATCCTGTTTGAAGAAACCAAAGTTATAGACAGAACATCGAGTTACTACCCGTGCATACACAGAGGCCATAAGAATACACAAACACACAAATTATTTCAACCGCGGGAAAGATAAAGGTTTGAATCTAAGTAAAATCTGGACACCAGCACTGTGCAATACCAACCCACTGAATAGAACGACCAATCACAAAAGAACATACTGCGACCGAGTGGAGAACACGAGCACGCTGACAATAAAAGACGGAAGTACCGCACTTGTCGACACACTTACCTGCGAGCAGCTTAGAAGGACACTTCGTCCGCTACCACATCGCCTTTGATGATTATCGCAGTTGTAGACGAAACGTCAGGTAGAAATGCCAATAGACCACAGCATATAAGCTCGGAAACCAAGAAGATTTAGTCTGTGGATTATAAACGCTCAACACTAAGGTTATCAGCGTTTAAAAATGCAATATCAAACAAACCAAATATCAGTGGAAAACAATTTTAGGTATTATTTTTTATTTTTAAAGGTGTCTTAATTTCAAAAGATCTTTTGATATTGTTTGTTCTTTTAGATATTGCTTTTATGTTAGAAGTAATTTACATTAGAAACGTTACTAATCTAAAAACTCAAAAATAAAAACGTAACATGAGTAATGAGTATACGAAACGCATTAAAAATCACCTGTATACGAATAGTACATGGTTTATTACGTCGTTTAAACATTATTTCCAGATAGTGTTCTTACGAACTTTATGCTAAAAATAAAATTTTATATAAATTTTAAGTTTATTTGCGATACAAAAATACATTACCTAAAAAAACATTTTCTGTACATTGGCACAAAGTACTTCGACCTTACTATGTAATTTCTTTTCAATGCTTAATTTAAGCGAGTGTTCGAAAACAGAATAAAGAATTTTCAAGCGGACCGCAGCAGGCGATAAATTTTTGATTTCATATTCGTTTGACGCACTTGTTTTCATAGCTAATTTAATAAAAATTACATATATTTAATGTCAAAATAATAGAAAAATTACTCCCACGTACTCAAGTTTCATCGGGACGATGATTCACTTAAGTACAGTTAAGCATCGTTTATACACTCAGGTGCAAAAAAAGGACGAACAATCTTAAAATTTTGATGAAGTTTCAGACTTGATGACTTTTAGTCTGACTTTAGTGATTTTTTATTTTACTGTAGATACAATCCTTAATTGGTATTAACATATCTGTACTTTTAAGGAAATTGGTCATTTTACATATTTTACAACAGTAATCGAAATGTTATTTTTTTTCGCCTAATTTCAAAACACTGGAACAATTCAGAAGCAAAATTATGCTAAAATATCGGTTTTCACTCATCAACAACTGTAAAGCGGTACATGATTTATAATTACATATTTGCACATCCCTCATAAAATAGTTGGTTTTCATGCGTGTATATAGAATGACCCATTTAACACTAAAATAAACGGAAGGCGATCACACTAATTCAATAGTAATTTCCATATACCACCCAAGTCTATTATTAGGAGAAATAGTAGACGCGAAGAGTAATTTTCATACACAATCTAAAATAAGTAACACAATTGACCTGTCAGAAATGTTAAAAACACACTAAATAGGAAGTGAAAACCAGCTACTGTTTCATAGTGCTTTTTTTTAAAGGTAAAATATGAGAAAATTTTTAAATCGATCACACAAATTCAAATAGCATTTAGAAATTAATCGTATATAAAAACAAAAAAAAACATTATTGACATTTATTGTGACGTATAATGATTAGAGCAGTTACGCCGATAGCTACATTCCGACGTCATCAATTATTTCTATTTCACGATATTGGAATTTTAGTTCATTACTGACAGTTGCTGGCAATTATTGACTAAAAAATTATAAAAAATTTCATTCTGGTGTACTTAATTCTTATTAAAAAAAAATTGGTTGTCTGTAAAGTCGATTTACGGACGATAGTTTTACGTGATAACGTATTCCGCTCGAATATCATATTTAATAATACATTACTGCGGTCTCGCTTGCACGCACAGGGTCAGGCGGAACGTTACACTTTTTCGTGCGTGCAGCTGGTGTTTCACGCTCAGGCGGAACGTTACACTTTTTCGTGCATGCAGCCGGTGTTTCATCAATTTATAAGACGTTATCACGTCAAAAAGTGCTTTAATATTTAATAGAAATCGATGTATTTTTTTCAGCGGGATTCTTCTGTTAGCATGTAATCGAGACTACACTCTGCAATTTTCGCGGATCACTTGGAAGTAACACGACACAGTGACAGCGCAAACTGCCTTATTTTTAGACTTGGCAAGCGGGCTCAAAGAGCACGACTCCCAGTGGGATGTGTATAGAAGAGTGCACATGGGATGTGGGTAGATAGATAGAGACGGAGATCTACTGGTGTATATCATTGATCACAAGACAAAGTCGCTTATTTCAGATTTTTGGTAAACTGAGGCGAATTGTGGACATGTGTGAGCCATTCATTTATATAAAGTTCAACACGGTGCATTCTGTTTCGAAAATTTAAATAATGTTATATTGCGATAAAGAAGTATGTTCCATATTAGTTCAGATCAAACATCGTTATATCTTTTGAAGTGAATACTTCTTATGCGACTCCATTCGTTTTGCGCAAAGCGTTATACAAACAAAACATTATCCGCTTTACGCCAATAACGCGTTATACATATAGTCAGAGTGCCCGTCGGCAAAAATTTTACTGACAAATACTCTCCTAAAACTTTGCATGTGGCTTCATTAGGCCTAGTCTGACACCTATTTCCTCTATGACTTTTTTTGATTTTGGGGCGTTTTCCCTCTAAATTTTCCGAAAGATGTCGTTTTGACGGCATATAAAAAATATTTATAGATACTGTTTGTTTTGACGTGATAACGTCTTATAAATTGATGAAACACCGGCTGCACGCACGAAAAAGAGTAACGTTCCGCAAGCGAGAGCGCGAAATAAGCGATAGTCTATCTCTTCTCGCGTGACGTCAGAGAGTAGTGTACGTTCAACATTTTTTTCGGCTGTTCCAGCGAAAGCTACATCTGACAGATGGCCAGATAAATTATACGGTTTGTTAACAAATATATAATATATATACATTCTTTTAAATGTCTTTTATAATTGCTTAAAAATATGTATTTTGCTTTGGTTGATCAAATTATTAGTCGGTAAAAATATAGTTTGACAGCTACTAAAATTTAGGTTATGTATTATTAAATACGATATTCGAGCGGAATACGTTATCACGTAAACTATCGTCCGTAAACCGACTTTACAGACAACCATTTTTTTTTAATTGGATAGTTTAAAAACTTCAACCAAACCGCTAAAATAATGTTCTCTGACAAATAACATAAACCATTTAAAATGTCTGACACCTCGAATATGTCGACATATTCGAGGTGTCCAAAATTTTAAATGGTTCATGTTATTTGTCAGAGAACATTATTTTAGTAAAATAGTAAAAAAATCATCATGAGCCACTTTTCCCTGTGACCGCAAATATGTAGGTGTGATCTCTCTCAATGCACCGGGCACCGAAAGGGCAACGGGGTCAAATAACAGCACGCAAGGAATCTAATCAATGTCCATTCATCATTGTATTATCAATCGTAATTGCTAATTGCAGTTGATTGTATTCAAGAACTAGATTCTCAAATAGCGAAATGCAAACACTCGTTACCTACATTGTATTTATAATTAGTAATTCATAATTAGTATATTGATTGTATTCATAGGATTAGAAAATATGATGAATCCGATAAGAAAAATGCATACAAATCTATTTCAGATATATCAGCTGTGCTTAACCGTCGATGCCGAGAAAAAGTTTGTTGGATATTCAACATTAAAAAATGCCAACACAAAATAGAGCAGGCCACATCTACATTCTATACAGTTACAAGGTAATTACTTATGCTTTAATATAACAATTTTTCAATAATCGACTCGTCTCAAGTATTTTTATTAAGTTTGAATTATACGTTACAAATGGATAACAAAAATTTTTTTTTAGAATTTTTCGAAAGATTTTTCTACAAGAAAAAAATTCCCAAAAGTGTGCATTTTTCCATGTAATTTTTAAAATAGAATAATCCCGCTATGGGAGATACGTCATCGGTAAGATAGCTATCTGTATTTGAGTCACGTTCATTGGACCTTTAATTTGAATTATGCGGTAGTAGTATAGTATACTATAACTGATAAATGCGTCTCTTTCCATAGACATACCTCTCTTCACCTATGTGTGAAAGTGATGTGCTAATTAGCTCTAGCTATGACGTCATCATATTATGGCGCTTAAACTAAGACGTTTGAAACGAATACATTTTTTAAAATATACGAAAGAAATATTAGGTTTACATTATTGGTTTATGTATACGGAACACTAAACAATATACGCACTGCTCAAAATAATCACATTAGGCGGGTCGTATAGAGGCTGTGTGCACGAAGCCTATTAGCGCCGCTAGTGGGTAATAGAGAATTATTGAACTAACTTTTTATGGAAATCGCGACATGTTTCTATGGTGATAAGTCAAAAACTTTAGTTAGTCATGATGTGTCAAAAAAAATGTAATAAGGAAAACTGATGTTAATTTGTTTACACTGACAGCGGAACGTCAAATTAGGGCGCCAGTGGTCTTTATTTTACTTAAATTGCCATCAGCGCAACACCCTGGAACACAACAAGCAAATCCAGATCGCTTAGTTTTCCGATGTTTTCTTTGTAATTAAAAAACTTTATAAAATTATAACTACTTTCACTTTTAATAAACATTGCTCACCGACATACGGAAAATTGGAGATCGAAGTTTCCCCTAGTGCTCACCACAAACGCTCGCATCGAAAAATTTGTAACTCCGCCTCCGTGCACATAGCCCTATGACCTACCTACGGGCTACGTACTCAGGGGCTGTAGTGCCGCTTAACAAAAATTGTTTAAAGTATGCTCTGAAGTCTTATGTTTTATATTTACTAGCGGTTTTGCCCGGCTTTGTGACTATTGTGTCTGAAATCTTAAACTTTAATTATCAAAAGATTAATTATCCAAATATTTTCTCAAAACCGCATTCACTTGACAAAAATTAAGTAAAAACCTCAGCTAGTATTTTTCTAACTCTTCTGATCTTCGTATTTTTTATTTTAATTTGTTTTAAACCTTTTTCTTTTTAATTGAACTACATTACAGCTGTCGATCCGCTATAACAATAATCAAAGTTAGCGAGCCATTCAGTTAATAGAGCTCAGTAATGGACCTTCTATATTGTATTCTTACGGTATCCGATGCTAAAACACATGCGTATGTAGGTACAACCAGAACATTTGCACTATAGTGATGTAACGAATATTCGTATTTGCATTCGCATTTTGTTTGGCTTCGCATTCTCAAAATAAATGCGAATATTAATATCAGACAAAAATTATATTGTATTTTTAACTGTGAAAATAATCTATTATACTAATATATAAAGCTGAAGAGTTTGTTTGTTTGAACACGCTAATCTCAGGAACTACTGGTTCGAATTGAATTTTTTTTTAGATAGCCCATTTATCGAGAAAGGCTACAGGCTATATAATATCACGCTACGACCAATAGGAGCGGAAAACCAATGAAAAATGTTGCAAAATGTAACCGAAAATTTGTTCGTCCGACAAAAACTTTTGAACGATAACTCCGATCATCATGAAATTTGGACACAACACTCATCTCGGTAAACTTAGATAAATGTTCGTACTCATGTCCCTCCCCCTCACATTCGTTTTTTTGAAGCCGGGTGTAACCGGGCGGGACCGCTAGTATTAAATAAGATAAAAAATATTAATTTCTTAGCGTTTTTTTTAGTTACTTTTCTTAATCCTTTTTAACAGATAACTTAGATATTTCGCTGAAGTAATCTTGCAATTATATCTTTTATCAGTCTTTACTTTAACATTATTTAAATAACGCTGTAGACTTGGTATTAATAATCAACCTAGTACCCAGAACCACTACTAATGTGTGCCTGCAGCTTGCGCGGCCAATCAGTTGACAAATTTTAACCTATGACGTCAGATTTGAAAACTGAATATTCGCATTCGCGAATGTCTAAAAATTGACATTCGTTACATCACTAATCTGCACATCTACCGTATGTTCACGTTATATGATCTAAATATAGTAAAAGAATAATTGTCATTCATGAAATTATTCTATAATTAATCAATTATAGACAAACTCTTTTATAAGAAACTAGCGGCCCGTTCCGGCTTCGCCCGAATTTACAGATTGCCACCGTTTTTTCGTCGACGTACCTACGTTGCAAAATTAGTCTCCACGAAAAGCGTTTTTATTTCAACGCGATAAACAAACTTACAAACTTTGTTTGTATAGATATGAAAAGCAGCAATTTTATAGAGGTGTGTGTTAAAATTACTGTTTCCTAGGGTAGGCTCATATTGGTTATATTAGTTGAAAAATTCCAGCCAATTGGGCGACGGGACCATTCCAATTTCATAAATGTTAACATTTGATTATAATAAAGAAAATAAGATTTCTGATATCGCGTGAGATGACGCGGGTAATGGCTAGTATTCAATATGATATTAACTATATTCGTTATCATGGTTACCTAGATAATATGTTCCACGTCATCTAAAAATTAATCAAAGCATGCCTAACTAATTTATTTCTGACAGATCCATAAAACAAGAGCGGCTGACTATAAAGTTTAGAAAAAAAATTTTTTAACAAAACTTTCTTGAAAAAATAAATAGAATAATAAGCCGTTATTAAAAGTATAACATTATTATATAAAAAACACCGTTTTAACATATATCTCTTCTGCGCATGCGCCGATTTTCCCCAAAAACAATAGGGCTCTTCATATTTGCATACCAAACATCCTCCCAAAATTTGGTTTCAATCCGCTCATCCGTTTGACCTGCATCGTGATCACAGACTAACAGACGCACAGAGTTTATTTCAAAAATATGTTTTTTGGATTCGGGGGACCTCAAAACGGAAAGATATTGTAAAATTTTTGAAAAGTGATTTTTGACCTAAACTAGTACCGTTCCCCACTTGTGGGTTGGAATGGTAAAAGGATTACTATTGTGGACTTTACGTGACACAGCGAAGACAATCTTAGCCAATTTCGAAACATAAAACGCGACCTCCGTGTTGCAAAGGACCTTCGTTGACACGCTACCATCCCATATTGCACGAGGCAATGGACAACGGGCGGCGGTACACCTTCACACAAAGTGCACGTAGTGGTAACTATGTAGTACACGTTTGTCGCTGTGCGTGTATAGAGTACCTACAGAGTGGATGGTGTCGCAGCTAATTAGATTCGCGGCCGAGGCAAGGTCGCGCGAGAGAGAAGCCCCGCCATAACACAAACACACGGACACGTGTCTGACTGTCGCTGTGTGTGTATGTGTCGGAGCATAACAGTTCCTCAGTCCGGTCGACTGTCCGTTTGTAGAGTCCGTTTTAACGGAAACATTTCGTACAGGCTGCCGAAGAAGTAGCGTCGAAAAATTTTGAAAACATTGTCAAATGACGGACAGACAAACGAGTGATCCTATTAGGGTTCCGTTTTTCCTTCTGACTTACGGAACCCTCAAAAACAGCGAAGTATGTATTCTAGGATAGGATCGCCCCACGTAGCAAAATTTGGTGATTTACTACATAACAAATATAGTGTAATTCATTATACCAACTTTTTCATTATAAAAACAATAATATTGATTTATTGTTGATCCAATATCATGTTTTGGCTACAAACGGCATTATGAAAAAATGTGACCCGTCTTACAGGTCATTTTTATATGGCGCAGTTACGAACAGAAATTTTTTTAAGCCATTCTTGAAAACAATTATATTTTATATTTATCACAATTATTGTTTTGCAATATAATTTTTTTTCATTGTTATTGTTTATGAACAATAAATTAGAAAGAAATGTGTATAATTTTTAATAAATGTTGAGCATAAACCGTCATGATGGCATGTTTTTATCTATAGAAAGAGATGTACATGAATTATGTTCCACGAGATTTGCTTGCAATTTGACATATTAGTGGACGTGACACAGTAAATCTAAAGTATGTTCCGAAATATAACCCAGTATACTGGCAAGTGCTAATAACGTCATGAATCCGATGTCATAATTATTGTACTGGTGTGCCACGATATTGTACTGATGAGACAGGTGTGGCGTAGCATAAATATTTAACCGGGCATGTGTACATATCAGACTTTGTGGAATTTTTTTTTAATTATTTGCAATAATGTCTTCTCAACAACTTTTGGTGGAAGAGGAAAATAATACATCAACGCGCTGGCAATTATATTTCGGAACGAATCAACAGTACGGCGTCGATTCATGACGTCATTAGCACTGGCCAGTATACTGGATTATATTTCGGAACACACCCCTGGTCCGTCAATCACAGGCTGGATGTTAAAAAAATGAGACGACCCTATTATCTAAGCATTGCAAGATTTGTTCCGAGCGCAAAGGCGCAAGACTTGTGGAAACCGTTACTATGAATATATTATGAGAGGAACTTACACTATTATATGAGTACGTCTTAGATTGTTATTAGTATCAAGTGTCAGTGATACGTGCAGTAACCAACACTCACTGACACGAAAACGTGTGCGGAATGCGTCCGATAATAATTGTCGGACTTCATAAATAATATGCAGATTCCATTCGCTGCAGTTGCATTCCAGCGATTGATTTAAGTGTGTCGACGATGCTGTTGTGATACATATATACGCGACTTCTAACACCGCGGGTTTCTGTATTTATGAAACAGAACGATAAACGCTTCCAAACCACACAGAATATATCGACTATGCCTACCACCCAAGAGTACATTTAATAATTAATTTACTATATGAATCATTGTCTAGCTACTCAATGTGCGGTGAGTGAAAGCAACAAAGCGTATCGAAAATATATCTGCGTCTCTTTCTTCGATGTAATTCCCTGATTTCTCCGATGATAGGATTGGTTGATGTACTTGCATTCAATTTGAATAAAGTATCTCTGTTTCAAAAACTTTCGTCTTTTTCTATGACGTTAACATGGGCGTACCCAGCATAAAAAAGATAGAAGTATATGTTTGCACCCTAATGGTTCGATTGCGATTTTATTCCTATGCTCAGTATAGAATAAAAGTATATGGTTATGGACACTAGGCTGTCATGACGCTTTAAAAACTCAAGGTCAATAATGCTACTCTAGATCTCATCCAGATTTGGGTCTAGCTCCTAGAATATATTTGGCGTCTTCAGTTGTTAAATCCCTCTTATCTAGTACGATATGCCCTCAATATTGGTAAAACGCTTATGAATTGAAAAAGACGATATAATTCAATCACAGCCTTGTTCTTCTAGATGTTATTCATTCGAAACAAATCGGTCACGATAATTGTTATTAACAATTAACTTTATTTAGCTACCATCTATTCTAGAAAATAATTCTCAAACACGCCTGAAAATTTTCCATCTGCTTGTAGTCGCATTTTTCTCATCAAAGAGAATGCGTAGCGAACATGTTTCCATTTCTCGAATCTCGATGGTCTGACAACCTTGTTCTCACCACAGATAATTCTTAAACAAGCATCATCTGGCTATCCCATATCATTTTGTTCCCATCAAAGATAATTCTCTAACAAATAAAATTGAGGTAATCACATTATTAAACCGAATTACTGTAAAACACGACGCCGACAAGCAAACGGCGATTATCAGCCAGTCTTTTATAAATAATAAGCGAGTTCCTGCCTCTGCAAATATTCAGTGACATGAAACACAGCAAGCTGAAGACAAGACAATAGGATGATGATAATCTACCAACTAACGGATATGGAACCATTTCAAAATAAAACTGTCTCGTATAAGACGCAACCAAAATGAGTAAATATATATTCCGAAGCAATTACTTAAAATATCAACGATCATTACATCCATTAGAGAGCTACACAGAATTCCCACACTATAGAGCAGGCTTGGGCAAATGGCGGCCCGCGGACCGGATCCGGCCCGCAGTAGACATTTGTCCGGCCCGCGAAGCATTTTATAAATGATTATTAAGAGCGAAAATAGTTTCCCAATATAATTTGGCGCAGAAAAAAATTTTTAGAAAAATAGTAAATAGCAAGGGCTACAACAGACGAAAAAAGACCTTTTTGTTGTGGAAATGAAAGGACCGTTTTTTTTGCTCTCCAAATTTTTAGCCCACGGTCAAATTTTCATCAGCAACGTGGCGCGACGATCAAAAGATTTGCCCGCCCCTGCTATAGTCTTCCAAATGGCTAATTATTCCGCAAGAACCAAACTCTTCTTTCGGAATCAAAATATCACAAAAAAAAATCGCATTTTAATCAGTTTTCTAGAAGCCTGAGAGTCGTTTTAACATCTATACATTTTAATTTGTTCCAAGACATTTGATTCCTTGAAACCAAAACATCTGAAAAGCATCTAGAGTGGCTTAACAATCAAGACTTGTGGATTACAGTTGTAAACCTTTCTATGTCATCGCCCGATTTTTACAAATTTACGTAAATATATACAGATTTTATGCCATAACTGCAGTCCAATTCAACTATCCACTCTTTTTTGTTATGCTTGTATTTGCTCTTCGCATACATTTTCATTTAAAACGAACTCTGCTCTTTCTCTCTCTCATAAAATAATTTTATGAATGAATGTCGCCCACTTATATAGCGAATGTAAAGAATAGTGTTAAAGAAACTCACCTTGCTGGTAAGGTCCCGATGGAATACGCCTTCGGAGTGCAGGTATTCCATGCCGCGCGCGATATCCCTGGCAAGTCGGACCCGCGTCAACTGAGGCAGGTCAACAGACCTGTTCAGGATCAACTGCTCCAGCGAACCACCATTGATGTATTCAGTCAATGCGTGCAACTGGCCCTCGTGCACACAAACACCCATAAATCTGAAATCAAAATTGATTATTATAATTGCATTGTGGAAGTTATAAAATTGTTGCGGGTGAATTTTAACGAAAAAAACATTTAAGATCTGGATATACATATTTATCAAAATTGTCAAAAAAAAATAAAAAATGTTGAACCAAATTTATTCTCAATTTTTTTGCGCGAAATTTTACAACAAATCCAATGAAATCACCGGTCACGATAAACATTGCAAAACACATTAAAGTCAATAAAATATGAAGTACATTATTATTTCGCATAGATACGAATCTTTCACTTTTTTGGAAAGTAGTCTAATAAATAGTATAAAAATAATTATATACAATAACTTTAAATAATTCAAATCTACTTTCGTTAACGAAAGTTTGATATATATCGTAAATAGCATTTTTATCAAACTGCATACAAATCAGACATAATTAATTATAACACATTAACCAAGTACATTATCACCATCTGGTGTTGCGTTTTGTAACATAGGTGTTATACGGGTCTGCATAAAAGGTATCAAAAAAAAGCCTTAACCCAAATATAATAATGTTAATTAATTACAAATTATTCACCATGACAAAAAATCAACTACAACTAATGCAGAACGTAACAAATGACACAATTAAATATACAGTGTACAAAAAATATAATTGTTTCATCATGTTTATCGGTGATGTACATAATAGCTTTTACAGTAAAATAACCGGTAGAAAAAAATGTTTTATGGTAATGGACTTTTAGAAAACGAATTAAGCTCTGCTTTGATGTCGAAATTTTAATAAAATCGTCCATTTTATTAGCACTCAATTGAAGTATCAATTAAAATCTACATCATTATCCATTGGTTGGCTATGCAAACAAAAATGTGTTCCCTTGCCGCGTCTGTTTGTCTGTCTCAACGCGATCAACTCAAAAACTACCGAACAGATTTTCATACGGTTTTCACCAATAGACGGAGTGATTCAAGAGAAAGGTTTATGTGTATAACTCATTAATGTTTTGTGTAAATTGGATGAAATATGATGCTAATTGTTTAAGATGTCGGAAAAAATCAAGCCGACTGGGAGCTTTAATCGAAAACGCTGCCTAATCCCTTTGAGATATAACAATTAGGCAACGTATGGTGGAATTGTTCCTCTTTACAGAAAAGTATGCGATGCTGAGGTTTTCCGACTTATTTCCTTGTTTTAAGTAACAGTTTCATTTTTGTGCTGTCCGATTTCTTCTTTTTTAATAAATACCTAAGTAATTTTTCTTTAATCTTATTTTTGATTTAAATTGTTTATTAAATACATACATTTTTGTGCTGTTCGATTTCTTCTTTTTTTATAAATAATTAAGTAATTTTTTCTTAAATCTTATTTTTTATTTAAATTGTTTATTAAATACATATATTTTTATTACGCTATTAATTTTAATTGCTCAGTTATTTAAAAGTATTTATTTTTAAACTGTTTGTAGTGTAAACAGTAAATTAGTTAATATTTTTATCATAAACAACAATTTAAAAACGAAATAAAAATAAACAATAAAATTTTATTGATATTTCAAATATTTTAAGCGTTCTGGTGCAATTGAAGGTGGGAATCACTGTTTTACAAACAAATGGTATAAAATATGAAAACAAAAAATTCCATATTCCCAAATAACAAATAAAAAAGCATCTACAGCTGTTACAAAACAAATGTTAAGACATATAAAATTACGACATGATGATTTGTTCAAGAGCTCTAATCGCATATGCATTACACAAAAATTGTATAAGTTTGAATTTCTGCTTAATGGAAAACACTTAATTTGCATAACAACACAATTTCTTTTTGAATAATACAAGAATGTTTTTCTTAACCACGCATTCCTCGAGGCAACAGCAATATCAGCGGTTACAAGGCAAAGTGACTTTCGTCAGATTTTTGGGCAAAAAACAGATGTGTTCTAGGGTGCAGTTCTCTGACGGTTCGGAACTAGTTCTATCAGTCCTTAAGCGTTTCTTTCCACTATTCCGGAACGTAAGATTGCGTGTTTGCTGGTCAGATTCTCGGATTCCCTGAACTGTTAGAACCGAGCGTCTGTTGCTTTAAAAAAAATTCCAGCCAATTGGGCGACGGAACCATTCCAACTTCAAAAATGTTGACATTTGATTATAATAAAGAAAATAACATTTTTGATATCGCGTGAGGTGACGCGGGTAATGGCTAGTATTCAATATGATATTTGCTATTCATTGCCATGGTTACCTACATAATATGTTCTACGTCAAACATTAATCAAAGCATGCCGAACTAGTTTATTTCTGACAGATCCATAAAGCAAAAGAGCGGCTGATTTTTTTTATTTTCAAAATATTTCAGAACCCATAAAGTTTTGAAAAAAAATTTTTTAACAAAACTTTCTTGAAATAATAAATAGAATAATAAGCCGTTATGAAAAGTATACCAATATTATATAAAAAAAACACCGTTATAGCATATATCTCTTCTGTACATGCGCCGATTTTCCCCAAAAACAATAGGGCTCATCATATTTGCATACCAAACATCCTCCCAAAATTTGGTTTCAATCCGCTCATCCGTTTGACCTGTATCGTATTCACAGACTAACAGACAAGCAGACGCAGAGTTTTTCCAAAACTATGTTTTTTGGATTCGGGGGACCTCAAAACGGAAAGATATTGTAAAATTTTTGAAAAGTGGTTTTTGACCTAAACTATAGTACCATTTCCCACTTGTGGGTTGGAATGGTAAAAAATAAAAATTGGAATGAAAAAATTAAACATAAGTGATTTAGTCTTGCAACCACAAGCATTCATATTATTTTCTTTCCAGCAATTTTGTTTTGGAATTTGAATAAATATTCGTGAATACAACATTTACACAGTTGATAAAAAAATTCAATACGATATCAAACATTAACGTGGTTTATGTACTTATCATAAATAATTTCTACACATATCTGAAATGTTTTTGCTTTGCGAAAACACATATTTACAAGGTTGATTAGATTTATTATTGTAGATTATAAGCGCTCGTCAACTCAGGTCATTGACACCTAATACAAGGTTGAAAGACGCTTATCTAAACCACACGATTTAAAAAATTGTGACACACGGCATCCCAAAAAAACTTGCTCACCAAAAATAACAATACTTGATTGTTAACTAGTTTTTATTTGTGGCTTCCGTAAGATCGGTCCAGTTGCAGTTCCAGAAAGACAAAAAATCTGGAATAGCTTTCTTCAAAATACCCGAATGCTAAGAAAACAGACGTCCCGTTCGAATTTTATGTAACCCGCAACTTCGTCTGCGTGGAATTTACGTTTGTTCAATTCGCAGAGTTTACGAAATGACTTCCCTATTTTTATAGCCTAAGTTACTCCTTATAACATCAGCTATCTTCCAGTGAAAGTTCCGTCAAAATCGGTCTAGTTGTTTCGCAGATTAGCCGGAACAAACAGACAGACAGACAAAAACTTCAGTCTACAAATGCGGACGAAGCCGGACCAGATCGCTTGCCTTCAATAGAACAAACATCTAAAAACCGATTTTCAATTCATCACTACGCCACAAAATGTATTGAAGTGTTTAAATGCAGATATTAGGTTCGTTCCAAGCAGCCGTGAACGGTAATAAAACCGTACACAGTCTTGTCACTGCGCAGGACTAATTTGCGCACTAGCTTAAAAATCGATACTGCGCAAGACAGTCTTGCGCAGTAACAAGACTGTGTACGGTTTTATTACCGTTCGCGGCTGCTTGGAACGAACTTATGAATACCTAATTTAAATCATATTATAGAGCCGCGTTTAATATTCCCGAAATATACCACCGAAACCGTAGTTGACCTAGCATCTATACAGAGATTGTTATTTCCCGGCGGTGTCGTAACCTACCAACGTAAATTAAGGGTATAGGCAAGTATTCCGACATCGTTGTACGGCACGCGCATGCTCTGTGCGTATTAAGTGCACTCGACTCATGTTTTGTCAACTGGAAAAAAAAATGATGGTGTATGTTTCACTAAATGCAATTACAAATATAAAAATTTGTGTATCATATATATTAACACGCTAAGGTTTAAGATGTTTGCCTCCCTTTTTAGAAAAAACCACACAATTTCTCCGCATAAATTATATATCATTTTACAGACAATTGCTTGCTCTACTGACATCGACAACTGAAAAATTTATTATTCTTATTGTTTTTGTAAATTAATTAAATTAATTTATCTCTGAACAAAGTCTGCCATCTGACGGCGTAACGTTAACACTTCGATCTGTCATCTGACCTTTATATTGTAAATACTGCATACTGCCATCAGACGGGCAACGCAGAACAACGATTTCAAGTCCCGACATAGAATCCCGGTTTAAGATAGCGCGGTACCATAATGTATAGCGGCCGTAATATAACGGTGAATGACGTAACGCAAAAAACGTCAGCATAGAGCTTTTCTACATACAGATAATGCCGCCGCTACCGAGAAGACCACATCGTTTTTTGTTGCGTCTTATAATGGCCGTTATCTTAGGATGCCATGAGACTTTAGCAGTTAACTTTTTTTTTTAAACGAGCCGTAAAAATCGAGCGCTTAAAAAATAAAATCAACGTCACAAAGTTTGCCTTTCGTAGTTATAAAGGTAAACAAAAAAAGTCGGCATGTCGCATGTACGCCCTTAATAAGTAACACATAACTTATTAACTGTTTAACTGACAGCCTTCAGTCGCGTGCGATGATTAATTAATAAACAGACATCATTAATGTGTCAGCGCTTATTACTCATTTATAATGGCAGAGCTCTGAAAGATCGTCTCTCGTCATTTACGGAGTACTCATCATCATTGTCATATTCCATTTACTCCATCTCTGTGAGAATACTGAAATCTCATTCGACGGGTCTTTTCAATTAAAATATTCTGTAAGTCAACATTTTTTTGAGATCACCGAGAGAGAGAGATTGTAAATTATAGACAATTAACAACTGGAGCCATCAGCGTCTTTGTGTGTATTAGAGAATCTGCCAGACAGCATACCCAAACCAACTGGTACGATTTCGGGTTGCTGAGAGCGCTGATTCCCAAAAAACATTGGAATGCAAACTGGATTTAAATGTTTCCCTTAGGGTTATCTGGATTCAGTTATTTATACTACAAACTAATCATCTTGGAAATTAGAAGTTTATAATACTAAAGATAGAATGTTGTCCTGATTTGTGTACAATTGAACGGTAGGCTTAATAATGGTTAAATCTTAAATTTGACGTGACATTTAAATGTTTTCTTTGCTCGACGGGCAGAGAGCGTCAACTTTCGTCCCGCTGCGCTAAACGAAGTTGCCTCTTCCTGCCTACGTCGAGCAAAAAAATAGTATACACACCACGGGAAGTAAAGTAAGAAAGCCTAAGATTACATCTTTGTTGACCTCGGCTTCGCCTCGGCCAACAATTATATGTGATCTTAGACATTTCTTACTTTACTTCCCTAGATGTGTAATATACTATTAAATTTCATAGAGAATTTTTAATCAAATATCACATATCGTTGACTATAATTATAGTTAAACGAAATTTTCAATTCCGAACACCCCTGCTTTATTAGTTATCTAATTTTTCCCCGACTAGCGAAGAATTAGAGAAAACTTTTGTTACTGCCTTCCTGTAGCATAAAATATTGAACCAATTTCGACGAAACTTTCATTCATTCATAAGGGACACTAGTTATATGGACATTTTGGAAAAAAAAATTGCGGGTGTGTATCTCTTTTTTTTTCCTTTTAATAGCTTTTGGTTGTCGAAAATTGACAATATAAACAACATCAACTTACATGTGTAAATTTCTGCCCGCAGAACGTGTTTTGTTTTGCTAAACAAAAGCATATAGCGTCAATGTTGACCTAACAAAAGACATTAACGAGGGCTCAGAATCAGCTAGTCAACAGAGTGAAAAAAAATTTCATGTCGAGAATAAGAATGTGATAAACAAGGGTGAATATGATGAAACAACTGAAGGGGATTATTTCGCTTGGCAACTATAAAAAGAAAAGAGGAAATTATATAAAATGATCTGCTTACTCCGAAAGTAGATGATAGATAGATAGATAGATCAAAATTTATTCATTAAATACCAAAAAATTGGCGTAGAATAAGTCATACATATACAAAAAATACATAGAAATTAAATAATGCTAATATCGTAGTAGTCTTTAGTTGTGTAAGGACATTTAATTACCAAGATGTTTTTGAGTTCACTTCTAAATTTTTTTGCTGACAAATTTTTTAGTCTCAAATTTTTTTGTTTCATGTTTTCTTGAAAAAATGTTGTTTTTTTTTTTTGTTAAGCAGCAGTGGCAAAGGAACATTGAAGAAAAAAATAAGAGTGAATGAAGTGTGAAAAAATTTATTGGACAAGGATGGGGAAAACATTTCTACACTCTAAGGTACCCCGCACACGGATCGACTGTTTTGCAATTTGAGTTTCAAACCGGTTCACGATGCAATAGTACGTCGGGGAATGAGAAGTCGCACATGGGTCGACAGAAACACGACCGATTTGAAATAAGTTTCACACTGGTCGTGTGCGATCGTGATTGCAGGTCGAGAAACAATTTCAGTTGCATGTTGTTGCGAGATTTTTCTTCTGTAAGGTAGAAGCAACCGTCTCTACCAATTCAAATTCAGTTGCGCTCATGTGCGGAAAAAGAACCTCAATCGATTGCAAACCGATTATACAATAGTCGCCTTCGGGTTGCGAAACACATAAGACAGATGTATCAATTCGAAAATGCGCAGGATTACGCCTCTCAACAAATAAATAAACAGGTGTTTCGTGCTTTTTCAAAAACAACCCCTTCAGAGGGTGAAAATACTTAAATAGTCTAAAAATCAACATGGTTGTCATTTTCAAGGTTTGTCGGAACGTTTGTCACTTGAATGTCATCAATTTTGAAATTTATTAGGGGAGGTCTACGTCGAGAAAGGAATGACTATGCCAAATAATGGGAATGCATCCGTGTCTCGTTTCAATCGCGTGCGAAGCCGCGGGTAACGGCTAGTTATCAATAAAAATATTAGTTATAATATAAAACTCGAATCGTAGAACAACGGTCTATTAATAATGTTCTAACTTTACTTTTAAAAACGTCTAGACTCTTTATATCTGTATAGTGATGAAGGATTCGCCATCCTTACTTTGCTTTCAAACTCCGAAAAGGCGACCTCATTACTTCTGTATAACAAAACGTCAAATATAAATGTACGTCGTTTGTGTATTTGAATTTCCAACTATACACTACAAAAGAACACAACAATTTCAACCAAACACCGTTTATCTGCAGAGATATACAAATGATCCAATATGGACATAAGTATTATTGACAGACGATCATGACCGATATCTGGACAGCCAAATATAGACAAAATGGAAAGTGTAAGTGCGCGGACTTATTTGTAAATGAATAATGGACAGTTTGAGTTAACGACCATCGTTATTAATAAATAACACTTGCACATAATTACGTACGGGGATCTCAACGCGGTTTCATTCTGTTATTACGGAAACTATATTGTTGCCAAATTGAAGCATTTCTGCAGCGACGAGAATTACAAAAACAAATTCGTAATTAAAATTCAAAAGTAAGCTCTATATAATTTTTTGCCCTCTTAAAAAATTGTACTGAAGATCGAAATGATTTACAAAAAATTTACATTTTGTATGATTTAATAGTGTGAACCATCATGTGATTGTAAGACATCACGGAAAAAAATTTTTTTTTTCAAAACTATACCTATATTCCATGAGAAAATTAATACATATTTTTATGATCTCTTTAACATGATTATATCTGAAATTACTGACAAATTCATTAATACAGATTTTTTTTTAATTATTTATATTTATATCTATATAAAATTATTTAAAAATTATTTAAATTATATTAATATTTCTGACCTATCACTAATCTCTTTATTTTCAAACTTTCACATTTTTGTCACAATTTTTTCTATATATTTAACCAATTTGAACGGAAACGATTACACGTTTTCCACTACATTGTCCAAAATTAAATTCATTATAACTTTTTATTCATCTAAACTGAAAACATTTTTAAGAACTTCAGAATTTATAGAAACAAAATAGCCAGGGACTGAAATTATTCGATTTAGACCATTTTCGAAATACCACCATACAATCCTTAAACTAAAGCAAGAAAATTACACTATTCAATCCGAGCGAAACCTTATCTTATGAAATATTGGATTCGTGGCGCAGTACAATAATTTTTAAAAGAAAAATAGAGTCCAAAAAAAAAAAACACTTGCATGATTCACCTCAAGGAGTCTTATCATCTGTAATATTGAATTACGTTGTTCAGATAAACTTTACACGTAGGTACAGTTCGTTTTTATTTTCTTAGAAGTGAACGTGACAATCAAGACAAACAGAAAGTGTCAAATTTTATACAGACAAGCAATAGTTCTGAACAGAACAAGAGATCATGGTCCGGTTTAATGGGTAAGCTCGAGAGTTGTGTAGCCAACATTCTCGTATTGATGGCTCTGCTAAGGCTGACATCGACGGCGCCAGTTGATATTGACAGTGTAACATTATACATCCATGCCTCTGTATAGATTATTGCAGATAATGTATCGATTATGCAAGATTACACACATAATACTATGTGTACACTAGCTCGCAAAAGTATCAAGCAACTAAAAATTCAAACGCCTACTTCTACCAAACTGTTGGAGAACCGACGTATTTCCCAGCTCACCAGTTCTAGATCATTAAATCCAATCAACATTTCCAAATTTCTCAAAAGCGATTGACTTTAGGAGAAATATTGTAGTTACAAAAAAAAAACAGTGAAGTATGAAGTCGTTTGTTAGGCTATCACGCAAAAATCGTCAGACCATAACCCTCACGACGCGTTGCTTTAAAATGGTACCAAATGATGGACTGACAGCTAAGGAATATCTTTTAAATGAATATAGAAATTTTCCTTAAAGAAAGGAAAAAACGTTTGGACGGTTCATACTGGTTCCTGCTGCACCCACCATGATTCATGCGCAGATGGATCCTACACCATTATTCCTTCGTCTTGTAAATTTTAGTTTGCATTATTCATATGATTCACTTTATTTACACCTTGTGAATAGTGATGTGTCCACGTGACTTCGCTCACTAAAAAGAGTCGCTCAGAGCGAGTCGTTCAAAGGAGCGACGCTAAACAGTACGTACTAGATAAGAGTGCAGACTGCAGAGGTGTGAACTGTCATCATACATGCTCAGGAGTTACGTAGCATTGCACAGCACAATACACACACTCAGCTCTGAGCTCATTTTAATATGATTCTGATCTTATATTATTCGCATTTCGGATAAACTTTAAAGTATAATAAAAGCTTAACAATAATAATATTTATTGTTACTATATTATATCTTTGTCAACGACGTCAATGTGAATGGTTTAAGTCACTGGAAGCTTAGTACTATTACACTTACAGTGTGTCATTCAACATTAAATGACTCAGCAAAGATATCTCCGCACTTGCAAAATTCACTAGTGCCTCTGTGGCCTGTGCTGTGTGCGCTCTGAAAATGTGCGAATACAACAGTACAGAATAGCTCAGCACAGAGCAATAGCGCTCGAAGTGAGTCATTCACAAAAAAAGAGCGACTTGCTCCGTTCCGAAAAGGGATTCGTTCATTATGAACGATTCGCTCAGGAGTGACACATCACTACCTGTGAATGAGTAAACCAAATCAATTTTAATGTCACAACTTTTTTGATCACGATAATGCTGATAAACATCTTTACTTGGCGTCCTCCCCCTTGGCACTGTAAACTATTTTCAACTCGCTGTCATAAAAATTCAATTTTAAAAGGGTTGCCCAGTTAAGGCGCCAACAAATGTCTTCTTGTACGGCTACTAATGACAATGCCATATGTTACTCATCTCTTTATTTTATACCGGGTGGTTTCGCAAGGCCGGCTACTAATTAATTTTATTAAAATACTTGTAAAACGTTCAAAGTTCTTGAATGGTATACGAAATGTTATTGTACGATAGTGTATAACTCAATCTTTTGCAGAAATGCCGCCATTAACTCTTCGTCATAATGCATGTATTTATAAAGCAATAAAATTATGACAGCAGAAACAAGGTCACCGGTGAGTAATGGAACTTTACCCCACTGTGGGAAATAATCTTGTCAACCGAATTTATGACATCAATTAATTATTCATTTTTTTTAAATTCTGGACAGTATCAATGTTGCGCCAACAAATTAATCACTAATTGCAATATCAATTAGCTGTCGAATATTTTATCTCCTAATGTAATCAGTTTATAACTATCATTGATGCGTATTAAAATTCGACTGGGCAGCTAGTTCCCTTTGGTTCGTAGGTAATCCCTCCGAAGGACAAAACAATTCTCCTGTTACATTCAAGCGACCATTGAAGTGAAGAAAGTCTTATCGTTTAGAAAAAAAATCAAATCTGTCTGTCCGTAAGTACAGAGGTCTAGGTGACACACCGTTCGACGAATTAAAATCAAATTTTAAACTAAATTTTTTTAGGAGATTCTTATTTCCTGTCTACTCTGCTAAATAAGGGTATTTTACGAAAATAGATAATTGTCATTATAATGCGTTTAACGTCCGTTTCTTATGTCATAACAGACTATTTTCCATCTATCACACTTCCCGTTATTTTCTACAATTTTTCAACTTCAACTAATTAATGAAAGAAGGAATTTTAGGACATTAGAATAAGGTAGACAAGTTTTGAGCGAGCATAGGAGTTTGACAGGTAATCGGCCATGGCCCTGAATAAGCGAACTATTTCTCGATATTTATCCGGAATTATTGAGAGAAACCATGGAAAACCTCAACAAGATGACTGGTACAGGAATCATCGTTTCTCGGCGAAAGCCAGCCACATCTAGAAAATAGCTCCACGACTCAAACCCTGAACCAGAAGGGAAAACAATGATGAATCGAATCGTGTCCAATGTTGCCAGACGTCCCGATTTTTTAGCTACAATTGCGTAGGACAGATAATTTTTAATTTGTCCCGATGTTTGTGCCTAACTTCAATTTTTTTCTGTTTCATTTCCGAAAATCTCATCATTGACTACGGTCGTTCCAGTGTGCTGTTTGAGGTCTATTGTTGAAGTGGTTAGAGGGCTAACAATTTGATTGTACATATTCTCATTATAATTCAAAAGTATACATATAATATATGCTACGGTCTATACCCGAATTCAGTCAATGACAGAAATAAATGCGCAAAACTAGTTTTGACCAACGAATATTTACCAAACCCTAAATCTTACATTTAAACGGGTATTGAATGTTATAAAATGAGCAAAACTAGTCTTGCGCATTTTCAGTTGGCCAGAACTAGTTCTGTCCATTTCTGAAAGGACAATACTAGTATGGCATCGGAATCTTCTTTGCGTTTTTTAATTAACTTGTCCACATCAATGACACTTATTATATCAAAGCGGTTTATTCTTCTGTATTGTTTAGCAGACAGAGGTTTTAATTCAGCTTTCAACAAATTTGCTTTCTTAACCTCACTTAGTGTAGTAAGATAATTATGTTTCGTCATAAAAATATGTTTCAGAAGCCTCCAATAGGCGACTAGTTGAGACTCGAATTTATCTTGCATTTATACTTAATTATTACACTGAATATACCACAATTATATTAATAATAACATTCAGGAGAACAAGATAGGTACATAAACAAGAACATAACCCTACTTTTATTCGGGTTCGGACGTTGATTGAATGAAACAAGCAGAACTAGTGCTGTCCGTTCAAAAATAGACAGAACTAGTTTAGACCAATTGAAAATGCGCAAAACTAATTTTGCTCATTTTATAGCACTCAATACCCGTTCGTTGGTTAAAACTAGTTTTGCGCATTTATTTAGGTCATTGACCGAATTCGGGTATAGACACAAATCCATCTCATTTACATCCTTTACCGTAACTCGAAGACGAATTTAGAACTCCCGACAATGGCCGGTTATTACGGCATGGAGCCACAGACGTAACACGGTGGCTTTCACAATGCAGCACCGAGCAGTGCAGCGTGTGTTAATATGCAACTACATACTTATTAAATATTGCTGCACTCGTCTTCTTATTATCTCTATTCAAATCTGAAAGCATTACTAATTTAAACAAATGAATGTGGTGCCGAGATTGTATCATCCATATCAGGGGTTTCTAAACGGAACAAAAAATAGTTAATTAGAATTGAATTAAAAAAATTTAAAAAAACGGCCAAATGCGGATCGTGCTCGCGCACCGAGAGTTCCATACAAACTTGTGGGTATGTACATAGTTCGTCCATCACAGTAATCGAGTCTCGAAGATTTTTCCCGCTTTGCCGTTGGAAAACTTGTACCCATAACATCGACATAGGTCGTGGTCAGTTTACCAACAAGTGTATAATTGCAATAAGATGGATTACCCGAACTATACTGTATACCGTGGCTATATCTAATAGCCTAGCAAACGTACCGTGCTGTATGCGAGAGTTCTCATAATTGTATTTTAATAAATGTTCGAGTATATACTGCTGTATAAACGCACCGTTGGCGGACGCTTGTTTTGCATTTGAAACACGTTGTTGCGGTTTGTGTATGTACAGTATAGAATGTATTGTGTATAAAAACATTTGGTTTTTCATTATTTGATGTTATAGCGGCAATAGAAATACACACTCTAACCCTAAAAATGAGCGAGTCTTACAGTATAGTCGCCAAATAATCTCTAGCATTATTTATTAATACTTACTTTACCCAACTAACTTTCAGAAATTAATTCGTATAATTTCACACTACATTTATAAAAGCAGGGTGGCCAGCTGTATCTTCTTTTTCCTTCTCCCATTTCTCTCTCTCTAATACGCTGCGGCACATGCGCCAACTGTAGGCCGCACCAAAGAATCATATTATGTGCACAAAAGAAAATAAATAATATTTTTTTAAATTAATCGCGGATACAATATGGGACCCCTTTACTGAATACGAATACGTGATATCGGTTGAGGACCGCCGACTTAACATTAAGAATTTCAAATCATCAACCAAAAAGCGGTTAATTATTTTTTATGCACATTAGAATCGGAATTTATGGCACAAAAATAGAACTGTTTTTGTAAATGCATATACGAAAGATTCTTTCCTATAATTATTTTTTAATAACATTTAGTCAGCCTCATTAAAAAACAATATTTATTAATTTCAATTAAACACTTAATCAACCGAGACAAATAGTAGCATGTATGATTTTTTTTTTCTTTATTTCATCATTTTAAAAGTGGCGATGAATTCGATGTTATTGCACATGAAATGTTAGATTTTAACAATTTTTATTCCATGTGTTAAAATACTTATAATAGAACACTATCATTTTTGTGATTGTTTATCAAAAGATAAGTAGGTAAGTACTTAGTTTAATTCAATGGGAGCGTCGAAATTGCTTTTATAAATTTCCTATTTTATTTATATTAAATATTTCTAAACTTTTTCTTTCTACTAAGCTTTAAACAAATGTGATTTTTTATAATTGAATTTTAGTAACACATACCAATTCACGCTATTTAGATTTTAGGCAAATATTTCATAAAATCTTTTCAAAAAGCAACGCGTGCAATTAAAATCTAAATATTTTTGAAAATTTTAGCTAACAAAATTGGGAGATCTGGCTACGCTGTACAAAATTCTAAAAGTCCATTTGACTAGATTCTAACACGACTCCAAAAACGGTTAAAGTACACACAGCTCTTAAAAATTAAACTTTCCATTTTGTTAAAAAATAAATACGAGAAATCAATAAATATTCACTTTGCGCTTTTATTTTTTACATATTATATTCCTTCACAGTTGATTCAGCTGTACTTTTAGTAATTTTTTTAGTGTATTTGCTATAGATGGCATATACACTATTGACGTCGGTCGGATGGCGGAACTTTCTCGACTTTTTATGGACAATTTGGCTTCATTTTTAGACTTTCGATTTAAACGAAATTTGTTCATGTTAAAATACAGCACCAGACAAAGCCTGTATTTAAAATAGACCCGATCGGGCCATTTTAAGGTTGGTTTTTGGAGGTTGAATAACGTTTTCTAAAAATACCGAAAAAATTCTCTAAATCGTTTAAAAATTGGAATTTAACCCATTAGTAAAAATTTAAAAAAAAAAATAAAATCGATGGATTTACTTACTGAAGTATTTAATTTGACGCACATGATTGATAATAATATTGAAATTAAGAAGAAAAAAAAACATTATTTTATGGAATATACAGTGAGTTTTAAGTTGATGCTTTTTTTACAGCGTGTAAAAATCAAATAGACGAGCAAATATTTCAAATAGTTTTTTTATCAAAACTCAAAAATAAGACAGAAACAGCATTTCGAAGTTTAAATAAATTTTATTAAATTTTCTTTAATTTTGAGGTCGGTCCTGGGGTTATATTATGTCACTATGGAAATAAGTTGTTATTATCAAGTATGTTGGTGCTTATTTGAAACTGACATGTGTATATTGTTCTGTTTTTGAGAGATAATAACAACTTATTTCCATAGTGACATAATATAACCCCAGGACCGACCTCAGAATTAAAGAAAATTTAATAAAATTTGTTTAAACTTCGAAAGGCTGACCTCTCTTATTTTTGAGTTTTGATAAAAAAACTATTTGAAATATTTGCTCGTCTATTTGATTTTTACACGCTGTAAAAAAAAGCATCAACTTAAAACTCACCTGTATTAAGGTGTTAAATTTTTCACACCGCCGTAACTATAAGGCCTGACAACCGGGGACGTAATCACCAATGCGTTTATGAATTTTATTTGATAATATCAACTAACAATATTTTGAGAATGCGAAATCAGAATCTTGCCAATGGGCGTCGATGATTTCAGTTTGTATATGAAGTCAGACTGCCTGCATTAGCAAATACTACACTATATTGTCGCCAGGGTTTGGCACTGCGACCCGAGTTTTTTTTTTTATTTTTCTCTTGACAACAAAGTCTACTCTATCAATATTATTATTTATTTGCACATATGGTTACAGATTAGTCATCCCGTTCGGAACATACGCTCACCGTCTCAGGACACATATCAAGTAAACACATTCGCAATAAACGATCGGAACAGCCTTGTTTGCCTATATCCAGTCTGCAATACACCTCTATCTGATGGTTAACTGGGTCGCAAACATATGCTCATATTTAGCCAAAACTGGTTTGCACAAACAATTTATACCATTTATATAAATGCCATTATTATTATTAATCATGTTGCTTATTTATGCTGATTTTTAAGTGCAACAAAACGACCACGAAATTGATGATGATTTGATAGAAACGTAAAAACGTTATGAGTGATGCGCTCATAACAAAATGATGAACTACGTGGGCCATGAACTACCTATCCGAAAATGATCATTTCAAGATTTTTTAGCTGTTTTATATTTCACTGATTAATGCTCTGGGTTGCACAAAACATTGTCAATTTGATTTGACAATGATGTCTTCAGCATAAAGTAGTGTTGATCCAATAGAATGTTACGATGAAGGAAGGTTTCGGTTGAAGATCATAAATAAGCTTTACCCATGTTACGCTAAATAAAATAAATTTTTCGAAACGTTGGCCACTAACGTAACATTGGTAAAGCTTATTTATGATCCTCAACCAAAACCTTCCTTCAACGTAATGTTGACAATGATCTTAAATTGTGATCATATAATTACAGTTTCCATACATCAAGAGCAGTCTAATGTCGCCTGTCATCTAGTTCTAGAGTATTAAATACTCACACAAAAACAAACGATTGTTCTTCATAGAAAAAGATCGCCTTTCAAGAAAAACGTTGTTTCGAAATGGAAACTGTACAAAAAACGATGTATACACAGTTTAAGAAAAACATTGTTTCAATCGATCAATTATTTTTCGAGCAGGATCGATTAAAAACTCTACAATGCCTGTCATATGGACAAATATGTATGTTCACAATCTAAGATCATTGTAAAATCAAATTTTTTGATTGACAATCCTTTCTGCAACCCAACATTAAACTTGGCTTTCGAAAAAAATCAACATTAAATTTTAATTTCCTGATTCTTCAGCATTTTTATAATGATACTACCAATTTGTTAAGTGTTCAACATACGGGATACGTATTGAAAACCGGAGCCCCGCAGTCCAGTAAGTGGCCACATTAGTTTTACTAATTTTATGTACCTACCTATCATTTTTGAAACTGAATCATTATTACACATTATATTAATATTCGATTCAAAATTAAATTTATTTTCGGTTAATTAAAGTTTCACTTTCTGTTATTTTAATATGAACATAATGTAATATTTTATAACTTTTAATTAAATGTTATACGGCTAATAGATATTACAAGTGTTAAAAAAACGTAATTACGCTGCAAATTAGGCATAATGATAAACAATTAAATCAGTTGTCAAGTACAGTAAAATATCTATTTCGTTATTGTACCGTTTTAAAAATTAAATTACTCAATAAGTTAGTTTCATTTGTGTTAAAATTTCGCATATTTTCAATTTACGAAAAAATATAGGTTACCAAATTTATTAAAATATAAAATATTAGCGTATATAGTTAAAAAACTATAAAAACACACTTTTATAGCAATGTGAATATAATGATTTTGTTCAACAGCGATAGGATGTATTTTAATTAGATATAATTTAATTATCTCATGAAAAACCACGCCTACGGAGTAGGCGACGCAACGTACAGCTCTGTACGGCTTGTTAGCACTTATATATTATAAATTATTTATATGTTTATAAATATTTATATAAATTATTGTTTTGTCATGGATTCTTAATACGTGTGCAAAATTTCAAATTACTCAGTTGGTGATAGAGCTAGGGACTTGGCTGGATTGTCCAGCAATTTTACACGTTGTCCAGTGTCCCGGTTTTAGGCAAAATGTCTAGCTAAAAATAAAAAACATGCACTGCCAGAGCTAATACTTCGATAAAACTTTGGAGAAAACTGTACTAATTTTAAATCTTTTCTAAATACAGAGAAAGGTTCTAAAATGATAAAGGCGGCTAAGGGAAACTATATATACTAAATATATGTGGCAAAAAAGTGACTTGATAGGTACCATTGACTGTTAGATTAAGCTACCTCTGTTTTTGTACCTATTTCAGCTATTCAGCTCAATAGTTCATATTTTCGTTTTTCTTATAACAATAATACCTAAGTAAGTACATATTAGTTAATTATATGCCGTGTTTCGGTTGATTAATGCAGATTTTTATTTTGTCCAGCCTAAAATCCTTTGGTCCAGATATTTTAGAATATTGTCCAGAAATTTTGATTTCCCAATCTGGCAACCCTATAGATAGAGCTGTAACAAACCGTATGTATTCGTTACTGAGTAACGGGTACATCGTCTGACTCGAAGTAACGAATCGTTAATTACAAATTCATTTCGTTACTCACATCTGTCGTATCCATAACCGCATATCAAACGAGTTGAACAGACATGGAGTCAGTTCGACTCGTTTGATGCGATTATACGTTATACGAATGAAGTCATACCGTATCACGTATGCGACGTGCCTCGATGCGATGGTACATGCTTGATATAGTTAGTACACGATTGTATGTCGTATGAAAAGTAACGAGTAACGTAACGATACGAAAGTAACGCGTACTGGTTCTTTAAGTAACGAATACATACGGGTACACAATTTCTCGTTACTTTTACAGCTCTAGTGGGTGAAAATTAATTCGAAAGATTCCATATAAAGATACATACATAGATACGTACATACAGTGAAGTTAATAAAAGCGTGTTAAAAATATATTTATTTAAAACTTAATAAATGGCAACGCCGCATGGATCAAATCTAAATCACAACTGTAGACTTACGAGGAAAAAAAGTACAATATGCCACTCCTCAATTTAAAAAATTACATTGACTGGTTTCAACAGCAAAAAATCACAAAATTAAAATGCAGTCTAATCTAATCAAGGGCTTCAGCCGTATATATTCAATGAATCAAACTGTGCGTCAACCGGGTGGCGTAAGCCACTCGGCTATACTCTTGATAATCAATAATCATAGAAGATAACGAAATATTACATCCGGGACTGTTTTAACAATTCATACACACGCATCTATTTAGAAACAAATACGGCGTTTCCTTGCGGCTTCGCTCGCGTGAGTATCAATTCTGTCGGTAGATTTTTTAATGTACGATATTTGATAGGTCGCTGTCAGTTTACCAACTTATTATTATAATTGCAATGATGGACTGACTACCCGAACTGTACAGTATGCCGTCACTATATCTGATAGCCTAGCAGTCGTACCGTGCTGTATGCGAGAGTTCTCATAATTGTATTTTAATAAATATTCGAGTATACCGCTGTATAAACGCACCGTTAGCGGACGCTTGTTTTGTATTACAACTGTTAATGAGTACGTGCGTAGCACGTTGTTGCGGCTCGTGTATGTATACTGTATAGTATAGAACAGGCCGGATCCGGCCCGCAGCGCAATTTTATCCGGCCCGCGAAGCATTTTAGAAAACTTTAGAAAAATAGTAGCGGAAATAGAATGCGGGGACTTTCTTTTTTGCTCTCCACATGCGGAAATAGAATATGAGGACCTTTTTTTTTTTTGCTCTCCAAATGCGGAAATAGAATGTGAGGATCTTTTTTTCTGCAAATTTTTGGCCCGCGGTCAAATTTTCATCAGCTATGTGGCACGCCGATCAAAAGATTTGTCCGCCTCTGGTATAGAATGTATTGTGTACAAAAACAATTGGTTTTTAATTTTTGTTGTTACAGCGATAATAGACATACATGCTCTGTGAAAATTTCAAGTCTCTACCTATTACTGTTCATGACCCTAACAGACAGACGGACGGACGGACAGCGGATGCTTAGTACTAGAGTCCAGACTCCTGTAGGGCATCCTTCGTGTACCGAACTCTAAAAAAGTATCTAATCACAAAACACTTACACGTTTCGCTAACCTTGTTAGCATCATCAGGAGATGCTTAAAAATTATAAAGTAGTTTTTAGTTTTAATAATTTCCCGTTGATGCTAATACAGTTAATAAAAACGTGAGGACTGAAAACATGGCAGTATTTTCTGGTTATTATATTATATCTAAGATTTAATGTCTTCACACCAAAGATGTTCAATTCCTTGTCAATAAAATTGATTTACACTTGCCTATCGAATAAAATATTCCACCTTGCTGAAGATATCTTTTAATTTTTTCGTTTTCACTTTTTGCCAAGGAATAAAATAATTTTCCGCAAAAAGTATAATAACAAAACCAAAGGCCGTGTGACTATTCTGGCGTGATAATTCTATATCTGATATTAATAAAATGATTGCACAAAAACGTTAATAAATAAAAAACCAATGTTTACTAAAGCGTGCAAAAAAGTTGCGGAAAAAAATCAAGGTTCTTATTCCCCGTTGCAAATAACATCTTATAAGGCTAAAAACAAACCTGTGTTACTCTATTTACATGACAATAGAAAATACACGGTTATTATTATGTTATGCAAACATTTGAGTATCATCCGCACTATGACGTCAATATTATAAAATATAATTAGTTATTATTCTTACTATTTTTATTAGTACCTACCTAAAAAGTAATAAACGTAAATACTCGTATAAACGCTTTACTTTAAGTGAACCACAGACGTTTCCAAATTATTAGACTAATGTTGGATTGAAGAAAGTATTGTTAGAAGATTTGACAATAACTAGATTGAGACCACACATATTTCTCCATTAAAAAAGCTTTTTAGAGTTTTAAGGATGTATATAACATTTTTGAATTCAAAGATTTTTGTCTAAATTTAAAATATGTTATAGAATTAGACCTCCTGCATCGATTAAAACCAAAAAATAGATACCTTACCGACCTTTTTTATGAAAAAATTCATTTTAAAATCATCATTCACTCCATGTTATTTTTACCGGAAGTGTTAAAAATTTTGAGAAGATTAAAACATTTATCATTTTATTTCAAAGATTTATGACTCAAAAACTTATTATCGGTTTCTTTGTACAATTTGCGATTTTTCAAGCCCAAAAAAACGTGGGATTACCGGCAATTCCACGGAAATATTTTATTTTGAAAGTGATGAAATCAATTCTCCGAATCTTAATCTTAATTAATGGCGGATGTAATGAGACAATGGGGCAACGTCGCGTTTCTGCATGTCGATAATAAAGATCGCATTTATGAAATGTCATATCACGTGAACCAACTGTCAATTATTCTGGACCTGTCATTTTTGAGATTTATGTGCATTTAGAACACAAAATGCGTTTATATGTCAGATAAACGCTGTAATGTAACAAAAGTATGTAAAAGATTTGAGATATTTATTTTTGTTTGGAAAAATAAAATGTTCGTACAGATTATCTGCAATTAATTTGAAAAAACTTTGCTTTAACAAAAATCTGCCAAAAGTAAACTTTAATTACTGACTTTATGTGTCCGTTTATTACTTTGTGTAATGATAATTGATTTTTTAATCACCACTTTGATTGCTTGATAATAATTCATAATAAATAAATACTTTCTTTGAATTTTGATTTGACATTTTTATTTATTATTATTTTTATAGTATCCATAGCTTCAAATTTTTGAGGTCAGAAATTCTATCTCAGAAGTGTCAGAAGACCACGTGGACAGCCGTGTTGCCTGACGGTTTTTGACGAAAGTCACAGTAGTCAAATTAAACGTTAAATATTTGTTCATAATATTTAATTATAGGAAAATTTTTAGAAAATCTATCATAAAAAATCATTAAAATTAACACAAAGTCTTCGCAAATGAAAATTTTTATATATTTATGATTTTGAAAATTTAATTAGATGTACTACACAATTTGACCTTATACACATCCTTAAATCGATCCTGTTCGAAAAATAATAGATCGATTGGCATGGTTTACCTGTATATTTGTAAGATTGAAGATTGAAATAAAATTATTATTAATATTATACCTATTGTCTACTAATTTTTTACATAATACGGCAGCTGAAAACATATTTTTAAAAGCTACTTGCAATTGCAATATTTATCTGGGCCTACTACCAAGTTGTATGTGTCTTAAAAGAAAACCGCATAAAATATTTGATATTTCTGTGGAATTAAACAATTGTTTATCTAATCAATTCGGTAAAACTACAGGAATTATAGATAATAATTATCAATTACATGTAATTGTTTTACGCAATTATTATTACTTGGTCAACAATATGCATGATCAATAACAATGTTTTTTATCAATAACTTTATCGCGAAAAATATATGCTCTTCAAAATCACTTCAGTGAAAAGCAGGTGAAAACACACGCCGTATTCGTATTGAAACAAGAACATAGTTTTATATTAATACAGTGGAACGCAATTAAAATGAACGCAACATTCCGTTCATAACCAGCATCGGTCTGACCTCAGGTAATACCACGACTCTTCCCGGTAGACCACCGGTCCTCCGTGGGCCGGTCCAGTCTGGTCCGGCTTTTTCTTCTTCTTAGTTACACGGTCTCGTAGAGGCGTTTGACAATTTTCCCGATTAACCGTGATTACCTGTAGAGCGTTTGCTGAGGCTTGTTAGTTTTCGACATGATTTTTTTATCCAGTAACATCCAGTAACATAAACTGTTATTTTTTTAAATTTAAATTTTAGTTTTTAAAATGTTCTAATTTATTCAAAAAAACATCTATATAGCCCATAGTGAAATAGTGTAGACTGTTGAGTATAGTAATAACTCATTGTTTTTGTCAGTTTCCATTGGTACCATAGAGTGGACACATATATGTATAGTCTGCAGCCTTCTCTATTCTTCTTATTAAATCTTCACCTGAATTTAGGAACCTACTCTATGATACCATTGAAATCTGTCAAAAACAGCGACTTATTATTATCCTGCACTATTTCTGGATGTTTAGAAATTAAGATGCTTCGATGTGTAAACAAGAAATTGAAATATAATTGAGAAAAAAAAAGACTTACCCAAGGATATTAGGATGAGACAGCTTATTCATAAGCTGAACCTCTTTGAGCATGTTACGCTGATTAGAGCGCAGAAGGTTCATTTTCAAAACCATCACTTGACCCGTTACGCGATGCGTCACCTGTAACAAAAAAAAACGAAAGTTAATCATAAATGTTAGAGCATACTTTCAGAATCAACCGAAATTCATATTATTATGTATCACTATCCTAAGTAAGCAACTACCCTTGGAGAAAAAACAAACATTTATCAACTACACACCACATTCTATAAATCAAATCCTGCTCATATTGGATGGTAATTCCGAGACTGAAGGTATTTCTGAAGTATAAGAAGAATTGAAACATTTTTTAATTCAAACCTTCACACTTGGAAGATTGTTTAACAGAACTAATTACGACCTATTTTACAAAATAGTTACTTCTGATATTTTGTTGTTTCATTTTCAGTACAAAACTTGTTCAGGGAGTAGATACTTGGGAACAAACAGCAGCAATAGTTTAATAATTGTCTGGGTCAGTGATTCTAAACCAGAGTAGCGCCGAACACTGGGAACCCGTGAGGCCGTGTTCAAGATTCATCCAAACAAAAAAGGTTGAAAATCAGGACGCAACGTTTGCACCCTTATTTATCTACATATTATTCTATGCGTCGCATTTTTCTGCATTTGTTGTCTTTAAAAAAAGTAAAAATTTACTATCTCTATTAATTGTAAACAGAAAAATGAATCGAGAGTCAAGGATGTAGTCGATTTAGGGAGTGCATTCAAGATTTCTACATTATCATTAGCAAGATCGATTCGATACACACGACTGATCACAGACTCCTCTGACTTCCGAACGTCGTGCAATTTGCAAAATGCGCGACTGCATCAAGTAAATGCGTAGCGTATGATACACCTTTCTAGTAACAGTTTTGATTATATTGAATAAATTAAGTTACACTTTCATTGACCGGAAGATGATAAACTCATGAACAGCAGATACCAAAATAGATTCACCTCCTGCATTTTTGAGTCGGTCCAACATCATTTAATATTTTCGGGTCATTATTACTTTTAGTAATAAACTGAAAATTTAAATGAAACCTCAATCAGACGGTTCATGATAATTATAGGCTTCTTTATGGTAACCCTACCATCCCTGAAAAACATGTAACGAAACTAGAGCCTCTGAGATAGAGCGGGGTCGAAAAGAGTTCCAAATAGTTCGTGTGTCTGCGAGGAATTGGCTGGCATACTCCGTGCGCTACGATTTGTGCACGACTCCCTATAAAATAGCCGGTTTTTATGCCCGTATGGCGGTAGTAAAATGACTTACTTCGCACTAGTGCGTAAAGTAAAACAAAAGAAATACGATTTTGTCAATTCAATGGTAATTTTCCTGACAATTGCCATTTAAAACCATGCAGAGCCATCAAGTAGGCGTAGTTTTCGTAAAAAATACAAATAGATTCCAATATGTCCAAACACTGAACTGTCAGAAAGACATGATTTACATTCTGAAATGATCAATTAGCTATTTTATAGGAGACTCGTTCAAAAAAATGTAGCAGGTATCTCGAACGCAATGCTATGCATTTATCTTCTAGATACCTAAACAACTGTTCTCCAACTGTTAAAGTTATTTGGACCGTGTAGAATATTTTTTGATAAAAAACTAAAGATCTAATCTATATTCTCAAAACTGACGGGATTTGCATCAGATGATTCACATGCACCGAAACAGATTAAATCAATTCAGAAAAAGTATTTCGTATAAATAAAATACTAGCTGTCTAAAAGCAAACTAAGGTAAGTGATGACTTTATCTGACCAACTCTATATAAATTAGTAAAAGAGAACGTCGCGGCCGATTATAAATATGTAAAGAGATAGATATCGTTCATATTGAGTCTTTTGTGTCCTCAACAGAAAAGAAATCTTTAAAACCAGCTCTTCAAATATCAATATATTTATTGGTCCATAAAACATATACTACCAATGAACAATTCAAAACAAAGATGCTGGCAAAAGAAAGTCGTTTAGGACAAGTCAAATGTACTATCTATTTAAAAAAAGTCAAACTAGACTTTCAAATGATATCCTAAAATACGCATGCATTTTTGTAAAGGATTAGATAGACAATAGACTTAATTTAGCGTCTACTTTGAATAAAAAGAATAATTGCAGAAATTCGGAGGTTGTTCAATTGGGTCACACAAACTTTTGAAATTCTGTATAAAAAACATTTATTCTACGACACGTTTCTGTTTTCTTTTTTTTTTTTTTAAAAAGAATAGTTTTTGGAACACTTATATAGACTGCAGTATTTAAAGTCCATACAGATTATACAGATCATAAATCAATTACAAGGCAAAGAACATTTCTTATTATTCTTCAGCATTAATTTCATATTTTTAAATTATAAACGGCATAACGTTACATAAATCTGACTATAATATCAATCATCTAAAAAAGTAGTAGTATAAATACATAATTTGTTGGATGATGTCAAATTTAATGATCAAAAATCATGCATACCCAAGCGTAAAAACGTTATAAAAGACAGTATTATCATCATAATGCACTGTTTATATATAGTAAATACTTCCTCAAATGCGTCATCAAGGTAAGTCGCGATGATATTATTATACCTAACTTTATGGCCCGTTTTCGTGCTGGGATTTTTTAAGTAACTTGTAGGTCTACTATAAATACACAAGGATAAATAAGACATTTATACAATGTTAATATAAAGACAAAACAGACCCAGCAACAATAGGTACAATGAAGTTCTAAAAGAAAATAGTATCAAAAAGAAAACAATCAGCAAGCATTCTGAACAAAACGATGGCTTAATTTTCACCTCTCGAAAGATGAATTGTTAAAAAGACAAAATAGTGTAGTAGGTATATGGTAGAAATAGATTGTAGATTATAGACGGTCAACAGCTGAGGTCATCAGCGTCTATGTTTGTCAATCAATCTATACAAACCAACTGGTACGAGCTCGGGATCCTGGGAGCGCTAATTCCCAAAAAACAATGGAAGGAGTAAAAGTCCTGAGGATAAACCATAACATGAACCAATTAAAATGTCTGACACTTCGAATATGTCGAACATATTCGAGGTGTCAAACATTTTAAATGATTCATTTTATTTTTCAGAGAACATTATTTTAGCGTTTGGTTGAAGTTTTTAAGCTATCCAATTAAAAAAACAAACAGTATCTATAAATTTTTACATGTCGTCAAAACGACATCTTTCGGCAAATTAAGAGGGAAAAAATCAAGAAAAGTCATAGAGGAAATAGGTGTCAGACTAGGCCTAATGAAGCTATATACAAAGTTGGGAGAGTATGTATCAATAAAATTTTTGCCGACGGGCGCTCTGAATAACCCACAACACAGTGATTACATTGTTTTCTCTGCCCGAAATTCTGTTCAAAAATTAGTCATTTATTTCGTGTCATTTTTTCAACTCTGTCGTTATTTTTTAACGATAGTGTACAAGACGACGCACACAATTGTGATGTGACAATATTGTTATAAACAAGGCCAAATCCAATCTGCACGTCAAAGGTACGATAAATATCGTCATTTCTGAAAAATACAAAAAAAACAGCAACACATCACTTCACGTGATTATAATGATTAAAATATGAACGTGCTTCCACTTCACATTGTATTCTGCCATTTAGACGTTTTGTTTTATTATGAAGGATGCAAATAGAACAGACTTCGAATGGACTGTCATCGCTTGATTGCTTTCTATGAACCAATATAACAACCAGGAGACTTACTTTATAGTCCAGAGACAGTGAAGATTTTCGGTAGATACTTATTATCCCAGTCAGCAAACACCGATATAATTATTCGGTTTGTTATTCTACGCAAAATTCATATATATGTAGGGGGGGTCCGATTGGTTGAGGCGGAAAATGCGTTAGAAAGTACAAATATACTGTACTTTTTTCCAGTGATAAAAATAGTTCTATAGTATAGTAATAGTAATTCTAGTAATAATAATTATATTCAGTGACCTAGACTCTAGAGAAGCTGATGGGGTAGCACAATGAGTCTAATTGGAGGGAGCCAACCCTTTCAGGAGGTGTCCAAAAACTTTCCGCAAGACTTCAACCGGTATAGATCTGGCCAGATGCAGTACCATCAAAATAACAAAAATAAGCCCAATAAAATCATCACGGTTTTTCGAGACATTCAAAGTTTAACGATTATTGTGCTCATATATATATATGTAGTCTCAAAAACTTGCTTATTTCGTCCTGCAGACTCCAAAATGATAACATCTAAATTATTCCTTGAAATAAAAAGATGTTGTCATTTTAATTGAACGGGGTCTCCATTTTTGAGTAATTACTTCGAATCTTATTCAATTTTAAGGCCGCGGAGAAAATTTGAAAAATGTGCATTCTCGAAAATCGTGAAACCTCACAGAAGATTTTTTGAAAATCACGTACATGATGCTTACACATAAAAAATACAAAACAAATGCCTTTTTTGAAAATTTATTGTAGATTATAGACGTTCAACAATTAAAGTCATTAGCTTCTAATTACATCATATTAAATTAAACATCACAAAATATCCACGAGCGGACGTGGGTAAAAGACTTTTGAACCAACATTTTTAATGCACTATTGTACAGAGGATACAGAAAACTTCCGTTCATAAAATATTTATTTTTCATTTGTGACAACGCAGACAGCTGTCAAAACTATTGCGAAGTGCGAAAGACAAACACGGAACATACGCGGACGGAAGAACTGTATAGATATCCATTATTTACCACGCTGAGGAGTGGATCGAAGGGAAGCCACTGGGGTTGACGGGTAATGCGTGAGTTTAAAAATAAATCCATCATCTAGTTGATAAACTCCTTTTCGACGAAATAATACAGCAACTTGAAAACGGTCGATTTTATATTATAGAGACGGCATAGTTTATTTCTATGACCCATGTTACAAATCTCAGGTTTTAACCTGAGAATTGATAAAAATATCCATTGAATTTTATATTATCATATAAATGATAACTAAATAGAGATCCAGCATTGTAATGTTACTGTCGGGCCACGAACCCAATTCTTCGATTTTCGCGGCGGATTATCATATCATTACTCTACAATGACATATCCAAGCAGTTAATCTTAATAAATATAGGTATTATTAGCAACTTTAGCTAGATCTCTAACAGCTGTATAATACTTTTGATAAAGAGAGAGATACACTCCATTAGCATGGAGTGTATCTCTCTCTTTAACCAGGGAATTACTTCGTAAAAAGAGACAAAGGTATATTTTTGTGCTCTTTGCTCTTCGCTCACCACACATTGAGTAAATAGACAAAACTTCATAAGTTTAATTTATATCCACATATAATGGAGATAGATTGAACATTGATATCGTCTTTTATTGATCCTTAAGCAATGAAGACATCATGACAAAGTGAATTGGTACTAGGTCTCGATATCTGTAGCAGTTGATGGCCATAAAATAAAAAACTCGGGTCGCAGTGCGAAACCCTGCCGACAATATAGTGTATTTGCTTTTATAAGCAGTGTGGCTCTATTGTATGAACTTAACTTTGTTTTTGGACAAAATAAAAAAAATTACCCTCTAATACAACATTTTTTTACTTAATTTCAATACTACATACCAATTCAACATCTGTACCAAATTATATACACCCTTCAGTATGTAAATCCATATCAGTAAACTTGCGTTTTCATAAAATTTGTAAGTCCGGTCCTGTCGGGCCGATTTTATTTAAATTTTAGCAGCACATTTCAATAATTACTAAAGGGTTAAATTTCAAATTTGAAGTGATTCTGAAAATTTTTTCCGTATTTTTGGGCCCAAAAACATTTTTCAACCCCTAAATACCCCCCTTAAAATGGCCCGATCGGGCCCATTTTAAATAGGCTTCTTGCGATGATGGATTCCAACATGTGGACCAAATTTCGTTTAAATCGATTAAGTCTGTCGAGAGTTATCGTGGTCACACATATATATATATATATATATATATATATATATATATATATATATATATATAAATATATATATATATATATAGATATGTTTTCTATACAAGGTGAGATCATTTGGTGATAAATGCTATACAAATGGAGATCCGTTTTGACAAGCCGAGATCCGAATCGGATCTCGTTGTGTTTCTATGTGTATATCAATTTTTTTCGGTTAATATGGGTGTGGGGAATGCGCAGTTAAATTTTAGTCCGGATCTCCATTTTCCCATTTTTATCAATTTTTATACACGAGTAGTTACACCAAACGCACTAGTGAGGTCACTGCTGTGCCAAACTTGTATATAACATTTCGTGCACAACCTGAGATCCTGTATAATCGGCAACACTGCGTCGCATATTTTCATACACACAGACGCCTTTATTTATATCATCTAAGTTTGTTTCGGAGCTCAAGCCTCAAACCGAGTGAATAAAATTCATAACTTTGGAATTTTGTAACATTGCATTTTATAATGATCATGTTAATGAGTAAAACCGTAGGAATAGGTAAGCGTAAGATTAAAGGCTAGCGGTTAAATATAATTGATTTATCTACATATTATATGAGTATTTGAAAAAAAAGTTGAGCATGCTATGATATTCAATTTGAAGTAAAAAAAAAATAGATTATCAATATTTCTACAATAATTTCTTTTAGTTGTTCGTTTATTTATAATAAAGGAGTAATGGCTTGAGGCAGGAAGCAAACAATTTAGATATTTCCAGAAAAAAAAAAAATAAAAAAAATATTATCATAAGTTTTTATTAAACTGAAACTGTACTTATTACAATAAATAAAATTATCGACCAATTTTTCAGACAAATATATTAACAAAAAATAATAATTAATACATTGACGTTTCGGTATTAATTGAAATTTTTTGTTAATATATTTGTCTGAAAAATTAGTCGATAGTTTTATTTATTGAAAAATTCTAATCAGACATTAATCAAAGATTTATACTTATTACATATTTTTTAATTTAATACTTTTATTTGTACCCAGTTCTTGTCCTTAAATAAATCTGGATATTTTTCCCGTAATTTTAGACATTCTGCTTTTTTGGGAGAATTTTTTTTTAATATGAGTTTTGAAAAATTGTAACATTTTAGATTTTTGCTGTTTATTCCATGATCCACGGCAATTTTTTTTGTCTGTGTTTACTTTACTCTTCTCCTTTTTGCGTGGTGTTTCTGTAAAAAATAAGCGTAAGAAGAATTCGAATTTTCGTATTAATAATACAAAGATTATTAATTTTATTTTAACGTGATTTAAGCTGTTCTGTCAAGTTTGCAAGTCTACAGAAATCGCATAACTTCGAGTTCGCGCAATTTGGAGAAGCGTAATTCGGGATATTACAGGGTATATAGATTTTAATGGGATTATCTTCAAAAATAAGTCATGTCTGTGACACTCTGTACCTATATCAGAATAAACTTTATGTACCTGTAAGCAATAATTATTTTTCAAAATTCTAAATTTCAACAGAGATTTTTATGTGGTTCATGCACTTTCGGTGATCATTAATAAGCAACCTTCCTCTGATTCAGAATTAATATCGTTCTGGGTTTCATACTCGGGGACTACAACAGTATTTGAATCATCTAGTGTACCTCGCTGACTTGGGGCATCTGATAACAGACAGTCAAAAATGAGAAAAAGTGTTACGTATGTGATTTTTAATATTTTAATGTTTGAAAAATAGTTTTAATAATGATACGTGGTATTAAGAGTATTCGTCCCTGCAAATACCCCCTGCACCCTTCATCTCAAATCTTTTCCTCTCGCCTAAAAACGGTTTGCGCTCTCCCGACGCTATTTTTAAAGCTAGAGGGTTCTGGTAAACGCCAAATGAAAGATAAAGAATCAGACTACAGATCCTTCAGGCGAATTTTTTGAAAAAAAAAATCCTGAAAAAACTTACAACCTTTTGAAAAAAATAATAAGTTACGTAATATTTCACACGTAGGCGAGACTGTTTTTCAAAAAATTCGCCTGAAGGATCTGTAGTCTGATTCTTTATCTTTCATTTGGCGTTTACCAGAACCCTCTAGCTTTAAAAATAGCGTCGGGAGAGCGCGAACCGTTTTTAGGCGAGGGGAAAAGATTTGAGATGAAGGGTGCAGCGGGTGTTTGCAGGGACGAATTTTCTTAATACGTTCTTTACCAATCATTAATAATAATTGTTACCATTTTCGTTTTCCTCGAAAGATTGTCTATTCCATTGTTCCAATTCGACGTCGAATTTATCACTGTCGACCCCCCTTTCCATCATTAAAAGTAACTTGGCTATTTTTGCGGTTTGGTAAACTTGCTGTGGTAATCTTAAAATAAAGTTTAAATTTACTTTTCGAATTACTTGGCGGAAGGATAAGTGAGATGCAAGAGATGTAATATGTTTAGTTTTGCGAGACAGTGAATAAATATTTAAAAAGTCGCAGGTACTTGAACAGTAAAGTGAAATAATAGTCAATGTTTCTCATTTACTAAATGCACGAGTTTTTTCGGTAAATCGCGACTTTCCAAGTACTGTAAACAAACATTTTTACAATTATATTAAATCTAAGTACTTAATTTTAATTTTTAAGCACAACTTATTTAACCCCCACACTCTCTTAATAATGTGAGATGACGTATAACAAATATTTATCTAATATACAGTGCGTTTCATAATTGAATATACTTATACATATAGGTTCGTTTTTACTTCATTTCTGATATACAAGGTGATGAGATTTTTTTGAAAAATTGATTTAGGTATTTTAATAAACCTGAAGCTAACCTAAGATTTTTATTAATTTATTATTTGTTGACAGTCAATTAAAATAACTAATTTAATTAAAAAAAAATCTGTGTCACCCTGCGTATCAAATATGACGCAAATCGGGCCTAATGTTTATTATAAACTTTTTGTCTTAAAATCATGCACAATTAATAAACCCCCTTTAAAATTGACAGTCAATTACGAAGCAGCCTGTATTGAAAAATAATTTGTTTTAGTTGGTACTAGTGATGTGCCGGATCGTTAAAAATGCATATCCGCGGATACGGATCTGAATACGGATATTTGGTTTCAAGATCCGCGGATACGGATACGGATATTTGGTTTCAAGATCCGTGGATACGGATACGGATCTTAACTTTCTTAGAGTACGCGGCGCTAAATATTGCACATCGACCTTTGGAAAGAGACTGTTATGGGAAAAAGTTATTGACTTCTTTAAGAGTTAACTCTCCTAACAGATTCCAGAGATCGATGTGCAATATCTCATTATAAAGATAGTTTTTTATTAGTACCTTTGAGTTATGTACTATTGGTATGGTACTCACTACGATAAATTTTTGCAATATAAAGGTGCCAAATACGATTTTAAGAAATAAAAAATAATCTGAATGGAATTTAACAGTTTCTCATTATTACCTAATTACCTATATATATAAAATTTCATGTATGAATTGAAAATTAATAAGGTAAAAGATCCGTAAAAGATCCGCCATAAAACTAACGGATACGGATATTTGGTTTCAAGATCCGCGGATCTTTCTTCTCCCTCGGATATCCGCGGATACGGATATCCGGCGCATCACTAGTTGGTACACATATATAAGATATGTTTAAAAAAAATCCTAAAATATGTATTAATTAAAGCGAAAGAAAAATAATTTTTTTCCTACAATTTTTATAGTTTATTTATAAAATATCATACCTATAAAACTGTTCGTGCGTCTTCTTCGTATAACCCATAAAAGTAGCCAATTGTTCCATTTCATTATCGTTAAGGTTTAAAATTTGTAAAACAGTTGCAATTTGTTTTCTGAGACGGGAAGATGTTAAAGTACCCGGATTTTTTTCGTTTTAACGAAACAAAAGGCAATTTATGTATTACAATTTTAATTTATCAATGATGAAATTAAAAAAAAAACAATTTTATAGTCTTTCAAATTTTATTACAAAATGCTTTTAATAACAGCAAAATATTTTGCTGTACTATAAAATGGTTTTTGCATTCACAAAAAAGAGTTCTGCTTGAATGTAGCTTAAAAAAATTAAAAAGTTAATTTAACTTACCTTCGTCTTGTATACCTACTAGCAGTTGTCGTGTATTTCTTATTTATAGCTAGATTTACGAACTTTTTCCCACGTGATAACATTTTGGAGCAAATTATTTTTCGTCACTATCACAACTCGAACACTAAAAGTGCACGCGTACTGCGTCGCAACGTCACAAAAATTTGGCAATGTTGCAGGATCTCATTCTATGCTACATACATCATGATATACATTTCCGGATCTCCACTTGTTTACATTTTATAACAGATCTCGTTTTGTTCAAATTTTATCACGAAAAATTTAAACGCAGAAATTGTTTCCCCTCTGCGGGGTTATAGATTAAGGACAATAAAAGGAGCCTTTTTGTGAAAAAGATACTCCAAAAAACCTTTTTTTTGTGGTGGACCTCGGGTTGTCTGTAATTTAGTCGGATCTCCACTTGATACAAAAACATATATATATATATATATATACATATATATATAAACATTTCCAAAAATGGTGCCAAACTTCTTAGAAACTTATGAAACGTCGAGAAATTTTGGTCCGACCCCAAGGTCCCGCCATCCGACCGACGCCAATAGTGTAAGTGCCTTATGGCAAATACACTAATGATAATCCGAAATATGAATATTTTTTTTATCCTTTGTTGGTCATTGTTAAAAATATTTCATCATTTATACTTTGTACATACAAATTGATAAGAATTAATGCAATAATCTTATTAGCATAACTTAAAAAGAAGACAATGCATTGTAAACGAAGATTAGAATTATAATGCATACAATAAAGTGTGACATTAAACCGTAATGGTATAAATAAAATAAACGATAATTTTATTGATGTCAATAATAAAAAATATATGCTTCATTAATGACGACAGGGCTCTTACAAACTCTTAAACAAAAGTTCTTCAAATAAAAGTTAAGGCGCCGAGTGCCGACCCTCATGGAAAGTGAAAACGTGGTCGGTGGTGATTTTTTTTTTAATCGTGTAGTTTATTATGATATGTTTATTTACCTACCACTAAAACATTATGACACGATTTTTTTTATTAATTATACGTAGATACTTACATATAGAAAATATGTCATTTATCTCTCTTTGTTTCCTAACAGTACATATAGCGAATTGGGATGTACCAAGTAAAAATCGTCATCAGGTAGCCTAGCTTTTATTTAAGAAATTCTAGATTAAAAAAAATCGGCTCAGTCTAAGCTATACTTGTACAATTGTTACGGAAAAACAGGACAAGCCATATTAATATTTCAATTAGGAGTCCAAAGTTTTGAACGGATCCACCCCGTGCAAACAATATTTATTTTATCGACATTGTTGGCTAATATACGCAAAATTATAAACCACCTGATACGTTTTTCGAACTGATTTCCTTTTTCCCAGTTTCCTGCTATCAACTAGCAAACAACGCTCGACTGACTGCAGCGCAGCCGAAAAACCGCAAAAATTATGTAAAAAAAAAACAACTAGCCGGTCGTTTATGCTTTCATCTTTGTAAATATAACTTACTGTAAAAACAAATAAAACACGGAAGATGCAACTCGAACTTCCGAGAAAGTACCTGAACAATATCACTTCTTATACTACGCAGTGCATACAATCTGTTTACATATAATAAGTATAATAAATAATAACTAAATAATAATTAATAAACAATAACAGAAGGTACCATTCAAATCGTAACTTTTGTTTATAATTATGCACCTAGTACTTGTAACGTTAGTAAGTTACATGCACAGTATTATTGTATCACAAACAGTTGGGGGGGAAATGCTATACGTGTCTTTTTAGATAGGTAACATTTTTGACGTGATAACGTCTTATAAATTGATGAATCACCAATCTTATAAATTGATAAAACACCGGCTGCATGTTCGAAAAAGTGTAACGTTCGTAACGCGTAACGTTCCGCCTGACCCTGTGCGTGCTTTTTGCTAATTTCTCGCTCAATTTAAATCAGATCGGTTTGAAACCAGTCTTAAACGAAAGAGGAGAACATTTTACATAGATTTCGTATAACAGAATTTGCCTAAACAGTTTTTTTATACAAATTTATATAGAAAAATATTTTATACAAATTTATATAGAAAAATAGCTGTATAAATGCAACATGAAAACGGCTGAATTTCTAATGTTTAATTCAATTTTTTGACATTAGTATTTTGTGAAATGCAACGCCTTCTAAGTTAAGTATTGGAATAACTAATTATTATTAAAACATAATACTTTGACAGTTGCAAACGGCACTTTTGACATTTCTTATCATTCCGACACCAAGGATAAGCGGATTGAAACCAAATTTTGGGAGGTTTAGGTTATGTATTACGGAATACGTTATCACGTAAAACTATCGTCCGTAAACCGACTTTACAGACAACCAATTTTTTTTTTTTAATTTACTCTTTTGGTCGAATTTCAGATTTTCATGCAAAATAGTAAAAAACGATCCTATTCAACAAAACATAACACATTTTCGTTAAGTCGCGCCACGCGTACACCTGCGAGCAATACGCTTAAGCCAGTAAAAAATGAAGATGATTTGACCGTAAATATTTACACAAAATCGCAAAAGGGCGCAAATTTGAGGGAACAGTTTTACACAATCTGTCAAAATTGCACATTCGTGCGATGACTAGAGCTTGTTAAAAAGAGTTCAAACACTGTGCTTCGTCAGCTTTTTGCTTGTATCTTGGCAAAATTCAATATTGTAACCATTTCTTCTAATTTTCGAATTAGTGAAAACTGAGTTCGTCATTTTAAAAATTGATAATTTGTAGTCTAACCAACGATATAATTTCCAGTGGATAACAAAATCGGTCCAGCCGCTTTTGAGTAATATTACTGTAAACAGAGTGAAAGACAAAAGCTGTGGAAATACGTTTTCGCCTATATGGGTATCATAACGAAATGACAGTGTTCCCGTTACTATTATTATTGTTTTTGTATGTGGTACGGTCAGCCGGTGCGGGTCAGCCTTAACAACTGGCAATTTTATTAACAACTGCGTTAATACCACTTGGCACAGATGGACTCGTATATCACAGCATCACGTCAAGAGGAGAGAAATTATTTCAATACATCGAACAATAACAATCAAATATACAAATCTCTTCATCAATATACAATACTGACCTAAAAACAACCCAACAAACTGCAAGGTAATCGTAGGTAATGATCGTATATAGGAATTAATTATGATTTGCTTGTATAACTATAATAATGCTACAAAGATAATAGGACGTACATTCTGCATTAGTTTGGACAAAATTCCTTTTACTTTCCCTCTACTCCAGAATTTTTCAACATGTTCGTCCTGAGGAACAGACACAAAGTTACATAAGAAAGTATTCGAAAAATTTATTAATTAAATACACGGCAATAATTATTTTTCATAGCTCTCACACATGTGTAAATTATTAATAATAATTATTACAACTGCAGTATTTAATCAATTAAATTGACAACGTTTTTCTGGAATATTTTCTTATGTAACCTTATGAAAATTTTATATGAATTTATGAAGAAAATTCAAATCTTTGATTAACGTCTGAATATCCATGACTACGGTTTATAAATTTTGTTTGTTATTAATTTTTCATTATTTTTTTAATCATTCAAAGTAAGAAGATTCAAATCTGGATCGAAACGTCATCTTGTGTTATATTGATTTGTATTTTTATTATTTTTTGTCAATACATCGTATGGTCTGAGAAAAATTGGTCGACAATTTTATTTACTTTATGAAGAAAAATTGAGATTTCGAAAATGTAAAAAAATATGTTGGCATCTGAGAAAAAAAATGCATTTCCGGTTGAGTTTGAAGTACAAAAAATATACCTTAGCAATTTTCGATAGTACTTACACTATCTAAACTTTTTTTTGTATCTAGTAGGAAACAGGAATTGTTTACTGTTTCCAATTTCGGTGAACGCCCTGTATACCTCTCGGATGTAAGAACATTATGACTCGTGTGACTGTTAAAACTTGCTGACGCTCGTTATAACATTATGCCAATTACTCGTCGATAATATAAATCATTACGTTCGAAATATTATATAATCTACATTTTTTTATACCTACGTATTTAATTTTTATCAGAGTTATTTTATATTTTACTAGCGGTCTCGCCCGGTTTTACCTGGGTGCAAAAGAACGTTTGGGGGGAGGGACATGAGTACGCACATTCATCTTAGTTTACCTAGATAAATGTTGTGTCCTTTCATGATGATCGGAGTTACCGTTCAAAAATTTTTGTCGGACGGACAAATTTTGAGTAACATTTTACAACATTTTTCATTGATGCTCCGCTCCTATTAGTCGTAGCGTGATATTATATAGTCTATAGACTTCCTCGATAAATAGGCTATCCAACAAAAAAAAATTATCAACTCGAACCAGTAGTTCCTGAGATTAGCGCGTTCAACCAAACAAACAAACAAACTCTTCAGCTTCATATATTAGTACTATAGATACACGATAGCAGTTTAGCATTATTAGGAAACAGAAAAAAGTTTCCCGACAGACAATGTTTCTCTTTACATGTTTTCGTATTTGAAAGAAATACACAGTACATAAAAATAAATTATGAACTAAACAAAAACGTTATACTTTCTTATTTCATCAAAATTTTAATTACACACTCATTAAATCACCGTTTATTACATGTTATTAATGCAACGCCTTATAAATATTTAAAGGTAACATTTAACAAATACTAAACAACTAACAACACTACAATTCTGAGTTTTACAAAACCATGTTAAAAAGTTAATATCGAACAAAAATTTAGCTAAAAAAACACGCTTATATTAACACACTAAAAAATAGAAAATCGTTTTATTTCACTTCTATACGTTTAGAAGCGTGGGGCACTTCTTTACGTATTGCACTTAATTCATCGAGTGTCCCGCGCTTCTAAACGTTATAATAGAACGAAGAAATGTATTATCTACTTTTTAATGCGTTGATATATGCGTGAGCGTGTTTTTAAGATTTTTTTTTTAAATATCACGCTATTGTATTGTCATCAAAACTACATCAATTGGACATTAAGAATGGAGTGAAAATCGAATAGCAAGATTTTTAAACGCAACAATTATAATAGTTAAAGCAATGGTGCGTATTTCAATCGGTGGAAAGCAACCGGATGACTCTTGGTATTTGAGTTCCTGAAGCAATTTGGAAACTTTTTTGTTCAATACCTCATAACCCCAAAATGGAAGGAATCGGAGAAAAGGGGGGGGGGGGGGGTCAAAACATAAAAAAAAATTGTTTTGAAACCAAATGGAAAGGCGGTAGCATTAAAGTACATGTACTCACTATTGTTTAAAAAAATTGTCATCCGAAACGTGCGGACGGTTTGCGCGAACCGATTTTTTGAAAATCGGAAAAAAAAAATTGTGTCGCAACCGGTTGCGATTTTGAGGAAAATTCTTGTTTTTGTTCAGAGATGCTGTAAAAAAATTGTCATCCGTTTCTGCTGGACGGATTTTGAGGAATTAAAGGTTTGAGTGGCTAAAATTCTCAATTTTTCACTAGCTTTTTTCAAACATCATAAAAAAATTGCTAAAATTGTTAAAAACGGATGACGTTTCTTATACATGTTCTCAGAGGGTCCAACTATAATATGTATCAATGTCATCCGTTTTTATAACATTTAACCTCATTTTTCAACCCCTAAAGGGGTTGTGTACGTTATCTGTATGCCATCAGAAACGAGTCTAACCTCAATATTCTGATTAATATCGCACAAAAGTAAGGGGTTGAAAAATGGGGTTAAATGTTATAAAAACGGATGACATTGATACATATTATAGTTGGACCCTCTGAGAACATGTATAAGAAACGTCATCCGTTTTTAACAATTTTAGCAATTTTTTTATGATGTTTGAAAAAAGCTAGTGTAAAATCGAGAATTTTAGCCACTCAAACCTTTAATTCCTCAAAATCCGTCCAGCAGAAACGGATGACAATTTTTTTACAGCATCTCTGAACAAAAACAAGAATTTTCCTCAGAATCGCAACCGGTTGCGACACAATTTTTTTTTTCCGATTTTCAAAAAATCGGTTCGCGCAAACCGTCCGCACGTTTCGGATGACAATTTTTTTAAACAATAGTGAGTACACGTACTTTAATGCTACCGCCTTTCCATTTGGTTTCTAAACAATTTTTTTTTACGTTTTGACCCCCCCCCCCTTTTCTCCGATTCCTTCTATTTTGGGGTTATGAGGTACTGAACAAAAAAGTTTCCAAATTGCTTCAGGAACTCAAATACCAAGAGTCATCCGGTTGCTTTCCACCGATTGAAATACGCACCATTGCTTTAACTATAAGGTCTTGTCCAAGCAGTCAGAGAACGGTAACAGAACTGTCACCGTCTTGCGCAGTAGCTAAAAAGAAACTATTTATATCGATTTTTGAGCTACTCTGCATGATAGTCTTACGCAGTAGCAAGACTGTGACGGTTCTGTTACCGCTCTCATATGAGCTTGGAACAGACCTATAGTCTTACTCCGGTGTCTGTTCTCTCTGTCGCAAATTCCCAGCGCTAAACTGTACAAGTTAGTGAGCTGAAATTTGGCATCTAGTTGGTAACATTTTATTTATCACTTCTATATGAAATTCAAAATGGCGGATCTACTGCTACTGTTAAAAACTGAAATTGTGACAGAAAGAACCTGTTTTCTTTCAGTATTTATATAAACATCATACAATGGAATAAGATATATAGGTACACTGAGTAATATCATTTTCGCTTTCTGGACTATTTTTTAGAGATGTAACAAACCGTATGTATTCGTTACTGAGTAACGGGTACATCGTCTGACTCGAAGTAATGAATCGTTACTTACAAATTCATTTCGTTACTCGCATCTGTCGTATCCATGTCAGTTCAACTCGTTTGATGCGGTTATACGTTATACGAACGAAGTCATACCGTATCACGTAGGTATGCGACGCGCCTCGATGCGATGGTACATGCTTGTATATCGTATGAAAGGTAACGAGTAACGTAACGATACGAAAGTAACGGGTACGGGTTCTTTAAGTAACGAATACATACAGTTACACAATTTATCGTTACTTTTACAGCTCTACTATTTTTACACTGAAACTTTTCATGTGCCCAACTTAACTTTTTTCGTGATTAATTTCTCACCACAAATCATTAAAAAAAATGCGCGTATTTTCGAGATCATTCAAAAAAAAGTGTTTGAGGTTTTGGTTTTTTATGGACACTTTTTTAATGTTCAGAAACAAGTAAATGCAACTTTATTTAAATAGGAATGTTACGAGTATCCATCAACTCATTCATTATAATAATATGAAAACGTTTTCACGTATTCAAACGTAACTGAAGCGTAAAAACATTTAAGTGTACCTCTACGTCTTAATAGTTATATCAATTACATTGAAAAATAAAAAACGCGCCATTCAAGTATTCATTAGATAAAAAACATTCTCAGCGCACGCCCAAGCACTGAACTTCGCGTATGAAAGTAAAATATGCATATTTAATACTTTCTTTCTGCAATCAACACTAAAATAACTTCATCAATAATAATAATAATAATAATAATAATCTTTATTAGTACATATAAGTGCACTAATCTCATAGTAGTCCGGTCAAAATAGACAAAAAAAAATTGTGGTAGGTTTAAAATAATTCGCATAGAGCTGAAAATTAGTACAGGGTTTAGGTAGACTATTACAAATGAAATAGGTATTAAATTTCCCCACCGAAGGTCAAGAAGTTTTTTGCATTTTTCTCGTAAACGGTAAATGTTCGTCTAAAAATAGGTTAGACAAAAGTTGTAGATCATGCAATTGTCTACAAGAATTGTTCTTATACTTGTTTCCCTACGAATCATCATTTTTTTGAAATGGTGATTTCATACATCGAAAATACTTATATGCATATTAATATTTAACGTTATTTTTGATAAATACGTTCAGTGCGTACATAGACATTTTGGCCCCATATCTCAGAAATATTGATTCGTAGGAAAAAAATATAAGAACGGTTTTTGTAGACAATTGCATGATCTACAACTTTCGACTGACCTATTTTTAGATAACATTTACCGTTTACGAGAGAAGTGCAAAACACCGATACTTATGACCCTTGACCTTGAATAAATTTTGAAGCAGATATAGGATCGGGGACAACTTTTGATATTTTTTTTTTTTATTTAGAACAAAAAAAATAAAATGTTCTTCAACCCTAGGGTTATTAGCACTACTATAAATATATAAGGTAAGTAATTTTTACATTGTTACATTTTGATTAGTATAAAACTAGTATCATAATATGGTATTATACATATAACTATAATAAGTAAGGTAAGTAACTTTTGATATTTTATTTGTAATATGTACTTAAAGCCTTTAGTCCACAGATCTGTTATCACTAATTTTTTTTTTTTTTGGTGAAATTTCTTTGAAAGGGCTTCTTTCAAGCGATAATAGTAAAAAAGACGAGGGGGTAGCGGGGTGAAGAGGAACGTAAAGAGAGAAAATCCTTCGATGTTCACGAGACATGAGTGTGAGAGAAATGCAAATATGTACGTATGTCGGAGATTTTGCAAACAGTTTGACAAGTCGACTTTGACAATTGAAGTGTATATTTAAATTAGTTAGTTTTTTAGCGCAAATATTCCAAATATTAATAGACAAATAAATTTTATTTTATTTTCCAAACAATTTAAGAACGTGTAAGTTTATGTTAATTTAATGCCAAAATAGGAGTTTTTAAACACTACATGGACTGTACCAAGTCTAAAATTTGGTCTCAAATCAGAAAAAAATAGTGAAAATCGTAAATGTATCAAATGAGGTTAGATTTTCTAAAAATGAATTGTGACAGCTCTTGCGGGGTAACCATCATAACAGATCTCATACATTTTCTTTGAATTTATAACCAATTAAATATATAGAGACAACTTGATGAATCAAGCTAAATCAAAAGAAAATTAACTGTAAATGGAAACTAATGCAAGAGCAATAAAATTATTGTAGGTCTGTATCAAAATATCGATTTTTGAAAACAATATGAAAATACATGCAAAAGGTTTTGCATGGGTACACTAGTGATTCTTTAATTTGCGAAGGGGGCATAACCCGATGTCCATAGAATGTTATCATTTGCGATCAGCTGAAACGGGTTATAACAGCGACGTGTCTCTATGCACACCTACAAGCAATTGTATAAATTACGCCAGGTAAATATAGTTACATTTGTAACACAGTTGGTATCTGCGGCGATACGGGACTGCGGCATGAAAATCGCGTGTGAATCGTGATCTGGTGATCGCGAGGAATGCGCGTATAAAGTTGCCTCATTCAGCGGTGCTTATAGCCGCGCCTGAGGTGTCACACGGTACCCTACCCTTTGTCACTGACATTACCTCGAATGAACTTACTAGTACGGATCCGAAATAATTGGCTTTTAAAATTTACATAAAATCGGCCCGACGCAGGACCAGATTTACTACTTTTAAGCAAACACGATTTTGCCGATATGAATTTACCTACTGAAGATGGTACAGATGTATTGATATTAATATTGAAATTCAGTAAAAAATATTATTTTAAGACGTGTTTTAATTAATTTTTTATTTTATCCAAAAAGAACGGATTTTTTTTTAGCTATTTATTTTGAACTTATTTTTTATATGTAGGTATTCAATTTGCCCCCCCCCCCCCCGACCAACATTCAGAAATAAATGTAGCCTATGTTACCCGGGCCATAATAACGAATCGATTGACACCTTATTTATCAAAATCGGATGAATAGTTTAAGCGCTACGGTGAAACATCCGTAAATACAAACATATATACATAGACTGCTAAACTCATAACCCTTCCTTTTGGCTTCGCCGCAGTCGGGTAAAAATAACGTAAGGAATCTAGCTGCAAATTCAGCCTCGTGTGCCGCGGCCTTTATGTATAAAAATGTATGCTTTTACAAAATATTTATAATATCCAAATCTTCTTGGTTTCCGGGCTTGATGCGTATGCCGTGGTCCATTGGTATTTCTACCACGGCATAAAAGCCCGGAAACCAAGAAGATTTGTATCAACACCGGCCGTGAAAGCCTACAACACTTGGATATTTATAATAATATGCTTTAGTATAATACGAAGTTTTACCTTTAATTGAACAACTTGTACCTACTTTTTACAACATATACGTTGTCTTGTACAAACAACCGCAGTGTTGACATTTAGCATTATTATACAATGTATATGAGAGAGAAATGTATATAGTATTGTACTTTCTCTTGTATAATGCCATTGCGACATTTGATAAATTGCTAACCTGTGGACGTTATGAATCAAGTTCTTTTTTTAAAATGATACGCTTAATCCCGTCAGTAGGGAATTCGCCTCTTTCGTTTATGTTTCAACATTACTTTTTTCTCGAATATTTTAAAAATTAAATTTTACGACCTCAGCTCGATTATTTAACTTTATATACCCAAGACGGCTTCAAAAAAAATAAACACTCGACAAAATACAGACATATAAATCCTTATCCGACTAAGTCTATATACTTTTGAAACTCCAATCCACACTACTTCAAATTAAAACAATTTTTTTTTATTTCAGCCCCTGTTGCTCTTAAATCATAAAATGACCTTCAATCATGACATCGTCGATCAAATTTCTAAAAGGCATTATCGGCCAAACTATCCGTTTTCTAACACTTATAATATTTATATGCCTATTTACTTATATTAAGTACTAGTGGCCCGGTCCGGCTTCGTCCGAATTTGTAGATTTCCACCGTTTTATCGTCAACATACGTCGCAAAATTGGTCTCCACGAAATGTGCTTTTTATTTAAACGAGCGATAATACTATACCTATAACCTACGTTCATTCTGAAGTTTCATTCTAAATAATGGTGAAAGAATTTTTTAAATAGGTGCAGTGGTTCCGGAGATTACTTTCCACATATACACAAACTCATAAAATTCGCACTCTCTCTTTTATAATCATTGGAGTAGCAAGAGAGGGGGGGACAGGTGGGCCTGACCCACCCTAGAATATTAATGTTCACGTACAAATAACAAGATAAATCTACAATAATCTACATATTTTGTCGTGAAATTTCTCCAGAAAGTCGTGTTGATCGATTTTGCTTCTATCAACAGTTTTCAAATTATAAGTAAGTGGCAGCTGGTACAGTTGAAAGTTTGCCCCCCCCCCCTGGAATAAAATCGTCGCTACACCTATGTGTAATTATAATATAGTAAGTATAGTACCGATCAGCGTTGCCAGTTTTTTTTTTTGCCAAGTCGGGATTTTGGAACTCTTTGAGTGAAAACAGCGGGATTCTTTCATCGAAAGCGGGACATAGTAAAAAAACGTATATAATCATAAGTTTTCAAACACCTATTTATTTTTTATTCGAATTAAAATTACGTTTTCTGACAATAGATAGCAAAAATAGCCATAGAAAATGTATTTTAATAAAAATATAATATTTTAAATCAGATTTACCCTATCGTTAAAATATAGTTTAGTCTTATTCGTCTTCAGAATAAAAAAAAAAAAAACAAATCAAAATCAAAAAAGTTTTATTCATGAGAAAAATATGGCGTTTCAAACAATATAGTCTGTGGAGTGAGTGTTACAAATTGCAACTTACAATAAGAGAATAATTATTTATAAGAATTACTTATTCATGATATTTCTGTGAAGATTTCACTTCTTTTAAAGTTATCCCTGAGTTATCCCCGAAAAGCGGGACTAAGCCTGTCCCGCGCGGGACATTTAATTTTGACTTAAAAATCGGGACGTCCCGCCAAAATCGGGACGTCTGGCAACGCTGGTACAGATATTGTCTGTATTTATATCAAGGACAGGTGGAATATCAATCCTAGGATTGAATCTGATCCAACTGTCAATGCAATAGATCTAAATAAATTAATTCAGAATTTTTAGCTGGGATATGACATATCAAAATTTTAATTAAAAAATCACATAAAATTATTAGGCGCCTCAATAGAGGAGACTCATTCATATGTTAATTGAAATTCCAATATGGCAAAGCTAATATTTGAAATTTAATCGCACCAGCCAAAAACCCTGCGCACACGTTCAGCTTTCATAAAGAATTAAAAAATTAGACGGCCGCAACATAAAAAAGTTCATAGTATGAAGAGTACAGGTGATAAAAGCCGAAGTTAACGAATCAACAGTATGGCGTCGATTCATGACGTCATTAGCACTGGCCAGTATACTGGGTTATATTTCGGAACACACCCTATATAAACGCTCATAGCCTTAGATGTTGAGCGCCTATAATCTACCATCTACATCTTTCAATTTTAAAATGTGTGTACCCCAATCTTAATAATAATAATAATAATATATTTGTTGTTCGTATTGCAAACAGCAGAACATGTCATGTAAACCACATAAGTACATTAGCTTTAAAAATTTAAAAAAAATTTCTGTGTTGTAGAAACAATTATTGATTAAATAGTTACGCATTGTCTTTTTAAAGAGTTTAAAAGACGAGATCTTCTGGGTCTGTATATCTTTTATCCCCTGAACTCTTCATATGTGATAGAGAGACGTTTAGTGTGGTATGTTGGTTGTTTCCTCATTGCCATGTAGAGCGTGCAGTACTAACGACTTAATATCCACCTTTAGACGCAATAAAACAGTATCTTCCAATGTATATTTTGCTTCATATTTACATATTATTAGTAACGAGCGACGAGCAAATTTCATATTTACACACCGGTCTTCTACAATGTTGTTACAACTGTCTCATTTAGATTCGGAAGAAACTCTTAACTGAATAAACAGTAGTTAGTTACATGTAATCGATATAAATAAATATTGTGGGATTCTTTATTTAGCAGGGGTATCGCTTGTATGATGTCATCATAATTCAAGAGCTCGTGACCAAAAAAATTTCAAAATTTTTGTAAAGCTTAACTATTTTGAGATTAGCGATTTTATTTATGGTGTAAATAAATATACTAATCAGCAAGTCAGCGGTCTTATATTAGTATTAAAAAAATCCAGCCAATTGGGCGACGGGATTTGAAAATAAAAAAAAAAATGTGAGCAGTCATGCTACGCCCGGCAGATGTGAAACATAAATTTAAGCGAAATTCTAATAATTAAATTTCGCGCTTTCATCTAACGAAATTCTATAGTAACTAAAGTAAACGTATCAACATCACTTCAACACACGCACAACAAGCTGACCTATAGGGATGTTGAAAAAGTATCGATATATCGATGTATCGATATTTTTAGCCGATATATTTGGATCCGATATATTGATACAAAATATTCAATATCGAAAATTGTATCAAAAACGATATATTTTTATTATTTATGTAACTAAAGTCACTAGAATCCAAAACCGTAATTATTATAATTATTATAATAATTATTATTATTTATTATTATTATTATTGAAATCTTTGATTAACGTCTGAATAGAACTCTTCAAGTAAATAAAATTGTCGACCAATTTTTCTCAGACCATACGATATAAGTATTGACAAAAAATAATAAAAATACAAATCAATATAACACATCTTGTGTTATATTGATTGATGAAATAATAAAAATACAAATCAATATAACACATCTTGTGTTATATTGATTTGTATTTTTATTTTTCTTTGTCAATATATCGTATGGTCTGAGAAAAATTGGTCGACAATTTTATTTACTTGAAGAATTATTATTATTGCCTAATAAAAAGAAATACTGGTAAAAATACCTTCATTTTTATTGTGTTTTTTGTACATTAAAATAATGTACATTTTGTATAAAAATTACTATTGATAATATTAAACTAAATACACAAATCTTTGATTAATTAACGTCTGATTAGAAGTCTTCAATAAATAAAAATTGGTCGATAATTTTATTTATTAAACTAAATACACTATTATTTGAAAACGCAAAATCTTTTGAAGATTTGACTGACATATCGATATTTTTTCCTCGATATATAGACGTCGATATTGATATTTATATAAATATCGATATATCGATATTTTTTTTCACTTCTGACAACCCTAAGCTGACCACGTAGGTATACATACATCAAGCGTAAATAAAACGTAACACGACCCACGAAAAGCGTCGCGCCAATTGAAACGTAACACGTTCGACTTGCACGGTTTTACTCCCAATCATTAGATGCTTCACATCAAAAATATAGTAGGTACCTACTTATTCTCAAAAATTACAAAAATTGCACTCTGAAAAATGTAGAAGGAGATGATCAAGAAATGCACATGAGGTTTGTACAAATCAGGACAAGAGTGCATGTCAACAACAACCCCACGTCACGATGCTGGAACACAAAATGCAATGACTCTTTATTATAATTAATATGGACATCCCGTGCAGGTCATATAATTGTAAACAGACACGCGGGCCACTATGATTCCATTACTCTCTAGTCGAATAGCAAGTAATAGCTTCTAGGAAATTCACTACAAGTAATTTGGTCCGGTGTTTAAAGGTACGCAATCCGGCCCCTGTCTAATCCGGCACCCCCTCTAATCCGACATGGTCTATTATTTATTATTGAATATTTTTTTGACAATCTTCGCTAATGCATGATTGAACAAGTTATAATATTGATCATTGGATCTGTAATTTGTCGGATTACAAGGTACTCTTTTGTAAAAAATTCCGGACTATAGGGGGTCTTAGGCAGTACTCTATAATCCGACAAATTCGATAGTCCGACACTGCCCTGCAAAATGTTTGTCGGATTACCGGGGGTCCACTGTATATAAAGCTGAAGAGTTTGTTTGGTTGGTTGGTTGAACACGCTAATCTCAGAAACTACTGGTTCGAATCGATTTTTTTTTGTTGGATAGCCCATTTATCGAGGAAAGCTATAGGCTCTATAATATCACGCTACGACCAATAGGAGCGGAGCATCAATGAAAAATATTGCAAAATGTATCTCAAAATTTGTCCCTCATACTTTTATTCAGGTGAAATGCCCTAACTAAATATTTCAATATTAGCGTCGTACATTCAGATTTACAAGCCCGTCGTTGAGCGAATATATTTTTTTTTCTACATTGCTTTCTCCTTTGGGTTACATTAAAATGTATTTTAATTTTATTTATGACTAATTAAAATTAAATAAATATAATTAATAGCTCATTTGAAAATATAGGTACCCATAAGTATAAAAATATTTTTCCTACAGTGTTTTACAATCACAAATTTATTATATTTTATAAATTACAGTAATTATTGATTTAAAAGAAATTTATTACTTAAAAAAACTATAAATACTGCTTTTTATCATTGTATTTTTTAGCAAAACATGAAAGTAAGTACTTAAAGCCATCTCTATAGCCTTTGAAAATGTCTCGCGCAGTTGTAGACGAATCGTCAAGTAGAAATACCATTGGACCACGGCCTACAATCACGGAAACCAAAACTTGGCGCAACGCCGGCCGTGAAAGCCTGCACACTTCTTGCTAATCATTCGTAAGCTTATGACATTATAATTTATAACAGGCATGAAAATAATTTAGAAACATATTTAAGTTGAAATGTTTGCCAGTAAATAAAACAATTCACTTCATAATAAAAATTACACATATTTATACAGATCAAACTCTGTCAATGCACCTGTGTTTAATGTGACAAGTTGTTAACAGAAAAATTATTATTTTTTTTTTACTTATTCGGCCAAAAAGACTAGACATTTAGATAAATATATAGGTACGTCATCTAGCGACGTTTGGGGACAGGAGGCCCCAGTTGAGGGGAAGAGAAGTGCACGTAAGGGGGACGCACGTGTGTGTGATTGTGTGTGCCTGCTTGTGTGAAAGCATTCATGACGCACAGTTAATTCAATTAAATTTAATGCATTTTCATCTACAATCACTTCTTTCCTGTAGTAGAAACATCTAATCTATTTTTTACAACGTGCCTACAAATTTTTTTTTCGATTTTGTAAATCAGTTTTCCCAAACGTTAAGGCCATTCTTTTTTTAAATTTCCGGTTTAGGCCTCTTGTTAACGACAACGGATAACGGCCCGATTTTGATGACGCGCGACGGGCCGACGCGCAGTGTTCAATAGGTTAGTGTGGGTGTTTGTTAACGCGACGGGCATGTAACCGTTGCAACAAAACTCAACGGATACCCGCACGTCGCCCCTCGGCGCGACGGCGGTCGGTCCGATGCAGTGGACCACGTCATTTCCTAGAAGTTTGTTGACGACGACAGATGTGCGCGCACGTTTTTACCTATAGCTACCTACCTTGTACTGCTCATTGTGAATATGGAGTTTAAAATTGATATTGATATGGTCTTTCTTTAAATCCTCCATGAGAGTATGGAATACTCCATAAGACTCTCTTTCTAATAAAATAGGATGAACCCATTGCTTCTTCCTTTTTTTCGTAGCTGCTGTTTTTTGTATAAATATAGTAGGTACAGGCTAGAATAAGCTTTTTCTTTGCACTCGACATAACGTTCTTGCATTTCTTCGCCCTTCGAGTGTAGAACTGATATCGATAACAACGGGCGCGCTCACGTTATATTAACGGATCGTGTACAAAGGTAACCGTTTCGCGTCGGCCCGTTACCCGTTGACTAAAACGGTCGTTAACAGGAGCCTTAAGCTTAAAGACAATCGACCCTTTCCTTGCAATTATAAACCACTAATGGACATTTTTTATGGAAATATTTACTCAATAATTCAATTGTAATTTTTACGTGGCTGTAACTACTCTCAGAATTTCAAAGTAGAATTTATGTTGAAAATTCTGTCCGGATTTTGCAAAAAAGTAAGATTAACTGAAAACGTTACCGAGCGGGGTGGCGTAGCGGTGAGAGCACTAGACTCGCATTCGGGAGGTACCGGGTTCGAATCCCGGCGGGGGCAGATGTGGCTAGGACTTTTTCCTACTGCCTCTCGCCGAGAAACGGTAATTCCTGTACCGGCCCTCTTGTTGAGGTTTTCCATGGTTTCCCTCAATCATTCCAGAAAAATATCGAGATGGTTCCTTATTCAAGGCCATGGCCGATTACCTGTCAAAATCCTATGCTTAAAAATTTGCCTACCTTATCCTTAATTTCCTAAAAATTCCTTCATTCGCCCCATTGCTATTAATTAAGTTGAAGTTAAAAATTCAGGAAAACAACGGGAAGTGTGGTAGAAAAAAAAATAATAATAGTGCGAATGGCGTCTGTTATGACATAAAGTCGAGAAACGGACGTTAAACGTATTATTATTATTATTAGTTATGAAATTCATTGTAATAGTTGAGAGAAAAAACCTTAATATTAAAAAGATCATTTTCAACTATAAGTACGGAAAAATATACTGGTTCAAAAAGTATGTCAATATTTATATCATAACCACCTGAATACAACGAACGTTAAAAATCAAATGTGTAACTACTCAAGATAAATAGTTTAATATTGATTTGCTAGCGGAACACTGTGGAATCTATATTAATATATAAAGCTGAAGAGTTTGTTTGTTTGTTTGTTTGAACGCGCTAATCTCAGGAACTACTGGTTCAAATTGAATAAAATTGTTTTTGTTGGATAGCCCATTTACCGAGGAAGGCTGTAGGCTATATAATATTACGCTACGACGATTAGGAGCGGAGCTTTAATGAAAAATGTTGCAAAAAGTATCTCAAAAATAAGCTTCTATTCATGTGAAATGCACTAACTAGATATACTCATATTAGTGATGAAAGAACACAACCTCTGGTAGATCAATCGGTAGCGCATGCGACTGTCAATATCAGGGTCGTGGGTTCGAGCCCCACGTTGGGTGAATATATTTTTATTTTTTACATTGCTTTCTTCTAAGGCTTACATTTAAATTTATTTTAATTTTATTTAATTCATTTAAAAAAAAATTATTCGTTAAAAAAAGTTTAAATACTGCTCTTTATCGACAAAAACTTTTGAACGGTATCTCCGATCATCATGAAATTTGGACACAACATTCATCTCGGTAAACTAAGATGAATGTGTGTACTCATGTCCCTTCCTTCCCCATTCATTCTTTTGCACCCGAGTGAAACCGGGCGGGACCGCTAGTATCAATATAAAATAAAAGCCGAATAACTATGTCCTAAATTTAACTCGTAATTTACGGCGAACAATCTTTTTCTAAACGAGCAGATTAATAACTTCGCAATGGCACCAGTGCTGTTGCCATAATTTTATTAATGGTAACTATGGTAATTAACAAGCAATGTTTTTGCAACGAGGTGCTATTGCAATTGCAACTAACGAAAACTATAAATGACCGATTAGAAGACCCTGCCGAGATTCTTCCAACCAGAAAACTTTTTTAGCGACTTTTTCTTTCCAATTCGTTTGTATCGATGTTTCAGGTTAAAATTAATGTGTATTGACATGTTTGAAAAGCATTGACATACAAACAAATCGACATCCTTGATCTAAAAAAACATTGGAAAACCTACACAGTTTCGGGAATTAAACATCAGAATACCTCTCTCTCATCAGTTCATATTTTTCCAGAAGAGCGTGGAGGCATCCAGAATAAAAACGTATTTACTCAACACGCCGTAACCGAAAACTATTTGTCTTAAATTTATTCTGGCATATCCGCCCGCATATAGGAACAGGAAATGGGAGATACTATACGGATGATTTTAATATGTCTAGTCGGTTTCCAAAAACCGACATATATTATATCCAATAGTTACTGAGATATCAAGACAATAAAAATTGGGACACTGAATAAACAGTGGCGTAGGTCGATTCAAAGAAAAACTGAAATAATGTAAGAGTACTTTATACACTGTCTATACCAGGGATGAGCAACACGCGGCCCGCGGGCCGCTTGCGGCCCGTTAAACATGTTTATGCGGCCCGCCAAGCATTTTTAAAATTGAATTTATTTTATCGACTTTCTCCCATCAATATATTGTTATAAAATTAATTATAATAAAATGGTAGTACATACTAAACCGAAACAATTTTTTGTGACGGGTTACTCACTTGTCGGCGTCTGTGTTTGTTTGCGAACAATTATTTTCAACCATGAAATTAATCAAAAATGACCACTGATCAAGACTGAGTGATGCACGATTAGAATTCCGGCTGATATTGATCAGCTTGTATCGAAAAAACAGTGCCAAATTTCTCATTAAAAGTTTCAAGTAAATTCGTTAGGTACTCTGTTCTTTTCTTGTTTGTTTTTATTTTGCATTAAAATTTGTAGGTATATGAAATCTTTACTTTTTTTTAATTTATTTTTTTTATTCTAATGTTTATTACAAATAAAGTTTTGTAAATTATTAATAAGTGTTACTTTGTGTATATGCGGCCCGCCAAAAATTCTAAAATTTAAATTGGCCCGTTGATTAAAAAGGTTGCTCACCCCTGGTCTATACAAATACTTCCTGCACTCTTTATCTCTTTAAGGAACCGGGCTTCTATTTCCATTGAAGGCACTTACATTATAGTCTTGGAGTTTACTTTCCTTTCGATGTCGTCCGACGTCGGCCAACATCGGCTCGACAGAAATACGAATCCAACATAAAGTGGAAAGCTAATTGGTTACTTTTTCATTCGATATGTGTATGCGACACTTCGCATATATATAAAAATCTCTTGTCACGATATTCGCCCGCGCTAATCTCCGAAACCACTGAACCTGTTTTAATGAAATTTTGTAAATGTGTTTTTCTTGGTGCAACTCACGCTATAGGATAGTTTTTATTAAATATTTTGTATAAAATTGCGGTGTTTTCACAAAAAAATTGTTTTAGTAACATGTAACGACATCTGATACAATTTACTCAAAGCTATTAGTTCAGAAGCAAACAAAAAAACTGTTTCAGTATCAAGTAGCAACATCTACTAGAATTCGCTCAAAGCTATATTAGTTCAGAAGCAAATCTGGTAATTTGCTCAAACCTATTAGTTCAGATGCCGGGTCGCAAACGAAATACATTTTGCAGATTTATATCTATCGCAGCCGGGTGAAACCGCTAGTATCTTTGAGTTTACTACCCGCGGCTTCGCACGCGATTGAGACGGAACACGGATGCATTCCTATTATTTGGCATAGTTGCTCATTTCTCAACGTTATAGACGCTGATGACCTCAGCTGTTGAGCGTCTATAATTCACAATCTCTCTCTCTCTCTCTCTCTCATTTCTCAACGTACTCTCCTAATAAATTTCAAAATTGATGACATTCACGTGATCAACATCCTGACACCCATGTCGATTTTTAGACTATTTAACTCTTTCCACCCTCTGAAGGGGTTGTTTTCAAAAAAGCAATATTACGATTTCTCCATGCAAATTTTGAACCCGTTACACCCTTTTAGGGGTTGAATTTCCAAAAATCTGTTCTTAGCGGATGCCTACGTCATAATAACTATCTGTGTGCCAAATTTTAGCCCAATCCGTCCAGTGGTTTGAGCTGTGCTTTGATAGATCAGTCAAGCAGTCAGTCAGTCACTGTTTCCTTTTTATATATTTAGATACTTATGTATTTTCGACTGACGCATTCTTTGTCATTGTGACACAATATTGAATAAAATTCTATTCTATTAACAAAAGTAAATCCAGCAATTTTCGAACCGACTTTTATGTGTGTCAGCACGAATTCTGGCAGCGGTCATATAAATATAGAAGCATGCGCGAGTGTCTGCGTGCGTCTATTCCACGCCGGCCGGCATATTCAAACTATATATCCACGTTATGTGTGTTATGTAGCTATTTCGGTGTCACAGCGTGGGTAAAAAGCTCTCTCTGGGAATAAGAAATCCGAACTCGATATTCCCTAATCGGCGCTCCGGCATCGCTCTGTCTCGCTGATTCGCATACCGGCACAATGCATACGAGCGAGACGACTGCAGCCGTTGCATTTTGTTATCGCGTTCCTTAAGAATAAGCGCCAAAGACGTGTAGTAAATAGTTTACAGGTAAGCACTGATGCACAACGACACAGTGCTATGTTAAGGCTTAACTAGAACGCGACCCTCAATTAGTGATTCGCGGCTTGACTTGATTTTCTAGCTATTTGATTTGACTTGAAATCAAGTCGAGTATTAAAATTCGGAAATCGAGTCAAGTATAGTCACAAGAAAATCAAGAACTTCCTCCAGGGTAACTGATTTTCATGATCAATTAACCCCTCGAATCGGTGAAAAAATCTTTTTTGAAGTCGCATCAACGTAATAGGTATATTTTCCTATAAACAAAATAATAAAACCAATTTTCCATCTCGAGGAAATCCGCATCTTATTTTCATAAACTTGTGGAAATGATTCGCGCGTTTTCGTACATAATCGGTTCGTTATCAAGTACCATCGAGTAGCTGGAACTAAGCCAAATGGTAACGATTAGTGACGTAATGAATATTCGCATATTTTTTGACATTCGCATTCGCAAATGTCTAAAAATTGGCGTTCGTTACATCTCTAGTAACGATAGAAAATCAAGTCAAGTAGTTCGTAAAAATATCAGGCAACGAGATATTTTAATGAATTCCTACTCTCTGTACATAAAAACTTATTTCTGTATCTAGAACACAATCATCGAAAAATATCAACACGCGAAACAGTAACTGGACATATATTAAAAATGTCGTTTTCATGCAAGTTTTTCGGAATTTTCGAATATTAAAACGTGTTTTCATAAATATAAGCAATCATCACTTATTTCTTGTCTTGTCCTCTAACATGATCATCCAGACTAGTGATGTGTCCACATGACTCTTTATTGGGAGCTGGCTCCGTGCGCTCCGCTCACTAAAAAGAGTCGCTCAGACGGAGTCGTTCAAAGAAGCGACACTAGACAGTACGCACTACACAAGAGTGCCGACTGCAGAGGTGTGACCTGTCATCATGCATGCTCAGGAGTCACATTGCACAGCACAATCAAACACTCAGCTCTGAGCTCATTTCAATATGTTTCTGATCTTATATTATTCGCATTTAGGATAAAATATATAAAGTATAATAAAATCTTAACAATAATAATTTTTATTGTTACAATATTATAGACGTCAATGTGAATGGTTTAAGTCACTGTAAGCTTAGTACTATTACACTTACAGTGTTGTCATTCAACATTAAATGACTCACCAAAGATAACTCCGTATACGTGCAAAATTCACTAGTGCCTCTGTGGCTTGAGCTGTGTGCGCTCTGTAAATGTGCGAATGCAACAGTACAGAATAGCTCAGCACAGAGCAATGGCGCTCGGAGTGAGTCATTCACAAAAAAAAGAGCGACTCGCTCCGCTCCGAGAAAGGAGTCGTTCATTATGAACGACTCGCTCAGGAGCGACACATCACTAATCCAGTTCACGATTTCTTATCATGCGTCAAACGCAAGCGATACAAAAAAATTTACATTTGCTATCTTCTATAAAACATTAATCTTCCCTCCTTCCTCCAGGAAGCGACAACGAGAGATTCCGATACATCTTCCTGTGTTAAACGTCTTACACTATTTATGAATGACTCCTTAGTTTATTCAGGTCACCTTTAACACAACGCCAAGGCAACATTGAGTCGTTGTGAACCAGAACTAACTGTAATATTCCACCAATCGTCTGCGTAACCCAGAAACTGGGTTGTTATAACAACATGATACATAATACGGTGTCGTAACTCGAATAATATTCTGAAAAAGCACAATGTTTGAGAATAAACACTCGGGACAGTGCCAAGTCGGATCAAATGTTTTACAGAATTGTCAACAATTCGACGGCAAATGTAAATTATGCTTGAATTCAAACGCTTACGTTTAATCTGTCGAGATAACGGGGTCGTCCCACATCAGAATTTGATGTAAAGTTCATATCCAAGTGAAAAAACAGAAGAATTAAAATGCGCAAATCGTGCTTTTATCTTTTTTTTTGCAAATTTAAAATTTAAAAATGGGGTTCAAAGTTTCCAAATCGAGAGAAATACACAAGTTCAGCAATTCATTTTCTAGGAGGCGCTTTTGGAAACGATCGATGATCTTGAATATTCTAGCAAATTCCTTGTAATTTCAATATTCGGTATCTCAGAAAACAATATTCATTACTTATATCGAATGTCATGCAAAACAGATAGGGAAAGTATTACATTACATATTTTGAGCTACAAGGTTCTGTCTAGAAACTATTGGAAATTAGTGGTTTCAAACAGAATTCGATATTCAAAATTTTGATTAACGTCTGATTACCTAGTACTTTAAATAAATAAATTCATTTATTGAAGAATTCGATGTTCTAATAGCAGTTTATGTATCTAAATCATATCACTACGTTCGAGATACATGCTAAATTTTTTGCACGTAACTCCTATAAAATAGCTGATTTTCACATCATAACAAATATAGGTTATAGCATTGCAGTGGAAGTTTTGTTTGGCGTAGACCCATTCCCACCTGTGAGGAAGAAAACAAAACAATATACAAGGCAGATTTCTCAAAATAATAGAATTGGTTAATGAGTACAGATATTATAGTGGGCCCAAAGAATTCAGAGACTTGTACTCATCAACTTCTTTCCCATATTCGAAGAAAGGTGTTTTGTTCAAATCAAACATATCGGTAGTGGTCTCATAATATATTTTCTTATTAATTAAAACACTTAGCGGCTACAGTTTTTATTTTAAATTTTATATTGCTTCACTTAAATATCACATTCACTTTGTCCTGCGACCTTGATGACAATATTTCGGTAACGCACTCTTGCTGAATACAGTCAGTTTGTTAGTCCGAGCAATTCGATCAAAATTCACACCGCAAAACATGCAAATATTTAGGTATACTTTATGAACTAGGAAAATATGTTACGGTGCTTAATAGTACAACGTGACAAGGTATAATATTTTTAACAGCTTTGACAGTTGTGTGTCCATTTACAATCTATTGGGACTGTCTATGATAACTGCGCCTATTTTACTGTCTCTGTTCCTCGTGTACTGAATAGTAGCTGACAGGTCGTTTTTGGATATTTCTGTTGGATTGATTGAATGGCATTTATTTGTTTTATTTTACATGCACTAGCGTTAAATGGGTCATACAGACATGTAAATAAGCTATTATATTATAAAGGAGTGTGTAAAAAAAACGCAAATGCACTCCGGGAGTGCCGGCAGAAGTGAAAACTTGAATATTAACGTCTATGTTAAACGACCAAAGCGCAGAAAAGTTTGAACTAATAGTGTAGTTTGAACTTATAGTGTAGTTAAAAACCATTCGATTGGATAGACAAGTCCCAAAAATTACCCATACCTATACTCGATTTTCGATCAGTTTACCCATGCCTCTACTCTCCATCCGTCTTACGAATTTTCGATCAGGTCTTACGAATTTTCAATCTGACGCGAGTTTAACATTTTTTACCCATTACAAAAAAAGTGTATAACGCCGCTAAAGAAGTTTTCACTTTAAAAAATATATATTTCTTTATGTGAGTGCATCTAGATTTTCGCTTCGAATTCATCAGAATTTTCACTCGATTTTCAAACAGTGATTCTTGAGCTTTGCGTGGACGAACCAAAAACACAAACTACCTCTTTATATTAGTACCTACAGATTTTTATTTCATCGCAAGACAATTTGTCTCAGTAAGGCATAAAAAAATCTGACGTATTTAGGAAGTCTATTAAACCAAATTGGAAATCACTGCGATAGACAACAAAGATGAGCAAAGTGGCAATATGTATATCGTTATATACTTTCGCGAGCGAACTACAAATTTACATCTGTTTTACATGTCCGAGTTTTACGATCTGTTATTCTGTTCACAACTGACAAGTGCCAGTTGCAAGATCAACAAGTTAGGGTTGACCGCCTTTTACACAACTCAACAATCTTCTATGCGTGTTGTATACGTGATTGTGAATGAACTAAGGCGGGACCACAACAGAATTCGCCGAAACACCCTGCCTTCTTTCCGATTTTATTCTGTTTAGTGAATTTGACTTACGTTCACGCAAATCTCAGAAAAAAGCCGGACGAAATTCACAATCGACTTAAAATCCGATTGCGCGAAAACAAAAGAGGGTTATATTTTCCACGTGTATGGATGAGTATATTTCTTTAATCCCACCTAGAATCGAAACGGCTTGATGTATGGACGATAGTAATCGAAATTTCTATTTTCGAAAATAAAAATTTCGGGGGTTTTTCACAAAATACGATATTATACAGGTTGATTTCAATGAGCACAAACAAAAACGTGCAATCTCTCTGGATGAAAAGTACTATGCAAATTAAAGTTTCCCAAAAGACTATCTCCAAATGTCCGTAGCAATTTTACATGAGACAGTTATTATATCAATCAACATTCAACATCAACACGGAGCAGGCGGGTAACGACTCAAAAATAAACTAAAGAATGAGAACACCTAGACAAATTAGATTCCTGATTCCTGCGTCTTGAGGTTGACTGATATAATAACTAATCTACGTAATATTACCTACCTAATATGAGGACGGTGTTGAAAAGGTTTTCCAATTTGTTTTCTTCCTTTTATAAGTGTCTTTTTTGCACAAACGAGTTTATTATACATTTTAATGTAAAACAATATTATAACGTTAAAATATTACATTCTGTACACAATTACCATTCCAACACACAAGTGGGGGAATGGTACTAGTTTAGGTCAAAAATCACTTTTCAAAAATTTTACAATATCTTTCCGTTTTGAGGTCCCCCGAATCCAAAAAACATATTTTTGAAAAATCTCTGTGCGTCTGTTAGTCTGTGAACACGAAACAGGTCAAACGGATAAACGGATTGAAACCAAATTTTGGGAGGATGTTTGGTATGCAAATATGAAGAGCCCTATTGTTTTCGGGGAAAATCGGCGCATGCGCAGAAGAGATATATGCTAAAAAGGTGTTTTTTATATAATAATGGTATACTTATCATAAAGAATTATTATTCTATTTATTTTTTCAAGAAAGTTTCGTTAAAATTTTTTTTTCTAAACTTTATAGTTTCAGAAATATTGATAATAAAAAAAAATCAATCGCTCTTTTGTTTTATGGATCTGTCAGAAATAAACAGTTCGGCATGCTTTGATTAATGTTTACATGACGTGGAACATATTATGTAGGTAACTATGGCAACGAATATCAAATATATTGAATACTAGCAATTACCCGCGTCACCTCACACGATATCAAAAATTTTATTTTCTTTATTATAATTTTTGAAGTTGGAATGGTCCCGTCACCCAATTGGCTGGAATTTTTTTTAATTATTAATATCAATAGTTTTTCCTAATGTTAAGTCCAAAAGAATGGAAAAAACTTTACTAAAAATTTAAAAAAAGGTTATAACAAGAATAATGTAGATCCGCACGGACAACAATCGCCAAAAGTCCACAATAATGTGTTCCAATGCCGTCAGCAGGAAATACTCTCGCTGACGCAGGATTTTACCAACGCGACGTGATTCTAATCTACAAAACAATAAATGGCCACGTTAATCGATCCGATCGCTCAATTATTATTCAGAGTTTGTACGCGACAAAACCAAAATAGAATACTTTACCGTACACGACTTCAAGCACACCTCTAGCCGAAATCTATTTTTTAACGATTTTCACGTCACTGTGCAATTAAACAAAATCGCGAATATTTTATGGGCGAATCGAATCATGCAAAAAAAAAATACACCACGATTAAAATTAATTCTTTCAACTCACCAAAGTTTCATAGTAATCGGATGAATGATACAGAAGTCCCGAACAAACGAACATTCATGTTTATTATTGGATTATATAGGTGATTTTTAAGTTGATTCTTCTTTTTTAATTAAGTAACTTTTTTATTAAAACACAAAAATAAGAGAGAAACAGCCTTTCAATTTTTTTATATTTTATTTGATTAATTCAAAAGCTCGCTTAACACACTAAGGCCTTTATCGCTACTACAAGCATATACAGAAGCATGGCTACGACGCACGCAAGCGTGCCTTTTCATTCTGTAAACAAACAGAAATATGGACCCAATTATTGGTCACTAAAATTGTATAATGCTCTACCTTTAGAAACGCGTTCCCTTCCTGAAAATGTCTTTAAAAAAGTTATCAAAAAGCGGCTAATGGACATGTGTCTATATAATTTCAAGGATTTTTTATAATTTCAAATGTTATATTACGTTTTGTCGAATTTTGTAAATGCGACAAATAAAAAATATCTATCATCTTTGTGTCCAACAAAACGGAGACAACTTCGAACAATTTCTATGAAGACTTGATAATGACAACATATTTCCATAGTGACATAATATAACGCCAGGGCCGACCTCAAAATTTGATAAAATTTAATAAAACTTTGAGTTTTGATAAAAAAATTACTTGAAATATTTGTTCGCCTATACACGCTGTTAAAAAGATTTGACTTAAAAATCATCCTGTATAGATGTCACCCATGTGACAGGTGAAAACATGATTTTTTTGACATTAAAACAACACCCGTTATACTAAATATTTACTGCAATGGGAGCGTCATCTGTTGAACGTAACAGCAACACACGCAAACCAGAGGACGCGTGGTCGGGTACAGCTAGTACACAGAGCTGGGCAGTAGTTAACTACAAAAGTAGTTAACTACGTAGTTAACTACTTTTATTGGAAAAGTAGTTGTACTCTAACTACTTTTCTCCACGTAGTAGTTGTACTCTATTATTTTGAATATTTATACAGTAATCCCAAAAAGTAGTTAAAAATGTAGTTAACTACTTAGTTCTAACTACTTTAGGTAATCTAACTACTTTTTTGTAATCTAACTACTTTTTTATAATCTAACTACCTATTTTGAATTTTAACTACTTTTAAAATAAATAAATAATGATTTAAACATGGGTAAAATTAGACAAAATGTACTTATACATATTTAATAACAACACGACATTTCGGCCACGATATCTACCATTTTCAAATGAATAAAAATCAAAAATTCTACAAAAAATAGTAATCATTGAAAAAAATAAAACTAACAGTAAATTATAAAACAACTAACAGACTAGAATGTCAAAAAGAAATATTAAAATATACAAAACTTGATAACAATTGACAGTAATATACCTAGCTATATATTTTTTCTACGTTGTTATCTCCTATGATTCTTAATTTTTAATGTTGTTTTTTGTATAAAATTTTTGATTTATATTCATTTGAAAAGGACTAACATCTTGGCCGAAACGTCGTGTTGTTATTAAATATAAGTATATTTTGTCTGTTAATTTGGTATTTTTTTATTATTTAAAATAATTTTCATTTTACAAATCTTTATCAATAGTTTTTTAACGAAAAATCATGTTTATTTGTAATTTTATAAGTATCTTAAGCAAAATACACTTTTTATTTTGCATTTATTTGTTTATGTTGTATAATAATATAAATCTCTGTATTTATGTCGTACTATCTGTACATAATACAGATTGTACGACATAAATACAGAGATTTATATTATTATTATTATTATTATTATAGTAGTTAAAAAAGTAGTTAAAATTTTAACTACTAACTACTAGTAGTTAGTAGTTTAACTACTTTTAAGAACGAGTAGTTTAACTACCAAGTAGTTTAACTACTTTTTTGCTTAAGTAGTTAGTAGTTATACTCAACTTCTTTTTTCAAGTAGTTTGCCCAGCTCTGCTAGTACATCGTACAAAGCTCAACTTAACTTATACTTAATATGGGCACCGACGATGCAGAGCAAATACGTACTAATTTGAATTTAATCCATATCCTAAATATGGAAAGTATACAATTTAGCGCAATAATAATATGCAACAAGTTTAAATTCATCATCATGCGCCAACCATATCCGCCGTTAGATTATGCAAATAAAGAGTGTCGTGAAAATTATAATATGTAATTTAGCAAAATTTTTATTACAGTGAAAGGTTTCAAAAGTTGACATAATAATATATGTTAAATAAAAAAAAAATGTGCATTGCCATGTGAAATTTAAATGCATCCATAATTATAGCGTACGTAATTGATGTACTTGTTATAAACAATGTCTCCGACGAGATACGGAGACAATTAAACAAGGAAATGTGTTCACATCTACAGATTTTCTAATATCGTTTTGTACAGGATGCAAAAGGAACTTTAAACCAAATTGATATGATGAGTAATAATAATAATAATAAAAATAATAATAATGCGTTTAACGTCCGTTTCTCGACAACAGACGCCATTCGCGCCATTAATATTTTCCACCTATCACACTTCCCGTTATTTTCTACATTTTTCAACTTCCACTTAATTAATAGCAATGGGCAAATGAAGGAATTTTAAGACGTTAGGATAAGATAGGCAAATTTTTAGCATAGAAGATTGACAGGTATTCGGTAGAACTGTAACAAACAGTATGTATTCGTTACTGAGTAACGGGTACATCGTCTGACTCGAAGTAACGAATCGTTACTTACAAATTCATTTCGTTACATGCATCTGTCGTATCCATAACCGCATCAAACGAGTCGAACTGACATGGCGTCAGTTCGACACGTTTGATGCGGTTATACGTTATACGAACGAAGTCATACCGTATCACGTATGCGAAGCGCCTCGATGGGATGGTACATGCTTGATGCCAGAGAACATATACTTCTTGATGCTGTTAGTACACCATTGCATTCCGTATGAAAAGTAACAAGTAACGTAACGATACGAAAGTAACGGGTACTGATTCTTTAAGTAACGAGTACACATGGGTACACAATTTCTCGTTACTTTTACAGCTCTAGTATTCGGCCATGGCCTTGAATAAGGAACCATCTCTATACTTATCTGGAATTATTGAGAGAAACCATGGAAAACCTTAACAAGATGGCCGGTACAGGAATTACCGCTTCTCGGCGAGTGGCAGCAGGTAAAAGTCCCAGCCACATCTGTTTATTTTTTCTTAATCTACCGCTTTATTTAGGTGACGTTACCGCTTTTTAAGAGACCTGGTCTTGCAACACTGGCCAGGCACGCGCGGGCGACAGGGCTGGCTTGCTTGCTGCTATACGCTTTTGTTATGTCAAAGCGGGACATTTTTACGGATTTTTGAGAACAGCGGGACACATAGCTTAAAAGCGGGACTGCGTTCCGGTCAAAGTTTAGGCACGACCAGTTTTCCCTTTGGCCAGTTTAACAGTTTTACTTCCTGTTACAGCCTGTATACAGGGTCATTTTTTTAATTGGCCCATTAGAAGTTTCTCAGCTTAGAAATGGAATACAAATTTAATTTTAGTTGGGATAGCTATCCCAACTAAAATTAAATTTTCTATCAGATGGCGCTATAAAAACTGGGGGTTGCCATTTGAAAAAATTGAGATTTCGCCATTTTTTTATGTCCAAAACTGAAAAATCATAGTATGCAACTATGGCGTCGCTCAGAAACCGCCGACATACCAAAAGATTCCCATTTCCTTGCTCTTTCAAATAAAAAAAATCGCAAGTCTCTATCTTTAACCGTTTAGGAGATATGGTTTTTCAAAGTTGACTCTACAATGACCAAATTTGACACATAATTTGACATAAGTCAAAAACTATGAGAGATAGGTACCCAAAAGTGGGGTGCTCCTTACTTAAAATGAAAGGGGGAATCACAATATGTAATAAAAAATGGGGGGTGCCATTTAAAAAAACAAAGATGGCGTCCGTTTTTTACATAACCGGTGGCGCCATCTCGACGAAAATATTTTAGAAAAATAGATCACGTGGTACAATGGTCCTGTACAAATTTTCAGATTTGTATTCCATTTCTAAGCTGAGAAACTTCTAATGGGCCAATTAAAAAAATGACCCTGTATATGCTTAATCTTAATATTACCAATAAATTTATGATGCGTGGTGGATTGCAGTACGATTACCTTATTATAAGGAAATAATAATAATCATATGCGATAAGTTTTAATATAGACAGTGAAGTTGTGAAGAAATAATTTTATTTCTCTTGATACATGTCATTTTAACATCTTCGAGTGTCAGATGTTTTCTAATATATGCATAGTTGGCATATTGATAATTTTATGATCTAAAAATTAGCAATCTCTTTTATTTATGATACTACTTCCAAGTTTTTTTTTTTGATGTAGATTCTTGGCCTACATGCCAATTATTACAGTGGATAAATGGGCCCATGTGACCTTTTTCCACGCGGAAGACATCATAGAGCAAACAGTAGGTAAACAATTTTTCATGTTTTGTGATCTATTCAAGTTTGCATTTATAGTTCTACTTCAAAATTTTTATTATGCGCAAAACATTTTTCGAGATATAGCAAATAAAAACAGTTGTGTGGTTTTAAGAAACCACGACGCAAGTGAAACTTTTATTGGATTGTAGGCGTTGGATTGTAGACACTTATCCATCACGATTAATTATAAACAACAATAGTCACATGAATACACGAATAAAAACATGTAAACACTGTACAGCACTTGCCCGCATGACAGACTGACTATGTGTTATACATACTACACGGTCAGCTGATGCTAACCATGAGCGCCACCATATTGGTCTTGGCTGCTTTACCGAGCGCCTACTCCTAGCGCCTTTCACTTTACCCCTACTCCGCGGCTGCCTGTAATGCGACATGCAACAGACGGCCAGAAAAATTCGGGGCGATAAAATAAAAGTTTCACTTTAATAATTAATATTTCATAATTTTGAGAAGCATTTACAAAAAAAAACATGGGTTCGTTGATCTTCTAATAAGCAACAGACGACATATTGATGACACATTAGTGGCATTCAATATTCAGTGTTTGGCAGTAAAAATAAATACTCAACAAGCCGACGACAAGCTCAAATGAAACGGTAAATGACCCAATATTATATGTATTTATATAATATCTTCGTATGCTCGCAAATAAACAACATTATTATTTTAATTCATGTCAAAGCGCTAAAAATTCAGACTGTTTCAAAATAAAACGATTCAAAGAAAAAACTGTCGTTTGCCATTTTGACAACACAATAATTTACAGGCAGTATGTTTAAACTTCATTTTCGATTAAAAAAGTTATTTATGCCCACCGGACAATGTCAACATTGCTCACAACAAATCTGGGCATGTTCGCTAATTAATCAACCAATTCTTTGGAAGGCTGACATTGGCCGGGCAATAAGGCCGACTTTACGGACTATGCCTGTAGCATATAGATGACTAAAAAACGTTCATGCTGCTGCATTTTTGATAAATTAATGGTAAGAATCATTTCAGATTAAAATTTAGATGCCCATGAAAAAACTAATCCGAATGCGTGTAGTTTTAGTATAGTTTTTTTTTTAATAAATTACTGTACCTATACATTTGATTTTCTCTATATTGTGGTTTAGAATAAAAATGGCGTCAAACTAAATCTTTACGTTTTTGTCTTTATACCAACTCCTAACCGTTTTTAGGCGCGACCCAAGCTTTAGCAGGAAGCGCCTCTATATGTACTCCCTTTGTCTGTGAATCTGTATCACGCTTTTTTGTGTCACGTGTACAGCTCAAACGCCTTAACCGATTTTAAAAAACTTTTTGATAATACCGAGACCACCCAATATTTAATGTTACACATCGTCCTAAATTTTTTTATTGATAATTGTAATTTATCATAGTCTATTGAGATTTTTCAAACAAAAACGAATTTGAAAATATGTCATTTTGCAATTCACAGAATTAATCATTCTTATAAAGGCCAAATAAACAATACATATATTAGATCAATCATATTGTTTTCAAAATAGAAACAACTTAATACTACCGATAAAAACCTAATGATTGAAGTACATTGTGAATTTTTGCCACTTAAAAATTTATACAATTGCATTCTTTTGTTACTCTATATGAATAAAAGAGCCGTACAATCCATTGTAAAATTTTACATTAAAGTTAATTTTGTGTCAAATATTTTATTCTCATTTTAAGCTTATTCAAAAAAATTCCAGCCAATTGGGCGACGGGACCATTCCAATTTCAAAAATGTTGACATTTGATTATAATAAAGAAAATAAAATATCTGATTTCGCGTGAGGTGACGCGGGTAATGGTTAGTATTCAATATGATATTTGCTATTCGTTGCCATGGTTACCTACATAATATGTTCCACGTCATGTAAAAATTATTCAAAGCATGCGGCCATGCCGAACTAGTTTATTTCTGACAAATCCATAAAACAAAAGAGCGGCTGATAAAATGTTTCCGAAACTATAAAGTTTAGAAAAAAAATTTTAACAAAACTTTCTTGAAAAATAAATAGAATAATAATCCATTATTAAAAGTATATATAATAGGGCTCTGCATATTTGCATACCAAAATTTTGTTTCAATCCGCTCATCCTTTTGACCCGTATCGTGTTCACAGACTAACAGACGCACAGAGTTTTTCCAAAAATATGTTTTTTGGATTCGGGGGACCGCAAAACGGAAAAATATTGTAAAATTTTTGAAAAGTGATTTTTGACCTAAACTAGTACCATTCCCCCCAGTTGTGGGTTGGAATTGTAAAATTCGATTACATCGAGTTGGGGGACTTCCCACCGCTGTTGAAAAAAACTTTTATATTTGAAAATTATTTTTTACTTTTTTGTTCACATTGCTATAAAAGCGTGTTTTTTTTTAGTTTTTTTAAATTCTAATTTTATTTAAGTTAGGATATATCGCAGGAGGTACTTTTTTTAATGGAGACATTGTATAATATGACGTCACCTGAACTGCACTCAACTACAACACGCTTTTATTACGTAAACGAGAAAAAACAGCAGAAACCGAATATAAAGAATCCTGACAAGTCTCTAAAAATACGAAATCTAAATACGCTTAATAAGATTAAACAATATTTCGGCATTAAGACCTGCTTAAATGAGGGATCCGATTCACCAAACAGTTAATTTTAAACTAAGAATGTATTCTGTTAAAGAACTCAGAAGGAAGTTTTTAGGTCAAATATTATTAATGTATGTATATTTACATAAATGACTTCATCAAAAATACAAAATCTCGCAATAGTAATGAATAAAATGTCCGTCTATACAATCCGTCTCTTTTCATCATGCATGACATCGTAGCCTGCTCTGTATCTAAGACATTTTCTTAAAATTTTTGGCATTTGCACTTCTTCGAAAAATAAAATGTTTCATAACCTCGAAGAAATAATAATCAGTTGTTATCCGATTTTATTATTTTTGATAGTCCGAGAGCCGATGGCACTGAAAATACCGTCATCTCAGAATTGAATTTTTGTTTTTTTGGAATTATTAATTTTATTCAACACGCGTGAGTAATATGTAATTTCGGGGCCCTGCTAAACTCGGGAGAAATAATAAATTACTTCATGTTGACGCGTAGAGTGCTAATAATAAACCGTACAGTGTGATAATGAATTTTCTGGACCAATAGAAACTCAGTAGCAAGCCCAAGCGTGAAATAATGAAAAAAAACTGCACGCAGCTTCTGGACCAATAGGAAAGTGGTAGACGGTATTGTATATATGAAAACAGCATCGCAATTCAGCGAAAGTCATGGCATTCTTGTGTGCATACACTGACGGTGGGTACGTCAATCAATGAAGTGATTTATTATTTTTCCCTCTTTTATCAGGGCCCCGATTACATAATATTACTCCTGCTAGTTGAATAAAGTATTATGTGCGACCATTGATCGAAGGAGAATATTCCACTCGCGTGCGTTTTACGCTCATGGAATCTTCTCCTTCTCTCACTAGTCGCACAATATACTATTATTAAACATATTTTCGTCTTATTAAATCAACGCATACCATTATCATTTTGTTCGTATAACTGTTAACTATTGATTTACACAAAGAAAATTAAATTCCGCGATGACGATACTTTCAGTGTCACCGGCTCTAGACTACGATATCAGTCACGAATCACGATAGCGTATACTCCTGCTAGTTGAATAAAGTATTATGTGCGACCATTGATCGAAGGAGAATATTCCACTCGCGTGCGTTTTACGCTCATGGAATCTTCTCCTTCTCTCACTAGTCGCACAATATACTATTATTAAACATATTTTCGTCTTATTAAATCAACGCATACCATTATCATTTTGTTCGTATAACTGTTAACTATTGATTTACACAAAGAAAATTAAATTCCGCGATGACGATACTTTCAGTGTCACCGGCTCTAGACTACGATATCAGTCACGAATCACGATAGCGTATAGCTTCAAACGTCACTATTTAATAGCGAAAAGTTACACACAATCAAACAATAGATTTTACAATATCCGTCAAAATTAAAACCAAAGAAAATCGTTCTTGAAATGATTTAGAAACGCGTATAATGAAATGCTATACAGTGAGGGTTGTGTAAGCCTTAACAAGCACGTTCGTTATTTTTGGACGACATGACGTATTGAAATAAAACTGCATAGGGTTTTTATATCTGAGAAATAAAAAATTAACTGAAGATCACATCCTGCAACGAACAAAAAAAGTCTTTGTTTATGGAATCCAGTAAACAGATTGATCCGTTTCAGTGATATACAAGGCGTAGTGAAAACACTACCACAAAAATAATAAAAAAAATAAATCAGTTTAAAGTAATTTTTCATAAGAAAAGCATTGAAGAATTTTAAATCAATCCTACTCAAGGTACTGTATTTGCAATAGGTATTAGTTTGTTATTAATATTTTTACGGATAGTCGTCAATTCGAAATTGATATTCTTTTATCCTGAATTAAAGTAGAAAAAATATATTTAAACAGACTAGTATAACTTGCGATAGATTTCAATCAAGCCTACGTCTACCGTACCAACAAGTCATCTATGAACCACTTTATCAACGACTTAAGTGTATAAATAGAATAGAATAGATTTATTTCTAAATAGCCAAATAGGCAAGAAATTGTCACAATATGTTACAAGTTTCAATAAATTAATTAAAATATTCCTCAATAGAGTAAAAACACTGCTGAATGAGAAATTTTTTTAACTCAATTTTAAATAAGCTAATGTTTAGATCTTTTATTTCGGCAGGTAAATTATTGAAAATGTTGATCCCAGAACAAACAAATCAGCATTCGACAGTGAACTGTTTTATTGACAGAGACGGGCAAACTGTCACGTTGTGTCTATATGAACTGTCAAATTTGTTATTATTAAATAATTGTTATTGTAATAAATGTCGTTGATTCGAAATTAATATTATTTTTATGCTTAATAAATTTTGATAGATTTCAATCAAGGCTACCGCACCCCTCGACGAAATAATTAATACACAATAACACTGTGCAACCAGTTTCTATTTTTAATTTTTCTATCACTATACGAAGTTCCAATTAATAGTTTGTTTTCATGGTTCCGCTTTTAAGAGTATTCGTCCCTGCAAATACCTCCTGCACCCTTCATCTCAAATCTTTTCCCCTCGCCTAAAAACGGTTCGCGCTCTCCCGACGCTATTTTTACAGCTACAAGGTTCTGGTAAACGCCAAATGAAAGACAAAGAATCAGACTACAGATCCTTCAGGCGAATTTTTTGAAAAACAGTTTCGCCTACGTGTGAAATATTACGTAACTTATTTTTTTCAAAAGGTTGTAAGTTTTTTCAGGAATTTTTTTTCAAAAAATTCGCCTGAAGGATCTGTAGTCTGATTCTTTGTCTTTCATTTGGCGTTTACCAGAACCCTCTAGCTTTAAAAATAGCGTCGGGAGAGCGCGAACCGTTTTTAGGCGAGGGGAAAAGATTTGAGATGAAGGGTGCAGGGGGTATTTGCAGGGACGAATACTCTTAAGCATAATGCAAACCTTTGAGTATTTTTGCTTCTAAACACCCTATATATATTATCCATAATGCACTTTTGATTTGACGTCATTAAAGTGTAACAAAAACCATCGGTCGGGTCGCTAAAATTAAAATATTTGAAACACATGTGAAAGTCAGTAAAACACACATTTTATGCAAGAATATAATGCAAGTGCGTGGTAATGATCCGCGATCACGATAAAAAACGATCGTGTTTTCGCAAAAAGCGCACTAAATCAAATAAAATGCAACCGTTTAAACGTTTCTCAACAAGATAAATTAAGACAATTAATCCCTGAAATTTAAACTTTTAATCGCTAACAAAAGCAAACTGAGAGTAGCCATTTCGGCGGGGGGGGGGCTCCTCCATAGTAGATATATATTTACTTTGCTATATCATGCGACTTAAAAAAAAAAACTAAATAAACTTCTTACAAATTACTAAAAATTTATAAGAAATATGACGGTAAAATTGTTGACGTATGTAGTATACGGGCCTCCAGGAAATTTTACAAGGGGTCGTGCGAGTATACAAGCTTTAGAACTGTATCAAAATTCAAGTCAATAGCATGTTTATTTTCTGAGAAAATCGACGGTGACAGATACACAAGGAAGTCTCACCATAAGGGTTCCCTTTTAACACTTTTTGACACGGATAAAAACCGCAGGACTGTTTTTGTTTCCGATGGGTAAAGGTGAGAAGTAAAAATAAAGCAAAACAAAATATCAATTAAGTTCCTTTTTAACCACGTACAATTATATTGAAGTCATCTTTTTGGATATTTTTTTTAAATATACATTCGGTTACCATCAGGATTCAAGTTGGGAGATTCAAGTTTGAGTCCTGATGGCAACCAGTTGTATATTTAAAAAAAAAAAAATCCAAAAAGATAACTGAGCATCTTCAATATAATTGTACGTGATTAAAAGGAACACTTAATAATTAATCAATTAATATTGTTTTGATATTTTATGGGAATACCTAAATATTACACGCCTATTAAAAAACACACATCTATGACCCAAGCTGCATTCCGAGATTTCATTGCAGACATTAAATATTTGATTGATACACTTTTAACGCAAGGTTATTCTCGCGACAAATGAGTTCGTCGATTGTTTTCCGCAATACAAAATTCATTGCGCATCAACTACAGTCGGACTCACATTATTTTCAACATCATATATTTATTTTCAACCGACTTTACTCATTGTATTTTTGAAATTTTAGTCTCTCCTTCTCGTGCCGAGTGTCTCCTCCTACGCTGCTCAGTCAACGTCAGACAACGTTTAACCTCAAATTAATAAAAGTTTTTTCCTATAATAGGTCTATGACTGCCACGAAAGTGAGGATGAAGTATAGAACTTGAAATATGAAAATGCATTAGTTCTACTGTTGGCCCCGTATCAACAAACTTTATAACATTTTTCAAAGTATTGGCACAAAACTAGTTCAATTTTTTTTCATTTTATTTTTTGTTTTAAAAATGTAATACAGCAATTTCTAAACTTTTCCGATTTTTGTTTGCAAAAGACCGTAGGAGTGAAGAAAGTTGTGAATGGCTCGAATTCGAGATTTTAGTCACAGCTGATACGCCGTTCAACGGATCGACACCAAACTCTGAACTCTTAAAGTTTAAAGGATTCCATCATTCCTCTCAGAAGTTCTTTCTTTATTTTCCCCTTCTCAACCAAACGAGGACAGCTTACTGATGAAACGAAACAAAAAAAAACTCTGAGTGGAATGATGGAATCCTTTAAACTTTAAGTTTAAGATCGAAGATCACCATACGGTGAGGGATTTTACTTAGTCCTTGAACACCATACTAAAATCCAACTGATACCGTACTTCACAAGATAATGTACCGTTTTCTGTAATTTAAATGAATACTTTTCATTCTAACAGTGCAAAAAAAAAATACTCTACGAAAAAAATCAAGAGAAATTGGAATTGAAATCGTGGAATCCACTGAGCCACAGCTTTGCGAGGACGATTTTTTGCAGAATGGTGCTTGCGAGTTGACATGCGTTCATTTGAAAGAATCATATTGATTACAGTCCATTATATTTATTCTTTTACGACTTTTAACACATAGCAGTCGATAACAAAGCTTCCCTTATCCCTATATTATTAAACGAGCTAATCTTGTATCTATGTACCTATGTACCTATCTATGTACCTATGTCCCTAAATATTTTCTCGAAAACGGCCCTAACGATTTGGATGAAATTTACTGAAAAGGGATTTTGGGGGGCAAAAAATCGTTTTAGCTAGGTCTCATCTCTCGAAAAAATCGTTTTCTTACAAATTTTGTCATTATAAAAATCAATTTTTTGACGTATGAAAATACTTAAATATTGTAAGTAGGTTTTGGAATTTTATACAATGAAACAATAATTTGTTTTCAAAATATTATGACAGTTAATCTTTAATTACTTATCCAAGTGAGACTTAATTAAAATAAATACGTATTTGAAAGAAAGTTATAAACAATTTATTATTATTATTGGGCTTTGACATGCTCACTCCTGACATCTGGTGGCTAACATAAAAAATAAAATGTGAATGCATTTAGTCGATCTATCATCTGTGAACAGTACTTCATTCGTACTTTTAAATTCTTAAGAAATGAAATAAATAAAAAGTTTTGAAAATAACTGCAGTTAAAAAATCAATGAAAGTTTGCTCTGCACATTTTAAAAGATGATTTGATGTTTTCAAGTAAGTACTATACAACTGTAACGTTACTATTATATTATAACCTCATAGTTATAATATACAGTTTGTTTATTATTAATATTTTTATATACAGATACTGCTAAAAAACAGAATTTGAAAGAAAATAAATGCTATAAGTACCTTCAGTCAATTTACCTGGAAAAAAAAACACAGCTACTGAAGAGAACCGTAGGATAAAGAGAAACAAGAGAAAAGAAGAACAAAAAATTTAATTTGGAAAATAAAGATTCAGTACATCAAACATCAATGAAAATTATAATAAATTGTAACTAAAACTAATTTTTTAGTGAAATAATTACTTTGATTGTCGTTATGATCATCATCATAAACTTCATTATTATCTTAGTTTTCAACAATAAGACTATCATCATTTTCTTTATTGCCTAATTCATACAATAATTGAATCCTATGGTTCTGATCAGTAGCTGTGTTTTTTTCCCAGACAAATTGACTGAAGGTATAGCATTTTCTTTCAAATCCTGTTTTTTTAGCAGTATCTGTAGATAAAAAAATTAATTATAGACAATAAATTATTATATTAAAACTTTGAGGTTATATAGTATAATAGTAACGTTACACTTGTATACTTACTTGATAGATCGACTAAATGCAGTCACATTTTATTTTTTATGTTAGCCACCAGATGTCAGGAGTGAGCATGTCAAAGCCCAATAGGTGAGTAATTTTAATAAATAAATTTTTAACCTAAATTTGAAGCGAAAGATGCAATATCATAGATCAAGATGACGGCGAATCAGTTTTACAAGTACCGGATTGCCATAAGGGCCGACAATCCTCTCCACAAAGGAGTCAAACTGTTTCAGCAATATTATCTTATTGCTCCACAAAAGGAAGCGAAGCTTCCCCAGAGAACCTACGGTTCTTATATGGAGAGCCGAAGGCTCGACTAGTGTGGTTTACAACCGAGCGGGGCGCAGCCCCGCGAGGTGAGACTGTAACAAAGGTGGAGACGTAGGCTCCACAAAGGGAAGCGACAGAGAACCTACGGTTCTCAAAGTTTTGGCGATATCAGCATATCAGTATTTTATTTAACTTTCCGAGCAAAGCTCGGTCACCCAGGTACTTTTATTTTGTAATACGTTATAATAGCAACCAATTACAACAATTTATGATAATTATATGCAATTATCCAAAAACTGTTTTGTCAATTTATTCGTTTAAACAAGTTAATTAGAACAGCTATTACAATATGTTACAAGTTAATCTTATCAAAGAGATAATTTGAACAAACAATTCATCATCTTTCATCAAACCTCTAATACTTCAATGAGTGTGCATTGTTCGTCAGAATTGTGCTAAAAAAACAAGAGACTTAAGTATTTTTAAAACTAAGATCCATTCACACTGTACGCAAGTCACGTTCAAACAAGTCCCACATTTCAATTTTAAGCTGCATACAACGGACAAAAAAGCTTCAACTCAAAATTTCCTTCCTAAAAGCATTTGAAATTTTTTAAACTTCATGCTACTATAGTTCAGTGGCATTCAAGGGTGTACAAAACATAGATTTGCAATCCCCTCTCCCCCAAAGAATACGTTAGTAGCTTTCTAATCAATTGTTTTTAATTATGAAACAAACCAGTAAACTATATATATTTACAGAACAAAAAAAAGTGCGTGGTATAAATATTTTCTCAGCCAAGAACTTTTTCGGTACTAAAGAAATTAGTTTTGTATTATAATAAAGCTTAGTTCCTCTATATTTTAAATTAAAAAAAAAATAACAAATAAAAATTCTCATCTGAGGTTAGCCGTGGTCATATGCCACCTACCCTAACATTACATTTTAACAGTATAGTAAGCGATCATAATCTCTAAGGCAAAGTGCATCACGCTATACATCGAGAGGGGCCTCATATAATATATGAGATGGCATATACGACCACGGCTATCCTCAGATGAGAATATTTTCTTGTTTCATACTTGTCAGTAGTCGGGTTTTAGTTTTAAGCTTATTTTTCATTTAAATTATTTTTTTTTGTTTTCAATTTGCTCCTCTGGGACCAAAATTCAAAAATAAATGTCGCCTATGTTACCCGGGCCGTAATAACGAATCGATTGACACCTTATTTATCAAAATCGGATGAATAGTTTGGGCGCTACGGTGGAACATCCGTAAATACAAACATACATAGGACTGCTGAACTCGTAACCCTTCCTTTTGGCTTCGCCGCAGTCGGGTAAAAAAACAAAAATGAAGTTCATGTACTTCCATGTCTCGAATTTGTTTTCATCATATTAATAGCATTTTATTTCGTTTGCAAGTTTGCATTTTTTATTTATATTTATCTATAATTTATATAGTCTATACCAGGGGCGGGCAAATCTTTTGATCGCCGGGCCACATAGCTGATCAAAAATTGACCGCGGGCCACATAGATGATGAAAATTTGACCGCGGGCCAAAAATTAGCAGAGCAAAAAAAAGGTCCTCACATTCTATTTCCGCATTTGGAGAGCAAAAAAAAAAACTCCTTAGATCCTTTTTTCGTCAGTTCTAGGTCTATTTTTCGTCTGTTCTATGTCCTTTTTTCGTCTGTTCTGGCCCTTGCTATTTCTTTACTATTTTTCTAAAATTTATAAAATGCTTCGCGGGCCGGACAAAATTGTGCTGTGGGCCGGATCCGGCCCGCGGGCCGCCATTTGCCCAGGCCTGGTCTATACTAACATTATAAAGAGGTAAAGTTTGCAAGTTTGGATGTATAGGAGGTAATCTTCGCAACTACTCATGATGGACATAGATAGGATATATATTATCGCGTTAAAATAAAAGCGCTTTTCTTAGAGACAAATTTTGCGACGTAAATCGACGAAAAAACGGTGTCAATCTACAAATTCGGGAGCAATTGGATCGGGCCGCTAGTAGTTATATAAAAACTGATCTAAAAGTTAAAACTACTCGTTGCAGAAACTGACGTACTACATACTAGATAAAATTGAATTTATGCTATAGCGTCAACATTACATTACATTACATGTAAGCCGATCATGATAAAGCGATTTTATGTTATTCATTAGTGATTAGAACATAGTTTCCAACTTCGGTAATCGAAAAAAAAAAATGGGTTCAGATCGATTACAATTTTTACAACGAAAATAAAGTTAATACTTGATGCCTAAAAACCCGATACCGTAATAAAATAACTATTAAATGATAATACCTCACTATATCTTTTAATAAATGAATGCCTTTTAACGACACTAAAGACTTTGTAAAAATAACTTTTTAAAATGTTTGTAGACTATGTATGATATTTTCAATAAGAGTTCTAATCAGACGTTAATCAAAGATTTGACTATATATGATATGTTAAACCTTCTTTAAATTCTGATAATTATTTTACCTGATGTATTTTTTTTAATGTACTAATTAATTGACGAATCCTGCGTACAACTGTTTCGGATAATAAATATTCTATTCTATTCATTAACTGTTCAACAATTTCTCATTCTGATCAAAGCATATTTTTAAACATTTTGTAGTGAAATCACAAAACTTGTTCCACACTATACCGCCATCCACCCTTCATATTTTATCAACAAAATTAAAAGAAACGTTTCTTTTTAAATATTATGTGCATGTCCAGAGTCTTTTTCCATAAAATAATCGGCCTATTCCGAGTAGATCAGTTATCAACAGACGGTTGTGTACACTATCATGGTTATATAGGGGCACTGGCGCATCCTCAAAAATTATTTGTTGAATATATTCAAATAAAACAATTTATATTGATTTCGATCTCCGAGGTTTGCATATCTGGACGAGCGCCTGTTACCAGGCTCCAGCTATATAGGTACACGGTTCTGTTGAAACAGATAAGGCTGGGGCTGAACCTTTCAAACTCCCAGTTCAATTTTCCCATTCGGAATTTGAAACACAAAACTATTCCGATTGTTTTAACGCATTTAGGAAAAGCGATATTTTGGATTGATTATCAAACCAAAATATCACATTTCCTAATTCCAATTCTCTTTGTAATTGAAATGTAAACCCGAATGCTCTGACTCAAGCTTTAAATGAGCTTAATTCAATTACAACCTTCTCGTTCGATTTTCCGATTCGCAATCCAAAACAAAAAAAACTTGTCCGATTGTTGATTAGAAAAGAGAAAAACGTGACTCAAGCTTCAAATGAGCTTAATTCAATTATTGAAACATCATAAACAGAGGTTGTTTACTATATTTCAGAAGAATAGATGCTTCCGGCGACAAGAGGAAAGTAACAACGAATCAGTTCAAACGTCAAAATAAGTAACAAAATGTAAACGTTCTTTCAGAACTATGAACATTGATGCTATTCAAATTCATTTTGATGTTAAATGGAAAAAGAGTCAGTGGAAGAAAAACTTTATTTATTTTGAAATGGAACAATAATCGGCTATCTTCTGAAACAGCTTCTTATAATGTTGACAAACATTTTATTTTATATACGTGCTTCTTACTAGTAAAAAACAAGTCATGTTTTATAAATAACTTGATTTTCAATAATAATATAAATAAAAATAGTCTACGTGATTTATTTATATTTTTCTGAAAAGCAGACAAGCAAATCGAATCTCGAATGTGCATGGCTCTTTCTAAATGGATAAGAGAGTGTACTTTACACAAAAACATCACACCATTAACATTACCTTTTGAAATAACAAAAATAGATATTATACACTATTATTTTTTGGAAACAAGCCACTCAACCTACATCGACAAATTTTAAACAATGTTTGTTTTCCGATTCTCAAAACGCTGAGACGATAAACTTGAACGCCACTAAAATCAGATATTCAACGATTAAAATCATTTGGAAATGGTTTAGACTCTTTGTCAAAAAAAAATCTACACAAAATAAATAGGCAGGCTCCAGTTTGTCATAACTCTGAGAGATTCAGAATCAGTATTTCAATTACTCTACATGTGAATTTTCATGAGGCATTCCCCTAATATTCAAAGCAATGGCACGTCAATCCGGTGTCGGAGAGGCAACCGGATGGCGAGTGGTAATCTGGGCCTATGAGAGGTACAGAACCCCCTGGTAGCGGCCAAAGTGACCCCAAATGGACGGGGGCGGCGATATGGGGGTGGGGCAAAATCGAAAAATGTTTGAAAAGGCAACCGGATAAAAATGCGGTTGCATTGAAGGAAATATCCTAATTATATAATAAATTTTTTTTGCCATCCGAAACACGCGGGCCGTTTTTGCACTAGCGAATAAAAAAAAAATTAAAAAAAAACTGAAAAGGCAACCGCTTCAAAATTAGTGAGCATACTTATTGACACCACCAAACGTTGGAAAAAAATTGCCATCCGATCCTGATGGGCAGTTTCGGAGAAATAACCCCTCAAAGTCGCCAAAAAACCCTTTTTTTCGATTTTTTCAACAATAAGTAAGAAAAACACACTAAAAATTGTTCAAATCGGATGGCATTCGAAATTTATACTGTCCTAAGTACAAATAATAGTGTGTATCAATGCCATCCGATTTTGATTAAATTTACCCCTATTTAGCCAACCCCTAAGACTCAATAACAATGAAAATAATGCCATACGCTGCATAAAATTGTTATTTTCATGAGTTTTGGGGGGTGGCTAAATAGGGGTAAATTTAATCGAAATCGGATGGCATTAATACACACTATTATTTGTACTTAGGACAGTATAAATTTCGAATGCCATCCGATTTGAACAATTTTTAGTGTGTTTTTTTTTACTTATTGTTGAAAAAATCGAAAAAAAGGGTTTTTCGGCGACTTTGAGGGGTTGTTTCTCCGAAACTGCCCACCAGGATCGGAAGGCAATTTTTTTCCAACGTTTGGTGGTGTCAATAAGTATGCTCACTAATTTTGAAGCGGTTGCCTTTTCAGTTTTTTTTTTATTTTTTTTTTATTCGCTAGTGCAAAAACGGCCCGCGTGTTTCGGATGGCAAAAAAAATTTATTATATAATTAGGGTATTTCCTTCAATGCAACCGCATTTTTATCCGGTTGCCTTTTCAAACATTTTTCGATTTTGCCCCACCCCCATATCGCCGCCCCCGTCCATTTGGGGTCACTTTGGCCGCTACCAGGGGATTCTGCACCACTCATAGGCCCAGATTACCACTCGCCATCCGGTTGCCTCTCCGACACCGGATTGACGTGCCATTGCTTTGAATATAACAAAGATATATCTATACTAATATATAAAGTTGAAGAGTTTGTTTGTTTTGGTTGAACGCGCTAATCTCAGAAACTACTGGCTCGAATTGGAAATTATTTTTTTTGTTGTATAGCCCATTTATTGAGGAAGGCTATAGGCTATATAATATCACGCTACGACCAATAGGAGCGGAGCATCAATGAAAAATGTTGCAAAATGTAAATCAAAATCTGTCCGTCCGACAAAAACTTTTGAACGGTAACTCCGATCATCATGAAATTTGGACCCATTCATCTCGGTAAACTAAGATGATGTGCGTACTTTAATTACTTTTTTCTCAAAAATTTGCTACCAATAAATCAAATTAACAAAAAAAAAACAACGAATAGAGTAAGTAACCCGGCTCTAAATGTGCGCAATAAAATAATTTATTTTGTAATTATTCGACACCATTAAACTGCATAATCTAGTGTTATGCAAAACAAGCCAATTAAAGATTTAAAAATAAAAACTTACTTTGAAGACTTCTGAAAAGAATCCCGAGCCGATTTTTTCTTGAATGAAATCATCGAGCCTGTTTAACGATGCGACCGCATGCCTAAGGGCCTGACAGGATGAGCCTGTCTTTAGTCTGTCGGAATTAAGAGTTTTCGTCGTCCCCGTGTTTTCCCTGTCCGTAATAATGTTCTTGCTGCCGGAAAATTTAGGGACCCGACTCCAGGCCACATCGAAAACACTGTTCTCACAGTTGTTAATATCATTTTTAACTGCACTACTAGGACTTTTCTCTTTTTCACGCACTGTTTTCGTTGATCGAAATACTTTGGTTGTTGAATTCGAAACGTTATCACCGTCACTTACTATATTATTTACATTTATTAGAGAATCATTAGGTTTCAAGGGGTACATGATAACAAAACCCAAAAATGTAGAAAATTAATTGTGTAAAGAAGCTTGAAAAATAAGTGTCTATGTTACGTTATCCAATCTCGAACATATTTGTAATGTTGATTGAAAAGTTTTTTCGTTAACTTCTATTAAATCCAACTTACTTTTATCACACATAATTGACAAAGTTCGCAATAAAAGAATAATTAATTTCATTTATCGGTGTCACAGTAACATAATATTTCATATCCGGATAAATTAGTTGAAACAGCACACACTCAAAAAAATTTACACTAATCTATTAAAAACTCAAACATTGTACTTTAATTTTAAGATTGGTTACATAATTTTGTAGTTAAAAACCAAAAAATAAAAAATCTACCGAAATTATAATTTATCAACTATGACAACACACAACCTTTTAATAAACACAACACGAGTGAATTTCTTTAACAGTAACACTGAATTATTAAAGTGTCAGATTATTCTGTAATCAGGAATATGCAGATTCGTTTACACATGTTATTATTTTGAGGTCTAGAAGGTAAATAAAGCGTTAAATGACATACAAGCTTTCACTGCCCAAATCCAAAGCTGCCATGATGTTTTGGACGACGTAAACTGAACATTTGTATCCGAATTGAACTAGTCAGGCTCTTTTCAACAACGTTACTAAACGTGAATAAGAGTGCGATACGTAGGTCGTAGTTACATCAGGTGAATAATATATCAAAACTATTGCGTGCGCAGACACAGAGAAGAGTGGAGGTAAGCGCTCAATTTAAATTTTAAATAGCAACTAAAATATGAAAACATAAAAATAGGTTCAATACATTCAATTAATCTTAAAAATATTATTATTATCGACATTGTAGGTGTTAATAAATTATATTTACTTTTCATTACACTATACGCTTTTAGAACTGACACCTCTTAACACGTGAAATATTAATTTTAATTATTTCTTAATTTATTCCTAACTGTGCTGTACATCGCTAGCTAGGTTTTTTAACTTTCCGTTTTGTTTAGCTAACTTTTCCAACAAGACAACCAAAAAAATAAATTATCATCCAATACCACAAATTATAAATATGTATTTTCCAGACACAGAAACCTTAAAGGACTAACCTTTTTTTTAAGATTATTAGGTACATTTGGTAAGCGTAAAAATGCACTATTACAAAATAAATATATATCAGATACAAAATAAAAAATATTTCAATGTGTGTGTTATAAGATATAAATAAATATAAAAAGATATGATTCGAGATATAATAACTTTATCTACGACAGTTAAATTTTATTATTTTAGAGTGAAAAGTGAAATGCTAGTGTTACTTACACAAAGTCATTTTACATTTTCACATACTTTCTTTGAAACAATAGACTGTGACTGGAAATTCATACAACAGTGGGATACCTAAAAGGCGTACAAATATTAGTCTATTAGATTATTAGAACTTTAACTAGACTTTATAAAATAAAATTTATTGATATTAATATTTCTAAAGTTGATTAGAAATTCAGTATCCATAAAAAAAAAACAGTCTAGTGCGAGGTGAACTTGCGTTGAGAGGGTTCCGTACCATTCTGTTTTCCCTGAAAACTTTAAGACTTGGGATTTTCGTTTAGGTTTTCCTGTAACTATAAGTGAGGCCCTATAATTCCTATTTTTTCAGAATTTTAGGCTCAGTAATTTCGGAGATAAGGGCGAGGATGCTCGATTTTCGCATATTTTCTTTAATATCTTTTAAACTATTCATTTTAAAATTATTAAAAAAATATATTTGTATTTCTCATAACGAGCCTTTTCATTTGATACGTCACATGATGCACTTGTTTTTTTTTAATTTCTAATTGGCCCCCACAAAATCGGAATTCGTTTATTTACGCTATACGTTCGTGATTGGGTCATCTAACTTTATATTTGTACCAAATTCAAATGTTTTTCGTCCAGTAGATTCAGAGAAAATAACCTGTAACAGACGGGCAGACAGACAGACACGAGAGTGTTCCGGTTTTTCATCAGATGTACGGAACCCTATTAAATATATATTATAATATTATACCGGCGTTTGAATTTAAAACAATTACATACGTATCAAAATAATACTCTGAATTATCACGCCGTAGATTCGTCATTTAAATGGCGTAAAAAATAAAATCGTTAATAAAATCTTTTTAAGATAATAAAATGAATTTGTATTTTCGGAAATTACTGAGCCTTAATACCTAAATATAAAATTATACATATTGCAAAATCATGCTTTGTGCAGTATATCGAATATACACTGTATTAATTACACACACGTCATTACAATTTACAGGCAGAGGTGGGCAGGTACGACAATGTATCTGGTAAACAGGGATTATGCGTTCAACTGTATTTCACATACTTTACATTTTTCCTCTAATTAACATAATGAAAGTAAATAGCATTACTTACATTTAACGCATAAAATAAGAACTTTTACAATAATTATTTATTCGGTGTTAACAATTAACTCTTACAGGGCCGTATTAAAAAATTTTGTACCTAGTTGGAAAACCACATTTTATCAGATTTGCACTTCTATTTTAGAAAAATAATGAACTCTGTCGCATAGGCAACTAAATAAACGGTGAAACATTGTACAATAATATATTAGTGTATTATTCTGGTATTTGCCTTAATAATAATTTATTTATTACTAGAAAAAAAAACCTGTCAGGTACCACCCAAACTTGTGGAGAGGGTTCCGTGCCATTACGTTTTCCGTGATAACTTTAAGCCTTAGAATTTTAGTTTAGGTTTTCCTGTAAACTATGAATGAGACCCCATATTCCCCATTTTTTTTTTCAAAATTTTAGGCTCAGTAGTTTCCTTCATAAGAGGGGAGGGAGATCACATAATGCTTTTGCAAAAACATCATTTTTTTAATTTAGTGATTTGCTTCCCAAAATCAGAATTCGTTTATTTATGTTATACGTCCTCGATTGGGCCATCTAACTCTACATATTATGTACCTAATTTGAACTTTTTTTCATACAGCAAATTCGGAGAAAATAAGCTGACAGACACGAGAAGGGTTCGCGTTTTCATTGGATGTTCGTAACCCTAAACACTGAATCGATTTCAGTAAAAAATTAGAAGGGCACGTCTTTTTGAACACAAATAATAATATTAATATGGAGACCGAGAACGACTGCCGTTACGGATCAGTAACATAGTGGTGTTTAACTTATTCCGTAACTGTTCCTTTTTTTTAAACAGATAACAATAAATACCAATAAGATGGTAAGGTGGGAAAAAGTCAACAGATTTTCATAATAAAGATACCTATCAAGATCATTATCATTGTTATGAGATGCATTTGTAATCAACTGTTACAAATAAGTGAGAGTAAATTGATAAATTGTTTTTAAGAAACAAACGAAATTGTAGACTACAATTTAAAACTTTTACAGGGAGATTGCGAGTAAGTGAACTGCAATCTTTTTTTCTCACCATCTTGTCTGGGTATTCTATTAATACAATGGCTAATCAATTGCAACAAAAAAGAAAGTCAATAAATAAAAGAATACAAGTTGTTCTTTACATTGATGAATAAAATTTTAGTATAATGGTTTTAAGAGATTTTTTTATTGTTAATAAGCTCTTTTTAAAATAAGAAATTACTGAGAAAATAACGAAAAAAATGATCTAACATTTTTTCATAAATAGCTGTAGAAAAATAAATTCAAACATTCAGGTTCAAATTTTCAATCATCGATACTAAACTTTATTTCCTAAGTAAAACAAAAAAAAAACTACCTAATAATATTAGTCATATAGTATATTCCAGTACATTTTCATTTTTTAATATATTTAATATATTTTTTACGGTCAAATGAATCTTTAAAACTATCGTCTTCAATTTTAACTTTTTTCTTAGGTCTTCTTCTCTCCAATCTTGCTTTCCTTTCAGCTTCGCTAAGTGTGGCTAAGTCTAGCGGTAGCTAAAAAAAGAGCAAGTAATATTTAAGAAAAAAATTACATTCTTAAGTAAAAACATCAAACTTTTAGTTCCTCGAAAAATATAATTTGAGCTCCCGCCATCTCGCCCCTCCCCACAAAAAGGACAATGTTTTATTTGGCGATTACAGCCCCGGATCTACGATTTTTTCGAACCGGGGCAGAAACTTGATAATGGCGCCCACTCTCTCCAGCGTTTGTGATAAATTACTTAAAAAAAATCACACATAATATAATGGTTGGCATTTTTCGTGAACGGGAAACCGTCAGAAAACAAGCAGATTGAGTAAATCGGAAAAAGGACAGATTGTGTTTCAACCATATTCTATCATGATCTTGGCGCCCCCTTAAACTGCCGCCCGGGGCGTGTGCCCCGGTTTGCTCCCCCTAGATCCGGGGCTGGGAGATTAGAGCCATTTTATTGATACATGTTGGCGATTTACAATTTACATGATCCTATTAGGCACTAGCTCGACTGGACAGCGATAGCCGTCAATTAAATCAGATTATCAAAAGGACGTAGACGATTTTTGGGTCTTTACTGCTCTGTCGCAGTGTACCATTCCATTCATAGCATTATATTCCCATCACTATTCTTAAATTATTATTGATTTAAATTACCTTAACTATTTTTCTTGGTTCGTGGTACAAAATATTCACTGTAGAACCATCGGGATGAACAAGTACGGTAGGGTATGTTCTTTGATAAACGCGGCGATGAGTTCTGGTTATTGAAGCAGATAATGCATTTAAATATCTTACGTTTAACATTTTAAGAAATGAAAATTTCGGTATTATATTCATTTTTACTGAAAAATAAAAAAATATTTTATAGATAACCTAAAAAATATTTTTTGGTATAAAAAAATAATCAAAGATATGAAGAATTTTACATACCTATAAGTTAAAATAAGTTTTTTAATCACTACGCACAGCTGAAAGTATTAATTTTTGGGAAATTAACTCCTGACACAAAATAATTTATCAACGACGATGCATGGGAAGATCATAGAACTTGTACATAAACGCCAGACCACCGCCAGACCAAAATCTGCCAGACAAACAGCAGTTGCAAAACGAACTGATGCATATAGATTATAGAGAATAAAAGATTTTTAACTTCGTTTTCCACAGTCCTAACCAAAACGAAGTTCACTGAATCAGATTGTTTATTTATTATTGGAACAAGACGCATCACACTTTAATGTACTCTACAACAAAAACTGCTCTGGCTTTTCAAAAGTTTTGGCAGGCGATATCATGGAGTGTGTTCAGAAAGTTTACGGCTCCGTTTTGACAGTACTGAAATGTCAAATGATCAAATGTCAAAATGGAATCGAATACATCTGCTGTAATCGATGTCACAACTGAAAATAAAAATATAACATCAATTTTAAGAGACGAAATCAAAGATTATGAAGCACAAAGTACATTCAGCGCATCCAGGGACAATTCTTTGGTATGATTCTTAATTTTCACACCTTTTCAAACAATTTTGGAAATAGGTACCAATTCAATAAAATTGTAAATTTTCAGGTCCAGTCGCCAAGCATTGAAAGTTTTTCCACATTTCAAGATGTAGAAACGATTTCAGAGTTGAATATGGATCATGATTCTGATCTATGTGTACGAATAGACAATCCTCAAAAACATCTCGAGACACTTGAAACGTATATTACATTCCGTATAACAACTAAGGTCGCCAGAATAGAGTATTCAGAAAATGAATATATTGTCAGACGACGGTACAACGACTTTATCTGGTTACGACAGAGACTTGTAGAAACTTACCCGATGCATATTGTTCCGGTATAAATAATTATTTTCCATTTAAAGTCCGTAGTATTTATTTTCAATAATTATGAATAACGGGAATGCGGACACATAGGTATAATTCTTTTCTTTTATTGCTTACGTTTCGTCAAAAATTTTGACTTTGTCAAAGCTGTGAAAATATGGATATACCAAAATTATTAATTACAAAACAAAATTAAATAAAAATTATAAAAAATATACATTACCAAAAAAACTTTCGGACTGATACTCAAAGACTTAGTAACGTCTATAATAATTTATTAAATCTTTATAAAAAATTTGGCACCTTAAAAATAATAGTCGCCTAGGTATCAATTTACTGAAAATTTAAATTCAAATCTTTGATTAACTGAATAGAACTCTTCAAGTCGACAATTTTATTTACTGGAAAATTTAAATTCATAGTAAATAACAAAGTGTTGTTTACAATTTTTATTTAATTTTTGACATAATAAAAAGTGGAAAATAAATTATAATTTTTTATGTTTAACTTTATTTTCTAATTTAAAAAATTGTTTTTTTGGTAATGTATATTTTTTATAATTTTTATTTAAATTTGTTTTGTAATTAATAATTTTGTTATATCCATATTTTCAGAGCTTTGACAAAGTCAATATTTTTGACGAAACGTAAGCAATAAAAGAAAAGAATTATACCTATGTGTCCGCATTCCCGTTATTCATAATTATTGAAAAGGTATAAATAATCTATTTTTAATTATGAAGCGATACGATATAAAATATGACAAACTAAAACAGTAATTTTACTTTTAGCCATTACCGGGAAAACATTCTCTTATAGGTCAGTTGGATCGTTACTCTAAGGAATTTATTTTAACTCGAATGTCTCTCCTTAACATATTCATCAACAGAGCTATAAACCATCCTATTTTAAGCTGCGATTTAAATTTGAAAATATTTTTAACAGCAAAACAGTCCGTAAGTTTTATTTTTATCACTATATACAGTTAAAGCAATCTATCAATTTACAGTCATTCAGAAGAAGGTGTGCAATCGCAAAGCAGTGCGAACGCAACTTTCAAACCACAGTTAGACCACAATAGTACATTTAAACTGTGGTTGTACAAACGCTCTAGCAAGAGCTGGCTCTTAAAGTGTCAATGGCTTCTCAGATGAACTTAATTTTAGCACCTCTCCGGTATATGCAAAACATAGCACAAGTTCTAGAATCATGGTGTCCTCTAGTACTTGGCACTCTGGCAAATTGCCCCAGTTTCTGGTACTTTAGGGCAATATAGGCAACATTCCGATTTATGACGGACATGAAAACATAATATTGCAATTAAATGAAGCGTTTCACTTTATGATAAAAAGTTTAAGAAATAATCTTTATTTTTAGGAATTCACTATGCATCGTAAATCAAAATCGAACGTTTTCAATAAAATGTCCGATTCATTTCAAAATATGTCCACCGTTTATAGCGTAAAAAATCGTTCAACGGAATTTGAAAAGGCTAAAGAATATGTCCATATTTTATCTGAAAAATTATTAATGATAGAAAAAATTTCGTCACGTATTAACAAGGAACGGCAAGATTATGTAACAGAATTGAATAATTTTCATCCAGTTTTGACTGTATGGTCTGGCACTGAACCGCCATTAACGGGATTGTTGTTACGTATGGCGCGAGCTATTGAACAAACTGCCACTTCTCAAAATCAATTGATTAGTTATTATAACGGCACAATCGGAAATCCGTTAAGAGATTTTTCTATGTATATTGACGTAGTAAAAGATGTATTAAATAAACGAGACAGCTATCAAATTGTCTATGAAAATTCTATTGATGATCTGTCGAGAAAACGATCCGAGAAAGATCAGGTATGACTTTCAATTATTTTGCATATAATTCAATAGTCCGGTATAAACACTCGATAAATATTGTAAATATGAAAGATGTTCACAAAACCACGCACACCGTTTCTCCTCACCCGATAGTTTCTGAGTCTATGTCTTATCTTTTTTGCAGTTAGTACTTGCTAGTCATGGACAAGGTTCAGTGCCAGCTCCACATTTCTCAATTTGGAAGCAGCCTACATCGGATCAAAAATTGGAAAAACTCGGTGAGAATCATTTTGGTCGTTTAACACGTTTTTGTATTGTTATAGTAAAAATTGGTTGTCTGTAAAGTCGGTTTACGGACGATAGTTTTACGTGATAACGTCATAAAGAAACATTGATGAACTCTCTGACGTCACGCGAGAAGAGAGAGAAATGCGTACAAGCCGACGCTTGGGCCGATCGTGCCTCTTTATCGCTTATACCGCGCTCTCGCTTGCACGCTCAGGCTCAGGCGGAACGTGACACTTTTTCGTGCGTGCAGCCGGTGTTTCATCAATTTATAAGACGTTATCACGTCAAAAATGTGATTCATAATAAATACGTAACTTCTAGGTACAACGATTCCTCAGCTGGTAAAACAAACTGAAAGTCTTCAGGATCGGTTAGAATGTGCAAACGAAGCTCTTAGAAGCGATTTGGCTCGTTGGCAGTTAGAAAAACAGGCATACTTGAAACAAATGCTGATTGAATTCGCCAATAAGCAAATAGAATATTACCAACAGTGTGTTTCTGCCTGGGAAAATGTAGTAACAGAAAATAATTCAAATCAGGAAATATCAGTCATTGCTAATTGATTATTTAAACAATCTCAGTGGATATTTTTTTTTTTACTATTTTCACGTATAAAAAAATATTTAATATAAATATCTAAGAACGTGAAAAGCAAAATAAATCTAAAATGATAAAAAAAATAGTGGTGGAATGTGCAAACCAAAAATGTCTTTTATTTTAACGCTTGTACAGTTGTTGGTGTTAATATTTTAAACTGTTTTATAAATGTTTAGTTATACTATTGAATAATGATATTACTTTGGTTGTCTTAACATTTCCAGTTTGTTTAAAATTTTTGCATTGATGTGATCAGTGTTTACTAGGGCTTTTGCAAAATCATTTCCAATAATTGTACATTTTACGTTCTATACATATATGTATTTTTTGCTTAATGTAATGTAAAACTTCAAAATAAACTATTTAAGATTTTTAAATTCGATTTTTCATGCAACGAACCGATAGTTGATCATAGTTGTTTCACTAAGGTAAGGGAGAAATAAAAAGTGCTCTAGATAAGCTTAGGTAGTAATTGATTGCGTACTAAGTTCACCAAAATCAGTTCAGTTATTTCCAAATATATAGAAATAAAATATGAATATTTAGGGTTTTTGGAGAAGCAGTAGTAAGTATTTTATGAATTTTGTCGAAAAAAAAAAAAAAACTTATAAACAAGGAACCGTTTATTTTATTATCGATTCCAGTTATAATACAGTATTTCCGACATAATGTTCATAATGTCGATATTTATTAATATCTTATTCTTCATTTGTTTTACATTAACCTGTTGAGACAATTATTATGTAAATAGCAACTGAAAAATTAATATTATGTTCATTATTGAAGTCGCATCCAATTTGGACGAATTTTTTATACACATAAATATAAATATTTTGTCATTATTAAGTCTAATTTATTATAATCGTTGATCAATATTACATAAAAGAAAATATCAATTAATATGCTTATTTAAATAACTGTGATTTTAAATATTTCATACAACAGTTTTCTGGTTTAAACAAAAGCAAAAATTGATATTCTATTAAAAAAAAATCTAAAGCTTAAAAAACGAATAGTTTATTTCTTATAATGGCAATTATCACATTAAAAATTATACACGATTTTTTGCACCTTAATATAATCAGTAAGTGGCATTTTTCTTAAAGACAATAAATTAATTTCTACAGAGTATTGATCACTTTGCTTTATTCATTTTGTCATTGCCTAATAGGTTGAGAGTCAGGCGAAAATATACTAACCAATTTTGTAAAGGCTGAAATTTTCAGGTAGCTAGGATTGCCTTGCGAAATCCGTGTCAGGACCAGACAGAGCTCACTTCCGGTGCAAAATACATACTTAATTAGTTAATAATTCTCCTCGCTCAAGACATGCCAGCATACAATTAAGGTCAAATTGAAGAGCTCAAAGAACTGTATTCAAATAAACAGGGTTGCCAAAGAAAATTTTGATTTAAATATATTGGCAACTCATTAATAAAATTTGCTTTTTGACGTTTTTGGAACTGTCAATTTACAAATGTATATATGTATATGTATATATTGTAACCAATCGGAAATAAATTATCAGCCTTGTGTTCGGCACTACTTCAAATGCATGTCTAATTATGTATACAGGATTTAACTATTATATTTTATCCAATTTTGAGCACTTATTCACAATTTATAATTTTCGAAATGTCATTTACTTCAAAACCACGATTACCGTTTTATATATTTATTATGACAAAGAGCTTTTAGTTGCCTAATGAAATCCGGGGCTGATGACCGGGAGAGCGCACTTCCGGTTATCAGACCCAGATTTCAATAGGCAACCTTAGTGCCTCCTCTTTGTCATAATAAATACTACCTTCTCTGAAAATTTCAGCCTTTAGAAATTAGGTTATTTTATTTACACTTTCCGCTTGGACTATAACAGATAGGATTGTTATTTACTGGTGTTATTTTTAGGGAAATTGCATGTATTGAGCATCGGTACACTAGCGGAATTTGTTGATACTAATCGGTAGTATCCGACCAAAACAGTTTTACAGACAAAATCTGATTTCGACTTCTATTCTAGTTTTGGACAGAAACCGAAATTTTTGTTTAAACTCGCAAGAAAAGAAAACTAATTTGAGACAGCTACTGCATAAAATAAATTCCATTAGAGCGTGCCGATATTCAAAATATGTATCTCGACAACAGGGCAACGAATTAGCAAAGACTATAAAATCGCTCACAAAACGATCGTTCAACTAAATTTAATTTCTGTGATTAAATAAAAAATGCATTCGATTTAAATTTTGAAGTGTGATTAGAAATATTGACTATCATTTTACAATTAAAATACAAAGCTACTACAAAAGCTTCTATATTAAAATTTTAAAACACAATAATTGCATTTTTAGTTTTCCGTAAAAAAAAAACGTCCAATTTACTTGATATCAAAAAATTGTCCTCAATTATTGTTTTATTACACATGGATTTAAACAATAAAATATTGCGTACAGTAAAACCTTATTAACAAATTAATTTTTTAGGCAGAAACAGTATCTGAGGTGCTCATATTAAAAGTTAGATCTATTTTATCATAATCATTTGGTCCCTTGTAAGGCTGACATTTAATTAACATACAGAACCTTGCAAAGTTAAAATTAAAACAATGTTTTAAAAACTTAATGGGACTGGAATAGGTATTATAAAAATCAAACTTTCGTGTCTACATTCGACGATTTTAAAATTTGAGGGATTTATATTCCATCATTTTTTTATTACTTTACAGCCTAAATACACTTATTGTTTACAATCGAAAGTGTAATCTTGAAAACTCAAAAAATGTATGTGCACTTTTTTGTTAGTTTTAAAACTTGCATGAAATCCTTCTTCCTTCCATTTTGCTTTTATTACAAAACATATTTATAGGTTATGTTTAGCCAATGCTGATAGTTTCTGTCCACAATTAAGTGTGTGCTCAATTAAATGTCCGACAACACACCAAATTCACAGTTAATTTTTATTTGAATCTTTGATTAATGTCTGATTAGAACTCTTCAATAAATAAAATTATCGACCAATTTTTCAGACAATATATTAACAAAAATTATAATTCAAAACAGTGTCTGAAAAATTGGTCGATAATTTTATTTATTTAATTTTTATTTGCTTGAACATTTGACAGATTTTTTAAACCTTTAATAAGATTTTACTGTATTTACTAAAAACATAACTCAAAAATTAAATGAGTCCGGTATCATTTCGTAATCAAAATTACTAAACACACATACATACACATATTTAAAGAATACAAAAATTTAAAAAAAATTACACAAACAAAAATATAGCGATTTTTGAAGTTAAGTGGTCAACTCTAAGCGGAGAGATTGTATTTTACAAAAATCCCATACAGACGGTACTGTAAAATTTCTTAGTAATTCCTAATAATTTAAGCTGACATTTTTTAATACTACAGCGTAATTTCATTATACGCTAAATAAATATCAGTCATATATTTTACATAAAAACATGACGCCTACACGAGTTCAATTTTAACAATATTGTTAAGTTCAATATTTATATTGTACAAAAACAAAATAGGAGGTAGCTTTATTTATAATTATTTTTAACAAATAAACAGACAAGCGATGTCAAATATATCTAAAACCAGAAGTCCGGACTATTCAGTTCACGTCTGGATTCGGCACCTGAAAATTATTAGAGAGAACAAGTGAGAGTCGTTCTGGTTTACAAAACAACTGCATGCAGATCATACCCCCAGAACTATCTATACACAGAGGAAGCAATAAAATTATCCGTATGTAATATATGTGAAAATATGAATTGATTTTAGATCCAGATAATCCTAACAGTCAGTGGCATTAATAAAATAAAATTATACTCACTTGAATCCACATCAAATACAATATTGATGTAATTTACATCATCTTTCAACTGACGATAAGATTCACATTCTAAAAAAAAAAAAACGTCTTATACCATACTTAGATCATGATTTTTAAGGTAGTTGCCTTACTACAATATTCGTTGATAGTTTTGGAGCATGCAACAGTAAAATGACCAATAGTATAATAATCCAAAACTTCTAATAGCGTTTTCGGCATCAAGAACTTCCTCGGGGCAGGGCAGGCTGAATGGGTAACTATTGGTTAAATAATTATATGTAAACAATAAACAAATTTCTTTAACCCATTTTACCCATTCAGCCTATCCTGCTCTGGGGCAGTTCTCGATGCCGAAAATGCCATAAGACTGTACCAGTAGATACCTACACATTCAACACTTGTAAGGAGGTTGATTCGTTACAGTCCCAATCAAAAGTAAGTCGAATTCTAAATGGGAAATTTTCCATAATAAATTTTTACAAAAGGTTATAAGTCGATGATACCAATAAATTATTGTCATAAAGGCAGAATTAAATATTTTTTTATAATATTAATTAATTATTTCAGTATTTTACTTAATGGACTAACTTAATTTTTTGTACAAAGTTAGGTTAGAAAAAATAAATTTATGTAAATATCTATTTTACATATTTTTTGCAGTAAATAATTAAAAAAAGAAATTAGAAGTAATAAAAATTAAAATTAATCATTAAAACGTTGAAAATTCAGTAAAATTGTTAAAAATGTCAAGAATAAAAGTCCATAATCGAAAAGTGCTAAGGCTTAATATTTTTTTTTTATTGATTAAGTCTCCTAATTAAATTGTAAGAAATATTAAAATATGCGTAAGACATCGATACTTTACATAGTTTTCGGAACTGCTGACATTATTTGCTTATTGTCAAAAAATTAAAATGTACCGTTTGCGTGCTAGGTTGACATATTTTCCATAAGACTACATGTAAAAGTTTTTTTTTAATTTTTAACTTTTTAAATCTCCTAATGATTTTGGATTTTTTACAGAAAATTTTGTCATAAAAAAATCTATTAAAAAAACTTTATTTCAGATTTTTTTAATTATCTTCGTAAAACGGCTCAACCTCCTTAACGTTGCTGATTCCCCAGTAATTTTATGTGTTGTGTTTATTTACTATTTTTGGAAATCACGACGTGTATCTGTAGTGATGAATCATAAACAGCAGAATAAAAAAGTTAGACGTGATAAAAAAGAGAACAAGACTATTTTTCAGTTTGTCAAAAAAAAGCATCTAGCTGAACTATTAAATTATTAAAATAGCTGATTTCTTATTACCTTGTCTATGTGCCACTACTCTAATTTTTCGACAATTTACACGTTCAATTGTTGGCATCAGTGGTTCAACAGCTTCATCCTTACTACTATTGCGCGATCTCGGTTGCGGGCAAGGTAACGGCTCAAGAATTGTGCACTGTTCATTCCCATGTTTGTTTGTCCCCCATACAAACATAAACCGTAAAGTATATAAGCCTTCCACTTGTGCAGACTGAGTCAAGCTCTCGGCACCGATGTCTATGTTCGCAGTACAAGTTACATCCCCACTTAAAGGACACACCTGTAAACATTTCAAATTTGGGTTTAGAGCAGTGATTCCCAAAGTGGTCTATATCGACCCCCAGGGGTCGACGACAACTTACAAGGGGTCCATGTCAGCGGGAAAAAAAAATTGGGGGTCCATGAAATGAAAATGGGGGTCAACGATAGTGAATCTCCTAACAAAAAAGAAACAAACTGGACATCGTTAACCGAAGAGATTTAAGATTAAATTGATGCCAAATGTTGAAAATTTATTATTAAAGCATCAGGTTCATCCCTCACACCAAAAGCATTTATTTTTTGCTTAATTATTTTATGTAACAGAAAGTAAATTTTAATTTGATTCGTTTAATTTGAATCTAATTAATAAATGTATAAAACTAAACATTTCACACTACATTTCACTACCGTTATAAATTTAAATCGTTCAAAGTGAGTAGCACTATACCAGTTGTCAAAAATACATTTGAAATTAATGAATTTGCAAAAAATAAATATCAGATAAGCAGGGGGTCTACCCAAAACCGAAAAACATGGCAAGTGGTCTACGAGACAAAAAAGTTTGGGAACCTCTGGTTTAGAGAATAAATCCATGTGTATTCAACGTGTTGCATTGAAACGAAAATGGACAATTTGTTTGTTACACTGCGTCAGGCCCGAATAAAATTGGAGAATGTTCGATGAAGCAGTGGCTTAAAAATCTATACGTAATGAAATTTTTTAACATATTAGTTGATGAAAAAAAATTGGTTGTCTGTAAAGTCGGTTTACGGACGATAGTTTTACGTGATAACTATGGAGGGACCCTCCATAGTGATAACGTATTCCGTAATACATAACTTAAATTTTAGTAGCTGTCAAACTTGGGCCGAAGCCTACTGCGCTCTCGCTTGTATGCACAGGGTCAGGCGGAACGTTACACTTTTTCGTGCGTGCAGCTGGTGTTTCATCAATTTATAACACGTTATCACGTCAAAAATTACAGAAAGGTCATTCAGACTCCTCCGGTGTCAAAACTATCTGGGCCTGCCTTAATCTAGCTATCTAGTTGTATCCTTATTCGCAGAGTCGCAATTACAATCAATTATCATTTTTTATTTTTATTTAAACAAACGGCAGCTCTGAAATTTGGTGAAGGTCAACAAAATTAAATACTTTCTCCGAATCTACGGTTAGATTTACCTGAGTTTTATCATAAATGCTAATTGTATCAGCCATTATTCACAGTAATAGCATATTTCTATCGTAATATTAAGTGCACTAGCGCAATAATAGCTGTTACACATATCTGCATTTTGAAGGTCACAACTAAAATAGCTAGTCGAATCAAACCTTTATTCATTCAAATCACTACACAGAGATATAAAGAATATTGAGTAAGGTGACACTTAAACAATCCATTTTCTTTTCAATGTTCCCAACTGCATCGCCAACTTATTAATCATATATGCGGTAATATAAATATAAAGAACTCACATCTAGAATTTCAATATCATAGTCGGCACAAAACGTGAACTTTAAATTGTTTTCAGTGCAGATTTTTTTAGCTATACGATGGCAAAACTGCTCTGCATCAAACATTCGATGAACGAGCACGATACTAGTGCCTAATACTTCATTGGATACAAATTTCGGTACTACATCTAAATAATGCTCTTCACCAAAACTCCATGCCGTTACCATAGCTGGGGGTTCCACTGATACATTATCATCTAAAAAATACACGTTGGATTAGAAAAAAATAAAATTATAAAAGCAAAACAGATAAATAAAAATTATAGTATACCTCTTGGGTTTTCTGAAACTTGCGAAGAGCCACATTCAAAATCCAAGTAACTGTATCGTCTAACAATTTCCTTAATCCATACGGGTTGTTCCCCAAATGAAGCTTTCAGTTTTTCGTCAACCATTAGCAAACCTTCAACTCCATTTTCTGATCCACTAATTCCGCCAGTAGAAAATTTTTCTGGAGAATCAGTTCTGGTCAGCATATCCGCTATGAATTCAGATATTCGCGGACTGGGAGGAATGTTATTAATCTGTCTTAATACCAATTTTGAATCGTTGTCGGAGCAATCGCTATCGATGTGACTGGGGCTGTATATGTCATATTTGTGGTTACTGGTTCCTATGGGAGATCTTCTACAGATTTGTGATGGAGACGATATTTTAGAATAAGGGTTACGGGAGCTAGAAGGTGAAAACGGACCTGTTCTAGTATTCGGAGAGAGGACGGGTGATCTAGGAGACGAACGGATTCCCGAACTACGAGGACTCAAAAAACAACCTCCGAGCTGTATGTCGGGTGAAATATTAGAACGAAAGCATCGTGAACTTTGGGCTTTACCGAAAATCCTTCGTTCATGTCTTAGCAATGTAAAAGGAACTATGTTTTCACAATTGTCATCAGAAAATTCGTATTTCTTGTCGGCTAACCTTTTTTTACGGAACAGACTTAATTTTTCACATTTTTCATTCTCTTCCGTAAATTCGTACGCCTTTTCAGCCTTCTTAATATCAATTTTTGCTTTTTCCGCTGTCTTTTGAGATTTGTCATTTGTTGAGCTTTGAATCGAGGTACTTAAATTACTAACATCTCTCCTACAAAATTTCAATCGCGGTTTTACAGTCGACGGTTCCGGAACACTGGTCGACGTCCAGTAACTCCGGGCCGTTACATTTAACGGATCACAAGTTATGTTCAACTCGTGAAACGGTTTGGAATAATCACTGTTTTCCGTATCACAGTCACTAAAATCGGCGATGATATCGTTTACGATCTTATTTGTATTATATTCACAGTCTTGTTTAACACTGATGCTTTCGGATACATCGCTGACATTATCCGGAAACGTGTTCACGCTAGTCGGCGTCGGTGCAGGAAACAGTTCTGACCCGGCCAACGAGTGCAATGAATTCGTTTTATGGATATTACCCAACAGCGACGTTGTGTTAAGCGATACATTTAAGGCATAGAGGTAGTGGCCGGTGTTCAGTATCACATAATCGGGGTACGCCAAGCTGATGTGCGGCTTAAACACGGGGTATGGCGGCATTATACTGAGCATTAGATCCACAATCACACCGTGTTTCAGGCACTGTGAGGTAGGCGGCTGAGCTAGGAAAGCATCTGAACAAACAGTATGATATTAATAGTCTTATACAGGGTGAGGCACATAAAGTGTTACAGAGCAATAGCACTCAAACTATTGATCATATCCAAAAATGTTTCAGACAAAAGTTTTAGTGTTCGAGAAGGCCGTCATACTGGACCACCCTATTTTTTTATCGGTGGAGGCGCTGAAGCTACGTCAAGGTCAACTTCACTTTTTTAAACGAAACCATGTATTTTTTTTTCGATGACATTATTATTATTTACGACGAATTCAGCAACCTACTACACAAGGCCATTCAAATTATTTTATTTTTATTTATTTAAAAAAAAAATCAAATTTTTTTAGAATATTCTGTTCAATATTCAGAATATTCAAAATAGCCACGTATGTACCGAAATTACACCACAAATGTCATCATTTCGTCATTTCGAGCATCTTCCGTAGGTAGACCCAAGCAAAGGTTAGTGGATCCTTTAAAAGTGAATATTCCGATATGTTTAGATTTTTCGACTACGATTTTGCGTGATTAGAATGACCTTGTGTTGTAGGTTGCTGAATTCGTCTTAAAATCACTAATAATGTCATCGAAAAAAAAATCATGGTTTCGTTTAAAAAAGTGAAGTTGACCTTGACGTAGCTTCAGCGCCTCCACCAATAAAAAAATAGGGTGGTCCAGTATGACGACCTTCTCGAACACTAAAACTTTTGTCTGAAACATTTTTGGATATGATCAATAGTTTGAGTGCTATTGCTCTGTAACATTTTATGTGCCTCACCCTGTATAAGTTTTTTTAGACATTATTTTTGAATAAAAAATAAATTCAAAAACTAAAACCAGACTACTGAAAAGTTAAAAGTATGAAACATGAAAATATTCTCATCTGAAGATAGTCGTGGTCGTATGCCATCTAATATATACGAGGTCCCTCTAGATGTATAGCGTGATGCACTTTGCCCTAGAGCAGTAATGGCGACACTAACCCACGCAGGCTTTTTAAATGATCCACGGTGTTTATTTCTATAAACCCATTTTCTAGATCATAAAAGAGAGAACAGTAAGTAAGAGTAAGCGATTATAAGCTCTAGGGCAAAGTGCATCACGCTATACATCTAGAGAGACCTCATATATATGAGATGGCATACGACCACGGCTATTCTCAGATGAGAATATTTTTTTGTTTCACACTTTTCAGTAGTCGGGTTTTAGTTTTTGAACTTATTTTTTATTTGTTTTCAATTTGCTCCCCCCTGGGACCAAAATTCAAAAATAAATGTAGCCTATGTTACCCGGGCCATAGTAACGAATCGATTGACACCGTATTTATCAAAATCGGATGAATAGTTTGGTGGAACATCCGTAAATACAAACATACATACATAGGCTGCTTAACTCATAACCCATCCTTTTGGCTTCGCCATAGTCGGGTAAAAAGTATCTAGTGAAGTAATATATTCAATCCTATCTCAAGAATAATTATTATAGTGTTCTGAGAAAATAGATAACATCTTTATTTGAAGCTATTAGATTACACCTCTGAGACAAAAAATTATAGAATACACCAGTTTTGCTACTGTTTTTTTAATGGTGTCTTCATCGAACTGGTTTAAAAAATTTATTTGAAACGTTCAACTTACCTTCACTAATGATATTAGATGCGCCGTTACAGTCTTTACATCTTTGCACCGAAGGCAATGAAACTATAGTCAGATAAGATTCAGACTTATGACTCAAACTGCAAAATGAACCCAAGTCATAAATACATTTAAGATAAATTGCAATACATTTATAACGAAAATACCAGGAAAAATCGACATATATTATTTTCATAAGTAAATCCTGTATCCACAAATTGAATTACGACCTTTTTTTGAAAATTCTCTTTCTGTCGCATACCACTCTTTGCGTACTACTGGTGATACAGATTCCATAACACAAGGGTTGATCAGTTTATATAATAATTCAGTGTTAAATTACCTTGCACCGTAAATGACTAGTTTATCCATATTGGTGGGCCACTGACATATTGTGATATTGAGCAGATCATAATTCTTGCTATGTTTCAGTACTCGGTATTCAGCTACAAGACGTAAAGGACGGCCTGGGACAAAGCTCCAAACGTTAAGCATATACATCAAACTAAATAGCTCTTGAAATGATAATCGTGATAAAACGTTTCTTTCTGTCATTTCATAATTCTGTGTGTAGTAGCTTAATAGAAAACGGCCGCACTGTGTCAGTCCCATAAATACATGGTGACTGCAATATAAGAAAAACAGTGTCGGTTTAAATTCAAATAAGCGCACATCAAACATTTCAAAATACTCACATAGCTGAGTCGTCGCGAGGTAAAAGATTAGCTAAACTATAAGTGCACCTTTCTGGTATCGTATTAAAAATTCTTTCATTTTTGGCTCTAGGATTTCTTGCAATTCGACCATACAACTAAAACAATGCAAGTATATTTTTTAAATTAATAAGATTGTTAATACGGACATTAATAGCTTAACGTTCATTCAACTTTAAATGGCTATTTAGTTTTTTTTTTAAGTTAAATACCATCTACAAAAAAATCAGATCTGCATAAAATTTCCTCTGTACTTACCTGTCTATTAAATATTTTTTTTGTTACACTATATTTATCAGTTTCTACATTTTCTAACGGATCAGAAGCTGTACCATAATAATCCAGTTCTAGTTCATCAACTTCAGAAGTTACAAAGCTTGAACAGTCAGTGTCAGTATCATCAGTATCCATGTTTTACTGTTGACTACTGTTTATCTGTATATTCCATGTATATGGTCGTTTATCCTTCTTCAATCAAGGACACACTTGCTGTAAACACAAAATCTTATAGCAGCTTTGATAAAAGCACGTTACGTAGCGCTAGCAGTTGCCACACACTTTCGATCATACACTAATGGACTGCTCAAGCACAGCCGTGCCGCGAAATCAACATATCAATACAATAATATACACATTTTACTGTTCAGTCCTGATTACAGCGTAGACACGTACATATATTAATTAATTAATTTATTTTATAATAAAACATGATACTCTTTCCACATACGAATTAAATTTCATCAGCAAATAATAGTATCGAGGTTTTCAAATTAGTTTCCAGACAACAATGTCATGCACGTTGCAACAATGTTGCCATGCAAATTTCTTATTTTCATTTATAAATATTGCAGTAGTCATCAAACAATAAACATAAGCGCTACTTTTGAAATTATCTGACGACTAAAGCATTTTTATCAATTCAGAAATTGACTAGGATTACATAGACAGAATACAGATGCTAACTTAAAATAAATGCTAATAAAAAAATATGAGCCTTTTGAACAAAATGTAAATAAGAACATAAAGTTATGACACTTTTAATACTTTCTTTCACAATTTTATATTTTGACGTTTTGAATTTCAGACGACAGTTGTTTTTGGTAAAACTTTCTTACAAAGCTTCATTCGGTAAAATTTTACCCTTCTTTCATACTATAGAATACTCAGGCGTTATTTATTAATTGTTATGCTACGGTCAGACGCGCGCCACGCAGCCTGGCAAGCAGCCCGGCAAGCGGCCCGGCATGCAAGCCCGGCGCGAGCGGCGGGCCAAGCAAGCTATTCACACGCACTGGGGCACGCCAGTTAGTGCTAGCAAAGTAAACATGGCGGGAAATGTAGAACTTGATTGCTTGACCAGTCCGACATATTTGTTGTATTTGTAATCTATTGTTATGTAATCGTCCGCACAAATCAAGTTAATTCAGGTCGTCCTTTCGCCACAAAGTCATACGCAATACTGGCGCGATGCGTGCGTGTAAACAGGTACACGAGCGCAAGCACATTCAACATTCAATTCACTTTGAACTTTGTCGAAAAACCGACACTTTCCCGGTTGGCGGCAAGCACGTGCACGAACAGGCAAGCAAGCCGTTTACACGCTTGTGCTCGTGTTCGTGCCCGTTGAATGTTGCTTTGAACGCGAGCGTGTGAACGCACCATTAAAAGTCCATCGTAAATAAATTAACTATTTCTTGACTTGAACAATTCAGTGTATAGACATAGTCGAAGAGTCCTTTCCATATAAATGTCAATCGACAATAACTAGCATTATCTTTCTTACCGACAGTTCAATATTTAACAAAGAAACAACAATTATAACCTCTTGCAACCCAAGTTTAACGAAACAATTGAACTTCCACAATTTAAAATAATTAATAACATTTCTAAAAACATTGTTCTAATTAACATGAGATATAAGCCGATTATTCTTCAGTTTTACTCATATTCTTGTAGATGTCAATACTCACCAACAAAGAAGCGTCGATGACCCTGTTGGTTAAAAAGACAGATTAATGCGGAGGGGGATGCCCAGTATCTATTACCCAACTCAATGCTTTCCAGACATTTTAGTTTTAAGCCGAAGATATTGTATTATTTGTTTACAGAGATGTATGTATGATTTAAGACTTAAGTAAAATAATATAAGAATAATCTCGTTTTTATCTACAAGTTTATTCAGTAGATTTATCAAAATATATCGTCGTATTGAAATCATGCAATTTTGTGTAGCCCTGGTTCACAACATTGGTTTTTTTTTTGATTGTATGCAGTTCCGAATGGTTAAAAATCGTATCGTGACAGTTGTGCTGAGAATAGATAAATATTGGAGTTATTTGAGTCGTCGTGTACAAATTGAGAACGGTTATAAGCTACGAATTGTAACAAAAGCTTCACATATACATATCTGCCGTTAGTGTGAGCAGAAATCAAAGGGCCGACCGGAGATAATAGATTGAAGGGCCGACGAAGTGGTCGACTCGACAGCTGGCGCAGCTAGCAAAGTTGGTATTCACGTGGAACTAACATTGAACGAAGCGGAGTGGTTGATTGGTGTGCAGTGTGCAGCACGCATTTAGTCTCATTAGGAGGGCATAGGTGCAGTAAGCAGTTATAGGTTGGTGCTGATCTTTATTTCGCGGAAGTGACTGTGTGTATTTTCATGTGCAAATGATTTTAAAACGTATAGCTAATTTGTATCAATGATACAATAATAATTAGTATATAGTTAATTGGCCATATTCGGTCGGGGCGTAGTGTTGTGTTGAGAAACTCAAAATTTATATCTATTAATTATGGATAGTCAAAGGAGTAGTGAAAACTGCAGTGGTAGTTCAGTAACAAGTAATACAACAGAATCAAACTCGGGGTGTGGCTGCCCGAACAATATCTCAGTGCATATTACACCCACAACAGGGGGAAATTTCACCCTCACCGTCGAACCACAAAGTAGCGTCGATAATCTGAAGAAATTGGTATCAAAAAAACTTAAAGTACACAAAGAAAGAATATGTTTATTATATAGAGACAAGTAAGTTTTCAGTTCTTTGTTCATTTTACATTCCATAAAATAATAATAAAATAAAAAGAGAATAAAATAACAATGCTATATTATGCCGCTCCTTGTTTGTCAAATGGCGTTTTACGGATATAGGCACACAAAGTATTCGGAATGTGAAAACAAGTTTAATGTGTTTTAAGTCGCCATTTTGTGGTGTTTTATTATTACCTGAGTTGTTTTTTTTAATCGTTCTAGGCAACTACGCGATGGTAATTTACAAGAAAATGGATTGGTGGACGGTTCCAGGTTAACCTTGTTGCCGAGTGTGGAAACGGGTCTTTTGGTAAGTGTCTACATTGTTAAATCAGCACCTGTACATGGTCACCTGGGTAACCAGGATAGCGCAGCGTTGTCGGCCACACGCTCTTCTGGGGGTCACTTGTTTAGTGGGTCGAAATAGCTGTGTTGTGTGCAAAGAAATAGCCTACTTGACTTACATTAATCTTCTTAATATTATCGTCTTAATGATTAACAGTTGCGTTTTATATAAAAACACACCAGATTTCCCGATGATCGTTTCCATTTTTGAAAATCGTGAGATTAGAACGAAAATAAATGGCAAATTATCAATACGTTACTAATATCGTGCGTCATTAGAAATACGAAACATTGACCACGTGTAAACTAAAATATATGTAGAACCTCGAGTTCAAATCGGATTCAAACTAGATATTTCCGTCCTAGATTTATTTTCAAAATAACACACCTCGCACTGTTTCTTCGTGGAATATTATAAATATTCGATTGTGCAGCTTTAAAAAATATTAAATTGTGAAATTTAATTAAGTACTTGTATATTATATCGGTAATGAAATTTGACGCCTATACTATTTTGCAAATAATAATTATTCGCACTGCTTTGCTAAGCAATTTTTGTAAGCAGAAAACTAAAACTAAACAATTCTATTTCTGTTTAAATTTGTATTTTAAAAAATAGGTAATACTTAGAAATACATAAACTATATCTACATGTAAATAAATAGATTTGATGGAAGTAATTTTACATCTTTACTTTCATAATATGAAAATATTAACAGGACTAACTGAATCCTGATTTATGGCATTTGACTGACCGTAATATCCACAAGTGAGATCTGGGGGAAGCTGTTTTCCTTAAAAGAGAACTGAATATTATATATTTGTTACTCAAAACAAATTACGACGCTTCAATTTTTGACGTATCCCTTTAAATTAGAAAACCGCGGTGTCCCTCGATAAAATTGCTGTAATCCTGCCTATAGTAATATCGAAGATTTGTTCCAAGGGAATAATCCGAAATGCTATTTAATTTAACCTCTGTCCAATTAACTTTTAATTATTCTTTTTTGTTTAAACTCTCAAAGGATTTAGATACATTCAAATGAATGTTTAATATTTGTTTAAACAATTCTATGAAACAATAATTTTATCATAAATTTCCGCATACGGAGCAGAACAACTTCAGGTTATTTATTAATTATTATTACATAAAACTTGCGAAAAGCTACCCTCTCTAATATTTTTTGCTCGAATGACAATGAATTAATATTATAGCCACAAATTAAAATAGGACATTGAAATAAGTGATGTTATTGGATATTTTCCAAAGTTACCATAATCCTTAGGCTGGGACCTGGGCGTACACCTGGTACCTGTTAAGTAAACCTGTTTTTGCATAAATGTGAATTTACACATCTTTTAATTGGTTTGCGCCCAGCCAAACTCATTGCCGGGCGTCTATAATTCACAATAATTCATTCTAAAATGCGTCAGTTGCGATGACTACGACAATTAATAGTTCCTACCAAAAGCACTGCACATTGTGTTCTGTACCATAAACTGGCCTTCCGCTGTTAACATCCCCGTTATAGCCGGATACAAAGTAGCCAATTCTATGGGTACATCGTACCTAGTTTCATAGTCTATACTCTATAGTACTGACAGCCAGACAGACAAATGTTCTGGAAACGCGTTTTTCCATCCAGGTATCATACAGAATATAAGAAAAACCCGTATGAAAACGAAATTATAGCCAAATGTACCGTTACTATTTTATATGTTACTATTGACAAATGGTTAAGAGCGCTAGTATCACACTAGTGTAGTGGTCTAATTAAAGAAATCTAACCAGTTGTAACTAATGTCAATGTTCTGCTGCAATACTATAGTGTACTAGAAAGAGAAAAAACAAACAAATATGTCGAATCTTAAAGGCAGACATTGCTGATTATAGACGATCGAATAGACGCTGATGACCTAAGATGTTGAGCGTCTATAATCTACAGTCTCTTTGTTTAGACGGTTGACACAGGGGCGGATACAGGCTCTCGTTTGAGGGGAGTCGACGGTTTTACAAGGAATAATAAGACTGCAAATTGTGTATAAATTCAAAATTTCAAAATCAGAGAACATTGTTAAATTTTTCGACACTGGATCAGCCCCTGGATTGACAACTGATGCCATTCGCGTTTCGAATTTTAAAGGCAAGTGCCATGCATTACTCTACTGATTTCCAATTTTTTAAAGACGACTAAATATCTTTCTTTAGTATTTATAATCATATGTTGCAACATTTTCAAAAGGATTCGAATTGATTGAAACGTCCAGCTATTTTTACCTACAGTTTCACGATTTTTTTGGCGTCAACTAAGCGATTATCCTGTCTCTAGATTTATACAAATTTGATCGAAATTAAAAGTGAATGTGTAACACTTGAAGGCCAATTATTTTCAAGTAAATAAAAGTCAAATTAACACCTCGTTAGTAACGTAAAGGATAATAAATGCAATATATAACTTGTTAATCAATACCTCCACCATATTTCCACTTAAATCCACTGTTGCGTTACGTTACTACGTATAATATTATGTTTATGCATGCATAATGTGTTCAGAGACTTGGTTGGATTCATTAAATTGCATTGTCCGACTTCTTTTTTTAAGCTATCAGCTACCAGGGTTTGTACTAATTCATTTTTAAATTTTTATATATGGATAGCAAACGTTTAATTAATTATATATTGCACATACCGCTACACTAGCGGTATATGCTCTATTATTTTGCGCTTCAGAGCTGACTTTCGTTCATACAAGAAGTTATAAATCTAGGTTAATTTGCACGAAATCCATTCAAATTGTAGCTTTTTAAAAAGAGGAGTTTCTGTTGGAACCATTTTTAGATTGATTCAGGTTCATAATTAGTCCTAAAATTGTAATTGAAAATCTCGAATAGCAGTTGTCTGTTGCTCTGTACGTATGTACGTACGTCCAAGCTCTACAGATCGCAATTTTGGTCGGATCGCCTTGGTTTATATTTTATTCACTTTGTTTACTATCAGAGTAGAACCCTATTTAAATTCAATGAAATGCGCTCAATAGTTTAGTTTTTTATAAACAGTTTTTATTTTATTATTTTTGACAGCTAATTCTTCATTTTTTGTGTTATCTTAAATTAAAAAAAAATTGAATTGGTTTCATTTGTCAAATCTAAGTACCTATTCTTGAACTAACAATAAGTAATGAATTACGAAAACTACGAAATATAGTTGAAAATATAATTGATACATCACTGCTTAAATTAGAACCTATGAGAACTTGAGGTTTGGTATAAACAAATCACTGCTTAAATTAGAACCTATGAGAACTTGAGGTTTGGTATAAACAAGCCATTGACCGCTATATATACTTAACGACGCTCTGACAATCTCGGCTATTTTAAGTCCCCCAATTGTTTTAGTTGAAACGTGCGTTTTCTTGACCCCTTATCACAAGTTCTTTTAACAGCGTGTTTCAATTAATGAAGGCTACATCTTATCTCAACTCTGGTTTCAATACAATAAGAAGTCGTATAAATACACCTATAAACGTATACATATATCGAGTTTTACATAACAGGGGTTCAGAATAAAGAAACGAGGTTTATTTGGTATTATATGTTCTAATGATATCTAATCAATTAAAGCTAGGTGGGCCCCGGTCTAATTGAGAGTTGCAAATTCGACAGGAAACTTTAGAAGTACGGCTGGACAGTCTAATTAATTGAGTTGTAACCAGGGACGAATCTGTTTTTCGGCGCCTAGTGCTTGTTGTAGTCCAATGGGACCCTTTTTTTGTTAGATCCGCCCCTGGCTGTAACATGAAAAAGTGTTATTTATATAGGTAATAAATATTTTATATGGATTTTCTCTGACAAATGTTAGAGAAGGGAAGTCCCAACTTATACTGTATAGGTAAAGACCAGCGTTGCCAGTTTTTTTTTGCCAAGTCGGGATTTTGGAACTCTTTGAGTGAAAACAGCGGGATTCTTTCGTCGAAAGCGGGACATAGTAAAAAACGTATATAATCAGAAGTTGTCAAATACCTATTTATCTTTTTATTTGAATTAAAATTATACGTTTACGTGACAATAGATAGCAAAAATAGCCATAGAAAATGTATTTTAATAAAAATATAATATTTTAAATCAGATTTACCCTATCGTTAAATAGTTGAGTCTTATTTGTCTTCAGAATAAAAAAAAAAAAAAAACAAATCAAAATCAAAAAAGTTTTATTCATTAGAAAAATATGGCGTTTCAAACAATAGTCTGTGGAGTGAGTGTTACAAATTGCAACTTACAATAAGAGAATAATTATTTATAAGAATAACTTCATGATATTTCTGCGAGTTATCCCCGAAAAGCGGGACAGAGCCTGTCCCGCGCGGGACATTTAATTTTGATTTAAAAATCGGGACGTCCCGCCGAAATCGGGACGTCTGGCAACGCTGGTAAAGACCGACATTAACTCGAGCAAAATACTCTTTGATTTCGACGAATATTAATTAAAAAATGGATCGATTTGTTATTGTTGTTTATTGCTGCCTTGTGTTTGCGAAATTATCGGCAGTATTTTTGCAGGTGTTTCTTGCAATACGTGCGATCCAGTGAACAGACTCTGAATATATGTATCCATTTGTCTTATTTGTATAGCGTTTCAAGTACTTACAAATGTCCAAGGCCTACACTATAATAATGTCCAATACTTTTGTACTCGGTACAAGAGATGCACCAAGAAGCAGTCTTATTGGATGCAGTTTTTTTTCTCGAGATAATAAGAAACTGTATTTAAACTTTGAGGATCAAATTCTCTTTGTGTTCACTCAGGTGTTTCACTCCTCGCAGTCAACTCGGTTACCTGTTGTCAGTTCAAGGGCGTGTTCAGACGGGGCAGCGTCCAAATCGGAAAAAAAATTAAATCAAGAGAAACACTCGAGCGAATTGTTTTTTCTCGACTTTTAGAAAGGTCAAAGGCGCTAGGGACACTGCTTTCACAACTAGTACTACAGAGCGGCTCCTTAGATGCTGTTGAGCGTCTATAATCTACAATCTATCTCCTTTAGCTCCCTTCGCCGAAGATAAAAATAGGTTTAAAGCGTTAGCTATGTTAAGCATTCACCGTCAATTAGTTTCCGCAAAATAGAAGCAATTGGTGAAAGCTGTAGTGGGAAGGTTTCGTGTTCTTTCTTTTGTTATTGCGTATTATTGCAGGGCACACCACCACCCTCCCCCTGCCTCATGAAAGAGATTGAATAAAATGCATAAAGCTGCTCCCCCTTTCGTTTTGAGTTGGATACGATGTGTCAATTCATTTTGAAATTTTACCCGTTGGCCAGACGTATCTGGTTTTATTCCGAATCCATGTTTTCAGTTTGTGATTGTTTTTAATAATATGCTCTCGAGGTTAGCCGAGATCTTAAGGATACCGTTGTTTATATAGTGTTTCTAGACCTCGTTTGTCACAAACCTACAATTTCTAAGTTTTAATTAATAAAAGCGCGCGATTTTATCATTTGGCGATTTTTAATACTTTGTTTTTTTAAATGATCTAAGGCCTATATACCTAGCTCAAAGAACAAAAACAGCATTTAATAACATCGTCAAGATCATTTCTACGAAAAAATGAGCAAGCATTTTAAAGTTCAGTTGGAACATCTTCAAAAGGTATTGAGATGAAGATTGTTTATTTATGCATTCTGTGAAACAGTTAACAATTTCGGTAAAATCGTTTTTGTATTAAAACCGTTTCTAGTGTTGTTTATACATTTCCAGGGCTGTCAGTTATTCGAACTAAAAAAAAGTAAATATTGGATCTACAGGCTGTGGTTCAAACATTGTAGACATGTGAAAATGTGTATCGATAATTTTTTTAGGTCAGTTTAAATATGTCACAATATCCTGCCTAATTTTAGTGTTTATTAAAAATAAGTTTATTTTTGTTTGCTGTGTGACATAGACAAATTCTAAAAATGAAAATTATTGTAAAAATTGTACTTTTAGTTTATATTTTGACTATGAAAAATCCGATAGAATCAAAAGTAAACATTTATACTGAAAACTGCCAGCTTAAAAAAGTTACCGCGTGTTGAAAATATGTTAGTGCTAAAATTCTAATAGAAATAAAATTTGACTTTTTTTCCTAGAATTCGTATTTTTTTAACTACAAGCTTTATTGTCTTTCCGTATCCGTATTTTGCTATATCATCTATATATAAATATAGGAAGGAAAAAAAGAGTGTGGCACCGATTTGAGTGTGTTAATTCGCCCACATTGTGATGAAACATACTTCGTTCTCTTCGTTTGAAATGTACAGTACTTATATGTTCATCGCGAAGTAAGCACAGGTAAAATCGATTCAGAAGAAATCCATATAGATTATAGAAGAACATCAATAACGTTCAAACTTATTACTGTCGATTTTCGATCACTGGGCGACCACTATTTTTTTAAATTATGTTTGAAGTCAAAGACGTAGACCCTAAGACATAAATATGAAACACAACGGTGCTTCTTAACCGGTGGATCGTGGAGAATTTTAAATACTTATTACTGTTCAGACTTTTTATGACGAATATTTGAAAGTGGTTTTGAACAATGAATGTATTACGAGACACTTTTAAAGTGCAGTGCTCGATTCTGTCAGATAGATCCAGTATGATTTTTTTTATTATCGAAAATTGCGCTTTGTAACAAATTTTTTTAATGTCATCTCTCATGACGTCATTTCTCCTGTACACTCGTACGCATGGAACGTCCCAAAGACTGGCTTGCGGAGAGATGACGTCACAGCAGAGAACGTTTCAGTTAAAATATCGAAAGTTTAAAAGCCTATTTCTTCGTTACGGTTTAAAAAAAAAAAAAAACGAGTAATAATGGCTTATATTTTCCACGACTCAAGTAAATAAAACGTTGTTTTCAATTGTTTTTTTTTTCTATTTCGATGCTCAATCGGTTCGGGGTTATCAAAAGGTTAGGAACTGCTGCAATAATGTGCATCTATCCGCTGTGAATAAAATATCTGATCTTTGCAACAAAATGGCTGGCGGAATACCTACTAAACTCGGAGTACGGCAACGGAGCAAGATGCCTACCAAATGCTATATAACTGTTAATGGGCCGGTGTATTTTCGACCTAGCGGTCCGCCCGTCGTTGTTGGACCTCGTGTATTGTTGTATTCACATATCGACGCACAACACGGTGTGTGCGACTACACTAGCGTGCAAATGCACTGTTAAGTGATTTTTTAATTAACGCATAAAGGTCAATTTACACGCATCTATAACGCATCCGTGTCGGTTCCAGCCCCGGATCTACGATTTTTTCGAACCGGGGCAGAAACTTGATAATGGCGCCCCCTCTCTACAGCGTTTAAGATAATTTACTTAAAAAAAATCGGAAAATGGACAGATTGGGTGTGGTTTCCAATCATATTTTTTTATTATGATTTTGGCGCCCCCTCAAACTGCCACCCAGGGCGGGTGCCCCGGTCCCCCCTTCCTAGATCCGGAGCTGGTCGGTTCAGTATCACTATCAGTGACGCGCGTTCTATATATGATTTGATCATCATGTGATACTTATTCCAGAGTAGCCAACTCCTAAAAATCTTTCCCCCAACCACAAGTTGAAATATACTTAAAAATCCCCTAAAAAATAATATTGTTTTACTTTGAGATTTTTTTTTATTTTATATTAACATTTAAGGAGACCCAGCGCGGTCTATCGTAATACGATAGACCGCGCTGGGTCTCCTTAATCCTTAGCAGAATTGAGAATAGTGAATACCGTCGTCAAAGCGGTAAAACTTTGTTGAAGATAAGTTAACAATAAAAAATGATTGTTCTACAATTACAATAATCGAAATTCATTGTTAACTCATCTTCAACAAAGTTGCCGTTTTGAGGGCGGCATTCTGCTATTGAAGAAGACCGAGTGCTACATGCTGTTACCGCAATACTATATTATTAGGAGTTAGGACTTTGGTTACGACTTAGCAAACAGATATTTACCAATGAGTCGGTTTTGTAAGGTCTGATAGAAAAATTTCGTGTCCGTAAAATTACCCATAAAAATATTAAGGCCCTAAAAATCCTATTCTTACATTTTATCCCCTCAAATTTAGGGAGAAAACCCCCAAGCTGGCAACCCTGACTTATTCAGTGACTGTCCCAAAACGCCAAGGGGTAACCTATTCCCAGATAATCCGAACACGGTTCGTTATTCCTTTTATTTCGCGTTGTTTTCTCACACTACAGTAAAAACGCGTTGAAATTATAATCTCTTCAAAAATAAACGTGATGGAGGTGCTCTAGTCGCGTCGACTGTATGTTTACACTAGTGATGTGCCGGATATCCGTATCCGCATCCGAGGGAGAAGAAAGATCCGTATCCATTAGTTTTATGGCGGATCTTTTACCTTATTAATTTTCAATTCATAGATGAAATTTTATATATAGGTATAGGTGATTCGGTAATAATGAAAACCTGTTAAATTCCATTCAGATTTTTTTTTATTTCTTAAAATCGTAATTGGCACCTTTATATTGCAAAACTTTATCGTAGTGAGTACCACACCAATAGTACATAACTCAAAGGTACTACTAAAAAACTATCTTTATAATGAGATACTGCACATTGATCTTTGGAAAGAGACAATCTGTTATGAGAGTTAACTCTTAAAGAAGTCAATAACTTTTTCCCATAACAGATAGTCTCTTTCCAAAGGTCGATGTGCAATATTTACCGCCGCGTACTCTAAGAAAGTTAAGATCCGTATCCGCGGATCTTGAAACCAAATATCCGTATTCAGATCCGTATCCGCGGATATGCATTTTTAACGATCCGGCACATCACTAGTTTACACACATATATCCCCCGCGCGCGCGTGTCCTCCCCTAAGCACACACATACACATATCCATACCTCAAACGGCTCAAACACAATACGTCAACAGCGCAGAAAAATGGGGATATCGAGAAGTTTTTTCGTTAACATGTTTTGTTACAATGAATCAAATTCACTCCACAGTAAAGTTTTCGTGTAGGTATATATTTATATATATAAAAATCTCCAGTCACGATGTTCGTCCGCGCTAGTCTTCGAAATCACTGAACCAATTTTAATGAAATTTTGTAAATGTGTCTTGCTTGGTCTAACTTACGCTATAGGATAGTTTTTATTAAATATTTTGTAGAAAATTACAGTGGTTTCTCAAAAAAAAGAAAACTGTTTTAGTAACATGTAACGACATCTGCTAGAATTTACTCAAAGCTATTAGTTCAGAGGCAAACCAAAAAAAAAAACTGTTTTAGTACCAAGTAGCATCTGATAGAATTCGCTCAAAGCTATTAGTTCAGACGCCGGGCCGCAAACGAAATACATTTTGAAGAACTATATCTATCGCACCCGGGTCAAACCGAGACGGTCCGCTAGTATGTTGCAATTTATTATCTTGTAAAATATATAAAATATACATAGCAAGTTCTTTTTCACACCACTGTACAAATAGGTAGGTAGACGCACTGTTAACCCATGGGTACGCATTTAGGTAGCGCATTATAGAAGTGCTTATTCTTTTTTTATTTTATTTATTTATTTTTTTTTTTTGTGAGAGTATCGCCAATGACACTGAAATAGACTTGATTCACTTTTATATTAAAGCTGGTTTTAATTGTTACTGAAATATTATCAACTTTTCAAATAAAAAAGTATGTAAAAAACCAAAAATTACCTCTTGATATGATCTTTGCATTACATCAATTTCCAGCTTATACCTGCAGATATGTTTTGACTAGAAGATAGATATTTTTCAAAAACCATCTGTAGGGACTTCAAAAAGCCGAAAAGAAAATTACTCATTTCGCAAATTATTAGCACTTTATACGTCGTTTATTGGGTAAAAGGACGGTTTTAAATTTACTTTATACTTATTAAAATAGCTACGTTTCGTCCTAAACTTCGGGCTCTTAGCCCTCTTAGGACGAAACGTAGCTATTTGAATAAATAAAGTGTTTTAATTTAAAACCGTCTTTTTACCCAATAAACGACGTATTACTTATGTATATACAATAGATACTAACATGCAATTAGCACTTATTACCTACTATTTATAGTTATATAACAATTGTTTCGCACAACACAGTGACTTCGTCAGGCAAAAGTCTTAAACTATTATGATTATCTATAACAGTGTTGTTGAATTTCGAGTTACAGGACCGTTAAGTCAGGAATAATAATAATGACAGTTATAAAAGTTTAGTATTGTCGTTCTTCTAGCTCAGAGGTCCCCAAACTTTTGTCTCGTAGACCACTTGCCATGTTTTTCGGTTTTGAGTAGACCCCCTGCTTATCTGATATTGATTTTTTGCAAATTCATTAATTTCAAATGTATTTTTGACAACCGGTATAGTGCTACTCACTTTGAACGATTTAAATTTATAACGGTAGTGAAATGTAGTGTGAAATGTTTAGTTTTATACATTTATTAATTAGATTCGAATTAAACGAATCAAATTAAAATTTACTTTCTGTTACATAAAATAACTAAGCAAAAAATAAATGTTTTAGTGTGAGGGATGAACCTTAATAGTAAATTTTCAACATTTGGCATCAATTTAGTTAGATTTAATCTCAATCTCTTCGGTTAACGATTTCCAGTTTGTTTCATTTTGTGTTAGGAGATTCACTATCGTTGACCCCCATTTTCATTTCATGGACCCCCAATTTTTTTCCCGCTGACATGGACCTCTTGCAAGTTGTCGTCGACCCCTGGGGGTCGATATAGACCACTTTGGGAATCACTGTTCTAGTAGCTTATTTACAGTTAAATTAAAAATAAATATTGTCATTAAATTTAACAACCAAATTATTTTTTTTACAGACGCAAAGACCAGAACTGAGCGTAATGCAGGCTTTAGAATCATTAAATGATAGTCAAGTAAGTATTATTTACAATAAAAATAGAAACAAAAAAAGTACAAAGATTTTAGAAATTATTGAATAGACCAAAACCCAAATTATAAAATTTATTAAAAGAATAGTTTCGGTCACATAATCTGATTATCGTCAGTAAAAAATCTGTTCGTGTCGAGCGCGCCTTCTGCTAGTGAGAGATTTTTCGTACACGATTAAAATGGATCATTAAAAAAAAACAGTTTAATGAATTAAATTTTAACCCTTTAACGTCCTATTTATAGGGCAAGTAATTTTTTTTATTAATTTGGCAAACTGTTAAATTAGTTTGTTATGAAAAATATAAGTTTAGTTTTTTAAGAACAATACACAATTTTTAAAAATTTAAAATATTATTTTTATTTAGCACAATTAATATACCTACTTATATCATCCCAGCGTCCTATTTATAGGACAGCATTTTTTTTTTTTTTCAAAAACCAAAGTACCATTTTAAATTTGGTCTACGTCACTACCTTTAGGAAGTCTCAAATAACAAGAAATCAATTTTTTACGAAAAATTTCCAAAAAAAAAAAAAAAAAATCGGGCGTTAACGGGTTAAGTCTTATTGTAAAAAAAAAAATGTTCTTGTCTTAATTAGATAAATTTTATTGTTTTATTTTTATGCAACATTTATTATTGTCATTTTAATCTTTTAATTTTGATATGTTTAATATATTATGTTTGATATGTTTTCAGATAAATGACTTCCTATCGGGAAAAGCCCCACTAAATCTAACAATGCGATTGGGCGACCACATGATGTTGATCCAGCTTCAGTTGAGTACAGTGAGCACAGCCGGAGGCAGCAGTACAAATACATCGTCACCGAGTAGGGCTCGTACACGCATTTCCCGTGACACGAATCGCCAAGTCCTCATTTCAAATTTAGCAAGTGCATTGTCCGTGTCGACTAAAGAAGAAATTAAAACTAAAACGTCGGCTACAACGCAAACAGCTACGATATCGGCGCCGGTAGCGGCCGGTCCCATTCAGTCATTGTCAGATCTAGCGTCGCGTCCCACCGTTCCCGTTCCGACAGCCGCACGTATCCCACAATCGCGTCCCACCGCCGGTACCTCGTCTGCCGACCCGATAGCGGCCGGACTCACGTCTTGTCTGTGCCATAGTTTGGCGCCGCCCTGCACGTGTCCGACCGCAGCAGCTGCTTCGATCACATCGGCCGAACTACCAGCTAACGCGATAGTGACGGCCGCCGCTTCTGAGACTGCCGCCAGTATCGTGTCTCCGACGACGTCGCAGAGACTGGATCCGCGCGCCCTCGCTCAGGCGTCCAGGAATCTGACGCAGACGCTGAGACAACTCTCATCGGAAGTTTTGAGTTCGCGCGAACTCGAGGCGCGTTCTCAAGGAGCTATCATAGAATCGATGCAGCATCACGGTCGCGGCGTCTATTCCGGAACTTTCAGTGGGACTCTAAATCCCGCTCTTCAAGACAGTCGCGGAAGACCGCGTAGAGACATTTCTACCATAGTGCATATTTTAAACGATTTACTCTGCGCGACACCTGCGGTTCGGAGACCGCAGACAGCTTCGAGTCCGTCGTCGAAGACTTCGCCTTGCGAATGCGCGAGATGCAGCAGACGATGCGCTTACGGAGAATGCGAAGGCCATTCGGGCCCGTGTTTGAATACGACCGGCGTCGGAGGAATGTCTTTGGCGGACGAATCCGATCCGACGGCCGTGCAGAATTCGCGCACGCGCGGAAAACTCGAACAGTTAAGATTGGTCATGGGAGAACGGCGCGAACGCAGACGTTTACGTAAACAGAAATTACAACCGTATAGTTTGCCGGGGGCGACAGAAACTTCGACGAGCACTGATACTGTATCGGCGTGAATGTAATGGCGCAATGTTTCAGATGATTCTTCGGTGGCGAAGTGTTATATATTTAGTTAGAAATGAAATGTAACGATATAGTTTGTTTAAATTTTGAATTCACAAGTATGCTGTTGGAATTTGTTAGAGGTTAGTTTAATGCAAACAATAGAATGTAGGAAAAAAGTGAAGGTTAATTGTTATGTTTTTGTTTGTAATTATCTGGATTGATTGTGTTAGTCAGAAGCTAGAAATAATTATTGAGAGGGATAAAGTTAAGGCTCGATAATTTCAATACTAAATTGCTGATGTTTAGAAATCGAAAATTACAGATCTCATTTTTGTATTAAACATCGTTCAACTAATATTCAGAAAATAATTGTGGTTAAAGATAATATATATTATTTTTTAGATAAATAATACGACTTTATCAATTTTTATTGTACCTAATTTGTAAATTTCAACATTTAAACTATATTTAAAATCAAATAATAAATACTATATCGCAGTTTACAATATTCTGTCATCAAATTATATAGATATCGAGCCTTAATAGTAAGTAATTTTTTAATTTTTGTTTTTGTTAATATAATCTAAATTTAAAAAGTGGTTAACATTTTCGTTATTATATTTTTGATTTGAAAGTGACGTCATTGATAATTAATACAACTATTTAATTACTTTAGAAGACAATGCGTTGGTTTTATTTAATCTTTGAAGAAATGTTTACGTTATATGTACTGGAAATAATTTAAAGTTCCTGTATTACAAACTGCTTCGCCACCGCCAATAATTATATTATTGGGACGTAACTAAAAATACTGCAAAGAATGAGACAGTTTAAGTTACTATAATATTAAATGAAGTGAATCTGATAAGAAGTATATATTTAGGTTTTTTTAAAAACAAAACTAAAATAATTATTGTTTATTATTTTTGTTAAGTAAATACATAGATCTCTCTCTTTTACGGCCAATTTCACAACGCTTCTTAAAGCCTCTGAAGATTTCAACTCACTTTTTTTTTATAATTGATTTAAGTTGGTAACAATTAAAATGAATTTCAATGTTAAAGATAGTTTATGTAAAAAATCAGTTTAAAAACACTCTTATAGCAGTGTGGACTAAAAAGTAAAAAAAAAATTTAAATATAAAGATTTTATGTTCAACAGCGATAGGAAGTCCCTCAACTCGATATAATTTAATTTTTTTGAAAAAGCTATTCTCATTTTAAGCCTAAATTATATCGAGTTGAACTTTCTATTGCTGTTGAACAAAATCTTTATATTTTTTAGTTCACATTGCTATAAAATTGTACTTTTTTCAGCTTTTTTAAACTCTAATTTTAATTATAACCCTAAAAGCCAATACATAAATGACTATGTTTAAATAAATTATTGTATTGTCATGGGTTCTTAATACGCGTTCAAAATTTCAAATTATTCAGCCGTCTGGAAGTGGATGAAAATGATGAAAATTAAATTGAAAGATTCCATTTGGTAGATAGATATAGATAGATGCATACGTACATATATACATGCGTTAAAAAATAAGAAGCAAGATGATTTGGGCATTGATATTCGCCAAGTCTTGACGATTATTCAAAATGTTCAAAGGGGTTTTTAAGTCAATATTTTAAGTAGTACAGTGTAAACTCCATTTAACGTCACTTGATATAACGACAAACTCCTTAAAACGTCGAAAATACTTAACTCTAGTTGGTTTACCTTGTTACTCATACAATGATACACTCTAAATAACAACACACTCACTATAAATAACGACAACAATATGTCATCATTAAGCAATAAACAGTAGTTGTTTGTTGTTTTGTCGCTTTGTTGTCAGGGGCATCATGCCTACTGAAAATTCTAAGAAATTTGTTTTTTTGTTTGTTGGGATTATCTTTCATATGTTTAGTTCACCTTTTTTTTGTATAACCAAATTGATCCCGCAGTATCTCAAGATATGAATAAAATAATACAATTAAAATACTGTAGTAGCGAAAAACGTATCTTGTAGGATCAAATTCCAGTGCTAGTTGTAATCTTATTAAATTTTGTGTTATTGATGTACAATTTATCGCAAGGATAGCGTAATATATCGTGTATTATTTATATTTTTCAATGCACTATATTTTTCTTTTAAGTGTAAGTTTTTTCGAGCTTTGAATTTAAATTATACTCTACAACAGTGAAATCACATTGTCATTATTATTATTATTTTTCATTTTGCCAAAATTATGCGGCCAACATTTACGTTTTAAAATGCCGTCAGCATGGCACCCTGTAACAAAAAAGAAGAAAGGTAGACCGAACAATTTAACAAAATTTGAAGTGTTGTAAATTAGAGAGGATTTTTTCAAAAGTTTAACGAGCCATTATTTAACAGGACTTTAACAGTTGCAGTTGTGAAATTGATCGTCACAAGTCGTATTTGTTATGTTTTATGTTTCTTTTTATGTATATCTCGTAACTATAAAATATTATAAGCACAAAAAAAGTTCTAAATAAAAATGGCATTATCAATGCTTTCATACAATTACTAAAAACTTATGCGTAAATAAAGCGAATTCGTAGCAACATGTAATTTGGTTTTATTTGTTAATCAACGTATTTAATCATGAATTAATATCACCTACTAGTGTGACCTGTGCGAATTATTCGCACTAAACAAGTATAATAATTATCACTTTACAAAATTATTTTTTAAATATGATTGCAGGTATTCAATTCGTTTCTAATTTTGCACACTGCTTATATAACGTTCTTTTTTTTTGTTGTATTACAATATGAAGCTCAGATGACAGATCGAAGAAATATTTTACTAAAATTGTCATATAGAGGTTCAAGTAGCAAAAGCGTTGAGCTAAACCGTCAGATGGCATCATGCAGCATTGCTGTGACTTTGTTCAGCGTTGCTCGCTGTTTCGAAATTAAAACCGTCAGATGGCAGTATGCAGTATTGTGTCTGTTGTATTACAATATGAAGGTCAGATGACAGATCGAAGTGTTGACGTTGTTTCAAAATTAAAGCCGTCAGATGGCAGACGTTGTTCAGCGTTGTTGTATTTTAATTAATTTACAAAAACAAAAGCAATAATAAATTTTTTAGTTGCCGATGTCAGTAGAGCAAGCAATTATCTGTAAAATGATAAATAATTTATGTGGAGAAATTGTGAGGTTTTTTCTAAAAAGGGAGGCAAACATCTTTAACCTTAACGTATTAATATAATATTTACTAAAATTTGTCATATAGAGGCGCAAGTAGCAAAAGCGTTGAGCTAAGCCAGATGGCATCATGCAGTATTGCTGTGACGTTCAGCGTTGCTCACTGTTTCAAAATTTAAGCCGTTAGATGGCAGACGTTCAGCGTTGCTGTATTTTAATTAATTTACAAAAACAAAAGCAATAATAAATTTTTTAGTTGTCGATGTCAGTAGAGCAAGCAATTATTTGTAAAATGATATATAATTTATGTGGAGAAATTGTGAGGTTTTTTCTAAAAAGGGAGGCAAACATCTTTAACCTTAGCGTATTAATATAATATATATATGATTCTAAAGCAGCCATTTTGATACCAATGGAGATGGGCACATGGGAAACGTAATATAGATGGCAGCAGGTATATAGCTACCATTGAGGCTTCACAAACTATTGTTTTAGCACTTGGAGGAAAAGCTTTTTCCCTTCTGATAGCATGCAACCACCTCTTTTTACAATGGTTAGTAATAATCATTACGATTAAATTCCAGTATACAGCATATTTTTTCACTGAATTAGTGAATTATGCTTTCACTAATTCAGTGAAAAAGTATGCTGTATATTGGAATTTAATCGTAAACGCTGGAGAGAGGGGGCGTCATTATCAAGTTTCAGCCCCGGTTTGAAAAAATCGTAGATCCGGGGCTGCCGGTGCTGCGGCTTAGCAAAAAAGAGAAAAATCACACGAACAAATTCAAAAATCATGCAACTCAACTCTCGCTCGTAAAAGAATTCTTATCTTAAAAGCAATAACAGTAAAATGCATTTTAGATCCCTTTATCACTCCTACAATAACCAACTCAAAATCATAAAATTGTCACGTTTTTACGATTAATTTCGTGCGAGCGAAAGATATAATGAAAATTATAAAAAGGTAAGCAGCTATGTGCACAGGAGTTGAACAAACAGGTAAGGATATATCTCGATTTTGAACCTATTGAGAATAAAATTAGAATTAAAAAAAAAAAAAAAACTATAAAAATATTCTTTTATATCAATTTGCATAAAGTTAAAGATAATTTTTGAATATAAAAATTGTTCTCAACAACGATAGGAAGTTCCCCAAATTAATTATGTTTTACTTTTTAGTTCCCATTGCTAAAAAAGCGTGTTTTTTTTTTTCTTATTTTAATTATAAGACAAAAATTGGTTGTCTGTAAAGTCGGTTTACGGACGATAGTTTTACGTGATAACGTATTCCGTAATACATAACCTAAACCTCCCAAAATTTGGTTTCAATCCGCTTATCCTTGGTGTCGGAATGATAAGAAATGTCAAAAGTGACGTTTGCAACTGTCAAAGTATTATGTTCTAATAATAATTAGTTATTCCAATACTTAACTTAGAAGGCGTTGCATTTCACAAAATACTAATGTCAAAAAATTGAATTAAACATTAGAAATGCAGCCGTTTTCATGTTAAGACAAGACATACGTTATTTTCTAATTTCCATGTACGGCAAACAAAGACGACCGACCGCGTCGCGCCATGCATTAGACAACATTGCATTTATACAGCTATTTTTCTATATAAATTTGTATAAAAAAACTGTTTAGGCAAATTCTGTTATACGAAATCTATGTAAAATGTTCTCCTCTTTCGTTTAAGACTGGTTTCAAACCGATCTGATTTAAATTGAGCGAGAAATTAGCAAAAAGCACGCACAGGAACGTTACGCGTTACGAACGTTACGTTACACTTTTTCGTGCATGCAGTCGGTGTTTTATCAATTTATAAGATTGGTGATTCATCAATTTATAAGACGTTATCACGTCAAAAAACAAAAATTCTAATGTTTATAATTAACGTATTGACCGAGCGGAGTAGCGTAGTGGCGAGAGCACTGGACCCGCATCGGGAGGTACCGCCGAGAAACGATAATTCCTGTACCGGCCATCTTGTTGATGTTTTTCATGGTTTCCCTCATTAATTCCAGATACATATCGAGATGGTTCCTTATTCAAGACCATGGCCGATTAACTGTCATACTCCTATGCTCAAAAGTTGCCTACCTTCTCCTAATGTCCAAAAAAAATCCTTCATTCGCGCAAGTAAAGTAGGAGTTTAAAAATGTTTTTTTTTTTGGAACGAAGTTCCTTATGGGACGTTATTGATATGAATGGAGAGGGCTGGAAAAAAAAGTAAGAAAAAAGCGTAAATCTGTAAAGAAAATCTAATCTAATTACCTATTGTAGGTCTGTCCGTACACATAGAAAGTTAAAATTTAGAACATTTTTATAAAATAAGGCATGGGACAGAGCCTAACGGAGTCGAATTTTTGAATTTTGCTCTCAGAGGGGATCAAATTGAAAACAAAAAAGTTATTCGCTTATAATTCGCTCAATTTAAATCAGATCGGTTCGAAACCTGTCTTAAACGAAAAAGGAGAACATTTTATATAGATTTTGTATAACAGAATTCACGGAAATAGTTTATTATACATAAAAAAGCAGAAATAAACACTAGGTATATAAATTCGATTTTGCCTAATACATCGCGCTCGTTAATCGGCTTTCCTTTTCTCTTACACGGTGTGTTATGAACATTTAAAGATTGCGTATGTTCTGTCTTAAAATAAAATGATTGCATTTGTTCAAAAACGGATGCAATTTCAAATATTAGTATTTTGACATAAATATTTTGTGAAATGCAACGCCTTCTAAATTCACGATTTGTTATTAAACCTATATAAATAGCGATATCTAAACAATGTTAATGGTTCAGTGGTAGAATACTCATCTGCCATGTAGGTGGCTCGGATTCGATTCCCGGCAGATGCGCAACAAATGTTATTTTTATTTCTTTTGCAAATCACACGATTAATTTTTGTTTAAGGAGGTTGAGCCGTTTTACGAATATAATGAAAAAAATCTGAAATAAAGTTTTTTTAATAGATTTTTTTATGACAAAATTTTCTGTAAAAAATCCAAAATCATTAGGAGATTTATAAAGTTAAAAATTAAAAAAAACTTTTACATGTAGTCTTATGGAAAATATGTCAAGCTAGCATGCAAACTGTTCATTTTAATTTTTTGCAAATAACCAAATAATGTCAGCAGTTCCAAAAACTATCTATGTAAAGCATCGATGTCTTACGCATATTTTAATATTTTTTCCAATTTAATTAGGAGACTTTTAATCAATAAAAAAAATTATTAAACCTTAGCACTTTTCGATTATGGACTTTTATTCTTGACTGATTTAACAATTTTAACTGAATTTTCAACTTTTTAATGATTTAATTTTAATTTTTATTACTTTTAATTTCTTTTTTCAATTATTTACTGCAAAAAATATGTAAAATACAGATATTTACATAAATGTATTTTTTTTAACCTAACTTTGTACAAAAAATACAAAAGTTAGTCCATTAAGTATAAAGTACTGAAATAATTAATTAATATTAAAAAAAAATATTTATTTATGCCTTTATGACAATAATTTATTGGTATCATCGACTTATAAACTATAAAAGTTCGCATTTAGAATTCGACTTACTTTTGATTGGGACTGTAACGGATCAACCTCCTTAATAATCATATTTTAGTATAAATAAAATTTTCGAATAATTTATATACAAATTAGTAAAAAAATTACAATATGATACATAAGAGTTAGCGAAAATAACTTCGTTCCAACCGTAGGTGTTCCACGACACCTCTTGTTTTATATTTTAATAGAGATAGTTACGTTCAAATGTAAATGTATGAGAATATTATTTAAACATGTTATTTAATAGTGTTTGCATGTTTTGAATCGTGTTCTTATTTAGGTATGTTTTTAATAGTAAACGTGCTAACCGACTCTCGGTATATGCACGAGAAGAATATTAAATCCTGCTGATCAGCATCGGACTAGCCAAATAGTCGAGGTGACGTTTGTCAGCCGGGCCCCAGTCTGACTTGCAGAGCTTGCCGCAAATCAGGCGGTAGGTAGGATAGGGGCCCGCGCAGGCTAGATCCCAGCTGTTGCGACGTCAATAGAAACTAGATCTGATAGTTCGTTCATACAATAAGAGAGAAATGAAATAAAAAAACGAAAATGGTTAGCTGAGCGTTCTCTTCTTTAAAAAAAAAAATTTGATTGGCTAGCTTTATGTTTGTTATATTATTGGAATATAATTGGAACTGTACTTAGGTACCTAATAATATATATCGTTGATAATAATTAATAATTTGTATATTTCCTTATTTTCCGATAGTATCCCATCTACCATTATCCAGTCTCAGGCCCCGGGCTTGTGGGCCCTTCCGGGCTCCGGCTCAGTCCGACCCTGGTGCTGATAATAAAAAATACACATTATATTCAAAATACACCATAATCGTCACGTTTCTTCCACCACATTCTCATAACTTCCACCATATATACGTAGCTTCCACCATATTATATGTGTTTTTTTTCAGTGTTATTTTATTTTTAGTTGCATTTTAACATACTTAAATAATTTCCAATTTCAGCTAAGCATCTTTCGGAACGCAGTTACAATATACAGTAGCTAAACTAAATCTAAAGATATAGAAGTTTTTTTGAGGTAAAAAATTGAAAAAGGCGTATAGCAAGTTTTTTTTATCGACTCATCGAGATAATTCCACAGCACGCTGCCAAGTTCCGAGTGTCAAAGCTCAACACATGTGTGTTTGTATGCGTGTGTCGTTCGGCAGATGTCGTTCGAGTTCGTTAGGGAGGAGAAAAGCCGATCAAAGGTCTAGACGACGTCCGTCGCACTAAATTTAAATCACCGTCGTCGACATCAACCCGAAGCACGATTCACTTAATTATAATATAATTAATGTGATAATTAATTTAGTTAGGTAATGATACAGAGCGTTTATAGTTCAATCTAACAGAAGAGTGGCGATCGTTCGTCGATTGTCAACTATACATCGTTGATCCGACGCCTGCTGAGACCGTCGCGGCGCGCGAGCTAAAAACGGTGCGGCGGACATTTTATATATGTATATCTGTCTCTTTCTATTGTGCACAGCGTGAAATAGTGTACAATTTGTAGATAGTAATCGAATTAAATTGTAACAGTGAGTTTCTAATAAATCGTCTAGTGTTTTGTTTCTTACACTGTACAAACAAATGAACGTGCTTTATTTTTTGGTTTGCGCCGTGAATGTATATTGTTAGTCGATTGTTTAATGTTATTTCATAACGGGATTCGTACGTAAAATGAATGAAATGCGTTAGTGGTAGACTGCCCGATATTGATTAAGCTGTTTTACACTAGAGAAGAGTGAAATCTAGAGTACTATACATTGTATTATAGGTATTACTCGTTGAAATAAATACCTACATATAAATAATAGTATTAAAACGGTATCGCGGAAGCATGTTGTACAAATACATGTAGAGTAATCATTCCGATATAACTTATATAGAGCTAGGCGCTGACCTACTATATAAATATATATTGTTTGTTACTTATATTTTGTCATTTGTATATTGTTGAATAAATTGTGAGTGAAAATGATTGTGGAAAACGCGACAGCGAAAACATCGGCAGGAAAATTTATTCTTCAAACGAAATATGGGGAAAGGTGAATTAGGTATTTCCTAAAAGGTACGTTCACTCATTATATTTCTGTGGTCTCAAAGAAGAGTGGTTTATAGCGGAATTAAATTTTTCTCAACTTTATTTCATATAATTTATATAAAATCTAAATTGCATTTTGAAACTAGCTATGCGTCCATAGCTAGTTTTAAAATGCAATTTAGATTTTATCTATACTGAGTAGTCTATTTTTTGCTTCAACAAAATAGATATCGTGAAGTAAATACTACACTATTGTTATGAAAGACTAATTGAAGAAAATTCATTCATCAAAGTACATTTTACGTCCTCATTTATGCAATTTTATTAAAAATCTGACTTTTTAATCTACTTTACTTTATGACCACGGATTTTACTTACATATTATTATTATATACAGGTCAAAGCTCACTTTAAAAGCTACTATACATAATTAACATAATTTTATTAAGTTGTCTATGTTTTTTTTTAATGTAGGTATACCTATGCATTTTTAAAGCGAAGTATGTATTTTATGAATTATATAAAACATATTTTAAATTTAGAAATTCGAGATGAGCATTCAACAAATAAGATACGTTCAATCAATATTTTTTAATATAACTGATTTTGTTTCGCAGAATAAAGCTTATTTAACTTTAAAGAATACTATAAAAATTAAAAAAAAAACATTAAATAAACAAAAAAAAAATTAAAGCTGAAAATTTAAACCTGGCTTGCAAATAAAGTTTTAGGTAAAAAATAAAATTCAGCTCAGAGATTATATTTTTTATGAATTTATAAACATCACCGAATCTTTTTCTAATTCTGTATTTCTGTCGACTTAAACAGTATAAGAGCCATTTTTTTTTTGGTAGCTTCCGCTTCTAGTTGACAGAAATGTAGAATAGCATACAGTGGAACTTGGTTATAACGAATTTCTAGGAATTGTGAATTGTCTCTTCTAAAAATCTGTTACATTATATAAAATGCAGCGGTCCCGTCTAGTTTCACCCAGGTGCAAAAGAATGAATGGGGGGAGAGACATGAGTACGCACATTCATCTTAGTTTACCGAAATGAATGTTGTGTCCAAATTTCATGATGATCGGAGATACAGTTTAAAAGTTTTTGTCGAACGGACAAATATTGAGTTACATTTTTCATTGATGCTCCGCTCCTATTGGTCGTAGCGTGAAATTATATAGCCTATAGCCAATTCCTCGATAAATGGGCTATCCAACAAAAAACATTTTCAATTCGAACCAGTAGTTCCTGAGGTTAGCGCGTTGAACCAAACAAACAAACTCTTCAGCTTTATATAAATATTAGTATGGAATATAGATATACATTTAAATCGTATTCGAACCTATAACATTATAAAGAAGTAAAGTTTGTAAATTTGGATGTAGGAAGTAATTTCCGAAACTACTCATCCGATTTCAAATTTTTTTTCACCAATATTTAGAATGGATCTTCAGGATGGACACAGGTTATATATAGTCACGTTAAAATAAAAGCGTTTTTCGTGGAGGCCAATTTTGCAACGTAGGTCGACGAAAAACGGTGGTAATTTAAAAATTCGGGCGAAGCCGGATCGGGCCACTAGCCTTTGATAAAAACTGGTTTGCAGTAACTAAGATAGTTATAAAATATTATATTCTATTTTTATATGAATTATGTGTGTTACTTTGTAAACAAAATGCACGGTTTGAAAAAGATTCAAAAGAGATGTGATATGCGGCTTAGATTGACCAGATTTGTTTAAATGGTAAAAGAAAAGGTGAAAAGTACTTATTGGAATATTCTCACATTCTAGGATTGAACGTTTAAAAATTTCAAAACCTCGAAATACAATATTATTATTCTTCGAACTTTGGTCACCTTAAAACCATTAAATCTAGGATTGTATAATAATATGAAATTTTCATATTCAGTCAATCAAGATAACAAAAATTACACTCTATAGCCAAAAGATGCCCAACCACGTGTAGCTCGCGGCAGTTTTTGATATGGCTCATTTTATCAACTCGGGCATGAAATGTCTAAAAAATTATTTGCTCTATAAAATACAAAGCCGCTGTTAATGGCCATAGTTGTTCAACCCTTTCTTTAGTTTAATAGTTATATCTATATGTGTACAGAAAGAAAATACATTAATTGTAAATATCAATTTGGTTGATTATTTGTATAGTTTTCGGTTTTATTAAATTACGCCACTGACCAGGACAATTTTCGCTTCAAAACTTCAAAATTATTGTTATTATTACGTGGCTCCCCAAAAAATTTTAAATACTTAATTGGCTCAAACCAGGTTAAAGATTGTCTAGGTTCAAATTGCCAAGCTGATACTCATTTCTACCCACCGACATTTATAACTTAATTTTTTATGATTTATGAAATTAAAAAAAAATGAGCTAGTCTTACAGTAGTCGCCAATATTATTTGTTTTACTCAACTAACTTTCAGTAATGAATTAGTATAATTCGAGCTATAATATAGTTATTTAATTTATACACAATTATAACGTTTATTTTACACTGTACCTATTTAAAAAAGCACGGTTGACAGCTGTGTCTTCTATTTCTTTCTCCCTTTTTCTCTCTCGCGGCAGCACATGCGCCAACTGTAGGCAGCACCAAAGATCATATAGTGTGCGCTTCTCTCTCACTTTCTTAACACATTTTGGCTACATTCACAAAATTACTTCCCACACCGAGACCTAAAGACCGCTGCACACGAGGCTAGAGACGCTGCTAGATTTGCCTACTTATAGTTTTCTAGCGCTGGTTTTCTTGATTGCCGTTAGGTGCTCGCACACGAGACTATTTTTCAAGTTGTTTTGTGGATAGATCTAGTGCGCACGCAGTGACAGTTCGAATATAAACATAGAGCAAAACATGTCTGTTGTGTCTGACTCTGATCAGAATGACGCCATGTTAGTTTGTGGGTGTTTGTTCAAGTGCCCACGTGACAAGATACTGCTTCCTGATTGGTTCTTGCTCATACCTAGCAGCAGATCTATAGCAGGGAAAATAGCCCCTGTTCTAATTTTAAAACCTATCTTCTGAGCTAGCAGGCCAGCCCGCAGTGACGTAATTTCTAGCTTCGTAGCCAGCCTACCGGCTAGCTGAACTCCTAGCAGCGTTTTTTAGCCTCGTGTGCAGTGGCCTTAACACATCAAAAATAAAAACTGCTACTTCAAGAGAACTGAAATTTTATAATCATTTACAATTGTAATTATTAATATTTTCGTCGACCATATTGAAATTACTACGTTCCGCTACTCAGCAGGCAATATGAAAAGGGTTTGTGATAATTAAATAACATATAAAATAGTGTTAAAAATGTCTGGTTTTATATTTCGTTTCTAGTTTTCATAAAGTGAATTCAAGGAGGCATTTTTTCCGTTCAGTTTCCTTGCAATGCAAATGTAGTTTAATAATAGAGTATTCCAGCCCCCTTCGTCTTTTACATATCTTCCCATATTATATAGATATACTTATACAGGGTGTATCACAGGAAATCGTACATAGGGAAAAGTACACAACACAAATTAGTTAAGATCAGAGATTGCTTTGCCCTCTATTCAGAGGTCGTTACTATGGTTACCATGATGTACGGATAGAGTAACAAATGCACATTGCTGTTCATTTGACAGTTTAGTAATCATTTGACAGTTTAGTAATTCAGAACCCAAAGGAATGGTGAGACCTCTGGTGAGAAATGCGCCGAACTGTTCTAAGGGGGGTTTTTGACAAGTAAACATTGATTTAGAAAAGCATGATGGAGGCTAACCTAGCCTCAATCATTCTTTTCTAAATCAATGCCTCCATAGTTTACCTGTCAAAAACCCCCCTTAGGACAGTTCGACGCATTTCTCACCAGAGGTCTCACCATTCCTTTGAGTTCCGAATGTTAGACAAAGCGAGAGAAAGTTTTTATAACCGATTTGAACATTTGCTTTATTTTTTTATATTAACTGTTTGTTTCATTTAATTGGTAAGTAAAAAAATATTTTCTCAATAAAAAATTGTTTCATTTAATATTAGAGAATTATTTTAACTGATTTTTCTAATTATTCATTATTAGCTATTGTTGTTATTAAATAATGGTTAGTCGCAGCGCTACCATGGTACCCATTCTCATATGTGGACAAAGTAATCGTTGATCCTAACTAATTTGCACAATGGAGCTTTCCCTATGTACGGTTTTCTGTGATACACCCTGTATAAAAGAGGTGTAACAGGAAGTTATATTCACATTTTCGTGTGATTAGATGAGGTCAAAAATTAAGAAACAGTTCTTGAAGATATATTTCCTAAAATGGTTTATCAGCAATTCGATTATACAAATTTTTAAATGAATTGACATGGGCAAACTTTTTTGTTATATTATTAACTTCCCGCCATTTAAATTTTCAAAAGAAAGGGGAGTTATTGATTTTGAACTGTTTTCGAAAATCGAGTTTACATCAGATCTCGACATTTTGAGGTCCTAGGAAATGACTCTGACTATTTTTGGATAGACGTCCAAATGCGCGCGTGTGTAAACAAAACAATTTTTTTTTTAGTTCCAAAATTATGTTTATATATTGCTATTAGGTATAAAAGATTCAAACTTCGCGGATATTGTTTTGCCACATTAATATGTTTTGTTTTTTGTTTTCTTTTTGATATTAAAGTATTTAGTATATAAAAATATTTTAAATTAGTTATAGCAGTTTAACGTTTAAGTTTAGTTTAATTTAAAAACAAAGTTTATGGAAGTTAGTTACCAAATAGGCACCTACTGCCAATTATAATACCCTACCATTATTTCCACTATACTTATAGAGATAAAAATAAACGTTGCTTTATAAAAACCTTCTTTTAGTATTTAAAAATATTTTTCTAATGCGGCGCCCTATCCACGGAATAGATATGGGGGGTAAAGAGGGTAATTACCCCCCGATCCCAGGACAATAATAATAAAAAATTAAACTGAAAATATTACGAATACCTAACTAAAAAACAAAATTTAGACAAGCCTGCAACAGCGTTTTTTGTAACATAATTAGTTTTGGAATTAATATTTTGCTTGACACCTTCCTTCGTAAGTATTCTTGTTTAATATTAATAAAACTTAAAACAATATTGACTTTTTTTTGCTTTACCCCCAGAAAAACAAAACTTCAACCAAAACGCTAAAATAATGTTCTCTGACAAATAACATGAACCATTTAAAATGTCTGACACCTCGAATATGGTCGACATATTCGAGGTGTCAGACATTTTAAATGGTTCATGGTACTTGTCAGAGAACATTATTTTAGCGTTTTGGTTGAAGTTTTTAAGCTATCCAATTAAAAAAACAAACAGTATCTATAAATTTTTACATGTCGTCAAAACGACATCTTTCGGAAAGTTTAGAGGGAAAACGCCCCAAAATCAAGAAAAGTCATAGAGGAAATAGATGTCAGACTAGGCCTAATGAAGCCATATACAAAGTTTGGGGAGAGTATGTGTCGATAAGATTTTTGCCGACGGGCACTCTGGCTAACATACTTGTGATGGACTGTCTCAAGGTCAACTAAAGATCAAAGTGCCGACGTCAGAGTGCAGTTTCTAGATATTCTTTATTCTATTACCTAAATCTACTGGAACTTTTTTATTCATTTCAACAGCCATCTTAAAAGTTTGAGCATAACTTTCCGTTACACTCAGTATATTAAGGAAAGAGTTTGAGACGTCGAGTTAAGAAAACCGGGACGTGTTTTCTATCTCTTTCTGTTTTATATCTACTTACAACATTTAGAATGCCGTTTCTTTTGCTTTAAACCGGGAAATGCACATATAACGTTACGTGCGAACAGTTTGAACGAATTGAGAACGCTGAAAAACTGAACAGTTAACCCGTTCGACACGAATATTCCTTTCATATCAGAGCTTTAAAAAAAACCCGACAAAAAGAAGAAATAGTAGATTGTATATCTAGTGTCGTACTTACGTATGAGGGGTGATACTATGTAAAAGCGAGAGATAGCAAGTTTTTACAGTCACACGAGTGATATCATGGCGCACGAGATGTACAGTGAATTTTATTTAAAATGCAATATACAGTGTGGTCACTTAAGTGTGCAACATATGGGAAAATTTTTAATTAAATGCACAACCAAAATACAAATATTGCCAAAAGTTGGTGCATGTTCGATAATCATTTTAGGTGCTCTTAGAATTGTTGAAACTCAAACAGCATACAGGGTGTTTAATATCGTTGCAACAAACATAAAGTTTGTGATTCCATAAAAAATTAAAAATCTAAGTTAATTTTACAAATATGCCGGAATTTAAACAAAGTTATGCGAAATTGATTTGATTTTGAATAATTTATTAGTGTGTTTAAGGTACCTAAGTATAAAAAAAATTTTCAAAAAAATTTTATTTTTGGTTTTTCGAAAAAAAAATTTTTTTTCTTAGAAGGCCATGTTTTGGTATTTGGGCATAACTTTTAATTCTAAACAACTTTTTTTTATAACATTTCGCTGAATTTTTTGAAATAAGGGCACTTTACTCTTGTACAATTTTTATATTTTTTGACCCACCCTGTATGCTGTTTGAGTTTCAACAATTCTAAGAGCACCTAAAATGATTATCGGACATGCACCAACTTTTGGCAATATTTGTATTTTAGTTGTGATTTTTAATTAAAAATTTTCCCATATGTTGCACACTTAAGTGACCACACTGTATACATGAGTTTTTGTTGACATGGTAACTACGGAAATCATTAATGGATTACAGAAAATCGTTCCACAAAAATGCAACATAAACGGCTATGTTGCATTTTATGTGGAACAATTTTCTGTATTACATTAATGATTAATAATGTAAAAATACGTTTGGCAAGTTTTAAACTCAAAATTAATAACGGTTTTTTTCTGATTGGTCTAAGACTGCCACGAAGTGAGGATGAAGTAGAAATTGAAAATACAGGAGTCGATTAGTCCCGACAGGTTGAAAATACACGAATTCTACTATATATCGTGTATCAGAGCTTCCTGGTTTTTGTGAAATTCCACTGAAATTTTCATATTAAAAATAATTTTGAAAAATTACTTTGTAACACGGAAGCAGTGTCATAACAATGGGGGGCAGAACGGGCAAAGTGTCACGGGCCCTTTGCCTGAGTGGGCCCATGGTCCGAGAGGCCGTTAGGACAGGATGAACCTAACATTTATTACAAAATTTGGAAAACAAATTTAATTTTGTATTTAATCAATTTAAGTTAGATATTAACTCAAGAACATACACGAATATAAAAATATTTACTTTACTTCGCGATTTATAAACATGAAACTACGACGTGAATCTTTTTTATATTAAGGGGCCCCATCCGATGAATTTGCCACGGGCCTATGAAGTGGCATAGTTATGCCACTGCACGGAGCTTATTCATATAGTTATCCATATTGATTTTCTACTGTTTTGTTGTCAAATTAAACGATTTAATAATTGTAAACATTATCCACACCTTCCGGCTATGATCGATATTTAATATATTGTATATAAACCATCCATATTGGAAGGCAATTGTTTTCAGCTCATTGCTTTAACCTGTGTCGTCTATGACCGTACCAGCAGACGCGGGAGTGTATTGCATCCGTGAATATATGACAAAGGACTAGTACTATACGGAAACAACAAAAGACTAAAAGGTGAGGGTGCAAGGTTACATCCCCAGTGAAGATAGGTTAAGAGTCTTCTTCAAAAAGCCGTTAAATACGCCGAAAACAATATTCTAAACTTTCTTTTATTTTAAAGGAGAAATGTATGTCAATGCGTTTATATCATAGATATATATATATTTAATAGACTGCGGATACACTAGCGCCTCCTGTACCTTTTAGAAGCCATTTTGTACGTGGAAAACGCCGTAAAAAGCGCGCGAGATTCAAAAATATTAATTATTTTATAATATGATTTTATTGAGAAAAACAACAAAACTCACAGTAAACAGTGACATTTCGCTCCAAAACCTATTTTTATACTAAAACGTTTCAAAAATTACAAAATTGAGCATAAATATAATGTAAAGGCTTAGAACATTTTACATTGTGAATTTGGCATCAAGGTTGACAAGCATTGATGCCAATCTGACAATGTAAAATGTTCTAAGTTTTTATATTATATTTGTGCTCAGTTTTGTAATTTTTGAAACGTTTCAATATAAAAATAGGTTTTGGAGCGAAATATCACTGTTTACTGTGAGTTTTGTTGTTTTTCTCAATAAAATCATATTATAAAATAATTATATTTTTGAATCTCGCGCGCTGTTACGGCGTTTTCCACGTACAAAATGCCTTCTAATTGGAACCATTCCGCACAATGCTCAAGGATAGGCATCCGCTATCTATTAATATATATATCTATGGTTTATATACTCTATGAATCTCAGATAAATAAATAAAAGGGATATAGCTTTGCTCGCATTTTTTGTTGCCCGCAATTAATCACATTCTAAATGAACTCGGTGAAATCAAAGCTATATCAATGTTGCCAAAATGAAAATGACTATTGAATGAGATAATTGATAAAGCATAGATTAGTTGAAAAGACACACTGAAGCCAGTTGTAATTGATCTTATCAATGAAACAAATAAAATAAAATTTGAACTGAGCAGAGCCAGTTTGCACCTGACACTTTATTACTTCTTTTTTGTCTGAGCCGACATCTGGTAATTTGTCAATCTGTAGCAGCCAAATTACCATGGAGACCGCTTGAATATTATTTATTTTTTCAAAGTGAAATTTAGTTACGAATTTTCAGTGAATAAATAAGTTTTTTCTGTACATTTTGAACTGTTCATGATTTGTACTATTTATAGGAATATTTAAAGATTTAAGTGGTGCTATGTACGTAAGAAATCATGAAATAATTATCCCAACGTGTCATTTCACCGCTATAAGTAAATACGACATTTTACCTTCGGTGTACAATATGTTTTTGACGAAGTTTTTATCAGCACCGCTCTCTCAAATGAGATCACAACATTGTATTAACTAATATAAGGAATGGTAGGTCCATTTATATTTTACGTCTTTGGTTTATACTCCTTGAACTTTTGCTAGCGGCTTAGCAAACGTCGGCTATGGACATTGATTTTTGCTCACAGATTCGTCTGTGTTTAAAATCAGTTTTGGAGAGAATCCTATTTTAAACCTGAAGTTGAAAATACAATAGTTTAAAATGCAGTAGTCAATTAGTCCCGACGCAGGTTGAAAATACATGAATTCTACTGTAATTGCAAAATTAATATCTACATTAAATCATATATTTTTTTCGAACGAATTCTTTTGACTCGTACGGAAATTGAACGACCTCCACCTCGACAACACTGTCAACTGAACAACAAGGACAATCCCCTCCGACGCCGCTGTTTTGACACATAGCAGACACATGTTCGTACTTACTGTGCATACGTTTGTACACTACTGTACTCAAGAAACCGTCTTTTGTGTTCAGACATTATAAAAGAAGCTAGACACAAATTTTCACGATGCTTCAAATACCTATCCAAAAATGTTTGACAGCTCTCTTATACTATTACTTGGGTGAAGCCAAATACTTTTATTCTATACTGAGCATAGGAATAAAATCGCAATCGAACCATTAGGGTGCAATACTTCTGTGTTTTTTTACGCCGTAAGCACTGGCGTATCCAGGAGGGCAAAATAAGCACAGGGGACCCGGCTTAAAAAAATTCCAATTTGTCCCCTCCTGGGCCAAAAACTGGGTACGCCCATGTTAATGTCATAGAAAAAGACAAAGTTTTTGAAACAGAGACACTTTATTCAGATCATATTATATCTATTAATTATCTATATGAATCATTACCTACCTATCTACTCAATGTGCGGTGAGTGAACGCAACAAAGCGTATCGAAAATATATCTGCGTCTCTTTCTTCGATGTAATTCCCTGATTTCTCCGATGATAGGATTGGTTGATATACTTGCATTCAATCTGAATAAAGTATCTCTGTTTCTATGACGCTAACATGGGCGTACCCAGCTTTTGGCTCAGGAGAGGGCAAATTAGAAATTTCTTAAGCCGGGTCCCCCGTACTTGTTTTGTCCTTCTGGATACGCCAGTACTTACGGCGTAAAAAAGACAAAAGTATATGTTTGCACCCTGATAGTTCGATTGCGATTTTATTCCTATGCTCAGTATAGAATAAAAGTATATGATTCAGATTGAATGCAAGTACATCAACCAATCCTATCATCGGAGAAATCAGGGAATTACATCGAAGAAAGAGACTCAGATATATTTTCGATCCGCTTTGTTGCCTTCGCTCAACGCACATTGAGTAGATAGACAATGATTCATATAGTAAATTATTAAATATATGGGTGAAGCACACATCTTTTTTTCGTATTTTTTTGTGCACTACTGTAGGTAGGTACGTAGTTTATATACATAATATATTACAGCGTAATTTATAGCGCGCTGTGTGAAAAACGATGTGGATACAAGCATTTGCCAGTAACGGCAGACTTCGGAGAGCGCTATGAGATATAGAGATTGCCATCTAAGATAGCTTTGAATAGTAGCATCGAAGGGGCCTTATAATCTATCAGCAGCAAGTAACAATAATATAATATGCCATACGACAGAAAAATGTTTGATGTTCTTTAAAACTGTAAATCAATGTGCTCGAGATATCCACTCTCAAATAAAGTCTTTGATCAATTTAAACCAGGGTTGGCTCTAAGGGCGTAGATATGGGAGAGGGGTAAAGAGCTGGTCGGAATCAATTCAGCGCGATTTTTAAAGTGAAACTTTTATTCTATCGCCCCGAATTTTTCTGGCCGTCTGTTGCATGTCGCATTACAGGCGGCCGCGGATTAGGGGTAAAGTGAAAGGCGCTCGGAGTAGGCGCTCGGTAGAGCAGCCAAGCCTAATATGGTGGCGCCCATGGTTAGCATCAGCTGACCGTGTAGTATGTATAACACATAGTCAGTCTGTCATGCGGGCAAATGCTGTACAGTGTTTACATGCTTTTATTCGTGTATTCATGTGAATATTGTTGTTTATAATTAATCATGATGGATAAGTGTCTACAATCCAACGCCTACAATCCAATAAAAGTTTCACTTGCGTCGTGGTTTCTTAAAACCACACAACTGTTTTTTCTTTAAGAATAACCCCACTTTTAAGTCGCATGTAAACAATATCTCACAGATTTCTCGGTTTTTTAAACAGAAAAAGAAAGAGGACCCTTTTTAAAATTGGAAAATTTTTGAAAAATAAGTTTGCTCTGTTTCGTTTGATATTGTACATACTTATAGAAAAAGTCATTCTGAATCGATTCCAACCATCCGCAATACTGTATCTCTTTTAATTTCGGAGATATAACCAATTTAAACTGGTTAAATTTGTATATGTTACGGTTAATACAAGAAAGTAGTTTATTCGCGAATTAACCGGCTAATACCCGAATTAACCAACGTCAAGGATTTGTTAATTCGGGTAATTAGCCGATTAATTCGCGAATTAACTACTTTCTTGTATTAACCGTAACATATACATTTTAAACCGTCATAGCGTCTAAACTAATCGAGATACAATTTTGTGCTTAGGCCTAATCGATTCAGCGTTTTTTTTTATAAGACACGTCAATATTAAGCATACCGGGGATATTTATATATTTTTCCAAATATCGTAGATCTTTTGATGTTTTCATGCGATTTGCAAATATGGAACTTTTAAGACACTAAACGATTGTCGGCCCGTTTTATATTAACCGAACTTATAGAAAATTTCAAGCTGAATTGATTGCGAGAATCCGAAATCCTGTTTCAATTTTAGTTTCGGAGATATGAGCGTTTATTTATATTATTTGAGAAAAACTTTGAAACGACTAATGATACCGAGGTGGGAGTGGTCGGAATCAGGGTCGGTCTGGGACCTAAAAAATTATTGGGAAAATTGCAAAACGCGCCTACGAGACCATGTAACTAAGAAGAAAAAAATTCGGACCGGACTGGATCGGCACACGGGGAAAATTCCCAGTATTCCCTGAGGCCACATCGACGCTGCACATAAGTAATCAGGATCGTTTCATCTACTTAGTAGCTGTACTAAAAAATTTAAATAAAAATAAAAGTTTTTGTGTTTTGTAAGTAATTTGAAAAATGCTACAATAAGAAAAGTCTTGATACTGTAACCTTTTCATTTTCGTACAATATCGCAAAAGAGATCGGTACAAAACAAGTAATGAAGAAACGCGGAAATTTCAATTTTAAATAATGTCATTTCCGCAGCAGGGATTAAATTCTGTCACCATGAAACGAGAAGCTGTTTTCCATTAGCTGCAAGTAAAGGTAATTAAAAATAGAAACGTCTTTTCTTATTATTATTCTTTGAAATGTAAATTTTTATTTCACGATATTTTTTATGACAACAACAATTATGTGGTATTACTGAACTCCAGGAGGGAAAATGTAATTTTCTACTCTCAAGAATGGACGTTTTAGAAAGAAATTTTTAAACAATCAGAAGCAGCGTTGCCAGTTTTTTTTTTGCCAAGTCGGGATTTTGGAACTCTTTGAGTGAAAACAGCGGGATTCTTTCGTCGAAAGCGGGACATAGTAAAAAAACGTATATAATCAGAAGTTTTCAAATACTTATCTTTTTATTTGAATTAAAATTACGTTTACGTGACAATAGATAGCAAAAATAGCCATAGAAAATGTATTTTAATAAAAATATAATATTTTAAATCAGATTTACCCTATCGTTAAATAGTTGAGTCTTATTCGTCTTCAGAATAAAAAAAAAAATAGAAATCAAAATCAAAAAAGTTTTATTCATTAGAAAAATATGGCGTTTCAAACAATAGTCTGTGGAGTGAGTGTTACAAATTGCAACTTACAATAAGAGAGTAATTATTTATAAGTATTACTTATTCATGATATTTCTATGAAGATTTAACTTCTTTCAAACGCACGGTCGAGTTATCCCCGAAAAGCGGGACTGAGCCTGTCCCGCGCGGGACATTTAATTTTGATTTAAAAATCGGGACATCCCGCCAAAATCGGAACATCCCGCCAAAATCGGGACGTATGGCAACGCTGAAGTGTCTTTTCAAAGGTGTTTTCTATATTGTTAACCGTAGTAAATTAAAAGTTGATCCACTCATTTTTGTTTGTTTTTTATATTCTGATAAGCCTACCTAAATACCGAATAGTGCGAGATCCGGTGTTAGAAATACATACCCTCATAGGTTATTTTTTAACCGACGAAAAACAAAAACGGAGGAGGTTCTCAATTCGACGCGTATATATATATTTTTTTTTTTGATGATGATAAAGATTATATGTTAGACAAAATAAACATTGATAAATCGCACATGGATTGCCTAGCTAAATTGCGTACCTACCGATACTGTTAAATTAAATAAATTCTAATTGACTTTTTTGGATCAAATTCCCCGATTTATTAATCATAAAAATCGAGCCTAAGATGGGCAGGGAGACTGGCACTAATAAAATGTTAATAAAACAAAAAAACTCAAAGTACACAGAACACAACTATTTACAAGATATGTTTATGTGGATGATCGACATTTATGTACAGAACCAATGATATATTCCAATTCCTTGTGTCATATTCTTTCATTTTAGGTTGATTTTTATGATTAACAAATCAAGGAAGTTGATTAAAAAAAGTCAATTATAATTTAACAGCATCGTTACGTGATTTAGCTAGGCAACCCATGTGCGATTTATCAATGTATATATTATTTAACATATAATCTTTGTTATCATTAAATAACAGATGAGGGTATATATTTCTAACGCCAGATCTTAGACTATAAATAGCCTGTCACATTACAAACAGTGCTTATAAATTTTGTAATCATTGTGGTTATGTAAGAACAGTATTCAGAAACGTTTTTTAACATATTATATACAGTAACTTAGTAGCTGATTGTAATCATTTGAAAACTCGTAAAATATATTCCATGATATCTTATTGGTACACAATAATATATTGTTTTTAAATTTAGAAAAATTAAAATTATTAGTGGTACTAAAATATAGAGCAGAGAAAATTTCAATAAAAAACTTACCGCAGTTTCCAATAAGCTGATAACCTGTAACAAAAAATATTTTTGTAAAGATCTAAATTTTTTAATAATTTTAATATAAAAAAGGATAATATTTTAATTAAAGATAAATTACATTATTTTTAGTTTTTGCCAAAAACGTTAAAAAATCGTTTCATGGTTATTTACTTTAAAATTAGATATTTTGGCATTGGTTTAATAAAAACAAAAAATCTCGTAAATATAGATTTAGTCTGTATTTCTAATGCATTAGTATTTAAAGGCAAATATAATATCTTGTTAATAAGTTTGACATCTATTACACTGTAATAGTTTGAAGTAAGATTCAATTTGATTCTTGCGTTAAGACCAAGAAGTGGATATAGTGGCAGGTTGTTCAATTTTCTCTAAACACCGTGATGCAATGAGCGTATACGCGGATACGCCAAGGGTGTGTGTGCAGGGTTGAAATTGATTACATTCGAGACTTTGGACACTTTTCAGTTGTCTCTGGAGAAGACAAATCCGTAAAGTTATTAATTTAGCTCGTTAAGCCGCGAACAACACATTTACAAGTTGTCACAAACGATTTTATACAGAGTCGATAACAGGCACTACCAACAGAGGCGTACCTAAGTTTGATGGTGTTCAGAACAAATAAAATGACGAAGATAAGTGTGCCACCTTTTCCCAAGAAATGGTAATTTACGAACCGGCCATCTTGTTGAGATTTTCTATGGTTTCTTTTCAATCTTTGCAGATAGATATATGGATGGTACCTTATGCAAGGTCATGACACATTTTCCTCTACTTTTCCGACTACTGCGAAGCCCAAAGGAAGGGTTATGAGTTTAGCAGTCTATGTATGTATGTATGTTTGTATTTACGGATGTTCCACCATAGCACCTAAACTATTCATCCGATTTTGATAAATAAGGTGTCGATCGATTTCTTATTATGATTCGGGTAACATAGGCTACATTTATATTTTTTATTTTGGTTCAAGGGGGGAACAAATTGAAAACAAATAAAAAATAAGTTCAAAAAAACTAAAACCCGGCTACTGAAAAGTATGAAACAAGAAAATAGTCTCATCTGAGGATAGCCGTGGATGTATGTCATCTCATATACAGCATATGTAAACGCGTAAGGTGCACATAGGGAAATTAGCATTGGGAAAAAATACTTGGATCAGAGTTAGCCATGACTGCATTAATTGTTATTTCTATTGAATTATCGTGATAATCTTGAGGATTTCTATTTTATTTTGATTTAGTTTTATTTTACTTCGCTTTTTTCATAATAAAAAGCTCTTATAAATCATTATTTTAATTTTTTTGTAGAAAAATAAAACAAAAAAAAACAACTCCATCTGTTAGGAAACATTTCATTCAAAAATTGTCTGACTGGTATGACGTATGCGCGCTGGTAAATCAGTGACCCAATATCTTTAGGTTCAACATGAATAGGCGGAGATATTTGATCTCGCACCATATTTAAGTATTTTTAGGAATTTAATGTCCCATTAATAAAAAAGTCCGATTATGTTATAATCATTTGAATATTTTCTTCGGTAGTATACACATTCATTTTGCAAAAGAATATTATCTGTCAAATTGAAAAACAAGATTTCAAGGCTCACTCTGATCCAGTCATTTTTTCCCAATGTTAATTTCCCTATGTGCACCTTACGTGTTTACATACTGTATATGAGGCCCCTCTAGATGTATAGCGTGATGCACTTTGCCCTAGAGCTTATGATCGCTTACTACTGTTCAAATGTAATGGTTTGTTAGGTTAGGTGGCATATGACCACGGCTATCTTCAGATGAGAATATTTTCTTGTTTCATACTTTTCAGTAGTCGTGTTTTAGTTTTTGAACTTATTTTTTGCTTATTTTATTCTTTTTTTCATTTATTTGAGGCCACCAACTTACAAGATACTTGAACTAAGGAACGGTTCACATTTTCAATTTATTGTTTAGATTGAAATATTACAAATAGACAAAGTATTATAGCTATGAGCTGTTTTGCTGAAACCTGTATAATTAGAATTAAGAGCATCCTCTACGGTGCATAATAATTACTGAATCATTCTATGAATCTGTGAACTTGTTAACTTGTTAATTGTGTCTTATAAATAGACATTATAAAAGCTTTAAAGTTTGCAACGGACACAGTGCATTTCTGCATCGTTACATTAATGGCCGTTTGCATCGACATCTAAATTTATTGGACTTTAAAAACCATGCTAATAACAATACAGTGGACCCCCGGTAATCCGACAAACATTTTGCAGGGCAGTGTCGGACTATCGAATTTGTCGGATTATAGAATATTGCCAAAGAATATCACATTTTTCTTTAATTGTCAGTGTTTTGTACTTTCGGTTCTGAGCTTGTGACGACATTACTAGGTACGAATATGTAATACACAATGAATAAACAGTAAACAATGAACACACGCTAGACCGCACCGCTATCTTCTTCAAACTTCAAATTCAAACTAAGCAATCAGAATCAAAACAATACCCTACGCGTCGAGCACAATAGTGGTGGTGCGTACAAGTTATAACTTGTTCATTCATGCATTAGCGAAGATTGTCAAAAAAAATATTCAATAATAAATAATAGACCATGTCGGATTACAGGGGGTGCCGGATTAGACAGTGGCCGGATTACCGGGGGTCCACTGTATATAGTTTATTAATTATTACTTACTTTTATGTAAACTTTCATTGTTTAATAATGTGTAAATATCCAATTTGACAGATTTGAAATCTCCGATTTTTCAATTTATTATAAATTAGCTGTTACCCGCGACTTTGTCCGCGTGGAATGTCACAAAAATGGCTTCTTCAGTTCGCACAGTTTACGAAAAGACTTCCCTATTTTTTATTTATTTATCTATTTTTTTATAGCCTAAGTTCCTCCTTATAACATCAGCTATCTGCCAGTAAAAGTTCCGTCAAAATCTATCCAGTTGTTTCGGAGATTAGACGGAACAAACAGACAGACACACAGACAAAAACTTTATTATAAATAGCATAAATGTACTTTCATATGAATTTATTAAAAAACTGCTATTTTAATTATCTTTATATATGTCGCCGGGATATTGTCAAATCCGTGATTTTGTAATTTCACTAGTGAAATTACAATATCACGATTGACAAAGATTCGTTATATTATAATTTCACTAAGTGAAATTATAATATCACGGGTTTGACAATATCCCGGCGACATATATATTTATAATTTAATTCAAGTTGGTATAACCAGTGGTTGTCAGGCAGCGTTGCCAGTTTTTTTTTTGCCAAGTCGGGATTTTGGAACTCTTTGAGTAAAAAAACGTATATAATCAGAAGTTTTCAAATACCTATTTATCTTTTTATTTGAATTAAAATTACGTTTACGTGGCAATAGATAGCAAAAATATCCATAGAAAATGTATTTTAATAAAAATACAATATTTTAAATAAGATTTACCCTATCGTTAAATAGTTGAGTCTTATTCGTCTTCAGAATATTAAAAAAAAAAAACAGAAATCAAAATCAAAAAAGTTTTATTCATTAGAAAAATATGGCGTTTCAAACAATAGTCTGTGGAGTGAGTGTTACAAATTGCAACTTACAATAAGAGAATAATTATTTAAAAGAATAACTTATTCATATTTCTGTGAAGATTTAACTTCTTTTAAAGTTATTGCCGAGTTATCCCTGAAAAGCGGGACTGAGCCTGTCCCGCGCGGGACATTTAATTTTAATTTAAAAATCGGGACGTCCCGCCAAAATCGGGACGTCTGGCAACGCTGTTGTCAGGAGATCAGTTCACAAAGAAATAGAACCCAAAGACGCAAATTCAAACCAAATCTCTTTGGTTAAAAAATAGCCCTTTATTTAACCCTAATAGGCTATTTTTTTTTCAAACATGAAATATTTATTCAATTTCAAAACGTGAAGTGATATATTATCTCCTGGTGGATTTTATGAGTTTTGAGGTTAATATTCACGATGAAAGTGCACGCTTTTTTATTTATATTGTAAAGATAAATACATATATAGGTCAATCAACGTAAACAGTGAGATCCGTGTGGAGATAATGATGACTGACAGGAACTAAGTTGAAAATTCACCCGACTGTGATCTGACGGTGTAGCCTCTGGGGTTTAAGCAAACGGCTCTGCATTATTCTCTAATTTTAACTGCATCGTCGTATACCATCCAGAAACAATGACGTGCCAATAAAGATTTAAAAGCTTGCTCAGTTCATTTTCGATCAGACTGCAAACTTCTTAAAATGTATTGAACGACAAAACAGCATTTTTTAAGTTCTACTTGAAAAGTAGAACAAAAAAAGCGTGCCTGCTTTAGACCACACGACAGAAGTAAAACGTCTTCCTGTCATAATTATTTATTAAGAATAATGCGTAAATACCTCAAATTTGCTTATGTTAAATTCATAAACAAACAATAATATGCAATTGGTTCGTCTCAAAGTTTATCGAACACAATATAACCTCACTCTGTAGCATATATCTACAAAATATAATTTGTGATTAATTAATAGGCAAAATATGTATATATATTTATTAGCATAATTTATAATACATTTAAAAGGATTTATTAACTAACCTACATTATTTCCCGTTACAAAATGTAGCAAAATTCGATGAAATGTATTTTTAATACAAAAAAACAGTTGTTTTCATTTTAAACGTCAAATAGTTGTATTAATGCTCCGTCTTTGTCGCACTCACTAACTTATATCTCCCTCTCAACTCCGATGATGCACTTCCGTTAACGATTTCGCTTCCGTTACGATTTCGTCAGGCATCGCGATGATGCACTTCCGTAAACGATTTCGTCAGGCATTTACCAGCTTACTCCCCAAGTTAAGCGTGCCTAAAGAAGTTTTACTTCAAAAATGTGTATAAAGTTTGCACTATTCCCTATAAACTAACTGGTTGTAAAGTGACCCATAATGCATTAGTGCTATGAAAAACAAAACTAGTCACGCTATTATACCAATTCCTTAGTAATTTATTGTTTGTTCGTCGTACTTGAACCTAACCTACTATTAAAAGTGGTGTTACTCGAATGCGTCAGTATCTTTAAAATATACTAAACATTAAAACAAAACCAACTATTTTCAGCATGATATAGCATATATTTTGGGCGAAATGGTATTGTCACTCGTCTGACCGTAAAAACTCGCTGGACCTCATTGTTAACATGTCTTATATTCATGAGCAATATAATTAAAAATGGAGAGAATTGGTGATTCTTAAAGTTAGTCCATATAACCCTTCTATTTTTTTTATGTAGCGGGAAAAAGTTGTCACGTAGATCAATTACTTCAAGACTTGTATGATTGAATAAAAAAATAAAGAAATGTTATGCCACTGGTAAATAGATAGTATTATTAAAAAACGAATGTAACGTCAGCAAAAAATGTTTAATTTTATTTATATAACTAGCAAATCAGCGCAAGCGGATTCATGAAACGTATAGACTATTTGAAAAATGAAAACAAGAAAAGTTTTTTAAAATTTATTTCATTTAAGGTTATTTGATTTTATTCTCGATTAAGCTACTTTTTTTAATAATCTTGAAAACGTTTAAAAAGTACATTAGTTAAATATAAATTACCGTTTCAGAATATTCTGTATCTTGTCTCGTTTCGAAGGGTCGAAATTTACTAAAATTTTGCTTACGTAATACTTGAATTCCCCCTTTCTGCGGATCCTGTATATACTTATGGAGATCTAGGGGTCCGCAGACTGCAGTTTCAGAAACGCTGACACAGATAATTCTTGCTGAAAGTCGACTGTACAAAATGAAAATCTATCAACTAAGTTTAGCCGCCAATTAAAATCTTAACTGATGTTTACAATACCGGGCGTGATTCATAAATTAAATTAATGACCAGTGGCAAGCTTTAACTTGTTAGTCTAGTGGGGCAGAGATTTATGTCCTTAAAGCTTTGCAACGCTCCCCAGCTAAGGAGAAACCACCTAGGGTAAATGCAGTCGCTATTTGCTTTGTCAACACACTTATAGTTAAAACTATAAGAGACTTGTAACTAGAGTATATAGATACAGGATGTTTTACAAAACGACTCCTAATAGCCGCATCATAAGCCCGTTATTTTATGGTAAGCGGCGAATGTGAACCAATATTTTGTAACCGAAGTCAACTTATTATCGTTAGAATTTTTGTCTACCTGTATTAGTATCACTCGAGACTAGCTGCATCTATTTTTAACCGACTTCAACAAAAAGGAGGAGGTTCTATATTCGTCTGTATATTTTTTTTAATGTATGTTCACCGATTTCTCCGTCAATTATGGACCGATTTTCAAATTTTTTTTTATTCGAAAGAGTGCACCTCAGAGGTGGTCCCATCGGAACCAAGCCAGGATCTGATGGTGGAATCCGGAGAAATCGAGGGAAACTCTCAAATTTCAAAGGCACGCATAATGTATTTTATGTATGTTCACCGATTTTTAGTGTTAGATTAACACTAAAAAGAGAAAAATAAAATATTTTTAACAAAAAAATGGAACCGACTTCACACTAAAAAGTAAAAAATAATTGCGTATTGAAATGTTTTGGAGTCGGTGTAGTTCTCAGAATAGATTTCATTTTGGCTGACACCGACTCCAAAACATTTCAATACGCAATTATTTTTTACTTTTTAGTGTGAAGTCGGTTCCATTTTTTTGTTAAAAATATTTTATTACACGCTTTATATTAGTTTCACTTGTAAGTTTGTATGTATGTATGTAAACTCGTTTGGACTACAGCAAGTGGTTTATATAGTGGTATAATATGCTAGCTCTGTAAGTACACTGGCTAGCCGTGCGGTCTAAGGCACGGGTCTTCGCTGACCTCAACTCTCGGCATCACGGGTCATGGGTTCTAATCACGTCCACGCCAAAAAAATGTTGTTTTTTTTTCGGCAAATTTTTGACAATAAATCGAACTAAAAAGTGGAAAATAAATATAGTTTAAAAAAAACTAAAAAACACGCTTTATATCAAACTAAAAAGTGAAAAGTAAATATAGTTTAAAAAAAACTAAAAAAACACGCTTTATATCGAACTAAAAAGTAAAAAATATTTTTTAGTGTATTTGCCATAAGGCACTTACACTATTGGCGTCGGTCGGATGGCGGGACCTAGGGGTCGGACCAAAATTTCTCGACGTTTCATAACTTTCTAAGAAGTTTGGCACCATTTTTGGAAATGTTTATATATATATGTATATATATATATATATATATTGTAGCAAGCTATATATAGTCGTAAAGAGGGCCCCCCTTTTTGAAATTTCAAATCCACAAGCTTTAGAAAACCTGAAATCATTATTTAACTTAAAGAACGAAAATTGCATAAAAAAGAAAAAAGTAAAGTGTAAACCGGGCTTTAGGATGGATGAAGCCGTAACACGCTACAAAAAAAAAAAAAGGAGAGCTCACGAGACTGCGGACACGAACGGATGTAGGTTGAAACTGAGTTTTTTTTGATTTGATTTTTTTGAAAAATACGATACGAAAAATTGGATTCTAACGTCGCCGCTAACTTACGTTAATATTGAAAAGTGTTTTGCTAAAGTTATCGTTCCTGTTTTACGTGATATTTTAAGAAGTGATCAACGTAGCAATAGAAACCGCGTGTTCAACTGATTTGAGTATTTAGAGCCGTGGTGTTTTCAAATCGCGAAAATATTTTGCGCTGGACGTTTGTGTTGTTCGTGGATGCTGTTTCCAGCTTGTGAAAGGTGCTTTGGGCCCGGATTGCTGCTTTTACATTTGGGTACTTGGAATTGAAAATCACTCAGCCATTTTGGTCTTGTGGCGAGTCACCTTGTCATGACCTGATTTCTTCTGTTCCCGAATTCTGCAATCTCACGCTCTACACGCCTGGAAGAAGATCCAGGACTCATTCAATCGACTACAGACGCTGGCCGGCGTACCAGGTATTTGGAAATTAACTTTCGGTTTGGTGTTAAATCTTAACACGGTTCCGATTACACGATTGTAATAGTGTTACATAAACGCTACCGCGTAAATCCTATTTGCAAATCTACTAGCTCAAATCAGTGTACTTAAGTCTAATTTTGAAAATAAAACGCAATTTCTACTTGAATTTTATTATACGAAAAATCTATTATAAACGGGTTCACTTCATGAACGTTCTAGCGAATGTCAATTCGACATACGTCCTTTAAGAAATAATTACCACTTATTTGAATGAAAACGGCATCTCAACGTATTTGCAACGTATGTCGTAGCTTCACCGAACATGCGCACCGTATCATAAACTGTCTGATTCCGCGCAGCTCATTTGCTTTTAACCTCAACTTACAAGTGTCAGACTATGTTTACAAAATAAAGTGCCAATAATTTGATGTCATGAAAGTGTCGCGGTTTCTGAGTCGTGCTGTGTTTGTTTAAATGCTTTTAATTTGTTAAATTTAAAAAACTGTTAACCTTTTTGCCAACGTTAATTTGTAAATTGTTGTACACATTGGACAATTAATCAGTTAAGAAAAGTTGTTTAGTTACTGTACAAATTGGCGATTTCTTGAGCTGGTTACTCGCGTTGTTATTGCTAGCTTTAATACATGGTTATTGTCGTCTAATACTTTTAGCTGATAAATTGTCCTCTATAACGGATATATTTTTAGTGAATAAGATTTTTTATAGTAATGATATTTCGAAATACCGGTATCTCACGTCAGTTGAGATGCCCTTGTGTTGATTATTGATTAATCGTTAACAATCTCGGACTGTGTCAACTTGGTAGCTTGGAATGCTATGTTAACTTTTGGTAAACTTAATGTTTACGTTACGTTCAACGATTTTAGACAATCCTAGATTGGCTAACGATTTGGCAGTATTCACAGTGTTCACTTGGTAGCTTGAATGCTATGTTAGCTTTTGGTAAACTTAATGTTTATGTTACGTTTAAACGATTTTAGACAATCCTAGATTGGCTAACGATTTGGCAGTATTCACTGTGTTGACTTTAGGTAGCTTGAAAAGCTATGTTAGCGTTGGTAAACTTGTAGTTTATGTTTTGTCTACGCTTTTAGAACATTTATAAATTCTATTCTAGGTAAATTATGATAATTATGTTTAGCGTCTCCTGGCAGATTTTTCTGTGCTAAATTTTGGTAGTCTATAACGACTATGAATTGAATTGTGTAAATTTTGTATTTATGTATCACGTTTCTTGGCAAACAGTTTAATTGTGTTTCCGTTTTAGTCAACTTTAAATTTGATTGCTGCGCTTGACCATTATTGGTAAATTATCGCATTTGGTTTTCTATAATTGCTATTATTAAATATTGTTCGTCGCGATTGCTTGTAGATCTAACGATCAGATTGTGTGGACCTTCAGTCCGATATTTATAGTTATCAATTTTATCTTACTTGTTGGGGTCAATGACCTGTTGTTTGAAATTCACTTTATATTGTATATTACATATTTTATTAAGGGCCTTCTGTCTTCCCGTCAACCCTCATTGAGAGTGAACATTAATTGTTGTTAAATTTAAATGCATGTAAAAGTTGTTCAATAATAATTTTCAGTATTAAATATTTGTTTATATTTTTCTTAAACTACTTCAAGCGTTTTATTTCGGAAGTTAGGACCCTGGCTTTTCTTACAGGCGTGTGCAGCGTCGTGAGATTGCTTAACAAGATTGGTTCTGTACTGGCGCCCTCATTGACTTTACAGCTAAAACACGACCCTTTGGGTCAGCTGACCATCTTGGTTTTTATAAACATCAAAAGGTAAGTCCTTCGCTTCCAACGTTGCGGTAAACTACTTGTACTTGTCTAACTTAACCGACCTACGACTCGCCCCGCTGAAAAGGCTAGCCGTGGCAATAAATAGTTCCGAGAGGATTCGGTCCTATAAACTCGCGCTCACAACGTGGGGCCTTTCGTTTTTCGTAGTTCGCGCATCTAAATTCGCCCTTCGTTTTTTTTGTTCCGCTCTCTAACGACTTCGTGTGATAATTATATCGTTTTCGTCTGCGCATGATAACTTGAATTGTGGTCATATTTGTGAAACTAATAAACGAATTGATTTTGGTTTCGTCTGGGGCAGTTCGTTTGAACTGTGATTTCGTTACGTTTTCTTTGGGAAATTTTATTTCTGTTTACGTTTAGAAAATTTCGCTATAAAGAAATTTTTGGTCGCTTAGCTACTTCGTGTAAAGGGTAGTTCCTACTGTTTTCGTAAAATTTTTGATTCCGTCGCGTCAAACTAACTTTCGTAAAGATGTCGTTAATGGGATTAACTCGTGAGGAATTGATCTACGAATTGAGATTGCGTCACGTCCAAGGGATTGAACACATGAACTTAACGTTACTACGAACTTCATTAGCTACACTAATGAAACAAAACGCAGACTTGGACTTTCCAGATGTAACTTTAGACGTCTCCGCCGAAATAACTGTCTGTCGCAAGAAAATTATTGAACTTCGCACTCAAGTACAAAATTTTTCTGACTCCATCGACAGCTCCACTTTCAATATTTTGGACGCTCGCATCTTACATTTGATTAGTCGAACTCGACGCCTTATGCCTCGTGCTACTACAACGTCACTGATTTCGGACGTCACGACGCTAATCGAAAATGCTTTAGCTTTGGACGAAGAATTAAGCTCACGTGGTTTGCAATGTTCTACGCCGTGCAACGATTCTACAATCTCGCTACCCGACTCCCCGCCGATTTCGACTTCGCCTCAACTGCAAATACCCGTGTATAAATGGGGTATCAAATTTTCGGGAGATGAAGCTGGTTTAAGCTTAACTGACGTGCTTGAGAAGATTGAAGAGCTACGTATCTCTCGTGGAGTATCTAAGGATGCACTGTTTCATGCCGCTAGCGACATTCTGGAAGGCTCCGCGTTAATTTGGTTCCGGTCTGTCCGCAATACCATTCACTCTTGGGATGAATTGTCCACTCAACTAAAAGCCGAATTTTTACCTATTGGGTATGAAGACGAACTGTGGCAGGAAATTCAGAATCGTATTCAAGGTCCTGACGAACGAGTAGGCCGGTACATTGCCTGTATGAAAAATCTTTTTTCACGTCTCCCGAGTGTTGTGTCAGATGAACGGTGTCTACACATCATACAACGTAATCTCGCTCCCTACTTCCTGGAACACCTCGGTGCTTTTGAAGTAAATTCAATCGACGAATTATCTAAAATTTGTAAGCGTCTTGAACAAAACCGCCACCACGCTACTCGTAACGCGATGGCTAAACTTCCGGTAACCCGACCCCTAGAACCGACTTTCGCTTATCAAGCTTCCGCGTCCATTACTCCGACTAAGATTAACCGCCGTGATACTTCAGCTAAAGCAGCTCAGCTTTCTGCTTCCACTCCTGTCGAAACAACCAAAACGCAACCGTTAACTTCAACTTCCGTACCAGCTCCTACTGTAGTTGTCACGTCCGCTATCAAGTGTTGGAACTGCCAACAGTCCGGTCACCGTTACAACGAATGCACTGTTGCTAAACAAATGTTTTGCTACCGCTGTGGCGACAGAGGTCACTTTGTGAAGAACTGTACTCAAGCGCCGTCGACAAAACTACAAAGGCGTAAACTAGTTCGGAATCGCTGTCTATGCCCTGCTTCTCAGATTCCAACGCGTATTACACCCGATCTTATTTCCTGGAAACGGTGGCTTCGAACCGTTCGCGACTTCTGCTCAACGAAAACTAAATCTTCTTATGTGGAAGATTCGCCTCATCTCCGATTTACGTCTAACGCCGCGTCCTTATTTAAAACGCGCACTAAACTTTACCGCTCTCGCGTAATATTTCCCTCGTCTGGCCGTGAGCCACCTACTTTTCCGAACTCACAAACTCGCTCGGGTGACTCATCGTGCCGCGCTCAACAATCCGCGTCTTCTATTACTCCTATTACTCAATTACCCTATTCTGGGCCTCGTGTTTGCCCCGCTTTTGCGTCCCGTCACGGCGATAACCGTCCATATATAACCGTCAACGTTTATAACCAATCCGTACTTTCACTAGTCGATACTGGTGCTAACCGCTCTGTTTTAGGTAATTCTGGTCTCGTTTTATTAGAGATGTTTTCTTTGAAACTGTCGAAAACAAATGTTGATTTGACGACAGCAGATGGCGCTATTCAGCGTGTAACCGGCTTTGTCAGACTACCGATCGAAGTAAATGGAATTCTTCGCTTATTTGATGTTTTAGTTGTTCCGTCCTTACAGGTACCTCTAATTCTAGGTATGGACTTTATAAAAAGTTTTGATTTCACTTTTGACTTTCGTGCTAACGCTTACTCAGTGTCGAAACCTACTGCTTCTTCGAACCCCGTTCAGATCATCAACGTTATCAACGAACGATCCGATTTATCAGATACGCAACAAAATCAGCTCACTGCAGTGATTGAAAAATTCAACGCACTTTCCTGGAAAGATGGTGAAGCTCTTGGACGAACTAATGTATTGGAACATCGAATAGATACCGGCGACGCTCGACCTTTAAAACAACGTCAATATCCGCTCTCACCGTACATGATGCAACACCTGAACAAGGAACTTGATCATATGTTGGATCTAAAAGTGGTTAAACCATCTCACAGCCCTTGGTCGTCCCCTGTTTTACTTGTCAAGAAATCAAATGGAGAGCTCCGATTTTGTTTTGACGGTCGTCAACTAAACGCTGTAACTAAACCCGATGCGTATCCGCTTCCACGTGTAGATCAAATCCTGAGTATGCTTTCAGGTGCGCAGTTTTTAACTAGCATCGATTTAAAATCTGCATTCTGGCAAATTCCTCTATCATCCGACTCCGCTGAAAAAACCGCATTTTCAGTTCCTGGACGCGGTCTTTTCGAATTCAATGTAATGCCGTTCGGGCTGCGCAACGCTCCCCAAACCCAACAACGCTTGATGGACCGCATTCTTGGTCCCGAACTCGAACCGTTCGTGTTCGTTTACTTAGACGACATCATCATTGCCACTCCGAATTTTGCAAAGCATCTCGAAGTCCTGCTCGAGGTACAACATCGCTTCGCTAAAGCCGACTTAACCGTCAACATTTCAAAATGTGAATTTTGCCGTTCTTCGTTAAAGTTTCTAGGCTTTGTGATTGATCGTTTAGGTCTTCGTACCGATCCCGCTAAAGTTTCAGCCATGGTTGAGTACGCGCGTCCCACTACTACCACTGAGGTAAAACGTTTCATTGGATTATGCTCTTGGTATAGACGTTTTATACCGCATTTTTCTTCGCTCACCGCTCCGATAACTGAATTGATTAAAAAACGAAAAAAGGGCCAACCGATAACTTGGTCAGAACAAGCTGACGCATCCTTTCGCGCTATTAAACAAGCTTTGATATCGTCTCCGGTCCTTGCTAACCCGGACTTTACTAAACCATTCACTATACAGTGCGACGCTTCCGATCGAGGTCTTGGCTGCGTGCTGACGCAGACAAACTCTGATTCTGTGGACATTCCAATCGCTTTTGCCAGTCGGACTCTCACGACAATGGAGCAGAAGTACACCACCACGGAAAAAGAATGTTTGGCGGTTTTATTCGGCATAGAAAAGTTTCGACCCTACGTGGAAGGCGCTCGCTTCACAATTCTCACCGACCACCACTCATTACTATGGTTAAAAAATATTAAAGATCCGTGTGGACGTCTTGCTCGCTGGGCTTTGAAAATTCAGCAATATGACATCGAATTCGTACATAGAAAAGGTTCTCTGAACATAGTTCCCGACGCTCTTTCGCGCTCTCCGCTTCAAATTTCTGTTCTCAACTTTTCCGATGAGGTCTGTTCTAGTGATCCGTGGTATCAACGTATGGTTATATCTGTGACCCAGTCACCACGCGAATATGCTAATTGGCGAGTCACCGATGGACGTCTCTTCAAATTGTTGCGACCGAACTTCAATCAAGGCTTAAATCAAAGCGAATGGAATCAAGACGTGCGACGACGACTGGCTGAGGCTTATCAACGTCAAGCTGCTGGATACAATCAGCGAAAACGTCCCACTGACAACTATGAAGTTGGTCAGCGTGTCTGGAAACGACATCATGTTTTGTCGAGTGGAGCACATGGTTTTTCCGCCAAACTTGCACCACGCTACGTACCGTGCACTGTAACCGCGAAAATTTCCCCCCTTGTATATGAACTGGCTAACGATGAGGGTCAGCTCATTGGAAGATGGCATGTCAAGGATTTGAAACCTGACAAAGGCGACAGCGACGAAAAGTCTTCTGATACTCAACGAAATTCAGATGAAGACGAAACGAAACCGGCGGATCAACCCGATCAGGCCGCTTTTGATAGCGATGACTCGATGTTCGAACTCTTTGATTAAAAGAAAATGACTTCGTCCTTTTCTTTTTTTTGAGGAAGGGGGGGTGTGTAGCAAGCTATATATAGTCGTAAAGAGGGCCCCCCTTTTTGAAATTTCAAATCCACAAGCTTTAGAAAACCTGAAATCATTATTTAACTTAAAGAACGAAAATTGCATAAAAAAGAAAAAAGTAAAGTGTAAACCGGGCTTTAGGATGGATGAAGCCGTAACACGCTACAAAAAAAAAAAAAGGAGAGCTCACGAGACTGCGGACACGAACGGATGTAGGTTGAAACTGAGTTTTTTTTGATTTGATTTTTTTGAAAAATACGATACGAAAAATTGGATTCTAACGTCGCCGCTAACTTACGTTAATATTGAAAAGTGTTTTGCTAAAGTTATCGTTCCTGTTTTACGTGATATTTTAAGAAGTGATCAACGTAGCAATAGAAACCGCGTGTTCAACTGATTTGAGTATTTAGAGCCGTGGTGTTTTCAAATCGCGAAAATATTTTGCGCTGGACGTTTGTGTTGTTCGTGGATGCTGTTTCCAGCTTGTGAAAGGTGCTTTGGGCCCGGATTGCTGCTTTTACATTTGGGTACTTGGAATTGAAAATCACTCAGCCATTTTGGTCTTGTGGCGAGTCACCTTGTCATGACCTGATTTCTTCTGTTCCCGAATTCTGCAATCTCACGCTCTACACGCCTGGAAGAAGATCCAGGACTCATTCAATCGACTACAGACGCTGGCCGGCGTACCAGGTATTTGGAAATTAACTTTCGGTTTGGTGTTAAATCTTAACACGGTTCCGATTACACGATTGTAATAGTGTTACATAAACGCTACCGCGTAAATCCTATTTGCAAATCTACTAGCTCAAATCAGTGTACTTAAGTCTAATTTTGAAAATAAAACGCAATTTCTACTTGAATTTTATTATACGAAAAATCTATTATAAACGGGTTCACTTCATGAACGTTCTAGCGAATGTCAATTCGACATACGTCCTTTAAGAAATAATTACCACTTATTTGAATGAAAACGGCATCTCAACGTATTTGCAACGTATGTCGTAGCTTCACCGAACATGCGCACCGTATCATAAACTGTCTGATTCCGCGCAGCTCATTTGCTTTTAACCTCAACTTACAAGTGTCAGACTATGTTTACAAAATAAAGTGCCAATAATTTGATGTCATGAAAGTGTCGCGGTTTCTGAGTCGTGCTGTGTTTGTTTAAATGCTTTTAATTTGTTAAATTTAAAAAACTGTTAACCTTTTTGCCAACGTTAATTTGTAAATTGTTGTACACATTGGACAATTAATCAGTTAAGAAAAGTTGTTTAGTTACTGTACAAATTGGCGATTTCTTGAGCTGGTTACTCGCGTTGTTATTGCTAGCTTTAATACATGGTTATTGTCGTCTAATACTTTTAGCTGATAAATTGTCCTCTATAACGGATATATTTTTAGTGAATAAGATTTTTTATAGTAATGATATTTCGAAATACCGGTATCTCACGTCAGTTGAGATGCCCTTGTGTTGATTATTGATTAATCGTTAACAATCTCGGACTGTGTCAACTTGGTAGCTTGGAATGCTATGTTAACTTTTGGTAAACTTAATGTTTACGTTACGTTCAACGATTTTAGACAATCCTAGATTGGCTAACGATTTGGCAGTATTCACAGTGTTCACTTGGTAGCTTGAATGCTATGTTAGCTTTTGGTAAACTTAATGTTTATGTTACGTTTAAACGATTTTAGACAATCCTAGATTGGCTAACGATTTGGCAGTATTCACTGTGTTGACTTTAGGTAGCTTGAAAAGCTATGTTAGCGTTGGTAAACTTGTAGTTTATGTTTTGTCTACGCTTTTAGAACATTTATAAATTCTATTCTAGGTAAATTATGATAATTATGTTTAGCGTCTCCTGGCAGATTTTTCTGTGCTAAATTTTGGTAGTCTATAACGACTATGAATTGAATTGTGTAAATTTTGTATTTATGTATCACGTTTCTTGGCAAACAGTTTAATTGTGTTTCCGTTTTAGTCAACTTTAAATTTGATTGCTGCGCTTGACCATTATTGGTAAATTATCGCATTTGGTTTTCTATAATTGCTATTATTAAATATTGTTCGTCGCGATTGCTTGTAGATCTAACGATCAGATTGTGTGGACCTTCAGTCCGATATTTATAGTTATCAATTTTATCTTACTTGTTGGGGTCAATGACCTGTTGTTTGAAATTCACTTTATATTGTATATTACATATTTTATTAAGGGCCTTCTGTCTTCCCGTCAACCCTCATTGAGAGTGAACATTAATTGTTGTTAAATTTAAATGCATGTAAAAGTTGTTCAATAATAATTTTCAGTATTAAATATTTGTTTATATTTTTCTTAAACTACTTCAAGCGTTTTATTTCGGAAGTTAGGACCCTGGCTTTTCTTACAGGCGTGTGCAGCGTCGTGAGATTGCTTAACAAGATTGGTTCTGTACTGGCGCCCTCATTGACTTTACAGCTAAAACACGACCCTTTGGGTCAGCTGACCATCTTGGTTTTTATAAACATCAAAAGGTAAGTCCTTCGCTTCCAACGTTGCGGTAAACTACTTGTACTTGTCTAACTTAACCGACCTACGACTCGCCCCGCTGAAAAGGCTAGCCGTGGCAATAAATAGTTCCGAGAGGATTCGGTCCTATAATATATATATATATATATTTATATATATATGTGTTAGCACGATAACTCTCGACAGACTTAATCGATTTAAACGAAATTTGGTCCACACGTTGGAACCCATCACCGCACGAAGCCTATTTAAAATGGGCCCAATCGGGCCATGTTAAGGGTGGTATTTAGGGGTTGAAAAAGTTTTCGGGCCCAAAAATACCGAAAAAATTATCAGAATCGTTTCAAATTTAAAATTTAACCCTTTAGTAATTATTAAAATGTACTGCTAAAATTTTAAAAAAATTGGCCCGACAGGACCGGACTTACAAATTTTATGAAAACGCAAGTTTACCGATATGGATTTACATGCTGAAGGGTGTGTATAATTTGGTACAGATGTTGAACTGATATATAGTATTGAAATTAAGTAAAAAAATGTTGTTTTAAGGGGTGTATTAAGGGGTAATTTTCTTTATTTTGTCCAAAAACAAAGTTAAATTCATATAATAAAGCCACACTGCCTATAAAAGCAAATACACTATATTGTCGGCAGGGTTTCGCACTGCGACCCGAGTTTTTTTAAAATAAGCTTAAAAAGCGTGGGGCGCTTCATGTACGAAAATGTGGAACAAAGCGCCCCACGCTTTTTAAGCTTATTTTAAAAAAATATTTTTTACTTTTTAGTTCGCTATAAAGCGTGTTTTTTAGTTTTTTTTAAACTATATTTTTATGATACTTCGTACACTGCCAAATCACAATTGACACTCAAACTTTAGGATAGTTTTTATTCCGTTACGATCGGGTTAAAGGCAGCAAATAACGGCGTGTAGAGAACGGGCCGGTACGACGAACTTGACGCAGTGTGCCGGTTCCGTCGATTGGCGAATTCACACAATTCAAAGAAAACGCATCGTGCGCGGAGTGGAGCGGCTCGTGTGTGCAGTCACACGACGCGAGATATTTAAATTCTGTATTCATTTAGCTTTTCAATTGTCAAATGTCGGTGCGTTGACTCCGCGCACTGCCTACGTGTAATACGGCGTTATAATGAAACGCCAACTAAGCCACGCGTATTTAAAAGCCAGTAATTATAAAATTATGCTTTAAAAATTATAATAATGCCTTTGACAGAAGGTAATTCGACTTCAAAAAGATTCCCATACTTTTCAGTTGTATCTAAAATTGTATTTTTTTATTTTAATTTTATAAAATCTTTTTTATATTTTTATATACACTAATACATAATATACATATTTTATATTCTGTTACACTTATCTTTCAAAGTCATATAAGAGGAATAAAAGATCAAGTAAATGTAAATAAAAATGCTTTATTAAGCATGAAACGCTCGGAGCTATATTTGTGACAAGGTAAAGTGGCCTATCACAAATTTTTACTGATGCTTAAAAGAGAATACAAGTTCAAAATTGTCCAAGTAAAGTTTTTGTCACTTTTGTCAGAAAGCTTCTATCTGCAACCATTTCTAAAGCAGCTTGATCTTAAGCAAAGAAAAAAGTAAATACAATTTTGCTTAAATCAGGAAAATAGGTAAAAACAGTTTTAAGTTAAAGAGCTATATTTCACTAGACTCGCATTCGGGAGGTACCGGGTTTGAATACCGGCGGAGACAGATGTGACTAGGACTTTTTCCTACTGCCTCTCGCCGAAAACGGTAATTCCTGTACCGGCCATCTTGTTGAGGTTTACCATGGTTTCCCTCAATAATTCCAGATAAATATCGAGATGGCTCCTTATTCAAGGCCATGGCCGATTACCTGTCAAACTCCTATGCTCAAAATTTGCCTACCTTATCCTAATTTACTAAAAACTCCTTCATTCGCCCATTGCTATTAATTAAGTTGAAAATTAAAAATTGTAGAAAATAACGGGAAGTGTGGTAGAAAAAATAATAATGGTGCGAATGGCGTCTGTTATGACATAAAGTCGAGAAACGGACGTTTAACGCATTATTACTATTATTATTATTATTACTATATTGTACTAAAATCTAGAAAGTAATTATGACTCGGCAATCGGGAGCTATGATCATATTAAAAAAATAAAAATGTGGGGCGCAGTCAATAACATGAATGTCGAAGAAGACAGTCGAAAGCTAGTTATAATTTCCAAGCCCCAACAAAGGAAATTTTTCCACTAATTTTTCCATAATTATTTCCTAGCTTTTGGTATATCATCGATTGTAAAATAAAATCGTTGAATTTAAAACGTTTTTTAAATCTACTTTATTTTAAAGTTTTTAATGTGTTTTAATAAAATTGTCTTTTACACCCAAATGAAAACCAGACCAGCTAGTGTCTATAATATTGTATTAATGTATTATCATCAGAGTTACACTTGTGTATACAAAATTTCAACTCAATCGGATAACACGAAGTAGATGAAAAATCGCTCGCAAGATTTGAAACACATAAAAAAAAATACGTGTGACACTCGGGGACTGCCGCGGTAAAGTATTGCATATTCTTTTTAGGTCTTTAAGTTTTTCTTCTCTATAAAACGAAAATAGCTAGGTATAAATAATAAGGTATAAATAGTGTAATTACACACCAAAACAATTATTCATTCAAAAAATTTGAACAAAAAGAACGATATTAAGAGTTTGATCATAGAATTTTGCGCGATGTACATTTATATAGATATAATATCATATATACTTTCTCTGCACATAACATAAATAATTTAGGTTATTTTTATAGCTGTATTATATATAAATTCATTTATACACAAATAAAGATAGAATCAGTTATGAGCAGTTATGCAGTTATGAGCACACAAACACCGTGCCGAAGTCTGCCGAACTGAAATGACGTTAGACGATGCACGGCTTTCAACGACGCACCGCTGTGCCGGTCGGAGTGGGGGGTGTTAGGTTTTTTCGTTACGGAATTTCTTGATTCGGTCGCCGCGCTCAAAGCCCACGATAGAAGCTATGCAATAGCTTAAAAAACCTGAAGTTAAATGAAATAGAGTTTTACAAAAGAATTCTGAAGACTAAAAAATATGACAAGAGTTTACAAGAATTGGGGCGAGAATTTCGGTTCCAAAACTTAAGACATAAACCATTTGGCATTGTATCCACAGCTATGTGCGAGACACGGCAATATGGCAGACAAACATACTCGTTGAACTGTAAATATTTGTTTCCAACTTCACAACTATGAATTGAAATACTCGATATGGTTCTATGTTCACTACGGTCTATAAATTGGATGGTTTTCGACAGTTTCAAAGCCGCAAACATAGTATTGCGTGCCCATCGGCGGCATTATGAAGTGCCGTTTTTATTTTGGAACGCCCCAGGCCTCGTTTTGAACCGACAAAGTAACGAGCGGTTAACATTGAATCGAATTTTGAAGTACAGTAGAACCTCGCCAAAAATTATATCTGCAAATTGTATCATATTTGACTTGGAATTAAAATATAACCGTTCGAACACTGCGATCTAAACGATCGAGAAGTCTGTAAACGATTTCGGAACGAATTTCCTTATGGGACGTTATAGATATGAATGGAGAGGGCTAGGAATAAAAACGTAAGAAAAGGCTTAAAGAAAATCTGTAACGAAAATCTAATCTAATTACCTATTGTATGTCTGTCCGTAGACTTATAAAGTTGAAATTTGGCACACTTATATTATAGGGCATGGGACAGATCCTAACGGAGTCGTATTTTTTAATGTTGGTCCTAGAGGGGAGCAAATTGAAAACACTAAATGAAGATATGCATTTTGTTGAAAACTAAGGACATTCTTTTTAGATTCAAACTTGAAATTCATATAATTAGTTACATAATTAATAAAAGTCTATAGATACTAGATCGTGAAAAAAACATGTATGCTTGACGCAAAACTGACTTCCCTGTATAATAATCGTTAAACGGTTAAATTCAACTCTGTGTACCTATATTTAATTGAAATAATTAGTACCACGCTGTATGTGACAGTTGTTGTGTGCGTGACTAGTGAAAATAAATTGGCTATACTCCTGTTTCAGTCGCACGAGCGGTTCGTCGGCGGAGGGGCAAGAGTCTAGGCATATTTATAAAGAATATACAAATCTTTGATTAACGTCTGATTAGAATTCTTCAATAAATAAAATTATCGACCAATTTTTCAGACAAATATAGGTATTAACAAAAAATAATAATTAATATACATTAACATTTCGGTCCAGGTTTGGACTTTCTTCAGAACTGATCTATAAAATATAAAAATTGATTAATAATTAGTTTCTAATTGGTATTTGAAAAAAATTCGCTTTAAGTTAATTAAAAATTGTTTGTTATTATTTTTTCAATTTTGATAATTCAAAACTTAAAGCGAATGTTTTTCAAATACCAATTAGAAACTAATTATTAATCAATTTTTATATTTATAGATCAGTTCTGAAGAAGGTCCAAATCCGGACCGAACGTTAATGTATTAATTATTATTTTTTGTGAATATATTTGTCTGAAAAATTGGCCGATAATTTTATTTATTGAAGTATAAAAATTATGCAAATCTTCTTGGTTTCCGGGCTTGTATGCCGTGGTCCAGTGGTAGCCTACACACTTGGATCTATATTATGGTTCAGGGCAGGGGTGTCAGACTGATTTTTCTAAAGGGTCATTTATAAGATTTAGGGTGTGTTAGCGGACCAGATTTTAAATTAAAAACTAAAATTTTATGTCAAAACAAAAAGTTTAAACCCTTTATAAAACATTTGAGTAATTATATATACTGATATGTGATTTAGTTGACGAACCGCTTTGGTTTTAAAATAACCGCAGTTGTTTTATTTTTGATTACAAATAATAGGATTAATTATATTGTAACCGTATTATGAAAAGGTATGTAATTGAACATTTCATTATTATATAATTATAAATATTTGTCGACGAATGTTTTATGATAAATAGCGTTTAGTTCATAATTTTATTACCTATAGTGCATTTTCATTAAGTTTGGCGTAACGTATTACGGTCGTTGCTTTGCTTAAAATAAGTTTGTAAGTTTGGATGTAGGAGGTAATCTCCTGAACAACTCATCCGATTTCAAAAACTTTTTCACGAATATTTAGAATTGGCCTTCAGGATGGACATAAGCTATATATTATCGCGCTAAAACCAAAACGCTTTTCGTAACGTAAGTCGACGAAAAAACGGTGGCAATCAACAAACTCGAGCGAAGCCGTTACCCGATCCGCTAATCTTTAATATTTTTGACAGCTATATGTGCAATCCATTGCAATCCATTTTGAGTTGCTTACGAAAACTACGTCTGTTTTGCTATCTCGGTTTCTCTTACAGTGTTAAATGATGTCGAGCCTCTACGACATCAATTAAAACAATTAAGTTCCTCGATGGTACTATGCCGCACACATTATCTTAGAAACAATATGCAAAGAAGTTTAGTTCAGATTTCAAAGTTAAGCAAAATCTGTTATCAGCTAACTACAATGCCGTCTGAGAGTTGATAACTAGAACACGTGCTAAGGACTAATTTTCTAATTTAGAATCCATATGTGCCTACGTAACTATCCTTTGTGGGAACACGTCAGCATTAAACAGGAATAATTACAAAATCCGAGACAAGAATATAACTTTTTAAGCCCTTAAATATAGCTGGGACTTTTTCCTGATGATTTTCACCGAGAAACGGCCATCTTATTGAGGTTTTCCGTCAATTATTCCAGATAGAAATATTGAGATAGTTCCCTATTCAAGGTCATGTCAGACTCTTATGCTCGAAAGTAGACTACCTTATTCTAATTTCCTAAAAAAACCTTTACTCGCCCACTCTTATTAATTAAGTTGAAGTTTAAAAATGTAGGAAACAACGGGAAGTGTGGTAGATGAAAAATAGTAATAGTACTAATGGCGTCTGTTATGGCATAAAATCGAGAAACGGACTTTAAACGCATTATTATTATTACACTTGTCTTGAAAAATCTATATCAAATACATTTGTAACACATTCCTAAGGCAAAATTTTAATTTGAATTTTGCACTTTATAATATTGACCGCAAGTTTCCCAATTAATTATTAAAAAAAAAAAATATCCACTGCTAGTGGTGGAAGTTACTTACCGTAACTTCCACCACTAGCAGTGGATATTTTATGGATATTTTAATATGGCGGAAGAAAAGGAACGAATTCACATGTAAGAATTTTACATTTATTTCAAAATCACAAGGAAACGGTTTAAACTGGAACATTGCCAGTATTTTTATATTATATTTTTTTTGAGTTATTATTATAACAAATGAAATAAATTTAATGTGTAGGCTAAGTTTGAATTTAGGAATATATGTTACTGAAAAAACATACTGAAATAATTATAAATAGTAAAAACAAAAAACACGTGAAAATTCTACAAAATATTTTCTGTCCTCAACGATCGTTTCGGAAATTAAGTCCATCATCAGGAGTATAGACATATATTATTATATGTCTGTACTCCTGATGATGGACTTAATGCCCGGAACATTCGTTAAGAAACGAAAATATGTTGTAGAATTTTTACGTGTTTTTTGTTTTTAATATTTGTTATTAATCATGTTCTACCAAATTCCGAGTGAAAAATCAGTTCAAAAAATGAAATAATTGTAATATATATTATACATGTTCATAGGCCCTGAAGATAAAAATAAATTTTTCGAAACGTTGGCCACTAGCGAAACATTGGTAAAGCTTATTTTATGATCCTCAACCAAAACCTACCTTCATCTTAATATATATTATATTAGATTAGCGTTCCCGCCCGGTTTCACCCGGGTGCAATAGAACAAATAGGGGGAGGGTCATGAGTACGAACATTCATCTTAGTTTACCGAGATGAATGTTGTGTCCAAATTTCATGATGATCTGAGTTACCGTTCAAAAATGTTTGTCGGAGATACATTTTGTAACATTTTTCATTAATTCTCTGCTCCTATTGGTCGTAGCGTGATAATATATAGCCTATAGCCTTCCGCGATAAATAGGCTATCCAACCAAAAATATTTTTTTTCAATTCGAACCACTAGTTCCTGAGATTAGCGCGTTCAACCAAATAAACAAACTATTCAGCTTTATATGATAGTATAGATTACAGCGTTGAACTCTTATTTTAAGGATATTTATATTTAAACAGGTATATAAAATAAACAACATAAAAAACTGATGTAAATAAACCTCACTTTAATGTTTACTTTTGCAACCTTCTGAAAATATGATTCTTAGCTACATATTATAAAAAAACATTTCAGCATTTTTTTTTAATTTAAAAATTCAATACTTTCCTCAATATGAAATTAAAATTCATTTTTTTTTAATACTTCAAAGGAGTTTTTAAGTATAAAAATACAATTGATGAAAATATATCCTTCTTCAAAATAGGGCTCAATTAAACTAGATATCAATACTACAGGCTGAATACTAATAAACTATGAAATAGATGTTCCTCCACGTCTTTCAATCGAGATTCCCGGGATTAATATCATGACGTGTAATTACAGAATGGCAGGGATACCAACATATGTACAATGCGCGTCACGTAAGCATCCAATGCGGTTAGAGAAAGGTAACAGAAGAGCTAAGGTCCATTCGAATTAAACGTAACGTCAACTCCGCGTAATTACATGCTACGTTACGAAACGTCCTGTCACGTGACTTCAACGTAACTGAAATTTTGTTGTCTGCTTGTGTTTTCTTATTTATTATTTGCAGTAAACTTGCGAAAAAAAAATTGGTTGTCTGTAAAGTCGGTTTACGGACGATAGTTTTACGTGATAACGTATTCCGTAATACATAACCTAAATTTATATAATAATTATAATAATTCGAATCTATGATATTGCATCTTTCGCTTCAAATTTAGGTAAATTTTATTAAGTAGAATAATAAAACACTATAAAAAGTATACTATTATTATATAAAAACAACTATGGCATGTATCTCTTTTGCGCATGCGCCGATTTTCCCCAAAAAATTTACAAAAATTTCTAGTAAAAATAGATAAAGTAAAAACCGTTTTAAAAACTATATTATTATTATATAAAACATCATTATAAGAGATATATTCTTTTACGCATGCGCCGATGTTCCCCAAAAACAATAGGCCACTTCATATTTGCATATCAAACATCCTCCCAAAATTTGGTTTCAATCCGCTTATCCTTGGTGTCGGAATGATAAGAAATGTCAAAAGTGACGTTTGCAACTGTCAAAGTATTATGTTCTAATAATAATTAGTTATTCCAATACTTAACTTAGAAGGCGTTGCATTTCACAAAATACTAATGTCAAAAAATTGAATTAAACATTAGAAATGCAGCCGTTTTCATGTTAAGACAAGACATACGTTCTCTTCTAATTTCCATGTACGGCAAACAAAGACGACCGACCGCGTCGCGCCATGCATTAGACAACATTGCATTTATACAGCTATTTTTCTATATAAATTTGTATAAAAAAACTGTTTAGGCAAATTCTGTTATACGAAATCTATGTAAAATGTTCTCCTCTTTCGTTTAAGACTGGTTTCAAACCGATCTGATTTAAATTGAGCGAGAAATTAGCAAAAAGCACGCACAGGGTCAGGCGGAACGTTACGCGTTAGGAACGTTACGCGTTACGAACGTTACACTTTTTCGTGCATGCAGCCGGTGTTTTATCAATTTATAAGATTGGTGATTCATCAATTTATAAGACGTTATCACGTCAAAAATTAAAAATGTATTACAATAGTTTCACGTTCAGACATTTCGTCTGCACAAGTTAATCTAAACATGAAACTATCTCGTAACATATTTTTCCACTTGCCCAAATGCAATCATATGATTTGCAACAAGAAGTTTCACTTCTGTAATGCGTTCTCGTAACACATTTTTAATTGTTTCGCACGTTTACTGCAAATATTAAATAAGAAAAAATGTTTTTTAATTTTCGCAGGTTTACTGCAAATATAGTTTTTTAAGTTCAAGTATTATTGTGATAAATTAGTCGAAAATTTTATATATAATAGGTATACTTAAAAAAAATAAATGAAAAAACAAATTATTGCGCGCACCTAACGGTAATCGAACCCGGGCCGGCCGCGTGGTATGCCAGCATTGTACCACTGAATATGGGGTTACTAATAGTACAATTTCGTGACAAATTCCGTTACATAGGGAAACGAGTGTACCCCCGCTTTTAAAGAAGTATTCACTTCAACAATGTAAAGGGGAACGTTTCGTAACTATAACGTTACTAAACGTTAACGGAAACGTTGCGTAACGTTAGATATGTGATGCCCTGATTTTCTAAGATAATGGTACCGTAATATAGCAGCCGTGATATGAATGACGTCTCAAAAACGTGTGGATAGAAGTAAATGGATGCCGCATTTTTTCGAAACAGTGGTGCCGTCGCCGCTATCAAGAAAACCATTTCAATTTACTTCGGCGCGGCAGTTTTTTGTCATATTACGGTGTCGCTAGTTTAGAAAAGCAGGATTTTGCGGTTCTAAATAGTACTGTTTAAAGCTGTTTTTATACGTACCAAATATGATATTAATGTGATATTACAATCTGTATTGATTGATAGATAGCAATCTATATCTATACTAATATATAAAGCTAAAGAGTTTGTTTGTTTGTTTGGTTGGTTGAACGCTCTAATCTCAAGAACTACTGGTTCGAATTCAAAAAAAAATATTGTAGGATAGCCCATTTAAGGAGGAAGGCTATATAGGCTATATAATATCACTCTACGACCAATAGGAGCGGAGTATCAATGAAAAATGTAACGCAAAATTTGTCCGTCCTACAAAAACTTTTGAACGGTAACTCCGATCATTATGAAATTTGGACACAACATGAATCTCGGTAAATTAAGATGAATGTGCCTACTCATGTCCTTCCCCATCCATTCGTTCTTTTGCAGCCGGGTGAAACCTGGCGGAACCGCTTATATATATTAATACGTGGCTTAAGCCAGCAGCCACAAATTGTCGCATGGCAAAATTATTGGCATGAGAATCAAGGGCTAATTTATTTTTAATTTTGCGGGGCTGCCTGCTCGACCCGCTCCTCCACTATAATAACCCGTACTTCCACCGTATAGAAGTTATTTAGATTTTGCATAAAAACACAAAAGCCTTAAATTTAAAAATGGGGCATTAAATTAACCCGTAAATCTCATGTCAATAATTTTGTCATGCGACACTTTGATTCTGATGATTTTAGTGACGTTATTTTAATTGTGTGTTCGTTTGTTTTGCAGGGGCGGCCGTCGGCGTGATCTGGTATGCAGTGGCGGAAACTGGCGCGCTCCAAGATCACATCGGGTCGCTCGCGCACGCGCAACATGCTCTGCTGCGGACGCAGGAAGGTCAGTATAAATATTACGCATTTTATAAATATAATTTATATCGTTGATTTAGACTAGAACCTGATATCTCCGGAACTACCAAATTTACTGGGTACAAAAAAAAAACTAAAAATTATTCTTCTAATCTTTTATTAATGTCTGATTAGTACTCTTCATTAAATAAAATTATCAACCAATTTTTCAGACAATATATTGACAAAATATATAATTCAATAAATTAACGTTTCAGTCTGGATTTGGGGTTTCTTCAGAACTGAGCTAAAAAAAAATAATTAGTAATTTTTTATAATTTTTAGCGATATTCTGAAGAAGACCCAAATCCGGATCGAAACGTTAATTTATTGAATTATAATTATATATTTTGTCAATATATTGTCTGAAAAATTGGTCGATATATAATTTTATTTAATGAATGTCTTCTATATAAACAGGACATTTTAAAAAGTTACAAATTAGTTTAATGTAAAACGCCTAGCTCCAGAAAGTAATTAAAATAAGTAAACAGGCAAGTTTATTAAGACAAACCATAGCACAAAAGATAAATAAAATATGTTTTGTTAATCAGCAGCGAGTTATAACATTAGTTATTATTATTTTCCAATTTTTCCAATAAACAATCATGACCATACTATTCATAATATAAAATGGCCGTAAACGCAGAAGTTAGAGCTTTGCATAAATATTCGGATACTACATACAATAAAACATTAGTTTAAAATATGATATTTACTATATTTTGTTGGATTGGTTACTTACATAATATGTTCTATGTCGCGTAAAAAATAATCAAAGCACTTAGCGAATTTATTTCTGACAGATCTACAAATTTTGTTTTATTTTCAAAATATTTCCGAAACTATAAAGTTCAGAAATAAATTCTTTCAAATAACTTTCTTAAAAAAAATAAAAAGAATAATAAACTGTTGTGAAAAGTATAACATTATTATATAAAAAAACAACGTTATAGCATAATATATCTCTTTTGCGCAAACATCTTCCCAAAATTTGGTTGCAATATACAGGGTGTTTGGCACATGAACCGACACAATTTTTTGGGGGCTTCTCGTGGTCATTGTGATCATTTTAACCCCAATGACTTTTGCCCTAAGTGTCATGGTTATCGAGATACGATTTTTTTTAGTTATTTTCGAAAATTGGCCTAAAATTTGTCTTCAAAAAATCGTAACCTGTTTGTTTTTGGTACTAGAGACACGAAAATACATTTATTGAGTTCTCGAATGACTCCTTGTTCTAAATGAATCATAATTTTATGCAAATAGTATCAGGCAAAAGACCCTATGGACTTTTAAAGTGTCTGTATTAATAAAAACCAGTAGAAAAAAATAATTTAAAAATCATTTAAAAAAAAAATGAACGGGTATTTAGAAATTAGTCATTGGGGTTAAAATGATCACAATGACCACGAGAACCCCCCAAAAAAATTGTGTCGGTTCATGTGTCAAACACCTTGTATATTAGATATCGTGTTCATCGAGATAATAATTAATAAGAAAAATAGCAGGATAGTGGACAAATTAGATTTATTAAAGTACGACGTTTCGTCTATAGATTTAGATTTTTTCAATTCGTTCATCCGTTTGACCTGTATAGTGTTCACAGACAAACACAGTGAGTTTTTCCAAAAATATGTTTTTTTGGTTTCGGGGGACCTCAAAATAAAAAAAATATTGGAAGATTAAAAAGGAAGAATCCTGGTGGCATAGGATCGATGAACAAAGCAAATACTGAAGGTTTTTATTGCATTTTATTGTCTGACGTTTCGGCACTCTTTATGATATCTTCGAAGAAAAAAAAAATATTGTAAAATTTGAATGTTGACGTAAACTAGTGCCATTCCCCACTTTTGGGTTGGAACGGTAAAATGATTGTTATTGATAAAAAGAAAATAAATAATTAAAATATGGTACTGACATAGCGAGTTAAACAAAGCAATATTTAGTACAATGGCAGATAAATTTATATAAGTAGCTGGTAGTGAGAGGTTTTCACAAAAGGGATAATGAAATAAAGTCTGTAGCCTCATCACTTCGGAAACTAATTTAACAACAGACAGGTAGTATTGCGTCCATAGATTTAGTTACCTAACTGTTTATTGCTATACATAGTCTAAAGTCTAGACTCTAGACAATGTATTAAACGCGTATCTGTAATAGAATAACAGAAAGTGGAAGCTTAAAATATTTAGGCCTGATCCCCATCATAGTAACGGTCCGTTCAAATCAGCGGCGCTTCCTCTATGAGCGCTGCAGAGCTGCAGAACAACCAAAACCTTAGCTACTTTATAATTTCAGAATGAATTATATTTTTCATTTTCAACCAATATTTAATGTTAGGAAATAGTGTAACACTTACGCAATAAACGCTAAAGTTTAATAGCCGTTGGCAGACCACAAAACACGTGTGTGTTCTGTGTGGTAGACTTTCTTTCGTTCAGACGCTGTTTTGAGCTCCGAAGCAGCACGTGAAACGTCATCATTAGATACGTCCAAAGCCACACTGTGTTGTTTAGATCGACTTTGAGCTGCATTTATCATCAGCACATCAATACAAATAAGCATGTATCACTGTCATATTCTAGAAATGTTCACTGAATCTATCTCAATCAGTCAACACCTTTTACGACGGTACGTATGTCGTATAGACACATACATGAGACACGACACACGGCTTATGACAGTAGATAGTGACTAGTGTTACAGTGTATATTGCAGTTTGTTGTCAAAAATGTTTGAAAAAAGTTAGTAATTAAAACATCATAAATAAAATTATCGACCAATTTTTCAGACAATATATTAACAAAAAAAATTGGTTGTCTGTAAATTCGGTTTACGGACGATAGTTTTACGTGATAACGTATTCCGCTCGAATATCATATTTAATAATATATAACCTAAATTTTAGTAGCTGTCAAACTATATTTTTACCGACTAATAATTTGATCAACCAAAGCAAAATACATATTTTTAAGCATGGGCCGATCGTGCTTCTCTATCGCTTATACTGCGCTCTCGCTTGCACGCACAGGGTCAGGCGGAACGTTACACTTTTTCGTGCGTGCAGCTGGTGTTTCATCAATTTATAAGACGTTATCACGTCAAAAATATTATTATTTTTTCAATATTTCAATATTAAAAAATCTTTCACGAATTTTATTAAAAATAAATAGAAACTAAATATTAATTATTTTTTATATTTTTAGATCAGTTCTGAAGAAATCCGGATCGAAACGTTAATGTATTAATTTTATATTTTTTTTGTTAATATATTGTCTGAAAAATTGGTCGATAATTTTATTTATTGAAGAGTTCTAATCAGTCGTTAATGAAAGATTTAAAGCATCATAAACATGGATGAATATTTTCAATTAACCCTCCTCCCTATTTGTAATCCAAGTTAGGAATTACCACCGGTTGACCTTGCAGAACACCCATTTAAAATGTTCTCACGCCGTCGTCAACTCTTTAATTGATTTAAACGGAAACATTCATATTTGTCGTTCACTTGGAAAAATAAAGCATTTGTCTCTTTATAATGTTAGTGTTAGTACATTTTAAATGAAATAAAATCTGAATTTAAATAGTATCTTGTAGGTATGTACAATTTAGCTCGTGTTTTTTAAAAATCCCAACGCAAAGAGTGATATGTGTATAGTTTTAAACCTACGGTCGAACAAAATTATTCATTTCGAACCAAAGTTGACGTGCGAAAAGCATCAACATTCAACACAATACCATTCTGAGGCACATGACATAGGATATTCTATTCTTACGCTATTCACAAGTAGGTTAACAGAAAACAGAATTTATTCGTGCTGTTACTGACATTTTAAAGGTCCCTAGATGGAATGTCGATATTTCTTTAAGTCTATCCAAAGCATTTTTTTTAAATGAAATTATGTATTATATTGAAATATTACTTGAATTTATTTTTATTCTTAATTTAAATTAGGCTAGTAAAATCTAGATCTCTCTATTACAGATTGAAATAAGACCTTATATATTTTACTGAAATGTCTCAGCTTTTGTGTCAAAATTCAACTGGACAATACTTCTTTTACTACAGCTTTGTACCTAATACATAATTTTGAACTATTATATTTTTAATTCCGATATATTCAACATATCGTGGCTTTGATTCAAATTTTGTGTAAAAGTTGTTATCGGACTTCAAGGCGATTTTGACCTGCCACATAGACATTAAATACAGATCTAGATTATTTTAGAGGACACTCTCTCACTGATGACAATTAGATTAACACTATACACAAAATAGCGATTATGTAATGAGTAATGACTGACAAAATACACTTTATGAAATTGAAACACAGTTGATTTTTCCGCTGGTCGCTTGTAACGTAAAACAGTGAAAAACACGTTCACTAATTACTTGACCATATTTTTGATCTTAGAAGGTTGTCCGATCATAAAAAGAAAATATGTTTGAGCTCCCTCCCTCGCACTGGCTTCCCATGTTGGGTGGGAAAATTCTTATTTTTTGTAATTGGTTTTATAAATTATCGTACTTATAAAAGAATAATTCTATTTAATATTATAAAAACAGAGTGTGAATTTTGTGAGTATGTGTGTATGGGGAGGGTAATCTCCAAAACTACTGATTCGATTTCAATTTTTTTTCATCAATTTTTAGAATATACCTTCAGGATGAACATAGGCTACATATTATCACGATAAATTAAAGTCGCTTTTCGTGAAGACCAATTTTCCAATGTAAGTCGACGAAAAAACGGTGGCAATTTACAAATTCGGGTGAAGCCGAACTGAACCGCTAGTAAATAAATAAATAAATTTTGATCTTATTTTAGACGGCTTATAGCAAATAATTAATCAACCTTTTCGTAATTGTGAATTAAAGACGAATATAATATTATGTTGACTTCAAACCAACAAGCGTCTGCTCTGTCTATCTACTGGGATCGGACGGTTCAAGGTTGTTCCTTTCTTTAATATATTATTCTGGTATTTTGTATTCTCTTCATGACCCCAGCTTCTGACAGACAGCCCTTGCTATATTAAAAACATTTCAGTTCAAAATATTAAAAAATTGTTTTGTAAATGTCTTGTACATTTTTTTCTTAATTGGAGACGTGATGTTTTAATCTCCATGCAAATTATCGAATAACATAATGTAGGTATATTTTTCGTGAGTACAACAGCGACACACAGCGCCATCTGTTGTATGTGAAAGCAACACTCGCTATACAAAATATTTTTCCGCAGCAGGTGCGCCATTTGTTGAACGCAACAGCAACACAGGCAAATCAGACTGAGCCACAGCAACTCGTCACCGAGTACAACTAGTACAAAATAAAATTGAAAAATATATATATCTATACTAATATATAAAGCTGGAAGAGTTTGTTTATAATATATTTTACATATAATATGGTATGGTTGTCCGGTGTCTGTATATATGTATAATAACGGATTACAAAATCCACATACTTTGAGAGTTGTATTTTTAATGAATTATACAGACGTTAGCTCAATTAATTTAAATAAATAAAATCGTAACTTAGTCTGTAATTGAACTATTTTAAAGATTCCTAAAGCGAATTTTCAGTTACCATCACATTTTTATTTTTATATTTTTTGTACCTATCTTCTACCTATATAAAGCTGAAGAATTTGTTTGTTTGGTTGAACGCGCTAATCTCAGGAACTACTGGTTCGAATTGACAAAACAATGTTTTTGTTGGATAGTCCGTTTATCGAGGGAGGCTATAGGCTATATAATATCACGCTACGACCAACAGGACCGGAGCATCAATGAAAAATGTAACTCAAAATTTGTCCGTCCGACAAAAACTTTTGACGTGATAACGTCTTATAAATTGATGAATCACCAATCTTATAAATTGATAAAACACCGGCTGCATGCACGAAAAAGTGTAACGTTCCTAACGTTCGTAACGCGTAACGTTCCGCCTGACCCTGTGCGTGCTTTTCTCGAAAACGGCCCTAACGATTTGGATGAAATTTACTGAAAAGGGATTTTGAGGGGCAAAAAATCGTTTTAGCTAGGTCTCATCTCTCGAAAAAATCGTTTTCTTACAAATTTTATCATTATAAAAATCAATTTTTTGACGTATGAAAATACTTAAATATTGTAAGTAGGTTTTGGAATTTTATATTATAAACAGTGAAACAATTGTTTTATAAATATTATGACAGCTAATCTTTGAGACTTAAAATAAATACAAAAGAAAGAAAGTTATAAAAAACCATTATATTGTATGGTGAGTAATTTAAATAAATAAAATTAACCTAAATTTGAAGCGAAAGATGCAATATCATAGATTCGAATTATTATAATTATTATATAAATTTAGGTTATGTATTACGGAATACGTTATCACGTAAAACTATCGTCCGTAAACCGACTTTACAGACAACCAATTTTTAACGGTAACTCCGATCATCATGAAATTTGGACACAACATTCATCTCGGTAAGCTAAGATGGACGTGCGTACTCATGTTCCTGCCCCCTCCCCCCATTCGTTCTTTTGCACCCGGGTGAAACCGGGCGGGACCTCTATAGTACATTATATGAGTACTTATTAACATTTAACCTGTGGCTGTAGGACGCAGGTATATACTTTTTTTGCGGTTAAATATTAATTATAATCTCGGTTATGTAATTTGAAACAAAAAATAAACAAGATATTTAAACGTTGTGTGTTTACTTTCATCTTTATCGAGCGTAAGGAAAATTGAGATGAAATTTCAAATTGATAATGCCCTTCGGCAATTTAATCTGCCAGTACATATTTACCTAATTTAACAGCAAAATATTATACTTATGGTAAAACGGTTTCAGAAAACGTTCAATACATGTTTATTTCATTGGATTTTACCAAGAGAATTGTAAATACTATAATTACATCAAAATTCACTTTTCTTAATACCTCGGTCGAAATTACGTATTTCCGGAATCGAATTTAAGGCGGAAAGTTTAACATTTAGGTATGCATTGGTAGGATTACACGCACTGATGCCGGAAGTACGTACTTTCGACCGGCTATAAAGAAAAAAATAGTTATTATGTACACCGCTTCCTGAGACTGCCGCCAGCCAATTGTCACGAACAGCTGCAGCTGTCATTCGTGTTTTTACGTATAACCTCAAAGCCGCTAGCTTGGAATTTATCTGTGTTTTTATGTAATTAATAAGTAATTAATTAGCGTACTGTCAACCGAGCTATATGAAGAAAAATAGTATACGCCACACTGGCAGAAAGTTTGAGAACCTTGAACTGCGCGTCATGATGCCTTCGGCTCGTCTCGGGCATCATGACACTCAGTGTAAGAATCTCAAGCTTTCTGCCCTTGAAGTGTAATATACTCTTTCGTAATTTCACCATATTTTTTTTGAGAGTAGCTCAGATCTTTTTTCGGACGGAAGTAGTAGTTTCCGTTATTTAAGGGTATCGACTGACAAATGGCGGAACGAAAGGAGAAACACAGCTATACGGACACAAACCAATTTTGTGGGCGGTATGTACGATATTTAAATACATCGACCGACAGAGACCCGGTCAGCTTGTATGTTAGACACGCCTGAACAGGAAACGTCATTTTTAGTGAGATAGCAAGTGCGTATAAAGATGTGGTAAGCGTGCAATGAGAAATGCAACAATCCTGGTGTTCAGTCGAGGCGGCCATTAGGGTTGGTATCAGCGAAGGCACGCACGACTTAGACCCACTTTTACCCTTCACGGTTTGCCGCCTTTTTCATCTTCGAATGCGAAAACTCGCCAGAAACTTCTCATGTTACTATGCTCTCCTCTCAATACAAAAATATACAGACTGTTGTCTCTTTTAAGTAAAACTTCTTTTATGAAAATTGACTCTATTCAATGAATAGAGTAACTGTGATCCATTGAAGTTAATGATGTCTGTTTCGTATATCTATTGCACATACCGCTAAACTAGCGGTATGTGCTTTATTATCGCTTTGTGCGTCAGAGCTGACTTTCGTTCATATAAGAAGTTATATCCAAGTTAATTTCACACGAAATCCATTCAAATTGAAGCTTTTTGAAAAGAGGAGATTCTAATCTATAAAATAGAACCATTTTTAAATCAATTTGAGTTCATAAATACTATTAAAATTGTAATTGAAAATCACAAACAGCAGTTGTCGGTTGGTCTGTACGTATGTACGTACGTACGTCACGACTCTACAGATCGCAATTTTGGTCGGATTGCCTTGGGTTATATTTTATTCACTTTGTTTACTATCAGACCAGAACCCTATTTAAATTCACTAAAATGTGTTCAGTAGTTTAATTTTTATAAACAGTTTTATTTTTTATTATTTTTGACAGCTAATAGTTTAAAAACAATATAATAATTGCTGTGTAAATATAGTGTAATCCATAAAACAAGTGCTACACTTCTATACCGTGATAACACCACTACACGTATTAGGCCGCCGTGGCGTAATGGTTATGCCGTTGGATCCCCAAGGGCAAGGTCCTGGATTCGATTCCTTACGAAATCATTGATTTTTTTCTTTTTTTTTTCTTTTTATTTTGTTTTATTTTATTCCACTTGATATTAATTATATATTATATTATGTATAGTTCTTAATTTTTTTTATTTTTGCAAACTTAAAAAAAATATTTTTCAATTTTTAATTATTTATTTCTTTAAATTTTTAAATCTTTTTAAATTTATTAAAAATATTTTTTAATTGTTATTTTTTTATCATACAGTGGAAAACTTGCGGGATGTGCACTTTTGGTTTTGCCAACTATTAGTTCAGTATTATTCACAGCACAATATTAGAACGGTTACTTCATTTGTTCTAATTTTGTGACAATAATTTTATATTTAAAAGAATTAACTAATAATTTTAAAATATTAACATTAACCAGTATCCACATTAAAAATATAAAAAAAAACTCGGGTCGCAGTGCGAAACCCTGCCGACAATATAGTGTATTTGCTTTTATAAGCAGTGTGGCTCTATTGTATGAACTCAACTTTGTTTTTGGACAAAATAAAAAAAATTATCCTCTAATACACCCCTTAAAACAACATTTTTTTACTTAATTTCAATACTACATACCAATTCAACATCTGTACCAAATTATATACACCCTTCAGTATGTAAATCCATATCAGTAAACTTGCGTTTTCTTAAAATTTGTAAGTCCGGTCCTGTCGGGCCGATTTTATTTAAATTTTAGCAGCACATTTCAATAATTACTAAAGTGTTAAATTTCAAATTTGAAGTGATTCTGAGAATTTTTTCCGTATTTTTGGGCCCAAAAACATTTTTCAACCCCTAAATACCCCCCTTAAAATGGCCCGATCGGGCCCATTTTAAATAGGCTTCTTGCGATGATGGATTCCAAGATGTGGACCAAATTTCGTTTAAATCGATTAAGTCTGTCGAGAGTTATCGTGGTCACACATATATATATATATAAATATATATATATATATATATATACATATATATATAAACATTTCCAAAAATGGTGCCAAACTTCTTAGAAACTTATGAAACGTCGAGAAATTTTGGTCCGACCCCTAGGTCCCGCCATCCGACCGACGCCAATAGTGTAAGTGCCTTATGGCAAATACACTAATAACAAATAACAAGTTGAGTGACACCGTGTTCTCAATCCATCAACAACAATATACTGATAACATGTGACAGCATTTGGTAAGTTTTCTAACATTTACGAATAATTACATTTTAATTCAAAACAATTTTATAAATAAGAAAATATAATTACAGAACACTCTGAAGATGATACAAAACGTATCGAAACGTTAGTAATAAATGCAAGTTTAAAAAAATCTTAGTATTGCTTCATTTTCGATCCTTATGCCACGGAATTCTTTCCAAATACTCATCATAAAACTTCTTTTCTTCATACCTCGGTCGAAAGTACATACTTTCGGCATCAATTGTGAGGCAGAATGTCTAACATTTACGCATTGGTGGGATTACACGCCCTGATGCGGGAAGTGCGTACATTCGGGCGGCAGTAAAGAAGAAAAACAACCTATCAACTGTTGTTTAGATGTCGTTTCCATAGCAACTCTATTACATTTTAGTTAATAGTCGCGACCAGCTGTCATTCGTGTTTTTACGTATAACCTCAAAGCTGCTTGCTTGGAATTTAAATGTGTTTTTATGTAATTAATTAGTGTTAATAAGCGTAGACCAATTTTGCAACGCAAATCGACGAAAAGATGGCGACAAGCTACAAATTCGGGCGAAGCCGAAGTGGGCTGCTAGTAAATATATAATTTGTTAATCAATTGTCTAAAAATTTGGTCGATAACTTTATTTATCAAACTGTTTGTTATTGAAATAATTTGCAACGTGAATTTCGATTATCAATTTGCAATAGTAAAAAAGAGTTTTTTCTTCTTCTAAAATGAACAGTCTGTATGCAAAAAGTATTACTGAAGGCAGCATCAGCGACTGTAACAGCTGCGTTTGCCGCCGACACCGTTAGCTCTGCGCCAGCTCGGCAGCAGAATGCGACGTCCGTCGACTTTAAATGGAATTTATAAAATTTTAAAACACGCACCACGAACCGTATTCTTCACTGAAGATTTTTAGAGCGTATAATCCCATAGTCGACTATAATATATAAACTTTCCTTATGCCCAAGTGACAGTTAATTTATACAGGGTCCGGCAGAAAAACTGGCATTCCGTGATAATAACACATAAGTATAACTTTATAACTATAAGGATTTATTTTGAAAATCTTTACGGAACTATAAAGCAGTGATGTCAAAGATACGGCCCGCGATCAGAATCTATCCAGACATCAATGAGCTTATCAAAAACAAGAGACCTCAGGTGTCTGGATCCTCAAGCTCAAGATAATATACCCTTTTTATTACCTTTATATAAAAAAAGATCTAAATAAATAAAGATTTTAATTTAGTATGTGTTTTAGTTTTTTAATTTAGAGTCTGGCCCGCTAACACATCCTAAATATTATAAATAGCCCTTTAGAAAAATCAGTCTGACACCCCTGCCATAAAGGATAAACAAAAAAATGTAGAAATCTTTTTTGAAAAAATGAGTACAATAATAAACCATTATGAAAAGTATATAATATCTCTTTTGCATTTACATGTTAAACATCCTATCAAAATTTCCTTTCGTTCCGCCCAGCTGTTTGACGTATCGTATACACAGATAAGCAGACTATTTTAAAAAATATGTTTTTAGACTCGGGGATCTTAAAATAAAAAAAATATTGTAACATTTTGAAAAGTGGAATTTGACCTAAATTATCACCATTACCCTATTGCGGAGTTGGAATTATGGAGGGTAGAGGTATGAGAGTAAAACTGAAAAAGTGTCAAATAACAGTTCAAAAAGTGACCAGAATAGCGCTAGTGTACAAAAAGTGTTTATTGTAAACTTAGCAGTTGTAGACGAAGCGAAGTGTGCTGAAATAAATATTTCATATTTCTGGCGACTAGAGTAGTTAATATATTCACAGTAAATAAAACTTTAATCACTTACGTAGTCAAACATTATTTGGTAAATATAACCTATAGAATCATCAGAGAGAAATTGACACTCTTCCTACGATAGCGCCATCTTAATTCCACTCTTATTGACGGACACTTTTTATACACAGATATTGTTCTCCTTACCGTCTACCCTCCATAGTTGGAATGGTAAAACAACGGGAGACACGTTCTCCCACCACCAAACCCGGAACTTTCACCACATATTATTTTTCCATTTTTTTAACTTACTATATGTTAAATGTTACTATAGCCAAAATATTAGAAGGGGAAAATTTTATTTTAAGAAAGTCAATTTGGCTAAATTAAATTATTCTGTCTGAAATTAAGGTTTAATAAAACGGCTAAACCAATTTTAAAGTCGGAACGTTTTAAAAGTTAGGTTGCATATTTCTGTTGGGTAAAAATATGTGAGTTTTAAAATTTTTGCTCCAGAAGCTAGTGCATTTTTAGGGTTTCGTGCCTCAAAAGAAAAAAAGAACCCTTATAGGATCACTTCGTTGTTCGTCTGTCTGTCAAGACACTTTTTCTCAGAAACGCGTGGAGGTATCAAGTTGAAATTTACATACTCAGGTCTGGAATCGCTTGGAGCTGTGAAAAAGTCAATGCAATCAAACGATACGGCCGTTTATGCCGCTCACTTTGGCACTCGCAAGGGAATCAAAACCTATAGGATACTTCCCGTTGACCTAGAATCATGAAATTTGGCAATAAGCAATGTCTTATAGCACAAGTAAAGGAAAAAATAAGAGAACCGCAAAACTGTAGTTACAGCATAAAATAAATATATAATTTTTTACGATTATTTGCAGTTGGTAAACTGACCGCGACTTATGTCGATATATGAAGACAACAGTTTTCCAACGGCAAAGTTAAAAATCGAGACTGGATTCCTGTGATGGTCGAACTATTTACAAACCTACAAGTTTATACGGAACCCTCGGTGCGCGAGTCCGGCTCGCACTTGACCGTTTTTTAAATTCTATGTACAATTCCCGTGTCACAATTTTGGCCGCGCTAATATCCGAAACCACTGAACAGATTATATTGAAATTTTGTAAATGTGTTTTGTTTGGTGCAACTTACGCTGTAGGATAGTTTTTATTAAATATTTTGTACAAAATTATGGATATTTCTCAAAAAAACTGTTTTAGTAACATGTAACGACATCTGATACAATTTACTCAAAGCTATTAGTTCAGATACAAAGAAAATAAAACTGTTTTAGTACCAAGTAGCGACATCTTTTAGAATTCACTCAAAACTATTAGTTCAGAAGCAAATCTGGTAGAATTTGCTTAAAGCTATTAGTTCAGACGCCGGGCCGCAAACGAAATACATTTTGCAAAATTATATCTATCGCACCCGGGTGAAACCGGGACGGACCGCTATATTCTGTAAGAATAGAGTGTCACTGAGTTTCAGGTTTATATTCATAAGACAGATCAACACTTATAAACATTAATTTTAATGGAATGCGATTATAACATAACTAAACGATTGTATTAATCAGTGCTACCACGATAACAGGTAATTTGGGTAGGTCTCTGTAATACCGGTTCTATAATCTACAGATATTAATAGAGATAGCAAAAGTTGTAAAAAAAAGATAACATGTTATTTACACCCTGTAGGCATTTAAAAAAATTATCATACGATAAATGGAAACATTTAACCCAAAAAGAAAAGGGCATAAAAAAAATTCAAAAAAGCAGTTTTGGCTCACACCGCAATAAATTAGCTGTTTTTCATGCACATCTATCGTAAAATGACGCATTTCTAACTAGTGCCTAAAGTAAAATAAATGTTATATTTCTATAGTGAAAGTACGTAAACCCAACGCAGTCTACAAATTAGAAGTGAACTTGCTCAAAACTGAACTGCTAGTAATTTTGAAAAAGATACAATATGCATCAATATATACAATCTGTATCTCGTGCGTGATTATATTATGGCTCCTGTAACTGTTCAAATTCACTAGCCCTCGTTTTCAACATAATGTCACCTTCGTCATAATAGTACAAGTGATCGTAAACTAGAAACAATCTATTAGGTATTATTTATCTATAGTGGAATGAAATATTATTATAGGAGTAGGTATATAGGTAGAATTATGTTAAAACCAAGCCCTAGCGTTTCAACAGTCACACGAGTAATAATATCATTCTATTTCGTAATATTCAGTAATTTATAATTCGATCACGTGTTTCTTAATAACTTTGATAGGCTCATGACATCATAATACTGCTATTGACTGGAGCCAGAATACATCAAGTCAAGCATCAAAAATCTGACTGAAGAAAGTACGTACCAAGCTACTGTGCATAGGGTGCGTTAGCTAGGAAAAGCGGCATGAAACCAAATGAACTATTTTTGAAGTGAAAACTTCTTTAGCGGCGTTGTACACTTTTTTTGTAATGGGTAAAAAATGTTAAACTCGCGTCAGGACACGTGACCTGCTCGAAAATTCGTAAGACGGATGGAGAGTAGAGGTATGGGTAAACTGATCGAAAATTCGTAACTCGGGTGGAGAGTAGAGGTAATATTCAAGTTTTCACTTCTGCCGGCACTCCCGGAGTGCAACCCGTCTTTTTTTATAGCTAACGCGCGTTAAGTTACACAAAAGGCTTCTGCCACATTGTGACATTTCAATAACCTAGACATAGTAATCGGAGGAGTTGCATATGCAATATACAGATGTGTCAATGTTGGGTACACGTTTAAACGAACTGCCGGTGACGTTACAGCGTATGGATAATGAAAAACTTGTAGCTGAAAAAGTTGACTCCATGCGGGAACACCATTTGATTTCGCAGAATTCTAGCTGTTACACGTGAACCCACCACACCGATGTACTTTCGCTGGTTAAATTATATGACTTGAGATTTGTTCTGTCGAATACTTATCATGTTACGATGTTACAATTAGAAAGATGAATTTTAATTTTATTAGAGATCGGTATTACCAATAAGTCAATTTAAAAAGTATTTGATGGTTGGTATATCCAGGCTCCAAGGAGATGCCAAAACGACTCCGGTTAGTGTTGTGTCACAAAACAAGACTTCTTCTAGTACGCTTGCGTTCTATAGTTACTGTGCGATCGGCGAAAGAAGACCGGTGGGGAAAGGGCAAGAAGTCGTTGATGTATTCCCAAATTATCGGAATTCATAGGCGGCGCATAGCAAGGCATGCAAACAATGTATAGCTTTAAATTTTAAGGCATTATTTTGAGCCTCTAACTCGCACATTTTAATTACATTCGCTATGACCTCCCTAGCGCCACTTCTAACTGTTTTTCCCTTTTTACTTTCCATTTTGATGATATTCAGACAACACCCCTCAACTTAGTCCGTGAACGCACACCTATGTACTGTCTGGTGTATGTTAGCAAGTGTCGCTGTATAGTCGTACAGCTGTGGCAAGAGTACAATTATCGCGGTACGACAATCGTTACACTATTGGTCGACTGGACTCCCTTATTGCATAGAAGCGGTTCCAGGATCATTACCTTTTACTAATATAAAATACTTGTGCGCTCTTCTGCAATAAGGTCATAGGACTACATACCACAGACCGGTCTTCTTTTAAAAATCCAACAGTACAGACGAGCCTTAAAACGGATAAGTGAGAACGGTGATGAGAAACAAATACAAGGAAATAACACATCTGACGCTTACATAGCGCTAATTAATGAATCATCCAGACTAAACTAAACGACCATAAGATCATTGTTTCGTCAACGTTAAAGTCCTCGCATATCTGAATTCTTCCTTTATTATTCATAACAACGAACACTTAACTTTATAGTCGTTATATACTATAAAGTTATGCGCTCGTCAGTTATGTAATCTAATAGTGTTTTCTTTCGTATTCAATAGGATGATACTAATGTTACTTTACAAAAGAAACTTCGATCAAAATCTATTGCCAATAACACCGTATTAGGAATAATACGTCCGTATTTTGTCGTAAAAAATATAATATGAGTTTAAAAAATATTATTTCAAATCTATATACCTACAGGCTGAGTCAGACCACTCGTACCGGTCGTTTTTTTCGAAAACGGTTAGTCGAAGAGAGTTGTGTCAAAAATCTGTATTATTAAAGCCCTAATGAAGAATCGAATGGTGATATTTTTTTCCCTCGGAAAGGTCGGATTCCCTATTAGTTTGCTCCGGAATAGTCAGAATTTTAAATGGCACGATAGGTCGAAAGTGGTATTGCTAAAAAGATCATCACTATCACCTACAATAATTCTATGTTTTCCTCTTTTTCGAGATCGGTTGTCAAACATATTATTTAATTCATTTATTTTTCTGAAACCGTGTTATAGAAAGCGTGTTGTACAAAAAATATACCACAATTTATACATCCGTGTTATATAAAATAGTGTTATATAAAACCGTGTTGAGGCCCAAGTGTATTCAGGTACCTCTGGAAATTTAATGTCATCAACATAACACGAAAAGAGGCAAGGAACCTCTCAACAAGATGAGCCGCTAATCGTGCGTCTGGCTCAAAGAAAAATCTAATTATTCACATCACCGTTAGATGGATGGATAAGCAACTCACAGTATCATACCTCCCTACATACATTTGTTAATGTTGGTGGCAAATGGATTTCATGTTTACAAACACCACTCAACATCACCGGATCAACTAAAGAACGTATCACATCGAACACTGTCTTGTATAATGTGTTGTGATTCAAAAATAATCTACGATTATGTAAATAGTATTTAAATTAGAGTTGGGAATAATCGTTGATTTTAATAATCGAAAGGTTGCTATTCGAATGATTCATTCGAATTGATTCCTTCGCATAATGTATGCGAGGTGTGTATGAACGGATTTTTCAACTCGCGAATTAATTTGCTCTCAATTTCGATTCCAAGTCACCTACAAACAGACGTAGATAAAAGACGCAATCGTATTCAATACTGTGCAATGCAGCAGTGATTAGTATGTCGAGTGCGAATGAAAACACAATGAATTCTATCTTATGCGTTTCAATGTACATGATGCGTTCGGTATGAATATTTTAACGAATTAATATTTTAACGAATTTAGTTCTAGTTTTCGATTGTGAGACTTGAGAGAGTCACCTGCATGCAATGGTTATAGAGCAAGGGCAGATAAATCATATCAATACCGCATTGACAGAGACACTTACAAGCAGTGCTTTTTTTACCACTCTCACTTTTTGGGAAATATTCACTCACAAATAAAATCTTAAATCACTAGTAAATAAAATTAGGTTGGCTATTCTTATTGCTTTGCGTCTGTAGCTATGTTACCTACAGATGAGTTTGGATGTCGCCATCTGTCAGCCGATGTCTACAAATAGCGGAAACCGATCACAAAATTGAGTTGCGCCCGTAGCTATGTTTCACATTCAAGATGGTTTCTACATATGCCTTTAAATAGCGGAAACTGCGTAAACACGTAACTTCCGTTCTCAAGAGTCTCAAGTCGCGCCAAAAAGTTTTATTTCGAAAAATAAAACACAAATTTTCAATATAAGCGAATAAAATTCTATGGTAACTTATATTACGCGACTCACCATGGACAGTTTGCGAATAAACTCGACAACTGAGTAAAATAAATAATTTGAAAATGATAATTGAATTTCTCTCTACCTTTGTAAAGTTGATTTGCGTATCGTTTACGTAAATATAATTTTAATTAACTTATGGAGTGTGGAAGCGATAATTAAATAGTAAAGATCGTATCACATCGAATAAGTTTGTTCGTAAAGTAATGTAATAAGAAAGAGCCTAATGAAGTTCTAAGCTGAATATTTCTTGTATTTTATAAATACCAGTTTTCAATAGATATGGTCTTCGCAATGGTACAAAAGAAAATTCAACATACGAAGTTCAGTCAAAAATTACGCTGAAAGGGCGCGTGAAATAAAAGATTGCATAAACCGATTACCACAGGTTTCTATCGCTGAACGGTTAATAGAAAAAAAGCATTTACGGGTACAAAACCTCAAAAGAAAATATAAATATATAAGAATATATAAAAAATATAACCACATTTTCGTTGTTATTGTGACCTGGTTCTATGTGATCACAGCACAACTAAAAATTTCAAACGTTACAAAGAGAATTTAATCGGACATTATTGCTCGTTGTTTTGATTCCACACTTTGATTTTTTCACGGTTAGAATTTGCATAACAAATAGCTATTAAAACTATTTTTTTGAGAATTTTTCGGAAGCTTTTTCAACAAAAAAAACCTCCCCAAAGTGTGTATTTCTCAATTTCGTTTGAAATACACTGCTATATGAATGACGTAACATCCGACCAGTCTGTGATTGGCTGACTAGATTTACTGTGTCAAGCAAGATAATTTATATACATCTCTTTCTACAAATAAAGTAGTGTGACTTATAGTATTCTACGTCATCATGTAACAGTTTACACTCTGTGTTTAAAATATATATTTCTCTAATAAGAACGAAAGAGGCGAATTCCATTATCTGCTTAAGCATGTGGAATAACTGTCTAAAATAATCAAATTTTGAGGCGTGGGACGACCCCGTTTTATATCTCTGTTGTGTGTGTTATTTTATCTGTGTACAGTTTGTTTTTAGAACGATTTACGCACACATTGTATTGTTGTATTAGACCTCGTATAAATACAGGTCTTGTTCTACAACATTTATTTATCTATGGTATCGATTCTATAAACCAAATCATATATACGTATAATAAAAGCGCTTTTGAGAAATGTTACTTTAAAAGGAAAGTGGAGAATCACAAGAAAACAAAAAGAAAGGTTATATCGTAACGCTGTGCAATTTTTCATTTAATAACAGAGCATCAATTTCCCAGAAAGACAAAAGCATAAAAATAAAACTCATACTAATATGTTTTTGTATAAACAATTTCCAATTAATAAAATCATAAATAAAATTGAAATTAGATTTTAAAACTTGGACACTTAAACAAAATTTTCCTCATAAAACACGGATTTTTAAGACGCAAAGCCATTTTTTGTTTGAGAACTTCGATTTTGATTAGCATTTTTTAATTAATCGAAAAACTGTCGAGTTGCCACTTTTACTTTGTTTTTCCATTATTTAACGTTAAATACAACTAGAGATGTTGCTCCATCCAAGGGCGTAGATATGGGGGAAATAGGGGGTAATTACATCTCCCGGACCATAATATATAAAAAATAAACCTAAAACTATTACGAATACCTAACTAAAAAATAAAATTTAGAAATACTTCTTGAAAAAAAAATGTAAAATATTGTTTGGAAATTAAAATTTTGCTTGACACCTTCCTTCGTCAGTATTCTTGTGTGATATTGATAAAACTTAAAAAAATATTGTTTTTATTTTTGCATTAGGTACTTCCTATTTCATAATACTGTAACGCCCCATTAAATAAGATTTTCAGAAACGTTTTCTCTAAAAATCATTTGAAAATTTCATTTTCGTCTAAAAGAAAAACTTAATATTTAATGTATATACTTTAGAAAAAAAAATAATCTACAAACACGGGCGAGATTTAAGCTTACTGCCAACATCTTTAAATAATTAAACAGATGAAACCAGTTTTTTTATGCTACCACAAAATGTTTAAATGCGGAGACTTTAAAATTATTTAGAAAAAAAACATGGACACAATTTGCGCCACTGAACTTAAAAAAAGTTATAAAACGTCACGCATGCTTTATAGCTCTGAATATTATGTCCATTTTTTTTATTATTATTATTCACAATATTTTACATATAAACTTTGCATAGCTGACCTTAATCCACTCTGACTGCATTCATTTTATTATGACATGAATATCAGCGGAGAAATTTGAAAAATTCTTTTGTCGCATGCGACAACACATTGTAACGCCAATGTTGCGGTTGGGTCAGAGTTGTAGTCCAAATTAAATTCGAACCAAAATAGTCGAACCCTCAAAAGATCAGCATGGTCTATTCTGTAACAAAGAATAATTTATTTTTTCGAGTTATAGAGGGAAAATATGTACCGAAATAGCTTGTAGGGACTCACTGATTATTTCGACCTATAGAGGGTTGAGATTTCAAGTAATGTAGATTTAAGGGCTTGAAGGGAAGAGAACAGAACACTTTTTCGAGTTTTAGAGGTTTTCGACTGTTATCGAGGTTCTACTGTAATACCAAACGATTGTCGTCATATGCTATCTTTATATTTAAAACACAAGCCGTTTTCTTTCGATAATTCGCCAGCAGTTTCTATACTCAAGCGATTTACATTTATTTATTTATTGAAGTTTTTTTGTTCACAGATATAGTTTTATGGTTATATTAGGTATGTTTGGTGTATTGTTAACACTTTTGATACTACTAAGTTCGTTATACAGCAGTCTAAAATACACTGACCTGTTTGGTATTTTAGTGTCGAAATAAATAAATAAAGTGTAAACACTATAGCAGTCTCGATTCCTGAGCAGAAGAAACGCAGTGTAGTTTAGTGTTATAGTGTACCAACAGTTTACACTTTTGGTAAACCTAACGCACACTTTTCAATGTATCTATACGACACTAATATTATACCAAACACACCAATAATAATTGTTCGCTATGAGCTACTGAGACCCGAGCAGTTTCGTTGAAACCCGATTCATATAAAAAGAAGCGATCAGAATTATTTTTAAGAATAACAATCGAGAAAAACGTATGGACTTCCGGCGATCTGATTGAAATAAAACGGCTTGTATAAAGGTGCTTTTATAGAAACTGTCGATATTGACAAATAAAATCACATCATCGAACGATTTGCGCTCACTATTGACTACAGCCCTGCCAACTGAGGATCACTGTGAACGCTTGTCGAGGGCACAGTTCCAGTATGTCACACAAGATGTGAATCTAAGATGCCGACATTGATTTTCCTCGCAGAGGGGCGTCGCCCCAGTCACTCACAAGCCAATTATTAACAATGATTGATGTTTTCTTAAAACCTACTTTGCATTATTTACCATACACAGACCGTTTCCAGTAAAATTTATTATGACAAAAAGGCTGGTTTAACTGTTCTACAGGTTTCGTCAAAAAAACATATCAAAAGGAAAATTATATTTTTATAACCGATCGCTTAGCACCCAACCCTATGCCCGCGGGCACCATGGCGCACACCAGCCGTTTTATGTATGATCGTCGAAAACGATAGAAAAATATTTAATTATTCCATAAAATGTTATGTAAAAAATTTGCATTTTTAAAAATATTTAATAGCTAATTAGAGAAATATACCGTCTAAGCGTATTTGTTCAAAATCTATATCAGTGATGGGTGAAGCTATGACCCGCGGGTCAGACACTGACCCACGCAGGCTTTTTAAATGATCCACGTGTTTATTTCCATAAACTCATTTTAAAACCTTTGAATGGCCGTAGTTTCCAAACTAAAAGAGATACGAACGTTTGCTTACGCTCATTGAATTCAGTGTATTTTTTTCTGTGAGCATTCTCAATTTCAAAACTATATTAAAGAATTCGATTTTTGCAATGTTTTCAAAGCATACCCCTTTAAAAAAATGCGATTTTTTCCGAAAAGCGAAAACTTCGAAACTTTGGCAAAATCATCATGTTTATAGAAAAAACACGCTGAATCCAATAAGCACAAACAAACGTCTGTACGTTTTTTGGTTTAGAACTTATTTGCGTTTATAGTTTTCAAAAAATCTTATAAAACCTTCGAATGGCCGTAGTTTCCAAACTAAAAGAGATAACTGCGCTATAATTTTTTGAAAGTTGCGCAGCTGTTTTTGTATTCTGCGCCCAATGTGCTGTTTCACTTATTTTTAAAAAAATACATTTTATAAAAAAATTTCATCTAAAAATGGCAAAAATTCTTTCTTGTTTGGGTGTTAATAAAATGCTTTAAATGTAATTTTCAAGAGTATTTATTAAAAACACTTTTGACTTCACGCACAGGCACACGAGCCTCTCCTTCCAGTGGGAAACTTTTACATACGTTTTGAATATTTTTGCTCCCATATACTTTTGTACCGCGCAGTCAGCGGGAACATTCAGGATGTGCTCATGGTACAAAACGGTTGGAGACAACTGCTTAGAGCTTTGTTTATTTTGCGGTTGAAAAATCTTCAATAATATTATAAATTACAACGGCAGAATGATAATAACAATAAATTTAATACAACAATCTCCCACGAAATTGTGTATTGTTCCATTTTTCACTGATTATTGGAATTAATGGGGAAAAAATAAATTCTTGGCATTTTTTCGTTTTTTCATATATCAATAAATAAGAAAGTTTTAAGTAATTAAAAACTGACCACCTATTGAATAAGGGGTGACGTCATTTGTCTGCAGTCTACGTACAAGCAAAAGAGGGCTAAGCAAGTATAACATAGCACTTACCTATCAAAGTAAATGCATTAGGTACTAGGCAACTAAGTTTTATAATAACGATAGATGCAGACTTGCATAGACAAAGAGGCATTACGCAGCTATGAGTATAGAACCTCACAGCCTTTTGAAGTCATTTACGAAATTGGCGGATTCATAACAGTTCAAATATCAGGACAATTTTAACATGCTGGTACTATCAGCTATAACTCGAGTTTGACAGGTCTATTGTAATATTAATAGACGCCAATAACCTCAGTTGTCGAGCGAATATATTCTACAATATCACGATTGAATGTATATCCAGTTTCTTCAAAATTGACACAGTCGTTTATTAGCGTTATTGATACAGACGGCCAAACAAAAATTCCTAAAACACGTTTAGCAACAAAAGAATTAAATTACATAGAAAACGAGGTTCTTTTATAAATTGATGGATATGGATTGATTTTAAAAATATATATTGTAAGAAAGGCGTAGTGCACCTACTGTACAGTGTACACAAGCTGTGGTATTTCTGTGTGTAGCTGTGCCTTCCCACGTGACATGCGTCTGACCAATGACACGAGGGGACGCGTGGAACCAGCCAACACGGAAAGTACATGGACCCACGCGGTTGTTAGTAGCCATAAGACAATGAATAGACAAAGCGGATGACGCTTGTAATAAAAGATGTGAAGAAGTGTGAAAGAATTAAATAAAATATATTACAAATTGAATGATAATTTATTAATAATTGTTGTGTCTTATCTAGTCGCTAACAAATCAGAAGTGAGGATTGGCCTACGTGCCGTAATTTTGTTTTTTGTGTGTGCTTTTGTGCTTTACCACATGATTCCGTTGTCTGCCATATTGTGCGGTGTATATTGCGTTCTTTGTGTGCTGAGGCAGCGACAGTAATGTTGAAACTAAACTGTTTTTATAGTATTGTCATTATTGCTGGTTATTGAAAAAAAAAAATAATAATAATAATAATTTATTTGATACAATTACGTCGGTCTACGTAATGTTTTAATATTAACTATTTTCTTTTGTGTGTGCTGTAAATTTTGTCTATTTTTGCTAAATGGATAAGAACTTGTGTCAAAAATTAAACTTATAATTAATAAATTACGTGTTTTCTTTGTTCTTTTGGTTTTACACAAAGGCTGTGAGTGATGATGTGGCCATCGTGTATGTGTGAATGTGGTTGTGTGCGTGTGTGCATCTCTGCAGGTAGATAGAGTGCAAGTGCCCTTAGAGTATGAATAACACAAAATGTGGTAGATACCATTGGACATTGTAGCGCGGTACGGTTACAACATTTTGAGAACTTTTATAAACACTGAGTGTGCCGAGTAAATTAGCAATCTGATCTAAATTATTGAATTAACTTAAATCAACTATTATGTGGAATAAAAATAAACGCAAAAGAGATGAATCTAGCTCTTCGTGTTTGAGTACCTCTGACTCATCCGACAATAATTTAAACAAAAAAAAATTAAAAGAAAAGGTAAGAAAACTAAAAAGACAATTAGAAAAAAAAGGAGGTCAGATACCCCGGCAGAATCGAAAAGGTTGCCAAGAAGGGCTTAACGCAGAAAAACGGCTGCACATGATCGACACGACGGGTGATGTTTACAATTGGGATTCTAAAGCATGAATATTTTGTTTTACTAACAAATTGCAAGGCAATTCTAAAAGCTGGTACTTCAACCAACCAAACCTTAATCTTGAATGGAAAGAAAGACTTCTGGAAGCTTTTCCACCAATAACAGGAATGTTTTACAAACTTAAACAACTTGTAAACGATGAGAGAGACAGAGATACAAGTTTAATGGACTTTTACTACAAGAAAGTAACATAAGGTAAAAATTGCAACCTGTCAGATGAATAATTTGATTACAGATATAATTGTTAAAATCATTCATAACCCGTTTTTGAAATCCGGTGTTAAAGCAGCGGGTTGTACGAACACAAAATCACTATTAACATTTTTAATTTAACGAAAGTGAAGAAAATGATCCCGAAACTGGAAATCGTAAAACATTGACAAGCCTAAAGTGTATAGTAGATCAACCACTAAAACAGGATGTTTTGCTTGCGAGGAAAATGGGCATATAAAGGATTTCGCCAAAAAAAAGCAAAACCGTTGACTTAAAAAAAAAAATAAATAAAAACGAATGTGCCTTGGAATTGGGGTAAAAATTAGCGCCCTTCAACGGGAACATGAAACCCAATTGTACACTGACGCATCTGAAGACGGTTTGGGCGGAACGCTATTGCAAAAACAAACTGATAACTATTGAAACCGATCGCTTACATGAGTCGGCAAACAACAGATACCGAAAATAACTGACATAGCTATAAGCCAGAAATATTGCCGGCAGTAGAAGCTGTCAAGCGGTTCAGAAACTTTATATATGGGAAACACTTTATTTTAGTGACTGATTGTAATGCCGTGTGTTTACTTAGAGCAAAAGAGATTATACCCCACGAATTAGCCGATGGTGGTTACAAATGCAAAAGTATGACTTCGAAATACAACATAAACCAGGAAAGCAAATGGATCACATAGATGCCGTGAGTCAAATTGCACTGAAAATATTGCACCTTTAGAATTAAAATGATGTAAGTGCAAAGGAATGCAATATTGAGTTGAGTATGACAAATACCTTATAAAGTGACAAACTATCGAAAGCAACATTGACGCTCATAATAATAACACCTCATGTTGCTAGATGACAGTAGTGTGGATGTGAAATTGAGCAGGTCTTGAAGACAACGACGCTTGATTGGCCAGTTGCTTGCGGGAGTGGGACGAGTTAGTTGCTCGTTGCTCCACAGTGCTACGATGACGCAACGCTGCGATATGACCGATTGGGTGCAAGCAATACAGCTCGAGGATGAAAATTCACAGTTGATACGTAGACAAATTGAAAATGGTGAATTGGAGAAATATTTCTCCGTAGTAGAAGATGTTCAATGACGACAGCGAACATCCAGGAATTCTATGAGCTGTAGACGCTGTAAAAGCTCAGTATTGGTGTAATGGACTTACTGAGTCTCGTGAAGAAACTTACTGGCTGCATTTCGTAATGGAGTTGAGGAAAAAAGCGAACCTAAACTGTGATGTAGCTGCAGTGAAAATGAAGAAACAGTACAACAAGAATAAGCTTGTGGCTACTAAGGTCAAGAAACACGATTTTGTCTTGATGGATAAGATGATGCTCGTGACGGGCTCCACTAGCGACAAATTGGTTTACAAGAATATTGGACCTGTACAGATCTTAGATGACCGTTACAGCGTCGTTTACTTATGCAAGGTTCAAAGGCGTTGTTGCAGTGAACTATTGAAGCGGTTCAAATCGCATTTAATAGAAGGGTTGGCACAATTGTGGTAAACGATTAACTAATTTTATTAAATTTACAGATTGTTATGTTGCTACCGAGCAATGGGCCAAGTGTCAGCTACAGAAAAACACAATTTATCATGTAACTTGCTGAAATTTACTGATAGGTAATGTCCACCGAGATTTTTACTGAAATATTGGTTTTTTTTGTTGTTTGAATAGAATGATCATTGATCGTGTGATTTATTAAAATAGTAATGCCTTGTTGTGTTGTTTGATAGAAATATGAAGTGTTGCTTCGCCGCATTGATTTGTTGAAAATTGAATTGTTGTTATATGTCAAATTGCCTTGTTGTAATAATGTCCAGTGAACAACTTAATTGGTCAAAGTAGTATTTGTTTGTAAAATGTTATTCAGACACACTTGAAGATGATTCGCCGGACGCGAAAACACAGTTTTGCTAAAATATTGAGATAATACTTGAATCGAATTGACAGGTTTGGCAGGCCTGTGTTGTATCAGACGCCAGTTCGTTGTGGCGGCACGCATTGATCATTGCTATTATGTAATAGAATGTTTTATTCCAGAGAAATAGAGCTTCTCTTTGTTGACTTTGGTTTGGTAGACCTGTGTTCTACTAAATGGTTGTTTGTATCAGGAGAATGAGCTTCTCCTTATTGGATTTGTTTGAATTGGTCAGTACTCATGGGCCCTGAGACTGACAAAGGAGTGAAGGACTTGTGTTTCTTTACTTCTGGTCTTGTGAACCGTTACATAGTCCTGTGTACTATGGTTGTTTGATAGTCCTGTGAACTATCGAGTCCTGTGAAGTCAATGGCGAACAAATGCGAGAGAATTGGATGGTGAACTCCACAACGTGGTGCTGCCGCAGGTTGAGTGTGCTGCCGCAGGTCGAGCGTGCTGATGCGGGTCCAGTGTGCTGCCGCAGGTCAAGCGTGCTGGCGCGGGTCCAGAGTGCTGCCGCAGGTCGAGCGTGCTGACACAGGGCGAGCATGCAGACACAAGACGAACGTGCTGACGCGGGTCCAGTGTGCTGCCGCAGGTCGAGCGTGCTGACGCGGGTCCAGTGTTCTGCCGCAGGTCGAGCGTGCTGACGCGGGTCCAGTGAACTGCCGCAGGTCGAGCGTGCTGACGCGGGTCCAGTGAGCTGCCGCAGGTCGAGCGTGCTGACGCGGGTCCAGTGTTCTGCCGCAGGTTGAGCGTGCTGACGCGGGTCCAGTGTGCTGCCGCAGGTTGAGCGTGCTGACACAGGTCGAGCATGCAGACACAAGACGAGCGTGCTGACGCGGGTCCAGTGTGCTGCCGCAGGTCGAGCATGCAGACACAAGTCGAGCGAGCTGACGTAGGGCGAGCGTGCTGACGTACGGCGAGCGTGCTGACGCAGGTCCAGCGTGCTGGCAGGTCCAGCATGCAGACACAAGTCGAGCACACCGACACCGATCCAGTGAGCCTGTATGATGGGGCTCAGTTCGATTGGCTGCGTCAACTCAGAGTGGCGAAACGTTGAAGAAGCTCAGGTGGTATTGCGACGGTGGTCCACGAAGAATAGACCAATGTGCTATTCATTACCACGCGGACGTTTTGTTTATTATTTTCGCGGTCTAAAGTATCGTGATGTGGTTCGTCAAACCGCAACAGAAATTTATGCAAAATTGGTAAAATGCTTTTGTTTTCAGTAGGGTGCTCCTGTTACCACTGAAGTAGAGTTCGCGGGGACGCTCCTATTGTCAGGAAGGGCCGATTGTAAGAAAGGCGTAGTGCACCTACTGTACAGTGTACACAAGCTGTGGTATTTCTGTGTGTAGCTGTGCCTTCCCACGTGACATGCGTCTGACCAATGACACGAGGGGACGCGTGGAACCAGCCAACACGGAAAGTACATGGACCCACGCGGTTGTTAGTAGCCATAAGACAATGAATAGACAAAGCGGATGACGCTTGTAATAAAAGATGTGAAGAAGTGTGAAAGAATTAAATAAAATATATTACAAATTGAATGATAATTTATTAATAATTGTTGTGTCTTATCTAGTCGCTAACAATATGTTCAAAAATACGAATGTATAGTTCAATAAATAAAATTATCGACCAATTTTTCAGACAATATATTAACAAAATATAATTAATACATTAACGTTTCGATCCCGATTTGGATCTTCTTCAGAATGGATCTAAAAATATAAAAAATAATTAATACTTATTTAGTTTCTATTTATTTTTAACGAAATTCGTCAGATTTTTTTAATATTGAAATAGGTATTGAAAAATAATAACAAACAATTTTTTATTATGTAGTCATGGAAATAATTGTGAGCACCTAAAAAAAAATAAAAAATTATTAAAAACAAAATAATATTATATATATTACTTAAATTTTCTGTATCTAATTGAGAATTGAAAGAATTTTTATTTGATTTTATATGTAACATTTCCGAAATATTTCTTTTAAAAAAATTAGTTTCATTATCTAAGATTTTAATATTATCCCAATTAATTTTGTGGTCAAGTTCTAATTTGTGTTTAGTTATTACATTATGTTTGTCAGGGATTAATTTGTGATTATTTTGATGTTCTTTTATTCTTGTTTTAAGAGCTCTTTTTGTTTGACCAATATAATTCTTAGTATAGTATTTTTATATTGTGTAAATTGTTTTGTCCTTAAATAAGTTTTGTCAGGCTGCGTCATTTGAGGTGTTTCAATTGATTTCTTGTCGAAGCAATGATAAGCTTCAATAATAAATTTTAGAAAAATCAATAAGCCCCGTGGCATGTCACTCGTGTAATTTAATGTACGATACGTCACGGATAATTCAAATCAGGACATCGATTACCATACACATTGTATACAGGATGTGACAAAAAATAATTTTTGCACACACCCCAATGAAATAGCTGCTTTTTATGCTTACAAAGCGATAGTAAAGTGACCCTATATAATTATAATGAAATAATGTAGGTATATGTAGGTGTTGAAAAAGTCCCGGTTTCCCAGAATAAGTCTTTTTCTTTGCCTCGAATAAAAAAATGTTTGGGACGAAAGTTGTTTTGTTTTGAAGGAAGGATCGTTTGGACACAAAATCACCGCTCGTCCCTTCACCCCCTCGTAGGGGGTGGGGATAACTTGAAAATTTCAAATGGCAACTTTTATTTTTTATTAGCTTGATGACTTCTCCGATTAAAAATGAACATCTTTTGTCCGAAACTTTTTTTTGTTTGGGCTAATCTTTCCCCACAAATCAGCTTCGAACATCAAAAAATGTACAAAAATGGAAATCCGAGACAGAATAGGACAAGCAGCTGAGGCGAGGTACGTAGACACAAGCTGATTAGTGGGAAAGGATTAGCCCGAACAAAAAAAAAAATTCGGACAAAAGATGTTTACTTTTAATTGAAAAAGTCACTAAGCTAATAAAAAACAAGGGTCGCTATTTGAAATTTTTAAACTACCCCCAACCCCTGCGAGAGGGTTAAATATTGAGAGGTGATTTTGTGTGCAAACGATCCTTCCTTCAAAACCAAATAACTTTTGCTCCAAACATGTTTTTATTCGAGGCACAGAAAAAGAGTTATTCCGGGGTCCCGATAATTTTCAACATCTGTAGATACATATAATTTTTATTCGTATTGAAATTAAACAACACCTGACATTATTTTATTTTTTCGATCGCTGCGCCATCATTCGAATTTTTAGTAAACGTGCATAAAAGCAGAATAGTCAAAATGTCCAAGGCAGTAACTCTCATCATTTTCTCATAACGAGGCAAAAGAAGTATAACTTCAAAAAAAAAGACGGGTTGCACTCCGGGAGTGCCCGCAGAAGTGAAAACCTAGATGTACTTAAACTAAATTTCGCTAGTAGCAATATAAGTTACATGCAGTGCAAAAAATTATAAGCTATAAGCTTTGACAAAACATTAAGAGATGTCGCTATGCATCCAGGTTTCGTAAAACTACACATTTATAAAATTACATGCAGCCAGTCACTGGATGTCATTTTTTAAATTTGTAGTTTTACGAAACCTGAGTACATGGCGACATCTCTTAAGGTTTTGTTAAAGCTTATAGCTTATAATTTTTGCACTGCATGTAACCTATATTGCTACTGACATCTAGCGAATTTTAGTATATGTACTGCCGAAGCAAGTACGGTAGACCGTCTCAACAACTCGTCAGGGTCACGTGACCCTGACGCCTGACGCGTCAGATCTGACGCGAGTTTAATAGTTTTTACCCATTACAAAAAAGTGTACAACGCCGCTAAAGAAGTTTTCACTTCAAAAATATTTATCACTTTAACTAATCTTATCCCAGTGCCATCGTGGTTCACCTTGTATTGTTTCGTGTATGTGTTGTGTGTTGGTATGTGTGTGTTGGTGTGTGGATGTGTGTTGGTGTGTGTGTGTGTGTGTGTGTATGAATGCGAGTCCATATCCCGCATTTTATTTGAAAGAAAAAAGCTTTTATGAACACGTCGTGACATTTATCATGTGTCAACTTCCGTCATATCAACTATACTCCTTTTAAATAAAACTTAATATACATATGTAAACATTACTTAAGAAGTTCAGGGATTATTCAAATCCATTTACGAATATTGAGGAAAAACAAACAAACGAATAATGTGTAAATCACAACCTACTTAATTTTTATTGCTATGTCTCAGAGAAAAAGAACAAAATATCAGTCCACTTATTTACAGTTAACGTCATTCGATATAACGACAAACTCCTTAAAACGTCGAAATTATTTAACTCCAGTTGGTTTACCTTGTTGCTCTTACAATGATACACTCTATATAATGACACACCCACTCTAAATAACGACTACAATACGTCATCATTAAGCAGTAAACAGTACTTGTTTGTTTTTTTGTTGCTTTGTTGTCGGCATCATGCGTACCGAAGATTCTAAGAAATTCCTTCTTTTGTTTGTTGGGACTATCTTTCATTTGTTTATCTCAGCTGCTTATCGATAAGTTATCATATTATTCTTAGTTACCCACAAACTTGCAAACTGTGAAGATGGCGAGTAAAGGAAAATCTTTATGTATTGTCGAAAAAGCTTTATTAATTCTTGTAAATGTTAGGTATATATTATGAGTAAATATATATAGTAAAAAAATATTAGTGGATTATTTCTTCTCTCCGTTTAACGACAACTCTCAATAACGCCACAAAGTGCACAGTCCCTTGAGTGTCGCTATATAGAGTTTACACTGTATATTATTTATAATCTAGACCGAATTATCTATATTTTCAGAACTTGTTTGTCTGTTTGTTCCTGGTTAACTCAAAAACTACTAAACTGATTCAGATTAGATTTTCACTACAGAGAATAAGACAGACAGCATTGTATCATCACTTTTCCCGGGGGGAGGGAGGAGTTGGAGCTAATCAGCAGCTAAAAAACCCCGACATCAACGCGGGAAAAACCACAAATAAAAGCTAGTCTATTGAAAAAAAAAAACCGGAAAATAGGTAAAAATAATAATTTTAAAAGCAAGTTTTTTTTTAAATGTTCTAATATAGTACCTCTGGTATTGGTCATTTATTAGTCACTTTTATAACAATATTATGAACCTAAATCAAAATGTAATTTGTTTCTTTTTATCTCATTTTTTTAAAACCTCTTTTTCCATATTTGCCTGTTTTATTTTAAATTTCTAGTCAATTATATAAAAAGCAAATTTTACAAAATAATTGCGGACACGTTCTCCCACCACTAGCCCCTATACTTCCACCACATGTAATTTTTTTAACTTCTTATATAACGGTTGGTTATGTATCTAGTGCGTGAATTATTATTATTTTATGACGCAGTATGACACGGTTAAGCGAACGAGTTTTAAAAGTCACACAAGTCATAAAATAATCACGCACGAGATATAGTTTATTTTTGCACGTACCTCTTATAAATACTTAGCTGATTTTTACCTGTATTTTAAAATTTTGATATTTCAATTTTCAGTAAGAACAGGTAGACTGCGTTCAAAACTCATGATTTACTACAGAAATGGTAGCAGGCGCAACTTTACAGCGCTAGTGTTAAAAGTGCTATTTCACGATGAAAAGCAGTTTTTTATAAAGTGGGTTATGTAAAAAAAATATTATTTCAGGCAAAATAATAGAAAACCGTCACATTATAATCATACTTAATATATTATAAAGAGAAAATATTTCTATTTTTGTTTGTAATGGATAAACTTAAAAACTACTGCACCGATTTTAAAAATTTTTTCACTAATAGAATGCTACATTATCACCGAGTAACATGGGCTATATTGTTAATCGAGTTAAATTAGGGATCTCTAAAAAATATATAAAAACTTTTGAACGGTAACTCCGATCATCATGAAATTTGGACACAACATTCTTCTCGGTAAACTAAAATGAACGTGCGTAATCATATTTTTGCACCCGGGTTAACCCGGAGCGGAACGCTAATATTATATAAACAACAATTCCGAAGCGATTTAAGCTATTTCTAAGTCGAAAAGTATGTTTGTTTTTTTATCTGTGCACCCTGGCTAAGAATGTGACGTCATACAGACGAATGGAGACCACTTCGTATGTGCATAGCTTCGCGAGACTCAACAGGGGAATTCAACCACATAACTATGGATCTATGAAACTATGTTATTTATGCATTCAGTCTCTACACACAGACATATTTTGTCTATCTACGACGTAATCTGGTAAATCAGTGCACCAATTAGAACATCGGATTAAAATTATATTTTTAAATAAATAAAATTGTCGACCAATTTTTTTTAGACTATATATTGACACAAAAAATAAAATTATAAATCAATATTACAAAAGATGACGTTTTGATCCGGATTTGGATCTTCTTCAGAAATAATCTAAAAAATATAAAAATTAATTAGTATATATCTACTTATTTTATAATAGAATGAAGTTAATTAATAATCGAAAATTAATGAAAAATAATAAATCTGGATCGGAACGTCATCTTTTGTAATATTGATTTATAATTTTATTTTTTGTGTCAATATACATATAGTCTGAAAAAAATTGGACCACAATTTTATTTATTTTGAAGAGTTCTATTCAGACGTTAATCAAAGATTTAAATTATATTTTGTTTAAGAAAAGTCTATTTTGATTATTTAAATTGTTGAAAAAAAAAATACGTGTGGCACTCGGGGACTGCCGCGGTAAAGCTATTGCATATTCTTTTTAGGTCTTTAAGTTTTTCTTCTCTATAAAACGAAAATAGCTAGGTATAAATAATAAGGTATAAATAGTGTAATTACACACCAAAACAATTATTCATTCAAAAAATTTGAACAAAAAGAACGATATTAAGAGTTTGATAATATAGAATTTCGCGCGATGTACATTTATATAGATATAATATCATATATACTTTCTCTGCACATAACCTAAATAATTTAGGTTATTTTTATAGCAGTATTATATGTAAATTAAAAAAAATTAAAAAAAAAATACTTCATTTGTGATAATAATAAAATGTATGTATCAGTACTCACTCATTTTCTTTCACTATTTTTTTATCACTTTCTTCATTAATAAATGCACTTTGTTTATTCATATTTAAAACACTTTATACACAAATAGTCACACGCACACAAACACCGTGCCGAAGTCTGCCGAACTGAAACGACGTTAGACGATGCACGGCTTTCAACGCCGCACCGCTGTGCCGGTCGGAGTGGGGGCTGTTAGGTTTTTTTCGTTACGGAATGGGTGTTAGGTTTTCTTTCGTTACGGAATTTCTTGATTCGGTCGCCGCGCTCAAAGCCCGCGATAGAAGCTATGCAATAGCTTAAAATACACATGTGTTACTGTGTTCGAAAAGTCTACACTACTGCTCTTTTGTGCGCACGAAGTCTCGTATTTGCTTTTTTTTCAATTTTACTACTCTTAAGACCGCTGCACACAAGGCTGGATTTTCCGCTAGGTTCCTTGCTAGATTTCACTACTAGTTTTCTAGCGCTGGTTTTCTTAATTGCTATTATGTGATCGCTTCACACAAGACGTCTTTACAAGCTTGCTCTGCAGGCAGATTCGGTGCGCGCGCAGTGATAGAACGACAACAAAAGTGCATGTATATTGTCTCTGAACAAAACACACACTATAGTGTTTGTTTGTGGGCGTTTGTTCAAGTCACTCACGTGACAAGATACTGCTTCCTGATTGGTTCTTGCTCATACATAGCAGTAGACCAATCAAGAAAAAAAGCCCCTATTCTAATTTTAAAACCTATCTTGTGAGCTAGCAGGCGATCCCGCAGTGACATCATTTCAGCCTACTGGTCAGCAGAAGTCCGAGCAGCGTTTCTAGCGTCGTGTGCAGCGGCCTTTATGTTCGATTTGGGCCACGAAAATTTACCCTTTCACCATCGACACACATGTTCAGCAATAATATTGCCTATCGTCTATAACTGAATGACTATATCATGAATTCGCATGTCTGAGGTGAAACCGCTGCAATAAATAAGCGTGTACAGGTAGCTGGTTGACAGCAACCGAATCACTAGTGAGCTAGTATAGCAACCGTATAAATAACGCACACAATACTACCAACATGCATACATCAAATATACAGAGTGTCGGGAAATAAGACCGAGAAGGTCATTCTTCGGGGCTTGCAAAATGAATCGTGGGATAATTGAAAATGATTTTATTTCACAGTTATTTAATTTATTATAATTGTGTAAAAATAATTAATTGAATTTTAAAACTTAATTCATTAAAATATATTCGTTTTTTTTCTCCGCATAAACCATTTCCGAATTATACGATCACCGGTTGGTTACGTTTATATCGAATATGCCGTATAATCGGGACTATACTTTAATAATAAACATCTTGTTTAAAGTTTATTTACTTTAGGAGAAACAGGACAAAAGGCAAATGAATAACAACTTTTTTTTGCTAAAAACTGATTAGGCCTTAGGAGCCCTTATTTGGTAAATTATTTAGATACCGACATTTCAACAACAATTATGTCTTCTTCATTTGAAAAATTTTAGGTCGTTAAAATGAAGGCAAATTTTTTTCCAGACTGCTAAAATCAATATTTTAACCTTTCCGGTTAGTAGCCACAAGACGTATGGATGGAGGTACCAATTTAATCATGTTTTATACAAGCATGTGTTAGATTTGAGTGCACTAGTGTGTACGTACGTAAGATCTGCATTCGGCTCATTGATTTTTAGGGTTCCGTACCCGAAGTGCGTCCAACGTGACCCTATTACTAAGCCTCCGCTGTCCGTCCGTTTGTCTGTCAGCGGGCAGTATCTGATGAACCTTAATAGGTAGAGAGTCGAAATTTTCACAGAGTGTGTATTTTTATTGCCGCTATAATAACAAATAATGAAAAACCAATATGGCGAATTTAAAAATGGCTGCCATGCAAATTAGAAAAAATATCTCTGAATAAGCTGATATTAAGCATGCGTGTTCAGTCCTCTTAAAATTACACGAGAATAAAAAATAAAACCAAGGTGGCGAATTTCAAAATGGCCGTCTTACAAATTAAAAAAAATCTTCGGTTAAGCTGATATTGCGCATGCGTGTTCAGTCCTATTAAAGTTACACGAGAATAAAAAATAAAATCAAGATGGCAAATTTCAAAATGGCCGCCATGTAAATAAAAAAAATTCCGATTAAGATGGTATTAGTCATGCGTGTAAAAAGTACATAGTGTTATATCTTGTACGATGATACGGAACCCATCATGTGTGAATCCGTCTCGCACTTGACCGATTTTTATTTTCGCAGTGCTGTACGATGAATAAACTAACTCCCTAACTCGTTAAGAATGTAGTTTATTCAAATGTTAATCGATTCATTTAAAAATTATCTGTAATTTTTAATAGCCATTATTTAATAACTGGTTGTTCTGGGAAATGAAAACGCTTAAAGTACAAAGATGAATTTATTCTGATAATTAAAATTGTCTGCTCCACAGGCTCATGTGCTTACTGCTCATTCTCGGCTCGTAATGCTCCATCTAACTCCAGAATAGATATTCAAGGTCAACCAAAACCGGAACGGCGTTTATATTTTAAAATTCGTTTGTACAAATGACCTACCACTGTCAGACAAATTTCCAACACTCTGTATATTAGCCTATTATAATATGTATAGTCATAATAATATTCTGAATAGTTGTGTGACAAACAACATCCAATAAAACACGTTGTATTGGTGAAAAACATTTCACGAAAGCCTGTTTTTCAACAAAACTTGTGTCTAGATTGACTTAAATACGTTCCTTGACCGCTGTGTCAACGTACTAGTTAAAAAAAAACGGAGTGATCCAGAAAGAAAAAATTGTAAAACGGAGAGAATTGATTATATAAGCGCTCGACGACTGAGTACAATATTCAGTTAAGGTTTTTTATTATTTTGCATTACAGAGTAACATTAAAAGTGATATTTGAAAAATCAGCTACTTTATAGGAGGCGCGTGCAAAAAATGTAATGCTTCTATGACTCATGTGACTGTTAACACTCACTAATTGCTCGTTATTAACACAATGTCACAACTCGTCACAAAATAATGCGTTATAGCCAATAGCCGGATGACAACACATATTTAACAAACCTGAAATTTGTATATATTATTTATAGTAATATTATGTCTATATTTATGATGGCAGACATTTCCTCCGGTTGTAACATCCCGACAGATACAATAAAATGTCCGTTGTATGAGCGCGATGATACTATTATGCAAACATATGAGTGTGAGAGTATCCGATGTTTTTTTTGGCAGCTTCATATTTATTTACACACACACGCAGAGTTTAAGAGAGAAAAAGTCAATGGAAACAAATAAACAATCTAAATTTCATGAAGCCATCGAATGCTCTCACTCGTATTCATATGTTTGCAACAATAAAGCGAACCTTTTATTGTGTCTGCCGGAATGTTACAGCCGGAGGTAATGCCTGCCATCATAAATATAGGTTTATAATATTACTATACCTAAATAATATATAAAAATTTCAGGTTTGTTAAAATATGTGTTGTCTCCGGCTACTGGCTCTTAAGCCATTGCAAACTTTAAATAATCTATTTCAAAAGAAATATATTTTTTATATTCTAGATGTAAAGCGGTGTCTGACTGTATTAGTATTTAAAGTGCATTGTTGAATGAGTATCACTGTACATAGCATGCATACAATAATGTTTGGTATGTTGTTTTAAACGCAGGCATACCAACTAATTGTGTGTTTAATACAATAAAGTGAACTGCTTTTAGGGGATTTTAATATTCTGCAAAGTAAACTCTTACCCCTTTCTCTGTTCTATCTCTCTCTTTCTATACGTTCACAGCCTCCTTGTACGTTTGCATCATTAGCTCTAGGTAGATATATAGTTGAATCTCTTTTATCCGCGCCTTTTAATAACCGATTTTGGAATCTACGTCAATTCATCGCGCGACAATACGTCGCACGACAACTCATAACCGACAATTCATCGCTACGACAGTTTATCGCGAGACAATTTATTGCAACGGCATTTTCTCGCAACAGGAATTTATCGCAAAATCACTATTATTGATGTCTATTGATAACTATTTTAATAACAGTTATCGATCCCTTTATTTAACGCTAAAGAATTTAAGGCTATGATTTGAACTAGTTAAATTTTAAATATTATGGGTAGCTTATCAGAAACAAAACACAGGCAATCTCTATCTATACGAATATATAAAGCTAAAGAGTTTGTTTATAATATATTTTACATACAATATGGTGTGGTTGTCCGGTGTCTGTTTATATAGTAACGGATTACAAAATCCATATACTGTGAGAGTTGTTTTTTTAATGAATTATACAGACGTTAGCTCAGTTAATTCAAATAAATAACTTAGTCTGTAATTGAACAGTTTTAAAGATTCCTCAAGCGAATTTTCAGTTTTCAGCACTTTTTTCTGTTTATATTTTTTTGTACCTATCTTCCATCTATACTGAAGAGTTTGTTTATTTGGTTGAACGCGCTAATCTCAGGAACTACTAGTTCGAATTAATTTTTTTTGTTGGATAGGAAGGCTATAGGCTAATATCACGCTACGACTAATAGGAGCGGAGCATCAAATGTAACTCAAAATTTGTCCGTCCGACAAAAACTTTTGAACGGTAACTCCGATCATAATGAAATTTGGACACAGCATTCATCTCGGTAAACTAAGATGAATGTGCGTACTCATGTACTTCTCCCCATTAGTTCTTTTGCACCCGGGTGAAACCGGGCGGGGCCGCTAGTGATATATAAAATATATTGAAAAAACATAATAAAAAAATGTACTACCAAAAACAGAGCTAATGAATACGTAAAGTAAAAAAATATATTGAAAAAATATTTCACGATTAATTATCTCGTAGAGACGAATAATTGTCGGCTTTGGGTTGTCGTCCGATTTTGATCTGAGTTGATTTTTCTATACAGAAAAACACCGTTATTAAGTGAAAGTTATCATTTTTTTCTGTTATTTTTATATTCCGGAACGGTACGCTTTTAGTCAATTTATTTTTTTATTATTATGATCCACGAGATAAGAAAAATATTTCACATAATCGAGGTTCCACTGTATATAAATATATACAGTACATTTTTGTTTTTAAGAATTTATTTTCGAAGGATTAAAATAAATAAATGCGATTTTAAAAACAAGTAAATGCATGAAATGAGTTCTTTTATAAATGCGTTCCCTAAACATAGCTTAAGATGCTAGATATTTTAATTCTTAAATTTAATGAAAATTTTCTTGTTAAATTAAAAAAGAATTGTTTATTTAAAGCAGTGAGTCTCAACTTTTTTTGTCGCAGAACACTTTTAACGATTTCAAATTTTGGCGGTACATAGATAAATTTAAAAGTTGTTTACTTACCTATTATATAATACACTGTGTAAAATAATTTATGACAATAATTTTAAATGTAAAATAAAACAAAAACAACAGTACGTTTATTAAGGGATTAATTAGAAGTTAATAATAAGAATACTTTTAATGAGAAATTTGAGTTTGATGTTTTTTGATAACTTCATTTATATTTGGTCGTAAGAATGACAATGCTACTCTCATATCGTCTTCTCATTTAACAGTCTCGATCTTATTTTCATTTTTATGTTGGTTAATACCTACTAAAAATATGAATTCACACAAATAATATGTAGAAAGTTGTAATAATATTTTTAAAACTTTTTTTGGCTATCGTGCGATAATAGCATCTAATGTTAATCCAAAATAAATTAATTGATTTTTCCGAATATTTCAAAATTAAATATCGATTATTAGAACGCAAAATTAGTTCTTCCTCTTCATTCAAAGTTAATTCAAATAAAATAATTTTTACTATATATACATTTCTAAAATTTGGCGGCAAACTTTAAGAATTTCGCGCCACACAAAAGAGCCGCGGCACAATGGTTGAGAATCACTGATCTAAAGGTTTTAGCGCAATTCAGAAAAGCGAATCAAATATCAACAAATTAAGACTGAAACAGATAGAAGATTTAAACAGAGACGGGAAAGCAATACGACCCTTTTAAATTAATTATTTTATTGGAGTGAAAATTCACATATCAAATGGTTATTGTCAGAGGCGTGTTGTACACTGCCTTTTGTATACTACTTTATTGATAAAATGAAACGAGTTGAAATAAATGATTTGTATAAATTGCTTAATTGAAATTGTAAAAATAAACCCGGCCACGTAAAAGAACAAAACAAGCTTCCAAAATGAAAATTATTCCGATGAATTTTATAATAAAGCAGTAATAGCCCAAGAGCTGATGACACGATTTAGGGTATGTGCTTTAGGCAGGTTGAAATAATGAAAAAACTGTAATTTATCAATGGGTGAATCTGGAATGGTGAGTCTGCCTGAGCATTTGCGGTTATTTCGCGCCTGCGCAGCATATGACATCTGCAAAAAAATATCCCCAAAAAACATGCTTTAGGCAACTTGAAACTTTTATAATCTTTGAGTTCAGCATTTATATAATCCAGAAATTAAAATGTTAGAACATTTTGTCGGTTATAAAGTAGGGGCAGAACCCCCCGAAGATATTTTATTAATATACGCAATGAGCACGATACAGGTCAAACGGATGAACGGATTGAAACCAAATTTTGGGAGGATGTTCGGTATGCAGGTATGAAAAGCTCTATTGTTTTTGGGGAAAATCGGCGCATGCACAAAAGAGATATATGCTATAACGTTGTTTTTTATATAATAATGATATACTTTTCATAGCAGTTTATTATTCTATTTATTTTTTCAAGAAAGTTTTGTGAACTATTTTTTTCTGGCAGATTTTCAAAACAAAACAGCAGTTGGTTCTTGTCTTATTTTAAAAATATTTCCGAAATTATTAAGTTTAGAATTTTTTTTTTACAAAACTTTCTTGAAAAAATAAATAGAATAATAAACTGTTATGAAAAGTATATCATTATTATATAAAAAAACAACGTTATAGCATATATCTCTTTTGCACATGCGCCGATTTTCCCCAAAAACAATAGAGCTTTTCATACCTGCATACCGAACATCCTCCCAAAATTTGGTTTCAATCAGTTCATCCGTTTGACCTGTATCGTGCTCATTGCGTATATTAATAAAATATCTTCGGGGGGTTCTGCCCCTACTTTATAACCGACAAAATGTTCTAACATTTTAATTTCTGGATTATATAAATGCTGAACTCAAAGATCATAAAAGTTTCAAGTTGCCTAAAACATGTTTTTTGGGGATATTTTTTTGCAGATGTCATATGCTGCGCAGGCGCGAAATAACCGCAAATGCTCAGGCAGACTCACCATTCCAGATTCACCCATTGATAAATTACTGTTTTTTCATTATTTCAACCTGCCTAAAATACATACCCTAAATTGTGTCATCAGCTCTCCGGCTATAAGGTCATACTAAAATTATCATCTTCATACTCGCGGTTGCAGTTCATATAAGGAGCTCGTTTTCTTCTTTACGCAGTTGACTTTTAGAGTTTTATATTTAAATCAATACAACCGAGCTGTGTAGCGTAGTGGTGAGACACTAGACTAGCATTGGGGAGGTACTAGGTTCGAATCCCGGCGGGGACAGATGTGGCTGGGACTTTTTCCTACTGCCTCTCGCCGAGAAACGGTAATTTCTGTACCAGCATTGTTGAGGTTTTCTATGGTTTTCCTCAATAATTCCAGATAAATATCGAGATGGGTCCTTATTCAAGGCCATGGCCGATTACCTGTCAAACTCCTAGCTCAAAAGTTGCATACCTTATCCTAATTTCTTAAAAATTCCTTCATTTGCCCTTTGTTATTAATTAAATTGAAGTTAAAACATTTAGAAAAATAACGGGAATGGTGGTAGATGGAAAATAGTAATGGTGCGAATGGCGTCTGTTATAATTTAAAGTCGAGAAACGGACGTTAAACGCATTATTATTATATTTATGTTAAATTTTTTAATTATATAATTTAGTTATTATACAAAGTATAGGTATATATTATAACATTTTACATTGTCAATTTGGCGTCAAGGTTGACAAGCATATACGATGCTCTAAGCTTTTACATTACATTTATGCTCAATTTTGTAATTTTGGAAACGTTTCAATATAAAAATAGGTTTTGGAGCGAAATATAACTGTTTACTGTGAGTTTTGTTGTTGTTGTTCTCAATAAAATCATATTATAGAATAATTAATATTAATATTTTTGAATCTCGCGCGCTTTTTACGGTGTTTTCCACATCCAAAATGGCTTCTAAAAGGGACAGAAGGCGTTACTGTGTCCGCAATCTATTAAATATATATATCTATACTCGTAACTAGCGCCGCCCCGGATCTACGGGGGGGCAAACCGGGGCACCCGCCCCGGGCGGCAGTTTTAGGGGGGGGGGGGCAAAATCATGATAGGATATGGTTGAAAACCATACTCAATCTGTCCTTTTTCCGATTTACTCAATCTGCTTGTTTTCTGACGGTTTCCCGTTCACGAAAAATGCCAACAAATTATATATTTGTGGGGTTCTTAAGTAATTTATCTCAAACGCTGGAGAGAGGGGGCGCCATTATCAAGTTTCTGCCCCGGTACGAAAAAATCCTAGATCCGGGGCTGATTACTACCGCGCCAGCCAGCTCAAGTCCCAGTAATCATTCTAGCGACAAAGCCATCCTCGTGTGCAGCGGCCTCAATGTCTCATTTGTCCGCCTCTGGTAACGACAATGAGAACAAAACAGTTGTTACAAATTGTAGACGCATTAGTTTAAGAAGGTCGTTTAAATAATTGTATCTTCTAATGTTATTGTTCGTTGTGGTTTCTGATTTTCGAGCCACGTTTACGCTGTTTATTGTAGGTTTCCAAACAAAAGAATCTGTGACTCATTTTTAAGCTAATGCATCTGCCCCCATTAATTTAATGCGGCCATCTGTAAGTCTATGACTTCGCTGTGCGTCGGTAGCTATGTTTCACGTTTAGTTCAAGATGATTCCTATAGATGCGTTTCGATGTCGCCATCTGGTTTGTCACAAGGACGTAGATAATTTTTTTACGAGGGGGGAATCTGGGGTAAAGCAAAAAAAATCAATAATTCTTTTAAGTTTCATTAATATCACACATGAATACTTACGAATGAAAGTGTCAAGCAAAATATTAATCCATAAACTAATTTTAGAAATTCCTTTTCAAAAAGTATTTCTTAATTTTATTTTTTAGCCAGGTATTCGTATATTATTTTTAGTTTTATTTCTTTATTATTATTGTAGCAAGTATTGTTACATTAACTCTTTCTCTCTCTTGTAATATTGTCAAAATTATTTTTCCTTAGCTACGCAGGAAAAATGAATATTGTTGTCAATTTCGAAAAAATTAATTAATCAGATCTTGAGAAAACATTTCATCACTAATTTTTTTAATTCCAGTCTAAACGTTTTATTTATTCTAAAGTAATAACTTTATTAAGGGCTTACATTATGATCATGGAGGGGGTAATTAGCCCCTTTACATACCTACACCTTTGATCTGTCAATGTCTTTAAATTGCGAAAGCATGGTAAACAGACTATAGAAGTTACTGAACGTTCCTTCCGTCCGAAAAAAGGGTCTGAGTTACTCTCAAGTCGCGCCTAAAGAAGTTTAATTTCAAAAACCGCTTTTAAGATGCAAATAAAATTAAGCCCGTCCTGATAAAACGCTTCAGTTGCAACCGCACCGACCACTATATAACAATGTAAGCATCCCGTTTTCCATATTCTCATAATTATTCACATAACGGTTCTTCCGCATTGTCCAGTTAATGGACATGTTAAAAGCATATCAATATACAGACTGTTTCGTTTCAACCGTGGAAAGTTAATGGCGAACAATGTTTAGTTAAATCGAGAACAAATTTCATTTCGCTTCAGTTGTATCTTAAACGGCGAGCTTTGAAAGGTCCCAGCTAGAGAATACAATCCCGGGATCCCGAATCTCGGGATCCCGGCCGTTTTCTGGTCCCGAAAATCCCGGGATCGTACTTGGCTAATCTCGGGATTTTCGGGATTGCCAAAAACAGATCTAGTTTGCATTCCGTAATCCGTTGCACCTTGACAATTACCTTGCCTAGATTATATTAATATTATTTATTATACGCATAACGACAAAAAACAATCCTTAAATACGCGGTACGATATGTAAGAATATGAAATCTCCAGATCCTGAAGTACAAGTACAAAATGAATCAGGGTTGGCAAATAGTATTAGACGTGAAATAAGCCTGTTCGAAAATGGAGGAGTTCGTGGATATCACTTAGAAACGGCATATAAGTATCTATTGTCTATTTCTCCAACGAGCGCAGAACCTGATTGAGCGTTTTCAGCTTATGTTGGCAATAAACTACGAAGCAGGCTTGGAAGTCAAACATTGGATGCTTTGATATTTCTGCGATTGTATTTTCTAAATTCTAAATAGTTTTTTTGTGTTGTCTTTTTGATTTCTTGCAAAAGTAAATTTTTTTTTTGCTTTGTCTATTTTCTTTTCTTACTATATTGTGATTTGTGTTGTGCAACGATTTTAAAAACATTTTTTAAGAAATTACTCAAGCTTTTTTCATTTGAGCCCAATTAGAAACCACATAGTCTAATCCCGGGATAGCCCCGGGATCCCGGGATTACGCATCAAAAATCCCGTAATCCCGGGATTGAAAAACATTCTCGGGATTGTATTCTCTAGTCACAGCCAAAATGCATCGTCCTTTTCAACATCTGTATTACATTAATACCGCTGATTTATTATTCGAAAGGTACAATATGGCGACAGCATTTTCTAAAAAAGTTATGTGCAAAAAATCATATTATGTAACCATGCAACCGAATAGCCAAAATTATATTTATCGCTAGCCGTTACCCGCATGACCGCACGCGTTAACAGAAATTTTATTTTGCCTATTATAATATGACAAAATGTCAATATTTTTGAAGTTGAAATGGTTCTGTTGCGTGCCCTGATGGGACGCCTATAGAATTCGGTAGAAACTACTAGAACTAACAACAATGGAAACAGGTCAGAACACCCGACCTTGGAGACACACATGTAAAGGAAACGAACTTGGTGTGTAAAGCAGGTAGCCAAGTTAGACCCCATTTCTTAGAATCGCTTGGAGGGAACAATAGAAGAAATCTCGATTCGTCCCGAACATTCTAGAAGCATGGACCGAAAACTATATAAGGAAGCAGAGTAAGCAAGTCAGTCAGTCAGTATTCGAGCTGTTCGTGATACAGTGCTCTGGCATTACGACATAATTATTACGACATAAATTATACTGTGGAAATAAATTATAACTCTAGTGAGTGGTTTTAAATAAATGACTTATAGTTAATAGACAAGTGTGCTGATAAACTTTGTGTTGTGTTCCTGTGTGTTGTAAATATTTCTTTGTACATAATTTAGAACTATTCGTTTTGTTTCTGTTAACGTTATTATTTCTGTTAAGCTAAAGAAGTTCGCTTTTGTTTGTGTGTTTTACTGTTTTTTAAACATTTATTATTGTTAATAAATAATTTCCGCCACGGACTACAGCAGTTTTGTTACAGTATAATAATATTCCAAAACCAATAAGATATTCCACCGATTATGATAAAAAGTTGAAACAATACATAATTAATATAGTTCCATACTCTATAAACGACTTGTTATCGGATTAATTATTTTAACATTTTTTAACTGTGTATACTGAAGTTTTGTATCCATTTTATATAATGGCGCAACAAATAAACATTTTCTATTGTTATTATTAATATGAGAAGGGAAAATTCCGTAAATAATTTTGCATCCACAAGCACCCGTCATAAAAACCATGAAATGAGCGATTACAGTGAGTTTAGGTCGTTCGCACGGAGTACACGGAGCGACCCGATAAGCACGGCTTTTTTGCATGCGATAGACTAGTGACTCATTATTTTTATTATTATTATTATTATTATCCAACCCTAGCACTGGCAAATGCCATGTAGGGTTAGAACATTCCAAATCGATCTTTTGTATAGGATGTATTTTTTTCTTTAAGTGAAATAAATTATTATTATTATTATTAAACGATATTGCTACCCGCTCGGTTATTCCCAAGCCCTATACCACTTGTTCATTTAATGTGCAATTTACAAAGTTTGAAAAAAAGTTGAATTACGGCATAGTAGTTCGTTAAGTTAGTGCGGCAACATCATTGAATCATCAAACGATAAATTGGCGCACAAAGAAAAAGAGCTCCTACATAAGTCATATGCAAGGCACGTAGCACCTGTAGACGTATAGGCAAGTAGGTCGGTTGATATGGAGACAGCCTGAGCTCGTTTTGGCGCATTTCAATGGAAACTGAATTACCAACAACAGCTAGGAAATCAACCATATTATTATAGTATAGCAACTCTTTCGTTCTACCGGATATTGGACATTATACGTGTATTATTTCTGGCAGTTCAGTTTGTTGTTGAGAGGGTAGATACCGGCGACAAAAAGCCTAGCCAATGTCCTGTTCACGATCTACTAAGAATAAACTGGTAATGTAGGCTACAGGAGCTTAATGACAGAAAACTAATAGCTTTGAGCAAATTTTACCAGATTTGCTTCTGAACTAGTAGCGTTGAGCGAATTCTATCGCTACTTGGCGCTAAAACAGTTTATTGTGTTTGCTTCTGAACTAATAGCTTTGAGTAAATGTTATGAGATGTTGCTACATGTTAATAAAACAGTTTATTTTCACAAAACACCGTAATTTTATACAACATCTTTAATAAAAACTATCCTGTGATGTCAGTTAAACCAAGGACGACACATTTACAAAATTGTATTAAAATCGGTTCAGTGGTTTAGGAGATTAGCGCGAATGAACATCGTGACAAGAGATTTTTATATATATAAAGGTTATTATATAAGTTTAATGTTATCGAAGTGTCGCATAGACATATCGAATGAAAAAGTAACCAATTAGCTTTCCACTTTACGTGTAAAATGAAAAGTTTCCAAGAGAAAAAAAGCATGAAAAATCTATAATTTATTCAGAATGGCGCACATAAAGCCTTATAATATTCAAAGTGGTGTTTAATGGTGACTGCACAGAGCCCACTTGTACACAGGTTGGTGGCGGATATGAATTTTATGGAGAGATTTAAATGCAGGAGCGATTTATGTTAGGTACTTATACTATGCGATCGTACTGCAGTATATACTGGCGTTGAAATTTTATACAGGCTGTCGACTTTCGTAAAATCAGCGACTACAACACTGTTAAGAAAGAAAATGTTGACTTAGGGACAATTCGAGGCAACCCTGTTCAGTCCGATTCAGTTGCGTCGGACGCTGTTTGGTTCAACCCAGTAGATTGCTATGAAAATAATAATAATAATGCGTCCGTTTCTTGACTTTATGTCATAACAGACGTCATTCGCACTATTACTATTTTCCATCTATCATACTTCTTGTTATTTTCTACATTTTTTAAAATATCAATGGGCGAATGAAGGAATTTTAGAACATTAGGTTAAGGTAGGTAAATTTTGAGTATAGGACTTTGATAGATAATCGGCTATAGCCTTGAATAAGGAATCATCTCGATATTTATCTGGAATTATTGAGGGAAACCATAGAAAACCTCAACAAGATGTTCGGTACAGGAATTACTGGTTCTCGGCGAGAGGCAGCAGGAAAAAAAAGTCTCAGCCACATCTGCCCCCGCCGGGATTCGAACTCGGTACCTCCTGAGTGCGAGTCTAGTGCTCTCACTATTACGCCACCCCGCTCGGGCTATGAAAATAAAACAAACGTCAGAATTTGTTTTTTAAATGAATGCATCGCGTCCAGTTCCGTCAAGACTGTTTGTGATTCATTTCTGGTAGAAGATATATATTAGATATCGTGTCCATCGATAATAATTAATAAGAAAAATCGCAGGTTTGTGGACAAAAGTTATATTTATAATGTACATTTATAAATATAACTTTTGTCCACAAACCTGCAATTTTTCTTATTAATTTCTGGTAGAAGTTTTTGTATAGGTTATGTTGTAGCTGAAAACTCATTAGGAATAAAAATGATATTTGTAATTACAAACATCACAAGTCCGTACATGTTATTATCAATTTACTTGAATTAATAGATATTCAAGAAAACAAACGATTGTCATGTATTTAATTTGTAAAAAGAACCATGATGGAAATATTACATGGTGTGCATATTAGGAAACTTTAAAGTGCAAATAACTGAACTCGAAAATAAAACAAAACTTCAAGAGTGGTTCCATATCACCTCTGTCGAACCCATTGTGTTCGGACTGCATTTCTTTCAAATTGAAAGTTGACATTTAAATGAAAATTAAATATAAAAATCCTCAATTATTCTAGGAATGTTGATGAGTTCACACATCTTAATATTATTTTACAGCATTGTGTAAGAGGTAAACTATTTTTAGAGAGAGAAACGTGCCTTATAAGCACACTATGTAATATTGCCACCGTGAAAAAGAACTACATTTTATCATAACATAACCTTCAAAAATAATATCTGTATGAACAACGAATTTTATTTATTTTGGAATAAGTAATATTTTTATATTATGGAATGACGCGCGACAGATTACCGTAACTTCTACCATATTCCCGTAACGTCCACCATTACTTATGTTTAAGACCGCTGCACATAACGCTAATTTTACTGCTAGAAACACTGTTGAGACTTGTGCCTGCTGACGTACTGGCTACCAGGATGGAAATGACGTCATTGCGGGCTCGCGCGCGAGGTCACAATGTGCTTGAAAATTAGAACCGGAGCTATTTTTCGTGCTAGTTGGCCTGCCTGTTTTGAGCAAGAACCAATCAGGAAACAGTATCTTGTCACGCGTGAGCGACATGGATAAACGTTCACAAACAAACATGGCGGCGCCATTAGTGTGTGTTCTGATCAAAGACAATAAACGTCCACTTTTGTTATAACATACGAACTATCACTGCGCGCGCACCAAACCCATCTACAAAGCAAACTTTACACACACGCATCGATTGAAGCGAACGCATAAAATCCATCACGAAAATCAGTGACACAGCGTCTAGCGGCAAAAGTGTAGTCTCGTGTGCAGTGACCTTAATTCTAAAACTTTAACCGTGCGTAAGAGTCTGATGTTATTTAATGCTTGGAATTATTTAAAGAAACTGTGAGAAAACTTTGATAAGAATTATCGTTTCTCTGTGTGAGGCAGTTCCGGATTAACCTATAAGCAAATTAAGCAATTGCTTAGGGCATCACGTCTCAGGGGGCACCAAGAAGCACCACTCAGAAATGAAAAGTACTTCACTAAACCGTGTCAACAATTTTTTTTTTCTTTTTGTCATGTTCTCAAAAATTTTATTTACTGATATAAAACTATCTTTAGAAGTACAAAAGTTAAAAATAAATAGTAATTTATTTTTGAAAATGAAAACGAAAAAAACATTTTTTCAATTAGTTCAATTTTTCTAATTTTAAAGTTTTGAAACTTTTTTTTTTATTAATTGTATAAAAAAGCCTAAGGTCCGATTTTATAGACAGCCAAATTTTCAATGGGAGCATTGATTGTAAAATTCAATTTTTTTCTTAAAAATCTATGCTTTTTAACTTTTTTCCATTAATTTGAATTTTTTTATAAACTGAACATATTAGAGATGGGGCCCATAAGCAAAAAATCCGGCACTAGTGTGAGGCAATAGGAAAACATCTGTATTAGCTACCTCACGACGGGATTCGAATCTAGTACATCCGGAATGTGAATCTACAGCTCTCATCAATATGTCACTCACTCGGTATAAACATTATAATATATCAACAGTGACAAATAACTGGGACCGTGCTATTAAAAATACATTACATTTTGTTAGCTTCTAATGATATTTATTTATTCATTGCCAGACTAAAATTAATGCCTTTTTCGCCTATTAAAGTAAATATTTTAAAAATTAGAACAGTACATTTTTCATCATATCGACCACATGAAACAAACAATTGTAAAATTAAGTATGTGTATTTTTATTTGCGCCAGGTACATGAAATGTACGTGTCTAAAAACATGTGATCTTTAGGGTTGCAAGCCTTTTTACAACACAATTTATAGTACAGAAACCTACTTTCTTTATCTAAAAATATAATTTATTATATTTTACTATTACAACTCACAAGTAGAGAATAGTTCTAGTTTATGTCAAAAATCACTTTTCAAAAATTTTACAATATCTTTCCGTTTTGAGGTCCCCCGAATCCAAAAACACATATTTTTGAAAAAACTCTTGCGTCTGTTAGTCTGTAAACACGATACAGGTCAAACGGGAAACTCTCAAATTTCAAAGAAACGCATAATGTTTTTTATGTATGTTTACCGATTTTTAGTGTTAGATTAACACTAAAAAGAGAAAAATAAAATATTTTTAACAAAAAAATTGAACCGACTTCACACTAAAAAGTAAAAAATAATTGCGTATTGAAATGTTTTGGAGTCGGTGTCAGCCAAAATGAAATCTATTCCGAGAACTACACCGACTCCAAAACATTTCAATACGCAATTATTTTTTACTTTTTAGTGTGAAGTCGGTTCAATTTTTTTGTTAAAAATATTTTATTGAGATACATTTTGCAACATTTTTCATTGATGCTCCGCTCCTATTGGTTGTAGCGTGATATTATATAGCCTATAGCCTTCCTCAATAAATAGGTTATCCAACAAAAAAAATTTTTTTCAATTTGAACCAGTAGTTCCTGATATTAGCGCGTTCAACCAAACAAACAAACAAACAAACTCTTCAGCTTTATATATTAGTATAGATATATGTGAACAAAAATCTTCATTACAACAAAAAAATGAATCAATCGCTGAAAGAAAACGACTGTGTTTTAAATACATATATAGCAAATTAAAGTTACTCGTATTTTAAAAAAAGTTGTTTCTGTCTAAGTCCAGTCAATTCGTGAAAGCTGCAGGTGTACCACTAGATATTCCATGAAATGAACGATTTTCCCCTCAAGTAATAAATGCAGTCACGCGACCAACGGCGATACCAACATAACGTAACACGCGTAACGCAAACGTGTAAGCAAGAGAACACGCACGGCACACCTGAAGGCCGTTTTATCAAACCCGGTGCGGTTCACCGGCTCACCGCCACCGGGGTCGCTGCATGCCACCACACGGAGTTTCTCACCGGTCAAGGTTAACCGTCGGAGTCGGTGGAGGTGATGTCGATTGCATATCCTAGTACGTAGGTACAGTTCGCGCTGCCATTAATGGCGGGGGAAAAAAACAGTTTGCTCCTGTGGCACCTCATAATACGGGTTAAGAATGAGGGGGTAATTAAATTATTAATCATCAATTCATTAATTAATCAATTTAATTATTAACTTTTTTCAAACAGAGTTGACAGCAAACTACAGTATACACTGTGACACTAGTCACTACTGTCATAAGCCGCGTGTCGTGATCTTGATTGTCTATATTCAACTTAACGCCGGCAAATGTGTTGACTAAATGAAATAGATTCAGTGAACACTGCTTGCATATAACACCAATATAATAATAATAATAATAATAATAATAATAATAATAATAATAATAATAATAATAATAATAATAATAATAATAATAATAATAATAATAATAATAATAATAATAATAATAATAATAATAATAATAATAATAATAATAATAATAATAATAATAATAATAATAATAATAATAATAATAATAATAATAATAATAATAATAATAATAATAATAATAATAATCGTAATAATAATAATAATAATAATAGTAACAATAATAATAATAATAATAATAATAAATTTATTTCAATATTATAGTACAGTTGCTTATTTGTATTAATGTGCTGACGATAAATGCAGCTCAATGCCGACCTAAATAACACGCTATAATTTGTGGGTCAGGAGTTGCACGGTAATACTGGGAGTATCTGATGATGACGTTTCATGTGCTGCCTCGGAGCGCAGAACAGCGGCTGAACTCAAGAAAATCTGCCCCACAGAACACGAGTTTTGTGGTCTGGCAGTGACTGTAAAAATTTAGCGTTGATTGTGTAACTATTACATTATTTTCTAGGATTAAATATTGGAATAAATATGGAAAATATGATTCATAAATTATAAAGTACCTAAGATTTTTGTTGTTCTGCATCTCTGCGGCGCTCATAAAGAAACCGCCACTGGTTTATTAGCTAACACACCCACAAATTTTGTGAATACAATTTATTTACTGCAAGGTGTATTTAGTTTGGTGCTGATATTGGATTGTAAATAATGTTACAGTTAAGAAAAAAATATTATTGTAAGGAATGTATTAAGGGGTTAAATTTTTGTCCGAAAACAAACGTAAGTTTACGTAATAAAGTCACATTGCCTGTATTAGCAATATCAGGGGTAACAAACCTATGGCACGAATGCCACAGGTGGCACGCCAGATTATTATGGGCACGGCATTGATTGAAGTGCAAAATCGAAATAATTAAAAATATGCAAGATGTCGAAAACAACTGACTATCACCAAATGACAAATACGAAAAAGATTTATAGGAGTCAGTGTATTATCGAAATTATTTTTTTCATATATGTTTGATTCATTTTTTTGATGGTTACCTACATTAAAAAATTTTGAAAAAAATTGGCACTCAGATGTAGAAAGGTTTGCTACCTCTGCACAATATTATCGTCACAGTTTGGCACTGCGACCCGAGTAATGAATAAACTCGAAACTGCTGGACCGCTTTTAAAAGTTCTTTCACTAATAGAATGCTACGTTATCACTGAGAAACATAGGTTATATTGTTAATCGAATTAAATTAGGGATCCCTGCGAAAACTCCAATAATGTTATTATTTTTTGAATATTTCGATATTAATAACTTTGAACGAATTTTATAAAAAAAAACTAATTAGAAACTAAATATTAATTATTTTTTATTACAGAGTAGCTATTGTTTGCTACAATTGTTAAGAACACCCATTGTTACAACGCTATCAACATTAGAAAAATTCGGGGTTCGTATCCCGACGGTGACATTGTTTGAAGAATTAAATTTTTCTAATGTTGATAGCGTTGTAAGAATGGGTGTTCTTAACAATTGTAGCAAACAATAGCTACTCTGTAATGTATTATAGTAATTACGAACTATACCTACTGTAAAAGAACTCATCAATTATTTTTTATATTTTTTAGATCAATTTTGAAGAAAGCCCAAATCCGGATCGAATGTATTAATTATGTATATTTTTTGTTAATATATTGTCTGAAAAATTGGTCGATAATTTTATTTATTGAAGAGTTCTAATCAGACATTAATCGAAGATTCCAATAATGTAACCCAAGGGGTAAAAAATATATAAAAAACTTTTGAACGGTAACTCTGATCATTATGAAATTTGGACACAACATTCATCTCCGTAAACTGAGATGAACGTACGTGCCCTCCCCCCTTCGTTCTTTTTTCACCCGGGTAAAACCGGGACGGACCGCTAGTAATCTATATTTATGAAAGATATTTCTAAAAGGCGAAATGTAAATTTAAAACGTCTGTTGAATATTTTAAAGCACGAACAGATTTTGTTTGTTAAATTACGCAAATTCCATCTCAAAAGTCAATTACCATCAACACTAAATGCCAACTCATGTAACGCTCACTAATAAAAAAAAAATGCTTAACAGTGGATTTGTGTACTGGATATCAGTCATTGCTGTCAACCAGTGGCGTATAAAACATGCAAAAAATGAGTGCGCGCAACCTTTACGCGCAGTCGAAGTAAAACTTCTAACTTCGTGACGTTGATTTATTCTCAATTAACGCCTAAAGAAGGTTTAATTCAAAAGTGTTGAAAAGTTTCTTCCAGAATAAACAAGTCTTTTTGAATTCAAAGTAAATATTGTTCTAATTTTAGAACTAAAACCTGACCAGATAGAAAGAAAATCGCATGAAAATGGGTTCAGCGGTTCTTAAATTATAAGTGGACAAACAGACATATAGTTTTATAAGGGCGACTGTGATCATTTAATTGATACGTTTACCAGTTCTCAGATCAGAGCTTGGGAAACTGGAAGTTTGTAATTTAGATCAATCAAGATAACGCCGGATAAATAACGGCTCTCAACGGTCTCGACAGTTAAGCTCAATTTACTTCAAAGCAAAGACCGAACATCCTACTCTATCGATATCTTATGTATTATATTTTCGCACGAGTCTTTTTCGAAAAGTTAATAAAAAAAATTTATGAATTGTCCAATTTACACTCCACTCTACAGAAGTGAAACTTAAAGCCGCTGCACACGAAGCTGGATTCGCACCTAGATTCCTTGCTAGATTTGACTACTAGTTTTCCAGCGTTAGTTTTCTTGATTGCTTTCATACGAGACGTCTTTTCAAGCTTGTTTGGTGGGTAGATCTGGTGCGCGCGCAGTGACAGTTAAAAATATATAAACAAAGAGCGAAACGTGTCTGTTGTCTGACTCTGAGCAGAATGACGCCATGTTGGTTTGTGGGCGTGAAACGTGTAAGCGGGAATTTAATGAAACCGGTCATTTAAATTTCGATGAATTCTTATTTACGCGTTTCAATAACCCTTCGGTTTGATTGGTCAATCCGTCTAAAATTTGTTTGCTTTTTTTTCAAAATTATTAAAATAATCAGATGCGCTACTGACACTTGTGTACCCTCAGTTCAGTTGTTTGTCTGCATTAATATGAGTCGCTATTGTTTACAAACATACAAACACACATACACACACGCATACATTCATCGGGCGTTAACAGTAATCTACACACAAATAAGTCTATTGAAATCAGATTTCAATAGACTGATGATATACCTAAAACCATTGTATTTATGTAGGTACCAGGTATGTCTATAGGCTGGCAACACTTATGGCTGTCCTTAAAGTGATACCAAACTTCGTGTACCTAGTACCTATATAACTATTTTCACTGAAACCTTTTTTTGACCATTTGTTTTAAGTTTTCTGGTGTACCAGTTCATATTTTCAACTTAATGTTATTTTTAATAATACACTAAAAATATATTCAACATTTTTTAACGTCAAATTTAATACTTATAAAATTTATTGTTACACATTTTAAAAAGTTCTAATAATAATTAAATATGTTGTTTTGAAAATAAATTCTTGAATTGTTTAAAACGGTCATATACATTTGTTGACATCTGGTTCAGTTACTTTAAATGAAAATATTTTTTTCAAAGCCCGAATTCTATCAACTGTATGTCATTATTTTTGCTGATTTAATTATAATTACTAGTCAGTTTCCGAAAAAAGGTAAAATTCTGCTAGATTTTCTTACGGTACAATATAAAAAATAAGCACAGAGAAATATTTCTCTCTGAAAATTTTATAGTTGAAAAATAATATTTTTGTCTTTTAGAGAATCGCTAGGTTTGTCACAGTTTTGCAATAATGAAAACGACATCTATATTAATAATTACGTCGAAGGGTACAATAGACTAGATTGAAATTATTATTTGAAAACTGTTTTTTGGACAGTAATAATAATAATAATGATTTATTTCCAGCATTACAATAATACACTTTTAGATGGTAGCCTGACATTGTAAAACACGATGAAAGCATTCTATACGCAATAGTAATTCTAATATCCAGAACAACAATAATATGGAAATTACTTTCTCCCACGACTGGAGTAAAAACTCTGTGTCGGGAGAAAGATAAATATACGGTGAAGTTATCGACTCTAGAAAAAATAATGTTTTTAAAACAGCCTGTATACAACAAAAAGACATCTGTCTTAGCGTTTAACCTAACTTTTTTCCAATTGGCTTTCTCACGCTATCCTATTTACCTCGTTGTAAAACATATTTGTTTTGTGTGTGTGTGTTTTTATTCATTAATTGTAAATATTGATATTATTAGTTCAATAGGAAAATGACAATAGATAAAAGTGATACCAAATAAAGCTAAATTTCATTTCTATAATCTGATATCACGCCGTCCGTTTCTATGTTATGTTATATTAATGTATCGATTTAATATTATCTATAGGTTAAAGTCATAATATTATGTACAATAACTGCTATTCAAGAATGCCATGTTTTGTATTGATTTTTATACAAATTTTTATACTGAACATTGCAATTAAGACCGCATTATTCTTCAAGGATACAATTATAAAAACTCGGGTCGCAGTGCAGAACAAAATTGCTTATAATTAAATGTGGCACTACGTAAATTGATGTTGGGTTGCTGAAAGGATTGGTTTCACAATGACCTTAGATTATGATCAAGAAAATATCGTTTTAATCGATAAATTAATTATTTTTCGAGCAGGATCGATTTAAAATTCTACTATGCTTTCCTTATACGGATAAATATGCGTGATCACCACAATCTAGTCATTGTCAAATCAAATTTTCTGCCAATGGTTTCTGTAACTGGGCATAAAATTGATTTTCATATGAGCAAAACTTGTAAAAATAACTGAAAACACGTTCTCCCACCATCAACACCAGAACTTCCACCAATTCTTATTTTTCCATTTACTAGGCAGTAGGCTACGTTTCTTGTGCGTGATGACATAATATGTAATGGCGAATGTAACATTATATTTAAAACGAGTGTCAGCAAGATATAAGTCACACAAAATCTCGCGAATAAAAAAATGATAATTTGTTAGTGTTTTTGTATAAGCAAAAAGATTGCAAAAAAGTGTAGATTAGGGTCTAATTTAATATTCAATGTTATTTACACTTGGAAGTTACTAGTTAGTCGTGGCGACCTCAAGTAGAGTTCTAATACACGACCCACCTCGTAACGGCGTTCAGTAACTTGAACCCTTTTGTTAATTTTCTATTTTTTTATATATTGAATAAACAACGTTTAAAATAGATATAGGTACATTATAATATTTTAAATATTTTCTGTTTTACAGTTTATAAGATGTATTTTTTTATCAAACCTGCAGTTACATACAACTTTAATAGTTATGTAACGCAGTGGAATTTTTTGTTTGTTTTTTGGTTTTATTAATTTAGATTTGTTTAATTAAAATATTGAATTTTTTAACAAGTTAGTATAATTATTAAACTGATAAATTATAATATTAGAACAAAATTATTTATTTTAATATTTTATGATAATTCTGGCGACTGGTGGTCAGAATTTTATATTATAAAAGATGTTACTTTATTGATTGCTAATATTAAACTGTGTTTTAAATATTTTTACAATTGAGATTTTTGAAATTGAAAGTAAGGACGCCGGGTACTTGCATAACTAAAGAATGATTTGAGATAAAATGAAATTATGTCACTGCACAGAGCCGGCATCGTTACAGTTAAATAAATCCATTGTTAACAATCACCAATAAATATCATTAAAATACATTAATTCAAAAATGCTAATCACAAGTAAAATAAAAGCTGAAAAAACTAACTAATTTTAACAGTTGCACGCTTTTTTATCAGTGTACGCAACTTACATAAAACGTTAAAGATGAAATTTTTGAATTAGCATAGACGGCGAGGAGGTAAAAACAGGCGAGATTATTGTTGACCCAAACATGCATGAATAATTTTAGCGTCATCGGTCAATTACTTCTCGAGTAATTAACTATCACCTTTTTTCTGTTTCCTTAATTGCAAATTGCGCCATTTTTTTCACAAACGGGTTTCGCTGGTCGGACCAAGCCAGAAAAATCACAAATCCATTCAACTTTAGTATCCCGTTGGAATTTTTGGAAAAAATTAATTCTAACCGAATAACCATTGAATATTGGAAAAGTTATATGGTTTTATACGTTTGTCTAAAATTGGTATCGCTAAAGAAATCGTTATAAAATCGGTTAGAATCACTTGAAAATCATATCACCAATTGTTCCTAATTCAACTTTAAGACTTTTTATTTATTTGAAGTAAGGACTTTTTTAAAGTGCTTACAATTGGTGACCCCGACGTGATAAATTGTTTTCTCAAGATCTGATTGATTAATCAATATTTTCCAAATTGATAACAACATGCATTTTCCTGCGTAGCTAAGGAAAACTAATTTTGACAATATTACAAGAGACAGAGAGAGAAAGAGAGAGAGAGAGTTAATGTAACAATACTTACTACAATACTAAGCCCAGTTAATCCTAGTAGTAGTTGTATTTTATTAAATAAAACAAAAAAAGTCGAAGAGGATTCCTAAACGTTACAGATGAAAGACGAGTGTCACGATTACACATCCCGTGCAGTCTTACAGAGTCGACCGTGACTCGCATAGGCTGCTTCTGCGCTGGGCATATCAGCAAATAAATTACATTTGTCATGTCTACTAGACATCGTTTATATATAAACTTAGTTGAAACACGGGCAAATATCGATACGAAAAAGAAATGTCTGCCTTTAGAGTTCAAGCACGTGCAATCCATACTTATAATCTACCAGTATATCTACATGAAAATTGTATTGGAAACTGTTCTCTTTTCAAAAGAAAACGATCAAAACGATACGAAACTTGAAATAGGTTTCAAGTTAATCAAAAAATTCTAAGGTACGTACGTCGTACATCTAGCGTAATCTAAATCTAATTAACAAGTTCGATAGAAATTGCCGGTTTTCGACTTTTTTTTTCATTTTTATAGCTGTTATGTCCTTGTCCGTCTCATGACTTTGCCGACGTCAAAATATTTTTGGGTCCAGTACTATCTTTAATTTGTTTTTTTATGGTTCCGTACCTCAAAAAAAAAGGATTACTTTCTTGTTCGTCTGTCTGTCAAGACTCTTGGGAATCAAAACTTATAGCTTACTTTCCATTGACGTAGAATCATGAAAGGCAAGAAGCAATGTCTTATAGCACAAGTAAAGGAAAAAATCCAGAAACCGTAAATTTGTAGTTACATCACAGAAAAAATAATATTTTTAAACCTCAACAACATGCTACGCACGTACACAGTAACAGTTCTAATACAAAACAAGCATCCGCTACCGGTGCGTTTATACAGCATAAAATCAGCACTCACACAAACAACACGGTACGACAATTAGGCAATCAGATATAGCCACGAGTTTCAATACAGTTCAGAAGTTCATCTGAACTCACGCATTCAATAAATAAATTATCGACCAATTTTGCAGACAAATATATTAACAAAAAATAATAATTAATAAATTGACGTTTCGGTCCGGATTTAGGCCTTCCTCAGAAATATGTAATCTAAAAAAGTATCTACTTATTTTACAATAGAATTAATATTGATTTGAACTCAATGCAATTACACGCTTAGTTGGCAAACTGACCGCGACGTTTGTCGATTTATGAGGACAACAGTTTTCCAACGGCTAAGCGGGAAAAATCTTCGAGTCTCTATTTCCGTGATGGACGAATTATTTACATACCTACAAGTTTGTAAGGAACCCTCGGTGCACGTGCAGTTTGCCAACTAAGCGTGTAATCGAAATAATTCTTCAAATGAACAACTGAACTGTATTGTATCTCGTCGCTATATCTGATAGCCTAGTTGTTGTACCGTGTTGTATGCGAGAATTTTCATATTGTATTGTATAAACGCACCGGTAGCGGATGCTTGTTTGGTATTAGAACTGTTATTGTGTACGTGCGTAACATGTTGTTGCGGTTTAAAAACATAATTTTTTTCTGTGTTATCTACTTTACGGTTTTTTTGATTTTTCCATTTTTTCACTTGTGCTATGAGACATTGCTTCTTGCCAAATTTCATGATTCTAAGTCAACGGGAAGTACCTTATAGGTTTTGATTCCCAAGAGTCTTCACAGACAGATAGACGGACAACAAAATGACCCTTTTTTTTTTTGAGGTACGAAACTCTAAAAACAATTTAAGAGTATTCGTCCCTGCAAATACCCCCTACACCCTTCATCTCAAATCTTTTCCCCTCGCCTAAAAATGATTCGCGCTCTCCCGACGCTATTTTTAAAGCCAGAGGGTTATGGTAAACGCCAAATGAAAGACAAAGAAACAGACTACAGATCCTTCAGGCGAATTTTTTGAAAAAAAATTCCTGAAAAATCTTACAACCTTTTGAAAAAAATAAGAAGTTACATAGACGAAACTTTTTTTCAAAAAATTCGCCTGAAGGATCTGTAGTCTGATTCTTTGTCTTTCATTTGGCGTTTACCAAAACCTTTTAGCTTTAAAAATAGCGTCGGGAGAGCGCGAACCGTTTTTAGGCGAGGGGAAAAGATTTGAGATGAAGGGTGCAGGGGGTATTTGCAGGGACGAATACTCTTAACTTTATATAATATTGCTTGTTCACCCTACCTCCTTTTGTTAGCGTAAAATATACAGACTAAATAACCCTGGAAGAAAACAATGACACAATTCCTCTGATTTTGAATAAGAAAATGCAATAAACGAATCGAATGTTGAAATCGAAAATGTTGTGTCACTATGTTATGAATTAGAATATGGCCGAATGTAGTCAATAATAAAAACAAATGTGTTTACTATTCAATCACCATCAAACGCGAAAAAACAAATGAGCAACAGTAAAAGTGCAACAAATTTTACATAAACTAAATTTGATCGTATGAGAAAAGGTTTGAAAAATGTGAAAAACAGTTGAATACAAAGTACATCTGCACATAAAAATTCAGTTCTGCTATAAAAAATATACTGAAACGCTGATCTGTACGAATAAAAGTAATACGCCAATTTTACATACAGTTGTCGCGTATAAAACTGATGTATAACTCAAAAATTATATTTATTCATATTAAACTGACGTTTTTCTTTTAATTTTTAATATCAATAGTTCAGCTAAGCTATTCACAGTGTAGATAATAATAGAAATCAGTATCTAGTATTTATGTAACTAATTAAAAACAGTATACTGTGCGATCGGCGAAAGAAGACCGATGGGGAAAGGGCAAGAAGTCGTTGATGTGTTCCCAAATTATCGGAATTCATAGGCGGCGCATATCAAGGCATGCAAACAATGTATAGCTTTAAATTTTAAGGCATTATTTTGAGCCTCTAACTCGCACATTTTAATTACATTCGCTATGACCTCCCTAGCGCCATTTCTAACTGTTTTTCCCTTTTTACTTTCCATTTTGATGATATTCAGACAACACCCCTCAACTTAGTCCGTGAACGCACACCTATGTACTGTCTGGTGTATGATTTTTTTGTACTGTTAGCAAGTGTCGCTGTGTAGTCGTACAGCTATGGCAATAGTACAATTATCGCGATACGACAATTGCGACACGTTTGGTCGACTGGACTCCCTTATTGCATAGAAGCGGTTCCAGGATCATTACCTTTTACCTATATAAAATACATGTGCGCTCTTCTGCAATAAGGTCATAGGACTACATTCCATAGACCGGTCTTCTTTTAAAAATCCAACAGTACAGATACTGTTAGTACAAATACCTACTTTTGATAGAAATTAAACTGACGTAAGAGTAATTTAACAATACTTAAAATAATCAACCAATTTTTCAGACAATATATTAACAAATTATATAATTATAATTCAATTAATTAACGTTTCGGTCCGGATTTGGACCTTCTTCAGAATTGAGCTATAAAATATAAAAATTTTAATTTTTTATATTTTTTACTTTAGGTTAATCAAAACAATTATAAAATGGCGTAAAATTAAGCAAAAAAAAATTTTTCTTCTTAGTTTACGATGTCAGTAAAAACATGTAACAAAATTTAAAACATCGTACATTATTTTGATATTAAAAAAAAAATTCTGAAATAACGGTTGAAAACGAGCTTGAACATAGGACTACGTCCTTAAAGCATTTTACGAAGTTATCCAGTTATGAAAAATGTTGGACACGCCTGGAAATGTCAGTGTTTGCTTCTCGGTATTTTGAATAGAGTGTAGAGGTATATGTGTTATGCAATAAAACGCCATCAAACAAAACCATCAAATGAATACGAGATGAAAAGAAAAGGAAAAACTTACACTGGAAAAAAATATTAAAGCGTACATATCTGTGTTCGGGACGAGGTCTACGATAGGGGATGGAGTAGGGGGAATAGGGGAGTGGGAATAGGGAGCAGGCGGAAAGCAATCACTGTTGACTGTTGGAGGTGTGGATTGTCGGCTCTACAGTTGCGGAGAAAAATTCATGAAACTTATTATCAGAAAAAAAGTCATTAGAAGTTTCAACAAATTTGTGGCAACAACAATAATTATATAAAAGTTGTTCGGTGCCAACTTATTCTGAATGTCCGTCTATAGGCTGTGTGCACGAAGCCTACTAGCGCCGCTAGTGGGTAATAGAGAATTATTGAACTCACTTTTTATGGAAATCGCGACAATTTTCTATCATAGAAATATTATACTAGAGTACGCGAGTGGGCCGTGAAAGTGTCTGCAATTCAGACAGAGAAAAGTTCCTTATCTCTATGGTAACTAATGATACAAAACAATGCTGATTTGAGTAAACATATATAATGATACGGAACGTTTGCAGCGTTCTCTCTCTGAACTACAGACACTTTCACTTATGGCAAGCATACCCGCTAGCGTACTCTAGTTACTTATATCTCTATGTTTTCTATGGTGATAACTCAAAAACTTTAGTTGGGCATGATGTGTCTAAATAAAGTAATAAGGAAAACTACTGATAATTTTATATACAACAAAATTCAGATTGTAAACCATTATATAAATAGCATAACATAAAAAGTACGTGAGAATTTATTTATCAATTATAACGTACAATATATAAATAATTAATTTGTTTACACTGACAGCGTAACGTCTAATTATGGCGCCAATGATCTTTATTTTACTTAAATCGCCATCAGCGCAATAGCTCGGAACACAACAAGTATTTCCAGATCGCCTAGTTTTGCCCGTGTTTTCTTTGTAATTAATGTTTGTTTATAAAATTATAACCATTTTCACTTTTAATAATCATTGCTCACTGACATACGGAAAATTTGAGTTACGCGCTGTCATCTAACTAAATACTAGTAACCAAAAAACGTAACGACGTATTATCAGTGTTGCGCCATCACAGCGTCGCGCCGATTGCACGTTTTTACTCTAGTCCATACGCGCCATTAGATGTTTCACATAAAAAGACTGTATCGAATCTTATGTTCAGTTCGATGGGAGATCGTGACTTAAAGGGGAAAATGTTTGCGTTAGCCTTTTTAACATTTAGACCAAAGCTTTCCGAGTACAATATATTATATAAAAATAATTTTTCCATAGCTGTACGCTAGGCCTGTTCTACCAACATCAATATGTGCACATTACGTGTATGTTTTATGTTCTTCAGATAGAAACCAGATTACCACACAGGATATTGCAGGATATCGATTGTTATGCACGGTTATTGGACGACATTTTATTGTTATTGTAACATTCGTATTGTTAATGTATATACACTCGCTATTCTAAATTAAGGGAACAATGCATTTATTACGTTTAACGTTGTTCTTAAATTTCAACCGTTGATTTAAAATAACTTGTTTAAACAATTATTGTACTGAATAAACCGACATCTTTTATCATAACTAAATTTTTGGTTGATGCCTACAGCCATAAGACAAAATACTTGGAGTACGCGTGTACTCGAAAAATCGAGTGCCGGTGGAGTATAAAAAATATAAAAAAATGATATCGAGTAATAAAGGAGTAACTTTTTCATTGACTGCTTCATCTGCAAGAATTATGCGATCAATTTCTGCTACGACATTAAAGCTGTGCTCGAGGTTTCATCCCGCCTAGATTTTGGTGTAGTCAATGTAAATCGGACTGCAAAATATGAAACTTTAACTCTTAAAAACAAAGCTTGGTAACCCTGCTTAGACATGATAAGAAAGCACCATAATAAATATTCGGTTTAGACCGAAATATATATTTAATTGACTGTCAATTAAATATACATTTTTAGAAAACGCAGTTCTATTCACACAATTAACTATTTAATTCTCATGCCCCGTTATTGTTCTCCCCGGAATTGTTTTTTTAAAAACTCCACATTTGCCCCTTCCCGGTTCACTGCGAGACAATTCGCATACCCCTTTATCGTTCACCCCGGAATTACAATTTGCGTACCCGTTTATCGTTCACCCTGGAATTATTTTTTTAAAAACTCCACCATTGCCCCATCGCGTTTCACTGCGAAACAATTCGCATACCCTTTTATCAAAAAAAGCGGTGGTTTTCAATCTTCATGAAAATGTGAGTTTTAAGTTGTAGTCTCAAAGTGAAAAAAAAATAAAAAGTTAAAACAAAAGAAGATATCTGCTTCAAAATTACCGAAGGCATTCAAGTCGCTAACTTAGTAATTTAGTCACCCAACTACCTATTATTTTAATATCTCAAGTTATTAAAACAGTATCTCATCATCAGTCACAATTTTTTTTTTATTTGACCGTTTTATAATTCCCCTTTGTTTATTATCTCATACGCAGTTATATTACGGCTCGTTTGCCACATCTCGTCGTAATATGACCCCTTACGACACTAGGTGTGCAATCTACCATTACAAATACCACGAAAAAATAAAATAAAGTGTCCGTGTTGAACACCTAAGGGTTTAAATTTAAATTGAACTGACGTTTTATAACATCAGTCATTAATATGCCATTGATGCCTGTTTATCAGTTTTTGAAAGAAAAATGTTCTTAATCAGTCATACGCCAACGCAGCTACACTGGAAAAGGGTGAGTTGTACGTCAGTTTAACGAACGTGAATGTAAAAAACGTGAGTAGCGGCGTTGGAGGGAGGGAGTTGACAATTGGAGTGATAGAGGGAAGGGGAGGGAAAATGTGGGAGAACGGACGGATGGCGTATTACACCGACGCGACGCGACGCATACGTACAGCAACGCGTTGTACGAACTGGTCTATGCAGATATGTAGTTAATGTTAAATGAATGAGATCGTACAAACGAATGTGTATATATGTATTTGTTACGCTGCTCACTGACGCGCTATATGTGTCACCGACCTTAGTTAAGCCTTAAAGTGTGGGAACTTCTATCTTAAGGCCACTGCACACGAGGCTAGAAACGCTGCTAGATTCCTTGCTAGATTTGCGCTGGTTTTCTTGATTGCTGTTAGGTGCTCGCTTCACACGAGACTATTTTTCAAGCTTGCTTTGTGGATAGATCTGATGCACGCGCAATGACAGTTCGAATATAAACACAGAGCGAAACGTGTCTGTTGTCTTAATCTGAGCAGAATGACGCCATGTCGGTTTGTGGGCGTTTGTTCAAGTGCACAAGTGATAAGATACTGCTTCCTGATTGGTTCTTGCTCATAACTAGCAGCAGATCTAGCAGGGGAAATAGCTCCTGTTCTAATTTTAAAACCTATCTTGTGAGCTAGCAGGTCAGCCCGCAGTGACGTCATTTCCAGCTTTGTACCCAGCCTACCGGCTAGCAGAACTTCTAACAGCATTTCTAGTCTCGTGTGCAGCGGCCTTTAAAAGACTAGACATTCAAATTTCAAGGAGTGAGTCATACTTACAACGTAATACAAGCGGCATAGTTTTTATGTTTTACATTGTTTCATTGCTTTGCCGCTCCATTAACCAACTATATTATAATGATGAGTCATCATTATAGTATAGTTCGTCATCATTGATGACTAACTCCTGCGCGGGAGAGGGGGTAACTGAAATGGAGTTTTAGGAAACCTATTTTTGACATGAATTTTAGAAGTTGAGGAAAGCATCGGGTAAAAAAATGTTTCAGACAAATGTTGCATATTTTGTATCGAAAAATCATAATTTGTGTTAAAAAATAGATGTTCTTATTAAAAATGTCAAAGTCACCTTCATCCCTGCGCAGGGGTTGGGGGTGGGGAATTGTATTTGTCTCCAAATGATGTCCCCCTTCAAACTAAACAACTTTTATCTGAAACTTTTTTTTCTGAAAATATTGTCCTGTCTCAATAATTTCCCATATAGATTAAAATGGATCACCCGATAACGCTCAGTTTATTATAAAGTACAACGATTTATGTAAATCATCTCTAAAGTTCTTCAGTAGAACGCAGTCCATTCTACTGGCGCCAGATAAAAATACTTGTACACGTACATTGTACATGAAATACCAAAAAGATAATTCTACATAATATAAACTTTGGAAAGAAACTGTCAGACATTTTTATGGTTTCGAGATGTTTACTTCTATTTCATTTAAGAATTTCAAAGTGTACTGCTTTTTCCATAATGCCATAAATACCAAAATAAGAATCATAAACTGGGAAAGATCCATTTAATAGTTTCGATTTTTAGTGTTACATAAACAGCTTTATTACATACCTACATTATTATTTTCCCAGATGGTAGTACATACTTCAAAACATAATATCAGAATGTTGGTTTATTGAGAAAATATTTCAAAAATACCGAAAAAAATTTCAGAATCGTTTCAAAATTAAAATTATAACTTTTTTAGTGCTGCCAAAATTTTAATAAAATCGGCTCGACAGGACCGGACTTACAAATTTTATGAAAACACTACTTATACGGATTTTCTTACTGAAGGGTGTATTCAATTTGGTGCCGATACTGAACTGATAATAATATTGAAATTAAAAACAATACATTATTATAAGGGGCGTACCAAAGAGTTAAATTTTCTATTTCAACTAAAAACAAATTTAAGTTAATAAATTCCAGCCAATTGGGCGCCGGGAACAATTTTCAACTTCAAAAATGTTGACATTTGATTATAATAAAGAAAATAAAATTTCTGATATCGCGTGAGGTGACGCGGGTAATGACTAATATGATATGTTATTCGTTGTCATGGTTACCTACATAATATGTTCCATGTCATGTAAAAATAAGTCAAAGCATGCCGAGCTAGTTTATTTCTGACAGATCCATAAAACAAAAGAGCGGCTTGTTTTTTTTTATTATTCAGAATATTTCCGAAATTATAAAGTTTAGAAAAATAAATTTTAACGAAACTTTCTTGAAAAAATAAATAGAATAATAAGTCGTTATGAAAAGTACACAATTATTATATAAAAAACACCGTTATAGCATATATCTCTTCTGCGCATGCGCCGATTTTCCCCAAAAACAATAGTGCTCTTCATATTTGTATACCAAACATCCTCCCAAAATTTGGTTTCAATCCGCTCATCCGTTTGACCTTTATCGTGTTCACAGACTAACAGACGCACAGAGTTTTTCCAAAAATATGTTTTTTGGATTCGGGGGACCTCAAAACAGAAAGATATTGTAAAATTTTTGAAAAGTGATTTTTGACCTAAACTAGTACCATTCCCCACTTGTGGCTTGATATGTTAATAATAAAACCACAAAGCTTGTATTAGCAAGGCTGATTTTTAAGTTAGTTCTTTTTTTTAACACCGTGTAGAAATCAAATAAACAAACAAATATTTCAAGTAACTTTTTTATCAAAATTCAAAAATGAAAGAGGAAGGGGCTTTCAAAGTTTTATTAAATTTTATTAAATTTTGAGGTCGGTCTTGGCGTTATGTTATGTCACTATGGAAATATGTTATGTCATTATGAACTATTCACGGAAATTTTTCGAAGTTATCGCCGTTTTGTTCGACACACAGATGCTTCTGTACATGCTTGTAGTAGCGATAAGGGCCTTCCGCGGATTATTTGGGATGCATTTCCGATTCGTGCTAGCATTTCTTGACGTGTGTTAACCGGGCTTTTGAATTATTTCAGTGAAATCTATTTAAACTTTGAAAGGCCGTTTTTGAGTTTTAATAAAAAAAAATACTTAAAATATTTGTTCGTCTATTTGATTTCTACACGCTGTTAAAAGAGAAGAATCAACTTAAAAATCACGCTGTATTGTCTATAGGGCTTTGGCACTGCAATCCGAGTTTTTTTCAAATTTATTTTGTAATCTATTAAAATGAATCGACAGCAGTAGAAATATAAGAACAATGTTCAATTTGAATATAGAATCGTAATAATGAAAATGCTTACTAAGACAAGATATTTGCGAGTTCTCTGACCTCGGAATTTCATCCTTTTGCTACTACAATGTAGACAATAATTTTAGTTCAAATATTTGGCAACGACTGCTTCACCCTATTTGTGTCCAAGTTCATAAGTAAAAAATAGGCACTTATTTTTTGTTTTTTCACGTCTTTAATCATCATGACGCGCAGTGCAAGGATATCAAACTTTCGGCCTGTGTGGTGTATACTATTTTCTTCATACCTCGGTCGTAAGTACGCTTATTAATTACATTAGTTAATTAATTACTTTTTAATTACATAAAATCACAGATAAATTTCAAGCAAGCAGCTTTGAGATTATACTTAAAAACACGAATGACAGCTGTTCGCGACTATTAGCTAAAATGTAATAGGGTTGCTATGGAACGACATTTAAACAACAGTTATAAAATAACAGGTTATTTTCGCTTTAGTGCCGCACGAATGTACGTGTAATCCCACCAATGCGTAAATGTTAGACTTTCTGCCTTGCAATTGATGCCGAAAGTATGTACTTTCGATCGAAGTATGAAGAAAAAAACTTATACTACGCGACAAAAAAATTACAAAAAAAAATCAATATAAGCGATTTTGACTTGTAGCCTCGGAATATGTGGTTAGTAATGGGTTGAGAAGAGAATACAACGATTTCTAGATTTATGAGTTTTATGACCTCCGTTCGCAGGACCGCGCAGCCCCATCGACGCACGCTCCGGTCCCACCGGCTCTCGACACAAGCCTTCTCTAGTCCTGCGGCTCTGCTCCGTCAATATTATACCGCCTGTCCCTGATTCAAGTATAGCATATAATAATATATATTGTTTACATTTTTTCAGTGTTAAGAGTATTCGTCCCTGCAAATACCCCCTGCACCCTTCATCTCAAATCTTTTCCCCTCGCCTTAAAACGGTTCGCGCTCTCCCGACGCTATTTTTAAAGCTAGAGGGTTCTGGTAAACGCCAAATGAAAGACAAAGAATCAGACTACAGATTCTTCAGGCGAATTTTTTGAAAAACAGTTTCGCCTACGTGTGAAATATTACGTAACTTATTATTTTTTTCAAAAGGTTGTAAGTTTTTTCAGGAATTTTTTTTCAAAAAATTCTCCTGAAGGATCTGTAGTCTGATTCCTTGTCTTCCATTTGGCGTTTACTAGAACCCTCTAGCTTTAAAAATAGCGTCGGGAGAGCGCGAACCGTTTTTAGGCGAGGGGAAAAGATTTGAGATGAAGGATGCAGGGAGTGTTTGCAGGGACGAATACTCTTAAGAGAGTGTAAAAAATAAATTAACAAACGATGTCAAAATAACTCTACAAAATAATAAAATATCCGCAGACAATATCGACTGCGAAACAGAAATGCAAAACAAAATTATTTTTATTAAATCGTTACAACGCTTACCCGTTTTTTAAAACGTTTAACCGCAGTGCTCTTGAATTTTTCTAACAGGCGTAGTTGTACCTAACTATAAATGACCCCCTCAATTTTATTTTAATTTAATCAAAGCCCCCTATGGTGACTCATATTTATTTTCTAGTTTTTAGTACATTATCGATTGTACAATAAAAGCGTTTAACTTAAAAGTTTTTGACATATTTTTGACGTGATAACGTCTTATAAATTGATGAAACACCGGCTGCATGCACGAAAAAGTGTCACGTTCCGAAATGTGTCACGTTCCGAAATGTGTCACGTTCCGCGCAAGATCGGCCCAAGTTTGACAGCTACTAATATTTAGGTTATGTATTATTAAATATGATATTCGAGCGGAATACGTTATCACGTAAAACTATCGTCCGTAAACCGACTTTACAGACAACCATTTTTTTATTTTTAAGTTTTTAGTGTGATTTATTAAAAGTGCGTTTTGCAACCGGACGAAAGCCGGACCCATCAGTTAGCTACTATAATATTGTATTTTCATCGAAACTACATACGTTCGCAAAATTTAACTCAATCGGATAACGGGAAGCTGTTGAAAAAGCTGTCCCAATATTTGAATCAAAGATATAAAGAAATATACGGAGTCAAGCTAAATAAAAGCGTTTAAAAACACATTAATATTTTGCGTCTGAGATTTGTTCTATATCTATTTATGGTTGTTTCTAATACACCCCGTATACAAGTAGTTTATTACGGCCTATATATAAGTAGTATTTTGATATTCTGCATTCCTTCCTAGAATCATTAATTATTAAGATAGAACTAAACCCGGGTTCTTTGTTAAAATAACAAAACGTATATGTTTAACAAATTCCCAAAAGACTATTAAAAAACAAAATCCATATGTACTAATATTACAGCCTGACTTTTTGTTGAACAGAGGTACTCAAAATTCCATATTGAAATCAAGTATCTTTAAACTTCGGAGGATCTATCCGGATAACTAAGCGTTGAGGAAAGTTTTGGTAGAGGAACAATTTAAAAATAAGCTTTACCCATGTTACGTTTGTGGCGAACGTTTCGAAAAATGTATGTTTATCTTCAGGACTTCAGACTAGAAGGGTGGTAAGTTGTACTAATTAGGGACAACAAAAATATTGTTTTGTGTATTACCGTTAATTCGAAATTTTTAAATTTTTAAAAATTTTAAATGAATTCAAGAGTATATATTAGATATCGTGTCCATCGAGATAATTATAAATAAAAAATCGCAGGATTGTGGACAAATATTAGATTTATTAATTGTACGACGTTTCGTCTATAAATTTAGACTTTTTCAAGTAGGTACAAGTTGAAAATTATTAAAACAATAATTATTCAAGAGTTTTTCAGTTTCAAAACCAAAGTTTTTAAACTTAAGCGCTGGTCACACTAGGCTGCTTGTCAGCCGCTGCTGATCAGCGGCGGACAGTTACACCAGCAAGCAGCGGCGGGCAGCCCGGCCACACTACGGCTGCTACTCGCTAGTCTACCGCGAGTAGTCACTACATCATCGAACATAAACCACGTGGTACGTGATGGTTTACTCGCCTATGATGCACTGCTTCGGTCAGACTGCGCTGCTCGCTGGTGGTAGCGGGTGCGATTGAGTCACGTGACCTGCTAGTCGCCGCTGCCTGGCTACCAAAATAGAACATGTTCAATTTCACCAGCCGTTGATAAATACCTGCCGGCTGGCGGCGCCAGCGGCGATTTTTATGCTCACACCAAGCTAATTGATGGCTGATAGTAGCTGCTTCCACAGCTCACGGCTGGCAACCAGCCTAGTGTGACCCGCGCTTTAATGGTAATGCTCTAAATAAGCGACATTTTATTCGTTACACGGTACGATCACATGTTTCAAGCGTCTACAGACTACAGTCTAGGTACCATCTCTCTCAAAATCGGGATCCCGTGATCCTAATCGCTTTTCAATCCCAAAATTTTTGGGGTTAACTTTTCCTGATCTCAGGACTTTTGGGATTGACATCATTTTTCGGCTGGAAATAGAAAACAGCATTAAGGGTAACAGCTCAAAAAAACCGCTTATTTCAAACATTTTATATTTAGACTAACTATATTTTTATGATATTTTAATGAACTAAGCCTTATAGAAAAACTAATTAAAAAATTTGTATTAATTTTTTCGGTACAAAATGGCGGCGTATGGCAAGTATTTGAATTTCTATTAGACGCGTTGCAGTTGCGATGTTTGAAATTGTTTTTCGATTTTTCGCATAAAATGTTGACCTATAAACATTTTGAATAAAATATATAACAATAATTTACCAAACAAGTAGGTTCAACTACGAATAAAAGTTGTTTTTTTATATCTAGTAAAAATTTCAGCCCAAAATTTTTAATAGTTTTTGAGATATTACGCCCACAAACTTCGAAAATGATGTTTTGAGAAAAATGCGTTTAAAAAAAAATCAGGTGTGATAGTGAAAAAAAGTTGTAATGACCAATTAATATTTTAACTATTATCGTAACGAATATCGTTATGAATTTTTGTAGGCATATTCTATATAATATTTCGAACATTTTTAAAGCAAAAAAAAAATAAAAATATTTTTGACCTGTTACACTAGGTGCTCCCCTTAAATGATATGTCTTCTAAAGTATTCGACAAAAATGATTTTTCCAAAATTGTGAGAAGGAAGTGAACCTATATGAGTGATGAAATTCTACTCGGAGTTATAACCCAGAAGAGCGGGCTTATAAGTATTTATTAACGATTCCTCCAACTTCCATCAAACCTGAACGCGCTTTCTCAGCAGCTGCATATAATGTGTGGAACAAATTAAGAAGCAGGCTTGGTGATGAGACTCTGGACGCGTTGTTATTTCTCAGACTTATCAGTTTCTCTGTGTTTTATAGAACACGTTGTATACAGTGCACATACTGTCTATCCAACTTTACTTGGCCTAGCCTACATATTATCCTGTGAAACACTCGTACAACTGGGTTACGCCAGCTCATATACATTTGATTAAGTCGAGTGTTCAGTTATTTATGCATTCTGTGGTCTTCATTCAAATGATCACACGCTTCGTCATGTATGTGTCTGTATACGTCTGCCTTTCAGTCTCTCCTTCTCTTCCAGTGTGTGTGAACACACACACACACAGGATTACGCCGCAGGTGTTGTATTTTATTTTAACTACCGACATTTTTAAAAGCTCGCTTTAGACGCAAACAATTCGTCGCTATAATTATAAAATTACATATTTCATTTTAAATTATTTTACAGTTTCCCGAAAAAAACAGTCTTCGCGTTGAAAATTACACTGAGAGAAAGTAATGTTTGAAAAAATTGTTGAGAAGAATTGGTAATTGTAATTTGACATATGGACGGAGTTTCAGCCAAATGTAATCTTGAATAGGACATTTTTTTCATATATTACACCGGGAATTTTTTTTAAACTTTTGGGCGTTTTTCTTTAATAAATAATAAATATGAAATACATATAAATATGAAATATATAAAGGTCTCTGAATGGCTAAGAGCAATAATTTGAATGCTATTTGTAATATTCTCATATAATTGCATATAATTGTATTCTTTATTATTTTTAATCTTTATTTTATATATTTTTTTATTTTATACTTTTATTTTTTTTTTTTTTATTTTTCTACACACGTCCTAAACCCATACTCCTGCCCTAGCACTGGCTTCAGCCAAATTGGGCAAGATTATTCCAACTTCAAAATTTCTAAAATAAATGTATCACAACTACTTTGGAATTAAATAAATAAAAATAAAAATTTAAATAAAAAATACCCACCACCACCTCATCCCTTAGCAGGGGATGACTTTTGTTTTTTTAAATGAGAACTCCCATTTTTGATAGTCAGATATTGTTTTTTGGGAAAAAACATATTTTGTCTGAAATTTTCTACAATTTGGCTCGTAGTTTTTTACCATCATTCATTAAAAAAATCATTATTAAAAACTACAATCCAAATTTAAAAAAAATTCGATGGTAAAAAATAGGAGTTCCTATGTAAAATAACTGAAGTCACCCCCCCTCCTGATAAGGGGTGAGATTTCCCCTTCAAACCCAGCGACTTTTGCTCGAACTTCTTTTTTATTCAACCCGTTATTTTTTAAAGAACAATACCTATGTTAACATCTACTAAATCCATATTTTATCAAGACCCTTATAAGTAAGTACGTTTTAAACTAAAAATCTAAAAAAAAAACATAGTCACAAATACATTTAGTTGTATATTCAACCTGTAGAGGCGCTGCTAACAAGTTCATTGAACTTAACAAACTTGTATTAGCAATTCTCGTACATTTTCAACAAGTAGGTACATAAAAATCCGTTTGAATATCGATTTCCATTTAAACTCGGATCTTCAAATAGTTTTTAAAAGCGTTTCTAAGCCGTTTAACGACGTTACGTAGGATGCAAGCACGCGTGTGTATATAGACCCGGTCTTTCCACCACGGCGCGTCTCGTCACCACCACCACCGCGACCGGCAGCACGAGGCCGACATAGTACAAGCAGACACACGGGACGACGCCGGCTGCTCTATCTCTTTTCAACTTTCGAACCGCTAGCTGCCGCTCTTGTCGTCGCGCGCCGAAACAAGCGAATTCGAATTCGTCCGCGCGCACTGTACAACCATTTCTGTACCCCGCGCATGTTTCTGTGAGTAGCTGTCAGTGGTGGAGGCGGTTTTTAAAAATTAGAATTATTTTTAAAAAGAAAATGTTATTAGATTCTGTAAAGTGAAATAGTAAATTAAACGAGCCTAGTATATAAACGATACAGAGCCGTAGTTGCACTTGTTTGTATACTACAAGAATGACGTCATAGTATAGGTAAAACATGGCGGTTCGTGTTTTCGCGTCAACTCAAAATTACGAGTATTATTTTATACCATATTTATACGCGATTTAAAAATGTCTGTAGGCTGCTATTACGATATGAACATTTTAAGGCAATATAAAAATTTCAGCCAATTGGGCGACGGGATCATTCCGACTTCAAAAATATAAACATTTGATATAGTATAATAAGAAAATAAAATTTTTGATATCGCGTGAGGTGACGCGGGTAACGGCTAGTATTCAATATAATATTTTCTATCCGTTGCTATGGTTACCTACAAAATATGTTCCACGTCATGTAAAAATTAATCAAAGCGTGCTTAACTAGTTTATTTTTGACAGATCTACAAAACAAAAGAACACCCGGATTTATTTTTATTTTCAACTATAAAGAAGAATTTTTTTAAACAACGTGATAGCATATATCTCTTTTGCGGATACGCCGATTTTCCCCAAAAACAATTGGGCCCTTCATATTGGCATACCAAACGTCCTCCCAAAATTTGGTTTCAATCCGTTCATCCGTTTAACCTGTATCGTGCTCACAGACACAGACTAACAGGCGCACAGAGTTTTTCCAAAAATATGTTTTTTTGTATTCGGGGGACCTAAAAAAGAAAAGATATTGTAAAATTTTGAAAAGTGAATTTTAACCTGAACTAGTACCATTCCCCACTTGTTGAGAGTTTTTCCAAAACTATGTTTTTTTGGATTCGGGGGACCTAAGAACGAAAAGATATTGTAAAATTTTGAAAAGTGAATTTTGACCTAAACTAGTGTATTCCCCACTTGTTGGTTGGAATGGTAAAATAAGTCAAATAGCTTGATTGCCCCCGAAGCGTCTCAACAGTACGCCACTGTACGTCGTCGTTTAGCGTGCACCTCTATCTCTCCGGACAAGTCGAGAGAGAGAGAGAGAGAGAGAGTACGTATATAGTATGACGTCACGGGTCGAGATCGATAGATGCGTATAGCGTCGAAGCAAAGGGTGGCGTGTGTCGTGTAGTATATATCCAGGGGCAGAGGCAGGCCCTGGCGCGGCGCCATTTTAGACAATACACGACGTTATATGTGTGATAAAAATGGTCGGGGCTGTTTCTTCACAAGAAAGGTAAAGTTAGCTGTCGCTTTATGTGTGGCTTGTGTTCTGTCTGTGTTTTCAAAAACGACCGGCCGACGCAATACACCGTAGGCCGATATACTCTACGTGTCGCCGATTCATTCAAGAATGTATTTTACTATCTACGATGACGGTAATGCAGAGTTACGACTTTACCGACCGGACGCGTACTATATATTATAACCTCTCTTCTTTACATTGTATATACATATAGAGATGCTGTCTGTGTGTAGCTGTATACTTAACTTGGGTCGTAGTAGCGTGCCTTGTAGTGTGTCTGTGTGTGTGTGCGTGCGTGTGCTTATTCTCCAAATTATTCAGCCCCATCGGGTGCGATCAAAGAAAAACGGCGACGCTGTACAGGGACCCAACCTATTTTTCTCATATTTTCTTCGCCGCTGCTGGAAAAGGGAAACTTTAAAAGGTCAATGCCTTGAATAAAATGTACACCCCTGCAAATAATATAGGCAGTTGGCGCCGCACACATAGACAGTAGAAGGATTAAAAATGCAAGCGAAACGATTAAATTATTTTTAATAAATTAGTATCTACTAAAAAAATTAAAGAGATTTTTGGAGCTAATTTTTTATGGATTTAAACCCATTTTATGAGCTTATATGAAATTTTCTCCAAACACAAAATGAATAAATAAAATTATCGACCAATTTTTCAGACACTATAATAACAAAAATATATAATTATAATTCGATTAATTAACGTTTTGATCCGGATTTATGGACAAGTTTGTAAAGTTTATGTTTTTAAATGTCACATATTCTTCAGGTGGTTCGAGGATAACGCATTTTTCATAACAGTTGTCTAATTATAAAAAAAATCTAATATACATAATCGTTATATTAATAAAATGTATTTATCCTATTAGAATGCTTTCTTCTGCGAGGAAAAATGTCCACTACAATTCTTCCGATGATAATTAATACGTTATTCAAATTAGTATCCAGTGATTTACAACTTTTAGATAGGCATTAAAAACTTACAAAATTACAATTGCAAATTTATCAAAGTTTTAATCTTTCGATGGAAGTGTCGTTTCAACTAAAATAAATTAATAAAGTATTAAAAATGCATCTCAATTGCTGGAGATATTTAAAAATAATAAGTAATTGTATTGAGCAATAATAAATTATTATGTAGCATGTGCCTCTCATTTTGGTTGAAATAATCAGAACTCGGAATCATTATAAATAAAAACTTTAAATATATATCACATAAGTAAAAATCGTACGTATAGTATGTGGACAAAAATATATTAGATTTATTTATTGTACTTGAAAAAGTCAATATACCTATAGACCAAACATCTAATCTAATATATTTTTGTCCACATACCTAGTACCTACAATTTTTTCTTACTATTGTTATCACAATGAACACGATACCTAATATAAAAAAATATTTTACTAAAAAAGAAATGAGTACATGGAGTTTTACTAAATATTTTCTATTTTTAAATTATAACAAACATTCATATTTTAATAATTAATCAACGAAATAAAAAATGAATGTTGTGACTGCACATTGTCAAATTACATACACACATTAGTTTTTGTAATGGACACACGCTCACAATTTGATTATGGACAGATATACGTAATTTTTACCATGACGTGAAATCTTTTTTTTAAGTCATATTTCATACTAAGTATTAATTATTATTGACAAGTTTTATTGAAGAATAATTTGCATATAGACCTCAGTTGTTACTTGTTGTGAGTTCATAATCCATACTCTCTGGATTCTGCTGAGCTCAAATTGCACATGAAATTCCGACTCTATATGTAATCTTAAAGCTTTGTATGATAATTATCTTAAATTATCTTATAATTAAAAGACAGTTAATACTTTGTGATGTAGCTACCATTTTTACTCGATAGATGCTACTGTAATACAATCCAGGAAAATATATACAAGTCATGGGAATTTCCAGTTTAAATTATGCACACTTAACGATCTCTCGTACTCATTTCTTCTTTAAGTTTTAGCAATCGGTTATTCTCTTTTTATTAAACAAGGCGGTTGTGAATTTTTGTCAGGAAATTTTCTTGACAAAAAGTGTTCTCAAATTAATGTGGGGCCGTTTCAGAAGACGAATTTCTCGAGCAATCAGGCTTTCAGCTGAACAAATGAGACACTTCAGAAATATTTTAAGAAATGTAAGATTTTTTCCATATAAAGTTTAACGTTCAAATTGTGCCAGTGCGTGCAAAAATGTATTGTTTTTATTCTATTTTTCCAGAATAACTACAAGACGTATGCTGTAATAATTTTAATTAATTTTTCTTATAAACAATTCGTTGGCTTTGTTTACGATGTCAATGAATGAATAAACATCTTTATGACGTCATTATGTCAAAAATTCCACATCAGTGGTTCGTTTCTACATTTTTCTACACCGCATAAAAATAGTGGCAGGGTACAAAAAAACGTAAATATAATTTTATTTAATATTTAATTCTATTGCATTTAAAGTTGCCTCAGATAATATGAAATTAAAAAAAAACTTTAAAACTAAAATTAATCGCTAAGTGAAAGTTTGGTTAAGAAACAAATGTTTCGCTTATGACCAACGTTTATCTAAAAATATGTTTCGTGCAATTTACCACGTGTTAACTATGTGAAGATGAAAATAAGTTTTTCAAAACGCCGGTCACAAACGAAACATCGGTAAAGCTTCTTTTACAAATTGTTCCTCCACCAAACTTTTCCTCAACGATTAATTTTCAATTGGAATTAAACTCAATACGGACAATCATAAAACTAATAAAAAGAACTACAAGATGCATGTCATCGAGTTCTCAGCTTCTGCTAAAGTCAGCTTAGGCGCAACGAATACAGAAAAACGGACAAAATATCAAGATCTTCTTCAATAATCAGACGTTAATCAAAGATTTCAAGATCTTCTGTTTGAATTTCGACAGCAGTATCCAGAATGTTCTGTAAAATTAATCGGTGTTCTTGGTGGAGTCAAGTTTTCATTGTAGGCAAAATAAAAGCTGTCATTTGTCTACCGAATTCAAAAATCGCTTCGAGTACACCGTGCGCACGATTCGTTTTAACATCCCGTTTTATTATTAGAGATGCAATAATTATTGTTTCCACTTATAGACGCTGATGAACCCAAAGTTCTGAGCGTTTTCGGGCGTATAATTCTAAAGAATTCTAGAGATTATGTAGTAACAGTTGAGTCACTCGAACGATTACTATCTTTCATTTACCACTTTCTGGTTATTTTCTAAAACTTGGACTTTATACAACTTAAGAGTACAGTAGAGTCTCACTAATCCGGCATTTCAGTGTTATCTTTTTATGAAATGCTTTATTTTATTTACATATTATGAATTTTTCTATACAATCCAATAATCCGAACATTCCAATAATCTGACACCCCCTAGTTTTTAGTAGTGCCGGATTAGTGAGACTCTTCTGTATATAATTTTCAACTAGACACGCAAAAATTTTTTTTGATTTTGATCAAACTTGTACACTCTCAGTTTGTATCCAAATGTAGAATATTTTGCCTGAGTATACGCTCGAGTTCCCATCAAAATCGACAATATCATGATTTAATAAATTTCAAATTATACAAAAAGATCTAAGTTCAAATATCATGCTTCACCGATGTAAGACAATGTTAAGAAGAATACGACAACCAAATTTATTTTATTTAATTTTTGATCCTAAGCCTTGACTTCTGGTTCATTTTTATCACGAGTTAAATATTTAATATTAAATTTATAATTGTAAAAAAATATCCAGTTTCTTCAATGGGTAGGACAAAAATAAAAAAAAAATGTTCTTAAATGGTCCTTCAAAAAAAAGTTCATGTAACACTGCAATACATCGTAGAAAACTTAGTGAGATGCATTTCAAAGAAGTTATTACTTTGTACATATTGAATAAATTAAATCAGTCAATAAGTCTAATAAGTATGTAATAGCCAATAGGGTTGTTCTGTGTTCATTGCATTTTTGCTAATCCAAATTAATAAAAATAGGATGGGTTGAATTAGCGAAAAGTAGGGAAATGGGATTACTGAACGAGAACAATTTTAGAATGAACAACACCGAATTAGCTAAAGTTAAATTGAAATTACAAATTCTATATGATCAATATAAGACTGAACAGAGTGCTTTTAATTTTTTGTTACTATCTAACAAATTCAACATTACATAAGTCAAAGTGAGACAGAATTTTACCAGCGCTGAAATACAGAAAATCAGATATATAGCTTTTTTGAGTCGCCAATTCCGAATGTGAGGTTCGTTGACATCTATCACATCAGGTTCAAGATCATTTGAAGGTCAAATTGAGAAAAAGTTGATCAAGAAATACAGAAAATCAGATATAAGTTCTTGGGGTCGCCGATTTCGAATCTATGACGTTAGGTTCAAGGTTATTTAACATCTGCGACCCCAGAATTCTATATACCTATTTGATTTTTTGTATTTCTTTATGAGATTTTTCACATTTTGATTTTCAAATGACCTTGAAACTGTTGTGCTAGAGGTCAACGGATCTCAAATTCGGAATCAGTGATTTTCTGTGTTTCTTTACTAACGTTTTCTCAATTAGACCTTCAAATTACCTTGAACATGATGTGATAGATATCAAAGAACATCAGCAACCACAAAAACCCTAAGATACCCTGGCCAAGTCTGGTGATCAAGTCTACATAAATAAATAAAGTTTAGAATAAATAGTAAAATCACTCCATTTAATCCTCCTTTAGTCTTGGCGGTGGCCCGTTTAGGGTAAAATCGACTTATTATTGTTAGAAGACATTAAAAAATATGTTTCCATTTTTCTTACTCAAAAATAAAATGGGTCGTAAACCGGCCTTATTGACCCTGCTCCTTTTTGAAAACAATTTTAGTTGTTCTTAGTTTCCCAATACGGATTAACGACATTCGGTTTAGCGAGAATGTGTCGTATGTTAGGATTTATAAATAATATTGTATTCTATAAACATGTGTTGAATTTTTAAGATTTAGTAATGATTGACGATAATCCTAAACAGATTTGAGGATACGTCTTCATTTATTTACAAGTCCACATGTTCATAACATCGTCTTCTTTATGTTACAGGAGAATGGAAGAGAAGTACCGGATATTACCGCATCCCCGGGTCGAGCGCCACCAGTGCCCGCCTCTCGGCCCAGGGATCCCCCGCCGATGGTCATCCAAGGAGACTTCCGCAAGGTGAGATAGCACTTCCGACCCGAACTAACAACTTAAATCAACTGAATAAACCTCACACACACACACACACGCAAACACACATTCAGGCACATAGGTAATCACAGAAGAGAATTTCAGAAGCGATTTTCAATGTCATTTCTTGTCAGTACCTACGGGATAAGAAAACGCTGACATAACGGGAGCTCCGTCTCTTTATTTCTCCGTTTTTTTTTTAAACTAAACACTGTAAAATCTAGCATAATGCAGTTTTTTCACGGCATGGCATGTAGGAGTGGGGATTCGTAACGACTAAAAACAGGAAGAAGGCGAAGTTAGGAAGGGAAGTAGGATTTTTAACAAATATAAAATTAATTTAAATATTATATTAATGACATTAATTTAACAAATAAGCATAGCAGGACATGTTACAATTCAACACTTAAGGATATGTCCATTATTTTAGAAGAATGTTAGATTTCCCACAAAGTTTTAAAAACACGTCAAAAAAGCATTTTAATTTTAGACTCAGTTTTTAAGAATCTATTGCAAAAATTGTTTAGCTGTAAAAAAATTACAGTTGTATGTAAAATTTTTTAATGCAAAACAATGAGAACTTTTTGTAAGAAAGTTTTAGTGGTGGGAGTACGTGTCAACATGGTGTAGGAACGGGTATTTTCAAGCCGTCAACATTTCAAAAGAATTTAAAATCTAACAAAAAATGCCAAATGAGCATACATTTTCTAAATTTATCTTTTAAAAAAATCAAAATATACAGGTTTACTTCAAAAGTTTAAAGCGTTAAAAAAACTGATTACGATGACGGGGCTAAGTGTATATTTATATGGATGATGAATTCAGCATCACAAGATGGCAAAATAATGTAGGTACACCGTCAACTCTATAAAGTTAATTTTACTTTTTCCCGCTACTGTATATTTCATTAATACGTTGATAGCGTTTTTCCCGAATTTTCTTATGTAACCTTATGAAAATTCTATATAGGAATTCATTGAGAAAAAAATGGAGACTTCGAAAATGTAAAAAATAGGTGTTGCCCTTTGAAAAAAAATGCATGTAGGTACACTTTCGGTTGAGTTTAAAATTCAAAAAAAAATATAGCGCAGCAGTTTCCGATAGTAAATCTCGAGGTGAACAAATAGTATATTACACTATAAGGGCCTCTGGTATCATGGCGCGCAGTGCAAGGATATCAAGCTTTCGACAAGTGTGGTGTATACTATTTTTATAATTATTCAAATACGCCATAAATTTGGAAATTTAGATGAAAATGAGAAGAAATCCTTTCCAAAAAATTTTTATTTTTAATTATTTAATTTTTGAGCGCTTTCGGACAATTAGTCCATCTTCAGAATTGTTTTTTTTTTTTTTATAAAAATCATTAAAATTGTCATAAGCATAACTTAAAACAAAAATCTATCACTAAAAAGTAATTAAAGACTGGCTGCCCATAACGAACTGATTGATAAAATAGATTTAAATATAACCTTTGTGTGCCCTTGAAGAATTGCATTTTTAAAATTTGTAATGAATAATGCTATTATAATAAAATTTATTATTATCTAAATCATCCATAATTATTCAATAAATAAAATTATCGACCAATTTTTCAGACAATATATTAACAAACAATATAAAATTAATACATTAACGTTTCAATCCGGATTTGGACCTTCTTCAGAATTGATCTAAAAAATATAAAAATAATTAATATTAATTAATTTTATATTGTTTGTTAATATATTGTCTGAAAAATTGGTCGATAATTTTATTTATTGAAGAGTTCTAATCAGACGTTAATCAAAGATTTGCATCCATAATTATGTTAAGATTTTTTTAGTGGTTCTGATTTGATGACGTCTAACAATATATGAAATTTTTCCAAATCATTCAGAACAGTATACCATTTTTCTTCATACTTCGGTCGTAAGTACGCTTATTAAATAGATGAATTAATTAATTACTTATTAATTACATAAAAACACAGATAAATTCCTACAAGCAGCTTTGAGGTTATACGTAAAAACACGAATGACAACTGTTCGCGATTATTAGCTAAAATTTAGTAGGGTTTCTATGGAAACGACATCTAAACAACAGTTGATTGGTTGTTTTCTCTTTACGAGCACCCGAACGTACGAACTTTCCGCATCAGTGCGTGTAATCCCACCAATGCGGAAATGTTACACTTTCTGCCTTACAACTGGTGCCGAAAGTAATAGGCTTTTTCGTTCGAGATATGAAGAAAACTTTTTTTTTGTTCTAGTATGATACACGAATTATTCACTGTGCCCACTTTCGGTGAACACACTGTATAGTTTGATCAGTGACCGCTCTGAAAATTCTCTTCTGTGCCAACACATAGACACATGCGTGTCAACACACTCTTAACAATACACACGCACGTTTGGCCTTAGTCAAGGACAGATGGTTTCACGTCTGCCAACTGTAAACACACAAATATTTATCTTTACCCGATCAGACTGTCGTACGGTATCAATCAAACGCCGTACCAGACACAAAGAGGTACTAGAAATGCGATATGCCGAGATTGATATCACAGATCTATCGTTAAGCTAAACAGTGGCAACACTGCGAGTGCCGATTTTAACGTTGGCAACAATACAATAGACGAAAAGTTGCCGCAAATATAAACTGGAAGCAAACTATAAGCAAGGAGAAATTTCTTTATCACGCAACATTGAAATTACCATGAAAATTGCAATGACCTATGAAGTTGTATAATAAAAATTAAATGTCACTGTCGGTATTCGATCGACTTTTAAGAATTCATGAAAAGACTCTCGCGTGTATTGAAAACAGTTTGTCTATTGGTTTATATAATAGAAAGTAATTGTTGCTGCTCACACAAAGCTAGTAACTCATCCAACGCGACAAATAAAGGTTTTAATCCGATATTTATATATTTTCAAATTATAATAACCGTTTATTTTCAAACACTAATAGAGGCAGCGGGTTGACATTCAATGCATATTCGACAATGTCTACAGTATTACCATCTGAATTGAGATGGATAAAAAGTAACTAACTAAAAGTAAATAAATATCAGTAGAACTTTTGAGTTTTCCCAAGTTTATTTTGATTCATTTTAGTGCACAATCGCTTTTCATAATAGTTTATAACAATGTCTTTTATCACAATCACTATTTTTCAATGTTATGTTCAGCACGTAGTGATGAATTATTTTTGAGGTTATCTAAAATTTACTACCATTATTATTTTAATCATTGATACCACTCTTACCACTGGATTTCATTCTCAAACATTATTTTTGTTGTCGTGGTATGACAATAGATTGTAGTCAAGTAAGATCAAATAAGAAAGTGGAAGGAGATAGACTAGTTTTGGGTTGCTGAAAAAATTTGATTTGGCAATGACCATAGATTGTGATCATAAATTACACTTTCCATACATCAGGAGCAGTCTAATGTCGTATTCAAACATTAGATTGTACTCATACAAAATCAAATGATTGTTCTACATAGAAAAAAATCGATTTTCAAGCTAAATTTTGGTCGAAATGCATAGAAAAACAATGTTTTGAAGTGGAAAATGTACAAAAAACAATAAAAATGAATTTAGTACACGTGAAATACATAATAATACGGGTCCTTTAATCGTCACGCAGTTTAATACCTCAAGTGAAAAATACCAGTTAAATATTTTTGGAATTTTTTTTTGTAAACAGGTTACCGTCAGGACTCAAACCTGAATCTACCAATTTCGCGTTTGGTATAGATTCCGGTTTGAGTGACGATTAAAGGACCCGTATTATTACAAAAAACGATGCTAAAAACATGTGTACACAGCAGTTTAAGAAAAATAGCGTTTCAATCGATCAATTTTTGAAGCAGGATAGATTTAAACTCTATAATGCTTTTTATGTGGAGAATCTAAGGCCATTAATTGTCGAATCAAATTTTCTGACAATGCTTTCTGCAACTGAGCATTAATCTGAAATACAATAATTGTTCTGTGAACACTTATAACAAATAAAACTATTTTATTAGGGTTCCGTAGACAAAACGGAATCCTTATAGTTTCATCTTGTCCGTCCGTCTGTCTGCCCGTATGTCACAACTATTTATAGCTTCGCCATATTTCCATCGATTTCGATGAAATGTTACAGACAGGTGTCTTATGTGATTCGTCAGACAAATGTGTAATGAAATTACTAAGAAAACATGAATTAGGAGTAGCTTTCCACACATAGAAATAAAGATTTGTCAAAATCAGCTTTTAAAAAGTTCAATAGCTTATATAGACTAACTTAATGCCCGGTTTACATTATTCCAGTCCAGCGATCCAGTCCAGTGCTGGACTGGATCGCTGGACTGGATTCGTTGTCTACATTATTCCAGTCATTTAGAAACCGTTTTCATTGTGAACACTACAGTGACAATGATTTCAAAAAGAGATCAGTTTCGAAAATGTTTCAAACGTGCTCAATCACTCTTGCTACAAGAAGTTATTAATGAGGTTGATAATGAACTAAGAAAAAAGGAACGGATGTGGGTGAGAAATTGGATCAGCGAAAGAGATCAAAAAGGAGGGTCAGTAATGCTTTTGCAACAACTGAAGGTAGAAGATCCCAATGAATATAGACTGGCACTGGATTGGCCGTCTACATTATTCCAGTTGCACTGGATTGATCGCACTGGATTCAAAAGTAGACCGCGAATCCAGTTACTGGACTGGAATGCTTACTGGATCCAGTGCATTCCAGTGAGGGTTTACATTATTCCAGTTGCAATCCAGCACTGGACTGGATCGCTGGACTGGAATAATGTAAACCGGGCATAAAGTTTATAATAACATGCAATGAACAATCTCGTTCGAAATTCAAAAAAAAAACTTTCAAAATCAAAATAATTTTAATCGATAAAAATTTTTTTATTATAAATTTCAAAAGTTATATACCTAATTGAATTTAGTACCTACAGTATAGTTTTGTACGCGTCATAAAATTCGTTAATGTCATTTTTTAAACAGCGAACCAATAAATTCACACAGAAAGTAAAGGAGAAATGTTTAGTCGAGAATCTGCATGACGGAAATGAAAAACATTACAATGTGAAAGTTATATCACAGCTTCTTATTTATATATGTCGCCGGGATATTGTCAAATCTGTGATTTTGTAATTTCACTAGTGAAATTACAATATCACGATTGACAAAGATTCGTGATATTATAATTTCACTAAGTGAAATTATAATATCACGGGTTTGACAATATCCCGGCGACATATATATAGAATGACCAGTAATTGCTCGTATTCCTCTCGGGAGAAGAAACTATGACTAATTTGGAATTGTTTAACGTTATCACTTGGGGGTCGGAAATGCGTAATTTTCGAGCAAATACACTAAAAAATTGTTAGGAGAAGTTTTGTTCCAAAATATGTATCGAAGGAGATTTATTTGGTTGAGGAACAATTGAAGCTTTACCAGAGTATCGCTTGTGGCCAACGTTTCGAAAAAAATATCTCAACTTACACTGAGGCTCTGATGATGATGAAATAGTATATTACACATCTAGGGAAGTAAAGTAAGAAATGTCTGAGATCACATATAATTGATGGCCGAGGCGAAGCCGAGGTCAACAAAGATGTGATCTTAGGCTTTCTTACTTTACTTCCCGTGGTGTGTATACTATTTTTTTGCTCGACGTAGGCAGGAAGAGGCAACTTCGTTTAGCGCAGCGGGACGAAAGTTGACGCTTTCTGCCCGTCGAGCAAAAAATATATAAACGTTGGCCACAAGCAATACTCTGGTAAAGCTTATTTTTCAATTGTTCCTCAACCAAATAAATCTCCTTCAATACACTAAAGAACCTTGAGGGTCGCTACTGTCAGATATGCCTCTACGTGGGCCATTTTAATAAATGAACACAGTTGAGTGCATGACTATATGACAGTTTAGCGACTATACGATATACACAATACATATAGTTAGACGTACGTAAAGAGTTTAAGCCGACAGCCAAATTGTAGACGACAGCAACAAGTGCTGTAAAAGCTCAGTGTGACAGCCGATAACCGGCTAAACATTGCACAGTTTATTGCTGTTTTAAATAAATAAATATATGTATATGTTTCTAGCTATATTGTGTTTTCAAACTTTACTGCTTTCCAAACATGTCGTTTTATATTAATGCCGCTCAAACATTAAAGTGTCTAAAACAATGTAAACATTTCAAATAACTATTATTACATATATTATAGGCGCACTAATCGGTGGGGGAGCGAAAATTTATAAGGGAAGCATATAATGATAATTGATATCTAACTCTTTCATTTCGTTAAAAAAGTTGGTTACAGTTCCGATCAGGCAACACATCCGATTGGGATGAGATTTTGGGCATTTGCTGATCCTGGTGGAACTTGAAAAAACCCTAGGATTTTTTGGCGCAAATGTCCCATAACATTTTTATGGGGGTTTTAAGATTTTACCATTTTTATTCGAGGTGATTTTGTGTGAAAGGTTAGTTTATACTAATTGTTTTTTTCGCGAGTTTTAATACAATTTTTCCTGGTATATCAATACTGAGATAAAAAAAAAACTGTATATTTAACGCTACACACTGCAGAAGTAAAACTGGGGTAATAGCTAAAAAAAATTTAAAAAATAATGATGGCACCGACAGCCGCGATTTAGGTTATGAGGCAAGTATTCTAGCTCGCCACCAAATTAGCTTAATGTTCTACAGCCGGTTTTTATAGTAGGTATACAGTATACGTACATTGCGACATTTTTAGTATCAATAATCAATTGTACCCTACCGTACCAAAAGAACTTTTACTTAAAAGAGTTCTAGTCCCATCTGCCCCATTTGGGATTTGACTCAAGTACTTTAGGAAGTAAAGTCCCTCCGCCCCGTCTGTTTGTCTGTCTAAAACTCAAAAACTACCGAACGGATTTCCATACGGGTTCCACTAATAGAAAGAGCGATAAACGAGAATGGTTTTTATATATAATTACAAAAATGACGGTGTTTTATTAAAAAAAATGTTTTCGTACCATGTGGCGACATCTGGTAGAATTCGCTCAAAGCTATTAGTTCAAACATTTCTGCGCTGTAGTCGTTTTCATAAACACGTCTATGAAATACATTTTGCAGAATTTTCTGATAACACGAAATATATCTATCTATCTACAATCTACATATACACGAAGAACAGTTTGCACCTGGGAGAAACCGAGCCGAGCCGCTAGTAAAAAATAAATAAATTGACCGAGAACCCGTTGATATAAAAAACAGAACGTTGATGTTAAAATTATTCATTTACTTAATTTAATTTATTTAAACATTTTGACGTGATAACGTCTTATAAATTGATGAATCACCAATCTTATAAATTGATAAAACACCGGCTGCATGTTCGAAAAAGTGTAACGTTCGTAACGCGTAACGCGTAACGTTCCTAACGTTCCTAACGCGTAACGTTTTTTGCTAATTTCTCGCTCAATTTAAATCAGATCGGTTTGAAACCAGTCTTAAACGAAAGAGGAGAACATTTTACATAGATTTCGTATAACAGAATTTGCCTAAACAGTTTTTTTATACAAATTTACATAGAAAAATAGCTGTATAAATGCAATGTTGTCTAATGCATAACGCGACGCGGTCGGTCGTCTTTGTTTGCCGTACATGGAAATTAGAAAATAACGTATGTCTTGTCTTAACATGAAAACGGCTGCATTTCTAATGTTTAAGAAATGCAACGCCTTCTAAGTTAACTATTGGAATAACTAATTATTATTAGAACATAATACTTTGACAGTTGCAAACGTCACTTTTGACATTTCTTATCATTCCGACACCAAGGATAAGCGGATTGAAACCAAATTTTGGGAGGATGTTTGATATGCAAATATGAAGTGGCCTATTGTTTTTGGGGAACATCGGCGCATGCGTAAAAGAATATATCTCTTATAATGATGTTTTATATAATAATAATATAGTTTTTAAAACGGTTTTTACTCTATCTATTTTTACTAGAAATTTTTGTAAATTTTTTGGGGAAAATCGGCGCATGCGCAAAAGAGATACATGCCATAGTTGTTTTTTATATAATAATAGTGTACTTTTTATAGTGTTTTATTATTCTACTTAATAAAATTTACCTAAATTTGAAGCGAAAGATGCAATATCATAGATTCGAATTATTGTAATTATTATATAAATTTAGGTTATGTATTACGGAATACGTTATCACGTAAAACTATCGTCCGTAAACCGACTTTACAGACAACCAATTTTTTTTATTCAATTCTATTTTTTCTAATGTTTTAATATAATTATTATTATTAAAATTTGAAAATGTTATTGCGTCAAGAATATGTATTTTAACCATAAAATTATCGAAAATACAACTACACATTTTATAATTGATACAATCTAGAACTTTATTATTAATGTTTAAAATTCCAATTATAAAACTGTCGATAGCGGCAACAATCCCAAGTTAAATAAATATCAAATCAACTTTAAATGCCATACACTTTATTGTATAAACTAGATTTGCATACTTACAACACGTTAAATACCTATTAATCGCATTTTGAAACGAAAGTTCGTGTAGATAATTTCATTAAACTTTCACTGATCGCATGGAACACCGAGTAGTCTGTTTTTTTTTTTTGCTACAAATGAAAAAGTAAGCATTGCTGGTCAAATATAACTTCCCATATATTATAAACTAATACATTCATCAATGCTCATTTAAATTTTAATAAATTTTACATATTACTATTTTTTAAATGCTTAAACAGTATCATATATATTAATACGCAAAGGTTAAGAATGTTTGACTCCCTTTTTAGAAAAAATCTCACAATTTCTCCACATAAATTATATATCATTTTACAGATAATTGTTTGCTCTACTGACATCGACAACTAAAAAATTTATTATTGCTTTTGTTTTTGTAAATTAATTAAAATACAGCAACGCTGAACAACGTCTGCCATCTGACGGCTTTAATTTTGAAACAACGTCAACACTTAGATCTGTCATCTGACCTTCATATTGTAATACAACAGACACAATACTGCATACTGCCATCTGACGGATTTAATTTTGAAACAGCGAGCAACGCTGAACAACGTCACAGCAATGCTGCATGATGCCATCTGACGGCTTAGCTCAACGCTTTTGCTACTTGCGGCGCTATATGACAATTTTAGTAAAATATTTCTTCGATCTGTCATCTGAGCTTCATATTGTAATACAACAAAAAGAAGAACGTTATAAGCAGTGTGCAAAATTAGAAACCAATTGAATACCTGCAATCATATTTAAAAAATAATTTTGTCAAGTGATAATTATTATACTTATTTAGTGCGAATAATTTGCACAGGTCACACTAGTATAATCAAATGAACGTATACTTAATTTATCCGCACGAAGTGTATTATTTCAAATATTTCCAGCGGGGTGATTTATATTAAATTAGACATTCATAAAGCAAATTCACAAGACATTTTTTTTATTATCGATGATATGATTAGTAGAATTGATGAAACGAAAACCGGTGACACACATGAGTGACACAAATTAAGTTATGGAAACGCTATATATAAACAACGTCAATTCGTATCAACGATACAAATACATGGAAACGCAATAATAATATAAACGGCAATTTATTATCTACTGTCAAAAGTGAATACACAATTTGGAAAAAATAAATGAAATGAATTCCCAAATAATTTTATATTCCTCATACATAAGAAGTTTCACTTCGGTCGTGCCTATCGCGAGTAGTTTTTACACAACACGGCTCTGCTGTCCACATGACGCACTTCCCTACTACAAGAAAAATTTAATTGACGGCCGTGTTTTGTTTGTTTCAGGTGTCAGGGATCAGCACAGAAATATTTCGTCAGATAGAACAGGTGGAAAACGACCACGATGCTACAACCGCCGCCGCGCTAGAGGTCAGTTCCAAGAACCAATTAGCCAAATAAATTTCTAATGTATTTTAATAAATATTAGCTGAATTTATTTTATTACCCGACTGTGCAACAGCAAAGACACAGGGTTATGTTTTTTACGCGTATCTAAGTAGGTATGTATGTTTGTGGTATTCTTTATACCCTCGAAGCATCCCAACGGCTGGATGGATTTTAATCAATGAGGTGTCTATCGATTCGTCTAAACCAGGGGTGGGCAAATCTTTTGATCAGCGGGCCACATAGGTGATGAAAATTTGACCGCGGGCCGGATGGCTGACGAAAATATCTCCGCGGGCCAAAAATTTGCAGAAAAAAAGATCCTCAGATTCTATTTCCGTATTTGGAGAGCAAAAAAAAAAAAGGTCCTCACATTCTATTTCCACATGTGGAGCGCATTCTATTTCCGCTACTACTTTTCTAAAATTTTCTAAAATGCTTCGCGGGCTGCCATTTGCTCAGGCCTGGTCTAATCCGTACGATAGTTATAAGCTCCCAATGAACACTGACATTTATTCGAGCAAAGTTGCAAGCAAAATCGATCATCATGGGTACAATATTTCCAAAAAAAAATAATAATATTGAAAGTTAAGAGTAAACTATGTTTGGTTGACGGTTCTGGCATATGTTACTTTTCTAACACCGACGTTCGGGAAATATTCATTACGTAAGCCTTTGTATGGCGTTGGTTACGCTTCAGATGTGTTTCGTCGACCTCCGCTAGCGCTTCGGACGATCACAAAAATGGTTTGCGTCCGTAGTTACCTTTCGTTCAAGGTAGTTTCTAGAGATGCGTTTTGATGTCACCATCTGAGAGATATCCTTATTACTACGGCAGCGGAAATAGACTATAGAGTATAGACTTTACTGAACATTATTTCCGTCCGAAAAAAAATCTGAGTAACGCTCAAGTCGCGCCTAAAGAAGTTTCACTTCAAAAACTTGTATTAATTATTCAGTTTGTAAACTAAATCTATTTAGTCTACTTCGTAGCACTGCAACTGCTACTACTTTTAAACTGATAAAAATACTCCCTTTTTAACCGACTTCAACCGAGGTTCTATGGACTGTATATATTTTTTTCTATTTTTTTATGTATGTTCACCGATTTCTCCGTCAATTATGGACCGATTTTCAAAACTTTTTTTTATTCGAAAGGTGCACTTCCGAGGTGGTCCCATCGGAACCAAGCCAGGATCTGATGGTGGAATCCGGAGAAATCGAGGAAAACTCTCAAATTTCAAAGGCACGCATACTTGGCCTATCCATTGCAATACTTTATCTAACACTAAAAAGAGAAAAATAAAATATTTTTAACAAAAAAATTGAACCGACTTCAAAATATGCACTAAAAAGTCAAAAATAATTGCGTATTGAAATGTTTTGGAGTCGGTGTCAGCCAAAATGAAATCTATTCTGAGAACTGGAGACATGTAAGATTTAAATTGCTACTTTCGAATTCCGAAGTGACACCGACTCCAAAACATTTCAATACGCAATTATTTTTTACTTTTTAGTGCATATTTTGAAGTCGGTTCAATTTTTTTGTTAAAAATATTTTATCATGTAAATATATTATTCTTGACGAACACTTTTCAATGCAAAGTTGCATTGTAGTATTTATGGAATAATCAATGGTAACGGAAAATCCCAACTCGCAATGTACTCGCACCCAACTTCACAGCGTGCAGTGTTTTGTTTTTAAAGTGTTCTGTTATTTTCAACGGTATAGAATCATTGCCATCAAACCAGCTCAAGTGGACATATTTAAATTGAATTTCATATTAAATCACGATGAGTTTGTATTTCGTGCAATATTTGTTTTAAAACTCGCAGTTTTAAATATTGTACAAGTAATAATTAATTAGTTACATGTACATTGTACATACAGAGCCGGAAATAATCTACATAAAAAAAATCCCAGATCATTTGCAGTCAAAATTCGCAGATATGTCATTTTTATTTATTAAATGCGCATCGTCTTTTTTAGCCCTACCCCTTTCCGATATGACGTCATCACCTGTTTTTTTAATGCCCCCCCCCCAGTTTGTTTGTAGATTCTGGTAGATTATAAAATTCTGGTATAATATTCCATCGTTTAACGTCTGTACTAACAGTGTTCCCGAGATATTAATTGTAAGTGAATACAAAAAATTCGATACCTACTTATTGCTTCAGAAATTTCAGCAGTTTATCTGGACTGCCCAATTAAAAAAATATCAGTTAAAAAAATCAGTTGAATTTTTGTATGCACTAACAACAATAATATCTTGGGAACTGTCAGAAAAAGGTTAAATAATGGCATAGGTACCTACTTTATTTTTTAGAAAACGACCATCATAAGCAGCAATAATAACACGCTTTTTAGATGTAAAATTGGATTTCTATTTTTTCAGGCGGTGGATCGTCGTGGCGAAATGATTGTCCGCGTGTTGGAGCCACGACAATTGGGGCGCACAGCCAGCGAAGCCGCCAAAAGATTCCTCAATCTGCAGGTCAGTACAGATAATACCTGGCGTACTTTTTTAACATTTTGATGGTCTTTTGCAGGTAGGATAAATGTCGTAAAATTATCGAAAAGTAAGAATCTTCTAGACCAAAAAATAATTGCGACGAAACTTGTCATACTAACATTAATTGGGTATAAAGTATAAAGCTTTCCACGAAAGATTCGCTTTGACATAATTATATTTAAAATCATGGCGCCCATGGTGCTAGAAAATAACCATAATTATTGTACACAGGATTTAAATAAAATTAGTTGTTTGAGTTTTATTTTAATAAATCAGTTCATATTGTTGTCAAAATGTTAGAAAATACGCATTTCTTCAGTTATATTAAAAAACTATTTTTTATTTTACAATAACCCTGCCGCTTGATAGCTGCTTTTTTATATAAAAAAATAAGACGGTTTTAACAAAACTGGTGGGAGTACGTGCCTATATGGTGTAGGAACGGGTATTTACGAATTTCGAAGACTTCAACAAAAAACCAGGTGTATATTTTTTAGATTTACCATAAAAATATGCGCTTTAAATACAAAATAGTTTATTCCATATCAAAGCTTTTCATGTTTTTCAATGCTTTTATCAACTAAATTTTCTCTGTTGTCCGCGACAAAGCTTGTAATTAACATTTAGACTAGTTCTTAGTAAGCTAAAGCTCTAAAATTTTGCATGCGTGTGTAAGTTTGGAGTCAATGAGACATAGGCTATATGACGCTATTATAAATTCAATATGACGGGCGCCCTAAGATTTCAGATTATTTTTTCTTTACAATACGGTATATTTCTTAAAATTCCTTGTAAGTTCAGACAAAATTTTTTTATTCTTTTTTAAAATTTGTATTTAAAACAGCGTTTTTTTTAAATATTTGTTTTATTAAAAGTAACCTTACGATAAAAATAAAATTAGATATTTATTCTTTTAGACACCATTTTTAATAAAATCTTATCTAAAAAAAATTGGTTGTCTGTAAAGTCGGTTTACGGACGATAGTTTTACGTGATAACGTATTCCGTAATACATAACCTAAACCTCCCAAAATTTGGTTTTAATCCGCTTATCCTTGGTGTCGGAATGATAAGAAATGTCAAAAGTGACGTTTGCAACTGTCAAAGTATTATGTTCTAATAATTATTAGTTATTCCAATACTTAACTTAGAAGGCGTTGCATTTCACAAAATACTAATGTCAAAAAATTGAATTAAACATTAGAAATGCAGCCGTTTTCATGTTGCATTTATACAGCTATTTTTCTATATAAATTTGTATAAAAAAACTGTTTAGGCAAATTCTGTTATACGAAATCTATGTAAAATGTTCTCCTCTTTCGTTTAAGACTGGTTTCAAACCGATCTGATTTAAATTGAGCGAGAAATTAGCAAAAAGCACGCACAGGGTCAGGCGGAACGTTACGCGTTACGAACGTTAGGAACGTTAGGATTTAGGAACGTTACACTTTTTCGTGCATGCAGCCGGTGTTTTATCAATTTATAAGATTGGTGATTCATCAATTTATAAGACGTTATCACGTCAAAAAGAAATATCTGATTTATATTTGTAATATAAGATTACTTTTAATAAGAAGAACATGAAAAGCTTTCGTATGACAAAAATTCGTAGACTCTCTCAGAAATATATGAGCAGCCAGCACGTACACGACTGAAATGCAAAATGCACTTTCAGCACTGATGCCAAAAAGGATTATGTTGTAATAGGCTTAAAATTGTCTGGACGCATTATGTTAAACTGTCGGATTACGTTTTATTATCGTAAAAAAAAGAAACTTACGTTCGCTTGAAGTCAGATTAATTAGGCGCGGTAGTCTCAAAGTCAGGATCTGAAATTAAAAAAAAGTTATAATCAAAATAGAAATCATCTCAATTTTTTTAAATAAAATATTAAATATACTGTAAGCACTTTGAATTCTTCCGAAATATATTAATTTTAAATTTTAAACACTGCCGGAAAATCAGTGATAAAATCGCTGATATGATTTTGAAAGTCAATCACTAATCGAGATGATCTAATCATATGACCCCGTTGCTCGATATTTTAATCCAATACAATTTTATCTTTCGATTATTTTCCGAAGCATATTGCGCTGACCCTAATTAATTATTGTGCGGTGTACTCCTACAGAATTGGTATGGCATGGAGCATTCGACACTTTTCGAAGTCACGAGAATAAACGAAGAGGAATCAATCCAGAGATCACGGAACAATTGGAAAGTGCATAAAACAAGGATAAATGAATACTCGCGTTGAATTTCTTTGGAATAGAACCGACTATAGGTTTTATTCCGAAGCACTCGGACAAGAGTTTTCGGTTACATTCCAATTTTGTTGTGGTCCGGATAGCATAGTACCGATTTTCGAATCGGTTCTATACCAAAGTACTCGGATACGAGTTTTCGGTTATGTTCCAATTTTTCTGTGGCCCGGATAGCTTCGGTATAGAATCGATTCTATTCCAAAGCACTCGGACACGAATTTTCTGTTATGTTTTACTTTTTCTGTGCTCCGGATAGCCTCGGTATAGAACTGATTTTCGAATCGGTTTTATTCCAAAGCAGTCGGACACGAAGTCTCTGTTATGTTCTACTTTTTCTGTGGCTCGGATAGCCTCAGCATATTTACAAATCGTTGAAATAAGTTTGACTTATTCGTGCTGGGTCGAAATAGATTCTGTGCGTATGTTACTACTTATGGAAAAAGCTTATACAAATTTTTCGTTATTAACTTTTATTCAAACACAACTAAACATATCTTTACAGTTGTCTGAAAGATATTTTTTTGTGTCTATAGGATGCGAAGCATACAGTCCAGTTTGTGGAGATAGTGAAGCGGCCGGGGCAGACGCTAGGGCTGTACATACGGGAGGGAAATGGCATCGACCGAAACGACGGCGTCTTCATCTCGCGCATTGCCCTGGAAAGCGCTGTCTATAACAGTGGCTGTCTCAAGGTAAAAACAAATTTTTGACCCTAAAATAAGTATAAAATAATAACAGTGTTGCAATATTATTTTTAAAAACTACAAACTTTTCATTATACTAGCCGTTGCCTGCGGCTTCGCACGCGATTGAAACGAAACACGAATGCATTCCCGTTATTTGGCATAGTTACTCCTTTCTCGACGTAAACCCCCCTAATAAATTTAAAAATTGATGACATTCACGTGATCAACGTCCTGATAAACCTCGAAAATTATACCCATGTTGATTTTTAGACTATTTACCTCTTTTCACTTTCTGAAGGGGTTGTTTTTAAAAAGCATGAAACATGGTCTGCTGTGGAAGTCGTTGGTGCGTTGATACTATAGTGTTCCATATGAAGGAATTGAAGCGATCTCATTGGTTAAGCAGATGAAACATTATAGCACCAGCGTCTAGCTACTTTCAGCAGATGGATCAAAATAACACTGCGTTTTGTAGAGATATCGTTATAGAAACTACAAGAAATCAAATTCAGATAGAACAATATGATTCTGCAACACAACTTGGTCAAAAAATCGCAAAAAAAAAGTTCAGATAGAACAATATAATTCTCAGCTCACGATGTGTTTATTTATTTGTTGACAGGAGTAATCCTGCGAAATTTCGAATTGATACATCTATTTTATATGATTTTTCTATGTAAATTTTAAAGCACCGTTATACCCTTTTAGGAGTTGAATTTTCAAAAATCTATTCTTAGCGGATGCCTACGTCATAGTAACTATCTGTGTGCCAAATTTCAGCCTAATCCGTTCAGTAGTTTTAGCCGTACGTTGATAGATCAGCCGGTATCCTTTTGTATATTTAGACTAATAAAAGGACATTCACTATACAGTCCTCAGCAGGTACTGTTATCATAATTACCATTTATAAAACTATGATGTCGTCGTGAAGTTATGGACCTGTCCCTTTAGAAGATGTGGATAAAAATAATCGTTCTTTAATTAATTATTTAAAACTATAAATTTCCCTAACAATTTACCCTAAAATTTCTGCACTACTGTTTGCAGTATGCTCTGATATGGAGAGCCCTGCTGTACTCACAAATTGATTTTTTTATAGTTTATGTATATAATAAAAAAATATATAATTTTTAATTGTCAACAGGTGGGCGATGAGATCCTAGCGGTTAACCTGGTGGACGTAACTCGTATGAGCTTAGACGATGTTGTCATTATTATGTCTATACCGAGGCGTCTGGTACTGGCCACTAGACAACGAAAAGGTATAAAGACATTATTTTTTTTAAAACAACTACTTTGGTGCTAAACTATCAAAAACACATTTATCTAAAAGCCAACTGCAACAATAAAATCATACTTTTTACAGAAATGGAAAGAAATTGAATACGAAGTGAAAAGAATAACAATATTTTTTACCAACTCTTTAATGATTAAAGTTTTGACACAGAGTGCGTCTTCTTCATATTTTTTTTCCAAATGTTAAGATCTTAAAGAATGCGCCAGTTGTGCCAAAAGGTTAATCAGAAAAAATGATATTGTTATTCTTTGACCTTATATTCCGTGTTCCCTAAAATAACTTCAAAAGTGTTACGAGAAAATGAATTACTTTTTCCTCGATGCATGTTTTGCTTCACATCGGAGCATCATTAAGGGATTGAAAAAGTTTCATGCACCTCCTGATGATGCTAAATTTTTTTAATTTAACTATAAAACGCTCAGCAACTAGCGCTATATGCGTAAACATAAGATCAATTAAAGGTAAGTATGATAAATGTAAGTATGATATGAATATCAAGAACACTAAGGTTTACACCAATTATGAGACGTAAGCCCGGATGCCCCTTGACCACAACGGTTGTTGTGGCCAAGGAGCTATGATGCTAAATTGATATAGACCAAACGTGCGTCGAGATAAATAGTTCCCGTTTTGATGTTTTGAACTTGCTCTCTTGTGTTCAGTGTTTTCACATCAAACTTTCTATCCCATTTAAAAAAAATCATCGACTTAACTCTTGTCAAGTTTATTAATTCTGTTTCAATTTAATCAAGTATTTACAAAAGTTTCTATTAATTGCAGGTTCAAAGGGCGGAGCCGGTTCTCCTAGTTTACAGCCGCGTTCAGAACACAAACCACCTCCGGTGGTGGTGATAAAACGCGAGTTGCGAGACGACGAGAACGACGAACTAGACGACGGAGGCCATTCGAACCGCGAATCGATGCGTCATCAACGACATACAGGCGATGGCCGCGAAATGAGCGAATCGCGATCCAGACTCGGTCTTGGCCTCACCGGGTTCGATTCCAGGCACACGACACCGCAAGACAGCACCAACGGACTCGTCGATCTGTACTACAACTCGAGGCCGCCTGACAGTGGATCGAACACATGGGGGTGAGTTTTTATGCGTCCAAATTATTTCAAGGGTTACCATCATCTGTTAGATTTTATTAAAAAAAAACGGCCAAGTGTGAGTCGAACTCGCGCACCGAAGGTTCATTACAAACTTGTAAGTATGTAAATAGTTCGTCCATCACGGGAATCAAGTGACGAACTTCGAAGATTTCCCGCTTAGTCGTTGGAAAACATCAACAAACGTCGCGGTCAGTTTGCCAACTAAGCGTGTAATTGCAATGAGTTCAGATACACCACTGAGCTGTATTGTACATCGTGGCTATATCTGATAGCATAAATGTCGTATCGTGTCGTATGCGAGAGATCTCATATTGTGCTGTATAAACGCACTGGTAGCGGAGTCCGCGTTAAGCGGACGTTTGTTTTGTATTAGGACTGTTACTGTATACATGTTGTAGCATGTTGTTGCGGTTTAAAAATATTATTTTTTTCTTGTGCTGTAACTACGAATTTACGGTTTTCGGATTTTTCCCTTTGCTTGTGCTATGAGACATTGCTTCATACAAAATTTCATGATTCTAGGTCAACGGGAAGTATTCTATAGGTTTTGATTCCCAAGAGTCTTGACAGACAGACGGACAACAACGTGATCCTATAAGCGATCTTTTTTTCGTTCTGAGGTACGGAATCCTAAAAAGTTGTAGATTCGAGACCGTGACAGTATAATTAAGAATAAGTTTTATAATAGTTTTTAACATCGTGTTGGTTTTAAATAGTCAAGACAGTATAAAAAAATTGCACTCCGGGAGTGCCGGCAGAAGTGAAAACTTGAATATTAACGTCTTACGAATTTTCGATCAGGTCACGTGTCCTGACGCGAGTTTAACATTTTTTACCCATTACAAAAAAAGTGTACAACGCCGCTAAAGAAGTTTTCACTTCAAAAACATTCCATTATTTTTCAGAATCATGTTCAGGATAAGAGCAATTGAACAATTGAAGATTGATTTTTTACTTCGTTATTTTATTTTCTTTAGTCCAAGTACAACAAAACACGTTTGAGCGAGGACTAACATTTTCTTATTCGTCCAATAGCGCTAGTGGCAAGTAAAGTACGCGTCAAACTTTTAAGTCCCGATTTTTTAAGAGAGCGGTGCCATAATAAAGCGGCCGTAATATGACGTTACAAAATACGTGTGCATAGAAGTAAATGGCTGCCACTTTTTTCCGCTATCAATTTACTTCTCTGCACGCGTTATCCATATTATGGCCGTGACACCACTAGTGTCATATTAGGTCAAAGTTTTAGAGATTATCGGTTTGTGTCTGTGGAAGATTTAATTAAAGTGGCTGCATAACCAGTTCTGACCTTTGAAAGACATTGACATATCTTCATTTGCCGGTAACTGAAAACAATAATAATAATGCGTTTAACGTCCGTTTCTTGACTTTTATGTAATAACAGACACCATTCGCACTATATTTTTCATCTATTTTCTATCACACTTCCCGTTATTTTCTACATTTTTAAACTTCTATTTAATTAATAGCAATGGGCGAATGAAGGAATCTTAGGAATAAGGTAGGCAACTTTTGAGCTAGAAGTTTGACAGGTAATCTGCCATGGCGTTGAAAAAGGCACCATGTTGAGGTCTGTGGTAAAGACCACAGACGGGTTCGATTCCTGCCGACATCATTGATTTTTATGGACGCTGATGACCCCAGCTGTTTAGCGTCTATAATCTACAATCAATAAGAAACCATCTGGATGTTTACCTGGCATTATTAAAGAAAACCACTGAAAATCTCAACAAGATGGCCGATACAGGAATTACCGTTTCTCGGCGAGAGGCAGCAGTAAAAAATCCCAGCCACATTGCCCCCGCTGGGATTCGAACCCGATTCCTCCGAATGCGAGTCTAGCGCTCTCACCACTACGCTACACCGCTCGGTAGGTGGCGAAAAATAGGCTGGGAGCCCTCGTTGTATGCGAATAAATTTTTCATACGAGTGTAGAGATTCCGTCTGGATTACTATCATTATTGTTATAGTACAAAATAGTGACATGGAAACCTCGGTTTTCCCCGCAATGTTATTCGAAGTGATTAATTTATTATCATAGTAAGCATACCATCCACGAGCGCTAAACTGGGAATCCCCGAACAAAAAGAGATCATTTATTCAGTGTATTTAGTGGCCTGTATTAAGCATGGCAAAACAAATCCCTTCATCAATAGAATTAGTCACGGAAATCTGCACTAAATTAAAAATTAACACACTGTGAACGGTTTCAGTTATTGAGTGGGCGTATCAAATTATATATGTGAACATTTAACCTTTAACCGTGGCCTACGGTCGCACGCCAACCTTTGTAATGTGTTCTTAAAATATTTTAAAATGTAATAACTTTATGAGTAAAAAATCACATCGTCGGAATTCGAACCTGAATCCTCCAAATTCGAACTGAATTTTCTAACCTCGACGTAGCGTTCCACGAACCAAAATAGTATTACTAATATTCAAACCTGTAATGAGTAGAAGCATTGTGAGTCAAAGTAATATGGCTCATGGAACGCCTCGTAAAAAAATTAAAGATTAATAAAACGACAAAAATGTGCAAAAAAAGTTAAACACTCGCTTTTTTGGCAATAATTTCTATAACTTACTTTATTATTTATGCCGTAAATTTCCTATAGATAGATAGATATTTTTTCGCGTAGCCACAAGGGAAGCGAACGTCAAAAACAATACAATATTGTATAAAATAAAATACATGATTATAACTAATTAAAAAGCGTCGTCATATGGGCAAGCATTTATTAAATAGTGTTTCAAACTTTTTTTGAAAATTTTGATATTTGGACTGTCCTTAAAAAAATATACATCTTTAAGTATATAAATACCCACATTCAATAATGTCGGAAACCGAAACTTTTTTTCGGGTGTGTTTTGGGCGGAAAATAACCCACCTCCTTTAAATCGAAGAGATCAAAATTTTAGCATCTCAAAAGATAAAAATGAGCTAACATTATTCTTGATCTAAATGTAAAGTGTAAGTGAATTAAGAAACGAGCTCTTTTTGTTAAAAAAATTGCCTCCTTCAAGCAACAAATTGTGTACCTACTTAATGACACATCACAATTTCAGCTCTGGCAACTTGAAGAAAAAAATGACACCATTATTTATCCCAGGCAATTGTATACACTGCAGCAGAGATACATTCAGTTAAAATACCTAGAGATGCTGAGATAATCTTCAACACCGTTTAGTACAGTCAGAGTAGATTATTTAAATTCATTTTTTACTTTTTTTACAATTATACACCCACTAATTAAAAAATAAAATATCTCATGACGAAAATATATTTAGTATGTACAAGCAAACTAAAGTGCAGTTCAAATTTCGTACAATTCCGGCGTTAGTTTAATTTTTGAGTCACAAATAACCGTGTTAAAGCGAGCTAGTGTTACATAAGTACCGTGTTTTTAATCTTATTAAAACGGAATCGCGTTGTAGAAGTACCGTGCTATACGAGGATTGCATGTGGTATATTGCCACAAAGTAAAATGTACTTAATACAGAATTTCTAAAAATTTAGTAGAACATTCATAATCTTCTCCGTCTCTCCCTCTCTCTCTCTATCTCTAATTAATTACTTATACCTTCAGATATATGTTTATATATAGCGTAAAATCTTTTTATGACTAGAGATTAAAAAAAAAAATAAGTTCAAAAACTAAAACCCGACTACTGAAAAGTATGAAACAAGAAAGTATTTTCATCTAAGGATAGCCGTGGTCATATGCCACTTACCCTAATGAAACATTACATTTTAACAGTAGTAAGCGATCATAAGCTGCATCACGCTATACATCAAGATGGGTCTCATATATTATATGAGATGGCATAAGACCACGACTATCCTCAGATGAGAATATTTTCATGTTTCATACTTTTCAGTAGTCGGGTTTTAGTTTTTGAACTTATTTTTTATTTAAATTATTTTTTTGAACTTATTTTTTGTCTTCAATTTGCTCCCCTCTGGGACCAAAATCCAAAAATAAATATAGCCTATGTTACTCGGGCCACTTTAGCAAATTGATTGACACCTTATTTATCAAAGTCGGATGAATAGTTTAGGCGCTACGGTGGAACATCCGTAAATACAAACACACTTACACTGCTAAACTCATAACCCTTCCTTTGGCTTCGTATCAGTCGGGTAAAAAATTAATTAAAAAATGTAAAGCGTCTATATGAATACATTTCAATGTTTTCTGTTATGAGGGGGTCGGAGGCCTATACGAAATATTAAAACGATTCTAGATTAATTGCATTAGATTCCGCTATCTTGATTTTGTTTTTGTCTTGCAGTTATCAGCCACCTCCACCGGTTATAACAGAACAGCCAAAATCGAGCATCCAGCACTTCCAGCCTTACGAACGCGGTTATCCGAAAACACTCGAAAGCCTCGCCGAAAAGGTGCATCCATTCTACACCGGTCCCGTAATGCCGACCAATGGCAGGCGTATGTCCGCCGGCGGACAGCCGCTCAGGTAAACCCCGCTCCGTCGTTTTGTTTGCACAGTAGTCCTTAGACCAGTGATGGCGAACGTATGAGCCGCGGGTCAGACACTGACCCACGCAGGCTTTTTTAATGACCCACGTGTTTATTTCTATAAACCCATTTCTTATATCATAAAAGAGAGAACAGTCAATAATATTAAAAAAGACGGACAAGTGCAAGTAGAACTTGCTCCCTGAGTGTTCTGTATCGTTATTTCATAAAAATTAAATTTGTCATGTAATAATTCTATATATAAAATCATAAATTTATGATTTTCGGTTTTTTTTTCTTTATCTATGCTAAATGCAACCTTCTTACGCACCAAACAAGGTTCTGCGTTAACGGGAAACATTAAAAGTTTTGATAAGTGAGTCAGTATAAAAAAAATGAAACAAATGATTTGCAATTCTAAAAATAAAAAATATAAGCAAATCAAGTTATTTGAAAATCTAAAAACAATAAAGATAATGGCAACGGCCAGTAATCGATCACAGGGCGCTCGCGTAACAGACGAGCATTTTATCACTGAACCATCGTCGCTCTTAAAGATTTGCTGCTTACACTGCATTACTTAGAGCTATTATTGTTTTTCTGTAAGCGTTCTTTTAAAAAGTGTATTAATAATTCGATTTTTGCAATTTTTTCAAGGCATATCCTTTAAAAAAAATGCAATTTTTGACGAAAACCGATATTTTTCGAAACTTTGGCAAAAACGTCATGCTTATAGAAAAAAACACGCTGAAACCAAAAAAAGTTTCGAACTGAAAAAAATAGTATTTAACCATCCCCTTTCCCTTTACAACAAGTGTCGCCACTGACTTAGTGGCCCACGAACTAGTACTAAAAAAAATAATTAACAAAATTTGACCTACTCCTCAAAAAGGTTCGCCATCACTGCCTTAGACTATAGGGACTATAGCGAGAAAAGATTAGAAATGTAGCCCGTATAGCACATCAGCACATATTCCATTCCTATTAGCTTTGAAACTCTTAAATAGAATTTTACAGTTACTTTATCTATTAAATTAAAAAAATGTATGTATGAATGAATAAAAAAACTAAAAAAGATGTAACTTTTGGTCTAAGCCAGGGACAGATGGGCCCATATGGATTTTGGGAGTTTTCCCGGTAAGCCGTGACCCGCCGATAGGTCGATTACCTATATTAGTTTATATCTTTTTTGTTTACAAGAATAATTTTATATTGACTTTTTAATAGATATAATTCTAAAATAAACTTAATAATGCGTTTTTTGTCTTTGTCGTAAGAGCTCTCCACCCGTAAGCTATAATTTTTGTGGCGGCGAATAGAAAGTGTCGAACGCTCACTTTGTACACGGTGGACAGAGTTATGTCCACGGTGGATACAGTTATGTCCGCGGTAGACGCAGTTATCTTCACGGTGGACACAGTTGTCTTCACGGTGGATACAGTTATGCCCACGAAACTTTTGACAACTTGAAGTAATTTCTCATTAAATGTTATTTAAACATATTTCGTGTCCAGTAAATTATGAATTAGGTATGAAAAATCGCAGATATTTGGGCAAATGATAACTTATTGCACAACGTTTCGTCAAAATTGATTATGACTTAATCAAGTATTGTAAACCATAACACAAATAAAAATATTTATGAATATTTAATGAACCTTACCACCACCAAGCGAACATCAAGTGGTCACACAGCACTAGAAGCGCTTAATTTTTATATAACGTTGAATAATTTTTCATAATGTTGAAGTTAAATACAGAATGTTTTTTAAGTTGATTATTTTTTTTAACAGCGTGTAGGAATCAAATAGACTAACAAATATCTCAAGTAACTTTATCAAAACTCAAAAATGAAATAGGAACGGGCTTTCAAAGTCTTATTAAATTATTTTGATGTCTGTCCTGGCGTTATGTTATGTCACTATGGAAATGTGTTATGTCATTATCAAGTATTCACAGAAATTGTTCGAAGTTGTTCCCGTTTTGATGGACACAAAGATGCGTGCGCCGTAGTCATGCTTCTGTACATGCTTGTACAGGTGCTATCATTTCTTCGCCTGTATTGACCGGGCTTTTGAATTAATGAAATCAAATTTAAAAAACATAAATTTAAATTAAGACTGTTTCTCTGTTATTTTTGAGTTTTGATAGAAAAGTTACTTAAAATATTTGTTCGTCTATTTGATTTCTACACGCTGTTATAAAAAGAAGAGCCAATTTAAAAATCATTCTGTATATCTCTTTAAAAATGCATATAATCTATTCTATTTTGTTTTAATTAAATGCTATTTTTAAGATCATGATGTACCAAATTTGACACGTGTCACAAATTTAGTACCACTGGTCTAAGCTGTGCGATTTTAATTAAGTTGCACCATTCAGAGTTCCACTCGGAAAGATGTATCGAGCTGAATATAACTCTATTTCTGTAGTTAAATTTGATAGAGCTTATTGTAAAGAAATGTGAATTGGCAGGAACGTACAAATGCCACCAACAGTCCAAATTATTTGGGTCTAGCATCACATTTTTATTAAATCGATAATCCAAATGATACTTTTACCACTTCTCGGATTGTAACCTGGGAAATGGGGGCTTGTAATTGAAGAGCCGTGGAAATGCCATATAAACAACAGCATTGATATGCTCAGCCATTTTCTTAAGCCCATACAACTTTATTCGTTGTAGCTTTCAAGTTTAAATGCGTATGATAATGGCAAATTGTCTTTGCAGGAGCAGCGGCCAAGGTGGTCCGGCAAGCCATTATTACGTGCAGCACGGTCCGACGGGGTCACGGCGCTTGATGCCGCGCTCAGGTTCTGATCAGCATCTGCCTAGGGTCGAATATTCCGACTATACAAGCATTTCACAAGCCGGCAGGCACAGCCTACTCAGGAGTAGTCTTAAATCAGGTACGTAATAATACTGGAATTTGAATTCGGAATTAATTAGAGGAAGGCTGAAAATCCTTTCAGTTTAGGTCTGAAATTAGCACATCTAGCAGGAGAGGGAAACCATAGGATTTTAATTTCAGACCTAAACTTAATAGATTAAATAAATAAAATTATCGATCAATTTTTTTCAGACTATAGATTGAGAAAAAAATAATAAAAATATAAATCAATATTTCACTAGATAAAAATATTGATTTATATTTTTATTATTTTTTTGTCAATATATAGTCTGAAAAAAATTGGTCGAAAATTTTATTTATTTGAAGAGTTGTATTCAGACGTTAATCAAAGATCGTAATAGATTAAAATCATGTTCAGCTCTCCCCTAATTAATTCCGAATAAGGCTTGTTTTTACTCCCCAACCACCGATCGAATCGTACATAATGGAAATTACTTTACTTGACATTATTTAGATCGAAAATTTAATAAATAAAAGACCCCGCACAAACTTTATAGGATTTGGTTCTCGGTTAAATTGATCGAAAATCGTCTTATTTTATAGTTTAAAGGTCATACTAAGAAAAAGTGTCCACGGGCGCATAGACTAAAGTCAAATAGATTTTTAGCTACAGATACGTTTAGCGAGATTTTTTATATAGGGGTATCCATTGAATGTTCCATGTTTAACTTTTGTGCTATTTTTTAGAAAAAATTTTTTGTATAAAATAATAATGTCCTATTCGGATTCAGCGCACTCGAAAACATATTTCTAGAACCTATACTAGGATTTTTTGAGATTGTGAATTCAATGAATATCCCTATATCTAAAATCTCGCTAAACATATCTGTATAGATAAAAATCTATTGGACTTTAGGCTATGCGCCCATGGACACTTTTTCTTAGTGACCTTTAAGCTAATAATAATAATACTTTATTTCTCCAAAGACAAAGAATTGTATATAATTATATAAAAAAAATTGGTTGTCTGTAAAGTCGGTTTACGGACGATAGTTTTACGTGATAACGTATTCCGCTCGAATATCATATTTAATAATCACGCACAGGGTCAGGCGGAACGTTAGGAACGTTACACTTTTTCGTGCATGCAGCCGGTGTTTCATCTTTTTATATTGACAATAAAGCTATTTTCGATCAATTTAATCGAAAACCGATTCCCATAAGGTTTGTGCGGGGGCCTTTAATTTAGACTTTTTAAAATGATTCCGTCATTTTTTTATTGGACAATAGACACTTATGTAAAGACGTTGCAATGTACGCATGTTTCACTGTATATTTTTACTCAAAATATAGTTTCTCAATATATCATTTATCGTTACTAATATTTTCGATAAACTTTATTTAAAAAAAAAATTGCTACTGACTCCACATAATATAAGTTTACCCGCCTTGCAATTTTATGAGCAGCTCGCGTACCGTTAAAACAAAAGTTCGGCACAAGTTTTCGTTTTGTGCTAATTATTTAAGCGCTTAATGCCATTTAATATTTTAGTTATTTACGCAGTGCTTAGACATAAAACTTCAGTAAGTAATAATGAAAGAATACCTGCTTACATTGTGAATGGGAGCTGCGTATAAGTTCTGCAAACTACAGTTTGCTACACGTAGCTTGCGAAACAAAAAAAAAAACGAGTGTGCTTTAGACCACACGACTGAAGTAAAACTTTTTCCTGCCATAATTTGTTATTATTCTCCCGAAAATTCACAAAATATGAACTTTAAAATGATTTTACAATTTTATTCACTTTAAACGTAGAATATTTATTGTATTGAACAAAATTTTAATTTATAAAATTGTTCAAGAACGAAATGAACAGTAAGAAAAAAGAAATATAAACATAAAGATAATGAAAACAAAAGTAATACATTGCAATTACTTAGCTCTCGTTGGATTTTAAGCGTAAATCTTTATAAAATATTATTTAAAGTAGGTTTCCAAAACTTTTTTCTGTCACCCGATAGCACAACTGGCAAGTAAAGTATGTGTTATTCTATTGTTAGTACTGCTTATATTTTCGGCCACCTGATGGCGCCACTAGCCAGTGAAGTATTTATCATCCTCTTTCTATCTTCACTAACTTATATCTTCCTCTCAACTTCCGTTCGCCTCGCCCGATCACACTTTCGTAAATCTCTCGTCAGGCATTCACCAGCTTACTCCCCAAGTCAAGCGTGCGTAAAGAAGTTTTACTTAAAAAAAAACAAAGTTTACTAGCAACACTAATTTTTCGTTGGGAAACAGAACTATTATTGAGATGTGTTTATTTGCACCTGCGTTAGGTCTCTAACGCAAACGTTAACCGATCCAAACTGTCGTAAGAAGTTGCACTTTAAAAGCCTCAGTGTCGGCTATATTGAATAAAAACCCGGACTTCTCATTTTAAGTCTAGAGTATTGCCACTGGGTACGCCTACGGAAAAGCAATAAAATATAATCTTTTACTTGGACCAAAGGTCACCAATCCGTCGGTAGACACATCAAAGACACCGCGTTATACTTCTAGTTCTTAGTCATTCTTGTGACTGCACCAAATTCAAAGTCCCTTGGTAAACTTAGTAAAAACTAGCTGTTTTTCGGGATTATGTCATAACAAACGCCACTCGTACCACTTCTTGTTATTTTCTACATCTTAATTATAAGAAAGTAGGATAAGGTAGGCGACATTTTGAGCATATAGGGTTTGATAGATAAAATTGTCAACGACTTTAAATAAGAAACCATCTCTACATTTATCTGAAATTATTGAGGGGCAACTACGGAAAACCTCAACAAGATAACCAGTACAAGAATGTAAGAAAAAGTCCTAGTCACATCTGTCCCCGTCGGGATTCGAACCCAGTACTCTCCGAACGCGAGTCTAGTGCTCTCGCCACTACACTGCATCGATCGGTTGCTAAACTTACTATTCTGTAGGTAGATACGATAAGGAAGTTTAGAAGAGAGTTACGTTATTGTTTCGGAAGACTTATAAAAGTTTTATTTTAAAACTGTTTTAAGCTTTACTTACGTAATATAATATATTACATTAAACCCTGACACAGTATTTTAGCTTGTTATCAAAAGCGAATTGAATTATGCATCGCAGTACAAATTTGTGCTTCAATCCTATAATCGAGACTCGTTTAAAAAGAAACGCCGCATTTCTTTAAATTTATTTTCGACAGTAACGGGTTGTTCATTAAGTAAGGTAAGCGAAAATATATATATATTAGATTGTAGATTGTAGACGCTCAACATCTAAGGAATAATAGTGATGCTTATACTTAACTAGCGACCCGATCCGGCGTCAACCTAATTTGTAGATTGCCTAAAGAATATTTAGGCAATCTACAAATTAGAGCTGTAACAAACCGTATGTATTCGTTACTGAGTAACGGGTACATCGTCTGACTCGAAGTAATGAATCGTTACTTACAAATTCATTTCGTTACTCGCATCTATCGTATCCATGTCAGTTTGACTCGTTTGATGCGGTTGTACGTTATACGAACGAAGTCATACCGTATCACGTATGCGACGCGCCTCGATGCGAATGCTTGATGCTGTTAGTACACGATTGTATGTCGTATGAAAAGTAACGAGCAACGTAACGATACGAAAGTAATGGGTACTGGTTCTTTAAGTAACGAATACATACGGTACACAATTTCTCGTTACTTTTACAGCTCTACTAAAGATGTGTTTAATTAGATACGGATTAGTCAAAATAGGTTTTCAAGTCTCGCCAAGCAAGTAAATCAAAATTATTTTGTTGCGAGTAATTATTAAAGCTGTGATATTATCTGCTAAGATATTCATTTAAATGATATGGTGTAAAAGTCAATTTTTATTTAAATTAAATGCTTAAGGCAACTAACGTATTTAATTGGATAAGGATTAATACCGTGCCGGTCAAGATAGCTTCGAAAATAACTCATTATTTTTGATAAAAATTTTAAAAGATAAAAATGGTTACTGTGGGTCATCCTTAGAAGATAAGCATATGCTATCGCGAACTTTTTTGTAGGTCTTTTTAAAACTTACAATTTTGTAGTACATTGATTTTAAGTATCTCTTATGGTTTAGTCCTGTAAGCCGTGTAAGCGTCTTTCTACAAACCATCGACATTTCTGTGCTGTCTTTAAATTTAATATGTATGCAATAAACATATAAATCTTGTGTAGTTTAGAACTACTAAGTGAACAGACAGACGCGGATAGTTCACCGAACACTATTAAAGATAGAAGTTACTAATCTTGGAACAAATTTATTCGATAGAATAAAATTTACTTTCAATTCACCAAGCAAAATAACAGTTAGTTAAAAAATAAATATACAAAAAAATACTTCCACTAACTTTAATGTTTTACAACTATTCACTTCACAAAATGTTAATAAAAACATAAATAAATTCACAAGATCAACTGTAGATATAATACTACACGTTTATAGGTTACGTATTATGATCTATGTGGCGGCCATTATTATTTTATCAGGCGAATAAATATTTATACCGTCGAAGTAAGATTTATACCTGCAGTAAACATAATTATGTGTGGTGAATTGAATTATTGCTATTTATTCGGAGGAAGAACAGAATAAATAATTATTTACGTGCGGTGAATATGGCCATTAGAGATATACCCATCCTTCCACCATATAAACACGTGCACTTCCACCACAATAAGATGGTTCATTTCACATATCACTTCATAATATGTACAACTTTGATAGACTAATAATAACAATAAGTTTGTAACTAATAATTATCTAATTAGTAATAACAATATTAACAAGGTAATAATATGATTAGTAATGATAAATAAATTGATAATAACTCACGGCAGATTCTACGTGCCACCGTTAGTTTGTTTTTCTCAATGTGCGAAGGCAACAAAGCGTATCGAAAATATATATTTGCGTCTCTTTCTTCGATGTAATTCCCTGATTTCTCCGATGATAGGATTGGTTGATGTACTTGCATTCAATCTGAATAAAGTATCTTTGTTTCAAAAACTTTGTCTTTTTCTATGACGTTAACATGCGCGTGCCCAGCTTTTGGCCCAGGAGGGGGCAAATTCGAAATTTCTTAAGCCGGGTCTCCCGTGCTTGTTTTGCCCTCCTGGATACGCCAGTGCTTACGGCGTAAAAAAGACAGAAGTATACGTTTGCACCCTAATAGTTCGATTGCGTTTTTATTCCTATGCTCAGTATAGAATAAAAGTATATGGTTTTTCCTGTATTTTATATTTTATTTGTACGTTCTTTGGCTAGGTTCAACGTTGAGTCGTTACAATCAGAGGTACGCAGGTCAGCCCGAACTGGTTCAAAGCAAATACGGACCCAGCGCCGTCGGTCATTCACAATACGCTTCTTCGACCCTCAACAGACGTAATCGACCCAGCCTGGATTATTCCAGCGACACGGAAGCTACCTGCGGACCACGATCTAGTTATTACTATTATAGGTAATTAAATCATTGATTATCGTATAACACTACCGAGCATTTATATGTGCTAAGTAAATCTAAAGTGAATTTCATTTGACACGCAATATATACATGAATTTTGTTGATATAGTAGCTATAAAAATAATTAATGTATTACAGAAAATTCCACACAAAACCTCCCTTGAGCGTCCAGTCTGTGTTGAAGTTTTTGTGGAACGATTTTATGTAATGCATTAATGATTTCAACAGCTACATATACATGAGTTTTGTTGATATAGTAGCTATGGAAATCATTGATGCACTACAGTAAATTCCACACAAAACCTCCCTTGGGCGTACGGTCTGTGTTGAATTTTATGTAGAACGATTTTGTGTAATGGACTTTTGTTGATATGGTAGCTATGGAAGTCATTAATGTATTGCAGAAAATTCCATACAAAGCCTCCCTTGGACGTTTGGTCTTTGTTGAATTTTATGTAATAAATGAATTAATGATTTCTACGTCTACATATTATTATCCTACGTGAGTTTTGTTGATATGGTAGCTATAGAAATCATTAATGCGTTACGGAAAATTCCACACAAAACCTCCCTTGGCCGTCCGGTCTGTGTGTGCATTTTAAGTCATACGAGTTTATATAATGGCATTAATGATTTCCACAACTACCATATCAACAAAACTCATCTCTACATTGCGTTTGAAATGAAATTCACTGTATATCTATTAATTGATTTGTGTTGCAGAAATCAAAGCTCCGTTCCACATAGCACAATTCCCACGTTAGCACGAACTGGCACTTTGACCTCGGCAGATATTACGACCAAATTCAACTCACTACCTCGCGATGCCAGGGGATCTTCTACAAGGTCAGTTACACAGAAACGACAGAACCGTTTGCAATAGCGTCGATAAACAATTTAATTATTTAAAAAAATAATTAATAAAGGCCAGATATTTGATTTCATCGAAAATTCCGTAGTCGCAGTCTTATTGACATAAACATTTCGTCATAAATACTTGGCGCTGATAAACTATTTTTATTTACGCAATTATTCGGTCGACCTTTTGACACAGCGTTTCTTCGTAATTAACAGTCAGTCAGTTGGTTGATTAAAAATTGCCTTTAGACGCATATTTTATCCAGCGATTGTTTATTATATTGCAATAAAAACGCTAATGATCACAGTTGTCGATCGTCTATAATCTACAATTTCTTTTTTAAATGTTGCAGACTGCAAATGAAACGCTTCGCAGATAGAACAGGAGTATCCCTGCTTCAAGACGATTCCGATGGGGCATTATCGGCGCCGGAAATGCCGACGATACGAAGGGATAGGGGTAAGGAATTCTATAAAGTTTTACACGAATCCTGCACAATTCGTATAGAGGATAAGTCGTCACATTCGCAGTCTGATCCCATCCCTGAAATTTCTAAGAGAAGCTGAACGCATTGTCATCTTGGAAAATAATTGGAGTTTTTATTTTTTAGAAAAATCAGTGGCGTACCATTTTTTTTTTCTTAAAAACATTAAACAACTTTTTTCTACGCGCGCCACTTGTCAATCCAAAAATATTTTATTTATTAAAGAATTTTCCTCCCATGTAGCTATTGACACCTACAACATTTTTCTTAAATATCTCAACTGGTTTGGCAGTTATAAATAAATTTTAATTTTTTTAAATAAAACTTTGTCAGCCTGTATCTCTGTTGATGTTGAAATTTAGAAAAAGCGCCAAAGGAAAAAAATCTTATTTGTTGAAGCCCTATTCGCTGTTGAAAGGCTAACGTCAACTTTGGAATCATTCTGTATATTTCATGTATGGAAAAATTATCTTACGTTGCAAAATTGATCTCCACGAAAAACGACGCGATAATATATAGCCTATGTCCATCTTGAAGGTGCATTCTAAATACTAGTGAAAAAATTTTTGAAATCGGATGAGTAGTTTCGAAAATTACCTTCTAGATCCAAACTTACAAACTTTACCTCTTTATAACAATAGTTTAATAACTTACAAGTGTAGCCACTGTTCGCTACATTGTTAAGAAACACCCATTGTTACATCGCTATATTAGAAAAATTTATTTCTCAAACAAAGTCACCATCGGGATACGAACCCCGAATCTTTCCACTATCGCGGCGGACTGAGTTACATTACTCCACAGTGACAAAGCAAGATCAATTCATCATTCTAATATATAGCGCTTTGTAACTGTTTATTTCACATCATGCGAGAGCTAATTTTTATCTTAGGTAACGCTAGATAAGAACCTTCACAGAAGTGAGAGTTATAGGTGAATCAAAGATGAATTTGTTTCTTTTATTATCAAGTCACAGATATTTTTCTGTATATTAATAAGACATTTAATGTTGAAACTAATCATGTTTCTTATGGATGAAACAGCTCCTAATTTAATATAACACAATGTAGCGAACAGTGGCTACACTTGTAAGTAGTGTTGGGCGATTATGAATGATATAATCGAAATATTTCGATTACGGCCGAATAATCGATCATTCGATTATGGCAACCGAGATATCATTCGCTTGAATCGATTATGAAATATGAAATGAATATTCAATCCCGACACAGTACTATTATATATCGATATATCATTCGGTATCTGCATCTACATGTACTGGGATGGGAAGGCTTTGCTAGCACTGGAGAGTAGGGGTGTTTCGATTGTACATACTTTGTAGTTTGTTGGATCATTCGATTATGGCAACCGAGATATCATTCGCTTGAATCGATTATGAAATATGAAATGAATACTAATCCCGACGGGCCGACACAGTACTATTGCTATGTCGACTGTCGATTATTTTTTTAAACACAAATTTGTGAGTTATTAACAATTAATTATATTAATAATAATAAAGAATTCGTTTGATTTTTGTATTTGTTTGTTTGTTTGTATTTGTTTTGTTTGCAATAAAAGTCTTAAAATCAACTTGTATAAATTCCTTCATTCAAAATAGCATTTTAACAGTTATAGGATGGAGTGTATTTTGCAAATAAAAATGCACATTAATGCATACACCAAATAGACAAAAGAAATGCAGATTGAAAATATCTCATCCCACTTTGGTAGTGTTTTATTTAATAAACTACCAGATAGCTTAACTGAAATAATTCAGTGTGGTAAAGAATTAAAGTTCAAACTTAAATCATTCCTCCTAAAAAATTGTTTTTATGACAAACTTTTTTTTTTAATTTCAATTTTAATGTTTAACTCATTATGTAAATTGACGATGTATCCATCTAGGGATTAAAAATATATTTCTATTTCTATTCGATCATATCAGTGATTCCATTATTAATATTGTGTTAAGTAATATTAACAAATCGAAATTGCAAAGTTAGCACATAATTCATAATCGATGTTTTGAATGATCATTCGCTTACACTGTAAAAGTATATAAAACGAAATTATAAACTGCCAGGTTTGCGCATCATTCATAATAATCGATAATTCGAATGATCATTCGATTTATCATTCATAATCGATAATTCGAATGATCATTCGATTTATCATTCATAATCGATAATTTGAATGATCATTCGATTATAAAAACCGATTATTTCAATTCATTCGATTATTGAAATGTATCGATTATGCCCAACACTACTTGTAAGTTATTAAATTTAGTAAAACGCACTATAACGTAGGAAAATTCACATAATTATAGTTTAGATATGTATGGTATGTTTCTTGCAGACGAGTACCGATCGTGGTTATCACGCACGCCGTCCACCAGTGCCATTTACGAACAGATCCGTGCAAGCCGCGATGTCCTTAATCAGCAGAGAGCGGCGCGGTTTACATACAGCGCTGAAAATATCCACGATGCGCTCAAACAGGTATGTTCCGCCAAATCATCAAAAACGTTAATAAAACACATTAAAATCTGGGCGTTACAGTTTCCAGTATGAGTCTTTTTCATTTAATTGTCAGTCAGTGACGGATTAAACATTTAGAGGTTCTTGAATGCTAGGAATCTGATATTGAATCTCTCTTGCAATGCCCAAACAGTAATGACTTTTCATTAAATTGAACAATGAACAAGTTAAATTAAATAAACTCTTTGAGTTCCATAAAACAATTATTAAGACAATTATTTTAAACTGTTATAACTTTTTTAAATTTTATTACTTATGTATTATTTCTTTTTTGAGTTTCTTTGGCTTTCGCCTGTAAACTCATTAAAACTTTGAATAAATCATTAAATAAATGAGTTTGTATCAATTAATGAAGTGCATTTGGGGATACTCAAGATATCATTTCACTTTCTGAAAATCACTTTATTCAAATGAATAAAGCGTATTGATTACAGCAGTGTCTTAGTCCTTCTGCCACGTTTAGCTAATATCAATCTTCTTCATTTCTTTAATGTGGATGAAGACCATTCAGAATGTTGTTACTTTACATAAGAAGATCGACATCACGATGATAAAAAATGGTCATTGTATTAATGAATTAAGGATCGATTGAATAGATAAATAATCACGTAGTAAACCAAAACAAAATGAAAGAAGCGACTTAAGATTAATAGAAATAGAAACGCATAAAATTTACTAATTTAAAATTGTATTCTGTTTCTTCCACCATATAATTTTCTAGCACTCTAAACCAGGGGTGTCAGACTGATTTTTCTACATTAAAATCTTTATTTATTTAGTTTAAATCAATTTTCAAACAATTTTCATATAAAGGGTAAATTATCTTCAGCTTGTGGATCCTGACACCTGAGGTCTCTTGTTTTTGATAAGCTCATTGATGTCAGGTGTCTAAAATTCTCAATGGATAGATTCCGGTCGCGGGCCGTATTGAGATGGCTTGAGGGCCGGATGCGACCCGCGGACCGTTTTTTTTTGACATTGTAGTGTTGCCGTAGTGTTGGCTTGAACTGGCAAGGTCGCCATGTAGTGTTGCCGTTAACTGGCAGGATCGCCATGTAGTGTTGGTGGTTAATCAGGTTCTTTTAAATTAGTAAAACTATTGAATTTGATTTAATAATCATTTATTTACATTACCAACGTCAACCTACGCCAGCTCGCGCTGGCATAGCCACGTGCGTCCACCACCTGACTTCTCCCTTCCTTCCAAATACACATATATTATATCATTCAAAATGCAAACGTCGCGCTTATTAACTAGATCGATTATCAGTAACCGTTTTAAATTAACATATCTTGCAGTTCTACATTTCAAATGATATACGTAACTATATCCTACTTACTGATGTATCCACTACAACATCACTGGTCTAAAGGACAAACTGTACATTGAATAATGTGTTCCTTATATGACAGATTTTCAATAATTTTTTGTAATCATGCATTTCTAATCGAAATTAATGGCAAATGTTTATATTTCTAGCAAGAAAGTTATTACAACGCCTATAGCAGCCGACCAGGTGTCACCTCCACCTTGGATCGTCATTTTACGACCAGAAGTCATCATCCTAGCATACCGTCGCGATCACTGTCCAGCCAACATATCACCAGCTCTTCAGGTATACAAATACATTCAGGAAGTTATGAATTACAGGCTCACCTCTAAGTCGATTGATAATACAAATCTTTGATTAACGTCTGAATAGAACTCTTTTTTTATTATTTTTTGTCAATATATATGGTCTGAGAAAAATTGGTCGACAATTTTATTCGATTGATAATAGTTCCTCTTCTACAGGAAAACATAATTTTAGTGCAATAAAAAAAAAATTTTTGTGACGTCTTATTTCTTATCCTGAATAACATATGAGCTAAAATCAGACAGTGTCCTTTCAGTTTCAGTAAAATTAAATACAAATTTATGTGTGTGTGTATTTCAGGTCTCGGTTCATCGCGATCGCCGTCAATGCGACGTATGCGCAACCTGTTAGAGTTGGAACAGAGCCGTTTGAGTTCGGCAGGCCTGCCGAGCCCCGGTCCGGTACCGACGCCCAGCGCCACACTGCCACGCACGCACACCAGACAAATAGATATTAATCCGGCCGAGTTCCTCAAATACAAATTGGATAAGCCGGTCGGTAGTTCGCCGTCGACATCCGGCCTGGCAGCACTCACGTCCGTCGGACAGGGTGCTATCGTGCAGATGGGACGCGAACACGGCGTCAGCGGGATGCTGTGGGTGCATTTATTAGCGGGACGAGGATTGCGAGCACCAACCGCAGGATCTGCCGCTACGACTCCCGTCACGCCTAGCGGACAACCGCCTTCCATTGGTCAGTATGAACGATGAACGAGTCCTCTTAGGAGTTGTTCATTTATTGTGCAAGAGATTTTGCAATCATCTTATTTATTCTTATACATGAGGTGGGAGGGAATTGAGACAATTTCTTATGTAATATATTAAAATATTATCCGTAAAAGAAACCCAATTTTATTAACTCTTCTTGTAACAACAAAAATAAATATGCACGTTTATTTTACTTGGGAGGGGGTGAAACGGGAAGCTTAAAATATCCTATTTTTTACGTTGGAGGAGGAGGAGGATGTAAACAAGTGAGAAAAAAGTCTTACGTAATAAATGAACAGTTCCTTATTTTTCTGTAGGTATCTGTTATGTTTTCTGTTAGCTGTCTTTGGTATATTTGACGTAAAAAATAGACAAGTGCCCAAAATTGATTCAAAAATACCATAAAAATTTAAAGTCATTGTAATACAACTAATTTGTTTATTTACAGGTACTACAGGGCTTCGAGATTTATATTGCGTATTAGAATGTGATCGAGTTCATAAAGCAAGGACAGTGGTTAGTACAATATAACATTTTTTTCTGAGTAGCCTCCACTATTGAAAAAGCAGGATTCCATCTAGAAAATCATATGGACTTTTACCTGAATTATCTTACGGTCAGATTTTAATGGATTCCTAGACAAAAATTCTATCGATTTCTGAATAAAGTTCCATAAAATTCATTGAATAATTCGATATTGAAAAGCCATATAAATTTCGTTAAAAATCGAAAAGAATCAACTAGAAACTACAAAAATCTATGAAATTCATAAGAAAATACATAATTTCACAATAAGAAAATTATTTCCTTGAATCCTTCTATAATATTTGCCTAACGATACTTCGAGATTCCTATAGTATATTCTAATGGACTTTTCATTATATTTCTATAAATATTTTCAATAGTGTCTAAATTTCACTACCCTTTGAGGACTGCAACTTGCAGCTTAAGAAACATAATAACAGAGAGAAGATTTTGGAATGCAGTCTGTTCCTAACTAAATTTCCTTCGATTCCAGGTAAGAACGGGAGATTTGGTATTCGACTGGGACGAGAGTTTTGAGCTCGACTTAGTCAACAACAAAGAACTTGACTTGCTGATTTATAGTTGGGATCCACAATATCGACATAAGTTATGCTACAAAGGTTCAGTTCACCTTGCCAGTTTATTACGCAGTAGTCCACTCCATCAACTGGCGCTCAAAATAGAACCCAGAGGTACCCATATTATTGTATTAAAAAGAATTATTAATTTTTGTTGTTACGGGTTTTTTTTATCATACATCAACGTCATACGTCAACTCGCAATCCTTCTTTTTGATCTTAATTTGTTCTTGAGCAGTATCTCAAATAATGGTAACTTTGGGTAATTACACCAGAAAAAGTTTTAGATCACTGACAGACTCCTAGGCAAATCAGAGTGATTGGAAACCGTTTCCTTAAATCTGACTCGAGCTTCGCAACTAAAGTTTTCCATTTTTTTCTCAATATCTTTAAGAATGCATTGAAGAAAATATTTAACAACTTTTGATGTTTTTCCAGGTACACTTTATTTAAGGTTAAGACATACCGACTCGCATCAGCTGTACAGAAGAAGAGGTCTTCCCAGCCTCACATTGTCACGGAACGCCAACCCGCCATTATTTGGTGTTGACCTTGACAGTGTTGTAAGTAGCACTAATGTCCGACTCTGTAACCAAAAACAAAAATATGTTATTAAACTAGCCTTTACCTGTGACTTTGTTTGCATTATTGGCGGTTTTTTTATCAGTCCTATTAGTAGAACCGCGATGATGTACATTGTACAGTACAGACTAACTAAATCTTTCAAACAGTGGAAGTTACGATTTTATTTATTTGTATAACGTCATTAGAGTTATATCTATTTAAAACATTTAAGAGTAATTATCTTTGCACCATTTTATACACTTAGTTTTCATTGAATATCTGACTGATCCATGCTTGGGTAATTTAATGATAAAACACTTTATGCGGAAAGGTATAAGTGTTTTAAAAGCTCCTTACACTGTATTTGAAGATTTAATTACTTAATTGCATTGTATAAATTTTTAGGTTCAAAGGGAAGCAAAAACTGGTGGACTTCCAGGTGGTGTAGCAACAGGTTTAGCATTTGCCAATACATTACAAGTTCCAATTATCATCAAAAGATGCGTTGAAGAAATCGAAAGGAGGGGTTTGGATATTATTGGTAAATATCAGACATTTATTTATCTCTATATCAGCTCATACATATTTAAATTTTGAAAGACACACAGAAATGTATTTTAACAAGTAAATTAGTATTTCAGGGCTTTACTCGAAATGTGTCTTAGAAATAGTTTACTATATCAAGTTTATTATCAACAGGTTTATATAGACTGTGTGGATCAGCGACAAAGAAGAGAATATTGAGAGAGGCTTTCGAACGAAACAGCAGATCGGTAGATCTGACGCCTGACAATGTTCCTGACATCAATGTTATCACTGGTGTGCTCAAAGACTATCTTCGGGAATTACCCGAACCGCTATTTACAAAATGCTTGTACCAAATGATGGTCGACGCCCTGGGTAAGCTTAAGAACCAAGTCATCAGATCTACTTCTTATAAATTAATAAGATTTATTCTAATATGCTAATTTCTGTTTTCAGGAGTATGTTTGCCAGATGATCCTGAAGGAAATGCCAAATTAATGTTCTCCATTTTGGACTGTCTACCAAGAGTCAACAGGGTAAGTAATATTTTACAAAAGGAAAACAAATCTTCAAATTTTCACACGTATAAATTCTTCGACAGGCCACGTTGATATTCCTAATGGACCACTTGGCGTTAGTGGTTTCAAATTCGGACAGAAACAAGATGTCAGCGCAGAACCTGGCAACAGCCTTGGCACCTCCGCTGATGCTGCATTCGACGTCGGAAACAACCCCAAGCGCCGGTCCATTGCACCACCATGACCTGGACTACGAGCAACCGATTGCTGTTCTCAAATATCTGTTACAGATCTGGCCAGCACCCAAAACTAACCAGTCAGGTAATGTAGTTCAGTTTTTAAGGTTATGTTACTGACATGAACACGATTGTAGTGAGCGATGAAAACAGCACTGACGCTTGCTTTTATAGAATTTATTAAATTATAGTTTTGTTCGTTGCAACTACAAGAAAAATTTCAAATGCAATACAAGTTTGATACTGTACAAAAATGTTCAAAACATAATAGTGATATCAAAACTAATATAATAATAGTTTGTGGGTACAACGGGCAAAGCTAAGATTCAAATGCGCAGCAGTTTCTTGTTTTAAAAATGCAATAAGTTGTCCAAGAGCGTAGATATATTTTTTTTGTGGGGTAAAGCAAAAAAATATGATTTTTTTAAGTTTTATTAATATCACACAAGAATACTCACCAAGAATGGTGTCAAGCAAAATATTAATTCCCAAACTAAGTTTACAAATTCCTTTTCTAAAAGTATTTCTAAATTTTATTTTTTAGCCAGGTATTCGTATAATTTCAGTTTTATTATTTTACTATTATGATCCTGGGGGAGTAATTACCCCTTTTACCCCCCATATCTACGCCCTTGAATTTGTCTGAGTGCTAAAGCTTATAAAGAAAAAACGACTCAGTAAATTTCAAGAAATCATCGCAGCAATCTGTCACTTTTTAAACATTGATACAAAAGGGGTGTTCATTTAAAAAAGTATTACTCGCGGTATCTTAGAATCCAAAAATATTATTCAAAATTATAAAAATTGATGATGATGATCAAAAAATTGGTTCGTTTGATTTTAAAATGATTTATTGTTTCAGTTTTAGAAATTAATTTTTTTCCCTCAATGAATTTTGTGAATCAAACACAACGGTCACTGTCTGAGTTTTTGACTTCCAGTGTTTAGCATTTTAAAACATACTCTGTGTTTATTGCCAACTATGTATTGTTTTTTGTCGTCGTAAATGAATGTCGGCAAAGAATTGAAATTTTTAAAATGTATTTTTAATAATTTATTAAAACGACTCACCTTTTACGGTAGTAGTCTTCTTAATTTTGATATATAAAAAATCAACTATGCAAAACAGATGAGACAAAAATAGTCTGCTATAAAATGCAGGACTGGACTAAGTTAAATACTGGAATTTCAGTGTCGCTCGTGGATGTTATATTATTTAAAACAATAATAAAATAAAACATGTTTTTTCCGAAAATATTAAAAACACAAATACAAACTAATAAACAGTATTTGACTTTTAGTCCATTCCTGACAATGTATATATAAAATTTAGAGAATTTTGGCATCAATGATTTTATTTTTTAATTTTATATACTTAAATGATTAACAATGATTAACAGATAAAATAGTTGAAAATAAAAAAAATTGAAGCCAAAATTTGCAACTAACTGAATTATTGTAGGATGACTTGATTTTTTTATTATTTTCAGAAATTCCTGCAAGTGCTTTTCTTATCCATTTGTGAATTTGATCAAAATATTTAAGCTACGCTTTAGTAATCCTTATTTTGCAAATGTTTGACTGCACAAAAACTATACAACAAGTACACAGTCCAATATATACTACAAAAATAACCAATTTCACCTTTGAAACACTCAAAGCATATGACTCAAACAGAAAAACAAAATCACTTTGTTTTTTATTCGCGAGGTTATAAATAAAGGACCTTATTCATTGTCTTGTTGTACAGTTAACGATTATTTTTTTGAATTTAACCATGGCTTGCTTGCATAATTAACTAATTACTTATAGTGTTCATGCGTTAATTGCATTTTGATATATTATTTTAAATAAAATTTAAAATATTAGAAATAAAAAAGTTCAATAAAATACTAAATAAAAAGTTCTGTCTCAACTTTGCTCCAATATAATTCATAACTAACATTATCGTTTGGGATCAACAAATAGCAAATATTTACATTAAAACTATCCCCATCTAAATTAAAAATAATCGCGAAATATTAACAAGTATTTATAAATTACAGATTTTCAGATACTTGGACAGTTTAAATAAAAAGATATTAGTTTTTCAAATTTTTTGCTACGTTTCGTTGATATTTTTCAACTTCTTCAGGCAATATTTGAATGGAATATCCTTAATTAAAAATGTTCGTTAAAAAATGAATATTTTCAATTTCAAATAAAAAACAAAACTTTTGTTTTTTATTTGAAATTGAAAATATTCATTTAATATTTTAATATTTTAATATTTGAATGGAATATCCTTAATTAAAAATATTCATTTTTTAACGAACATTTTTAATTAAGGATATTCCATTCAAATATTGCCTGAAGAAGTTGAAAAATATCAACGAAACGTAGCAAAAAATTTGAAAAACTAATATCTTTTTATTTAAACTGTCCAAGTATCTGAAAATCTGTAATTTATAAATAATAACATGGACGAGAACAACAACCATAATTAACAAGTATTGTTCATACAAAAAAGTACCTTAATTTTTTTTCAAAATGATAAAATTTGTTTGAATGTCTCTTAGTTTCGATGGAAAAAAACTAAAATTTTTAGAAACATGTTTAATACATGTCGTTAAAGAACTGCATTTCTGAGTTGTAGCGAAAAAAAATTGTCAAAAAACCAAATTAGCCCGTATCTTTATACATACTTTCAGAAAACTTATACATACAAACAAAATATATCTCGCAATATTATTAAACAAATAATTCACAAGTATACCTACAGTAAAGTTTTATCAAGTGAGATATAATACATGATGTTCGAAAATTTATATCATAATTTCGGGAAATAAATTTTAAAGTGATTTTAGTTAAAAGTACGACACGAAATATATGATTATTTAAAATGTCGTTTGGTTTGTTTAAATTATTTATTAAAAACACGTAAAATACCTGTAGTTCTGAAACAAAAAAAATATATGTATCGGCATATAGTCAACATTTTTTTCTCAAATTAACTTCTCGAATATATCGCGAAGTTATGACAAACATTTTTCGAACATCCTGTTTAAAAAATATTTCGTAAACACCACAACTTGTCTAAATTATAAGGAACTAAAACGTTTCCTTTAAAATATTAATGTGTAAAATAAATGTATTTTGGCTCTATTATTAATAATAATTTTCGCAGGTTAGTGTTCTAATTGAGCGTTAAAGTCTTCGTATGCCAGAATAATTAGATCTGTTATAATAAAGGATTTCAAAAATTCATACGTTATGAAAATCATGAACTCACTCTTAATTTAAAATAATTGAAATTAAGCCTCCTTTACATGCTTAAACAGAAAATGTTTGTTTTTTATAAATGTCTTTTTTTATATATACTTATATTTTCTGCAAACAGAGCGGTTTACTTTAAAAAAGTTTTTTAATGTTTAAATAAGTTGGATTTAATCAAAAAGTTTAAGATTAAATATATTTTTTTTATTTTAATTTCACTGGTCAAAAAATTGCAAACTATACCTTTTTAAATTTAATAAAGCACCGTTTCACTTGTTAAACCACAAACACCTGACTTACAATAATTTCATTTGAAATCATCAAGTTATGTATGCATATAAAAATAATTTTTCCTTTCCATCTACACAACAGAACTATCAAAATACAATGTTTTGATTTAGCCAGCGTTAGCCATGTAAGCGAAAACAGTTTTTTTTTACAAAGCACCCCCATAGTTCAGCCATTTTGTACAAAGTATTTACAAATAATATACAGAAACCTTTCTTGTGTATCGCTCTTTCTATTAGTGAAAACCGTATGAAAATCCGTGCGGTAGTTTTTGAGTTTATCGCGTCCAGACAGACAGACAGACACGGCGGAGGGACTGTTTTATATAAATATCTACTTATAGATTAATAAATACGTATAGATTAAGGCCCTCATTAACTAAACGAATATTTTTTACACGATTAACTTATTAGTGACATCTTTCAGAACTTCTGTAAACGTTTGTGCCAAGCGTTACAGAAGGACAGTATTATAATATTTGTCGTCTGACGAATCAATAATTTTTTCTTTTAACGCAAAATTCCTTCGTACTTAGTACGCTAATAATTTTTTACGTGTCGTAAGCTGAACGCTAGTGCAGAAGGAGGGAGGAATTGAGTTTCGCGGCGCTCAAGGACAAATAGAAAGATTAAGAAATCGTGTAAGGCGGGGTACCGTAAGTCGGGGAATTACTGTATATGACTCAAACTGAAAAAAATTTATTTGATTGTTCAACATTATTCCCTTGTCAGTTAACATTTAAAATAACTGAAATAATAAATTTAAACTTTTGTTAACTTAAAAATAGTAACATTTTTTGAAGTATATAATACGTTGAATATCACATAATTACAGACTTTAAAAAGAGATCTACTGACCTAAGAAATTCATAATAATTATTCAAATATGCATATAAAACTGATTGATGAAATTGATTTGAGAGTGATCTTAGATTGTGATCGTATAATTTGTTATACATGCATTCATGTACCACATTAGATTGTATTTACACAAAAACAAATAGTTGATCAACATAGAAAGAGATCGCTTTTCAAACTAAATCTCGATCGTTATGCGTAGAAAAAACTTTGTTCCGAAGTAGAAATTGTGCAAATAATTATGTTAAATACAGTTGAAAAAATGTATCGTTTCAGTCGAACAATTGTTTAAAATTCTTCAGTGCTTTTCTTATATAGAAATCACAATTTAAGGTCATTTTTCAAACCAGAATTTCTGACAATATTTTTTGCAACCGAGCATTAGAATTTCAAGCACAGTATTCACACTGTTTAATAATAAAAAACGAGTACATTGACAGTACACTTGTACAGTACAGGTGTAGAATGGTAAACAGAACGGTAATGGTGAGAAGGTAAGTTGTAAATAAAAAAAGCGAGGGTCGTCATTTGAACCGCGCGCGATAGAGAAAGGCAGGTGTGGTCGCGATCAGACAGCTTGGATTGAACACACGCGGATGGTTCGTGTTGTTTCCATTGCAGACGCGAGACGAGCGAAGCGCGGCGTCGGAAACCGGGCGCGCGTCGGTAGCGCGTCAAGCGCTATGATGAATAGAGACAGTACTGAGAGGTTGGTGTTTCCAGACAGGTCGGCGCGCCAGGCCAGTCGTGCCGCGTGGAGACACTCGCAGTGTGTTGCAAGCGGCGGGACAGGTGTCGGCGTCGCCGTCGGTGTCCTCGCTCAGAGGGCCCCTTCAGCCCTCAGTGGCTCAGTCTCCAGTAGTTCCTCGCTCAGCTCCCTTGGCAACGCGCGCCCTCTCGCAGGCGCAGGTCCAATCACTCCAGACACCAGTTAGTAACACCGCAATATTTAGTTGTTCAAGTTCAGTGTTTGTGTTCATACATTTAAAGAATGGAATAGGCACTCCTGCTCTCAATTATCTACAATCTTCAATCTCTCTTTTAGGGGTTCACCCCATGTGACGGCAGTTTTTTTATACATTTTTTAGGTTTTTTTTTGACGACCAAAAAAGGATAGAACTTTTTATGATATATTAATCAACATTTCAATAGTTTATAAAAAAAAATTCAAGCATAAATCTCCACTAAAACATGAGTTGTACCACTTCGAAGACACCCATCTTGAGAAAAAGGATGTTGACGGTCTCCATGATTCCGACTGATCGAGATATCTCAAATAAAACAATTAAACGGCATTTTAATATGTAAGCCTGTGGTAATAAGGTGAACTATCCGAAAATATTGAAAATTGAATAATTGACAGACTTTTGAAAATTAATTTGTAAATGTCATGATTTTTTCGATAATTTTGCGTCGACAAAAATAGAACCACTCGGAATTTCCAAAAGATTCTAGTTCATCCTACGACTAGGTAGTATACATGTGCCGGATCTAGCATTAAAATTTCAAAGCAATCGGTCAAACCGTTTTTGAGATATAGTGGAGACAAATTAGAAAAACGCAGTTTTGAGAAAAACGCGTTTAAAGATTCAAGTACCATTTAAACTATGACATCTTAACTCACCATTAATCTGCAAAAAGCCCATCAAAATTAACTAGAAGTGATATATAACTCAAAAACAAAAAAAAATGAATTTATCGGGTATTGCATGCTTGCTCCTCATTTGTTTTAGAAGGTCTTAAGTAACAAGCCGACAATAGGCTCGGTGCCCAAGCGCCCGACTGAGCGCTCCGAACATCTCTTCTAACAGCTGTATATTTATTTATTTATTTATTTATTTATACCCTACAAACAGGCCAAGGCCTAATTATATATTTCCAACAACTTCGAATATTTTTAAATCATTTTACCAACATATTCTAAACATGTTTAGAAATCAATTTATGCAAAAAAAAAAAATTCGATTTTTTCAACCTATCACATGGGGTGACCCCCTTAAAGAAAGTCAATAAAATCGAAGTCACTGATGGACCCTACACGAGAAGGATCTTGAGAAAGCCGTAGCTCTACATTATTGAGAAAATCGATAAGGATCCAATGAAAATTGCTTGTATTTAAAATCGATATTTTTTTGCTTTTAATTTTTAATTGCAATATTTTATGTTGATATTTTTAAATGTATGAACAAACTAATATTTAAGAAAGTGGTAATCAGTATCTATTTAATGCATCCATCAATAATTCGAACTGCACTGTCTTTTTAGATGAATGGAACCTATTGCATTATTGGAAGATTAAAGGATGAAACCTGGTGGCATAGGATCAATGAAATTGCAAATACTGAAGGTGTTATTGCATTTTATTTTCTGACGTTTCGGTAATCTTTATGCCATCTTCGGATAATCAATGCTGTCTTTTTTTTCCAGCATTGATTCTCCGAATATGGCATAAAGATTGCCGAAACGTCAGAAAATAAAATGCAATAACACCTACAGTAATTTCATTGATTCTATGCCACCAGGTTTCATCCTTTAATATTACAATATTTCAACAGGATCATCATCACTCTAAATTATTAGAGTTATTTTTCGCTATTGTATTATATTATCTCCTAATTTTAGAGCAGACCTGGGATGTGGTATTAACGATATAATTATTTGTTACCAATATCCAATAAAAAATGTGCAAATTTACAAACAAACGATTTCCAGCACAACTTAGTAAGGCCATGCTAACTATACCACTTTTTTTTAAGGTATCTATATCCACATATATAGAGCATATGCACATTTATATTATTAGAGAATATCACTTGGGGCATCTGACCAGTATCATTAAATATTAAAGCTGGGTCTAAACGACAAACACAAAATATCCATGACTAGAGGTGGGATTCAAACCCACGACAGCACGATCCAAAGGCCAGCACGCTGACCATTACACCACACTGTCCTCCATACTACTTGTTCAATAGAAAAAATATTGATATCACCAGATACCACTTTCCTCTACACTATATTGCACATGTATATACAAAAAATAATGTGTTCATAGGGCCAATCGTCAGTCAGCAAAGGTCCTTACCGCCCCCTCTCCCCCCGAGTAGGACCCATCAGTCAACCGGCCGTACCCAAATCACGACAGGTAATTATTTATTATACTTTTTAGCCACACAACACACTTTTCTTCAAAAATTTGATTTAGAATTTAGCGATAGCCACTCACATTGTATATTTTTTGCAAAAAAATTGAATTTTTTGTACATTAAGACAAAGTTCTAAACTGGTAAAATTTTCATATGGATTAAAAACATAATCGTACATTTCAAGGCCAGGATCAGCTGGATATTTTACGTACCAGTTCTTTTTGACTCATTATTTACGATAAAGTCTAAATGATTATTTTGCCAGTTCTAAGATTAACTGTTGGATCTTTCTGCAACAGACCCAGCCAAAATTCCTCACCAAATTTTCCTAACACTTTTAACAAAAATTGAAAAGTTTTTTTTACTTTTGGAGGGTATAAATGAAGACCAACAAAACCATAATATAAAATGGCAATTGAAGATTCGATACGACTAAAACAATTAAAAGCCCACTGCTAATCATTGCGAGTTCTTCTGCAGGTGATAGTCTCTTCTCCCGGTTCTCCAAGTAGCAGTAGCGGTGACTCCCAGTCGGGATCTGACACAATCAAGCACAACGTCCCTAGCCGCGTTAGTTCACCGAATCCCCACCAGTCTCCTTCACTGACGTCGCTGAGTCGTGCGTCGCCTCGAGCGTCCCCGAGCGTCGGCCGAGCGTCTCCGAGCATCGGTCGCGCTTCGCCAAGTATCGGCTCCGTCGGCGGCAGATCACAATCTCCAGCGATGCAGGCGAGCTCCGCCGGACTGGCCGTAACACTCAACGGTCCCAGTACTCTGTCGGCCCTTCAGACAACGATAACCAACATCAACACGACGGCCAACACGATCTTCATGTCGACCAATTACAGTCAACCGCCGAGCATAATTTACGCGAGCACAAATCCATTCTTGACCGGCGCGTATCTTCACGAAGAACCGTTCGAAGTGGCCACTAAATACAATACGATTGGTGGATCGAAAAGCGACGTTCAAAAATACACAGGGTATGACGTGTACGACACGTCGAAATATAATACGCTCAACACGAAAACAACCGGCTACGCGATGAGTCGAATCGAAGAGCCCGTGTACTCGTGTGCGAGCAACGAACCGACCAAATACAATACGCTCGGACATTCGGCCAAGTATACTAGCTCCGCACAAGCGTATCAAACCTCGAGTACTTCTGCACAATCGTATCAATCGTCCGGTTCGCCGAACGGACGAGGCGGCTCACAGTACACAAGTTCCGCACAACCGTATCAGTCGTCGGTTTCGCCGAACGGTCGAAGTGGAGCGCAATACACCGGTTCCACGCAAGCGTACCAGCCATCCGGTTCGCCGAACGGACGAGGCGGCGGACAATACACAAGTTCCGCTCAGTCGTATCAATCGTCTAGTTCGCCGAACGGTCGAAGCGGCGGTCAATACACGAGTTCTACGCAAGCGTATCAGTCGTCCAGTTCGCCGAATGGTCGAAGCGGTTCTCAGTACACCGGAAGTTACGGTGGAACAAATCAGTACACGGCCGGAGTGAATCTGTCTAACGGCAACAAGCAGTATTATGGAACTACAACTGCGACGACCGAAAGTGGAGGATTGAGCGTGAACCAGGCCGGGTCCTTGCTGGGAGTAGAAGAGACGCCCACTCCGACGAGCAGCATAGAAACTGAAGATAGTAACACAAGAGAAGTCGGAGAAAAAGACGTTGAAGGAGATGCTGAACAAAGTGATTGAACTGTCGGTGGTGTAGAACAATTTAAGTCTTGTTATATAAATAATGAGCATTAATCACTAAATATCTAACTACCTAATGATATAAATATATATATAAATAAATAATAATAATGTATGGTATAGATTTGTTTACAATGTTTTACATTACATACTTTATTGTCGAATAACTTCAGCTAAATATAAATGTTGATAAAAAAAAACACGATCGGTAGTGCGAAAACATGCGAATCTTCATTATAATATACTACATGTATGCTTTATAGGGAAATATCAATGGCAGCAAATAATATCTCGATTCAACACAAATACATCAAATTGTTGTTATTAACAAAAACTTCAAATTTAATTGTTTTTTAATTGTAATTGTACCTTTCAACATTCCGCAATTAGCTTTAAGATTATACAAAAGGTATGAATAGTCGGTTTTCTCTACCGAATCGTTCTATGAACATGCTTGCTTTTAAGCATTCTATGATCTACTGAAACTTTTATAATATCGAAAAGACCTCGGCTTAGTTGTGAACCCATTAAAATATAAACTGAAACATTCCTAAATAGGGATTGCAATCCAGCATTGTTTTCAATCCCGCGGGATTTTTGCTGGATTGACTTCAATCCAGCGGGATCCCGCATTATAGTTGTTTTATGGAATTCAAAACAATATACTTTGTTATGATTATAATCAAATATTTATTAATAATACACAAACCAACTGTAATTGACTAATTATTTCACAGTTCGGTTACTTAGTAATAATTATTATTTAATAGACTCTAAAAACAATAACAAATATCAATGTTTGGTAGTACTATGAGGTAGTTATAGTTTTTGTACTTTAATTAACTGAAAATATTAATCCTAATCTTTATCTGAACTAATCAGTTTTCTTTATTCACAAAGAGCATCATATGAATTTAGTTTAAGTTTACTAATAGTATTTTAATTTTTCGTACTAATATCAATAAAAAATAATGTCACTTCAGATCAAATATCAATTTACTTCTCTTTTTGGAAATATGATCTTAAAAAACAAATACCATCGATGGTGTTAACTCCCAATCGACTTCTTATGGTAGTACATATTATAGCCAGCAGCCGAAATGGTACTTGCGGATCCGCAAGCTGTTGCGGGATCTCGCAGGGCCTAGAATTATGCTAGATCCCACTCGATTGCGGGATCCCACTTTGCTGGATTGCAATCCCTAAAACCTAACCTATTCGAATTAATTCCATCTATTCAAACGTTTCACTTGTTAAGTCGAACACAATTATGTTATCTGTTCACGACAACCTATGCGATATCTTCTTACAAAAAGTAGGGAATATTAGGTACCAAAATTAAAAAATATATCATTTTAAAAAAAAAAATTATCTCCATTTTAGTTTAAAAATAATATGGTGAAAGATCTCAAAAATGAGTAAACTTTATATAATTAATAATAAACAACATTTTTAATTTATTGTTTTCCATAATAAATAATACTTTTATCAATACCGGGGGTTTGGGGGCTTGTATTAAAGGAGCCATAGGAACGTTGTATAAATAACGGCATTGCTAAAAACTCAGCAATCCCCCCCCCCAAAAGAAATCAGTTTTCATCAGCTGGTCATTTTTTAGGCATGTCGTTTAACCAAATCAGATCATTATTTTGTTGAAGAAAAGATGCATTTTAAAATTTTATCAGGACGCAAATAACACAAATAAATCACTATAATTTATTGTTAAATAATAATATAACAATATCTTCCGTTTCACGCGATATCTTTGTCTCCCAATAAATGTGTTGCAACATAATTAATAAAACCTAAAACGAGATATTAGTTTGCTACCATTGTTACCATTGACATGTATCTAGTAACAAAAATATATATCATAAAAAAATAATTGTTAACTATTATATAAAGTTTTTTCTGTTTCATAGAAGATTGATTATTATAAATATTAGATATTTGAGAAAAAAGTATTTAGAAAATTTAGAAGAATAGTTGTTATATGTGTGCACAAATATTTAGAATTAATTTTATTTCATTGAATTTCCAAAATGGTATTTTTTATAAGTCTGGAATAAGAGTAAATGTAGTCTGGGAAATTTACATGGTTTTACTTATTATTTTCATTAATATACAAGATATAGGATTGTGCAGTTTATTGCTTTCTTCCGAAAATATTAAAAAAAAAAACACGGATAAGAATTTGGGAATTTTATTGTATGAAATTATTATCCTGATAAATGATCACATACTTTGTAACGATAAATAAATGAAATTTAAAATTATATTCTTATTAAAAAAAATCTTTAACAGATTTAAATTTTTTAAAATGTCATCGCCTGCTCAGGGCCGGATTTACTCTAAGTGCCGCCTTGGGGCACCGTGAAAAATGCCGGCCCATTACCTAAATCCTACATAAAATGGAGTAAAGGTTCGGTATACAATTTTCAAATAAATAAAATGATTCATTTATGTCAAAAATTATTTTTTACTAATGGGATAATTAGACAAAAAACATTTTTTTTCGTATTAAAAATCATAAATTGACAAACTAAACGATTGCTCATGAATTGCGAGAGGCAAACGCGTCTGAGTGAAAAAAAAATTATGAATGTTTTTAACACGATCACACTTTTAGAAGAATTTTTTGTAACGCAAAAAATTTTTTACCACGTTCCAAATTTTTCCGCTCTTGAAAATTTGGCGCACTCGGCATTAGCCCCTACTGCCCCTAGTTTAAATCGAGCCCTGCGCGGCCTGCTTCCACATATTATATAAAATATCGTATTTAGATTTTACAATAATTTCAGCAACAATTTATTCGGACTTGATTGAAATTTTCAGGACAATACAGCATAAAGGGATATTTGAAAAATGCATTGGTAAGTCAAAAAAAGGTTACTTAATAATTTAAAAAAAATCACAATGATAAAAATGAAGCATCCAAAAAAAAATGTCAATTATACTGTTTTCACCTAATTAATTTTCCTGAAATAATTATCGTATTCTCTTTAAATACTATTTTACCGAAGCAGAGTTAATGTGTGTCTAAAACCGCATTCTCACTGAGTAGTTTAGTGAATTTGCCAAAGACGCGTCGATTATTAGCAGATTCGGCTTATTGGAGGAGTCTTAGTAATTATATTGTAGTTTAATTTAGTCTAAAAATGAATGACTTTATTATTATTTGCAGTAAAATAATCACATTAGAACAATTAACCTTTATTTAACGTGTCTCAAAAAAAACTGTCTGGTTTACCCACTTATCTCAAAGCTATATAAAAATAGACTAACGACGTAACAACTTGCTGGCATAAATTCTTTGTTCGTTTTTACACCTCTGGAACAACGTACCAACGAACGAAATGACTTTAGTTATCGAGCGTCCGTAATCTATCTGTTCCCATTTAAGATACATCAAAACAAGGCACCTTGAAGGCCCGGCTAAATTCAGAAAAAAAAATAATTTGAATGTCATATTTTTGTCATCACTTTTACAAGCGTTTATATTAAAAAGTTGTGATTATTTATTAAACTGTTGGTAGAATCGATATATTAATAACCGAAAAATTCTGAATGCAATAAAAAAAAACTATAAACTATTTTATTTTAACGAAGAACATACCAATGCCAGTATTATAATATTAAATTAATATAAAGTTATAAATAAACTTGTATTTAGACTAAGAAGTGGTAATAATCTGGACGATTCTAAAGACTTAATTTGACAATAAACTAGATAAATGTATAATGTATAAGAAACTCTTTAAGTTTTTATATGAACGGCTTTCGGCTTTTTAGAATATGTAGAAATATTCCAGACTTACGAAAGACATTCTTAAAAAAAGAACATTGATGATTCAAAAATTCATTTACCTATAGATACTACATTATAATAATAATATCATAAATTTATAATAATAATTATAATAATAATGAAAATGCACAAGTAACTTTAACCCAAGATAAGTTGTAAAGACATCACTGCCATTTACTTTATTTACATAATAGGCAGATATTGGGATATGCATAAAAAACATTAATAAATATTAATTATTTGTTTATAGGTACATATAGATAATGTTAGAAGCAGTTGCAATATTATAGAAACAAAAAACGTTCGTTGCAAATCAAACGTAAGGAATATTCACATGGGCGCATTTTGTTTTCAGCTGACATGGCCTCCAATGCTCATCATCCTTGCATTTCAATTAACTATTCGTCGCTTTTTATATTTCGTTCCTGCTTGATGCTGTTCTGTGTCTTAAATATTAAATATATTAAAGTACTATTAACAATTAGAATATTCAATCAAGGCATAGGACTTCTGATGCCCCGGGAAAGCTAAAACAAGTTCTTCTATGATTCGCGTCAAAAATTGTGTGCTGAATTTTCAGATCTCTTTAGAGACATATTCATAAAATTTTTAACCGTAATTTTTTTACAAGAGGTAGAAGATCAAACGATTCAATGAACCATGAAAAGTCCATATTATATTGATTTTCTAATGAAATGTATCAGTAATAATGTCGTCAGTTGGTGTTCTTATCGCGTGTTGAAGTCTCCGTGTAATTCTCATCAAAGATTCGAAATATTGATACGTTATCAAAATGACAGCACGTGATTAGGTGACTTCAATAATCATACAAAATGTTTCATACAAGATATGACAGACTTTTTGAGAGGGCTGTTATATTTTTTATTTATGATACAGGATAACATTTTTTTTTTGTTGAAATATTAAAAAAGTACTATGTAATTGCAAAATAAAACAATCGAAAAATACTATAAAGCAGTAGGTATACGATTTATTATGTATTTTAAAAAAATGATGAAATTTCATGAAAACTAAAACCGTGTGAAGGAAATCCAATCTTATTAAAAAGTCTACTAACTACCATTCATAAACAAACTGAATTTTTATAAATCGTTGTCTATTTCTTTTCAACATTTATTATTAAACAAGATTTTAACCACGGATTGATTTTAGTCATTGACATAGACTTAAGAAAATAGACTGAGCGAGTACAAGCCATAAAAATGTAGTGCGAAGGAGATAGGCAATGATGGTTGTCTCTTCGCATCCTTGTTTAATCAAGTACAAGCCACAGATCAATAGCGCTCACAAAAGTTGGAAGTTTATTTTAGAAATTGAAATTTAAGTTTATTTCGCTGAACAACAGCGAACTTAAAATCCAACATCATGCTTAATCTATCTTCTATATCAGCGTTTACCAAACTATGATCTATCGAGATCTTGACTTTGTCAATGTGAAAAAAAAATCCTATTCAACTTTACTAACAAGAAACTGAACAATTTATAATATATAAACGGAGATATTAAACGCCGCTTGAATTCTTATTACATTAAAGAATATTTTATTCTCAAAGGCATTTCACAAACAATTAGAGTATAAAGATTTTCATCCTGAAAATCTTTTTTCTATCATTAGAGGTTTGGGAAACACTATGTCAATGGTGTCAATTCATGTTTGCAAAATCGACCAAAAAAAAAATGTTTGATGTAAAAAACAAAAATTGTTGACTTGCTTCTTTTTGTCTAAAAATGAGAGTACATCTTATTATCTTTTGTACATAAAAGACCACAACATTATTTTGTGTAGAGCTTATTGAATTATTATCGCGGTACCAAATAACAGTACAGGTAAATTAGAACAAATACCTATTGCAAAATAAACCAAAAAAATCCAGTGCGCTAAAGCACGGTATGCATATTCTCAAATGTATACAGGATGAGTTTTAAGTTGATGCTTTTTTTACAGCGTGTAAAAATCAAATAGAGGAGCAAATATTTCAAATAGTTTTTTTATCAAAACTCAAAAATAAGAGAGAAACAGCCTTTCGAAGTTTAAATAAATTTTATTAAATTTTCTTTAATTTTGAGGTCGGTCCTGGGGTTATATTATGTCACTATGGAAATATGTTATTATTATCAAAAATAATTGAGACACACACAATTCTCTCAAAAACAGAACAATACACATACTTGATTTATTTCTATAGTGACATAATATAACCCAGGACCGACCTCAAAATTAAAGAAAATTTAATAAAATTTATTTAAACTTCGAAAGGCTGTTTCTCTCTTATTTTTGAGTTTTGATAAAAAAACTATTTGAAATATTTGCTCGTCTATTTGATTTTTACACGCTATAAAAAAAAGCATCAACTTAAAACTCATCCTGTATAACATTCATGAATCTAATGAGTCTCTAGCTCGAAAGCTGTAAAAAGCCACTCCCAGCGGAAGCATGGCGCTAGTTTTTTGCGTGTTAATCAGATAATAAAATGAGAGACCCGTTGGAGATGGATTTCGCCGTGAATCAAAATTTCCTCAAACCTCGGAGCTAGGGACTCTAGATTCATGAATATTATACCCTTGGAAATAATACATATGCATACCGAGTTTCAGCCGCTTCGGAATTTTTTGCTGAGAAAAATCTAATTCGCCTGTACTTATAAAACGCTTTCTCCTTCTCGACCAGTATTTCGCTATTTTGGTCTAAGAGAGAACGCTTTATAACCGTATGTCTTAAAACAGCTCTATTTACCAACCTTGTGCATATTCCTTAGTAACCTGTCGATCTCTTATGAATTTATTAGTTTTGGTGCTAGTTACTGTGGCGGAAATGATATTTTTTACTTGATCGAAAAAAAGAACGCTGTTGCTTCACTCCTTTTAATTTTAAACGATGATAGAATATTTCATTAACAAATGAAACTCATTTTATAACGTTTTTTAAATCAATCGTCGTTTATATAAAAAAAATGTATAGTTTATTCAAAAGTTAGAAGACTCAATTCACAAAAATGAACTCGTTGAAAATATGTTTCAAAAATCAACAATTTTTAAAACCATATACCGGGTGTTTTTATTTAAACTTTGGGGGTTTTTCTTTAAAAAACAACGGGTTGAATAAAAAAAAAGTTCGAACGAAAGTTGTTGGGTCTCGAGAGTGAAATCGTTTGGACACAATAACCACCCCCACCACCTCACCCCTTAGCAGGGGGAGGGAGTGACTTCTGTTTTTTAAATGGGAACCCCCATTTTTTATCATCGAATTTTTTTTGTATGTGAAAATGAACAAATTTTGTCTGAATTTTTTTTTAATTTGACTTTTAGTTTTTTTGCAAATCACTAATTTATATATAATAAATAATTATAAATTATAGTTCAATAAACGTAATTTCAATTAGATTGTGAAAGAAATGTGAGTCGTGTTTGTACATTAATACATTTTTTTTTTATTCTAACTTTTGAATACAACATACGGATGTGGTGTATATTTCCTCAATCATTACAGTTTTTCCCCTCCGTCACTGTACGCCTATATATAAATATATATAATATAATGCCTTTGAGTGAAAAATCTTTTTTTTATAAATGAAGAAAAGTGTTACTTAAAGTTTATATTATAGTCCATTTACACCGCTCTTCATTCTTCAAGAAAGTAAATTGCAGAAAGTTTCGAAATAGAATTGATGATTGTTTAAACATTTCCGGCAAAATATTCCGTCTCTCAAATTTAACGCTAAGAACATTTTTTTACAAGCAATGCAATGATAATTGCCCAGAAATACATATACATTTTTTTATTGATTCCCACGATCAAAACATTTTTTATATTATTTTTAAAAAAAGACAAATTCTTTTTGTACATGGTGTCCAGAAGCAAATAGCTATATGGGATAAAGGTAGTGGTACACTGGGCCGTGTCAACTCTTCTAAAACCAATAAATCATTTAAATAATGTACCTGTAGACATGTTTAGTAGTGGACGGCATACTTTAAACAGAAGAGGAATATTGCTTCGGAAATGCTAATTAAAGAATTGCATACACGAGGACTAATTCGGTTTAGATCGGCTGCGTACGCTTCAGCAAAAGCGTGAGAGATAAAATTAAATTGTATTTTTGCGGTCATTTAGACTTAAAGTTTGACCGAAGACCAGTATTTAAGAGTCGAACTTCGGTTCTTTTCTCGCCTTCTTCGGCCGAAATTGAAACCGAAGATAATATTATATAATGATAAAAATGAACATCTAAACGCGGCTGGGCTGAAATTGAAAAGTATTTTTATTTCTTGTTTTTTATACTCTTTTGCAGAGTCGTGGCGTGATTTTAATAAAATAATACAACCACAATTATTATTATCATTCAGTTATTTCAACATTTGGCTTCGGCCTGTTTTTGAGTGAAATCCAATATTTTGCCGAAGGTGGTCGAAGCTTCAACTAAGTATAACGGCGGCCTTTTGGTGAAACGTAGGTACTGGTCGATCCGTTCGGAACTGATTCCGAAGTGTGTGAGTTTTCTTAACTTCTTTCAATTGTATTTCGAAGCTTCAGACGAGCCGTGAAGAATAATTTGAACACCGATATTGATCGAAACGAAGAAAAAATATGTTTTGTATTAACCTTTACCATTTATTGAAAGATTTTTTGTTCAAGGATAATGCCTATTTTAGTCTGTTATTATTTGCTACTGTTGTCACTCTTGTAAATGTTTAGTGAAGAAATTTGTAAGGTAAACTATTAGTAGGTCTAAATATCTTTATACATATAAACGATCTGACTAATCCTGTGTAGATAAAACAGGACGAAGTAGACATCATAGTCTTGTAAAAAATATATATATTATATATAAATATAATTAAATGTAAAAGGAGTTTTACACCTACAAGTTTGCTCCTTGATAATAAATCAATTATCAAAAAGTAAAAAAATAAGAAAAAATTATTCAATATAATTGATTGTGTGTGAAAGCTGCATTACAAATATTGAATTAAACAAAATAATCTAGTCAATTTTAAGTTTGAGTCAATTTTAGAAACCATATAGTAATAATTGAATAGGTATGTTATATAATTGCACTATGGCTAAACACCAGACGTTTCGCAGAAGGTGCGTTCTGTTACAATTTGTAGCAATAAATTCATGACGTAATGATTAGATTTATCATTTTCGTTTGAGTCGTTTCACATTCGACCGACAAGCGGCCGATAATAATCGGTCCTGATGCACAAGCCGCCGTTTGGTCAACTTGAAAAATGTATCTCAGTCATCGAGTGTCAATTGGCCGGGTGCAGAGCATAGAGTGGGGACAAATAAATCGATAGCAGCGTTAGTTGTGGACAAAATGAGCAATAAATCATGCAACGGTTATAGAATATGATTTCAGGTAGCCGTCAGATGTCGTTGTCGTCGCGCTCCCTGTCATATCGTTTGTTAAGAAGTTTCGCGGTTTAAAACAACAATAACAAAGCAGTACGACCCCGCTCTATTGCCCACTAGCGCCGCTTGTAGTCTACGTGGTAATAAACGTAGAATAATATATTTCTTTTAACATTTTTCCAAATAATATTTATTCTCAATGTGTTTTTTTTTCAGTTGAACAACATAAACACTATATCTTCTTAACTGGGTATAAAAATTTTGATAATTAAAGATTTTGTTTAAAAAATGCTCATTTGACACAATATTATAAAAGCATGCTGCCATCACGCGCCCAGCGAATTATCCACGATAATGTATCAACAACCAAGTGTACCACACCAGTTGTAGACGCGGAGTGCATAAAAGATTGATATAACTCAGAAATAAACGTCCTATCAAAAGATAACAATTAATATGGCTTTATATTCATATTTAAAAAATGACCAGACAACAATAATAGCTTTGAGTAACTCCAACGGCCAGTTATATGCAAGGGCTCAATTGACGTCTCTGATGACGAATCAGAAAACTGACGGAACCCTTCGTTTGTGAAACAGCCAGTTTAGAACAATGACATTGTCACATCAGAAGGATTACGAACTGGCCATCAGTCGCATGTGAAATGAATCTCAAATAGTCAAAATATATTGTAGCATTTTTAAAGTTTTGTTTATGTAACTATTTTACGGAGTTCCAATGAAAATTTTCAGCATAAATATTTGCAATTCCGATTTTAATTCGTTTCGTATTTGAAAAACCGAATGCGGTAGTACATAAAGAAAAAAAAAATACTTAAAACATGTGAATTAAAGCACTGATTTTTCAAGCAACACGGTTTTTTCAGGATTAATTTGAAACTTTTGACGCTGTATTTTTGACTTAATTTGTTTTTTACCGAATCGCATTATTTAAGCACAATATTTTGTCAAAAAATATTTATGAAACTTCTTTTTCTGACATGTTATTTTGCTACTTTTCTTATTCTCTATTATACAGTAAGCGAGAAAAATGATGTAGTTACAAACTTTTATTATTCCTCGTCCAAATTTATTATTCTTATATAATTTTCATAACCGTACAACGGGGTATAAGTGGTAGTTTCATTCAGAAATAAAAATTCCTTTAATATAATTAAATAAACTTTAAAATATAAAACGTTTCTTTGGAAGAATTAGCGTTATTCGCGTTGCGTTGCCTGGGTAGTGTAGAAAAGTGTAGAAATTAACTAATTATTATGACAATTTTTACACTGAACTACACTGCATACACTAACAAAACGATTATTAGAAAACGGAAACAATATTCGTTGTGCATGTAATTTTTTTTTGTGAACCTCCCGTAGAAGTGTTACTGCTATTTTGTAATTGAATCAGGAGACAAAGTCTGTAAGCTACTGAGTATGGAAGAATTACCACCTTGCATGTATGCAACTTGTATAACATTAGATACCACTTTTTTATACATTATATAATATTAAACTAAAATTATCACAAATAAACTATACTAAAGAAAAAATATCACTATTCACAATCACTACTACAAGTAAGCTAAAGATAACTAATAAATGTAGCTAATGGCTGTTGTCTGTTTAGTTCTTTTAAAGTTAATCAATTATTTCATAAAACAAAAAAGAACGCACCTAAAATACAGACTTCGTTCCAAATGTCTGACAATAACTTTTCGTTCGGAAGGAAATAAATTACCAACTTTTATTAAACTTTTGGTAGTTCAACTTGAAACAAATCAAGAAAAATATTCGATTCAAGAATGATTTTTCTTTTATTATGGCTCAGAGTCTCCAGAAAATGTACCTATATCAACGAGTTCTTTAGTAAAATGCTACTTTTTAATATGTTCTCCTTTCAATCATAGATAATTTATCAAATAAAAACACATCGTTCTGTGCTCAAAATTTCGCCCATAACTTAGTCATGTTCTAGACCAGTGGTAACGAACCTTTTTACATCTACGTGCCCATTGTTTTCAAAATTTTTAATGTAACCATGACGTGCCGACAAGCAGCCAAAGAAATTTAGTTGTCAAAAAAAAAATGAATCAAACATAGATAAAAAGAATAATTTCGATTATACATTGAGCGCCATGAAACTTTTTCGTATTTGTTATTTGGTGATAGTCAATTTTTTTAGACATATAGCATATTTTTAGATTTTGCAGTTCAATCAATGCCGTTATCCATAATAATCTGTCGCGTGCGACCTGTGGCACGCGTGCCATAGGTACGCCACCCCTGCTCTAGACATACTTTGCCAAGGGTAAAGTTTATATTTTACTGCCCAAATATAAATTATAAACAAGTAGGTATTACTTATTACATTTAAAATTATGTACCCATAGATAATATACTTATCTTTTCCAGTGGCGTAGCTTGACATAGACGCGGGCCCTGTATCAAAATTTATACGGAGGCCCTTCTACCCGACTGCAGCGAAGCCCAAATGAACACGTCGGGGCCCCGTATCATTTATACGGCGGTAGCTACACCCCTGATCATTTCCTTTAAATCGTATACAAATTTTAATAGTGTAGTCGAAAATGTTTGCAATGACATTTATACTTAATATTCGCAAAAGTCTGAAGTCATATTTGAACATTTTGTGGTGTTAAGTTACTCGTTGCATTTTTTTATGTTCAATGTTTCATATAAATAGTTATTGATTTCCAACTTAAAGCGTCTCTCTGTTCGTCATAGCGCCACAGTTTGCCTAAATATGAGTCTTTAAAAATACTTTGATATCAATATTATACAAGAATAATTATTATCAAACGTCAGCTTGTAAGTTTAAAATTAGAAAATATGATGGTTGAAACAAAATGGCGTAAAGATGAAAATAAAAATGCATTATTGACGTTAAATTTTGCTATTTTATCGAATGTTTCTAGGATTCGTTATGTCCGTCCGTCCCTCTCTCTGTCTGTCTGTCCGTATGTCTTGCCTTTCAACTACGATTCTGATGAAATTTTACAGGCAAGCGTCTTTTGTAAACCGCCATATAACTGTGTAAAGAAATTACAAAAAAAACTAGGTGTAGCATTCCACACAGAACAGAGGGATGACAATGTTTTTATTTGCGCAGCCCATTGCGTAGAACAGGTTTTTAAAAACGCATTAAAAATTCTTAGAAGACTTTTTTTCTTAAGTGTAAGCTTGCTCTAAATTGATGCGGGCACCTCCCGCACGCACTTGGCCAGTTTTTTTTTTTATTTGCAGCCTTGCACCATGCAAAAGACTTCTTCTTCAACTATCACCTAATCAAAAATGTTAGGATCACACCTCTACAAAGAAATTGTAGTGAAGTTTGCTATAACTTAAAAGCAGAACGATAACTTCTTGAGAGAACTACCAAAAGAATAATTTTCTTCATACCTCGATCGAAAGTACATACTTTCGACATCAATTTTAAGGCAGAAAGTCTAGCATTTACGCATTGGTGGGATTACACGCCCAAATGCGTAATGTTCGTACGTTCGGGCCGTCGTAAAGCGAAAACAACCATTCAACTGTTGTTTAGATGTCGTTTCCATAGCAATCCTATTACATTTTTGCTAATAGTCGCGAACAGCTCTCATTCGTGTTTTTGCGTATAACCTCAAAGCTGCTTGCTTGGAATTTATCTGTGTTTTTATGTTATTAATAAATAATTAATTAATTAATGCATTTAATAAGCGTACTTACGACCGAGGTATGAAGAAAAGTAGTATACACCCTTCGCGCCATGATACCCGAGGCAAACCGAGGTCATCATGGTACGCAGTGCAAGATATCATACTTTCGGCCCTTGTGGTGCAATAAACTATTCCTTAGATAAATGTTTAGTTTTTCATTTCTTAATAGACAACTATCAAGGCGTCTTTTACTTATCCCCAAAGAATGCCTTGTTTCTAATAAAAAAATATAAATAAAATTTGATCGCAATCATATCATTTAGCTTAATGAAAGCGCATTGTCGATTGTAAAGATAAAGCCAGTATATTATATCATTTGTATATTATAAATAAATATAATATAAATATGTATAAGCGAGATATCATGAAACAGAACAACGCCTTCTGTGGAGCGTCATTAAATGGCGGGTCGGTGTGGATGTGACGCACATATCAAACCTTTCCTAACCTAACATTTTGAACTTTTCCTATAATTTGACAAGCATACTGTGCTGAGTGTTGCTAAACAAAACAAAAGCCCTTCTAAACACACTCTCTTCAAATTAACAAAATATTTTCATAACATTAATTAATCATTCATAAGTCATATTACGTGTTTTAATTCATGAAAGACACACCGATACTTTTGTTTAATAATATTTTTAATTTAATGTAGAATAACAAAAAAAAGGTTTGTTAATAAATAGCCGCTACGTTCAGCCGAGATTGTCACGGACGCTGTCGAGCGTCTATAATCTATATATCGAAATATTACTAAGCGAGCGCTGATTGTAAAAAGTGCACTGCACGATAATTTTTACAGCAGTGTTGAAGCGCTTAGTGAAGTAATCGCGACTGAATGTGTCCAAAAAATAAAGAATTAAGAACGCTATTAGCAAATATACTAATCTAAAACTGTGCAGATTGATGAATTATATTTTCAATTTTCATTAACCTTTATGGCATCAAAAAATTTAAAAAAAACGAAGGAAAGTTATAAAGGCTAGCGAAAGTACTTTAAAATTAGATTATTTTAATAAATGAAGGGGCAGTATTAACCCTTTACACGCCATACATCATGAATACAAAATGGCGTCGTAAAGGCGCCACTATCAAATTTAATAATATGTGGGGTATTATCGCTATACGATACTTTGATATGTTTAGCAAAAAAATTGTTCTAGCCGTTTATCACTAAAAGACATAAAAAAATGTCGGCGTAATTAATTTCAATTTTTTAGATGTTGGCTCCAAACAAATCATACAATGTACAAGAATAAACAGCATTCAATCTAGGCACCTGAGGTATCAATGAAATTGTTGAAACAGTTTTGTAAATTTGTTGTAGTCCAAAGTGGGAATATTATTAAAACAAAAAATTCAAAAACCAGGGTGTTATTTTCTAATTGAGATATCATAATCGCAATTATTTCATAACCAACTAAGAAACAAATAGTTTTCTGTTAGACTACTGGAGCCAAACCATCTCGAAGTATGGAATTCTAAGGTGATTCAGCAAATTGTACATTTGACACGTTCAGGGGCCGCTGTTAACAAAATGTCTGGGTTTTGTTTCGATTGAAAAATCTAATCGGAATTTCGAATGATAAACCTAAGCGGAAAGCGGTAGAATGTTAGAATTTTAAATATTGTTTCATTTAAAATTTTTAAAATGTTTTATTCATTATAAGGAATTGTTACATGAAAATATGGAGAATGTTTTATTGTTGACTGAGCAAATTTACAAAATAAAGACACAAACTTGGGCACATCGAATTTTCTATTAAATTTTCAACGTTCATTATATTATATCATAAAACAATTATTAATATTGTTAATTTTAATAAGAAAAGATCACAACATTAAAAACGATTTGTTACTAAATTTGATAAAAATTGTATAAAGATAACGTTATGTATGTTGCCATTTTTTGTTTTGTTGCAAGTTTTACACATTTTTATATAAACTTTATTTTAATTTTCGGCAAGTGTGACTATAAATAGAAAATAAAATAGATATTTCTTATCTCTTATATGTAGCTAATATTCAAAATAAAAAAAAAAAAAATAATACTAGAATCATCGCGCACTTATCTTACATCGTCAGGGCTCGGTATATTCCGTCGTTCCACCGAGCAGCTGTGAAAATCATGAAACGGCTCTCGCAATCAGTTGCATCACAACAGGATAATCCCGGGCGCCCGATTCGCTGTGGCGCCTGGGAGTTTTGCCGTGACGCCTCGAATTTCAGGACCAATAATACAATCCTGTAAGGAACTCTTCATTCGATCCTGTGCCTAGCTCTTAGATTCTAAAACAAATATATATCATCCCCATTTAACTTATAAGTAGTAGGTGTCGCTTAATGATACGTAAAATAAAGTCTGACTTGATTTTATTGGATGCGAGAGTTTCGAGTTCTGATTTTCAATTTGCCTTCATTAATTTTTCCATTATCTGCCTGATGTTCCTACCTCATAGTACTTATTAGTTATGCTTTGCTAATAAAGTGTGAAATTAATTGGATACCTCTGAAAAACACTAAAATTTCAGTTGAATTATTTACACTATTTCAATATATAAAATCGATTTAAATGTATTAAAAGTTAAATGTCATCAAATTCTTATTAGCTACAAAAATGAGAAAAAGTAAGTGTATTTTTAAAAACTCGTTAGTTAAATAAACCTAAATCCAATTTATATGATTGAAATTTTTTTTAAATTTTTATCGTAACGTTAATAATGAAATTTGAATTTACCGTACATTAATAAAGTAGTGAATTCTACTGGACATGAAAATATCTAAATAAATATTTATAATAATGTAACGATTTATTTAAAATAAATACTGACTCTTTGTACTTACCTGGTAATTTGTAATAGTTCTTAACAAATTGTGATGCAATATTTAAAAATTTTTCATGCTTTTATTAAACACTATACTATTAAAAAAATGTTTATCAATAACAAAAATTAATTGTTATTTAGAAGAGAGTGATTTCCCAATAGAATCCTACGTATGTATATGTATAGAATCTATTGAATTGTTATGTATACTAATTGAACTGCTTAATTATTGAAACATATTCAAAAGCCTTAACCAATCGCGAATAAATTCACATAAAAAATTCGATTCAAAATAGTTTCGATAATCTAGTGTCCACTACTTACATATATCAAACAGTTACCTTAATTGTTTTGCAACAAACTACTAAATAATTGTCGAGAATCTACTATCGAATCTAATCAAACGACAAATCTGATGCAGCCAAATATGTCAACCGTCAGATCAGACAAGCATGCAAAACGTCGCTCTAAATACGAGCAACGTTGAACGTATTGTAATGCGACAAGATATACAAGCGTTGAAAACGTCAGTACACCTTGCTGCGTCAGTTAGCGGTGTTATTATGTATTGTATTATATAGAAATGGCTATACATCACTTATCCCTTGAATTTAGTGCATTCCTTAACAGTTTCTTTAAAAGAAACTCATTTTACACCATTCATGAATTTTTAAATTTTAAATTTGACGTTTTGTATATCATATTATGTGATTTACAATATATTCTACTCTATTTTATCCAATGGATAACCCGGTTTTACAACGGGATTCTACTCTAAATTGCTGAGTGTCTATACAAAAGACCGTAAACAAATAGTTTTTATTGATTGTTGGTCAACTTTAATAATGTAATCTAACCTGAATCGATGAAACAAACATAATACTCGAGCGTAGAACAACAAGACTAAATCAATGCTTGTGATCTAATCGCCGCGACCAGGTTGTAATGACCTTCGACCCGCCAGAACGTTTGATTTATAAAGCGCTTTTTTGATGCCGTGTCGCGACTGAAATGCTTTCCTTTATTTCTTATGCAAGTGGCAGTACTAGCGTCCAGGTCTTAAAAGTTTGTCTTCACAGCTGCACATAATTCATGTTCTACTGCCTAACAAGATGGCGTTAATGAATGTTGTAATTGACTTCTTTGTTCATTCTTTCACTTATGACGTACGAACAAAGTTCCTCAAACGAAGTTACACTCATTCTAAAGTATAAAAAAATCTTTCGTTGTGGTTTCTAAGAACAATTAAAATTACGGATTTATTCACATCTGAGTCTCTGTATTTTTATTCCTCTATAATCCGTGGATCGAAACCGACCAAAAATGTTGTCGGGTCGCAAGACACACTTTACATGTGTGCGACCTGGTCGCAAGGATCATGTCGCAAGCGTAATCATAATTTTAAGGCCGCTGCACACGAGACTGCTAGAAACACTGCTTGGACTTCTGCTGGCCGGCAGGCTGAGTACAAGGTTGGAAAAGACGTCACCGCGGGCTCGTCTGCTATAGCTTACAAGAGAGATTTTAAAATTAGAACAGGGACTATTTTTCTTGCTAGGTCTTCTGCTTGCTCTGAGCAAGGACCAATCAGAAAACAGTGTCTTGTCATGTGGGCAACATGAACAAACGCCCACAAACCAGCATGGCGTCATTCTGCTCAGAGTCAGACAACTGACATGTTTTTCTCTGTGTTTATATTTGAATTGTCACTGCGCTCGCACCAGAACTGTCCCCAAAACAAACTTGAAAAAACGTCTCGTGTGAAGCGAACACTAAAAGCAATTAAGACAACCAGCGCTAGAAAATTAGTAGTCAAATCTAGCAAGGAATCTAGCGGCAAATCCAGCCTCGTGGGCAGCGGCCTTTAAAAATTTTAGTGTCAAGTTGCGTTAGCAAATTAAAATGAACTGAACATTCTTCCATCTGATTAATGACTTATACATTTGGTATAGATCAATGCAATCAAGTAACATTTAGATTATTATGACCCACTTTGTATAATGGTTACCATCTCAAGTAAATACTGTTTTCTACTACAATATGTTGTAATCTAAATGCAATAAAAACTAGTAATTTCCAAGGCATGCACCGTTGCATTATTTGCAGTTCTCTAAAAACCAGATGTTTCAACTGTCTTTTAAATATTCATTGTTGAATAAATAGATAAATTAAAGCACTGATGGTAGTTTAGTGCAATGGCTAGCGCACTGACCTTTAAATCAGACTGTCTTAGGATCGTATTCCACCACCGCCCACGATCATTTTGTGATGTTTGCACCCAGCTGTACATAACTTTAAAGCTACTGAGTAAATAGTTTTATAAATGTTTTGGACACCCCCCAAAGCCATCCTCCTATATATTGTGTGCAGTTGGATGCACAATTAAAAAAAACAACAAATGAAAACACTCGGTTCGAAATATTGTCGTCGAATGATTTTACAATAAGGTAACTGAAAATGCAATCTGTAATATAAATATTTGGAATAAATTGATATAAAAATATATAGTAAATTAACTTTGAGTACATATCGATAATGCAGTAGTTCAATATTTAATTATAGATGTTAAAAAAAATAAAAAACTATTAAATATCAGTATTTACAACATAGCTTTTGAAATGGAATATAGACTCAACAATACAATATGTAAACAGTATAAATAAATCATTCAGTTGAAATAATTTATCGTTTTTTTTTATGTGAAACATCTACTCGCGCGTTTTGATGGGGATAAAAACGTGCATTTGGCGCGACGCTGTGGATGGCACGACGTTACGTTTTTTAGTTACCTTCGGTAGATAACAGCGCGTAGCACTAGCTGTGTGTATGCGCTGGATTATAACATGGCTTTTGTTGAATGCGACATCTAGATGACAGGGCGAGATTTAGTTACTGAAATTTTGTTAGATGAGCAAAATTTAGTTAAAAAAATTTTGCTTAAATTTGTGTTCCACATCTGCCAGGCATCCTACGACGGGTCACATTTTTTTTTTTTATTTAATTTATTTATATTTATGATGTTAAAATGGGGTCGTCCCGCATTTTTTTAAGTAAAACTTCTTTTAACACGGTAGGTTGAAATTAACTGCAAAATTATTTAGTTTTCTACCTCGCGGCCGCCTTAACTTATTGTTCTACATGCGGTTTTTATAGTATTGTATTCAATGATGGCGAACCTATGACTCGCGGGTCAGACACCGACCCACGCAGGCTTTTTAAATGACTCACGTGTTTATTTCTATAAACTCATTTTTTATATCATAAAAGAGAGAACAGTCAAATATACTAAAAAATAGATTGACAAGTGCGAGCAGAACTCGCGTCCTGAGCGTTTAATAAAAATTCAATTTGTCATGTAATAATTTATGGTTTACGGATTTTTTCCTTACATTACACTTCATTACTAAGAGCTGTTACTGTTTTTCTGTACGCATTCTCAATTTTAAAAGTGTATTAAAGAATTCGATTATTGCAATTTTTTCAAGGCATAAAAAATTTTAAAAAATGCGATTTTGCCGAAAACCGTAATCTTTAGAAACACGCTGAATCCAATGAGCACAAACAAACGTCTGTATGTCTTTTGGTTCCAAAGCTATTTGCGTTTATAGTTTTCAGAAAATCATATACAACCTCCGAATGGCCGTAGTTTCCAAACTAAAAGAGATACAGACGTTTGCTTACGCCCATTGAATTCGGAACTTTATCAAAATCATCTTGCTTATACAAAAAACACGCTGAATCCAGCATGGCCGTTAAATGTCATGTGTCGTCTAAAAAAAGTTTCGAAGTAAAAAAAAAATATCCTCTCTCCCCACTGACTTAGTGACCCACGAGCTAGTACTTGAAAGAAATAATTAATAAAATTTGTCTACATTATAAAAACCGCATGTAGAACAATAAGTTAAGGCGGCCGCGAGGTAGAAAACAAAATAATTTTGCAGTTAATATTAATATTTTGACTAATTCAAATCTTTGATTAACGTCTGAATAGAACTCTTCAAATAAATAAAATTGTCGACCAATTTTTCTCAGACCAATATATTGACAAAAAATAATAAAATTACAAATCTTGTGTTATATTGATTTGTAATTTTATTATTTTTTGTCAATATATTGGTCTGAGAAAAATTGGTCGACAATTTTATTTAATTTCACTAATTGTTTATGACTATACCTACTATTAGTCTACATTTATTTATTTATTATTTTTGACGGAAATTACCTCGATTTTTTTTACTACATTTTTCGTTTTTATTTTGTTATACAGAGTGTCTCTGAAAACAACCGATCACGTTTTACAGTAGACTCATGGGACAATTAATTAGATCAATTTAATTTTTATAGAGAAAAAAGAATTATAAACTTTTTAACAATCAAGTATTTAGTGTAGGTAGTATCACAAAAAAAGATTATAATTAAAAAATTCAAGTAGTTTATCCAGTGCTGATGTGTATACTTTTTTTTAAATTGTTTTTCGGTCCCATTGGCTAATATTTTAGTATTAGACCTAAAAAAAATCTCCCAAAATTTCAGCTTCCTAGATCAAATCTGTGAACGGAGCAAATCGAGTTTGTTTCCCATTTTATTAACAAGGAAAAAATGACGTTTTTTTTCAAACACGGTTAGCTGGTAGAAATTTTTTTTTTATTTTTGGCAGCAGCATTTTGTAAAGAATTAAATTTCACACCAAAAAGGTCCTTTAGTACTAGATCCGTAAATTCATTATTTTCAAAGATATAGCATATTAATTGACATGACCCGTACACCAAGCACAACCGAGGTATAGTGCAGGGGACTGTCAACATGGTTAACTAAGGAAATAGTAGAATAAGCGGCGGAAGTAAAAAATGGTTCCGATTTTATAGAGGATGAAACTTTCAGGAAAGATAGTGACTTCAATCACTTGCCTAGGCAACCCTGCGAGAGCCTAAGCCAACTTTTTACGTTTGCGGCTTACACTATTATTATTATAGGAAGATATCGATAGGCGCCAGTATAATAAAGTGACAACACATTTGATGAAAAGTTATAACTAATTAACTATTAGTTTTTAACTACTACTTTTTATAACATACGCACGACTCCACCTTTTTTTAATTATTCCCCATATACAGCTGATGCGAAAGTCACGCGACATTTAAAACTTAAAATGGTCAATTTATTTACTCTGTCTATTTATGCGTCATTCAATTTTTTATAATGTCTAGGCGTTATATAATTTTTTAAAATCAAATTATGTGAAGGATCGTTAGAAAAGTTCTTCAATTTCTATACATCGCTAAAAATTATCTTGACATTCGATCGATAGAATTGTAAACAGCGGTATTTTGGTTTTACTGATGATTTTTTTATGTCTAAACATTTAGCTCGACCCCCTCTCAAATATCATACGGCAGTAATCTCAGAAAACTGATTGGACGAAAAACTGAACGGATATACATCGCACGATAAATGCAACAAAGCTAGCCTCGCGTCATTTATACACATCCCCTATAAAATAGCTGCTTTTCTTGCCTGCATAACGGTCGTAAAGTGACACATTTGACACTAGTACTGTAAAGTTTCGTGAGGTAAAATAAACTTACAGTCGTACTACAATTTCCATAGTAAATAATAGTGGAACCGGATGAAAATTGAATGCAGTCTACAGTTAGAGGTGACCTTGCTTGAAAATTGAACTGTCGAAAATTTTAAAATTATGTGAAAATCAGCTATTTTAAAATAGCTGATTTTCACCTATTTTTATAAATTTTAATAGGGGAATTTTTTAATAGAGGGATGTGCAAAAATTATTGTTTTAGTTTTGGCTATTTTGCATAAAATCGTTAAAAATATAACAGGTGGGGACACTTTTGACGCGCACTATAAATATTATTTCTATGTAACTGAACCGGTATTTCCAATAAATTTTATTATTGCACCTGTTAAAAAATCCTAACGAATCAAACGGTTTGGTCAAGACCAACGGCTTCTGTAATTTCGTAATCCGAATGGTATTACCTTGACCAAATAAAACTAAAGAAAAATAGCGGCTTAAAAACCCTTAGACGAAATGCAATCATAGCAAATGTCATATTGAGATGTTAACCAGTGACACGCTCATTAAAATATGGCTATCAAATAGCCAAGTGATAACAATTAACTAAATTTCAACATTTTTTCTGACTTATGAATAAATAAAATACAGCCATGACCCAAAACTAACTTCGCATAGTGAAAGTACGATTGTGAAAGTGTTTAACTATCATGACATTGTAAATATCAGCAATATGCAGGTACCGACAGACAAAGACAAAAGCATATATAAAGTAATTAATTAAAAAGAAATAAAAATACATGGAGTGCATTTCAATTTCAAATAAAAAGACGCGTTTAGAATGAGCGTCAAGTCAACAAAAAAAAATAACATTGATTTCCTTGTAGGTAGGTACTCTCAAATCAAGATTCGAACACAATGAAAAAAAACGTTGAAAGTTGACCGTTCCTTTTGAATGACTCAACAAGCTCCTCCTCCCCTCTAAATTCGTAATTTAAATGGATGAAGTGTTTTAGGCGCCTTTAACAAAAAAAAAACATTTTGGACCGCTTTTATTAATTTTCATAGCATGTTAGCAGGTTCGTGTCTTTGTTGATCGTTAAAGTCTCTGTATATTTTTCGTCTTATTTGACATAATATGCGCCAAGTTGTTTACTAATTCTGATATTAAAAGTATGAATGAGTATTAAAAAAATCTCAGGTTCGTGTCTTTATTGATCATTAAAGTCTCCGTGTATTTTTTATGATATTGCTGGCTACGATATTATACAACTTTTGAAAAATTAATACTCAACACAATGAAAGAGTCGACGCTGTCACATTACACATAAGTGAGACTTTAAATGTTCGTAGCGCAAAATATGGAACATAATGTCAGGGACGGCTAAAACGACGATACCTATGAAGACAAAAATTTCCTGGCTTTGTGAAACCCTACGCATAATAAAAAACTGTAATTGTGTGCGAATTTATTAAGTTAATCGGTATGATCAGGAGTCGAGAGAAAAAGGGGGTAGAAGTAACACTCTCTAACTTCCGCTCACTTACTATACACCACCCGTTCCAGCTTCATGGCTAGTGTAGAAACGACACTTTCGATACGTTTAACCTATACAAAACACTGCGACCAAAGATGTTTAACTTCATAATGTAAGTTTCAATAAGCATCAAGTTGGCCATCCCTGTTACTACCGCATATGGCTACATAAGATTTGGGAATACTTATCGACAATCAGTTGGAATTTGGAAAACATATATATAAATAAAATAGTGTCCAAAGCGAATCAGATGTTGGGTTTCATTATGAGAATAGCTAAACCATTCCACAGTATACCCGTAATGAAAACATTATATTGCTCGCTGGTAAGATCACAGCTTGAATATGCGTCTGTTGTATGGAGCCCATATTAATTTAACAAAATAAGTCGCATTGAATCTATCCAAAAAAAGATTTCTAAGAACTGTCAATTGTAAATTCAATTTACAATTAACATACGAAAGTAGACTATCTTTAATGAAACTACAAACTCTTGAAGTTAGAAGGAAAATTTCTGATATGCGTTGTCTACATAAAATTATAGACGATACAATTAATTCACCGGACTTACTAGCGAAATTTTATTTATCTGCTTCAATCTACCACACTAGGAATAGAAATCTATTTTATTTGTCCTCAGTCACGACCAATTATGCCTTTAACTCTCCGCTTTTCAGAATGGCGTACATTTTCAACGATATCAACAATAGAACGAATATTGATATTTTTGGGGATACTCTAAAAAATTTTAAAAGACAAATTTCTGTTTTTTTGAAGTGAAAATTATATCTCTTCGATTCTCTAAGTTATATATTATTCAATTATGTTTCTTATTTTATTGTTTTTTTTTCTTTCTTTTATCTTCTTTATATATAAAAATTACGTGTCACATGTTTGTCCGCGATGAACTCCTAAACTACTGAACCGATTTTAAATTTGATTTGCCCACCGTGTGCAATTCGACCCAACTTGAAAGATAGGATAGCTTACATTTCAATTTATAGTCGCAATATTTATTGCAAATTATTTGTCTATTCCTTGACAGTCATAATTATCTGTTGACTGGATTGAGTGAATATTCAATAGATGGCGCAACGTTCCATATAAGCTACAATTCAATAGCATAACCACCACGTGTTGCTGAGGTTAAGGTATCGAGCACGACGGCGCAGCCGGAGTGCTCAGCTCCAAAGGATTCTAACAGATAGCGACACCTGTTGACTGGATTGAGTGAATATTCAATAGATGGCGCAACGTTTCATATAAGCTACAATTCAATAGCATAACCACCACGTGTTGCTGAGGTTAAGGTATCGAGCACGACGGCGCAGCCGGAATGCTCGAATATATATATATATTATCGCGTTAAAATAAAAACGCTTTTCGTGGAGACCAACTTTGCAACGTTGGAAATCTACAAATTCGAGCGAAGCCGAACCGGGCCGCTAGTATATTATATATTTTGTAAAGCACAGTGCTGAAAATGTATAATAATTATTGTATTATTGAGAGCAGGCTTGTTATTGGACACTCATTGTCTGTTAGCCTGCCAGGTTCACAAATAAAATAAAATAAAAATAAAATAAAGTAGGATTGACAGAGATAGACAACATTCATACGTTTACTCTGAACACACTCCAGGAATTACGGTTACATAATCAACGCACTGCCCCCACCCGAGTCTAACGCGAATCGCCGCACAGATCACTGTACTTTTATCAGTTGTAAACAAATTTGCATATGGAGAACCTAGCAGATTATTTCAAGAACAAAACAGAAGACAGTGCAACTGTGATCGACATAACCTATAAATAAAATGCAAATAACTTAACGAAGTTAATTAATAGCGAAGTTTTAACGTGCTTAATTAGTTGTAATAATGTTAACAATTAATTTTATATGTTTGTTGGTGGTGTTAATATGTTGTTTAGCGTCATCGGAAGAACAATTAAGAATGCGACGACTTCCGATGATGCGTCTTCCGATGCGGTTGTCGGATTTAAGAAATCCGGTTCAAAGTTTGCGAGAAACAATTATGAGAGGAAGACAAATGATGCAAAATGTTAACCGCAAGGAGATTTGTTACGGTAAATTTATTAAGTGCTTAACTACCTAATTATAAACTAAAATTGTCAAAAATTAAATAAGCATTTTTGTTAAACGAATTTTAAACAGTGTTCAAGAATCGCAAAGCCAATAACAGTTTATTTTTAGTCTAATTTCAAAATTTTAAAAAAATTTCTAATTATATACGTCTACTTATTTTTATATGCGGCATTTGATAAAATTAACGATATGATTGTTAAGCTTGATTTCAAAAGAAATTTTACTTTTAAACAATCTTTAATATAATCTGCGTTTCTGCAAACAATGGTATTCTTCAATATCTGTTAAAAAATTTAATTCATAGGTTATACAAAAAGTTAGATTTAAATTTTAATATATTATTTTAACAGATCTTGAAGAGAACGACAACTGTTTGTCGAAACGTCGACTATTAAAGATTATTTAAAAGGATGTTTTTATTAAATCAAGCCTAAAGAATCCTACCATTAATTTCATCAACTAAAGAACTAACAATTTTGTTAATTTTAAGGCCACAATTATAATCCGAATCGATAATTTTACGACGCAGTTGTTTTTTTCATTTTTAGACCACTTTTTTTTAAAAAAATAGTCTTTGAGAAATTGTTTTGCTCAAAAACTAAACTAATAATGTGTTAAAATTTACAATAGGTAAAAATGCATTTTTACTCGATAACGATAAAATCTAAGAGAAGTATGTGTTTCGCTTTATTATTAAAATCCAGTACCTATAGCGTATATTTTTTTATATGAAAAAAGTAAGTACTTCAGTTTTATGAGTTCTAGTTTTTTATGGCATGTTTTTGCTTAAAGTAGGAAGTTAGCATTTCCGGTGTAAAACATTCCTTGGGAGAAATATTCCAATTTCAATAAATGCTCTCTGAGTTGCATACCGGAAATATTAAAATCTTGTCAGACCGTGGAAAATACCCAGAGCCAGTAGATTATTCTAGAACGAATTTCTATTACAACTAGATACCCGGGATTTTTTCTAGATTTAGATATTTACTTTAACGAAATTGCTCTTACCATTCCAGCACAATCGGGGAACGGAACAAATTTAAGTCAAATTTCATTTTTCAAAATTTTACAATATTTTTTCGTTTTGAGGTTCCTCGAATCGAAAAAACAATTTTTTTTGAAAAAGTCTGTGCGTCAGTTAGTCTGTGGACACGATACAGGTCAAACGGATGAGCGGATTGAAAACAAATGAGAGAATGTTTGATATGCCAATATAAAGAGCTGTATTGTTTTTGTGCAGAAGAGATCTAATGCTATAACATTGTTTTTTATGTAGGTAATAACGATATACTTTTCATAACGATTTATTTTTCTAAATTTTGTCAACAAAAAAATTTTGTTACAATTTTTTTTTAAGCTGTAGAGTTTCAGAAATATTTTGGACATAAAAAATCAGTTGTTCTTCTGTTCTGTAGATCTGTTACGTAGTGACAAGCATGCTTTGACTAATTTTTATACGACGTGATAAAATATTATATAGATAACCGTACAAACGAATAGCAAATATCATAATATTTAATATTAGCTGTTACCCGCGTCACCGCATAATATGTCAAATGTAAATAGTTTGAAGTTGGAATGGTCCCGTCGACTGGATTTTTAAATTTAGTCAGTTTCCAAACACACTGCTCTTAGTATTTTTCACTAAATATTATGTATCCATTCCATAATAAATAACTATTAATTGCCTGTCAGTCATTTTTTTTATAACCTAAGAAGTTTAAAAGTAAACTGTCAAAAATTTTAAAAATGAAGAGAAAAGCACCTATTTTATAAGAGTAAGGTGCAAAAAACACCATATAGGTATATTTATATCTCGTGCGTAGTTTTATAACGGCTCGTGTGGCTATTAAAACTCGCTGGTTCCGTTTTAAACATGTCACACCTCACTCTACTATAATCCATTACGACACTAGATATAAAATCTACTAATTATCTCTTAAGTTTTTATTAGAATAATCCAACTAAAATCTAGATCACATATTTACGCAAAAAATGCACGAAAATTAGCATTTTATAAAACCTGATCACTAATCAATTACGACGTAGCCGTTACTTAATTTTATAATTAGTATAGAGCCTTTCACACGGTACGTAATTATTACTATAATTATTTTGAGAATAAATATCATATTTCAGCAACATTGGTTAAAGAAAACTATGTCAACCTCCAATGTTACAGATATTGCCAAAGTGACCTTCACTTTTTTTTGTTGTGAAAAAAGTTGGAAGAAGTTCAGTGAACTTTATAATGAATTTACTCTGTGTCTAATCTATATGGACATATAAATCTATTAAATGTCCCGATCACGCGTTGCAATAGCTGTCTGGTTTGCGTGTGTTGCTGTTATGTTCAACAGATGGCGCTCTCGTTGCGATAAAATATTTAGTAAAGTGTATGTTGCTTTAACGTTCAAAATATGGCGCTCCCCTTGCCGTAAAAAATTTAATAATAATATTAATAATAGTAATAGTTCATTGATGGCGAAATCAAAAAGATAAACGAGTTCAGCAAAAATTCTGTTTTTCAATTCAGTAGAGCGTGTGTTACTTTAACATTCAACAGATGGCACTGTTTTAAAAAAAAAGCATGTTTTTACCTGTCATATATAGGTGTGACATCTATATAATAGGGACATAAAAACACGCGCTCATTCGAATTCAACGTTGTGTCAAAATGTCAATGCAGAATAATTTTTAGAGATAAGATTTTGAACAAACGAACGTTTATATAATTATTTATATTGATATGGAAGTTAGATTGCCCACGATTTTTGAAATTTCTTTATACCAAAATTTTTCATTAATGCTCACAAAGTATCCAAGTTATTCATTTAAAAAATTCTTGCTGGAAATCCCAGAAGTATATAAAATCACCGGTAAATACTCTTATCAATTATTTTAAATACGGTTTCCGTTGATCACACAATTTTTGATGTTATAAAAACAGGTAAAATATCTATGAAATTGCTAAAGGCTGTACAGAATCGATTTCTGAAATCATAAACAATTCTTGTGCAATCACATTAAATTAAATCTCTTAAAATCATGACGCACGTCGTGGCTTCAAAAGATTTATGAAATCACTTGACATCCTTGGAGACGTTGTTTGAAATAGCATTTTGATAGCAAATATAGTTACTTCTTATAGCATCAACTATTTGCAGTGAAATCCCGTCAAAATCGGTTTAGTCGTTTAGGAGATTAGCCGGAAAAAACAGAACAGACAGACAAAAACTTCAAAAATTTGTTTTTTTGTTATAAGTACCGCATATACTTTCATATGCATTTAGTAAAAAGCTGTTATTTTAACATTACAAACAGACACTTTAATTATTTATCTGTATAGATTGTGTTCGTTATTAATTAATTACTATTTACTAATGATATTTACAACGAATAATAATATTATTATGTTGTATAACTTAAAGACAATTGAATAATCGAGAAAATATGGACTCTCTATTAGTGATGTAACGAATAACAATTTTTAGACAACTGCGAATGCGTACGCAAATATTTAGTTTTCAAATCAAGCGACATTTATACAAGTCGCATACACACATTTGTAGTGGTTCTGGGTATTAGATTGTTTAATAATACTTAGTGTAAAGCTTTATTAAATAATGTTAAAGACATTAAACAATAATTGCAAGGTTACCTTAGCGAAAAAATTTTAATTGTTTTTAAAAAATAATAAAAGAAATAAAAATGTTTTATAGTACACCACGTTTTTAAAACTAAAAAGTATAAAATAATTTCTTTACAGAGAGATTTAACTGTAGGATTTGAAATGAAAAATGCGGACTGCATAATTCGTTTTATTTATTTTTTCATTGATAGCTACTCTCTGCACTTCTTATACAATGTCGCAATTCGCATGCGCCCACGTTTTTCGTTTCAAATTTTACAAGTTATAAATCTGTATGTAAAGACATTATTTTATACTGTTTAGTTCGTTTTAAAAACGTGGTATATAATAATTTCTTTTTTTCATTTCTTTTATTATTTTCTTCTTTTTAGCATGTTCTTGTCCGGGTGGAAATATGTAATCGATTTTAAACTAATATCCTGATTAGATAGAGACTTGAATTTTTTAACATAACTTAGAATTACATGACAATACAATGTATTGTCATGTAATTCTAAGTTATGTTAAAAAATTCAAGTCTCTATCTAATCAGGATATTAGTTTAAAATCGATTACAAATTTCCACCCGGACAGACATACAAGAGACATACAAGAAAGCGAGTTAATAAAAACGTGGTAAAATGTGTAAGAAAAAAACTTTTCTAATAAAAATGCTAAGAAGTTAATATTTTTTTGTCTAATTTAATATTATTTTCACATTTAAAAAAAAGATATGATTTTGTTTCTGATATTAACATTTGCGAAAAATATGCGAATATATTCGCGCATGCGAAAGCGAATATTCATTACATAATTACTCTCTATACGCTCAGTGAACACAAAGAAAGTATATATTATTTTTATTTTTTGCTGGGTCTTATTTATAAATGTGATTCAAAAACATTGTTAATTATTAATCGTTATTTACAGAAATCGTGGGATGTTTCGAAATTCCAAGAAAGCATTCACCGTTACAAAAAGTTCCTGAAGATCCACAAATAATCGACACGAAGTTTTATTTATTCCGACGCGATATAAATTTCTCAAAACCCGAATTGTTGACGTACGGCGATCATTTCTCGTCGTTGAACGCTTCGAGTTTTAAAGCGAACAATCCAATTAAAGTAATAATCCACGGGTATCTTAGCAGGTGGAATGAGAAAGGTGCTCTCCTTGGCGTCGAAGCATATTTAAACATTGTAAGTATAGATTGTGACACGAAAACAAACATTTAGCAAATAAATCCATTAATTAGTGAATTGACACAGTGCAGGCTTTTTACTATGCGGCTACCGCGTATCGAACCGAAAAAAATATTTGTTGAAACATCCGTTTTAATATATGTCGAAAGAAATGATTATTTGTTACAATTTGCAAACGTATCAACTATATTAAAAAATTGTGGATTATATTAAAAAATGTGTTTATTATGTAGTAGGCCATCATTATCATTAACACTGGTTGGACGGAAAATTCTTTGTTTATTATTATAATTATACTGTATTAAACGAACAAATTTAACATTTGAAACGAGAAAAAAATAATATAATAACTAATTCAAACAGTGATTAGTATATCTATAGACCAGCGATGGCGAACCTATGGCACGCGTGCCACAGGTGGCACGCGACAGATTATTGTTGGCAAGTCATTGATTGAGGTGTCAAATCGAAATAATTAAAGACATATGCTAGATGTCGAAAAAAAAATGGCTATCAACAAATAAAAAATACGAAAAAGTTTCATGGCGCTGTGTATTATCGAAATTATTCTTTTGATCTATGTTTGATTCATTTTTGGTCAAAAATTTCTTTGGCTGCTTGTCGGCTCGTCATGGCTACATTAAAAAATTTTGAAAAAAATGGCACGTTGATGAAGAAAGGTTCGCCACTCCTGGTAAAGTTAGTAAGTTTGAATGCAGGAGGTAATCTTCGAAACTACTCATCCGATTTCAAAACTTTTTCACCAATATTTAAGAATGGACCTTCAGAATGGACATAGGATATACATTATTATCGCGTTGTAATAAAAGCGCTTTTCGTGGAGACCAATTTTGCAACATAAGTCGACAAAGAAACGGTAACTATGTACAAATTCGGGTGAAGCCGGACCGTACCGCTATTATTTATAAAGGTAGCATTTCGGCCGCAAACGCGACGAAAGAAAACGACATGCGACAACGATATGTCTTAAAAATAATTAAATTGAATATAATCATTTCACGATGGGCGTTACGCTAAATTACTTCAGGTGTCGAGCGTCTATAATCTACATTATCTCTCTTTTTCAACGAGCAAATTTGTTCTAGACGCCTGCGCGTATGTCGAATGTGAGGCGAGAGGCTACGTCATTGTAGCCCGTCGCGATCGCAAATTTCAAATCGCAATTTTAGCAAATAATCATTTCTTTAACCGCAAAGATAGTCATCTGACTTAAATGGTTCATCACATAATTCGAAATATGAACGGTTTCCTAAAAACACAAATTTGAGCTAATAGATTATTTTGTTTTATAGATAAATAAATGATAATATGTTCAGTACGATTTTAGAGTGATTACAATGTCTTAATGGTAGACTGGGCAAAAGGAGCCCAAGGTCCTTCGTATACGACAGCGGCTGCTAACACAGAGCTAGTCGGTCGGCAAACGGGTCTGTTGCTGTTGGACATGATTAAACTAGGAGTTGATCCAAAACAAATACATCTAATCGGATTTTCATTAGGCGCTCACATTGCCGGATGCGCTTCGGAGTTCCTCAAACAACACGGATTTTTAATGGGAAGAATTACAGGTTTGTCCTAATGATTCTATTCTTTAAAGTAAATCGTTAGGGTTGCCAGATCGAAAATCAAGATTTCCCGGACATTTCTCTAATGGCCATATTCACCGAACTTAAGTAGTTATTTATCCGGTTCATTCGTTCTTCAGGTAACTATTCCTCCGAATAAATAGTAATAATTCAATTCACCAACCATAATTATGTTTACTGCAGGTATAAATCTACTCTGTCTTACTTCCAGGGTATCAATATTTATTCTCCTGGTAAAATAATAATAGCCAGCACATAGATCATAATATCTAACCTATAAACGTGGAGTATCACGTATATCTACAGTTTGCTCTTGTGAATTTATTTATTTGTTGTTTATTAACCTTTTGTGAAGTGGTATAGTTGTATATAACATTAATTAAAGTTAGTGGAAGTTTTGTGTGCAATTGGGTTAGGATAAAACATTATTATTTTGTGAAACTTTTTTGACGTTTACACTAACGCCATCGGTCGGATTTTTGACTGAACGTCAAAATATTCAACAAAAAGAGCAAGGAGTATAATGCAGTTTATATATCTTCATTAACTAACTTTTCTACCTTATATTTTGTTTGGTGAATTGAAAGTACCTATATTTTATGCTAACGAATAAATTTGTTCCAAAATAAGTAACTTCTATCTTTAATAGTGTTCGGTGAATATGGGCATAAGAACGGTTAAAAAAAGTTAAAAATTAAAGTTATCGCTAAAAGAAATTTTTGGTTTTTATCATCAAAGAGTGCAATCTATACACTGTAATTTACCTACAGTACAAATCAATCCTAGATAATTAAAGTTTTAAAAAACGTAATTCTATTTTTACGTTCGTCAGTTTTCGATAAAAGCACATTTGACAAAAATGTAGCGATTTAAAATTTAGTTAAAATTATGCATTTCCCGGACAGAAGATTTAAATTCTTAAACATGAGACAAGCTGGCAAATTCCAGGACATTTCCGGAAGTCTCAACCTTCTGGCAACTCTAGATACAGCTGAGATAATTAATCAATGCACAACGTATTAAAACAATTATTTAAAAAATTCAAATATTTTGTCTCTGTGCAGTCAAAATTTTAGTTTATTTTTTTACGTGGAGATTGTTGTAGGTAACTAAAACAGGGTATCGACATTGATAATTTTGAATTAATTAAATTTAGTATTATATAAATAAAAAACATCATACATTTGTTCATAGAAAAATTAATGTTACAGAACAAGTAATTAATATTGTTTGCATCATGAAAATAAAGGTGTGTTGTTTCTTTAATAAATTCGTCTGACGATTTTAAAAGCGTAATTAAATTAAGGTAGGTATTGTAATTCTTAAAAAATTTATAGAACAAATCTTGAAATTCTCCATAAATTCCCGTAACTATTAAAAGTTATTTAAGAGGTGAAAGTAATTCTATTATTTTGCACAAATATTGTCTCATGTTAACTAAATAATAGATAGAGTCATGGTTGAGATACAAAGCAACGCGAATTATTTCAACAATATGACAACAATGACATAGGTAAACACGGATTGTTGAATGTAAAGAAGCGGTCGGCAACCTTATGGCAAGCAAGGGCCACATAGTGGCAAATTGAAATAAAGACGGGCCGCACTTGGTCATAATTTTAATAATAATAGGTATTTGTGATATTAAAAGTTCGAAAACATTTTATTTGAATTTTATTAAAAATTTAACTGAGAACTTCAAAATAGAACTGTTCTTTTACAAAAATTAGTGTGACGTTTGAGATTGTATTTGAGTGGCTATTTGTTGTATGTTAGCATCCAGGTTTGTAGTTGCAATTCGTAGAATAGCTCTCAAATGCTCATCTGTGAGATGAGAAGCATATTTATTTTTGACGTGATAACGTCTTATAAATTGATGAATCACGTCAATATAAAAAGATGAAACACCGGCTGCATGCACGAAAAAGTGTAATGTTCCTCACGTGCCGCCTGACCCTGTGCGTGATTATTAAATATGATATTCGAGCGGAATACGTTATCACGTAAAGCTATCGTCCGTAAACCGACTTTACAGACAACCAATTTTTTCTGTGATTGAGAATCGAAAAGGTTTGTTTGCATAAGTAAGTACTACCAAAAATTGTAATTAATTGCAGAGCAAACCTTTTCAATTCGTCAAAATTAAATGGCAAACTGACATACAATTTTACAAGATCTTTGATTTCAAAGAAAGAGTTTTTGAGAGTATCATAAGTAAATAATTTGTAAATGACTAGGTACATCCTCAATACCACAAGAAAAAGGATTTGTGAAAATTAATTTAATTATTTATTTATGTAGGTAGGTATATGAGACTTTTTATTTATAAAACAGTCACGGGCCGCGGGTTACCGACCGCTGATGTAAAGTATATACAATATGTAGGCATTATTATTCTTATCTACGTTTAATAAGTAGAAAAAGTACAAACGGCTGAAAACAATTTATTTTCATTGAGTTAAAACTAACAACAGCAACTCTGATTACAGGACCACATCTTGACCTTAGAAAAGGCCAAAGAATTTACTGAAAGGACCAATGCTCTCGAAACATTTTTTGAAGTGTATGCGAGTTCGGGCCGAATTTATTACGTTTATGCTGGGTTTCTGGTATTTTTACCTTAAATCTCTGTTTTTCACTCCTGTAATATGCAATACAAACAACATTATCACTGTTTACCGGCCGTAGTTAAACTTTGTTAAAAATTTAAAAATATATAGTTTCTATTATTTTTTTTTCAAAAGTCAAAAACACTTATGGCCAGTTGCAGGAAGCGTTGTCAGAAAATCTAATTTGACAGTGACCTTAGATTGTGATCACTAATATATTTCTCTATAAGAAAAGCATTACAAGGTTTTAAATAGGTCTTGCTCGAAAAATAATTAATCGATTGAAACGATATTTTTCCTCAACTGGTGTATACATTTAATATCGTTTTTTGTACAGTTTCCACTTCGAAACAACATTTTTCTACAGATTTTGTCAAAATATAGTTTAAAAAGCGATCTTTTTCTATGTAGAACAATCATTTGTTTTTATGTGAGTAATGTTCTAGAATCTAGATGACAGGGAGTTGGAATGCGACATTAGATTGCTCCTCCTGAAGATGGAAACTGTAATTATATGATCACAATCTAAGGTCATTGTCAAATAAAATTCTTTGACAATCCTTTTTGCGATCGAGCATAAATCGACCATATCTGAAATTCTCTGAACGTGATTATTCACAGTTAGAAAATGTAGGGTGACGTTGAGATGCTCTATCAGCATTTAAATGCACTATCGATATGTATTTATTAGTAAATTAGCAAATACTCAGGGCAATGGCAATTGCTTCAGGAAGAGCGACATTTGTTCTAGGTGTAGGCTCGTCTTGGCTCCGGCCCTGTCTTAGTAATGACTAGACTTATTCTTAGGTCATAATTTGATATTTTGATATAAATCTAACATTAACTCAATAAATGGCACAGCATCATATATATATCTATTTTTTTTTTTTTTGTTTAAATTAAGGCTTAGATCCTGCTAGTCCATTATTTAAACATCATTTATTACGGGAGAAATCACGAAAATTGGACGCATCCGACGCGCATTTCGTAGACGTCATACACACAGATGGTAGTCCGGTATTCACCGACGGATTTGGTTTATTGGAACCAATTGGACACGTCGATTACTTTCCGAATGGAGGACGAGAACAACCCGGATGCAATGATGGAAGAGGATCTGTAGTTGTGGCACAACTAGGTAAGTTTTGATTCTCGAACTTTTAAACTTGAATCGACTTCCTTCGCCAGCCAATTAGAAATCGGCATAAATAAATCACTATGACTGGTCATGGGTTCAATCCTAATATTATAAATGCGAATGTGAGTTTGTTTGTTACGCTTTCACGTGTAAGCCGCTGAACAGATTTCGATAAAATTTGGCAAGGAGATAGATTGCATGCTGAAGGGGCGAAATAGGAGATAAAATTTTGTATGGAGTACCGATCATTTCTGAAGTTAGGTATATGAAAATTCATATGTAGGCTTTTGGAAAGAAATAAAGAATTGCGTGTTTCAGCATTTCTGCAAAATCGTCCCTTAAAAGGGTAAAATAGGGGATGATTTTAAAATTCACACGTAATATATTATGCATAGCACGCAAAAACTGCTGGCTCCACTACTGTTGTCGCTGTCCCGTTTCATCTTAATCGCGTGCAGAGCCGCGGGTAGCAGCTAGTTTTGATATATTTTAAACATAAATATTGGAATAGCCTACACACGACAGATGGAGACTAGTCCATGCCCTAAAGTCCCAGGTCAATTATTAAGGATATGAAACTGACGCGTTTATATGGGAGTAAAAACGTGCAAATTCCGTGACACTCGACGCTATTAATTACGGTTAATTTAGTTACATAACAGCGCGAAAATGCGTGTAATCGCTGTAGCTTTGCGTTGAATTATAACATGTCTTTTGTTGATGGCGGCATCTAACTGATTTAATCTAACTAATTTATTAGTTACTAGAATAGAGTGAATTAATTTAAGTGTCGCTGCTTGTAACTTAAAGTTGCATACGGCGAATAGGGCGTTTGTTGATGACTTTAATATTTCGACGTTTGTTTGTGTTGTTTTGCGTGGGTAAATAATGACTGTGCGTTGTTCGTTTTCACAAAAATAAATAAAAATTAATAACATTTCAATATAAATAAATAAATTTAGACATTTGCCAGGAGTCCACGACGGCTCACGTTTTTACGTTTTTTATGATTGGTGCAATTTTTTAATTGTTATTTTTTTTGTTACAGATAAAACATTAAATCGTGAAATAGCGTGCAGTCACATACGAGCTTGGCAGTTATATCTCGAAACGCTTTTAAATAAAGCAAACAATGATCAAAGCTGTAAATTTATAGCATACCCGTGCAACAGTGGGCTGGTGAGCTTCACTCAAGGTCATTGTTTCCCAGAGATTGATAACGGACCCATGACCTTGGCGGACAGCTTTGGACAAAGTTACGGTTACTTGGGTGAAGATGCCAAAGGATTAGGGCCAATGTATTTAGTCACACGGCCTTCGAGACCGTTTTGTGGTATGCTTAATCTTTTTTTAAAACTAATTAGGAATGTCATTCAGTTATTTCTGACTCGTTAATTAAAACATTTACTTCGGTCTGTTTATAAATTTTTAACGTACCAATACTTATTTTAGACTACGGCTTCACGTATTGTGTGGCTCTGCGCTCGCTAAATTCCACAAAAAAAAATATATTACAACAAAATTCCTTTTTCTTTATTTTATTTTTCCGATTGTTTTTAAATTTTTTTTACAAAACATAATATTGTTTGTTATGTGAGGTCTTGCGATACCGAGGCTCAAAACGCGGTCTTATTAGTCCTGCTCAAAACTACTACATTCAATTATCTTTTAATTAATTTATTTAACCAGGAACGCAGCTTCAAGCTACAGTACGAGTGTCTGAAAGGACGCAAGCAACACGTGGGTTATTGCAACTCCAGTTAGTGCACGGAAATCACACAACAAATTTCCAAATAAAATGCGAGTAAGTATAAATCACAGTCATTCTAAAACAAAAATGAAAACAAACTGGAATTACTAAAAATATTTTCACAGACTACTAGATATAATACCGACTGGTCAAGCTTTATACGGCTTAGCAGCGTCCGAATACAATGCAATCCGTCCGAACGAAACGCAAACCATAACAGCGCGTCTGAGTTATTTGAGTCTTGCTTTTCAAAATCCGGAGGACATTATAGAAGACCATCCCACCCTTTACCTTGACAAAATACAAATTCAAGACATGTATGGAAATAGGTTTGTTTATATGAAATGAGTACGGTCAACGAGCCAAGAGCTAGAGCTGCCTGTTTTAACGCTTGTCACTTAGCTGTTATTTTTTTTTTATGCACAAGGATGTGAAAATGGAGCGCTCAGAACGTTTCCTTGATAATATGACACATCTATCAGCGAAAAGCTTCAATTAAAAAAATATATACATACAGTCGAACCTGGCTAAGCTTATGGAGGTTTTTCACTAACCCGAGTTTCTAGCTTATAAAGCAGGCCTGGGCAAATGGCGGCCCGCGGGCCGGATCCGGCCCGCAGCACAATTTTGTCCGGCCCGCGAAACATTTTATAAATTTTAGAAAAATAGTAAAGAAATAGCAAGAGCGGAAATAGAATGTGAGGACTTTTTTTTTTGCTCTGCAAATTTTTGGCCCGCAGTCAAATTTTCATCAGTTATACAACCCGAGGTCGAATTTTCATCAGCTATGTGGCCCGGCGATCAAAAGATTTGCCCGCCCCTGTTATAGAGGTACAAGAGTGGCGTTTCTCTCTTATATAGTCTTATATAGGTCTATAGAAACTATATATACAAAAACAATGTTAGTTAGATCAGCTAATTATGACTCATTCTTCGTGGAACTATTAATACATTCAACTCTCTCTTATAGAGGTTTCTGTTTCTCACTTATAGAGATTTTAGAGAGTTACAAAGACGGTACCTGGCAAAAACTCTCACTTAGAGAGTTTTTTCGCTTACCCAGTTCTCACTCACTCACGTTTGACTGTATATCGCACGTTGAAAACAAAAGTGACATTAAGCAAAAAATTACATTTTACAGTAGAGCACTTTTTAGTTTTAATAATATTGTTTTGTCCTAAAAAAGTTACTATTTAAATACTGCTTATAGAGATTCTTTTGTTAATAATGAGACAATTTATTATTGTTTTAATTTATTTGTTGACCACAATGTTAAAAATAAAGTTATTAAAAAAAAGACCTTTCAACAATAATTTTTTGTTTAGTGTCATTGTTGTCATAACCTATAACCAGTAAATTGGAGACTTCAACTGCAAAAAGTGTCACTAAACAAAATGTGTCATTTTATGTATTTACATACTTGCATTAATTTTTGTAGCAACTGTAATCAGTAAACTGTCATTTAACAAAATGTGTCACTTTTTCACTTACCGCGACGTACGTACCAAACAACTGCTTTGACACAATTAAAATAGTGTCGTTATATCATACACGACCATGGGCAATTCTTCCAAAATATAAAGTGACACTAGCTCAATCTAGCGGAAATAAGTGGATTTATGAGCAAACGGAAATTTTCGTATAGTGACACTCTAGCTTGCAGTAAAACATGAATCTTACAAAAGGTGAAAAGTTAACTTTTTTGTATAGTATCACTATTGTTTTTAACGTGCGATATGTAAATCGGTTAAACACAGCCTATCAAACGGCTTGTATCTTAAGCATACCTATATAGATGTTTAATGTTGTACATGTTCAGTCGCCTAGTGTTGCTAAATTAAAAAATTTGAAAAGTAGTTTGACCTTGCAGGCCATCCCTGTAACTTCCCGCTATTTTCGAGTTCAAAACGCTCAAAAATATATCAAATATAGCAAGAAGTTTATTTTTTAGCTCTTCGAGCTCAAAAAAAAAAAACACTTTGTTACGAAATTTTCGTTCACGATATCTCATGAACAAATGAGCCGATTTTGATGCGGTTTGCTGCAATCGACGCAGTTTTTTTAACCTAAAAAAGTAAATTATTACAAAAAAATCGATTTGATAAGAATTTTACGAGTAATTTTAAAAAATTACTTTTTTCCTAATTTTTCGTTCACGTTATCTCATGAACAAATGAACCAATTTTGATATGGTTTGCGGCGATCGACGCAGTTTTTTTAGCTTAAGAAAGTAATTTATTACAAAAAAATCAATCTGATAACAACTTTAAGAGTCATTTTAAAAAAACACTTTTTTACGATTTTTTCGTTCACGGTTTCTCGTGAACAAATGAACCGATTTTGATGCGGTTTGCGGAAATCGACGCAGTTTGTTAAGGAGAAGAGCTGATTAGTTTTTGGAATTAATCGGTTTAGTAGTTTAAAAAATTTTTTACAAAAACAAATTTTTAAAAATTTTTGAAACTTGTTTTTTTAAGATTTCTCAAAATTTTTTGGGCCGAATCGTTTCAAATTTTCAGGAAGTCTAAGTTCACCAAGATCACGTCAGATGCCGCAAACCGCGTTTCAGTCGGACACTCCGTTCAAAAGATATAAAAGGTTTACATACATACATACACACACACACACACACACACACACACACACACACACATACATACAGCCGTACGGACATCATCGCCAAAATAGTTTCAATAGCTTCCTAGGACCTCAAAACGTCGAAATCTGGCGAGAACTCGATTTTCGAAAATCGGGGTGAAACCAATAACTTCCCGATTTTTGAAAAAAAAAAAATTTTTTTTTTTTTTTTAAAGCGGGAAGTTAAAAAAGTCGTGTTCGATTATTTAATGAACTAGCGTATCAAACGCAGCCTCGCTCAAACCTCGTTGATATATTTTTATTTTCAAATTCATTAAGAATTTTATCTGTAGGAATGGTTTAATATTTTTGTTTCCTTTCTTTCATTTCTCATAAATTATATTGTCCAATTTTTAAAGAGCGTCAATGTATAGGACATTGGTTACGTCTCATAGGATTGCGAAATTTACTTTTTATGTCTAATTCAACTTTCAGATTTATTTCTCCGAAATCTTTATTTCAGTATAGTAACTATAAAAGTATTATTTCGTGGTTGGTTCTGTGATACAGCTCTTATGTGCAAAAAGTAAAATTTGCAGGAAAAGCCAAAAAGTGGTTATATCAGCGATGGATGGTAAGAACTAGCAATTTCAGAGCTCTAATTCATACTTATCTTTACTATACGTGTTTAATTAAGACGAAGTATTTTCTTAAAAAAATATTTAACGTTAATTTCGGATTTATTGGCACATGGGAGGAATTATTTGATACAACTTTTCACATAAGAGTTACTTCCCCTTGTTGGTTAAGTACTGTAAAATTAATTTGGAGGAATTACTAATGTATAGAGCTCCGTTCCCTGAATCTTTTCATTTAAAAAACGTAAAATCTGCCAAAAATGCACATAAGAGCTATTACAGAACCAACGACGATTTGTTATTCAAATATTTTGAAAGATTTAAAATTTTTATTTAATTTTTTTTAAAACGTTCTTTGGTCATTCAAATAACTGTAATCGTTATAATAGTCAAATAAACAATTTTTTTTAAATAAATTTTGCAGCCAAAAATATTTCATATATCAAAATGATATTTTGGTTTCTCTACCGACTTGCAGCAGCCCGAGAACTAGCATAGTATTTTAATGTGATAATAGTGATTATTTGTTTCATTGTTTTGTTCGTTTGCAGCTGGCAATACTGCGGAATGGAAACAAAAGTAGCGGATAACAATTCAACACATTTTGAAATTCTCACCGTTACACTTAACAAAAAAAAGTGTTAATAAATTATTGTTTTTTGTTAATATGGTCACAAATTACCTGTATGATTGTTGTAGATTATAAGATGTTTAATTATTTTTTGTTATCAAATAAAAAACTTGAAAAAAAGTTTCGTGAATTTTATGTAACATTTTTTCCTTAAATACTATCTGTCCTCGAAAACTTTAATAGATGAATAATTGTAAACAGTGACCACTTTGTGAAACCAGCTATGAAACACCATATTGATTTTTGATGGACAGTTTTTATAGCTGGCCATTCAAAAAAAATATTCTGGTATTTTTTAGTTTTTAATCCAGAAAATAATTTCTACGTTCTCAGTTTGTTAAACATACCTACCTATATAGAGCGTTGAAAAAAAAACTCAAGAACTCAATTAACTTCAATCAATGGTAAAATCTCACGTGAAAACGGGGGGGGGGGGAGATCCACATCTTACCAAATATTACCATGAAGAAGGGGGAAGTCCAAATTTTTAAAAAACACCTCACGATAATTATTAATGGACGTACTTTTCGATAACATTGATTCGTCAAAGAATCAGTTAAACTGTAAACTGTTTATGTAAGAGTCTATTATTTATAACAATTAGAATCTTCTGATAATTATGCAACTTCTATATATCTAAACGAAATCGAGTCGAATATTATAAAATATTAATTTGATTAGCTTTTTGGGAAAAAATTATTTCAATCATTTATTATCCAATATATCTTTACAGACCCAAATTGGTAATCATTTTGTTACAGGTCCATTTCTTTCAACGGTCTCAATTCTGAGCCCATTTTTTTGTGTAAAATAACTCGTTAGATATTTTTTATATTGCCTCGTAAATTAACAAAATGTAAATATTTAATAAAAATAGTATGAAAATATGCATTAATAAACTTACCAAAAAAGGTTTTCTTGTTCGTTGTTCACCGTCACTCTTCGCTAATACAGTCATCACCTCAGGTTTTATTAATTTTAATCAGAACACCAATTAATTCAAAATAAACGCGATCACCAAACACCAATACGAATAACCGAAAACTAAAAAGAGATATGATATCTACAAATTATACAAACGAATTAAACGAAGATTTTTCAATACGACAAATGACGTTAATATTTATTAAGCATTTGAAAATATTTTTAAAACCGAAAAGGAAATATCCTACATTCTACAATCACTATTATTAATGTTCAAAGTGAGCACTCGACACTATTAAAAGTGCAGCTATACAATGTTAAAGCTATAGAAAAAATCAGACCACGTTATTAAAAAATGCAAAAACGTGGTTGAATAAAACAAAAACCGACAAGAATATACAAAAGCATTACATAATCAAAAAACATCTATCTTTCTCAGTCTCTAGTTGATTGAAAAGGATAGGTGTGTTTTCGTTGCGTTCTCTAACTTTTATTTGTCAATTATTCACAAACGTTATGACATTGCGCCCGTAACTACTCAGAGGTTTGTTCCAACAACAGTTTTAAAACTATTCTAGAACGAAGTTAAAATGCAATTTCTTAATAATTTTTTTTTTTTTGCAGAAAGTGTTGAGACCATTTTAATAATGATAAACGCGTTATTTGTGATAAGAGGTCTCTTAAAATTATTGAAGTTTGGATACGAGCATATATACGATGGTAACAACTAGTAATAAAGAGCTTATACAAAAGAACGGATCGAAACTTGAGATTTTAAATTGTCTATAAACGAGATTTTATTCATAACAAATAAATAATTAATCAAAAATATCTGAAAAAGGTAAAATGTATTCAATAAACCAATAAATAAGACAACAATTTGCTTATAAATGATTATTATTTTTAAGCCAAATGACTTTACTCAGCTTACATAAATAGTACATTTTTTGTAACTACTATATCAATTAATAATAATATACATATAATATGTACATTATAATATATAAATGTTTTCTTAAGAAAATAAAAAAAAGACAATTTACTTGTTGAATTGTCTCTACACACAAACATATCCTTTACATACCATTTAGAAAATATTACGAAAAAAACTCACATAGCCGATTTCACACCACAAAATCTTTACGAAACAACAGTAACCAAAATTAATTAAATTTTCTTCCAAAACCTTCAACTTTCATTTTCTTATGGTTAAATGAAAAGAGTCTTATAATTTGGTTTTGTTTTGAGCTTGTAAAGCAAATGAGTTATACAAAAACTGATTTATCATTCTGGCACGTGATGGAAAATAAACCGATTTGTTCGGTTCCATCTTTCTGTCTGTTGTCAGACAATTTAGCACGTGTCAAAGGAGAATAATAATTCGATTCAGCTTTTACAATCTTATTACGACGCGTGAGAACGAACATTTCTCACCGCGTCGCGCTCATCAAAATTTTGTCAAAAACATCGAGCGCTCGCCAAGAGACAGTGGCTTTCGAGCCCCTGCTATTATAATAATTGATAATGTATGAAACACGAAATTAAAGTAATAAAAAAATCACGTTATGAAACGACTATGTGAATTCAACAGTCTTTCGAATGAAAACTATATAAATTATTTTATATAATTTTTTTATCAATCACAGCCTTATTGTTACAAGATTCAGTAAAAGCACAAAGTTAATAGGTAATTTATATTACTTTATTTATAAATAAATTCCGTAAAAAAGTTTTCAGTCACTTTAAAGGCATCACAATGATTAATTAATATTTTAATTAATCCACAAGACACTGCTGTTACTGATCTGTGTTTCAATAAACATTTTTAATTGTTCAAAGCAGCGGTTCTTAAACTGTGGTCTTGCGAATCACTGTTCGTCGGGAGTTTTTGAAAAAGAATGAATTATAGATATTGACTATATCTACATTAAAATATCAGCTGTGTCTAGCCATCGACGAAGGGGTAAAGTTTGTTGATGGATTCAACATTTAAAAATGGCAAAACAAAGAAGAACTGGCAACTCTAAGTGTACAATTAACCCTTAGTGCGTATTATTATTGAAGTACCATTTTTTTTTAATCGTATTAGAATTCCAAACTTATTATCTCAGTAGCGTACCAATAGCACCTGTGATAGTCCCAGAAAGTCAACTGTCAAAGTTTTACTTCATACTACCATAATACCAACGCCAGAAAAAAAACATTGTTCAAAATGATATTTTAAATGATAGTGTAACATATAATTGGGCGAAGTTCGAACATAGACAAAAATATTATACACTACCAGATAAGACAAGAAATTGAAAGTACCTCTGATGGTACGTAGAAGTACTATCAGTACACTAACGCGTAAAAAAAAGTTTTATGTTTTTAAAATATTACCTTATCTGGAAAATGAGACACTCAAAAAAAATAATCAAAAAGGATTCCAAAATAACTAAAATTTAAGAACCGCTGGTTTAAGGGCTACATCTACTTCCCATGAGAAATTAATTAATTTCTCGATGTTCTTTAATCTTTACAAAAGACAAATTCATTCTTATATTATTTTTATGCAAAATAATTTTATATTATAATCAAACATTAATTCAGAGAATATTGGCACTTGATTTTAATTGCAGTTTTAAAATAAAAAAAATTCAAGATCAAGACTGGTAACATGTAATTAAAACAGTTTGTAAGTACTTATTCCGCACTGATATTTTACAAATTTTATGTTACTGAACCAAAAGTTTATGTCACCGGCCAATAATCTTGTATTTTAATTTTTATGAACAAGTTGAGAGCAAAATGTCCGTCATAATATTAAATCTCATAAAAAATATTTTTTACCACTGCAATTATTATAAAAAACATATTTATTTGTCCCAAAACGAAGAAATCACAGATTTCTTAAAAAAGTGTATAAAATTCACAATTTTTATGTACATTTCTAGTGATACAAAATGCTGCATTTTATATATATTTTTTTAAATAATTAAAAAATATATACCTGCTAAGTTGATTTTTCAATGCATTTTTTTTTAAATAATATCAATCAAAAGAAAATGCAAATAGTACAGAAGAAACAATACAAGTTTAGTGAATTTACCTGTTACAAACCAGAAACAAATCGAGCTTTTTTGTAACACAGATTACTACATCTCTTTTTGTCGCAGCCATCAAATTTGATCCTGGTTTTTATAAAAAAAACCCGGATCCTATACACTTATTTTATAACACGGAAAGTTAACAGTATCCTTGAAAACTTAACAAATATTAAAAGATTTATTTTTTGTACATTAATAAAATAATTTCTTGTAACAAATATAAAATTCTCATATTTCACTCTTTTAAACGATGTTAAAATACACAACACATCGGAAAATGTTCAATAATGTCGGTCCGATTTAACATTAATTAAATGTATATAATATATATTTTATAACATAACTTTATTAATTTCAGTCCACGATTAAGCCAGAAGCCTCGCCACTCAGTGCCATCCATTTTCCACCTCTACTTTATATTTAGGCTGTTTGCAAATATTCGCCACAATGTTAGGCTGAAAATTCACATTTATTGTTACAGGATGTAAGATAATATTGTGAACATTAGGTAACATATCTAAAATGTTGTAGTTCTGTAAGTATGGTATTAAAGTGTTATAATCTATCGTCAGAGGGATATAAAACGAACCCTTTGTATGCAAAACAAAAATCGGAATACCGAAATTCGGTTTTTCCGAACTATTGTTCTGACAGTGTCGTTCTCCAGTTGTTTTTGTACTATGTTTCATATTCGGAGAATATCTTCCGTAATGTGCATTATTACCATTTGTTTTCATTATTTCGTGTGATGAGCGCGAGATGTGCATTAAGTGTTTCGGATAATTTTCGAACGATTTCGGAGAATGTCGGCTTATGTGTTTATTGTCAGATACAGAACTACCAGCCGGAGAAATACGATTTGTATTGTCGCTTTCCGACGATCCGCCTCGTGTATAAACTTCGCTGCATTGAAACGAAGCTTGACTGTTATCTGTTGGCGAACTGCTATGATTCTCTGAATAGCAATAATTCTCCACTGTTGACGAAACACGGCGTGCCGAATTGTTGTTCGTTTTCCTCCGCTTATATAACTTATTTAAAGTTTGATAAGAACCATTTTCAGCATTCAAATCTTGAATAAATCTCTGGTTGATATTATTTTTGAATTTATAAAGCGACGCTCCATTTGTGCATTCTCTGTTTTTATCGTACAGTTCGTTCTCTGATAACTGTCTCACATTTTCGTAATTGTTCGACTCGGTATGATGGTACAAATTATTGTTTGGTCCCGGTCTATGTTGAATTTGTAACATATGATCTGTATTGGGTCTAAGATACTCATACGATTCTCTTTCTTGTGTTGGTTTCAATCTTAAATAATTCGAAGCAGGTGATAATTGTGGCTTTTCAGCGTTACTGGGGCTGACGATTCGGGGATCATTGGGTGGAGACGGGTTCGTTAATGCAATTGGTTCACAGCTGTTCGAACATTCGTTTACGACCGGCAACGGTACACTGGACGTTTGTTCGGACGCCGTTTCTTTTATAATTCCTCCATTCAACATATCTCTCAACTGCGAATTCGAATCAATATGATCGGGTACGCCGTTAGATGCCGAAGGTTGTCGGACAGAAGTCGAATTGGATGTTTGAGAATGACCGGCGACACTATTTGGAGCCGGTGCACCGACGGAACTGCCTGAATGGAATCTGTCACTGGATAGTAGAGTTTCACAGTGAGCCTGGAGATGGTTTAGTAATTTTACGCAAAGAGCCTCACGAGCAAAGAAACCCTCCACTTCGACAAGAAAGCTCATCGTTTCTGACATGCATTCTTGAAAGCCAAGTCTATTTTTATGAAAAAAACAAAAACAAAAATAATTATCTGATAAACACGAAAAGCTCGTTGACTTATGCTGAGTTTCGCAAAGCTTTAAAGATCCTATTCTCGGGCACATATGCGTTAAGACGATGGATTTTATTAACAAAACGGAAATCAATCACAGTACATACGACGACAATATTACTCGGAGGAAGGAAAATAAAAACTGGCAATGACCTTAGATTGCGACCATATATTTAAAAAAAATACACGCATCACTTGGGAATCACTTTATTATGCTGATTTTTTTATTGTTTTCAGTGTCATGTCAAATTTATTAATGTCATATCTGATTGAGAACTTATTGACACTATTACATTATTGTTGTGATGACAATATACACTATAGAGTAATAAGTCAGAACAGCATTACATATTATTATGTTAGTTTATTACATAAAGCTATTACAATAGAATACGCGAGAGAGCAGTTGGTCTAAGATCCCGATCTTCATCTATCGAGTTTTCTAATGAACTTTGGAATTTGATAATATACTTAATGTATTAATAAAGAAAAATCGATTTGGTTGCCATTCAATATCTTTTCTATTTCTAATAAAAAAATTATTCGTTGCCATGGTTGCCTACATATTAAAGTGTGTAGTGTACAACACAGTTTTTATGATACAAATTGAGTAAAATCGATTTTTTCTACCAATAGAGTCTCGCTTGAGTATAATTATGCCACTATTTTTAGGATCAATCTGTATACCCACTTTTACTTAAAATTGTCGTTCCAAAACCATTCAAGTAATAGCAGTTTGTGATTAAAAATTTTAATTGATAACTTTTTAAAGATTTTTCCGTTATATTTCAATCCGATTCTTTAACAACGCTTTGACAAATTCAGCATAAATAAAAGAAAATATTAATATTTCAAATTACCTGTAATGCTCGGTGTTAACAGCTTTCCTATCGGTATTATACATTTGTTGTAAATACTTCATGTGCTTGATGGCCATCTCGATAATTTCCGTCTTCTCGATGCGACCTCTTCCCTTCTTCAAATAATCAGCGGGAATCAGTCGGGATAAATCTGCCAGACAGTTGTTCATCCGGTCACGCCTGCGTTTCTCAATGATCCTGTGAGACATCGGATCTTGCTGTAAATAAAGAAAAAACCTCATGAAAAAAGTTAACTATTTATGCAAGATAATTTTAAGGTTCTGCATTTAGCATGATAAAAAACAGACACTTTGTGTCTGTCTTTGAACTTAGAAACTTATTTTATATGTATAAAGCTCATGCATCGCTGTTAGCAGGTTGCTTGGTTGCTGTGTACTGCGTGTGCGACTATAGTATGCTTGACACGTTCACCGCTAGTTTACACACTGTATTAGTTGCGGGGCTATATTTAGTCACTAGAATTTCGCTAGTTGACAGAGCGAAATTTAGTTACAGGGTGAAATTTAGTTACAGGGCGAAATTTAGGTACTAAATGTATGTTTCAAATCTGCCAGGCGTTCCGCGACGGCTTCTAATTTTTTTATTTAATCGAGTGAGGTGTCATTTGTAAGAGTTTGCTATGAGAAATGCATTCATTTTTTATTTCAGAACACTTTTCGTTTACAAGTATCTAAGTTGGCATCTTTTCAGACTTAAAGTATTCGAAAATTTTGGGGGAATATTTTAACAAAGAGCATGCTATCAGCGTTCTTTAATTCTCACTGTTTTTTAAAATATTTTGAAAAGCCTCTCTATTAGTAAATTGATATCAGCTATAACTCATATTTTCAATTATTATTATTATAGTTATTATAATAAATTAAAAATCAGTCTAACACGTTGACCAATTTTTTAGAAATATATACGAACTGTAAGTCTTATCTATACTAATATATAAAGCTGAAGAGTTTGTTTGTTTGTTTGAACGCGCTAATCTAGGAACTACTGGTTCAAATTGAAAAAAATTTTTTTTTTTGGATAGCCCATTTATCGAGGAAGGCTATAGGCTATATAATATCACGCTACGACCATTAGGACCGGAGCATTAATGAAAAATGTTGCAAAATGTATCTCAAAAATAAGCTTCTATTCAGGTGAAATGCACTAACTAAATATACTCATATTAGCATTGTGAGTACACAACGTCGTATGGCTCAATCGGTAGAGCATGCGACTGTCAATATCAGGGTCGTGGGTTCGAGCCCCACGTTGGGCGAAAATATTTTTTTTTTTTAATTTTCTACATTGCTTTCTTCTAAGGCTTACATTTAAATTTATTATTTAATTAATTTAAAAAAGTTTATTAGTTTAAAAAAGTATAAATACTGCTTTTTATCGACAAAAGCTTTTGAACGGTAACTCCGATCATCATGAAATTTGGACACAACATTCATCTCGATAAACTAAGATGAATGTGTGTACTCATGTTCCTCCCTTCCCCATTCGTTCTTTTACACCCGGGTGAAACCGGACGGGACCACTAGTAAAATATAAATGCAGAATGTCTGGCATATCCGGTCGTTAAAACTTCCGGCTATTTTCGAAGCTTAATTTTCTCACATTTTCAAAAGTGGAAGAAAAGGAAATAGTTTGATTCACAAAACGTATCGGAATTTGAATAGACCCAAGTTTTCCGAAATACAGCGTGCCGGCTGATAAAAATTTCAAGCCCGAAACTAAACTATCCGACGCGCGACGTCTCGTAACTTTATATATACAGAACTTTGGAGAAAGTGTGCAATTTACGGTTACATTTTAGAATTCCGATTTTTTTTCTGGATTTTTCCCCAGATTTCGCGGTTTGTAGGGTTCCTATATAATATTTTATTTTAATGTTTTTTCTGACTCTAAATATTCCCTTACTGCATGTTTATGAATGATACCGCTGATCTACAAAAAATGTAATTTTCCAGGTTTTCTGGGTCTATGGCTACCCTGCTGAATAAACAAACCTAACTTATCCTAACTTATCGAATCATGTGGAACAGCCTGGAATGTATTGTTTACCTCTATGTTCATTTGTTTTCGAAAAGTGCCAAACAATGACGATATTCCGCAATTTCAAAATTGTTGTTTTAGCGATTTCACTAATGGTATAAACAATAAACAATTTAATCTTCATGTTGGACGGGTAGTACGGTCTTTTTGTGTGTAGGTAGGTGACGTATTATTTCAACACAGAAGTTTTATTGTGTATTGCAAAAATATATGCATACATAAATAAAATCAGACTATCGGAAAAACATGTGACTGTGCTAAAACATGTGACTGAACACGTGTCCAAGGTTGAACGATATGCAAAGTACTAATATTAATGTGTCTGATTCATTATTATGTTCCTAATCGTTATACAGGATGAGCTATAATTTAAAGCGAAGTGTTATTAAAGTAGAAGAAATGTATTTTTCAACTTCTCATGCATCATCACTTCGTGGCAATCATAGAACTATCAGAGAAAACCATTATTAATTTGAGGTTAAACGTTGCCAAACGTATTCTGCCATCCGGATCAGGAGACTCTTTGAGTGAGAAGAAGGTATAAAAACAAAACGTGAATAAATATATGAATAAAATCAGTTGAAAAAAAAAATAGATGTTGAAAATAAATGAATCCGACTGTATTTTTTAATAAATTGTAATGCTTCTATGAGTTCACCGACAGATAACTCAGTGTACTTAAAAAAACATTTTACTGCGTTTAGGAAATGGTTTTTCCTTAAAACTGAAACAAAAAACACTATTCTCGTTCTTTACAGTTACAAGTGACTTACGATAGAATTTAGATCATATTTCCAAAATTACAATAATATAATGAATTTTCAAAATATTCGATCAAAACATTCAATGGTGATTTTTTAAGTTATATTTTTTGTATATTTAATTTAATAAATAATAAAAAGTGGATGATGTCCAAAAAGTTTTTTTAAACATTTCTGAACTTAAGATAACTGGTAACTTCTACCTGCAAATAAATTATACCCCGTAACTAAATTTTGCCGTCATCAATTTGTCGCCTTTAACAAAAGCCAAGGTATAATCCGACGCATACACACAGCTAGCGTCTTGAGCTGTCATCTAACGAAATACTAGTCACTAAATATTGTCCTGTTATCCAGATGTCGCCTTCAACTAAATCCACGTTTAATCCAAAGCACGCAAACGTAACGTCTTCCCAGAAAAGTGTCGCGCCAATTGCACGGTTTTACTCTCAACCAGACGCGCCATTAGATGTTTTACGTCAAAAACGTCGAATTCTTAGTTCAAAAATAAAAAAAAAAACATGCCGATGTCTCTCTTATTACTGTAATGTTTTAGCTTAAAATATGCTCCTAATACGTGTGGCTCAACAGGTCGTTTATAGTAGAGGTCCCCACACTTTTTTGTCTCGTAGACCACTCGCCATGTTTTTCGGTTTTGGGTAGACCCCCCCTGCTTATCTGATATTGATTTTTTGCAAATTCATTAATTTCAAATGTATTTTTGACAACCGGTATAGTGCTACTCACTTTGAACGATTTAAATTTATAACGGTAGTGAAATGTAGTGAGAAATGTTTAGTTTTATACATTTATTAATTAGATTCAAATTAAACGAATCAAATTCTGTTACATAAAATAACTAAGCAAAATATAAATGCTTTTAGTGTGAGGGATGAACCTGATGCTTTAATAATATTTTCAACATTTGGCATCAATTTAGTTAGATTTAATCTTAAATCTCTTCGGTTAACGATGTCCAGTTTGTTTCTTTTTTGTTAGGAGATTCACTATCGTGGACCCCCATTTTCAATTCATGGACCCCCAATTTTTTTCCCGCTGACATGGACCCCTTGCAAGTTGTCGTCGACCCCTGGGGGTAGATATAGACCACTTTGGGAATCACTGGTTTATAGTGTTCACAAAAAAGTGCTTTCGATTGATACGATAGCTCCGTAAAGGTTAAGGTCGCGTGTCCATCAGATATCGTGCTTAAATTTGTCGGTGCGACTAAAATTGTACGTTGCGTCACCGCGTTTTCACCGATCTCAATTGTGATAATAATTATTATGCTCGGGTGAATGATTTTTATGTCCACAGTCTCGTACAATTAATGTAACTTGAGATGTTGGTAAACCAACAATAAAAAGTTGTGCGCTTTATTGTTTTTCTCAGACTGATCGATTGCAGCTTTGGTCAAGCACGACTTAAATCGTGTCAATGGAGTGATCTCAATTCAAATACATACAATGTGCACGATATTTATCGCGCGATCCATATTGGATTATGATCATTTCAATCACCTGGCCTAAAGCTGTATAAAAACTTTTGCTCGCAATTAAAAAAAACGTTCTGAATAAAAAGCGAAAGTGAAAAAATAAATAAAATTATTAAAAACAATGCCCACCTCTTTGCCAATGGTTCTTGAAACTTTATTATAATCTTGCATGTTGATTGATAGATTTACCATGTTTTCAAAAAAAATAAAACAATTCACTCTAAAGTTGGTAAAGTCAAAATTATTTTTAATACCAACAATTTTATCAAAAACAATGCGATGATAAAACACACCCTTGTAAACAATCACAATTTCACGGCAATTAAAGAAACTATAATATAATCCGTTCAAAATCGAACGCAATAGGTATAACAATTCAAAATATTTTTTTATTTAAAAAAATTCACGTCAACAATGTTTACATTAAAAACGTTAGTCAACATTTTCATTATCAGTTGTTTTTATTCAAAACTGCACTAAATATTTAAAGCCACTATTTTTGTTTTGGTCTAAAATGATATATTTTAGCAAAACTGTTCTCAACGGATACTCGCAACAAACTGATTTGGTTGAACGTACGTTCAGATGTTTTATATATTTAAAAACATGTTTTATTCACGAAGTCACGTTTGGTTGACACGGTCTGTTCTACTGGATGCGCGCGATTATAGTTATTCTGAAACACTCTTGACTCTTGTAGGTATATAATCTGTAACATCGCCTACTACATACTGCGTTGAGCACACGCGCATTAAAGAAAAACATTTTCCCACCGTTTTTTATTTTTTTTTTATAAAAAATTATGACTTGTTTTTTTTTTTCATTTTAATTATAAATTCAAAACTCCTGCAACCATAGTATTCAAATCTATAACCGTGTACCTTACATCAGTGATGTCATCGGTGATCCGGCCGTCAAGCCATCTCAATACGGCCCGCGACCGGAATCTATTCAGAGAGGATTTTAGACACCTGGCATCAATGAGTTTATCAAAAACAAGAGACTTCAGGTGTCTGGATCATATCAAGTTCAAGATAATTTACCCTTTTTATTACCTTTATATCAAAATTGATTTAAACTAAATAAAGATTTTAATTGAGTAGGTATGTGTTTTAATTTTTAATTTAGAGTCTGGTCCGCTAACACACACTAAATATTATATTTGGCCCTTTTGAAAAGTCAGTATGACACCCCTGCCTTACATAACATCGCTGTCAAATAGATATTTATCCTGTTTTGATGTTTTAGTTCAAAAAATTACAGTCAATTAGGCGACGAGTACATTCCAACTTCAAAAATATTGACATTTGATATGGTATAATAAAGAAAATGTAATTTCTGTTATCTCGTGCGGTGACGCGGGTAACGGCTAGTATAAAAAAATTATGATACTTGCTATTCGTTTCCATGGTTACCTACATACGTTTTACGTCATGTATAAAAATTAACCAAAGCATACTTAACTATTTTCTTTCTGATAGATCTACAGAACAAGGAACAGATGATTTTTCTTATTTTCAAAATATTTCCGAAACTATAAAGTTTAGATAAAAATTTTGTTACAAAACTCTCTCATAAAAATAAATAGAACAATAAACCGTTATGCAAAGTATACCATTATTATATAAAAAAACAACGTTATAGCATATATCTCTTCTGCCGCGATTTTCCCCAAAAACAATAAGACTCTTCATATTTGCTTATCAAAACATCCTCTCAAAATTTGGTTGCAATCTGCTAATCCGTTTGACCTGTATTCTGTATACAGACAAATAAACAGACGCCTTGATTTTTTTCCAAAAATATGTTTTTTGGATTCGGGTGACATCAAAAATAAAAAATATTGTAAATTTTGAAAAGCGATTTTTGACCTAAATTAGGTACCATTCCGACACTTGTGATATTGGATTGGTAAAACTGTAAAAGATAGTTTATTGAAATGACATCTCAGCAAAGCTAGTGATGAAGATTTTAGTAGCGAGTCTGAATCAGGACCTGTCAAAACTTACTATAGCAATGCGGATTTGTGCAAGCACTAAAAGTAGGTAATTTATATGCTTTTTGTAAACTTTTTGAATCTAGCGTTTTTTTCTTTTCAATTTCTGGCTTTATTAAGGTGGTGCTACCTCTTTTTAAGAGACCGGGTCTGGCAACGAGTCGCAGTGTCGGCTTTCAAAAAATTGAACCTCCTTCAAAAAAGGTCACTAAAAGCGTAAAATAACGAAGTTTTGAGAACGACACCAATTTAATTACAAAAACGTTTTATACTGGCCGCAACCTCAAAACTTTGTGTTATTTTACGCTTTTTATTTAAAAAAAAAAATATTTTGTAATCTAAAGGTCATTATATGGTTCTCCATGACGATATTTTAAAATCTGTTTATGTTTGTTCAATATTTTTCTTTTAACCACCGCGTTTTCAGAATGAAAAATGGATTTTGCAATACTAACGAAGCAATTTCAAAACATCCGTACACGTGAAATAGTAACATAATCATAAATATATATATCAATGCTATTTGACACATAAGCATTAATATTATTGTTATTGGACGATTGAAATGAAACGTGAACAAAGTGAAAAAACACGTGAGTTGGAGAAACGCCAGCAGAGCTCTAATGTACCGACCGTATTCACATTTAGGTACACAAGTCTCACGTTTGCACCACGCATCTGTTTTGGTCTCCAATTCCCAGAATATTTTATTCCAATAACAGTTACTTGATTCATTTAATTATTCTGCAATAATGTGAAAACGACCAGGGCCGTACTCCAAAATGGCCCTACTATAGACGTAACGTTATTCGTAAATCGTACTCGGAAACTATATTATGTTGCGACGAAAAAAAAATTAATGATCCTAAATGAAATCACGCACACAGTGTGACAGTACCTATATAAACGTACAAATTATACAACTGAAAACATAAAATTGGCATTTTTAATTGTACGAGATATATATATTTTTTTTTTAAATAACTACAGATGATGAGAATATTTCACTACCGGTGACTTAGTCGCTAATATGTGAATTTCACTGTATAGGTACTGCAGTGATCAGTGAGACGTGAGTTCAGTTCAGACTAATACTGTAGGCTGTAACTAACCAGCGACTTTCTTCGCATGGTTGCCAACTCCTAAAAATCTTTCACCCCAACCACAAGTTGATATATCCCTAAAAATCCCCTAAAAAATAATTGTTTTCCTTTGAAATTTTTTTTTATTTCTATTAATTTAGGTATATTAATATTTAAGGAGACCGCGCTCGGTCTCCTTATAGTAAATAGTGAATACTGTCGTCAAAGCGGCAAACTTTTTTTGAAGATAAGTTAATATTAAAAAATGATTGTTTTACAGTTACAATAATCGGAATTCATTGTTAACTCATCTTCAACAAAGTTTTCCGCTCTGACGGCGATATTCTGCTATAGAAGGAGACCGAGCGCAAGGGATGTTACTAATTACTATAATACTATATTATTAGGACTTACTTAACAAGGAGTCGGTAATTCATCTAATGTCTGATAGAACATTTTTAATTTTGTGTCCCTAAAATTGCCTTTAAAAATATTAAGGCTCTAAAAAAATCCCATTCTACATTTTGTCCCCCCCTCCAAATTTAGGGGGAAACCCCTAAGTTGGCAACCCTGTTTCTTTGCTGTGTCCATAACCGTTCTGCACTACACGCGCACAGTCACCAGTGATTGGTCGCTGCTAAAAATCACCAGTACTTGATAGTCGCTGTCACCCCGGTTACTTGAAAACAATCAATAAGCTCGTCTCTAAAATAATATAACAAATGAAAGGATGTTGCAAATTTCATTTCCGATCTGTTGAATGAAACTTTAAATTATTGAACGAATTTATCCGGATAACGCGAGCGAAACCGTCCGTAAAAGTCAGGAAATGATAAGATAAATAATAGCAAATAAAAGGTCTCTCCAAATCAGTCACTTTTACTGCGCAAAAGTAGATGAATCTGGATAAAAATAACAACATTATCTGCGGTTATCTACCACAACGAACACTTTATTGGAGTGCATAAAGGTTTCATATTCAGTCAGATTAAAATATGAGTAAACGGAAGTAATTAACAAAACTGACTCAAGTCGACTTATCTGCTGAAAAATGATACAGTCTCCTTGTTTCCTGTATAATTCGTTCCAGAAAACGTGCCGAGTTGTAAAAAAATTGGAAGAGATTAAGCGGCCTACAGACAATAATAATAATAATAATAATAAACATTTACCTATTGCAGAAATTATTTTATAAAAAAAAATCTACAAAAGGGATGAATTCAGTCTAAAAGACTGGTTTTTAATTCTGCCCATGTCTAAGCTGGCAAATACTACATTAATAAACCATGTTGAACGTCTGTATATGTTGGTTCAAGGGCGTAGATATGGGGGGTAAAGGGGGTAATTACCCCGCCCCCCAGGATTCATCAGGACCGCAGATACCCACCACAACAACGAATCAGGACCGCAAACACCTACCACAACAAACGAAAAAAGAGAAATTAACCCCCTCCCCTCCCCCCGGATTCATCAGGACCGCAGGCACAACAAACGAAAAAAAACTTTTTTGTTTTTTTTTGCGTTCCTATTGTGCCGACACACGATAAAATTTGTCAAGTTAGGTTGATAAAAAAAAGGTCATTCGTCTTTTTTAACCGACGAAAAACAAAAACGGAGGAGGTTCTCAATTCGACGCGTATATTTTTTTTTTTTATTTTTTTTTTTTTTTTTTTTTTTTTATTTATGTATGACCACGCATAACTTTTTACAGAGTAGTCCGATTTTGATAATTTTTTTTTTGTTTGAAAGGGTATACCTCGAAGTTGGTCCCATATAAATTTGGTAGAAAAATTCCAACCCTAAGGGTAGGAAAACAGGGGATGATTGATTGTTCACTCACTGATTGTAATGTATGACCACACATAACTTTTTACAGAGTGGTCCAATTTTGATAATTATTTTTTTATTGGATAGGGTATACCTCGAGGTTCGTCTCATATAAATTTGGAAAAAAAATTTCTACCCTAAGGGTGGGAAAATAGGGGTGATTTATTGTTCACTCACAGATTTTTATGCTGAGTTGTGTATATTACAATTATAAATTATATAGCCACAAAAAATTATTAAATAAAAACTTTTTAACAAAAAAATTAAACCGCCGAAAAACTGAAAAGCAAAAAATAATAAATCTTTTTATTTAACTAAGTTCTATCTAAGTAGTTGAACGTATGTGACAGTCTAGTATATCTAAGTAATTTTGAGTCGGCGTCAAACCATCAATGAACAAAGATCACTAAAAGAAATAACCAAATCAAATTAACAATGATACGTGAAATCTCCAGCGATAAACATTAACATTCTAAACATGCGGTCTCTACACGACCACTCGCAAAGACGTGTGCCCTCAGTGTGCCCGTTAGGGTTGCTCTGTCGCTGATATTAACTTCGTGAACGCTCAGAGATTTCCGGCGAAGGATTGTTGACGCCGACTCAAAATTACTTAGATATACTAGACTGTCACATACGTTCAACTACTTAGATAGAACTTAGTTAAATAAAAAGATTTATTATTTTTTGCTTTTCAGTTTTTCGGCGGTTTAATTTTTTTGTTAAAAAGTTTTTTCGAAGTTAGGTTTGTAAAAAAAAGTCATTTTTTTTTGCTCTTCAATTGGGCACACGACAAAATTTTGTTGTTAAAAAAGTTGTTAAAGAAAAAGGTCATTGGCGGTTAACAAATCTTAAAAAAATATTGATTTTTTTTGCTCTTTACCCCTCCCACAGAAAAAAAATATCTACGCCCTTGTGGTGGTGAAATTTCATGTTGGTCCGCAGGTTGGAGTATAATACGCGCCACGAATCTAAAAGGCTCCGAAGTTAGATGCGAATTCGGGCTTCTGCTTGTACAGTCTAGTGAAAAACTACAAACTCACAACTCAGCAAAACTAAAATAGCAATATCAACTTGACAATAGCGTACTACTTTAAAGCAGGAAAGCGACAAGACGTGACAAAGGCAACGATGAGCTCACGTTCCGTGCAGGTAGCTGGGAGGTGGTGGGAGTATCAACGGCTGTTTGTGACTACCTTCCGAATCTTTTAGATCCGTGGCGCGTACTATAACAATCAAAAATTTTGCCCAATGTTGGCAACCATGTTGAAGCGTTTTTGGTTAGATTGACAACCATGTTATAAACATTAGTTTTAGAAATGCTGTAGAAATAAGTGTCTGAAGGGAAGTTAGTTTAAAAATAATGTTTTTGTTAATGTTGTCACTTGTCAACTCTATTGGTACCTACGTCTGTGGCCGCTTAAAAGTGTTTAAGGACACGTCCATTAACTACGCTAAAATCGGTGGGGGAGGAATCCGGCAAATTCTCACCAAATTTTATTTATAAAGAGGATGAAATCATGAATCAATGAATATCTTACGTAAACTTTTTAATTCAGATAATATACATCATTATAACAGACATTTTAAAATGATAGGATATTATATCACACAAAATTCGCACTCTCTTTATAAAATTAGTATAGATTGACCTTGAAATTGAATAAAAATTTCTTGACTATTCGAAACACTTATATATCGTGAATATACATAATGTATAATTCATTATCATCATATCAATTATCTAAACTAATCCATCGATACGTTAGTGACGCAAATAATATGTCAATAATAATAACTTAATTATAATTCAAAGTGTTTTCAAAAACCTGGTAATTTTCCAAAGATAAAACGTACTAAAATCAAGTTCAACGAACTCTTTTACCTTTATTAGTGGCTATTAGTGGTTGGTTACGAACCCTGACAACGCTCAGTATTGTTTTATCATTTTTACTTACGACTATTTTTTTATATTTGTTATTAATAAATAGAAAATGTAATAATTTCGCTGTTTTCAACCGACTTCAAAAAAGGAAGAGGCTATCTTATGTTCGACTTTTTTTTAAATTTTTTATTGTATGTCTGTTCGTCGACATCTTCACCGGCTGGAAACCGATTTCGATTATTCTTGTTTTATTCGATCGAGTATGTCTCAAAGTTGGTTCCACATAAATTTTAGAAAAATCGGTTCAGCTACTTTTTAGAAAATTAACAAAAATCAATTAAATATTGCAGAAGTTGTAGTTGTCGGCGTGAACGCTGCTCTTAGTTTTCATAGACACTAAAAAGTTGAAAATAAAAAACTTTTTTTGAAAAAATTTAATCTTCTTCAAAAACGGGTCACTAAAAAGTGTAAAATAACAAACTATTAAATTAGTGCCGCTCTCAAAACTTTATTTTATGCACGGGTAAAATCCGAAAATCGTTTTGTAGTTACATCACAAAAAAATAATGTTTTTAAACCGCAACAACGTGCTACGAACGTACACGGTAACAGCTCTTAGTAATGCAGTGTAAGCTACAAGTCTTCAAGGGCGACGGTGGTTCAGTATGGTAGAATGCTCGTCTGCCACGGGGGCGCCCTGTGTTCGATTCCCGACTGATGCAATTATTTTTTATGTTTTTAGAATTGCAAATCGCATTTTTTTTCTAATTTTTAGAATTGCAAATCAATATTTTTTTTCTTATTAGTATTGATATACAGGACACCTATATTTTTAGACAAGGTTCGAATAACATTTTAGGCCTAGTACACATGAAGAGCGTTCAACGCGCGTTGGCACAACGCGCGGTTTCAATTTCTATACAATTGTACCTATATAACTGTTTATATGATAACGCGCGTTATCATATAAACAGTTATATACAATTGTATAGAAATTGTAAACGCGCGTTGGGCCAACGCGCGTTGAACGCTCTTCATGTGTGCTGGCCTTAATGTCCGCATACAACACGCCGCCACTGACCGCGAATATTGCGAGTCTGCTAAACAACACGTCATCACGTCAGCGAGGCCCCAACACAATATGTAACGATGTGCGTCGGTGCCCTGCGAGTATATGTCGCTTCCACGTGAGGCTATGCACCAACCGGCCGAACACTACCGGCCGGTAACTGGTCGACACTTCCCCCGCTGGACGCAAACTACTTATCTATCATATATATTAATACGCTAAGGTTAAAGATGTTTGCCTCCCTTTTTAGAAAAAACCTCACAATTTCCCCACATAAATTATATATCATTTTACTTGCTTGCTCTACTGACATCGACAACTAAAAAATGTATTATTGCTTTTGTTTTTGTAAATTAATTAAAATACATCAACGCTGAACAACGTCTGCCATCTGACGGCTTTAATTTTGAAACAACGTCAACACTTCGATCTGTCATCTGACCTTGTTATTGTAATACAACAGACACAATACTGCATACTGCCATCTAACGGCTTTAATTTTGAAACAGCGAGCAACGCTGAACAACGTCACAGCAATGCTGCATGATGCCATCTGGCTTAGCTCAACGCTTTTGCTACTTGCGCCTCTATATGACAATTTTAGTAAAATATTTCTTCGATCTGTCATCTGAGCTTCATATTGTAATACAACAAAAAGAAGAACGTTATACGCAGTGTGAAAAAAATTAGAAACGAATTGAATACCTGCAATCATATTTAAAAAATAATTTTGTAAAGTGATAATTATTATACTTATTTAGTGCGAATAATTCGCACAGGTCACACTAGTAAGCTATAAATTTGATAATTATCAAATTCACAGTTCAAGTTACCTACAATAAAATCAAAGGTTTCTTTAGAACTTTCCTCTGTCGTCAAAATTATAATTTCAATTATTGATATTATAACTTTTACAGACGGTGAGCATATGTCAAGCATCAACCTGCACGACCTGCACTGCACTGAACTGAATAGCGCACAATAGCCAAGCACCTGCAGCCAGCAACGATCATCAGCTGCTTGCCTGCAATTTCTATCTAGAAGTGCTGAACCGATCTAGTGTGTCCGTAAAATCTATATTCTATACTAATTAATATATAAAGCTTAAGAGTTTGGTTGTTTCGTTGGTTGAACGCGCTAATCTCAGGAACTACTGGTTTCAATTTAAAAAATGTTTTTTTTTGTTGGATAGTCCATTTATCGAGGAAGGCTATAGGCTATATAAGATCACGCGACAACCAATAGGAGCGGAGCATCAATGAAAAATGTTGCAAAATGTAACTCAAAATTTGTCCGTCCGACAAAAACTTTTGAACGGTAACTCCTATCATCATGAAATTTGGACACAACATTCATCTCGGTAAATAAAGATAAACGTGCGTACTAATGTCCCTCCACCATTTGTTCTTTTGTACCCGGGTGAAACAGGACGGGACCGCTAGTCTAAATATATAAAAGGAAACCGTGACTGACTGACTGATTGATTGACAGACTGATCTATCAACGCACAGCTCAAACCAATGGACGGATTGGGCTGAAATTTGGAACACAGATAGTTGTTATGGCGTAGGCATCCGCTAAGAACAGATTTTTAAATATTCAAACCCTAAAAGGCTATAACGGGGGTTCAAAATTTGTACGGAGAAATCATAATATGATTATAGATACGTATCAATTCGGAAATGTATAGGATTACATCCTGTGAAGAAATAAGCAAACATGTGTTTCGTGCTTTTTCAAAAACAACCCCTTCAGATGGTGAAAAGAGGTAAATAGTCTAAAAATTAACATGGGTGTCATTTTCAAGGTTTATGGGGACGTTGATCACCTGAACGTCATATCAATTTATAAGTTTATTACGCTTGAACAACAAAAGAATTCTAAAAAGTCATAAAGCTCGCCGAGTAGTTTGGTGATTTTGGCACCAACAAATAGATTAGTCAAGAATATTGTCTATAAAGAAGTTTTGTAGATAATATTTTTTTCTATTAGTACGACTATATTTTTTGAACTTAAAATAAAAACGCTAAAACTAAAATCAAACTTGACGCGAGTAAAGCCGCGGGCAAAAGCTAGTTAACTGATAAAACAACTTGAAAACTGTACAATGTCTACCGTATATTACGAAATATGCACTGAAGTCTAAATGCGTGTTAAAATGGAAATATCTTGTCTACGACCCATGCTCTACACTGGAGTAAAAAATCATGATGGTGAAAAATTATAGCTCTTGCAATAACCGTTTTAAAAACTAAACTGTTATCTGCATGACAAATTATTCGCGTGGTGTGTCAAACGCCGAAAAGAACGCGTTTATCAATTTCTCTTAAAATAACGGCGATAACTATTACTGTCAACACACGTGACTAAAACATTGTTTTGTGCTTTGCAAAGTTCACTGTACCTGTGGCTTAACCACCGGCCACCGACTCGAGCACAGGTAAATTAGTTCAGTGGCGTACAATTATAGAAACTAAAAGTACGAATAGCGATTAAAAAAGCACTCTTGAATATATTTAATAATCTCCTATATGAATCATTGTCTATCATATACTTTTATTCTATACTGAGCATAGGAATAAAATCGTAATCGAACTATTAGAGTGCAAACATATACTTTTGTCTTTTTTTACGCCGAAAGCACTGGCGTATCCAGGAGGGCAAAACAAGCCCGAGGGACCCGACTAGAGTTTTATAATTTGCCCCTCCTGGGCCAAAAGCCGGGTACGCCCATGTTAACGTCATAGAAAAAGACAAAGTTTTTTAAACAGAGATATACTTTATTCAGATTGAATGCAAGTACATCAACCAATCCTATCATCGGAGAAATCAGGAAATTACATCGAAAAAAGAGACGCAGATGTATTTTCGATACGCTTTGTTACGTTCACTCACCGCACATTGAGTATATAGGCAATGATTATCATATAGTTAATTAATAGATATATGTTGTCTATCTACTCTATGCGCGGTGAGTGAAGGCAACAAAGCGTATCGAAAATATATCTGCGTCTCTTTCTTCGATGTAATTCCCTGATTTCTCCGATGATAGGATTGGTTGATGTACTTGCATTCAATCTGAATAAAGTATCTCTGTTTCAAAAACTTTGTCTTTTTCTATGACGTTAACACGGGCGTACCCAGCTTTTGGCCCAGGACGGAGCAAATTAGAAATTTCTTAAGACGGGTCCCCCGTGCTTGCTTTGCCCTCCTGGATACGCCAGTGCTTACGGCTTAAAAAAGACAGAAGTATATGTTGACACCCTAATGGTTCGATTGCGATTTTATTCCTATGCTCAGTATAAAATAAAAGTATATGGATAAAACAAAAAAACAATGATGCCCGATACTCTTAAGACAAATTCATTGTTAAATGTTTTGAAGTTAAAATGAGTACGTGTAACTTTTACGCCCGGTTCAAGTAAAACTTCTTTTAATTTTACCACTCTCACTATTTGGGAAATAATCACTCACAAATTAAATTACGTTGGCTATGCTTATTGGTTTGAGTCTGTAGTTATGTTTCCTATAGATGCGTTTTGATGCAGCCATCTGTCAGTCGACGCCGTTAAATAGCGGAAACTACGTAAACACGTAACTTCCGTCCGAAAAAGATCTGTGTTACTCTCGAGTCGCGACAAATGAAGTTTTACTTAAGAAATTATAGCTGACGGTGATGCTTTGCGTCATTTTCGTGAGATTTTAGTCACTCTAACAGAAATTTGCGGGTAGGAGTGTTAATAAAACCGAAATACAAAACTACTTACCTATAAATTTTTACTTTGTTTGACAGCAAAAAAAATTCAAGAAATTATTTTTCATCTATCCGATGTTATGAGCTTAAAAATATCCGTACAGTTAATTCGTATTACGTGGTAAAGGATGTGATTAATCATTATTAATGTATCAAAATAATTTTCTAAACTACTCCCGAATCGATGCGAAGATAAGCAAAAATAGACAATCCCTTGTTACAAGCATTTAGTTCCCAGATAAGTAATTAGGTTTTCAATTTAATATTAAAAATAACAATGATTTGAAAGAAAGGCTAAAAAATGATATATGGAACTCACCCTCGAAACTTTATTTTTTTTGTGGTAGGGTCCGTATTCTGAATCATCTTCACTGCAAGCAGCCGTTGCGAAATTTAAATTTCTGAAAAAAACAGAACACACTTCTAACAAAAAAATCTTTTCAGCTTGACTATTGATTTTCTTTTTTAACCCACATTATAAAGCAGGCCTCTTAGAATTAATTCTACTAAACACTAACAGCACATATTATTAAAAATAAATGGTTTAATAGTACAGAAAATATTATATAATTCTAAAACTCACCCATCGCAATAGCGAAAATGAATTCCAGGTTCTTCCTTCATTAATCGATCGTGTTGTTGTTCGTCATTTGAATTGCAACTGAAACAAAAATAAACAAAATATAAATACAGTGAAAGCTCTCTTGAGCGGACACCTTCGGGACTATTAAAATATTTCCGCCTAAGAGAGGTGTCCGCGTATGGGAAAAATTAAAAAAAACATATTATTATGTATGTACATACTATACATATGTACATACATATTTACATACATATTTTTTATTTACATAATAGGGATGATTTTATTGTTTTCTCATATACATTAATATACATACGTATGAAATCAAAAAATCAAACATAAAAAGTATAACTTAGTTGGCTTGAAAAAATCAATTATGGTAGTGTGACGCGTATTAGTTTTAAGCATGTTGTCTTGAAAATGTAATTCCAACTCAGATAACATTGCTGTTGAATCTCCTTTAGTTTTGGCAAATTCTTGAATTGTTTTCACCATACCAATGGCCTGCTGATAACTTATAGCATTAGATTGATCAGTTATGGTTATTTCTTCATCGGATTCGTCAGATTCAACTAACGTCAGGTTGTCGCCTTTTTTACAATTTTGTTAAAAGAGGTGTCATCATATCTACTAATAAGTTACTATCGATGGTAATGAATTCGCCTAAATCATTTTTTATAGTGCAACGTGTTGCAACATTTTTAATTTTGTGTCCGTTTAAGAGAGAATTTTACAAGTTTTGTACTTAAATATTGCATCCGCGTCCGCCCAAGAGAGAGTCCGCTCAAGAGAGATTGTGTCTTATGGAATTCTCCTGTACTTCATTCCGGACTATCACATAGTGTCCGCCTAATAGAGCTGTCCGCTCATTAGAGGTGTCCGTTATGAGAGGTTACACTGTACATACATTCTGGGAGAATATTGTGTTGGTTCGAAAAACGTCTAAGAAAAAATCGGGTGGATTCAACTTTTGAAAAAAAGTTTATTAAATGCAATATTTTAGAGCATATTTGATAGAGATCTATTCAATGATACCAAAAAACATTTATTCCAATATAATGTCCAGATATACGAAGTTGAGTGCTACGCTCTGTGCTGCCATTTTTCGATTTTTAGAGTTCTTATAGCACAAGTAAAGGGAAAAACCCGAAAACCGTAAATTTGTAGTTACATCACAAAAAAATAATGTTTTTAAACCGCAACAACAAACTACGCACGTACACAGTTACAGCTCTTAGTAATGCAGAGTAAGCAACAAGTCTTCACGAGCGACGGTGGTTCAGTGGTAGAATGCTCGTCTGCCATGCGGGTGCCCTGTGCTCAATTCCCTGCCGATGAAATTATCTTTTTTGTTTTTAGAATTGAAAATCACTTGATTTTATAGTCTTTCAAAATTTTAACTATTATGACATTAATTTATAAAAATTATTTGATTATTTTATTCAAGATGGTTGAGAAGGAAAAGGTATTCCGTCATCTTGGGGCATCCGCCATATTGGATATATACATTGTCACCAGACATGCATGTGTGTGAAATTTCAAAGCTTTAGTTAATTTAATCTAGTCGAACAAATTGCAGAAATTGGACTAAAATCATTTGATTTGTTTATTTTTTTTTTATTTTTAGAATTGCAAATCACTTTTTTTTTTACACTGACTCACTTACCAAAACTTTTAATGTTTCCCGTTAACCTAGAATTTTGTTTGGCACGAAGGTTATATAGCACAAGTAAAGAAAAAAATTCGAAAATCATAAATTTCTGATACTAAGTATAAATAGAATTATTACATAACAAATTTAATTTTTATGAAATAACGGTACAGAACCATTAGGTCGCGAGTTCTACTCGCTCTTGTCTGTCTTTTTTTATTACTGTAAACTAACGAACCCACATTAAAAATATTAAACAATAATTTGGCTTTCAAGTGACACCTCGAACGTTTTTACAAAGTTATAGCGAATTTGCCTGTTTGATAAAAGGCATTGCATGAGTAAGTAGTAAGAGAGTCCTACGTCAAAAAGGGTCTATTATTCGTTCCACAAGTCTATTTGTTTATCAAAAATTTTCCTGTAACTCATTAACTGAGTCCTGTATTATTTTGAATGGATTGATAAAAATGCCCAGTTTTTCTTAAAATAAACAGAAAAACAAGAATCAGTGACCGAGTAATTACTGCAATCATTAACACAGCCAAGTCACGTAAGGACGGAACATATGTCCGGAAATATCTATGATACTCGCAATTATGCAAACATAAAACAAGTAAAATATCTAACGTTTAATTAATTATCTTTATCCAGAATTAAGCGTTGTTTACTTATTAGTTATTACAGTACCTACATCATTAAAAAAATAAATATAGTTTAAAAAAAACACGCTTTTATAGCACATCGAACTAAAAAGTGAAAAATAATTCTTAATATACGCAGAAAATAATAATGAACAAAAAATATTAGTATTATTGTGAAATAAGCGTGAGGCGCTTTGTCCAATATTTTTTTTTGGGCCTTAAGGCAAATCCGCCACTGTGAATCCCTCGACACAGAGCTCGCTCTACTGAGGGGAAGTATCCTTAATACACTTTTTTTTTGTATACAATTTGTGCAATAAAGGGAGATTTAAAAATAAATAAAATAAAATCTAGCAAGGAACCTAGCGCCAAAACCAGCCTCATGTGTCTAAACCTGTCTACTATTATATAGCAAGACAGCAAAGACAACACTTTCTTTACTCCTTTGATCACTCGAAAGTAAAAATAATATACAAAATTTCAGTCATCATTATGTACAAAAGTCAAAATCTATTTCTGCCCGATTAGTAATTGGACAGCAATCGTTAAACACATACATAATTGAGACCAAATAATAAGTATTGTTGCGCGCTCCCTGTTGGGACGACTTTACTATCTGTGGAATATTCTCGCAACAACAATAGAAAGCAGGTAGTCAAAACCCGATCTTCATAAAGTTGCCTGAAGAAGGCGATACATGTAAAGGAAGGATCTCGGTGCTTCTAGAAAATTCTATCAGGCGGCGGACGAAGCTATAAAATGCGAGCGGAGTGGTTGGCAAGCCTATCCGTCAGTTGGTTAGTTGCAGCGCGTACGTACAGTGGATTACAAACAGCTGTGTGACATAAATTGTTCAGTGTCGGTACAGTAAGACCGAGGTAGCTGCTATGATAGAAGAAAAATGAACTGTGTAAACCATTGAGTGCAATTATATAAATCTGGTTCTACATAAATAGCTTCTGTGTTGTAAATAATCGTGTGAATATAGTTAATAGACAAGTGCGAATAAGTGTACTAGACAAACTTCGGTGTGTTATAAATATTTTGGGTACATTATATTCTTCTGTTACTTAGTTTTCTATTTTATTATTTGGAATTATTAGTTTTGTTTCTGTTAACGTTATTATTACTGTTTGTTAAAGAAGTACGCTTTCGTTGTGTGTTTAACTGCTTTGTTAAACGTTTATTATTGTAAATAACTAATTTCCATCACAGACTAGAACAGTTTTGTTACAGTATACAATATCTAATCTAGTCTGTATACCTATAAATAAAAGTAAATAATAAATAGTATAATCATTTTAATATTATGTACGTATATATAAATAGGGCCAATAAACTCACGTGTGATAATAAAACGACACGTGACACTGTTGAGATAATTAATACATGAGCAGATCATCTTTTGTTCGGCTGCACAAACCACGAAGAGACCGTAGTTTTTTTTCACAACTTCCGATCTGAGCAATGGCGTCGTCCCGAATTTTCTATTATAGCATCATCAAAGATCTCATACACTACCTACAATTTTGTAAAAATTCAACACTTTTATGAGAAAACGCGTAGTTTAACATTGTAAATAATAACCGTGCAGTGACAAACAAACGAAGGTCTAGTTGGATTGCTTTTTGCTGGACTACTCGAATCGGATTGCATTCAACAGTTGTCAACAATCTGTTTGAAATAAACGTAATTTTAACCTCACATTTATGATTTTTATATACCTATTATATATAGATATCACACCTGTAACAGGTGAAAACATACTGTCTTTGAAAAAACAACGCCATCTATTGAACGTTAAAGCAACACACACTATACTAAAGATTTAACGGCAATGGGAGCACCATCTATTGAACGTAACAGCAACACACGCAGCCAGACTGAGCCACAGCAACGCGTGGACGGATATAATAAAAGACATACTTCGAAAAATACAGTGTCGAATAGATACCGCTTCCTTCTATTTTTCGTTTAAATAATATTCCTGACCTGTTTTATTTTTCGAATTTGCTAGTTTCGTCAGTGTGACAAAAAGTTTATTTTATTGGCGATAAGCCAAAACAATAATCTGACCTTTGTCAAGCAGTTTCAAATAAAAGCGTAGTAAAGAAAATAAATAATCCGTATAGTTGGCAACATTTTCACAAAAACAAAATATGTTGATGCATATCAAACATGGAAAAACATTTCGCAATATTTAAACACCAGTATCATGTATACAAGATGTCTCATTTTAATTGAATATCCTGAATAACTTTTGGCAGTGACGCTGAATGAAAAAGAGTTTCGGACAAAAGTTGTTTAGTTTAAAGGGAGACATCGTTTGGAGAAAAAATACCAACCCCCATCCCCATCCCCTGCACAGGGATGAGGGTGACTTTGGCATTTTTAATAAGAACACCTATTTTTTTATCACAAATTATGATTTTTCGAGAAAAAATATGCAACATTTGTCTGAAACATTTTTTCACCCGATGCCTCCCTCAACCCCTAAAATGCATGTCACGAATCGGTTTCCCGAAACCCCATTAAATTTGAGATCATACTGAAGTCGCATGCAAAATTTGAGCAAAATCATCTACTGGTTTGGGTCCCAGGTACAACCAAAGACAGCAACCAACTTTTGGGTTCAGAAGACTTCAAAAAATCAAATTTTTGCACGATCACAATACTTCCGCTACATATAATTATTCCGTATGTGGGAAAGTAAAAAATATGATTTATGTAAGTCAACTCAGATTGGCAAATTGACAAAAAAAAACAATATTTATGGCACATGTGTCACAGAAGGTTAATTGCAAAACAAATTAGTATTAACTATCAATATGGTTTTTTATCGCTATCCACAATAATCCGCCATTATGTTTCTTCTGCATGCGCCTTTAGAGCCACATCTCTCCATTTCTTTGAGCGAGTTCACCAATGTAGGGCAACGGCACAAAGTCACGTGCTAGCACAACGCTGCATGAATTACTAATGTATCACGTGTCTCGAGACCTCATTTGCATACACCATTATCTGCATACATTATTCAAATATATACAGTGTGAATATATTTCACATTATTACTGCCGGGATCTCGAAAGCTGTTATGATGAATACATATACTTTTATTCTATACTGAGCCTAGGAATAAAATCGCAATCGAACTATTAGGGTTACAAACATAGGTATACTTCTGTCTGAGGGTAAAACAAGCCCGACGGACCCGGCTTACGAGTTTTATAATTTGCCCCCTCCTGGGCCAAAAGCTGGGTACGCTCATGTTAACGTCATAGAAAAAGACAAAGTTTTTGAAACAGAGATACTTTATTCAGATTGAATGCAAGTACATCAACCAATCCTATCATCGGAGAAATCAGGGAATTACATCGAAGAAAGAGACGCAGATATATTTTCGATACGCTTTGTTGCCTTCACTCACCGCACATTAAGTAGATAGGCAATGATTCATATAGTTAATTAATAGATATATATATATGGATAAATATTATGACGCCCCAATAGTCTACCCAATGTAGTCAAAAACTTGGGTATTCATTTAAAGTAAAAGTAAAAAACCTCTATAAATAAAATTATATAATCTAAATTATGTGCTAGAATATTTTTTTCAATTATCACAATAAGTTATTGTTATTATTATTACTATTATTTTTATTTCTCACATATTTGCATTTTTTTTGTTATGGTTTGGATTGTAAACCAGCTTTAAGCTGAATTCATGCCTTTTGATAAAACTCATCAATAAAGACATTATTATTATTATTTGTAAAAATCCGTTCAAGCGTTTGAGTGCTACAGTGGCACAAACATACAAACAAATTTGAGCGGCACAGTCGGGTAAAAATATTTCATCTCCTAAGCCCCCAGATACTCGCAAAACGTCCAAAAAGAATTTTGGCCAACGAAATGTTACTGTATAAAAAAATACTGTTTAAACAATTAGATATTATACCTACGTTCGATTCCAGGAATTACCCATAAATAATACTTTTTACCATTCCAACCCACAAGTGGGGAATGGTACTAGTTTAGGTCAAAAATCACTTTTCAAAAATTTTCAATATCTTTTTCCGTTTTGAGGTCCCCCGAATCCAAAAAACATATTTTTGAAAAAACTCCCAAAATTTCGGAGGATGTTTGATACGCAAATATGAAGAGCCCATTTTTTTTTTGGAGAAAATCGGTGCATGCGCAAATGAGATATATGCTATAACGTTGTTTTTTTATATAAAAATGATACACTTTTCATAACGGTCTATTTTTCTATTTGTTTTTTCAAGAAAGTTTTGTTAAAAATTCTTTTTTCTAAACTTTATAGTTGCGGAAATACTTTTAAAATGAAAAAATCAGCTGTTCTTTTGTTTTATAGTTGTCAGAAAGCAATTAGCCAAGCATGCTTTGATTGATTTTTACACGACGTGGAACCATACAGATAGAGTCCGCGAGTGAGCTTTGAAAGTGTCTGCGATGGAGAGAGAGAAGGCTGCCTATAATTCCGTATCACTATGGTAACTAAAGATACAAACAGCACATGGCTAGTTACATAAAGGTATCGTTTTCCCCGCCCTCCCCTCCACAGTTAACGATCTGTCAACGAGCGCTCATGAGAGAGAGAATTATACGGAACGATTGCAGCGTTCTCTCACTGAACTGCAGACACTTTCACTTATGGCAAGCATATCCGCTAGCGTACTCTAGTACTTATATCTCTATGCGTGGAACATAATATGTAGGTAACCATGCCAACGAATAGCAAATATTATATTTAAATCTAGCCCCATTGCCCGCGTCGCGATATCAGAAATTTTATTTTCTTTATTATATCAAATGTCAATACTTATGGAGTTGGAATGGTCCAATCGCCCGATTGACTGGAATTTTTTATATTACTCTAGTCATGTGTTTAATATATAATTTTTTGGAGTATTCAGCTTTTCATGAATTACTTATTTACGGTGCTCACAATATAAAAAGAATTAATTTTGAAAACCCTAAATCAATCTAATATTGTCTCATGAGTCTACCGTAAAACGTTGTCGTCGATTTTAGAGACAGCCTGTATAACAAAATAAAACGAAAAACGTGATAAAAATCGACAGTTTTCCGTCACAAATTATAAACAATTAATTAATGTACAATAGAACTATAGTCATAAACAATTTGTTAAAAATTGAAATAAAAATTAAAAAAAAAACTATACACCTCTCGCACTATCTGCAACGCGTATAAAACGTAACTGTTTTGTTTAAAAGGCTAAATATCCGATCAGTTATCGAAAATTAAAATATTTTCGATTTTTCTGTACTATTCGTCAGTGATTGAAATTTGACGTGCAACTGAACGTAAAGTAAGCATACATTTCTGATAATTCCAGCTAGAAAACTACGAGAAAACGCAACTGTCGGAGGGAGTGGATTTAACACATCGTTAAGTATATATACGTTGTTGCGAGTGTAGCGAACGGGCAGCCTGACGCTTCTCGGGAAACCAGCGGTATGGGTACAACCGCACCAAATCGCCCATCTACAAGAAAGAAAATAATACTGGGATCATGAATTCACAGAATTAATAAATGGAATAAAAAGTATAAAATGCTTAAATAAGTTTCATTATAAAATACCGAGGTATTCGCCTCACAGCACCGTGGAAGCGACTTTGGCTGTCTTTTTGAAAATTCTTTTTATGCATAAACGTTATTATGAGACAAGGTATTGATTTTTAAATACTTAGCGCTCTCCTCTCTCTTAGTTTAAAATATTTTTCGAGAATATGATTTGGAATTATTTAAGAGAAATATAAAAAGTTGAGGAAAAAGGGAACGAAAAAAAATTTTCCGGTTATCAGTTCAAAATTATAAATAAACTAGCGGTCCGTCCCGATTTTATAACTCGGGTGCAAAAGAACGACTGAGGGGTAGGGGAAAACACGAGTACGTACGTTCATCTTAGTTTACCGAGATGAATGTTGTATCTAAACATGATCGGAGTTACCGTTTTTGTAGGACGGGCAAATTTTGAGTTTTATATAATATAGATTAGCTATGCCTACACGTCGATGACAGGGTAGAGTCGACAGATACATGCTGACAGCTCTACAAAATTATGCGATTAATTTAAAAATATATATTTAAATCGATCAAGCAGAAGCCGCCACAAGTTCTCGAACAAAAAACGCCTTGTGTTTTAAGTAGAATTAGTATTTAACCTGCTCAAGAACTTTCATCGGCTCCAATTAATTAGAAATTAACTAGAAATTATAAACACGACTATTAGTCAGAGTGCCCGTCGGCAAAAATTTTATTGACACATACTCTCCCCAAACTTTGTATATGGCTGCATTAGGACTAGTCTGACACCTATTTCCTCTGTGACTTTTCTTGATTTTGGGGCGTTTTCCCTCTAAATTTTCCGAAAGATGTCGTTTCGACGACATGTAAAAATTTATAAATAATGTTTGTTTTTTAATTGGATAGCTTAAAAACTTCAACCTAAACGCTAAAATAATGTTCTCTGACACCATTTAAAATGTCTGACACCTCGAATATGTCGAACATATTCGAGGTGTCAGACATTTTATATGGTTCATGTTATTTGTCAGAGAACATTATTTTAGCGTTTAGGTTGAAATTTTTAAGCTATCCAATTAAAAAAACAAATATTATCTATAAAATTTTACATGTCTTCGAAACGACATCTTTCTGAAAATTTAGAGGGAAAAAGCCCCAAAATCAATAAAAGTCATAGAGGAAATAGGTGTCAGACTAGGCCTAATGAAGCCATATACAAAGTTTGAGGAGAGTATTTATCAATAAAATTTTTACCGACGCGCACTCTGACTATATGATCAATTATCTATTTTAAAAAATTAAAAATCCTTACCAAGTTCATAAAACTACTCACTGCGTTTTGTTTCTTCAATTCGTCAATGATTCAAAATTTGACAAATAATAATTTAAGCATTAGGTAAGCATAAAATGTTTGTGAAATAAGTCATAAAAATAGCAAAAGATGTAATTGCCGCAGTTCTAGACAAATATTGTAAATTATAAAAGCTCAACAACAGAGGTCACAAGCGTCTAAAGGACCGCCTTCTTGGGAAATCAGCGGGATGGGTAGACATCTGTTATCGAGCATCTATATTTTTAAATCAGTTCATTCGTTAAGTGGTAGTTCTAAACCAAACTAATATTATTTTTTATACACGATTTTAAATTCAACGGAAACACTTCAGTGCTCCAATTAAAACACCTGTTGAACCAACTACTCGCGTCGCAGTGCACGTGAACCACACGACCTTCAAATGACCTTATGCGCAAAAAACCCAAAACAATAAACACTATATTATTACGTGAACTTGCATATAGGTATAGCTACTTGATAATAGACTTATTTATTTTCAAGTTGTTTATCTCTAAAATTACGAGTTTGTTTATAAAGAAGTCTATTTTTGTTTTTCAGTGTTCGTTTTAACTAAAATACATAGAATTTTTAGTGTGCCTACATTGTGTCACGTACACACTACTGGCGTCGCGCCGATCGGATGTAGGATTGTCATCCGTCCGGATTTCCCCGGATTTGTCCTCTTTTTAAGGGAGTCCTGGGAGCGTCCGGGCAGAGTTTTGTTTACAGTCCGGATTTTAATTTTACTAGATCAATCTTTTTCTATCGAAGATGATAATAGAATTTTGTTTCTTTGATTCGAAAAGATTTATTTTTGCTTATATCTAATGAAGAAAAAAATAGAGTTATTTTTTGGTTTTTCTAATTTTTATACGACTCTTTAATTTAATTTCCAAAGATTAAATGCAAGCTTGTAAAATTTCGTATATTACTTTCATTTTGTACGTTAAGTTGCACCAAAGATGGTAAAAAAAATCATCTATATACTTTTTCTGTATTATTAAGATATTATTTAATTCCATCTGTAAAATAAGAATTTTTCTTGGCAATTATGTCCGGGTTTTGAGCTCAAAAATTCGGTTTTTTTGAGCTTCTTGTCCTAGTTTATTGACTTTACAGATGGCAACCCTAGTCGGATGGCGGAACCTAAGAATCGGAACATAAAATCTCTTTATAATAATTCTAAAAAAATTGGCACTATTCTTTGAAAATTTAGAGCAGAGGTTCCTATATTTGTCTTATTTATAAGCTAAATACTTTTTTGTTTTCTCCCTCTCATGTAATTTATTTCCGACACTTGTATTTATTTTTATACACGTAATAACAAAATCGATTTGCCAAGGAAGTGAAAAACGGTGTATTTATAATTTTCTTCACTTTCCTATCTGTTTAAAAGACAAACATTGACTCGATAAGAAATTTCAGTGCTTGTCTGAATAATATAAAGACTGTTTGTAAATAGAAATAATTCCATCCATTGCACGTTTTCAAACACATGATTGGCAATTAAACGAGAACCTGTTTACCTCATCTATACAATTCGTTCAATAAAATAGTTCCATCACAATTAGTTATAAATAGCGTTGTATACAATTAATTACGACACTAATTGGCAACAACAAACACATATAAAGGATTTTGAACTCGCTGCCGATACACAAAAGTTTTATCCCAACAAAAAAGTGGTAGTGTTTTGTAACGATAATATATTACCACGTTTTTATTAACTCGCTTTCTTGTATGTCTGTCCGGGTGGAACTTTGTAATAGATTTTAAACTAGCTTCCTGATGAGATAGAGACTTGAAATTTTTAACGTAACTCAGAATTAGATGACAATACAAGAAAATACAAAAAAGGAGGAAATAATAAAAGAAATAACAAAATGTTTCAATATATCACGTTTTTAAAACAAACAAAAAATTGTAAAATAATTTTCTTACAGACAGATTTTTAACTTGCAGGTTTTGAAATGAAAAACGTGGGGTGAATTATTCGTTTTATCTCATAATTAATATAGTTTTTTTCATTGATATGCGCCCCACATTTTTCGTTACAAATCCTACAAAGTCCGTACAGAAATTATTTTATACTTTTCAGTTCGCATACGATTTTCTGTAATGCAATGATTTCCATAGCTATCGTATATATCTCCATACGGCATCAACATCAATCCGTCTGGATCCTTGCCAAGAAGTTTTTAAAAAATGATTTAAATCGGCGAATTTGTGAACAAAAAAAAATCTATTAGCCGCCATGCAGAAAATCACATTAACGCTAGTACAGTCAGAGTCTGACCTTGCTTAGGATACCGTACTTTCATTGTCGTATGGAACATGGATGCAGTATAATGAAAAATCGATTTAGGAAGAACTGACTGTACTTAAAATCTTTTCAAATTGTCGTTTTTTCTTCGCCAGTAATTTCGAACAGACACTTGTTTTCCTTACATTTTTTTGTTCGGTGTAAAAAACCTATAAACGTTCTAAAAAAACTCACAATGTTATTTGTATCTACCTGCGTTTATTTTCGTATAGTTTCGATACAAAATTGTTACATGTTATTTTCATCAGATCGCAGAAAAACAAGATAAACTGACCGAAGGAGCATTGAACCAACAACCTTGAGATACGATCAACGTACTTAACTACCTAACAGCCACTTGAGAAATCAACAATTAGTCTACCTACTTTGGGTTTATACAAACGCAAAAATTTCATGAAAAAAATATTGACACAAAATTGATATCTACACCAGTAGTCGACAACTATGTTAATAATAAAAATGGCCCTTGAATTATTTATCATTTATCCACACTGAGTTGAAATTCAACACGGTAATTACACAACCTTTAGTACAGATGTTCAATTAAAAAGTTTTTGTGGTGTTTTGATTTATCTATCTATACTAATATATAAAGCTGAAGAGTTTGTTTGTTTGTTTGAACGCGCTAATCTCAGAAACTACTGGTTCAAATTGAAAAAAAAATTTTTTGTTGGATAGCCCATTTATCGAGGAAGGCTATAGGCTATATAATATCACGCTACGACCATTAGGAGCGGAGCATTAATGAAAAATGTTGCAAAATGTATCTCAAAAATAAGCTTCTATTCAGGTGAAATGCACTAACTAATCTACTCATATTAGCGCTGTCAGTACACGACTCCGGCTGGCTCAATCGGTAGAGCATGCGACTGTCAATGTCGAGCTCCACGTTGGGCGAATATATTTTTATTTTTTATTTTCTACATTGCTTTCTTCTAAGGCTTACATTTAAATTTATTTTAATTTTATTTAATTAATTAAAAAAAATTGTTAGTTAAAAAAAGTATAAATACTGCTTTTCATCGACAAAAACTTTTGAACGGTAATTCCGATCATCATGAAATTTGGACACAACATTCATCTCGGTAAACTAAGATGAATGTGTGTACTCATGTTCCACCCTTCCCCATTCGTTCTTTTACACCCGGGTGAAACCGGACGGGACCGCTAGTACAATATAAAAACATAATTTATTATCATCAACATTACATAGTATAAAACAAAGTCGCTGTTTTCCTCTATTTGTTTATCCGCTTACTTCTTCTAAACCACGCAACGAATTTTGAAACGGTTTTCACTAATAGAAAGAGCGATAAACGAGGAAGGGTTGTGTATATAATTTGTACAAAATGGCTGAGCTATGACGGTGTTTTGTCAAAAAGAACTGTGTTCGTACGTTTACATGGCTAACGCTGGTCAAATCTTCAGAGATATTATGTACATCAAATCAATAGATGGGAAGGCCAATATAGATAATATTTCCAGAGAGTGAGAAACAGGGAGGGAGGGAGAGAGAAAGACTATGTATTAACAAATCTTACAGTTTTGCACCCCAGTGAAACCGGGACGGGCCGCTAGTAATACATAAGCTCTGTTGTAATATGTAATATGTTCCATATTCTAAAATCTCTGAATGGCAAAAAAATAACAAAGATCATCAGAATATAAGTGGTAGGACTCAATCGCAATGATTTTCTCGCTTAACTTATTTTTCTCTTTTGACTTTTCATGAAAGAAAGCTCAATGAAAAAATAATTGAACGACACGGTCACTTATGCTCAAAGATATGGAAAATGAATTTATTAAGTTTAAGTATAAAATTAACAGTTTTGCATTGATAATAATATTTCCAATTACCCATTAACGTAAATATTTAGAAAATATTTATTGATTAAATACTGCACATATTCATTCACGTGAATTCATAAATATCATGATTCTTGACCTTCTTGCTTCGTTATAATGACTAATTGTCAAGTGATATAGATAATTAAATTGATAAATCAACTTACAATAATTAATTGTACCAAATAACGTAACAGTACAAAAATCAATCAGATTGCGCATATTAAAAAATAAAAAAAACGTGTAAACATAAATAGAAAATTCTCGAAATTGAATAAAAAAATATTTTCAAGTATTCCAAAAGATAAAATCTATTATTTTTGTAAAAAATTTTCAAATCTATATCTAATATCATATACCAAGAATCACGTACTGTAACGTGCTCATTTATAAAATTATCATAAATAAATCGATATTATTATAGACACATTTATACGATTATTAATTGATTTTACCTCAACTTTTTAGAGTTCCGTAGCCAAACGGCAAAAACGCAATCCTTATAATTTCGTCATGTCCGTCTATCATAGCTCAGCCATATTTCCATCAATTCTTATGGGCTACGTGCAAGGAGGCGGAGTTACAAATTTCTCGATGCGAGCGTTTGTGGTGAGCACTAGGGAAACTTCAAGCTCAAATTTCCTGTATGTCAGTGAGCAATGTTTATTAAAAGTGAAAATAGTTATAATTTTATGAAGTTTTTTTATTTACAAAAAAAACATGAGAAAACTAAGCGATTTGGAAATGCTTGCTGTGTTCCGGGCTGTTGCGCTGGTGGCGATTTAAGTAAAATAAAGACCATTGGCGCCCTAATTTGACATTCCGCTGTCAGTGTAAACAAATTAACATCAATTTTCCTTATTACATTTTTTCACACATTATGGCCATCTAAAGTTTTTAACTTATCACCATAGAAACATGTCGCGATTTCCATAAAAAGTGAGTTCAATAATTCTCTATTACCCATTAATGGCGCAAGTAGGCTTCGTGCACACAGCCTATTAATAGGCATTGATTAACTATAATACGTTAGCCAATGATGCTATAGGCAAGTCTTTTATGTGAACCGCTATACAATTGTGTAAAGAAAATGACCAAAAGAAATAATTTAAGGATCCGTACTAATCGATGAAAATTTTTAGCGTTGTGTCCGGCCAAATATTTACAAGTCCGGCTTTTGTCAATATCAAGGAATATATGACGTTAGTGATAAAAAAGTTAAAATTTAAAATATTTATAGGTACCTAATTATGAAATTTAGTTATTTTTTTAAATGCTCAAAGATTTTTTAATTTCCCTAATTGAAATGCCAAAGCCAAATAGTAGCACGTAGCTATTATTTCAATTTTGTAATCAAAACAGTGACTGATTAGTATAAACTATAAAACAATTAAAAATACCTAGTCCAGTTTAATAAAAAAAGTAGTCCGGCTTTAGGGCTAAATGTCCGGCTAAATATTATAATGCCGAGTTTGGCTTTTCTATTTTTGGGCCTAGCAACCCTGGTTATGTATCGTTGGACAGGTCTTTACAAATTCAATAAAAGTTTTAAAGTGATTTTTTCCTAAGTGAATATTTCCCGCGATATAAGCTCGTTATTAATGTTTCTAGAAACATTCAAAAATCCGAATGTTACTTCTCAGTTCTTATACAAATGAACTCATCATTGATTCAGTATAGTTGATGAACCGGCTTGTTAATAGCAAAAACCGGTGTGCAAAACACCATTATGTAAAATGCGTCAATCGTATCCGATGGTGCGTGCTGTGCTGTAAGCGCGCCTGGGGTCCGTAGGGCGGAGAGGCGACGCACAGACAGACATCACGTGCACGTCACGAGATCGTTCCAATCAATAAGTTTATTATATTATGTCGTCGCGCCGCGGTTAAAAAGCAAAAGGATACAAGTGACATTTTTTATTAAATTGACATTTACTCAAATCTTCCTGTTTACTCCGTAGATATTATCAAAATTGTTGCAGACCTCTGACAAAAAGAAGGCCGCTGCGAACGTGACTGGTTTTTGCCGCTACAGAATCACTGCTGGGACTTGTGCTCGCTAGCGCGCTGCTTACGAGGATGGCAAAACCGACACAGACGCGAGTTAAGTCGCGGGTAAAGGTTAGTATCTGACTGCTGATGAAGTGGTAGCAGGTTTTACAGTTCAGTGCAACATCAGCACACGTGCATCTATGAAAGTCTACAAGCTGCACATGTCATTGAAACGTGTGAATCAATCCTATACCGACATTCAATATTAATATTATACACGTGTTTTTATACAAAGGCATACGAAAGCCAGTCAAACATTCTGTACATCATAATACAGAATATTATAAAATTATAAAAGTAAAAAATGCGCAACGGGCTAAGTTTGTCTCTTTATGCTAAAATAGTTGCCAAAACCCCACTAAGTTTTTCAGGGTATGATATCAATTGAAAAAATGAATGCTTGCTCTCCGGGAGTGCCGGCAGAAATGAAAACTTGAATCTTCTCTGTATCGTTCCAATTTTAGTATATTATGTACTGCCGAAGCAAGTACGGTAGACGGGCCTCAACAACTCGTATATATACTTAGCGTTACTCAGAAATCCACTTCTAATGAGAATCGTTTTTACAAACATTTGATTTTGTCAAAATATATTCATTAAATCAAAAAACTGTTTCTTGCATTTGAAAGACAATTGCTTACTCCATTAAAATATGTGATTACATTTTGTATTTATTTTAAAATAGCTAAGCAAAAAAAAACAAAAAAGTTATCGTCTTACGAATTTTGTCTTATGCATTTTGGATCAGGTCTTACGATTTTTCAATTTGACGCGAGTTTAACATTTTTACCCATTACAAAAAAAGTGTACAACGACGCTAGAGAAGTTTTCACTTCAAAAATTTAAAATTAAAAAGAAATATATCTTCGTAGCGGGATTATTCTATACTTAAAAATTTAATTGAAAAATACACTTTTGGGAATGTTTTTCTTGTAGATAAAGCTTTCAAGAAATTCTCAAAAAAAAATTGGTTGTCTGTAAAGTTTACGGACGATAGTTTTACGTGATAACGTATTCCGTAATACATAACCTAAACCTCCCAAAATTTGGTTTCAATCCGCTTATCCTTGGTGTCGGAATGATAAGAAATGTCAAAAGTGACGTTTGCAACTGTCAAAGTATTATGTTCTAATAATAATTAGTTATTCCAATACTTAACTTTAGTAGGCGTTGCATTTCACAAAATACTAATGTCAAAAAATTGAATTAAACATTAGAAATGCAGCCGTTTTCATGTTAAGACAAGACATACGTTATCTTCTAATTTCCATGTACGGCAAACAAAGACGACCGACCGCGTCGCGCCATGCATTAGACAACATTGCATTTATACAGCTATTTTTCTATATAAATTTGTATAAAAAAACTGTTTAGGCAAATTCTGTTATACGAAATCTATGTAAAATGTTCTCCTCTTTCGTTTAAGACTGGTTTCAAACCGATCTGATTTAAATTGAGCGAGAAATTAGCAAAAAGCACGCACAGGGTCAGGCGGAACATTACGCGTTACGAACATTAGGAACGTTAGGATTTAGGAACGTTACACTTTTTCGTGCATGCAGCCGGTGTTTTATAAATTTATAAGATTGGTGATTCATCAATTTATAAGACGTTATCACGTCAAAAAAAAACTGTTTTATTATCTACTACCTGCGACCCACGGCTCCTCACGTGATTGAGATGAAACGGGACAGCGACAATAGTAGTACTAGTGGAGCCGTACTACTTTAAAAAACAATGTTTATACACTTTGATGTTTTCGCCAGCAGTTTTTGCGTACAATATAAGTATGTATCTATATTAAGTGTGAATTTTAAAATAATCCCGTATTTTACCCTCTTGAGGCTGAAATACGTAATCCTTTATTTCTTACCAAAAGCTTAAATATGAATTTTCATATCCCTAACTTGAGAAATAATAGGTTCCCCATACAAACTTTCATCCCCTATTTCACTCCCTTCAGTTTTTTTTGAGACAAAAGGTACCCTATGTCTTTCCTCGGGATGCAATCTATCTCCTTGCCAAATTTTATAGAAATCTGTTCAGTGAAAGCGCAACAAACAGACAAACAACAAAGAAACTCACATTCGCATTTATATTAGTTAGGATATGTAGATTACAACCCCAAAAAAATGTTAAATCCGACATCAGAAATGGAAAATGGTAATTTAACTTAAAGAGAATTGCAACAAAAAACATTACAGTTCACGCCAATTCGCATGATAACGATGCAGAATCAACAACAAAACAATTAATAATCTCCCTATAATATGTAACAGACTACATACTATGATTATATTAATGCTGTATATCTCAAGCTGAAGTACCTATAGTCTTACTTTTTTATCAACTACGTGTATAAATGAACATTTTGCGAATGCATGGTATTATCTGTGTGTGGTACTGCATTTAACAAGGGCTGTTAGAATTAAAATCACACACTTCAGAACTCGTGTTTCTACCTACAGCGTATTTGTACTTGAAGCATTAAATTTCTCATCCGGACTTTTTAATTAAAACGTGATATATACTTAGATTGCGTACATTCAGCAAACTGTAATTGTATACGCCATACAAACTGAGACATAAGGATGTTTCAGTTCTAGACAAAACATTTTAAAAAGATAACATCACGGTGCATAATAAAAATATTTCATTGGAGAAAAACTATTTGCACGTGGTAGTATGCGGTAATCTGATTATAATACATTGTCATTTACATTATAATTTGTGCTGCAATTTTGTTTTAGGCTTGAAAATGTTCACAATATGATGTTTTCATGGTTCCTCTATTACAAGCCCCCAGTTCCCAGGTTTTAAGCGGAGTACCTACTAGAAAATTATTCATTGAAAGCCCAAATAATTAATCTTAATAATTGTTAGTGGCCCTCAAATAGCAGACTTTTCTAGAGCTTGAGAATAGCCGATATTAATTGTGTAACACGCTCCCAGCCCCCCAGCTGTGACGACACTGACTCCCGTCGAATGTTCTCGGTCTAACAATAACGCAAGCAGGTATAAGTTTTTGTAAAATCAGGAAGCGAAATCCCAAACTTCCTAGAATTGCAATGCAGGTAAGAGAAGGGTTTAGAAGATTCGAGAAAACGTATATAAATACCGGCAGACACGAAATAAATGCATATAGTTGTGTGGTTATTGGACCATTGAGTCCACATATAAATGGCAGAGAGCGCTTAGAAGATAAATCTTGTATATAGTCGTGTTGTAGTGTTTTGTGTACATATAGAGACTTAGTAGTGACTGTATTTTTATTTTATTACTTAGTTGTTATCTGTTACGTTATTATGTGTTTTGTTAACGTTTTGATTATTGTAAATAAATATTAACCACCACACAAACAGTTTTGTTACAATAGAATACTCTTACCTATTTACATAGTTCGTGCATAAGCGACCGCCATGTTCTTAGCAAACACAGCTGCCAAATAGACCGTTTTTGATGAAAATAATTCGTTGAAAACTCTCGCAATTGGAACATTTTTTTACAGTTTTTTACAAAAATTTACATATTTGTTCTGAACTGCGAGAGAAAATTTCCGGTTTTTCAGAGAAATATCATACCGCCGTGATTTAATATCTATTCTATTGCACAAATTAAGACATTAACAATAATTGTATTATCTATACAATTATAACTTATTTCTAGATCTGTCGAGACATATTTGCTTTAATTTCAACACTTTTCATGTGTATTTTCCAGAATACACTGTGAAGGACGTCATGTTTTATACAAACAAATTAAAACGAAAAAATATCCACGTGTGCCAAGATTTTTCAAATGACTTAACCATTATTACTCACCGTAAAAATAATCTCCACGTGCTGATTTTTACAATAAAAATCTTTTCGTGTGTCGTTTTTTTTCGATTCTGAAATATTTATTTAAACAAATGACACATGCAGCAGATAGGTAATTGTCACGTTAACCTTGAATTGTTTACTTGCATGATTTAGTTTCAAGTATCTATGTACCTACATTGTTCGACTAAAGTTTATTTTAAGACTAAAAAACTTTGATATTAAAATTGGGGTGCGGTTTTATCAGGTGAATCAAATGAATTCCTGCATAAAAAATATATATACCTAATACATTATATACCTACTATCACCGCAATTAAACTTAATATGAACAGTAATAATAAATGGGAAATAATTTTCCAGGCGACTAAGTATTTGCAACCAGAAAAATAACTTTACAGCGGTTAAATATTTTGGCAATAATTATATTAGATGAACTTCAAACGCAAGGTATTATAGTAACTAAATAATATAATAAACAAGTCAATTGAAATCATGGGAGAGGTACTATAAATAATGACATAGCGCCTAACATTTACAGTGGGGTACCAAAGACTGTATTATACAATTTCAATTGTATAATTTAGGAATGCCCATTTTCTATTTTTTATCCGCCGTTAAGTTTCCACTTAACAATAAATTCAGTTACCAAAACAAAAACCAGATGCCAGTTTAACATAAAACAAAGCTTACATTAACTGATTATAAAGCTGCTACTTTTTACTTAATACTTACTATCCTCCTCAGCAGCTGCCAACCTACTATCCTTGCAGCTTGCTACCCACTTTAATTTTTTGTTTAATCCCTAATTCAGATTAATTTGTCGCCGCGTTAAATACTAGTCATAATAAATCTGTAAATGAGATTTGGTACCAGATCTCGATAACTCAAGCAGTTGGGTCTTTTCAATATCGGTATACGATGCTTGTGATTTGAACAATCAAGTCAAATGAAGAAAATCTGTAGCAATTCCGTAACGTTATTTTTATTGACGGTAATTCGCGACCACATTATCCTATTTCTTGATGTACCAAATAGGCGACCTGTTTGGCAAAAGACACCGTCTGCAGCATAAATCCGTGTCGGTACGTCCTGGAATTAGACTCAGCAATTATGGCACCCGGCCAAAGAGGAAGACATTATCAGTAACTAACGCACGTGCGACCTTTATTTGTTTGCACAGCATACTCCGATCAAGTCTTTCCAATCCATAAAATCATCAAGCAACATCAACTTGGATAGACGCTTTTTTCAATTTAAATAATTCTTCATCTCTAACTCGAATTACGTTAAGGAATTAAAAATCTAAAAAAAAACTTCATATTCCCACTTATACGCGAAGCTACAGACACTGTGAATGATTCTTAAGTATTATATCGTCAAGAGAGTTAGCTTATTTGTGTTATAATCAATTTTAGATGGGAGGAAGATCGGAGTGCAATAAATCGATGTAGTCACTTAAGAATTAACAGTCATCACGTCCTGTTTTTTATAGGACAAATGGTACTACTATTATTATACGTATACCAGCGGTCCCGCCCGATTTCACCCGGGTGCAAAAGAATGAATGGAGGAGGGACATGAGTATACGCACGTTCATCTTCGTTTACCGAGATGAATGTTGTGTTCAAATTTCATGATGAGTTACCGTTCAAAAGTTTTTGTCGGACGGACAAATTTTGAGTTACATTTGCAACATTTTTCATTGATGCTTCGCTCCTATTGATAGTAGCGTCATATTATATAGTCTACAAATGGGATATCCAACAAAAAAAAATTCCATTCGGACCAGTAGTTCCTGAGATTAGCGCGTTCAACCAAAACAAACAAACAAACCCTTCAGTTTTATATTTATATAGATTAATATAGATTAATCCACGAACACGAGTGTACAAAAATATTAGAACGCAAGTTTTTCATTCAGATAACACTGTGCTTTTTTTAAATTTAGCTCTTAGAGCTCTGCCACTTATAAAAATTTAAAGTATTAACCCGGAATGCCTCAGTTTGAATTAATTCGACTTTTAAGGTTCCGTACCTCAAAAGAAAAAAATGAACCCTTATAAGATAACTGTGGTGTCCGTCTGTCTATCTGTCTGTCAAGACTCTTGGGAATCAAAACCTAAAGGGTACTTCCCATTGACCTAGAATCATGAAATTTGGCAAGAAGCAATGTCTTATAGGACAAGAAAAAGGAAAAATCCGAAAACCGTAAATTTGTAGTTACACCACAAAGAAATGTTTTTAAACCGCAACACGCTACGCACGTGCATAGTAACAGTTTTAATACAAAACAAGTGTCCGCTACCAATGCCTTTATACAGCCCAATATGAAACTCTCGCATACAATACGGTACGACGACTAGGTTATCAGATATAGTCACGAGGTACAAAATAGTTTAGTAGTCCATCTGAACTCATTGCTATTACGCGCTTAGTTGGCAAACTGACCGCGACGTTTCTCGATGTATGGTGGCAACAGTTTTCCAACGGCTAAGCAGAAAAAATCTTCGAGACTCGATTCTCGTGATGGACGAACTATTTACATACCTACAAGTATGTACGGAACGCTCGGCGCGGAGTCAGACTCGCACTAGGCCGGTTTTTTGTGAATGTATCAATTTCTGACGAGTTATAAAAAACATAGAATTTTGTTGCCTCAATCATAACCAAATGCTAAAAGATACAGTCAAATTTTTTTTTTGGTAAAAGATAAAAGTATGTACTAAGGCGGTAGAGATTTATTTTTTTGAAAATTTCATTCGTATAAATGATTTATAAGTGCACAAAAATGATGTTCTTTGTTGACAAATATGTATGGTAAAATTTGAAAAAAATAAAAAAATAATGATTTAAGGTTCTAGAGCGTACCTTTATTATTCTTGGTGCAAAATTTCAGTTATGTACTTCAAATAATAAAAAAATAGCATGGGAAATAACAAAGCATGTTTTTACACCTTTGCGCGTCTACTAACTGTACACCCTTAATTAAATATGATATATGTGAAACGCAGAAATAAGCAAGGAAATTATCTTTCAGATAATGCATTCATAATTCAATCCACACGATTAGAACAATGCCAAAAAAAAAAACCCACCTTTCATATTTTACTGGATGCATGCTCGAATTTTCCTCCCAAAATGAATCAGTAGTGTTCATTTTCCGGAAGCAGACACTAACACTATGAAGCACATGTAGATTATTTACACTATCTTATTAGGCACTATAGTCACTATAATAATTTATTGACTGTGATCAGTCATATAACGAAATATATTTTTGTCCTGAACAAAAGAAACACAAATATTTGATCACAAACATATCAATTCATAATTGCACGATGTTACATTATCAGCTGTTAAATTAATTCTATTTCATGATGATCATATTTAGTAAAATGTTATCTCGGAACTCGGAGGCTCTGAAAACAACTTGATGTCATAGGCCTTAGTCAATGGCGTATATAGGTTTTTGCGTAAAAATGACAAACTAAAAGAAAGAAAATAAATATCATTTATTAAAAAAAAATTGAACTAATAGCTGAAAAGAAGTCGGATTAGAACTTCAACGTGCAGCAGATGAGGACACATTCAAAAACAAAAGAAAGAGACAAATAGATAAACTAAAAGAAAGAAAATAAATATCATTTATTAAAAAAAAATTGAACTAATAGCTGAAAAGAAGTCGGATTAGAACTTCAACGTGCAGCAGATGAGGACACATTCAAAAACAAAAGAAAGAGACAAATAGATCCTCGCCTGCTGCGTGTAGAGGTTTTCCGGCTTATTATTTTTTTTCTTTTAGTTAATAGTTTCATTTTTGTGCAGTCGGGTTTCTTTATTTTATTTGTATTTTCACATAGTTTCCCCTAAATAGGGACCCTATGCACATGATTTTTATTTTATTTCTTTCCTCGGACAAACAGGAGGAGGGATAGCGCTAGTTTTTGCCGCCCTGTGCAAAATGAGCGTTTTAATTAAAAATTACAGCTAGATTACGTTTTTTGCCCCTCATTTATAGCCACCTCAATATTTGCTCTCTCGCTTTTTGCCCCCTTATATTTGACACCTTACCTATGTCAATATTTTATACTGTACATTTTTTAAAATCCATACTGGACACTTCTTATCTACTAAAACAAATGAACGGTCAAAAATATTTAAAACACTGAAAATGAATGGAAGATTAAAGGATGAATCCTGGTGGCATAGGATCAATGAACTAAGCAAAAAATACTGAAGGTTTTTTTATTGCATTTTATTGTTTTATTTATTAGACAATAAAATGCAATAAAAAAACCTTCAGTATTTGCTTAGTTCATTGATCCTAATTCCTATGCCACCAGGATTCATCCTTTAATCTTCCAACATTTAAACAGGATCATCATTACTCTAAATTATTAGTTATTTTTCACTGAAAATGAAGTGAAAAGCAGCTATTCGATAGCGCATACTTACGTCCATAATAATTACTTGTGACTTAAAACCCGTCGGCGCTCAAAAATAAACCACGCTACGCAACATAGATATACTATTAATCTATGACCCTTACCGAAAAACAAAATGAGGCGTGCAACCATCCGGTATATTTCTTAAGGCCGCTGCACACGAGGATAAAAAGACTGCTTGGACTTCTGCTGGTCGGCACGCTGAAAATGACGTCACTGCGGGCTCGCCTGCTAGCTCACAAGATAGATTTTAAAATTAGAACAGGGGCTATTGCTTTGAGCAAGAACCAATCAAGAAACAGTATCTTGTCACGTGGGCGACATGAACAAACGCCCACAAACACGGTGTCATTCCGCTCAAAGGCAGACAACAGACACGTTTTGCTCTGTGTTTACATTTGAACTGTAACTGCGCGCGCATCAAATCTATCCACAAAGCAAGCTTGAAAAGACGTGACGTGTGAAGCGAGCACATAAGAGCAATTAAGAAAAGCAGCGCTAGAAAACTAATAGTCAAATCTAGCAAGAAATCTAGCGGCAAATCCAGCCTCGTGTGCAGCGGCCTTTACACAATGTGCGACAACGAATCGCCTCACGTGTCCGCAACAGGTTCCCAAAATAAACGTGATTAAAAACAACCAGTGGCGTGCACATGCGCTGTCTACGTTCAACGACCGTTTACTCTAAACTGCTTCGGTACTCGTGCACTAAAATCATCCATGTGCCGCTTGCGAGTGTATATTTATGCGGACAAATGTGTGAAAACGTGCATCCCGTCAGGTCAATAATTATCATTCAAACCCAACTGCAAAAAGGGAACGCCAACCGTTCGGTTTTTTACGAAAGTGTCATCCCGCCTATCGAAAATTTATTTTGAACAAAGCACGATATCTATACTAATATTACAAAAAGGTAAAGTTTGAATGTAGAAACTACTCACCCGATTTCAAAAATATTACCACCAATATTTAGAATGAACCTTCAGGATGAACATAGGCTATATATTATCGCGTTAAAAATACAACCGCTTTTCGTAGAGACCAATTCGTCAACGTAAGTCGACGAAAAAAATTGTTTGTCTATAAAGTCGGTTTACGGACGATAGTTTTACGTGATAACGTATTCCGCTCGAATATCATATTTAATAATACATTACTGCGCTCTCGCTTGCACGCACAGGGTCAGGCGGAACGTTACGGCGGAACGGAACGTTACACTTTTCCGCGCGTGCAGCTGGTGTTTCATCAATTTATAAGACGTTATCACGTCAAAACGGTGGTAATCTACAAATTCGGGAGAAGCCAGATCGGCCGCTATATAGTTCCTTATAAATAAACAAATAATGTAAACTAAATATTTCGTTCTTATATCCTTTCTATTAATTATAAACAAGAATTTAAAAAATTGCGTTCATTTCAAAATGGCTGAGTTTAGGCGCTAATTACTATGACGTCAAAAGTGGACCTAGCCAGCACATCACTTTTGCGAATAGTTAAAGAGTATGTCTATGGAAAGAGATGTATATACCAGTTGTATACATTATATACTACTACTGCATGATTCAAGTCTAAAAAACCAGTCGGCGTGATTCAAATACAGATAGCCGATCAGTTTCAAACTGTCTAGCGATGGCGTAGCTCCGTAGCGGAATTAATTCTGTGTTTAAAAAACTTCCGAAAAATTTTCAAAAAACATTTTTTTATCTATTTGTAAGATAAATCAAAATTCTATAGTGCAATTTTCGAATGTGATAAAAAATATATACCTATCAATCGCTTAGGTAGTACTTTTTATTCGGCTACGTTCGGATTGAACCGACACGTGTGTGATCTACGAACAAAACTACCGTGCACGCGAACGAAGCCGCGAGCAAAACTCAATTTTGCATTTGAAAATCACGTATCTTCTCTTTTTTCTTCACGACGAATTAGCTTACTTGACTGGTTTTTATTAACATTGCGTGATTGTTAATAATAAACATCAGTTAAAATTGCATACATGTGTAACAAACATGGTCTCATTTAAGTAATATTTATTACGTAAAAACCAATGACTTTTATATTTTACACGTGCCGTAAAATTGGCTTACGTCAGAAAACGGATATGTAGAATATTTTCATGTAGATATCAAAATTATCAACACCAATAAAATAATATGGTAGGTAATATCATAGTGGTTCACGATTCACAATATATCGAGTTAGAATTTTGCTACTAACTGACCCATCAACACACAGCACAAACCGCTAAACCGAGGAACTTTAAATTTTAGAAATATTTTGTTATTATAGCGTAGGCGCCCACTAAAACTTTTTCTGAAACAGCTTGATTTAGAAGTTCGAAATTTGACATGAGTGTTCTTTTTTTTAAAAAACGAAGAAATTAATAGACAGAGGACCCCGCTCAAACCTTATGGGATTTGGTTCTCGGTTAAATTGATCGAAAATTGTTTTATTTTATAGTTTAAAGGTCACTAAGAAAAAGTGCGCATAGCCTAAAAACCCATACATTTTTAGTTACAGATATGTTTAGTGAGATTTTAGATACGAGTATATTCATTGAATTCACAATCTTAAAAAATCCTAAGGTCTAGAAATATGTTTACTAGTGCGCTGAATCCGAATATGACATTATTTTATATAGATTATAGGGTGACAGCGTCCAACATTACCTAGTTTTCGACTATTTTTCTATTTCTAAAAAATGCACAAAAGTTGAACACGGAACATGTTTGTGAATCCAATGGATATCCCGATATCTAAAATCTCACTAAACATACATGCAGCTAAAAATCTATTAGTTTTTATAGGCTATGCAGTATGCGCCCATGGACACTTTTCTCAGTGACCTTTAAGGTTTGTGCGGAAACTGCGTAAACACATTATTTCCGTACGAAAACCGATCTCCGAGTTCTCTCAAGTTGCGTGACTGATGAGGTGGTAAGTTTTAAGAGTTATATACAGGGTGTTTCTTTTGAAAACTTTCGACGTTTTTCTTTAAAAAACAACAAGTTGAATAAAACAAAGATCCAACGAAAGTTGTTGGGTTTCGAGAGGGAAATCGTTTGGACACAATAACCACCCCCACCACCTCACCTCTTAGAAGGGAAAGGGGGTGACTTTTGTTTTTTAAATGGGAAACCCCATTTTTTATCATCGAATTGTTTTTTGTATGTGAAAATGAACATCTTTTGTCTGATTTCTTTTTAATTTAACTTTTAGTTTTTTTTTTGCAAATCGTTAATAATAATTTTTTTTAATGAGCGTTTGGTAAAAAACTACGAGCCGAACTGAAGAAAAGTTTTCAAAAAAACACCCGGTATATTACTTTTCCGAATGAATAAAACGCTGGCATTCTATAAACGTCATTTGGGCGAAGCCGGTTGGAATAGTTAGTACATAATTATTAAATATTTGACTCATCGATCTCTTAACTTACGTAAATAATTACACTAGTGAATGAATTAAAACTAAAATTACGTCGTCTTTGACATTTATTGATAATGTTGGCCACTCCTATTACGTTTAAAAATAGTAATTAAACAAGGGTGTGAAATGATGAGTAACCACAATACTAAAATTCCGTTTCATTTCGAATACGCCATTTAGAATACGTCGGCTAGTCTATACTAAGTATTTCGTAGAAATCGATATTTAATTTTGTGGAAATACCTGATGTTACACATAATGTGTACCTACATCTACATGAATGTGACCCCAATTTTTATCTCAATTATTGCAACTGCACTTTGACCACTTTCACCTTATACTCAGGTATATTGTCAAATCCGTGATATTATAATTGCACGAAACTGTCAATCGCCTTCATTTCTTACAATTTCACGGATTTATTTCAGTGACATTATAAATCCACTAGACCTACCCAGTAATATAGCAGGGCAGTAATATTTTGAGAATTTTGGATGTGCAAGGTTGTTACATAGTGACGGCTCTTGTTAAGAGTATTCGTCCCTGCAAATGCCCCCTGCACCCTTCATCTCAAATCTTTTCCCCTCGCCTAAAAACGGTTCGCGCTCTCCCGACGCTATTTTTAAAGCTAGAGGGTTCTGGTAAACGCCAAATGAAAGACAAAGAATCAGACTACAGATCCTTCAGGCGAATTTTTTGAAAAACAGTTTCGCCTACGTGTGAAATATTACGTAACTTATTATTTTTTTCAAAAGGTAAGTTTTTTCAGGAATTTTTTTTCAAAAAATTCGCCTGAAGGATCTGTAGTCTGATTCATTGTCTTTCATTTGGCGTTTACCAGAACCCTCTAGCTTTAAAAATAGCGTCGGGAGAGCGCGAACCGTTTTTAGGCGAGGGGAAAAGATTTGAGATGAAGGGTGCAGGGGGTGTTTGTTGGGACGAATACTCTTAAAGACCGTTTTAGTCAACGAGTAACGGACCGACGCGAAACGGTTACTTTTGTACACGATCCGCTAATATAACGTGAGCGCGTCCGTTGTTATCGATATCAGTTCTATACTCGAAGGGCGAAGAAGTGCAAGTACGTTATGTCGAGTGCAATTAAGAAAAAGCTAATTTCTGTGGGTGTTGGAAATTCCGAGGATCCACGTAGTCGGCGCCTCTAATGTCAACAGTACTTTCGAACATTGATTTCATTATTGATTACAGGTCTATTGAAACTATTTATAACGTCCCGTTATATATGCAACGCAACCTATCCAACGCAATCTATGCAACGCAACGTTACCATAAATTTATCATTAATGTATTTTACAAAACAAAATGCATAATTGAAACCTAGTTTTATTTATGAAGAGCCTGTTCGACTTAATGTGATTTTGTCCGTCAAAAACAGCAAAAAAACCGACATGATAAATTATTGATCACTCGTACATGTATTAAAAAACAATATACGATTATTTTTGAACAGCTGATATAATTAAAAAAAATGCAACACGTGTCAGAACAAGTGCAGTGCAATAATGATTACGTTTGTTTAAAAAAAACAATTGAATCAGTAGCGTATATCCGCAGTTTTCTTTGCGATAAAGAATTTTGGCACCAATGCATTACCTGGAGCTACCTATTTGTCAAACTAATCAAAACATCAACATATAATTAAATACGTAAAAATATAAATTTACTAGACGTTACCCGTGGATTCTATCGCGTTGATATCGGTATTGACAGAAACCATATCATCATCCAAGCGAGTCGGAGAAAAAGTCGTCTAAACTTAAAGTTTGTGTAAGATTCTTGAAAATAGTGCACCAAGATAGACAAAGACATATTTCATTCAGGAAACACAAACTACATTTTACAAAAACTTAATTTTGATTTTCGATTGACTGAGGAAGTCTATTTCTTGTCGTTTTACTCACTATACGAGAAATGTCGACGAAAAAAGCACCCAATCCTTGTTTTTACACGCTTTATATTAGTTTCACTTGTAAGTTTGTATGTATGTATGTATTTAAGCATGTATGTTTGTTTGTAACCTCGTTTGGACTACAGCAAGTGGTTAGTATGTTATGCTACTACTGTAATAGCAATCGTTGACCGAGCGGTCTAAGGCGCTAGTCTTCGCTGACGTCAACTCTCGGATTCACCGGTCGTAGGTTCTAATCCCGTTCACGCCGAAATAAAAAAATTGTTTTTTTTCGGCAAATTTTTGACAATAAATCGAACTAAAAAGTGGAAAATAAATATAGTTTAAAAAAAACTAAAAAACACGCTTTATATCGAATTAAAAAGTAAAAAATATTTTTTTAAAATAAGCTTAAAACAATAATGAATAAAAAAAATAACAGTATTATTGTGAAAAAAGCGTGGGGCGCTTTGTTCCACATTTTCGTACATCGAGCGCCCCACGCTTTTTTCGCAATAATACTAGTATTTTTTTATTCATTTATATAATATATAAAGCGTGTTTTTTAGTTTTTTTTTAAACTATATTTATTCGATTGAGATTTATCAAAACGTAACTCCCTGATGTCTTATGATATACGCCACTGTTGCATAAGAGTCAGAAAAATAACCATTCTATTCTTTTATCACTTGTTGGTATAATAACTTGAGACGATTAAAATAAAAAAAAAAACTGAAAATGCACGTACAACTCTATAATAAATCCAAATTAATCCATATATAATAAACAGTAGATTAATACCGCGTTATCCGCGACAGGAAAATAACAAATTGACATTGATAAATGACAAGATTACTATTTTAATTTGAAGACGATTGTCAATTATACATGTAAGATTGACAAGTCTATTGAATATGTAATTAGTAATTAATAACCAATCAAGTCAATAATAACAGCAAAACGGGACGTGAACAATTTCAAACCACACCTTATAAATTACACATCAATGCCCTTGAAATTTGAATTAATTTATATATAAATAGAAATAACGTACTTTCATTTCATTATAATTAACCCTATTCAACCCAAATTTCCATTTACTAATATTAATTACTATTGTTCTTAATTACATTTTCACTACTGTATTGGGCAATTTTAATCCAAAAGAAGTTTTTAGGGAGCTTTTTGTCGCCGTTATATAGCCATTTATTTGTAAGGATGAAATTATCTAGCTAAAAAGAGTAAGATGCAAACCTGACTTTTAAAATTCTTGAACCATTGTTTATATTTTCACTAGTGGTTTGTAAGCGACTTCGTCCATAGATGACATAATATGCACCCAATTAAATTCTTTTATATATCTAAAATCCACCCCCGTCCCGTTCGGGCAGTGTGTTCTTGGACCGTCGAACAACTATTTCTTTAAATTTTTGGGAAAAAATTATCAAAGAAAAATATTTTTCCCGAGTTTCACGTTTTTAGCTTAAGCAATTTCAGAACAACCCCTCTTTTCATCTCCTTAAGGGTTATTGTTGGAATAAAATTGTAACCTATAGAACTAGATCACTCCTTGGCATAGCTCTGTGAAGTACCATCATAATCGTTTCCAAGATTAATCCGGAATCCGAATAGACATACATTTCAATTTTTACTCGCAGCTCAGCGCGATTGAGATGAAACAAAACAGTGACAACAGTAGATTTTTTTTCGAAAGCCTCCCAAAATTGTCTGATGGAAAATCGAAAATCCGGTTTCATTAAGCTCTGTCCCTTGTTCTATAAATGTACAAAGTTTCAGCTTCCTATATTAACAGAAGACTTCGGGAGGGTATGGAAAAACTGGATAGACATCACATTTGGAAATTAATGTGCGAGTAGACATTATTGTTCAAAATTATTGATCTGATATGCGTTAGTTTCCAAATAAAAATGACTCGTTCAACATGCTTAACAAAAAATATATCTAAAGAAGCTCGTGTAATGTCGCCTTAAGTATTTAATTTATAGTTTGCATGACTTCACAAGACGATAGAAATTGTTTTACATAAGTATGCTGTACACCTTGAGATCGGTCAACGGTTTGGATGATGATTTACTTTTATTGGAAAATTACGTTGTCTTTTTCCAATAAATTATTTGCCAACTATACACTATACAGCAATAACAAAGTTACTATTGCTGTCACTATTGATCGTATATTCTGTCCTAAAAAGACAAAGGGCAGTAAGTGACATTTGTTGACAAAATGAGTTCATACTGAATCCAACGACAGCAGTAAGTGCTGCAGCAATAATTTTAAAAGATGTTTCCCCCATGTTTTGGTTTCCATAATCTAAAATTCTGGACGGTCAATACATTTTTAGTAAATCTTGATTTACTCAAATTCATAAGTTGGTCACTTACTGCCTTTTGCCTTTTTACGGCAGTATTAGGCCTAGCACACATGAAGAGCGTTCAACGCGCGTTGGCCCAACGCGCGTTTACAATTTCTATACAATTGTATAGAACTGTTTATATGATAACGCGCGTTGGTGGCGCGTTGAACGCGCGTTATCATATAAACAGTTCTATACAATTGTATAGAAACTGTAAACGCGCGTTGGGCCAACGCGCGTTGAACGCCTCTCATATAAACTAGGCCTTATAGACGCTCAACAGCTGAGGTCATCAGCGTCTATTACTTTTGTCAACGCTTCCATTTATGAGATCGTAAATACATTGCGCTACAATCTATATATTAATAGACCAGCAGTTGTTTTGTCTGCCTCTCCTCCTAGACTGCTGGACGATTTCGAAGAACGAGATGTCGTTTGATAGGGTTCGACGTACAAATTAGGGTGTCAGCTTACTTTTTTTTATATGAAGCATATCTGAGATATTAATATATTTTTCCAATTATAATAATCGTAAATCTCTTCATGTTTCCATGCGTTTTGCAAATCTGTCATTTCGATTCCGACCATCCGCAACCCTGCAATTCCGTTAGTTTCGGAGATATAGCTATTTTTTTTTGTTTAAATTTTTATACATATTAAACCGCCATAGCTTCTAAACTAATCGAGATTATAGGCTAATCGATTCAACGTACATTTACACGTCAATTTAAGTCTATCTGAGATATTTATATATTTTTATCGTAAATCTTTTCATGTTTTCATGCGTTTTGCAAATCTGCAACTTTTTAAGGCACTAGGCGATTTTTGGCCCGTTCTATATTAACCAAACTTATAGAAAAAGTCAAGCTGAATCGATTCCGAGTTAACAATACGCAACCCTGTATCACTTTTGGTTTCAGACATATGAGCATTTATTTTTATTATTTGAGAAAAACTTAAAAGAGTCATAGCTTCTAAACGACTAATGATACGGAATCGATTCAGCGCATTTTTTTCTATAAGAATAACCTCAGTTTTAAGTCGTATATGTAAATACTATATGTCAAAGATTGTTGGATTCTTTTAAAAACGGAAAAAGTGTACCCCTTCTTACAAAATTGAAAAATTTTTAAAAATAAATTCGCTCTGTTTCGTTTGATATTACATATACCTACTTATAGAAAGTCATTGAGAATCAATTCCAACCATCCGTAACATTTTTTCGACACACGTACATTTTCTAAGATATAGCGAATTCACACAATTCATAGCAAATTAAATGGCCTAAGCTATGCTTTTATGTTCTTCTGTGTACACATCGAGTTTAAATTATTATTAATTCATAAATATCGACTCTTTGCTTTGATGATTGCGTGTTTTCACCACCGGATGAGTGGCTATTAGATGCAAATTTTTTGGTGCAGGACACCTAAATCTGGAGAAATTGATGGAGTCAGCTCTGCATTTAGTTTAAGTTATCACAAATGTGGACCCATTAAAGCCGTCATATCTGTTAACATTGTTTTTAAATAAAGTCGCATTAATAAATTTGCTCGATTTTAGGCTAGTAAGTAATAATCAACATTAGATCGCCTTAGTTAAAATTTATAGTATTTACAACGGTTAATCAGTTTTTAAATTGTAAACTTTAAACTTAACAGTTACTGTTTAACATGAAAGTATCAACTATTTTGCCCCAGAGTAGCAGTCTGACTTTCATCAAAATCGGCTCAGCCATTTTCGAGTGATAAAAAAATAGAACCCAAACAAAACAATACCCGTGCTGTCACATGATCTGTATATACCTAGTGGCGTGTCTAGGGTAATCATCACTCATCGGCGTGAGAGCAAGATTGTGGCGCCGTTGTTTTATTCATTTTATTACGAATCGAATCACTGATTGCGTCCTCGAGGGTTTACGCCCCTAGCTCGGGTCGACTTACAAAACTCTATCTAAGTAACTGTGATAAAATGAGACGCCATTACATCGAAACTCTTCTTAAGATTAAGTCGGATGGGTGGGGGTATGTAAGGCGGCAGAACAACATTAAGATTTTATAAATAATTACTTAAACAGGCTGTCAATTGAAAACGATAAATACTTTCGTCTTTATGGCAACTATCTAAAAAAAATCAATCAAAAATTTTTACTAAGGTCAATGTCCTGCTGACAGACCTCTACTTCTGCTGATTTTTTTCTTTTGTACAACAATAAAATTACATTTATAAATATCAAATTATAACTCATTGACCAGCTTCCATTTCCGGATCTATCACGTGTTCGCTTTTATTACACACGTTTAAGAGCTCTTCTGATACGTTAATATAATTAGCAATTGTTTTTAAAGTACAATCGGCGAACGCTAATTGTTATTTTTAACAATCTATAATTACTATAAATATTTAGAAATGGAACTTACAAGAATATAAACACAATGAACACTTTTACATAAATTAATCCATTTAACTGAAACTAATTTGGCGCACGTTTTTTACCGAACTGACACAAAAGCACATCCAAAAATAAACACAGAATTTGTAAAACTACGTCTCTTTCTGTTTGGCACATCCACAGAACTGAGTTAGAACGGGCGCTGCGGCGCACGCTGACAAACACGTGATTCAAGCGTCGATATAAGTAAAGACAATCGACATAATGTTTTATTTCTTTCTTACACAATTGATCGAAACATGCGTCACGTACAGCGATTTGCATCGATTATCTCATCGTTTCACAGACGACAGGCGTTCGTATTGTTTTCTCTTTTCAGCGTAAGTGAAATGCGGACGGGTTTTGTCTATGCGACGGTGTGACGTCACACCTCACGTTATTTAAGTGTGTTTAGGTCACGTTAGCTACAACGTGCTTCGGCACGTGACCACCGCCTATTTATTTCCATTGAGGCTACCCCGCTCCAACAGTGCAATGTATTAATAGCTAGTTAATACATAATAATTAATAAATACGCGCATATGTAGGTGTAGAAATTGTTAAAAATGCACTAGCCATACCCTGACGACAAGGCCGATCTCAGATCGATTGAACCTACTTGACCCAGTAAAAACTCCGCGCTTAGTATCGCGTGACCCTTAAAAAACCAAAAAGAAATCTAGATTTTTTAAGTGAAAACTTCTTTAGCGGCGTTGTACACTTTTTTTGTAATGGGTAAAAAATGTTAAACTCGCGTCAGGACACGTGACCTGATCGAAAATTCGTAAGACGAAAACTTTTGCACACTTTTTTTGTAATGGGTAAAAAATGTTAAACTCGCGTCAGGACACGTGACCTGATCGAAAATTCGTAAGACGTTAATATTCAAGTTCTATACAATTGTATATAACTGTTTACATGATAACGCGCGTTGGGCTAACGCGCGTTGAACGCCTCTCATATAAACTAGGCCTTAAAATGGTACTTTAAACGATTTAAAAAAAAAAATTCCACTTGCACGTATTCACGTGTGCTTCGCACGCAATGGACGCTCTGTCTCGACCATTTTTATAGTAACATAGCAGTCCCCCGGTTCACCCGGGTGCGATAGATATAATTCTACAAAATGTATTTCGTTTGCGGCCCGGCGTCTGAACTAATAGCTTTAAGCATATTCTACCAGATTTACTTCTGAACTAATAGCTTCGAGCTAATTCTATTAGATGTCGCTACTTAGTAAAACACCGTAATTTTGTACAAAATATTTTAAAAAAACTATCCTATAGCGTAAGTTGCACCAAGCAAGACACATTTACAAAATTTCATTAAAATCTGTTCAGTGGTTTCGGATATTAGCGCGGCCAAAATTGTGACACGGGAATTTTATATATAGATCTAAAAATGGTCACCTAGCGTATGTGTGTGTCTATACTCACTATACCACTGTGCAACTGTGCAGTCGACACGAAAACCAGCATTCTGTTTGGAGTTGTGTCTAGAAGTTTTACTTCTGTAGTGTGTAGTGTAAGCAACATGGTACACGTTTTGTTTATTGAAAAATACTTTTGGATAGGTTCCCAAAAAGTTGTTAAAAAACGCATAGTTCCGGGGCTCCTCTCCCGTCTGGGTCCTGGACACGTGTCCGTGTTGCCCCTGCCTTGCTACTGCCCTGCTGATATAGCTGCGGCGAAAGATGAAACCACCGCGTCATAGTGACGTGAACGCATTGCGCCCGCGTTCTAGCTTGCTATTGGCTGTTTCGGAGATCCATGTGCGTCGAGTGTTTATTTTTATTCTACCGCTATAAATGGATATGTCGAATTTATTCCACACGCCACTGTCTGCGGGCAAGTAGGCTTTCACTACTATATTATTGATGACGTGCCTGGCTTCAACTCTCACCGCGGGCACTATACATCATAATTTCATTCCACACGAGATACATATATAGGTAGGTAGTATATTTTGTACGTATCCTCCATAAAGAGCTGATTTTCACATAATTTTCAAAATTTGACAGTTCATTTTTGAGCATGTTTACTTCGAACTCGTAAACGGCATTGGATTTTTATACTTTCACTAAGGAAATGGTAATTCGACAACGTTTATTTTACTTTACGTACTAGTGCGAAATCGCGTTATAGGGGATGTGCAAAAATGTATAATATTTTGAAATTTTCGCTTTATAGACTTGAATAAAAATTGTTAGCCATATTAAATGATATTTATTCTATATCCTGCATTTTATTATAACGAGTGTTTGTAAAAACGACGGACAACGTTTTACAGCGCAATATAAGACGGGACGAACGCAATTTATCTTTTTTTATATTTTTTTTTAGTTGAGCATTAGATGAACCTTTATCTCTCAAAATTTGTCGGTGACCTAATAAGTCACCAGTAGGTAGTAGTAAGTTAAAAAAAATAGAAAAGTTGAGCTGTGGGTGGAAGTCCCGATACTTGTCGTTTTTACAAGCTTTTTTCAAATAATACACACACCTGTAATATAAAATAAATAATCTCATGAAGGTATATTATGATACCAATAAGCCTTGACTTAATAGTATAAACGACTGAATTGACAAATTTTGTTTAATTTTTTAGTACTAGCAGCCCGGTCCGGCTTCGCTTAAATTTGTAGATTGCCATCATGGTTTCGTCGACTTACGTTCAAAAATTGATATCCATGAAAAGCGTATAACAATTGGTATAGTAAGCTATCCTTAAGCGGACTTCTCTGTAGACCTATAAAAGAGGAACAATTCCACCATACCTTGTTTTGTTACATCTCAAAGGGATCAGGCAGCGTTTTCGATGAAAGCTCCCAGTCGGCTTGTATTTTTCGGACATCTTCAACAATCATCGTCATATTTCAACCAATTTACACAAAACATTAATAAAGTATACATATAAACCTTTCTCTTGAATCACTCCGTCCATTGGTGACAACCGTATGAAAATCTGTTCGGTAGTTTATCGCGTTCAGACAAACAGGCAGACGCGGAGGGGGGGCTTTATTACACAATATGTCGTTTTTTTCTGTAAAGTTATGTTGTTTTTTTATCAAAATAAAAAATACAACCCTTTATTTAAACATTTGACCTTCGTTTTATCTATCCAGCATCTGCACTAAATTACATACAACCTTCAGTATAAATTATTCTCTTAACGCAAACAATCGCTTGGTTCTCTTGTACAGTGAATTACAGACATCTCTTTGAAAACAGCTTATATTACGAAATTTATATATATAACATAAATATTATATTAACGTGTGCATACCTTTATCATTGGACAGCATGGTGTGCCACGTGCGGTACTAAATTGTTGTGTTTTCATAGTCCACATAATATGCAGTACGAGGACAGCGTGGCTTTCCACGTGTCATTTATTCTTTTCAACCACCGATCGAAAACGTGAGAGATCGTTTAATCACCCATATTATAAGCCATCTGTGCATAAGCATGGACCACAAAGGTCGTTTCATACAAACTTGTAAAGTATTGAAGCAAAAATAAATCAAATAGCGCATTTAAATACTGTTACAATATTTGATTTGATATTTGGAATACTTTTTTTATGATAGTATAGCGGTCCCGCCCGGTTTCATCCGGGTGCAAAAGAATGAATGGGGAAGGAAGGGACATGAGTACACACATTCATCTTAGTTTACCGAGATGAATGTTGTGTCCAAATTTCATGATGATCGGAGTTACCGTTCAAAAGTTTTTGTCGATAAAGAGCAGTATTTAAACTTTTTTTAACTAATATTTTTTTTAAATGAACTAAATAAAATTAAAATAAATTTAAATGTAAGCCTTAGAAGAAAGCAATGTAAAAAATAAAAAAAAAATAAAAACATATTCACCCAACGTTGGGCTCGAACCCACGACCCTGATATTGACAGTAGCATGCGCTACCGATTGATCTACCTGAGGTTGTGTTCTTTCATCACTAATATGAGTATATCTAGTTAGTGCATTTCACATGAATAGAAGCTTATTTTTGAGATACTTTTTGCAACATTTTTCATTAAAGCTCCGCTCCTAATGGTCGTAGCATAATATTATATAGCCTATAGCCTTCCTCGCTATATAGGCTATCCAACAAAAAAAATTTATTCAATTTGAACCAGTAGTTTCTGAGATTAGCGCGTTCAAACAAACAAACAAACTCTTCAGCTTTATATATTAGTATAGATTAAAAGCTTCGATCAGAGATGTCTAGCTATTTTAAGTTTTCTAAAAGGCCAAGTACACTTTTCCAGAACGGACCAGCACAGCAAAAACCAGAAAAAACCTTTTTGCGAAGGTATCCACTTTATATAACTGAGGAACGCACATTAGACCAGCCCCTGCAACCAGCAGCGATCGTCAGTCGGTCGTCTGGAGTTTCCGTCTAGCCGTGCTGAACCGATCTAGTGTGCTAGTGATGTGTCCTTTACATCCAAAACTTACTGCAAAATGTCCGTCGCACATGGAACCTGCACTAAAAGCTGCTGGTCTATGCTGGATGTGTGCGCGGGCCTTAATACCGATTATGTTCTACTTTGTATTTTTGTTAAAATTATACAAATTACGTGGTTTAGGTCGAAACAAAATATAAAATGTTTACTTCATTACACAAAATCAATAAAAAATTAAAAATATGTTGCGAGAACGCATTACAGAAGTGAAACTTCTAGTTGCAAATCATACGATTGCATTTAAACAAGTGAAAAAAATATGTTACAAGATAGTTTCACGTTTGGATATTTCGTCTACCGATGCTTAAAAATAATCGTTGTTTATATAGGGTTACTAATGTTACAATTTCGTGACAAATTCCGTTACATAGGGAAACGAGTTTACCCCCGTTTTTAAATTCAAAAATATTATCAGCGATAGACGATTTATGAAATCAAAGCAGATAGATTATAAAGACTCGATAACTGAGGTTATTAGCGCTTTTTAAAATCGATCAATAGTGCGTACACAGTGTAATAGGAATTACTACTGGTTTGTGTCTTGCATTAATGACTTTACACGTTTTTTCATTGTTTGTCGTACAAGGTTTAACAGTGGCGGCACTTTTCCGTGCAATTTCATAAACAACTTTATTGAAGCTTTACAAAAACACACAACATGAAAAGAATAATCAATGACTGTTTATTTAAAACTATCGCACGTGTTTCAACATTTATTAAATTAAACTGAGCTTACTTTAATACTTAATAATCCTAAATAATACATAGGATATTCCGTTACTCTGTTTCTTTTCACCTGAAGTTTTATTGTTTGATTTGCGTTGATTAAATTTGTGCCTTACATAGTGTGCTCAGAACCTTCTGATATTGGAACATCCGGTTCGACAACGTGTAATCTGATAGCTTCGACTGCAACTGTTTTAAATATGTACAATTGGATCGCGTTAATCCGAACGTGTAAGTTGCACACGACTCTCGGATTATCAGTTTTGTCGGATTATAGAGTGGGTACTGTCTCACGGGGCCGGGGCTCTGCCTCGTGGGGCAGACAATAGTATAGTGGAACACACTTTTTGAAATATTTTTAATTTCTTTTTTTTGCCAGGAGCCTTCGCGACTGCGAGCACAACTCACCAAAGCCTCATCATAATCGGATGAACTGTTTAGAAACGCATAGATCCCGAACCCTGTGTCCCGAACAGACGAACGAATGAACCAGCGTCGGTCTGACCTCAAGGAATACCGGGAATTTTCCCGGTGGATCGCTGGTCCTCTGTGGACCGGTCTTTTTTTTCTTAGTTACACGGTCGTGTAGAGGTGTTTGACAATTTCCCGGTTACTTTTTAGGTCCCAGACCGATCCTGGAATGAATATTCATTTTTTTATTATATATTAGATTGGCTGTGTCTTCGTATACAATTCGAATTTCCAATCTGGCCGAACTGTCAGATATATAAGTACATACTCATTATGAAGTGAAAATCAGCTGTTTTATAGGAGGTATTTACGTGCAAAAATGTATCATGCAAACGTGACCATATATAGGTACCGCTTTTAAGCTAAGTGTCTTGCTGTCCCCAAAATACGTAAAAATGTCCCGTAGTGACTGTTAACACTTGCTAAATCTCATGATAATACATTTCATTACAAACGAGATACATTGACTATATCGCGATTAAATTAATGTGTTATTTTGACACGCTGGTTGTAATAACGCATTGAATAATTGTTTTTATTCTACACACAGGATGAACGATGTACGTTATTGCTTTTTCTATCACTTATGGCTTGTTGTTAGACATTCAACGCATTGTAATTTTTAAATCAGCGGTATTTTGACGGAAGTCTTTGGAAAAAATATGTTCAAAGCACTTAAATAGAAACTTGACGTCTTTTTTAAATCCTAACTGATGTGAATCCACACTGAATTTCAATCAATTATTATTGCAGTGCTGTAGCTGGATTCATCGGTGCCCATTATATAGGAGCGGATGGGCTCAACTATTTCGGCCCGGGAACATAACTGTGTCCAACGTGGATATAAGAAAGTAAGATTCCGACCCCGTCATGAATACCATTTTTTTCATGCCAATGGCCAGTGCTACATTTTGCCGCCCTGTACAAAGTGAGCGTTCGACACTCTCTATTCGCCGCTACAAAAATTATAGCTTACGGTTGTGACAGCTATAACAACAAAGACAAAAAATGGATCATTTATTTTACCTTATAGATATCAAAAAATCAAGAAATAAAGATAATAATAATAATAAATATTCTTTATTTGGGTACAGAACTGCAGCCGAAGCTGATTTCAATCTGCCCCATCGATAATAAATGTACATATAAAATTTACAAAGAAAAGATTAGTAAAAAGTAGCGTAATAAATACAAAATAGTGAACTTCAATAAATAAAATTATCGACCAATTTTTCAGACAATATATTAACAAAAAATATAATTAATACATTAACGTTTCGATCCGGATTTGGATCTTCTTCAGAACGGATCTAAAAAATATAAAAAATAATTATTAATTATTTTTTATATTTTTTTATATGTTTTATATATTTTTTTATATTTTTTAGATCCGTTCTGAAGAAGATCCAAATCCGGATCGAAACGTTAATGTATTAATTATATTTTTTGTTAATATATTGTCTGAAAAATTGGTCGATAATTTTATTTATTGAAAAGTTCTAACCAGACGTTAATCAAAGATTTGTACAAAATAGTGTAATTACTAATTGGTACAAAGTAGCGTAATATAATAAAATCATTCTAGTAAACAAAAAAGATATAAACTAACATAGGCAATCGGTCTACGGGCCTCGGCGGGCCCCGGCCGACAGGGAAAACTCCCAAAATCCCTGTGGGCCGATCCGCCCCTGCAATCATGGCAGGATTCTGATTTCGCTCCCTCAAAAATTTGTTGGTTGATGTATTCAAATAAAATATAATCGCATTGCTGATTGCCATCAGGGCCTCAATACAACGTTGACAGTGATACTATTTTCTAACACTAAATATTGGTTAAATATGGAAAATATTTAAAACTTAAGATTTCGGTTGTTCTGCAGCTCTGCAGGGCTCATAGAGGAACCGCCACTGATCCTTATAAAATGAAAAACGAGTCCAAAAATAAATACACATCCGTAAGTGACAAATACAGTTCACAATGTAATTATTGTAACGTGCATATCAAATAGGAAGTGGCAAACATTTTTTATTTTCGGTTTACTAATTCAACAGAACTATAATAATTATTTTACGCGAGGGTTATTTTCACTACGGTTCACAATTTTTGTATTTTTGAAGTGAAAACTTCTTTAGCGGCGTTGTACACTTTTTTTGTAATGGGTAAAAAATGTTAAACTCGCGTCAGGTCAGTAAGAACTGGGTGAGACCAGAGATATTTATCTTTGGGTGAGACTCTCTATAAGTGATAGTAATTGCCAGATACTTTTTATACAACGTTAGACATCTAGCGTTGAAATATCGTACATAAAAATGCAATCTATGATACAAACCATTTTGATCGAAAATTCGTAAGACTCCGCCGGCACTCCCGGAGTGCAAAGGGTTTTTTTTTTGTAAGATAATTTTTGAATAACTGGTCAAACTGGTATCACACGTTATTAATACTCTATTTAGCTAAAGGACCCTGCACAAACCTTATGGAATTTGGTTCTCGGTTAAATTGATCGAAAATGGTGTTATTTTATAGTTTAAAGGTCACTAAGAAAAACTGTCCATGAACGCATAGCCTAAAAATCAATCGATTTTTGGCTACAGATACGTTTAGCGAGATTTTAGATACAGGAATAATTCGAAAACATGCTCCATATTCAACTTTTGTGCTTTTATTTAGAAATAGAAAAATAGTCGAAAACTACGAAATGTTGGAAGGTGTCACTCTGTATAAAATAATAATGTCATATTCGGATTCAGCGCAATCGAAAACATATTTTTAGAGCTTAGGATTTTTTAAGATTGTGAATCAATGGATATCCCTATATCTAAAATCTAGCTAAACATATCTGTAGCAAAAGATCTATTGGTTTTAGGCTATGCGCCCATGGACACTTTTTCTTAGTGACCTTTAAACTATAAAATAAAACCATTTTCGATCAATTTAACCGAAAACCTAATCCAATAAGGTTTGTGCGGGGTCCTTTGGTTATAAGTTGAGTTGATTTACGTCTTCCAAATAAATAATTGAACTTGAAAATGTATGATAAAATTTTAAGCATCTCATATGACACTGACAAAAAGCTGTGGAATGTGGATTGTGGATACGACGCACTAACCAGGATTTGAAGCTGGGTCGAATCTCACCCCGTTCGGTTTTCTGGTCAGTTTTTGTTCAGAAGACACTGAAAAGCGTATTATATATATTTTTTTTATTAATTCTTATTTCTAAGGTAATTACGGTAACGGTACTGTTAGAATTGCAGCTCGAAATGGCAAAAAAACCATCTTGTCCAAACGCCGTTTCTTCAAAGATCTGAAGTCTGAACATTCGCTGAACAGATTTTTCTCAAAATCTGATCAGATTTAAATTAAATGCTGACAAATGTGCAGAGGTCCTTAAAATGTTATCCTTGAATTTGCCTTGCGATCCCGACAAATCGGTGATAATTATGATGACCAATTTTGAAGTATCACCGACGCTATGTCTATTTTACAAGGTAAATAGGAAACAATTTAACAAACAAACAAATGTAATTCTAGCCATTTTTTTCTATCTCTAGTTTCGTAACATGATGCTTTATAAAACAAGTTTATCACTCGGTTCAAATTTCCGGAAATGTCGCAAAATTTCCGGTCTGGTAAGAGCACCGGTTTGTTTATCAGTCCTGGCTACCGATAAAATTAATGAGAGATAAAAGTCACGGGTTTGTGTTACAGCTCCAGCATAACTGACCGCGTGAGCCAGCTCAGAGGCACACCACGCGACACGTGGAGCATCATGTAACACGTTGGTATTTATAGTACATGTGTAGGTTCATTTTATTGTCTTTAATGTATAATACTGCTACAAAAGGGAATTAACTATTGGATATCGTGTTATTATTGTTGCTATGTTAATTATTCGCAAGTCGTCGCAAAGTATTTAAAATACATTGAACAATATTATCGCTGACACAGGACCCCGCACAAACCATATAAGATCAGGGACGGATTAACCCTGTCCGGGCCAGGGCCCGATCCAGCTATTTCGCCGCTTCGGGCAAAATAATATTTGCCGCCTTTTACCCATGCGTTGTTCTATAGATGGTGTTTTTTTTTTTTTTTTGTTTATCCATCTTTCAAATTTTCGCCGCCGACGCCGCGCCGCCCTCAATTTTGCCGCCCCGAACAATTGCCCGGTTTCCCCCTCCCCTAGATCGGGCCCTGGTCCGGGCCCCTAAGCAATGCAATCAGGTCTTTTCAAGTTGATGAAGGGATGTGAGTAACTTTCAGATGATCGGCTCCAGGCATCCTGTTACTTCAATGTCTTATGTGATATTGTAACAACTTGAATACTTTGACTAGATGCTGCAGCATCGCCTTGCCTGACTCGTTAGCTTTATTGAAATGGTCTTAATGAATAGGTTATAAGATAATTGATGATCCAGGTTTTTTGATGGGTCAGGAAAGAGAAATGAGACGTGACGTAGTTATTTTAAATTTTATCTTGTTAAATGCAATAAATTACAATAAACAACGGAAGAAAATAATATTGTTGTTGGGAAATTTCATACAAACTTTCAAATAAAATTTTCGTTCAATGAAAAGTTTTTTCTTCTTGGTGCGTGCACGGGCCCCTAGTCGATGCTGGGCCCCTAGGCAGTTGCCTACTCTGGCTAATGATTAATCCGGCACTGTATGGGATTTGGTTCTCGATTAAATTGATCGAAAATGGTTTTTATAGTTTAAAGGTCACTAAGAAAAAGTGTCCATGGGCGCATAGTCTAAAAACCAATGGATTTTTAACTACAGATATGTTTACGAGATTTTAGATATAGGGATTTACAATCTTAAAAAATCCTAAGTTTTAGAAATATATTTTCGAGTGCGCTGAATCCGAATATGCCACTATTATTTTATACAGGATGACACTCTCCAACATTACCCTGTTTTCGACAATATTTCTATTTCTAGAAAAAAGCACAAACGTTGAACATGGAACATGTTTGTAAGAATTCAATGTACATCTCTGTGTCTAAAATCTCGCTAAACATATCTGCAGCTAAAAATCTATTGGTTTTTAGGCTATGCGCCTATGGACACTTTTTCTTAGTGACTTAAAATAAAACCATTTTCGATCAATTTCACCAAATCCCATAAGGCTTGTGCGGGGTCCTTTCCGTGCAGGATGCAACAGTAACTTTATAGTAAGTTCTCCTTACATAAGAAGGAGAGAGAAAGATTGCAGATTATATAGACGCTCAAGCGAGCAAGAAATATTTATTGATAATTTAGACACTCGAACAACTTAAGCCACAAGCGCCTAGAACGGAAAATTTGTGTGCTAATTTTTTTTTTTTTTATTTATTTTTCTTAAAACCACCAGTAGTCAGGATTGTTTAAACTTAGCTGCATCAATTCCGGAAATCCGGACAAAAACGGCTGCCCACATGGAAAGAAACGGCAACTTCACTCTTGTGTTCTTTCATTTTTCTCTTTTAGATATAATGTCTTTGTATAAACTCAAACGTATTCTAATCTATACCAGAAAACAGTAAGATGATCAGATAGTTAATAAAAAATAAATAAAGAATAAGAAAACAAAATAATAACGTTAGTCTAATGCAGAAACTCTTAACATTTTTATAGATATTTTTCACAAAATACGAGGCGCAATGTCAAAATAAGGAACCACCCCAATAAATAATAATGAAAGAACGCCAGACGCTCTCAATATAGAAATGTTAACGTCACGATTTTATAAAAAAAATGTGTTATACAGTGCCTTCACCGAAAGTGGTAACAGTGAATAATTCGTGTATCCTACCAGTTACAAAAAGTTTAAATAAATTTTTGTTCAACTCGAAATTTACTATCGGAAGTTGCTGAGGTATATTTTTTTGTACTTAAAACTCAACCGGAAGTGTACTTACATGCATTTTTTTCACATTTTCACATTTTTTTTACATTTTCGAAATTTCCATTTTTTTCTTTATAGAATCATATAAAATTTTCATAAGGTTACATAAGAAAATATTCGAGGAAAACGTTATCAATTTATTAATTAAATACACAGTAATAATTATTTTTCATAGGACTCCACACAGGTATGTATAAAATACTGATAATTATTATTACTGTGTATATATTTTTCTCGAATATTTTCTTATGTAACCTTATGAAAATTTTATATGAAATTATAAAGAAAAAAATATGTTGCCATTTGAAAAAAATGCATGAACACTTTCGATTGCCTGACGTACAAAAAAATGTTTCCGATAGTAAGTCTCGAGTTGAACAAAAAACTATTTAAACTTTTTTGTATCCAGTAGAATACACGAATTATTCACTGTTACCACTGTCGGTGAACACACTATATATGCATATAATCCCCTGAATGTGTTCGCCTGTTTATTATACAAAAAAATTATACAGCTTATTTTCAATATGAAACGACTAGAATCTTGTCGAGTGTTTACCGGAAAAATAAAATATTAACAATATATACTCGTATGCCATAATTATATGCTCAAAGTAATGAACGACTTCGAATACTTTAATTCCAAATCATACTGAAAATAAGCCATATAATACTAGACCAAATGATTCCACATTCCACTACCTTTTATGAAAAATGCCCCGTCTATAGTGGACATAATTTTTTTTCAAATTTACCTGAGTATATAAAAAGTGAACAAAATAAAAATAAACACAAAAAACTATTGAAAACATATTTAATAGAATTAGAACCGTATAACATTAATGATCTTTTATAAATTTCTTTTCTTTGTATGACGTATTGTATTCCTCTTTTTACTTTTCGAGCTAGACAATAAAGATATATTATTATTATTATTAAAAATATTTTTAAAAAAATTAAGTTTAATTTTATTTATTCAACACGCGTGAGTAATATATAATTTCGGGGCCCTGCTAAATTCGGGAGAAATAATAAATTACTTCATGTTGACGCGTAGAGTGCTAATAATGAGCCGTACTGTACGATAATAAATTTTCTGGACCAATAGGAACGCAGTAGCGAGCGGAAGCGTACAATAATGAATAATAACTGCATAGTTTCTGGACCAATAGGAACGCGGTAGCGATTTGTATATATGAAAACAGCATCGCAATTCAGCGAAAGTCAGGGCCATCTTGTGTGCATCGAGGGCGGTGGTTACGGCAATCAATGAAGTGATTTATTATTTTTCCCTCTTTTATCAGGGCCCCGATTACATATTACTCGTGCTAGTTGAATAAAATATTATGTGCGACCATTGATCGAAGGAGAATATTCCACTCGCGTGTTACCGCACTCGCTAAGCTCGTGCGGCAAATTTCACGCTCATGGAATCTTCTCCTTCTCTCACTAGTCGCACAATATACTATTGTTCGTTCTCTTTGAAAACTAACTTACCACAATTACCCGTATAATATGGAATTCGAATAGCGACCACATATTTTTTAAATTGTTGTCCCTGCACTTAAATTTTCTCAAAATCCATATCAATTTTAAAGAACTACTGGTCTAAAAATGATTCTGATAAGTCATCGGTAAGCGCGATAACCCCGCGACGGCAGTGAAAAAAACACATGGATCACGTTTTTACGATAACAATAAATGTCTCAATAAAACAAAATACGATACTATTTTTAGAATTTGTATTTTTAATAAGTGATTGTTTTTTGAAACATATATTTTGCGATTGCATTATGCATAATTTATTTATCAAGTAAAATATACACTCAGGTGCAAAAAAAATGTTCATTGCAAGTTCTGATTAAGTTTCAGGCTTCATAACTTTTTTATGTTTAGTCAGATCCTTGTAATTTTTTTTTAAAGAACTGAATACCCAAAACTGTTAGTTTTAACATGTTTATACAAATTTTAAGTGACATTGGTTTTTTGTCAAGGATAATCCAATTGCTGTTTTATTTTCGCCTAATTTCAAAACACCTTGTGGGTGGCAAAATATTTTAAAATGCCGGTTTTCATTAGCTGTCATCTATTATTTACATTTTGTTATTTTGTTCATATAAATACGTGCATTTGTTTTCATACAAAATCAGAGTAATCACAAACAATAATATTTTCACTAAATATACCTACCGCAATACCTTGTATAGCCCTCTCCTCTAGCTCTACCAATGCCTGTCCACGTCGGCGTCGGTTCATATACCATCATTGAATCTGTGATTAGCATCTTGGAAAATATTCATCCGTCCTTCCTGAAGTGCCCGATGAAGCTTGAGACAATAAACACGAAGCTCATTTAAGAATCTCTAACGTGTTTTCTTAAGAAGTTCCACGCGTGTTCTTTTGCAAATTGCTATTCGCGGGCTCATTGATGTTATAACCGTATGAAGCAACGTTGCACATGGAAAAAATAGTACATAAATAATAGACGACAGTTAATGAAAACTGGCATTTTTAAATAATTTCGCTGTATAATTATTCCACAGGATTAGATATCGTGTCCATCGAGATAATAATTAATAAGAAAAATCGCAGGATTGTGGACAAAAAGTTAGATTTATTAGTGTACAACGTTTCGTCTATAGACTTAGAGTCAAATTGGAAGAAAGGCAATATCAGTGAAATGTGTTTTATTAGAAAAAACATTCTATTAATTATAGAACAGACACTACAGTTATCTAAAAAAATACCGAAATCTTATCAAAAATAAAAAAAGTTATGAAGTCTTAAAACTTAATCAAAATTTTACGATGAACTTTTTTTGGCACCTGAGTGTAATTGAAACAATTACTTAAAGGTCAAAGTATGTATAAATCTTTTTGGAACTTGAACTTTAGAGGTGATTTCTGTGTTTCGTGTTTATTAGAAACAAGCATGATATTATTATGTCTTCTTGAGTGGTGCAGGGAACAATTGACGAGGGGGACGTAGCATCAGAATTTATCTGTTTTTCATGTTGACTGAAGGAAAGAATGGAATTTTTTTGTTTTTTAAGAAGTTTCTGGCGACCATAAAAAAAAGATAAAATCTTGTCACAGTGAAAAAAAATTGAATTTGAGATTTCGACGGATTTTGGACATTTCATGGTCACCACATACATAATATAACATGTGCAGGTATATCAGGACATAGCTGTCTCACCGTTTAACAGATCGAAAATTCCTTATGGAGGTTTTCTTATTTACTTTCTACTCCTCTTAATCAGTTTACCGATGAATGAAAATATAGAATTGCAATTTTCTCAAAAATGAATCTTTTTATCATAATATTTCATAAATCACAACCCTACAATATATCATTCCAATGTTTTGAAAAAAAACCAGAAAGGAAAGTTTACTGGTGAATGAATGGTACAGTTCAGCGAGGCAGCTAATACTGTGGACCTGTATATAAGTAAAAAAAACGAGTGTGCTTTAGACCACACGACTGAAGTAAAACTTCTTCCTGCCATAATTTGTTATTATTCACCCGAAAATTCACAAAATATGAACTTTAAAATGAATTTACAATTTTATTCACTTTAAACGTAGAATATATTTAATGTATTGAACAAAATATTAATTTATAAAATTGTTCAAGAACGAAATGAACAGTCTAATGTAAGAAGAAAGAAATATAAACATAAAGATAATGAAAACAACTCTGCAAGTTAAGTAGGTTTACAAAACTTTTTTCTGTCACCCGATAGCGCCACTGGCAAGTAAAGTATGTGTCATTCTATTGTTAGTAGTGCTTATATTTTCGGCCACCTGATGGCGCCACTAGCCAGTGAAGTATTTGTTTCCACCACCTGATGGCGCCACTAGCTAGTGAAGTATGTATTTGTTTCGGCCGCCTGATGGCGCCACTAGCCAGTGAAGTATTTGTCATCCTCTTTCTATCTTCACTAACTTATATCTCCCTCTCAACTTCCGTTTGCCTCGCCCGATCACACTTTCCCTAAATCTCTCGTCATGCATTCACCAGCTTACTCCCCAAGTCAAGCGTGCGTAAAGAAGTTCTACTTCAAAAATATATATGTCGTTTGCCCAAAATATGCTACCCAGAAAAATATTTTTTTTTTGTATGAGATTATAATTTGAAAACCCTTGAATACTAAAATAATCAAAACGTAATTATCTATCTGCATTAACTTTATAATTATTTCCATAAAAGAAAACAATTAATTAAACTAAATTACACGATTTAGCTTAGAACTAGTTACAGACTTTTACATTTTGGTATAAATTAAGCTATGAATTATTATAAAATTTGAAGCCATAAGCATCTAGAATATATATTTTTTTCGTAAAATTGTGAAGATGAATGTACACATAACGAAAAAGTACTCGAGTTATTTCAACTATTCATTCACCATCCCTGAAATTCAAAAAATAATATGTACTGTAAGTTAAAAACGTAGAATATTCATGCGCTAAAATGGCTAAAAGTTAATAAATATCATAATTACTTTTTCGTTTCTGCAAACACATCCGTAACTCCCAATGGAGACGTAGAGACGCGTCTGGACGATCTTCTGGACCCCACAGTGGAAACTTTTTCATCCATTTCTTGATCATCCAATTCTGTTACTGCAAATACAACAACTAGTGTTAGCAATGCGGAAGGACCCATTTTTTGTCTATATAGGCTCTTTTGTTTTTATTGGGGAAATTTTCAAAAAAAAAAAACACTGTGATTTCGAGTAACACAAATTATCACACCTACCACGAAGTCTGTAACCAGGAGATTCAACTCGAGCGGTGGACCGATATCTAGCTATCGCATGAATCGATATGGCGTCAGCTACTGGGTAACGCACACACGTTCATAGTATACATGTGTGTAGTGTTTGTGAAGTTAAACAACTTTGGTAACTATGACGAAAACAGGCGGAAAGAACCGAAGTTTTCCCAGGTGGTGATAACAGCGTCATCTCGCGTGCGCCAGGAAACGGTCCGTCTTTAAATACAGCAAGCATAGGAAGCTAGGTTTCCTGGTTACAGACGACTTCGTGGTACCTACCATCGATGATATAGCAAAATTGTTAAACGTGCCTAGCTGCAATACCGTATTTTACACAGAGCAAAAATATAATATTCGAGTGAACCCCATGCGCTCGGTTTTATGTTGTAACCTCTGATTGGCTGATTCAAATTTCAAACTACATTCAATTATGCATTACTTTAAGCAGTTACACAGTATTGTAGGGTGACGTTACGCGGTATTGCAGAGTATATAATACGCGCCACGGATCTAAAAGGTTCGGAAGTTAGTCACAAACAGCGTCGCAAAGGCACATTTTAGAGCCGTTGAGACTCCCACCACCTCCCAGCTACCTGCACGGAACGTGCGCTCGTCGGTGATTGGCCGTGATCGCTCGTTGCCTTTGTCACTTGTCGCTTTCCTGTTTTAAAGTACAGTCGAGTACGCAATTGTCAAGTTGTTATTGTTATTTTAGTTTTGTTGAGTTGCGAGTTTGTAGTTTTTCAACAGACTGTACAAGCGCAAGCACGCATTCGCATCTAACTTCCGAGCCTTTTAGATTCGTGGCGTTTTGCAGTATCGTCGACGCTGTATTTATTTCAAATCAACCTTTAATAAGCGGCAGCGTCGGCGAAACTTGCGCAGCTTTGGAGCTTTTCTTTCCCCTTTTCCTCGCCATTTTTCTTGCCAGTTTACGAGCCTTGTACGCCTTATATCCGGCTTGAATTATTCTTGCTGAATGTGCTCTCAGAATCATCTGACATTTCTTCTCGTTAATGATTCTTTCTTCTTCGTCTCTTTCAGCCATTAAAGCGTTGTATATAATTTTTTGTTCTTCGAAACTTTTTTTCAACTCTTCATAGTCAATCTTTTCCTTTTCGTACGCTATAAAATATAATCAAAATCTAATAATTTAAAAAAATTTGTATTAATTAGGTAAATTTTATTGTAGATAAAACATTGCTAATGGTTGTTACCGCCATGAACCATTTTGATCGGGTAACATTTTTCTAAACTTGAACAATCGATTTATAATTAAAGTAAATATTCTTTTCTCCAAAAAGCCAGCACCAGTAAAACAACTCAGTACAGCCAACAGCCGGCGTCACAATTCTCAACAATGCAATTACACCTTCAATTTTAAAGTTTTTGTTTTTCAAAATTATAAAGTTTTTCATCTCAGTTATACCACTTTAAGTTCACTTCCTGTAAGACCAGTCTTAACGGAGCGCTCTATAATCGGAAAATTCATTAATCTCAAATTTTTCGTTCAAACTAATGGCTTTTTCGGCATCGAGAACTGCCTCGTGGCAGGACAGGACGAATGGGTAACTATTGGTTAAAGAAATTTGTATATCTATCTATACTAATATATTATAAAGCTGAAGAGTTTGTTTGTTTGTTTGAACGCGCTAATCTCAGGAACTACTGGTTCAAATTGAAAAATTTTTTTTTGTTGGATAGCCCATTTATCAAGGAAGGCTATAGGCTATATAAAATCAGGCTACGACTATTAGGAGCGGAGCATTAATGAAAAATGTTGCAAAATGTATCTAAAAAATAAGCTTCTATTCAGGGTCGTGGGTTCGAGCCCTACGTTGGGCGAATATATTTTTATTTTTTTTTTTTTATTTTCTACATTGCTTTCTTCTAAATCCGAGAACATTCTGAATAAAATATTTTTAACAAAAAAATTGAACCGACTTAAAAAAATATGCACTAAAAAAAAAAATAATAATTATTGTTTTTTTGGAGTCGGTGTCACATCGGAATACGAAAGTAGCAATTTAAATCTTGCATGTCTCTAGTTTTCGGAATAGATTTCATTTTGACTGACACCGAGTGACCGACTCCAAAAATAACAATAAATATTATTTTTTTACTTTTTAGTGCATATTTTTTGAAGTCGGTTCAATTTTTTTGTTAAAAATATTTTATTTTTCTCTTTTTAGTGTTAGATAAAGTATTGCAATGGGTGGCCAAGTATGCGTGCCTTTGAAATTTGAGAGTTTCCCTCGATTTCCCCGGATTCCACCATCAGATCCTGACTTTGTTCCGATGGGACCACCTCGGAAGTGCACTCTTTCGAATAAAAAAAAATTTTGAAAATCGGTCCATAATTGACGGAGAAATCGGTGAACATACGTAAAAAAAAAAATAGAAAAACATATATACAGTCGAACATAGAACCTCGTCCTTTTTTGAAGTCGGTTAATAAAATAGAGTCGAAATTTTTCAAATCGAAAAAATTGCGGAACGTACATAAAAAAGCGCGTCGAATTGTACAACCTCCTTGTTTTGAACATACAGTAACATCCCTCCTTTTGTAATGCCTACCTTTTACGCCCTATTTCAAACTTCTGATGCCCTATCTAAAATTTTATTGTAGTTTGTAGCTATTGTGTAGGTCAACCGGCATTTACTTTGTTTAATTTCATAGCAGAAATCATATATATTGGAAATTGACAAACAAAACAGTTTAGTATAAAAATATTAAATATGAAAAACATAATAGCTCGTTAAATATATTTGGCACTAAAAAAAAGTACAAAAAAAAACAAACGTAATACTTTCACACAAATGCTTAATTTTTATTTTCTTCCTTTCTTTCCTTTTTTCTTTTTCGGCTTTTTAACTTTTGCCCTAAACCAGCGTTGAATTTTTCTTGCAGAACGGAATAACAAAAATTCTTGACACATCTTCTCGGTCAATATCCGTTCCTCTTCTTCTTTTTCGGCCATTAATATATCGTATTCTATTGTTTGTTCATCAAAACGTTCTTTTAACAAGTTATATTCGGCCAATTCTTCTTCATAAGCTTTACAAAAAATCTTTATATTTTTATCTCAAAATTAAATACTTTATTGTTTTTGGAAGAAATTCCAAGAATTAGCTGGCGTTCAAGTTTTGCCGTAATTTAGAAACTAACGCAGCTATACGAGTACATAAGAAATAAAACTACATAATTTTGTACTTAATTTTTTTAATGCCAATAATTAATCGCTGTTCTAGGCCACGAGTTCATTACGAATTGACTGAGTGCTTCCTTAAAAGGGCTTAGGAGTGTTCGGGACCTTATTAGTTGTCAGATACTAGATAGGCGAATGGACCTTTGTACTTTGTAGGCTTGGATGCGTGGATGATTTTTTCTGCATCTAAATAATATAATCTTTTTATAGCCGATTAATCTGAATCACAATAAAAGTTTATACAAATACCTGCCGTAAATTTTTCAAGTTCGCTGTGCCGTTGACCGACATCGGTGTCATATTTATCAAGCCAACTTTTCAGTCTCGTTTCAACCTTAAAGCGTTTGGCTCGCAAAGCCTTCTCCATGGCTAAATGTTGATCGAGCGTTACGCTGTAATGGGCTGATTTCGTCTTTTGTTCAGCTGCCAGTTCAATCTGTTTCGTTTCGCTGTTGTGCCATTCCAGTGCCATTGTCCTTTCGGAATCGTTGACTTTTTTATGAATCTCGTCATGACATTTCTCGCGCAAACTTTCAATATTACGACTGTATTCTTCGATCATTTTATTTTTTATTTCGAGTTCTTTATTTATTTTAGATCTTTGCAGTTCCAATCTTTCGAGTGTTGCTGAAGAATAATTTTAACAATATCTTAAATTTATTCACACGATATGATTATATGGGCTATGTGCACGGAGGCGGAGTTACAAATTTTTCGATGCGAGCGTTTGTGGTGAGCACTAGGGGAAACTTCGAACTCCAATTTTCCGTATGTCAGTGAGCAATGTTTAGTGAAAGTAGTTATCAATTTTATAAAGTTTTTTAATTACAAAGAAAACAGGAAAACTAAGCGATCCGGAAGTGCTTGTTGTGTTCCGGGCTGTTGCGCTGATGGCGATTTAAGTAAAATAAAGACCATTGGCGCCCTGATTTGACGTTCCGCTGTCAGTGTAAACAAATTAACATCAGTTTTCCTTATTACATTTTTTTTGACACATCATGGCCAACTAAAGTTTTTGACTTATCACCTTAGAAACATGTCGCAATTTCCATAAAAAGTTAGTTCAATAATTCTCTATTACCCACTAGCGGCGCTAATAGGCTTCGTGCACACAGCCTATAATGTATTAATCCTTTCCCGATTAGGAGTATGTGATAAAGAGTAGTAGTTTGTGCGTGAAATCTTCCATTCTGTCCACTACATTTTACTTTGCGCAGTGCAGAACCATAAATAAATTAACTCCCTATTGTAGTTAGGGAGTTAGTTTATTGAAAATAGCTTATTTTAAAAAGTTTTAAGCATAGGTACAATGACATGCTTTGTTCTGATTATTATACAGTGTGTCCCCGAATTGAGTTCACAATAGGTGAGATTGACCAAAAATTTTCGAATTGGAATTTCATATTTTGGGATCCCGCCCTGCTTGGTCTGAAACTTATTTTTAGTTTACTTTCGATTTTTTTAAATCAAGTAGACCTTTACAGTTGAGCAAAACCTCTTTTTGTTTCAGGTAAAGTACCTTTTCCGTTCATAGTACGCAAAACTGTCGCTAAGAAAAGTTGTTCACAATGAAAAATTATGGCGTTATGCAAATTTTCAGAATGATCGGCCTACTTTGATAATAGAAGTAGAAAAATATTTATTATTAACGATTACATGATAAATCTTAGATGAGAAAAAAGGATGATTAGAAGTGTTCAAATTAGCATTCAAATTTTTACAGTTTATCAAAAAAAATAAATTAAACTTCAATTACTCTGTTTGGCTTCCTCCACGCGATTGTTTTTCAAACAAATACAAAACAAAAGTGGATTTTATCAAAGTAGGCCGATCATTCTGAAAATTTGCATAACGCCATAATTTTTCGTTGTGAACAACTTTTCTTAGTGACACTTTTGCGTACTATGAACGGAAAAGGTACTTTACCTGAAACGAAAAGAGGTTTGTCTCAACTGTAAAGGCCTACTTGATTTAAAAAAATCGAAAATAAACTAAAAATAAGTTTCAGACCAAGCAGGGCGGAATCCCAAAATATGAAATTCCAATTCGAAAATTTTTGGTCAATCTCACCTATTGTGAACTCAATCCGGGGACACACTGTATTTGTAAGCGCTACACACACTCTCGTCTCGTAATGCTCCGCCCAACTCCAGAGTAGGGAATCAAGGTCAACCGGGAAAGGGTTAAGAAACAATCATACATTTAATTTTTTCTTTAGCCCATTCGTTATTTTCCCATGTTTCTCTTATATGTCGCTCGTAGCCTCGTTCAGAAAAAGCTCCTATTTTCAATTTGTCAAGAGCGGTGGCGCGCAGCGCAACGAAACAATTGATAAATGATTGCGCCACGTCGCTAACGTCAGTTTCCGGATTTGGGCATAATTTGAAAGCTGGCACGTGTCTGCAGACTGTCTCTATAGCTTCTGATAAATGAAAATCGAATTTGGTATCTCTTATAGATTCCTAAAAAAAATAACGGTTAAACTGTTGACTGACTATAAAATTTAGTCGATCAACGATAAATGGCCCTATGTTGTACACTCACGAAGGTTTAAAAATGTAACTGTTACTTATTTCATAATTACACTAGCTGTCACCTTTAAAATATCACCATGTTTATTTCTTTAAAAATTTCAATGAAGAAAAACTTTTTTATTGATTTGCCTTATTATTACCATTCCAATCCACTAGTGGGGAATGGTACTAATTTAGGTCAAAACTCACTTTTCAAAATTTTACAATATCTTTTCGTTTTGAGGTCCCCCGAATACAAAAAAAAAGACGGGTTGCACTCCGGGAGTGCCGGCACAAGTGAAAACCTAGATGTACTTAAACTAAATTTCGCTAGTAGCAGATGTAATTTTTTAAATTTGTAGTTTTACGATACCTGAGTACATGGCGACATCTCTTAAGGTTTTGTTAAAGCTTATAGCTTATAATTTTTTGCACTGCATGTAACTTATATTGCTACTGACATCTAGCGAATTTTAGTAGGTATATGTACTGCCGAAGCAAGTACGGTAGACCGTCTCAACAACTCGTCAGGGTCACGTGACCCTGACGCCTGACGTGTCAGAATGTCAGATCTGACGCGAGTTTTACCCATTACAAAAAAAGTGTACAACGCCGCTAAAGAAGTTTTCACTTCAAAAAACATTTTTTTTAGCTATTACCCGCGTCACCTCACGCGATATCAGAAACTTTATTTTCTTTATTATACTATATGAAATGTCGACATTTTGAAGTTGGAATAGTCCCGTCGCCCAATTGGCTGGAATTTTTTTTAATATTCCAAAAGGCACGTTCAGGGCCGGCTTTTGGGGTAGCGCGATGAACTAATAATACGGACGACGTCTTGCGAACGTGAAAACTCATATAAAAAAATAAAACAGTAAAATTCTCAAGTACAGCGAAGTACAATACAAGTGAGGGCACATTCGCAGATTTGGCATCACCTTGAAAAATTCCTACGACTGTCGCTCGTCTAAAACATTTTAAACTCAAAAACATCAGGGAAGTTTCTTAATCAAAGATTGAGGAGACACTTAAATTACTTTTAATATCTCGTTGTTGAAAATTTTCAAAAAAAAGGGAAGTTATTGGTTTCGGTCCGATTTTCAAAACTCTAGTTTTCATCAGGTCTCGACATTTTGAGGCCTATTCTGACTATTTTTTGATGGACGTCAGTATGTATGTATATAAACAAACTTTTATCCTATAATAATCTTTATAGAATCAACCGATTGAGATCGAATTTGCAGCATTCGAAAGGGTTTGTTGAGATTTAGATCTGATTAGATGTTAGGCTCAATCGGCTAAGTAGTTTTAAAGCTATTTAAAAATAACATTTTTTTTACATTTTCTCGCTTAACTCCTAAACTACTTGTTTATACGGTGATCAGAAAAGTTCATTGAAATTTAAACTAGCTTAAATACAAAAGTCTATACCAAAAAAAACATCAACAGTTTTTTTACTCAGAATTTCTATATTATATAACCTTCTTTAACGTGTTATAAACACATTAATATCAGTTTATTGTAACGTATTTGACTATATAACAGGAAGTTTTTTTTAGGTTTGGCTCACAGATCAACCGATTTTCAATTTTTATTTCTAATTATTTTAATATTAACGATTCAAATTTGATGCCCAAATTAGCGAAATTCTTGAGCTACATATACCTAATCATTATTTCAAGTTATAAATGAGCGCCTGGAAGCCATCATTTTTTTACCTTTAACATAGTGGGCGCAAATACATTTCTTGTATTTGGCATTTCTTCGACACATCCATTTTCTGGAGAATATTTTTTACAATTAGTTAATACATAACGCAAATCTTGTTGACTGAGATATGGTTGCATAAGGTATCCATCGTTGGCAATCAGTTTTGGCAAACGGACCTACAATAAATTTAATATGTTTGAACACAAAACTTATTTCATCATTTATTCGAATACATAGACATTTTATTTTTGACGTGATAACGTCTTATAAATTGATGAATCAGCAATATTATAAATTGATAAAACACCGGCTGCATGTTCGAAAAAGTGTAACGTAACGTTCCTAACGTTCCGCCTGACTCTGTGCGTGCTTTTTGCTAATTTCTCGCTCAATTTAAATCAGATCGGTTTGAAACCAGTCTTAAACGAAAGAGGAAAACATTTTACATAGATTTCGTATAACAGAATTTGCCTAAACAGTTTTTTTATACAAATTTATATAGAAAAATATTTTATACAAATTTATATAGAAAAATAGCTGTATAAATGCAATGTTGTGTAATGCATGGCGCGACGCGGTCGGTTGTCTTTGTTTGCCGTACATGGAAATTAGAAGCAAACGTATGTCTTGTCTTAACATGAAAACAGCTGCATTTCTAATGTTTAATTCAATTTTTTGACATTAGTATATTGTGAAATGCAAAGCCTTCTAAGTTAAGTATTGGAATAACTAATTATTATTAGAACATAATACTTTGTAAGTTGCAAACGTCACTTTTGACATTTCTTATCATTCCGACACCAAGGATAAGCGGATTGAACCAAATTTTGGGAGGTTTAGGTTATGTATTACGGAATACGTTATCACGTAAAACTATCGTCCGTAAACCGACTTTACAGACAACCATTTTTTTTTTCATGAAGATTTTTTACTCTATAAAGGCCAGCTATACGAGAACTGCTTTACGCTACCGAAACTGATTGCTTCAAGCAATTACTGGAATAATGTCTATGGAGACACTGCAAAATAGCGTGCTACAAATGCCCGTGTACGGCTGACCTAAATAATACAACAGTGATTTTTTTTAAATTAATATAACGCTGGTGTCCATGAGCTTGTAAGTTTTGAGTGAACCAGATTTTAAAAAATCAAACACGAGATGGCGCAAAGATCGCATGTCAAAGATACTTTCCTAGCGTATAGGCAAAATAAACGGACATCTCAAATATTTACCACAATTTCCAAACGCTTTATTGTACGATCAAGCACATTCAATATTCGTTCTTGTTCAATACTAAGTTCAAATTCCTGATTTGGATCTTCTTGAAATAAAGTTGATTCGCTACTTATATTTGATTTAACATTTGAAATAGCAACATCTTCAAAGTCATCGGCTACTTGTGTACTAATCGTTTCTTCGCTCATTTTGCTTGTTTCTGTTTTTTTTTTTTAATTTCAATTTGTAATATAAATTTATAATTATTAAAGCTTCAACGCGAAAAAAAGTTTTTTCATCGTTTTGTTTACTACGGTTGTCAAAATACACACCATGGAAACGGAGTTTATTGAAATCGATTAAAGGCGGTCGAATTCAAATATGAGTCTGCTGCAAGTGCTATGTAATCGCAAACAGAGACGGACTGGCCCACCGGAAGAATTCTTGGTTCATGTGACGCATGAATGGATCCCATATACTTTTATTCTATAAAAATCGCAATCGAACCATTACGGTGCAAACATATATTCTGTCTTTTTTTTAAGCCGTAAGCACTGGCGTATCCAGGAGGGCAAAACAAGCACATGGACCCGGCTTAAAAAAATTTCTAATTTGCCTCCTTCTGGGCCAAAAGCTAGGTACGCCAATGTTAACGTCATAGAAAAAGACAGTTTTTGAAACAGAGATACTTGATTCAGATTGAATGCAAGTACATCAAGGAATCCTATCATCCGAAAAATCAGGGAATTACATCGAAGAAAGAGTATATTTTCGATACGCTTTGTTGCCTTCACTCACCGCACATTGAGTAGATAGACAATGATTCATATAGTAAATTATTAAATATATGGTGGATCCAGTCGATTTTCAGTGGCGTGGTTGTCTTCATCTCCGGGGGAGGGGATCGTAAGATTATGGAATATCCCCTGTGCAGTGGGAGGACCCAGGTCCCTCGCGCCCTATAGTGCGATGCACGCGGGCGGCACATTCAAGGGGCGGCAAATGGCCTAGTTGTGATATGTTTTTGTGCTGTATAGAAAAAATATATAACTGATATTATTTAAATTTTATTTGCATACTCAAGCCTGCGTGACAAACTCTTACGAGTAGTTATTTATTTTTTAATGAAATTCGAATTCGAAATATTTCGCGCGCAATTTTCGATTCGATAGTTAGTTCACATCAGCCATGGACATAGGAATATAGGGACGGAGTATGATGCTGCGGGGGGGAAGCCACTCAGGGACGGGGACGAGGTAAAATTGGTACCAGTTTTCTATTGGCTGATGGTTCTGCGCGTGCGTAATAAGTTTGCGCATGCTCAGTACACCAAATTCCATGTCATAAACATGTCAATGGCCATAAACCAGTGATTCCCAAAGTGGTCTATATCGATTCCCAGGGGTCGACGACAACTTGCAAGGGCTCCATGTCAGCGGGAAAAAAAATTGGGGGTCCATGAAATGAAAATGGGGGTCAACGATAGTGAATCTCCTAACAAAAAAAGAAACAAACTGGACATCGTTAACCAAGGAGACTTGAGATTAAACCTAACTAAATTGTTGCCAAATGTTAAAAAGTTTGGCGACCTCTGCCATAAACAAACTTCTCAAAAGGTTAGGTCCATTATCACATTGTGACAAATTTTAGTAGCCTTTTTCAAACTTGATGAAACATAAACCATAATTTTTCAAAAACATTTTTTAACAACTAAGTTTAGCGCAAACCGTACTCATTGTGTTTCATTCAGCACAAAAAAAGATTACTGCATTCTTTCACAAGGATAATTATAAATAATTATTATTTATCAAAAATCAAATTCCCCATTTGGCTCCATGCATTCGATGCTAAAAATCATATTTTCTAATATTAATCAATAAAAATTTTTAATGTTGCAGTACTATAACTACATTCATTGGTGCTTTACTTTAATAAAAAATGTATTTTAATGAATGTTTACAACAAATTAAAAAAAAAAACTTCTTTTACTATTTGATGTTTACCCGCGCTGAGCGCACGCAGTGCGTCGGCCAATCAAAAGCTGGCACCCGTTACCTCGTCGCGTCCCGCAAATCGGCTTCACCCCCCTCGTCTAAAACCTCAGTTCATGCTCCGTCCCTATATATATTCCTATGTCCATGACATCAGCGCGTAGACAGGGCGCCCCTATCGGGAGACTCCCGCGTATGTTTATATCTTGATTTTTTCCTGTCGATTCCTGCAAGATGGGAGTGAAGTAAAGTATTTTTCAATCAACAAATACTTTTTACTAATTGATAAACTAATGATTATTTTGACTTAATGAATTTTCTCAGCTCAGCGGTGAAACTAAATTTTTCTCTCATTCATAAGTACGACAGGAGAACACCGTGAAAAATTGCACGGAGTAAACTGTTTTTGTAGAGAACAGTTTACTTCGCGGAGTGATTTTTTTAGCGTGAAGAGAGAATTTTTGAAGTTCACTCTGTACGGAGTGAATTTTCAAAATTCACTGTTTAATGTGTTTCATTTTAATTGATTATATTTCATCCCGCTTTTGTCCTGATTAAAAATTTGACTCGTTTTTACTTTTAGCCTACCATTTGTAAAGTATCTTTCACTGTTACATTTTTCACATTTTTATTTGTTTTAAAAAATTAATTATCTTATTAGTATTTTTACCTTCCAAATCGTTTTGTAATGACGATGTGAAGTGAAGCATTGTTGCATTTCAGGAAAGTAATGAAAGAAAAAAACCTTCGAGTGCACAATTTCAGCAACTTAAGAAAATTAGCCAAGAAGAAAAAAACAAAATGTCTGATTCTATGAAGAAGTATTTGCAAAAAGACAAGGAAACAAAGTTTCTATTAATTGCACTTACAGTATTACGTTATTTAGGATTTTTAACGTTTTTCAATTTGACATATCGTCTAGTGAGTTTATCCCCAATAAGGGGGCGTCAATTATGAATCCGCACGCGGGCGGCGTGAGGTCTTACGAGGGCCCTGGGAGGACCAGGGGTCTCCCCAAGAAAAAATTTAAATATACAACGCTAGAAAACTTCTTTTTAGACTATTTGAAGTGCCTCAAAAACACCTTAACATTTTACTGAATCAATACCTACGATTTTAGCGATTCATTGCACCACCATTGGACACCAGCCTGTTATTGCTTTTTAAAAATCGCACGTGCTGATTCAGTAAAACTTATCAAACGCGCAGTACTTACCTGAACGTTGCAAAACTGCTTTATTGCTGTATATTTGTACAATTTAGGTATAAGTATAGAAATTAGAAAACATTACCCTCATTACGTGATTATAAAGCGCCTACAGGACTGACGGAGAAAAAAACATTGACTTGCACTTGATTTCGCAATGTTAAATAATAAAAACTGATTTTCTGTTCAAGTTTTCGTTCTTGGTAGTTTTAATTTAAGCAATAGTTACAAATAGTTAAGGTCACAAGCGTTTAACTGAATCTGAGTAATATAATAAATTAATGAAAAGAAGTGGATGGTTTATTGACATTCTGCAACTAATATTTACAATCGGCTAGCATGTTATGTAACTAGTATTCTTCAGTAGGTTTCTTAAAAATGTCTATACTATACTTTTTGTTAATTATTTTATTCTGAAAATGAAGAAATTTACATATTCAAGTTTGAAAGATACACTTTTCCGATTTATTACAAAATGTAACAGCCGCAGCGCTTCAAACACGATGTAGAAAACAAATTTTATACATCGTGGCTTCAGTATTTAATAAAATAAATAAATAAGCCAGATCATTTAGTCGGGTCTAAATGTTTGCCAGGTGGTTTCAAAACGTCACGTGCAGGTTGAAGTGGGGCGGCCTTGCGAGAGTCAATTGCATCGCAGCACGCTTCAACTCAGCCTATATGCGCTTGATCTCATACACTTCAACCTACCCGTAACGTCTTATCCGCTCTCACGTAAAATGGGCACTTCAACCTACAGTTTTGAAACCGCCTGGCAAACATTTAGACCCGACAAAATTATATGACTTATTTTATTTTATTAAATACTAAATTTGAAGGTATTAAAATTTCAAAATGCCTCAGACTTTTTTGCAAATAAAATTTCGCAAAGTTAAAAATTCAAGGCTTGGCTAGGTTCCACTACCCTTCAGCCAGGTCTTCGATTTTGTGTTCAGACATTACAAAAGAAATGTTACACAAATTTTCAAGTTGCTTCAAATACCTACTCAAAAATGTTTGATAGCTCTTGGTCTATAATGAGAGAAAAATTAATGTCTCAACTTTTCTAGATTTGCAAGTGCCCAGAAAGTTTAGCCTTTGATGACTTACCTAGTCAGATAAACAAATGAACGATGAAGGTCTTCATGGTTATTGAAATATAAAATTAACAAAAGAACGTACATGTGGTTTGTGAAAACACTATCTGAAATAATATCTTTATCTCTTTCTGCGCAAAATACAAAACAAAACTCTATCGTGAATAAATCGGAAAAGTGAACTTTTAAATTAAGCTATTTTTAAAAAATGATTAACAGCAAAATGTTTATAAGTACCTATAAAAAAAAAAATGTCAAGCAAAAATATGTAAAAATATATAAATAATGAAAACTAAGACTGTTCAACAACTTATTTATAAAAATGAAGTTTAATTCTTTTTTGTTACGCTTGCAATATATCAAATATTTCAACTGTTTAAACAATTTCAAATTCGCCCAACAATAAGTCAGCTTTAGCTGAATTCCACGCCTTTTGATAAGTCTTTTTTTATCAATAAACACATTATAAGATTTTTAATTCTTTTCTTCTAACAGAAAATGAATATTTTATAATATTGATCACAACGAGGTATCTTTTTATAAAGCGATATAAAAACTTCATGGTTGTGAACATAACTCATTTTTCGAAATGTCTAATTAAAAAAAATTTACATGGGAAACGATTTTATTTTGCTCGCATAAAGAAAAAAAAAATTAGTATGTATATCTGAAATTCGTAAATTAAGCCTTTGCAAACCGATAGATAGGAGTCATAAATATAGTTTATCCTGATCATTAATTACAAATTTCCCTAAACAATTTGCACTATACTTTTGTAACAGAATGTTAAAATATTGATAACTAAATAACGTTTTCCTTAAAAGGTTAAACTATAACATGGTTACAGAACAATTTAGTTTTGTCAATTTGTATTACCTGATGTATTCGCAATATTACCTTCATTTGTCATATAAGAATAGAAGCAGAGTTGTTTGAATGAAGATGGGCATATGATAAACGTAATACAGATGGCAGCAGGTATATAACTACCTAAGTTATGATTGGTTTATATAGGAAAACACGCTTTTTCCCTTCTGATAGCATGCAACCAATTCTTTTTTCAGTTCCAAATCCTTTGGAAAGTCAAAACCTAAACATTGATAAACACACCACATCGCCATTGTCAATGATTTATTATTTTAAATAAACTTATTTTGTACACGGTACTATGAATGGTTCATAAATTTGGGTAGTTATATAGCTGGCGCCTCTAGCGGTCAAGTTTAGCAGCGCTCATCCTCATTAAAGTCGTAATTTATAAATTCACTGTGTTCATCAAAATATTTGATATATTTCAAATTCAGTTTTTGCCGTGTTTGTTCCGAATTTTGTTTTCAACTAAAAAGCAATTGATTTATGAAGCAAATGAGTGAGCTCGTGTATGTTGGTCACCTACAGTTCCACCAAAATGTGATCAAGCCAACTTACGGTCATGTTCCCAAAAGCCTTTTGTTCGGTTCCATGCAAAAGTGACCAAATTCAGGTGGCCAAACTAAAAGTGATCAACTAAACAGATTTTACTGGCATATCTGAAGTTTTTTTTTTACAATCGAACTTCTATGCTTCAACTGTTTTTTGTTGAAAAACAAAACTCAGGATCAGTATAAATATACTAAACATCTGCAATTGTTCACATTTCTTAAAATATTAAAAGCCAATGAGTTTGTATTGTAATGCATTATACAATTAAAAAATGTCACTATAAAATTTCACATCACTAATATTAATATATTACAGCTTGACACACTTAACACCGTTCTTCAGCGGCCCTCTCTTCAGCTCTGGCTTTCATTCGTGTGATGAACGCGGCTCCTTTGTGTTTCCTGAAGTTCTCGTACGGATCATTAACGCTTAGTCCTACACCTTTGTACATATCCTGTCGATCTCGCACTTCTCCCCCTGAAATAGGAGCCTCAATACCTTGACCCTTAGCCCCTAAACCTGTTCCACCCCATCCCATTTTACGCAGCATTTGATGCCCCTTGTTTGATTCGTCTAATTCTCTTTCTACCCTTTGTACTGGCCTATAATGAACAAAACTTGAATAATAAAAGCACGATATCACATTTTTTTAATAAGTTAGGCAGATCTTCAGTTTCCATTTGAATTTACATTATATTTAATATTTTTAAACTGCCAGATGATGAAAAAGTAATTCAATAATAATAAAACAAAACATTACTATGTATTTTAAAAAATCAAATCAATTTCAATAATATAAATTCAAATTTACAGTTGATAACTTAGAACACATGGAGACTATATAAAGGAACAAGAACTCATGTGGGAGAAATTGACAGACTCTACTCACTAAATAGTACATATTAGTGTTTTCTTTCTTTACCACTAGCATCGCTAATTTCCCTATTGCACTGACGTGAATTTAGGTACTTATCATAAAAACAAGTGACGTAAGCAGGCAAGTATTAGATAAGTAAGCTGTTAAAATCTTGACTGGATTATATATTATGTAATGACTGGTATATAATATATTATGTAATTAATAATTCCCTGTGACTTATGTAATGCCTCCACTACACACGTGGCCAGCACCGCCACTTACAGGCATTCACGATTGTGTAGAGGGCATATTCGTCGGTGCGTGGACATCATCGCCTGTAATCGGCAGTAATCGGTTGATTGTCGGTACATCAAAAGAATGCGTGGACAGCATCGTGCGCCCGTACACACAATCAGACCGGCACGATTGTGTGGAGGGCTAGGCAATCATCGCGGCGATGATAGGCACTTATTTGAGTGGCGGTGCTGGCCACGTGTGTAGTGGAGGCATGAAACGCATGGACACCTTCATCGTTTCGATACAATACAGAACACAAGTGACTTTTTATTTTAGAAAGCTCTTTATACACGCGGAGTTCAGAATCCTTGTATAGTATCCATGTTAAAACAAATTAAAATAACAAATGAATTCGAGAGCAGCTATGCAACTGATTGTAGGCGACAGAATCGTACTAAAATTTTTTTATGGTTATCTAACAATATTTAATCTATCATTCTAGAAGTAAAACAGTCGCATTTTGAAAGTTTAACAAACAGTGTCAGCTGCTCTCTTTCAATCTTTTGCAAACTCCTAAAAATGACGATTATTTCTAATTGAAAAGAAATTATAGAATAACGGGAAAAAATCACGAAATCTTACATGAACATCGGTCTCGGCGGAGAAATGGACCTCTCTCTTTCTCTTCTAGGTGGTGACCTTGAACGAGACCTAGATCTAGACCTGGATCTTGTTTTTCTTCTTCTGGAACGATCCCGTCGTCGTCTTCTATCTCGCACGGGACTTCGCGGTGATGGTGATTTTGAACTATACCTTCTTTTGTTAGAGTCTAGTCCTTTATCGAATTTTTTCAGTGCAATTGGACTAGGACTTTTTGATTTTTCTCGAAGTCCGGCAGCTATATGCTCTTCCTTTTGTTTCTTAGCCATATTTTTAGCCTTATAATATTCATAAAGTCCTAGTTTTTCCCAACCCTCGCTATAACACATAATTTAATATATATCTTTTCCATTTCAGATTAAAAATCTTAGAAGCATACTTTAGAAATTTTCTATTTAATTACGTTAACACAAAATTTGCAAAAATCAAAACAACGAAATACCAAAGTTTTTCAGTCTAGTTCTATTTGTGTAATAGAAAAATTTTTATAAAAAAATTGTTACGGATGTACCGTATAACAGAATATATTAATGCTATACAATATTGCCAAAAGAAAAAATCATCCTAAAAACTCAAAAAAAAAAAAAAATGTATATGTAGTATAAAACACGGAGTTTTTTAAAATGTATACCTCTTAAAATATTTTATGCATTATCACGTTATTTATAAAAACAAACACAAATAAAGATAGTCCAATTTAAAATTTAAAAGTTTAAAATGGTGTCAATATTAACTGCATGAACTACCGCAAGGGCGATCTGAGATTTTTATATTGAATATAACTTATTCTGACAGTATAGCAAAACAATGTCATGCTATAACTATGTACTGGATGTTCTATACATTACTCATTTGTTTAACGCGTTTTTAATACTTTTTTTGGTTTCTATTTTGACCACATATTAAAATCACTTTTACATCCCTTCTCTATACTTTTACATTTTAAATTTCTGTTTAATGTTATGATAAGCCCAAATCAAAAACATTTGTACTTTTTCAACTCGGTGATGACTGACACTGAAGTTTACATAAAAAAATTTAAGGCAAGAGAAAGACTACTTTGGGTTGTAAGTATATATATTTTTCGAACCGCCAAATGTCAAACTTATCTAAGCCTATAGCATCAATTGACACCTTTACAATTTATTTTCAATGATAAACCGAAAGTTCAACTGTCCAGCTTTCGAAAAAGAATCTGTGGGTTTGCAATAGACGAGTAACGACAACATCGTACAAACAACGCCGTGCCACCGATCTCGACTATTCTCAAACGGAAAAGAGCCTGATAAGCTTACGAATACCTGTCAAAGAAATGCTAAACAATACTCAGACATTCATATATGTACAGTGGTTACCTATCTCTTGGATGATCGTGCGAAGGCGGCCCGTAAAACGCTTCGACCGCGGCCAACAATCGTTCACTGGGCGGTGCAGGCGGTGGCAAACGAATTGCCAACGGGTCTAAAGGCTTATATTTGGTGTCTTCCAACTGTGTTCAAGTATCAAATATATGATGATAAATATATGACATAACATATCAATACAAGCAATAATTGATAAATAAAATTCATGTTAAATACTGAAAAAAATCGATCCAAACAAACCTTAATTAGAGGAACAATAAGTCCGGCCGGCAGATCATAGTACGGAACGGAAGGAAATATTTCTTCTGGCGGTGGAGCTACCTGCGGAGTTGCCGGAAATCCGGGTGGAGGTTTAGAAAAGTCTGGAAAGATTCCCTGTCCAGGAAAAAAACCAGGAGGCGGTTGTGTAAAACTTACAGGAACTTCGGGACCATTACTACCGCTAATATTAAGATTCGGAGGCGGCAAACTAGGATTCATGGGTGGCAGTGCCGACATACTTGCCGGATTTGAGGGATTCGTGCCCGGTATGTTCTGAACAGGCTGAGACATTAACGGATTTGGAGGATTCATGCCAGATACATTTTGGTTTGAAGTATTTTGATTGTACAAATTCTGACCGAAATTTTCACTGACCGGCGGTGGATTCTGAGAAATTTGATTTGAAAAATTCGAATCTGATTGATTGTTCTGCGGTGTTTCTACGGGAATGCTACTTTGAGATACATTGCTTTGGTTGGAATTTCCTGGATCTTCGGGAGTGAATGGAGCTGGCGGTTGGGACTGGGGTTGAATTGGCGGCAGAGCCGGCGGTTGGGTGCTGACTGCTACCAACAAGTTTTGTTGTATAACATTAGCTTGTTGAAACGCTTGCTGTTCAAGAAGTTGTTTTTGTTGCTCCAACGCTTGGATCTGTTGAATCGCATGTGCAACAAATGCATTGTGTTGAGCCTGATAGCTAGAATATTATTTAAATATTTATTTAACAACACATTGTCTTCAATCAGTAAAATAAAATTGAACATTTCAATCAAAATCGTATTCATTTAAGAAATTCAAATTGTCTGCTGGGATTATTTAATACATTTATTTTTATTTCTTATCTGAATTAGATCAGATAAGGTATTTTTTCGAGAAATTTTTAAAAAGCCTGTTTTCTATAACTGAGATAGTTTAATATCTCGAAGCAACATCAGCAAAAAAATCTGTAGCTTCAAAACAAAAGAAATAAGTTCATTTTTCTAAACGTGTTTTTAAGATATAAGCATTGATTAATCAATGATATAAGTTCTTTGAATGAATGATTGTAAATTATCGATGCTTGGCAATGAAGTTCTTTTATTTTCCCATACTAAAAAATTAAGATTCCGTATTTTTTTTTAAATTTTTTTAGGAAAATTTGTACAGAAAATACAAGTCTATTAAAAAAATAAATGATCGCGACCTCCATCCTTTTGCTTTGAAAGTACAGTATTGTAAGAAATGGTTTTGAATTAGTAACGAACGAAAAACATGAAAAAAAATCTTGTTTGAAAATTGTCGGTAAATTTACTGGTAAATAAAAAAGAATACTTACCCCTCAAACGTTGTCTTGGTATTCTGGGTCAGTGTCGCAATAGCCGAATTGTGTTTGGCAATAAGCGACGACCGATATTCTTGATAGCCGTCTGTAGGTTTGTGCAGTTTTTCGACTGTTTCTGTCGAGAAGTAATTCGCCTTCGATTCCCACAAACTGAGCAGTTTATCTAATTTAGCTTTCTGGTCATCTGTTACACCAATACTAGCATTACAAAACATGGGAACAACAACATTTTCTAATGATTTTTTAAGATCGTCAGCATGTTTTCGAGCACTGAAAAATTCGCAAGCGATTTAAGTAAAAATGAACAAAACTCAAAAACGTTATAATCGACACCTCATTATTAAATTACGTTCATTTACATACCAGTGATGGAGAACATCGTTGACTAAATAAATTACATGTAATTTTTGAAGGAACGTCGTAGTGCCATGTACTATTCTAAAATTTCACAAAAAAATAAATAAAAATACGTTCTTACACACAAGAAAAACATTATAAACAAAAATCGATTTGCCATAAACTTTTATTTTAATTTATCTGCTTGTATAAAAATTTAAATATAATTTTTTCCAAAGCGTCTTTAACAAAAATTCTATATCAAACGACAGTTTATTATACAAAAATTGCCCAAATAGTCTCTAGCCGGGCTAAATTTCTTTTAATGTGACTGTCAACTGTTCAAAAGTACTTCAAAGACTCTCACAGACCAACGTGGAACGAGGCGGGATCAAATTATACAACTCGATGTGATATGTTAAGCGGGATGTCACTTGAGTGTAAATGCTAACATATTCCGTCAAATAATTTGGTGCCGTTCCCGCTATCCGATGTTGATCTGTTACAGTCTTAATGCAGGCCGATGCACATTCTCTTTGTTATGAGGCTTGAAAATAGCATGCCTCACGCCGAAACACAAACATCAATAACAAATATGTTCCGACACGCAGTTTGTGTACAGTACAAGGATTAGTTCATATACTATTTTGTACGCATGCGTTAACAAAACAATTTTTTCGACAGATCCACACGTATTCAAAGGGTTTTATGAATCTATGGACTGTCAAAACAGAAAAAAGAAACATAAGCGATGAGGTAGAAATAGTTCTTTTTGGTCTGTTGCTCACTGACGAGCTAATAGTCGAGAACGAAATCTATTTTTGCTTCCTAAGCTACGTGTATGTCTCTGATTAGCGGTTCGACAAAAATCCTCGGATTGATTCAAGATCTGGTTGATGTACTGTCGAATCTTATCTTGGAACAGCCAACTACTAGTACAAATTTTAGTCAATATAGCGTTGTTCGCTCTGCGCATGCACCCGACGGTTCACAAACTGGTTTAGTAGTGTGTCAGAACACACTTAAAGTATTCAATGCTTGCCGCAATATTTATATTTCAGTCAGAGTTGTAAGATCTAATACTTCAATATCACACAAACGTAAAAAAACTCCTTTATATCTACAACATTTTTATAGGAACTCTTTTTCGTTTTCATTTTCAAAAATGTCTTTGATAACTAATCACATTAAAATATTCTTGCTCTTTATAATTCATAATCCATAAATATTGAGAATAAACAAAGGTTATAAAAATTCAATAACATTATTCAGTATGTTTAAATTGGTCTCCATTTTGTTAAATACACAATACAATACGTTTCTGACGGTTCGCAACACTGGAAAATTTAAAAGAGAGGATATGTAGTCACAAGAGTACATAAATAACCAGAAGTATAATGGTTTTCATTTATTATCGTGAAGTAGTGTTACGAAGTGTTAGGAAACGTTATGTATTATCTATTCAACAAGATGAAGGACAATTTGAACATTTAAAATAATATTAATAAATTATTATAGTTTCTTATTGTTGCCTTTTTGTTTCAACACAGTATTTCGGTATTTTCTTGTTTTATGGCTATGTTGAATATACAATATTTTAAAAAAGTCTTAAAAATGTTTATATCCCACACTTTTTCAAATGTGTCCTTTCCATGATTCGAAATAGAAAAAAATTGTCTCTTTATATCGATAAAAGTCAACTATTATTCGATTTAAAAAAAACATAATCTTACTCCCATACTCGAATATGATAAAAGCTATTTAGAAACTTTTTAGGTTGCTCTAATCTGCTTGTGAAATAGCGTAACAAACATAAAATATTTTTCTTTAGCTCTTCAAATGAAGAATCTACGAAGTATAACAAAAATACTGAATGGTTCTTTTTTCCACTGAACTTTTTGCAGACACCAGGCATATCAATTATCTTTTCACGACAGAATTTCGTATGGAAAACTGCACTACTTTGTCATTGAACCTATTCTATATTATCACAAATAACAAAGTTCCCTATATAACGGTCAACAAATAGGGCCAGGACGTGTACGGACTTGATTATTTTCGGTAAAAATAAGCAAAGTGAAAATGATTGTCATAACTTTTTTCCCGATGACACAAATCTGTAGTTTTAGTAAAAGTTTTCAGACAAAAAACGTTTCAAAAAAGTTACAATTCCATGTCCATATACTCTTCAATTGAAGATTAGTTTGAACCTTTCAAAAACTATTCATAAAAAATTATACATAATAATACTATAAATAAATAAATACAATATACACTGAACCCCTGAATTTTAACATAGTTCAAATTGATCTTAAAAAATAGCCTGTCTTAAGGATGTATGAGGGGCATCATCTCAAATTGAAATGGATGAAATTTTGTCAGCTAATTTCTTAATATGTTTGTAATAAGCACTCAAAATTTCAGGACGATTTTCCAAATAGTATAAAAAATTTAGTTATGAAAGTTATCAAAGTAAAATCTCAATACAAGTTTTGGTACAATCTGCTGCTACAATCTTAAAATAAGTGGTAACGAACATACTTTTATCTATGACTGTATTACCATCATGCATCCTTAAAACAAAACACAAGCGAAACTATGTAAAAAGTTAAAGCGAACGCTAGTAAACGTACTTCTCAAGCAAATGTCCCGCGACAGCATCGCACTGATCCGAAGTGGTGGCATTCTGAAGGATCCATCCCTTGCCGGAACTAATGCTGTCTTTTGTGCAAGACTCCATAATCGGTTGTAGTAGTTGTTCGAGCGCATTCAGATCAACGCCAGAATCTTTCGCTAATCGTTGCAGAGCATCCGCCTCGGCTCGGCGCACAGTGTCGTCAATGTTGGTTTGTTGCTGTTGCATTAACACCTAATGTACATGTACACACGCTATTCTTAAAAAAAAGCAATAATAACTAACGCCAAGGACGACGTTGTCTCTCAGCAGATAGCTTAAAGGCTATTTGCTAATCCCATTTCAATTAAATTCACTATAGACACCAAGAATGGCGAGCACAGCACCGCCTATCGTTAAAAAACTAAAATGCCGGTGGCATGTTGTGTTCAGTGACAGTTATATTTATAAAAAAAATCGGCAAGGATCGTTTCCTTTAATAATTCAATTGCAACAGTATACTGAGCTTTTCAAATGCTCGTTTTCCTGTTATCTTTATGCCGGCACTTCACATGGCTATTTGTATTTGGCATATATGGCAAACAATTACCAAGTGTGGAGAGTCTATTTGACAAAGTGTTGGCCTTATTTGCCTATATTTGACAAATAAGGCTAATACCAAATACGCGTTACCTTGCGCTTGTCGGTTTTTCGAGGCACATCAAAGGAGTCAAATAGGCAAATATGGAAAATAAACCGTCCACACAATGGCTATATTCAGAAGCGCACGCGCCGTGAACCTGTACAGACGTGCAGTATTTTTGTGTCTGTGCTGTGAGCGAGAACTGGAACAATTACTATTGAAAATGAATTGGGACAATGAAACAGTGCTAAAATTCCTGGAATTTTTAACCTTGCGTTCTGCTGCCAAATTTTTGTGTGTTTGCTATTTGACTGCCAAGTGTGGATGGTCGTATTTGCCTCTATGTTTGTCTTGAACGTCATATATTTTGCCAAATACAACAAACACCCAATAGCGAACACAAATAGCGATGTGAAGTGCCACCTTTATATTTAATATATCATCTATTAATTCTGTTAAATTCATCAAGCTGTTACATAATATGGAGTGCATCTGGGCTGCGCATGCCAAACGACAGGGAAAGAGACAGCGATAGTTGCCATTCCCGTCACTGTTCAACAACAATGACGATTATTATGTTTATGAACACGTCTTGTTGGTCGTGGCTAATTAATATTTGGGATGTGACATTGAATGAAAAAAATCGATTACTTAATGATCGATTTTTTTAGTTTGAATATAAATCGATTTTTAAAAAATCGATTTTAAAAGAAATAATCGATTTTTGTAAAAAAAATCGATTTTTTTTATATAACAAAACTAAGAGAATAATATTAACAATTTATTAGAATGAAAATCATTTAAAATGGTAAGTATAATAATAATAACCAAAATGACAACCTTATGGTTATTGATACAGATTAGAATTGTTGAAACAATTTCTAGTACAATTTGTCATTAATTTATTACAAATTGTAATTTACAATAAAAATAATACCAAACGATAAGAATCAAAAGCAAAACGACAAATTTTTGGTATGAAAATTAAAATACAAAACAAATCATGCTTTAAACTTTAAATTTAAATAGTCAAAAAACTAAAAAGAATCGTCTGTCGTACAGATGGCACCATTAACAAAAATCGATTAAAATGTGTAATTTTTATAATCGATTCATTAAAAATCGATTATTGTCATAAATAAAATCGATTACAAGAAATCGATTATAAGAAAAAAATAATCGATTAAAATAAAAATCGATTATTTTTTCACATCCCTAATTAATATTATGCATGAGGCATAGAAGCCAAAAATCAATATATTAAAAAAAAAACGTCTTGTTCATAAATAGAAAACATATTGCCTCAAATACCTACCCAAAAATGTTTTATAGCTCTTAGGGTGCATTCGTTCTGGGCGCTTACACGCTTTCAGCGCTGCCAAGCGGCGTTTTTTAGTTTTTAAGTTATGCTTGAGCTCAAACGATCGGCACAACGCTCACAAACCTCTCGAGTTAGTGCAGCAAAAGCGTCAGCGCCAAATCGTGGTAACTACTAAAACAAACACGGTATAAGCGTTTTGAGCGTTTGTTCGTGTCATGTTTAAGGCATCTTAACCTAACTTTTGTGTGCACTGAAAGCAAGTAAAACTTGCAATTATTTTTTCTTTGCCCACATTATACTCCATTAATTTAGAAGATCCATGATTGCTTGAAAAATTCCTACATTATTTACATCCGCCATAATGATGCCATCTGACGTTTACTCGCGCTTATCCCTAAGCGAACGGTATTTTAATGAGTAACGTTAGCGTTCAAAAGTAAAAGACGAATGTTAATAAATCGCGCTTATAAACGAATGCACCCTTAGACTATATTCAGTGAGTACACGGCATAGGTTTTATATTATTAAAATAAACATAATCGTTCGTCGAATCAATAATAAAATCTACATTTATTCAACTCATGCGCGTTATTCATGTTTTATCATGCCTAAAAACCGAACCCTAAATAGCCATTTACCGACTGGTGACAATTACTTGTCATAACTCAATGAAGATTCCTACTAGCTCGGCCATTGTGGAGTAATGAAAATTAAATATTTTCTGAGTCGTAACGAAATAGTAGGTAACAACAACTCCCTGTTGTTACCCATTGAGGCTAAAATTGAAAGGCCGAATGTTTTCGACATGGAGTTTATTCATAACCGGCTAACCTCAAACCAAAACATTGAATCGTGCTGTTTGGTGCTGTTAGTATTGACAGTTTTTTTTATAAAGAAATAAATAGATATTTACAACATCTCATTATAATTAAAACATGAATAACGCGCAATTGTTGAATAAAATTATGGGCGCAACTTGTAGGCTAAGTCATGACTTGTCAGCGCGATGAATGATTTAGACTACTAGTTACGCCAATAACTATTTTCAACTTACCGAATATTGGGCGCTTAAATTTTGTTCGCTTTGCCTTATTTGCTCTCGTAACGTATTTTGCTGTTGATTAATTTGTTCAATTGTAAGTATTGGATTATTGTTTGCCGGAACTGGCCACGTTTGTCCTATATCGGTGGCAATATTATTTGGCTCAACATTATTGGTTTTATTTTTCATGCCTTGTTGTTTTAAAACTAAAAATGCAGGTTTAATGATAAGAAAATCGTTCAATCGTAAGAAATATCGATCTATTTTGTAAGTCTGCACTAAAAGAATCGATAAATACGGTAATTCACAAACTTACTGGCTTGTTCTGTGGTAACTTTGTATTGATAATAATTAAAATATTCGCCGCCATATAAAAATTGAAACTTGGGATTGTTCTTTTGTTTTGTTTTTGTCATATGTTCAAATTCTGGTCCATTTCTAGCTACAAACTGTGCTAGTTTATCGATTATATTTCTTAATTCAGTATCTGAAAGAATTCAGTTCTATTTATAAATGAATCAAATTAATTTATGAATTATAGAAACTGTAAAAACATATTTCTTAGTGAAATTCAATAAAAAATACATTTCCCGATTAAATGGGGGAGGGGGTTATATAATAACAAAAAACAAAGTAATATAAACATTCGTTCTCGGCGTAAATTCGTGTTTACTATTGCATAATTCAACACGCGCTCTCTTTCTTAACAATCATTTTGAAAGCTTTTACGGAAAAATTGGTAATTATATTTGTGCACTACCCCCTATAAAACAGCTGCTTTACATGCATGTATAGACATGTAAAGTGACTCATTACGCACTTGTGCGGTAAAATAAAACAAAACTGGTCGCACTATACAAATTTCATAGTAAATCACTGCTTATTATCAGTTGTTTTTGTATAGTCCACTATAAGGAGTGGAAAATTTTGAAAATGAAGTGAAAAGAAGCTATTTTATAGGAGATAAGTGCAAAAAATAATTCGTGCGTAATGGCATTACGACCCATGTGACTGTTAAAACTCGCTGACCATCGTTTTAAACATAATGTATCCCGTCAGAATATAACGCATTACGACACTATAGGTATATAATTACAATTTATTAGTCTCTGGTTTATAACGAATGTGTAGAAATTAGATATGGGCGATTTAGATTCTCGGTGCAAGTTGACTTGCAGATTGAATTCATCAATGCAAATCAAACATTTTACGACTACTTAGCAAACGATGCGAGTCGACCAAATAGACCTCAAGTCGCCTATTTCTAGTAGAAAATTTATCACAATCATAACGTCGAGCACGTATATTGGTCAGTAAGTTGCAGTTATTTACTAATTCTACAGACGACTACAGGTTCATTATAAACCTAGCTTTATACCGTTTTTGCTATTTTCCTAAAATCAACATACATCACATGTTGCTAATATCTCCATAATAATTATAATTTTTATTGGAGAGAAAAATTGTTTTCATGGTCGAAAACATTTGTTCGTATTTAACTAATTTTTATAATGATATAGTTATATTTTTTATGGAAAATAAGCAAGCGATAAAAGCTCCTCTAAAATGTAACAGAAATATTCTAGAAAGAAATTTACATAAAAAGAAACTACAACGTAAAAACAGTCAGCTGTTACCTTTACACTTCAAACCTGAAAATAATTGATAAAGTAGATAAATTCAAAACCATTCCATGCACAATAAATATTACAATCATTATTATTTACTACGAATTAAACTCCTATAAGCTAAATTTTCACACGAATATTGTATGTATTAAATAGTTTTAATTTTTATTTGTACGTAATTGTTTTGCTTTTCTTTAAACTACATACATTTAAAAAATCGGCTTTCAAAACAAACATTGGGAACAATATTATGCCTTAGGCACTGAGAGAAAATAAAACTATCGGAAACAGTTAACATAATTTTAACACAGGAAACTTAATTTAATTTCCAATTTCGTGTCAAAAGTGGCATTAATAAATATTGTAATAAAAATATTCAATAGGTACTTAGTCGAACCGTACTTTACGCGGCTAAGCTCGGCTATCAGCAATAGAAATTAAATCTAACTGTATACTAAAATTACTACTTCATAGCTACGAGGAAATTTCAGTATTCTTTGTATAATAATATTAATTTTACAAATGCTGATAAAGCCACTAGTCTTGTGATCTATGGTGTAAAAATCTATAAAATATGAAAGAGTGGATGGTGAATTAAGAAGCCACCTAACCTCATTCAGCATGAAAAATATTAACACACTGCTGTGTTAATTTGATGCTTATCAGTTTAATTTCACTTGCCAAATACAATTTAAATTACTCACCTTTAGGAGGTTTTGGCAAATCCATTGTTTATTTTATATTTCGTTCAATAAAATTATTTTCACATAGCACAAACACAACTTATACTTAACGCCGCCATTTACGTCAAAACTCTAAACCGGAATGAAATATCGATGGACTGGTTTTGCCATCTGTTGACAGTTATTCTGTAATATTTGCCTACTCCTTTTTTTAATGACTTGGCAGTTGGATTTGGACCATAGATGATTTGGACCGATCTGTCAACAAGCTACATCGCTAGATAATAGTACATCCTCCTAATTGTTACTCGTACGTGAAGTTTGCGGTGCTTTTGTGGATATGTTAACTTTTTTAACATCCAAACTGTGAATATTATTTGGCACGTGGATTGTTTAATTGTCATAAAAATCGTAAATCAAGGTAAATAATTTAATGCTTTGTAATATAAAATCATAATCAAATGTATATTCAGAGTTCAGTCTTGCACTCAGATATGACATATGGGATAGTGGGTGCCACTCTTATTCCTATCCCATTTATCAATACATAGTGATCACTAATTTTATTTGAAAAAAATATCATCAGCTTTCTGCATATTAATTAACTGTATTAATATTTAAGATGCCTACCGCCGACGACGTTAAACTAAGTAGTTGGGCAGATGAAGTCGAAATGGAAGGAGGCGCTCTGCCTCCTTCCACTGAAACGTTTGAGAACGGATTCAAGATTGTCACCGAATACAGATATAATGATGATGACAAGAAAGAAAAAGTTGTGCGAACATATAAAATTGAAAAGAGAATTGTTTCCAAGGTAAAATAACATAAGTGCCGTGATTTTTGGGTAAATTTTTTAATTCCCCAAAAAATCTAAATGTATTGTGTAATATCTAAAATATAAAACAGTCATAAACTATTGTAACTTGTATTTTTCAGACTATAGCTTTACGGAAAACTTGGCCTAAATTTGGTCAGTCAAAGGACGATAAACCAGGACCAAATCCAGCTACAACAGTCGTAGGAGAAGATGTTTACATGCAGTTTATCAGTAGCAAGGAAGAAGATAACAAACAGGAAGATGAAAGTGCTATTGAGAAATTGAAAGGTTTGTTCTTTTAATTAAAGATCACAAAATCAATCAATTTTAAAATTTCTTTTACAAAATAAAAAAATAGAAATACATTCAGCTTCATTACGTACTTTATATGGCATGCCTTTGTACCATCTTGAGCATTAATTTAATGATAAGAATAAATGACTTAATAGATAATGTAGTTATAAATTGGTTGCTAATAACTCTTTTTATTTTTAAGGAACTGTTAGCCCCTATTTCAATATTTGTTTATTTTCAGGTCTTGCTGACAAGGGCGTCGTTAAGTGCCGTACATGTAATGGTGACCATTGGACCACGAAATGTCCATGGAAAGATACTGTTCTTGCAGGACCCAAGAACCCAGAAGAAAAGAAAGGAGGAATGACTGCTGGTAAGATAGAATTTTACATATTATTTTCCTGTTTAGATCGGAACTGATGATATAGCAAATCAATTGGGTGATGGAAAAAAGGGTACAAAATTTACGCAGTAAAACTTTGGTTCGTGTCAAATACACAATGTCATAATTGAATTTTAGGAGGCGCACCTCAGGACCAAAATAAGCCAGGCGGCAGTAAATATGTGCCGCCTTGTCTGCGAGAAGGTGCTGTATCGAAACGCGACAATCCAAATTTAGCTCGTCGGGACGATACTACCGCAATTAGAGTTTCGAATCTTAGTGAATCTACAACTGAACTTGACTTAGAAGATCTTGTAAAGCAGTTTGGGCCGGTCCAGAAATTGTATCTTGCAAAAGACAAAGCTACAAATCAGTGCAAAGGCTTTGCTTACATTCATTTTAAGTTTAAACAAGACGCAGCTAAAGCCATAGCCACACTGCATGGTCACGGTTATGATCATTTAATCTTGAGCGTAGACTGGTCAAAGCCTCCGTCACATTCAAATCAGTAAAAATAATAGTAATTTTATTCGTGAATAATGTGATTTACTTTAGTTCGTCGGCAGAAAACAGTTTCTTAATTCTTAAGGCCAGCCGTACACTGACTCCATGAAGCAGTCCGTGTATAGTTGCCCTAAGACTAGGGTTACCATCCGTCCGGATTTGTCTGGACTTTTAGCCTTCCGTCCGGACTTTGTCCGGGTTTTTACGCAGAACTTTAAAATAAAATGCACGTATCCAATCAGTCTTCAATCTTGCGCGCGATTGTGTGAAGGTCTAATTCGCTTGCTGTAGGTTTATTTAGAAAATAATAACCGTCCGTTTGGAACGACTGGACCAGACCAACTGTTCGAAACGTCTAAAACGTGCATTATAGGTACGTGGAATTAATTATTTCATTTTGTAACTAAAATGTCCAGACTTTTTTTAAATGTCCGGAAATTTGAAATTTTGAGATGGTAACCCTACCTAAGACTGCATTTTACATTTGTCAACGTACATATTATGTAAGGTTAATGTCGCTTATGCGCAGTAACTGTTCTCACGTAAATTTACCTTTCTGAACGCATGCGCATTAAATAATTTAAAAGATATGAAATAATTTGAAATTTACAACCTACGCGATATGCGCAATAACAAACGTTTTTAAGTTTGTAAAATGATTGTTGTGCGTGAATGACAAGTTTTCTTGAAAAAATATTTAGTTGATCACATTGTTTTTTTAAATATATTATTTGTACTGTATTATAATGTAATCAATTTTATAAATAAATGGTTACCAGAACTACACATATTTCTTTAATAACCTTGTCATTTCTTTCTATACTGCAGCTCTGAAATAGTAGAGAGTAAATACTAAATAGTACAGTCCGTCAATAGAACAGTGAAGCAATATAAAGCAGGGGTGTCAGACTGATTTTTCTAAGGCCATTTTTAGTGTATTTGCCATAAGGCACTTACACTATTGGCGTCGGTCGGATGGCGGGACCTAAGGGTCGGACCAAAATTTCTCGACGTTTCATAGCCTCCTAAGAAGTTTGGCACCATTTTTGGAAAAGTCTATTTATATATGTATATATATATATATATATTTATATATATATATATTTATATATATATAGGTATATATGTGTACGGGCTATAACTTTCGAAGGAGTTAATTGATTTTAACGAAATTTGGACCACATGTTGAAATCCATCACCGCACGAAGCCTATTTAAAATGGGCCCAATCGGGCCACTTTAAGGGTGGGTTTTAGGGGTTGAAAAATATTTTTAGGCCCAAAAATACCGAAAAATTTCTCCGAATCGTTTCAAAATTCAAATTTAACCCTTTAGTAATGATTAAAATGTGCTACCAAAATTTTATTAAAATCGGCCCGACAGGACCGGACTTAAAAATTTTATGAAAACGTTAGTTTGTAGATATGGATTTATTTAGTGAAGGGTGAATTTAATTTGTTGTATTGATAGCAGGTAACATTAAAATTGAGAAAAAAATATTATTTTAAGGGGTGTATTAAGGGGTTAAATTTTGTATTTTGTTCAAAAATTAAGTAAGTTTATATTAGGGAGCCACACTGCCTATAATAGCAAATACACTATATTGTCGGCAGGGTTTCGCACTGCGACCCGAGTTTTTAAAATTTAGGGTGTGTTGGCGGGCCAGACTAGATTCTGGTCGCGGGCCGTATTCAGATAGGTTGAGGGCCGGATGCGGCCCATATCTTTGACATCACTGATATAAAGCACACCCACCCCAGGCATAAAAACTGTGCCGCTTATAATGTGAGGTATAACTATTTTAATCAATGGTTAACTAAGTTGTAACGAAATTTACTTGGTAAGAACTACTGTGTAGAATTTATAATCTAAGCTCTAATAGTGTTGGATGATTTATTTACGAACGTGTAAGGAAAAAAATTCTAAACAAAAAATCGGATTGAATAGAATATAATTTCTTAATTTTGTTTACAATTTTTACAAGAAAAATCGTTTAAATAGTTTATTCTTTTAAATATGAAGAAGTAATGACAAGTGTTACAATATAATAATCACAGAAATTACATTTCAATATAATATATCAAAATGATAGTAATCATCGGGAAGTGAAATTTAAATATAATTTAAAAAATGAAATTATAATTTTCCTAAAAAATCTTTAGAAAAACCATCAACGATAACCCCAAAACTGCAACCACAGAGTATAGACAGGAGTTCGAACATAATGTTAAAAAATTTGCTTTGATTTTATCTAAAACGCGCTACTTTGCATGGAGTACTCGTTTAAACCGTTGCGCATCCAAAAATTGCACACTTTTCTATATTTTTCATTAATTATATAACATGAGAGTTTTAACCAATAGCTTAAGAGCCGCTTTAATATTTATCAAAATAATAGTAACGGTGCGTCCTGAACATCAGCGCTATTATCCAAAAAATGAACTACCGTATGGACTGAACGCAAAAATCATGAAAAAGCCGGAGTTCGGAGTCCTATCTGTATCTGTGAACACAACTAATAACAAATGATTCGATGAGTAGTGAACTGATTATCAACAAATAAATACAATAGCTACCACAAATTTTAAATTATATATCTACTTCAATATATAATACTATATGTATTTATAATGAAAAAATCGTATAATACTTAAGAAAAACTTCCATCTTTTTAATGATATGAACAGATGATATTTGATTTGTAAAAAGTCTATTTCCACATTGAAAAAAAAAGAACGACTCGAAAAAATACTCATTCTGCCGATTTCTCTACTGAAGTGGTGTGCAACCTATAAAAGGTTTCCACATGCTACATTCTCCAAGCCAAAAATATGCTGAGTCGCCAAATATTTCTGACAGATCATATAGTGCCATGAGTTCACAGTTCTGATCTAGATATCAATGTTCATTTTTAAATTACGATGTGTATAGAGTTGAACAGCACTGCTTTTTAATATGTTAATACAAAAACAAAATAATAAACAATCAGCAACTCTGTAAAAAACATATAATATGCATACAATAGCAACTTTAAACCATTCTACATTTTCTGACAAAGCCTACAAATATTGAAACAATCAATTAAAAGAACAAATTATTAATTGCTCCCCCAGATTTTTTTAGAAAACTTATTTATATAATATACTCGATAAATCTAACAGTCTCTGACTCTATAATTCCAAATCGATGTACGCTTCACTCCAACCGTTGGCCTTGCTATTGAACTGTAAAGAAATTTGTTGACGGTTATCCTTTCCCCGAAATATTCTTTCAACTGTTTCAACGCCAACTCAATCATGTGGCCATGTACATCGAAATATTGTAACGACGATAAAGTTTTTAAACGCCTGAAACGCCGAGAAATTGCTGTTAACATTTCGATCAATTTGATTTGTTTAATAGTCAAAGCTATGAGTTCACACATTAATGCCCTTCAATCACATCTTTTATTTTGTAAGAACTTGAGCGCTAGTGCTGTACAGACAGCAACATAATTTTTATGTTTAGCAAACTATTTCAATTTGAACGCGTATTGCTTTCATATTATAGAGTACCGTAGCATTGAGGACTCGTTTTTCAAAAAACTGATTACTGAGTCACATTTAAACGCCGAATAATACAGGCAAATATTATGAAAACTGTCTGCCATTACACGTTAGATCTCAAATGTGATGTGACAGCTTCGAATGTAAATAGTTTAAAAATGAAATAAGTACTTGAATCCTGGAGGTGAAATGGCGTAACATCTTGACATTGCTAGAAAGGTGAGCTCTTTTAGGTGTAATACTAAATCGACAGTCTCCACAGTTAATGATGTGCAGTCCGAAACGTCCAGTTCTTTTAAATGTGGACAACAATGAACTAAATTCTCTATATCTAAAAATAAGAGCGAATAGTGAATGTTAAAATTTAAATCAATAAATAAGTTATAAAAAAAATGACAAGTAAATTTAGCTAAATTATCCTATAGTTGAGAAAAATGATAATTTGATTTTATTGTGCAAACTGAATAGTAGAATAATTTTCATGAATACAAAAATGCATCAAATCAATTCTGAAAATGTAAGTGTGTATGTAAGTCAAGTTGCATCACTACAGGGTTTAGACAATAAAATAATCACTCTTTAAATTAAGAGTATTATTTGAATGATATCCTTGTAAAACAATTGTAAATTTTATAATTATTGATAGCTTGTGAATTAAAGGTGCGTCTTTTATAATACTTAATTGCATGTAAAAGGCGATGCTAAACTAATTAAAATTTTAAAATAAAGTGGAAGACAAGTTTGTTTGAAACCACAATTAATATAAATGTGTACATATTATTCAACTTACTTCTGTCAAACAAAGTCTTTCGACAGCCAGAAATGTTAAGTCGTGTCACAGAAATTGGTAAATGTGTACACACAAAGTTTAAAGTGTCTACGTCTAGAAGCGTCCATCCCAGATTTAGTTCTCTTATTCTAAATAAAAACACAAAACATTTAAGATTCAGATTACTAACACAAACAACAAACAGTTGAAACGCACTCTTAACACAATTCCAATTAAAGTTCCGTAACAGATGAAATAGTTCTACATTCATTGAAGAAATTTTTAAAACAATACATTTTCTATCGTCATTTAGATTAGGGCCAGTGCACACATGCTACTTTTTCTGTGACAATTGTTCGAGTAAGTCACCCATAGATCGTTCAATTCAGGTACTAACAGCAGAAGGCCGCGCACTATTCGCTGATGTGTCACGTGTTGAACGAGAAACAAACGAATCGAACGCATGCTGTTGTCAAATCGCGCAATCGAAAGAGAAATTTCGAGTAGATGTGTAATCGTCAAATCGCAATGCAGTCACACGTCTTTTATACAAAAAATTGCATGTGTTTGCTGGTTCTTTGCGTTTATTTAACGCAAATTTTACATTGTCAATTTGGCATCAATGCTTGTCAACCTTGATGCCAAATTGACAATGTAAAATGTTCTAAGCTTTTACATTATATTTATGCTCAGTTTTGTAATTTTTGAAACGTTTCAGTATAAAAATACGTTTTGAAGCGAAATATCACTGTTTACTGTGAGTTTTGTCGTTTTTCTCAATAAAATCACATTATAAAATAATTAATATTTTTGAATCTCGCGCGCTTTTTACGGCGTTTTCCACGTACAAAATGGCTTCTAAAAGGTACAGGAAGTGCTAGTGTATCCGCAATCTATTAAATATATATATCTATGATAAAATGTTAATATGACTTACTTGCGACATCCAGTTAATAAATATTCCATTGCTTTCAAGTTAAGACCTTTACACATGGTCATATTAACAGTGTCCAGGTTTTCGTTCTGACTAATATACTTACAAATGTTTTCATTCAATGGAAGGTTTTCTAAACTAATTTTTTTTAACAACTTGCACCTACAATACAATAAGATTTCATTATTCAACGTAAAGAAAATGTTTCTTTAAACCAAACCTGTAGGAGATACTATATTAGATCTCACATATTTCTGAGAAATATCTTCATTTTCAGATAGGGGTCATCCATAAATTATAATACGCGCCACGGATCTAAAAGGTTCGGAAGTTAGTCACAAACAGCGTCGCAAAGGCACATTTTAGAGCCGTTGATACTCCCACCACCTCCCAGCTACCTGCACGGAACGTGCGCTCGTCGGTGATTGGTCGTGATCGCTCATTGCCTTTGTCACTTTCCTGCTTTAAAGTACAGTCGAGTACGCTATTGTCAAGTTGTTATTGCTATTTTAGTTTTGTTCAGTCACATCATGGGGCAGAGGGTTGTGAAAATGTGACAAGGACGGAGGAGGGGTTAAAAAGTCCAAAAATTCGTGTGACGTAATTTATGGATGGCGCTATACCGAATATCAAAAGGCCGCTGCAGACGAGGCTGGGTTTGCCGCGTTTTGTGCTGGCTGCAAAGACAGAAATGACGTCACGGCGTGCTCCATTGCGTCGTTACAAGCTGGATTTAAAAAAAAAAGAACCGGGACTATTTTTCGTGCTTGATTCTCTGCTGACTTTGCATAAGAATCAATCAGAAAACAGTATCTTGTCACGTGAGCGACATGGACAAAAGTCATAAACAAACATGGCGTCATAGTGCGTGTTTTGTTTAGGGAGAATAAGAATGCATTCCTAAATTCGCTACAGTAGCTGTAGCGCTACACAGCCTTGCCCAAGGCTGTGTAGCGCTACAGCTACTGTAGCGAATTTAGGAATGCATTCTGCATGTACACTTTTGAAAACATTCAAACTGTCACTGCGCGCGCACCAAAACCATCTATAAATTCAGCTTCAAGACACGCATCATGTGGAGCCAACATATACAAATCGTAACAAAATCCAGCGCGACGCCATGCTTGATGTCAAGCAACAAATCTAGCGGCAAAACCAGCCTCCTGTGCAGCAATCTTAAGATACAAATACTATTAGGTACTGCGTTTCAAAAGAGAGTGATTGATTTACCTTTTAAAAAGCATTTCCAACGTATTTAGAGATACAACTGCCATACTAAGATCTAAATACTGCAATTTACATTCAAAATCGTCACTAAAAGCTTTGGCCGAAGGCATAATGGCCGGTTCTTCCAACTGAAAAATTATTTTTTTAAAATGTATACTAAAAATCAGTGTTGAAAATAATATTTTTGCAGAAAAACAGGAAAAAACTGTAACGCACTAAGATTTACATCGAAACAATGAGAACCGCACGTATACAGTGCCTCCCATCATTCTGATGGGAATCTTCAGATCGACGGTACCAACGAATACATCCAACGTTAAAAAGTCTTATCGTTATTGTAACTTTTGTATTAATTATTAAATGAAAATCTAAACCTCAAAATGCTAGATTTTTTATCGTTAGTTTGTTACCACTTTTTTATGTATTTCTGCAGAAACGCATTCAGATTTAAAAATTATTAAGCAAACCTCTGTTTGAGCCATTCTCAAAAATACGACTTGACAGCTCAATACCTGACCGAAAGAACCTTTAAAAAGAGATCGGTTACTTAAATCTAGCCGAGTCCACAACGATTCATCCCTGGCGAGTCGACACATTCTTTTTGAAACAACTGCACATCGCAGCAGTGCTGGTTTCGGTAACCATTTAAAAATTTGTAAAATTATTTCGTCGGATAATTTATTTAGCAAATCTGAAAAAGAATACACTCTGAATCTCTCCGCAACTTCCATATTGAAACTTTAAAACCAAATGCTAAAATGAAACTAATGGCAAATATTGTAATTTTTCTTATCTTTCTTCTTTAATAGTTATGCAATTCAATTTTACCATACAAAAAAACTTACATAATCTAAGTCAAAATGCGGTATTTGCGTAGAATTTTTCATAGCATTTTTATTATACAAAGCAAAAATGTATGTCGATTTGAACACAACACTAAAATCTGACAAAAACTAAGGGTGCGTTCCGATATGCACTGCGACCACTGTACAGTGTGACGTCAATTTAGTATACTGTGAACACGTTCCTTTATAGACAGTTATTATATACTGGTTACTATTTAAAACGGAACGCAATCCCGTATACTGTCAGCCGCATTTTTTGGCGCAGCGTTCAAATGAGTGTATTAAAGTTTTCTAGTTCATTAAAAAAAACTGTTGTTGGAGTACTGTCAAATTAAAAATATCTTAATTAACATTAATTGTAAATTGAATTTATAATATAATAAAAGTAAGTAGTTTTTCATTAAAAAGAATATGTTTTAATGTCTAATAAGGTTATTTTTGCAATTATTCCATTGTTTTAGTTATTAATTCAAACTAATTACAGAGCTTTATAATTTTTGTGATTAAACTGTAGGTATTGTTTATAAAACGTTAGGCACTCGAGTGGTTTTGACAGATCACGTGATCAAAGTACTGCGAGTACCTTACGGGTGTGTTCCGATATACACTGGGAGCACTGCCCAGTGCTCTTACTGTAGAAAAATTCGTTCCGTTATGAACGCCAGTATACTGCCGCAGTACCCTAGGGAAATATATGACGTCATAAATTTCCGGCATATTCTACTATGAGCACTGGCGTTTTCGAGGTAAGGTACTCGCCAGTACTTTGATCCCGTGATCAGTCAAAGCCGCTTGAGTGCTAAACAGTTGACATTAACAGTTAATATTAATATAAATGTTTTCAATTTGACAATACTCCAGCAATAGATTTTGTTATTTAATTAGAAATATTTAAATACGCTCATTTGAAAACTGCGTCAAAAAACGATGCTGACAGTATACTGGAGTGCGTTCCGTTTTAAATAGTAACCAGTATTACTGGCTATAAAGGAACGGCTTCACAGTATACTGAATTGACGTCACACTGTACAGTGCTCCCAGTGTATATCGGAACGCACCCTACCTCGAAAACGACAGTGCTCACAGTAGAATATGCCGGCGATTTATGACGTCATATATTTCCCTAGGGTACTGCGACAGTATACTGGCAGTCCATAACGGAACGAATTTTTCTACAGTGATAGCACTGTGCAGTGCTCGCAGTGCATATCGGAACATACCCTTAGATTTGTTGAACGCAGTATTTTATTAGTCGCTCTGCTGTTTAATAAGTAACACGTGACATCACTTAGCCACACAGACGTTAAAATAATGTGCTTTGGTAAAACTATATTTTTGTTAGGATAACTTCAATAGTAGGTATTAAAAAGTACATTACCGAGAAATCCAACCAAAGTAGATATACTGTTGACGTCAGCATGACTGAATTATCACAGACCTATTATATTACGTAGCAGTGTAAATCAAAACAAGATATTGATTTCCAACATCAAATGAAATAATAATTATAAAATACCTATTCAAATGCATTCTCAAAGCCATAAGCTTGTTGAATGTTTATAAAGCAATTTATAATGCTTGCATGCTTAATAAGTAGCAAGTCTTTATGCAAGCATAGAGCATCTGTTTTACAAAGTGCTTTAAGCTTTATAAGTGCTTAAAAGTTCTCAGCACTGCCCAGCTCTGATCTATGATCGAATCAAATACTTTAAAAAGAAAATTTTGCAAGTCGTATGGCGTTATGAAATAGTCGAATTGCGGCAGTATAATACTTTAATGAGCAGTACTATACAATGCTGTACGAATCGCTTAAATTTTAAGTGAGTAATCCATATCGCTGGAAAGGAGCTAGTTTTGAAAAAATTTAAGTATCGGGTAAAATGATGCAAATAAATTAAATTTAAAAAATTGTCCTCTATTAATAATTCATACAGTTAAGAAACATCAGCATCAGAAACTCAAGAACTATATGTCTTTGCGTGCGTATGCTGCTTCGGATACTTGAATTATGAACCCACAATTGACTAATGTTGATTTATAAAAAAAAAGTAGGTACTCACCTGGCCCAACATCATAAACAAAACGTTTCTTAATAATATAATAGTCTTCACTGGAATGAATGTCTTTAACTACGTTTTTTGGTGGGTCATCTTCAAAACTAGCATAAGAACAACTGGGTATGCTTTCATCTAGATCAGATGTGGCTGATTTGGGTCTATTAGATTCGGAATCTGTTTGACTTTCTGCCTCTTCGGCGGAATTCAAAACGGGGTGTTCGTTGCAATCATCGGCAGGATTTGGTGATAAACCAACGCCACAATCTTCGTTGCTGTCCGCAGCACAGTCTGAATTGACCGATAAAGGAGAGTCACAATTATCGTCCGAATTTAGCAGTCCAACTCCCATTTCATTAAGGTCGTTCATGTCTCTTCCTTTTATGGAAAAACTCCATCGTTTCGCGCCTTTTGTATTGTTGCTATGTCGTTTACGATCGTCATCGTCAGATCTTCGTCTTTTACCACAACTTTAATACAGAAAATTAAATTTCTTTTCAGAGAAATAATAAAAAACTAATGTCTAAGAAATGGACGAACTTTATAATTATTTTAATTTAAATTCAGAAGCTATTTTCGGGTATTTTTGGTGGAATTAGCAGTATAAGTCTTCGACAAGTAATTAATTCTCAACTAAAAGCTAAAAAATCATCCAGTTTTCACTAAAACCTGGAAATAAAGTAATTCCCGCTCAAGCATCCACTGATGTATAACCTCACAAAGCTTTCGCACAAAACAAATAATGACTTTAATGCATTATTTGTTTCACTGAATTATTGCGGAACCATTAGAGAACTTATATGAGAACATACCTCATAACTGGGACCTTATTTAACTCGTTATTACAATTTTTTTGTTTCAAAATGTTGCAATCACTCAAATTCATTTTTAGCGCACTCGTGTCATCTGTTAAGGCGCAAGTTCCGTACGCGCTTTAAAGGAATAAACCCGACTTTCTAGGTTATGCAGATATAAACAACTGTCAAACGTCAACCTAAAAAATATAATACACTTCTATATTTTTTTTGATAAAAATCTAAACAAATTAAATTAATTAACAAAATGATTTGTTCAAGTGCAATAAAGAAAAACAAGAAAATATTAATTTAAAATAAAATGGCTTGATTTATACTTAAGTTAACTTTTTAATGTGACAGAATGAAAAGTTTAACAAGATATAAGATTATTGTGGGCATTTTTACTGTGATATTAATTTATATTCTATATATTAAAAATAATGCAATCTCAGAAGACACCAAATATTCAACACCGAAAAATGTTTCTATTTATCACTCATCGGAAGCTAATAACATAGTTGTTAGCAGGTATGTTTTATTTTTTTATTATATTCACTAAAATTAATGTGTTTTGAGTTTATAATTTAACATGCTATATTTAAACATTATTTATAGGCCATATAATGTGACCGTCGCAGTTGTAGCCTGCGTTGATCGGTTACAAGAAACTCTGACGATGCTCAAATCAGCAATAATGTTCACCAAAACTCATCTTAGTATTATCGTAATATCTGACGACAACTTAATACAGGATTTCAAAGAAAAGGTGACAGGAATCAACAGTATATCAATAACTACCGTATAATCATCGTAGAACCCGCTTTACCGGGACTCGTTTTATCCGAACTCGTGATTTACTGAGGTTGCATCTAATATTTACGATTGTTTTTGTATGATTGACATAAATATTTTAATGAGTAAAAATGTGGATTTTAACATTGAAATATATGATTTTTTTAATTTAAATTCTTAAAAAGTCCATACTATCATACTTTTTCACGTGTGGCTCATATAATCGAAGTTCTACTGTCTTTTCGAAAGATACGTTTCATTTAATTTTTTGTAGCTTTCTGAGTGGAGGACTACCACAAATGATGCATTTAATTTTGAAGTTTTGCCAATCGCTTTTCCAAAACAGAACGCTTTGGAATGGAGGAAATTATTTAAACCTTGTGCTTCCCAACGACTATTTTTACCTGTAAGTATGTTATCAAAAGACAGTCTGCGTTCTCTGCAGCCGACACACGCAACGCGACAACAGACGAAGTTCGACGACAATAGACGAAACTCACTAGATGCTTGTGAGAAAATGCTACAAGTGTGACGCATTTGACGGAGAGAGTTGAAGTCAGAGAAGGGCAAGCGTTTCTCTTTTCATCTGATCCAGGCCAATTTGTCCTACCGCGCCTAATAGGCCCCACTCACGATTAAACTTCATGCCACAGTTCAGTGTTCAGTGAAGTTGGACCGATTAATCGAAAGACTGACTGGTACCACACACAGTTCATGCAAACTGCTCATTTTTTTTAATTTTTTGTGTTCCGTTTGGTTCAGTTGTTGGCATACACTCGTCAAGTATAGATATATAAAATATATATTATATACATACTATAATATTATACTATAGATAATTAATAAGAACTAAATGAGTTATTTAAATGATGAGGATTGGCTGTTCATAGCTACGGGATTGTATTTAAAACAGGGAAATAAGAAAAAAAGAAGAATATGGGTGAAAAATTTGTTAGAAATGCGTGATTCAAGAAGTCATGTTTATTTTATTTATGAATTAAATCTTGAACCGCTTGATTGGAATAATTATTTATGGATGGATGAATTAATTTACAATTATTTACTGGAATTAGTTACCCTATTTATTATAATATGCGAAAATCTATTTCTGCACAAGAAAGACTTGCAGCAATATTGAGATTTTTGGCTTCTGGTTGTACAAAACACAGAACTCCAAAAACTGAACTGAAAAAAACACACACACACAGCAGTTTACTTGAACACTGAACACTGAAGTCGTTAAAAAATCAAGATGCATTTGATGAGTTCATGTTTGACTTCAGTGTTGGTTTCAGTGTTTATTTGTCCCACACATTATCATGCTTCACTGAACTATAAGTTTGAACACTGAACTGTGGCATGAAGTTTGATCGTGAGTGGGGCCTATAAGGAAGCTTCAAAAAACAATAACAGACTGGTTGACAAAAATTCTACAGAGACGTTTTTCTGGCTCAGTGCCATAGAACCACAATACCTAATGACATACCAAAATTCTTTTACTAATTTATACTAGTATTGTAATATTATGTTTGTTTCCAGTCAGTATTATCAAATGTGGATTCGGTACTATATGTTGATACCGATACGTTATTTTTAACTCCTGTCGAAACAGTTTGGGAACATTTCAAAAAAATGAACTCATCACAGTTAGCAGCGTTGACACCCGAACACGAGGACCCTAACATTGGATGGTACAATAGATTTGCCAAACATCCGTATTATGGCTCCTTAGGTACGTTGCGATTGTTAAAAATGTAAGATTGCTTCGAACTACTAGGAATTGATTTATATAATTTGGAAATATGAAGACAAAAGGCAGTCTTATTTTGTATTTCCAAATACTGCTGTACTCAAAGCCAAATGGCAATGTTTTTACAAATTTTGATCAACTCCAATTGAACGTTGCTAATAATTGTTCATTATGTATGGATAAAAGCAATATGTTTAAAGTTGATGTTTTATTTATAGGTGTTAACTCAGGAGTTATGTTAATGAATTTAACAAGAATGCGTCAATTTAAGTGGGATAGATACGTTATACCAATTTACAAGAAGTATAAACTTAAAATACCCTGGGGAGATCAGGATATTATCAATATAATTTTTCATTACAATCCAGGTAATTTTTGTACTATGAACATTATTTTTATGTTTTAATCAATACAAATAAACTCATATTTGAATTATGTCCGGTTTTTTTCGCGCTCGTTATAAGTACATTCTTTACAACTGTATCAAAAACTTAATTAATAAGAAAATCTTATTAATTATTATCTCGATGGACACGATATCTAATATGTATCAAAAACAACTCAACCGAATTAGAGTTTGTTATACGTACCAAACAATAAGTTCGTTCCAAGCAGCCAGCGAACGGTTTCGAAACCGTCATCCGCATGCGCAGTAGGAAAAGCAAAACTGTTAGTGGCGATTTTAGAAGACGTTTTAGCTACTGCGCGTGCGGGTGACGGTTTCGAAACCGTTTGCTGGCTGCTTGGAACGAACCTAATATCGAACAGGATATGCTAGCACCGCGATTCTATTAAAAATTAACATTAACGAATGGAGTCGCGCGTGAAGGTTCATAAAATTATTACTTTTCCAGACAAACTGTACATTTATTCGTGTCGATACAACTTCCGCCCAGATCATTGCATGTATATGAGCGTTTGCAAAAGTGCTGAAAAAAAAGGAGTGGCTGTACTTCACGGATCGAGAGGTTTTTTCCATATGCAGAAACAACCGGCGTTTGAGTATATTTATAGAGCATTCGAAGAGGTTAGTTATTTTTCATTAACTTATCATCGACACTAATGTAACCTTTCTGATACTTTATATGGATTTTACTGAGGACCCACACATATTCTACTTTTTGTCGCACGGTTTTGCGATTAAGTCTTTTGGAGACCATCAGATGTTGCTATCAATACTCAATAACGTGTGGCATCATACTCTTCGCTGAAAAACAGAACTGATGTGTCACACGAAATTTCGAGTAGCTAAGTAATAGAGCTGTAACAAACCGTATGTATTCGTTACTGAGTAACGGGTACATCGTCTGACTCGAAGTAACAAATCGTTACTTACAAATTCATTTCGTTACTCGCATCTGTCGTATCCATAACCGCATCAAACGAGTTGAACTGACATGGAGTCACTTCGACTCGTTTGAGGGGGTTATACGTTATAGTCCAGCGGTTCTCAAACTTTTTTGGTGACGGAACCCTTTTAGAAAGCGAAATACTTGACGGAACCCTCCAATAAAACAAAAATGTCTTTATGTGCATTCTTTAAGCATAATACGAGTAGTAGGCTAATGCCTATACTTTTTTGAAAAAAAAAAAAAAATAGCAGGCACGGACCAGGTGGAATATGTTGTTGAGGCTCCAACTTTAAGGGAAAAAACAATTTAAACACGAAAACATTCAAAATGGTGAAATGGGGGTGCAATTTAGGGGTTGAAGACGGTTTTCTGCGATTTACGACAAAACGTGACCTCTTAGCGGAAATTGTTCTACACAAAAGTTGTAGATGGTAAAAAAATCTAAAACTTTTGTACCAAACACTTTTCGACATAACCTCAAATGAACCGTCAAAATGGCGAAAAACCAATTTTTCAGTATTTAATTTTTTTCTCGCGTAAAAATAATTTAATTTGCATGAAAATTTGTGAAAGTATGTCTTTTTTTATCTTAAATAAGCATGATTTTTTTGCAGTTCAGAATACGACTATTTTCGGAGTTATGTACATTTTTCGAAAAAAACACCCTTATTTTCCACGAACAATTGTCTTGATGTTTTTTTGTATTTCGAAGTTCTATAAGTGGTCATTTTAATCTTTGAAATGTCTACTTTAAAATGGTCTATGTAAGTTGGTGGTTTATTTATCGTTAAACTACTTAAAATTGCGAAAAACCGAAAAAACGTCTTTCTGTTGTGTATATGCTGTGATAAGGTAAATATTTTAGAGTAGTACTGTAACTATAGATACTTAACAAATCATGTGTATTTGTTGTCAAATCTCAGTTTGCTAGACTGAACCAAACGATTAAAGGGTCTAGCCGACTTGCCATATGGAAATTGCACTGACGTCTATGAACATAGTTTCACCTTTGAAATATTACTTTTTTGCCTAAAGTACTGATACTGTGATTTTAGATCTCTGCTTTCACTCATAAGGGAGATATGAGGGTAACAACCCCTAACGACATCTTTTTTTTCTCAGAAACTATAACAGATATTTGAATGAATCCAACGCGAAAATATAGGTATCAATTAGTTCTATATTTGGTATTTTTTTTATATTTTTAGTCTAATTTTCAGAAGTGCAAAACGCAAAATTTATTTTTTGAGGGTGGTTTTTTATGTGAACTACTGGAGATACACCAACCAAATAAATATCATGTAATCATCTAAGAGTCTACTGTAATATATCATAAATACAAAACTTTGCGTTTGGTGGAACATAGTTAAAAAAAAAAAAAACGATAGCGCATGAACTACATATTATAGATATACCAGTGCACTGTATAGCATTTTGCTATTTTACAAGTACCTAGTAAGGGCGTAGATATTTTTTTTTCTGAGGTTGGGGGGAGGGCTAAAGCGACAAAATCAATATTTTTTAAAGATTCCTAACCTCGAAAATAAAATCGAAAACCTTTTTTAGCAACCTAACTAAAATTTTATCGTGTGTCGGCACAATAGAAGAGCAAAAAAAAGGTCCTTTCATTTCCGCAACAAAAAAGTATTTTTTCGTTTGTTGTGGCTGGGATCCTGGGGGGGTAATTACCCCCTGTACCCCCCCACATCTACGCCCTTGGTTAATTGTAACTTAATTAAAAAAAAAAATCAAATAAAGTTACTATACAGACGAAGAAATACGTAAATATCAGGCATACTGTAAAAATACAGTAAAGACTGGTTCGATATTCTGTAATAAACGCAGCTTAATAAATTAATAGTAATATACAAACATACGGTATTTTTACAGTATGTCTAATATTTACGTATTTCTTCCTCTGTAGTAACTTTGTTTACTTTTTTTTATACTTAAGTTACAATTAACACACTTCCTTTGCATTTCCCCTATCTTCATTGGACTCCATCCTTCATTAAATAACAGTTCTTAAACGAATTAAATAAAAACTAACGCACAATAGCTATTTTTAAATAATAATAATAAATAATAATAATAATTAATAAATAATAAAAGACAGTAGCTACTTTTGCGTAGAGCGTGACCATGACGCAAGCAAGGAAACAGATTTCGATGTAACTTACTAGGTACTTGTAAAATAGCAAAATGCTATACAGTACATTGGTATATTATCTATAATATGTAGTTCATGCGCTATCGTTTTTTTTTTTAACTATGTTCCACCAAACGCAAAGTTTTGTATTTATGATATATTACAGTAGACTCTTAGATGATTACATGATATTTATTTGGTTGGTGTATCTCCAGTAGTTCACATAAAAAACCACCCTCAAAAAATAAATTTTGCGTTTTGCACTTCTGAAAATTAAACTAAAAATATAAAAAAAATACCAAATATAGAACTAATTGATACCTATATTTTCGCGTTGGATTCATTCAAATATCTGTCATAGTTTCTGAGAAAAAAAAAGATGTCGTTAGGGGTTGTTACCCTCATATCTCCCTTATGAGTGAAAGCAGAGATCTAAAATCACAGTATCAGTACTTTAAGCAAAAAAGTAATATTTCAAAGGTGAAACTATGTTCATAAGACGTCAGTGCAATTTCCATATGGCAAGTCGGCTAGACCCTTTGTCAAGTATCTATAGTTACAATACTACTGTAAAATATTTACCTTATCACAGCATATACACGACAGAAAGACTTTTCGGTTTTTCGCAATTTTAAGTAGTTTAACGATAAATAAACCACCAACTTACATAGACCATTTTAAAGTAGACATTTCAAAGATTAAAATGACCACTTATAGACCTTCGAAATACAAAAAAACATCAAGACAATTGTTCGTGGAAAATAAGGGTGTTTTTTTCGAAAAATGTAGATAACTCCAAAAATAGTCGTATTCTGAACTGCAAAAAAATCATGCTTATTTAAGATAAAAAAATACATACTTTCACAAATTTTCATGCAAATTAAACTATTTTTACGCGAGAAAAAAATTAAATACTGAAAAACCGGTTTTTCGCCATTTTGACGGTTCATTTGAGGTTATGTCGAAAAGTGTTTGGTACAAAAGTTTTAGATTTTTTTACCATCTACAACTTTTGTGTAGAACAATTTCCGCTAAGAGGTCACGTTTTGTCGTAAATCGCAGAAAACCGTCATCAACCCCTAAATTGCACCCCCATTTCACCATTTTGAATGTTTTCGTGTTTAAATTGTTTTTTCCCTTAAAGTTGGAGCCTCAACAACATTTTCCACCTGGTCCTTGCCTGCTATTTTTTTTTTTTTTTAGCGTTAAAAATTCGTTTTGGCACCAGCCTATAGGTACAATGTAACAGTTACTTATTAAAAAAAATCTAAAGGGAGGTATTGTTTTTTTTTTTTTTAATTGAAAATAATTAATGTTAACACATTCAAACATTAAATAATAATAATTTTATTAACTATTCCAGTATACGAAATCAAAATGTCCTTTAAAGTTTTCTTTTAAGTAGGCATGAACGTTGTTTTCTTGCTGGCTGATCAGCTCGCACTGCTTCTTTTGTCGGCGTGCGTATAGCATAATATTTTTTATTATTATGGTGTATACGCAATATTCTTTTTTAATACTTTTCTAAATTCTTACGGAGCCCCCACAGGAGTTTCGCGGAACCCTAGGGTTCCGCGGAGCACACTTTGAGAATGGCTTTATACGAACGAAGTCATACCGTATCACGTATGCGAAGCGTCGATGGGATGGTACATGCTTGATACCAGAGAACATACACTTCTTGATGCTGTTAGTATACGATTGTATTCCGTATGAAAAGTAACGAGTAACGTAACGATACGAAAGTAACGGGTACCGGCTCTTTAAGTAACGAATACATACGGGTACACAATTTCTCGTTAATTTTACAGCTCTACTAAGTAAACAACGACACGTTTTCGATACAAAAAGTGACACGTGTGCGTTGACCCTTACATACATTAGTAAAATTGATAATATTTTTTTTTAATGTAGTACCAAATTGGAACCGACGTATACACAAATTTTCTCCTGCCATTAGAAGCATATTTAGATTTAACGACAGAATCAAAATGCGGCCAAATAAAAGACATTTTTTTGAAGAACATTAAAAAATATGTTAAACCAACAGACGAGGAAGAATAAATTTAGAATGTCTGGGATCTTCCAAAGATATTAATAATGAAGACTACTGAGGAAAAATGGATTTAATTTTTCACTATTTTAATAGTCCTTTATTAAAACTTGCAATTAGTATTGAAACTCAATTTTTATTATCAACAATCAGTTTTAAATTGTACAAAAAATATTCCTAAGTTTTTTATTCTAAGCACGATTTTTACACGTTTTAAGTATCAATACATAATTTTATAAAATTAGATTATGTAGTATTGTAAATTTATTTAAATGTTAAATTGATAACGGTTACTGAACTGTTAATAAATGCTTTTTTTTGTAAAATAAGTTCAGGATCTCATCAATGTCATTGTATGATTGGTACCACAAAGTGTTTATTATTCTCCAAGTTGATTTCCTTGCCAGTGTCGACTGCTATATTTATATGCTAATTTTATGACTGTGCTATAACAGGCGCTCTTTTCTTGGTTGCAAATACTAATTTTGCCAGATAATGATACGAAATAAAGAGCACTGAAAAATATCTCGTCCGGAGGACCCGGGAATGGCTAACGCCAGCGCTGTTCGTAGCGAGTCGATTTATGAAACTGACACAAAAGGGTTGACAAAATATATGGATTGAAACCTTCAACCTGCATCAACACTTTGATACGTACCGATATAATGTACATATTATTTGTATATTGACATTTTAATATAAATTTTAATCGTTTTTAAATGGACTTTAATTTTTTAATAACATGATACATTTTCACGTGTCCATCTAATCCTGTATCCTAAAATTAACAACACCACTTCCTGGGGGAGCGGGCTAAAGCAAACGATCCACAGGGATGGTAGTTTCCTCAGAAGCAATTGGGGGCGCGTTAAATAAAAATAACGGAGCAGAGAACGAGAAAGCATAAAAAAGAAGAAAATTTTGGAAAACCATTACAGTCAAATCCGTTCAATTCAAGCGTGTCTTATTGGCACAATATACTCAGATACAAATGAACGCGTCACTGCATCTTGCTGTTTGTCCCTTAAAGAAGATAGAGGGGGAGTCGTCTCATTTTTTCAAAATGAAAGAAGAAAAAAACGATCAGTAACGAAAATCAAGTTTATTAAATTTTTTTTAAGAAATATAAACGTGTTTATAAAAAAACATTTTACATGCTTTTTTCGTTTCGACTTAACGTTTCTTTCCTTTCCCTTTACTATTATTTTTCATTTTTTGTCGTCTATTTTTCCCTAAGCGTTGTATTCTACCTGGTTTATTTTTATTAACAATGTTTGGTTTTCCCGGTCTCTTATATTCTGCTACATCAGATGAACTGTCTTTTGTATTCCTTTTACTTCCTTTTTTGCGTCCACCAAAACCAAACTTGGTATTTTTAAACTTCTTCTTCTCTAATGATTTCTTTGATTCATTTTTTTGGTTTTTGCCTAAAACACAAAATATACTCATTAGTCACCTCATTTGACACAGTGATGTTAACAAACAATATAAACTATTAAAAAAAATACGTGTGGCACTCGGGGACTGCCGCGGTAAAGCTATTGCATATTCTTTTTAGGTCTTTAAGTTTTTCTTCTCTATAAAACGAAAATAGCTAGGTATAAATAGTGTAATTACACACCAAAACAATTATTCATTCAAAAAATTTGAACAAAAAAACGATATTAAGAGTTTGATCATAGAATTTCGCGCGATGTACATTTATATAGATATAATATCTTTATACTTTCTCTGCACATAACCTAAATAATTTAGGTTATTTTTATAGCAGTATTATATATAAATTAATTTATACACAAATAAAGATAGAATCAGTTATGAGCACACAAACACCGTGCCGAAGTCTGCCGAACTGAAACGACGTTAGACGATGCACGGCTTTCAACGCCGCACCGCTGTGCCGGTCGGAGTGGGGGGTGTTAGGTTTTTTTCGTTACGGAATTTCTTGATTCAGTCGCCGCGCTCAAAGCCCACGATAGAAGCTATGCAATAGCTTAAAAATTTGTGTAACTTATTATGAAAGAACTGACTGAAAAAAATTAAAGATTTAATAACCAGTTGTCTTACCGTTTTCAAGGAAGTCAAGGTCATTTCTCATTCCTTTACGATACTTTTTCACTTGCGTCAATAATTCTCTTTTCTCTTCAGCTTTTTGTAGCCTTGCTTGGGTTTGAATAACTTTTCCCATTTTTCGTTGTGCCCTCAACTGTTTTACCCTTTCACTTCTCTGAACTTCTGCTTGCTTCTTCAAAAGACTTTCACGAACTTTTTGCATATGTACATCTGTTTTAGCCATTTCTGCGAAATAATCCTCAGGTCTGTCAAGGAAAAACATTGATCAGTAATAAATAATATTTTTAATGGTTGTCGAACATTAGGAGAGCAGCGAGTGTAACAACGCGGCTCTTATGGTCCTAAAATGCTAAAAAGGGCACAAAAACACAACACAGAAAGTTTCAACTAGGAGAATTTCAAGCAATACTAGATTTCGAAATGTGTCACAAAAAAGGGAGCGTCGAAGTTTCTTGTTTCTCTCTAAACCACTAGAATTACTGCAGACAGCTTCCATTTATGCGGATTTGTTCTTCTGCATTACTCACAGCTCCGCTCTACTTGTCACTTCAGGATAATGTTAGCCTAAATACTGTTGCAATCAATATTTACCTTTTTGTGGGGATTCCAGCTTTCTTTAATCTTTCCAGTCCATCTAAAACCGCAGCTTGAGCTTCTTGATAAAACCGTATTTCTCTCTTAAAATCGTTCACAACTCGATCTTCGTCAACAGAAATTTGTGGAAGTTTCTTATTGTTTTTTATAACATTATCTCGTTTTTGTTCAAGTTCTTTCATTTGGACAGCCAATTCAGGTGCCAGTGCCGCCGGACCATTCACTATATCAAGTCTCTCGACCCAATTCATTTCCAATTTTATGTCATTTAATGTTCTCATCATTTCACTCTGCAAAAAAAAAATAATTGTCATCTTCGTGAATGGTAAAAGTTGAAAACAATTTTATTAAATACTTACAACTTTGTTTACATATTTCTTTTTGGCCTCTGCTGGAATATTCAATCCAGGCTTTAACAATCCTTTTTTGAATGCATCTTGTAACTGCAAATATACATATTATAATTTTAAAATCAAGACATGTTTTTGCATATATTAAAATATAAATTTACCTCCTCTTCACTATCGCTAATTTCTGAGTCACTTGATTTCATTTCACTCATTTTGAAATAAATAACTCAAATAAATTTTTACAATTGGGAAAATATCCACTGTTTTCACGTGCAGCAATTATAGGTTATGTCTTGACTTGTTTAATAATCAGGTTGGCCAACTCAACCCACACGTTTTTTGCTGTCAAGCGAAATAAACCAAAATAACTGAACTCGAGACCACAAGACGCACGAGACTGTCAACTTTCTAACCTAAAACACAAATCGTTAACAGTTCCACGTGTGAATAGTGAATTTAAAGAAACCATTCAAAATGAAGAAAACTAAATCAGTAAAAAGGAAAAGAAATGAAATTCAAGAACCGGAAGAAGTAAAACAAAACATTCCACCGTTAACTAGAAAATCTGATGATCCACCACCAAAAAAGGTATACTTCGATAAAAAAAACGTCGATTATGTTTACGACCTTAATGTAAAATTCATATTAAATAATGTAATTAATTTTTATACTAGATTAAATGGTCTAATAAGCAAAGGGTATTGGTGTTTGCATCAAGAGGCATTAACCATCGAGATCGTCACTTAATGGAAGACCTAAAAACACTTATGCCGCACCATAAACCTGAGTCCAAAATGGAACGTGCAAAGACACTGACAGTTATCAATGAAATCTGCGAAATGAAAAACTGTAACAATGCTATAATGTTTGAGGGTCGCAAAAAACAAGATTTGTATATGTGGGTTTCGAAAGTTCCCAAGGGGCCATGCGCAAAATTTTTAGTTCAAAATGGTAATTTTTTTTCTAAGTTTTCTATGTAATAGAGATACAAAGTTTAGTGTGACATATGCGCTTTTTTTACAGTTCATACCATGGCAGAATTGAAATTGACAGGAAATTGTATGCGGGGATCTCGCCCATTGTTGTCTTTTGACCCATTATTTGACTCAAAACCGCATTATCAGCTTTTGAAAGAAGTTTTTGTTCAAGTGTTTGGCGTACCAAGCTATCATCCGAAAAGCCAACCGTTCTTCGATCATGTTTATAGATTTTCAATATTAGATAATCGTATATGGTTCAGAAATTTCCAGTTTCTTACAGAAGATGGCGCGTTGGCAGAAATTGGACCGCGCTTCGTATTGAACCCGGTAAGAGTCGGTTTTGCATTTAAACTAAGTCAACTTAGAATCTATATTAAGGCAAGGTTTTTTTGTAACAGGTGAAAATCTTTTCGGGAAGTTTTGGTGGCGAAACGCTGTGGGAAAACCCACATTTCATTTCACCCTCTAGATATCGACAACAGTTGAAAAAACAGGCAAACAACAAGTACATGGATCATATTCAACAAAAAGCACTCGCTGAAGCAACAAAGCCTAAAACCAGTTATAAACTAAATCCTCTGGATGACATATTTTCCGAAGATCCTTTAAACAAAGCCGAAAAATTAGTTAAATTGGAAAATGGTGATCAAATGGCTGATGAGCCGGATGATGCCACTCAAGAAGAACAAACACCCAAAAAGAAGAAAATGAAGAAAAACAAACTTAAAAAAACTAAAAAACAAAAATTTGTAAGTAAAAAGAAAAATGTTAAATAAACTACTTTTTTACATACTTGGTTCTTTAATATTTACTAATTAATGATTCAAAGTTAGGTATACTTAATAAATATAATTTGTCTTCTATTTTCATTATAAATAAAAGTTACAAATCTAAAGATTAGAGACGGGTAATTATAAATGATATCAAAGAACTAATTCAATGTGTATATCTTATTTTATGACCATTAGTTATACAGGTGAGTTTTAAGTCGATGCTTTTTTTTTACAGCGTGTAAAAATCAAATAGACGAGCAAATATTTCAAATAGTTTTTTTTATCAAAACTCAAAAATAAGAGAGAAACAGCTTTTCGAAGTTTAAATAAATTTTATTAAATTTTCTTTAATTTTGAGGTCGGTCCTGGGGTTATATTGTCACTATGGAAATAAGTTGTTATTATCAATTAATTAATTTTATTATTAATTAATTTCTGTGAATACTTGATAATAATAACATATTTCCATAGTGACATAATATAACCCCAGGACCGACCTCAAAATTAAAGAAAATTTATTTAAACTTCGAAAGGCTGTTTCTCTCTTATTTTTGAGTTTTGATAAAAAAACTATTTGAAATATTTGCTCGTCTATTTGATTTTTACACGCTGTAAAAAAAAGCATCAACTTAAAACTCACCTGTATAAACAAATACACTTGATTGAACGGTCAGCAACCATTAGAATAAGCGAGTGTGGGAACAACCAAAGATATTTAATATAACATCTCTGGGAACAACACTAACAAAAATCGAAATGGTAAAAAGAGTAGAACCTTTACTGCGTTAGTCAAACAAAATATTGGCGATTTTCATAATTGAATAATTATTTGAAATGAGAATTTTTCATTTATTAATTGCATCAATTATCATATCTCATTCGATTATGTAAATAATTCAAAATCGCCTGCCTCTACTAAAAGAGCGAAATTTAAAAATTAAACGTATTAATATTTCTTAAAGTTAAAACAGCTTTATTAAATAATTATTAAAAATTGTTGAACACTGAAATACATTATAGATATTAAAAATTAAAGTATCGTCAAAATTTGCAATAAAAGCAAAAAATAAATAAAATTTCAAGGAATACTTAAAATTTGATATTCCTTCTGAAGTTTCCTGATTTTTCCAGTTCTGTACCAACATTGATAAAATATGAATCATAGCGTACAAAGTGCGTCGGCCAAGTTTTTACAAAGCACTGTGCTATAATCTACACGAACCCTTTTTGAACCAGGTTCAAAGAACAAAGCGATACGAAAAATTACATTTTAGAAATAATGATAATAATAAATACAGCATGTAATAAACATGCACTGACAGAACTGAACTGATTATCGAAACAAAAATACAGAACAAAAAATTACTTTCGACAAATTTTTTTCTTACTAGTCTCATCGATTTTTGTTTATAATTTTAGCAATTTACTAATTTGGAGCGAATTTTTCTCTAACAGAAAAGAAAAATTCTAACGTTGACGAGAAAAAAAATTACTAAGTTGACTACAGTGCATATCACAAAGTTAATATAAATATCAGTCTTTTAGTGGTAACAGATGGGCTAATGCAGCCCTGAAAGTGAATGTATTTTTACATGCTCCGTCAGTGGCGTAACTACTGGTAGGCTAGACGGGCTCCGCAGACTAAAAATTATGAAAAAAAAATGTTTCATCCTTGATTTCAAAAAATGTTAACCAAATATTTTGGAATGCACGAAGCCTACTAGCGCCGCTAGTGGGTAATAGAGAAGTATTTAACTCACTTTTTATGAAAATCGCGACATGTTTCTATGGTGATAAGTCAAAAACTTTAGTTGGCCATGATGTGTAAAAAAAAATGTAATAAGGAAAAGTGCTGTTAATTTTATATACAATAAAATTCAGATTGTAAACCTAAACCTATTTGGGTTCAATTAAACTCTTCACATTGTTGGTTTTGAAAATGTTAGAATTAGGCTTTCTCTATAGATCAAGCTAGGAGTCACCGTCTTGTAATTTCGCCACTGTGCCCCATTAATAAATAATAATACTTACTATATAAAAAAAAGATCAGTTTACGGAAAGATACAAGAAAGGTGTATATTATCATCAAAAACACGAAACGTATCAGTTCAACTGCATCAATCTGGCAAATATTGTTTAATGTATTTGTAACTGGAGTATTTATATTTAACAGACTTCAAGCGTGTAGGCTTTCACGGCCCGGCATTGTTCCAAATCGTCATGGTTTTCAGGCTCGCAGTCCATGCTCCATTAGTATTCCCATCTGACGTTACATCTACAACTGCAGTAGACATTATTAAAATCGGTGTGTGATAATATTTGTCTGCCGCAGTTGTAGACGCAACGTCATGTAGAAATACCAATGGACCACGATCTACAAGTTCGAAAACTATGGAGGGTAGTCCATATCGAAAACTAAGATTTGGAATTTAACGAACTGAGTTCAGACACTTTTATGTAAATATATCAAAACTGTTTGTCGGTGCTAAATGGATGCGTTTCTGTGCGAATAATATAATTCAAATTTTTTCAGCGCATATAGCAAAATGCATTTTTAAACGAATAATTGCCATTAACACATTTGCACCTTATTAGAATGGAATGTTCGATTTTTGTGGACACGTCTTCAATTAAAATCACTTAAGAAATTTTGGAAATTTTATTAAAAAAATATCTATTTAGTTTCCAAATTGCGTTCTGATCAGTTAAATTTTTCAAAATATGTATTTACAATTACAATACCACCAAACCAACCAGAATCAATTTGAGCAAAAATTGATTTAAAAAGTTTTTCAGTAATTATACGATAAAGTTAAAAAAAATATTATGCAAATATTCGAAGAATATAAAAATATCTTGGTTTATTTTTTTAGTGACCGTATTTTCATTTATTTTTTAATATAAGTTTTAGGCAGTGTATAAATTTAAGTAATTATTGTGCTTTTTTTTTTCTTTTTCAAACTACTTAACGTGTTTTTTACATTAGTATATGTATATATATTAAAATATAATTAATATTTGTAATAAGTTATTATTAACAGTCTAGTTTCAATACTATATTATCCGCTAACAAATCTGGACAGATACGTTTTATGGAAGATTTTAACAAAATTTTCTTAAAAATCTTCCTTAACATACCCTCAGGTTCTATCAACGGGTAATATTATCTCGATTCACCATATAAGTACGTTAAAAATATTTATGCAATTCTTGTGCAGACATAGATAGGCAATTCTTTTTTACATAACATAAAGGCACCAAAACTGTACTGTGATATATCAAAATAAAAAATGGACTACAACGATCCTGATCATCTTATAAACATATTTTGTTAGCAAAAATAATTTTGGAATATTGTTCATAAATAATGTTTTATCAAAGAAATATTTTTTTATGTTAGATATCACAAGAACCTATATTTTTCAAAAGGACTTGTAATAACCTTAGTGCCTAGTTAATAATCTATTTAACATAAAAGAATACTTCCAAAGAATACTCAAAAAAGTATATATATATTTATTGTATATAAATATTTGCAATTAAACTATTCTAAACATATAAAAATATAAAACTATCATAATTAAGATACATTCATTTTTAATAGCTCCGAGAAACTAAAATCATATTTTTAATAGCTCTGAGAAATTAAAATCTTAGATAAAAATATCAATATAATCAATACTACTCGATATATAAAACAATTCATATAAAACCTTTTGAAGGACAAAACCGATTCTTCATTTGTTTTTCTGTATGTCTGATAAACATGTCATCATTGCAAATAGCATAAACATGGCACTATATTGCCACTTGACATGAATTACATACAGTTTAGGAATTAACTTTAAATTATTTAATATATTTAAGAAATTTTAAGTTACAAACGAATTTGTAAAATAAAATTGATTGAATATTAGTATGCAATATCTAACGGGTGTCAGGTAGGTAAATACTAGATATTAGAGTTAATAACAACTATTTGTATACCAGATTTCATATAGATTATTTCACACAGTGAGTGAAAAAAAAATGCAAAAATAAAAAGTTTTAAAAACCTTTTCCATCAATATGAAAACGATTTATTCGTTATTCATTGGTTCTAGTTCAGTTTGCTGCCGTGCTGCTTCACTATGGTTACCATTTTGAACTTCCGTTGTTTCGCCATTTTGACAGCGACACAAATAAAGTGTGTCTAATACCATCTACAGAGAGAAAAAGGAATCGATAGAATTGAAGTTACTCCTAACCTAATGTATGCTCCTAACGGAATAAATTGTATAAATGAAATTGCGACAATTTTCCAATAGAATTGCCAGTTAACGCCACATGGCGAGTTATATAGATATAATCGAGTGAAACGCAATGTCAAAAAAGTGGCTAATAGTGTCAAAAAAATGAACTATCAGGTGGATCCGTTTTTGTGGACGGAACAAACTTATGTCGTTTCAGCTCCTTATTTACACCTTGCGCTCGAAACACCGAAACAAGTATAGTCAAATAAAAATCGCTTACCTCATATAATGATAAAATACAATGAGCAATGAAAAATGCAAAAACGCAAGTAAATAAAGTTGGAGCTGCGTAGAAAGTCAACTTGTCATTGTTTTTGAAGAGATAGAGCCCTACAATGCCTGTTAATGCGGTGACAAAGCATTTTCCCAAAAACAAAATAAAATCGCCAACTGTATTAATATAAGCCACCTGTATAGTATGAGCTAATAATACTTCAAATGCCTATAAGCAAAAAAAAACAAACAGTTAATGCGGAAATTCAACCATTTCAATATTTTAATACAGTGTATACTGGGTGCGGCAAAAGTTTGGAAACGGTCCGATATTTCCGGAGGGTTAGGTTTGCGAAGAACGGTCTTGAACGAATTTCAAAAAAAAAATTTCAAACAAAAGTTGCCTAATTTTGCTCTCTGAACCCGAATTTGTACAAAACTTTTTTTTGAAATTCGTTCAAGACCGTTCTTGAGGGAAAAATGCATGAAATTGCGAATAAAAGCGAATTGTCTGGAGGGTGGGAGATGATCCGGTTCAAAAAAATTTTCGAACAAAAGTTGCCTAATTTTGCTCTCTGAACCCGAATCCGCGAAAGAAAAATGGGGTCGCGATTTGAAATTTCAAAGTCACCCTCACCCCCACGTGGGGGGTGAGGGGTTGGGGGATGATTCAGTGACCAAACGATTGCAAACTGAAAACCAATCAACTTTTGTACCAAACTTTTTTTTCGCAAACCTAACCTTCCGGAAATATCGGACCGTTTCCAAACTTTTGCCGCACCCCAGTATATCGAATATAACGACATGCCAGCTGTAACAACCAAACGTAAGAATCCCGTCTAATTTCCGTAATAAATATGAACAAAATATATTACAACATTGGCTATTCGAAGAGATTTCATTTTGATTAGTTGTTTAAAAATGTTAATTGCTTATAACGACGTCTTTTGTATGATTCCGAAGCAGTCGTTATAACCGATATAAACTGTAAAAGATATTTATTTACCGTAGCAGCTGCAGTACAGAAATTTACACCGTCAATAGCGATAACGGTGTAAGCGTTATGATTTAAGTAACGTATAAATTTTTCGAGACAATAAAAACAACACAAACATCCTTTCAAACAGCATTTAGCGCATTCACTGGCGCTGTCATCGTTTTTCGTCAATCTGAAAAAAAGTTACATAAAACATATTATGCAACATTGTACATTTAGTAGATACCATTTGATTTGTATTGAAATGATTCGTTTGAAGCCTCCACTACACACGTGGCCAGCACCGCCACTTACAGGCACTCACAATTGTGTAGAGGGCATATTTGTCGGTGCGTGGACATAATCGCCTGTAATCGGTTGATTGTCGGTACATCAAAGGAATGCGTGGCCGGCATCGTGCGCCCGTACACACAACCGGACCGGCACGATTGTGTGGAGGGCTAGGCAATCATCGCGGCGATGATAGGCACTTATTTGAGTGGCGGTGCTGGCCACGTGTGTAGTGGAGGCATTAAATTTGACAAAAAAACAAATCATCAGATACTGCAAAACTGTTGACCGTCACTCAGCAATACCGAGTAACATAACTCTGCAATATTAAAAATTAGGACCTTATCGGCCAATCAGAGGAGCTTTATAATCGCATTAAATTCATTTGAATATTTGTTTTATGATGTGCAAAATTTTGTTGAACTTGCGCATTGCAAGGTGACATTCGGCAGATTTACAGTATCACCAACAAAATACCTACTTTGCATGTAAATAAGTTAAAATTAAACGAGGTATTTTAAATATCGTAATCAACAATGATCCCAGAGCCATCGATCCCAAATGATATTTTATTAATTTACAGATGGCGTAATTAATGTGACCGCTTTTTTTGTAGCGATTTCTGCAAAAACAAATATCAGTCATGAATAACAAACAAATCGATGCTCTTATACAATACCGTTAAGGTAGTACGAGCACCAAGGCAACTTTAAACAAAAGACTTGATTTTTTTTCTTATATTTCGGTAGATGAATGATATGTTTTCATTGATTTCTCCAAAACTAGTAGGTGGAAATTTAAAAAAAAACTATCTAAATTAAAGTTAAAACTTTAATATATTATTGAAAACAAAAAAAAAGTCTTTAAAATCTTTTTAATTAGTCGGGCACAACGGTTTTTTTTTTGTTTTCAATAATTTATTTATTTAAGATTGCCTTGGTGCTCGTACTACCTTAATTGAACATAATTTTAATCAATGTTTACCTGTAAAACCAATGAGCTACAGCCCCTGCAATCACCATTTGCTGACAAGCCATTATGAACTCTGTCGTCCAAATTAAGCCGATGAGATACACCCACCACATATACTTAACCCACGTGGGATCTACATACTCTATCAATGTGTACACTACAATAAAGCAATAGCCATGATTTAAACGCAGATCTGGTTTAAATTCAGCTTAGTTTAAAAGCCGCTACTTACGGTTACAAATTTTATGATTTTCAAAATAAGGTTGAAGAAGTCAATGTCATTGGGAATTAACGAGGAAACTGGAAGGTCACATCTTAATGGAAAAGGACGGTTAATAGTTAATGACTGCGAGTTATTTCGTTCCTGTATGCACGAGTACGTATGGCTAGGCATATTTAAGAATACAAATATTAAGAGCACTGTGGCTGAAACAAAAATAAAAAATAGTTACTTCTTACCACAACAGTTTTATTAGCGGATGTACATTTTGGGAGCTATACTTTCATCTTCAGTAAACAATAAACTAAATTACTAAACAAAAATCTTTAAGATTTAATTTAGTTTAGTGTTTGCTGAAGATGAGAGCATATCTCCCGAAATGTACATCCGCTAATAAAACTGTTGTGGTAAGAAGTAACTATTCTTTATTTTTTATATTTAGGAATGTTCAGCAATTATTCACAGTGATTAGTTCTATTGTCGATTTTGATTATATTTGGAAAAAAAATATTTTACTGCCTTTAAAATTCAATAAAAACTGATAGCTTATGCTTTCAGTTCATCAAAACATTTCGCATCTAGTTGTTTCGTCACTATGAACAATGTATGTCGTAATCAATAATCACTGACCACTCAGGATTATGCATGCAGCAAATACTGAATATTTTTGGACAACATAGAATAGGTACCAGACAAAACACGATTTTGAAAAATCGAAGGGATGTTTGTTCATAAAATATTATACAATAACTGAATCTTACTTTTGACTTCTGAAACTGCTATATTATTTAGTGGTTTAAGATCCGTAGTCGCTGTTAGTGGTTGCTCAGTGACATCCATACCAGATTTATTACTGTATGGTTTTAACGATGATACATCCATATAGTATGAAGTTGCCAAACATACCTTAAAATAAATAAAAGAACTTAATGTTTTTCTTCTTAACTTTTTTTTTCTGTCTGCTGTATTTAAAGTGTGCGAAGTATATTAAAACCGAAAATATTTACCACAACTGTAACCCAAAACGCAAAGAATCCCAAAAGGAAGACGAAGGTAATTAACGGTTGTAAAAATAACATAGGAACTTTCATGAGACAATGTGCGGTTTCTCGAAACATTTCTGACAACAATCCAACTTGTTTTGACATCGTAAACATTAATATAAACAACACGAACTGAAAGAAAAACATTTTTTTTTAATCGTCATTAACTATTCGTCAAATGAGATTTTTTTCGATATAAATGTTTACTTACCGTTATGACCGAAGCAATGATAGAATACCAAAGAAAAGCAGTTTCGTTACGAATCGATTCAAATAATATGTTATCTGCTGGAAGTTTGTCGAGTGAAGTTCGAAGTTGGTAATACGTATACCATAAGTAGACCGTACCACCCACACTTGTTATGCATACGAGCAACATAATTATTATCGATACCAAAGTAGCAAGTAAATGCAGTATCGACACGGTAAATATTGATGCCACTACACAAAAATAAAATAAAACTGAGTGTGTTTTTATTCAATTTGATTTTGTAGTGCAGGACCTTGTATTTATATTATGCTTGTCGTATGGTCTCTAATATTGTATGAATGAGCGAAACGAGTAAGTGAGTAATGTATTAACTCAACTGAACAAACAAAATGAGAGAGATACCGCAATAAGAACTTATTTTAAGAGAATTCTTAAATAATTCAATACCGAACAGCTACTATCTAATAAATGCGTAATGAAATAGTATTTCAATTTAACATTATAGATGGTTTGTATGCAGCCCCGGATCTAGGGGGGAACAAACCGAGGCATCCGCCCCGAGTGGCAGTTTCAGGGGGCGCCAAAATCATAATATAATATGGTTGAAAACCACACCTAATCTGCCCATTTTCCGATTTACTCAATCTGCTTGGAGAGAGGGAGCGCTATTATCAAGTTTCTGCCCCGGTTTGAAAAAATAGTAGATCTTGGGCTGTTGGTATGTCTTACCTAGTGCAAGGAAAGCAAGTCCAAGTAGTTCTTTCCATGAAGTATATAAATCGCCTAATATTTGTTCAGCTGCATCCCAATTGTTTAAAAGTTCATAAAAGTTACTTGAAAAGCCTCTAATAAGTTCAGTAACTGGTCGAGGAACACAACGGTTTAATACAGGAACACTAAAAACAATCAGAATGTTGAATATAATTTTGTTTTCGAGATTATCCCGCTTAAGATTAATTTCAGTTACTGACTATAGAGTTCGGCCACTTTGAATTTAACCGCGACTAAATGCAGGATACAGTTTGAGCAATGTCTTTCGATTTCCCTTGTCCGGGAGCTCATGGCCGATTTTGACGAACAAAACCATCAAAGCTGATTTTTATTTATAAGGTTAATATGATGTTATAATGCAGCCTCGTAACTTTCTGCTGCAACACCAAGCAGTGGATTGAGCTACTGTAGCCCTCCACGCATGTAAATCTATACCAATATATAAAGCTGAAGAGTTTGTTTGTTTGAACGCGCTAATCTCAGGAACTACTGGTTCAAATTGAAAAAAAATTTCTTTGTTGGATAGCCCATTTATCGAGGAAGGCTATAGGCTATATAATATCACGCTACCACCATTAGAAGCGGAGCATAATGAAAAATGTTGCAAAATGTATCTCAAAAATAAGCTTCTATTCAGGTGAAATGCACTAACTAAATATACTCATATTAGCGTTGTGAGTACACAACCCCGTATGGCTCAATCGGTAGAGCATGCGACTGTCAATATCAGGGTCATGGGTTCAAGCCCTACGTTGGGCGAATATATTTTTATTTTTTTTTTATTTTCTACATTGCTTTCTTCTAAGGCTTACATTTAAATTTATTTCAATTTTATTTAATTAATTAAAAAAAAAATTATTAGTTAAAAAAAGTATAAATACTGCTTTTTATCGACAAAAACTTTTGAACAGTAACTCCGATCATCATGAAATTTGGACACAACATTCATCTCGGTAAACTAAGATGAATGTGTGTACTCATGTTCCTCCCTTCCCCATTCGTTCTTTTACACCCAGGTGAAACCGGACGGAACCGCTATAATAATAAGAGAAGAGACCGCCAAAGCTGGAAATTTATGTATTAAGAATGTTGTAGACATTCGAAAACGTGTTTTGGGCTAACTGAAATGAGGGTGATGATAATAGCTATGGTTGTTTATAAGTAATTATTGTATATGTTTAGCGAGTAACAAAGAATATCAAAAACCAAAAGGTGACAAATATTTTTATATAAACTATTATTAATTGAGCCTAGGGCGCTATTATTCGTAAATCCGCCTCTGGCTAAGTCGAATAGTTTCTGATGATTATATTTTCTATCTACGATCAAAAATTCCGGTAGTATTACCTGTCATAAACTGGTAATGATGGACATGGACCAACATTAGTGCTCAAAGCTTTCTTACGATCCGGCAGTCTGCGTATTTCATCTTTATCTAGTTCTTTAAAATCGAAATCATAACGGCACAAATTCGTCCCGGTTTTTTCGTAATAAGCTTTCACAGCTTCAATTGTATCCAAATTTTGTTTGGGACATTCCTTTACACATATTTTTAATGTCTTTTTTAAATCCGTTACATTCATAAAGAATAGAAAACTAAAAATGAAGGATACGTAATTTTCAAGTATTGATATGCAGATAACATTTTAGACTAACATTATGTCATACATACGGTTTATCAGATGTATCCATCCCAGACAATGCCATGTTACCTATTCGTTTGTTATGTTCTATACCGCACGTATTTCCAAAAGAATCATACCCATTGATAAGACGTAAAGGACTACCATAAACAAACGAAAATGCAGCAATAAGTAACTGAAAAAAATATACAGAAATTAAAATAAATAGGTAATTACTAATGTCATTCAAGATTATTATTTACATACCATTAAAACCCAAAACGCAACATATACCACAAGCCAAAATATATCAGTACAACCTCGCACCACAATACCATCATCTTCCTCCGGATCCACTTTCGACACACAACAACCCATTATTAAAATTAAAAAACTGCACCTATTTATTTATTTACAAATTCTAACTTTTGCCTCTCTGAGATATGAGAATTGACAATGACAGGTCTGTGTATTTTTTGTCATGAGTCAGAAACGTGACGCTTGATGACGCCACATGTTCACGCATTTCAAATTTGTTTTGTAGTACAATTAAAATGGCAGCACTGCAGTCAACGCAACCATGGACATATTCCTATGTCCATGAACGCAACACGTTTTGCAAATGTAGGTTAGGTATAGTTTATTTGACGTTTAAATAACAAAAATACGTATTTTTACTATGTATTAATAACATAAATCGTGTCTCATTTAACTTGCGTGTTGCGTATAAATAAAAATAATTGTATATTAATCTACTGGTTTATTATCATTACGTATTCATGTCAAGAAAGAAATTTTCAAAATGTTAGAGAAATGTGCACATTTATATTGTAAGCATACAAGTTATTTTAAGGCTTTAAATTGGTTGGCATCTCGAAGAAATGTATCTTATTTCACTAATCGTAATTTATATACACATCGCAATTATAAATTTAGTATTCCGCGAACATTTTCTAACACAAATGTAACGAATATAAAGCAGTCAGCCAAGTCAGATGTTGAAGAGGAGTACAAGAATTTTTTAAATAAATATAAGGAGAAACTTATTTATAGTGATTTTTTTGATGGACCAAAAGTAAAATTTTCTTACTTGAAATATAAATTGTTGAAAAGTAAAGAAGCCAACGAGAAATTGAAAATTCAGCGGGCCATGATGGAAGCAACGCCATTTCCAGCATCGTTAAAATATATTTGTGATCCCGTTTCACAAGATATTAATGAAACGATTGATGAGAAAAACACAGCAACTACTTTAGATGAACCGGTTCAGTTCCCTTTCAAAAGTCACCAGTCTCATTTATTGACCGATTATGATATTGAATCTGAAAAAAACAATGCATTACAAAGCAATACACTTGAATCAGAAGATGAAGTTATAGACGATGAAGAAACGGATCATTTTCCTAAAGGCTGGATGTCGGATTACGATATGTATCCGGAGTTTGACGATGAAGACAACGTGCACGATGCTACAAATTTAAAGTATGGTACGCCAAATCCAAATTCCAAAGTTAGCAATGTCCCTTGTGGAGGATGTGGAGCTTTACTGCATTGTAAGGTATGGAAAAAACTAGCAAAACCAAGCATTATGAAATACTCAAATCTTTGATTAACGTCTGATTAGAACTCTTCAATAAATAAAATTATCGACCAATTTTTCAGACAATATATTAACAAAAAAAAATATCATTAATACATTAACGTTTCAATCCGGATTTGGACCTTCTTCAGAACTGATCTAAAAAATATAAAAATTAACTAATATTTAAATTCTAATTAGCTTTTTATAAAATCTTTCAAAATTAATGATTATCAAAATAATGAAAAAATAATGAAATACTATTCAGTGATAATACAATATCATATTTATTACAATACAGTAGCATTTACCCGCTGTACCGTTCGCGTTAATAATGGTTTAAGTAGCCAAATTATCCTAACCCGAATGTAGACTGATTGCAAAATACGTTGTATTTTAAATTTCAGTACCAAATGATAGCATACCAACATTTGCTTACGTTCATTGAAATTGACGTATTTGTTTCTTGAGAAATATGTAATGGATTTTGGTTATTATAATTTTCATAAGGTTTTGTAAAATTGCGACTTTTGATAAAATTCGAAATACCTACTTGAACTTTTCTAAAGTTATCATTCTTGCAGAGATTATGTATAATATGAACTTGCACTTCTGTATCTTTTTTGGTTCTCCCAAAAAATCTAACTACTGACTTCATAACTCTAAAATGTTTTTGTGCCAATAATTTAAATTAAATAAACAGTTATGCGGCGCCATCCGTCGTTGGCAGATGAATACACCTCAAGAAGCGTCTTTAAATGTATCATTTATTTTGTAGGATCTCTCTATACCAGGATATATACCCAGTGAAATATTTGAAAATGCTCAGAAAGAATTACAGACAATTATTTGTCAACGTTGTCATTTTCTAAAACACTATAATTTAGCCCTTCAAGTAAAAGTGGCACCGGAAGATTATCCAAGAATAATATCAACGATCACAAAGAAAAGAGCCCTCGTGGTGTTGATGATTGATTTGCTGGACTTCCCCTGTTCTGTTTGGCCTAACATTATGAATATAATTGGTGGAAAAAGGCCTATTATTGTTGTTGGAAATAAAGTAGATTTGCTTCCTCAAGGACCTAAAGGCTTTTTAGAAAAAGTCAAAGATGCTCTACTTCAATCGCTTACAAACAGTGGAATCATGAAAGCAAACGTTAAGTATATATCATTAATATCAGCAAAAACCGGCTATGGAGTAGAAGAATTGATTACCGCACTTCATAACTGTTGGAGTTTTAAAGGTAAATTTATTTTATTTAAGTCACCCAACTTCCAAGGTTGATATCTAGACACAATATCAATTTATATTTTCAATTTAATTATGACCCCAATATGAATGGCAATAATTGATAGTGCCTTGCAATTCAGGGCTAGTGTATCAAACTGGAAAATCTTAATTCTATTGTCAAAAATATATATATACCTCTGATGCAGTAGTACCCAAAGAACAATTTCAAGATGTTAAAGAGAAAATGAAATGTGAAAAAATAACTCTAATAATTTAGAGTGATGATGATCCTGTTTCAACGTTGGAAGATTAAAAAGGAAGAATCCTGGTGGCATAGGATCGATGAAACAAAGCAAATACTGAAGGTTTTTATTGCATTTTATTTCGAAACGTCAGACAATAAAATTCAATAGAAACCTTCAGTATTTGCTTTGTTTCATCGATCCTATGCCACCAGAAAATGAAATATTAAAATGGCAAAACTATTTAAATTCAAAATACAGACAATTATTTTTCCAACTCCCCGGTTTGGGCACCTATGATCTATTCTAGATCATATCTATATTTTTTTTAAACCAGAAATCATGACGCTTAGTACAATTTTAATAACAATTATTTTATATTTTTAGGCGACGTTTATATTGTCGGTTGTACTAATGTAGGTAAATCTACATTATTTAATATGTTGCTACAATCGGATTATTGTAAAGTGCAAGCATCGGATTTAATTCAAAGGGCTACCACGAGCCAGTGGCCGGGTACAACGATGAATCTGTTGAAGTTTCCAATTTTAAAACCGTCGGGTATGATAAAAAAAATTGTTCTAGACTAAATGTACTAAAATGTTTTTGTTTCTTTAAAAAATTTGAACATTTTTTTGTCTAGTATGGCGGTTACAACTTCGCAACAGTCGTTTAAAGTCTAAGAGACAACAAGAGGCAGTCGAGAGAAAATTAAAAATGGCGCAATCTAATAAAACTAGAATTAACCCACATTTTATTTCTTTAATGGGTAAGTACTAAATATCTATACTAATATATAAAGCTGAAGAGTATGTTTGTTTGTTTGTTTGAACGCGCTAATCTCAGGAACTACTGGTTCAAATTGAAAAAAATTTTTTTTGTTGTATAGCCCATTTATCGAGGAAGGCTATAGGCTATATAAAATCAGACTACGCCCATTAGGAGCGGAGTATTAATGAAAAATGTTGCAAAATGTATCTCAAAAATAAGCTTCTATTCAGGTGAAATGCACTAACTAAATATACTCATATTAGCGTTGCCAGAATACAACGCCGGCTAGCTCAATCGGTAGAGCGACTGTCAATATCAGGGTCGTGAGTTCGAGCCCTACGTTGGGCGAATACATTTTTATTTTTTACATTGCTTTCTTCTAGGGCTTACATTTAAATTTATTTTAATTTTATTTAATTAATTAAAAAAAATTATTAGTTAAAAAAAGTATAAATACTGCTTTTTATCGACAAAAACTTTTGAACGGCAACTCCGATCATCATGAAATTTGGACACAACATTCATCTCGGTAAACTAAGATGAATGTGTGTACTCATGTTCCTCCCTTCTCCATTCGTTCTTTTACACCCGGGTGAAACCGGACGGGACCGCTAGTTAATAGATACTTACATATTTTTTATTTGAATAAATTCCGCACTAGGATTAAACACCTGGAAAAGTCATGGAATTTTTTATAGGTCAGTGAAATCATGGGAATGTTATGTAATTTTATTGTCAGTGAAAAATTTATTTTAATATCTAATATTTTTCCAACTCAAACGTGCAGCGAGGAAATGGCACACTAAGGCCTAATGGCTAAGTGGAGTACTGCGTAGCATAGTTTTTAAATTTAAGAGTAAGACAACCTAAGAATAAAAAAAGTCAGTGAAAAATTGCGTTTTAGGTGCTGGAAAAATGTTGACATAGTATTTTGTTTGTAGGAAAGGTTGAAACAACATTTACACCTGAAAAATTAGTAACAGATGCAGATCCATTTTTAATAAAACAAGAGCGAACTAATAATAAAATCGGTATCGATGAAAAAGATGACGCTTTCAAAGACAGTAGATGGTGTTACGATACACCAGGTGTTGTACAGCCTGATCAGGTAAACTGGATACAATTTATAAAAATTATTTAAAGCGAACATCTGAATGTTGCGTACATTCAGATGTTTATAGCAGACATTTAAGTTTTGTTTTAAAAATATATATTATACAATTTTTACTTTTTATGAAGATTCTTCATCTTTTAACAACCGAAGAACTTATGCAAACTATACCGAAAGAAATTATATTACCGAGGTCATTCAGTATAAGACCAATGTGGACACTGTTTATTGCTGGCTTAGGAAGATTAGACTTTTTGGAAACATCCAATTCTGGAAAAATAAGGTACTATATTATGTCGTATTGTGGACTGTATTTAATCTATACATAGAAAGTATTTTAGTTGTGGGCGTTGATTCAACAAAGTAGTTAAATTTACCATTAATCATTTGTCAGCGAATGAACTGTTTCTGTTTTTAGAATTGACTAGTTGACAGTTCAACTGCTTCATCTATCAGTAGCAAAATGCAAAGAGCTTCTTCGACTAATAGCCTAGTCGGCGAGGAAGTAAAAACATTAAAAAGTGCATTATTCGGGCACAGGCGAGATTATTGTTGGAATCGCTTCGTTTTAGGGTGTAGTTCAACCACCTAAGTTTGCTTACAAATTTTTGGTGTGCTTGATTTTATAATTGACAATTAGTGACGAAAATAGTGCTTATTTCTCTATTTCCATTAATATCTCCGTTCCTCTTGACTTTTAGTATAGCATATGCATTGAGAAAGTTGTTCCTTATGAAATTTCCTAAAAAATGAGTACTGACAGAGGTCGCTAAGTGCAATTGTTAACTTGCAAATAGCCCCGAAAGTTAAAAAAACACGTTTTTTTCACTATTTTTTTACTAAAAAATGACCGCATATAGATGACTGAAAATTCTCAAAAATGATGTCTATGTTGACCCAAACATGCATGAATAATTTTAGCGTCATCGGTCAATTAATTCTCGAGTAATTAACTATCACCTTTTTTTTGTTTCCTTAATTGTAAATTGCGCCATTTTTTTCACAAACGGGTTTCGCTGGTCGGACCAAGCCAGAAAAATCACAAATCCATTGAACTTTAGTATCCCGTTGGAATTTTTGGAAAAAATTAATTCTAACCGATTTTATAACGATTGAATATTGGAAAAGTTATATGGTTTTATACGTTTGTATCGCTAAAGAAATCGGTTAGATTTAATTTTTTCCAAAAATTCCAACGGGATACTAAAGTTGAATGGATTTGTGATTTTTCTGGCTTGGTCCGTCCAACAATTGCACTTAGCGACCTCTGTCAGTGCTCATTTTTTAGGAAATTTCATAAGGAACAACATTTTCAATGCATATGCTATACTAAAAGTCAAGAGGAACGGAGATATTAAAGGAAATAAAGAAAAAAGCACTATTTTCGTCACTAAATGTCAATTATAAAATCAAGCACACCAAAAATTTGTAAGCAAACTTAGGGGGTTGAACTACACCCTAAAACGAAGCGATTCCAACAATAATCTCGCCTGTGCCCGAAAAATACACCCAAAATTCCTCGCCGTCTTGCCTATAACGAACGAAACGAAACTGACACACGAATCACAGTACTAGGTATCTCAGGTGTTTGTTATTCGAAACAAACGAAATACAAATATTTCTTTGTAGTTAATGAAATCGACCGGTTTTTCAACTAACTGACATGACACAGCTTACCGTTTCATTTCGTCAATGACCCACTAGAATATTCTGTAATAATATTGTATGAAATACATTTTATTGTAACCGTCGATGCATAAACTTCAATCATCCAATTTCGTTATTCAAGTATAACCAGTTGAATCATTACGCAGCAGCGAACATTGCATTTAGTCAGTTAGCCCATAATGTTTGAGAGTTAATTTTAGTTTTTTTAATTTTTGAGTTCAAAAGTTTACGATAATTTTTTAGGATAACAGTTTTATGCTCACGCGATTTACCATTAACAATATGTGAGACTTCGGAAGCTAATAATCTATATTCAGAACTGTTGGGTTCTGAGATTTTAAGAGTGCCATTTGGTAGCGAACAAAGACTTTCGAAATGGCCTTCATTTCAATCAAAAGGTGAAATTAAATTGGTCGGAACTGGATGGAAGGTATCATGTGCTGATATTGTTTTGTCATCTGCGGGTAAGTTTTAGCGCCTTATCTCTTATTATATCAGCTATTTGATTTAAATTTAAAAAATCATTTTTTTTAGGTTGGGTTGCAATAACAGCTGAATCTAATACAGTATGTAAATTCAAAGCGTGGACACCAGAAGGAAGAGGAATTTATGTTCGGCAACCGCCACTTCTACCTTATGCAATAAATTTAAGAGGAAAACGTGTTCGTCAAACCCCAGCTTACAGATACTTTTCTTAAGTTGATGTAGTAATACATTTTTATTATACAGAATTTTGTAAAAATAAACACTTTTTTTGTAACTGTGATAAATTTTTGAACAGTTGCTTGACTGACGATAGCATATTAGAGCTGTAACAAACCGTATGTATTCGTTACTGAGTAACGGGTACATCGCCTGACTCGAAGTAACGAATCGTTACTTACAAATTCATTTCGTTACTCGCATGTTTCGTATCCATGTCAGTTCGACTCGTTTGATACGGTTATACGAACACAATGTGTTATACTTATAAGTATTCATAAAGTACGAAGTCATGACTCATGTCGTATCACGTATGCGACGCGCTTTGTGCGAAACTACATGCTTATTGCTTGATGCTGTTAAGTACACTATTGTATGTCGTATGAAAAGTACCGAGTAACGTAATGATACGAAAGTAACGGGTACTGGTTCTTTAAGTAACTAATACATACGGGTACACAATTTCTCGTTACTTTTACAGCTCTATAGCATATTATATCCTTATGTATGAACACAAATGTTCGTTTGTTTTTTTTTTTCATTCGCTCGACTCCTATGCGTTCTTATACCATTCATCCGATTACGTTGAAACTTTGGTGAAATGTGCGTGCGTCCGTAAAAAATTCTGACCCAAAATTTGTTTTCGAAGACTTCCCTACTGATGCCACTGTAAGCTGAACGCAGCCAAGTGAAGCAAGATTGTAATACGCTGAAGCCAAAAGCTTCACTACTGTTGTCACTGTCGAATGGGGCACAGCCCCGTGAGGCAAAACATATGATAAAGCTGGAGATAAGACTACTCCAGTTGCATGCGGAACCGCGGGTAGCAGCTAGTTCTGGTTCTGTTTCCCCGCTATGCGTGTCCCATCCCGTCCCTAATTTTAGCAAGACAGAATATTTTGCTAGAATCACGAAACAATGAAATTTAGATTGTAGTGATATTTTGAAAATTTGATTGTTCAATTTTTTTTTTTTTTTTTATAATTGTTTTTTGGCCTGACTCTTGTCTTTGACCAGTAGCCGATCTTCTATCCTTATACTTTTTGCGTTTATTGTTTCTTCATAGATTTATGCTGCACATTTTGAGGTATGTATAGATAGCTATTGTTCAAATTTCAAGAAGGTAATAACATAGATAAACGTATTATACTTAGGAAGATAAGTATCCTAGTTAACCAAAATGAGACCACCTATGATGCTCGCCGCTAGGTGGCCACCTATTGACGAGCATCATAAGCTAAATTTTTTTAATCTGCGAGTGTAGAATATGTAGAGTTTCCATAGTGAATTGTGCTGATAATGGTTCGGCCGTCTGGTGACTAGCATCATAACTACATATGTTTTCCGTAGTGAATTGTGCTGGCAATTTGGTCCTCTAGTGACCAGCATCATAATTACATTTGTTCTTCAAAGATCCTCTTCCGTCATTCAACTGTATTGTACAATATCTCGCGGTGACATTATTATTGGGCTTTTAAATATTTTTCTTTTGACATAAGTAAATGAATAACTTTAATTAAAATTTTATTTTTAAACAAAGTTCTGATGTTGAGTCAAAAAAATCCGAACAAAAATATAAATTCAAGAAAAAAGATTAGGTATTTCATTTTAAATTATTTTTATTATCTTAATTAATTAGATGCTTATACCGACACTGTACTTCTCCCATAATAAAATAATTGACATGATCTTCGATGCTACAAAATAATATGTCATTCACAATTGTAGAGTAGAATCCAAAGTGGACGAAAAATGCACCCTGTATTACATGTTATAAATTTGTTAAAATCCGTAGGTGAAAAAATATATGATTAATTATTTAACGGCCTGACAGTTGAATTTTTTTTAAAGATTTTTCAGAGATGATATTTTTTTGGTATCTATAGTCCAGAAATATAATAAAGAGAATGTTCGACTATTTTTTTTTAAATTCGTATTCATGGTTTTAAAATATAAACAGCCTTATGTTTGATTTGAAAAAATTCTGTCGGTACGTTCATAAATTGTGTCAAAAAATTATTTCTTATTTCATTTCCGAGAATTTTTCAATAATGGCTTGTGTTAGTAATTCGTGCAGTTACGTTAACTGTAAAAATTGTAGACGAAATTCACCGGGATTAAGTTTTTACAGATGACCTTTAATATGTCTTAAAGTTGAAAAGATCTTTGACGAATAATGAATTGTTTTAAATTATTAAAATGAATTCGTATCCATGATTTTGATTAAAATGTGAAACAGACTAAAAAAACGTTACCACGACTATTCAAAATAAAATTTGAAAATTCAAAAAATTTGAATTAAATTTGGTTTTTTTTTTATTTTAGAAATTTATTTGTGCCGTTGTTTACGCGGCGTTTCTATGATTTGAAACAAACGGAACTGTCGTCACGGAAAACTAAAATTATCACATACCTACGTCAAAAATAAAAAAAAACATTGATGGTTTTTAACAATTTATAAACCATTGAGCGCGTAATTAGGATCAGTATAGAGGTAGCTTTAAGATTATCTGAACTTTTAGTTTCACCATAATGTAGGTGGAAGCACAAAACAACATTCAGTTTGTGGGCCAGGGGTATGAAACGTAAGAGGTTTACTATATAAAAGTGGTCTCATTTTGGTTAACTAGGTTACGAATCTTCCTAAGTATAATACGTTTATCTATGGTAATAATTTATTGAAAGATGTTAATGTTGGCAGCATGAATAAAGAAATATGAATACTGATGAATAGAGGTTAGGTTTGACACTTCAGAAATTGTAAAAAGTACATGTGGTGGTCTGCAGTGGACTGTTCTTATATTTAAATAGTTAAACGTGTTAAATTTAATTTTAAAATAATTTTGTGCATGTAGCTGTGTACAGTTTTTCAAAATATAGAATGTAAATATTACATTGGTAAGGAATAATATAACGCTAAATATCTAGAAAATTTTTTTTGCTAATTTTAGATTTACCTATTATAATTGAAATGGTATTCAACTTTGCTTTTAAATCTGCACATTTGTTAATCAGGGATCTATTTTATATATATACATACGCCACAAAAATTGGTGGGCGTAGGATTTTAATAACTTCAAATATGACAAGTCAGGCCATAAACAATTAAAAAAAAAAAAAAAAACTTCAAATATAAAACAATCGAAATTTTGTGGTCTCCTTGAAAATAAAAGATCTGAACATTTCTTTTGTCATTTTTCACAAGAAATGTATTTTATTCCAGATGAATGGCGAGAATGATGAATCAGTCGTAAATTTCGATTCGAATGCATCTTCGTCTGATACTGATAGTAATTTATCCAATTATTCTTTTGGTTGGGAAGCTGTAATTCGTAGTGAGGAATCGAAACCTCGACTTCGTACCAGAAATAAAATGGCGTCATTTAGTTCTGACAGTGATAATGATGGTAGTGATTCAGGTAATTAATAATTATTATACAAAGTTAATATATTCATCTATTTCAAATAATCAAGAACATATTCAATATTTCAGGAAATAGGACGAATCAGTTGATTAAAAATATCAACAATTTTGCAAAGAACCAGTCGTTAGATGACAGCGATGTATCGAATTCTGATAATTCTATCCAAGATTGTAAATGTAAGAAAAAAAATCAATCAATTTGGAAAACAGTTGAATTATCTTCTGAAAATCAAAAAAACAACCGTAGCATTAATAGAAGTCATGATGTCTCTAAAATAAAAATAAATAGTTCAATTCAAAGTAATAAATCAATTTCCTATTCAGATGATGGTGAATCCGATGCTATACCGTGCGGTCAGAGCGTATCACATACTTCGTTGTGTAATGATGTGAATGATAAAATCAGTTCTGACTCTGATAATGAATTTATAACGAGTCAAAAAAGCAATTCAGGAACTAAACTTAAAATTACTAGTGAGAAGACTAAATCGCATACAATATCTCCAAGCAAAATGTCAGTTATTAGAAAATTATCTTTAGAAAAGGGTGGAAGACCAAAATTGAAATCAACTTCATATCTAAATAATATAAAGCCGGGTCAGAATCCATTTTCTGATACTGAAGAGGAATCTAATAATACTAATTTATTACGAAATGAAACGAGTAAAAGTAGTGATAGCGACTCTGATGATCAGTTAACACTACAAAAGCCGAAGCGAAGATCAAATGAACTGAGCATTAAATTAAAAGAGGAGGAGAGCAGTGATAATGATTCAGATAAATTGATATTAAATGCTTCAAAACAAATAATTAATAGTAATGGTGGTAATAAGTCGAAAAATAATCGTGAAGAGTTAACTAAACAAAATTATAAGAAACGACCTGAAAGTGATAATGTTAAAATGGGTGATCGTTCAGAAAGTAGCAATGATAGTGATTCAGAAAATGAATTAACAAAGCAAAAGTCGAAAAAACAGCCTGACAGAGCTAACTCTAAAAAGAATATTCATCCAGAAAGTAGTAGTGGCAGTGATTCAGACAATGAATCAACAAAACAACCAGAGAAAAAATCTGATAGCGCTAAGCCTAAACTAAATACTCACTCAGAAAATAGCTCTGAGAGTGATTCAGAAAATGAATTAACTAAGCAAAAGTCGAAAAAACAGCCTGACAGAGCTAACTCTAAAAAGAATATTCATCCAGAAAGTAGTAGTGGCAGTGATTCAGACAATGAATCAACAAAACAACCAGAGAAAAAATCTGATAGCGCTAAGCCTAAACTAAATAATCACTCAGTAAATAGCTCTGAGAGTGATTCAGAAAATGAATTAACAAAGCAAAAGTCGAAAAAACAGTCTGGCAGAGCTAACTCTAAAAAGAATATTCATCCAGAAAGTAGTAGTGGCAGTGATTCAGACAATGAATCAACAAAACAACCAGAGAAAAAATCTGATAGCGCTAAGCCTAAACTAAATACTCACTCAAAAAATAGCTCTGAGAGTGATTCAGAAAATGAATTAACTAAGCAAAAGTCGAAAAAACAGTCTGACAGAGTTAATTTTAAAATGAATAGGCATTCAGAAAGTAGTAGTGACAGTGAGTCAGACAACAAATCAAGAAAAACAGAGAAACGTACTGATAGCGCTAAGCTTAAAATAAATGATCACTCAGAAAATAGTTCTGATAGTGATTCGAATAACGAATCAACAAAACAAAAATTGAATAAACAATCTGATAGTCATTCAGATAATAATCCAACCAACCAAAAATTGAAAAAATGTTCAGAAAGTAGTACAGATAGTGAATCAGATGATGAATCATCAAAACAAAAGCAAAGGAGGCAATCTGATAGTGATTCGAATAATAAATCAACAAGAAAGAAACCTCAGAAACACCGTGATAGAGCTAAGGTTAAAGTGAATGATTCAGAATGTAGTAGTGATAGTGATTCAGATTATCAATCAAAAAAACATAAATTGAAAAAACTGTCCGAAAGAGATAATATCAAAATACGTGGCAATTCTGGAAGCAGAAGTGATAGTGATTCGGATTATCAATCAAAAAAACATAAACTGAAAAAACTATCCGATAGAGATAATATCAAAATACGTGGCAATTCAAGAAGTAGTAGTGATAGTGATTCAGATAATAAATCAACAAAACAGAAGAAAAATGATAGTTCTCAGAATTGCAGTAGTGATTCAAATGATGAGGCAACGCAAAAGACATCAAAATCGAAGTCTCCCAGACAAACTGATCAGGATAAACGTACAGATAAATCTCCGGCACAAAAATGGAAAATGCAAGTTAAACTAAAAGAAACGAACAAATTAAATAAAAATGATAATGAAATTGAAAGCGATTTGAATAGCTCTCAATCTTATAAAAACCCACATATTAAAAAACGAATGCCTCGACCTGAAAGAATATCTGAATCTGAAACAGAAGATAATCAAAATAAACAAAACAAAACATTAACTAGATTACACGAAATTTGTGATAAAGATGATGATAATGATCTTCCTTTGACTCTAAGCGAGAAAGAAATTCAAAAATTCAAACGTAATAATCCAAATTTAGAAATATGTTCATACAAAACAGAATTCACTTTTGATAATTTAAATTCTGATGATGAAATTTGGTTGATTCAGTGTCCAAAATCAATTGAGCCAAAATCGTTGTGTGGCACTTTTGTAAATTTCGATACTGAACGGACAATTTTAAAAACAAATTCATGTAATTTAGAATGGAAAGTGGACACTGACACAAAATCTGAAATTTGTCTTGTTGCTTCCGAAAGCGAAAAAAATTTATCGAAATTAAATATAAAATCCGTTAAAACATCTGGTTTAGTACTTATACATGAACAGTTGAACTCTGTGAAAACACCAGATTTGCCACTAGTGTCGAAAAGTAAAGTTGAAATTCCATCCAGGATTAAAGAAAGGCATCCAATATTTGGTTGTAATTTTAAACAAAATATAAAGTTAAGCGCTGAAATTGAAGAAAAATTGTTAGAAGCGAAGATAATTGCGGAAAAAATACAAAGGAAAAAATTGAGAAAGGAAAAAAAACGTCGAGAAGCATCCAAAAATGAAAGCTCTTTTGTAAAACCGACTGAAGAAATTTATTCATCGCAGAATGCATCTAAAAAACATGCAATCAAAAGTCTAGATGAAAATGATTTTGATAGTACATTTTTCGGTAAGAACCCAAGCGAGAGTGTAAAAAGTAAACGGAAATTAAAGCATAAAGACAAAACCAATGATTTTTCTGATTTAGATGTAGGTTATGAAACTGCAGATTCAGTACTGAGTAAAAAGAAGAAAAGAAGATTAAATAGTGAACCTGAATTAAATATGAATTATTTATACAATAGAAATAAAGAATCGCTTAGTAAAAGTGAAAATTTATGGAATTTAGGCTGTGAAACATCACCTAAAACAAAAATAAAACACATTCATAATGAAAACGAAAATACAGAAGACATGAAAAAAGAAAATATTAACAAAAGTGATTGTTTGTTGAATATAGATTGCGAAATGACACCTAAAAAGAAAAAGAAGAATAAGAGAAATGAAAGTGAAAATGCCGATGATGTTTTAAAACCGGTTAAAATAAAAACAGAGAAAATCGACGAAACAGAAATTTCGTTGGATTTAGATTGCGTAATCACGCCTAAAAAGAAAAAGAAACACAAGAGTAATAAGGTTGAAAGGGCTATTGTTTTAAAATCAACTGATGATACATCAATTTTTGGTAATGAAAACGTACCAGAAAAGAAAAAGAAGCATAATAAAAGCCTTACTGAAACGAACAGTGTTGTTGAATTTTTACAATCAAATGAAATTAATGAAAGTGGTAGCGCGATGAATGCAGATACTGAAATAAAATCTGATAAAAAGAAAAAGAAGCATAAAAGAAGTGTCATTGAAAATGAAGAATTCATAAGTTTAAATCAAGATATTGTATTCAACGAGAGTGATAGCAAAAATGATTCAAAAAAGAAAAAAAAGCATAGAAAAGGCGTCATGGACAGTGAAGAATCGATAACTGCATTATTGAAAGAAAGTGCATATGGCGAAAATGAATCAAAAAAGAAGAAAAGACATAAAAAAGACAGCAGCGTCAAAATTAAAGAAGAAATTTTTGATAACAGTTATGAAAAGAAATCAAAGAAGAGGGAAAAATTACTCGAAGACGAAAGCCCGATTAAGATAAAAAAAGAAAAAGTGGATGATGAGGAAAACATGTCTATTAAACAGAACAAAAAAAGAAAGCGAAGTGATACCGATAAAGCAATTGACCATTTATTAAAGAAAGTTAAGCGAGAATTATTGTCTGAATAAATCTGTTGTATTGTAATTATTAGGGTAATGTTATGAAATAACTTTTAAGTAAAAACAAAGATTATTTTGTTTGGCATTAGTTTTGTAGTTCCAAGGAGTTAATATTCGGTAACACAATTGTTAATGTATAGGTAGGTCAAACGTGTTTTATTTTATTAAATACCAATAAAATACTATTATTTTAAAGACTTTGTAATTTTTCATTTTGTGTAAAAAAATTTAAAATTCCAAGAATGAGTTTGTAAATGGTGATCTCGTCTCGTCTCGCTACCTGTCAGTTCCATGTAAGTATGTTGCGCTAGAGTCAAAGGTTCCTGCAAGGTAAACAAAAGCGTACTTGGTACATATTCCTTTACAACCGATTCTATACGAACGTGACTCAACAAATTTTTTTGCCGCACAACATTAATTTTTGTGAACGCAGCCGGCTTCGCGCGGTTATTTCGTACGGGTTATTTTCACATTGAAGCAGGTGTACACAATTTTTTTTATAAATTTTTCTAGGTTCTTTGGTCCCTAAATAATCAAAAAAAATTCGCCGGTTGTAAAGGGTCATATGACATTTAAAATTTCACTGAATGAGAAATTAATATTGGACTTTTTATAAAAACTTTTTGGCTTTTACACTGTTTTTATATTCAGCCACTACCTTAAACCATAGATAAACGTATTATAAATACGTTTATCTATGCTTAAACGATAAAACAATTCTGACTAAATATATTACTACGTACACATATACCTATATGACGGGGAGTGGGGACACAAGAAGGATGTACCATCAGGATATTGGAATCCGGACCACGGAAGTGCCTCGGATCTAACTCGGCGGGTGAAACTAACAATATGATGTCAGGAATACGAACAGCCGGGAAAGACGGGTAGACACAATATCTACTCTAGAAATATGAAAGTAGACTTGGAAGTAATCGAATGCTTTTAATAATCAATAGGTTGATATTCAGATGCATTTTATAATCGAATGATTCATTCGAAATGATTTTTTCGCATGATGTATCATAATACTAGGCGTGTTGGTACTAAGTACCTATATATGAATAAATTAATGTTTCGACCTTCGAATGGATTTTGCTCTTGTTTTCGATTGTCAGTCTTGAGAGAATCACCTTATCTCATGAGGCATTTTAATAATTGAACAGTTCGATTATATTCACTCTAAATATCCAATATTTAGTTAAAAGCACAACTGCATTTATTTTTCACAAGATTAAAGAACCTGAAATATATTTTATATTTAGAATTTCAATAGTATTTAAATTGACTGAGAACTAACGTCTAACAACTTTACTTAAATTTATTTGAAGCGAAGAACTCTTGAAGCACCTATTCGGTAATTTCTTGTGAGCTCGGTAGATGTCACACTTATAGTGCTCTCTAGCATTTAGATCCTTTAGCAGAGCTTTTAGTAAAGTAAACTTCAGCATGAAATACTTTTGTCATAGCGCACAGAGTGTGCCAAATGTCTTTTTTCTGATGCCAGCCAAATTCTCGTGAAGCATATTTCGAGTTTATAGTTACGTTGCAAAATTGAATTTTTTCAGGGGGGTTAAAGTTACCATAAAGAAGCAGTATTCCAAATTTTATGTGCCTAAGATATGATTGTTCAAAAATCACGATTTTGGGCATTCGCTATATAGATCATTATAAAGTAGTTCGGTAGTTCACTTTGGACGATTCTGCAACCTCCACCTTCCAAGCAAAATTTTCAAGTCTAAAACTGTATTGTAGAACTGCAGGGATTGGAGCTAGGGTTGAAGGAACCATTCATCCGATTACAATGAAACTTTGGTGCGTTGTTAACTTATGCTCGCGCCCACGAAGGTTCGTGCTATACGGTAGAGATAAATGCTCCACCATAGAGCGGGCGTCAGCCCCGCGAGGTAAGACTGTAATACTGTGGAGCCAAAGGCTCCACTACTGCTGTCGCTCCCGTGTTTCATCTCAATCGCCTGTGTAACCGATCTCAAAATTTAATCCTTTTTCTTATTACATATACAGTAAAACTTCGTTAACACGAACTCGTAAAAATCAGGCAAAAAGTTCGTGTTATGTGGGAGTTCGTGTAAACCGAGTATGGCATAAAATACAGTCATTTTTTAAGTGTCAAATCATGATTTATTTTAAGTAAATATTGAATAATTATTTATTATAAATTATCTAATAACATTAATTGTTCTTAAATATTATCTGAGTTTGAAAGTTTGTTTTTATTTGTTTACAAAATACATTTCAATAAATAAGAGGGGAAAAATTTTGAGGTATGTTTCTATTTATAGGATTTCGAGTGAATTTTTAATCTCTCAGTCCTTTGTCTATTTTTAGAATGTGAGTTAATTACTTTTGTAATCCCTTAAGCGAATCTTCTCTTTTAGTTGTATTGTATATTCATTGACCAAAATGATCAAAATATATGATTTGAGAATTTTTGTAGTTCGTATTATCCGATAATTAACCGTGAAGGGACGAAAAAGTTGTTCGAAGTTCGTATTAACGAGGGTTCGTGTTAACCGAATATAATTACATTAAAGCTTATGTGACCATTGTCGAGAGCAAATTTTTGTTCGCGTTAAACCGAAATTCGTGTTAACCGTGTTCGTGTTAACGAGGGTTTACTGTAGTAGATTTTTTTGAAGGCGAGATAATCTTTTTTTTTAAACAGTTTTACTGTTTTGTAGAATATCAGCTATATCTAGTGTTCAAATAATTTATTCAAATACAAGTAATTACAAAACTTGTATTCCTGATTATAAAAGTACATATAAGTATAGAAACTACAACTAAAATTAATACAACATTCCTCATTGTGTTATTTTGGAAAATCCCATGCAGCAGACGTATATTTTTACGTATCAGCTGCAAAATTTAAGCACAACTTTAATTTTACAAGCACTATTGCCATTGATAGAAAACAACAATCAATTAATATAAAATACTGGCGATGGAAGGGTGGCTAATTTTTAGTAACCGGGGTGGCAATGAACTTAAATACGCCACTGCACTGCGGCATGCAGTCTTGCAATTAATTCGAACACTAACGTCTGTGTGTATTGTCCCATTTCCGAACACAAGAAACTTCCGGGAATATTTGCCAAATATCTATTTTTACAATATTATTCATGAAAGATCAGTGTATCATAATATATTATTTAAAACGAAACGATGATGGACTAGTCACTGGACATAATGTGCTTATTATGATTCTTTAACCTGATTGCACTAGTTATTATGCTACGCAACAGTCATTAATTATTTTTTATTTTGGGATAACAATAAAAAGAGGCCAGTATTTTAAAAATAAGAATGCTGTTCTTTTGAATAGTGTTTAAGGGTGTGTTGTGTGTGGTATTTTTGAGTTTGGATTCTACTGTAGTCTAAAAACTGATGAGGTTTTTCTTTATCTGACCCAATTGTTTTTAACCGATTTAATTTAAAGCAGTAGGTATAGTGTTGATAATACGTTTGTAAGTATTTAACGTATTAAGGAACTTGCTGTTAATTAGCTTTGAAACGGCAAATTATGGAGCTTCCGCATCATGAAAAATGAAATGATAAAAGACTTGAATGTTTCACAACATCTAAAAATAAAGTTGTAAAAATTATTATTATTATATTTAGTTCTGTAACCAATTAATATTGATCAACCTTGATTGAACATTTGCCAAGCTATTTATTTTTTACGCATTTAACCTTGATACGTTAGGCTTTCAGACAATTTAGAATTATCATTTGCGTTAAGTGTTCTTCGACGTTTATTGAATTTCTGGTCTATATCAAAAAAACAAAAAATTCTATTTGTTTTTGTAAATATTTTTGTTGTATTTTTTTCAAAATCGAACTCACAAATTATTACTTGTAAGGTTGTTGTACACTACAAGGAATAATTTGTTAGTTCGATTTTGAAAAAAACTACAATAATAATATTATTAAAAAAAAGAAATTTTGCAAGCGTCAGGTCGCAATCGTGGTGCCTGGATATTTTCCTCTACTGCCTGAAACTTCAGGATCAGTAACTGAACCCTATACTTTACCGGACCTTGTGAATTGATGAATTATAAATTATAGATGCTCAACATCTGAGGTCATCGGTCCAACCTTGTCTGACCTATGTACCTATGCATCTACCTAAAGGCCGCTGCACACGAGGCTAGAAACGCTGCTAGCAGAACTCCTAGCAGCGTTTCGAGCCTCGTGTGCAACGGTCTTAACAGACTATTGTGCGTTCTAGCCATTATTTAGGTTTTTGAGATTTATTTTAAAGTAAAGAATATAAATTCTTATTTCAGTAGCATTATTACTTGGGTCAAAAAATTAATTTATATAAAAATGTGCCCCTCAAATGTCAGTGCTTCACCTCTTTCAAGTTTGCATCCTAGGCAGGTGCTTACTTGACCCAATGGTAACACCGCGGTTTCCACATGTTTTGCCTCTTTACCAGATCCTAGACAAATTAATTATTATCCTTTGACTAATTTTTAAGCCGTAAGTAGGTATGTGTGACAACTTAGTAGGATAATAATTAATAATCCACAAGCCTGAATCATGGACGAAAAGTGTTCCATACGAATGTTCCACAATTTCTTAGATGGCTTTTTGATGCACTTTGTATATATTATGTGCAGTGTCCTTGACCATAATCAAGTCTTCTTTTTCAAACCTTTATGATCTCACTGACGTAATTTGCCAAATAAGTATTCATTTAATCATTTAATATATAAATATTAAAATAATCGGAATTACGTGAGACGTTTGAATACTGTCTGTAAAAAAACAACTATTTAGCACAGTCGTGCTTTTATTATATAGTAGTGGCCCGGTTTCACCCGGGTGCAAAACTGTTCTGGAAGTATTATTGTATTGACCTCCTCATCTACACAGTAGAACTATCAAAGTACATTTGTTTTTGGTCAGCGTTAGCCATATAAGCGTACTAAAACAGTTTTTTTTTTTTTTTTGACAAAACACCGTCATAGTTCAGCCATTTTTACAAAATATTTACAAATCATACACAGAAACCTTCCTCGTTTATCGCTCTTTCTGTTAATGAAAACCGTATGAAAATCCGTTCGATAGTTTTTGAGTTTATCGCGTTCAGACAGACAGACAGACGCGGCGGAGGGACTTTGTTTTATATTGTAATTTCTTTGACAAGCAGCTATATTTGAACCTAGTACAAATTTGTATTCAATTCAACATTTTTTTGTTAATAAATATAAAATCCGATTGAAGTTCAACAGTTTATTTTAAGGAACGTGGACAAATAATATTTTATTGAAAATCAACATAGCTTGCCAAGATATTTTTAGAATTCCAGGAACAGAATATAGACCCTCTCTGTCGTTGAGAAATGATTCTTAATGTTAACTGTTTTGGATAATTTCTTTCCATGATTTTCATCAAGAATTTCGAATGTCTCCTTTTTCAACTAACAATCTGAAGTGCAAAACTTTTACTGATTCTCATATAAATAGAGCTTGATAATTGAGAATTTGCAATAGAGTTGTTGCAAGGCCGTAGCCAGGATTTCATTTCGGGGGGAGTCGAACTCTGGACCAAAGAATAAGCAACAATTTATTTGAAAATAAGCATATATATATTATAATTTTACATAAATACAAATTTAATTAAAAGGCAGCCGACGTAGATTTCGACGAAAGAGTTTAATGATTCATTTATATTAACAATGCATTACATTTCGATTTTACTCGTTTCGAAAAACGTGGCATCCAATTATTGTATCACAGATCCGAAAAAAAAGTCGAAAATATTTTAGTAAGTATTTAGTAAGATTTCGGTTATCCGTACCTGTTACCGTTTAGCAAGTTTTGCGCCTGGGGCTCGATTATTATTATTATTTGGGCCTAGTGCCAATTAATATTTGCAGTTTATTATTTTTTTAATAACACATTGAAAATTCAGTTTACATTTTTACCAGTTCTAGGGTTAGAGCCTGGAAATTGGGGGCTTTTAATGCGGAAGAGCCATATGGGAACGTCATATATAAACAACGGCATCGCCACATGTTCAGCTAATCTCCGAGTCTCAAGCTCGAACTAGAGATGGCTCCGATTGACCCAAACTCTAGATCCGACGCTGGCTTAATATTAAAGTATTAACAGAATATGTTTACTTTAATCCGTAATTCGTCAGAACAATTTTCCTCTGTTTATTGTATTTAGTACCCAAACCGCATGTATTTTAGATGGAACGTGAAAAATCTCCATGTGAACATAAAAATGCCTGGCAATACGCCATATGCGAAATAGCGTTTTGTACACCTATAACTATATATAAAATGTTTTTCAAAAATCCTATCGGTTCATTTACATTTCAATTTTACAAAAGTTATTGGTGTGTCAGCATTAATAGTATATTGTGTATAGGTACCTATGCTGGACCACTCGGTGGAAACATTGGAATATTGTTTGCATTCATATGTTTTTTGGAAATTAGCGCTACCAAGAACTAGTGATGTGCCGGATATCCGTATCCGTAGATATCCGAGGAAAAAGAAAGATCCGTATCCGTTAGTTTTTGGCGGATCTTTTACCTTATTAATTTTCAATTCATATAGATGAAATTTTATATAATATATAGGTGATTAGGTAATAATGAAAAAACTGTTAAATTCCATTCAGATAATTTTTTATTTTTTAAAATCGTATTTGGCACCTTTATATTGCAAACATTTATCGTAGTGAGTACCATACCAATAGTACATAACTCAAAGGTACTAAAAAACTATCTTTATAATGAGATATTGCACATCGATCTTTGGAAAGAGACAATCTGTTATGAGAGTTCACTCTTAAAGAGGTCAATAACTTTTTCCCATAACAGATAGTCTCTTTCCAAAGGTCGATGTGCAATATTTACCGCCGCGTACTCTAAGAAAGTTAATATCCGTATCCGCGGAACTTGAAACCAAATATCCGTATTCAGATCCGTATCCGCGGATATACTTACATTTTTAACGATCCGGCACGTCACTACCAAGAACCGGAGTCGGTTTGTGTATGCCGACTGCCAGATTCTCTAATACACACATAGACGCTGATGACCTCAACTATTGTGCGTCTATAATCTGAAATTTATCTATACCTATGCTGGATTGCAAAATGTATTGTCAAAAAATTGATTTTTGACAATGGTTTTAGATTGTGATCATGTCTTGTTTTCGGTCATAGTTTTTTTCGGTTGTGGTACGATTGTTATGAACGAACGATAACATGGCGACAATGCATGGATACTATACTATTATAGGCGGGAAGGTGGAGGAATAATAAATTAAAAATCTAATAAAACTCTTCATATTAGCCGGATTCGACTTCTATGGAAATGTTTTGACATTTTTGGTAATAGAAGCTGAAAGGTTCAAAATTTTAAATGCCAGATTACAATGACGCCTGGAAATTTTACCACTCTATCTCGAATTTTGAACCCAATTCTTCAACTCTGCGACTTTTCATCCGATTCTGTGTTTGGCTCTTATATTCACTTTTGAACCTTAAACTTTCACTCCGTAGGTATTTCTTTTATTTCGTTTATTCTTCATCAGATTTCAAATTTACTTTTAAACTTTAGCTATCGACCTTGTTACCACGCTGGAATGGAATTATCGAATGAAGGTATGTCGAAATAATTTGTAAAGAACGAAAACGTAGAAAAATAAAACCGGTCAAGTGCGAGTCGGACTCGCACACGAAGGGTTCCGTACACTATGTACTTTTTAAATACTTTTGTAAAAATAACAAGAGAGGCGCTATAACAATATGTAACCAGTGGGAGTATGCAAGTAGTTCAAGAATTTCAAGGCGTGAAATTTTACATAATTCACCCCGGCGTTTTTATATTATAAACACTTTTTTTACAAAAATTTCTTGTAGAATAAAATAATATAAAGTTTTGATAAATATACCATTATATCAAATAACAACGTTATGGCAAATATCTCTGTTGCGCATGCGCCGATTTCCCCAAAAAAAAAAAAAAAAAAATACAAAACTTTAGAATATTAAACCATTATGAAACGTATACCATTATTATATAAAAACAATGTTATAGCACATATCTCTTCTGCGCATGCGCCGCCTTTCCCCCTAAAACTTTTTACAAAACTTTCTTTTAAAATAGAATAATAAACCATTATGAAATATATACTATTATTATATAAAACAGCGTTATTGCATATATTTCTTTTGCGCATGCGCCAATTTTTCCCAAAAAAATTACAAAACTTTTGTAAACATAGATAGAATAATAAACCGTAATGAAAAGTATACCGTTATTATATAAAAAACAGCCTTATAGTATATATTTCTTCTACGCATGCGCCGATTTTTTTCAAAAATTTATTTTACAAAACTCCTGTAAAACAAAATAATACGCCTTTATGAAAAGTATAGGTACTATTATCTTATAAAAACAACATTATAATATATATTTATTTTGCGCTTGCGCCGACGTCTCTCAAAAACAATAGGCCTCTTCATATTTGCATATCAAACATCCTCCCAAAATTTGGTTTCATTCCGCTCATCCATGGTGTTGGAATGGTAAAAAATGTAAAAAATGACGTTTGCATCTGTCAAAGCAATATGTTCTAATAATTAAAATTAGTTATTCAAATCGTTAACTCAGAAGGCGTTGCATTTCACAAAATACTAATGTCAAAAGACTGACTAATATTTGAAATGACATTCGTTTTTGAACAAATGCAATCTTTTTTTTTAAGACAAAACATACGCAATATTTAAATTCCCATAGTACACTATGCAACAAACGAAGACAGACGATCTCCGTGTATGCTATGGATTAGACAAAATTGAATTTATACATTATATTTCTATATAAAGCTGTACAAAAAAAGTGTTTCGACGAATTCTGTTATACAAAATCTATGTAAAATTTTCTCCTCTTTCGTTTAAGACAGGTCTCGAAACGATCTGATTTAAATTGAGCGAATTATAAGCAAAAAACTTAGTTTGCTCCTCTTTTGGGAGTTTTGGGGGGTTTTTAATTATTTGTTGTTCTAGCGGCAATAGAAATACACACTCTGTGAAAATTTCAACTCTCTACCTATTACGGTTCTTGAGATACAGCCCGCTGACAGACAGACAGACAGACAGACAGACAGACAGACGGACAGCGGAGGCTTAGTAAAAGGGTTCCGTTTGAGCACCCTTCGGGTATGGAACCCTAAAAAAGACGGGTTGCACTCCGGGAGTGCCGGCGGAAGTGAAAACTTGAATATTAACGTCTTAATTTTTTGCATTTAGAAGCATTGTTTATTTATTGACAACACTTGTAAATACAATGGTTTGTATCATGGATTGCATTTTTATGTACGATATTTCAACGCTAGATGTCTAACGTTGTATAAAAAGTATCTGGCAATTACTATCACTTAGAGAGTCTCACCCAGTTCTTACTAACCTGACGCGAGTTTAACATTTTTTACCCATTACAAAAAAAGTGTACAGCGCCGCTAAAGAAGTTTTGTAAATAAAATGGTTTGTATCATAGATTGCATTCTTATGTACGATATTTCAACGCTAGATGTCTAACGTTGTATAAAAAGTATCTGGCAATTACTATCACTTCTTACTTTTCCTGACGCGAGTTTAACATTTTTTACCCATTACAAAAAAAGTGTACAGCGCCGCTAAAGAAGTTTTCACTTCAAAAAACTGTCACTTCAATTTATCGGGGATTCGCAGCCAGGGTCGGTCTGGGACCTAAAAAGTTACCGCGAAAATTGTCAAAATATTGTTCGTAATAAAATAAATGAACTCATCATGCCTCTGCGTGACCGTATAACTAAGAAGAAAAAGATCCGAACCGGACCGACCCACGGAGGACCAGTGATCCACCGGGAAAAGTCCCGCTATTCCCTGAGGCCAGATCGACGCTGATTCGAACCAAGTATATTTCGATTACTAGATCAATAGTTAATTTAGACATATTTTCGTCACATCTTTCCTTTTCTGTTGCTACCCTATAGTTCCTATAAGAACACTGAAATTCGGACTGTAAACTTCTCTGCTAATGTAACGCCAAAAATAATGTTTGCATACATGTTACGAAGTACTGCGCATTTCCATTCTCTGTGTATTTTTGGACACATATTATTTAACCTTCTGAAATAACAACGAACTTTCAAATTACAATGCAGCTGTGAAATAATCCGTCTGTGAAAGATGTAAATATTTTGTTCATTTCACTCTTCTAAAGTAATAACTCTAGACTATATTTAAAACTCACGTTAAGAATCGTTTATTCTTAAGAAAAAAAGGCAAATAAATAATATAGATTATACAAGGCTTTTCATACGTAGGAAATGATTTTTGTATTTCAGTTAGCAACTGCAGTAGGTGATTCAAACTCTTTTATGGACCTAATGCATAACGTCAACAGGGGCGGACCGTGAATTTGTGGGGCCCTGGGCTAACACTATTTGGGGGCCTACCTGTCAAAAAAAAATGATTTCTATAATGATACTATAGACTGTTACTTTTTATTTTTTTATTTTTCGGTTCCATTGGCTAAAAAAAATTATCTCAAAATTTCAGCTTCCTAGATCAAACCAGTGAACGGCGCAAACCGAGTTTGTTTCCCATTTAATTAACAAGGGAAAAACGACGTTTTTACTCAAACATGGATAGCTGGCAGAATTTTTTTTATTTATTTGTGACAGCAGCATTTTATAGAAAATTAAATTTCCCACAAAAAAAGGTCCTTAGTACTAAATCCGTGAATTCATTATTCTCAAAGATATATTCGTTTAAACATTCCCATGAAAATCGGATTTCATTTATTTAATTAATGTTTAAATAAGCATATCTTTGAAAATAATGAATTCACGGATTTAGTACTAAGGACCTTTTTTGTGGGAAATTCAATTCTCTCCAAATTGCTGCCATCAAAAAGAAATAAAAAGAATTATCTATCCATGTTTGAGTAATAACGTCGTTTTTCCCATGTTAATTAAATGGGAAACAAACTCAGTTTGCGCCATTCACAGGTTTTTATCTAGGAAGCTGAAATTTTTGAGAGAATTATTTTTAGGTTCAATGCTAAAACATGAGCCAATGCGACCGAAAACAAATAAATTAAAGAACACCTTAATGTATACGGTATAGGAAAAAATTAGGACAATGAAATATTTTATTTATTTAATACAGCAACTGTAAGACATTATTGCAAAAGAAATTGGCAGGTTATGTCTAATTATTTTTTTTTAATTCGCAATAGTGTCTATTGTCTTCAATGGGGACTGGGGGCCCTTTATATTCACGGGGCCCTGGGCTGCAGCCCAAAAAGCCATTATATAGATCCGCCCCTGATCGTCAATGTCGCCGCTATTTTGGATGTTAAAAGTAAAAACATTAATGTTTTTGTGGTATACTGTTTGTGAACATTTTTGTTGATTTTTTAAATAAAATATCCCTCACACGATGAATACTTTCGCGATCTTGAAATCATTAATGCATTACAGAAAATCGTTCCACATAAAATACAACATCGACCGGACGCCCCGGGGAGGTTCGTATAATGCATTTTATGTGAAACGATTTCCTGTAATACATTAACGATTTCCAAAGCTACCAGATCAGCTGGTCGCTGATCTGGAAACTAAGACGATTTAGAACAAGGCTGGCCGCCTTGTTCTAAATCGTCTTAGTTTCGGGCTTGTATTATATGTCGTGCTCCATTGATATTTCTAACGTTTCGTCGGTAGACATTATCATAGACGATGTGTGCTATTATTTATGTCTACCGCATTTGTAGACAAAACATCTTGTAGGAATACCAATGGACCACGGTTTACAAGTTTGAAAACCAAAAAGATTTTGGAATTTAATTCTAGTTCTATGCAAATATATCAAAAATGTGTTTCTGTGCAAATAATATAACTAAAATTTTTCAGTGCATATAGAAAAATGCATTTTTAATTGAATAATTGCCATTAACACAACTGCTGCTACCATACTAAAACGAAATGTTCGATTACAAAATTTTTTGGAGTGATTAAACTACACCCAAAAATCTTTTTTTTCATTGAAATAGACATATCTCTAAAATTCGCTAACAGTTTACGTGAACAATAATGGTAAATGGATTAGTCCGGGACTAAACCAAGGAATTTAGATTAGATTATATTGTAGATTATAGACGCTCAACATCTAAGGTTATCAGCGTCTACAGGAAATTCAGCATTCCGTGTCAATATTCTATTTGATCGTAAATTATTATGTTCTTCGATAGAGCATTAAAAACTATATTTATAAATAAAAATAAATATATTCTGTTCTGCCAAAAAACAGTTTTCCGGAAACGTTTTGTCATTGCATCAATTAATAATTTTCAGTGTCGTGATATACGTCATGAGTATTACTATTAATAATGTCAATAGAAATGACGAAACGTTGGACCCATTCCAGAAACGTCATGTTCTTGTTTTCAAGAAATATAATAAAATGTTAATATCAAAGAATTTTTTAAGTTGATGAATAATTCATAACTGCAGTAAAAACAATAGGTACTATTTTATTTTCCAATTTTGAATTTCTAGCTGCGGATCATCTTGACTCGTGCCCCGTTTATAGTGCGAAGCTCTGACAATCCGGCAACATTCAATCGGATTTCTCATTTTGTCAAAAATCTATTGAAACCGATAAGAATCAGATTAAGTTGTAAAAACTATTCTTGATTCCATTTTTTTGTTATGCTTTCAAAATTTGACGTAGTTATTTTCACATCTATGATTCTGAGTCGCCCATTTTTCTAACGTAATCGTAGTGACTTAGCAAGAACTGAAGTTGAATTGATATTTTTTTAAGAACACTGTTTACTGGCATTCAATAAATCCAGCTTCAAAACACGCACCGTGTAAAGCCTACTCATAAAAACCATAATGGAATCCAGCACCACAGCACGTCTGGAATCTAGCAGCGAAAACAAGCAACGAATCTAGCGACAAACCAGCCTCGTGTGCAGCGACCTTAATTTACGTCAGTACAAATCATATAGCTAAGTAGTTTGGCAAGCACTGTTACAATAGATAAAAAACTGTATTGCTAATTAAATAGATAGCATCTCAATTTAATTTGTAGCATTTGCGGAAATAAAGCAACTAATGCATTCAGTTAACATTTTAACTACTGACACAACTGTGAGTCACACTATAAAAATTTACAATAAAAATGTTCGTCAAAATGCTATTGTTAAATTGAGTTAAACAAACGAGTTACTATCGCACAACTATTTTAATGGTTTAACAGTACATAGGTACCTAATATATAATTGTTAGTGTATTTGCCATATGACACATAAACTATTGGCGGCGGTCGGATGGCGGGACCTAGGGTGTGAAAACACTAATTCAGGATACAGATTTACTTATTGAAGGGTGTATTCAATTTGGTGCAGCTGTTGGATTGATAATTATATTACAGTTAAGAAAAAACTTGTTGTTTTAACTTTTAAGTAATGTATTAAGGAGTTAAATTTTTTATTTTGTCCTAAAAAAACTAAGTTCATATTTATACCGTATTAGCCAGCTGTATTAGCAATGTTGTCGGTATAGTTTGGCACTGCCACCCGAGTTTTTTTACTATTACGAACAAATTAGATCAAAATTAACAAAAAAATCCTAAACTTCTGAAACTTGGCATATATGAGTTCCTATAGCAAAAAAGGGATGTCCACCTTTTTCACAAAGAGCTGCCTCCAGTGAAAGCATGCTGGCTTATCGCGTATGTAGTTTGTTAAATTTGAACTCCATTCAATTCAGAATCAGAATTATCAAAAACGGTATAATATTCAGTATTACAGCAGTAGATATATTTGGTTATTTTTGAATAATTATTTAATATTTTTTTGGAAACATTCCAATATTTGCCACGTGGATCAACGCGCAAATGAAAACTAACCACAATTTACATTTTCCGAAAATTTTGAAATAGTTAAAAACATATTTTTATATCATTTGACGTAACATAACGAGTACAGAATGTCCTGAAAATATTGTTATATGACTTATTACATTGAGAGTGTAACGAATCATAGGTATGAGAATAAGAAATATTTTACCCAATTTCATTTAAAATTTTAGACGACTGCGCCAGAAGGAGGGTAAATTTTTGATTGTATGTAGGTATGTCTATTTCTTTGGCTCGGTCTGTAGTCTAAACGGCTTGATGAATTTTAACATATATGAGGTGTCCTTAGCTTCGTCTTCATTGTGGGAGTAGCATAGTGTATAATTTAATTTAATTTATGGCGTTAGCGATTCGAAAAAGAGAGAGGGAATAAAAAACATTTTTTGTTACCTATAACGCAATATGGGTATCAAATAAAAGCTAGTAAATAGCCCATTCCAAATACATAATATTATAGAACAACTAGCGGACCCGGCGAACTTCGTACCGCCTAACAGTATAATATATATATATAGCGACCCTGTACGTGCTTCGCTACGTATAAAGTGAAATAATAAAACAATTTAATTGGAACATCTATCTATCTATTTTATTTATTTTAAAATATACATGGACGTATATGTGTGTATGTCGAGCACTCCGGCTGCGCCGTCGTGCCCGGTGCAAAAGAACGAATGGGGAAGGAAGAAAAAAAATTTAGGGGTGGACTACCCCTAACATTTAGGGGGATGAAAAATAGATGTTGGCGAAGTGACACCTGTAGACATCTGGCGGGGATAACTAATTAAATGACGATTGATCAGTTTTCGACCGGAGAGGAAAAATGATTAAATTACTAAAATGGCTATTAAAAAATAAGGGTTGATCGTAGAAGGGTGAAAATTGAGGATTGTATGTATTTTTGTATGTTGTATCATAAAAAAATAGAAATTAAAAATTTTGTCTAAAAAATAAAAAAAAAAATTTAGGGGTGGACTACCCCTAACATTTAGGGGGATGAAAAATAGATGTTGGTCGATTCTCATAGATACCGGATAAGCACAAAAAATTTCATCAAAATCGGTCAAGCCGTTTCGGAGGAGTTCGGCAACAAAACTGTGACACGAGAATTTTATATATATAGATTTTAACAAAAAAATCTCGAATTTGTAAAAATGGCTAACTAAATAAAAATTAACTATTAAAAAAAAAACAAAAAACCCGACTGCACAAAAATGAAATTAATAACTAAAAAGAGGAAACCAAGTCGGAAAATCTCAACATGGTGGGGACCCATTTAAAGACAAAAGAAAGAGACAAATAGATTTTTGCGATTTTTTCATGGCACACCTACTCCTTTAAAAAATGCGATTTTTAATGAAAACCGAAATCTTTAGGAACTTTGGCAAAATCATTATGCTTATAGAAAAAAACACGTTAAATCCAATGAGCACAAACAAACGTCTGTAGGTATATGTCTTTTGGTTTAGATTTTAGAAGTTATTTGCGTTTACAGTTTTCAGAAAATCATATAAATTTATAAAACCTCTGAATGGCCGTAGTTTACAAATCGCTGAATCCAGCATGGTCGTAAAACGTCGTGTGTCGCCCAAAAAAAGTTTCGAACTAAAAAAAATAGTATTTAACCATCCCCCCTCTCCCTTTCAGGTAACGCCACTGACAGTGGCCCACAAACTAGTACTAAAAAAAATTAACAAAATTTTACCCACTTCTCAAAACCGTTCGCCATCACTGGTCTAGACTCTATAGGGAGTAGGGACTATTAAAAAAAATTGAACCTGGTCATCTCAGATAACTGCAGTATTAATGAATAAAAAGGAACCTTATCATTTCATTGTACTCGTATTGTAATATAACTGTTCTAGTTCGTGATGGAAAATATATTTATTTATTTATCTCAGCAGTTACCTCAGTACTGTTCACGGTACTAACTGTCAAATTATGTCGATTGTTCACTCGATGAAACACCATGTATGACTGCCCGTCTACTAAGCTATTCCGTGGTTTATATATGCGCTGGATGGTTCTTTCTTTTTTTGCATTCATTGTTGTCCGGAATTTGGCAACAAAGTCCTTTTTATCTACGCATATTGTGTTAGAACAACAAGCCGATTGTTGTTGCCCCACAACAATATGTGTATCATTGCTAGAACAAGAAGCCGATTGTTGTTCCACAACAATCTGTGTGTCATTTTTAGAATGACGAGCCGATTGTTGTCTCACGAAATCCTTAATTGTCGTCGCAACGGGGAGTGTGTAACAGTATGTTTATTCTTTAACGCAAAAGGTACATCCGTTGAAAACTATCAAATCGACGACAATCTAACGCCGTTGACCTCCAAACAACGAATATTTTTGGATGCCGTCTGAGCGCGGGCTCCCACGCGATTGTAAACAGAAAATAGTAAGCGGCCATAGCGGTGATATTACGATGCACCCACGGCGTGCTTTGTGTTCAGATGTTGCATATTTCCGTTTGGTATCGTAAATCATAAAGAACTGAGCATTTTTTTTTATTTAATTGCTGACCTATGCTTAATGTATCAGTTGTGGGTTCTAATAGTATACGAGACTGCCGAGACTCACGAATATTTTTTTTAAATTTTATTTTATGTAAATTTGTAAAATATGTAGCATTCTGAACGTTTCGATCTCTCGAGGGAAACATTGGAATGTGGTTTGCATTCCAATGTTTTGTGGGAGTTAGCGCTCCTTGGAACCCTAAATCCAGCGTTGCCAGTTTTTTTTTTGCCAAGTCGGGATTTTGGAACCTTTGAGCGAAAACAGCGGGATTCTTTCGTCGAAAGCGGGACATAGTAAAAAAACATATAATTATACGAAAACAGCGGGATTCTTTCGTCGAAAGCGGAACATAGTAAAAAAACGTATATAATCAGAAGTTTTCAAATACCTATTTATCTTTTTATTTAAATTAAAATTACGTTTACGTGACAATAGATAGCAAAAATAGCCATAAAAAATGTATTTTAATAAAAATATAATATTTTAAATCAGATTTACCCTATCGTTAAATAGTTGAGTCTTATTCGTCTTCAGAATAAAAAAAGAAAAACACAAATCAAAATCAAAAAAGTTTTATTCATTAGAAAAATATGGCGTTTCAAACAATATAGTCTGTGGAGTGAGTGTTACAAATTGCAACTTACAATAAGAGAATAATTATTTATAAAAATTACTTATTCATGATATTTCTGTGAAGATTTAACTTCTTTTAAAGTTATCCCCGAAAAGCGGGACTGAGCCTGTCCCGCGCGGGACATTTAATTTTGATTTAAAAATCGGGACGTCCCGCCAAAATCGGAACGTCTGGCAACGCTGCCTAAATCGCACCAGTCGGTTTGCGTATGCCGACTGGCAGATTCCCTAATACACACACAGATGCTGTTGAGCGTCTATAATCTACAATATATATATACAGAACGTTTAGAAATTATACACTTGATCTGAATTGTATGTTACATAACAGCGTCCGCAATTCAAATTAGTCAATAATATTGACTTCTCAGGATATAGGTAAAATATAAACAGATAATCAGATTTGAATTTCTCAAGGCTGTTGCCGCCGCCAGTGGAGGTTCAGTTTCCTTCCTTGAAAAATAAAAAAAATTGAAAAATTACCAAAAAAAAAAAAAAAAACTTTGAAGTAGGTATATAATAAAAATTGTAAATATAGCATGATACGTTGTGAGATTACATTGACGTACATTCTCTATAGTTGTATGTATTAGAGAAATTGAACTTGACCTTATGTATATCAAAATTTATTAAAATGAAAGCTAGTCGTGTGTATAGGTATCATTTACGCTTGGTGTTGTGTGACCATTTATATACAAACTGATTATTGGCGAGGTGTACATAGGAATTGCATCTTAAAAAAAGTGAGTGCGATGTACTTATGCACGAACGTTAGATGTTAATACCTCGTTGGCGTGGTTAAGAACTAATTTTTAGTTTCCATGCAAATAATTTATTGAAATAAAATAATAAAAGGACTATTACGCGCGAAAATGGTTTCTACCTCTCTTCTATTTGCAAAGAGTAATTTATCATTTAAATTATTATACACGCCTTCGATGAACATTTTCAAAACAGTTTGTATAGGATTTGGGAATGGAAAGTTTTTTAGATACAGACTATAAGTAATTGAAAAGCAAAGATAACTGCAATGTTTATCCATTTTAGATATTTCTAAAACAGCCAGAGTATAAAAGCACTATAATTTATAATTACGTACTTATAGTTCTAGTTCGATTCATACATACACTTATTTATACTTCACAATACGAGTATAATCTAAGAGTATAATATAAGCTGCACAGTTTTTATGCGTGAGATGGCCTACGCTTTACATTGTTTCATTATTTCAGACTTGCAGTGTAGATATTATCACGATGAAGGAAAGTTTTGGTTGAGGCTGGTTGAGGATCATAAATAAGCTTTACCAATGTTACGCTAGTGGCCAACGTTTCGAAAAATCTATTTTCTGAAGATGAAAATAAATTTTTAGAAACGTTGGCCACTAGCGTAACCTTGGTAAAGCTTATTTATGATCCTTAACCAAAACCTTCCTTCATCGTAGCATTCTATTGGATCAACACTACTTTATAGATATTATCATTATTTGCAACATTATGTTTCTATAGCCTGTATGTATAGATGCTCTTGCCAAGTGTATTGCATACAACCAATTTTCTGTTTTTCTGTATCTTTGCGGTATCCATACTAGAGTTACTTTTGGTAGCGTCTTGAGGGACTTTTCTCAAAGTGTCGCCTGTCCAGAGGAATTTTCTTCTCAAGATGGTGGTGTGATTCATCGATTTTAATTAAGAGGTATTTCTTAAATTCAGCTGTCAGTTGAATAAGTCTTCTGAACTATCTACATTCCAGCATTTGAATCTTGTCCTATTTTTAAATCAATTGCCAAGGATTAGCTGACAGACATCTAAAGTCTAGCAGTGGGGTTGCCACCTAAGCTTTTAGGCTTGCTGATTTTTCGGTATGGGTTCTCTTCCTTAGCCAAGACCTCCAGTTTTTAGGCGCTGAAAACTCACATTCATCGTTCTCATTCTATAGGGATAACTAGTAGAGATGTTAGATCTTGTGTCACTAAAATGTTTGGCATTTACGGCTATGACTATTCAAAAAAAATGATAATATGAAAAGAAACTGCAATTAATATGCTTATTATTCGCACCTCAATTTTTATGCTCCTGTAATACGCGTAACGTGCATGTAAAAATTATAACACATGGTTGTAGTACTAGACGGTCGACAATTGAGGTCATTAGTGAATATAAATATAGACCATAATAGTATGAAACCTAGCGCTGATGTTATGGGCATAACATGAATGACTGTAGTTGTTGCTAAGCGGGGATCCCCAACCAGAAATTGTTTATATAACGTTGATTCTGATGTAATGGCCATTGAGGGATGTGTAACCACATTATAACCCCACTGCGCCGAATGATTAAACGTTAAATAAACGTTATGCAAGGGTAGGCTATTCCTGCGTCACTTTATATTAAATTTATGCTGATTTAATATCGGAAGAAAGGATGCAGAAATTAAATGTCAGGAGAAATCGAGAAAAATAATCAAACGGCCTTATGTTTTTGTTGGCGATAGAGAGTACAATAAATTGTGTAAATTTCATGACGCCAGGACTAACCGTTGGTGTTAGACAAATACCAGTAGGTATTTTCTACGATACGGTTTTTCTATTTATTAACTGACTTCAAAAAAGGAGGAGGTTATATTATGTTCGTCTGTATATTTTTTTTATGTATGTTCTCCGATTTCTCCGTCAATTATGGACCGATTTTAAAATTTTTTTTTTATTCGAAAGAGTGCACTTCCGATGTGGTCCCATCGGAACCAAGTCAGGATCTGATGGTTGAATCCGGAGAAACTCTCAAAATTCAAAGGCTCGCATAATGTTTTTTTTTTATGTTTCACCGATTTCTCCGTCAAATATCTAACACTAAAAAGAGAAAAATAAAATATTTTTAACAAAAAAATTGAACCGACTTCAAAATATGCACTAAAAAGTAAAAAATAATTGCGTATTTAAATGTTTTGGAGTCGGTGTCACATCGGAATTCGAAAGTAGCAATTTAATTCTTATATGTCTCTAGTTCTCGGAATAGATTTCATTTTGGCTGACACCGACTCCAAAACATTTCAATACGCAATTATTTTTTACTTTTTAGTGCATATTTTGCAGTCGGTTCAATTGTTTTGTTAAAAATATTTTATAGTGATTATCTACGTCTGTATCCAATTAAATTTAAAGTTCGTAAGCAGTTATCAATTGAAGTTTAGTTGTTAATAACAATTTGAAAGTACGAATTGACACAGACCACGGAGATGTATAATTTTATAAGCTGTTATTATTATATATTATTTTTTTTTTAGATTACAATATTTTGTATTGAGTATTTATTATATTTAAAAGCTGCTCTCTTGAAATATTAAATGCAATATTCAAAGGAACTGCACTAAAAAAGGGTTTCAACTGAATGGACACAATTTGTTTGAAAAGGGTTTATAACTGGTACGAAAGGGAGCACGTACGCATTTTCAAACCCTAACTGAGTTGCACCCTTGATCATGTCAGCATGACAACAATACATAACGCCAGAAGTGTATAACATTTTCTTGGGTGGATCAAATAATAATCTATCTTATTTCTAATGGACCGACTGTAATTTCGCTTGGGGGTATCCAGAACGGATGATTACAACATAATATTAGTATGCATTTTTTAATTATAATCATTCGATATATCTATACTAATATATAAAGCTGAAGAGTTTGTTTGTTTGGTTGGTTGAACGCGCTAATCTCGGGAACTACTGGTTCGAATTGAACATTTTTTTTGTTAGATAGTCCATTTATTGAGGAAGGCTATAGGCTATACAATATCACGCTACAACAAATAGGAGCGGAGCATCAATGAAAAATATTGTAAAATGTACCTCAAAATTTTCTCCGTCCAACAAAAACTTTTGAACGGTAACTCCGATCATCATGAAATTTGGACACAACATTCATCTCCGTAAACTAAGATGAATGTGCTTACTCAGCCCCCCCCCCCGCCATTCGTTCTCTTGCACCTATAAGACTCAATAAGAGTGACGCATTTGTCGTTTAAATACTTCTTCACATTTTTACAAACTATAATCTGTATACCTTGGCTTAGGCTTAAACCGTTCCAAAGTGGAATAAACATGGACGGTCCTCTGTTGAGTAGAAATAGTTCTTCGTAACAATCGTAACTATTTAGCTTTTAGTTAACTGGGCACCTTTGTGTTGAAAGAAAGAAAGCCGATACACAGATTAACAACGAGTTGTGGATGTTCGTAAAACGACGAATTTAACCGGACACGCCAACCACACTCTCTTGTGTTCAGCAGAGAACAAACACAGCGGACTTTGGCACAGACTTCGTGTCGAAATTGAAACTATATGGGCGTGCTAAGGTGAGTTTTTACGGAAAGATAGGAAACGTCTTCGATAAAGAACATAGTTTCTCATGTATTCACTCATCACTGCCAGAACTTGCAACGTAAATAAAACGGTGTTGATAGCGATCGAAATCATAGCGTTAAATATTTCCAATAGGTATCCGAACTTGATTTGGCCCAAAGGCCGGAGGTTTAGCATATCTAGTATTTATATGAGGTACTCTGCAATACATACGACACATAGAAAATTATTTTATTCATACCTATTACTATTTTTTTTATAATCATGGTCATAGTAAGCCATCTTTTAAAAGTAGAGTCTGCGCACTATTTTATATGAATCTCTCAAAAGGAACAAAAAACAATTCTTCTGGAACTTGCAGCCGGATTTCTATAGCTCGAACCTTTTTAAATTGTAAGGCTCAATCGACAGATCTTTAATTTCTCTTCGTGAAATAAATATTTAATAATGATTAAGTCTCAGTAAGTCAATAATTTCCATAAAACGAAACACTTTATGACTGAAATGTTTTAATTATATCTGACACTGAATAAAATAACCACAAAACAATAAACTACAATGATCAGGGTTTTAATCATCTTCTGACGATGCGCATATGGTTAGCGAAATGAGTGTTGAGAAAATAAATGTTAGTGGTATGGTTTTTAAGATATCCAGAGACGATTTTTTATAATAGCTCAAGGTAAGTGGTAACTTCCTCTAGATTATGGTAAAAAAAACATCTTTGGTTTCTAGTGGGCCAGATCGCGCATGGAAGTATGACGGGGCCCTATAATATTTCATTGAAGGAAAGTCGGTTATTCATCTATGCTGCGCCGATCTCTTCCTAAACCCGTGCCCCAAAGTTAACTCCCTATCAGTCCTATCCTTGTGAGGGCTGTGGTGTAAATATTCGTAATATCATAATATGCATTCAACGATGAACGAAGCTGTGTTTAGCTGCTATCCAACCAAAGCACAACAAAACAAGGCTCTCAGATAATATTATAGTTTGACATGTCGAGTCTTGAATGTAAGTCTTAATTTTCTTGTTAGGACACGTATTCTCATCTGTATTTTCGGGAACAAAGGTAAACTTTTACCTGACGCAACTGGGTGCAATTTAATCGTTATTTTCCTATGAGTCAAAGCATAGATAGGGAGCACAGTCATAATAATATAATGTAGTTGGATACAGTCCATGTTACCCTATTATCAATCAGTTGATGTAGTATTCAATTATATTTCATCATCCATATTACTTTGTTAGTTGTTATTGTTAATGTAAATATCATATTGTTTATGTTTGTAGACTTTAAAATACAAAAAAAAAATCTGTGAAATTTTGATATGTTTCTTAGAATCTAAGCAAAACTTACGTCCGTCTTTTGAAAGGACAGATACGTAACTTCGTGACGATACCGATGCTGTTACCAGTTTTATAAATGGTAACTACATCGCTAACGTCGAAAAGTTATCAAACACTTTTGAATAGGTATTTGAGGCAGCGTGAAAATTTGTGTAACACTTCTTTTGTAATGTCTGAACACAAAATCGAAGACCTGGCTGAAGAGTAGTGTTGATTTTAAGGGTTATAATTAAAATTAGAGTTTAAAAAAACTCTAGTTTTGCTTGTAATCACACTCGTAAAACGCTAATTATCATATTTCTAGAAGAGAACTAAAACCTACTCTAGTATAATATAAATTGTTAATCTTTTAGTAAATTACGATTTACGAACAAATAATTGCAGTTATATATACAATGCGATAACAGTCTTATTTTGATTTACCTATACCGTTTGTATAATGTCAAAAGTTACGATCTTTTATTTTTGTAGATCGATAGGCTGATGTTTTCAAAACAGATTCCGCTAAATGCGTAGTTATATTTTCCCAAAATAGAGCCGGCCTGTACTTTATACAAAACAAGATCAGCTGATTTTACAGGTGTTTATAAAGTTGTGCATCTTTTAAATCCTAGGCAGGTATCTCAAGGTCGCTGCACACGAGGCTGGCAAAACCAGCCTCGTCTGCTCAGATTTGTGCTGGTTGACGCGCTGGCTGCGAAGATGGAAATAACGTCATTGCGTGCAGGTTACAAGATGAATTTAAAAATTAGAACCGGGGCTATTTGTCGTGCTTGTTTATCTGCTTGTTTTGATCAAGAACCAATCAGGAAATATAAGTATCATGTCACGTTGATGACATAATGGGCAAACGCCCACAAACGAACATAGTGTGAGTTCTGTTCCAATATTATATATTTATCGATCTTTACTTTAAAATCAGGTTATACAGATTTAGATTTAGTATTAATAATCAACCTAGTACCGATAACCTCTACAAATGTGTGCGTGCGACTTGCGCGGCCAATCAGCTGTCTAATTTTAACCTTGAACAAATGACGCCATATTTGAAAACTGAATATTCACATTTGCGAATATCGGCGACAAATATGCGCGAATGTCTAAAAATTGACATTCGTGTGAAAATTTCCCAAGCGTCGCGTATAGCTTCGTGCTTGATTACTGAATTAATATGTGAGTCGTATCGCAAAATAAAGATGACTTGTTTTTTGGCTGTTGTCACATACAAAATGAATATTGAACCACTCTCTTACTATGCTGGGTTAAATATTGCAAGGAAAGGGTCACTTAAAAGAGAGACGACTGTACTAAATTTAAAATATTATTTTCTTAACTTTTTTATTATATCTGTTTTTTAATGTGATTTGAATGTGGGCAAATGATTACATCGATTTCACGTGTATTACTCAACTGTTTTTAACTTCATAACAAATTGTCATGCAGGAAACTTAACATTTTTACTGAAATTTATCATACTGTGTATATGTTACCGTCCAAATCCGAAATTTTGTTCTCAAATTACTAAATATTTGCGTGTAACAATACGAATGACTTATTTTCTACATTTATTTATGACCATTGATTGTCCGATTTGTCTGAATTCAGTATACCGACTCATATTTTTATTTATTTATTTTTTTAATAATACATGTTAATATCAAATTATTATACTTCCATTAGTTGTCAGATTAGAACTTGAGAACTGAGGCTTAATAACAAAGGCAATACAAAATCAAACTGAAAAAATCCGAATTTACGTCGAAAATACAACTTAATTGCTCGTTTAAAGTATACCGGCCCCGCCCCATTTTAACTTTAGTGTGAAATGAATTTAAGAGTTCGAAGAAAATTGAGGTAAAATACTTATCAGTTCTCAGATAAACTACACTTTGAAGATACATTTGATTTTAGAAAATCAAAGATGACGACTAACTATAAATTCAGAGTTTTCAGATAGCAAGGGGGGCCATGTTGCACCTCATTTGAAAGGAATTTCAATTTTCTACATACTCGTTTAAAAAATTGAAAATATAACTGTCCGGTGTCTAGTTATGAATAAATTCAAAACAGAATAAAATGCAGGCAATTAGTTTAACATTTTTAGAGAACCAAAAAAATTTTGAAAAAAAAATCAACCTCATACCTATCACAATTATTACAAAACAAGCGATTTGAAATTTCCCGTAGAAGTATTGTTAGCTTGTAAATCGTATCATAAATCCAGCATTACTGTAGTGAGGTTGACGCACAAATGCTGTACCCGGCTACTTTTTATATTGAAAGCTTATTCGACACTATAGCTTGGTTTTCGCGGGGGAGGATTAACGGAGAGAGTGCTGTAGTTAGATCTTGTTTTGTTTAATGATTTTAGATTTTTGCGGTGACATAATATGTATAATAATTTCTACATTATCATTTTGAACCATACTTAGCGAAAGACGCTTGTGTGTGTTTTAATATCCATACAAATGTCTCCGTAGGTGTTGTTGTTTTGCACTTTAAGTCAGAACGACCTTCATTTTTTATTGAACCGAATCATTTTGTTTCGGTTCAGTGCGATTGTACTAAAAAGAAATAGTATTTTGTTTATCGCTTATCATATCTTTTGTAATGACGAAAATCCAAATTGTTTGCAGAGAATCCCGGACTTAAGACCTCTTGGGTCAAAATATTTTCTTAGGAAACCATAGAGCTTAACTGACGAAAATTGAGAAAAGGAGATATGCCACCGAACTACCGCCCTTAAACCTGACTTTCTTCTCGCAAATTGGCATAAATTTATAGTAAATGGCAGATACGTCTTAAGAGTATTCGTCCCTGCAAACACCCTCTGCACCCTTCATCTCAAATCTTTTCCCCTCGCCTAAAAACGGTTCGCGCTCTCCCGACGCTATTTTTAAAGCTAGAGGGTTCTGGTAAACGCCAAATGAAAGACAAAGAATCAGACTACAGATCTTTCAGGCGAATTTTTTGAAAAAAAAATTCCTGAAAAAACTTACAACCTTTTGAAAAAAATAATAAGTTACGTAATATTTCACACGTAGACGAAACTTTTTTCAAAAAATTCGCCTGAAGGATCTGTAGTCTGATTCTTTGTCTTTCATTTGGCGTTTACCAGAACACTCTAGCTTCAAAAATAGCGTCGGGAGAGCGCGAACCGTTTTTAGGCGAGGGGAAAAGATTTGAGATGAAGGGTGCAGGGGGTATTTGCAGGGACGAATACTCTTAATTGAGATGAGGAACGATTTGTTTCGGAAAAATCCCAAAGAGATAGTTTACTGATAAATGAAAATCCGCGTCATGGTTGGTTGATGCTGTTATCCAAGAAAGTTAGTGCATTTGTTACAAATTATTAACATACTCCCAAAGATATTTTGGTTGTTTTGCGTAATAATGAACACTACCTATATATATTTTTTTTTCATTTGATCTTTTTTAAAGTAGTCACTGAATTTTCAAAATGTTGTGTGACAGTGTAAATATTTTTTTTTATAAAATGTACGGTTTGATAAGTTAGCACGTTTAACTCTACCCCTTCTGCACGTTACTGTTTTTAATACCTATGTAACGTCTTCTTCTTCGATGTACTAATAATAATATTTTTTATAGCCGATAGGCCGGTCTCAATTAGGTACATTGATATGGTTTCTCTACATAATAGCTTTTTCTCTCAAGATATGAAAACTTGATTGTCAGCTTTACACAAATTTTGTAACTGTTACATCATTATACGGTACGGACATTAAACGGTTTGTCATCAAACTTAATGTGTAACAGACTTTAGTTGGAACATGGCAGTCGCTTCTGTTCACTGCAAACAGATAGCAGGACTGTATTTACAATATTTATCGATATAGAATAGACTGGATAGTGATAGACGAACATAATATATCAACACATTGATTATAATGGAAACAAAATATCAATTTTCTAACCATTTAAAATCGTGGGATTTTAGTTTAAATTTTACTAAATATATAATTTGATCGTGGGTTGCTTTCGCTTTCGTTACCGCCCCACGCTGTTTCACGTTGGTCTATGAGAGCCTTAAAAAAAGTAGTTTTGTACAAAAATAATATAATGCACGTATTTGCCACTAAAATAACATTCTAATGTATATGATTTCCCTATTCTTATTTTTTCCTATACATTTGACTCATCTATCTTATCTCAATATAAATGATTTTTCTCTAAACTTGATTACATATAATTAGCTTGAATAATACAATACAAAACAATATTATTAGTTTTGTAAGAAAAAATATTTTTATTCACTGTGTAAAATTGAATAATTTTTTAAGCTTTCTGATTTTTTTACTATTTTGAAAATAGCAAATGTCTTACTTATTCCGTGCCTGGACATCGTATGATCGCTATCCTATGGTCCGCACCTGTGATTTGAACACGTCATCTGATAGCCATTGCGCATGTCTAGCGTTTATATGGTTGGCGTACGTGACTCACAGAATCAGTCGGAATTTTACCATCGAGTAGGATAGGTGCGTGAAATGGAGCGATAGCGTTTGTGTATAGAATTTCGTATAGTTTTTTTAACATCTTCGGAGCCGACGGAGCATTATTGCGAGCCATATTAATAAAAATAATTATTAGCCGCGTAATTATTTGTATTAGTTGTGCTGCGATTTGCTAATATTACTACTTTTTGAAAGGCTGTACAATGGTGGAACGGATTATAGAGGAATCAGACAGTGTTGAGTTAGGTAAGCGATTTTAATTGTACGATTTGTTGTCATGCTTATTTTATATGATTGATTCTCTTGGCACATTTTATGTTTTTGGTATATCACGCTTTTATTTTAAATACTTGATTACTGATTACGATTAGCATAATACGATCAACACAAACCAGTTTGTGCTTGACATGTCACAAAATTTCGACATTCGTAACTCCCTATTTTATTTCTTATAATATTAATGCGCATAGAATAGCAACGTGTATTGAAAATTGTGATTAATCATCTTATTTGACATAATAACAACATTTCATTTTTTGTCATTTCCAAACAACTTCCGAATAACATAGTAAGTTTACATTGTTTAAATCTTCACTTTGCTTAGAAACTGGAAAACGGCTTAATAATAAATCTCTTGAGTAACAAAATATATTTGCGCATAATTATACAAATCGATTTAAAATTCTCAGAATTGTCATGTTAAATTCCGTTTTCTTGGGTTAAAAACAATACCGGCATGTATTGCATCACTTCAATTTCGTGGTTGTGATACGTGCTTTTTAGAAGCGTTTACGATGTACTCTTTTGCGTAGCATGTATTTGACATTTATAGAACCGGTTCGCAGTTAAATTCATGCCAATTGGCAATACAAACTGGGAAATTTTGATGTATTTTTGGGATTTTCTCAGTTTTATATAAATACAAACACTGGTCGTACTGAAAAAATTACGTTTTGATGCTTTTTTGCTTCCTGTGTTTTCATATGGTTCTCTCTCTCGCCAAAGCGTCAGCTGCTCAATAGTCTTTGTTTATTGCCCGAATTTGTGAGCCAGTTTTACACTGAGCTGTATTTTATTATTTCGTTGTGCCAAACAAAGGATAGTGTGCATGTGACTAATAAAATTCTGTACACTCCTCTCTCTAGGTCACCCTTCCGTATTCAAATTTCTTTGTCTCATTGTTTTTTTTTATAATCTTATTTCATAAAACTTGTTTAAGTATATTTACAATTTTTATGGCGCTTATTTGTTTACCAATTTTGCACCTGGTGTTTTTTTTTTAAATTAAGCGTGTAAGATAGAGTTTTCTCCCCTCAAGCCTAAACACAGACGGTTGAGGATTCACTAATAACTAATAAGTAATATGTTATTATAGAAATACATTATTGACTAAAGAAGGGTCAGATTTAAAAAAAAATGTGTTTCGCCCTGTAACTGAATTTCGCCCACCCATCTAACGAAATTCTAGTAATTAAAATTAAACGTATCAACAAACGCCATGTTTGTCACTCCAGCACATACACACAACAAGCATTAACACACAGTTGTCCAACGCATACACACAGGCTCAGAGCGTATTGCAAAGCGCAACTGATCACGGTTTTGAAAAATTAAAATGCGCAGTTGTAAATGAGATCTTGTGCAGTTAAAAAATCCTCCCATAAAATCACATTGCGCAGTTGTCAAATTCACTTAGAATACGCTCTGCATACAGCAAGCGCAAATTAAACGCAACACGCCCCATAAACTGCGTCGCACCAATTGCACGGTTTTACTCTCAACCAAACTCACCATTAAATGTTTCACATCAAAAATAGGAAATCATCTTGCAATAAATACATAATAAAAACATATTTTATATTTATCTTTGAAATTGTGATAGATTTAAGTTTTACATAATGGTATAGTTCGTTCATTTAGAGAAAGTGTAGAAGGTAAATTATTATTTTTGATTTTTACACTATAAATACATTACTTTAGTAATAGGTAATTATTTATCTAATAGTACTAATATTGTCTATTGTACTGAAACAAGGCTATATTAAAACATATAAAAAACGACTGAAAACTGAACTCGCGGAAACCCTCTGAAAAGAGTGGACACTAAAAGAAGAAACGGAAATCATTAGAAAATAATACCTTTTCTGAAACCAGTTCCGCAAACGTTTTCTGTTTTGAAAATTTTCGAGTGGGTGTTAGAAATGAAATCTCTTGGCACATTCGGTCAGCTTTGATATTAATTCAAGATTCTCGTGGGATATTTTGACTTGATGTTTCATTCTTCATTGAAATTTAAGTTTGTCATGAATGCAATTTAGTTTTGACGTGTTTTCTAGGTAGGTATGTTTTTAGAACAAAAAATATATCTACATTAAATAGATACCGCATCTATTAAATTTAAATTAAAACAGCTTTTTAAAATAAATAGTATAATATAGGTATTATCGGAATATGACTTCTTTATTGCTCTGCATCATAACTTTACATTTAGATACACTAACGATATTGTAGGTACCTTTTAATTTGCTTGTGTACGCGGAATTTTTGTTGCCAAAAAAAAGGTGAACTATAGCTTTGAAATACCTATGTTCTTTTACAACAAAGTATACGAATGTTTAATTCATTAATTCTACCACTCAATAAGATTTGCAAGTTTATTGTTTTTTTTGTATAGCAGTCTGAATGTACGCGGTCCCAAGTTTTGTCTGACAAATTCGTGGTGTCAACTGAGCTAGTTTAATTAACCGTGTGATTTATCCATAATCCATAAATGACATTAAATTTTAAGATTTTCATCTGAACATTGCTCTAATGATAATTAATAACTTTAAATCCAATCCGGGCGGAGCCGCGGATACAGCGACTAGTTATAAAAAAAAAAAACTCTTGTTCTTATGATCGACACCGATGCAACGTTAATGCAATGTATTTTAGATAGAGTTCGTCGACATGCCGCTTGGTAACTGGGTGCAGTTTGAACACATGTGTCGCAAACAAATAAGATGTACATTCAACATTGTACACGCAAACATGAACACAATATTATGACTACACACATACATTGGGTTCATTGTTTATAATATGGTTTGAATTACATAGCAATGCGTCAGTCAAACAATCGAAATTACAAAGAACCATTAGGAGACATGGTTTTATTTTGTAATTGTACGCAATGAATCGACTCTGTTTTGCCCCGGGGGCAAGAAAAACATTTTTTAACTCTTTTAAGTTTGGTGGTCAGTTATCAAACCAGCTATTCTAGATTTATTTAACATATTTTCACGCTAGGTATAGGTATCTTTTGACAATTTGTTGTTAATTTATTAACGAGCGTATTCCACGTAAGGTTTAGGTGGTCATTATTTTTTTTTAATTTTTTTCATAATAAATAAACCCTATTTAAACTAGAAATTTCTATTTATGAAATCTTTAAGAATCCGTGGCTGAAAGAGTTAGCAAATGATATAGGTAATTGAAATCAAGCTCCGCACACTGCATGGGATGCGTTTCGTGTTGAACCGGTAACACGGTTGAGTCGAACCGAAGATAAATCTTTATCACTAAAAAAATGATTGAAGTAATCTGTTTGATTCGTTGAAAATCGCATCGAAAGCTGGATGTCATTGGTAAAGAAGTAACTGCAGTAATTTGTTTTAACCATTCTACATGACTACGAAGAGAATTATATATTATGTGGATAATACGACAACGACTGTATTAATGCGTGGGTAGTAATTCAGGTCAAATTGTTGAGTTTTCTAGATTAGTTACCGTATATTGTATGTTAAAAATAATGAATAGTTTAATGTTTTTGTCCCAGTTGTTCCATAATTATATCTAACTTTGCCAATTTTTAACGACATGCGCTGGTCAGGTGAGTTTTATTTGTAATATTTTTCTAAAACTTATCTACAATTTTATAAACTCGGTAGTATCAATGCGAACTTAATGCGTGTTGATAAATTTCAAGGACCTGTTTTGAAGGGAACCTTGGCGTAATAATTTATGATTTTCGTACGTATCCAGAGCTAGGGGCAAAGCACTGACTCTTAAGTTCTTGAAGCATCGAGCAATTTCTAAGTTGCTTAGAAAGGAACCATCAAGCATTAATTGAGAATTTTAAAGTAACTTCTTTCAACACTAAGTTATTACATAATAAAATTTTGCAAAGGCAAAAAGAAGATTCTTAACCCTATATACGAATAAATAACCTTTACTTACAAATGAGTTCAGTGAGTGGGAGTTATTAATTATTTGTTTTATTGTCTGTAGTCACTAGCCAATATCCTACATCGATTGTCTTTTCAGTGGCATAGATTTCTAAAAATGAGTTCATTTTGTGTTCAATAAATCAGTGCCATCAAAACTCTTACAACACGAATAGTTGGTCAAGCTTTATTTAGTATTTAAATAATAATAATAATAAATGTTTATTTGTTGCGCCATTATATAAAATGGATACAAAACGTCAGTATATACAGTTAAAAAATGTTAAAAATGTTATAAGTTTAAATTTCAGAAACAGTTTTCAGATAGTATTAAAGTTTATAACAGACTTCAAAATAAAAAGTGGTTATTCGACACTTATATATTTATATTGTAGTTTTAATGTTTGTTCAGCCATAATTTTATAACTTACCGTATTTTTTATTAAATCGCTTCAGTAGTTTTTACTTAAATCGGTTAAGTCGGTTAATAACACGCAAAAGAAAAAACTTTCTATGTAAAATTTAACCTCTTTAAAAAAGTCAATCAAAGACAAAAACAAGTTAAATTTTGAGAACATAATGAAGGAATATAAAAAGTTGTATAGTAATTGAATAGGCGCTGATCTCTTTTTTTAAGGAGTTTATTTTTTTTATAAAAAGTTCTTACAATATACGAGCAAAATTACTTTTGCAAACAACCTCCTTGAATATTATCTACATAAATTTTTTATTTTTAAATTTTGTAATTGGAAACGAACTAAAGAAGTTCGACTTGCCTAATAGTGTTCTAATAATAGACTTTTTTCTCTAAATTTTTTTACAAAATTTCGAATGATTTGAGATCTGTAGTAACCTGTTTTATCGATGCCGGCTTGTCAATAAATTCTCACTTTATATCTTTTGAGGTTATGTAGATTGTGATTGATATCTTGACGTTTAAAACGATGACCATTTTTGAATGCTCCAGTATCAAATGTCCTGCAAACTTTCTGGACCTACAATAGACAATTTTATTAGTACTGAGTATTTAATTTAAATCCACTTTAACGGAACTGGTATTAATATTTTTTTAAATAATATATTTCAATCGTCAAATTTAATTCTTTTCAAATGAATCATTTGTTTTCAGTAATAACCTGACTCTGTACCGTCATCATAGTAGCTATTCGAACAAAATAGATAGTTAATTTTTGTTTTTAGTCATTCAAATGTTCAATAAAAGTTTATGTGTAACAGTTCTGCTCTGTGAATATTTGCTGTTAAATCGGCGATGAGTGATACCTCACAGTTTTCGTACAGCATTGATATTGCTTATAATTATTATCCGACAAGCAGTCGTGCCTTCGTTTCGAGTAATACAGCAAACAGTTTAAGCATTCCTGATGATGCCTACTGTCATTATGCACACATTTAGTCAGCATTTCCAGTGGGGGCCGTGGTGGGCGGTATTGGAGAAATGTGACTCTGTCAGCCAAGCCATATCTGATGATACAGGTATTGTTTAATATTTATTGTATTACAGCGACTACCAATTTCGTTGTAGCTATAATATATTTCGAACGTAGAGCTCCAAATCGAATAGCCAACTTAAAGGGACGTTACATCTTTTAAAAGGGCTCAGTCCGAATTGGAAAATGTGTATTTTATTATCATTTGTAATTTGTTTTGATCACCCTGACATATTTTCGAGTCTACAGTCCGTTCACCGAAAATGGTAACAGTGAAAATGTATGTATCCTATAACTAGACACGAAAAACAGTATAAATCGTTTTTTGTTCAACTCGAGATTTACTATTGCTAGTGCTCGTTTTAAGCATAAAATATTAGTCATCGCACGCTCTAGATACATATAATGTCTGCTATTTAAGTCCTACATAACTTTTGAATGTTATTGAGAACGATTTCTTGAAATGATTATTTTTTAAGAATTTTTATTGAACGAGTGCTAAATGGCTATGTCAAAAATTCTCTTCGTTAAGATATAACATGAGTACGTGGGGTAGTGGCATTTCCAGTGATATTAACTGCGTGTATATTTATTGATTAATTGATAGAGATATTTAAGTGCGTTTTCTCTCTCATTACTTCTTTTCAACGAACAGAAAATTGTGATGTAGACACGTTTTGTTTTTGAAAACAATGTCTCGATACAATGAAAATATATACATTCATTTTGTCAGGTTAACACCCACACTGTCGAGCATCTATAATTTACAATCATTCATTCAGTAAATGCCTACAATGCTTTTGTTCAGTTTGAAACAAATTAAAGCGTGTTTTTGAAAATGTTAATGTGACATTTATTTCAGAAAAATCGGAACGAACAATTTCAAAGTAGGTAATTACGTTTTCCTGCATCATTAATATGAACTTCTATTACGAAATTCATTTTTTGTATGAAATTATTTTTGTTGTGAACTGCAAGCTGACAAACCTACACTGCTTTTGTTGTAATAAATAATTAAAAGCGTGTTTTGAAAATGTAAATGTGACATTTATTTCGAAAAAATTGATAAAAGTAATTACATCTTTCCCCTATTTTTGTTATGAACTTTTGTTATGAAATTCATTTTGAGATTATTTGTATTTTTATCCCAAATTGGAAAAAAGAGAACACTCACCTATAGCGTCACTCTGATGTCCGTCCGGCTGTCACACGCTCACAGAACCAAACGCGGTGCATATAGACTAGAGACATTTTTTTGTTATGAACTGCAAAGCACTGTTTCCTTTCTGTTTTATAAGTAACTACACGTCCGTCCCGGTTTCACCCGGGTGCGATAGATCGAATTCTACAAGTTGTGTTTCGTTTGGGACCCGGCGCTTGAACTAAGCAAATTTTACCAGATTTGTTTCTGAACTAATAGCACTGAACGATTTCTAACAGATGTCGCTATTTGGTACTAAAACAGTTTTTTGTTTGTTTCTGAACTAATAGCCTTGAGTAAATTCTATCAGATGTCGCCACATGTTACTAAAACATTTTTTTTGAGAAAACACCGTAATTTTGTACAAAATATTTAATTTAATTTCAGTGGTTTTGGAGATAAGCTCGGCCAAAATTATGACTCGATAATTTTATATTTAGATCTAGATTAAGGTGGGCATAATTTTCGGGTTTCCCGTTTGGAACGCCTCCTCCAGTTTGCGCAACTCTAAAAGACCGAAATAGCAATTTAGCACCGCGTCTTTGAAACATCCGATATATTTTTTTGTAACTTTGTTTCTCTTTTTTTTGTTGTATCTTGCTCCAGAAGACATAATATTTTCGCGTGGGAGAAGTATATGCACGCGGTTACTATGCGTCGTTTATATTTTAATGGTACTATTTAGGTGGGTTTTGTTGGCAAGAAAATGCGACAGTTCGAGAGAAAAGTCAACGTCCTTCGACGACGCGCGCTCGCACTTTTCTTTGTGTTCCTGATTACACGTCACCGACAAATTTTATGTATGTACGTGTTTATTTTTACTTCTCCTGGTGTATTTTACTCGTAAACAAGCATCACCTGGATGTACGCTTTTCGCGTGTGCCAAGATTTTGCAGCACGCAATCAGAAAAGAAGACGGACGGTCAGAGCCTCTAGATCACTTATTCGGAACGAACATCACCAGAAATGTCTGTTTTTCCTTTAAAGTCTCTGTCACAGTTTGAAAGTCCTGAATCCGAGAAATCATTGTTTTTTTTTGGAGTATTTTGTATGGCGCGTTCTCGCGTTTTCCAGAATTTTTGTGTGGACGCTAAATAATCAATTTCCTAGTTTTTGTACCGGCATTACTCCAGAATGACAGGGCGTTAAGCTACCGTTGCCTCTATTGATTCCTTCTATTGAGCGACAGTTTTTCAGGCCTGTTAAGGTCCCCGTACACCTCGTTCTTTTTTGGCAGTTTTAACTGCACGGGTAAAACTGTACGGGTAAACACGAACAACGACCATGTCCACACACTAGGCGTTGTTTCGTTCAGTTTTTCTGAAGTCGTGGCATCATCTGATCTGCTTTGATGGATCCTACAACGTTACAGAGTCGAACAAAACCCGTCCTTTTTAACTGCGTCGTCACACACACGGGCAGACTTGAACGACACGTTTAAAACGGACGGTTTAAATCAAGCAGCAGCAGATATTTTTGAACGCCGGTAAGAAGGACGGTTTTTGGCCACACACCTTACACCTACCGTTTTTTTTTACCTGTACAGTTTTACCCATGCGGTTAAAACTGCCAAAAAAGAACGAGGCGTATAGGGGCCTTTACGCAGCTCTATGTCAATGATTTTTTCAGTAGGTTCCGTCATATGATGATCTGTTTCAGAAAGAGTCGCCCCTTTTTTATGGCTACGAGCTCGACCGTCTTTTGGAGTCGTTATGTTGATATTTGATATAAGAGAGCTCAGTCAAGTCTTTGAACTGACCTTATGCACTAACGAGTATTTACTTCTGGTAATTGACTTCGTAAATAAGCGTTGAACTCTTATGTGTTACATTTGTGGGTCAACTCTCAAATACGAACTGAGGTGCAGTCAAATGATTCGAGGCTACGTAGAACAGTTACATTGCAGAGAGATCGCTCGACGTTTTCATCTGCTGGTACATAACAATCACAGTCAGATTAACACAAAGGAATACCTAATAACAGACTGAGTTCTCCGGTTGAAACATTTTTGTTATTCAACGCCACAAGTAGGGAATTGTACAAAAATATTTTAGTTCAAAATTAATTACATACGCCAGACGCCAGTATTTTCCGATGTAGAATGCTCCTTATAATATGCCTCCAGGGTATCTTTTAATTTGGCCATCTCTTTTTTAAGCCCACCGCAGGGCTGTTTAAACTTAGTATCAATTCATATTTTAATATTTTTTTAATAAAACAAAATTCAATTTTACGAACTTAGTGAGCGCTGATGTCATTAGATGAGTCATGAATTTGGGAAACGCCATGTGAACAATTGCGAAGGAACTCGAATATTTTCAAGTCCTTGCAACATTTTAAATCTAATTAAAATAAAATCTTTGATTAAAGTCTGATTAGAACTCTTTAATAAATAAAATTATCGGCCAATTTTTCAGACAATTATTTTTTCAATATTTCGATATTAAAAAACTTTTTATTTTTTAGACCAGTCTGAAGAAGATCCAAATCCGGTCCGAAACTTTAATGTATTGAATTTATATATTTTTTGTTAATATACCTAATTGTCTGAAAATTTATCGATAATTTTATCTAAATATTATTTAAAATTTGCGTCTAAATAGACAATTTTTTGTGTATCTCGTTTGACGTTTTGTCTGGACGCTCGCCCAACTTGTTGCATTTCTTTAAAAGTAAAGCAATAAGTAAAATATTCCCTCTTAAATAATTTGTCATAAAGCTAAAATGCAGTTGCCACCAGCTGTTTCAGTTCGTTTATTCCAACAGGAAACTGTCTCGAAGACGTCAGCTGGGGTTTGTTAATTTAGGGCTCGTAATTAACTGCTTGTATAATTTCCGATTTAGGTAATAGAATCATTTGAACTGACAGATGGGATCCATATTTTATGTTATTAAAGATATTCGAAAGGTTTTTTTTAGATTTTTATATATAAATTATTTCTCGGTCTATACCTCTGTTGCGTAAATAAAATCGTAAATGCAAATTAAAATGTTTCAAATTGAAAAAAACAAGCAATTCGCAAATCGAATACGGATACAAATGGTAGGGTAATAAATTAATACGTACACCTATCTATAAAAAGGTGATTCTTTAATAAAAATTTGAAGAAATAATTAATTAGAATACATTTTTTATAAAATTGATGGAAATAATAAAAGCAACCATGAAATTAAGTTGCAGTTGTTTAAAATAACTTTGCGCACCTCTAACTGCAGTACAATTCTGTGACGCATTGAAACGGCAAGCACGCTCAAAAAGTCTTATTTATCTCGGAAATGAATCGTTTTCGGGAACAAAATGTTTATAGGTACTTTTTTCTTATTTTTACCCAGACTGAAATTTTTCGTAATGTTAAAGAATCATTCTGTATATTATTTGAATTAGTACATCAACTATCCGAAAACTCAATGTCTTCCACTGGACCGATTTTCAAGATTTTTATTTAATTTTTTTCCAATTATTCCATTGACTGCTGAGTCTTCACATAAGATATTCTGAAACAAATGCTTTAGGATCTTTTGATTTTAACCCTTCAGTCAAGAAATATTCGCTTTAAAAGTGATCTCTCCTCTAGTTTCTAAAGTATCGATGAGAAATATCTGAAAAAATACTGAATGTAGCCTTTCAATGAAAATTATAACGAACACTAGCAAAAATAGTTCATTAAAAATTTAGAAATAACTAAATTCGTAGTTTGTGAGAATGGCTTCGACGGAGCCCTATCCAACACTTGCTTGATTGGATTGTTCATCTACAGTGGATTTCGGTTATAGTGACGATGAAGGGACCACATAATTTCGTCGCTATATCCGGAGGTCGCTATATGCGGAAGTCGCTATATAGAAAGAAAAGTATACTTTAAATTCAAGGGACGTCGCTATAACCGAAAAGTCGTTACAACCGAGGTCGTTATAAATGAAATCCACTGTATATTCTATACTTATAGGAACCTTCATCGACGGCTAGGTACAGCTATATTAGAATATTAAAACTATAGGAACTCGCCGATGACCTTAGATTTCGAGCGTCTATAAATCTACTTAAAAGTGCGCACACAACGCAGGCAAAATATTGGCGTTCATTTAAAAAAAAATTGAGGGAGGTGGGTGTGTAACGAGACCAGGTAATGCCGGTAAAACGCTTAAGTCATACCAAGTAATAAGCGAATCCTCACTCCTCAGTAAACCTCTAATTTAGTGATTTTATAGAATGATACCCAGTAAATCATTGCTATTAGTGAAAATATTTTGCGTACATAATTATATTATAGAAAGTGATATTTATTGTGTGTAGGTACATACTACAGTACTAATTCAGCTACATGCATCGTAAATTGAGGTCATGTGAAATTTGCGTACGGATTGACCGACCGTTTTGGCTATTTCTGTGAAGCGATATTATTTCTACGAGTCGTTTATTTGATATGGTTTTATTTAACAAAACTTAAAGGCTCCACTACACACGTGGCCAGCACCGCCACTCGAATAAGTGCCTATCATCGCCGCGATGATTGCCTAGCCCTCCACACAATCGTGCGGGTCCGATTGTGTGTACGGGCGCACGATGCTGGCCACGCATTCCTTTGATGTACCGACAGTCAATCGATTACTGCCGATTACAGGCGATGATGTCCACGCACCGACGAATATGCCCTCTACACAATCGTGAGTGCTGTAAGTGGCGGTGCTGGCCACGTGTGTAGTGGAGGCATAAGACGGTGGGTGCACCACTTACTATTCTGTTGGACGCGTTTACGTCGACGCCAGATTAAGAATATTTGATCAATTGCAAAAACGTTCGACATTTGAATGTATCTTGAGGAAATGTCTAAAGATATTTGTAATTTTTTTTAACGCACCATAACAGTGCGTGTTTTTTTATGGTTTGTTGAACACTTTTGCCCGGTCACATTATTAGTTCAAGTAAATAGGTAGAAAATAATAAAATCGTTTAGAAAACATTACCGTTGTAATTGAAAAAAAAACGAAGTTATTATGCATATTGTTTCTGCCTATATGCTCCACTTTCCCCCCAAAAACAACTCGCTGGGTGAATGCAGAAGTATCTTAAGTCAAAAATGGCTCTTTTGAGTATTATATAACTAATAACTATAGTATACTAGATTCTATTATACTATATTTTGGCGAAACATGAAATTATTCTGCCAAAAATCCTACCAAAATTTAGTTTCGATCCGCAGACAGAATTTTTGTGCAAAAACGGATTTTGTGCACTCCACGGACAGCAAGTATTGTGAAATTGTTGCAAAGCTAATTGGAGGATAACGAGTAGGTATACCTTTAGGTACCGTTTTCCAATCTCCTTTTGAGGAGTTTAAATGGCAAAACAATGTAAGGTTCTATCAAACAGAACACAGCATGTAATTTTTGTTGTGAACTTTTATATCTTCTGCCAGATGACTATTAAAGATATCTGTGGTGTCAATTAATTTGATAGCAGTTTTATTTGAGCAAGATGTGAATCATTTTTTGTAGTAATTTTAAACACATAACATACATACATACATAATTTATTTTGCCCAAAAATCAAATACATGATATAAGCTCGTCACAATTAAAGAATATTAAGATACAAAGTCACTAATTGAATAAAAACATTTCTGTAATAAAAAATTGCGTAGTTTATTCTTAAAAGATCTCGAGTCACCAATGCATTTAATATAAGCCGGTAAAACATTATACAAAGTGGCACAGAAACAAAACGGTCCTTTAGAATATAATGATAGGCGGTAACGAGGGACATAGATATCAGCAGATGAACGTGTGTTATAGCTATGAATATCATTAATTAATGAAAATTCAGATAAGTGTTGCTTAGCAAACTTACAAGCTTCGAAGATAACTATAGAAGGAAACGTCAGTATGTTTTTGTTGATGAAAATAGGTCGACACGAATCATTAAACTTTAGCTTAAAGATTAGTCTCAATATACGTTTTTGTAAAATGAAGACACGTTTCCATGAGGAACTGTGCCCCCATACAAAAACATTATAACTCATGGTTGAATGAGCAAAAGCATAATAAATATTTAACAGAGATTTAGTGTCCAAAGTTGAATTTAAATTTCTAATTGAATATGCAGTATAGCTCAATTTCTTACAAACCTCGTCAACATGATTCTGCATAGATAACTGACTGTCAAATGTTACACCTAAAAATCTCACAGAATTGATAAATCTGTACTTACAGTTGGACAACGTTAAAGTGGAATTTTTGGTACTAAATAGGACAAAGGAAGTTTTATCGCTATTCAGGACTAGTTTATTATTAGAGCACCAGTGCTGAAAAGTATTGACTGTCTGTGTAATACGTATAATAGTTAGAGAGTAAAGTTTTTGTTCTTATTAATGTATTTGAATGTACGTTACATAGTATTTATATAGCACATTCAATATTGGCGTTGGGTCGGACCTGGGATCGGGTCATAAAATTTCGATCTTAAAAGGGGAATTTTAAATATTTTATCCTATTTAAATGAGTATAGTTTATGCATTGAAAAAATTAACAAAAAAATAAAAGGCATGGACATTAAATATTAGGTGCTGACTTCTCTGAAGAAGAAACAATATTTATAACAGGCCAAATCGGTGTCCGACAATTGACACAGTTACGTTGAAATATGTTTATTTTTCAATTGAACGACAAAACAAAATTTCGAGCCAATCGGGAAGTTTCCTTGTCTTGAATCAGTGAGTCCGAACACACCTACTTAAAATTACGAATAAACAACGTCTTTCGCAGATTAAATTAATTGTCCAATTAAAAATAAAATTTATTCAAGAACAATAAATTAATTTATTCATGTTCGTGGAATTGTTTAATATTAAATTGTATTTATTTATAAATTGATTGTTTTTAATCATTGATAATAAATACACTTGAAGAGAAAGGAATATTTTCATCATTTGTGGTTGCTGGCAGGATATTATGAAACATTGGTGATGATTCGATTTGTTTATTATCTGGAATTGAACAAAAGTGAATGGAAATACTTGACAGGTTTATTTGTTGTTGAATAGTCTTGATTGTCTCTATGCAAGAATGTTTCTCTACAAAATTTGAACTCGCGTGGAACGATTCGTATAGGCATTAGGCAACGAGAAAAGATTAGAAACGTAAACAAAGAGGTGTGTGAGAATTGGAGGTTATGTTTGTTAAGAATTTAAAACGGATTAGTGGATTTTTTATAATTAATATTGGTAGTGTGTATTGATCATTTAACACTACAATGTCTGTATGTCCGTTAAACTAAATGACAATGGATTGAATCATAACCACGATAATATGTCTGTTCACAATGGAATTTGAAATTAGAACTTAACAAAAAATAAAAGCGTCGTTTGTAACCTGTCCCGTAAATTATTATAGACGCTTTCCTATATAAATAGCTTTTATAACAAACAGCCTAGACTCTAGTCAGCAATATTTTACGCTTTTGTTTTATCGGTATTCTTTTATTCTTCTCGATGCTTAAATCTGTATCTGTGAACAAACAAAATGTGTAGCATTACGGCCCTGTAATTTATAAGCCTATTTATTTCTTTTTGTGGCACTAGACATGTTAATTATTTTATGACGTTGCACTGTGACAGTATGTGCAAAGGTGTTAAACAATAAATAAACAACATCTCGTAAAAATGATCTTTGGTTGGTAACACCGAAGGGGGCGTGATTATTTACACAAAATATCACTCAAGTGTTTTGAGTGAGACTACTTATTTGTATTGTAGAATTTACCCGAAAGCGATCCTTGATTGTGCAAAGTACATTGGTTGTCTCTTTGTAGATCAGCGCATCTCAACAAGTTGTTAATGACCGGTTGTACAATGGAACGAAACGTGTATAAACGCTGTTATACCATTCCCTGAAAAAAATATTCATGCGAGCTACTTTGTAATAAAAAATGTGAGCCGTCGTGAGATGCCTGGCAGATGTGAGACATAAATTTAAGTAGTAACTAAATTTCGCCCTGTAACTAAGTTTTGCCCTGTCATCTACTGTCAACTAACGAAATTCTAGTAACTAAATATCACCCTGTAAATAAAATTTGCCCTGTCAGCTAGTTGTCGCCATTAGCGAAAGCCAAGTTACACCCAGAGTTAGCGTCACGCGCTGTCATGTGACGAAATGCTAGTAACTAAATTTTTCCAAGATTATGTCTTCAAATCCAACGCACACAAACGTAACGTCATCCCATAAAAACTTCGTGCCATAAGAGTATTGCGCCAATTGCACGTTTTTACTCCCAACTAAACGCGCCATTAAATGTTTCACATCACAATTGCATATTGCAAGCTACGAAAAAAAGAGAGTGTGTAGAAATGAATCTCTCTCACTTACTCCCTGGTATACTTTTAGACTTCTCGCGTTACATAGGTAACTTTAGTTTGACACCAGCTTAACAATAACATGAGACGCCAGTTGGAAACCGCTGACATATGGCATGATGAGGGTCAGAGATGGTTGACGAAATGTGATTATCTACTTCGTGTGGGTTATCTATGTTGTTTTGTCACAGTTTTTAGGATCCAGGCAGGATTACGTGACTCGCGTGGCGTCCGCACCATGTCCAGCAGCAATAAGGAACTATAAAATACACAACACTGTAGTGTCAATACACTTAACTATACGCAGCTTACGTAATTTTCGTGACCCCATCAGTAAATAGTGGTGCTCTGACGATAGACGTAAACATTGTACAATATATTGTTATGCACTGTGGTGACTGTGTTAGTATAGTGGAGTCATCTATTGGTGGTAGAAATTGAGTAGGTAGTAGGTACAGCGTTGTTTACTCTGGTATCTGTGAGTCCATATGGGAGTTTTGAGTATTTAAGGAGTATTTGAGAGTGACGGATTAAAGATGTGAATGGGAAATTATACTGTTTTTTTTTGGATAGGAAACTTAACCATTCATATCGCTGTAATTATTTTATATCTTTTACCAATTAACAAAACAAAAAGTAAAGTAGCATTGCTTTTTCCTTACCGCGCCTCTACGGATACGGTTGTTCACATATTATGTTAAACGAACTCGTAAATGCTGTTTTCTATTTAAAATAGATTTTTTTTTTAGTGTTAAATTACATAAAAATACAGACATTTGTGCTTGCCAGTGCGGCGGGATCGTTGCGTCCATTTTAAACAGTGACCATTCCGGTAGTTTTTTTAGAAAAACTGTCGGAACATATATTTCTTCTTTTTTATGGAAAATATTTTTCCCGAATTTATTTAAAGCGGTTTCAGAAAGATGCCAGTACCACCCTTATATTCGCCCCCTAGGACGCCAATAGGTAAAATTCATCAAGACAAAGAACATTATGTCCTACTTTGCCCATGTTCGATGCTTTTAGAATAGTCGCTATAGTTTATATTAAATACGTGAGGACGGTACAGAAAACAACATTATCAATTCTTCAACGACCTTGAGATCAACACATTATGTATTTAACCTACTAATTCCATATTTAACTTTACTGATTGTTTTGTTTGTGATTGGCTTATATTATGTAAGGTGATGCAATTATTTTTATCGTCTTATTTTTCTTTTTAATTTGAGACAATTTTTGCGTAGTAAATAATGAACATGAGAGCTAAAATGTACAGCAAGTTGAGCATATACATCTGTATGCTTGTATGTATGGCCGCTATTATCTCAGCAAATACTGGATCGACTTGGATGATGATCTATTCGAATTCCTTATGATTGTATGAGTATGGACCAGTCGCTTGTCCGGATTTATCCGGGCGATCCGAAATAAAAAGATACATAATGATTGACCTGCATGTTTTGTAGTGTAAAATGTTGAAAATCCCTTTCATAATTGATAAATAAGCTTGTTTCGAAAATTCATATTTAATATATCAGTCATACTAGATAAGTAATCCTGTAGCTGTGATAATGCAATATAATGATGTTTTTTTATTATTTCTATAAATAATTTTATCAGTCATAAAACAATATAGATTAAGATTTAAATGGATGTTTTTTTGGTCTAAACGTTTTATGTAATTTCAAAATCATTATTATTGTCTCATAAAATGTTGAATCAAAACAACAATTAATAATAAACTTAGGTGCTTAAATGCCTTCGTAGATTTTGAATTATTTCGTTCCGTATTATTATTTTAAAAATTGTAATCAGTTTGACATCAAAAGGTTGAGTTTTGTATTTTTGTACAATGATGCGGCCTAACCTTTACCTATATCTGGGTTTAACGAAATACATTTGGTAGTTAGAAAATTAATGTGGACAACATTAGAAATCTTTTCCGTTTGTCGTTATCATATTATTGTCTAACGTTTCTTTTATTTTATGAAGATGTTCAATCTTAATCTTTGCAGGAGAACGTGATAACGATGATTGTTTATTAAGCGATAATATCCAGATTATGATTTTTTTAAAGTGATTATAAATGATTATTCACTATTGTCTACGTTCTTGTGACTCTACGAATGATTAATTGTGAAAAAAATAATTCACTTATCAGTTATGCGCAGTAAAAAATAACGACGTTCAATGTGTCTTATTTATTTATAAATTGTTATTGAGACGATAACATATAAAGTGAAGCTCATTTGAACACTGTGATCAAAGATAGATAATAATTTTTTCTCTGTAGACGTGTTTTTCTGTCAAAGGGGAAGGTTATTGAGGCTGTTGAACCTTAATAGTTTCACTTTATTGCAGAAAATCAACCTGCATGGAAGCTTATTATTAATTAACTAATTAATTATACTGCTAATTGCATGGTTAGAAAACACGCACTGCTGTAGTTAGGCGGTTAAATAAGTAATTAATTGATCCAGTAGTGCCAGATGAGTATTTAAAATTAACCCCTAAACAGTACAATATAGTGGGGGCAGTTTTGTTTAGAAAAACGAATTGTTTCGTGATATTTTAAAAAAGAGACTAGTGTATTTTACACTACACACTACAGAAATAAAACTGGCATTAAATTGTGAAAAAAATAATGGTACCGATCGCCGGTATCGAACCTACGACTTATAGGTTACAAGGCAGTCGCTATACCTTTCACCCATCATAGCACAACGTTGCACGACTTTTTCAATCTCATGAATAGATTTTACCCTATCATGCCAAAAGAAGTTTTACTTCAAAAATTTATTTAGCGTCTTTATAGATAACAGTTTCAGACTAGGCGAGATACCCTTTTTTTTCACGCGCGATGGAACGCTTCCATTTGCACTTTGATTATGGCATATGTCGTCGAGCTATAGTCAAAGTCAAGTTTCGCGAAATAAGTCCAATCGTTTTTGTATAACACCCGTATAGAAAGAGCCAGGTAGACGGATAAAAATCAATATAATACAACAAAATTTATTTATTTATTACTTCTTTCTCTAGATATATAATTTTCCCTTTTTTTTAAACGTCTATATAATGACCTTCAAACAACTGTTTTATAAAAAAAATAATTTCCGTTTGACTGACACATCCCATTCTTTTAGTTTTACTGTCTTATTTTTCATACTTCTGTCAAAACATACTAACCTTTAGGCAACTATAAAAGTAAGCAAAATTGGGCCAAATTGTACGTCCGTGCGTTTGAAAATAGCGACGAAAATGTTGACATTATATAGTATTATATGGCGGGATTCGATAACCTCTGTTGTTTGTACAGTGCTGTTAATTTTTTGTCACTTTCTAACTAATTTATCATTAGGTAAGTTAAAGTAAGACAGAAATTTATAACAGCTGTATACAGATCTAACAGAGGTTACATAATAGATACTTTAGACGGGGAGAGGAACAGTTATAGTACTAACAGACGCTCGAACTTGGTCCGGTCCGACAACGGACATGGTACGGCGGATCAAGTCCGCTGCTTGCAACAGACGACCGGATCTGTCAGTCTCGTTGTGTACACAGATACGTAATCATGCCTATGATTAAGCGCACGAAAATTGCGATAGTTCTAGCGGCAACGTTAATGCCCCCACAAACAAGGAAGAAAAGAAAGGAGTGGGCAAAATTCTATTTGAAAGATCGCGATGAATTTAGTCATATGAAGTTAATAAAATCGCTTGATAGCGAAGATCATATTTTAAATAACACTCCTGAAAAATTTCTAGAGCGTTGTTACGCGCTTCTCTGTTACAATATAACTTATCTGATAGATCCCACAAACATGAGAAATCTTTTTATAATACCAATACTCCACCAAGAACTTCGCGTTCTGTCAAAATTTCTGTCATGTTGCACAACCAGGGCCGTATTTAGGGGAGGGCAACTGGGGCTACAGCCCCGGGGCCACCACAAAAGAGGGACCCCCACAATAGAGACTTTGGAAAAAAATTCAAATTTCTTGAGCATTGAAAGTGATTTACTTCGGGAACTGGATTTCAGCTCGGAAAGTTCTGTTCGTTAATGCATAAATTTAATTTTTAGATAATTCTTGTTTCTGATTATATTTATTAGTGATGGGCGGTCCGGGTCACAACGAAGATTCGTTCCAACCGGATCTCGTTCGCGTAATGAACGGGTCTTATTGAACGGATCAAGTGATCCAGTCGCTTCGTGATCTCTATGTGAATATGTGCTACCGAATTCCATTTACGTACTTACTATGTTGCAGGATCCGGTGATTCGGTTTTCTAAATGTGGCGACTGATGATTATCGTATTTTTTTTATTAATTTTAACGCGGGTTTATACTTTATTTATTATTAATAATAACGATACATATTATATTAAATGTCACAACTCAAAATTTTCAATTCGATGTAAAGTTAATGCAATTTATAAAAAAAAACACACACACACAAAACTTAAAATTTCCAATTGAATATAAAATAAAAAAAAAATCACATATTAGAATTTAAAAACATGATCTGTGACACTTTCTTTAATAGGTATAAATAATTAACAATCTATACTCTACCTATAGTATGAAAAAATGCTTGCTTTCAATTTGTTTCATTATTTAGAAAATATAAACATCCAGGCTTCAGCTCATACTTATATTGTTAAAAAATACTATTGGGTTATCTTTATTTAGTATATAGCCCTAAACAAAGCATCTTTCAAAAATCGAATCAACATTTGACAATGGTTTGCAATTTGCAAACAATCAAAACATTAACCCTCAATTGATCTGTTAGGTCCCAGGGACTCCGCCCGATTTTCAAAGTGTTGAAAAAACTTTAATATTACACTTAGAAGTTTGTGTATCACAGTACCTTCCTGAAATAGTGTGCGACGCTCGCGGGAGAGAGGATGTGCGTCTGCGCTTGTATATCGGTGAGATATTACGTTCATGGAGTCCACAGGACTCCACCAGAGCATTTGTGTAACTTTTTTGCTAATTTTATAAATGTCATTTTTCGGGTTTAATGACACATTTTCTTTGTTTTAAACTACAAAATGGCTTCCAATAAACAAGTAGTAAATTTAAATCAACCAGATGCTGAATATATCATAATGGGCTGGCTAAACGACGAAGATATGAATCCCCGAAGAATTACTTTCCGACTCCGAAGATGAGTGCCAAGAAACCAAAGTAAATACTGTCACATTATGTCCTAAGCGCCTAAAAAGAAAGACTGCATATTTGTGTCTCAGCTGTAAGAAGCCAGTATGTTTGGGGTGTACGAAGAAGATTTGCGCCCGTTTTGTTGCGACAGTCAAATATTAAGTGCTGCACATTTTTCATTTTAATATAAGACACTATCCTTTTTTTATTTTGCTCTTAATTTCACTATATTGTTGGCATTGTTCATAAGTGAAAAGATAAATATATTTAATTTTCAATTTTTATAGTAGTTAGAAGATGGTACAACTTTTTGTTAATTTTATATGGAGGGTAATTTGTTTTTCTATTGTTATAAAGCTTAAATGTTAACTAATACCAGTCTGATATAAAAGTCTGATACTGTAATGTTCCTTACTCAAATATGTAGTTTTTTGATACAGAATATCGTTTTTTTAAAAAAAATATAAACGGCTTGTTGAGAAGGAGTCCCCTGGACTCCACCAGGTAAATTAAAGTATATCTAGGCACCAGATTAACTGAGGGTTAAGATAGAGATAAGCGTCAGGCGATAGTGTGTACAGTGTACTCATCTCATATTATACTGTGTGTGGCGCGTGCTGTGTTGCATATTCACGTGTAAAGCGTATGTCTCTGAATTTCTGAAATATCAATTTCGTTCATCGTTCGTCGGTCAGTCGGAGTTGGTACGCTACATTCTACAAAAATATGCAATACAGAAATGTTAAACCGTGGACGCACAGACTGAACCAGATCCGATTGAGAACTGAATTCAGATTCGTTCGTAGTCGTTCACTATTGGACCCGTTCACAGTGAACGGGTCCAGCGTGAACGACACATCTCTAATATTTATATGTTTGTTAAATAATAAAAGAATCTATACTTGGTTTCACAATAAATTATTTATTGGAAAAATCGACGGAAAAAAATTGTCCATTTTATTTGGAAAATAATTTGGGGCCAGGGGGCCTTCACTCCTTTGTTGCCCCGAGGCCTCCAGACCTCTAAATCCGGCATTGTGCACAACGTTTTGAATTACAATGACGTCGTTATACTTTTATATGTATCAAGTCCGTCGTACTGCTATACACACGCTCGGATATTGTACCGGACCGGACCAAGTACAACGTGCATCCCATCGAACCGGGCGGACACGCAGACTACTCTACATACGAACAGATTTGGTACGGAGCGGACCAGATCCGCTGTCCGCTTCGAACCAAGTACGACCGTCTGTTAGTACTATAAGACTGTGTATATTTATTATGTAATAAACAAAATAACATCGCCTGAAGACCGGACGTGCCTTTCTGTGCGATCTGTGTTAGCCACTTTGCTTATCTTGCAAATATCGTACTTACCCACATAATATAATATCTTCTATATACTTCTATTTCGTATACCGACTGAATGAAAAAAGTCGTAGCTTGGGTTTGGGGCTCAGCAGAGCCAGTTGCTTCTCGCTAGTATGTTCACAATTTTTGTACATATTCGAAATACAGTAGAATTCATGTTTGTCCCACCTTTCGAGACTAATGGACTCATGTATTTTCAACATCTCCTTCATTCTCACATCGTGGCGATTATAATTCATAAATAAACAAACAAAAAGCTTTATTAAATTGAGATGGGACGTCGTCGTAACGTATTTTTCCATTGGTTGAGCAGTGTAGGAGGAGATACTTTGAATGAGAAGTGGACTGTAAACTTGCAAATACGGGCGTAAAATCAGATAAAAATTGATGGTGTTGAAAATATGTCAGTTCGACTCCGTATACGTTTATTATCAGAGTATAGGCTTTTCTATAGATGCTAAATGTCATAATGATTGAATTTTTAATTGTATTATTAAGTCATTTAAGTTTTGAAGAATAATATTAATAAATAGTGGGCTAATGGGAACTTGGACTAAATAAAGCAAATGCTAAATTTTACAAATTTGCAACGTTTCATAGACTGTTTATCTACTTCTTCAGGCAAGTTACAACAAAAATTTGTGAAATTTAGCATTTGCTTTATCTAGTCCAAGTTCCCTTTAGCCCACTATTTATCGTGGACGATATCCATTTTAATAATATTGATATATTCATTGAGCTTACTGCATTCAGCCTAATTCGTCAGAAAAAAATTTTCTAGTGCGCTTACTAGTAACGAACTAGAATATGATTCTTCTGGTCAGATAAATTCTACCTTTTAGAAAATCATAAATAATAATCTACCATCCACGTTCGCAATAATTATTCGCTCTAAAATTGAGATCTATTAAAAAATCTATTAAAAAATTTTCCTTAACGTACTCGTTCATTTATTTTACTGTTCAACTTTTATTAATTGAATTAACTATTTGACTCGTTCATTAACTATCCAGCTTATTTATTAAGAAAGGGTCCTCGAAATGATCATTTGCTATTGTTATTGTTCACGTGATTGGAGGCTGCAAATGATGGACAATTGAAGGTGTATCAGTCGCGCACGCCTCAGTCGATTGCTGAACTGTGTTGAGACATTGCCATCAATCAAGAATTTTTATCATTTGCTGTCAATGCCGTAGTAATATTGACAATCATTTTACGCATCGATGAGTGTCAATCACGTAAACATTGACAATCGCAATTGACCGTCTCGTGGATACTCAAAAGTTCACTGTATTGGTTCACGGAACTATCCTCGATTTGTGTTCATTCATACTAAACTGTCCAGATCTGCAGTGAAAAATGAATTCAGTGTCCTTCATTGATTCTTTTTAAACATGGTGCGTACACACAGTATACGTCAGGACATTTGCGTTTTATTTTTTTAGTCATTAAATTACAAGTTGTCAGCGACAGGTGTTTAATTTTTCCGCTCACGTCATCGTGAAAAACAATATCATATTCTGCAGCAGAGCTAGCTTCGTATGCACGTTATTTGTAAACAAACGTGACACAAGGGATTAATTACATTCGGCGCAATTAATTATTTCGTGTATATGATTTATTTTCATTGCCTCCGCGCGAGCCGCAACAATTGCAAATCGAGTCACGAGTTTTATTGCCGGCAGTTTTCCTGTTTCTGTGCACCCAATAATAAATTAGATTATTCATAACAGTAGAAGAGATGGAGACGGCTAACCTTACGTGTCTGCGTGAGACAAAATAGTATTAATAAAAATGTCTGTACAAGTGTTCCCCATTTGAGCAACTGTACGCCTGGCAGCCCAGGGCCGGATCAACCCTGTCCGGGCCCCTAGGCAATGCAATCCGGTCTTTTCAAGTTGATAAAGGGATGTGAGTAACTTCCAGATGATCGGCTCCAGGCATCCTGTTACTTCAATGTCTTATTTATGTGATATTGTAACAACATTATTACTTTGACTAGATGCTGCAGCATCGCCTTACCTGACTCGTTAGCTTTATTGAAATGTTCTTAATGAATAGGTTATAGATAATTTATTGATGATCCAGGTTTTTTGATGGGTCAGGAAAGAGAAATGAGACGTGACGTAGTTATTTTAAATTTTATCTTGTTAAATGCGATAAATTACAATAAACAACGAAAGAAAATAATATTGTTGTTGGGAAATTTCATACGAATTTTCAACTAAATTTTCGTTCAATGAAAAGTTTTTTTTCTTGGTGCGTGCACGGGCCTCTAGTCGATGCGGGGCCCCTAGGCAGTTGCCTACTCTGTCTAATGATTAATCCAGCACTGTGGCAGCCATTGCGTTTTAGGGGTAGCTATATGGTAGAAATTAGACAAAATATAAAATTTTCATGTAACAATGTGACACTTTATTAGTTTAAATTGTAGTTTTGAGACAATGTTGTTATTATATTGAAATAATGCGTCAGTTCGAGTTTTGTTTTGGAATAATTAATGTGAAGCCGAAACCAAAATATAAAACCGATTTCAATATGACAAATTTTTGTATGGTTACACACTGTGCCTGAAGCAACAAGAACAGATCAATCATGTAAACAAAACAGTTTGTTTACTGTTTGTTGGTTAACTATTTGTTTCTGACACACAGAAAATAATAATCAATCGTACCACCGGTGATAACGCTTTCTTATTTACATGCTTGACATGGTATCTGAGTACTCTCTTTATTGTTAAGTTTTGATTTTTTATAAAAATTATTTCAATGGGGATTTACGGCTTAGGCATTTTATGTTAACCGCATGGATACTGATTTACAACGTGGATAAACCTTGTAACTAAAAAATAATCATTACTTTTGTATATCCTTCGACACGTGGCCGATTGCTAAATTATTAAAACATGCACCTCTCGTTGATTCAATCTTAAAGAGGCAACCTTTTCATTCGTTGGACCGCGACCAAAAAATCAACAAAACAATTCGCCAATTTTATGCCAAGCAATCCATATAATATATTAATTCGTATTTTAATTATGTGTATGGCAGGCGTGTCAAACTCGTTACGAGGCCAACGAAGCTAAAATCAATATTTTTTTATGTTTTTTTCCCTATGAAAGCGGTTTACCAATAGAGTTAATACTTCCTTATTTTCACTCGAAAAATAGTACCTAAAAGACATGAATCATGAGTTTTAAAAATCTATTTTGATATTCCACCGTTATATTTAAGCTCTTCCGAGAACTTTTGTAATGATAAATTTGTTGAAAGTTTTTAATTGGTTTGTTTGATTAGTTAACAGCAAACCTGTTGGTTGTATTATTATTTTTAGAATAAAATATGTAATAATATCTACTTATGCGAAATTGCAAGTTGAGACAACAGAATATCGCATGCGATGGAAATTCACGGATGTCTATTTTAATAGTACGGGAAGATATTTTCGTTTGTTTACCAAACAAAAGTATAATATACTAACACAGTATTAGTGCACTAAGGCACTACAGTCCTGTTCCGATTTTCGCACGCGAATTTGGTGTCGCCCCAAATGAACATAAGTATAACCGACTAGACACACGAGTTCAGACGTCGGACTCTCTTATATTTTATAGCGGTCCCGCCCGGTTTCACCCGGGGGAGGGACATGAATACGCAAGTTCATCTTAGTTTACTGAGATGAGTGTTGTGTCAAAATTTCATGATGATCGGAGTTACCGTTCAAAAGTTTTTGTCGGACAAATTTTGACTTACATTTTGCAACATTTTTCATTGATGCTCCGCTCCTATTGGTCGTAGCGTGATATTATATAGCCTATAGCCTTCCTCGATAAATGGACTATCCAACAAAAAAAAACATTTAATTCGAACCAGTAGTTCCTGAGATTAGTGCGTTCCACCAAATAAACAAACTCTTCAGCTTTATATATTATAGTATAGACCAGGGGTCGGCAACCTTTTGAGACGGAAGAGCCAAAAGCTACAATTTACAAAATTTCTCAGTTTTTAAAGAGCCATTAAACATTTTCGTTTCAGTATTATATAGGTATAATAGTATATATATCCGAGGACGACACGTCGCGACGGAGGCGGTGCGGGTGAGACGCGAGTGGAAATGGCTGAGAGGTAGACATGGTACTCAATCATAGATCGATTGGACGATTTTTAAAATAATAATATTTTGCGTGCCAGACTTTACTGAACGTTACTTCCGTCCGAAAGAAGATCTGAGTTACTTTCAAATCACGCAATAAAGAAGTTTTACTTCAAAAAACGAATTCGAATTTGCACTGTAGTAATTTTCGTATGATCGATCGCAGGTCCCACCTTCACAGAGAGGTTCCTGATAGTTTCGTCGATGTGTGTGTGGTGTTGTTGGTGTGTGTGTTCTGCGTTGTAAATAGAATTCATGGTCAAGGTCAAATTGTCGGTCACGGTCATGGCAATATCGACTTGGCGACGTTGTGCGCATGTCTGCAACGACACGGTGTCACATTGAGGTAGAAAGAGAGGGATACATTATACGTGCTGTCTTGTGAATGGGAGAGCGGGCAAAAGGGACATGGCGATGATGATGTATATAGGATAAATGAAACTGCTGCCGGTGGGATTCTTCTCTCTCCCTCTCTCTCCTTCTGTATGCCACTGGTGGGTGGCTCTCAAACATCATGTCCACATGAAATGCGGTAACGTTTCCCAAATTCATCTCGCCCAATCTTTTGATCGGCTGGCCACATAGCTGATGAAAATTTGACCGCGGGCCGGATGTCTGACGAAAATTTGCAGAAAAAAGATCCCCACATTCTAAATCCGCATTCGGAGAGCAAAAAAAAAAGGGTCCTCACATTCTATTTCCGCATTCGGAGAGCAAGAAAAAAAAAAGGTCCTCACATTCTATTTCCGCATTCGGAGAGCAAGAAAAAAAAAAAGGTCCTCACATTTTATTTCCGCATTCGGAGAGCAAGAAAAAAAAAAGGTCCTCACATTCTATTTCCGATGCTATTTTTCTGAAATTTTCTAAACTGCTTCGCGGGCCGGATCAAATTGCGCTGCGGGCCGGATCCGGCGGCCTGATCTCGCCTCAATAACGAAAAATATCGGTACGGAGTTGACTTCAACGTCTCAAAATATTTTTTAAATGAGAAATGTTTGCAGATTTTGTATATAGGAATTATCCCCTTGTACGGATACGACGAACATTATCGATAAAATAAAATGTGAGCCGTCGTGGGGCGCCTGGCAGATGTGAAATATAAATCTAAGCGAAAGTCTAAAAACTAAATTCCGCCCTGTCCACTATAACGAAATTCTTGTAACTAAATATTGTCCTGTATAACTAAATTTTACAAAAGTCAAATTATATAATCATACAGCATACACAAAGCAAGCGTCACGCGCTCTCATCTAACGAAATACTAGTAACTAAATGTCGCCCTGTTATCTAGATATCGCCTTCTACTGAAGTCATGTTTAATCGGACGCACGCAAACGTAACGTCCTCCCATAAAAGCGTTGCGCCAATTGCAAGGTTTTAATCCAAACCAAACGCGCCATTAGATGTTTCACATAAAAATATGCTTAAATTGCGTATATTTCCAAAACCACCGATATAATTATTCAGTATCGGCCAACAGTTTGAAGAGCCCTGTTTTAGTCTATATACCTAGTTCGTATTTTTGCGTATATATACTACTACGCACTTCTCCTTTTATTCAAGGATCAACGGTTGTGTTCGGTTCGAAACGGCGCATTGTTGCTGCCGTAATGTACGCGTTAACCTTCAAACGTACTCTAAAATCTGGTCTGTGGATTGTGGCACGTTCGCATTTTCGGTAGCTCCAGTATCACACAGTGAACCTCTCCAGCCATCCGTGGCTTCCCTCCCGCGAATGTCAGTTTTATGCAGTAGAGACGTTGTCTTCGTTGGTCGTCCGATAAAAAATAGCCTAAACTTTACGATAGTGTACCCAGTTTCATGAAAACCGTTCACAAGTTATTTAGACGGACAAAATTTTGGAAACTCGTTTTCCATCCAGGTATCACCAACGCGCAAGGAATATCTAAGTTGGAATGAATATTATGTTATCCACCTGCATCACATCAATTTTAAAAATGAATAAATACAAGGAACAAAATACCTTTGAAAATTCACGTGTTATCAGTAAATTTTGTCAAATTGTCAAAAATTTACTGATTACACGTGAATTTTCAAAGGTATTTTGTTCCTTGTATTTATTCATTTTTAAAATTGATGTGGTGCAGGTGGATAACATAATATTCATTTTACCTAAGATATTCCTTGCGCGTTGATTGTCAACAAACGGTTTGTAAATCTGTTGTAATAACTGGCTAGTATCAAGAAATTTGGTGTGACGGTAATAGTAACAATAAAAAATGTTCACATTCCTAATGTCCACGAACGATATTTGATTTATGTGTAGGTAATAAATCTTTTAACTTGGTATTCTCGGGACAATAAGGTACCCTGTATTAAAAAAAAAACCAGTTGTGACGCGCGAACCACGCCGACTGCAGGTTATTCTGAACGGAGGCTTAATTCCCGACGCAAAAATCATGCCATCTCGTCTTTTTTTTGTATTAACAGTCGTTACTCGTTCTTCAGTTCTTTGTTTCGTCATAAATACAGACTATTTTTAGATTCCATTTAACGAACACTGAGAGAAAACGAATCAATATTACGCTTTATACTTATACATACCTATTCTTATAGGTCCGGAATTAATTCCAAGGAGATGTTCTGTGCAAACAGAATAATCAAAAAACTTGTGTCGAATTTTCGGTAAAAATTATTCATTTTTATACATATACAAAAACTGTAAGGAAATCGCTGCCGTTAATTTCGTTTTCAGGAGATTTCTTAGGTTTTCGGTTGTTTTTTATGACATCTTACGAGAAAAGCACTCAATAACGACTGGACCGGTTTTGTTATCCATACTTTATACCGTTTTTAATCGAGTACGTTCATGTTAAGATAAATTTTCTGTCAAAAGCTGACGTCAACGTGGACGAATCCAGCGTAGATTATATAATGCTCGGATTCAGGTACGCTAAGGCCTAGTTTATATGAGAGGCGTTCAACGCGCGTTAGCCCAACGCGCGTTTACAGCTTCTATACAATTGTATAGGACTGTTTATATGATAACGCGCGTTGGTGGCGCGTTGAACGCCAACGCGCGTTGAACGCTCTTCATGTGTCTAGTATTCTAAAATATACCTGAATTCAAAAATAGGTCATCAATAGATCTTAGAGAATCTGATGATTAATACATGCCAAATCGGCCTTTCTGGGTGAATCTGAAACCTGGATAGTGACGAAAGGCATAGCAACTAAACTGCAAATCTTCATAAACAAATGTCTGAGAACATTATCCTCAAGGTGAAATGGTACGAACACGTCTCGAACAGTGAACTTTGGAAGCGTGTGTGCCATGAAGAAATCTGGATAATTATGAAACGTAGGAAATGGAATTGGATACGCTACGAAAGACAGATGATGACATAGTGAAGAGAGCCTTGGATTGGAACCCACAGGGATATCGTAAAAGAATAAGACCCAAAATGTCCTGGAGAAGAACTCTTAGTGAAGAAGCTATAGAACCTGGTTTCAAGTGAAAGTATGGCAATATGTGATTGGAAAAGATTTTCAGATTTAGACGCTGATAACCTTATATGTTTAGCGTCTATACTCTACAATCTATTGCCAGATTTTTCCACGTATTTAATATAGAAGGAAACTTCCTTAGTTCCAATACTCTTATCTGATATCTCGCGCGATTATAGCGTTATGTAAGTTTCCACTTGCATAAAACATTTTATGACATTTTTTTTATAACTGTTGTATTTGAATAGCTGTTATCATTTACAATCGTACTTGTGAACAAGCAGTGTAAATATTTTGCATATTTGTTTGTGTTCTGTGTAAATAATTGTTGACAAGGTCACTAGAGTAACTGACACGAATGGTAACTGAAACATCCTACACTGAGGGAATAATTATACTCATCATCCAAAGAAATTCCTTTCGTTCCAAACAAGAATCGTTTCAATAATATCAAAGGAACGACTATGTTTAATTAATTCCCTCTCGCCATCTTCATCCAGTCTCACAATTGTTTTGCTAAAGATTTGTCAACCATTAATTCAGTACTAGAATTTCCTGGAAAAACCCCGTTGTCACTGGCAAGTGGCAGTTGACATCTTGGCTAAAGAAGATCATTTTTATGTCGGTTTTCCACTGAACAGACAAAACAAAAACAAAACACGACCTGGTGTCGAATAAAACAAAACTGTAACTTTTCGCAAACTTCTTGAAGACTGGCGTGTTTTGCGACAGTTGGAGTTTTGTTTTTCGAGTCCCGCTCGGAAGCGGTAACATCAAAAGGTTTCGACGTGTTTTGAAACTCCTGTTTAGTCAGTTTAGTGGAAACGGTCCTGTTGTGTTTTCTATTTTCGCATTGCTAGTCTGAATGCGAATTTTGTACCAGTGGAAAAGGACCGAAAACAAAAACAAAACTCGAACAAAATGTAGCCCGCTTGGTGGAAACAAGAGTTTTGGGTTTGTTTCAGTTATGTTTTTGTTTTTCAGGTTCTAGAAAATACCAACACAACATAAACTCAACTGTCCGTTTAGTGAAAAACCGCCATTATACACATACATCTATTGTATAAAAAAACCATACATATTTATGTAATAATGTAGTATTATGGAATTTATTTTTAGCAAATACATGATCTTCTTTACTGTACTCGAAAAGTAACTTTATAGTACTAACAGACGGTCGTACTTGGTTCGAAGCGGACAGCGGATCTGGTCCGCTCCGTACCAAATCTGTTCGTCTGTAGAGTAGTCTGCGTGTCCGCCCGGTTCGATGGGAACAGATTCGGTCGTCTGTTGCAAGATCCGCCGTACCATGTCCGTTGTCGGACCGGACCAAGTTCGAGCGTGTGTTAGCACTATTATTTTCGCGTAACGTAATTTTATAACTTCGAAAAGTAATTATTTTTCCCATTTTATTATTTGTATATTTTGGCGCACTTATAGGCACATGCCTGACGGATAATACGTCCCTGGCTAGTGGCTACACTCGAAGGTATTAACGAAATTGGTTATAAGTTTCACACTAATTTACAGCCGCTTATAATTGGTTGTTTTTAGTGCTTATCATTATTCACGTGCAGTTGACCTTGATCTTGACTTTGAACGCTCTCTGTACGGTTACTGAAATTGTAAAGGTATGTTAATTGTAACAAGTAGTACCTATAATATATTATATTTTGTGACGGGCAGTGCAGGGCGTCAGTTATACGCAAAATTAAATCCTTTTTCCTAAAATATTTAAAAAAAAACATTAAAGAAATCATAATAGGCAGTGGCGGCGCTTGAACATTTTACATTGGTGTTTTGCAGGGTCAACCGGAGGTACCTCATAAGAATGAAGAGGGGATAATTAAATTATGAATCCATGTTATGATTTTTTAATTATTAACTATTTTTCAAACACTGCTGACCAACACTGTAACACTAGTCACTACTGCTATAAGCCGTGCGTCGTGTATCATGACGTATGTACGACATTCGTACTGCCGAGTCAAAGCCGTCAAATGTGTTGAATACTTCTAGCATATGACAGTGATAGATGCTTATTTGTAGTAATGCGCTGACGGTAAATGCAGCTCAAACCCGATCTAAATAACACGGTATACCGTGTAGGACAGGTGTTGCATGGTCTGCACCGGGGGTATCTGATGATGGTACAGGAAAAAGTGACATTCGCGTTTTGCACACGAAAGTGGCGCCCTCCATTTGCAATAATAGCAGTTGTTTTTATTGCGGTTTAAACCTCGGTGACCGATGTGGTAGATCATTGTATCTAAATAAGACTGGCCTATATTATTAATTTTGATTTGATATTTAAATCACTGCAGCTATTTAAATTGAGTACAGTTTAAATATCTGATTACTGGTAGAGAAGTACGTTTCAAAAATTCTATCGTTGTTTGTGTTGTGTGTTTAACTTTTTTTTAATTAGTGCTTAAATTTCGATAGGTATTCACTTTTGTGTTTCATATTGTAATTTTTATTACGGGTTTCGTATAAAATCTGCGTGCATCAGCCTGCATTGGCGTTTTAAAGATAAACAAATTATTTCAGAGAGAAAATAATAATGTCATATTCGGATTCAGCGCACTTGAAAACACATTTCTAGAGCTTAGGATTTTTTATGATTGTGAATTCAATGGATATCCCTATATCTAAAATGGACACTTTTTTTAGTGACCTTTAAACTATAAAATCCATTTTAAATTTAACAAAATACCATAAGGTTTGTGCGGGATTCTTTTGCTTTGCTAAAAACATTATGCATATTCATCGTACGCCCCTGATAGCATGTGTTCACTGTGATAAAATAAGCCGGCCGGCATTTCGATTCAATCATACGGAGTTGTATTGTTCAGTGTTCGACGTTCGTATTCTCAATATAAACACAGCGTTCTCAAGGTGAACTTTCATTAGCAGAATGGAATGATTCGATGTGCTTTTTAAAAATTTGCTTTTTGAAAAAAAAAATGATTCACGTGGGATTACGGTTTATGACAGGTAATTTAGGTTTTTATTGATTTTTTTTTGCTAAACGGGTTTTGTAGTTCTCCGGGCCTGAAAATAAAACGAACAATCATTGTAGCTCTCAAAAAAAATAAAATCATTTGTATTATTCTCTAATCCATATGGTTACGACACGTGCACCTCTTTAAAAAAAAATTAAACAACACGTTTTCGCTAATTCAAATTTTTCATTTTGTAAACATGTTTTTATGTAAACATAATTGTACAATATTTACTATATAAATGTAGGAACTAGTTTATCTTGTTTAAAAATAATTTGGCCGATTTTGTTATTATCTAACATATGTGTTATGTAGTAATTAATTCCAGCTGTTTTTCGTTTTCGTATGACAACTGCGCAATAGAAAAAAATGAAGACGACTTGCCCCTCATGAAAGAACAGCTTGAAACAATATGACCTTGATTTTTTCTCCACTTATGTTACTTCTAAATTCACAGAACCAATGATGTGTTATCTCATTTTTTTTCAAGGATTTCTCTAATATTAACTAAAAAGTAAACAGTTTTTTTCTATTTATTTTGAAAACTATAAATGGTGGTTTTTGGAAGTTACTTTATTTTTAACTAGCGGCCCGTCCCGTTTTCACCCGGGTTCAAAACTGTAAGATTTATTTATCTCTCCCTTTTTCCCTATCTGTATCTCTGGAAATAGCATATTGACCTTCCCGTCTACGCAGCAGAACACATTTTTTTATTAAGATTTTCATATAAAATATCCAAATTTCCGACTTTTCCGGTGGATTTTCCAACGATTTTCTTTCATACAAACCTTGTCCTTGTTCTTAGTAGATAGTTGTATAATAAAATAGAAATTTATTATATTACTGTGATTATAGGATTTAATAAGCAATAACCATTCTAAACAATATCTCTATCTAATCACCTCAAAAAATGAACATGACGTCTAAAATATTAAATTTCACTTCATTAAAATCAAACCTATCAAACAATTTTCATTCTTGAATTTTTCAATTAAATTTATTGGGGGCTTGAGAATAACCGAGCGTGTGGCGAAGTGCGATGGCGTTTTTTACTATGTTTGGGTGAAGAAATTTTTCGTAGCATAGGATCAGAAAAAAGCAATACTATGGTAGAAATTGCATTTATTATGCTGACGTTTCGATAATTATTTTTGTCATCTTCAGAACTTTTATTTTTATGTTACTACTCTACTACAAGCACCCAGTTTCCAGCTTCTAATCTGAGGACTGGTAATTCAATCAATTGTATTTTGAATTGATAACAGAAACAATAAATCGAAAATATATGTGTTGGCTCTAGACTCAAATAACAGTAGCTGTTAAAATGGCCTTAAAAAATTAATTTAACGGTTTTTTATTAATCCAGTGGTCAAATCAAGGATACGATAAAACAATGCGACTTTAATTTAGTCATTCGTCACTAGAAATAGATATTTGAAAATTAACTAAGCGATTATATGGAAATGAGTTTGGAATACTCAGTAACCTATTTTATAGAAAGTGGAATAGAAATTAAACTTTAATTACTGTCAATGTTTTAAAGTCTGGATTGAAATTAGTATAGTTTGTTGTTTTTTACATTTCATATTCATTAATAAATTAATATGCTGCGAAAGCAAAACCGGTCTTATTTCTATATAATGAGAAATTGTAAAAATTATAAATGCGCATTTTCTATATAAATATTATACCAAGGCCAACTCGAAGTTGCTACTTTGTACGGATGAGATATTATGATTTTAATTTCGTTTTTTAATTTAATTAAAAAAATTATTTTTGCACAGCTTCCTAAAAAAATAGTTAACAGTAATTTCAATAAACAACCTGCTACTTACCAATATCTAGTTAGAACCATAGATATATATTAAGTAACTAGCTAGAGTGCGTTAGGGAGTGTGCTTGCCATAAGTGAAAGTCTCTTCAGTTTTGAGAAAGAAGACTGTAGAAAACCAGAAATGTGTTTATCTACTCAAATCAGCATTCTTTTGCATCATTAGTTATCATAGAGATAAGGAACTGTTCTCTCTCTTAATTGCAGACACTTACGCTGCTCTTTCGCGTACTCTATTGTAATATATTCTAGCGTAGGTTTTTTTAAAACTTTTTCCTATATACAAAAAAAAAATAATGGTAACGCATAAGACTACTAATAAACAACATTCAAGTTAGCATTAAGCTTATTCCACTGGGTAATTAATAAGGAACCAGTAGATAAAAATATTGTAACTTACTTTTATAATGAGACAAAAAAAAATCTTATCTTGTAATATATCTAAGGTTGGAACAGTCAAAATGATGAAAACTGAAAATTATGTTAAAAGTAGTACGTATAACTCGAACGTAATGCTGTTAAAACTGCAGACTCTCGTTTTGACATGTAGTTCCTGAGCTCGTCATAATAACATTAATTACGTTCTAGATACATACACTAAGTACTGTTTTCTTGCGCTATTTTGCGACCAAAAAAATAATTTGATTTAAAATAGCTGGGTATTGTTTTTGACTCAAGACTACAGAAAAGTTCTAACGAAACTTTCTGGTTAGCTTCCTGACAAACTCACACAGTGCAGCCGACTGCGCCGCAGTGTGCGAAAAATTACATTGCTTTTCGTTTTAAGGATAAGCTAATCGGTATCCTGACATTCCTGACTTTATCTTGAACACGATTTTTCGATCTCATCGCCATACTTCCATTTCCTTACGAAAGAAGCCCAAACGAGACTTTGTTATTACCGCTTGACATAATGCTTTCTTGTTACAATTATTTATTTTGAATATTATTACTTGAATGAATTGTAGTTTTTTTTTAACCTGTTTTTTCTCGAAACATGCTCGTGTCAGGCAAGTGTGCTTTTGTCCGTAAAAATAATATTTTAGTGTGTTTTTAATGGTGTAAATCGATAGGTGTATAGAATGTTAATTTATTTGTTTTGTTTATTTAAAATTTTTAATAGTATTTTAAAAGTGGGTTTTTAATAACTTCCAGTAGAAATCACCAAACGGTGGTATTTTTTTTTCAACGTTTTATTTTCTTGTTACTGTGTTTTTGTTTAGTCAACTGTGGTTTAACCAGTTTTAACATCAATTAATTTATGTAATATTTACAGTATAGAGGTAAATAAGTTACACAACTTTATGAATCCTTTATTTATAACTGCACGGAAAAATATTTGTTTTTCAAATAAATATCATTTCGTTCAACAAGTATCTGTTTTTTAATTATAGCGGAACCGCGAAAGAAATGTTTATATTCATTGAATAGGTATTATTCATTGAAAAGGTGTTTTGTAATAGGTACAGTCGAACTATTTTTATAACTATTTTAATGTAACTATGTATGACGTTTTAATCACCTCCCTGAGGTTTTATTTAAATAAATGCATTATTATTATTATTATTTTGCTGCAAATGAATTATTTGCTTAAAGAACCTATCAAAGACCGCGCACACTTATCAAGTATGGATCAGCACGACCAGCACAGCACAGCGCAAAAAAGCCTGTTTTGTGATTAGGTGTACCCATATTATTTAAATGAAAATTGCACATTACACCAGCACCTGCATAGCACTGACCGTCAGTCGGTCGCCTGTAATTTATGTTTAGGCATGCTGGTCCGATCTAGTGTGCTAGATTGCTGGTTTATGCTGGTCTAGTGTGCGATATAGTGCAGGTTGCAGCTTTGTGCTGGGCTGGTCCAGACTTGACAAGTGTGCGCGGTCTGAAGATTGAATCAATGGAAGTAAATTGATGAATAAGTATAAGGTCTTCCTTTGTGAAGAATCTAAATCGCTCGTTGCAGTTGATTTTTGAATGTTTAACGTTTAACTTTGTTTCCAGGAGTCGGTTGCGTTGCCGGTCGTGGTGGCGGCGGAGCGCTCCAGAACGAAGAGCGCGGCAGAGGTGTCGTCGGCATCGGCAGCGGTGACGGCGACACGGACGTCGGTACAACAACCAACACCGCCGGCAGCGACGGAATGTTGACGCTGACAACTAGCAACGGCGTGTGCGGTGGCGGAGGGAACAGTAGCGAGCCGGGTAGCGCTAGTGACAGCGGCGAGTGCATGGACGCCGAGACCAGGGAACGGGAACTCGCCCGCAGAAAGGAAGAGGCGCGTCGCAAACGGCGCAAGAAGAGACGCACCGGCTCTTCATTGGTTTCTTCATGCTTCCAAGGTATGTCCCGTCTGTAAACTGTATTCAAAGAAAATTCCTGACTTTCCAGAACACTTACGGACTTTTTATCATATATATTAATACGCTAAGGTTTAAGATGTTTGCCTCCCTTTTTAGAAAAAACCACACAATTTCTCCACATAAATTATATATCATTTTACAGATAATTGCTTGCTCTACTGACATCGACAACTAAAAAATTTGCTATTGCTATTGTTTTTGTAAATTAATTAAACTCTGAACAACGTCTGCGTAACGTTAACACTTCGATCTTTCATCTGACCTTCATATTGTAAATACTGCCATCTGACGGGCAACGCTGAACAACGCTTTTGCTACTTGCGCCTCTATATGACAATTGTAGTAAAATATTTCTTTTACAACAAAAAAAAGAACGTTATAAGCAGTGTGCAAAATTAGAAACGAATTGAATACCTGCAATCATATTTAAAAAATAATTTTTTAAGTGATAATTATTATACTTATTTAGTGCGAATAATTCGCACAGGTCACGCTAGTTTTCTCTTATTAAAGTAAAACTTCTTTTGGCACGGTAGGGTAAAATTGATTCTTGAAATTAAAAATGTAACGAACGTGTTGCAATGTGCGTGTATCGTATAGTATAAAACACGGCTGCAGAACAACAAGCTAAGTTGGCGGCAGGATACCTAAAGGTCTCAGGTCGATCCCGGCGGTCGGGGTTTTGTCTATCTGTCGAACGATAATTTGGCACTTGTTTTCTTGTGGAAATTGTCACAAGATAATTTTAAATCAACTAGAAATTTTGCGCGGACCCGCAAGCTGTAAAAAGTGCAATGCCTAGTAATTGATCTTCTATTTTTTCATCATTATTACGAAAATTTTCAAATTCCGCATTCCGGACAGTGTTAGAATCTCGGACAAGGCCGGAAAATTCCGGACGAATGTTAATCCTATCCGCAGTCAACTAAATGTCTTCACGGGATCAGTAAATGCATACTAGAATATCCATATATATATTTTTATAGAATATTGCGTCAAACTTTTCTATCAAATTGTTGTACCCTATTGATTTTTTCAATGTCGATAGATATGTTCATTGTTTACTTTTAATGTACAAATGTATAATTTCGTAGAATAGGCACAATTATTTCTTTATGAGATAATAGAAAATATTGCGAATTTTAATAAAAAAAATCTGAATGTCGGGGTATCTTTCAGATGTTTCGTTGACCATAGATATATTTATTTCATTGTTTATTTTTAATGTACAAATGTTATATAATTTCATATGACAGTTTATTTATTAGATACAGTATATATTGCGAATCTTTCATAACCTAAAAGTTTTTTTCTTAAAATACACTGTTTTATTAAAAAAATCTTTCAAATGTTTTTTCTTACATTTGAATTCTGTTAGAAATCTCACAACGTGATAATTATCGTATTCAAATACCTTCCGACGTTCTATTGTTTCTTGCAGACAATACAGTTCTTTTTTTGCTATTGTCTCTATAATTACTGTAATTATTTTGTGCAAATAATTTTGTTGGCACGTGTACGAATCGATAAGTTTTTTTTAGACATTAAAAATGGTTTTTTAAATTTTGTATTGAGAACGTAAACAGGAAGCGGTTTTTAATTGCGGCAGATAATAATTCTGTACCTCGATTAGCGCAATTTGTAAATAAACAGTTTTATTTATAGGAAGTGTGAGGATATCCTCCAGTTCAGTCTCCGTAATTTATATACAGTTATGCCAACTGTCTGTCACCGTATCATTGAATTTGTGCGGTTTGGATTTAGCGAGGTCACCGCACTAAACGCGCAGTTTAACACGTCGTTCTAATGCCTAGAACTCTATTAAAAATTAGAATAGTGTATTATATAATCGGTATGTCGGAGATGCCCCTCAGGATAAACATAGGAATTCAGTTTGCATTCCAATGTTTTTTTTTTTTATTGGGAATTAGCGCTCTCAGGAATCCGAGATCGTACCAATCGATTTGGTTATGCTGACTGGCAGATTTTCTAATACACACCTATAGACTATGATGACCTCAGCTGTTGAGCAACTATTAACTAAAATCTATCTATGTCGGGGATGGTGACGTTTGGGGCTTGGGACACAAAGATTTACTGAAAAAAAAGAGTCCGCCTCATAGGCGAATTGAGGGTATATAATAGCAATTAGACCGGCGTGCCGGAAATTCTCTCAGTACTCCCTATTGAAGCTCTTTGCATAAAAGCCATAATTGGTATATCTGTTCCAGAACTGGAAATGTAAAAATAGTTTAATGCCATTATTAGATCAATAATTTCGAACTATCATTTTATTCTTAGAACTGGAATATTGATAGTCATTTAGAGTCTGCTAGGGGTAATGTTCTAGAATGTTTTCAACTAAGAACCCTTTACTCTAAAATATGTGCTCATTATAATCGTCCCAGAAGTGCCAGTGTAAGAATGGAACAGTGACTTGTCATCTTAATAATAACCATCATTAGAATATTTCTGATAAACGTTACAAAACCATTAGTCCATTTTTTACAGAATTATATCGACAGATTCAGCAAAAAAATATATGTGTACGGGTAGTCTTTCTTTAAGTCGTTGCTCGTTAAGCCAGCGTATTGTTCCCTCTTGCCCTTTACTGCACGCCAGCGCCGCGAAGAAACTGTGGTAAGTTAAATCCCACAGTACTTTTGTTGGAACGAAGAAAAAATAAAGCGTGGCGTTTTGGTGTGTTAACCTTTTCATTACCAACAAAACGGAGTCCTGTATATGGTGAGCTTGAAACAGTCATCTAAGGCAATGGTCATTAATCCGCGAGACCCAAAGATTTTTAGAAGTACTTTTAAGGATCACGTACACAAAATCCCAAACTCCGCTAAGAAAAACTAAATTATTTAACAATTACATATTATTTATGTTTCGTCGTATTTATTTATTCCGGCGTTTCATGGTTGTAGAAGAGCACTGATCTAATAGAAATACATATAGGTATAGTAATTTATATTGTTTTATAGGCGTTGCGAGTGAACCTACTCTAGATTTATGTTAAGGTGCATTCACACGGGCATGTTTTTGATCATATCTGGCCACTCATAAGCAGATCTGGGTCATATAAATTCTATATCGACACGTCGTTCCGTAGCATCACCTGACTTGAATTTGCATATTGTAGTAGGTGAACTTATTGAATATTGTGATCGTTTCTGATTAATCATTGCGTAGTAAACGTTCATTTAATAGTAAATAATAAATACGATAGAAATGAATTTTATGAAATAGCCTTGATATTTTACTATTATGAATGTTTTTATGTAATAATAGTTTATAAATCAAAACAACAATATTTTTATAACTATCAATATTTTTATTGGGCCTGATGCCAAGATTGTTGGAATGTTGTTTATGTGGCGTCACAGTAGTTCGTTGATCAATAATAACAACCTCATTATTAAGGATTCATTTCTTGTTCCGCCCCACGGTCTCCATTTTGAATCCACTAATAGTATATTGCACCACAAGGGCCGAAAGCTTGATATCTTGCCCTGCTCGCAGTTCAAGGATATCAAACTGTCGGCCTGTGTGGTGTATACTATTTTTCTTCATACCTCGGTGATAAGTACGTTTATTAAATACACAGATAAAACCACAGATAAATTCCAAGCAAGTAGCTTTGAGGTTATATACGTAAAAATGACAGCTGTTCGCAACTATTAGCTAAAATGTTATAGGGTTGCTATGGAAACGACGTTTAAACAACAGTTGATAGGTTATTTTTCTTTATTGCCGCCCGAACGTACGTACTTTCCGTATCAGTGCGTGTAATCCCACCAATGCGTAAATGTTAGACTTTTTGCCTTACAATTAATGCCGAAAGTATGTACTTTCGATCGAGGTATGAAGAAAAAGTTTTTTATAATATCTGTCGTAATACCAAGATATATCATTTGTTGAAATCGGTGCAGCCGGTACAGCATATGATATACATTGCCCTCCTGTTGGCTTTGCCGTAGTCGGGCAATTAACAATGCCAAATCAGATTACATAATATTATAGTTTGACGAAACCTATTTTTTTTTTATTTGCGGCAATTTTATAAAATGCCAACTAACGATGACTTAAGCAGACATTGTTTTCGTTCTAATTTTAATGCAGTCAGGATGTGACTAACAACTTTCCAATTCTGTTTTGTTTACGTTGAATTTTTTTTGCAAGTGTTATGATTTTTAATGCAATTTTAATAAACGTAGAGTGAAAAATATTGAAACAATACATTAACTTAGACATATTTCAATTTCAAAACTATTTTCGCTGTTTTTTTTTTCCAAAATGCTTCGTATTTTACACGAAATATTATCACTCACAAGTTCAAAAGTTTCTCGACTCGTATTTTCTATACGTTCAACCCTTAATCGTCTTTCGTATTTTGAAAAGAAAGATTTTAAGTTATACACGCTCGATAAGTCAAGTCATTAGAGTATCATACGTTGAACACGGACGTTTGATATCAGTTGATTCCTTTATCAAGATAAAAGAAGATGAGTGTTTAACTTTCTCTTGACATTGTCAAGTTGCCATCTGTCCAACATGTCATAATATTAATAGATTACTAGCTGTACCCCGCGACAAATCGTTAGGGCCGTTTTCGAGAAAATATTTAGGGACATAGGTACATAGATAGGTACATAGGTAGATACAAGATTAGCTCGTTTATAAATACGCACGAGAAATTTTTTCTTCCCGCCATTATAGAGGGAGTAAATGTCAAACTTTCGTCTCTGCTATAAGGGACGAAATACGTACTTTCGATCGAGGTATGAGGAAAAATTTATTAACATAAAATACAATTTTGTACATCAACATTTAAAATTTAAATAAAGATCTGAGTGAGTTCAATTTTCTGATATACGGAATTTCCAAAATGCAGAGAATTTATTTTGCCACTTTCACATTATCAATTTTTATCGTCAATCATAACATCCACTCTCATGTTCTGCAGTGAGAGGAATCTGGTCCTGCAGAGCTGTTGTTGAAGCGCGACGGGGTCTCGGCGCTGCCTCGAATCTTTTGCAATACATTTCGCGTAAAATGTTTGAATATTACATTTTTTGCGCTAAAAATAATGCTGCATCAGTCGACCTGATTTGATATTCTATCAGTTTTATTATGTACGAAAGGTCACCGTACTACAGTGACCCTTTCTCCTTCAGCGAAACCCGTTGCGCACGCTACTGAGCGTGTATCATGTGCTGCTATGAATTGGATGCTATAAAAAAAAATAATATTTTTCTATTATTGAAACGGAAATTTATAAAATATGTGGTTGATGTAGTGTGGCTATTTATTTGATAAATGGCGGTGAAAAAAATTAAAATACGCGATTTGCGTCAGAGAAGATTCTTTTTTTATTTTTATTAGCGATTTTGTTAGAAATTCAAAATACATTGATTAACATGTACGTCAATCCGATCGCATAATAAAACTAATTTAAATCGATATCATTTTTTATTATGTATATTAAAAAAATCCAATATTGGTTTTTATTGCCAAGCAGTTGCTGTTTAATAAAATAAAAAAAAACTTTTATTGAACAAAAAATTTTAAATGATGATAATAAAAAATTAAGTTTAAAAGAAAATATTTTCATCTGGGGATAGCCGTTGTCATAGCCACCTACCCTAACAAAACATTACATTTTAACAGTAGTAAGCGATCATAAGCTGAGGGCAAAGTGCATCACGCTATACATCGAGAGGGGCCTCATATATATGAGATGGCATACGACCACGGCTATCCTCAGATGAGAATATTTTCTTGTTTCATACTTTTCAGTAGTCGGGTTTTAGTTTTTGAACTTATTTCTTATTTAAATATTTTTTTTGAACTTATTTTTTATTTTCAATTTGTTCATCCCTGGTATCCAAAATTCAAAAATAAATGTAGCCTATGTTACCCGGGTCATAATAACGAATCGATGGACACCTTATTTATCAAAATCGGATGAATAGTTTAGGCACTACGGTGGAACATCCGTAAATACAAACATACTTAGACTGCTAAACTCATAACCCTTCCTTTTGGCTTCGCCGCAGTCGGGTAAAAATTGATTTGTGACTGTATTATTTTGTAAACTGAATTATTTATTTATTTATATCACCGTCTATAATTTACTTTCTGAAATATCCGTCTGGTAAGATTTTGCGTATTTAATCTGCGAGATCATGATCGACAATGTACGATTTCTATAGCTATAATAAACAGTTGGACATCAATCAGACAGAAAGTGATTTCCGGTTAATAAAACAATTGAATCGAGACAAACGTGTTTTGTTTGATGAGTTTTCATTTGTTCGTTCATCGTTGTGTCAAGCGAAACATGTCACAATGCGAGAGTTTTTTTGTATGTATGTACTCAAATGTTTGTGTTTTTAAAATAGCTACTCGATTTCGCAATGTGTTGTTTAAGGTTACAGTGACCTGTTACGGAAATAATCTCTATTACTATCCTCATTTCGCGTCTGTCGTTATATTTACGATGAACTTGAAAAACCGATGTGCCGATTACCATTTGGTTTTCACTTTTGTATAGAGGTTATCCCGATGATGCTTTAGGCTGTATCTACGTATATAAAAAATCTAGTAACTATAATAAGGCCTGAATTTTAACCCCTACTTTACACCCTTTAAGTTAATAATTCGTATTTGAATTTTTCTATTTGGGTTAGATTGTTTTGGAGTACAATTTGTACATATGGTAGACAGTCCACCCAAGACATTGAACAAGACACATTCTTTGCACGCACCTCCTCTAAAATAGGTAGCTGATTTTCACATTGTAACCTACATATATTTGTAATAGTTTTGACAGTTGAGTTCGGCCATGTTGGACTTATAAATGGGTTGTTTATAATGACACCGCCTACTATCCTTGTCTCTGTTGCGCATACAGATTTAAATGGCAGATGCCAGAGATATTACTATTGGATTGGTAAAATCGAATTACGTACTTTTGTATTACTTTACGAACTAGTGCGAAAAAGAATCATTTTACAACTGCTGTACAGCTATTTTATAGGGTGTCGTGCAAAAATTAATTTTTCAAGCTGGGTATTTTTAATGTTTTTATAGAAATGGTACGCTAACGCGCCCGATAAAAATTACAATACAAGCTATTATTATTATCTCGTCTTGTTGATTATTATTGTTTGGTGTTGAGTATTAGTTGTCTTTCAAAGTAGTAGGTAGGTAATATAGTGTTCTTGATTGTATTGAACGGCTAAACAACTGCCCTTGTAATGGTGCAATGCTGAAAGAGATAATTATTATGATTGTATATTATTGGCAATCCAGTGAAGTATCAATGTTGAATCGGTTTAATGATTTAATGTTCCTTTCGACAACACGGAAATGTTTGTTACATTAATAAACATATAAATAATATGCGCCGGAGCACGGCTGTAAATTAAAAGCAATTCATAATAAATTGTTTACCACTTTACCCGCAGTCCTATAATCTACGTATAGATTGTGCAGACGGTTTAGTAAGGTCATCTTGTGAAGGAATTACATGACGGTATTGTTTGTAAGATTTGAACGTAGTGTATGCACAATTTGCGGAAGGAAAAAAACATTCGTTTTTTATGAACTTTACAGTTCAGTTCTTCTTCGATTTAATTATCTACTTAATAAAACTCCGACATTGACTGGCTGACAGACAACCCACAGCCTTAATCGATTTGTCTAGAAGCATGAAATTTTGCACACAGGTGTTTCTTATAATAATTATAACGTAGGTGAGCGCTAAGAAAGAATTTTTGAAAATTCATCCCCCAAGCGGAAAAATGCCTGTGTCGACTAATTTTAGATGATATTAAAAATTGTAGACATCTGATGATCCGATAAATAGCCAACAAATAATAGTGTAATACGATGGAGCCGAGAGCTCCACTGCTGTTATATAAAACAATTGTTTCATTGCTATTGCGTGAGGAGTCGCGGACAGCGGCTAGTTACTGATAAATTGCCGACTCGTTTGGGTGTGTCCGCCATTGTTTACGCTCCGAATTGCTAATGAAATGCATTTTGACTTTTACTTTGAATTTTGATTAACATTTTTAGTGTTTATCCCCCGAAAAAAATTCTTCTAGAGTGACAAACATATTACAATAAACGCGTCTATAATTTACATTTCATTCGACTTCCCGCAAAAAAACGATTTTTAAGACAATGTCGTTGTCCATAATGATTTCATAGTAGTTCATTCTTTCGATTGATAGCTTTGTCTTGTTTATCCAATATCTATCATATTTTGTCGCTACGAACATAACTGCACGTGATTAAAGGGAGAACTATTTTTGTTTGCAAAATGTAAATATATAATATGTTATTGTAATTATAGTATATATAGTGTATACTAGTATACACAATTACTTTGTTTATTTTCTCATACATGTTTTTATCGATCACATGGTTTTTTGTTAAACAAAAAATGACGCAGTTTGGCACATTTATCCCGTGTTTTGTTTTATGTAAATATTGGTACAGATAATTCTGAATAATGTTATAGGCCCGGCGAATATGTAGATAGTTCAAGTTGTTTGTTATGTCATTCGATAAATTACAGAGCTGGAAATAAAGAATAATTGTAGCCAAATCACTTGAAGTGTAAAAACTATGTACGCCTCGCAAGGAACCGCCATGTTCTTAGCAGGCACAGCTGTTAGGTCTGGCTCAAATTGTTATCAGTCGTGTTGTTACATTAGGGGCGGTGTTAAGTTAGCACAGCTTATTCAGTTAGAAATTGGCAGACACAAAGTGCTGACGTCGAGTGACTATACTGGTAATTCTATATGCTTTGGCCATGCAGAACATCGAAGTGGAGAGTTCTCCGAAAAAATTTTCAATAATTGCAAAAAAGTACGACTTCTAGGCAGCGTGGAAGAAATACCCTAAAATTTTTGCTTTGAAATATGTCTGTCAGTTGTTTGCTATTATACATATTTACTTTTTTAACCAGAATGCAAACGCGGTAGCTTTAAACGCCTCTAAAAAGTAAACACGTTTCTGTTTTTTTATGGATAAAAAATTGTATGTAGTACTTTGGTAATTTTCCATTTTTCTTGGCAGATGTAAATTATTTTAGGTTATGGGTACGACTATTTTGTTTTTTGTTGACCGCATCGAATCTGTATAACAATGCCAAAAACATTTGTGTATACAAATCGACTAGCGATATAAATTTAAATAGCCATTTTAAAGCGACACGTAAAATTTATATCCACATTTGTGATTTTAATTTTTCAGATGATAGCGCAAACAATGTCTTAAAAGTCAAAGTTTAATTTTTAAAAGTTGGCGACATAAATCGCGTGTTTTTTTTAATTCACTGATTAATATTGTAATCTGTCGATAAACAACATTGTATTTTTATACTATTATGTACGCGCTACGCCTAAATTGCGTTGTACGGCGATGTTGGCTTGTTTTTGCGCATTATTTTTCTTTCAAAACATTGTAAACAACATGCTCGTGGGTAGGATTACTTTACTGATTAGCAAAATGCTTTCTTGTTTTCATATCCATAAACAGTAATTTGCACTTTTAACGCATTTAATTATTGTTTACTAATTTATTGTGTAAACAGGTTAATGCGTACAGATACTGCATAACCTTTTAAGTATATCGTATGATTATGCGGTAAAAGAAACAATAATATTATCGTTTAAGACACGATTATTTATCCGATTGCCACTTTATATTTACATAACATCATGTAGCCATTAAACGTTCTTAATATTTGGCGCGGTAATACAGCGCTTAACAACTTGCTGAATTGTCGAAACTAAACAAAGGCGTATGTATAAAAAGAAAACTGACAGTTCATAACTCGTAGTAGTTCCGATAGATGGCCGAAATCTTGTTATCAACAGGACAACTGACTTATCGATAATCGATATTGCTTCAACATGACACTTTTTATTTTGAATTTATAAGTAAATGCAAGTTTTGTTAAAGTTTGCATATGGTTGATAAATGTTTCTCCCGAATCCCGTTCTCTCCGAGTCCTTATTTCTACATACCTACGAACGATATGTATTATATTTATGTAATTTTTTGTTACAGAATTATACAAGCTAACCGGAGAGATCTTGGGGGAAGGAGCATACGCTAGCGTTCAGACGTGTGTCAATATTTACACTGACACAGAGTATGCTGTCAAAATCATTGACAAGATTCCCGGTCACGCTCGTGCTAGGGTGAGTTTCATAGCTGCGAGGCTACAAAAAAATAGTTATTGGCGTAACTAGTAGTCTAAGTCATTCATCGCGCTGACAGGTCATGACTTAGCCTACAAGTTGCGCCCACAATTTTATTCAACAATTGCGCGTTATTCATGTTTTAATTATAATGAGATGTTGTAAATATCTATTTATTTCTTTATAAAAAAAACTGTCAATACTAACAGCACCAAACAGCACGATTCAATGTTTTGGTTTGAGGTTAGCCGGTTATGAATAAACTCCATGTCGAAAACATTCGGCCTCTCAATTTTAGCCTCAATGGGTAACAACGGAGTTGTTGTTACCTACTATTTCGTTACGACTCAGAAAATAGTTACGTTTATTTTCATTACTCCACAATGGCCGAGCTAGTATAGGAATCTTCATTGAGTTATGACAAGTAATTGTCACCAGTCGGTGAATGGCTATTTAGGGTTCGGTTTTTAGGCATGATAAAACATGAATAACGCGCATGAGTTGAATAAAATATATTTTTCGATGCTTTTGTGACCCTACCTGCACACAGGCGCGGTCCGAAGGGGGGGGTCACAGGGGACATGACCCCCCCCCAAAATCTAAAGTCAAATTGAAAAATCTCAAAAATTTGCCAAATAATAAAAGAAAATTTTTAGCTACAATACAAAAAGACGACTTTTTTTATTAGTGTAGTGAGTGACCCCCCCCAAAATTTCAACTGCGACCGCGCCTGCCTGCACAGTAGCCTTCTAGTGACTTGTCCAAAAACGTTGATTGATGAAGACACTATCGTATCTTTGTGTAACAGATATAACTGCTTATAGTTTGATCGTTATCCAAAACGCAGTTGGAATTTTTTAATTTGTTATCGACGAAATATTTTTTTCAAAAATTAGTTTATTGTTTAATCTGCCAGATTACACACATCTAAAATGAACTGGCAAGACACAAATACTAAACAAGCATTTTATAACAGCTGTTAATTATTATCAATCAATTATTATAGTATAGATCGCGTATATCATGCTGAATAGATGTACTTTAGCCAGGAATGAAACATTTCAATTTCATGATAAAAATGACATTGGACGCAGACGTTGCGCAAAAATAAAAGTAAATACAGATCAAACGCTGTACTTGAAACGATTAAAGGTCTCTTATGTGTAATCTGACAGCTTTGATTGCAGTTATTCTAAAATTATTGTAAATATTGTCGTAATGTAATGTCCGGCGTGTCGATTAATATTCAAGTCATAGAAGTGTTGAGCAAAAACAATTGAACGATTCAACTTTGAAGCCATATTACAATGTTACAGAGCGTACCAAAATGATATAGTTATTGGTAAAAAAAATGAACACGTGGCTACATAACATTTTCTTTATTCTTCCAATTAAGTCGTTGGATCATTTAACTAATAACTTTTATTTGAAACAAAAGAATTCTTCAATAAATAAAATTTGAAACAAAAGAAGTTAAATTTTTCGCTATTCGTCAGTTGTTTCAGTTAAGTCCGACAATGTCGTTTGTTTTAATGTTAGTGTAAATTGTAAGAATTAAAGGAAAATAATTCTGATTGACCAATAATTAATTGCTTAGTTGCTTATTTGTGTAAAAAATTAAAATTGCTTGTTTGTAATATAGAGAATTTCACGTGGCGAGGAGATAGAAAAGCATTTATTAGTAATGTAAACAAAAACAAACCGATTGTATAATATTTTATTATTGTCTTTTTTTTTGTTTAACTAAATTTATAAACCGATCAACACTAAAATTAATCCACTCGCGTTTACGGGAGTTTTATATAGTTGATCTCTTGCAAATTTTTTATACCATTCGTTTCCTTAAGTTATTATTAAAAGTGGATTTCATGCATGACAGGCAAAACCCTCTTTTTTTTGTGTGTGCGCGCTTTGTTACATAATATTGTGAATCGGGCCATCTCACGGTCAAGGCTAACTTGTACCTTATTCGAATGTGCCGTTCACTGACCGTATAAAAGTACAAATGATAGCAAAAGTGAATGTACATATTGTTTAGTGTGTACGATGGGATGTCTTAAGATAATATATAAACAGGTATTCCAATCCTGCAATGCATCATGGGAAATGTGTCAAGCGCCTAAAAAATTATTTAGGCGCTAATTAATTAATAAACAATATTTATTATTATTTCAAGAGTTAGGATGAAAATACTTTAGTTACTGGCTTGACACATTTCCCATGATGCATTGCAGGATTGGATGGCTAGTGTATCTGACACACTCGTGGTGGCGCCACCGCTTGACACATTTCCCATGATGCATTGCAGGATTGGAATACCTGTTTATATATTATTATCTTAGGATGTCTATGGGAGGTCCGCCATCTGGCATATAAAAACCGAATTTAGTTTTTGTTACCGACATTTTTTCTTCTTCAAATTTCATTGAAACGCGTTTACTTGGCTTCTGTAATATGATTAGCGATTACATCAACATCGAATAAAATTTTGAGAGTCTTATGGTTCATATACCAGATTGAAACCTTGTTTTAATTATTTATATTTGTTTTTTTCTGTACCTGTCCTTTTTTTGTATTGCAAACAGTTTCTTTTTAGTTACTGTGACGGTTACCGTTAGCAGATAGGTTGAAACAGAGCTACTATTGGGATTTGACATATGTAATTTCGAATCCGCCATTTTTCATATACAGTGAATTTCATTTAAATTGATTTAAGGTAGCTATGGAAATCATTAATGCATTACAGAAAATCAGTCTACATAAAATGCATACGAACTCTCCTTGGACGTACGGTCTATGGCCTATGTGCAAGGAGGTGGAGTGACATATTTTTCGATGCGAGCGTTTGTGGTGAGCACTAGAGGAAACTTCAAACTCAAATTTTCCGTATGTCAGCGAGCAATGTTTATCAAAAGTGAAAATAGTTATAATTTTATGAAGTTTTTTAATTACAAAGAAAACAGGAAAAGTAAGCGATCTGGAAATGCTTGTTATGTTCCGGCATGTTGCGTTGATGGCGATTTAAGTAAAATAAAGACCATTGGCGCCCTAATTTGACGTTCCGCTGTCAGTGTAAACAAATTAACATCAGTTATTCTGAATACATTTTTTTTTTCACACACCATGGCCAACTAAAGTTTTTGACTTATCACCATAGAAACATGTCGCGATTTCCATAAAATGTGAGTTCAATAATTCTCTATTACCCACTAGCGGCGCTAGTAGGCTTCGTGCACACAGCCTATACTGCATTTTTTATGTGGAGCAATTTTCTGTATTCCATAGCTACCATATCAGCAGTGCAATAGCATGTAAAATGTAATGTGCTTATGCTTTAAATTTTTGTCACCAGATGTATCGTTTTATGTCAAATTCCAATAGCTACTTGCATGATTAGGATTTCCTTATGTCGTCTTTAAATATTCACGGCGGGAATTGCTTGTGTTTGTTGCATCTTCTATTGAATGAATATTCTAAAAAATATATATAAACAATTATCTTCTGTTGTTTTTGCCAATAAATTTTAAATTATATTTGAACATGACAATTTACCTTTGATACTTGAATTAAGACCATTCATCCGTGAACAATAACTCATTTTTGTTTGTTTTTTATACATTGAAGATTTGTTGCACGTAATTTTTAACGCCTAGTTAACTAATCTAAAATCGTTAATTGGTTACAGGTATTCCGCGAAGTGGAAACGTTCCACCACTGTCAAGGACATCCAAATATAATTCAACTTACGGAGTTCTTCGAGGACGAAGAGAAATTTTATCTTGTTTTTGAAAAGGTAGAATTATCCTCTTTTTTATTTTTATTAAAATTCGTGGAATTCGTAAACCAAGTATAAATTGAAGTAGTGTGCAATTATTTGAGTACATTTCTGATTGAATTAAACAATTTTCTCTTTTGTTTTTTTAGGTTGAAGGAGGACAATTGCTGCGCCGTATTCAAGAGCACGTGTCCTTTTCTGAAGTGGAGGCGGCGCAGATAGTGAAAGAAGTGGCTGGTGCTCTTAATTTCTTACACGGCAAGGGTATTGCACATCGTGATCTCAAACCGGAGAATATATTGTGTGTCCGTAAGGATTCGTTGTGTCCAATAAAGATATGTGATTTCGATCTCGGCTCCGGAATCAAATTCAATTCCAGCCTTTCGAGTCCAATCGCAACGCCTCAGCTACTAACTCCTGTAAGTATTCTTTCTTTTATCCACTGCTCGATTATCCGACGATCATTGTAAACCGCCGTTTTTAATTAGCAGGAGACGTGTAATAATATTTAATCTGTTGGTTCTGTGCGTCAATATTTGTAACTATTTTCTTTATGTATGCTAATCTTCAATTTTTGTGTAAATTCACATCTTTTGTATTTTGGAGAATTTATTTTAGACGCAATTGAATTCACAATTTCTGTTTGTGTTTCCAGGTGGGCAGTGCTGAATTCATGGCGCCCGAAGTGGTGGAAGCGTTTGTGGGTGAAGCTAGTACTTACGACAAACGATGCGATCTTTGGAGCCTGGGAGTTATCACATACATTTTACTTTGTGGATATCCACCGTTTTATGGCAATTGTGGGAATGATTGTGGATGGGAGAGAGGCGACAACTGTCAATCGTGTCAGGTACTTGATTGTTCCGTTTTGTTTTTTGCCATCGTCTTTTGTTTTTGTGAGCGTCATTTTTATGGTTATTATTTTGTTTTGCAACAGGAGCTCTTATTTACATCGATTCAAGAAGGAAGATACGAGTTTCCGGAACGAGAGTGGGCCGATATATCATCGGAGGCAAAAGACTTGATCAGCTCGTTACTGGTGAAGGAGGCATCTAATCGCATCAGTGCTGCCAAAGTACTGGAGCATTCTTGGTTACGTCTCGCGGCTCCAAACACCGGTGGAAAGACCGCGACTAGTAGACCTTTGACTACGCCTAGCGTTATAAAACGGTAAGGACTTGCGAAAACTGGTTTCATCACCGCGGATCGAGTCGCCGAACAGTCGCTCGACATTTTTAATTCAATGTTTTAATCGCAGACGAACTGATCGCGCTTATTTCTCTTTCAGTAATAACTCTGCACGGGAATTATCTCAGTTTGCTGAGTCTGCGATGGCTGTGAAGAGAGTAGTGTTGCAACATTTCAGTATGAACTTGGATAATACAATTCCAGAAAGACCTAATATTTACGCGCCGACGATGAACAAGTCGCAGCATGTTTCCGCTTCATCGACACTGATTGACAACTTGAAGAATCTCGAATTGGACAAGAGAAGCTCACCGCGCGAAGTGACTCCAAATAAGCCTTGTAAGGGCTATAGCAACACTCCGAAAATATTCGGATTGAGTCCGCCGAGCGAGAGCAACTTGATCCGACGTCGAATGAACGCGCGGAGCTCGTGTCAATTCGAGCAGAAATTGGTGGCCGCCAAACAAGCCATCGCGGTCGCCAGCCCAAGTGGCTAAGAATGTGCAGTGATTTGTCGCCGTTTACCTGCGAGAGGTCATTTATCTGCGTAAAGCGTACGTATGCGGGGTTATGTTTTATGGCTGTACTTTGAATTTGATTTTTTCACCTCCGAATAACGGTTGATGGAAGCGGTCTTACATATCGCTGACTTATTTGTCTACATAAAATTGTAATTACACACTTTTTAGTTTTTAATGATGAATGTATTTCGTTTATGTAGTGTTTTTTGTAATTATAAGTGAAAAAATTAAATTTAGATTATAGAATAATATAAAACCTTCGTACCAGTATACATATTTTTTTTATATACTATAAAAAAAAAGCATTTGATGCATATTTTTGTGTGAGTACAATTATTGCGGTCTGTTGGCGCGTGCTTTAAAAAGGTCGCGTCTTGCTGGCTCAAAGTTTGGATCCGTGTTTTTGCTATGCACTGAACGCGGATCGAGTCTAGATTGTTTGCTTATTGAATTTTCTATGAAGATTCACTCTTAGGTGTTGACAGCGTGCGCGATCGTTTGACGATTAATTCTTTTTTGACCATTAGAAATTTTGACACGTCCGGAACATAATTCAATAACAAACGGATAGCTTTGACAGACTCGGCGTAGCTCCGTGTTTTTTCTCTCTCCGTTTAACGTTTACGTACAACTGTCAATTTCTAAATGCAAACGGTCTATTTTGTGATATAATTATTATATAATACCTATAAAATATAATTAAAAAAGAAAAAAATTTTTACCTATAAAATAAAACTAATCCAGTGCTGATCTATTATTATATTTACTATTTACTTATTATACTTATATTATAATATCTTGAATGGTGTAAAAGAGAATAGTATGTATGTATGTAATCTCCGCATACATAGGAGCAAAGGTGGCCAAATTTGTAAAAAATACCTTTAATGAAAATTTGATTAATATCGACTTTAAATTTAGAATTCGGTTTGTTTTAAACGGCGATCGGTGAATTTTTGACAGTTGATTGTCGAGTATCATGCACAAGATTTTTTTATTGTTGTTTTATTTCGAAATAGTCACCGAGTGACAGTTGTATCTTTCAGAAAGTAATACAGAACCCGGTATCAAATGCAATATTCAGGTGATATAACTTTTTTAAAATTTTTATTGGAATTTTATAGATATTTGCTGTTTAGAAAGCAGTTTTTTTGAAGTTACAATCAATACAAAATATTTATGAATTTGAAAAGTAGCCGAAGGATCGTGGATCGCTGTATAAAAAAAATCTTGAATTGTAAATTAATATAGTTGTGAATGATTTTCTAAGTTGTATAAATGAAATTAGCAATAAATATTTGTAAGTTTAAATTGATCGATTCAAAAATAACAATTAAAGACGAAGTGTCTGGTTTGTATTTTATTCCAAAACCAATATATCAATTTGATAGTAGCAGTGTTGCAGGGAAATATTTCAGTACAATTTAATAATATGTGCAAACTTGCGCTCTGTTTTTTGTATCAAATACATACGGTGAAAATTGTTTCTGCGGTGACTTGCGTCCGTGAGTCTCGGGCGCTGCAGCTTGTATCGTTTAAAATTGAAATCGTTTACCAGTGATTGTTTGACGTGTTTCACACACAAACACTTAAACTTTTAACGTGTTCTTTCTTAAGCAGGACATGCTGCCATCTGAAATTACTGGATGGAAACAATTTTCAAAGATAAGTCGTATTTGTCAGTAGTATTTAAATCATAAGGCTGATTGCATTATAAAATTTGAACGTTTCAAGGTCACCTTGCTAATAGAGCGGTGTAGGAATCGATACCAAAAGTACCTGCATTATTAAGTTTTCATTGAGAAAGGAGATTCATATTTTGAAAAAATAACTTTGTTGTCCATTTAATAAACATGTAGAGATTTATATTATTAATGCATATTACTATATATAATGGGTACGTCAGGGCAACCTTTCATTTGTTTGCATCTCTTACCGTATTCTTAGTTGGAAGGAACGCCTCTCGGCTACGCACTGCGCATTTATTTAAAATTTTCATCGGATCACAGTTTAAGATGCAGTCGATTGTTTCGATCTTCGACTGTTCAGCTTAACGACTGTTCTTTTTTTGTTTTATTCTATTCCAACTACACTAATGTGTACAGTATTATAGAATATCTAGATTTATTAAGAGTGTTGTTCCAGCGTTTGTTTCGTTTTTTTTCCAATTCGGAATACAGATCTTTTAATTATTTTTTTTAGTGTAAATGGAAGTGAGTTTTGAGTATCCAAACAAAGCAAATGTTATTTTTTTAAATTATCGAACTATAATGCTCAAAACTGTGTTGAATTTTTTTGTTTTACTTGTAAAAAAAGCCTTTTAAGTTTTGAATTTTTGCTTTTTGTTCAAAACTTGGAAGGACTTCATTATTATTTAGATTTTTTGTTTGCAGAGAATTGAATAGTGATTGCTTTTTTTAAAATGTGTTGAAGTGTGGAGGCGACTCTCTGCGCAACAATTTGAAGAAATTAAATTCAGAAAGCAGTCAGTGAATAATTCTTCAAATTAAAAATCTATTAGTGTTAAAAACTCAGGGTTGATAAACAAAAGAGTCTTGAGAAAAACAAATTGAAACTTTTTCAAAAAAATGATTGCTGATAATAATAAAATAAGATATTTTATTACAAAAGTCCCTGAGTTGTAAAATTTATTACGATAAAAGTATTAAAAAAAAAAAAAAAAACAAAATTCTATCTTGTCATTAATTTAACAAGGCCTCATGCTGGCGTTACTGCTTATGCGAGTCGCAAATATAAGGACTCATTTTTTATTAACGTTGCGTAAAAAAATTCACTGTGTTCTCATTTTTGCATTTATGAGGTATTATTTTCTAATCATAAAAAAAATCACCGTGAGTGTATAGCGTTACGTTTTTATTTTAATCTGAAAAGTTTCAAATTTATTTTTCATTATGAGAAGTCATAATACGATAGACTCGAATGTGAGTGTCTGCTAGTACGCATGACTGAATGTGTGTGAGAAAGAGGGTGAGAAAGCGTGTACGCATGCGTGTGTTTGTATAACTTCATGTGAACATCATTTGTTTCATTTATAAGAAGAAAATACCCTGAGCTCTGAATAGGATCGATAGAAGCAGTTTTGACACACAGAAAATAAATACCTTATTCATATGTGGGTCAGTCTTTTTCAAACTGTTGTGTATTTCTCTTAGTAATACAATTATATCACTTAGTTTATTTAGTTTTTGATTAACTTATTGTAAATAAGTGTACTACAGCAAAATATATTATTTTGTTTAACCCATTTTGCACAAAAAACCGATAAAAATATTGAATCAGTGTCATTTACTTATCAGACAGTTATCGTCATTTTTTTATTTAAAAATTACAGTCAACTGTTTTACCCACTGTGTATACTTTCTGGAAAAAAAATAAAATAATAAAAAAAAATTATTTAATGTCTAGTATTGTTATATGAATACGGCCTATATAATATTTTTGTGTATTGTTCATTCAGTTGTTTTTTCTTAATTCGAATCGAAATGCTTGCTTGACGACAAGTTAATCGAAGTGATAAATGTGAAAAATGGGCAGATAATAATATATTTGGTAGAGCACCTCAATCGGTAATGATTCTGAAAAAAAAAAATAGTGTTTGACGCTATTCATCATTTAAAACTGAACAACACATTTTTACATAACGAAATTTTAACATTTTGTTTGACTTAAAAACAAATTGCCGATTGGTAATCGCTGTATTAATCAGATCGTAAGAATTTACTTTAAGGTGCTAGTCATCGAAATTGCAGAGTGTCAGTAAATTTCAGTTGTAGTTTTTCTAAAATTCTTTCGACATAAAAATCAAGCTTATTGTAAAATTGTAGTATATCTTTGGTAATATGTTATTGTTTTACAGTTTTGCACGTTGTTTAGTCATTTCTGCTTTATTTTTATAAAAGTATATATGAAATTGATATAAAAATTAATAAATTAATGATGTCATATAAGAACTTTATATAGTATATTAATATTAAATTATTTTTTAATTATTTGTGATAAATTCGATAATGATAACTAATTTTTTGTGATATTTTTTACAGATATAAAATGAAAATATTGAAGTTGTGCTTTAATAGACATTTTTCTTTGTAAAAAGTGTAAAAAGAACTGTATAGAAATTATGATAACAACGACATATTTTCTAGCGTTTTGTAACAAAGAAACGAGAGGCGGAATAAATGTAATATTAATAATACGATGATTTTTAACGGAATTGTATTTTCCAACGGGAAGTGAAACTTTGTGTTAGTCCGGCAAAACTTAAAACAGTTTCCTGTGTTATTTTTAACATCACAATGTAATGCATACAAAAAATACATTGCTGAATTTAATATTCATAATATAAACTTTACTTATATTTAAATATATTTACTGTTTATTTATTTAATTCATCGACATTACACTTTTGAATTTTTCTAATGTTGACATAGAAATACAAAATTATATAATTTTAACCAACATTCCTTTTATTTTTAATTAAATTCAGCAAAGCACAAATAACATTTAAGCTTTACTATTGTTCACATTTTAACAATAATTATTGTAGAACTGTTTAGCTAATACATTGTTTAAATTCGAAACGGTGGCGATTTTTTCTTCAATTGTGTAAAATTTAAGCTAAGCATAAAAACGGGGTAAGCGTAAGGAATTTACTTTTTTGGTATTTGTTCTGATTGGAAGTAGAAATGTATATTTCCAAAAATACAAAAAAAAAAAAACAGAACAAACAAACAGGTCAGTAGATCACACTATATTTATATCATGATGTTTGATTTATCAAATGCTCGTGATATAAAATAAGTATACCATTTGAAATTGTTTAATTCATTTTCTTTTCAATAAAACTTGTTTCCTAAATGGCTGATTTGAATGAATAGTCTTGTCCATTATTTTTTGTCACAAAAAAAGATACAATATTTTAATTAAGTTGTTTGAAGTTGGATGGATGTTAACAAAAGAATTGTTAATTTCAGTCATTTGTTTATTTGCTATATAGATTTTTTTATTTGTCAAAAAATAAACTGACCCACATATTTATGAAAATTTATATTTTTACTTACAAGAAAAAAAGATTAAAATAGACTAAAAAAATAAAAAAAATGTTCGAAAATGCCAAAAAAAGTGTACATGGTTCCCAAGTGAAAGAGGAGCTATGAGGTGCCATTTGTAATAAATGAAGTTTTTTATTTGACTATAATCTTCCATTGTATTTTGTAATGAAACCATATTTCTTTTGTCTTTCAAACATAGCATGCGAGAAGAAAATAGTGCTCTTATTTAAGCCATTTACTTCAGCGAGCTGGTTTGATATTTTTCATTTCAATTATGTTGTTTATACTTTATATTACAATGAGCATATTTTGTACCAAGTGTGCTTTATTTCATTATATAAAGACCGATTTTTTTACAGCAACAAAATTCATTTTTCTTTTTTCAATACCTAAAATGTTCTAAATCTGTCCTTTTTTCATCCTTTGTTTTGTATCTCTGTGTGTGCGATCTTAGTATCGATTGAATTAGTGGATTTTTTTATTTAGTCCGTTTTCTGTTAGTCTGTGCTAACGGTTTTGTTACATCAGCTTTAAATTTTGAGATTTAATTTTATTAATAGCTTATACAACGTTTCTCTAAGACAAGTTAATAAGTATAATTTTTGTTATATTTAATATGTACAATTATTTTTGGTTTTGAGATTCATTCTCTTTTTGATTATTAAACCAATATTTTTAAGAAAACCCGATATTTTTTAAACAGCGAAGTAAAAGGTACTAATTTGTGGCGTGCGCCCCACCAGTGACAAATGATAGATACAGAGGTGAGTGAAATTCGAAATTGTAAAGTACGCTAGGAGTCGAGAAAAATAGAGCAGACAAGTTCCAATAAGTTGTCCACTCCGGATTTTTTTCGGATTGGGAGAAATACGGATCCAATGTAGATATAGCCAGGACAGTACAATGAATATGCTTATAGTAGAATCAGTTCTCTTTCACAGTACCTAAGTAACGCAGACGAGCTGCGCAGGTTGTGTTAGCTTGCGGAGCAATCAGGCACGCCCGTACGGTTTTCTTATTGGTGCTACCTATATATGTTACGGTTAATACAAGAAAGTAGTTAATTCGCGAATTAACCGGCTAATACCCGAATTAACCAATCCTTGACGTTTGTTAATTCGGGTATTAGCCGGTTAATTCGCGAATAAACTACTTTCTTGTATTAACCGTAACATATACACTACATACACTAGTCAAACTTCAGAGTGACTGTTGGATGATGAACAAGGCCCTATTGTACGACTATCGCCTACAGCAAACACGATTGTGATTGGCTGTCTCAAGGTCAAAGAAATTGTTAACCAAACATCAAAGTGTCGACAAAGGACTAGTGTTGGGGAGAATCGTCTTTTTTGAGAATCGAGTACTCGGTACTCGAATACTTTTAAGAATCGAATACTTATCCGAGTACTCGAGTACTGTCTAAACTCTAAAATGACCTTCTCATTGCATGCAGTTGATAGTCTGTCAGCTGCTTAGAATCGATGCTAACCGAATACCGTCGGCTCGCACATTAGCTTGTGCTGGAAACACTGAATACTTAATGATCCTAATATCAGCTATAAATAGGTATTATAATAAGGTTGTATTCGGTATTCGAGTATACGCCGTGTAGGCACAGAATCGCATACTGTAAAAGAATTCAATCCCTGCACAGTGCACTGCTGACTGCAGTGTGTATTCGAGTACAAGTGTGTATCCGCGCAGGACGTGCAAAAGCCAAAAACGCATCAACTGTAGGAAGAATTCGATTCCTGTACTGCTATGTGTACTCGGTCTCCAGTATTCGAATACCAGTTACAAGTACTCGAGTACAGCGAGTACTTCGAAGAATCGAGTACTGAATCGATTCTTGTACTCGAGTACCCCATCACTACAAAGGACTGATTCTATTATTTGTATTCCTTCTACTATGGCCAGGGTGCAAATTAATGAATGACATCTGTCTTGTAATATCTTATATTTGGAACTAAAACAGTACACGTAGATTTTATAACTAATATTGCATACTGAAATACAGAGTTAATATTATATATACAACGATAAAATTTATGTACTGTTAACAAGATTAACTACAAAAACAAGCACTTTTTATAATAATAATAATTAAAAATAGAAAAGTAAAATCTCAATAGCTTTTAAATAACAAAATCAGTTCCAAACCTAATTACAGAGCAATTAAATATCATTTCTATTAGAATGCTCAATTATCAACATTTAACCTTAATAATTATTAATTTAGTAGAAATTACATGATAAAATTTACATAGTGGCACGGACTTTGCAATTTGTAATACTGAAACCAATATTTCATAAAATTCATTTATCAAACAGTGTTATGAAAGGACGCTCACTGAATTGATTCGACTTGGTTCGGAATATTCGGCATTAAAAAAAAAAAAAAAAAACAATTATAAAGACCCGTGCACGGCACTGAATCGGTTCAGCGCAGAGTCTATCTGGAGCAACCTGAGTGAATTCAATACGCGTTCTTTTTTAATATTCAGTGTAATATTAAAATTGAAAGACGCCATACTGTAGTCTTGTAGCTTCATTTGCACAAAAAAAATATGTGTGAGACTCTCGTTCGTTAGAAGTGAAACTTCTTAAGTTCTAGCATTTGTTGACAATTTTATTAATTCAGGATTTCAGGAAATGGTTATGTAGAATTTGTTACCGTGGTTAGAGAAAATGCAACGTATAGACACAGTATGAACTGCGCATGCGTGTAGAGTGCGTATGATGCTTTGACAGGGAGAGCACAAACGATTCTCCCACTCTTTCCTCTCAAGTGCCGGTTGAAGTAGGAGAAAGGGAAGCCTTTCACTTTTCGTCTGATCCAGACCGATTTGCTCTACCGCGCCTAAAGAAGTTTCACTTAAAAAATACTAAGGATCTCGTTATATCGTTAGTAGAAGTTTTGTTCCAAAAATATGTATTGAAGGAGATTTATTTGGTTGAGGAACAATTGAAAAATAAGCTTCACCAGAGTATCGCTTGTGGCCAACGCTTCGAAAAATATATTTTCATCATAAACTTGCATTGAGGCCCTGATGATGAAAATATATTTTTCGAAACGTTTCCCACAAGCGATACTCTGTTAAAGCTTATTTTTCAATTGTTCCTCAACCAAATAAATCTTCTTCGATCTCGTTATATATTTGCTACTAATTTACACTTCTAGTTTGGACGTGAAATTATTACGATACCACAAAATTGTTAATCTTATAAAATGATTAAAAATTCGTCGTCGGGTTCGCGGTCATTTTTTCTCTGTTTGATAGTGTCCGTGGTTAATATTTGATGTATTTAAACAGTCAGATTCTGCTTTTCTGTGCACATGAAGTCACTCCCTGACCTGCTCTAATTATTTAATGCGTCTTTAATAAATATGAATTAAACAAAAATACTTATCAGTATTAGCACATTTGAGGGCACCACTGACGTTCAAATATAAATAAATAAATAAATAAAACATGATATGTGTGTTTTTTTAAGGCTGTGAGTTTTAAAAATGTCAATCAAATACTTCCGATGGTATTTTTTACTTGATCTCTCAAATCAACATAAATCATGCGTTATATATTAGAGTGAATGATCGGACTATCGGATAGTAATAACAATAGTGTTATATGAAAAAGGGTGCATGAAATCGACCGAATTTGTGTAGTTTACGTGATATTTTTCATATAACACAGTAACACCGTTATTATTACTATCCAATAGCATTGACTAATATTTTAATCAATGCCGATAGCTTTTATCAATCATGCGCGCCTAGCCTTATTCGTTTACTAAATTTTTACAATTATGAATTGAACTATAATATTAATAACTGTTTGATAATAAATACGGCATGTAAAATTTACGTAATTATTGTCACATGCCATTCTGCGTACAATGCATATTTAATTCATAAATAGGTTCAATGTTCGATATTCCCATTGTCAACTAAATATACACGCATTGTTCATCCACTGCTATATTAGTACAAAAAATTAACGCTAGAGCGTGTAAATAATGAAGATTTGAATATCTCCTATATTAGGTGTGTTTTTTGACAAGTTCTGAACTACTAACGCTGGTTGGAAACAACTGATTATTTTTTGGTCAAATTCTTAGACTCTTCGAACTGTTTGAACTTGATTTTAGCAGTTTTAGAAGCCTCGAGCTCAAACAGTCCAAAGAGTTCAAGAGTTCGACCAATAAACAAGCAGTTCGATGAGCTCTGTGTTGCTGACAAACGCTTTAGGAGTTCAGAACTTGCCAATAGAGACACCTATTTGTATTAAAGGCATGTCGATTCATTCAAAAAAAAAATTGATCTCAGAATCAATTCGAATCGAAATCATTAGAATCGATTCGCAATTAAATCGAGCATTAAAAGATCGAACAACTTTAATACAAAAATGTTGTCTTCTCTGATGATTGATAAAGAAAGTTTTGTGGAGCGGTTTTTTGTACAAACTAGCTTATTTTCGCAATGCACGTTAGCGACTTTTAAATAACCATAACAATGATGTTATGTTTTGTATTTAGTATTTTTAACAATAAAAATGTTCAGCTATTATTTGAGTATCTGATGTACACAACAATGAGTTATATTGTGTATTACCGTTTTTTTGTTATTGTAACGTGAATCCGTCCGATTCGAGAAGTACTTGGATCGACTCACTGAAAATCGATTCTTTAACTTCAAATAATCGACATGCCTAATTATTTTGTATAGCAATGGATAGAATCTAAATTACAAAGTTCACTCCGCTTTTCGAAGTCTGATTTTTTCCGGTATTGGAAACAGTAGACAATCAAAATACTTTGTTTTTGATATCATGTAATCTCCAATATTAAATATTGAAATTAATCCCTATGCAAAATATTAGGGAAGATATTTTGATTTTTATTTCTTCATGTGCTGATCTCAAAATATAAATTTCTTTAAAAAATGAAGATAGTATGTAATACAATTTTTAAATATAAATAAGGTGTTTTATGAATAATTTCTTACTATTAAAAAAATCACAGCTATTTAAATATTATATTTAAAAAATCAATTCGTTATATTTTTTTCAAGTGTCAAATGAGGAAGTGAAAATTGTTTTTATTTGTGCATAGTGCTAAAATACCTACTTCATAAAATATATAAAATTTTTGATAAAAAAATTGAGATCTTTTTTCCGAGACAAAGAATAAAAGTTGGTAACTATCAGCATTATAACAAAGAACATAATGTGTACCAACGTATCTAAAAAAAAACCTCTTTGTACTAAAATAAATAAAACAAACTACACAGTCAAAATATTTTTATACATAGTTATCAACGTTTACTTTGTAAACATAAATTAAAAATCATTTTAGCGAACCGTAATGATATGAAAAAAAAATTATTTAAACCGTATTAGTTAATGAAAAAATTATTTTCTGGAAGTTTCTAAAATTGGAATTGAAATTTTCTTTAATTATAACCGAAAAAATGAGACTAAAAATGTTGAGCTAGCTGACAATACAACACAATTTTGTTTATTACGTATGTTACAAATAAACCATTATATTTAATATAACGCAGATGTTAATCCTAAAACTTGTGATACTGTGCAGTCAAAGTACTTTACGATTGCTTTCCAATATTCTAAACACTTTTCATAACAACTGGTTCTTTCATTGAAGTGAATCGAACTTTATAACAGTTAAAAATCGTTACTCGTCGGCGGTCTTGGAAAAAAATTAAAGAAAGGTGTAATTCGGGTCCGCGTCGAAATTTGTTTGTAAAAACGTCGAGTATTACTGTTTCCTGTATTGTCTGCACATGATCCGTAGACGTTTGGGTTTTTTCGTTTCCTTTCGCTCATCACTAAACTTAGGCTTAGTGCATTCCTCTCGATGCGAGCATTTCCGCTGAGTAGGGGAGGACGGGGTCAATTGTAACACGGGTCAATTATAACAGTGATTATTTTAATGACATCTACCAACAAAATGAGAAAATGATACCACTGCATTGATGTACATTCAGTCGCTAGTGTCTGAATGTACATCAATGCAGTAGAATCATTTTCTTATTTTGTTGGTAGATGTCACTAAAATAGTCACTGTTACAATTGACCCCGTCCTCCCCTACGTTTTTTATATTTTTGAGCATATTTGCGAATCATATGAGACGATGTGTTGAACAATTTTCAATTATATTCCGGCGATTATTTTTATTGTCTCACTTTAGCTCCTAGCAGTGCTCCGCGAGTTCTTTAAAATGACACCTGAATCAACGTCCTATCTAAACGCGTTTCACACTACATTAACTTTACACAAAGCTAATTCATGACTATCACGCGCGTGCGACGACGTAACAGGCAAAACAAATCGTGCGCGACAAACTCGTAAAGATATGCTCTACCCGCCGTGAGTTCAACCATTGTTAACGCATTATTAGCCTCGTAGTTATTAACGATTGAAATCTAAGGGTATTTTGTAACACAAGTAAGTTCGACCGGCTATCACTGTACTTGAGTTTTAATAGACGTTTGATATAAAAAATTGCATCGACTTACAGATGAAAAAAAGAACCTAATGTTAATGCTTATTATTCTATAACAAACACATTACATTTACATTTATATTTACTTAGATTTTATGCATCTGTATTTTGTACTGCAAAATCTGCGGTTCAGAAAAGAAAACGTAAAGTATTATTACTGATACTCCGCCATTTTTTATTAGTACAAGTCTCCTAAATGCATTTAAAAGTGTCGGTGACTTCGAAAAAAAAAAGAAATTGTAAAAATTAAGGAATATGATTAAACTCATTCCATCTTGCAAAATATACTGCATAAATGGCAAGTATGTTTGAATTTTGAATGAAATTTATATTTTAAAATGTGCACCAAAAAGTATTATAAATCAATGACAGATATATTTTGAAATTGGAATGTGTAATTATTGACTAATTTAAGTCATAAAGTACAATATCTATTCTTTTTTCAATTAACTGCTAAACATATTCTGCTGCGAAGCGTCATTTTCAAAGTTCGTCCAGGCATTGTTTAATTCCATGAAGACCATTTTTGCTATTTTTTCATTTTCAGTTCCAACTTGCTATAAATATTAATTAAAAGTTAGAACAAAAAATATAGATTTAATGGTACTGGTAAAAAAAAAATACCTCTGCTACGAAGACAATACACATTATAACTTTACTAACCTTGTCTGGATGAACAGCTAGACAAGCTTTTCTATAAGCCTTTTTGACATCTGCAGGCGTTACCAACTGATGCATATCACATCTCTTCCATTTACAATCTTCCCAAATCACAGTATGTAACGAACACAACAATGCTCGTATGTTGTTTGTTTTGCCATCGACCTTGAAAACAATAATAATAACTATACAATTAGTAGTTTCTTAAAAGTTCTTTTTTTCAGGTATCAACAAAATCGAAAATATGAATTAATTGCAATAAATAAATGCTACAGTTTCACAAATTCGAAATTTCATATAAGTTGACTTTTCTGACTACCAAAGAAAAACAAATTCAAGCTAACTTACCCATTCCATAATCCTTAATTTATCTGGATCCATGTCTCTAGCTAGTTCCGTTTTCCTCATATCGTTTATTGTCTTTGGAGAATTGTCTCTTTTAGCAGCAAATTCATATCCTTGCGATCCTAACAAGTCACCGAAGACATCTCCGCTCTTCTTCCCAGTAGCTTTGGAAGGGTCGGCAGCTTTGCCACCGAGCATCGAATCAAAATGAGATCGGCTATAATCTGGTCTATGAGCTTCTTGCGGTGATTTAGCTGACTGATGTTGTGGTGTTGTTGGAGGTCCCCTGTGCGGTGAAGAGGTCCCGGGTCCTGGAAAAGCGCCGTAGCCTTGATGAGCAGGACTTGTACCGGCCGTGTTTGGACTTGGCTGATTTGATCCCGTCCACGGTGCGTTCAAAGTGTTTCCTAAATTTCCTGTAAGATGTCCAAAAATCATAAAATTTATTCAGCAATAAAATGGGTGATAGTCTGTACAAACGTATAGTTGCAGAACACATTCAGTTATCATGTTGGTATCATAGATTACAGAGTTGTAGATTCCTAGTTTATTGAATAAGGAAGATCTTCTATTAATTACTGCTAGAAAAAAAAGAAAATCAAAACAAACCTAGATCAGCAAATGGATCCCTTGACTTAGTTGACTCAGCTTTATTTTGTTGCATATTGTTTGTACTCGTAGAATTATTCAGATTTATGTTAGGAGCAGCAGTGTTATTTGTAGTCGGCGGTATAAAATTATCCCAGTTTCCAATTAAATTGTCACCATCTTTTGTCGTATCTGTTGTTCCGAACGGATCGAACAAAAGATCATTTTTTTTCGTAGCTGCTGTCGTAGTTGAACCAATCAAATCGGGAGCTGGATTCGCATCTGGAACAAATCCACTGAACGCATTCATATCGGTAAAACCTCCCAGAAGATCGAAGTTCGATACTGGTTGGTTATTGCTGGATGCAGATTGCTGAGATGCATCCGAACCAAGATTTAGCAAATCGACGGATTCTTTACGTTGCGCAGTTGGTTTTTTAATTTCTTCGGTCTAAAAACATATTAAAAACATTTGCAATATTTTAATCTTGTGACGAGACAAAATTACATCAAACGCTTTCAGTTTTTCATGAGCTATCATTATCCATGGAATAAGAATAAGACAGCCAATTTTAAATTGTGGTTGACAGATCCCTAGTACGTTGCGACGCCTACGCGAGGGGTTTGCGATTGCTTTAGATTTTTTTTTCACATTTTATATACCCCATAACATCAAAAATCAGTTATTTTTTAATTTTTGAGATGTGGTCTTAGAAATAACTTAATAATTAGACGTTTCTTAGTGTATTTGAATAGGATTCATGAAAGGTTAAAGTTTAAGAAACGCTGGTCTAAGTCGTAACATAACAATATTTTGAAGGTACATACTTTTGAGTGCTCATTTTCTGAGTCACTGGAATCTTTATATATATTTTCATTGGCAAGATGTGGAGGTCGAGGAGATGATGGTGCTGGTCTTGTCGGTCTCGGCGGTGGCTCTCTATGAGGAACATTTATATTTGTACTTGCCGGTTTACTTACTGAAAATAAATATTTCAAGAAATGATTATGTTTTTTATGTCTAATTAGTTCTTAGGCTTGATTCATAATTAAAAATTTAAAGCTTTACAGTTTCCCCCACGGAAAAAGTATGTTTCTATTATGAATTAAAAACAATAAGATACAAAAATTACAAACCAAAGTTATCTATGCATTCATCTTGTTCAATCTGTGAACTAAATAAAATATTAGGATTCCTAGGTCGGGCATCTGACGCTTCCCAAGGTGCAGGACGAGCAGGTCTTCTTTCCGCTTCTAACATGGATATGTCCATAGAAGCAAAGAAATTACCACCAAAATGCTCTTGCTGGTGTGATTCCGTCAAATCGTCCAGCTCTGATCTAAAAATAATTTTATCAGTGACAATGAGTTCATGTTCACCCTTTTTTAGTAGAAATTATAACAATCAACATATTTAGGTAAATTAACATTGCAGTAATGAAGTTTGTTGGAGGATATTAAAAATGCTTACATTATATACAATAAACCACTTTTATAACATTTCCTTTTTCAAGCTAATTATTGAACAAGTAAATACTGCTCAAAGTTGTGAAATACAGAATTGGAGCACGCCACTGATTATATTATCATATAATTTATCTGTAGGTCCTATTATACTTTTTCCAGTAAATTCCTAGTTCAATAATATATTTTTACGTTTAAAAATAATATTATATGATTACTAGCGGCCCTGTACGTGCTTCGCTACGTATAAAGTGAAATAATAAAACAATTTAATTGGAACATCTATCTATCTATTTTATTTATTTTAAAATATACATGGACGTATATGTGTGTATGTCGAGCACTCCGGCTGCGCCGTCGTGCCCGGTGCAAAAGAACGAATGGGGAAGGAAGAAAAAAAATTTAGGAGTGGACTACCCCTAACATTTAGGGGGATGAAAAATAGATGTTGGCGAAGTGACACCTGTAGACATCTGGAGGGGATAACTAATTAAATGACGATTGATCAGTTTTCGACCGGAGAGGAAAAATGATTAAATTACTAAAATGGCTATTAAAAAATAAGGGTTGATCGTAGAAGGGTGAAAATTGAGGATTGTATGTATTTTTGTATGTTGTATCATAAAAAAATAGAAATTAAAAATTTTGTCTAAAAAATAAAAAAAAAAATTTAGGGGTGGACTACCCCTAACATTTAGGGGGATGAAAAATAGATGTTGGCCGATTCTCATAGATACCGGATAAGCACAAAAAATTTCATCAAAATCGGTCAAGCCGTTTCGGAGGAGTATGGCAACAAAAACTGTGACACGAGAATTTTATATATTAGATTGATTATTTATTTCTAAAATTAAATGTACCTTATCGCAACAATTAATATTGCCTGCAGCCGGGTCTTAGAAAAAAAAATATTAAATAATTACAATAGTTTACAATCACGCAGTAATGTAGCAGCTTAACAATTTGCTGAATTTAAAAAACCGAATGCCAACACTGAAAATCGCGCATGTGCACAAGTAACATTAGCAGCGAGGATATCTTTGTTACAAGTTTAAACCAAAACTTGAAAAACGCATGCTCAGTTGATGTTGTGTAACGGTCAGTTTTAATTTTCTGTAAAACAGTGGTGGATAAAGTTGAAATTAACTTTAAACATTTCTACAGAAAGAGCTTTTTCATATAAAATATGTGTTTAAAATGTGACGTGTTGGTGAATAATCAAATATCTAAAGTCTTTTTAAACACCCAACTTGCAAAATAAATGGGTAAATTTTGAGAAAATGTTTTTATAAGTTCATGAACCTATACAAAATTTTCATAGCAAATACATATTTTGTACAATTTCAATTCAAAAATGGGACCAAGCAACTCAGTTCTATAATTTTTTTATGTCAAATTTAATGTTGAGTAACGTATAGGAAATACAACTGATGATATAATATAGTATTTGGTTTTGTTACATCAATTCGGCATTCATTTTTGAAAAATGGAGGGTATGTAGTGGCTAAAATGCATTCAGCATTCATAAGAAATGGTGATAAAGAGCGTGTAGTGATTAATTTTGTAAAAAATTATACCGGTGAATTGTGATTATTCCAACAAGAATGGATTAACAAAATGCTGCCTGTGACTTCAGAATATTAGTTATGGTGTGGCGACGCGGTGGAGAAAATAATGGTAAGTCACTAAAATCATTTTGTATATATTGGAATCACAAAAGTCTGGGCCATTTTTGCATCTCGATACACCGACTACAGAGGTCCTTTATTTTGGTTTTCCTGTAAAATTCTACCAAATGGGCACATGCGAAAACGATAACGGGGTGCTGCTGATGCGATGGTGTTTTTGTTGCGCTTGTTATTTCAATTGTTCGTGTAACTCTTAGGTGTTCATTCTGTAGAATGTTACCTTTAATTGCATTTTGAGGGTTTATTTATGTTTTACACCTAATACTGTGTATCCTATAATTATATTTATTTTTTCGTTGGCCCCAGGCACTGTGTGTAGTGACTAGTGGATAAATCGATCTTGACCAAAAGGTCATGTAGCCATGCTTATATTCAAAAAGTAACAAATCAGTGGCGTGCGTGGTGTGAACTCCACCCACAGCTTGACTCAAATGAAGTTCCTTTTCTTTTTAATCACTTTTAAGAAAGGCAGTTATTTTTACAGCCATTTTTATAATATTGGTACTTGTCTTTAAGACAATTAAGGAATCAACTTTTATGTCAAAAGTTTTTAATACAGCATTTTGACGGGAAAAGCATCGACTTTCAGTGCCTGACATTCTTATTCCTTCATGAATAACCATATCGCTGAGCAGTGGCGGATCCAGGATTACGGCAAGGGGGGGTCTTGAAAAATTTTTACTCCTTTTGCGGAGAATTCATGGAAAACATGAAAAGCTTTTTTTTTATCGCGCAGTAAGATTTTAATTTGGGATTTTTGATTCTCTGGAAGGGGGGGGGGGGGGGGTTGAACCCGAAAACGGATCCGCCACTGTCGCTGAGTGTTGTATTTTTGGAGAAAACTAACAATTCGCATTGCTTGTGATTCGGAAACATCTCTGAGCTTTTGAAATAGTATATTGTGCAACTAGTGCGACAATGCCCCACGAGTTGCACATACTATTTTTTATTACGAATAAATTAAAATTCTCAAAACAAATGTTCAATTTTAAAATACACATTTTTTGCTGTCACATTCAGTATTGGTAACTATGGTAACTCTGAATTCGCGTGCGGCAAACAATAATTTCAGTGCGACAAATAAAGTTTGCGCACGCAAGTGAAATTTGTGTGCGGCAAACAATAATTTCAGTGCGACAAATAAAGTTTGCGCACGCAAATGAAAATAGCCACTTTTCAACCGTAACAGCATGCGTAAAGATACCACTTTTCCCGCATGAGTAATAAAAACATAGTTTTTAAAGCGTGTGTTTAGCAAAACGAGAAGTGTACAGAGCTGGGGAGATAATTCAAATTCATCATATCTTTGAGTTCTCAACTTAATTTTCAGTAGATGGATTGATGAAAGCTATAACTTCAATCCTTCCCGCTGTGTTGAGGAAAGTTTCGCAAAAAATTTTGCACATTTGTTGCTGCACTCAAAGTTTATTTGGTTTTAAAACTTTATTAGGCTCTTCTATGTATTATAATTTTTGTCAACCAGTTCAATACAGATAATATTACTTATATTGAATTGATTGTCAAAATGGTCGGACACCCCCAGAGCAAAAGCCTGTCTACGCCACTGATTACTATCCTATCGCTCCGTATAACGCTTATAAAACTTATATAAATCTATTACATTTGTGGAGGTGTCTATACTGAAAATAGACAGCAAAGCACTGTTCACTTACTTTTTGATTTCAATGCATTTACTGATTTCGTGTGTTTTATTGTTCGAACAAAAGAAATTACATTCCTCGAAAAACATTAAGAAGGGTGTTTTAAATTTTATGGCGTAAATAAAACTAAAAATTTAAATACTGGCAACTGTCTAAAGGTTTAGTGAGGCTACATTAAACAAAATGGTGCAAGTGTAACATATGACTAATAATATTCGAATGATAAAGCGAAATACTAACTTGTCGTATTTAATAGTAGTTTGAGTAGATTGAATGAAACCAGTGTGGAACTGGATATGGCATATTTTAATACCGGCCGGACGCCCTAAGGAATGACGGGCATGATAAACAACCACACTTACGTCTCCGCAAACAGTCGCTTCTAACGGTAGAACCACCTAAAAATAATATGGGTACGAAAAACATATTTCACTTACAGAATACAAGGACAAAAATTCGACAGATTAATTCAATATTTTTTTTATATGATGATTACAAACACGAAAACCGGATTATTACAAAAACTGTATACTGTGAAATTTTGTTATTCAAAAAAACTGCTAAATTTTGATCATAGAAACCGGTAAATTTTAGTCATGAAATCAAAATTCAATTTAAAATTACATTATTTTAAACAGTTCGTTAATTTTCAATTTCTATAAGAAACAATGTGAAACTTTTTTCTTCTGTTCCACGTTTTCTAGTTACAGTCACTGCCTACCGATACTTATATTAAAAAGCAAAGAAACATTTCTAGCGCGTCTTTTAAACATGAACTTTTCTATTTTGCAAGGACGCTTGGAAATTCATTCATCGTACCTTTCCTTCTGCAATATTAAATACTCTCATTCGTTCATATTCTTTAAGTGTTGATAAAATGCATCTATCTCCGCTATAAATTTCGACATACGGTCGACATCCATCTCTGAAACAATAATTTTCGATGTAAAAAACACAGTTTTCTATTTTTCTATCATTTAATTGATTTGCTTACCTAAGTTTCGTAAACAATGGTACAGGTTGAAGCAGAATTGAAACCAACAATATCGGTTTATAATGTGGAAATCCTCGTGGTTGATTGACTATCGTAGCAATATAATACAGATAACGTAATTCGGATGCTCTTAGATTAGGAGGCGAACGTTTCACAGCGAACATTTGCATAGCATCTTCCGGAACAACAAATAATTTAGAGTATATCATCAAAGCGCAAACTAAAGTAGCAGACACCGCTTTTCCGTCCTAAAATGTTTTCGTTTATTACCATTTAAACAAAATTAGCAATCAGACAAAATGCTTTGTGTTCAGGGAATTTTTAATTTTGTCAATTTTTTGTTTAGTCTTGCTTCTTCTTCGAACGCCTGTTCTTAACATAATAATAATTTTATTACTTATTTTTTTATTATTATTATTATAAGAACATACTACATGTATAGAAGTTAGTCAGTTGATAAAATGAAACATACCGTATAAGTTTGCTAATATAAATAATGCGTACGTACCAAACAATGTATAACAACAACATTTTTTTCATCGGCTTCTAAATACTGATAAATATCTTCGCACAATTGATAGAGGGCGTTCAACGTTGGTGCCTTAGAGTTGTGTGTATAAGCAAAACCGCAATCTATTACACGCACTCCTTGACCAAACCTTGATTGATATGTTCGACCGGACAAATTATAAATAGAATATTTTCCATTTGGGTGTCTTGTTTCAAGAAACAATTTAACATCTTCTATGTGATTAGTTCTGTACGCTGACTCTAAGCCTTCTGAAGGAAACGGCATTACCATCAGTTTAGAGGTTATGTAACTAATGTCCAGATCCGCTCTAGCTATTGACCTGAAATTAAAAACAAAATGTCAAGTTTATTTGTTAATTTCGTCGAAGTAGTGCAATTGAATTGTATACATACTGTTGCACTGTTTGCATCACTTTAGAAGACGTGTCTTTTAAGTTTTTCAAAAAGCTGCCTGCACCACCCTTTAACGACGAAAATATTCCACCGCTAGGATGCGTCGGTTTCTGCATATCACCGGCCCTCTGCTGCATCGGTGAGCCTTGAGGGACTGCCGGTGGAGCAGGTCCTCTAACGGGTACATTAGGAGGGTACGATGGTTGAGCAGTATTAAGGGGGGGAGTTGGCCGTCGTGGAGGCTCAGCTGGTCTTGCAGGATGCGGAGGTACCGGTCTAGGGGGCGCTGGTCGTTGCGGTGCATTGTTACTAGTATGTACTGGCAAACAAAACAATGAAAACGATATTGATAGGGCCAACTTATCACAATGTCGCTTTTATAAATAGTTATTTAATTTCTAACCTCCACAAATCGTAAACGTAATTTATACCTACGCACTAGCATTTATTAAATAATTAGCGTAAATGGTTGTAAATCAAACATACAATCTTTTGAAATATCTATTTTCTAACAAAATTTGCGCTAATCATTATACATTTAGCTAAATGATTTTCTAATCAAATTAAGTCGTTTAATATCTATGTGTGAAATATTGAATCATTTATTATTTGACATGAGTGCTAATCGATTGTTTTCATAAAATGATTAACCAACAATCGACTTTCTCTTTGTTGCGCTTTTAATAATTTGTTAATTAGAGCAGAAAACTCAGCGAGCGCAAAAGTATTAATAAAATGATTTTATTGAAATACCTGGACTACTTTGAGCACTGCCTCCAGAGGGAACGACAGGTTTTCCCTCCAATTTCAGCGGTTCTTTCAAATTATAATTTCTTGTCTCAGCAATAGCAGCTAAACGTTCCAAAATGCCAGCAACAGTCAGTCTTTGATGAGGATTTGTTTTAAGACAATTCCCTGCGATAAAACAAAATACAACCAATATTAATTAGAAAAAGAACTAAAATAAACATGAAATAGTTCAATGCAACTAAAATCTTTCATCAGACTGAACAATATACAATCTTTTGAGCGTATAATTTATGATTGTTACGTAATATAACATTAATGAACAACAATACAAAAATAATAATTTTACTTAGTTCTAAAATGGAAAACTTACGTATTATTTCATGAAAACAGGCATATCGAGTATCTCCTTGTGGAATCGTGTAGTTTGCATTTAATATAGCTAGTTTAGCACCGTCTTCGAATGGATGTTGCATAAAACACAACATGTACAGAATACATCCTAATGCCCAAACATCACACGCCGACGTAATCGGGTGATTCTCCCACGTGTCCACCATTTCCGGTGCCCGATACATGGGTGTAGTAAACTTTGCTAGCTGAAAACGAAACATTTTTCTTACAGGCCATCAGTCGCTAGTGTTGTATGGATCTAATATGTCTAGTAAGGATGTTACGGAGGTGGTTTTATCGGAACCGAAGTCGGAGTCGGAGTTTTTAAATTTGGAGATGGTGGCAGAAGATTATTATTATTATTAATCGATGACAGAAAGCGTGCAATGTGCATGCGGGACTAGCACATGCACATGCATAAACCTGTTCATACACATTGACCGCAGCCGCATGCTTCGACCTCTGATTAAAAACCTCCGATTTAAAAGTATCGGAACCGAAATCGAAACCGGAGATGTAAGATCTATCGGATCGGAACCGAAGCCGGAACCGGAGGTGTAAGATCAATCGGAAGTTCCGACATATCGGAATCGGAGTCGAAGCTCCGTAACATCCCTAATGTCTAGTAGTCGAATTGTTTTCTTTATATGATGGATAGTTTATTACCATCCCACAAATTATAATATTGAAATGATAAATAACCTGTTGATTTGTTGACCTGAGTCCGTAGACTTTTGGAAACTTTAACAACTTGTGCGAGTTATAAAAATAATTATAACAGGTTCTACTACAAGTAAAGTAACTAGCTTTTGCCCGAATCTTAATTGTGGTTTTGATGAGAAAATTAAATCTTATTTTAACTTGTGCCTAACGATTAAAAGTACTCTATACAGTAAATTTGGATACGGTTTGATTGAAATTAATCCAGGCGTTCTCGACTGATTCCGGACCAGACAGATAACATTCATAAAACGTGTTCTCTCATCTAGATACATGCAAAATACCCAGAAACCCAGAACAACCCGTAAACAAAAAAAACAATATTACAGACAAATGACCCACTGTGTTATAATATAATCATATTGATAGTTAATCTTATAAACATTCAAATGTATTAAATGAAATTATGTACTTTTTCTTCTAAACTGTTCCTTTGCGAAATATTCCATGAATTTTCAGGTCTATAAACATCCGTAGTTGCGGATCCGAAATCACAAAGTTTAATAATGCCATCGGAACCGATCAGTAAATTTTCTATTTTGAGATCACGATGTATTATGCTCGGTGTTTGATTATGCATATGACTGACAGCTCGGCACACTTGATACATTATGCGGCAAATGACATCAGGGTCCAAAGGTGTGTTCCGATTTCGTAAAACGTCTATTAGAGATCCACCTAAAACCATATATTTAAATTCTGGATTATTCATTTATTTTATTATGGCGTTCGATTCATAAGTAAGAGTTTTTTTTCTGATTTTTAATGTTAAGTCCCAACAATAACTGTTAACATACCCGAGCACAATTCAGTAAGCACCAAGTATTCCGACTGGCCATGGACGGTTTGATTTCTATCAATAAATGATCCAGAAATAAATTTAATTATATTGGGATGACCATTTAGTGTTTTAAGTATGATTATTTCCCGTCTGATGTTTTCATTAGCTTCATTGTCCGCTCCTAATAAGCGCTGTAAAGCAATTCATTATGAATTTGACGCCAAATTTAAAGTGCGTTTATAATTCTAACAAGCCGAGACACCCACCTTTAAAGCATAGTCTGTTCCTTTGGAGTCTTGAGCTACATATACGAAAGCAAAACCGCCTGCAGAACGAAAATTGTAATTAAACATTGTCACAGACAAATAAAATCCAATGTAAACTCACCCTCGGCAATGACCTTCTTAATCCGGAATTTTTCATCCCCTATTTCAACCAACTGACCAACGAACTCATTATCCGTTGTACCGTTGCTTGTGGATCCAAAATAGCCCATAGCTGATTTAAATAACTCACTCATTGCTATTACTTTATTTTACATTAATAAAATAATTATCTTCTTTATTAACATTAGGAACTTCTTTTCATTGCTTCTGTCAAGTGTCAAAACTCTAGTTTTTTTCTCTTTACCACTTGACGTTTGCTTTCTAGGGAATTATTGCGCTAGTCCCAAACGTGCCAAATGTCAACTGCGGTTTTGTGATTTGTGAAAGTTTCCTAACCTCAAAGTACTAAAAACCACGTGAAAGGTGAAAAGTAGAGGCTAAATTAATATTTTCTATTAATTAAACAGTTTAGTGTTGTTTTTCTTTAATTCAGATTAGCGATGGCGAAGTTTTGTTTAAGTAAGTTAATTTTTATTATTAATTGGATTATTGTTAGTTTATCTTTTTTTAATAAAATCAAATAACAATTTTTATACACATGTGTAAAAATAATATTTTGCAATTGTAGAAAAGAAATCTAAACGCCAGCCGGCTCGTCTTCGTTATAAAATTGAAAAAAAAGTTAGAGATCATAATAGGAAAGTACGCAAAGAAGCTAAGAAGAACCCGAAAAGTAAAAAACCCAAAATGATACAAATCCCGAATATATGTCCGTTTAAAGAGGATATTTTGAAGGAAGTCGAAGCATTGAAGAAACAGAATGATGAAGAGAAAAGGAAGGCTAGAGAAGCTGCAAAATTGGAACGACAGAAACAGTCAGAATCCCGTCAGAAACAGACATTAGAATCTATGGTAAATATCAATTTTAAAAATGAGTTCGCAATCATATACTTACAACCTTTTCAGTAGGCTTCACGATAGCCGGGTTCGTAAGGACAATATTATTTTTGTGACTTGTCTATTACAAACCCGCAGTTTTCAGATAGACTCCGATGACCTCAGTTGTCGCGCGTTATAATCTACAATTTTTCTTTTTTTCAATACCTATATGAATAGGATACTAGGTCTGGATAACCCTGGAAATTGGTATCTTTATGTAAAAAAAAATTGGTTGTCTGTAAAGTCGGTTTACGGACGATAGTTTTACGTGATAACGTATTCCGCTCGAATATCATATTTAATAATACATAACCTAAATTTTAGTAGCTGTCAAACTATATTTTTACCGACTAATAATTTGATCAACCAAAGCAAAATACATATTTTTAAGCAATTATAAAAGACATTTAAAAGAATGTATACAGGGTGTCCCATTAAGAATGGGACATAGAACAACCGCAGATTCTCCAATTCAAAATAAAACGATTAAGCGAAATATGCTTAGATAAAATGTTGCTCGTTTCCGAAATACAGGGTGTTGAAGTTGAAAACTGAAAAATTATTAATGTCCATAATTTTGTTAATACACAGTATAATTTTACTCAAATCGGCACACTTGTTAAATATCATAAAATGCACCTAACAATAAAAAAAATAGTTCAGTACGCTCTACCAGTGGCGTACGGCAGGAGTAAGTAATGCTTGTGCCCCTTCTAAATGTTACGCCGCTGTCTAAATTTTAATTTTGACTATAATTTTAATTTTTTTGATATTTTCTAAGTCAATAATGTACACTTGTTAGTTTGTTGTAAAGTCATTGGTTTTCGAGATATTCGCAGTTAAAGATAGATAGACATGTACTTTTTATGTGTATTATTATTAATAATATTCATTTTTACAATTTTGTCTTAAAACCAAACAAAGTAGAAACTATTGTAATGAAATTTTTAAAAATTTTTTAAAAATTTCATTACATTAGTTTCTATTTTGTTTGGTTTTAAGACAAAATTGTAAAAATGAATATTATTAATAATAATACACATAAAAAGTACATGTCTATCTATCTTTAACTGCGAATATCTCGAAAACCAATGACTTTACAACAAACTAACAAGTGTACATTATTGACTTAGAAAATATCAAAAAAATTAAAATTATAGTCAAAATTAAAATTTAGACAGCGGCGTAACATTTAGAAGGGGCACAAGCATTACTTACTCCTGCCGTACGCCACTGGTAGAGCGTACTGAACTATTTTTTTTATTGTTAGGTGCATTTTATGATATTTAACAAGTGTGCCGATTTGAGTAAAATTATACTGTGTATTAACAAAATTATGGACATTAATAATTTTTCAGTTTTCAACTTCAACACCCTGTATTTCGGAAACGAGCAACATTTTATCTAAGCATATTTCGCTCAATCGTTTTATTTTGAATTGGAGAATCTGCGGTTGTTCTATGTCCCATTCTTAATGGGACACCCTGTATATATTATATATTTGTTAACAAACTGTATAATTTATCTGGCCATCTGTCAGATGTAGCTTTCGCTGGAACAGCCGAAAAAAATGTTAAACGCACACTACTCTCTGACGTCACGCGAGAAGAGAGAGACTATCGCTTATATCGCGCTCTCGCTTGCGGAACGTTACTCTTTTTCGTGCGTGCAGCCAGTGTTTCATCAATTTATAAGACGTTATCACGTCAAAAAAAACTAGTGTTAATTGTTCGGAACTGTTCTAGGTTCAAAATGCAGAAACGCGGGGTAAAATTCACAGCGCTTTGACGGTACCGCAAGCCGAAAGTTCGTTAGGAAACGATAAAAAAAAAGAAAATTCTCTCCGCACGTTTTATAAGGAATTCAGAAAAGTTATTGAAAATGCGGATGTCGTCTTAGAAGTCTTAGACGCAAGAGATCCTTTGGGAACAAGGTGTGTTCAAGTCGAAGAAGCCGTTCACCAAGCCGGAAGCAACAAACGACTCGTGTTGATTTTGAACAAGGCTGATCTTGTTCCCAAGGATATCCTTGATAAATGGTTAAAGTATTTACGACAAACTGTACCGGCTGTGCCGTTTAAGGCATCAACGCAACAGCAAAATAAACGGTTAGGCCGTCGTAAATTGAAATCGATGAAAACTGCTGAAGCAATGAAAAACTCGACATGTATCGGAGCGGAATTATTGATGAGTGTTTTGGCGAACTATTGCCGAAACAAGGATATTAAAACTTCTATCAGAGTTGGTGTTGTCGGATTGCCTAACGTGGGAAAAAGCTCCATTATTAATAGTTTGAAACGTTCGCGAGCTTGCAATGTTGGATCAACTCCAGGTGTTACAAAGTGAGCCTTATAAAAATGTTTACATTGATCGAATATATTAAAAATACAACTTTCTTCACTCTTATTGTTGCTCGAAAGTAAACTGGTGTTTTAATTTAAATAATAACAGTGATATTAATTAAATGTAATGATTTTAGACAGATGCAAGAGGTCCAACTAGATTCGAAAATTAAGTTGTTGGATTCGCCAGGCGTGGTGTTTGCTGCTTCGTCTGTAAAAAATGATAGCAGCGTCGCTTTGAAAAATGCAATTAAAGTTGGTTCTCTCAAAGATCCATTCGAGCCTGCCACAGCTGTTTTAAAAAGAGTTAATAAACAGCACATTATGGAGATGTATGATATCCCAGAATATTCAACACCTCAGGTAAAATTAAATATGTCGATACACAGCTGAACAAAACAAGTGAAAGATAATATGTAGATAGATATAATGTAAGAGGATTGTTTGTTGCATATTCCTATTGCTGTTTTGATTGAACAATTGAATGTCTAGACTCTAGAGCAGTGATGGTGAACCTTTTAAGAAGTGGGTCAAATTTAGTTAATTACTTTTTTTAGTACTAGCTTGTGGGCACCTAAGTTGATAATTTTACCAAAGTTCCGATGGATTTCAGTTTTCGTCAAAAATCGCATTTTTTTAAACGGGTATGCCTTGATAAAATTGCAAAAATCGAATTCTTTAATATACTTTTGAAATTGAGAAAGCTTACAGAAAAACAGTAACAGCTCTTAGTAATACAGCAAGTAAGTAAGTAAGTAAGTAAGTAAGTAAGTAAGCAGCAAGTCTTTGAGAGCGACGGTGGTTCAGTGGTAGAATGCTTATCTGCCAAGCGGGCGTCCTGTGATCGATTACGGGCCGATACCAGTTTCCCGTTAATGTAGAATCTTGTTTGGCGCGAAAGAAGGTTGCATGGCACAAGTAAAGAAAAAAAATCCGAAAATCATAAATTTCTGATTTTATATATAGAATTATTACATGAAAAATTTAATTTTTATGAAATAACCGTATGGAACACTCAGGGCGCGAGTTCTACTTGCACTTGTCCGTCTTTCTGTTTAGTATTTTTGACTGTTCTCTCTTTTATGATATAAAAAATGAGTTTATAGAAATATACACGTGGGTCATTTAAAGAGCCTGCGTGGGCCAGTGTCTGATCTGCAGGTCATAGGTTCGCCATCACTGGTCTAAAGAGTTCTCTGACGAGGTCATAGTTGATAATAATCTGTCAGGTTTTAGTGTCACTAATGTTACCAAGTTTATTGTAATTTACCTGTAATCTTTTCACTTGAAAACAGTAAAACAATTAAAAATTACAAGAAAAAAATAGTGGCGTTGTAAAAATAGAGATGTGGAACACATACAAATAATTTTTAACTCAAAACGTACAGTTACCTTGATTTATTTTTCTTAAAGGAATTCTATGCATTGAAAGCAAAGCGTACGGGACGTTTAAAAAAGGGAGGCGTACCTGATACAGAATCTGCTGCAAGAGATTTATTGGAGGACTGGAATAGTGGAAAGATAAAATATTACACAGTTCCTCCTGAAGATCCGCCAGCTTCGTCAGTTCATATAGATGCAGTCGTTGTTCAAGAGATTGCTAAGGAATTCGATATAGATAATTTTGAAATGATGGAAACAGAAACTTTGGGTAAATAATATTTTTTTTGTCAAGTAGTTTTTACACAAGGTCTATTTTTCCAGTAAAAACACATCTGCATTCTACTTTTTTTATATTGACAACATTCCACATTTGTCAATTTTTTATAAATTTATGGTAGCTATGTTCCAACCTCTCTGCGAACCGTAATATTATCATCACAATCATGCGCAGTGGCTAAAACTAAACTGTTTTGTATCGGTTTTGTGTGGGGTGCAAAGGACAGTTCTGGAATTGTTCTAATGTCGGTTGGGACACTTTTTAGCTACTGCGCATTACTGTGACAATAATATTACTGTTCGCAGAGAGATTGGAACAGAGCTGGTGTTATTTTGTATGGTTAATGTCAGAATTTATAATACTGTATTTTTAGTCACCTGACAAATTTAACATTACATCAGCTAGTGAGACAAATTATAGACTTGATATATGCAGATTTACATGTGGAGATTGATTAATAATCGTTACGCGATTGACCGATAGATGTCGAACGATGTTATAGTATTATGTAAATTTATACATTTTTAAATTTTAGCCTCTTTGGAAGCTAGGAGAGATAAATCAGTTGCTAATTTCACATTTGAAAGTTCTGGACCAATAGAAGCTTTAAATTTAGAAACAGAAGAAAAAATGGAACAAGATACAGCAGCGGACAACAATGGCCTGGTATGGTATTTTAGAAAGAGACAATAGTTTAAGATTCAAGAAATTTATTTATCGCTTTATGTTTTAGTTGTCAGAAAATGTGAAAACCGACGAAAACAAAAAGAAACGCAAAAATAGAAATGGCAATGTCGTAGCAAAGAAAAAGAAAATCGATCCGGAGATGGAACTTGAAGGCAATTTGAAAACCAATAAAGTCAAGAAATTGGCGTTTAAAAAAATGAAAAAGATTCGCAATCGCAGAGACAAAGTTGCGACTACTTTGTCTGAAGGATTGGTGAATTTTACAATAAGTGAAAATGATGACTATAATTTTAGCACTGATTATAAATAATTTGTAAATAAATAAATACTTACATTAAAAATTGTTTTTTTTTTTTTTTTTAATTACCGTCGAACATTTTGTTAGGAAGTGGAAACATTTAAAATCTATTTTTTTATGTAATTTTCAGTAATGCAAGCGGTTTTCACTTTGCAATGGAGAACGTGTACATCGTTTTTTTACCATTCCAACCCACAAGTGGGGAACGGTACTAGTTTAGGTCAAAAATCACTTTTTAAAAATTTTACAATATCTTTCCGTTTTGAGGTCCCCGAATCCAAAAAACTTATTTGTTTGTCTATGAACACGATACAGGTCAAACGGATGAGTGGATTGAAACCAAATTTTGGGAAGATGCTTGGTATGCAAATAAGAAGAGCCCTATTGTTTTTGGGGAAAATCGACGCATGCGCAAAAGAGATATACGCTATAACGGTGTTTTTTATATAATAATGGTATACTTTTAATAACATCTTATGATTCTATTTATTTTTTCAAGAAAGTTTTGATTAAAAATTTTTTTCTAAAGGAAATATTTTGAAAAAAAAAATCAGCCAATCTTTTGTTTTATAGGTCTGTCAGAATTAAACTAGCTAGGCATGCTTTGATTAATTTTTACATGACGTGAACATATTGTGTAGGTAACCATGGCAACGAATAGCAAATATCATATTGAATACTAGCCATTACCTGCGTCACCTCACGCGATATCAAAAATTTTGTTTTCTTTATTATAATCAAACGTCATTATTTTTGAAGTTGGAATGGTCCCGTCGCCCAATTGGCTGGATTTTTTTTTAAACTCGTGATTTCTTTTTAATTCGCGCCAAAACGTCGTGTTACACGATGTGACGTCATTGCATCGAATTTTTCTTGATTTATTTCAATAATTTTTATCCACTATACGTCGCTTTCATCGCCTGTCAGTGTCATAACGTCTCTGGTCATAACTCAGCTATCTGTCAGCTACACAATGGTCTGTGACACATGCGAAGAGTTTGTTACAAAGTTTAGAAAATATATGTGTTTACCATAATGGATTGTCCTTCGACAATTAATGAGAATCATTTTAAAAAAAAGTACTCATAGTCGGGTTTAATTAGCTGATTCGTGTCCTAAAAAACGTGCAATTGCGAACGTCGATTTTAAAATTTTTTTTGTTAGATAATACGAATATAAGTAACATATTAAGTTTAAACGCCAATCCGAGCACCGCACGATGGTTAAAAAAAATGCCAAAAATCGTCCATATCACTTTTTGGCGATTTATGGGAAAACTATGCATTTGACAAATTAAGTGTAGGGAAATAAAAAATGCGCAATAAAAAGACGAATCGAATGAGTTTTTGTGAGCTCCGATCGGTCCAGTAGTTTTTTAGTAAATTGCAAAAAACCGCTTTTTTGGGCCATTTTTTCGAAATTCCATAACTTCCGTTCTATTAAATATGAAGACTTGAAACTTTAATAGAATATGTGTTTTACAAGCTTCAATATGCATACAAAATTTCAGCAAGATCGATGTTATACTCTTTGAGAAACTTTGAAAAAACCGAAAAAAGGCCCTTCCGAAAAGGGTCCCTGAAAAAGTTTTGGGCCAGCGTAGACCAATTTTTCAAACGTGCTTTTGTTCATCGAGAGTTGCTCTACAACATCCTGCAATGCCGTACAATTACACCTAGCGAAAGTGCGAAAAAAATTTCAAAAATAATGTCTAATTAATGCTGTTATTTGTCATGCGACACATATGCACAATTGTACGTAAATATATAATGATATCATTATTATTATTGCCATTTTCGCTTTAAAACGCAAGCTCCCTTTTTTAAAATCAATTTTTTTCGCACTTTCGTCAAATGCATAGTTTTCCCGTAAATCGCCAAAAAGTGATATGGACGATTTTTGCCATTTTTTTAACCATCGTGCGGTGCTCCGATTGGCGTTTAAACTTAATATGTTACTTATATTCGTATTATCTAACAAAAAAAATTTTAAAATCGACGTTCGCAATTGCATGTGACGGATTTGCTAATTCTGCGCGGCTATCAGTGTCATGTTTTGTACCTATGTGCTCGTCCAATTCAGTAACTATTTTTAACTGTTCCCAACGAACCAAAACTTCGAGAAAAGTGGTTGAAAATAGCAAAAAGGCAAAATAAACCTTCTCCAAAGTCCGTGATTCGATGTTGTGAGGATCACTTCGATGTAAGTTTTATTCAGAAACATTTATAAAACCTATACATATGAAGGTTATGGCTATTTTAAACTTCAACTAACATTGAAAAATTCTATAGATGGAGATTGATATTGAAAACTGGATGAAGTACAAACTTGTGGGAGGCAAACTTATTTTAAAGAAGGGCGTCTTTCCCCATATTTTTGATTGCCAACGAGGAATGCAGACAGCTAGGCCAAGATCTGTAGATTTCAAACTCAAAAGACGAGAAGCTCTTCAGAGTACAAAAAATAAGAAAAGTATTTTGTAATAATAGATATTGTGAAGGTTCACTTTGTTACTCAAACATTTGTTTGATTTTCAGCTACAGAGTTGGCAAACAAACAAAGTGTGTCTAAAAGTGTGGAAAAATCGAGAGACAAATGTATAGAAACTGCAATATATCAACATAAGAGACGTAAAGGAGTGCAGGAAGATATTATGATGAATCGTACAAACACGGAAGCAGTTCTGGTATTTGCAGTGCATAGATTAATTTACAGCCCTTTCTAAATAAAAAATAATTTAGGTATTATTTTAATTGATATTATTTGTAAAGTACAAACATTGTAATACATTTTTTATAAAAATTACTCAACTTTTTCTTTATTTTGCACTAAATGTTGTTAATTCGCGCCGCGTTCTTTGCCCATGCCCTCCTCACCCCATTTTACGTAAAGTAGGCAGCAATTTCGATGGAATAACGTCACCATTTGCTGATTGGTGTTTCAAACTAGTCAGTTTAATGTAATTTATAATTAAGATATTTTGTAGAAAAGCGACCCGTTTTAAATACACCTTTCAGATATGCGTTTTCCATCAAAAGTATTATTAATCAATGGATTATGCATGTCTTCAATTTTGACTATATTTTTCTAATATTAGGAGAAAACATATTTTCTATTAAATGTAATAATATTTTATTTACTATTTTCCAATAATACAATTATAGCTTTTATGTTGATACAAATATTGCGTAAATTAATGCGTAACAAAAAAACTTTAAAAAAAATTAAACATTAATAATTTAGAATTCTGGTTTTGTACACAAAAACTTAACCTACAGATGATGTAACTAATTCTGCGACTTCATAATCAGTTGAACGAACTGTTAAATGCATTGTTACTCCCTGCGATAATGCAAGTTTGGCTCGTACTAAAATATCGCAACCTCCTCGGAACATACCTTAAAAAAACGCTTATTAATATACAACAATTTTTGGGCACACAGATAAGACATAAATGCATATACTTGGGGCTAGATATAATATTTGAGTGTACTAAGCGCAAAATAAGTACAACTATATAAGTACGTATTTGATAAAAAAGACGGGTTGCACTCCGGGAGTGCCGGCAGAAGTGAAAACATAAACACACACGAACATTCGCGCAAGCGCCCTGCGCCGCCTAAACGAAACAGCAGGCGCAGGCATACATTTTCGCCGCGCCGTAGAAAGAGAGGGGGATACTTCCTCTCCTACGCCGCGCCGGCTGTCTACTGTCCATCCGTCTTACGAATTTTCGATCAGGTCACGTGTCCAGACGCGAGTTTAACATTTTTTACCCATTACAAAAAAAGTGTACAACGCCGCTAAAGAAGTTTTCACTTCAATAATAGCAAATAAAGAATTTGTCATTCACAGGCTGCTCTAATAAGTCCAAGAGCTGTCAAACATTTTTGGATAGGTAATTGAGGCACAGTGAAAATTTGTGCAACACTTCATTTGTAATGTCTGAATACAAATTCGAAGACCTGGCTGAAGGGTAGTGGGACCTTCACAAGCCGTGAATTTTTAACTTTGCGAAATATTATTTACAAGAAAGGTGAAGAATTTTGAAATTTTAATGCCTTCAAATTTCGTACTTAAAAGAATAAAAAATCAAAAAGCCAGGTTATTTAGTTGGGCTTAAATGTTTGCCAGGCGGTTTCAAAACTGGAAATTTTTTAACTTTGCGAAATTTTATTTGCATGTGAGTGCGATAAGACGTTATGGGTAGGTTAAAGAACTTGAAAGAGCGTACATAGGCGGTTGGCTGAGTTGAAGCATACTGCGGTGCGATTGACTCTCGCAAGAATCAGCCAGCCGCTGATATATGTTCATTCTCACACTGCAACCTACCCATAGCGTCTTACCGCACTCACATGCGAATAAATTTTCGCAAAGTTAAAAAATCAAAGGTTGGCTGGGCCCTGGTACCCTTCAGCCAGGTCTTCGATTTTATATTTAGATATTACAAGAGAAGTGTTACACAAATTTTCACGGTGCATATCTACCCTTAAATGCTTGATAGCTCTTGGATTATACGCTAGGAAAGTATTTTTTGACATGTGACCTTTGCGCCCTCTCGTGTTTTTTTTTTAATAGTGGTTCAGTCAAAACCTTAGTGTCATATGTTATACGTGATATTAATAAGGATTAATTGTTGAATAAAATGGGAAAAAAGCTATCAATTCGGAAGTGCTATGTTGTTTTTTGTAAAGATAAAAATCCAGAATTACAATTCCATCATTTTCCTGGATTTTTTTATGACTTAGAGAGGAAAAAAATGGATAAATGGATTGCAGCAGTACGTCGTCAAGGGTAATTAAATTTTATATTTCGTCTGTAATCATTATTAAATCCATGAAAAATATCATAATTGTTATTTTGTTAATAAAAAGATTTAAAAAAATCTTGAAATAAAAAGTGTATATCATTTACGTGTATTTCACTGACATTGTGCGTAAATATTTTTTTATGATTAAGAATAAAGCTGGTTTCCATGTGTGTGTAAGTTTTGAGTGAACCAGATTTTAAAAAATAAAACACGAGATGGCGCAAAGATCGCATGTCAAAGATACTTTCCTAGCGTATTACAAATGTTTAAACTATGAGTCATCACCCTAGTGTAAACTGCCAAATGGTGGTAGAAAAGTTTATCCTAAAATCGTTTGTTACAAAAATAAAAACCCCTTATGTGTATTTTGACATGACTAAAAATAAGTTAACTCACCGGCTAAGTACAGAACATGTGTGCCTTTTCCTGCCGGTATTCTGTCACTTCTTTCAGCTGGCAAAAGACCCATGAATTCTACAATATTTTTGACTGCTTCTTCGAGCGTTTCCATGGAACTTAACGCGTAGGTGTCTTCTAACTCGACGAAAGTTGTACCAGCCTCCTCCCATGCACTTGCTTTAAAATAAAAAACAAAACTATATTACTAAAATGCAATTAAATTATTTTTAAAAACGGTTTTATTTTCGTGATTTTTATGTTCATACCGAAGTTGATTTTTTGAACTTTCTGTATTTGATCGCCGAGTGTAACCTCAAAATCTTCCAATATATATTCGTCGTTGTAACCTGAAAACAATTTTTGTATTAGCTAAACAGTAGGAGAGTAAAATTATATTTTTGAGAATCAATACCTTCTTCAGAATCAGGTAAACCAGTAGCCGGGTCACAATCTTTCACTACGAATTTTAGAACAGCCTCAAATGTACCTACAAAATAAAAGAAGTTTATTATTTATTGTGAAAGGTATAACTTACACTGCATCCATTTTATCACCAAAGTCAACGACACTAGAGCCCAGGCCCTTGGGTCCGAAATTGATAAGAGTGCAAACCAGGATTGTGTATATACGTACCAATACTATTCGATAACTCATCAGGAAACTGAAGAATAATAAACACTGTGCCGGTTTCATTGTATGGCAATCGATCACAAAAAACTTGATCGATAATTTTATAGTCTTGTGGCGGTTCTAATACAACTTGAACGTTTTCCAAAAGTTGGTCGCTCAAAGTGTTCAAACAGTCGAACTAAAATGATAATTTGAAAAACAAATGCATTACTTAATTTTTGAATGTTACTTTCACGCATGCGCAAATAAATGCAAATGCCCATCTTCTGAAAGTTGTTTATAGGATGGAATGTCATACCTGAAGGACTAAATGTTTGGCATAGCTGTGTTTAATACAACGAACAGTATATTCTGTCTCTGATTCTGTAAGTTCGACCGGATCGGAACTGCGGAATAATGGTCCTAGTTGTTGAATTCCAGGTATCACTGATAATTTTTCACTGTATGTGTCTTCTCGGGATACACTTGGCTGTTTAGGTGCTATAAAAAAAATAAAATACGTTATCATTTTTTAAAGAAAAAATTATGCTTGATATTTCAATAAAAGGTTTCCATATTTATCCAATTTTATAAATTGACGAGAAAGTAACAAAAAATGAAACTTACCAGGTGGTTTAAGGATGCCATCTGTAGCTCCTTGTAGAACACCAGTTGTCGTAACATCTTCTTGTTGAATCGGAGCTAACGGTACAGATTTCAAATCAAACGGAACTTCTGATGGTTTTTCCAAATATTCTCTTAGAGCTCGTTCCAATGCTATTACCGATATCTGTATTAAAATGAATACAGTAATATTATATAATTGTTTAACACGGTTTTTTAGTATCCGTAACTATTATGTAAGTCAATAGCTTTAGTTTGCTATTACTATTAGAAGCATCCATCGTCTGACATTATGTTAAAAATGCGGTAGTAAATATATTAAAAAAAAAAAAAATTATTCAATCACCGCCTCAAAGTCATATATTATTAAGAATATTTTATTATGATTCAGTATTTACAAAACGATTTAATTAGAATAGGTATCTACACCAAAATTTTTGTTCTCAATTCAGCTAATACTGAAAACTTTTATTAGACGAATTTAATAATCAAAAAATAGAAAAAATACACAGTAAACCTAGAAATAAGATATCGTTTTTCAAAAGACTGTTTTTTTTTTTTTAATCAATTGTTTGAATAGTTCTGCCACCTGTAGTTATATTTTCAAATTACCTGAGGTGTTTCGATAATATAATTGTTCATCAAAGCGGTATCAGCTTCTTCAAGAATTCTAGTGTAATATGTTGCACGGTCTCTGACTTCATCATCGCTGTCCATTTGACAACGGGCCAACAAAACACACACATTGCGGCGTAAATCCGGACAGACGGCACCGAACTGCGCAAGCGCAGAAACGGCTGCTGCTCTTATGCACGCATATTCCAAAATTACACGATTGTAAATGAATCGAATATATCTGCAAAAAACAATATCAACTTATATTTACTTATTATTCATTAAAGCAGTTCTGAAACACACTAAATACACTAATGTATCGATTTCTCAAAGGTCAAATGGCTTCTACTGCCACATAACCTTAAAGTCTCATCCGTCAAATAAGAATTTGTTTTAGTTTGGCAAAATTATTATAGGATGTAGTTTATGAATATTTAATATCTTTACCTGGATGGCAGTTTTGTGCGAGGCCCTTCTTTGCCTAACAAATGCAAGATTCGAACAGCCAAAGATGTATGCTCACAGTCTTCAATGAATTCACATAAATGTGCCAAACCGATTTCTTTCGCTTCTGGATTTTCTTCGATAATTGTTATAATTGTATCGGCAATGGACGCTTTATATTCAAGACCGCCTTAAAAAAAAAAAAATGATTTTACAAAACGTTTCGCGTTTTGAATTTTATTTTTAATACCTTCATCTCGAAGCATCGCTGATAAGAAACTCATCAAAACAAGATGTTTTCTTGGGAATTTGAGACATAGTGCTTTAATAGCCTGAACAACGACGATTTTAAATTCATCGCTAATTTCAGATACGAACGTCGAAATCTGTTTCATTAAACGATCAACGGATGACTCGGCTCCCGTTTTAAGTAGAGTAGTAATGGCGAGCGTTGCTATCGAACGATTTGAATCAGTTATCAGATTTTCTAAATCGAGATTACAAGCTGTCACGGCAGCTGGGTGAGACATTGCAACCTAAAAATATAATTATTATAGCATTAAGCATGTTTATAATATTAACACTGTGTTGGTTAATTTTTGAAACAGAATTAACATGTAAAATTAAGCATTTGACTTTTTGTATAATTTAAAGCAGAACAGTAAAGAAATGAACTTTTTAGAATTCTAAACTCAACATATGCAGTTTTTTTTAAATTGTAATGCGCGTAATGAGTATTTTAAAAATTTCGGCAGGTCTGTTTCTCTGTAATTAAAGCAAATTAAATCAAAACATTTAAAATTTGTTATGAGAACGCATTACAGAAGTGAAACTTCTAGTTGCAAATCATACGATTGCATTTGGACAAGTGGAAAAAATGTTTTACGAGGTAGTTTCACGTTCAGATATTTCGTCTGTACAAATTAATCTGAACGTGAAACTATCTCGTAACACATTTTTTCCACTTGTCCAAATGCAATTGTATGATTTGCAACTAGAAGTTTCACTTCTGTAATGTGTTCTCGTAACACATTTTTAATTTTTTCGCAGGTTTACTGCAAACAATAAATAAAAAAATACAAGCAGACAACAAAATTTTCGCAGGTTTATTGCAAATATTGTTTATTTAGCTCAAGTATTGTTCTGATAAATTAGTCGAAATTTTTATATACAGGGTGAGTCAGACCACCCGTATCAGTCGTTTTTTTCGAAACGGTTAGTCGTATAGAGTTGTGTCAAAAATCTGTATTATAAAAGCCCTAATGAAGAATCGAATGGTGATATTTTTTCCCCCCGGAAAGGTCGGCTTCCCTGTTAGTTTGCTCCGGAATGTTCAGAACTCCGGAATATTAAATGGCACGATAGGTCGAAAGTGATATTGTTGAAAAGTTCTTTAAAAAATAAGCAAGTTTTGTAGGACATTTTTTTTTGTTACTGCCACCCCTGTTAAGTAATATTCGTTTGAAATTATTTTAACATGTCAGAATAACAAACTTAATTTTAAAAGTCGACATTGAAAATCTAGTTAGGTACCTAATTAAACAATGTCACAAATGTTCAAACTGTCTTCAATTTACTTTTAAACACTGCGGAGCTCTTCTAGATATGTTATGAGTACCTGGAAGTATTTTCCGACAAAAAAAAACAATTGCAATTATTGAAAACTTATTGTGACATAGTTTAATTAGGTAACTAGATTTTCAATGTCGACTTTTAAAATTAAGTTTGTTATTCTGACATCTTAAAATAATTTCAAACGAATATTACTTAGCAGGGGTGGCAGTAACAAAAAAAAATGTCCTACAAAACTTGCTTATTTTTTAAAGATCTTTTCAACAATACCACTTTCGACCTATCGTGCCATTTAATATTCCGGAGTTCTGAACATTCCGGAGCAAACTAACAGGGAAGCCGACCTTTCCGGGGAGAAAAAATATCACCATTCGATTCTTCATTAGGGCTTTTATAATACAGATTTTTGACACAACTCTCTACGACTAACCGTTCTCGAAAAAAACGACTGATACGGGTGGTCTGACTCATCCTGTATAATAGGTATACTTAATAATAATATATATAATAGGTAGGTATATACTTAAAAATAATAAAAAAAAAAAAAAAAAAACAAATTGTTGCGCGCACCTGACGGTAAACGAACCAAGGCTGGCCGCGTGGTATGCCAGCATTCTATCTGAGTTACCAATGCTTACGAAGAATCATTGTTTATGTAGGGTTACTAATAGAACAAATTTGGGGCAAAATCTGTTACATAAGGAAATCAATTTCGTGATATGGGGAAGCGAGTTTACCCCCTTTTTTAAAGAAGTATTCATTTAAAAAATGTTTACGGTAACAAACCTTGTTTAGCGTACGAACGGCCGCAAATCGTAGAGTGGGTTTTGGAGATCCACAAAAAAGTTGCAAAACGCTAACGGCCGGTGCTAATTCCTTGCTCGTAGTACTGAAACGATAGGACAAAAATTAGGATTACAAAAAAAAAAGTCAATACATTTCAATTTAGTCTTTCTTACCGGCGAAGATTGACAATAGCGTGTGCGGCTTCATAAATAACCATTTCAGATTTATGACGCAAACACGACTCAATAAAATCAAATAGCGGGGAATCGGCCATAGATGTTCCGGTACTGTCTTCTTCTTCTAACAATTTGCAGACAATGCGTATCTGTTGAAAATAATAATTAAAAAAATTAATTCTTATAAATAATGGCGGTGTAAAAATTGTTTTCCAATTTATCGATCAATTGATTCAATCATTGAATAGGGTTATTGACGAAATTTTAAAAAGTATTTAAAAATTAAAGAATAAAGGTATATGTACCCGTAAAAATATTTTTTCTCATAAATATAACAGATTTGACTCATTATTAGTTGTTTTTTATTTTGACTTTAAATTCTGCGCCAAAACGTCAATTGACCTTGACAGCGCTTGACAGCCATGTTTACTGATTGCCTACGTCACAGTAAACACTAAGCAAGCGGGTACAACGTGACATATAGCATTATAACCAACAAAGTGTTGCATTTAATATGATTGACAGAGTACAATGAATACACCAGAGAACATAGTACACTGAACAGAGATAACGAATACACATGGCAGTCAGTGGCACACAGCTACCGGCCATGTTGACTGATTAATGACGTCACGCGCTGTGATTGGTGTTTGAAATCACGTGACACATAGGTACAAAATCGTGATTTTATTTATTTATTTTAATATATTTAACGCACTTATTTAATAAAAATAATAATTCTAAACGATATTTTAGACCATAAACTTTCATTATAACACAGTTTTATATTTAATTTTAATCACTGTCAATAACCCTATTATTGAAATAAAAAAAAGTACTATCTATTTTAATATAGTCTTATGCTACTTACCAACATACAAACAGCATATGGAGATCGTAACGACATTCGAGTTAATTTTGAAACTAACTTAGTGACTGCCAACCGATCAGTCTTGCGTATATGATACAAGACTCCCAAGGCGTGATACTGAACCATTATGCTGCAGTAAAAAATAGATTTAGACGTTTAATTATTGATACAAGGTATCCGAAAGTGATATAATTATCTTTAATAACAACGCACTTACAAAACCGAAAGGCTGAATTGTAGTTAATTCGCAATAACATAAAATTATTAAGGATAGTATACGTTAGAACGTTATAAACTTAAAAATTATTGGACTGATTTTGACAAAATATGTACTAACACGTTTCTTGCAATTTAAGGAGAGCTGAGAAATAAAATAAAGTAGCATATTTTTCGGACTATAAGACGCACCTCTAATTTATAAGATGATTTTTAGAAAAATATATTTTAATGTTACGTTCGGACCATAAGACGCACCCAAAATTTGAGTCTATTTTTCTATGTAAAAAGGTGCGTCTTATAGTCCGAAAAATACGGTAATGGAAGTGTGTATAACGCAAGACACTATCCCATTCTTGCGCGCGGAGCTACATCTGTAGAGCTTTGTTAACACATAAGATGCCGCGGATAATGACTAGTAATTATATAATTTTCTGTCTTACTTGTCACTATGTATTGCTTCTTGAGCTTCATTGACCCAACGTTTAACGACCTCCGATGCGATTTTCGTCAGATGTAGCGAACTAACAAGCGCAGCAGAGCTCACTGCCGGGTTGCGATCAACAATCGCTTGTTTCATGTAGCGTTCGATTGTTTGCAGCATTGTGATGTCAGTAATGCTGCACAAAGCTCGAATTGCAGCGGCGCGATATAAATCCTCTTTTCCTGTCATGTCTTTTGTAAGACTCGATGTCACGATGATTACGTCGTCCGCCACTGAACTGAGCTCCTTGATTCCAAGATAAACCATTCTACGCAATATTACATCTCGCGACTGAAATAATTTTGTCATCGCAAAGAATGCTTCAGTCGCTTCGGTTGACCCTAATTGTTCACCCTAGAAAATAAAATATTTTAAATCATTGATATTTTAAGTGTTGTTTTTCATACAACGCGGCATGCGTTCCTGAAGGATATGTTCTGAAATATAACCCAGTATACTGGCCAGTGCTAATGACGTCATGAATCAGACGCCACCATATTGTACTGGTGAGACAGATGTTATAGCATAAATATTTAACCAGACTTTGAGGAATTTTTTTATTTTATTATTTGTCATTTGCAACAATATGTGATCAACAAAGTAAACACTTACTTTTGGTGGACGAGGGAAATAATACATCAATATATTTCGGAACTAATCAACAGTACGGCGTCGATTCATGATTGGCCAGTATACTGGGTTATATTTCGGAACACACCCAAAAATAATCGCGTTATGGAAATTCTCGCAGTGAAAACTGGGTAAAATAAGTGTAGGGACTGAATCCTCCAAATCTGTACAGCGTCAGCTAATTGAATTCAGATTATATTATATGTAGATGGGCGACATTTTTCGTATTCACCTGGTGCTATTCAATAGTGGAAAGCACAAAGATTGTTCCACGGTCTCCAGATAGATATTTCGTGATTTTATTTCTGTTTATAAATCGCGCAATATATATGCGCGGTTATAACATAAAAAAATACGTTTATTTTATTTTTACTATACCTGGTTCAATAAATAAAGAATCTTTGTAAGAATTAGTGTACATTTCCGAGGATGAACTGTTGTATCGTTGAATGTACGAGCTTCTTGTAATACTGTCGTCTTTTCAATATTTTGAAATGGATTTCCATTCCCTGAAATAGAAATGTCTGCAATGAAGCGATTTTTTTCTGGAAGTAGTTTTGACAACAATAATGATTACTCTGCATCCCATTGTACTGACAATGTGTTCAAATAACATAAATTATTATTTATATGCATATAGGTATCCACAAACTGATTTTAACTGTTTTAAAATATGAAATGTCAAGTTGTCACACAAGTTTCCGATTAGCAAAAATAGTTATTTAACGTTTCTATAATGAACTAACCATCCTCCTCTTCCTTTTTATCTCTTCGAAAAGAACTCATGGTCTTTGTTTGTAATAGTTTATTAAGAATTAACCGGAGTACTACTCCAAATATTCTTAAAAAATACAATATTTGACACCGCAAACTCTACACGTCAGCGTAGTTTATGCTAGGTTGGTACACATGCGCTATTGCGGCAATTGCGGCCAACTAGACAAAAACTTTGAAAATATTTCAAATCAAATCGATGACACATTTTAAAACTTGTAAGTATAGTATTTTTAAAGCTTGTTTGTCATCGTACAAACTACAAATTTAAAGGATTAAGTTAAATTGTATGACATGAGTAAAGCATTTCAAAAATCAAATGATATCCTCGGAATATTTATTTTAAAATTGAATAATCGAACAAGTGACAACAATAAAAAATATTAAACTCTAATTAAATAATAATAAATGTCATGTCATTACGCAATTTTTAAAAATGACGTTTGTATTAAAAACTGGGAATTTGTGTTTATAAATTTGTTACAAATGTACATTTGACATGTGTACACTGTACACTTTCACTACATTTGTGAAATTCTTTTTGCCAGCATGGCGGACAAAAAGCAGACGAAGGAAATTTTAACTGTGTTATTTTTGTGTATATTGTGGTATGTCGTTAGTAGCAGCAATAATGTCATTGGAAAAATGCTTCTCAATGATTTTCCCTATCCAATGACAGTGACAATGGTCCAATTAACATCAATAACAGTTTATAGTGGACCGCTTTTTAATCTGTGGGGTGTCAGAAAATATGTGGATATATCTTGGAGATATTACTGGAGACTAATCATTCCTCTGGCATTTGGCAAGTTTTTTGCCTCTGTATTTTCTCATCTTAGTATTTGGAAAGTTCCTGTTTCGTATGCACACACGGGTAATTATTTTTATTATATTTTTTGTATTCCTAACCTAACTTTTTATTAGTGTCACATATGTTTGTATTTTTCAATAATAAAATTCGTCAAGGGCTTAAATTCTGCACAAGTCAGCGAGGATTTAAACATTATTTCGTCCTCTTTCTGTTAATATTAACACGATTTTAAAGTGTTACACAACGTACTGGCTGTTTTTATCAAATATCGAATTTTCTGATTTGTGACAGTGTGTATTAAAATTTTTATATATATTTTTTTTAGTCAAAGCAACAATGCCACTCTTCACAGTTATATTATCGCGTGTAATAATGGGAGAAAAACAAACATACAAGGTGTATTTCAGTCTTATACCTATAATAACGGGTGTAGCGATAGCTACTGTTACAGAGCTCAGTTTTGATATGATTGGTTTAGTAAGCGCACTTGTGGCTACAATGGGATTTTCACTACAAAATATATTTTCGAAAAAAGTAAGTAAATAAACGCAATATCATAGGACAACGAATACTTATAGTAGGATCAGTCATCTTTCAGTACCTAAATAGCGCAGGCGAGCTGCGCAGGTTGTGTTAGCTTGCAAAGCGATTAGGCTAAACGTAGAATGATGAATAAGACCGTACAGTGCAGTATTTAGAGATATCTATAACCCAATGCAACATAATGGTTGTATTTAAAAACATTTCCTTAATACGGCCCTATTACACTGCATGCAGCTGAAGGAACTGACGACTATCACTTACACCAAACACGATTGTGATTGGCTGTCTCATAGTCATAGAAATTGTTGACCAAACATCAAAGTGCCAACAGAGGAATGGTTCTACTTTATGTATTCGTTCTACTATGTACAATATATTGTAAAAGTTTGATAATAATCAGAGTCTAGTCCGACAGTCCTCTGAGCTCTTCTCTATAATTCGGATTTATTACACTCTTTAGGTCTACAGGGTAGGGAACCGCTGTTGCTGTAGGTTTTTGCGCATCCTCTTTGACTAAAATGTCGACAACATTGTACATGAAACGTACTTTTGGTAATTTAAAGTTTCTTGGAATTTATTATTTCGGACTATTAAGTTTATATTGTATTTTTAAAGTTCATATAAATAGATTGTGATTAGTTTGTAATCCGATAAAATAAACAGTGAACTGTTAAAAGTGTACAGAACTAAAAGTTGGATGGGTTACATATATTGTGTGCAAGTAAAAAAAAGAAGAGTAAAAAATACTTATGTAAAAAAAATATTTATTGTTCTGAAGATATAATGTTTTAACTCTACTAAAGGTACTCCACGACACGGGCATCCACCACCTTCGACTGTTACACATGCTGGGCAGACTTGCGTTAGTTATGTTTATCCCAGTCTGGCTGTTTTTCGATTGTTTCAGTGTTATAAAAGATCCTGCACTGGTAAGTATTTGACGCGCTTCATTTGTTTGTCTCATCGCTCATTTATTTTAATGCGTTTGTTTTTATTGTAGATGTCAGGTGACTATAGAGTTTTTGCATTGCTTCTTATTGACGGTGTTTTAAACTGGCTTCAAAACATAATAGCGTTTAGCGTGATGTCGCTAGTGACGCCTTTGACATATGCCGTTGCTAGCGCTAGCAAAAGAATATTTGTTATCGGTGTGTCGTTATTTATTCTGGGTAATCCGGTTACGGGAACGAATGTGTTTGGTATGATGCTCGCAGTTTTCGGAGTATTATTTTATAATAAGGTATGATAAAAACGTTTTTGAAAAATTAATAAATAGGAAACTGGCAGCAAAACAGTTGTCATTATTTTTTTTATTTCGAAATTGCCACTGAATTCTTTAGTGTTAACTTGAATAAGTTACATATTGTACAGGGGGTGTTGTATTTTCAATCGTTTTGGAGCATCATGTCATCTCAACAGCATGTGTTCTTACAGAAATTTATCAAAATGGATTTTAAACTTGACCATTGAATTTGTATTCACAAAATTAGCCCGCACCATAATAGGTATATTTTTTTCAGTTTGTAAATTGTCTACTGGCAACTTTTTCGCTGTGATTAAATTTCCAATCAATATTAATCAGTAAACTTATCTATAGAATTAGAAGTGATGAAAAATCTTTTTCATTTTTTTTTTAGAATCTGTTCTATATTTTTTTAATAATGTATTTTTTATAATTTGTAGGCAAAATACGATTCTAAGCAAGCACAAAAGAAACAAACCCTATTACCTTTCAGCCAAGAAACGTGGAAGAAAAGTACAGGCTACACAATTTTTCCAAGTTCTCCGCAGCATAGTCTAGGTGCAAACGGTATTAATAATAATTCGATGAACACCGCCGTAAACGGTTATGCGAACGGAACTTTGAATGGCTCAGTAGACAATAGCTTTTTTTATAATTCGAGCGGAAGCAATAGTAAATTGTTGTTTGTTTAATTATTAACAAATATAGTTTAAATTTTTGTTTTAATCATTGCCCTGTACTGCTGCCTAGATAAGTGTATGACGGAAATTCATTTGTTTATTTTAATACATATCTTAGAATACATTCTATTATCGTCACATTTTGTTTAAAACAGTTGACTTCAGTGGTGATTGAAATCTGAATGTGGACTCGTGTGTCATTTGTTTATATTTAGCTCAAAATACAGTGTAACCTCTTTATAACGAATCTCAAGGGACCGAGCATTTTTTTTCGTTATAAAGAGTTTTCGTTATATGGAGGGAAGAAAGAAAAATAACCAAATTTCACCTAATTAATTTATTCCATGTAGTCTTTTTAACTTTGCTTGGCGTTTTTGCTATGCCAATATTTGTTTAGTATTTTATTAAGTATTATGCATGACTTGACTCTTGGGATGTGGTGGAATCACCTTCATTAAACAATAGGAATGTTTCGATAAGTTTAGCGGCATCAAGTGCTTGTTGAATAGTTGATGATGGTTAAAAATCATCCTCTTTATCATCTTCTTCATCTTCATTTTGTTGCATAAAAACAATTACACTGTTAAATACGCCTAAATATGAACATATTTCATCGTAATAGAGAATGGTTGTTACGCTATAAAGAGGGTATTAATGTATGGGTTTTAAGGTAAACCAACCAAACTGTAAAATTTTCTACGTTATAGGGAGTTTTTCGTTATAACGAAGGACGTTATAAAGAGGTTACACTGTACCATCAAACAAAACGTTGACAACAATAATATTGAATGCAGTTGATGTGAAATTTGGGTTATATCACCCATCTTTGGTGATTTATGGTTTAAATGGATCAAAAGTTAAAAAACAGATATCTTTTAACTCAAATTTTACATTTATTCTGATTTTCTGCTGAATACGAAGCCGAAATTTTAATAGATATTAACGTCTGTATAACAAATATTTTGTAGGACCAATTCATTATTAGCTGTTTCATGCCTGGTTTTTGTGCGAGCGGTAATATGAAACTTATTTTTTTAAAGAAATTTTTATTTACTCTGGTCTTTGAAACGGAAGACAAATGGAAATGAAATTTTGTTTTGAAGTCTGATTGTTTTTAATACATTACTTAGTTTCAAAATCCGCAATGAAGCGTGTAGATTTCGGATTTTTAAGCAGCAGTACATATAGAAAAAAAATTTATATACATGACGCATTGATAACCTCTCTTTTTAAGTCGGTTAACAATACAGATTGTCATGCAAAAATACTGATGTATCGATTTTGAAATGAATTTCGACGTTGTGTGGAATCGATGTGATTAGTACAGTGCTGGATTTAGGCCTTTATAAAAATGTTCATATTGAGCATTTCTGAAAATTAACATGGAAGAAATGTATTTATATTCAGAAATTAATGCTTTTGTATTATTATTTGCATCTCTGTATAAATAAAAAGCAAATTTTGCCAGAATAAGTAAACCAGAGCTACTGTAATAATTAAATGAAGTAGATGGCCTAAACTGACTTGGCTAACCAGGGACCTTCGCAACTCTAAATCCGACACTGGGTGTATAATACCCTAAATGCAGAAATATTGAACAAAATAATTATTTTTAATTAATTTATAATGTAATCATTATTTTATTGTCAATTTTATGCAAACATGTGGTGTGATTTTTTTATATAATTATTCAGTTTACTGCAAACTGAGTATATATTATGATTTTTCTGTTGGATTTTTTATCCATTGTGATAAATGAACTCAAAAATAAAAGTAATAATAATATTACAAGTTGAGTACTTGTAAAAGTATTTATTTGTATTTAATATATAAAAATTAGGGATCGATCGATATGATTTTCTTAGCCGATGCTGATAATCGGCCAATATCGATTAACATATTGCCGATTATCAGTATCGGCCAACTATCGACCATAGAAAATACCTTAAACTTTTCTTAAAATCATTTTTAATATAAACATATGTGTTTCTGATTTTTGTCCAATAATATAAAAAATATTATCTTTAATTTTCCATTTGCTTTTGAGCTCTATAATAACGTGGAATAAAAATGAGTTCTACAATGCTTGCTGACGAAGGAAAATTTTGTAGTGTGAACCCTGAAACGATAACTAAATATTCCGGTTTAATAAAAAAGACTTTATCCGCGTAACAGCTATAGCCATCTTCGCGCATGTAAATGATTTATTTGTGAGATGTAGGTACTTAGATACTTTAATTTTTGTTTTTAATAATCTTAAAAAACTTGCCTGGTGTTTACTCGTTTTTTATTATTAAGCATTAATTAAAAGAAGTATTATTATTAAGCTGACATCAATATTGGCTAATATTGCAGTACATATATGAGTCGATACCGATACTATTGCTGTATATAAATATCGGTATCGGTCGGACCCTAATAAAACTATTTATTTAATATGTTTGGTATTGTAAGCGTAGTCAGTTGTCTCTGTAAGGGAGAGAGAGAGAGAGAGATATTATAGACGTTCGACAACTGATATTCTCTCTGAATTCAGTCATAGCGCCCTCTCCTGCAACAGTTGGACACGTTTTTTAAGTATGCGAGGAGTCATGTCATGAAATGAGGTTGACTTGTTTTAAATTAGATTATAGACGCTCACCATCTAAGGTTATCAGCGTCGTTTTTGGGTGTGGAAAGACTGGATTTCCCTTCTTGATTTTTGATGATTTAAATTGAAAATCGGTGGGACAATAAGAGAGAGAGAGAGAGAGATTGTGAATTATAGACGCTCAACAGCTGAGGTCATCAGCGTCTATAGCAGGGGCGGGCAAATCTTTTGATCGGCGGGCCACATAGCTGATGAAAATTTGACCGCGGGCCGGATGGCTGACGAAAATTACACCGCGGGCCAAAAATTAGCAGAAAAAATGATCGTTACATATAAAATTGCGCTGCAGGCCGGATCCGGCCCGCGGGCCGCCTTTTGCCCAGGCCTGGTCTATAGAGACAATAAGAGGTGGCCATATAGTGAGAGATGACTACTGCAGTGAAATTAGGGAAAATTGATTTACTTAATATTTTTAGCAAATTATGGAGTGATTTGGAAAAATAACGTGCAGGGTTAAATGTTTTCCTTCGTAGCCTATCATGCAGTTTTGTTTATAAAGTTGAATTGTTTTCTGTTTTGATCATTCACTTATTTTTTATATCTCAGTGCTATTGTGCTGTATAAAAGGAACTAAAATCGATAAAGAATCTCGTAAATGTATTTTCAATGTAACTTTTTTTGTAAAACCGAACACAAATGTATGCAGTTACGAATCCACCGGGTTTGTTATCAATACTCTATGCTGGACCCTTAGAGAATCCTGTGTCAGTCATGCTGAAGAGCAAGATAGAAATATGGTCGTCATGAGATTGCTTTCAGTGTGATGAAAGGGCGGTATCATGAAGTCTGTAACCAGGAGAAGCAGCTCGAGCATAGTGGTGGACCGATAACTGTCGCATGAACCAATTATGGCGTCAGCTTCTGGGTAACGCATACACATCCATGGTTTACATGTGTGTGTAAAGTTAATAGACTTTGGTAACTATGGCGAAAGCAGGTGGAAAGAACCGAAGTTTTCCCATGTAGTGATAACAGCGCCATCTCGCGTGCGCCAGAAAACGGTCTGTCTCTAAACACAGCAAGCTAGGTCTCCTGGTTACAGAATTCGTGGGCGGGTTTGGGTAACCAAAGTTTGCGTCACCTCCATAGCGACATTACCTCTATTTACATAGATTCTAACCCTCAAAAGGAAACAAAATAAATGACATCCAAGACATACACAATGTGAACCGTTTAAAAGAATTATGAATTTTAAACAAACATAAAAAACTTAACCCAAAGCTGTCTTTTCCAATTAACTAAATTTGTTCATAAATCACCGATGAAAATAATTATTTATGTAATAGGTTACTTATAATCGATAATAATGTTAATAGTATTAAAAAAAATGTTTTTTATCAATTTCTGTAAAAAATCATTTTGTGATGACTTCTGTAAATATTTGTACAAGAAAAAACGAACAATAATTTATTCTTGCCTATTTTATTTATTTTATTTAAAAAAAAAAATTGTTTACAGAGTATTTAAATTAATACTTCAAACAGTATAATATACAGGCTGTAACTAAAGTTCAGAATCATAGATACTTTAGAGTACTTGCATAGATTTGCTACTTATTATGTTTCGTTTAGAAATCAATGCCTTTTTGTTTAAGCTGAAACTTTCCCATCAATTAGAAATATTGTTCATGTCCAAAATTTATATAATAACTTTATGTTGGAAGTTAAGATTTAAGAAGTTACTTTAGAATAATTAATTCTTGATGCTTAATTATTTATAAGTGCTCGATATTTTTAAAAAAATGAAAGTGCTTGTCGCTTGAATAAATCGACCATTTATGAAGGTGCCCGATGCTCGGTGCTTGTTGCACTTACGTTTGGTGCGTTGTCCAGCTTTGTGTGTATGACAAATAATCGTAGAGAATGTTTTCGAAAATCTCAGGATATATTGTTCTAAACACAATAATGATTCTATCAATCCGATAAGGATATCTAGTTTTATTGTTGTAATTACTGACATTTAATAGTATGATTGTGAACTTTTGTTACACATATAAAATAAAACGGTTTGTTTAATTTGTAATGTGCTAATGTACAAACTTAGTTGCTTTATTGTAAATAATTATGTGAACTGAAGTATAAAAATTAAACCTATTGTAAATATAAATAGGTACGTCAGAAAAAATAAATATTTTTCTATATAAAATGGTTTTTATTTGGAATCATAATTCAGTTTTATATTGGTACAGTATCCTCCTGATAAGTGTACGACTACAGTAATCGATGTATCGATTGCTCTTCTCTAGATTCGATTTTCTTCGCACATCTATTACAATCATATATCTATTAAATTAACTATATGATCATTGCCTATCTACTCAAAGCGTATCGAAAATATATTTGCGTCTTTTTCTTCGATGTAATTCTCTGATTTCTCCAATGTTAGGATTGGTTGATGTACTTGCATTCAATCTGAATAAAGTATCTCTGTTTCAAAAATTTTCTTGAATTTTGTAGAAATAAAACAATTCCAAATTTTTTATTTTATTTGTTATTGAGCGCTTTCGGGATATCCCATCTTCAGAATGATGAAATTTTATTAACAATTTATTAACATGTTTGTAAAAGAATTGTGGAAGACCAATTCGTTCATTTTAGAAAAATTTTTGCTTTTGGTGGAGTTTAAAATTTTGTCTTTTTCTATGACGTTAACATGAGCGTACCCAGCTTTTGGCCCAGGAGGGGGCAAATTAGAAATTTCTTAAGCCGGGTCCCCCGTGCTTGTTTTGTCCTCCTGGCTACGCCAGTGCTTACGGCGTAAAAAAGACAAAAGTATATGTTTGCACCCTAATAGTTCGATTGAGATTTTATCTTAAAACTATATGATTACAATATACACATTTGAATTTTCTACTACTTTACTGTTAGTTCCCGCTTTACTAATTTTCTTTTTCAAGTACAGTGCTTATTAATATGCCCCCATGATACCAAGGTAGTGACATATTACAGTGTCTCAACAATAATTTTAGTGAGAAATACTACAGGTTATGTTTGGCATATACTTCTATACTAGTACCTACATAAATCGTAACGTGTTGTCAAGGCAGATCGGTATTCCCTCTTCTCCCGCGCCTGTATTATATGTTACCGGTATAATGTACATATAGACCGTGAAACAACCAGTGATTAAGTCATTTGACTTCTGACTTCACACGACATGTAGTGTACAAGAAGCAAAAAATATGAACGAGAGAGACAGCACACTGTACTTTGGCGTAAGCAAACAAAAGGATACTGTATAGTATACTATAAATAACAATGTAATTTCATTTCAAAAGAATTAAATCATTAATTTTATAACATCAAAAATCCGACATTATTAACTCATAATATGGTGACCACAGAAATAATTACGTATTGAAAGTTAGGACATTTGAATTATCCATCTGCTCCTAAAGTATTTCTTTTATTAATTAAACGAGCATGACGAAGTGCCTCTGTTGGTTAACTAGATTTTTACTAAAATGAAATTACTACTAATTATTAAGGGTGCGTTCCGATATACACTGGGAGCACTGCCCAGTGCTCTTACTGTAGAAAAATTCGTTCCGTTATGAACGCCAGTATACTGGCGCAGTACCCTAGGGAAATATATGACGTCATAAATAACCATATATTTCTACTGCGAGCACTGGCGTTTTCGAGGTAAGGTACTCGCCAGTACTTTGATCACGTGATCAGTCAAAGCCGCTTGAGTGCTAAACAGTTGACATTAAAAATTCTGAAATTATTTTGGACTTCTGAAAATAATGGAAAATTTGCAAAAATTGAGCTTATTTAATTAGAAATCTTTAATACGCTCATTTGAAAACTGCGTCAAAAAACGATGCTGACAGTATACTGGAGTGCGTTCCGTTTTAAATAGTAACCAGTATTACTGGCTATAAAGGAACGGCTTCACAGTATACTGAATTGACGTCACACTGTACAGTGCTCCCAGTGCATATCGGAACGCACCCTAAGTTTTATTTAAAACAAGAGTAGGATGTCTATTGATTAACCTTAAAGTAGGGGAGCCCAACGGCTCTTTATTATCTACAGAATCGTTCAGTAGTTTTGAAGTACAGTAAAACTTTGTTTATCCGAGGTAATATGAGGAGGAAGTACCTCGGATAACACGAAAGAAATGAAAAAAATCGAAAATTATAATAATTTTTTATGTATATATTTGTAATAATACGTGCTCATAGCATAGGCATAGCGGCTTCATACGTTTTATCCGAGTTTTTCATATTATCCGAGCATACACCTCGATTAATGCCGAGTGCCTCGGATAACGCGGAGACTCGGTTGGTTGAAGGCCGGATAAACGAATTTTACTGTATTATCGACAATTAAATATTTTAATTTTACCAATTAAAAATCGTTTTACATATCTCAATATCAATAGTCAGAATAATTGAACTGATATGTATTTTCTAGAGTTAATATTTATAGATTATATGGTTTTTGTAATTGTGCTTTGGCTGTCCGATAAATTGTAACACGCGTTCATATTCGACATCTCTTGTTCTTCCGTAATCCAAGAAAGTACTTGCAAATCCTAAAAAAGTAAGAAGTTTATTTTACCCATTGCAACGTTACATATGTTATTAATTATTATTGTTGGGGTAGCTCAATTAATCTTATGTAGGCTTAAGCATTAACTATTAAGATTTTTGACGTCTCCTTTTATCATCATCATTTTAAGCAAGGTCGGATTAATCATAGCGGCAAATTTTTAGGGGCGGCAAAACGGCAAACAAAACTGGCATTTGGGAAATAATATTACAGTACTATGTTTTATAATTGGATGGAGAAATAGCGGCTATGGATCAATGAATGCTGTACTTTATATTATTATTATCCATAGCCGCTATTTCTCCATCCAATTATTTCGATTAAGGATCGCAAATCTACAAATTTGGTAGTAGAAGACTAATACTATGTTTTATCTGGAACAAAACTAAAACTTTCAGTTTTTTTGTGTGTGTGTGAGTCAGCTGATTGTGTGCAATGGAAAGGGGGCGCCGGCGTGCTGCCTGCTGCTTCTTGAATCCTCGGCTCCGTTTAGCGGTAAAAAATTGCAAATCCAATGCAAACTAGAGAAAATTTTGGGTTGCTTTTAATTGTGTGTGGGGGGGGGGGGAATTTCAGGGGGCCCATAGGCGCAAAATATGTAGATCCGGCCCTGGGTATGGGCATTGAATCTCGATCGAAAAAGTCGCCTGCCTTAAGCCTTTGCATATACAATCTTTGAAGCGTGGTGATCCTCTCTTCGTAATTAAATAAGAGACTTCTGATTTTAAAACAAAACTTGAAGCACTATTTAAGTTCAGAAAGTTGATTTTTTTTTTATTTAACGTTTTTAATGATTATCATCTTTCCTGTTAGATTTTCCCACTTTCTGAAATTTGTATTTATTGTATCTTTCGGTGTTTTTAAACAGAGTATCGCAATTGTTTAATCCAACCTTGGCAGTAAGATTATAAGATATACCAGAAATACAATATTGATCCAAAAAGCTATGCGAAGAATGAATAAAAAGCGTATAATCGTACGATTTTTGTTATACCTTAGAGTCTAGAGTTGGATTTCTTGCAACGATCAGTTCTATTCGATCCCCCGCAGACGCGATAAGAGGAACTGTGAGACAGCAATCAAAGTCTTGCGTTTTTGTGTCGTTTACCTAAATAATAACAATACCCTCAAATCTCAATCGTTGTATAATTGATTAAACCTCAATATAATGTATATAGAGCATCAGTGGCGGATCCAGAATTACGGCGGCGGGGGGGGGGGGTCTTGAAAAATGTTTACTCCTTTGGCGAAAAATGTTTTTCCAACTGATATGCAGTTTTTTGAGATCATTTTGTATATATAAATTATTCCATAGTGTATTATGTACATGCGAAGTTCAAGTCAATTCTACCAACACACTCGTTTATATGAAATACAATAAAATGAATTCTATCTTTACAATAAGAGCAACATGTTCAATAAAAAAAATTGGTTGTCTGTAAAGTCGGTTTACGGACGATAGTTTTACGTGATAACGTATTCCGTAATACATAACCTAAATTTTAGTAGCTGTCAAACTTGGGCCAAAGCATACTGCGCTCTCGCTTGCACGCACAGGGTCAGGCGGAACGTTACACTTTTTCGTGCGTGCAGCTGGTGTTTCATCAATTTCTAAGACGTTATCACGTCAATAAAAAAAAAATGAAGTGAACCAAAGCTACATTGATTTTGATGTATTCTGCAATTCCCGAGGCTTTTTGAAAAAAAGTTTGGAGAATTTCGTCCTCAGTTAGATCAATTTGATGGTGAATGTTTAAAGAAGTAAGTCCATTGAGACGCTCTTGCCCCATCGTGTTTCTCAGATAAGTCTTTATCTTTATCGCGCAGTAAGATTTTAATTTGGGTATTTGATTCTCTGGAAGGGGGGGGGGGTAGGATCCGAAAACCCCCCCGTGGATCCGCCACTGTAGAGCATAATTATCCAGCAATTTTTAAGATTATTGCAAACAGATATACAAAACGGTTATTCAAATAATGTATTAATTACCTGAAGTATTCTGTCAAACGGTTTTAGCAATCCAACAATATCAGCTGGTCCACCTTTCCTAATTCTATTAATGTAAACGCCTTTTTCGTATAATCCATCGCTTACACTAAAGCCGTAATCGTCGTAAACGGCATCTTTATACAAAATAACATGATATACATCATAATTCGAACTATCGAACACTGATAAACTTGATTCGTAACTGTCGCCATGGAACTTGTTGATCTGAGTTCTTGAACTGTCCGAATTAAGTCTTTCGCTTTGCGTACCCTCAAATCGTGATCGTGGACTTGGACTCGATTTTGTTGGCTTATGATGCGCATGTTCGACACTTAAATTAAAAGTCTCGAGTTTATGCTGCAGTGAATTTGTAAAACTGTAATTGGGCAGCGGTAATGGACTCGGACAAAATACGTCGTCGGTGTCGGAATAATATTGTAAACTTTGAGATCCGTGTTTTTGCGACTTTACAAGCATGTTTTCTGTGGGTAGAATCTTCATAACACTTTCATTGTTTTTTTCACCTGATGTAGATTGTGTTTCTGTGTCAGCTATCGACATATTGTCTTCTTTTTCATTTGTCGCTGTGAAGAATTATAAAAAAATAAATAATTTACAATTTAATCTATATCTATACTAATATATAAAGCTGAAGAGTTTGTTTGTTTGAACGCGCTAATCTCAGAAACTACTGGTTCAAATTGAAAAAAAAAAATTTGTTGGATAGCCCATTTATCGAGGAAGGCTATAGGCTATATAATATCACGCTACGACCATTAGGAGCGGAGCATTAATGAAAAATGTTGCAAAATGTATCTCACAAATAAGCTTCTATTCAGGTGAAATGCACTAACTAAATACACTCATATTAGCGTTGTGAGTACACAACCCCGGATGGCTCAATCGGTAGAGCATGCGAGTGTCAATATCAGGGTCGTGGGTCGAGCCCCACGTTGTGCGAATATATTTTTATTTTATTTTTTATTTTCTACATTGCTTTCTTCTAAGGCTTACATTTAAATTTATTTTTTATATTTAATTAATTAAAAAAAAAAATATTAGTTAAAAAAAGAATAAATACTGCTTTTTATCGACAAAAACTTTTGAACGGTAACTCCGATCATCATGAAATTTGGACACAACATTCATCTCGGTAAACTAAGATGAATGTGTGTACTCATGTTCCTCCCTTCCCCATTCGTTCTTTTACACCCGGGTGAAACCGGACGGGACCGCTAGACTGTTAATATTATATGTGGTAGGTACGTCAAAGAAAATGAGCCTAAAGACGACAAGAGGCTTTTGCATTTTATTGCTAATGATTACATTAAATCTCGTACGCAATCATTTTCCATCATTTAAATAGTTTTTAATAGATGCCTTGTGAAGACCTTAACCGTTTTTTTAAATGTATTTTACGACAGTGAATGAATTTCAAACAAACTTGTAGATAGATACATTAGGAAGCAGGACATTTTCCTCTCTGCACTCAAGCCAGGGATTGTCCCTCTTTAGACATTAATTAAGGCCGCTGCACACGAGGCCAGAAACGCTGCTAGGAGATCTGCTAACCGGTGGGCTGGAAATGACGTCACTGCGGGCTGACCTGCTAGCTCACAAGATAGGTTTTAAAATTAGAACAGGGGCTATTTTCCCTGCTAGATCTGCTGCTAGGTATGAGCAAGAACCAATCAGGAAGCAGTATCTTCACGTGGGCACTTGAACACCCACATGGCGTCATTCTGCCAGACAACAGACACGTTTTGCTCTGTGTTTGTATTCGAACTGTCACTGCGCGCGCACCAGATCTATCCACAAAACACGCTTGAAAAATAGTCTCGTGTGAAGCGATCAAGAAAAACAGCGCTAGAAAACTAGTAGGCAAATCTAGCAAGGAATCTAGCAGCGTTTCTAGCCTCGTCTGCAGTGGCCTTTAGCTCAGTACTTTTGTGATGGATCTGACTTGGCTTCCAAGAGTTAGGGTTTGAGGCGCTTGCGCAGTGCCTCGTTGTTGTTATTGTTTGACTATGTTCCGAACAGTCCTCAGCCCTCATAGTGACATTCCTTTCAAAGTCCCACTCCCTAGATAATTTGTTCGCTTGCATTTGTGATCGGGAGCAGTGCCTTTTTTTAATGCATTGAAAACTGCACAATTTTGAAATGCAGATTTTCCTTGGAGTTTCAGTTTACATTTAAGAAAAAAATAGAGTTTTGTGGAACTTACGAGAATTGCTTCGGTCAGGTTTTGTTGACGGTTCTAGAAGCGTCGAACCGCTCCACGATTCGACAGCACTGTCGATGCTTTGTACGCCTGGACTAGGGTAATTTTCTCTCGGTTCTTCACAAACATTTTGAGTGTCTGTAGATTACTTAAAATTATAAACACCGTTTCAAAATAAACAATTGTGGAATCGGAAAAAAAAACTTTTACTTGCCTTTTATCCGTCGGGAAATTTTCAACTGAACGCGGTCTCCTGAAGTTTGTAACAATCGAATGGCATCTGATAACGGTCTGTTGATAAGACTTTCGCCATTGATTGCTAAGATTCGATCTCCAACATGGAGTGCACCGGTTTTTTCGGCTAAGCCACCTTTCAAACAAAAATAGTATGTAAATAAAAATTAAATGTAAAATGATTAGCAAATAATTAATACCAATTTTGACAGAAACTTAAACGTAATGTGTCAAATTTAACCAAAATCGGTTCAGTAGCTCTCGACTGATACTGGTACAAAAATACAAGTAGACAGACATTTTGAAAACGTCCCAAAATTGCGAAAAACCCGTAAGAAAAAGGAATTAAGTACAGAACTTCCAATTATAAGATATCAGCTGCAATAATATTTAATAAAAAATTGTTTGTTATTATTTTTTCAATATTTTGATATTAATTAATAATTTTGAAGGAATTTTATAAAAAGCGAATTAGAAATTAAATATTAATTATTTTTAACATTTTTTAGATCAGTTCTGAAGAAGATCCAAATCCGGATAGAAACGTTAATGTATTAATTATATATTTTGTTAATATATTGTCTGAAAAATTGATCGATAATTTTATTTATTGAAGCAATAATATTTAACTTAACAGTTTTTAAATTGAAATTGATTCAAGCCAGGTAGGGTACTTAGGCTTACAATACATAGCCTATAACCAAACCCAGAATGTCTGTTGTTTATATTCAAAAGTTCATTGAAATCGGCCATTTAAGCACGAGAGAAATACATTTGGAGAACGTGTCATTTTTATTATGTTGGTATTGATAAAGCCTTTGAATCAGTTTTTACCTTCTATTAGTCGTGAGAGAATAATGGGTTCAATACAGTCTTCACTTCCTGAGATAGTTATTCCCAGTGGCCCTCCATACCTCATCAATTCAACTGTGTAAACGACATTTTCTGAAAACAGGTAACTCGGTTCTCGCACAACGCTTTCGACTTTTTCTATTTTCAACGTCACAATGTCGTTCGACGAACTTTGAAGGATGTCAAATGCAGTTTCAAGAGTGGCATGATTCAGTGTTTGATTATCGATCGCCAATAAACGATCTCCTGTATGTAACGTGCCTATTCTATGAGCTATTGATCCTCGACGGATTTCCGATACGATAAATGGATCGTCAGGATTAATTTTTGAAGCTGAAAAAAGATTGTTAATATAATGCTTTAAACAGTACTAAATGTAATTGTATATTGTAATTTAAGAGAAACTGATACTTAGTGAAGAGTCATTGACTCTAGAGAAGATATTTAGATGGCTTTGGGCGATTTCTGTGTACTCCAAAAGATATTTAGAATTGGAAAAAGCATTAAATGGATTTTCCCTTTATTATTAAAAAACAATAAAATGGAAATATGAATTGGTGTTAGATCTAAATAACTCTGATTACTGAAGGCCTTAAAAAATCAGATCAGAGATTTGGTTTTAACTTCTCAGTAATGAATTCGAAAATCGAAGTCAAAATTTTTAAAGTTTCTTATGTTTCAAGGTCACTAAACTATTTTTGAAAAGAGATATGTCTCATGTGTTAAGATCATACTGGGAATTCGGTCGTGTGAATCTGAAGAGTCACTATTTTATAATTAATCAATGATTTGTACATTACCAGTGATTGTAATTCCTAATCCACTGTTTTGTCTTCCTAATTTAACTGTGAAAATGCCACTCGTCGGTACGATTGAATCAGCAACATCGAATTCCACTTGTAGTTCTAATTTTGCGTTTGCGTTTTGTTCGTAGCCGCGTTCCAGTAATGAATTTATTTCTTGAACGGTCAAATTCGGTTGACGATTTATTGATAACAATCTGTCCCCTACTTGCAGGCAACCCGATCTGCATATAGAACATGTGTTTCAATATTAAAAGCTACAATGTTCAGCGGTCTTTTAAAGCTTCGTGCCCATTAAAGCGAATCTGTGCGGTACTGTTTTTATCGAAACTGTTTGCGATCCACACAGCGCAGTTTTAGTAATGAAAACAAAGATTTTAACGCATATGGCATAATGGCTGTGATAGCCTGTGTTGACCTAATGTTCTACCGATTTGAATTTTATCTATTGTTAGGATTGCCGGAATAAATCTGAGGCGATGGTTGAAAAAATGTTTTATAGGGTTTAAGTCAAATCTTTTAAGCCATACTTAGTACTAGTAAGATAAAAAAAAACACTAATTTACCTGTCAGCTACGGAATTAATTTCAATGTCTGTAATTATTATATTAGCTTGTTCCTCGGCGGATGCAGTGTCTGTACTGACGGACAATCCATAACCGTTTCCCTCGGAACAAAGAGTAATATTTAGTGTTTCTGAATGGCAAACACCAAGTTGAGGATTGTAGCCACAATAACTGCTTTGCATAGAACCTGTAATGAAAAATAAATGTCATATTGAAAAACCGGGCAATCATTTTTAGGGTTCTGTACCTCAAAAGGAAAAAATAAACCCTTATAGCATCACTTTGTTGTCCGTCTGTCTGTCTGTTTGTCAAGCCCCTTGGAATCAAAACCTATAAGGTACTTCCCGTTGACCTAGAATTATGACATTTGGAAAGAAGCAATGTCTTATAGCACAAGTAAAGGAAAAAATCCGAAAACCGTAAATTTGTAGGTACATCACAAAAAATAATGTTTTTAAACCGCAACAACCTGCTACGCACGTACACAGTAACAGTTTTAATACAAAACAAGCGTCCGCTACCGATGCGTTTATACAGTACAATATGAGAACTCTCGCACACAACACGGTACGACAACTATAGGCTATCAGATATAGCCACGAGTTACAATACAGTTCTGTAGTCCATCTCAGTGCGCGAGTACGACTTGCACTTGGGCGGTTTTTTTATATTACGGTATCCCATAAGTTAAGTTTTATTTACCTGCTTCAGTCGTATCGTTTGGCTTAGGTGTGTTTCTTAATCTAATAAACTTTCTGTTTGGCTGCCGAGATCGACGCGAATTCATTGTACTAAAACCTGACAAACTAGGACTGCTGGGTATCAAACCGGCTGAAATTGAAACGTATAAATGTATTCTAAAACAAATCGGCATTAATGCTAATAAATAAATAATTTTACTACATTGATATGAAAAATTTTCAATTGCTGTATTAAAAACACCGACCTCTTTGTGTGGGTGGTGGATGCCAAATTCCAGAAACACCTCGTTGATTCCTACTGATCGCGGCGAGGTGAGGTAATATTTGCAATCGAGTGATGCCATCATTGGCCACATTTTGAAGTAGGGCTGCCACTTCATTAGGACTGGCTAACGTGCTTTCAATGTACATATCGTCTACAGCTAAAATTTGATCTCCAACATGTAATGCTCCACATCTGTAAAAAAGAGACCGCGTATACACTACCCACTATAGAAGTTAAACTCCACTGTTGGCACACATATATTTGTAAGCTCTGTTCCAACCTCTATGCGAACGGTAACAGAACCGTCACAGTCTTGCGCAGTAGCTCACAATCTTGCGAAGTAGCTCAAAAACTGACACAGAGAGTTTGGGACAAAGCAAATAAGGGTTAACAAAGCTGCCACATTTGCCAGTGGCTATCAGGTAGCAGAAAATAGCCCGGTAGCCCTTGTTTACTTTCATAACTCTTGCACCCCTGTATCAAATTCTGCGTACGCCTTTGCAAAGAATACCGACTGTTAGTGGACTTATAAAAAACTTATATACTATTAACTATATACAATTTAGGATCTGGATACGGATATAGGAATAATATCATACCGGTTTCAGATATGGTTACAGATATAAAATAATTTCGGATTATCTATTAGTTTCGGATAGTTTTGGAATCGGATACTGGATTTTTAACGGATTGTTGAAGTAAAATTCAAATAGAAAAATATACAAATAGAATTTTTTTTTAAATGTTCTGATTTAGTGTAGATCGCCCCAAACATATACATTATTAACACATAATATTGGTCAGAGTGCCCGTCGGCAAAAATTTTACTGATATGTACTCTCCCCAAACTTTGTATATGGCTTCATTAGGCCTAGTCTGACACCTATTTCCTCTATGACTTTTTTTGATTTTTGGGGCGTTTTCTCTCTAAATTTTTCGAAAGATGTCGTTTTGACGACATGTAAAAAATTTATAGATACTGTTTAATTGGATAGCTTAAAAACTTCAACCAAAACGCTAAAATAATGTTCTCTGACAAATAACATGAACCATTTAAAATGTCTGACACCTCGAATATGTTCTACATAGTCGAGGTCTCAGACATTTTAAATGGTTCATGTTATTTGTCAGAGAACATTATTTTAGCGTTTTGGTTGAAGTTTTTAAGCTATCCAATTAAAAAACAAACAGTATCTATAAATTTTTTACATGTCGTCAAAACGACATCTTTCGAAAAATTTAGAGGGAAAACGCCCCAAAATCAAGAAAAGTCATAGAGGAAATAGGTGTCAGACTGGCCTAATGAAGCCATATACAAAGTTTGGGGAGAGTATGTATCAGTAAAATTTTTGCCGACGGGCACTCTGACTATATGTATCCCCCAAACTTCACCTCTATCCGAAATTATTCGAAACTTTTATATCGGATTTGGTTACGGATTCATATTCATATCGGATATCCGATAGTTTCGGTTACAGTTACGGAGCTCCTTAATATCGCTAAAAAAACTAAGGAAATTATTGTTTTTACCTATCTGCGATACTAGCGGGTCGTATGTTTTCAATATATACTCCAGCAGGTACAATGTCGTTTTCTCCAAAATTGACACAGCTATTCAAAACCAGGCCCAACTCTTCGTTGAAATGTCTTTCAATTTCAACCAGCAGCGGTCCTGTAGCGTATTTGACCGATTCCATAATGTTGATATCATATTCTATTGTCAACGTTGTCAATGTTGTGTCGGTCTGTTGGGTGAGAATCTGCTGCGCTTCTAACAATGTTTTGTTGACCAGACTGTGGTTGTCCACCTTTAATAATCTGTCACCCACTTTTATTAATCCGCTCCTGTAATAATGCAATAATATTGGAAATATTAAAGTTTTGTAAATAATTTTTATGTGAAACATCTACTGGCGCTTTGGATGGGAGTAAAAACGTGCACATGCCGTGACGCTCGACGCTGTTCACGACACGTGTTGCGTTTAATTTAGTTACTATAGAATTTCGTTAGATGACAGCGCAAAAATGTGTGTCAGCGTTTGCTGTGTGTATGCGTTGGATTATAACATGGCTTTTCATATAGAGAAATATGACCGAGCGGTGTAGCGTAGTAGTGAGAGCACTAGACTCGCATTCGGGAGGTACCGGGTTTAAATCCCGGCGGAGGCAGATGTGGCTGAGAGTTTCTCCTGCTGCCTCTCGCCAAGACACGGTAATTCCTGCACCAGTCATCTTGTTGAGGTTTTCCATGGTTTCCCTCAATAATTCCAGATAAATATCGAGATGGTTCCTTATTCAAGGCCATGGTCGATTAATTGTTAAACTCCTATGCTCAAAATTTGCCTACCTTATTCTAATTCCTTAAAATTCCTTTATTCGCCCATTGCTATTAATTAAGTAGAAGTCTGAAAAATGTAGAAAATAACGGGAAGTGTGATAGATGGAAAATAGTAATAGTGCAAATGGCGTCTGTTATGACATAAAGTCGAGAAACGGACGTTAGATTAGATTAGATAGAGGGTATGAGGCACGCCTCGTCAACACCGCAACCTTGGTAGATCTATTGTGTAGCCCTGACTTGTTTATTCCTGAACGAGGTTAAGGCCTTTGAAAAAGCCAAGAATTGTTGTGGAAGCTGTATCCCAAACTTGATCAGGAGTTGGGAATAAATTATTGAGGTGACGGAGTCTTCGTATCATGGCTGCTTCACATTTGTAAAGCAAATGCTCTGATGTTTCAGGAGCTTCCAAACAGATCTAAGCGGCATGGCATGGTGTTCGTTACACCAATTTTGTTAAGGTGATACCTCAATGGACAGTGACCTGAGAAGAGCCCGAAAATAATTCTGACCTCAGTTTTCCTTAAGGTTAAAATTTTTTCCGCTTTGTCATTATTGATTTTAATAAAGGTTTTCGCGTATTCTTCCAGAACAAGGAGTGTTGTTTCTTTTCCCATGAGGCAAGAGCAGTTTTAATATAGCATTTTGATGTGCCGCAGTAAGGCTCCGGCCCTATAAAGGACGTTTTTCAACCCTTTTTAGTTTTCATTGCTTTGATGGCCCTCGTGTCCCGGGATCTATCTAAGTGTAGCTTTGTTACGTTCTGACAATTGCCTTAGCGATTGTATGCATTCCCAGACAACCTTAGACTCTATTCTGAATCTTTTGAGTGCCTTGAGAGCTGCTTGACTGTCTGAGAGTATGTGTATTGTAGAACCTTTTACAGCTTTGCCAATTAAGCAGAAGTTTGAAAAATGTAGAAAATAACGGGAAGTGTGATAGATGGAAAATAGTAATGGTGCGAATGGCGTCTGTTATGACATAAAGTCGAAAAACGGACGTTAAACGCATTATTATTACTATTATGGAGAAATGTGTATGTTCACATCTAAGATCTTAGTCAAATCAGATTTTTTGACAATCCTTTCTGCAACCCAGCATCAGTCTATCTATCTGATTGAGAGAGAGAGAGAGAGAGAGAGAGAGAGAGTCGATTGTTGTTTAGTTTACTCATTGTAACTATTCCCAAATGTACCCTAGCCTGTTAGAGAACACCAGTGTGTACAAACGAGAATGAATATTTAATGTTAAATGCAAATTATAGCAAGTATACCTGTGAGCGGGTCCGTGGGGTCTAACGTGCGTTATTATAAGCGGTCTGGAGAACTGCGGATCCGGTTGAACTCCGCCCCGCAGTGTGATGCCTAGCGAGCCGTCGATCCTCTCCAGGGAGACGCAGGTCACCTTGGATGTGACGCATAACGAGTTTTGCGACGCTGAAACGGGACAATTAATAACTATCTAATTTATATGCACGCTGTATCCAATTCTAGATACTAAACTGAACTATACATATACAGTAAAATTTGAGTGACAAAACCCTCTAAAGTGAGAGTAATTGCCAGGTACCGTCTTTGTAGCCCTCTATAAATGAGAAACAGAAACAGCTCTATATAAGAGAAAGACGTTTTTCACTCATGGGCGTCTATAACTGAGACTACTACTTGTCTGCACCCAGTAGCGCAGCTATACTACCTGATGCCCGTGGCAAATTCATCGGATGGGGCCCTCCCTTAATATAAAAAAGCTTCACGTTGTAGTTTCATCTTTATAAATCACGAAGTAGATATTTGTAAAATTCGTGTATGTTCTTGAGTTAATACCTAATTTGAATTGATGAAATACGAAATTAATCAAAAGTAATAAATAAAATTAACGGATTTCTTTAAGTAAATATTAATATTAAATATTAATATCATATAAGTATTAATAAAAAAAAATCAAAAATTAACTACACTTACCACTTACCATAAAACTTTCTTATATTTACAATTACAATATATATAAATTATAAGTAGATTAAGGGGGTTATAAGTACTCTAGAGCACCCGAAAAATACTCGATTTTTTGGGATTGTTTGAAAAAATTACATACATTGAAATTAATACTGTAGTTTAATAGAACTTTTAAGAAGGTAATGACATTTAAAAAAAAAAATTTGGACCCCATAGGAGACTACATATTGGTTAGTTAAAAAAATCTTTGCAGGAAATCCACCTCTGCCCTCCGTACATTCCACAGCCACCATGAAGCAATCTGGAACAAAATTTCCAAAGCTAAATTAATTTTAATACTTGTAGTTTTCATGTGACCATGCCTGCGTTTTTTTTTCTTGAAAAAAAAAAAATTGTCATTTGAAAGTAAAATAAAAAAAATAGCTATTTTGTGACAATTGAAAGGTTCTAACTTTTTTCTAATAATTATTTTGGCATAAATCTAATATCATATGGAAACTACGAGTATTAAAATTAATTTAGTTTTGGAAAATTTGTTCCAGATTGCTTCATGGCGGAGGGCAGAGGTGCATTTCCTGCAAGGTTTATTTTAAATGTCACTACCTTCTTAAAAGTTCTATTAAACTACAATATTAATTTCAATGTATATAGTTTTTTTCAAACAATCCCAAAAAATCTCAAAAAAATGGGTATTTTTCGGGTGCTCTGGAGTACTTAACCCCCTTAAATCGTTTAGCGTGTATAAACTTTTGTCCCTGCACTACTCAATAAAAAGAAAAACTAAGTATATGTATCAACTATTAGAAAAGGCAATAAAGCATATAAAATTTCCCCTGATTTCATTCGAAACAGTTTCAGTCGTTTCGGCTCATCAACCGGTTTTATCGAGCAGCGTTGTTCTCGACACGACACTCGAGAACTTTTAATATAAGTCTACATTTAGAACTAATTAAACATATAAATCCTTCCTTGTAAAATGTATAGTACGCGCCACGGATCTAAAAGGTTCTGAAGTTAGTCACAAACAGCGTCGCAAAGGCACATTTTAGAGGCGTTGATACTCCTACCACCTCCCACGGAACGTGCGCTCGTCGGTGATTGGCCGTGATCGCTCGTTGCCTTTGTCACTTGTCGCTTTTCAGCTTTAAAGTACAGTTGAGTACGCTATTGTCAAGTTGTTATTGCTATGTTAGTTTTGTTGAGATGCGAGTTTGTAGTTTTTCAACAGACTGTACAAGCGCAAGCCTGCATTCGCATCTAACTTTCGAGCCTTTTAGATTCGTGGCGTGTACTAAACTAATAAAGTAGGCATTCAGTACTTACTATAGTTTGGCAGAGCATATTCGATCTCTAATACAGCCTTTTCGTCAACATTGTCGAGCAACGTGTTGACATCGTCAGTCCTCAACCGTGCTGTGTTGATGCCGTTGACGCTGTGAATCTTGTCCCCGGGCATTAGTTTGTCGCACGTGTGCGCCACTGAGCCCGGCCGCAGCGACGCTATCGACGGACATCCCACATCCGACGTCCCTGGAACAAGTTAATCGTTTAGATAGGGTCAACGATGTGCATGAATTATTAAAGGGCGACATTCACTATGGAGTTGCAAAATCTCTGCACTACATTGTTTTATCAAAGAGTAAAAAAGTTGTAAGAGACGTCGCTTCGAGCTGACTTGTAATGGCCTTGAAACGTGCAAACTTTTTAAATGGATGGGTAACATCGCGTGAAGTTGCAGTGCCACTGCATAAGATAAAAACATACATCATATTTGAGGGCCCTTTTTTTGTCATTTAATGTTTATGTATCTACCTTAAAAATAACACAAAATTCAGTTTTCTTTTTGATGCCGTGGGAAACTTGAAATTTGCCGTGAATTTGATAATAAGTGGTAACAGTGAATAATTCGTGAATCCCACTATAGATACAAAAAAAATGTTAAATAGTTTTTGCTCAGCTTGAAATTATGTATCGGAAACTCCTGAGGTATACTTTTTTGTTTGTTCTTCAAACTCAACTGGAAGTGTACAATATGCATTTTATTTTTCTAATGCTAACAAATCAATTTTTTTCTCTATGAAGTCATATAAAATTTTCATTAAAGGTTGCATAAGAAAATATTCGAAAAAAACGTTTCTAGCTTTAAGTCATCTGCGTATATTTCATGTTTAAAATAATCTAGGATTTTTTTGCATCTATACGAAAATACGTGCCTGGAGTACTGTGAAATAAAACGAAAGAAAATATGTCAGAATTTAGAGGTCGAACCTGCTTGTTTTTTCTAGTTATCAGATAATAAATTAATATTTCGTAAAAATGCAATGTACTTATTACGTAATTTGTTCTAAGGTTAAGATGGTCTTTCATTGTCAGTGAATCTTGTTAGATCCAGTTAAAAAAATTTTTGTAGGACGTAGGTGCAGTGTTCGCGTCGGTGCATTTTAGTTCAAAAATTATAATATATCAAACAGTTATAATAAAGAAAATTTTTCTTTTACGTGTTATATTAATAAAGTGCTTACAACAATTAATAATAATAAGTAAATATTAAATGTCGCAATTTAAATTTTAAAATGTGGTTTTCGACAACAGCGTTCATTTTTTCAACATACCAGTTTGGTAAGTTTTTTAATAATTTATGTAACAGTACTAATTTAATATAAAACATTTTTGGGTATTGGTAACACTGCACAAAATCGAAGACCTGGCTGAATGGTAGTGGCGTCTAGCCAAGCTGTGAATTTTTAACTTTGAGAAATTTGTTTTGCAAAAAAGGGCCTGGAGGCATTTTGAAATTTTCAAATTTAGTATTTAATACAATAAAAAATAAATAAATGATTTAGTCGCGTCTAAATGTCTGCCAGGCGGTTATAAAACTGTCTATTATATTACGTGAGTGCGGGTAAGACGCTACAGGTTAGGTTTTTTAAATTGATATGCATTTTCAATTACATATAATTAAATATTTTTGTAATTGTCTGAAAAATTGGTCGATCATTTTATTTATTGAGGAGTAATCAAAGATTTGATTTGATTTTTTTAAATGCTTCTAAGGATTGTGGAGAATTAAGCTGTAGCTTATTGTTTAAATCCGGTACTGGAATCATAATAAAGAGATCGTGTGGCAAAAGACATTAAAAATATTGAGACCGCTGTGACATATGCATATATATAAAATAAACACAGAACACGCTTTGTAGTTTTTGCTTCTGAAATAGCAACAGTTATTTAAAGGGCAAGGACATCGTTAAGAATGCAGCTGATTTCTGATGGTATTCCAAAAAGTTTGTCCAAACACTTCTAACAGGAGCCTCTTTTCATTTACATAATTGTCGAACTATTCTCCAAAGCAAGATCAGAGATGTTACGGACGTGGGTTTTATACTGACATCTGCAGTTGTTGATTTTTGACGTTCACATCTGCAGATGCAGATTCGGATGTGGAAATAATAATTAGAAGAATATTTTTGGCAATAAACCTTGTCCCTGATTAAGTAAAAGTGATTGTAATTTATTATCATTTAGTCATTACTTAATAATATTTGAAAATTGGTAAATTGTTTTTGATGAATAACAACATTGCAGCCTTGAGTCTCCTCAGGGTTTCACGAAATTACATTTGTCATTAAATCGTTGAATTATTTTTGGCTGTTAATTCCACAGTTACAGATATACAGGATTTTGTTCTTATTTTTTAATTGCAGTGTTTTTCATTTGTAATCATTTGATGTTTGATTCCATAAAATAACAGTGATTTGTTGAAAGTTCCGCTGGTATAGGGAATTATCTACTATCCACATTATAAAGATGTCTACCACTTAAAGATGGTTTTTTTAGGGTGGAAAGCTGGCTTTAGCTCGTCAGTGTGTTTATGTGATATTTATAAATTGTACACGCGTCTTAAATTACAAGTATTAGGTACTGATTATTATTAAACATTAATTTATTTTCATTTAAAACAGATCCGCTTTGAACATGTGTTGCTTACAAGTAAGTTATAAATAATTATAGATATTATGTCTAATTGTTTCATTGTAAAATATAATCTATACTTCTATACATGCAAATAAAATGGAAGTGTGTCTGCAATATCAAAATAAATGACTCTTTGAGCTCACACGGTCATTTGCATTGCCATCAGAACGTAAAATGTTGTCTGTCTGTCTGTTCGGGCTAATCTTCGAAACGGCTGAACCGATTGTGATGGCACTTCACATAATATAGGTAAGGAACTAAGTCAAGAGTGATCTAGGCTACAATTTTATCCCAAAATTAACCCTTAAAGGGGTGAAATGGGAGATGGAAAACTTCATAAAGGATACGCTGTATCTCTGAAATTGCTTAACCTAAAAACGTGAAACTAGGGAGAAAATACATTTCTTAGAAAATAAAGGAATATATGTTCGACTGCCTTTTGAAGGGAGTTGGGGTAGATTTTATATAAAAGGATTTAACTGGATATACCACGCGGACGAAGTTGACAGCAAACCGTTATTGATATTAATATGAAATGATATAAATTATAAAGCATTTATGAAGGCTCTATTACTGTTGTCTTTAAACATTGCTTCATATTAATCGCGTGCGGAGCCACGGGTAGCAACTAGTATTTTATAAGTGAGAACGGTTAATTTCGAAAACAATGTTGGCTCGGGTATATCATGGAAAAGTTTCGAACTGATTACAATTTCGAAACAACTGTTAATTGTTATAAAGTTAAAAACGTATTTTATTTTTATTATTTGTATATATGTTACCGGCAAAGCCCGTTACGCAGTCCTACCTAGGTTTGTCTAGGCAAAGTCCGCATTGCCGGGCCACTTTAGGCTAAGTCGGAAATTAGTTGATATTTCCGACTTTGCCTGCACTGTTGTAAGACAATCTTAGGTTTACCAAATATGTAGCAGGCAAACTCCGAAATAACCTACCGCATTACTATCCTACCTACTGTCAATATTACCTATACCTATGTACGAGTAAGAAGCACAGTTTGCGATAGAAAAAAAACACTAATTTGTATTAATAATTTATTGTCTTTTAAATAACAATCACAAATAAAATAAACTTTCATACTAAAAAAAAAAAAAACAACTGAAAGCATATTGAGGTATAATCAGAGTGGACCCTTATAAAATACACTTGGTATTGTTTATTATGAGACTTGTTAAAGAAATAGGCATTCGCCAAAAAAAAAACACATTCAAAAAACCAACTAAAAAGATATTGAGGTAGAATCAAAGAGGTCTCTTTGGGCAAAGTTTCTTTGGGTATAGAATTAGGGCTCCTGCATGATACACTTTTTACAGAGTACATATTATACAGGGACGGTCATAAAATAAATTTAGTGTTAATTATTTCACTTATTAGTACAAGATGTCGAATGGTGGCACTTGGAATTTCATAACAATTTTAATCTTTTACATTTACAAGAGTTAGTGATGCATTTTTGGTACAGTTACATCTTTGAAACCCTTGCCCTCCAAATGAAGAACTGTGCCCACTTATTTCGCGAAGTGATAGTTCTATGTTCGGGACGTCTTCGATTTTAAAAAATTGTTCCTTGCATCTTTGGATTCTGCATACTCTTTAATTTCTCCAAAAATCTCGCCTTCATTTCACCCGCGCCACTCATATCTACTTGCATATGTCTTGTTGGTCACAAATCCAATAAAGATTAAACCCAACTGAACACAACGGCCGCTTAACCCAACTAAACACAAAAGTCAATGCAGAATGAGAATTCAGTGGCGTCGCCTGGAATCGGAATATCAACTTATTTCGTAGTTTGCCTGCTACACATCTAGCAAACCTAAGATTGTCGTACCACAGTGTGGGCAATGTCCGAAATATCGAATAATTTCGGACTTTGCCTAAAGTGGCCCGACAATGCGGACTTTGCCTAGGCAAACCTAGGTATGACTTCATAACGGACTTATCCGGTAACATATATACATTTAAAATTTAAATAGCTATTGCATATTTTTAAATATGTTACCTACTTCTGTGGTGTCTCTTTGTCACCGGTGTCCCAACTGGAGTTTTCGAGATTCTGGAGTTAATTGTTCCAGTGTTGCCAGTGTTGCTGCAGTCATTTTCACTTTCACTGTTTTTACGCGCTCTCAATGACGAAAGTTTGAACGATGAAAACATTATTTATTTATTAGTCTATCTTTTTCGCACTTAATCATTTTTTTATGTTTCTTTACTTTTTACACCACGTTAAATATACAATTTTTATCTTCTAACACTTTGGTTAAAATTACCAAATTAAGTTGCATCCATATTTAAATTTTTTTACAAGCGCGCTTTGAAATTTTCAACAATCTGCAATGTAATTTACCGATTATATATACAAAATATATATTTTATTTATTTTAATTTTGCATTTTAAAAACACTATCATAGTGCTGTGCTGGAATGCGTGTTTTGTGTAGATTTTGTTACCAAAGTTGCTAAAAATAATTGAAAACAGTCCGCCAAGAGTTGCGACCTGTACAGCTCGAACGTACGTACAGATCAACCGACAACTGCTGTTCGCGATTTTCAATTACACTGTTCGGAGTTATTATGAACTCGAACGAATTTAAAAATAGTCCCATTTTATAAATCAGAATGTCTTCTTTTCAAAAAACTATAATTTAAATCAGTTTTTTCGAAAATAACAATATAATAACTATTTAACATGTGAGCGAAACTCAACTCTAAAAGTGTTAATAGAGCACGTGCCATTGGCGGTGTGTGCAATATAGATATAGTAAGAACTATCTAGATTTTATTCTAGATCCTTGTAGGCTGACAGCTATAGGAGTAAATCTACTAACCTATTTCTGAAAGGATGTCATTTACAGGGAAAGTAGTATTTATTACGACAAAAAGAAAGCGCTAGAGTTGTCTCGTGAAATCCGGGTCCACTTAAATACACGATAAAAAAATAATGAATGTATTGAGCCTTATACGTTTTGGAAGTAAATTATACCGAAAAAATAGATGTACCTATTATAGTGCCCGCGGTGAGAGTTGAAGCCAGGCACGTCATCAGTAATATGCCAGTGAACGCGTACTTGCTCGCAGACAATGGCGTGTGGAATAAATTCGACATATCCATTTATAGCGGTAGAATAAAAATAAACACTCTACGCATATGGATCTCCGAAACAGCTATAATAGCAAGCTAGAAGGCGGGCGCAATGCGTTCACGTCACTATGACGCGGTGGCTTCATCTTTCGCTGCAGCTATTCTACGGCTCTACCTATAGTGGCGTGTGTGAGTCGAAGGACTGGTAAATATTTTGAGCCGGAATGAAACTACCGTCGCTTAAACCGGCCAAGAACCACTCCCGAGAGGGGTTAAACGCGATTTACTATACTAATATATAAAGCTGAAGAGTTTGTTTGTTTGTTTGGTTGAACGCGCTAATCTCAGGAACTACTGGTTCGAATTGAAATTTTTTTTGTTGGATAGCCCATTTATCGAGGAAGGCTATATAATATCACGCTACGACCAATAGGAGCGGAGCATCAATGAAAATATTGCAAAATGTAACTCAAAATTTGTTCGTCCGACAAAAACTTTTGAAAAGTAACTCCGATCATCATGAAATTTGGACACAACATTAATCTCGGTAAACTAAGATGAATGTGCGTACTCATGTACCTCCCCCGCATTCGTTCTTTTGCACCCGAGTGAAACCGGGCGGGACCGCTAGTTTATAATATAAGACGTTATTATTTAATCATTTTTATTATTTTAAAAGTAATTTAAACGTCCATTTAATTTTTTTATTGATATTGGTGTTGTTTTTTCAATTGCTTCGTTAAAAATACGCCCTGTACACTGTCCTAAATAAAATTTTATAATGTCCAAGCATCGCCCTGTATACGTATTGTGAAAATTGCGAGACCAAGTTATTTTTAGTTTCGTAATGGTAATTTGTGTATAGTTATTCCAAAACAATGAATGTAAACCAAAATGCATGTTGCAGAAAATATTTCAATGTTTGAAATGAGTTTGAGGTATTAATTTGCGTTGCCGTATCAACTGTTTAAAATAATAACGCAACTGTTGAACTGTTCATTATTACCGATATGAAGGTTGATTTTATACTAGTTGATTAGCGTTGGTATAAAATATATTTTCGTAAATGCATTTTCACAATAAAGATTATTATTAATTTATAGCACAGTGTTTGCTATTGTTGTACGAAACGCACTGTCTTTGTTACAGTTACAATGCTATATAACAGTGATGGCGAACCTTTTTAAAAAGTGGGTCAAATGTTGTTAATTATTTTTTTTAGTACTAGCATCGTGGGTCGCTAAGTCAGTGGCGTTACTTGGAAAGGGGGAGGGTGGGATGTTTAAATATTATTCTTTTTAGTTCGAAACTTTTTTTGGACACACGACGTTTTACGACCATGCTGGATTCAGTGTGTTTTTTTCTATAAGCATTATGATTTTCCAAAAATTCCAAAAGATTTCAGTTTTCGTCGAAAATCGCATTTTTTAAAGGGGTATGCCTTAAAAAATTGTAAAATCGCACTCTTTAATTTACTTTTGAAATTGATAATGCTTACAGAAAAAATTACGCTGAATTCAATGAGCGTAAGCAAACGTCTGTATATCTCTTTTAGTTTGGAAACTACGGCCATTCGAAGACTTAATATGATTTTCTGAAAACTATATACGCAAATAATTTCTAAACCAAAAGACATACATATTTTGTTTGAGCTCATTGGATTCGGCGTGTTTTTTTCTATAAGCATGGTGATTTTGCTAAAATTCCGAAAGATTTCGTTTTTAATCAAAAAACGCTTTTTTGTAAAGAGGTATGCCTTGAAAAATTGCAAAAATCTAATTTTTTAATATACCTACTTTTAAAATTGAGAATGCTTACAGAAAAAAATACGCTGAATTCAATGAGCGTAAGCAAACGTCTGTATCTCTTTTAGTTTGGAAACTACGGCCATTCGAAGGTTGTATATGTTTTGATACAATTTAGTTGAGTCATTTTATTAATATAATAATTTGTATGTTGATCTGAGTATTAAACTTGTGTAAGAATCATATACCTACTGTATTAACTATGCTATAAATAATAATTTATTGTTGTCATAAAGCACAATCGTGGCTCTGTTCCATCATCTTTGAGAACGGTAACAGAAACGTCACAGTCATGCGCAGTAGCTAAAACGAAACTGTATCGGTTTCGGAACACGTTTAGCTACTGCGCTAGACTGTGATGGTTCTGTTACCGTTTTCAGAGAGATTTGCACAGATCTCGTGACGGAATTCAATTTTTTAACTCCTATTCTGAATTGAAACTTACACAATATATTCATGCATGTTCATTGGCTGAATATTAATGAACATTTTTTCGGGAGAAGATCAAAAACTGCTATTTATTTTGCTCTACAAAATTGTATTCTCGTTAAATAAATAAATCTTGTTCTCTTCATAGGTACTTAAGCCGGGAGTGGTGGAATACTCATGTGGTTAAAAAAAACATTTTTGCTAGTTGTCTGTACACGCGGTTAATTTCGAGAACAATTGAACGGATTTGTTTGCGGTTTTTACCATTCGAGAGCTTATTTCTTGGAGAAGGTTTAGGTCTACACTAACTGTCTGGTCCGGCTTTGCCTGGGAGCAAATCGGATAGATTCCAAGTTGGATTGAAATTAAGTTTAATATGTCAAAAGCAGCGTGAAATATAATAATAATAATAAGTCACGAGGAGTTGATTATAAATTCGAGTATAAACAAACGAAGCGAATGACGCTCGGGCTAAACCGAGGTCGCTGCTTTTATGGCTTCACACGATGCGTGCTTTGAAGCTGACTTTGTAGATGGGCTTGATGCGCGCGCAGTGACAGATTTAATAAAAGTGAACGTTTATTGTCTCACTGAACAGAACACACGCTATGACGCCATGTTTGATACTGTTTCCTGATTGGCTCTTGCTCAGAACAAGCAAAGAAACAAGCACGAAAAATAGCCCCTGTTCTGATTTTGAAATCCAGCTTGTAACCGCGCACGTGAGCCATTCCATCCTCGTAGTCAGCGAGGTAGCCGGCACAATTCCAGCGGCAAAACCAGCCTCGTGTTCAGATTATTTACGAGTATATAATAGATATTTAACCGGTTTCCCACTTGTGACGCCCATGTCAATTACATATTATATAGGTATGTTCCAAGCAGCCGGAGAACGGACACAGAACCGTAACCGTCTTGCGCAGTAGCTAAAACAAAACTGCTTGTATCGATTTTTGAGCTACTGCACAAGACAGTGACGGTTCCGTGTCCGTTCTCATGGCTGCTGGGAACATACCTAATGGTTTATTGTTCAGTGTAAGTTCCATAATGACTGCATTTACATATTGTTTCCTCTCAATCTTTAGAATCGCTACACCAAATATACATGAATGAGATTTATTACACTTGCATTTTAATTTTTTAATGACTGCTTCTAACGCTGTTTTATGTTCAAAAGACGCGTCGTTAAAGTTCTCGAGGTGCACCGATTTATTATTTATTTATACTATTTACTATTATTTTATGTCTTATTTTTATAACGAACTTGTGTTTTCAAAAAGAAATGTGTTTTTATTTCAATTTTTATTTATGTATAAAAACCGCATACCCTTTGAGATGAAAAGATTGAGAGTGTATTTGTAAAAGAAATGTATTTTTTTTACGTAAAAGTGCCGTGACGCATTTTTTTTTTGTAACAAAAGTAAGTTATGAGTCTCCGATTGTAAAAACATTGGAAATTGGAGCATTAATGCCCGTCTTATGAAATGACAGTGATACCGGTGCTGTTACCATAACGTACCATTAATCCATCTAAGTATATAATTATATAAAAGAGTTAGTCCTGACTAACTGATTCATTAACGCCCAGGTCAAACCGAAATTTGGACAGTAGGTTCCTTTTATGACGTAAGCACCCGATAAGAAGGGATTTTTTGAAATTCGCATCCTAAGCGGGTGTAAAGGTTTCTAACAAAATGGCCATATTTCAAAAATCGTTAAAATGAGAGACATTGAATTCAACATACGCACTCTTCATTAAAAATAAACAAACCCTGTTTCAGCTTTTTTTAAATTCAACCCCTAATGGGGTCAAAAGGGGGTGTAAATATTATATAACCCAACAAAATTTTGAGGGCGCTAAATCGGAATCTTGCATTAGCGCCGGTTCGAAAACGAAATACATTTTGCAGAATTATATTTGTCGCACTCGGGTGAACCGGAACGGGTCGCTAGTATAAGATATATTCATTATAGCGACCTCTTGATAGTCCAAGCTCCGATCACACAAAGGTCTACTGGACAACATTATTAAAATTTTGTTATTGACTCTAACAGATTACCTAATATGATAGAAAACATCAAATCGATGGCGAATTAATTCAATTTTTTTTTTATCATTTTTTGATCTCATACGATCTCGAATACGGTTCAACACTACTTGGTAACATTTATATGGACTATTTCAATTATTTACAATTAAAAAAAAATTGCAAGGCAACTTTTTAATTTTTTTTTGCATACCTGACAAACCTAATATAGAACGTTTATCCATATAGATCAGTGATTCCCAAAGTGGTCTATATCGACCCCCAGGGGTCGACGACAACTTGCAAGGGGTCCATGTCAGCGGAAAAAAAAATTGGGGTCTATGAAATGAAAATGGGGGTCAACGATAGTGAATCTCCTAACAAAAAAAGAAACAAACTGGACATCGTTAACCGAAGAAATTTAATAAATAAAATTATCGACCAATTTTTCAGACAATATATTAACAAACAATATAAAATTAATTCGAAGAGATTTAAGATTAAATCTAACTAAATTGATGCCAAATGTTGAAAATTTATTATTAAAGCATCAGGTTCATCCCTCACACTAAAAGCATTTATTTTTTGCTCAGTTATTTTATGTAACAGAAATTATTTTTTAATTTGATTCGATTAATTTGAATCTAATTAATAAATGTATGAAACTAAACATTTCACACTACATTTCACTACCGTTATAAATTTAAATCGTTCAAAGTGAGTAGCACTATACCGGTTGTCAAAAATACATTTGAAATTAATGAATTTGCAAAAAATCAATATCAGATAAGCAGGGGGTCTACCCAAAACCGAAAAACAAGGCAAGTGGTCTACGAGACAAAAAAGTTTGGGGACCTCTGATTTAGATGGTATGCAAAAAAAATTGCAAAGCAAATGATGTGCAATATTGATAATGGTAGATATTGATATTTTGAATATATCATTAAGATCATTAAAAATATTTTATTGTAAATTTTAATCTTTGGGTTGTTTGGCTGAATGTCTAGAACCTCGATAAGTCGAAAATCTCCAAAACTCGAAAACATGTTTTGTTCTCTTCCCTTCAAGCCCCGAAACCTCCATTACTCGAAATCTCAACCCTCTATAGGTCGATATAATCAGTGAATCCCTTCAAGCCATTTCGGTAGATACATATTTTCTCTCCATAACGATCGAATAAGTAAATAGGATCTCTGTATCTTAACCTCTACAAATCGAATATTTATTTACAAAATCCGCCCAAGTCGAAATCCGTCATTAGTCGAAAACTCTATAACTCGGTTTTTTTGACGTCTCCCTTGAAGTTCGACTTACAGATGATTCTACTGTATTATAATAAACATTCAACATTAATGAAAATAGATGGATAGTGTAGGAAAACACATTAAGATCATAATATCCAGCCGTAAGGAAAAGTTTATTGTAGAGAACTCGAGAATTCAGAACGCTACCAGAATCAAAAGAAAAAATCGGCAGAAAAATAAACAGTTACGTCTTATGTTGTTCTCATGTCGGTATTGCTTCAAGCGCCTAACAGCTTAAGAAATGTTATTTTTAAAAAGTGCAATCTTTAAGCTATGATCTTCATTTGTCAATAAACGCTCGAATTCAGTCAGCACTTGAGATGATATGTCTTTGTCTGTTGCAAGGAGTAAAGGGTGCGTTCTTTTTCTATTAGTTTTCACTCGTACGGCCGAATGCAGACTTTTTAATATGGTACCTTCCATACTTTTTAATCGATCAGTTGCAAAAATATTTAAGTAGGCAACCAAATTTTATTGTATGACTAATAAATTGAGTTTCAAATTGGTATATAAATAAATGAGCGCAGAACAATGGCTAAAAAAACCATTGACCTCGAAAGTTAAACATCCATGATTTCAAAACATTGGGCGTGTTTGGCCGAAGTAAGTACTTACTAAAGTTAGTAAGCCAGTTAGCATAAAAAAATTAAAATCTTACAAGCTGACTATAGCGCTTTTCGGCCAGGACAGACTTACTGGCTTGACATAACTCAAAACACTGGTTTACGTTATATCCCGTACATAACCTCATAGACTGAATATAATTGACAGTACTAAATTTATTAATTATTAATTTATATTGAGTGCTTGTGTATCTGAACAATGACAGGTCTGTTCCTGTCTGTTTTGTTTACATCAACAATAAGCAAAATGGCGTCTTATATTAAGCCATGCTTATACTGCGTTAGCACTTATTTTGTGTTCCGGCCGAAATTTTTGTAAGTACAGTGAGTGACTTACTAAATTTAGTAAGTACTTACTTCGGCCAAACACGCCGATTCTCATTCTTACTAACAAGTGAACGTAATTATTGGGAAAACAAAGTTTTACCTGCACTAATAATTAATTTAAAAGTAGGGAATCGCTTCAAGATTTATCAGACAACCTGACCGTAATTTATTAATTTATTATAGTAAATTTTTCATTTTAATTGCGTTTTAACTAAACAACAGATGGGCATATAAATCTCACAGTGGGATCTTGGGCCTATTAGTACATAATATATATTAAGTAGACCTGCAGAATTCAACACCGGTGGCAGTGTAAAAAATATATACATATACAGGATACTGAACTGTTCCAGTGAAAGTAGAGATTGGGTTCAGTACGATAACACTATGCACCCAAATTTTGAAATTTTTTTTTTAAGTCATAGAAAACGCTAAAATTTGACGTTCAAAAAAAAAAACTTTGCGGATTATTCACAAATTTCCTCAAAAATACGTGAAAAAAATGGAACTACTTTTCGTCTTTCACTGTCATTTTTTGAATCTAACCAATCAAAAATCACAAATACACGTCATAGCAACTGGTGTAGAATTATTATATAACTATCTCACTTTGTATGCAGCTTTCGATTGTGTTATGGAAGCAGGGTCGTATTTAGATTCGCATACCCGTTTATCGTTCACCCCGGAATTGTTTTTTTAAAAACTCAACATTTGCCCCTTCCCGTTTCACTGCGAGACAATTCGCATACCCCTTTATCGTTCACCCCAGAATTACAATTCGCATACCCGTTTATCGTTCACCCCGGAATTGTTTTTTTAAAAACTCCATATTTGCCCCTTCCCGTTTCACTGCGAGACAATTCGCATACCCGTTTATCGTTCACCCCGGAATTGTTTTTTTAAAAATTCCACATTTGCCCCTTCCCGTTTCACTGCGAGACAATTCGCATACCCCTTTATCAAAAAAAGCGATAGTTTTCAATCTCCATGAAAATGTGAGTTTTAAATTTAAAATTCGTTTTATAAATTAAAATTTCCAAATACGACTCTGCCCTGAACATTCAATTGAATTTCATTCCAACCAATTGATATTTCTATCTTTGTTTATCATAGATACAGGTATATATAACTTTCTCTTTTCTTATCACTATATGAGACAAGATAGCGATCGCTATAGTAAATAATATACTCCAAATCAATTTACTATACCATATTTAATTTTTTTAAATTAATTTATAAAAATTAATTTTCCGCACTTAAAACGACCAATAACGCTGTTATATGTTATATAAAACAATAATTGTGAATTTCCAGTGGATATTTTGCATAGCAAGTTATCGTACTCTTACCGTAGAGATTTATTATGTGTAATCAAAAATATGCAATTTCCCGCTTTCTTGATTTTTATGGCAAAAATTCATCGAACTTAAAATGATCACTGTTAAATTATCTACTAATAGATCACTCAAAAATAATTTTTATACAACATGGTCACAAAAAATCGTCATTTTTAATTTGTCAGGAGAGCAGGAAGACCATATTAGTGAGTATAATACATGTTAAATCCTGATTTACATGTGAGCAATTCAGCACCCTATATATTTATGTAAGAATCAATTTTGTCAATTATAAATATAGAAAACAGCGGGAAGTAGGTGAAAAAACGATATGCGAAACTAAAACAAAATTTATAATTTAAATAATCGATCAATAGGTAAATGGTCGAGAACTAAAGCCTTTACCCCACACCGCTTTGTTTTGTGGCCACAGAATTTAAGTTGAAAGTAATGGTTCAAAATTAATTAAGTAAAAATAGAGAAACTTTGATATTAAACACTTTGGACACATGTGTTTACTTTTGCTGATGTGACAATTTTATAATAAACGCAAGTTACTGATGAGTTACGGCTGGCTGGCTGGCTGGCGTCGCTAATTTTTTCGCAGTCTATTCTAAAAATATTAATTTATTAAACTCTCTAAAACGCACATAAATTTTTACCATAATAATCTATATACAGGTGACCGGTAATTGCTCGTATTTCTCTCTGGAGAAGAAACTATGACTAATTTGGAATGTGGAAATGCGTCATTTTTATGATAATGACACTTCTGTGTAGAATTTTTTTTTATTGATTGTAAGTTTTAACACACAGCATAATATCTAACAGTATAAATTTCGTGGTTATTTGGCCAATTAGAAAGCTATCATATCATGGAAAAATTCAGGTCAAAAAATGAGAATTTAGAATTTAAAATTTTTAACTCCCAAAATTCGGATTTTTGTAAAAAGAAAACCGAAGTAGATTTTCTCGAAAATGACAGATTTCCGATTCCCAAGCGATAGAGGTTAAATCATTTCAAATTAGTCATAGTTTATTCTTCCGCAGGAATACGAGCAATTACCGGTACCCTGTATATAAAACTCAAAATCAAAATATGTCTGTTCGACAAAAACTTTTGAACGCTAACTCCAATCATCATGAAATTGGACACAACATTCATCTCGATAAACTAAGATGAACGTGCGTACTCATGTTCCCAATCCCACATCCGTTCCTTTGCACCCGGGTGAAACCGGGACGGACCGCTAGTAATATAATAAATATTAATTTATGATAATGAATGTTTGCAACGCCGCTGTACGAATTCACTTTCAATTTTCATTTGTGAATTACAGAGTTTTCAGACAGCTCTGCTTTATTATTATAAATTACCATTATATTGTTAGCCACAAGACACTCAAATTAGTTAAATAACAAGTTTCTGGAGTTTATTAGTGTTTGACATAACGTATTTTGCATTCTCGATTGCGTAGTGTAATAATTTAGACAAAGTATGAAAAATTCATAGACGAAGCGGCGGACGTAAAAAATGGTTCCGATTTTAGAGAAGATGAAACATATAACTATAGAGTGACGTCAATCACTTGTCTTTGTCTAGGCAACTCTGTTTATACATTGCTATTTTTTTTATAATTACAATTTTGATTTGTTACTCCCACTACAGCATTTCTGTCATATTCCCGTTCTGGGCCTTTTCAGTCAGATTTCCGCTGTGCATCCGACTGATATCTAATAGCTAGGGAGCTGACGCGCAAAAAAACATGTCGTCCCAACATTCTGCCGCTTGGTACATAAGCTATTTAAGTAATTTAGAGAATTTTTTTCTAATATGATGAAGGTGGAATCTGGACCCATTTTAAGATAGGGGGGATAAACAATTTAAATGTGGTAAAAAAGGTTAAAATTTAAAAACATTTCTGCCGTTTCATTTTTAGGTTCTGTTAGAGCCAAATGATCGGGAAATACCAGCGGAGACAGTGGATGTATGATCATAAATACACTTTCTTAGGAGTGACTTGGGGAAGGTGCATTTGGTCAAAAATTTTTGCCGCTGGTATTTCCCAATCATTTGGCTCTAACAGAATCTAAAAGCGAAGCGGCAGAATTTTTTTTAAATTTTAACCCTTTTTTACCACCTTTGAAATTTTTTATCCCCTCTATCTAAATATACATTGTATAAGAAAAAATGCTCTAAATTACTTAAATAGCTTATTATCCAAGCGCCAGAAAGTTGTTTTTTTTTTGCGCATCAGCTCCTAACTATAAGAGTTTCTAGTTTCTACGGAATTCTAAAAAGAGCAAAAAAGAAGCTGAGGAATCGATGTTTTGCAACAAAAATTCTAGTGTGTTAACTGCACGCTCGATATAATTTTCTTTTACGCGGAATTATCGGATTTATATTAATGAGGGCAGGGCGTGACTCCATTTATACAGAAAAACCGCGATAATAATGCTAAATATCGTATGAAATTCGATTTTAACTCGTTCAATATTCATTATTCACAAAGTCAAAAATATACGCTATTAAAATCTCCAATTTTTTTTAGTCAGTAACTTATGCAGTCAGTGCCGGATTAACCTATAAGCAAATTAAGCAATTGCTTAGGGCATCACGTCTCAGAGGGCACCAAGAAGCATAACTCAGAAATGAAAAATACCTCATTAAACCGTGTCAACATTTTTTTTTCTTTTTGTCGTGTTCTCAAAAATTTGATCTAAGACGTTTGTTTTTAGGAGTATAAAAGTTAAAAATATTTTTTTTTTTTGAAAATGGAAACGAAAAAAACATCATTCCTTAAGGGTTCAATTTTCTTAATTTTGAAGTTTTGAAACTTTTTTTCTATAAATTGTATAAAAATGCCTAAGATCCGATTTTATAGACAGCCAAATTTTCAATGAGAGCATTGATTTTAAAATTCAATTTTTTTCCTAAAAATCTGTGCTTCTTAACTTTTTTCTATCAATTTGATTTTTTTTTATAAACTGAACATATTAGAGATGGGGCCCATAAGCAAGAAATGCTTAGGGCATCAAGAAGTCTTAATCCGGCACTGCTTATGCTCATACTTCAATGAAACTGTTTTTAAATGCAATGAAGATTTCAAAAACAGAATGTATTTCTTCTTTTAATGAACTTTCAAAATTTAGTGGAAACATAACTTTTTTCAGGGTTCCCGGTTCTGTTGCTAATATTCCACGTGTTTGAACTATAAACTGTTGTTTTTGTGTTAAAGAAGTCACTCCTTGACATTATTTGAATTTCAAAATTACTATCTAAATTTAGTTTAACGACACTGAAAGTTGATTCATTTATGAAAACAGTAAAATTCGTTAATAATGATTTGAGATTAAACAACAGTTATAAATTTTCGTCGTTATAACCCATCAGTATAATCGAAATCGTTAAAAATAATTTCCACTGTACTTTTTATTTTTGTTCTTAGAAAACTATTCTTAAAAACTCACAATCACCATTTTACCATTTGATGAAACACAAATGTATTTTTTTCACATTAAATAGTCATATTTTTAGAAACTCACATTTTAAAATTTCATTATAAATGCGGTCCTGTCACACAATTATCATTATACAGAACCGTAAACACGCTTTTTTTTCATAATTTTTCACGCGTTTATTATTTAGCGGAACCTTGAAAGCTGCCATAAATAAATTACAATAATATTATATTATTTCACCAATATAACGCACTTGTAACACATAGAAGATAGCGTAACAACACAACATAATAATTATACACTAATACAGATGTAAGTTAGTTCAATCATAGCCTTTATTGTAACAGCTGAGGCGTTGATCCCACATTGTATACGCAATCCGTGCGCTTATTCAAACAGCAACTTGTTTTGATGATGCGAACTACACGATGGCGGCTCTAAAGTTCCATTAAAGCAAAATCATCTCAAAGGTTTAAAATTAACCTAAATATATCTTTGTGTGACGAGCAAGAGAGTATAGAACGCGATGTCGTCACGCGTCTGTCTGTCTGTCCGCTGCGTGTCTGTGTACAGTATAGATCCGCTATAACAAAGTCACGATTTTTCACAATAGTGTTGGGTTCGAAACCGTCTTTAACCTACTATTGGAGGCCCTGGGCACATTAGGATAATGGGGCCCCTATGACCTTGACAGAGCTCTATTTTGTTAGAACAGACAAAGAAAGTAGATAAGCAAGGTTTTAGATTAATTTTTATTTCTTTGCAGAACGTTTTGTCATAGAAAATGATCTTAAGAGTATTCGTCCCTGCAGATACCCCCTGCACCCTTCATCTCAAATCTTTTCCCCTCGCCTAAAAACGGTTCGCGCTCTCCTGACGCTATTTTTAAAGCTAGAGGGTTCTGGTAAACGCCAAATGAAAGACAAAGAATCAGACTACAGATCCTTCAGGCGAATTTTTTGAAAAACAGTTTCGCCTACGTGTGAAATATTACGTAACTTATTATTTTTTTCAAAAGGTTGTTTTTTCAGGAATTTTTTTCAAAAAATTCGCCTGAAGGATCTGTAGTCTGATTCTTTGTCTTTCATTTGGCGTTTACCAGAACCCTCTAGCTTTAAAAATAGCGTCGGGAGAGCGCGAACCGTTTTTAGGCGAGGGGAAAAGATTTGAGATGAAGGGTGCAGGGGGTATTTGCAGGGACGAATACTCTTAAGGCCGTTGCACACGAGGCTGGTTTTGCCGCTAGATTAGGCTGCTAGGTTTCAAGCATGAATTTTGTACTAGCTTTTATGTGTTCGCTTCATACGATGCTTGTATTGTAGATGGGTTCGGTGCGCGCGCAGTGACAGTTCGAATGTTAACAAGAGTAGACGTTTATTGTCTCTGAACAGAACACACACTATGACATTTACCCATGTCGCCCACGTGACTAGATATCGTTTCCTGACTGATTCTGGCTCAAAACAAGCAGACAAACTAGCATGAAAAATAGTCTCTGTTCTAATTTGGAAATCCATCTTGTGACCTCATACGCGAGCAGTGATATCATTTCCATCCTCGTAGCGAGCACGGCAGACAAAAACTAAATCTCGTAATGGTACGAGATTTCTCGTACGTCTGGCAACCCTGCTGGGAGGTGGTGGGAGTATCAACGGCTCTAAAATGTGCCTTTGCGACGTTGTTTGTGACTAACTTCCGAACCTTTTAGATCCGTAGCGCGTATTGTAGTTTGAATCACTTATGCTGGGTTGCGCAAAGCATTGTCAAAAAATATCATATGGCAATGACTTTTGATTGTGATTATATAAATACAGTTTTAATACGACAGTCGACGGCTCCTGGTCTACTGTCGTATTAAAACTTCCCGTCATCTAGGGGTCTGATATCTACATACTCGTTAACAGACTTTCGAATCCTCTTCGAAATCAAATTGTGCCCCATAATAATTCGACGTAAAGTACTGGATTGCTATTTTTATAGACGTATTCGACCTGGACTGATAAAGCTCAAGCCTTTGTTTAACACAAAAATGATCTTTTCGTTTCGTTCCCATTCCTTTTAGCAGTTTCAAAAGATTTGATCAGTTTGAAGCGTTTACTTTTCCGATTTATAATGGATTTTCACTGTAGAGTAGCGAGAGCGCTTCTGTCAGTGTGGATGTGAGGTGAGCATCGCGACGCTACCATAACACTGTGTTACGAGGATCGACGCCGCGAGGTAAGCGCTGCTGCTGAGTCGACTGCCTCTAGCATCCAGCGCTCTGTATATGTGGGGTCAATTACACAACTAACAGACAGATTAACTTACAGACACGTATTCTTGCTATGCCGTTGTTTCTTGTCTTCCTCGTTTTTTTCTTTCTTATCATGATTAATGTTCTACATTTGTGTCTGTAAAGTAAAACCGCGTATGCCGATATTTTTTGCAATTTCTTTAGCAGTTACCGGCAGATTATCTGGTCTTTGTACCATTTCATGTTCCCAATTTATTATTATTAGATAGATTTAAGTCTACTGTGAGATAATGTTTCATCTCTATATAGGGTGACCGGTAATTGCTCGTATTCCTCTCGGGAGAAGAAACTGTAATTAATTTGGAATGATTTAACCTTTATACTTGGGCATCATTTTTTATGATAATGACATTTCTATGAAGAAATTTTATTTTATTTTTTTTATTTATTGTAAGTTTTAACACACAACATAAAATCTAATAGTAAATTTCGTGGTTTTTTAGCTTTAGGAAGGTTGGCCAATTAGTAAGCTATCAGATCATGAAAAAATTCAGGCCAAAAAGTGAGAATATTTTTTTTTTTAATTTTTAACTTCCAAAATTCGGATTTTTGTACAAAGACAACCGAAGTAGATTTTCTCGAAAATGACGCATTTCCGACCCCGAAGTGATAGAGGTTAGATCATTCCAAATTAGTCATAGTTTTTTCTCCCGAGAGAAATATGAGCAATTACCGATCACCTGTATAAATTCGTTTTTAAAATTGCTTAAAAACTCTTCGATAGGTGTGAGAGTCATCCCATAGCCTATTTTTTTACCGATTCCTCGAGATGCCTTCTTATTATACGAGTATTGAATATCACATATTGAATTTTACATTTTTAATGTGCATTAAAAATGTAAATAAACTTGTAAGAATGGTGAAGTCCTCTTGGGAGACCGCATTAATTCGGGGTTATTTAGATTTAAAATGTATTTAATGGCGTCAAAAAAATTATTGTATTCTAAAGTATTTTTCTATGTTTTCAGATGATGGTTCTGTAACGACATTTCGGTGAGTGAATTTTATTTTTTTTTCCGTTTCGAGTTTGGGTCTGCAATTTCTTTCTTATTTTTAAGCAAGTTAAAATTAAATAATTCTGAAGGGCATGTAATAAAAAAATAAAAATGTCCATGTCAAACTTGAAGTATTTTTCTTTATGAGCAGTTCTGTAGCTAAATACATCGGCGCCCATGGCAGGATTCTGATTGCGCGTCCTCATAATGTTGTTGGTTGATATATTCAAATAAAACAATCATTAATCACATTGCTGAATGCTGACTACAACCTCCCGGGTTTGCGCCCCTGACGCGGACTCCGGTTGCCAGACCTTAGTTATGGCGCTATTTGTAAGCATCTAGCTGACCAATTCTCTGATACTTTATAGTATATTACACCACAAGGGCCGAAAGTGTGATATTCTTGCCCTGCGCGCCATGATTCCTGAGGCGAAGCCGAGGACATAATGAAGTTCAGGGTAAGGTTATCACACCTTCGGCCAGTGTGGTGTTTACTATTTTTTTCTTCATACCTTGGTTGTAAGCACGCGCTTATAAAATGCATTAATTAATTAATTACGTATTAATTACATAAAAACAGATAAATTCGAAGCAAGCTTTGAATTTAACACACAAATGACATCTGTTTGCGATTAGTGGCTAAAATGTAATAGGGTTGCTATGGAAACGACATCTAAACAACAGTTGATTGGCTGTTTTTACTTTACGACGGCCCGAACGTACGAACTTCCCGCATTGTAATCCCGCCAAGAAGTAAATGTTAGACTTTCTGCTTTCGTGTGTTATGGAATGACTGCATCCAACGGGTGAATCCTTTCTCGTTTTCAGTGTACGCCCTGAAGGATTGTCTACAGAAATGTCAACGGTAGCAGGTGGACAAATTTGTTGCTTGCCCAGGGGAAATCGGTGTTGATTGAAACTTGACTATTTGTTTTAAATATTTATATTTTCGCATGTGACCTTAAAGTTACTACCATTCAGTTTGACAGTTTACTTTTTTTACAATTAATTTTTTTCATGGTGTTAAATATTATTGTTTATTTTGTTATGATTATTTTAATGTTTTTTTTTTTTTGCAAAGGTGAATGCTACGGAGAATTCCAAAGTGCAATTTTTTCAGAATTCATTAGTTGAATTTAAAATCTAAATCATTAAAAATATTTTGAAAAGAGTTTCAACACTGCTTTCTCTTTAATTATTTTCAACAGGGCGGAGTTGTAAGCCATAGTTCTTTGCCCCAACGATCTATACCTTAGCTCTAATTATTTTTAAACTTTGACAATAAAAAAGAAACAACAAACTCGTTGTAATTTTTCGTTTTGGTGCCTGATTATTTTGTTAAATTGTGGTTATGAGCTACTGAACTTTTTGGAAGCTGATTTAAGCATGGAAGTGACATATTTTATAGTTTAATCAGTGCAAACAACAAAAATACAATTTTGCGTCACCAAGTCCAGTCGTTTTTAGGGGTAACCTACCCCTTAATGTACACCAGTAGGGTTTAAAACGTCTACTCATTATGACAAGCTGTGTGTAAATACACCTTTTCTAAACTGTATTTAAAAAGGCAGAACAAAATTCCGGTTGGAATATCTCGGCAGACTGCTTTAAATATCCCTTATCTTACCTCACCAAGGCGAACTTCCAGGATGTTCCGATCGAAATTTTGTTCTGCCTTTTTAAATACAGTTTAGAAAAGATGTTTTTGAAATACCTATATGTGCAAATCGCAGTCTTGCTAAAATGAGTTGATATTTTTAACTCTACTGGTGTATATTTAGGGGTTGATTACAACTAAAAAAAACTCGGGTCGCAGTGCGAAACCCTGCCGACAATATAGTGTATTTGCTTTTATAAGCAGTGTGGCTCTATTGTATGAACTTAACTTTGTTTTTGGACAAAATAAAAAAAATTACCCCCTAATACACCCCTTAAAAAACATTTTTTTACTTAATTTCAATACTACATACCAATTCAACATCTGTACCAAATTATATACATCCTTCAGTATGTAAATCCACATCAGTAAACTTGCGTTTTCATAAAATTTGTAAGTCCGGTCCTGTCGGGCCGATTTTATTTAAATTTTAGCAGCACATTTCAATAATTACTAAAGGGTTAAATTTCAAATTTGAAGTGATTCTGATAATTTTTTCCGTATTTTTGGGCCCAAAAACATTTTTCAACCCCTAAATACCCCCCTTAAAATGGCCCGATCGGGCCCATTTTAAATAGGCTTCTTGCGATGATGGATTCCAACATGTGGACCAAATTTCGTTTAAATCGATTAAGTCTGTCGAGAGTTATCGTGGTCACACATATATATATATATATATATATATATATATATATAAATATATATATATATATATACATATATATATAAACATTTCCAAAAATGGTGCCAAACTTCTTAGAAACTTATGAAACGTCGAGAAATTTTGGTCCGACCCCTAGGTCCCGCCATCCGACCGACGCCAATAGTGTAAGTGCCTTATGGCAAATACACTAACAACTACTCGGTGACGCAAAACGTCATTTTCGTTGTTTGCACTGATTATACTCTACATTATAAAGTATGTCACTTCCATGCCTAAATCAGCTTCCAAAAAGTTCGGTAGCTATCGGTCTATTATTTTTAATTATTTCTTTAAAATTAATAAGATTTCGTATTATTTACTTAAAATTCGTCGTTAACTTGCATTCCATTTCGTTTCGAGTCGATATCGTCTGGCCCTCCCATAACTTCCGATCTCACATTTGTTATTTTGTGTTGGTTGTTTTAAGGTCTCCCTCGAGATACAACTCTGGCAGCTGTAGTTAGCTAAGACATTGCGAGACTATCTCTCTGGGCGTGCAGGGCATGCTCTGTTTACCTAAGATTTATCGCATAATATACATTTTGTCTAATTTATCAAAGTAAATAAAAATATCGACCAATTTTTCAGACAATATATATTAACAAAAATTAGACAATTCAAATTCAATTAATAGACGTTTCGATCCGGATTTGAACATTCTTCGAAATTGAGATAAAAAATATAAAAATTAATTAGTAATTATTTTGTAAATGAATTTTTTTCAAAAACGAAATATTAATGAAAAAATATTATTGAGGAGTAATTAGACGTTAATCAATTCAAGATACTTTTTCTCTATTAAACATATTTTTTATTAAATATTTTTCTATTTTTCCAAATATTGAAAATCTTTCATGTTCGTAATGTAGAAAACATTGTTACATTAACTCTCTCTCTCTCTTTTTTAATATTGTCAAAATTAGTTTTCCTTAGCTACGCTAGAAAAATGAAGGTTGTTATTTTTGGAAAAAATTTAATTGATTATTTCTGTTGAGAAAACATCATTTTACGAATTGTTATTAATTCAACCAAAGCGTTTTATTTTTTTGAAGTAAGAACTTAATAGTGCTTACAATAACCGCGGTTTTCATATAAATTTTTAAACGATTTTGGTTAGACTTAACCAATATTTGTAAACACTTAAAATTTTGCAAAATATTATACCTATTATTAAAATGAAAAATCTAAATTTACTGTGAATAATGATTTAATTTGAATTAATTAGTTTTTCGAGTGCAATAACAATAATTGATTTTAAAATTTAAAACTCTTTAGATTGTCCGTAAGTACCTATAGTTGTGAATCGAGATTAAAATAAATAATGAAACAGCGTCGGTTAAGTTGGCAATATTTCAAAAAACTGTCCGGTGACCACCCACACCCACGTGTTTCGTTTTTGTTTTCTAGTAAGCATGTAACTGTTCAGAGGTAATCCCTCTTTACAACGTATTATCAATGGCAATAAAATTAGATTGGCGATTATACATGCATAATAGATTGGGATAAACGATATTAAGGCTACATACGCACTAGGCGGCTACCCGCAAAGCGGCTAGCCGCGCGGCTAGCCGCAAGTAGTAAACTATACGTAAATTCTGTATATATAAAAAAAATATAGTTTAAAAAAAACTAAAAAACACGCTTTATATCGAACTAAAAAGTAAAAAATAATTTTTTTAAAATAAGCTTAAAAAGCGTTGGGCGCTTTGTTCCACATTTTCGTACATCGAGCGCCCAACGCTTTTTAAGCTTATTTTAAAAAAATTATTTTTTACTTTTTAGTTCGATATAAAGCGTGTTTTTTAGTTTTTTTTAAACTATATTTTATTTTTCACTTTTTAGTTTGAGGATCTATAAAAGAATTTATTAATCCTGGGGGTCCTAATAAGGATAATGGGAAACTGTTATCAAATTATTGCATTGTCATCGGTCCTTGATACGTATGCAAAGTTTCAAATTAATCAGACTTCGGGAAATTGGTGAAAATAAAGCGTTTACTACAGAGGATCTATAAAAGAATTTATTAATCCTGGGGGTCCTAATAAGGATAATGGGAAACTGTTATCAAATTATTGCATTGTCATCGGTCCTTGATACGTATGCAAAGTTTCAAATTAATCAGACTTCGGGAAATTGGTGAAAATTATGCTCAAAGATTCCGTTACATGCATACATACATACATAATACATACATACATACATACATAGTTAGTTACAACCCAAACTAATATAAAGCGTTTAAAAATGCATACGCACTACGTTGCGGCTGCCCGCCAACCGCTCCGGTCGCTTGGAGCACAGCGGCCGCTTCGACGGCTGGCCGCGCGGTTCGTGTACGCACTACGCGGTTTAGTTTGCGGTTAACCGTTACCTGGGTAGTCGTGTATTTTGTAATCTGACAATTTACATTATGAATGTTCTAAATATACTCAATAATTCTTCAAATGATTTTAAACGCATTCTCATGTAACTAAAGAACTTGTCTTCATAATTTTTGAGGTTTTCAAAAAATATATCAAAATGCCTGGTTTCATTTCGTGTTTGTAAGAAAGGATGTATCCAGTATTTTTTTTTTCTTTTTATTTTTTATGTGGCGATCGTATATATAATAAACAGCTACAACTTCTTCAACGTCCATTGTAGAAATGGTTCGTTTTGTTTGGTTAAACAAAATCTTTCTGGTAAACAAAATATGTCTGGTTTAAATTAGATTCAACCGCAGATTCAACTGACGTTACATACGCACTAGGCGGCTGCCCGCAATGCGGCTAGCCGTCCGGCTGAACGCAGATTCAACCGCACACTGCGGTTAGCCGCGCGGCTAGCCGCTTTGCGGGTAGCCGCCTAGTGCGTATGTAGCCTTAAAAGCCGTATAAATTAACGTTTTATGAGACTAACAAAAAGTATAACGTTTGCTCACAAGTGAACTGTCGAAAATTTTGGTAATGAAGTGAAAAGTAGCTACATTCTATAGAAGATTCCTTCAAATAATACTGTATACTAGCGTGACCTGTGCGAATTATTCGCACTAAATAAGTATAATAATTATCACTTTACAAAATTATTTTTTAAATATGATTGCAGGTATTCAATTCGTTTCTAATTTTGCACACTGCTTATAACGTTCTTCTTTTTGTTGTATTACAATATAAAGCTCAGATGACAGATCAAAGTAGCAAAAGCGTTGAGCTACGCCGTCAGATGGGACGTTGTTCAGCGTTGCTCGCTGTTTCAAAATTAAAGCCGTCAGATGGCAGACGTTGTTCAGCGTTGCTGTATTTTAATTAATTTACAAAAACAAAAGCAATAATACATTTTTTTGTTGTCGATGTCAGTAGAGCAAGCAATTATCTGTAAAATGATATATAATTTATGTGGAGAAATTGTGTGGTTTTTTCTAAAAAGAGAGGCAAACATCTTAACCTTAACGTATTAATATATATAATGATGATGCCTCGTGCGTAATGGTATTACGACCCGCGTTAAAAATCACTGGTTCTCGTTTTAAACATATTTAAACTCGTTGGAATATAACTTGTTACGGTATCAGGTATACAATTTACTATCGGTAAGTACCGTAGTATCGGCATTCGGCACCCATGACAACATTCTGATTTCGCGCCCTCAAAATTGTGATGATAGATATTTTCGTCTTCTATATAGGGTAATTGCTCGTATTCCTCTCGGGAAAAGAAACTATGTCTTATTTGGAATAATTTAACCTCTATCACTTAGGGGTCGGAAATGTGTCATTTTCGAGGAAATCTATTTTGGTTTTCTTTTTACAAAGATCCGAATTTTGGGAGTTAAAAATTAAAAAAAAATATATATATCTATATATTTTTAATTTTGACCTGAGTTTTTCCATGATCTGATAGCTTACTAATTGGCCAACCTTCCTAAAGTTCAAAGTCACGAAGTTTACTGTTAGATGTTATGTTGTGTGTTAAAATTTACAGTAAATAAAAGAAAATAAAATAAAAACTCTTCACAGAAGTGTCATTATCATAAAAAATGACGCATTTCCTCCAAGTGATAAGGTTAAATCAATCCAAATTATAGTCATAGTTTCTTCTCCCGAGAGGAATACGAGCAATTACCGGTTACCCTGTATATATAAAAATCTCGTGCCACGATGTTCGTCCGCGCTAATCTCAGAAACTATTAAACCGATTTTAATGAAATTTTGTAAATGTGTCTAGCTTGGTCCAACTTAGACTATAGGATAATTTTTATTGAATATTTTGTACAAAATTACGGTGTTTTGTAAAAATAAACTGTAGCGACATCTCTTAGAATTTAGTCAAAACTATTAGTTCAGAAGCAAACCAAAACGCCGGGCCGCAAACGAAATCCATTTTGCAGAATTATATCTATCGCACCCGGGTGAAACCGGGACGAATCGCTAGTATTATAAGGCAATCATAATCGTGCGTTGGTGATTGTGCTCTCGCGGGTTTGCGCCCCTGGCGCTGACTCCGGTTGTCATGTTCTAGTTACGGTGCTGTTGAACTCAACAATTTTCTCTTCTCAATCCTGTGATACACAATAGAATCAAAACTTCCAGGACCGAGTACTTGAGTAGAATCCGATACTTGTCGTCATCCCTAACGGAAAATAAAGGGGGGTCGTGGCTATAAGAGTTCGTGAATCCGCCCTCATTCGACACGATGATCACAGAGAGACAAAAACACAAACACTGTGCACACGTTTCTATTTATATTTATAATGCTGCGTTTCGAGAGGAGAGTTGAGTGTGTCCGGGTTACACGCACACCATATCCACTGTGACACACTTAATTTGTCAGTTCCATAACTTACGGAGTTTTGAAGTGAAACTTCATGTCACTATAATAATTATAATAATAATATATTTATTCAATTTAATTGGCATACAAATGCACAGAAATCGTCAAAACAGCATAGAAATTGTCAATAAGTACATAGAAATAATGCAAATAAATAATTAATGTTTTAATTAATGTTTATACAAGACATATGATCCCCTCAAAACCGACTCCAAATGTTAATGTAAGTGTTAATAAATATTAACACTTACATCCACATCCAAAGTCAGTTCTAAAAAAATCATCCGTCTTGTATAAACATTCTCTTATGAGATTTTTAACTTCCCGCTAAAAAAAAAAAAATTTTCAAAAATCGGGAAGCTATTGGTTTCACCCCGATTTTCGAAAATCGAGTTTTCGCCAGATCTCGACGTTTTGAGGTCCTAGGACGCTATTGAAATTATTTTGGCGATGATGTCCGTAGGGGTGTATGTATGTGTGTGTGTATGTATGTATGTAAACCTTTTATATCTTTTGAACGGAGTGTCCGACTGAAACGCGGTTTGCGGCATCTGACGTGATCTTGGTGAACTTAGACTTCCTGAAAATTTGAAATGATTCGGCCCAAAAGATTTTGAGAAATCTTAAGAAAAAAAGTCTCAACAATTTTTAAAAATTTGTTTTTGTAAAATTTTTTCTAAACTACTCAACCGATTAATTCTAAAATCTAATCAGCTCTTCTCCTTAACAAACTGCGTCGATTTCCGCAAACCGCATCAAAATCGGTTCATTTGTTCACGAGATACCGTGAACGAAAAAATCGTAAAAAAGTGTTTTTTTAAAATGACTCTTAAAATTGTCATCAGATCAATTTTTTTGTAATAAATTACTTTCTTAGGCTAAAAAAACTGCGTCGATCGCCACAAACCAGATCAAAATTAGTTCATTTATTCATGAGATAACGTGAACGAAAAATTAGGAAAAAAGTAATTTTTTAAAATTACTCGTAAAATTCTTATCAAATCGATTTTTTTGTAATTATTTACTTTCTTAGGTTAAAAAAACTGCGTCTATTGCCGCAAACCGTATCAAAATCAGCTCATTTGTTCACGAGATATCGTGAACGAAAAATTTGTAAAAAACTTTTTTTTTTAAATTACTCGTAAAATTCCTATGAGATCGAATTTTCTGTAATAAATTACTTTTTTAGGTTAAAAAATTGCGTCGACTGCCGCAAATCGCATCATAATCGGTTCATTTGTTCATGAGATACCGTGAACGAAAATTTCGTAACAAAGTGTTTTTTTTTTTGAGCTAGAAGAGCTAAAAAATAAACTTCTTGCTTTATTTTATATATTTTTGAGCGTTTTGAACTCGAAAATGGCGGGAAGTTACAGGGATGGCCTGCAGGGTCAAATTTCTTTTCAAATTTTTTTTATTGTCTTCTTAAATGTGTCACTTGTAAGATTTTTAATATGATGCGGTAGTTTGTTGTACCACCTCGTTGCGTTTAGATATTTATCCGATATTGCTAATCTATGATTAGGTATGGAAATTGTATTGTTATTGCGTGTGCTATATGAATGATATGTATTAAGAATATTAAAGTTCTGAATGTGTTTTCTTTCATATAGACTAGATTTTTAATGATGGAAATGATAATATGTTCAATTTTATAAAAAGTGACCTACTATGTTCGCATGTTAAGAAATGGGAGAGTAACGAAAACCGAAACGCTACTCAGTGCATGAGAGAGACAGAGGAGAAAAGTAAACTGCTGGAAAAGTTTCAATTTTTGTCCCGCTCTCAATCGTAGCAAAGTAGCAGTAAGAGCGTTTCCACATGGTGAATATATTGCGAGCAATAAAAAGCGGCAATATTGCTCTGCACCAAAACTACACACTTTTTAATGAGTGGCTTTCACTCGAGTTATTCCGTCTCTTTTGAACACCGTTGTAATTAATAATAGTAATAATAAATAATAATGCGTTTAATGTCTATTTCTCGACTCTTTATCTCATAACAGACGCCATTACACCATTACTATTTTTTTTACCACACTTCCCGTTATTTTCTACAATTTTTAATCTTCATCTTAATTAATAGCAATGGGCGAATGAAGGAATTGTTTAGAAAATTAGGATAAGGTAGGCAAATTTTGAGCATAGGAGTTTGAGTAATCGGCCATGGCCTTGAATAAGGATACATCTCGATATTTATCTGGAATTATTGAGGAAAACCATGGAAAACCTCAACAAGATGGCCGGTACAGGATTTTCCGTTTCTCGGCGAGAGGCAGTAGGAAAAAGTCCTAGTCACATCTGCCTCCGCCGGGATTCAAACCCGGTACCTCCCGAATACGATTCTAGTGCTTTCATCATTACGCTACCCCGCTCGGTTTGTGTATAATTATTATATCAGTCAGAAGTTACTTTACTAATTACTTAAATTATAGTAAATGGAACGATTTACGACTAGGCAGATACAATTTATTGGAAGCACAGTGTAATAACTTAAGACAGTAAATACAATATTACGTGGTAAGTGTGTGGTTTCTTTTTTCTTTTTGGCATATGTGCCTCATAGGAAATAAGAGAAATATATTCATATCCGCTAGACATAAACTATAAATAAAAATAACACAAAGGACAGAAAATTAATGTTTACCTTCACTTTATTTATATTATTGTGAAACATTGGCACTTGATACAAAAAAATCACGACGGACTTGTTGACTTTTATAACAAAAAAAAAAAAAACATGAACACTCAATGACAGTAAAAAGACGGACAAGTGCGAGTAGAACTCGCGCCCGGAGTGTTCCGTACCGTTATTTCATAAAAATTAAATTTGTCAAGTAATAATTCTATATATAAAATCAGACTTGCTGCTTACATTGCATTACTAAGAGCTGTTACTGTTTTTTCTGTAAATTTTCTAAATTTCAAAAGTATACTAAAGAATTCAATTTTTACAATTTTTTCTCCTTTAAAAAAATGTTATTTTTGACAAAAACCGAATTCTTCGTAACTTTGGCAAAATCATTATGCTTATAATAGAAAAAAACACGCTGAATCCTCGAACTAAAAAAAAATAGTATATTACCATCCCCCCTCTGCCACTGACGCCACTGACTTAGTGGGCCACGAGCTTACACTAAAAAAATAATTAACAAAATTTGACCCACTTCTCAAAAAGGTTCTCCATCACTAGGTTCTTGACCCAAGTGGCAAATGATGACCCTATAGCTTTTGGTGGCCTTAAAGAAAGATGATGAAATACTGCTTTGTTGTGTAATTAAATGAAATCATACTAGGTTTGTTCCAAGCAGTTATAGAACTGTAACAGAACCGTCACAGTCTTGCTATTGCGCAAGACTCATGCGCAGTAGCTCAAAAATCGATATAAACGGTTTCGTTTTAGCTATGAAGGGTAGAGGGTAAGGAGAACAGTGTCTGTCAAAAAGAATGAAATTAAGATGGCGCTACCGTAGGAAGAGTGTCAATTTCTCTCTGATGATTCTATAGGTTATATTTACCAAATAATGTTTGACTACGTAAGTGATTGAGGTTTTATTTACTGGGAATATATTAATTACTCTAGTCGCCAAAAATATTAAATATGTCCTTTCAGCACACTTCACTTCGTCTACAACTGCTAAGTTTACATTAAACACTTTTTCTATACACTAGCGCCATTCTGGTCACTTTTGGAAATTTTATTTAACGCTTTCAGATTGACATTTTTGAGTTTTACCCATAGACATATTATATTTAATAGATTGCGGAAACACTAGCGCCTCCTGCCCCTATTAGAAGCCATTTTGAATGTGGAATACGCCGTAAAAAGCGCGCGAATTTCAAAAATATTAAATATTCCATAATATGATGTTATTGAGAAAAACAGGAAAACTTACAGTAAACAGTGATATTTCGCTCGAAAACATATTTTTATACTGAAACGTTTCAAAAATTACAAAACTGGACATAAATATCCGGCGTTTTTTCAAAAATGCGTTAATACTACTTTATGTAGCTTCTACTTTATTTTCATGAAAATTAATATTTGAAAATTATTTGTTGTGTACAAAATTCAGTTCAAAACCAAAACACTGCGTATAACAAAATCGACAGTGGAATGAACAAATTTTTCACGATTTACCAATAGGTCATATGCATGTTTTTTAATATTTTTCATAGATTATTTATTCAATCATAATACGGAAAAAAATTGATAATCATTTAAAAATGTAATATTATCATAAGAAAAAAAATATTAACTTTCACATTCAAAACTAGACAGTTTAAACAATCGGCCATGTTGGCGGGCTTATGTGACGTCATGATATACGATGCATGCCAATCTTGATGTCAAATTCTCAATGTTCTAAGCTTTTTTATGATAATTATGTTCAGTTTTGTAATTTTGTTTATAAATAACATTATATTATAGAATATTTAATCTTTTTGAATCTCGCGCGCTTTTTACGGCGTTTCCCACATTCAAAATGGCTTTTAATTGGAACCATTCCGCACAATGCTCAAGGATGGGCATCCGCTATGTATTAATTATATCTATGGTTTTACCCCCAGACGGTTTTCCTTACCTCTACCCTCCATAGTTTTAGCTACTGCGTAAGACGGTGACGGTTCTGTTACCGTTCTCTGGCTGCTTGGAACAAACCTACTGCGCTACTATGTATAATGCTTAACGCCGCTAGTAAAAGTCCAAACCAGCATCTCAGTCACTCTACGCGACAGTGCGTTAGTCACAGTGCAATAGTCTTACTTTATTATTGTCAACGAATGACGTGTCCGCGGCAGTGAATTAAGAGTTCATTATTTTCATTTAAATGTCGCCAAAGATAGCGAAATTTAACGCCTGTCTTGTTTAAAACAGATAGAAATCTAAATGAGTCTGCGTCGGCTCATCATAATGAGTAACTATGGCGCTCTCATGATTGTTGACGTATGCACGAATGAGAATTGTCTATTTATAATTTGATTTACTGACAGATTTACGATTTACTTTGAAATCGACTCTTTTACTTTACACGACTTCAGATAAAGAAATGTTGATGTATTCATTTCTTATTAATTCCCACTTGAAAAATATTCTATACAGTTCTTGAGAGATAAGTAATTATTAACCGTCTTTTGTTCGTATAAAAATCCTCCTTCTTTAGATTGCGTATTTCCGTTTGCGTGTTCAGTAGGAGGCACTACTGCCTCCTAACGACTACGGTTTTGTTATGTAACATTATATAATAATTATATTTCCTTCAGAAAGCGGTTATTAAATAATACATATTAATATATTCATAGAATAAAGAATCTGTATTCTATGATTATTTTTTATTAGAAAAAATGAAATGTTTTTCGATTTACAAATTATTAAATATCTTTTAACGTCCGACCTATTTACATATTATAAAATAACTGATTTATTGCTACATTTATGCTTAAAATGACTTTAATTAAATTTCCTCCCTTTTATATTTTAGTAGCACTATTTTATCAACATATCATAATGTGGTGGAGGAACGGGTCTCCATTCTTATGGCATAAGTACTGTCTATATTTTCTGTATTTAGCCTATTGGCCTCGACCGAACGATGGAACTTAGAGGTCGTATCATAATTTCTCAACGTTTCATGCCCTCCTAAACAATTTGGCGCCGTTTTCGGAAATGTATCTACTAAAAAGGAGAAAAAATAAATCATTATCATAAACGCGTGGGTTGTAAACTCTATGATAGTTCATTAGTCACAATCTCTGTTTTTATACTTATGAGCTTAAATTATTATACTATGATTGTATTTCTTTGATTTTGGTACATTTCAATAAAAGATTATCTTGTAAAAGTTCTTTTTTACACGCTTTATATTAACTTCACTTGTAAGTTTGTATGTATGTATGTATGTTTGTTTGTAATCTTCGTTTGGACTACAGCAAGTGGTTTATTACTGTTAGTATATTATGCCACTACTGTAAGAGCAATCGTTGACGGAGCGGTCTAAGGCGCGGGTCTTCGCTGACGTCAACTCTCGGAATCACGGGTCGTGGGTTCTAATCCCGTTCACGCCGAAATAAAAAAAATGTTTTTTTCGGCAAATTTTTGACAATAAATCGAACTAAAAAGTGGAAAATAAATATAGTTTAAAAAAAACTAAAAAACACGCTTTATATCGAACTAAAAAGTAAAAAATATTTTTTTTAAAATAAGCTTAAAACAACAATGAATAAAAAATACAAATATTATTGTGAAAAAAGCGTAGGGCGCTTTGTTCCACATTTTCGTACATAGAGCGCCCCACGCTTTTTTCACAATAATACTTGTATTTTTTATTCATTATTGTTTTAAACTTATTTAAAAAAAATATTTTTTACTTTTTAGTTAGATATAAAGCGTGTTTTTTAGTTTTTTTAAACTATATTTTTACAAATATTTTGTGTTCTTATTAGTGTTTCAAAATTAATATACCTACTATTACAACATTAATTTGTTAAAATTAATTAATAACCTAATTCCAAAAACGATTGATTCATATAAACTAGCGACCCGGTCCGGCTTCACCAGGATTTTGCAGATTGCTACCGTGTTTTCATCGACTTAGTTGCAAAATTGGTCTCCACGAAAAGAGCTCTTATTTTAACGCGATAATATATAGCTTATGTCCATTCTGAAGGTTCATTCTAAATATTGGTGGAAAAATGATTGAAACCAGATAAGTAGTTAAGTAGATTATCTCCACAAACTTACAAACTTTACCTCTTTATTAGTATAGATATAAATGAGATTTATGGATTTATTGTTTGTTTTAAATATTCGCGATAATTGCATACTTGTATCAGTTGTTTAGAATTTGAAACGTTGAGGGCATAGGTTGAGGGCTTGCAATAGAGGAGCCATGAAAACGCCATCTAAATAACGGCATCGCTACGTTCTCGCCTATTCTCAGGCCCTTTTCGATGGCAAGGTTTTTGCCTGTGGAAAATTCTTTCTCGTGTAATATAGGTATATCAAAGAAAATAAAGATAAATACATATTTTGTTCGTTTTGCTTAATCCTTGATGTGGAAAAAGATCACATTTTTTTGACAAGTATACAATCACTTATGACAACACACGTGGCATGGAATTTCAATCTGACGTATCTGTGACGTTGATTGATGAACGAACCGTTTTGTGTACGTAATAATATATAATGGATACAAAATAAAGGTTCGTGCACACATCGTGTCCTATAAGCTGCATTATTATCTTTTGAGTGTTATTAAAAAAATGATATTTTTAAAAAATTATCGACCAACAAAAAATATAAAAATTAATACATTAACGATTAATTTTTATATTTTTTGTTAATATATTTGTCTAAAAATTGGTCGATAATTTTATTTATTCAACACGCGTGAGTAATATGTAATTTCGGGGCCCTGCTAAACGTGGGAGAAATAATATATTACTTCACTAGTGTAATAATGAATTTTCTGGCGTGGGAGAAATAATATATTACTTCACTAGTGTAATAATGAATTTTCTGGACCAATAGAAACTCAGTAGCAAGCCCAAGCGCTAAATAATGAAAAAAACTGCAAGCAGCTTCTGGACCAATAGGAACGTGGTAGGCGGTATTGTATACTTATATGAAAACAGCATCGCAATTCAGCGAAATCATGGCAATCTTGTGTATACACTGACGGTGGTACGTCAATCAATGAAGTGATTTATTATTTTTCCCTCTTTTATCAGGGCCCCGATTACATGTTACTCCTGCTAGTTGAATAAAGTATTATGTGCGACTATTGATCGAAGGAGAATATTCCACTCGCGTGTGTTTTACGCTCATAGAATCTTCTCCTTCTCTCACTAGTCGCACAATATACTATTATTGAAGAGTTCTAATCAGGCATTAATCAAAGATTTGGATATTTTTAATTGTTTAAATAGTGTTTCTATTACAAACACGCTCGTGGTCTCAGCTGTCGAAAGTCCATAATAGACAATCTATTCCTTATAAACTGCGTTCTATTTTGTTATAATTAAAAATGATTAATATTTAAAAAAAACACTTTTGTTCTAAAATAAAACTAAAATCTTCACCAATAGAAATCGTACTCTAGCAATACTAAGAATATTTTCAAATTAACCATGCTTGAACAAAAAGACAAGCTGCTGGTCGTTTCCCAAAGTTAAAAAAAATTAATCGAATGCTCCATAAATTTTAAGATAAAATCAGAAAATCAAAAAGGTTCCATTTTGAATAATACATGAAAGATAATTTTTGTTTTTTTTTAAGCATGAAAATACGACTTTTAAATAAAATTCGAAATTTCTAAAAACTTTCTCAAACTCACAATATTTGCAGAAAACGACTCTAATTCTAATGTGGACATGGTCACCTCTGTGTCTCTTGGTTTAAAAGTGGCATATTTTCTTTCTTATTTAAAATTCTGAAGAAGTTTTGTTATTAAGTTTCACTAGATACCGCTCGAATGCTTTGACACTTTTCGAAAATTAAAAAAAAATTGTGATGAAATATTTTCAGTAACTATTAAAAATATAATAATAATATATAGAAAACTGATATTAAAAATTAAAATGTCTTTCATTCCTCTCATTATTGATAATAATCTAAATTTATATGTGGCTTCCATAAAAACCTTTGGCATAAAAAAGACACTAACTGAAAGAAAGAAAACAAGTCGGAAAACCTTCTCAACACCGCTTTCATAATATACACTTACATATTACGTAGAATAGTTAGTTTGATATTTATGTTTTTATATTATCTATTTATTTATTGAATGGGTTTTACGTTGACTGATAGTTACATAATATGAAGATGCTGTTGTGTAGGTTTTTCGATTTGTTTTCTTCCTATTCATGTTTTTTTGGTGCAGTTGTATTTTTTTTGTAATAATTTTTTTCGTGACTAAAGCTGTGCGCACATATTATTTAGTTCGATATTTTGTATTACAAAATTTCAGCAAGTTTAACGATTTTGTTTACAAAACTGAGAGGGATATTTTTCCAAAGCAATTGGCAACACTGATTTGGTTTTGAAATGAGCACACAAATGCACAGTGTGAAGATATTTTATAATATCAAACACTGTTTTTAGAAGTTATTTTCAAAAGTCTGAGTGGGCGTAAGTTAGAAATGAGTAACTAATTAGTAATTACACCTGCAGCTGGATGTTATTCAAACTTTCGAAATATCGTTTTCTTTGTGGAATGACACACACAATGTTTTTGAAATATGAATATTATGAAAAGTTTATGAGGTAAAAACACATTAAAATAAATCATATCGCTACAATGTGTCGTATTTTCTTAGGTGATGTTTATTAAAATGCAATTAAGTAGAAGTTATGATTGCAAGAATCGAAGAGACGATTGCCAAAAAAAAAATGCTAAAATTTCAGCCTTAAAAACGACCGATTTTCATAAACAAGGTGTTAAAATGTTCTTTTCGCAATTACAATAACGACACAGGGCATATAAAATGTTAGAAAAAACAAAAACGACGGATATATATTTCAAGTTATTTGATACTTTTTAATGACTTAAAATACCTACCTCTAATACAACTAACGAAAAAACGTATAATAATAAAATATTTTTAACAAAAAACTTGAACCGACTTCACACTAAAAAGTAAAAAATAATTGCGTATTGAAATGTTTTGGAGTCGGTGTAGTTCTCGGAATAGATTTCATTTTGGCTGACACCGACTCCAAAACATTTCAATACGCAATTATTTTTTACTTTTTAGTGTGAAGTCGGTTCAATTTTTTTGTTAAAAATATTTTATTTTTCTCTTTTTAGTGTTAATCTAACACTAAAAATCGGTGAACATACATAAAAACATTATGCGTTTCTTTGAAATTTGAGAGTTTCCCTCGATTTCTCCGGATTCCACCATCAGATCCTGACTTGGTTCCGATGGGACCACCTCTGAATAAAAAAAAAATTTGAAAATCGGTTCATAATTGTTGTATATTAAGTATTTTATAATTTACAGTGTCATTATAATTATGTAACTATTTTCTACAGTAATTGTATTTCATTTTATGTTTTAAAAAATCAGTCTCTGACTGATCGTCTTGAATAAAAGAGTTTAAAATAACTAAGTTGTATTTAATACACACCAAGTGGCGACGAGGTAAAAAAAAAAAAAAAAAAAAAATTATAATAAAATGTCGACTATCGGGCATTTGAATGAATTTGATTTTCGATCGTGTGATTGGCCTTTGTTTTATGCAAGGCTTAAAAATTATTATATCGCAAATAAAATAGAAGACGACGGAACTAAACGTGCTATATTATTAAATATTTTAACGGAAGAATCTTACAAATTAATTTTTAATTTATGCAACCCGAAAAAACCTGAAGAAAAACAATTTAAAGAACTTGTTAAAATACTTGATGCACAATTTACGCCGGCACGTTCATATTATACAAGCAGATACGATTTTTACAACGCGAAAAAAAGGTCAACTGAATCTGTTATGCAATGGCTTGCTCGTTTAAGAAGTCTTGCTACACAGTGTGATTATACCGAAAGTGAGCTTAAATTAGTTCTTCGCGATATATTTATAGTGGGTTTAGACCCAGGATCTGTCAGAGATCGATTATTTGAGAAGAATTCTCTGGAGCTGTCTCTAGAAGATGCTGCTAAATTAGCACTCAGCAAAGAATCTTCATCGCAACACATGGAAAGGCTAAATGTGGCGGAGGCGGTAGAATCCGCGGTAAAAACTGAACCTGTCCAAAAATTGACCAGTGGGACCAGTGGCAGCGGAAGTTCTTCACCAAGAAAATGTCTTACCTGTGGAAGAAAGGGGCATATCAAAGCCCAGTGTAGGTATAAAGACTTTAGTTGCCATACTTGTGGTATAAAAGGTCACTTGTCTCCTGTTTGCAGGAATAAAAACAAAAATAATTCAAATTTGCACTTCGTTGGTCAAAATACTAATGAGGAATCATTTTTTGCGTTATATGATAATAGCAGTGAAAAACCTTTTAAAGTAAATTTATTAGTTGAATCAGTTCCTGTCACATTTGAAATTGATACAGGGACGGCTCTCACAGTTATTAGTGAAGAGTTTTGGAAAAATAAATTTTCCCATATTCATTTGCAAACCACCAATAAAATTTTGTGTGATTATGTAGGTGTTAAAATACATCCTTTGGGTAAAATTACCGTTAGAATTTTCTACAATAATATGAATTATCTACTTGATATATTTGTTGTTAAGAAGGGTGGTTCACCACTTCTGGGTCGAAATTGGCTTTGTAAATTAAAACTAAATTTTAATCAGATCAATAATTTGTCAGTAAATTCTGACATTGAAATTCTTTGTAATAAGTACAATGATATTTTTGCTGAAAAATTAGGTTGCTTTAATCAAAAAGAAATTGATTTAAAATTGAAAAATGATGCTACACCTAAATATTTCAAACCCAGACCATTGCCCTATCATTTAAAAGATAAAGTTACGGCAGAAATTAATCGATTGGTTAGTGAAGGAATTTTGTTGCCAGTTGATTATTCTGAATGGGGAACCCCAATTGTGCCTGTACCTAAAACGGACGGCACAATTAGAATATGTGGCGACTTTAAAGTAAGTGTTAATAAAGCAATTCATATTTATAAACACCCGCTGCCACGTATTGAAGATATTTTTATGAAATTAGAAGGCGGTGTGGAGTTTTCAAAGTTGGACTTGTCGCAAGCCTACAATCAATTAAAGCTTAATGATGCTAGTAAAGCGGTGTGCACAATTTCAACTCATCTTGGGCTGTTTCAGTATAGTCGCCTCCCTTATGGCATCGCCTCTGCTCCGGGAATTTTCCAGAAAATTATGGAAACATTATTGTCTGGTATTGAGGGTGTAGTATGTTTTTTCGATGATGTTCTAATAACAGCTGAGACACGACAGTTGCATTTAGAAAGATTGGAAAGCGTATTTAATATTTTTAAAAATAATGGGTTGACTATTAAAAAAAGTAAATGCAAATTTTTACAAAAATCTGTGACATATTTGGGTCATACTATTGACAGCACTGGCATACGTACGTCAGATGATAAAATTAAGGCAATTCAAAATGTTTCTGTACCTAAAAATGTTTCAGAGCTACGTTCATTTTTGGGTATGGCAAATTTTTATTGTAAATTTTTACCTAATTTATCTTCTGTTTTAGAACCCTTGTACAATCTAACAAGGAAACATGTAAAATTTAAATGGACTAATGATTGTTCTAATGCGTTTGTTAAAGTTAAAAAAATGTTAATAACTTCCCCAGTGCTGGTACATTTCAACTCAAAATTACCACTTAAGCTTACTGTTGATGCTTCTTCAGTTGGGTTGGGAGCTGTCTTGTCTCATTGTTATCCAGACGGTTCTGAAAAACCAATTTGTTACGCATCTAAGGTTTTACTGTCTGCTGAGAAAAATTATTCTCAGATTCACAAAGAGGCGTTAGCCATTGTGTGGGCTGTTCGTAAATTTCACACCTATTTGTATGGCACTTCATTTAAATTAGTAAGCGATCACAAGCCACTTTTGGCATTGCTGGGTGAAAACAAAGGCATTCCACAAATGGCAGCGTCCCGTATGCAGAGATGGGCTTATTTACTATCGGCATATAACTATCAATTAGAGTTTATTAATTCTAAAAATAATTTTGCTGATTTTTTGTCTAGAGTTCCTCAGACCGACAAAGAATCATATAATTTTGATAATCATTCTTATGTAAATTATATAATGACTAATTGTGATTTGCCTATCGATTGCGTAAAAATTAAAAACGAAATTAAAAATGATAAAATTCTATTTAAAGTTTTAAATTTTATTCGAACAAATTGGCCAAATAATATTAAAAAAATTGATGACGAGTTAAAGCCTTTTTACATTCGTAAAAATGAGCTTTCAGTGGAAAACGACTGTATAATGTGGGGTCACAGAGTCGTTATTCCACAAAAATTCAGAAATAATATTTTATCCGAATTGCATAAGGCACATATGGGCATAGTTAAGATGAAAAGCTTAGCTAGGTCATATGTATGGTGGCCTAAAATTGATGCAGAGATTGAAAAACTAGCTGCAAAGTGTGAATCTTGTGCAAAAAGTAGTCCAAGTCCACCGAAATCGGTTTTAAAGCCATGGAAATGGCCTGAAGAAGCTTGGTATAGAGTGCATATTGATCATTTCGGTCCATTTCTAAATAAATATTTTCTTGTTTTGATAGACGCCCATAGTAAGTGGATTGAATGTTGTATAGTTAAAAATACTTCAAGTTTTGAGACTATAGAAAAACTACGCGAAATTTTCGCTAGACTTGGACTACCCAAACAGCTAGTTTCTGACAACGCTACTTCTTTTATGTCAAAAGAATTTCAAAATTATATGACTCGTAATGGTATATCACATTTAACTGGTCCTCCGTTTCATCCTTCAAGCAATGGTGCAGCTGAAAATACGGTCAAAATTGTTAAAAACGCGATTGTAAAAGCGAAAAATGATAATTCTAGTTTAATGACAAAAATTAACAGATTTCTTTTTCAATACCGTAACACCATTCATAACACTACTGGCCAATCTCCAGCTGTAATGTTAATGGGTAAACAATTACATAACAAATTAGATTTAATTAAACCTAGAATAATTAATAATCAGTCAAATCAAATTAAAAATTACAGGGGAAAGAGAAATTGCGAATTTGATATTGGCGATTCTGTTATTGTTAAAGACTACAGGAAAATAAATAATGTAGAATGGTGTCCTGCAATTATAACAAATAAACTTGGTTCTCATACATACACCATCAAAACAAAATTTGATAATTTAGAATGGACTCGCCACGTTGATCAGATTCGTGCTTTCACTTATAAAAATAATTCGGAGACTTGTAAAAGTCATTCATCCGAAGATGAAGACACTGCCGTCACAGGTAGTTTGGACGATGAAGCTGTTCCTGATGGAAATTCCAGCGAAACAGAGGTTCCTATTGTAAAAGCTAAAAGAATTGTTAAGCCTCCTGACAGATTTCAAGCAGGAACTTAAAAAGGAGGGTATTGTTGTATATTAAGTATTTTATAATTTACAGTGTCATTATAATTATGTAACTATTTTCTACAGTAATTGTATTTCATTTTATGTTTTAAAAAATCAGTCTCTGACTGATCGTCTTGAATAAAAGAGTTTAAAATAACTAAGTTGTATTTAATACACACCAATAATTGACGGAGAAATCGGTGAAAATACCTAAAAAAAAAAAATATACTGACGAACATAGAACCTCCTCCTTTTTGTTGAAGTCGGTTAAAAAAACTCGGGTCGCAGTGCGAACCCTGCCGACAATATAATGTATTTGTTAATACAGGCAGTGGGGCTTTATTATGTGAACTTAATTCTTTTGTTTTTGGACAAAATAAGAAACTTAACCCCTTAATACATCCCTTATAATAATATTTTTTTTTTAATTTCAATATTATTATCAATTTACCTTATTAAACTCACCCTTCACTAAGTAAATCCATATATAACTAATGTTTTCATAAAATTTGTAAGTCCGGTCTTGTCGGGCCGATTTTAAAAAAAATTGGCAGCACATTTTTATGTTTACTAATAGGTTAAAAATCAATTTTGAAACGATTCGGAGAATTTTTCCGGTATTTTTTGGCTCAAAAATATTTTTCAACCTCTAAAACCCTTAAAGTGGCCCGATTGGGCTCGTTTTAACTAGGTTTCGTGCGGTGATGGATTTAAATATGCAGCCTGAATTTCGTTAAAATTATTTTTTCAAAAATGGTGCCAAAGTGTTCAGGAGGCTATGAAACGTCGAGAAATTTTGGTCCGACCCCTAGATCCCGCCATCCGACTGACGCCAATAGTGGTTCCTTATTATGGCAAATACACTAAAAAGATTGTATATTTTACACATATATCCAAAGATATACATCTCTGCATATATCTATTAATTAACTATAAGAATCATTGTCTATCTACTCAATGTGCGGTGAGTGAACGCAATAAAGCGTATCGAAAATATATCTGCGTCTCTTTCTTCGATGTAATTCCCTGATTTCTCCGATGATAAGATTGGTTGATGTACTTGCATTCAATCTGAATAAAGTATCACTGTTTCAAAAACTTTGTCTTTTTCTATGACGTTAACACGGGCGTACCCAGCTTTTGGCTCAGGAAGGGGTAAATTAAAAAATTCTTAAGCCGGGTACACCGTGCTTGTTTTGCCCTTCTAGATACGCCAGTGATTACGGCGTAAAAAAAGACAGAAGTATATGTTTGCACCCTAATAATTTGATTGCGGTTTTATTTCTATTCTTAGTAAAGAATAAAAGTAGGTAAGTATATGATTTTACACTATACACATAATATAATAAATAAATAAACATAAAATAATAATAATCACATCGATTGCCGAGTACGAACCTACCACCTATGTTCTACACCCGGTTGTTGTAGTTTACGCTATACGTGTATTGCAACGTTTCGTTACATTTTCAACCTTATGACGGGTAGTGGGACTTAGCCAAGCCGTGAATTTTTAACTTTGCGCAATTTGATTTATATAAAAAAAGTTATTAAGCATTTTGAAATTTCTTCAAATTTATTTTTCAATAAAATAAAAAAATAAATAAGCCAGATCATTTAGTCGGGTCTAAATGCCTTCCAGGCGATTACAAATCTGTCTATTATACGTGGATGCGAGTAAGACGCTACGGGTAGGTTGAAGTAAGAGAGCGAATATACTCAACTCAGCCCATATACACTCTCTTGTACTATTTAAAAAATGTATAAGCCAGGTATTTTTCCGTATTAGCTAATTTAATACACATCAATTTCTGTCTGTCTTTTATTTTATTAATTCGGTAACAGACATTTCTAATCATCTGTACCTGAAGTCTGTAAAGATAACAAATACAAACCAATTAAAGAAATCGGTATTTATTTGAAGATTTCACATTAGTTGAAGATCGGTGAACTCTTCCTATAAACACATTAGAATTTTAACACAAAGAGTGACGGCGGGTTTGCTGGCTTTTAACGGAGAGGGATAAAAATCCAGGGATTGGTTAATTAATTCCTGAATCTAACTCCCTCTGTTTTAATACGAAAATGGTAAAACTAAAAAATCTAAGAAACATTGAACTGTTCGTTAAAGCGCCAATCTCAGTTTTACTTACCAGGAGACCCCGCTCGAGCGTAGCGGTGGATCGATATCTGTCGCATGAACCAATATGGCGTCAGCTACTGGGTAACGCACACACGTTCATGGCTTACACGTGTGTAGTGTCTGTGAAGTTAAGAACTTTGGTAACCATGGCGAAAACAGGTGGAAATAACCGAAGTTTCCTCAGGTAGTGATAACAGCGCCATCTCGCGAGCGCCAAAAAACGGTCCGTCTCGAAAAACAGCAAGCATAGGAAGTTGGGTCGCCTGGTTACAGACTTCGTGACCAAAGCATTATACTTTGAGCTTAAATGCTGTTTAAATTAGCCAGCTTTAATAAATTATTGTGCCCCAAAGAATCGTTTACTGTTTCTTTTTTAAATTTTATTGTAATTTGGTACGTGTTTTTGAAATTTTAATATGTTAGTTATAGATTTTATTATGTGGTCAATTTAAGTTTAAAGTGGACCTATTTGAATGTTACAACCTCCAAATTTTGTCGGGTGAGCAGTATATATGGTACGGTTAATACAAGAAAGTAGTTAATTCGCGAAATAATCGGCTAATACCCGAATTAATCAACGTCAAGGATTGGTTAATTCGGGTAATTAGCCGGTTAATTCGCGAATAAACTACTTTCTTGTATTAACCGTAACATATATACTTAAAAGATTGAAAACTAAACTCATATAGTGTTTTTGTTTTTTGAACAAATAAGAAATTAAATTTTGTTTCCTTTCCTTTCGTCCAGGGGCTAAAAATATTGATGTATAACTGCAATTGCTCATCGATATATTTAATCTTATCATGGTTATATTTTAGTCAAGTTTTCTCATCCATTATTTTAAAACTATTCAAAACACATGGGTAGATGTAGACAGTAAAGTAATACCTTGCACGAATTTCTATACTCTGTATGATTAATCGAATTCAGGGGATCTAATAACATTGCTTAATGTTCTTTATAAAAAAAAATAGTTTAGTGTAACAATTTTACAATTATAGAATATCGCTAGAGACAAAAAAAGGGTAAACAGTGAGTAGAATAATTTATAAAGCTCACAATTTCTGATAATTATTTCGTTGCCAAGCCAAAATCTATTCCACAGAACCGGGCTGGAAAACTAATTACTAATTTTAACCACGACGGAACGAAGAAGGTAAATGCGTTTAGGGTGAGAGATCGTTTGTTTGTGCACTCGAATGTCGCTATTTATCTCGAAAGCGGTTGGATCAATTCAGATGCGGTTTTCTGTAAAGGGTTTGAAATTCATCTTTACCATTTTAGTCTATGGCAGCACGCTAATTTATAACAAGGTATTAGATTTAAAACTTTAGGACACATATTTAGTAAACACCCCGAGATGCATTTTAACCTTCCTTACCGTCGATTAGTTGGCGCTTCTAATCTTAGACATAGTACAATTTTTGTATTTTTAGATCACTAATGAAGTCCAAACTAGATTGGTTTTGCTTTATATTTTTTCTTCTTCTTTTATTTTCATCCTCTGTTGATTCTCATTCCGTTCCAACAGATTTTTTTTATTGATTTCTAAAACACGTGTCGCAACTTTTTCAAAGAAATAATCAAAATGATTTAATGTCTATTTCTATTTGTGTTTTGTATAATTTATACTGTTATATTAATCTTGTCACTTCGTGGTAAAAACACAATTCATCGAAAATGAATGCCAAAAAGAGATTACAAGAAAATTTGGCACATTTGAGTGGCAATGTTTATTAGTTACATGAACAAACGCATATTTTTTCTCCGTTTTTGTGTAGTAGCATTTTAATAATTGCGTCAGTGTATTTCATTTCCATCAATACTAATACTATAAAAAGATAAAGTTTATAAGTTTGAAAGTAAGAGGTAATCTCCAAAACTACTTATCCTATTTAAACATTTTTTTCATCAATCTTTAGAATGAACCTTTAGGATGGACGTAGGCTATACATATATCATAAATGGAAGCGCTTTTCGTGAAATATATATTGAAATTAATTAGTCATAGTTCATATTTTAACAAAACGTCATTATATTTTTAAATTATAGTATAAACAATTAAAATTTTTGATGGAGTACATTTATGTCGCAGTTTATGTTAAAAAATTGAAACTTTTTAAGTATTTATGAAATGTATTGTAAATATTTTGAATTATATAAATAAACCATAACTTCGCATAGGTATTGAACGCCTCTGTTGAAAGAAATGAAAAAACAAATAGAATTTTTACTGAGTAAACTCAGATTTAACTATCACTTTTTTATTATATTTCCTATTGTTTCAAGTTTCTTCTTTTACAGTTTTTTGATGTTGTTTGTATAAAACGGAACATAGTAAAAAAAATAATGATCTAAAAATAAGAAACCAAACAATATTTTTATTGTACAAACAATATTATAATACAGGGACAGTGATAGTTTTTTTTATTTTAAAATAAAATTTGTGAACGACTTGCTTGCCGCATTTAATTTTTTATCATGTATCAAAAGAAGGTTGATAAATATTTTTTGCTTACGTAAATATTAATTTTTGTATTCGAAATGATTAAAATTTAAAGCGCGAATCTGTAATCATATAAAAAAAATCACTTTTTTCGGCACCTAACTTTATATATAATAAAAGCGCTTTTCGTAGACACCAATTTAGACGAAATAACGTCAACAATCTACAAATTGGGGCGAAGCCGAACCGGACCGCTATTATTTATAAAAAAAAAATTGGTTGTCTGTAAAGTCGGTTTACGGACGATAGTTTTACGTGATAACGTCATAAAGAAACATTGATGAACTCTCTGACGTCACGCGAGAAGAGCGAGAAATGCGTACAAGCCGACGCTTGGGCCGATCGTGCCTCTCTATCGCTTATACCGCGCTCTCGCTTGCACGCTCAGGCTCAGGCGGAACGTGACACTTTTTCGTGCGTGCAGCCGGTGTTTCATCAATTTATAAGACGTTATCACGTCAAAAAAAACAATTTCCCATGTCATTTCCTTTTGTATTAAAAATGATTCTTACACCCAGTATACCTATATATAATTTGAAATAAATGAGGTGTATATAAGCTACATAAACAATTTTCAGACGCGCAAAATAAACGTGTACTGCGCGTATAGAGAAAATTTAATTGCTGTTCCCATTCCAGTCACGCGTCGCTTTTCCGAATGCTTTATAACTTTATAAGATATACTTGTACATCCCATCTATAAGGTTTTTGTTATCTTTAAATTCTGTGTAGGCGCTGACACAGGGCCGCGCCAACCCTGTGTGGCGGTTTTAATTAAAGGGTGGCGCGTAGAAATTGCTCTATTTATTTATCATAATTAATTGTTGTTACACTTTCATCCTCGAACATTATAAATTATTTATTTTTAGGGGTGTTCGGTAGTCAGTTTTTTTTCGAGAATATAAGCACTTTATTATAAGCAATCTCACAATCAGGACCTACTAAAATTTACCACAATTTCTGAATTTATTTAAATATAACCTTTGACACGACCCTGCACTGTTATAAACCATGTAACGAAATTGTACAACAAATTTGTAATCAGAATACAATCACATCTAAATTTTCATCACAAAAGAAATTTGCATTGATGTTGTGAAGCAAGTAAAACGTATTACGGTTGACTTTTCTGATGTAGTTGAAAATGAAAAAAATAAATTGCTTTCAGGGAAAGACGGTTCCCTCAATAATCTTTCTCTAAGGACTACAAGTAGGGGAAGTAATCTAGACTAAATGCGTTTCTCAGTTCGTTCTACAATACTGTCAATCTATACTAACAAAAGAACAAGTCTGTGTCTGTTACATCGAAACTCGAGAACTACTGAACCAATTTAGGTAAGAACACTTTCTCGCTAGAAATGATTTCAGTAAAGAAAGTGGACTGTATTTTTTCCTGCTTCGCTTCTGCTTTATGAATATTTAGAGATAGAGAAGACGAACTGTTGAGCGTTTATAATGTAGATCTCTCTCTCCCCCCTTCTCTCTCACCCGCTTCTCTCTCCCTCCCCTTCTCTCTAATCGGAACTGTACCCCAAAATAGATTTGTAATCAATAACACTCAAAAAATTGATGTATAATACAGAAGTAATTATTTATGTACGTTGTTTTATTATAACATTTGTTTTAGCGCTTTAATATACATAAATAAAATGACACAAGTTGACGGAGTGAAGAAAAACATGTGACATTTAGATTAATACTATGTATAGACTTATATAGTCGTAAGTAAAAAATTCTTAAGACTTCTGTAGCGACGATGAAAGATAATGTAGAAATTACTTTACCAACTGGCAAAGGCGAATACACACTTGAGCGCAATGTCTATCTCTATATAGACCAGCGCTTGTCAATAAGCGCGACTCGATGTCTTCCTAGAGATTCCTAGAGCGAATTTTCAGTTTTCGTCATTTTTTGCCTCTTTATTTATCTGTATCTACGTTAGTATATATAAATACTAAACCTGTATTGTTTACATGTTTTGCTTCAACTGCGTCTAAAGGTTACACGCACACTTTTTTTTGTGGAGCTAATGTATGCGCTTGCAAAAAATACCCACAGCTTCGATTTTTTTAAAGACAAATCTGGCAACTCTGGTGAGAGCATAAATTGACTGAATAGCATTTTGTGCTCTTACTGTACGTGCTTTCAAAATCAGTCTTAAAGCACCCGCAGTTGTTGTGGTGGTGTTATTCCAGGACGCTTTATATTTTGTTTTATAATTAAATGACTTTATTCCGTGAAAAAATTCTTTAAAACGTAGAAAAATGAGACAACGTTAAATTACGTCACGTAAGTAAATTAGGTAAATTTAATTTTGGACCCATCCGCTACGTGTTTATTTTACATGTAGCAAAGATTCAAATTAAAACGAGGATATAACAAAATGAATGGCAGCTTAATGGAGTTTTATAGACTGCTATTAATTAATTGAAATTAATTACTTACTTGCAATAATGATGCCCAGATTTTCTCTTGATTTTTTTATCAATTCTATTGTCACTAAAAATTGACCGCTTTTATCGGACAATAAACTGGCATTGGAATGTTTTCCTGAATCTTCAGAAAATGTTGGTGATCTCGATTTCACATCTAAAAAATAAAAATAAGTTTTTTAGAAATTGATAATATGTCTATTAGATTAAAAGACCGTGCACATTGCACAGTTGCCGAGCATAAACCTGCATAACCAGCACGACCAGCATAAGGCTAGATTCACACTATAGTGCCAGTCACAGTTCGCTCTCGGTCTCTAGACTCGGTTACTGTATCCACACTATCATCTAGATTCGATCACGGTTCAATCTCGATTTGGAAAAAGTCGGATGTATTTTCTTTGCAATACAATTTTACTTTATTTCATTTATTAAAATACAATTTTTCTAGTTGTCTGACAATGTCGTTCGATTTTTCAATTGAAGAATTAGCTGTTATAGTTATTTCTTTTGATGAAGATGCGGCAAATAAGAAAAGAGTGAAACGCAAGACAACGAAGAGAAGAATGTGGGTGCATCCAAGCTTATTAGCGAGTAAAACAGACAGCGAATACTACACTCTGTATCATCATTTAATAGATGATGAAGAAAAATTGAATGACTGCATTTGAAACAAAAACCTATTCATATTATGAATACAAGTCAGGAGAAGTCCGATGACGCTCCAGCAAAATATTCTTCTAAACGGATCGGTGCCGGAGCGTGATTGGATCCGAACTTGAGCGGTGCTGTTAGTATAAATAGTAAATACGCTCATTGTTTCTTGTATAGGAATCGTTTACCGAATCGAGACTGGACCGAGAGCGAACCGTGACCGGCACTATAGTGTGAATCGGGCATAAACCAGCAAATTTTTGTGCAGGTTGCGTGATTTTGAAATTTTCAAGTAGTTTTATCAATGCAAATAAACTAATGAAAATGACACGTCACTAGCACACTAGATCTGTTCAGCACGGCGACCGACTGACGGTTTGCTGGCTACTGGTTTAATAACATTGCCTTCACGAACAGACTTTTTTTGTTCCGTGCTGTGCTGGTCGTGCAGGTTCATGCTTGACGCGTGTGTGCGGTCTTTTACAGAAATTTTGTTTAAGGTTGCAGTGTGACTTCGAAAATGTAGCATTTTTCTCGCAATTGTTGGCAATTTTTTCCCAGTAAATCATACATAAATTTCAAAAAGTACTCCGCTAGAAACTTGGATTGGTCTTTTATCTTCCTTACACGAAAATAATTTTGGTAAAATGTTGACTAATAAGTCAATAATTAATTGGGAGCCTAAGCCCTATTTTATGTGTAATCTCAGAGCGTTCCGCCAGTCTTAAAGCCTATTTGACAAATTTTGATGAAACTTTTTTTGAAATGTATCTTATGATTCCTGAAGTGCTATATTATCACAATTTCTTCGCAAAGTTCCTTAATTTTTTTGCATATACTTGTACAAATATCTATATAAAATCGTAAAGTGTTATCAAGGCATATTATATCAAATTTTTGGCGGCCGAAAGCTACAAAAAATTGTGGATGATTCTCAAAAAATACGCTATCGATATTTAATAACTGTTCTGGTACAGGTTGAAATTATGAAATCAATATCATGTTTGAAAAATTTAAGCGAATGTATAGGATTTGTTATTATTTTAGTAACTGTAACATGCGAGGCATTGCTAACTCATTTCTCATAAAGGTATCTTTAAAGCTTAGTACGACGGTTTACAAATGAACTACATCACATATTTGTATGTTTATGGTTCAAATGAACCTCAGTAATCAAATCGCTGTAATTATACACAGTGGCGTAGATAGGGGGGGGGATCAGGGGGATATATCCCCCCCCATGAGTCCAGAAAACATATCATAAATTTATACGAAGATCTCTGTATCTAAGTATATTCATTCCTTTACGTTTTGCCATATGATGGCATTTGCAATTATCTGCGAGTTGCAGGTTATACAATTTTTTAATCATGAAAGTGTAATTATTATTGTGACGACTGTAAATTAGAATAGTTTCAAATTTTCGCGCCCATCAAATTCTCGTCGTTTCCTCCCTTCCGTGGTGCTGGCCGCAGGCGGTGAATGCGCTGATTGGTACGCGCAATAGGATCAGGGCTGCCAGATGAACGGATTTTTCCGTTCCAAACGGATTTTTCGAGTAGAAATAAATTTGAACGGATAATGGAACGGATTTCATGATCTGAACGGATTTAACGGATTTTCTAACTTTTTCGAATTTTTTACCTTTTTTACTATATATAAATTCAAACTTCACTCGATAATCGATAAATTGGGGACATTCGGGTATTTTTAGCACATTCGAGCATATCTGAGCACGTTTCTTTCACTACCTCTGTCCTACTCCTCTCTCTATTTGGGTAGAAAAAGATAAGAGAGTGTATGAAACAATGTGTTCGCGAAACACACACCTATATCGATGAATATCGACTCGCTATCTTTGTCTGATGCGTTTTTTTCACACAACTGGAGTCAAGTGTTTCGAGTTACACGGATTTACGGAACACATTGAGGATTTAACTGATTGTACTGCCGCGTTTGTTACTATCGCAACATTCTAACAGTCAATATAATATTTTTATTTCATAAAAATGTGAAAAATCTACGAATAATCGATTCATTGGATGTGAAAAAATGAATCATTTCTATTCAATTTAAAGTCTGTTTGTAAGTAAAAGTAAATTCAACGTCTTATACGAAATTCGTTTAATAATGTTAATAATAAAGCCATAATGAAGGTGGAAACACGTCGATGTGTCGTTTATGGTACCGCATACTTCACTTTACTCTCTATCTCTCTCACACTCATTGCATTAATGGGTGAACCGGGCGAACGGATGGAAACGGATTTTTCAGACCACTTCCCCCACCACTTTTCGCCTTACCGACGGATTTCTGAGGAGAGAAATCTGGCAGCCCTGAATAGGATTCCAGCCAATCCAGCCAGTTCACAGTTGATCCTTGGTCCGGCGAGATAGGCGACTTTTTAACGTGAGGTTATCACAATATTGTCTAATGCCAATAAACTCCCATTGTCTTTGTTTTATCCAGTATTAGAAAAAGATCAAAAATGAAGAGGTTTTTAATAAATCTGACTCATCTGAGCAGTGAAAAAAACGAAAAAAAACAAAAAACCGAAAACGAAAATGCAGAATCTTCGTTTGCAGAAACAAACGCGAAAAAAGCTTGTGTTGATGTACACAAAAAAGACGTCGCAAATTTCGTTGACACTCAATTAAGTGACGCGGAAAGGCTAGATTTATTGACGAATGTCTGGGTTCCACCGAAAAATTTTGCATTTCCGTTGCTGGAAAAGTTCGAAGCTCGAAAATTAAGGTTTCGTCGTGAATGGCTCGATGAATTCTCGTGGCTCGCATATTCTGAAGTGCACCATGGTGCATTTTGTGTAAAATCATTTTTCAAAGAATGTTAACATTTTTTTAGAAGCACCTATTTCTGTGCATGTGTGTATATTATATGTAATTGATAATTGTAAAACTAGGTAAATAAACACTCCAACAAAATTGATAACATAAAAATTTAAGTGAGTCATATCCCCCCCCATGGCAAAAACCTATCTACGCCACTGATTATACAAGACAAGTGACAAGCTGTGCAACAGAAAAACACTTGTTTTAAAACATATAATTTATTTTATACATACAAATACCGTGTGTTACCAAAATCTCATAGTCATATGATTTCACATCAGTTTATCATAACTCGAGACAAGATAGTTACATTTCTAAAATATTGATTACAGTGCTGTGACTAGCGTTGTCATGAACGTTTCTTCTTAAATTCAACTAAATAGGTATTTGTTTTCTATTTTAATGTATTATTATTGGAGATTCACCGCAATTTGGTTCACATTCGGTAACACCGAATTTCGGCAGGTTTTACCGAACTTCGAATTCAGCCGAATTTCGGTTACTGTAATTGCACATACCGCTAAACTAGCGGTATGTGCTTTATTATCGCTTTGTGCGTCAGAGCTGACTTTCGTTCATATAAGAAGTTATATCTAAGTTAATTTCACACGAAATCCATTCAAATTGAAGCTTTTTGAAAAGAGGAGATTCTAATCTATAAAATAGAACCATTTTTAAATCAATTCGAGTTCATAAATAGGTACTATTAAAATTGTAATTGAAAATCACAAACAGCAGTTGTCGGTTGGTCTGTACGTATGTACGTATGTACGTATGTACGTACGTCACGACTCTACAGATCGCAATTTTGGTCGGATTGCCTTGGGTTATATTTTATTCACTTTGTTTACTATCAGACCAGAACCCTATTTAAATTCACTAAAATGTGTTCAGTAGTTTAATTTTTATAAACAGTTTTATTTTTTATTATTTTTGACAGCTAATAGTTTAAAACAAAATATAATAATTGCTGTGCAAATATAGTGTAATCCATAAAACAAGTGCTACACTTGTATACCGTGATAACACCACTACACGTATTAGGCAGCCGTGGTGTAATGGTTATGCCGTTGGATCCCCAAGGGCAAGGTCCTGGGTTCGATTCCTTACGATATCATTGATTTTTTTCTTTTTTTTTTCTTTTTATTTTGTTTTATTTTATTCCACTTGATATTAATTATATATTATATTATGTATAGTTCTTAATTTTTTTTATTTTTGCAAACTTAAAAAAAAATATTTTTTCAATTTTTAATTATTTATTTCTTTAAATTTTTAAATCTTTTTAAATTTATTACAAATATTTTTTAATTGTTATTTTTTATCATACAGTGGAAAAATTGCGGGATGTGCACTTTTGGTTTTGCCAACTATTATTAAAATTGTATTGATGTAAAAGTTATTTTTAAGTAGTATTTATTTTTGTTTAGTGAAAGGATGATATTGTTATTATTAAGTTAGATAGAAGGTGTGGATATTATCAATCGAAAATTAAAAAAAAACATATTCTGGATCAATAATATATATTATTCGGCAGGTTTTGGAACCGAACATTCGGCCGAAGTCGACATTCGGCAGAACTCGCAATTAGTGAATCACGAATTATCATTCTGATACTAGGTACTGACAGTTTGTTTGTATCGGCAATTTTTGTTAGAACGTATTGTATTAAGTATCTTGTATGCATAACATTTATTATACGACTATACAGTATATTAATATAAAGCGAGTAGAGACCCGTTCCAAATGACTGATATAACTCATTAGTCAGTAAGTGTGGGGTACTCCTGTATAGACAATTTTGTTGCCAAAATTTATGCACTTAAAAATTACCTATGTACATAATTATAACTTTATTTTTAATCTCCCATTAATTAAATTTAACTTCAAAAAAGTAAAAATTCATCATTTAATATTTTTTAGCAAGATGTTTTTTCTTTAAGGGATGATTCGCGGCTTGTTTATAAAAAAATAGTATATTATTTATTTTATTTATAATAACAAAACAAATTTGGCTGTCCTATACAATATGAGTTGTAAAAGTATCTACTAGCGATTATAGAATCAAATAAAAAAAAAGGAAAAACATGAAAAAACTGAGTCAAAAATGAACCAAAATGCCTGAAACTGCTTTAAACAGGATTTAATTCTGGGAGAACCTTTGTACATACCGAAAAATTATTTCAGTGAAATTCGCTTGACTGATTTTCTATAACGATGGATTTCTCATTTGCCATATATATGTTACGGTAAATGTAAACTCTTGGGATATGTACACTTTTACCGTAAAATGTGCCGGGAAATGTGTACATTTGCCACAATATCTACATTTAATGTACACATTTTCCGGCACATTTTACGGTAAAAGTGTACATTTCCCAAGAGTTTACATTTACCGTAACATATACACTACTTAGTAGTCAGTGTAGAGAGACATGGAAAACATGGCGACCGAACATGTTACAATATGAAATGCAATATAAGTAATTAATTAATAAACTATTAAAGATATCAGAACAGAAGTGGGAAAGTTTTAGCGCACATTGTGTAAAATGGCAGCTAAACAAGTTGTACACATTTTCCTATCTCGGTCAATGATTTGTCGGTTGCAGTAATCCGTGCCGGAACATTACAAGTACAAAAGTTCTTTGAACTATCACAGTATAAACGTCATTAACAGCTAATGAAGCGAACAAAACATACATCAGACGCACGTTTGCGACTGTTGTTATCATTTTAACCGGATCTTGAAAGCCTTCGTCTCTTCAGACCTCCGCGCCGACGTTAATTCAATAATGTCGCATGCTTTCTGTTCTTCAGCTTCAGGATGCTTCAGCAACGAACTAGTTTCGTCGTCTTTGTACAGACAAAGACGACGAAACTAGTTCGTATTTCCTGCCTAAATGCTAACTCCTACACAGGTAGGAGTTAGCATTTAGGCAGGAAATAGGGAGCCACATTTATTATCACTAGTGATCGCCCAGTAAACGAAATTCGACCGTAATTCATTAAATTTTTATGTTTGAACATTATTGAGGTTCTTTTGTCAATATATAAATTTCTTCTCGATCGATTTTACCTGTGTTAATTCGTACACTTCGTGATGAAACATATTTGTGCACTACCCCTCATTGAAACGAAGAGAACGATGTATGTACTCAAATTGGTAACACTCTTTTTTGCCTTTCCGTATTTATGTATAGATTTTTGTTCTGGCAGAGTCATTTTTTGGGCTGTTATAGACTATATAAAATTGACGTTAAAATTTGGCTGTCAACGAATACTTTCATATCATCATGGGGTGTCAGAATGAAAATAATAAGTATATACCTATTCATCCAAAAAAAAACAGGGAGCCATACTTATTATTATTCGGGAACGAATGTCAAATATAATTTCACAAAATTTAAAATTACAGGACAAAAATTGTCTGAATACGGAATTTTTTCCGAATGTTCAATTTAAAAATTGAAAAATATGTGTTTAAATATATAGGTACCTTTTTGTATAACTTAAAAACAATAATGAGTCATCCTTGATGATATTTTTTGCTATTCATGCTTTAATGACAGTTTTTAATGGTTTCAACAACAAACATGTCGACATATAAAAATTAGGTCATGAGGTCAATTCGCGAATTAGGTTTATTCTATAGCAGAAGTCTCAAACTTAAGTCAGCTTGAAAGCACAAAGATGATTTAGAAATTTATAATAAAAATGATATTTCCTGTCACTGTGATGTAAATTATTTTTTTTTTAGATTTTAATGAACAGGCGACGATTCAACAATTCTAGCTCCACCGAACTCTAAAGCGGATATCGCTCTTTATAGTTTTCTACGGCTCAATTTTTTATCATTTAAAAAAAAATTTGTGTAAGCTAAAACAATGTTTCAAATTTTGCTAAAGTATTTCGCTTATTATTATAATATAATAAAATCCAATATGCCTATACTATAAATAATTAATAAACAATAACTAGCGGTCCGGTGTGTGGTCGAAATTCGACCGTAATTCACTCCACATTTAGTCTGCCAATTTTTTATAGTGTATGAACGTAAACAATGAATATTTTTTTACAGTGTGAGAATGTATGTTTAATTTATTTATATTATATACATAAATTAAATCTTTCTCCACTCCTTCTCCATATGAACTTTAACTATGCCAAATCTCACACTCATTCGTGCGCGCAATGTTCTTAAAAAGGGGTACTGCAGTGGATGGATGTAGATACAATGTACATATTTGACATTTCAAAGGAATTGAACAGCCAGACGACGAGTTTGGAACTTCTGTATTATTGTTTCATATAAAATATCGTATCATGTGACAAGTGACGACCTTAACTATTTTCTATTCTCATACCATATGTTTTTCATTAAAATTATTAATTATTGCGATTTTGTTATTTAAACTAAATATGTATTTATAATCTGTTTATGCAAATAAATGTAATGATGAAAAAGTTGAGTTCGTTTCTCGACATTATAAGGTCAAACAAACGCCATAAAACACAATTTTTTCGAGATTGCGTTAATTTGTTACTTTCGAATACACTAATCGGCTGCCCGATTATCCGACAAATATTATAATCCGCCGTTGTTTAACTTATTGAAGACATAATATTGCAAACTTCTTTAATCCGTTCATATGTATGACATGTTCTGAAATTACGCCAAAAAACATACTGTTTCGCTCAATATCCTTTACCATTGCACTAAAATTCACCAGTTACACTAATCCATCACAAGTTGGGTATATAGTGGGGGCGGATTAACGAGAGAATACTGTGTTTCAATCATAAACTTATTACTAGTAGAGGTTTGGAAAAGGATGATGACCAAACGGTGTAGACATACGTATACGTCTATCTCTATCATTTAGACCTCTGAAGATGTTACGTGGAGTATATATATCTATTAATTAACTATATGAATCATTGCCTATCTACTCAATGTGCGGTGAGTGAACGCAACAAAGCGTATCCAAAATATATCTGCGTCTCTTTCTTCGATGTAATTCCCTGATTTCTCCGATGACAGGATTGGTTGATGTACTTGTATTCAATCTGAATAAAGTATCTTCGTTTCAAAAACTTTGTCTTCTTCTATGACGTTATTGTTAACATGGGCGTACCCAGCTTTTGGCCCAGGAGCCCCGTGCTTGTTTTGCCCTCCTGGATACGTTAGTGCTTACGGCGTAAAAAAAGACTGAAGTATATGTTTGCACCCTGATACTTCGATTGCGATTTTATTCCAATGCTCTGCAGTATAGAATAAAAGTATATGAGCATGTATTTGCCCATTTTCCCACTACAGTCGCAACGCTTGCGCATGGCGGATCGAGTATAAATAAGTGAGGTAGAAGTATGCAGTTGCTGTCTCTCTTGGTGGGCAACACTCCACTTACGGGGACTAGCAATATAGGAGTATTAAATATATGATTTCAATGGTTTATTGGCGCATGTGCTGTATGGGTTATTTGAAAACGCAATTACCTTAATACGATATAATACGAGAGAAAACAGATAAATAATGACTTAATTATCGATGATTATCATTTTCTTAATTTTTTTAATGAAATGTTATTTTATAGGTACATCACTTTTTGGCATTTTCGCAAACTTAAATTAAATGCGATGTGACAGAACCCGCGATTTCATCAAACGTGAAGTTTTGTTTTTTTTTTTATATAGAATATTGTGAAGCAAGTAAAAGTAAAAAGTTTTTATTGTCATGTAGTATAAAAACAACAACGTGTGCATTCCTAAATTCGCTACAGTAGCTGTAGCGCTACACAGCCTTGGCAAGGCTGTGGCCAAGGCTGTGGCCAAGGCTGTGTAGCGCTACAGCTACTGTAGCGAATTTAGGAATGCACCTATAATACAGCTTGTTTGTTCAAGATGCCAGACCAAGGGTCTATAACTCCGACAATATTTAAATGAAAAATAATTATAATTATAATGAGGGAAAAATTAAAAAAACCCTCTAATTTTTTTGTACTATTGAAGAAAGAATGACAAGCATCGACTACCTTAAGGATAAAAATAATTTATATTAATTAAACGATAAAATCCCAAATTCATAAACTATTTCTATTAAGGTGACTGTGTACGCAGATTGTAAAATACGCACTCGGGAAATTTCAAATTGTGGCCACAAAATTCATTTTACTACTGTTTTTATTAGCTGTGATAGAGCATTAAAGTTCATAAAATTTGGCTTGCTGCTTAAAAATTTAAGAAAACACATTTTTTTGCACTAAAAATTTAATCAAAAAACGCCATATTCGTCAATATTTCTTTACAGTATGTCACGAGATTTCAAATTACGGGAAGGCAAATTAAAATTTTACAGTTTTTTCTTCGCAAATTGGTGTCAAAAATATTGACAAATTTGGCTTGCTCAATAATTTTTAACAAATTAATTTTTTTCTGTACAAAAATTTGTGTAAAAGTTATGCTAAATTCTCGTTTTTACCCGATTTTTATTCGCTTATTTAGGTCAAATAAACTGTAAAAACTTCGTTAAAAGTCATGTGGGAAGAATGGTGCATGTTTCTAGTTTATTTTGAAGCATTAACACCAAAGATTGAAAAAGATTTTCCATAGAAATTCTAGATTTTCTAAACTGATGTTTTTTGAGTTATGTTTACTAAAAATGATTCATAGATGGAACCACCAACACAAACTTTTACAGTGGAAGTAAATTGTTTTTCGTAAAATGTGTGATGTGCAGTAGCGGCTCGTATCATTTTTGATCAAAAACATTATATTATAGAATAGAATAAAATATAATCTTTATTGACATCCAAGAGGTATATAATAACGTCATATAATAATTTCAATTTACAAATTCGAAAAACGTGCGTGATTAAAATTATATAACTAAAATCGTATATGAGAATTATATGGACACATGTCCATCAACAATTTTTTTTAATCTATTTTTGAAAGCAGGTATGGCTTGAATAGCTTTTATATTAGAAGGTAACATGTAATATGTAGTGTTTGAAAAGTACAGTTTCACTGTACTTTAGAATTTGATTATTTTATTATATTATGTAATAGATGGTGTCAGTTACCTAATAACTGAAATATGATTTTGTGTTAGAAATCTATTAAAACTTTTATACTTTTAATCACTTGATTTCTGAACTTTAATAAAGAAACATTATTGTTAAAAAGGCGTTCAATTATTTATCTCAATACATTACATTTTATGGCGACGAGGATTAAAATTAAAAAGAAACAATTTAACGTTATAATTTTGCAAAGTATAGTAAGACAAAATTAAGATTATAAAAATTGTTAAAAGTGAAATCATGACTGCAGAAACTCCACCTTCGTATTCTGGCCACGTGACAGAATTCAATCACTCTACATCAGAATTCTACATTTTTAAAAATAAACTGCAGAATTTTTTCTCAATTAATCGAGTAACCGACGATGCAGAGTTGAAGCGTGCGTTTTTTTTGAATGCCTTAACTGAAAATACATACAAGTTGCTAGAAACTTTATGTATACCGTCAAAACCGGAAAATAAGCCGTTTGCGGAACTGGTAAAGCTATTGGAAGATCATTTAACTCCAGTCAGATCCTACTTTGCTGCTAAGATTGCGTTCTATGGAGCACGACAAATGGATGCAGAGTCAATCGCAGATTGGATGGTTAGACTACAAGGTTTAGCTACACCATGTGGATTCGACGCTGTTAATTTGAAGGCAGCATTACGCGATATTTTTGTCGTTGGAATGAAGCCCGGTCCAATCAAAGATCGCTTGTTGGAGGAAGATGGTACTACTTGCGAGTTGGCCAAGCTGAAAGAAATCGCGCTAGCCAAGGAGTCTTCAATGAAGGAGAAGTTATCATTAGCGTCTGGTTCCACAGTTAAGAATTCGCCGACCGAAGTTTATCATACACAGGTAAAAGATAAAAAGAATTGTCGAGTATGCGGTAAAAGTAATCATAAATCATTTAATTGTAAATTCAAAGAGTATTATTGTAATATTTGTAATAAGCAGGGACATCTTGCTAACGTGTGTAGGAAAAAAAAGGAATTTTTGAAAAATAAAACTGAAAAAGTCGAACCAAATCAAAGAAATTCTAGAAATAATTATGTAACAGAAAATGATTCAAGTAATTGTAATTACGTAAGCGAAAACACTGAATATTTTAGTTCATTTTTTAATTTAGACTCTAAAATGGATAGTGATGATCATAAATTTAATTTAACATTAGAAGTTGAAAATAAGCTCATTAATTTCCAAATTGACACTGGGTCAGCATTTTCAATTATTTCGGAAAAATTTTATAAAAACAATTTCGCACATGTTCAAAGTAAGCAATCTAAAGTTATTTTGAGTGATTACGCTGGCATTAAAATTTTCCCTGTTGGCGAAATCATTTTGCATGCTAATTATAAAAATAAAACTTTTGAAATGACTATTTTAATTATTAAAAATGGGGGACCGCCGTTGTTAGGTAGACGAGACTTAGTTAAATTAAACAAGAATGTTACGTTCTCAGAATTGTTTTACACTAAAGATGGGACGCAGTTGTTACAAAACTTAATTGAAAAGTATAGCCTTGTTTTTGCTGATGGTATCGGTACTTATAAAAATGGAAAAATTAATTTAACCTTAAAACCAAATACAGTGCCTAAGTTTTTAAAAGCTAGGCCGATTGCTTTTGCTTTAAAAACAAAAGTTGAGAGTGAACTTAACAGACTGGTTAAAGCGGGTATATTAACTGCTGTCGAAAATTCGGAATGGGCTACTCCGATAGTGCCTGTTTTGAAAGAAAATGGACAAATACGCATTTGCGGAGACTTTAAATGCACATTAAATCCAGCACTAGAGCAACAGTATTACCCACTACCAAGAATTGAATATTTATTCACTCAACTGCATAACGGAAAAATATTTTCAAAAATTGACCTAAAGGATGCTTATCAGCAAGTGTTATTAACTGATGAAGCTAGTCAATTAACTGTGATCACGACTCACAAAGGTTTGTTCAAATATACACGGTTGCCATTTGGTATATCGGTAGCTCCGTCTGTTTTTCAACGTATTATGGAACAATTAATAATTGATATACCTGGAGTTGCTTGTTTCTTAGACGATATTATCGTCTCTGCTCCAGACGTAGAAACACATTTAGAGAGATTAAAATTATTATTTAATAGATTAATGGTAGCTGGTTTGCGAATAAAAAAAGAAAAGTGCAATTTTTTTCAAAAATCTATCAGCTATTTAGGTCATATAATTGATCAACACGGTCTTCACACGTCCAAAGACAATGTTAACGCGATTGTTAAAGTTCGTGAACCCAAAAATGTCTCAGAATTGAAATCTTTTATCGGTATGGTAAATTTTTATTACAAATTTTTACCAAACTGTGCAAGCTTGTTAAGTCCACTGTACAACTTATTAAAAAAGGAGGTTAAATGGATATGGAATGAACCATGCAAAAAAGCATTTAATGATGTCAAAAATTTGTTATCATCTTCTGATGTGCTAGTTCACTTTAACCCTGATCTCCCGATTAAGCTAACGGTGGATGCTTCCAGTACCGGTATAAGTGCTATTTTATCACATATTTTTAGTGAAGGTGAAAGAGTGGTAGCTAATCAGAGTAGAGTACTGTCAAAGGCTGAGAAAAATTATGGTCAAGTGGAAAAAGAGGCCCTTGCGATAATTTTTGGCGTTCAGAAATTTTATCAGTATCTCTACGGTCAGAAATTCATAATTGCCACTGATCACAAACCCTTATTATCAATATTTAGCCCCAAAAAAGGATTACCCAGTATGGCAGCAAGCAGACTGCAGAGATGGGCTAGTTTTTTATCACAATTTAATTTTGAAATTATATATATAAAATCAGAAAAAAATTACGCTGACTGGTTATCCAGAGCAACAATAATTAACGAGCTTAACGAAACTAAAGATAATTCTGTATTTTTAAATTATTTTACTGAAGCAAATATTTTTGATTTAGCAACTATTGTTAAGCCAATTGGTACAAAATTATATCTTTGCAAAACTGTTGAGGATAAGATTTGGCGTAGACACACAAATCAGATCCTTAAAAAAGAATCAACAGATTCAGTTTTTCCTTCCACCCAGATGATTCCACGATCATCTCTCAACATCACCAATGAAAACATGAACCCTGATAATCTGGAAAATAATAATGATGATGTAAGAGTTCTGCGACGGCGAAGTCAATTGCGACAACCCGTTCGCTTTCCCGAAGGATTGTGATTTATTTAATTATTATGGGTATTTCAATTTTTTTTTATTATTTTCTTGATTGGGGGAAGATATTGTAGTGTTTGAAAAGTACAGTTTCACTGTACTTTAGAATTTGATTATTTTATTATATTATGTAATAGATGGTGTCAGTTACCTAATAACTGAAATATGATTTTGTGTTAGAATTGTATTAAAACTTTTATACTTTTAATCACTTGATTTCTGAACTTTAATAAAGAAACATTATTGTTAAAAAGGCGTTCAATTATTTATCTCAATACATTACATAATATTTTTAATATTTTTGACGTGATAACGTCTTATAAGTTGATGAATCACGTCAAAATAAAAAGATGAAACACCGGCTGCATGCACGAAAAAGTGTAACGTTCCTAACGTTACTAAATGAGCGACTAGAATGCCTTCGGTAATTTTGAAGCAGATATCATCAACCGATTGAGATGAAAATTTGTATACACGTTTAGTTTGAATGACAATGCATGGTTAGCTGTGTGACGTCACTCTAAATCCAATATGGCGGACTTCTTAAGATGGCGGACTAATTTTATTATGGTTTCCTACAATATGAGTATCAAATAAAAGGACTTGCTGAGAATAACTCGAAAAATAAAGTGACGTCAGTCTAAAACCAATATGGCGGACTTCTAAAGATGGCGGACTAAGTTTTTTATGTTTTCCTACAATATGGGTATCAAATGAAAGGGCTTGCTGAAAATAACTCGAAAAATAAAGTGACGTCACTCTAAATCCAATATGGCGGACTTCTAAAGATGGCGGACAAATTTTATTATGCTTTCCTACAATATGGGTATCAAATGAAAGGGCTTGCTGAGAATAACTCGAAAAATAAAGTGACGTCACTCTAAATCGAATATGGCGGACTTCTAAAGATGGCGGACTAAGTTTTTGACGTGATAACGTCTTATAAATTGATGAAACACCAGCTGCACGCACGAAAAAGTGTAACGTTCCGTAAAGTTCCGCCTGACCTTGTGCGTGCAAGCGATAGTGCAGTAATGTATTATTAAATATGATATTCGAGCGGAATACGTTATCACGTAAAACTATCGTCCGTAAACCGACTTTACAGACAACCAATTTTTACCTTTGCAATTAAAATTAAACCGGTCAAGTGCCAGTCGAACTCGCACACGAAGGGCTCCCTACCATCGTACAAGATAAAACACTATGTACTTTGTTGGGATTATGGATTCGGTGACGGTGTATTTACTTATTAAATAATTGAAGAGTTTAATTATTAGAAGATTGTCTTTTATTCAAAATAGAGTATTGGAAGTATTCCTTGATAGTGTCACGGATCAGAGAGAACTGACTATTAACAACTGTCTTATAATGGTTGTCCTTTTACCTCTTGTAATATTTTGGGTCTATTCTACGGTGAAATTATACCTAGGTTTTATGACTCGTAATTCGAGTACTAATTACCTTTACTTCTAAGAAAGAAAATAAATCCTTTTACAGGATTGATAATTCGTTTACCAAATGTTATCCGAAAAGAAAACTTTCACTTTTAAAATAAGATATCTTAAGAGGGATATTTGAACCCAATATTTCCACATACTTTTAAAACACTTTTGTAAAAGAAACAAGAGAAGTGCTATAACAATATGTAAAAATTTGGAAAGTAATTGTATAATTTAATTACATCTATTCGAAATTCGCCGTCGTGGTGCAGGGAAGTAATACGAATGCAAGGAGATAGCACAAAAACGATTACGCACAAAGACACTATAGGAGGTTTTTTTAATGCTTATGGCGGCCATTTCGAAATTTGCCATCTTGATTTATTTGTTGTTAGAGCGCCAATAGAAATACACACTGTGAAAATTTCAACTATCCTACTACGGTTTATGAGATACAGCTTGCTGACAAACGGACGGACGGACAGCGGAGGCTTGGTAATAGTGTTCCATTGGCACCCTTCGGGTCCGGAACTCTTAAAAGAAAAAGTAATAAAAAAAAGTCTGTAGATATATTTGGAACATGTATTGACTTAGATATTTTAACATTAAATTAGCATATTATCGATCCAGAAAGTAATTGTGACCAACTTTTTCGATATTTTTCGAATTTTGTGTTAATTTAGAAACCGAATATTTCTTTAAATTTTCTCTTAAAATCATATTATAAACAACTTTTTTAAAACCATTTTTCGATATATATTATACTAGCTTTTGCCCGCGACTTCGCTCGCGCCAAGTTTGATGTTGATAGATCAGTCAGTCACGGTTTCCTTTTATATATTTAGATAAATGTAATAAAATGTATGAGACACTTTTTATTTCGCATGTTTTTTATCTCTTGATATGCTTAGATGAACGCCCAAATAGTTATATTTATTATATTATTATACCTACGCCGCTGCAATAATGTGTTTGCAAACGAAATAGTAACACAAAAGATATAAATTCTTCGCAGATATTCGTATCAATAAAATTAGTGAAATCAAATTATCCGATAATGTACGAATCAATCTTCTTCCATAGTGCATTTTGCATTTATATGCTCGTAACATAGACTTTTGCGGGTGCCTGCGGGTGCAGAGGGGCATGTAGAAATTGTGTAAAAATGCATGTAGAACTGAAATCTAAGTTGATCAGCTGGGCTCCAGCGACCTTAATATTGACATGAATTGTGAAATGTAACAAACATACACGCGGGAAACTATGGTAATGAACTATGCACAAGTTTTCTTTTTTCGCCACTAGTCCATTGAAGTGTTACATTTTTTTGGGCTAAAATTACATTTGTCAGAGGACGCAATTTTATTTTTTAGATATCAAGAAGGGGTTAGTGTAAAGTTAAATTCAAGTTTGTGGGGTCGCAACCCTTGTCCCACGGCCGCCATCTTGAAAAAAGAGGTGCATGTGGTTTCTATGGTTTATCTCACGAACTATAGGTCTCACAAAAAAAATTTTTAAACATTTTTTGTGGAAAATATAATTTCCTACAACTTTGGTTCAGTAACTTTTTGTAACTAACCCCTTCTTGATATCTAAAAAATAAAATTGCGTCCTCTGACAAATGTAATTTCAAATGTAACTTTTCAATGGACTACACCGCGAGCGTGACATTAAGAAACAGCTTAGTTCCACCCATAATCAAACATCAATGCGGATCTGCACGAGGCTTGTAAAATTGTATATTTTTAATTCGTTAAACAAATTGTGGTCTGCGTGACAAGTCAATGCAGCACATCTCCTCAAATGAGGGGACATTCTTGGCAGGATTGTAGCTTTAATATACACACATGATATTAAGTGTATGATGGCCAATGCACATTGTACAGGTCGATCCTTTTGACGTGATAACGTCTTATACATTGATGAAACACCGGCTGCACGCACGAAAAAGAGTAACGTTCCGCAAGCGAGAGCGCGATATAAGCGATAGTCTCTCTCTTCTCGCGTGACGTCAGAGAGTAGTGTGCGTTCAACATTTTTTTCGGCTGTTCCAGCGAAAGCTACATCTGACAGATGGCCAGATAAATTATACGGTTTGTTAACAAATATATAATATATATACATTCTTTTAAATGTCTTTTATAATTGCTTAAAAATATGTATTTTGCTTTGGTTGATCAAATTATTAGTCGGTAAAAATATAGTTTGACAGCTACTTAAATTTAGGTTATGTACTATTAAATATGATATTCGAGCGGAATACGATATCACGTAAAACTATCGTCCGTAAACCGACTTTACAAACAACCAATTTTTTAACTTTCTTATTGTCTATTCAAATTCAATAAGGAGTCCTTATTAAGAAGTCGTAAAAATAACTTCTAATGGGAAATATGCATACCTACTTAAATTTTGAACCATATTATAATATACTAATTTAATAGATAGAATGTAAATATTGAAAAAATCGAATTCTTTAATTTACTTTTGAAATTGAGAATGCTTACAGAAAAAAATACGCTGAATTCAATGAGCGTAAGCAAACGTCTGTATCTCTTTTAGTTTGGATACTACGGCCATTCGAAGGGTTTATATGATTTTCTGAAAACTATAAGCGCAAATAACTTCTAAATCAAAAGACTTACAGACGTTTGTTTGTGCTCATTGGATTCAGCGTGTTTTTTTCTATAAGCGTGATGATTTTGCCAAAATTCCAAAAGATTTCGGTTTTCATCAAAAATCGCATTTTTTAAAGGGATATGCGTTGAAAAAAATTCAAAAATTGTATTCTTTTAAATAGGTACTTTTGAAAATTAGAAAGCTTACAGAAAAACAGTAACAGCTCTTAGTAATGCAGTGTTAGCAGCAAGTCTTTAAGAGCGACGGTGCTTCAGTGGTAGAATGCTCGTCTGCCACGTGGGCGCCCTATGATCGATTACTGGCCGATGCAATTATCTTTTTTGTTTTTAGAATTGCAAATAACTTGATTTATTTATATTTTTTATTTCTAGAATTGCAAATCACTCGATTATTTTTTTTGATACTGACTCGCTTGTCAAAACTTCTCATGTTTCCCATTAAACTAGAATCTTGTTTGGCGCGAAAGAAGGTTGCATAGCACAAGTAAAGAAAAAAATCCGAAAACCATAAATTTCTGATTTTTTATTATATAGAATTATTACGTGACAAATTTAATTTTTATGAAATAATGGTACAAAACACTCAGGACGTGCGTTCTACTCGCACTTGTCCGTCTTTTTTTTTACTATTAATGACTGTTCTCGTTTATGATATAAAAAAATGAGTTTGTAGAAATAAACATGTGGGTCATTTATAAAGCCTGCGTGGGTCAGTGTCTGACCCGCGGGTCATAGGCTCGCCATTACTGACTTAGAGGAATACAATGCCAAAAAAAAAAAAAAAAACAATTTACTTTGTATGTCTTTAGACACACTTTGGAGTCGAAACGCAAGCATAAAAGATTTAGCAAGTAAATTGTTCGTTTTTTGGAACATTGCATTCTGCTCTACTCGACATAAAAACAATTATTTTTTTGATAAAATAAATGATTTGACGGTTACTAATTGTGCACTTCACTGCACTGACTACTCCATTGGTTTCTTTCGAGTATGGTAAATGACGCAATTTCTAAAGTTAATAACAAAACAGCTTACCAATTTACTATTTTAATTATTAACCTACGAACAAGCTACATATCGGAAATATAATTCGACTTACGAACGCACACGAACTGTGTCCACAAACAGTTTTGAATCACCTTTATTTGGGGAACGGTTAGTGTTTCTCTAAATTTCAACTATGTACGTTAATAAATAATTCAATGCAATGAGCGAAGATATTATAAATAATGAATTGCGGTCTGCGCCATTAAAAAAAAACGAAACAAAAAGTGCGTGTGTCAGTGACGTATGCACATTTACAGTTATTATAGAAAAATGGTTAGTTGAATTATGGCGCCATTAAAATGATATAGGATTAGGAAACTGATGTAATTAGTCAATATATAGTGCTCTAAAAATATATAACTATAGTCACATGGCCAGATGACGTATGTTGGATTTTTAGCAAGGAAGTCTGCAGTTTCTATTTTTTTTTTCAGGACAAACCGCGTCCCGCAAGGGTTTTGATCGGGACGGCTGAAAATTGCCCTTGAAATGGGACGTCCCGCAAAATACGGGACAGCTAGCAAACCTAGGGACTAGAGCTGTAACAAACCGTATGTATTCGTTACTGAGTAACGGGTACATCGTCTGACTGGGAGTATAAACGAATCGTTACTTACAAATTCATTTCGTTACTCGCATTTGTCGTATCCATGTCAGTTCGACTCGTTTGATGCGGTTGTACGTTATACGAACGAAGTCATACCGTATCACGTATGCGACGCGCCTCGATGTGATGGTACATGCTTGGTGCTGTTAGTACACGATTGTATGTCGTATGAAAAGTACCGAGTAACGTAACGATACGAAAGTAACGGGTACTGGTTCTTTAAGGAACGAATACATACGGGTACACAATTTCTCGTTACTTTTACAGCTCGACTAGTGACGACAATAAATTGTTGGAGCAGATTTTCCTATTCTAACTTTCTTGTTCCACAAAATTGTGAAACGCCTCATATATCAAATTCACCGCCAAAAACATTTAAATAAAATTGTGCAAAGTGTCACGATTGTGCATGATGCGATGAAAGATCTTGAATATAATCCGGGCGGAGTTCGATCAAAACCCTTAAAAACTGGATTTATCCGGTTTACAGACGGTAAAATATTCGAATCTGAATTGAATTCGAAAGGGCAGCACCGATTTCACCTGGTCTAAAACGCCTTTACTATTTTTTTATGAAAATGATGGAACACAAATTAACAGAAAATGTGTCTTTTGTTTCAGATAGCAGCGTGTAATGAATCTGCCTTGGTGAGTTTTTTTTTTATTTTTTCTGTAATCTTGAGCTTCTAGCCAATAGAAATTTTTTAATAAAAAAACTTTATCGATTAAATTAAAATGATGTTTTCTATTGGAACAACTCGGAATGCAGATTAAGACAGCAGGTTGTTTTATTATTAATCAATAATAATAAGGTAACACAGCTGTTATGTATTTTCTGGTTATGGTAATTATATTGGGATCCATAGTTTCTCTTCTATCTTTCGTGACGCGTTAAATTTCAGTTAGGGTCTCCGTGACATATTTTTTTCAGGTATTTGTCTGTATAATTATTTCGCAATGCAAACTTCGACATTTTATAATTACATGACACTTTCACAGCTACCATTAGTTGTTTTTCAATGTTGAAATTTGCATTGTTTTATTGCACATACCGCTAAATTAGCGGTATGTGCTTTATTATCGCTTTGTGCCTCAGAGCTGACTTTCGTTCATATAAGAAGTTATATCTAAGTTAATTTCACACGAAACCCATTCAAATTGAAGCTTTTTGAAAAGAGGAGATTCTAATCTATAAAACAGAACCATTTTTAAATCAATTCGAGTTCATAAATACTATTAAAATTGTAATTGAAAATCACAAACAGCAGTTGTCGGTTGGTCTGTACGTATGTACGTATGTACGTATGTACGTACGTCACGACTCTACAGATCGCAATTTTGGTCGGATTGCCTTGGGTCATATTTTATTCACTTTGTTTACTATCAGACCAGAACCCTATTTAAATTCACTAAAATGTGTTCAGTAGTTTAATTTTTATAAACAGTTTTATTTTTTATTATTTTTGACAGCTAATAATTTAAAAACAATATAATAATTGCTGTATAAATATAGTGTAATCCATAAAACAAGTGCTACACTTGTATACCGTGATAACACCACTACACATATTACGCAGCCGTGGCGTAATGGTTATGCCGTTGGATCCCCAAGGGCAAGGTCCTGGGTTCGATTCCTTACGATATCATTGAATTTTTTCTTTTTTTTTCTTTTTATTTTGTTTTATTTTATTCCACTTGATATTAATTATATATTATATTATGTATAGTTCTTAATTTTTTTTATTTTTGCAAACTTAAAAAAAAATATTTTTTCAATTTTTAATTATTTATTTCTTTAAATTTTTAAATCTTTTTAAATTTATTAAAAATATTTTTTAATTGTTATTTTTTATCATACAGTGGAAAACTTGCGGGATGTGCACTTTTGGTTTTGCCAACTATTTGTTTATATTTTGTGTATATTAGTAGACCTTTTTGCGTCCGAAGATATCTTCAATATTTTTGTGAATAATCTTGGAACAATTTGAGTTTTAATATATATTGATGATACGTTCCCTTTGTAAGTGGAAAGATTCGGGCTTCGCATCCCGACGGTGACGGTGTTTGAAAAATAATTTTTTCTAGTATAGCGATGTAACAATGGGTGTTAAAATGGCTCTTGGACTATATGTTAAAATCCTAGTAAGTGACAGTTCGTTTCGTGACGACAAAATATCTTTAATGATTTCAATAATGACGGCCCGTCACAATAATAAATCATAGTTTAATAAACGTCACGAAAATCAGTGAACTGAACTCGATAGATGTAAAATTTATATAGCTAGAAGGCGCCACCGCTGTGGAACATCCTTCTTCAGCATGATATTAAATATTATTATTTTCGTAATCCAATACACTTTTTGCATTCCAGTAAATCGTCGCCAGTATTTGTGGCTAATTTTCGTGCCTGTCACGTTGCGTCGCGCCATTCTCTGCTCATCTCAAGAATGTTAACCCTATAATGTTCCAGTGGATTAAAGTTATAACATAGAATAGACGAGTTTTGTAAAGCCGACGGTCTGGTGGACTGTAAGTCTGATATTTGGAGTAGAGTTTCCTGGAAATATTCCATTACTTGTAAGTTGATTCTTCTTTTTTAGCAGCACGTAGAAATCAAATATTTTATGTAACTTTTTTTATCAAAATTCAAAAATAAGAAATAAACAGCCTTTCAAAGTTTAATTATTTTTTTAAAAATGTCATTTAATTAAAAATGGACCGATTTTTATTCGGTTTGTGAAAATCAACGCAGTTTGTTAAGGAGAAGAGCTGATTAGACTTTGGAATTAATCGGTTTTTAAGTTTAGAAAATATTTTAAAAAAACCCTAAAAATATTTAAAACTTGTATTTTTGAGATTTCTCAAAATTTATTGGGCCGAATCATTCCAAATTTTCAGAAAATCTAAGTTCAGCACACACTCACACACATAAAGCCCTACGGACATCATCGCCAAAATAGTCAGAATAGTTTCCTAGGACCTCAAAACATCGAATGTGGCGAAAACTCGATTTTCGAAAATCGGGATGAAAACAATAAATTTCCGGTTTTTTTGAAAAAAAAAATTCGATTTTTTTTATAGCGGGTAGTTAAAAAAGGTACTTTTTTAATATTAATATTCAAAAAATAATGATAGATTGGGCAATATTAGATTATACGCGAATTCGAATGCGAATATGCGTTACATCACTAGTCCCTATGCGTTCATTAAATGGTTAAAAGATATAGATACGAAGGTTTATTTTGTATTCATTCTTAGGATTTCCACTCAACGTTATTTCTCTTTTTGCTTGTATATCAAAAATATGCGTCGCATTTATTGATATAAACAACTTTGTTTTTGATGTTGGGTGCCGCTGCAATTTTATTTATATAAGTTTATATGGATAGCAAAATTAATTTGAAAGTTCCTAAACCACAAATCAATTTCTGTGATAATAAATAGTTGTCTACAGGGTTTAACAAAACTGAACGGCACAAATTCAGAATCAAAAATAAAAACAAAATGCTTACAGACGCGTTTTATTTTAAGGGTAAATTCATAAAATGGGACATGAGCTTTGTGTTATCAAACACAGTTGAGATCAGAGCTGGGCGGTACTGAGTACAAGTACTTGGAAAAAGTACTTTAAGTACATATTTTTGTACTTTGTACTTTGTATTCCGAGTACTTTTAAAAATTGTACTTGGTACTTGTACTTGTAACGATCTGTTGAATGTACTTTGTACTTTCAGCTTGTTTCTAAGTACAAGTACATTAAAATACACTTTTATGTAGAAGTTTTAAAAATTAGGCGTTTTTTTTAGTTTGCGATTTTTCCGTAAAGAATCGCTACTTTCTTGTGAACATTTCTGGGTACCCTGTTTGTTCCAAGCAGCCAGCAAGCGGTAACGAAACCGTCAACCGCATGCGCAGTAGCTGAAAAGATACTGGAACACGTTTTAGCTATCTGCGCATGATGGTGACGGTTTCGTTACCGTTTGCTGGCTATTTGGAACAAACCTATTAATGCAGGGTTTCTTGAAACATTGCTTTTTGTCCTTATTTAGTTGTTTATTTTTCTATTTTCAGTATTTTCAATTTTTTGTTTTTATATTAATTCACATTTAATATAAATAAAATATAATTCATAAAAACATTTTGTGCGTACGTCGCTCTCTGTATATTTTAATTTCATAAATAATCGAGCTTCTAGGGTTTGTTTGTAGTTTGTGCCACAAAGGTGTACTGAGGCTGGGTGTACCACATTGTGTCCAATGTACTTGTAAAAAGTACTCGTAAAATCCAAGTACTTGTACTCAGTACATGTACTCAGTACTTAGTCAAGTACTTTGTACTTTGTACTTATTGGACGAAAATGGAAAGTACTTTGTACTTGGTACTCCAAGTACATTTTCATTGTACTTGGCCCAGCTCTGGTTGAGATACCATTGAAAGTAGTTGTATCCGAAAATTAAGATACGTATCTTTTTATCTGGTATCTAAGATACTTTGAAATACATTAGAAATTTGAGTAGGTATACTAAATACTTCAAACTACAAAATATCTTTTTTACTGTAATCAATCAGGTTTCTTATTTTATGTTTGGTTTTGAATGGTTGTAGTAAAATAATGTTTGTGTAAAATTGTGAAATAAACATTTTTGTTACATCTTATAGATAAGTTTTTTACTTTAAAATATAATAAATAGTGTTGGCACTAAGCCATTAGAATTAGCACCAGTGTCAGTTTTTTGTTTGCTATCAAATAATGGAAATATTTTCCATATCGGTTACATTAGGAAGAAATCGTTTCCTGTAAGTAAAAATAAATCGTGTACATAGTTATTTTTATTAATTGCGTAATTTATGTTTGTAAAACAATTTCCCAAGCCAGCAAATCAATAAAGAATTTTTATTTTATATACACCAGAATCCAGAACCTATAGAGATAGAGATAGATATATTTACACAATAAGATAGTACTGTACTACATATGTGACGTCAAATTTACACGTTAAAATTCATAATTAAAAAATTCATCCACAGTATAAAAACAGTTTTTTGTCAGAATGCTTCCCAGTGATTTTTTAAAAGTTTCCAGTTTCAGCATATATAGTTTATTTTGTCCGTATCAGTTTTGTGCCAATAAAATATTAAACGTTGAACGAAAGTTTGACTGAGGAACAATTTAAAAAAAAGCTTAACCGATGTGTCGCTTGTAGCCGACGTTTCGAAACGTTTACATTTTTTTTGTTTGTGTTTTGTAAGTGAAATACGTTCTCAAAATTTTTCAAAATAGGTACATTGTCGTTATTTTTTTTCGAACGTATTTTTGCTTTAACAAAAAAATTAGTCAGCTTAATTATATAAATTAAGTAAGTTTAATGTATCAAAGGAAACATGCAAACCATATACTGCGGAAAAATAGGTACTAATTAAATAGGTAGGTTATATAAACACAGAACACGACGTGGGTACGTATTACGTATATAAATTCGTTCAAATTATAAAGTAGAAATGCATTTATCTCTTCTACAACAAAAAAATATCACTGTAATTTTAAATACAAAATAATCCCGCTAAGAAGATACGTCATCGCTAGACAGCTTTAGCTGATTGGCTGGCTGTAGTTGAATCACGTCCACTGGTTCTTAAGACTCGTATCATGCGGTAGTGGTATAGATAACTGGTATATACATCTCTTTCCATAGACGTGCCTCTCTTTTTTGCGCGAAAGTGATGTATCGGCTGGGTTCAGCTTTGACATCATCATAATATGGCGTCTAAATCAGTCGTTTGAAATGAATAAATTTTTCAAATTGTTGTTTACAATTAACAGGAAGGATGTAAGATCAAAATATTTGGTTTACATTATTTATGTTTAAGCATTGTTCAAAATTATCAAATTTTGATAAACGGGACAACCATTATATGTTTATAGGGTGACCGGTAATTCTTCGCATTCATCACGGGAGAAGAAACTATAACCAATTTGGAATGATTTAACCTTATCACATGGGGGTCGGAAATGCGTTATTTTGTGATAATGACACTTCTGTGAAGAATTTCTATTTTATTTTTCTTATTTATTGTAAGTTTTAACACATAACATAAAATCTAACAGTAAATTGCGTGGTTTTAGTTTTAGGAAAGCTGTCCATCAAATCATGGAAAAATTCAGGCTAAAAAGTGGGAATATTTTTTTTTTAATTTTTAAACTTCTAAATTCGGATTTTTGTAAAAAGAAAACCGAAGTAGATTTTTTCGAAGATGTCGCATTTCCGACCCCCAAGTGATAATCATTCCAAATTAGTCATAGTTTCTTCTCCTGAGAGGAATATGGTCACCCCGTATGCATATCCTTTTTGGTTCCATTCTGTATTATATGAGTGTTCCTAAATCTCCGTCTAGTTTTTTTTTTGTTCCCAAGCGACAAAGTACATTGTCAATGTATAAAGTAGTATGGTCTGCGTACGACGCGACGTACGTGGATGGGGACAGGTCGGGAGTGCATTTATTTTTTGTCTCTCGGAGGAAACATAACGCAGCTTCTTGCAGCGGAGACAACAAATAAAGGTTAACGACACATCTGACAGCGGCCCGGCCGATATAAACTCCCGCGCAATCTATCACAGATGAATTATAAAAGGTAGAAGTTCATATTTAATATCGTTATTGATCTTATGTGATTTAGATAATACTAGCGGCCCGGTCCGGTTCGCTCGAATTTGTGGATTGCCGCCTTTTTTACGTCAACTTACGTTGTAAAATAGATATTCACGAAAAGCGCTTAAGAGGATTCGTCCCTGCAAATACCCCCTGCACCCTTCATCTCAAATCTTTTCCCCTCGCCTAAAAACGGTTCGCGCTCTCCCGACGCTATTTTTAAAGCTAGAGGGTTCTGGTAAACGCCAAATGAAAGACAAAGAATCAAACTACAGATCCTTCAGGCGAATTTTTTGAAAAAAAATTCCTGAAAAAACTTACAACCTTTTGAAAAAAATAATAAGTTACGTAATATTTGACACGTAGGCGAAACTGTTTTTCAAAAAAATCGCCTGAAGGATCTGTAGTCTGATTCTTTGTCTTTCATTTGGCGTTTACCAGTACCCTCTAGCTTTAAAAATAGCGTCGGGAGAGCGCGAACCGTTTTTAGGCGAGGGGAAAAGATTTGAGATGAAGGGTGCAGGGACGAATACTCTTAACATTAAAATGGGTATAGTAAGCTATCCTTATAAGGTAGACATAATATGCCATCGCGGACTTTTATGTAGACCTATAGGAGAGGAACAGTTCCACGATACATTGTATGTTTGTTTGCTTCTGAACTATTAGTACAGAAGCAAACAAACAAAACTGACTCTGATAGAACAGATGTCGTTATGTGTTAATAAAGAAGGTTTTTTGAGAAAATACCGCAATTTTGTACAAAACATTTAATGAAAACTATCCTATAGCGTAAGTTGCACCAAGCAAGACACGTTTACAAAATTTCATTAAAATATGTTCAGTGGTTTCGGAGATTAGCGCGGCCAAAATTGTGACACGGGAATTTTATATATATAGATATTAAAGATGTCTAGCTGTTCGTCCATCTTCTGTAAATGCATTTTTCTATGGTGACGTGGTTAAGTTTTGTGGTGGGACACATCGTATTAATTTACGGGATTTCCATCAGTGTCAGTTTTTTTTATTGCGCATTCTACAATAAATTGATTATAGATGTGAAGCCAATTACAGCTTAATAGTTAAACTAATTATAGTTTCTCAACGGATATGTTTTATAATTTATGTGACAGATATATCTAACTTCAAAAATGCATTATTTTTTTATTACAAAAGTCATAAAAAACCATTTAAGAAAATATTTTAATGCAATTTCTTAAACGTGTACCTACACTCAAACTTGGAATGTTTCTTAATTTAGTCGTATACAGAATTATGTATTTTTGAGTCTATAAATTATTTCAGATGTAGGTATTTTGAAAAAGAATAAAAATTGTTTGAACGTGTTTGATAGCCATTTTCAGAATTTTTCAGTGTCTGGTTGTTTGATCCTGAAAATAACTCAACTGATTTTAATCGCAATTTCACTCTAATATCTGTTATAAGGTCGCTGCACACGAGACTGGTTTTCCCGCTAGACTCCTTGATAGATTTGGCTGCTAGGTTTCAAGCGTGCTGTGGCGCTGGGTTTCACGATGGCTTTTATGTGTTCGCTTCACACGATGCGTGTATTGAAGCTGACTTTGTAGCCAGCGTGCCAGACACCACAAGTCCCAGCAACGATTCCAGCGGCAAAACCAGCCTCGTATGCAGCGGTCTTTACGCATCAGGTAGATTGGGTGGCTATTATCATGTTCGATAAGGGAACTAAGTAGGAACCAAAAAACCGACATATATACAGGGTGTCCCATTAAGAATGGGACATAGAACAACCGCAGATTCTCCAATTCAAAATAAAACGATTAAGCGAAATATGCTTAGATAAAATGTTACTCGCTCTACCAGTGGCGTACGGCAAGAGTAAGTAATGCTTGTACCCCTTATAAATGTTACGCCGCTGTCTAAATTTTAATTTTGACTATAATTTTAATTTTTTTGATATTTTCTAAGTCAATAATGTACACTTGTTAGTTTGTTGTAAAGTCATTGGTTATCGAGATATTCGCAGTTAAAGATAGATAGACATGTATTTTTTATTTGTATTATTATTAATAATATTCATTTTTACAATTTTGTCTTAAAAAAACTGCGAATATCTCGAAAACCAATGACTTTACAACAAACTAACAAGTGTACATTATTGACTTAGAAAATATCAGAAAAAAAAATTATAGTCAAAATTAAAATTTAGACAGCGGCGTAACATTTAGAAGGGGTACAAGCATTACTTACTCCTGCCGTACGCCACTGGAAGAGCGTACTGAACTAATTTTTTTATTGTTAGGTGCATTTTATGATATTTAACAAGTGTGCCGATTTGAGTAAAATTATACGGTGTATTAAAAAAATTATGGACATTAATAATTTTTCAGTTTTCAACTTCAACACTCCGTATTTCGGAAACGAGTAACATTTTATCTAAGCATATTTCGCTTAATCGTTTTATTTTGAATTGGAGAATCTGCGGTTGTTCTATGTCCCATTCTTAATGGGACACCCTGTATATAAACGGAAACCGTGACTGACTGATCTATCAAACTTAGCGCCAGCGAAGCCGCGGGCAAATACAATTTCGAAAGAAAAAACTTTTTGTAATTTTAAAATTAAAAAAACATAGTGACTTTCCAAGAAAACCAGAAAAAAAAACAACTTGAAAAATTTTACAGACACAATATTAATTAATTTTTATTAGCTAACTATATTTTACTATGAACATTACAAGGATATAAGAAACAAATGTAAAAGCCACTATCGGGATTCGAACCCGAATTTTTAGATTCTACATTTATTGTTGTTCACAAGTTACTTGAATTTCCTATTGTTAAAATCTTTGCTTCTCGGTAATGGAACGCGACTCTTACAAATACGGGCCTGCTTAATTATGTTGACAATGCAGATTGAGAGAGCAAAGTAATTAGTGCAGTATACAGAGACAGCAAAAATAAAACGAAAAGCGTGAAATTTAGTACTATCAGTGTTTATTCTTGTTTTCTTTTGTTGGAATGCCGTTATTTGTTTTGCCATTGAGAAGCGGGCCGTGAGGTGTTATTCCTTTGTTAAAATGCCATCTATTTAGTACAGGCGTGCATTTAGGTGAACAACATCAATTTCTGTTAAGGCACCAATCTCGCTCTTTTTTATTTTCATGTTCACACTGGACCTGAAAAGTTGATGATATGGCACTTTTCAGGTCAGTCCGGTGAAAGAATACGTATTTACAGGTCGTTTAGAAGCTATAAATAAAAATTAAAGTTTTCTAAAAATTAAAAAAATCTGTGAACGATTGCTTCATAACTAAGGGATACACAAGTTTCTTTTGCTTATTTGACATTGACTTGTCTTTTTCTATAATGGTCATATTCACCGAACGTAAGTAGTTATTTATTCGGTTAATTTATACTGCGGGTAGCTATTCCTCCGAATAAATAGCGATAATTCAGTTCACCAAACATAATTATGTTTACTGCAAGTATAAATCTATTCTTTCTTACTTCGAGGGTATAAATACTTATTCTCGTGATAAAATAGTAATGGCCGCCACATAGATCATAATAAGATAATATATAAGAAGGTATTCCAATCCTGCAATGCATCATGGGAAATGTGTCAAGCGGTCGCGCCACCACGAGTGTGTCAGATACACTAGCCATCCAATCCTGCAATGCATCATGGGAAATATACACTAGCCAGTAACTAAAGTATTTTCATCCTAACTCTTGAAATAATAATAAATATTGTTTGTTAATTAATTAGCGCCTAAAAAATTTTTTAGGCGCTAATTAATTAATAAACAATATTTATTATAAACAATATTTATTATTATTTCAAGAGTTAGGATGAAAATACTTTAGTTACTGGCTAGTGTATATTTCCCATGATGCATTGCAGGATTGGATGGCTAGTGTATCTGACACACTCGTGGTGGCGCGACCGCTTGACACATTTCCCATGATGCATTGCAGGATTGGAATACCTTCTTATATATTATCTTAGATCATAATAGCTAACCTATAAACGTGAAGTATTGTATCTACAGTTTGCTCTTGTGAATTTATTTATGTGTTGTTTATTAACCTTTTGTGAAGACGAAGTATATAGTTGTAAAACATTAAAGTTAGCGGAAGTTTTGGATCGAGATAAGGCTTCAAAATTTTATATCAAGAATGAAGTTATTTTTAGTGTTCTGCAGTAAAATATAAAAGCAATTTTTCTGTTGAGAATAGTCGTTAATGTCACATTTCAATCAAATGTAATTGATCATAAATTGTGCACAAACGACGTTCTATATCTTTTACAACGGATTCACGCGTTAGCTACGGTGACATTTTTGCAGAATTCAAAGAAGTTTAATGAAGATATTTATAGAAACTTAATATACTGTTTACAGTATTACTTTAGATGATGTTTGCATTTATGATTCTATGAAATTATTAATTTTGTGGATAGATCCGTTCTCTTCAATATGAACGTATAAAGGCCCCCATACACCTCGTTCTTTTTTGGCAGTTTTAACCGCCGGGTAAAACTGTACGGTTAAACACGAACAACGGCCATCCCCATACACCTCGTTCTTTTATGGCAGTTTTAACCGCACGGGTAAAACTGTACGGTTAATTAAACACGAACAACGGCCATATCCACACAGAGGCGTTGTTTCGTTCAGTTTTTCTAAAGTCGTGGCATCATTAATACGATCTGCTTTTATGGATCCTACGACAACGTTAGCAGTTGCAGCCGCAGTGGCTATAAAATTAAAATTTTCAAAAAGAAAACGTTCAAAATGGACTAAAGAATGGTTACTTAAACGCAGGCAATTTTCACACGTAAATCTTCTAAATGAATTACGACTAGAACCAGGAGATTGGTTTAATTTTCGATACAATTGTATGAATTAAACGAGCTGAAACTTGAACCTGGGGATTGGTTCAATTACCTGAGAATGGACGAACATACTTATTTTGAGTTATTATTAAAATATAAATCAATACTCAAACTAATTACAATCATTTAATTAATATGACTTATTTGCTGTACGTCGCACCACTGAATAAACACGTCGATTCTTATCGGAAAGCGCCACACATTACGATTTGAAACGACAACCAGCAAACACGTCGTGTCTAAAATCAAGATTCGGCAGATATAAAAACTGCCGTGTTTCATCGACAGTTTTTGCCCATACACTTCGGTTTTGACCGACGTGTTTTATCGTGACGATGAAAACTGCCAAAAAAGAACGAGGTGTATGGGGGCCTTAAGAACCTTAAACAGGCAGGAAGGATTTGTCATTTGTCCTCTATTACATATTATACATTGTATAATATTATGACCGTCGAATTTATGACAAAAAAGGGTCATCACCTCTCAAGGTTTAAAGATACATAGGTTTCCTCGTTATTGAATGACGTCAGCTGGAAGGGCGTTCATATGTTTATCAACGACGCAATGTCAATTGACAGTTCATTGGATAGCGTCATCCCGCCACTACTATCCAACGGGACCATCTCTGTATCCATTCATACTCCCGCTATAACTTCACGCTTGAAATGTAATACTGATTATTTTGAAATACAATTTTAAGGGTCTCAAACTTGTTATTGTTCTGGGAGTCGTCACACTTTTAAATCCGGCTCTGACATTCAATTGAAGCTATCAAGATTATTGGCCATTAAATAATGGTATAACTGTCCTATTTATTGACCATTTTCTTTTTAAACTTGTACGTGTATTGCCAACTAAATTGATGACTCTTTAAAATGTAAGCCAGTCATCTTTGCGGAAATTGAAATTACTTAACTAAAACTTAAATAGTTGGAGCCAGTGACTTAGACACAGGGAGGTCAGTGGGGTCTGCCCCCCCCCTCTCCAGCTTGAATCAAGTGTAGCTCGATTTCTTTGTAATTTGTACTTAAAAGAGCATTTATTGATGCTGCCATTTTTATAATATCGGTACGTCCTTATAACAATTTTATTTGAAAACAGTACGTTAAGTTGCACTAAAGATTGTCAAAAATCCATCAATCAAGTTGATTATAATAATAAATATAACAAGGTATTATTTAATTTCATTATTAAAATAAGAATTTTTTTGTAATTATGTCCGGGTTTTGAGCTCAAAAAGTCGGGTTTTTTGATCTTCTTGTCCTAGTTTATTGACTTTATAGATGGCAACCCTAACATAGAGAAAAAATCTATCTACGCCACTGGTTAGAGCATGTTAAACGACGGTATAGTCTGAAGAATATTGTAACCAATTTAGCGATGTGCTATATTTATAAACCTATTAATTTTGTGGAATTACATTATACTTTTTAATTTGCCGAGAGAAAATTTGGAATATTCACAAAATTATAAATACAAATGTTTTTTTTTAATAAGATCAAAGACAAAAATTGGACTATCGTTATATGTATACCATAAAATTAATATTCGTATTTAAATTGCAGAATATGCTTTGCAAATTCAATTAATATGTAAATTAAGGGGAAACGTGCTAAATTTGTTCTTATATCGCGGTATTTCAATAGAATCGTTCGTTTTAATCGTCATTGTAAATTGAATTTGTATAATGTTAATTGTTATGAAATAATCGTTTCATAGAAAATCTTGAAGATACAGACAGGTACGCAAACGTGAAAAATAACTGATCGGAAACTGGTGGGTACCATTACCGTGCAACACTTTTTCGCTTTCAGTGTCACTAAACTTACGCTTAAAAGAGCGCGCACACTTGTCAAGCATCAACCTGCACGGCCAGCAGAGCACGGAGCAAAAAAGCCCGCTCGTGAATGTACCAGTATTATTTAATGGGTAGCGCACATTAGGTCAACACCTGCAACAGTCAGCCATTTTTATTAATTAATTTTCATTGATAAAACTACATGAAAACTGCAAAAATTACGGAACCTATACTAAAAGCTGCTTTGTGCAGGTTTGTGCTGGTTTATGATGGTTTAGTGTGGGACATCGTGCTTGACAAGTGTGCGCGGTCTTTAAGGGTTTAAGTAGTTTTTCCGGTAAAACGCGAGCGAATTAGTGTATAAGATTGACGTTCACATGAGCGAAGCCGTAGGTGAAAGCTAATCTATACTTATAAAACAAACTCCCTCCGCTGCGTCTGCCTGTCTGTTTGAATGCGATAAACTCAAAAGCTACCGAACAGATTTTCGTACGTTTTTTACTAATAGAAAGAGCCATAAACGAGGAAGGTTTCAGTATATAATTTGTACATATTATGTATACACAATGGCTGAACTATTACGGTTTTTTTGTCAAAAAAAAAACTGTTTTCGTACGCTAGGCTAACGCGCTGGCCAAATCTTTAGATAAACACAGGGCCGGATTAACCCTATCCGGGCCCCTAGACAATGCAATCATGTCTTTTCAAGTTGATGAAGGGATGTGAGTAACTTCCAGATGATCAGCTCCAGGCATCCTGTTACTTCAATGTCTTATGTGATATTGTAACAACATGATTACTTTGACTAGATGCTGCAGCATCGCCTAACCTGACTCGTTAGCTTTATTGAAATGGTCTTAATGAATAGGTTATAGATAATTGATGATCCGGGTTTTTTGATGGGTCAGGAAAGAGAAATGAGACGTGCCGTAGTTATTTTAAATTTTATCTTGTTAAATGCAATAAATTACAATAAACAACGAAAGAAAATAATATTGTTGTTGGGAAATTTCCTACAAGCTTTCAAATAAAATTTTCGTTCAATGAAAAATTTTTTTTTCTCGGTGCGTGTACGGGCCTCTAGTCGATGCGGGGCCCCTAGGCAGTTGCCTACTCTGCCTAATGATTTTCCGGCACTGGATATACATCAAAACAATGTATTTTGATAGTTCTGCTGTGTGGATGAGAAGGTCAATATAATATTTCCAGAACAGTTTTGCAGCCGGGTGAACCGGAACGGCAGTTAGTAGAATTATGTAATACCAAAATAACTTACCATTCATTTCAATGCCATTGCTGATAGGATTAAAATTTGAGTTGTACACCGCACTGTTCCTTGCCAACGCTTTCCACAGTTTCATTATGTTCGTCGCCTTTTAAATTTATCACAAATGATTAATTTTCAGCAGTTTATTAACATAATACACTAAGTCATTTTTTTGTTATAAAACACATAGACAATAATTAATTGCAACTATTTTATTTTATCCATTTGTTTATAGTTTTATGTCTGTCAAGAACCTTACGTTTTTGTTTTTATTGTTATTTCACTGTTAAATGATAAATCAATACAGATATAAGCACATAAAATTATTAAAATACAAAGTTGGGGTCCAGGGTCGTAAGTGGGAGTTCGACAGTTTTTCTAATAGAAAATACCGAAATTAGATAATTTCTAAGAACAAATATGTGCGCTTTTGTAAACACATTTTCTAAAAGACGAATATGCCAAATCTCATTATAATTACTTAGTGTGCTTTATGTATTATAGTTTATCCGCTTCTGAGTTCTGATGACTGTTATCGAACATCTATAATCATTATGGGGAGCAATAATAAAAATGTTTGTGAAAACACGAATAATTTACCTAAAAATAAAAAACTGTATTCATTTCGAGTTATTATTATTTTAAAAAAACAGCGATACCTAAGCCTAAATTTTTAGTAGTATTGAGAGTAGACGCTGATAGTTTGTAGTAAATGAGTCACCCCATATCGATGTAAGTCTGACAAATTAATATTATTATTATAGCGTCAACTATTTATGACAATAATAAAGTAAAATTTAGATAATATATACGTTCAGATGTCTAAACGACGAAAATAGTTTACAAATGAGTTTCATTTTTCGATGACGAATACAGAATTTCCGGAATACCAAAAAAATATAATAAGCATAAAAAAGTTTTACCAAACATAATAATATAACAGTCTTTCTTGAAATATTACCGGATTTTCTTCAACTGAAAGGCTTAACACTAACCGCGACGCGTTGATTGAGATGAGCAAACTTATCAAATATTAGAATCAGGTAAATATTCGATTTTCAGACGTCATGCTAATATGACGTTCAAATTTAGTGCGATTAAAAAATAAACTTACTTATCAGACTATTTATTTGAATAAACGCATGATTGTTGACGTCATTTAAACACCAAACATTTGACGTCATGATAATATGACGTGTAATAGAAAACTTAATGCGGTTTAGTATTTACAGTTTAAGTAACTTATCAAACTTTTTTCGAATAAACGCACTAATGTTAGACGTCATTTAAACACCAAACATTTGACGTTATGATAATATGACGTGTTAATACAAAACTTAATACGATTTAAGATTTAAATAAACTAACTTATCAAACAACTGAATCATATAAACGAACGATTGTTAGACGTCATTTAAACACTAAACATTTGACGTCATGATATGACGTATAATAGAAAACTTTTTGCGGTATAGTATTAACAGTTTAAGTAAACTAACTTATCAAACTATAACTTATTTGAGTAAACGCACGATTATTTGACGTCATTTAAACACCAAACATTTGACGTCATGATAATATGTCGTTTAATACAAAACTTAATGCGTTTTAAGGTTTAAATTAACTAACTTACGAAACAACTGAATCATATAAACGCACGATTGCTAGACGTCACTTAAACACGGATTATTTGACGTCATCATAATTTGACGTTCAGAGAAAACTAACTTATCAAATATTCATTGAGTCAGATAAGGTTGTAGATATAATATATTGTAGATTATAGACGTTCGACGTGTCAAATAAGGGAGGAATATTTAGACGTCATTTGAACACAAACTAGTTTAAAACTGTCAGAATGAGATGACGGCTCGTTCAACACAAGATCCGATGCGGTAGGACTTGCACAGTTGAGGGCGCACACAATATTATATAAGCACGGGAAGAACAACCCGGATTGGCGCGAGCATCAACTGTCAGGAGGGAGGATGTTCCACTCAAGTAGACAACGTGAAGACAACTGAGAGTTCTGTTGAATGGAGGAGATTTAAGCTTCACTCTCTCTGTGCATGGCACATGTACGGCGTAACGTATCTCCTATGTGTATAAGAAAGAAACACATGGCGAAAATATGAATGCGTCTAGACAACCGTATTAGTAGGAGAGCTATCAAACATTTTTACACGCTTTGTATTAACTTCACTTGTAAGTTTGTATGTATGTTTGTTTGTAACTTGTTAGTAGAATTTTTGTTCCAAAATATGTATTGAAGGAGATTTATTTGGTTGAGGAACAATTGAAAATAAGCTTTACCAGTGTATCGCTTGTGGCCAACGTTTCGAAAAATATATTTTCATCATCAGTGCCTATGAACATGTATAATATTCGTTACATATATTATTATATTTTCTAACTTACATTATAAACATTATAGATAGATAGATATTAGATAATACTAAAAACTATAACATACCTCAATGCAAGTTAAGATGGTAAATTGTAAAAATAATTCTAATATACATGATCATTTATTATGAATCTCGACAAATTTTTAAATTTAAAATTATCATAAAACAGTTTTCTTATAAAATTGTTCTGTCAATTGTGCAAATAATATTGTACTGATGTATAAGAAAGGCTATCTCTATACAAACTGCATTTTGTTTACAAGTTAGGCCTAGTTTATATGAGAGGCGTTCAACGCGCGTTGGCCCAACGCGCGTTTATAGCTTCTATACAATTGTATAGGACTGTTTATATGATAACGCGCGTTGGTGGCGCGTTGAACGCGCGTTATCATATAAACAGTCCTATACAATTGTATAGAAGCTGTAAACGCGCGTTGGGCCAACGCGCGTTGAACGCCTCTCATATAAACTAGGCCTTAGAATTTGTTAAATTTTGTTAATTAATTATATTGCCATAAATGTTATTTAACCCATCTATGTCCGTTCTCTTATTGACAGTGTTTGAAGTTTTTTTGATGTAACACATCTCCAAAAAAAGTCTTTTTTGTAAATTCACTTCTTTATGTAGTATTTTTGGTTCATTAAAGTTAAAATTGTGATCATTGGAGATGGAGTGATGAACCAGTGCTGAATGATTATTATTGTCACATGGTTTTCCTAAGGATTTCTTTACATCATTTTTGTGTTGATAAACACGATTTTTTAAGTATTGAGAAGTTTGTCCAACATAAATGGCATTACAATTACTACATTCTAAACTATATACCAGATTTGATTCTAACATTTTTGAGTGTTTAAATTTTGTTTTTGAGAAGAAATGATCTGCAATACGATTACAATTTCTATATGTTAATTTAATATTCTGTTTAATTTGTTTGTAACCTTCCTTTGGACTACAGCAAGTGGTTTATTACTGCAGTATAATATGCCAGCACTGTAACTACAGTGGTAGCCGTGCGGTCTAAGGCACGGGTCTTCGCTGACGTCAACTCTCGGAATCACGGGCCGTGAGTTCTAATCCCGTCCACCCCGAAAAACAAATTGTTTTTCGGCAAATTTTTGACAATAAATAGAACTAAAAAGTGGAAAATAAATATAGTTTAAAAAAAAACTAAAAAACACTTTATATCCAACTAAAAAGTAAAAAATATTTTTTTTAAATAAGCTTAAAAAAATAATGAATAAAAAATACAAGTATTATTGTGAAAAAAGCGTGGGGCGCTTTGTTCCACATTTTCGTACATCGAGCGCCCCACGCTTTTTTCACAATAATACTTGTATTTTTTATTCATTATTGTTTTAAGCTTATTTAAAAAAAATAGTATATTACACATCTAGGGAAGTAAAGTAAGAAATGTCTGAGAAATTGTTGGCCGAGGCGAAGCCGAGGTCAACAAAGATGTGATCTTAGGCTTTCTTACTTTACTTCCCGTGGTGTGTATACTATTTTTTTGCTCGACGTAGGCAGGAAGAGGCAACTTCGTTTAGCGCATCGGGACGAAAGTTGACGCTTTCTGCCCGTCGAGCAAAAAAATATTTTTTACTTTTTAGTTCGATACTTATAAAGCGTGTTTTTTAGTTTTTTTTAAACTATATTTATTACTTTAACTTTAATAAAAACTAAATAGGTCAGATCGTTTAGTCGGGACTAAATGTCTGTCAGGCGGTTACAAAACTGTCTATTTTACGTGAGTGCGAGTAAGACGCTACGGCTAGGTTGAAATGTGGCATTAAAATTTCAAAATTACTCAAGGACTTTTTTTGCAAATAAAATTTCGCGGTAAGAGTACGATAACTTGCTATGCAAAATATCCACTGGAAATTCACAATTATTGTTTTATATAACATATAACAGCGTTATTAGTCGTTTTAAGTGCGGAAAATTAATTTTTATAAATTAATTTAAAAAAATTAAATATGATAGTAAGTATATTATTTACTAAAGCGATCGCTACCTGGTCTTATATAGTGATAAGAAAAAAGAAAGTTATATATACCTGTACCTATGATAAACAAAGATAGAAATATCAATTGGTTGGAATGAAATACAATTGAACGTTCAGGGCAGAGTCGTATTTGGAAATTTTAATTTATAAAACGAATTTTAAATTTAAAACTCACATTTTCATGAAGATTGAAAACCACCGCTTTTTTTGATAAAGGGGTATGCGAATTGTCTCGCAGTGAAACGGGAAGGGGCAAATGTGGAGTTTTTAAAAAAACAATTCCGGGGTGAACGATAAACGGGTATGCGAATTGTAATTCTGGGGTGAACAATAAAGGGGTATGCGAACTGTCTCGCAGTGAAACGGGAAGGGGCAAATGTGGAGTTTTTAAAAAAACAATTCCGGGGTGAACGATAAACGGGTATGCGAATTGTAATTCTGGGGTGAACGATAAAGGGGTATGCGAATTGTCTTGCAGTGAAACGGGAAGGGGCAAATGTTGAGTTTTTAAAAAAACAATTCCGGGGTGAACGATAAACGGGTATGCGAATCTAAATACGACCCTGCTTCCATAACACAATCGAAAGCTGCATTCAAAGTGAGATAGTTATACAATAATTCTACACCAGTTGCTATGACGTGTATTTGTGATTTTTGATTGGTTAGATTCAAAAAATGACAGTGAAAGACGAAATGTAGTTCCATTTTTTTCACGTATTTTTGAGGAAATTTGTGAATAATCCGCAAAGTTTTTTTTTTGAACGTCAAAATTTAGCGTTTTCTATGACTTAAAAAAAAAATTTCAAAATTTGGGTGCATAGTGTTATCGTACTGGACCCAAATTTCGCAAAGTTAAAAATTCAAGGCTTGGCTAGGTCCCACTAGACTTTACAAAAGAAGTGTTACACAAATTTTCACGCTGCCTCAAATACCTATCCAAAAATGTTTGACAGCTCTTGGACTATACGTTTTATACACAGTACACACCTATGTTGAACTTTAAATATAATACAGTTTTCAAACTCTTTGAAAACCGAGAAGGCGTAACCGATTTTTTGTGAAATTCTATTACAGTCGACTGTTTTAAATTGCAAAAAAGTAAAACTGGATTTGTAATCTCAGTTCTTAATAAGCGCAGCATGTAGAACACAAATTAAGTAAACTTGTAATAAACTTTTTTTAATATGTATTTGTTGACATTTTTTTTATAAGTTTATTTTTTTTATAAGTTCATAAAGTGACATTTCGGACAGCTTGTACCTGCGGATCCACTCGCATCAGGCTTTGTCTAAACTCTATGGTATTCAACAACAAAAATTTGATTAATAAACTAATTCTAAAGTTATATAATATTGGAGCATAGAAAACATTAAAGGAGTAAAATGATATTTACTCTTAAATAAATGAAAATTATCGACCAATGATTTGTTTACTCTTAAATGTTACACGTTGTATGTTATCCTATATTTATCTGAGATGTCAACACATAGTTATCTGCGTATTTTTTGGCTGAAATTTGGAACAGGAAAATAAACTTGTAATTATGTAATAAAACCGTTATTTTTACGTAAAATATGATAACGTGGAGTCATTTGGTGAGATAGAATCATTTTATTGCTTTGCTTGTGTTAAAATCGAGTCATTAATTTGTGATTTAAACATGGGGCGCTCACTCAATACAATATGTTGAATAGAAAATGGCACCAATGTGTATGTTTTATTAAGATTCATGTTGATGACATATAAAATCACATTTTGGGTTGCTTCACTGAATAACGTTTTGCTAATCTAACTACATTTGAAAAACTTACATTTTTTAGCTATAAAAGCGTGCTTATAAATTTAATTATCTAACTACAAACCACGCCTACGAATAGGCAACGTAACGGATAGAGGATCACGGCTCGTTAGCCTGCTTGCAGTAATTTTTCAAGCTATGGTCAAGGGTTCTTAATACGTGTACAAAATTTCAAATAATTCAGACGCCTGGAAGTGGATGAAAATTAATTTGAAAAATTTCATTTGATAGCTAGATAGATACATACATACATACAGGCGAAACTAATAAAAGCGTGTTAAAAAAGATCTTAATGTATAGTTGCAAAGATCATAAATCCAAATGTCGACCAGCGCAAGCTGTGTGTATTCGACACATAGGAAATCTGACAATGGGTTCTTCGTCGACTCAGCCCCGGATCTTTGATTTTTTCGAACCGGGGCAGAAACTTAATAATGGCACCCCCTCTCTCCAAGCAGATTGAGTAAATCGAAAAAAAGAGAGCTTGGGTGTAGTTTTCAACCATATTATATTACGGATTTTCCATACTTTGTGTCTAACATATACATTATTAAATACTGGTGATCCTGATTTATTAGCAAAGAATTTGCACTTTCTGAAATCATCTTACACATACCAAACACGCAATAGTGCAACGATGCAGTACGGCTGTCGGTGCCACCTCATTTTATGTTCTGGGCCCAAAACTGTGGAATGATCTGCCTCAAACAATTAAAGAATGTTCATCTTTAAAAAAATTTAAAAGTAATTGTAAATTATATTTGCTCAACAAGCAGTAATGCAAAAAAATTTAATTAAAATTCTACACTGCACTGGCATACATTTTGAAATTATAATATTATATAGGTAGATAGATATAGATATATATTATGTTATTTGTTAATGTATATGACATTGTATGGCCGACTGGCTTTTATGTCTTTAAATAAATAATAAATAATAATAAATTTTGGTGCCCCCTGAAACTGCCACCTGGTGCGGGGCCCCGGTTTGCCCTGCACCTCCTAGATCCGGAGCTGCGTCGACTTTGTAAAGCGTCTTAATTTACAATTTGGGCGCAACATACAATGTTCTATTCAACACACTGTACAAGGCTTGTTCCCCTTATTCTCTGTACGAACAGAGAGCAGTCCTGTTTCTGTTAAAGCTTGGGTGTTATTCATTTCACAAGGGCGAATTTTATAAATAGAACATAAAACGGGAAATATGTTTGTGTACCTACAAATTCTTATTTGACTGCTTCTCATTATTTTTTTTTTTCGTTTTGTATTTATATTTACTTTGAAACAAAGCTCCGGAAAATGGAAAAAATGGCGGCTGTCTCGCAAAATTGCTTATTCGACAATAAAAAGGGTTCTTTAGTGACGTTTAGTCTTTAAAAATAATTTAATAATTACGAGGATTAGTTATATTTCCGTTGCTGCGTACAAATTATTAGTAATTATTTGGAAACTTGTGTAATGAGGAATTGTGTAAATTATGTTATATAGATATAGTTACCCTATTTTGGGGAGTATAAATAAATTAAATAGACTGGCATTTTTAGACTTCTCTCGCTGTCTCGCTCAATACACATAGAATCGATAATAATGACTTCGATAAAAATATCTTTAAATATAGCCCTTAAGGACAAATTGTAGATTGTTTCTTATAGTGCGTGATGGCACATATTATAATGAATGTGATATATGTTAAAAACGTCAGTGAACATTCTATTATGCGTATACATTGCGTCTACAATCAATTATGCTATTATTATGTGGGGAATGTCGAAAGATAAAGACCGAATATTTATCATTCAAAAGAAAATAATAAGGTTAATTTTTAATTTAAAACGTAGAGAAACTTGTCGAGACATTTTAAGAACAATGGGCGTGTTTGGCCGAAGTAAGTACTTACTAAACTTAAGCCAGTTAGCATAAAAAAATTAAAATCTTACAAGCTGACTATAGCGCTTTTCGGCCAGGACAGACTTAGGCCTAGTTTATATGAGAGACGTTCAACGCGCGTTGGCCCAACGCGCGTTGAACGCTTTTCATGTGTGCTAGGCCTTACTGACTTGTCATAACTCAAAACACCGGTTTACGTTATATCCCGTACATAACCTCATAGATTGAATATAATTGACAGTACTAAATTTATCATTATAATTTAATTCATGTAAATAAATTACAAACGGATAAATGAGAGGTCTGTTCCTGTTTGTTTTGTTTACATCAACAATAAGCAAAATGGCGTCTTATATTAAGCCATGCTTACTGCGTTAGCACTTATTTTGTGTTCCGGCCGAAAATTTTGTAAGTATAGTGAGTGACTGACTAAATTTAGTAAGTACTTACTTCGGCCAAACACGCCCAATGGTATTCCAACCTATTACGCAATTTATGCAATAGATTTGCTTACTTGCATACACAAAATAGCTGCAGCCGATAACAAAAATAGAAACAATAGTGCTTATAATACGCGCCTAAAGAATTACAGCATAAAGCATAACACGACTTTCTTTGAAAAGAGTGCCACCTATCTTGGTTATAAAATGTATAACAATGTCCCAAAATCAATAAGAGATTTCAAAGATTTTAATAAAAAGCTGAAACAATACATAATTAATATAGTTCCATACAATGACTTGCTATCGGATTAATAATTATTTTAACATGTTTTAACTGTGTAATGACGTTTTGTATCCATTTTATATAATGGCGCAACAAATAAACATTTATTATTATTATTGAAATGGCAGTATGACAACGTTAGTTTTTTTACGCACTAGTATGAAATGGGTCATTTTACTGTCGCTATACAGCTATTTTATAGCACTGGTGATTTCGTGTTTGTACAAAATATGTTTGATTAATTTATATTATTCTATTTGCTGTAGAGAAGAGACAAAATCTTTGACAAGGCTCAATATTATACAAAAAGCCACAATGTAAGATATTTTATTTAAAAATTTTGTTAAAAAATGGTTACATAGGACCTGAATTTCTAAAAGTCTGACATTTAGCTATAATTAAATAAATATAAACATTGGACACCGGAGGCTAGCGGGTAAATATTACCAAACTGAAACGAGAAAATCACCCAATGAAAAAGTAAACAAACAGTGGAAACAACAGAAAAAGCATTCCTTTATGAGAGATGGTGCTCCATAAAAAAGACTATTAAGCGGATCCGTTATTTATTTGTAGATGTCAGAAATACAATTGTTTATTCCTCACCCCTGCCCCCCTCTTACACGAACGCTTGTGTCATGTGTGTATATGTATAAAACGGTTCATAGAGAGAATGCAGGCTCGGACTTCATATAAAGTAGACTAGCGGTCCCGCCCAGTTTCACCCGGGTGAAAAAGAACGAATGGGGGGGGGGAGGGACATGAGTATGCACCGAGATGAATGTTGTGTCAAAATTTCATGATGATCGGAGTTACCGTTCAAAAGTTTTGTCGGACGGACAGTTTTTGAGTTACATTTTGCAACATTTTTCATTGATGCTCCGCTCCTATTGGTCGTAGCGTGATATTATATAGCCTATAGCCTTCTTCGATAAATGGGCTATCCAACAAAAAAAAAATTTCAGTTTGAACCAGTAGTTCCTGAGATTAGCGCATTCAACCAAACAAACAAACTCTTCAGCTTTATATATTAGTATAGAGTATAGATATTATAGACGCCCGACAGCTGTCATTTGCGTCTGCTATGAATCTCTATATTAATTTGTGCAGCTATCTCCTCTTAGACCGCTGGACCGATTTCGACCAACAAGGCGTCGTGTGAAAGGGCTCGACGTACAGTTGTGCCATAGGGCGTGTCATAATTGCGAAAAGTGAATTTTAAGGATTGAAAATTGATGTTCAAAAAATCGATTTTTTACGCAACAAAAGAGTTGATATATTATAAGCAGGCTGTGGAAAAAACAGTTTATTTAAACGAGAAATTATTTGTTTTGAAAGGAAAAAAGAGGAATAATATGTATTCAGCGAGTAGGTTTAAGTAATATATGATTTTTCAAATATCGTAAAAATTTTCATGTTTTCATTCGTTTCATTCGCTTACAAAATTGAAAAATTTTTGCAAAATAAATTCGCGCAGTTTCGTTTGATATTATACATACTTATAAAAAATCATTCTGAATCGATTCCAACCATCCGCAACCCTGTATCTCTTTTAGTTTCGGAGATATACCCAATTTAAATTGTTTAATTTTTTATACATTTCAAATCGCCATAGCGTCTAAACTATTGAAATACGAATATGAGCATAGGCCTAATCGATTTAGCGTACTTTTTTCTGTAAGACACGTCAATATTAAGCATAATATTGGAGATATTTATAAATTTTTTCAAATATCGTAAATATTTTCATGTTTTCATTCGCTTTGCAAATCTGCGCGACTTTTGACCCGTTTTATATTACCCGAACTTATAGAAGAAGTCAAGCTGAATCGATTCCGACAATCCGCAACCCTGTATCACTTTTAGTTTTTTCTATAAGAATAACCTCACTGTTGTAAGTCGTACGTAAACAGAGATTTCTGGGTTCTTTTTTTTAAACGGAAAAATAGAAATAAATTTATAAAATAAATTCGCTCTATTTCATTTGATATTATCTTACAGATTTGCACCCGGATGAACCGGGACGGGCCGCTATAGTTGAATGTAAAACATCAGCCCTGTTCAGCTAGTGAGTATGCTTATATGACGATCTGTCTACCACGTTAATGCTGTTAATGTGTTTAATTTTATTTACTGAACTATAAAAATCGGTTTAATAGCGTCGAAAATTGCATTATGCTGTATTTGAAGAGTACAAAACGACTAAAATAAAATAGAAGCACATCGCTAATCTTGTCTGTAATATCGTTTGTTGATCGACATTGAAAAATCATGAATACGTTACAACAGTTTAATATTGTCAAATTACAGTATTTGTCGTTTTAGACCGTGATCATTCTATTCCGCCGCCCGCGACCGACGACATGCATTGGCGTAACGACGTGTGCGTTACGCGTCGTCGGTCGTGCGAGTATAGTGCCACGTGCGCTTCACCTATCACGTCTGGATTTTCCGCAGTCAAAATGAATAAAAAAACTAGTTTTATTACTTTTGTTGGAAAATGGGAACGATGTGGTGATGTATAAAAAAATTATATTTTAAAAACTAAAAAAACACTCTTTAATAGCAAACCGAACTAAAAAGTAGAAAATAATTATTAACGAAATAATTCAATTATAGTAAAAAAGCGTGGAGTGCTTAATATTAAATGTTACAATTATTTTATTGGTATATCTATTTATAAAATTACAGTTATAATCAAAATATAGTAATTGAGCCCCACGCTTTTTTACTATAATTGAATTATGTCATCGACCCTTAACACGTGTGCAAATTTTCAAGTCAATCAGACTTCCTGAAATTGGTGAAAATTACGCGAAAAGATTCGTTTACATATATACACGTCAAGCTAATACTCCTTATAAGCGTGTTAAATCAGACAGTAACGCATGAAATGTCGCTATAGACGGATGCGTGCAGCGGCCGATTTTCGTCGGTTACAAATGAACGTTTCGCGTGAAATCAGCCGTTTAGCGTCTACAATCTCTCTCTTTCTCTAAAGTATTAAGTACTTGCGAATTAATTTTACCCGATCACGATGGCCACAGAGCACTTATTTAAAATTCGAAAGCATTAGTCGTATTAATGTGGGGTTCAATATATGAAATACATTTTTTCCGTATTTCTTCAGTTGAATTCCTGTACGGGAGTTGTTACTATGAAAATAGTCTATCATTTTTTTATGATTTTTTCAGCTGATAAAGCAGTCATTTATTTACATAAAACTTGTCTTTAAATACTATACATTCTTAGTTCATTATATAAATTATAATTCACTAAAAATAGAAAGTAGGTCATCAATGTTCTTCTATATTCTAGAATGAAATAAACTCTTCTATAGTACCTACTTCACTATTATAAACTATTTAAAACGAATTTAAACTAATTTTATTATCAAACGAATTTTTAATTGTTTTTTTGTGAACTTTTTGTTCGTATTAATGATTGTTTTATTGTTGTATAAACAATATAAAAATGCTATTTTAAAAATATATCCTATTGTAAAACTTTTCTATTTTCACAAAAAAAGTTTTTTTTAATATTTTATACAATTTTATTATAAAACAAGCTTTTGGAGTCTCCTCCTCTTTAAAATTTGACAAAATGTTTTTTTTTATCCAGTGGAACTTCCATTTGTTGATATAGCTATAGTTCGTTATTATTATTCACAAACACCCATTGTTACAATACTGTATTAGAAAAATTTATTTTCAAAATCACTCTTGGGATTTAAGAATTTTCCACTTTCGTGGCAACAATCGACCATAATATATTTATAACTGTTTTCACATTACACCGTGCGAGAGCTAATTTTCACTCAAGCGAGAGTTAGGTGTGAATCAAAGAAGTGCATTATTTTCCACAAATTCTTTCTAATTCGGCACTCGTCAGGACTGTTAAATCGAAAATACGTTATTGTTCGGTAAATTATTAATATTATATTTTTTATTTATTAACTAAAATGTGAAAATTGAAAAATCTTGTTTTCTCATTGATTTTTTGGAACCCTTGCGATGCTGAGACTTCGATCCCGCGTTTATTGCGTCTATGGCCTATGCGATGATCCGCCAATGACCTAATTGTATACCTACCTATAGGTATCAGTTTTTCTCAACCGAATTAGTTTTCTGGAAATTACTTTTAAGATCAACGCGGTGCTAGAATTCGTTCTACCAGCAAAGTTCGAAATAGAATTTACATTGTGTTTCAAGTTAGGAACGCTTTTTGAACACGTATTTGTAAAATTAGTATCCGGTTAGTATAAGGTCTACCAATCCTTCATCTCTAGTACGCTATTAGAACAACAGCACCTCGTAACAAAAGCATTGTCTTACATAACACCGCTTATTATAAATAAGGGGTTAAGAACATCATTATCCGGTCTATATAATTATACTATTACTATAACAACACATTACAATGTTTTGTATATAAATTCGATGTTATATCTCTAGCATAGAGATATAATATGTAACTAGAGTAGATACGCTAGTGCGTATGCTTGCCATAAGTGAAAGTGTTCTCAATTAATAGAGAATTATAATATAATATAATAATTAATTGTGAATTATAGACGCTCAACAGCTGAGATCATCAGCGTCTATCCCTCAGTTAAGAGAGGGAACGCTGCAGTAAACCATAAATTTGTTTACTCAAATCAGCATTGTTTTGCATCCATTAGTCACCATAGAGATAAGGAACTGTTCTCTCTCTTAATTGCAAACACTTTCACTGCTCTCTCGCGTACTCTATTGTAATATCTCTACGATCTGTTATATCAATAGGTTACCTGGTAATTCGCGGAATGAATTTAATACTGTTTTTGTGAGAATTTGTTGTCGGATGTTACTTGAGAAGAAACAGACTCGTAAACAGTGAAATGATTTTTCGGTAGCTCCTGAGAAATGCTAGTAATAATACAAACTTTTTGCCTTTTAAGTATTAGCATAGACCAGGGGTGCCCAGACTTTTTGCAGTAAGCGCCGCAAGTTTTTGCTATATATACCTAAAAAAATGCAGTGATATAAGCAAAATATAAATAAATAATCAGAAATATAACTCTCTATTTACGCGTTTTGTTCCTTCTCGTAACATCGGTGCTCGATTAACCTGAAATTCTGTCCTGAAACGGCCAGAGCTGTACCGTTTCGAGTGTTTGTAACGGATTGTTTGTTACGCGTCGGATTTAATAAGACATTTTATCTAGTTACATTATCTAGGTATCTACTTGTTTTATTTCATTTTAAAATTATTGTACTCGCTATAACATATTTTATTAAAACAAAACCGCAAATATATAAATTTATGAGGTACGCCCACGGAAAAGCAATACAATTTCATCTTTTACTTGTAACCAAGGTCATGAGTGCGCTAGTAGCCGCGTAAAATGCAACGCCTCCGAATTATGATTCTGGTTAATTACTTTTTCTTTTATTATAAGCATGTCTTATGTAATTAAAGCTCGTTAAATACGCCAATGATAAAATAAAATCGTAAGTACCTCAGAAGGTTCTTATACTAGATTGGAATCATATTAAGGCCGCTGCACACGAGGCTAGAAACGCTGCTAGAAATGCTGCTAGGAGTTCTGCTAGCCGGTAGGTTGGGTACGAAGCTGGAAATGACGTCACTGCGGGCTGCCTTGCTAGCTCAGAAGATAGGTTTTAAAATTAGAACAGGGGCCATTTTCCCTGCTAGATTTGTTGCTAGGTGTGAGCAAGAACCAATCAGGAAGCAGCATCTTCACGTGGGCACTTGGGCACATGGCGTCATTCTGCCAGACAATAGACATGTTTTGCTATGTGTTTATATTCGAACTGTCACTGCGCGCGCACCAGATCTATCCACAAAACACGCTTGAAAAATAATCTTGTGTGAAGCGAGCACTTAACAGCAATCAAGAAAACCAGCTCTAGAAAACTAGTAGGCAAATCTAGCAAGGAATCTAGCAGCGTTTCTAGCCTCGTGTGCAGTGGCCTTTACATAGGTTGCGAAGGTCGAACCGAAGAATGCCGACCTGAACCGAAATTTAAAAAAAAATTTAATACCGCAGTTTGGGTACCGTTGGGATTGACTATATAGATAACCAATGAGAATGTAATTAGTATGTGATATAACTGTTATCTATTATATATCACATGTATAACTTCTAATAATGCCGAGTTCTAAATATGAGATAATAATCTTAAAGCTGATGTAGAAGCTATTGTGTCTATTACCATTGTGTTCTGAATCGTGATGGATTATATTCACTGATTCACTTCATTGATAGAAGCACAATAGGTCGCGTAAGTTTAAACTTTGTACCGGAAAAATCAATGTTTAATATTACAGAAATTAATGAAAAATATCAATGTTTTTAAATTAATTTAATAATTGCGTTAGTCATGTTATACAATATTTAATTTAATTATAATTTGAAATATTTCAAAAATGCAAAAAGCAATAAAAAATTATAAATTACTAAAAACCAGTTGGAGATATCAAACCAGAGAATATTTTGACAATTCAACTTTGCACGGCGTGAGATATATAGCCGAAGATGGAAGACCTTTCCGAGAAAAGTAAGTTTTTTGGTCAACAAACGTTGATAAAGTAAAGTAGTAAATTATAGTAAACTTAAAAATCTTTTTGAATTTTAGCCTTTGAGAGAAGTTTCAACCAAAGGTGTTATTACTGGTATTAATTTTTAATTTTAACTGAATTGATTTCTTTCAGATTTATGTGGTTTTGTTTTGTTTCGGCCGGTGCCGTGGCCACCATGGTGATCATTTCTAGTCTTTGGGAAAAATTTCAGACCAATCCAACCATTACTGGTCTTGACACCGATTTTCATAATTTTGATGTACCATTTCCGGCAGTCACCATCTGTGAAGAGGATCCGACTAATCCCAGCTACGTTGACAGCTTCATTGATCAGTAATACAAAATGTTTATTTTATCTCGAATAGCGTAGGATCCTCCAACCAAATCTAAAGAAATAAAAAAGAATGGTGGTCCATTTGTATTACTATAACCAGACATTTCGCCTATAACTGCGGTAGGCAATATTAAAGGCGATGTGGCAGCAGGAGAAGTGTCCTTTTACGTGGCTCACAGATAAGTGTATCGACGACTGCTGTTCTCTCTTTTATGCTCACTGTGTTAGTGTTCTCTGCTTGGTTGAGCGGAACGACTAATCACAGAAGAGCGAACTACGATCGAGCTGAGCATAAAAGAAGAGAGAACAGCAGTCGTCGACACACCTGTTAGCCGCCTAGAAGGACACTTCGCGCGATATCATATCGCCTTTGATAATGTCTACTGCAGTAATAGAAGAGACGTCAGGTAGAAATACCGATGTACCACAATCTACAAGTTCGGAAACCAAGACAATTTTTTATAACACCGGCCGTGAAAGCCTACACATTTGAATAAAAAAAAGAATGTTTTGGGTTTAACGTAAAAAAATCGCTAAAGAAACAATTTATTATGAAACCTTATAGTTTCTAAATTGTTCATATTATGAAATGTTGGAATGTGATTATTTCTCCTTTGAGGATTCGCTCAATGGACACGTATATTTTAGTTCAGCTATAATTTAAAAACTATAGGAATATTCAATATATCTTAGAAATACATTAGTTTCCGAGATACTCTAAGAAACTGAGTGATTACTGCAAGGAATTAAAATAATTTGTTTTAGGATCAGCTCAAACTAGGTCAATCGTAATAATCGTTCGTTCGATTCTTAAAAATATTATTCATTTACAGGAGATGGTCAAATATTTCTCAGTCTGAACGCGACTATTACTCTATGTTTTTAAAGAAACTTACATCCTTGTCCTACAATACAATTAAGGAATTTAAGAATTTTACTGGGGATAGAAATTTACCCAACGATAATTTACGAGATATTGTATTTGAGGTAAGGTGTAGGAATGCACTATTCCATTCTTTAGAAATCGAACCCTGAAACAGTGAAGGCATAGTTCTGTGATAATAATATTTATGGGAAAATAAAAGATTAAATTCTCGCGTGCTTGTTCATTTTTTCGCTCAGTCAGAATATGCATGCCATGAACCATTCTGCTATACATGATTGTTGCATTCCTATAAAAGATAAAAATTTGATGATTCAGAAAAAAAATCGATTTTCGAAATGTTGATATAATTATAATTAACTTGTAAAATATTCATTTTTCATTTGTTGTAAAGGTAGTATCACATTGCGAGGATTTTATGCATCACTGTACGTTTAGAGGTTTGGACTACGAATGTTGTCAAGGATTTTTTCCAGTTTTTACTGAAAACGGATTTTGTTACATTTTCAATTCAAGGCACTCGGAAACTTATTGGCCGTGGTGTGTATAGCTGATAATTTTTGTGATCTAGGCCAATTAAATATTTTCTAACGGTTTTGACTATTCGTAGGCTTCGAAAAAAGTTGTCCGAATTTGAAGTTAAAGGGATTGAAGAAACTGACACTAGTTGGTTATTGGAAATAGATTCGAAAAATTTGGAAAATCCGTTTGATGTAAGACTAATTTAATATAATATACTCGTATCTTCATTTGTTGGTAGTTAATTTATCATGCAATATTCTTCTCATCGAAAGTTTATTATCCAATTACAGCGAAATTAAAAAGAGGGCTGCGTTTCGTTTTAAAGAGCTGTGAAAATGTGTGTCTGTAGCCAGGATTTTAGTTTTAGATGATTAGCACTTTTTATACTTCGTTTTGTTATTAAAATCAAACATTTCTCAATTAGTTGCACTGCTTAATATTTTTCTCAATTTGTCGTCAATACTTCAAACTTTAAATAATGCCATTCTATCAACAATTAATGGAGCACATACAGGAGCGACCGCAAAAACATAATTTTAGATAAACATCCGTTAGAAAAATATATTGTTGGATGCACTCATGCGTGATTTTCGTTTTTATTTATATTTTAACAGCCAGGGTTGTTTGGCGCCAATTCATATCTTTTATGTATTCCCGACTGCTAGGGCAGGAGCTGTTAGCTACAGTAACACAGAAGATATTGATAAAATCTTTGGGAATTTTATAGAAACACTTACCTGGTGTTTTGATGTAGCATGCCCCAGAATTATGAAAAAATGGAAGAAGAAGAAGAATAAAAATTGGACTAACGAAAGAATAAAGTCTGCTCAAAATGATCTATATGACCTATACAAGATGAAATTACACTACAATTGTGACGTTCTCAATAAACTATATGTTGATAAAAATAAAATATAGTTTAAAAAAAACTAAAAAACACGCTTTATATCGAACTAAAAAGTAAAAAATAATTTTTTTAAAATAAGCTTAAAAAGCGTTGGGCGCTCGATGTACGAAAATGTGGAACAAAGCGCCCAACGCTTTTTAAGCTTATTTTAAAAAAATTATTTTTTACTTTTTAGTTCGATATAAAGCGTGTTTTTTAGTTTTTTTTAAACTATATTTTATTTTTCACTTTTTAGTTTGAGGATCTATAAATGAATTTATTAATCCTGGGGGTCCTAATAAGGATAATGGGAAACTGTTATCAAATTATTGCATTGTCATCGGTCCTTGATACGTATGCAAAGTTTCAAATTAATCAGACTTCGGGAAATTGGTGAAAATAAAGCGTTTACTACAGAGGATCTATAAAAGAATTTATTAATCCTGGGGGTCCTAATAAGGATAATGGGAAACTGTTATCAAATTATTGCATTGTCATCGGTCCTTGATACGTATGCAAAGTTTCAAATTAATCAGACTTCGGGAAATTGGTGAAAATTATGCTCAAAGATTCCGTTACATGCATACATACATACATAATACATACATACATGCATACATAGTTAGTTACAACCCAAACTAATATAAAGCGTTTAAAAATGATTTTAAAATGTTGGTACAATCGGTAAAATCTGATTATATTAGGGACTCAATTATGACTTCAGCAAATAAAAGTTATGGTGTTTGGAATGCCGTTAACATAATCTCTGGCAAACCAAGGAAAAATTCCAAGATACAAGAGATTGAATCAAACGGTGTAGTAATAAGAAATCCAATAGAAATTGCACAAATATTCAGTAATCATTTCGTAAATATTGTACCCAGAAAAATACTTGATCACTTTGGCATTAACATAAGCCATAAATGCACCACTGCTAATGCAACATATCCTACCATATTTCTATATCCAATTTCTGATGATGAGCTGGATTTGATTATCATGAATCTTAGCAATAAAAAAAGTTGTGGAATAGATGAGATTCCTGTAAAAGTTATTAAACACTGTTATAATCAAATTAAAAATCAACTTATATACATGATCAACAAATCATTTGAAACGGGTATTTTCCCAAAATTACTCAAGACAGCAGTCATTGTTCCTGTGTTTAAGAATGGTGCAAAGATAAATATTGATAACTACAGACCAATAAGCCTTCTAACAGTTATATCTAAATTATTTGAGTATGCCATGCGCAATAGAATTGCTAGTCATCTTAATAAAAATAATATTCTCAGTAACAATCAGCATGGTTTCAGAGAAAATATGTCCACTACTACTGCCTCGGTTGAGCTTCTAAATTTTATTCATAAATCTCTTGACAAAGACAGATTTACGGCTGCAATTTTTTTTGATTTATCAAGAGCGTTTGATAGCCTAGATATTAAATTTCTTTTGAATAAAATTGAAAAGCTGGGACTACGAGGTAATTGTGCTAGTTGGATTAATTCCTATTTATCTAAGAGGAGAGCAATAGTTAGTATAAGCGGAGTCAAATCCACACCTGAAATATACGAGGAGGGGGTACAACAAGGGTCCATTTTGGGTCCGTTGCTCTTTTCACTGTTTGTGAATGATCTATGTAGTTTCGTCAATAACGACTGCATAATACTTTATGCTGATGATGTAACCCTGGGAGTTTCATCTAAGTCCTTAGAAGAACTGAAAATCGAAGTCAGCTCACTCTGTAATTTGGTTTATGACTGGTGCTACAGAAATAAGCTTATGTTAAATGCCGAAAAAACTAAGATAATGATCTTCAGAACTAAATCAGTGCCAAAGACCGCATTTGATATAAATATAAATTCCAAAAACATCCGTACTTCTGATGAATGTAGGTTTCTCGGAACCATATTGGACTCTCATTTGAATTGGACAAGTCAAGTAAATTCCGTAATAACTCGGTTAAATAAAGTTTTCTATATTATTAAACGTCTCAAAACATGCTGTAGTATTGACGTACTTCTGAATGTATATTACGCGTATGTATATTCTATATTAAATTATAACATCATTATTTGGGGTCAATCTACGGAAATCTCTAGAATATTTATCTTACAAAAACGCATTCTACGAATAATATTTAACTTACCTTACCGCGAATCAGTCAGATCGTACTTTCTTAATTACAAAATTCTTACTGTCCACGCAATTTTCGTGTACAGTAACATTATTTTTCTTAAGAAAAATTTGAATAAATACGAATTTACGCATAATATACACGACCGTTACACACGAAATAGAGATAATATTTACTTGACTCGTCACAATTACGTGAGGTTCGAAAAAAGTCCCTATTATACTTCTGCTCATATGTATAATGCGCTCCCTGAGTCCATTAAAAATATAACACCTTTCAATAAGTTTAAAAATAAATTAAAAGAATATTTGTGCGAAAAACTACTGTACACTTTAAATGATTATTATGCTATGTCTTAACTAGTAACTACCCTGACCATGTACAAACGATTGTTTTTATGTACAATAAAAAATTATTATTATTATTATTATTATGAACGAATGTGTTAAATGCACACTCCGTTTTATGGTAGGCCGAAACTCCGCCGCTAAAACCACGCATACATTGAAAAGATCGGTACAGAAATATTTAAAAGAAAAGAAGAGACAATAATGACAAACGTGGTTTTAGTTAACTCTCTTGGCTGGAAACAGTGCTTGACCGACGATCAGCGCGTACGTCGGTCGGGCGTAGCTATATCAATGCAGGTGTATTACGCGTTCAGTGCAGCGCTGATAATTTGCTACGCGCGTCTAACTACGTCGCGCTGACGAGAATCGTCCGTCGAGCTCGTTGCTTGAATCGCGTCGGTCGACCGACGAGCCATGAAAATGTATGAACGCATTTAGTACGACGCTGAACGAGTACGCGCGTACGTACTTTTGTACAGTACAAACAAAATTTAACCAACAAATTTCCCTCATCATCTCGCAATTTTCAAAACAGTGTCCAGAATTCGCCTTCAATTAGCCGTTCTACAAGTATTGAGTGAACATGATATCTTCTTTTTCTTTCGTAATTGTTTATATAAATAATTATAGATTTCACTGCAAAAGGATTCATTTCTGTACGCAACTGTACGTTACACAAGTGACTCAGTTTTTACCATCAGTTGAACACTAACCGACGATCAGCGCGTACGGTACGCGCTGACCGTCGGTGGAGCACTGTTTCCAGCCTTAAATTATAGGAGAACTTTCTTCAGAAAAATTATAGATTTCACCGCAAAAGGACTTATTTCTGTACGCAACTGTACGTCACTCAAGTGACTCAGTTTTTTTTTTACCATCAGTTGAACACTAACCGACGATCAGCGCGTACGGTACGCGCTGACCGTCGGTGGAGCACTGTTTCCAGCCTTAAATTATAGGAGAACTTTCTTCAGAAAAATTATAGATTTCACCGCAAAAGGACTTATTTCTGTACGCAACTGTACGTCACTCAAGTGACTCAGTTTTTTTTTTACCATCAGTTGAACACTAACCGACGATCAGCGCGTACGGTACGCGCTGACCGTCGGTGGAGCACTGTTTCCAGCCTTAAATTATAGGAGAACTTTCTGCAGAAAAATTATAGATTTCACCGCAGAAGGACTTATTTCTGTACGCAACTGTACGTCACTCAAGTGACTCAGTTTTTTTTTTACCATCAGTTGAACACTAACCGACGATCAGCGCGTACGGTACGCGCTGACCGTCGGTGGAGCACTGTTTCCAGCCGTAAATTAAAGGAGAACTTTCTGCAGAAAATGAACTCTCCCCGTTTCTGTTAAGGTGTACATAAACAGTCATAACGAAGTGCCCGGCCACGACGTTTATCCACAGCATCGCTGGACGCGTCAGGTGGAACGAATTCTATTTTCCGTAAAACACACCTACACTACAGAGGATGCTCGTCAACTAAGCATCCGTCAGCGTCGGTGTGCTTTCGATGACGAGGTCCGTCTTAAGACCGATAGCACTTATACATATTTTTCGTGCACCAGACAATGCCGGATGGAAGCAGCGCGCAAATTCTGCAACTGCGTTCCGTTTTTCTATCCGGAAATCAGTAAGAAATTATTTTACATCATAATTTTAAAGTCAGCCAGCTGGCCTTTGTATCCCAACTCCGGGATACTGGGAAAATACTCGGTGGGCCGCTCATTAAATTTTTAGAGGTCGCCAGTACCTGCACCAACTGTGCACAACACTGTGCAAAAAAGCCTGTCGCGAAGGTATCCATGTTATTTAACAGAATAGCGCACATTAGACTAATAATCTGAAAGCAGCAGCCAGTCGCCTTCAATTTTTATCTAGCCGTGCTGGACCGATCTACTGTGCTATTGATGTGTCGTTTTCATTAATTAATTTGCTTTGATAAGACTACTTGATCACTGCAAAGTGTCTATACCGCACATTATGAAACCTCCACTAAAATTTGCTAGTTTGTACCGGTTTGTGCTGGTCTAGTGTGCGGGTTGCTGGTTTGTGCTGTGCAGGCTCATGTTTGACAAATGCGCGCGGTTCTTATCTTGATGATTTTTTTAGAAGATTTCAGGTACTGCACTTTAGAAGAACTGAGTTGCATTGCAGATCATGCAGAGAAAATTATTTCACTGGATAATTGTCACTGCGAGTTAAGTTGTACGAATACTGTATACGAAGTTGAGAAGTTTATTGAATTCGAGTACGTATTTTAAATCGAATTTTGTTGACTAAAAATGAATTTATTTAGAATAATAATTATTGTGAAAAATTTAGAGTGATGATGATCCTGTTTAAATGTTGGAAGATTAAAGGATGTATCCTGGTGGCATATGATCAATGAACTAAGCATTTTATTGCCTGACGTTTCGGCAAACGTCAGACAATAAAATGCAATTAAAAAAACTTCAGTATTTGCTTAGTTCATTGATCCTATGCCAGCAGGATTCATCCTTTAATCTTCCAAAAATAATTATTATCCAAGCTATTATTAGATATTTTTGAAATTTTATACAACGCTATAAAGTAATATTTCAGCATGACCAGAGGCGGATTCAGATTTAATGACGCCCTGAACGACTATACATTTATGTAATATAATCAGCAATAGAGCATGTAGCTTGGTGTAACTGAGCAAGATGGCTTTTGGATAAAATTGTCATGAGTTCGAATCTTATGTCCGGTCATAGATGTTTTGTGGTGTCGTTTAATTTACCAATGTTCCCTCTAATTTTTTCGCTGATTACGCGATACAAAAGTATATGGGAGCAAAAATGTTCCTAACGTATGTAAAAGTGAGCCCACGGGGTGGGGGGGGGGGAGTCCTGTACTTTTGTTTGAAGTAAAAAGTTTATTAATAAATACTCTTGAAAATTACATTTTAAAGCATTTTAATTTTCAATAACACACAAACAAGAAAGGGTTATACAAGGGAATACAAAAACCGCTGCGCAACTTGCGCGCAGCTTAGAGAGAACTTTGATTAAAGACGCCAACGACATTTTAAGTTCTAAAATTAACGATCGAGTCAACTGGTTATAGTTTTCGGAATTGTTTGTTGTTTTGTGGAAAATTAATGGTTTTCTCGCCTTCAAAAATTCGCCACCTTAGATAATGGCTTCTTTGGTCCTTTTGTAAATAGACGCTAAATAGGACTCACTATAAATAAGAATACAAATCCACTATTATCGAAAATCTTGTGTACAAAATCATTATTTTCCTGACAATGAATTCTACAAGAAGTAAACTTGATTATTATTTATTAAAATAAATACTTTTATAATTTTTTCAAGGCCATTAAAACTCTTAGAATGCAACACAACTAGTTACGGGTGTGGCTTAAGAACAGAGTTCGTGTCTTGGCCAATGGTTCGTTACAAAAGAGAGGTCATTTTTGGCTGGGTCGATTTAGTGGGTATGTTTTTCGTTCACAAATACGTAATAAATTAATTAAAAATAACTAATTAAATTTAATCTTTAGTATCGTTTGGAGGCATAGCCGGTCTATTCCTCGGATTCAGTTTGTTATCGGGTGTTGAAATCCTTTATTACTTTTTTGTGCGAGCGTGCTGCATGGTGCGACGACAACGCGGCGACCTTTTGCGTATGCTCCGTGATAACGAACGTCGTCGTCAGCACATTCCCAACTACGATTTGAGCTTGGTGCCCTACATTGGTCATCGGCCACAACCTGGCCAAGGTCTTCGGACGTTGCAATCCATTTTAGGCGTCAAACATACTAAAGTAAGCGGAAAATCGTGCGCAAAGGTTAATCGCAAATGTGCTTAGCGTAATGCGGAAATAATTTTATTCCTATTTTTAGATTGAACCAATACAAGTTCAACCTAAACAGCCATATAGTATCACAGTACCCAAGAAAGCTTGGTCACCGGATCAATTTCCGTTTGGAGTAGAATATTTGCCCTGATACTAGAGTTCACATGGCACTGAACATTTATTGGATCATTTGATTTTTAATAATTGTGCTAACAAATTAATGTCATACTTATAGATCTTCAGCTGTTTTACACTCAAACGAAACAACTGATTTGTTGTTTTCAGCAGTGTTCCTTGTAACGATTCAAAACTTTTAGATTACATTGTGCGTAGTTTAGAGGTAATAATTAGAATTGGGTATTTACTGTACTTGTCTATTTGTTTTGTCACGGCGCGTGTCAATTTTGGTTTTGGCATGTTGAACGACGCAGTGAAATAAAGAAAAAAAAATATGTTTTTTGTCTGAAAAAAGGCAGTAGGTTTTAAAAGGTTGAAATAGAATGTATTAAAATAAGCTGTGAAAAAGTGCTGAAATATTTCCTTTAAACCACATCAGGGAGAATCTGGAGTACTTGGTGATCTACCAATCCAAATTTCTTTTTGCATGTGTCGTTTAATTGATTATTTTTCACTTTGTCAATTTCAATCACATTAAGATATCAGCAATTTTCTGTGTGTACATTCTAAGATATCTTGTTCACAACAATTTTCTAATAAAACTTTCAACACAAATATTTTAAATTGTTTATTAATTTTATTAAAATTTATTTATTTAATTGTCTCAATACTTAGCACGAATATAGTTTAAATTATATTACGAGACGATTACGTGAGCTTATCCGAAAAAGTCCAAAGCTAATCGTTTCATCCTCTATGAGTGCTTTACAGAGCTGTAAAACAACCAAAATCTTAGGCACTTAATATTTTCTATATTTAATAAATATGTAATGTTTAGAAATAAATAATGTAATAGTTAGACAATCAACACTGAAGTTTAACAATTACTGACAGACCACACACAGCTAGAGAGCTGAAATAGCGATGTTCACTGGAGCCAAGCCGAAAGGGGTAACTAGTTTTTAATAGTTAAGGCTATATTAAAGGTTTTATAGTGTTTTATTTATCTAATTTTTTTATACAATACATAATATTTTCATTAACAACTGAATAAAGTACATTTTTTTTAATATTAATACATATCTAGATTCTTCTTTTTTGGATAGTTTGATGAACAAACTGATCGAAGATTAATAAAAAAATGTTACGTATTTATTTTTTGTATTACATGACGTAATAATATATCATTTATTTACGCACTATTATGGTAGGATCACGAAACTGCGTTGCTGGATACGAAAAAAAATATAATGAAAATATGTATTTTTTTCATTTTGTAATCGATAGTACATAGTTTTGATTTTAAATGTTTCTCCATTCATTATTCTATTTGGTAGGAAAATATGCAGCAACATTTTTATGCTTATTTTGTAATGCAATATTTTATTCAAAACTGGTTTCGTGTCCTATTATTAGTGCAAAAACAAAACTTTATTTATTTACTATTGATTAGTAACCATTTAACATCCAAATAATGACTAGATTAATGGTATATATCCGTTTCAGTGGTGGCTCATAAAGTAAACTAATATTAAAATATTATATGCATATTTTAAGAAAATCGGCTTTTATTAATAGCTTCATAATTTGAAGGGTACACGGGAAGAAGGCGGTTTGTCAAAAAATGTAAATTGTGCAGGAGAGCATTTTGAAGTGTTTAAGATCGTACCATTTACTTGCTGATGCATTTCTTTCAACGCTTATAACTTTTGACCTAGCGTATTCTTGTCTAAAATGAATACACCAACAGAAAGGTACGACTTTTGGCTACAAGATGGCATAAAAAAATTAATTTCGAATTTTTACTGACAAATCGCCTTCTTCCCAGGTCATCAAACTTGGCCCCCGCAAAAAAATTTTTTGTTTATTTTTTAATTTTCATTATTGCATATCGTTAGTTCATGGTTTGTTCTTGATTGTTCGCTATAAATATTTGTTTGTTCCTTAATTGTTTATTTAAAAATAATTAATTAAAAACGTACCGTTTGGTTGGCCCCCTCAATCGAAATTATTAATATTTTCTCTTATTATTAGTCCATAAATACAGATTAACGTTTGTTCTTCAATAATTTATGTTTGTTCCGACATTTAATTGCCTTTTTATTGTTTAAATTACAATTTTTATTTACGCGAATAACATTTCTGTCTCGCAGTGAAACGGGAAGGGGCAAATGTGGAGTTTTTAAAAAAACAATTCCGGGGTGAACGATAAACGGGTATGCGAATTGTAATTCCGGGGTGAACGATAAATGGGTATGCGAATTGTAATTCCGGGGTGAACGATAAAGGGGTATGCGAATTGTCTCGCAGTGAAACGGGAAGGGGCAAATGTGGAGTTTTTAAAAAAACAATTCCGGGGTGAACGATAAACGGGTATGCGAATTGTAATTCCGGGGTGAACGATAAAGGGGTATGCGAATTGTAATTCCGGGGTGAACGATAAAGGGGTATGCGAATTGTCTCGCAGTGAAACGGGAAGGGGCAAATGTGGAGTTTTTAAAAAAACAATTCCGGGGTGAACGATAAAGGGGTATGCGAATTGTAATTCCGGGGTGAACGATAAAGGGGTATGCGAATTGTAATTCCGGGGTGAACGAAACGCAGCACGGAGCATGCGCAATGCAACTTTTTTTGAAATGTTATTCGCAGGGCCGTAACTAGGCAGGGGCAATAGGGGCACTTGCCCAGGGCCCAGAGCCCAGGGGGGCCCCGGAGGGGCCCAAGAAGACCCCGATAAAAAGTTATCTCAATTATTTTCATTCGTATTTTAATGAATATTACAAATCACATATATAATTAACACCACTGGTGGCTCAGATAGACGGGGCCCAAAAAGGCCAGAATATGCTATTATAATTTTTATTTAAAAAAAACATATTTATTTAATTCTCAATACTTAGGCCTCTTTACAAGGACTACGGGAAGCAGGATTTAAACAAATAATTTCGGATGCACAAAAAGTCGCTTTGGAAATGAATATTGAAGCTGAATTTTCTAATCAACGAATTAAGCGAATTAAAGAAGAAAGTGTTACTAACCTCAACCAAGAAAATTTGTTTGCAATGCAAATGTACAATATTTTTGACATTTTACTTAGTGAAACAGACTGGCGTTATAGACAAATGAAAACTATATTTGAAGATTTTTCTTTCCTTTTTGGCTCGTCATTAGAATCAATGAGCGTTGTTGAATTACAAAAGGCGGCGGCAGATTTATCCAGAAAATATGATAAAGATTTGAATTGTCACGAATTAAGCTGTGAGATTGAAAGTTTTAAATTTCAAGTATGTGGGCTGGCGGAAAATTTGAAAGAAGCCACTCCTCTAAATTTATTACAGACTATACATGATTTCGAATTAGTCGAATCGTACCAAAACATCGTTGTTGCTTTAAAAATATTTCTAACCCTACCAGTCACCACCGCTTCTTGTGAGTGAAGTTTTAGTAAACTGAAGTTAATTAAAAACTATTTAAGATCGTCGCTCTCACAACAGCGTTTGTCGAACCTGTGTATTATATCAATTGAATCTATATAGTGCAAGAAATAGATTTTAATAATATAAATTGATGAGTTTGCGGAGAAAAAAGCAACAAGAATGCAATTTAAATACATTTTTAATTCGTTTTTCTTCATAAATATAAAATAAAAAAAAATTACAAAAAATATGGACAGGACCAATTTGAGGATTCCTTATTTTGTGTTTATTTATTAAGTGATATACCTACTAAACTTTAAAAATGTGAAAGAACAGGAACTATAACCATGCTAAGTTTTTTCTCAATTTTTTTATATTGAAGGGGCCCAATTTGAAGGTCTTGCCCAGGGCCCACAAAATCCACGTTACGGCCCTGGTTATTCGCGTCGCGTAAATAAAAATTGTAATTTAAACAATAAAAAGGCAATTAAATGTCGGAACAAACGTAAATTATTGAAGAACAAACGTTAATCTGTATTTATGGACTAATAATAAGAGAAAATATTAATAATTTCGATTGAGGGGGCCAACCAAACGGTACGTTTTTAATTAATTATTTTTAAATAAACAATTAAGGAACAAACAAATATTTATAGCGAACAATCAAGAACAAACCATGAACTAACGATATGCAATAATGAAAATTAAAAAATAAACAAAAAAATTTTTTGCGGGGGCCAAGTTCAGTGACCTCTTCTTCCCGTGTACCCTTCATTTGTAAGGTCGATAATCGAGCCACCACTGTATTCGTTTTACAGTGTGCGCATTCGAAATACCGGCTGTTCAAAAAATAAACTTTTTTTATTTTGGAGATATTTAAGAAAACTTTATGAACATAATAATTAGTATTTATAGTGTGAATTAAATAAGTAGGTACATAAAACAAAACAAAAAAAAAATACAAAAGTTGTTTCAAAACATCCAACTAAAATCATAATTTTGTTAATTATATAAATATAAAAATATTTTAAGTTTGACTTTTCTGTTTTAATATTCTAATCTTTATATTTTTTTTTCGCCATTTGAACTTAAATTCCTCTTTCAAATCTCTCTTTATAAAATGTCTTTTCAAGTTTTCAAAAAAAATCATTTCTAAATATCAAATTTCTGATTGATTTTAAGAAAAATATAATAACGTACATAAAAATTAATATAAATTCATTATTTCCAATTTAATGTTCGAACTTCTGTTCCAAGACCACTGCGCTATAAATATTTTCCTAAAACGATTAATCAAAATTGAATTTATTTCACAATCGAGGCACTGAGTGCGGAAAAGATTAATTTAAAAATTGATATGAGTCGCCAAATATATCAAACAACTATTATTATAAGGAAAAATAATTTTTAAACTTTATTATTCAAAAATTAGCTTCTCGATTTAACGAAAGGAGCGTAGATACCTGAATGCAAGGCAGTTCCCAGAAAAAAAAATAATATATCAAGTACGTGTAAGTTCAAGCCATGCGTCTATTTCCGGTAAACTATTTCTGAGAGAAAAATTGGTATTTGGTAGTGCGTACGGGAAAATTATAAGATCTACTCAATTTAGAAATTTTAGCTGACTTAGGTTTTGTTTTTTCCCATGTTTTTTCTTTACTCATGAATGTGATGCCAAACTATCCATCTCAAAATTTTAAACTTTTACGACATTCTTTAAAATCCTACTCAGATATCCAGCATAATTCGGGCTTATCGCCAATTTTCTACGCCTCTGATTTAACATTCTATGCCAAATTCTTTGTTATTAAAACAAAACTATAAACTCTGGTTCCGTTTTTGTAAGTGGAAAAATTGCATCGACGTCACTGATGCAATGAAATATTATTCTAGTAGTCATATGTTCAACACTGATTCCGTTAGGTCAGTGCTTCTCAAAAAGGGAGCCGCGGTTCCTCAGAAAGTAATCGACGTAATTTAATTTGTCAATCTCGGCGTTCTTTCAAGTAACCACTGCATTGCCCCATTGTTTACGGTAACTAAGGAAGTCTTCTAATTGTCTTATCACATTTAGGGAGCCCAGTATTTGAGAAGCGGTATATATTGACACCTAGATTATAGTTACACAATTATCTACTAAAGTGTGGAGTAAATTAACATAATGAGTAATGACATTTGAAAATAGTCATCTGGTCAGCTGTAACTCTCTGACCAATACAAAATGGCTTAAGAACATATGTCCACTCGAATCAAATTCCAAAGAATATTTTCCTTTAAATTATTAATTTTAAAAGAACTTAACAGTCGTACTCATTTTCTTTCTTATCAACATCTCATTATCGGGCTTCAAAATACAAAATCGATTTTCATTTCATTTCCAATCATTCATTGATATTGAATGATTTGGTACGTAAATCGCGTTTGAATACGTTTTCAATATATTAGGTCATCTTCACTGATCAGTTACGTTGGGATTGGTGTAACTAAATCCTTGGAATTGGGCTTGATCCATTGACTGTAAAATGGCTCGGTCTATTGGTGTCAATTTCGCACGTTCAATTGTGAACGCCTTGTCGAAATATTGGGTATCAAGAGGATGTTGCTGTAATAAAAAAATGTTTTTTTTTTTTTTAATTTATAACTATAAGGTTAACATCGTATATTCAAATCTTTGATTAACGTCTGATTAGAACTCTTCAATAAATAAAATTATCGACCAATTTTTCAGACAATATATTAACAAAAAATATAATTAATACATTAGAAATGTGGAACGCTTCACGATTTTGCGTGTCATCCTTCGCAGGGGCCATGCTAATCTTCTCTGTATCGGCAGTACATATACTAAAATTGGAAGGATACAGAGAAGATTAGCATGGCCCCTGCGTAAGGATGACACGCAAAATCGTGAAGCGTTCCACATTTTTAATGTATTATTTATATTTTTTGTTAATATATTGTCTGAAAAATTGGTCGATAATTTTATTTATTTAACATCGTATATTATATACAATCGACCCAATCGTTTTGTATATAAATGAAACAATCATTTTTAAATTAACGACCTTTCAATTTGGCGCACTGACAAATTCTTACTATTTACGTATCTGACTGTTTGACCACATGCAATGTCAAAACAATTTTTCTATTATTACTTTTATGGAATCGACATATCATTACGATGGTCGATATTGTTTTACGGAATAGTAGAATATCCAGGCTGTAATAAAGTATATTACTGACAGATAATGGCTTTATGCTAAAACGAGTTTGAACAGTCACACGAGTCGTAATGCCATTACGCACGAGATATGTATGGTATTTTCTGCACGTACCCCCTAATAAAATTGCTTGTAGTTTATGTAAATTACTTTTCGTGCCTGCTGTTATTTTTACATATAGGTACTTCTACCAATAGCTGATAGAATATGAAAATTACTGTTTTTTTATAACACTAGTGCGCGTTAGGACACTTTACACATGTCTGTATACCTGCATGTAAAGCATCTATTTTATAGGAAGTAGGATTAAAATATTTTATATGAATTTGACTCTATTCAATAAATAGAGTAACTGTGATCCATCGAAGTTAATGATAGGTATTTGGAAAAAAATCCGTGGCATAAGGATCGAAAATTTCAGTATTGTTTCATTTTCGATCCTTATACTTAGTTCATTATAAAATATTTTTGATAGGTATTTGGAAAAAATCCGTGGCATATAAGGATCGAAAATGAAGCAATACTGAAATTTTCGATCCTTATGCCACGGAATTTTTTCCAAATACCTATCAAAAATATTTTACAATGAACTAAGTTTTAATCACGGCTACGCTTCTTGCATCAATATCGGTTTCGACTGAAACTTTTTTCTAACTCGTGTGAAGCCAAATCTAAAGTATCCTATATCTATCGGCTGATAGTGCATCAAGTTTCGCCAAAATCGCTTCAGCTGTTCTCGAATGATATTGGCACAAACACACACAAACAGACAGGCTAATATTGCTTTTTCGTCTAGATACTGTAGAAAATATCTAAGAAACATCGCACCAAAATGAAATAAAAAAAGTACTGTGTTTATTTTATACAGGGAAGTATAAATTACTTGTTTTGTGATGTCATTTAAAAGTAGGGGAGGGAGGGGGAATGGCGCTCACTGGGTAATGGCGCTCACCTCTAACTCTGTCAAAAAGGAACGTAGCAACACGTCACGTCGCGTGAAGCGCGGGGGGAGGGGGCCTCTAATAGACAGCGATGCATACGGACAGTCAGCTCGCGTCATGCGACCGTGAAGAGCGTTTCTTCGTTTGCGGCTGCGCTGATCTAATTTTCAATTAGGTGCTGAACAAGTTAAGTTGCTGGGCTCGCTATACTATGGATTCAGTGTTGCAGATTTGCGTAAACTTGTTTATAAATTTGCTGAGCGCAACAATATCAAAAACAATTTTGATCAAAGCAGCAAAACAGCCGGATTGGATTGTTTTGCTACTACTAGTAGGTGAAAGATATATGCTTTTGTTGTTAAATTGTTGATTACTCGATAATTAAAGACTTTGTTACTCTTCTTAATTTTGATTTATAATAAATAATTTAAAAAATACACCATGTTTCCCTTAAGTGAACGCCATTCCCCCGTCCTACCCTACTGATGCTGAGAAAATTTCCATGTTTTCTGGTTATAAAAATAAAATTTCGTAATTTTATGTAGCTATTTCTTTTTGTTTCTCGTGAATGGTTAAAAATACACTGCGGGGCATACAAAAGTACATACCTATATTATTTTTAATAAAAACTGCCAAAATTTGAACTTGTACATTCTATTAATAAACCAATATGAAAAGCTGAATTATTTTTAAAATTACAAAGTTAATAGTTACCACGTGTAGTGTTTTTACCTGAATGTATATAAATAACAATTATAATTATAAAATGAAATACTTAATGTTAAAAATGATATTCGAATGTGTACAACAGGTGATTAAATGACCTTGAAAAAGCAAAACTTTTTCAATAAGCACCTGTCGTTTTATATCAATTGGAATAGCCAACAGCAACGATCATGTTTTAAAATTGGCAACGTGCGAACTTTTGACGTAAATTGACGAAAAAAAAATGACAGCCCTGGTTTAATCCTATAGCGCAGGGGTTTCCAAAGTGTGCGCCGTAGAGAGTCAAGAGGGGCGCCGTGAAACGCCCTGTTTACCATTTTCTCGCTCGGAAACCGACGATAATTATTATTCTTGTGTGTCAGTATGAATACAAAAACTCAGCTTTGTTTTAATTTTTGTGCTTATCTATCTAGCATTATTTGTACCCTATTTCGAGTAGCTTGAGGGCGCCGAGACAAAATAATAAACCTGAAAGTGCGCCATGAACTGAACAATTTGGGAAACCCTGCTATAATCTATAGACTATCACTATGCTATAGAGTCGTCTATGTCAAATCGTAGACGATCCTAATAATAGGATTTGGTCATTAGAATTTCCATTTTTTTAAAATCATTTTTATAAAAAAATTCACATGTCCAATATATATGAACAGATGACACACCTTTTCATTTATTTTTACCGCCATCTGTTAGAGAATCTTACCCCCACAACTACTTCCGTCACGATTTGCCCTTATCCAATCGGAATCACTACTATCTACCGCGCTCATAGAAGTTTCACTTCATTTTTTTTTATACGTACCACTTTTGGTTTGAACGGTGGCTCCAACTGACGGGCTTCAAGCTGATACCAGTTGATGGGCCTGAAAAATGGCTGGTCGATAATGTCACCTGCTGGGCATTCAAAATTACCCAAACGCTTGGAAGAGTCCTTTTCAAGAAGCTGTGAAAAATTTATCATTAATATTAGTGTTTACGAAAGAGTATTCACTGTAAATAACTAGACGGGAACGTTTAGCGAATTTTTAAAAATGTTGCATTTTTTTAGAAAAGTTAATTTTTCGAAAAATCGAAGGATCCTATTCAGCTTTTCCCAGGGATTTTCCGATTTTATTAACTTTGTTCAAGCTCATTCGAATTCGAATTTTTATAAGTGATCAAAATAAGAATGATTTTCTAACATTGCGTAGAAACTATCACTTTATTAGCTGCGAGGATAAAGAATATAAAATGAAAAGACAATTTCTAGTAAACGAACAGATTATTTGAAATCGAATAGTATTATTTTGTTCTTTATGGGAATAATTTTGGTTTATCCTAGTAACAATAAATTATAGTGGTTTATTCATTGAGCAACAAATTCTAATAATCTTCTCTCCCAATCAAAATATTACTGGATGTCTAAATTTTTATTGTTAGAAAATGAAATCCCTGTCAGATTATGTGATTAAAGTAGAATTTGAAAGTATAATAATACACCTCTATTTTTGTTAATGCTTCTGAGTAGGTTAAATAACTTAAGTGACATTCTATTACAGGTTTTTGTTTGCTTTTCTAAATATTGCCAACAAAAATACGGACTTTTAATTTTAAGAATACATAAATATAGGTATCTTAAATTTAACTAGAAGTGCAGATATTATAGATCAAAATAAATGATCCATTAACACCTTCGAAATAATTTACAATCTCAGACTTTGATCAATCTCAAAAATTAATTGTCCGTACAATAAAAAATACCAGCGTTGTTAAACAGAATTATTTACGTTTTGACAGTGAACATGTTAATTGCTTTGGTTTCTAATAGAACGATTTCATTTTTTTCTTTCTTAAAAACTAGAAAAGCTATAAGAACTGCAAAAATAGCAAGTATGAAATCAACATATTGTAATAGGTACCAAATTTAGTATGCTATTGGCTTCAGTAGACAGGAATCTTGGAAACACAGGTCGTTCGTTGCAGATGGACCAAAAGAGTTCGTCTTCGTCACATCCGCTGAACGGTGATTGGCCAATCAACATTTCGTACAGAAGTACTCCGAACGACCACCAATCGACACATTGGTTGTAGTGCAGTCCTTTGATTATCTGTAACATAAATCGATATTGTTAAAATTTTACAATATAATTTTACGCTGTTAACTTTAGCAGTCCTACGTCTATTTATACTAACTAAAGCTGAAGAGTTTGTTTGTTTATTTGGTTGAACGCGCTATCGAGCAAGGCTATAGGCCAGTGATGGCGAACCTTATTGAGAAAATTTTGTTAATTATTTTTTTTTTAGTACTAGTTCGTGAGCCACTAAGTCAGTGGCGTTACTTGTAAAGGGAGATGGGGAATGGTTAAATACTATCTCTTAGTTCGAAACTTTTTTTGGACGACATACTACGCTTTACGATCATGCTGGATTCAGTGTGTTTTTTTCTATAAGCATGATGATTTTGCCAAAGTTTCGAAAGATTTCGGTTTTCGTCAAAAATTGCATTTTTTTTAAATTGCAAAAATGGAATTTTTTAATATGCTTTTGAAATTAAGAATGCTTACAGAAAAAATACGCTGAGTTCAATGAGCGTAAGCAAACGTCTGTATCTTTTATAGTTTGGAAACTACGGCCATTCGAAGGTTTTATATGATTTTCTGAATACTATATAAACGCAAATAACTTCTAAACCAAAAGACATACAGACGTTTGTTTGTGCTCATTGGATTAAGCGTGTTTTTTTCTAAAAGCATGATGATTTTGCCAAAGTTTCGAAAGATTTCGATTTTTGTCAAAAATGGAATTTTTTTAAAGGGTTATGCCTTGAAAACATTTCAAAAATCGAATTTTTTAATTTACTTTTGAAATTAACAATGCTTACAGAAAAAAATACGCTGAATTCAAAGAGCGTAAGCAAAATTCTGTATTTCTTTTAGCTTGGAAACTACGGCCATTCGAAGATTTTATATGATTTCTGAAAATTATGAATGCAAATAACTTCTAAACCAAAAGACATACAGACGTTTGTTAATGCTCATTGGATTCAGCGTGTTTGTTTCTATAAGAAGCATGATGATTTTGCCAAGGTTCCGAAAGATTTCGGTTTTCGTCAAAAATCGCATTTTTTTTAAGTGGTACCTATGCCTTGAAAAAATTGGAAAAATTGAATTCTTCAGTATACGTTTGAAATTTAGAAAGCTTACAGAAGAACAGTCACAGCTCTTAATAATGCAGTGTAAGCAACAAGTCTTTAAGAGCGACGATGGTTCAGTGGTAGAATGCTCGTCTATGCAATTATCTTTTAATTGATTAATTTTTTTTATACTGACTCACTTATCAAAACTTTTTATGTTCGCCGTTAACCTAGAATCTTGTTTGGCGCGAAAGAAGGTTGCATAGCACAAGTAAAGAAAAAAATTATTATTACATGAGAAATTTAATTTTTATGAAATGACGGTACGGAACACTCAGGGCGTGAGTTCTACTCGCACTTGTCCGTCTTTTTTTAGTATTATCGACTGTTCTCTCTTTTATGATATAAAAAATGAGTTTATAGAAATAAACACGTGGGTCATTTATAAAATCTGCGTGGGTCAGTGTCTTACCCGCGGGTCATAGTTTCGCCATCACTGCTATAGGTTATATAATATCACACTGAGACCAATAGGAGCGGAGCATCAATGAAAAATTTTGCAAAACATAACTCAAAATTTGTCCGTCCGACAAAACCATTTGAACGGCAACTCCGATCATCATGAAATTTGGACACAACATTCATCTCGGTAAACTAAGATGAACGTGCGTACTCATCCTCCCTCCCCATTAAAGGCCAAAGGGCGGCTATGAGAAGTAGGGGAGGGGCTAATCAACTCTTGTAGGACATTGACATAAGAAATTAGCAAAACTGCCGAATTATTGATTTTTTTCGCAATGATAAATGCATTAATGTAACGACGACAGTAAAAATTCAAGAATATTGTGAAATTTTTTTCGCGGTTTAAAATTCCCATGACGTGTAAGTTATAGAATGTAGAGATGTACAGTGTTGAAAACAATATTTAGTGCATTCCATTCTTTATAATATAGCATAAATTACCTGGGAAGTGTCATTATTTTGGATTTGAAAAATAAACTGAAGTCGCAATGTCGACGTGCGCTAATACAGAAACAAATATGCCAGGTCTCAAAACAAATTGTCGTATTATTTTGCGTCCAATGTACTATTCTGAGCAAGCGTGGGAAGTATTAGAAAATGCGTGGGCGGTCAAGGTGCTTTGTTTTGAAACTATATATCCTGAGTGATAATACGTGCTAATGGATCCAACCATAGAGATATAAGTAACTAGAGTACGCTAGTGCGTATAAGCTTGCCATAAGTGAAAATGTCCTCAGTTAAGAGAGAGAACGCTGCAGTCAGTCCCGGATTAAGACTGCTTGCTGCCCTAAGCATTTCTTGTCTATGGGCCCTCAGCTCTAACAGCAGTCTAATTCTAATATTATCTATCTGTCATGTTAAGTGTATAATTTTTTTTTTTAATTGTGAATGTCATAAGCTTAAAATTGATAGAAAAAAGTTAAAAAGCATGGAATTTTAGGGAAAAAATTAAATTTTACAAACAATGCTCCCATTGATAATAATTTGACTGTCTATAAAATCAGCCCTTAGGCATTTTTATACAGTTAATTGAAAAAAAGTTACAAAACATTTTCAAAAATAAATTATTATTTTTAACTTCTATCATGCAGAAATTTTTTCAAGAAATTAAAAATATTAACAGTTTATGACTGCTACATATTCAAATGTGCTATATTCTACTTGCAAAATCCAGACCTATTTCAATTACATGAGATAAGGCGTAATCACAATACCCGACATAAATCGAAGGATCAATTAAATCTATTAAAAACAAATCTTCACGTAGTTTATACTGGCGTGACAAACTCTGTTATAAGAATTTATAACAAAATACCAACCAAAATCAGAAACTTGCCTCTGAATCAGTTTAAAAAACAATTCAAAAATATTCTAATAAATCAATGTAATTACAGCCTCAATGAGTATTTCGATATGAATTTTTGATTGATATGTGTTTTTATTATATTTATATTTGTTGACGCTATTTATGCAGTGTACACCTGTCTAAATGAATAAAGAAGCTATGTATGTATGTATACTTCCTAAGACAGTTCATATCAGTAGATCAAATTTTTGAGAACATGACAAAAAGAAAAAAACAAACTGTTGACATGGTCTGGTGCTTATTTTGCTTATAGGTTAATTCAGTACTAGCTGCAGTAGAGACAAAATTGGTTTACTTAAATTATAGCATTGTTTTTGCATCATTAGTTACCATAGAGATAAGGAATTGTTCTCTCTCTTAATTGCAAACACTTTCACTGCTCTTTCGCGTACTCTATTGTCATATCTCTATGGATCCAACACTCATTTTATAATATTACTCACTTTGCCAGGTACAGATGGCGTCTCTCTGACGGCATGCAAAATGAAAAACAGTCGAGACTTGCTTTTTTGGTTTTTTTTTTTTTTTGTGGCGGACTTACAAAACAAACGATGCAAAATAGTAGTTTTCGTATCTCGTTCGTAAAAGAAGATATTCTACGAATCACTGACATTATGTTAAGACGGGCACCAGCGAACTTTAATAGTCACCACTCACCAGAGTCATAATATCGTACAAATTTTTTGCACATACCTCCTATAAAATAGCTGATTTTCACTTCAGATTATATATAACACAAATTTATCTGACAGTTCAGGCCATATTGGAATCTATTTGGATCGTTTACGATAACTGCGCCTGTTTTGCTGTCTCTGTTGCTTATATAATTTAAAATGGCAATTGACAGGCCGTTTTTGGTAATCGCATTTTTTATACTTTACGCACAAGTACGAAATGGGTCATTTTACGACCGCTATACAGGCATGAAAAGCAGCTACTTTATAAGGGTTATGAAAGAAAATATTATTATAGGGTCTGTGTGACAGTCGTGTAATCAGAGAGATGCAAAAACAGTGAAAGAATTTTAATTTGCGATTCAGTGACTCTCTATTTTCGGGTAATAAGCTTTTGTAATATTAGTATATAGATTACGCGAAATTCAAAAAATATCTATCTAAATACGAAACATTTTTTTAACAGTGTGCTGTTACAGATTTAGGTAAGATTATTTTTGACTATTTTATTTACTGACTTCTGGAGCCATATAATCAGGAGTTCCGCAAAATGTATCCGCTGTTCTATCCAAGTAAATCTGGAGTTTGCACATGCCAAAGTCTGCAATTCGCACATGTCCATCGAAATCCAACAGTATGTTGTCCAATTTTAGATCCCTGAAAACAATAGATCATATTTTATTTCAAATATAATATCTGAGTCTAAAAGACATCTACAGGGAGTAAATTGATGAATAAAATAAAAAGAAAGGCTGTTTATTTTGCGGCATAAGCCCTCTTTTTTTGAGATTAAAAGCTGCTTCGGAGAAGTCCCCTTAGCAGAGAATCTCAGCAGCGCTGCTGGTCGTAAATAATTTAGGCTTTTATGCACAGCCACGGATACACGCTGATGACCTTAGTTGTCGCGCGTTTATAATCTACAATCTAGAATATATCTAGACAGCCACGGACATAGAAAAACGTGCGTAGGTAGCCGATGCCAAGGTGCGTTTGTAGAACTATTAACGTCCGTTTGTTGAGATACTAACGGTCGTTACAAAAGGATCGTTGCCGAAGTTTGTATAACTAGCGGCTATTTAAGCGTTGCCGAGTGTCCTCGGCCCTAATTATGCGTGTATTCATGTATAATTATATGTATCATTTTGAAATTGATTTTTCAATTATTTCAGTTGTACCCAAAATTTATTCGTCACCAGTTAAAAGCTTTCCATAAAGTAGATTACTATAGAACTAAACATTTTTAGTCGTCTCTCCCGTAAAGTTATTTAAATATTTGTGACCTTCATTAGAATTAGTTTATTACCGCGGCCCTTTGAAAATAAATCAACGCTAGCTAGAAAATTAAGAATTTAAAATGTTGGAAAATTCGACCTAAAAACAATTGTGTTATCCCAAAAATGTTACGTCAATCGTCTGCTTATCTTCTTTGGGTATACTCGCTAGCCCCAGTTTGAGCGCTTCTGTGGTAGAATAATCATCACTTAAAGAAAGCAGTCTCGCGAAGCATAAAAATACACTTTCCCAAAATCAACATTTCTTAGCTTGTAGCAATTAAATACATATTAACAAATCAGTTTTAAATAAACATTACTGACTGCGTCAATAGTTCACGTATATATCCAATTAACAGAAAAATTTCTTTGTAGTTACAACAGCGATTGCGTAGGTTACGAAGGCCCGGATCTTAATTCAGAGTTAGTATATTTTGAAATTGTATAATTCACGTCTTTTGCCCGCAGGAAATACATAGTTTAGGAAATGTTAAGCAGAACGGAATTAAAAATTAAATATGCTTGCCAACCGTACAATTTTTATGGATACATTAACTGTTCCTCAAATAAATACAGAAATGATTTGATAAACATCCGAAATAATAAAAAGAAAACCACTCTTTGGTTTTTATGCGAAATGTATGTTTATAGTTTTGAATTTATAATAATATTAAACATTTCTCAAAAAAAGTAGTTTTTAAAACGATTGGTAGTTGAGACATTTTTGCCACTATGATCGGAAAACTTCGGTTAAACTCGGTAATGGAGGTTAATGGAACCAATCGTAACGTTAGATTTACTGAAAATAGTTGAGACTATACGATCATATATCTTTAAACCGATATTATGATATAATTAATTTTATTTGGGTGGGTGAATTGGATCTTTATAGAATTATAAAGTTATTTACCTATAAACAATTCCCTTCTTATGAAGAAATTTAAGTCCAGATACGATTTCAGCGCCGTAAAATCGTGCTCTGGGTTCAGGAAATCTTCCAGACTGCTGAATGTGAAACATCAGGTCACCGCCATTTAAATATTCCATAACGAAAAATAAATGTGACTGAAAAAAATTAGTAAAAAACTTATTAGGTACTTGCAACTTATTACTGATGTCGTTTGAACGTTGCATTGCGAAAAACTTACCTCTGTTTGGAACGTACAGAATAAGTGACATAAATATGGATGCTTCGTTCCTAAAGCAAGGACCTTCCTCTCGATGAGAGTGCATTCTACATCATCGTCTTCGAGTACAACGTCCTTTTTCAGACATTTCACGGCATAGTAATAATCCGTGCTTTTTAATTCGGCCAAAAGAACCTAGTAACCGAGAACAGTGCATTAGGGAATTACATTTTCCAAACAACTGTGTTGTCATTGAAGTTACAGGGCGCTACATAAGAAAAAAAATGTTAATGTTACTGTCAGGACACGCACCCAACACTTTCAGATTCGCGCTGGGTGAGTTATCAGTTACTCCACAGATCCGCGTCCAAGAAGCTAGCAGAGCAAAGTCAGCAGAACACAATATGATATAACTAATAATTAAGTGCTATTATAATGCTAATTAAATGCCCGAATCAAAAATTTATTGCTCCGTTTTTTTTTTAAATGTCGCATGTTCTGCTAGCTTCAGATGAACTCAGCAGAGCAGATACTGATAAACCATTAAAAACAAATACCTATGCCGAATGAAATTAAGTGCTAATTTAATGCTCAAATAAGAAATTTATTGCTCACTTTTTTAAAAAAATATCACATGTTTTTGCTAGCTTCAGATGAATTCAGCAGAGCCGAGTACTGATAAACCATTAAGCACAAATCTAACCGAATGAAAGTTAATTGAAAAATTTAATGCTCCGACAAAAAAAAAGGTTGCTAATAATTTCTAGTTACTCTAAGGGGTTTTAATAAATAAACCAAATTTCATGTGTTTATGTTAAATAGATTGCGAGCTATTAAGGGGTCAAAACTGACTTCAAATGGTTCGTGTAATATAACACACGGCTGCTGCGCTTTTTCTTTGTTGAACAGTGATATTGCTTATGTAATACATATTTTAAATATTGCACTGTCTTCGACAATTGGTGTTTCATAATATAAAAGTAAATTACAGCCATTTGTTTGTGTATTTACGTTCTTATTCCGTAAAGAAAACTATTAAGTTAAAAAAAAAACAGTTGTGTGGTTTTAAGAAACCACGACGCAAGTGAAACTTTTATTGGATTGTAGGCGTTGGATTGTAGACACTTATCCATCACGATAAACAACAATATTCACATGAATACACGAATAAAAACATGTAAACAATGTACAGCACTTGCCCGCATGACAGACTGACTATGTGTTATACATACTACACGGTCAGCTGATGCTAACCATGGGCGCCGCCATATTGGCCTTGGCTGGTCTACCGAGCGCCTACTCCGATCGCCTTTCATTTTACCCTTACTCCGCGGCCGCCTGTAAAGTGACATGCAACAGACGGCCAGAAAAATTCGGGGCGATAGAATAAAAGTTTCACTTTAATAAAAAAAAGACAAAATATTGAACAAATTGAAAAAATTAACATGCGTTTGAAGTTTCATTTGTAGAAAACAGTTGAAATCTGTCCTTAGTTTATTAAAATTCAATTAACGCGTTGAATGACGACAATTCGTGGATGGCATGTTATCATGACTAGCCATATTTTATTTTAAAAATACATTTCTTGTACGTGTGTCAGTGTGCTATTACTGAGTACATTATATATTTAATTTGACATAAAGCATTACGTTAGCGACTGTGACGGCACATTTTTTGTACTTCTTAAAATTCGGTAGGTCGAAGACCTTATTTTTATTATTTCCTTGATGTTTTTTTTAAATTAAATAGTGTATGTAATCTTGTAAAGGATATTATAATCTAAATATTAACAGCGGAGAATTAGAAATAGATCAGAAAATAATCTTCCGAGTATTTATGAAATTGTTTTAAAAACTAGGATAATAAAAAGTTGGAATAAATTATCCACTAGAACGCATTCGATTTTGCTGATTTGATCCTTTCAGTTTATAGAGCTTATCTTGATTTTTATTTTAATCGTATTTATGTTCATCAAAGAAATATGAAAATTTGCAACTTTCTCGATCGTTTATTTGAAATGTAAAAAAATAGTTACTTTTGGAAGGGTTAAAAAACTGTTAAAGGATTAATGTTAATACAAAGTATGAAATATCCTTTTCTTCATACCTCGATCGAAAGTTTGACATTTACTCCCTGTTATTTATTATATTAAATGACAGTGGTACCCCTAGTTACGAGTATAAATGCGCATAAGAAATTTTTTCTTCCCGTCGTTCTCACTAGGAGTAAATATCAATTTTTCGTCCCTGCTGACGAAAGTACGTACTTTCGAGCGGATATGAAGAAAAATCGTATACACCACACGAGCCTTAAAAGTTGAAATCTCGGCCCTGCGCGTCATGAGCGAAGCCGAGGGCATCATGACGCGCAGGGCCGAAAATTCAACTTTCGGCCTTGTGATGTAATATACTATTATTTCAATTCTCTAATAAAACGACCCTGCGTAGAACTCAAAACTTCCAGAATGTACCTATATTGAATCCGTATTTCTCCCGATCAATGTCGGACGACGTCGAACGACATTAGAAGAAAAGCAAACACCAAAATTATAATGTAGCAGTAGATACATTGGAAAGATATTGAGCTTCCATTTCCAATGTAGGCACCTACTCATTAAGCATAAATCAGTGATTTTTCACTAATTACAGGTGTATATTCTCTATTGGTCAATGCTAGAATCGTACCATGTAGAATTAGTGAATACCCACAATATAAATTAGTGAATATAAAAATTCACTAATTATATAAGTGAATATAAAAATTCACTAATTATATAAGTGAACATAAAAATTCACTAATTGTATAAGTGACATTTTCACCATTTCAGTTTTAGAGAGAAAATTTATCAGTGAAAATTCACTAATTTGTTGTGAAAATCACTGGTCATCAAGTGAATATAGAGCTTCACTTATGCAATTAGTGAAAGTTTCACTAATTCATGTTTAGAGAGTACATTATAACCTTGGTGTTTTTTTGTTTTTCTTCCGACGTCGAAAGACATTGGATCGAATACGAATTCAATATAGGTGTAGCCTTAACTTAACCCCTTCGGACCTGAATTTTATATTTTTGAAACACAAAATACTTTTTAGGGTGTTGGAATTATTTAGGATGTGGTATATTCAGTGAAAAAGTAAATTTAATATTTACAGAATTTTGGAAAATTATATGTCCATTGAAATGAACAACAGGTCAAAAAATCTATTTTTTATGGTAATTACTAGCATAGTATAATTACTTAATAAAGTTATCGTAATTTTTTTTTAATATATTGCTTTTTGGCTTCTACTTCTATAGGCGTAATTAGCCACGAACATTTTCAAATTTTTATTAAATCTATGTGTGCTAAACGAACAGCCATTCTATCATAAAATTAAAATAAATATCCGCACAAGAAAAATAGATTACATCCATGACTGCGGTCAACACTTGACTCGATATTTCGAGCTGCACACATAGTATATCTTTGTTTTGTTTGGCATGCCTACATCTCAAATAAGCCCCAAGGACAATAAAATGTTTATATTTGATATTTACAATGACTACCAGGACAGAAGGTGCTAAATCATTAAACATGTGACCTATTTTACCGACTGCATTTACCATCAATAAAATTATAGATTTCCGAGCTACGAGCATATTTTTGGAAACTGCACCTTTTAAACTCTCCCTTCTTTACGTCACTATTCATTTTAATTAATACTGTCGTTTTTCAATTCGGAAGTGACACACATTTTTTGTGACAATTTCGACAATATGTACGGTCAATAACCTCTGAAAAAACATACGCGAACACAGCTTTCCTTGCGGTTTCATTATTTTACCGCATCAAACATATTTTTCATGCGCGCGACATTTGTCGGTGAATTCTTATAAAAATAGTCGCATTCATATAGATACAATCTTTTGTCACTTTGTATCTCTCCTTTCTATGTATTTATATCTTTGATTGAATTTTCAAAGAAATTATTTATTTATAAAAAAACACACATTGAAATTATTAAAAGTATTTAAATATTTTCTTGTCCTAGTTACTAAAGCACGCATTTATGTAAATTAAAGATGCAGTTCAGAGAAATAATACAGGAAGCATATATTAGAATTATTATTTGGTCTACTTATTTTGTTAGATCATTATTTTAAATTTGGCGGAGCACTATTCTTTCTCAAATAGTAGTTTATGTACGTGACTGCAGTTATTATATACGAGTTGTGACGCTGTGTTAAAACAAGTATGTACGAGTTTTAACAGTCATACGAGCATTACGTTCGTGATACATACCAATAACATTTTTTGCACTTACCTCTTATAAAAAATAGCTGATTTTCATATCATAATAAATATATTTGTAATATTCTTTACACTTCAGTTCAGTCATATACATATATACCTACACGTTTTTTTTTAAACTTTGGACGTTTTTTTTTTAAATAACGGGTTGAATACAAAAAAGTTCAAACGAAAGCGGGTTTGGACACAATACCCACCCCCATCACCTCACACCTTAGCAAGGGGAAGGGGTGACCTTTGTTTTTTAAATGGGAATCCCCATTTTTTATGGTCGGATATTGTTTTTTTGTGAAAAAAAAACATTTTTTTGTCTGAACTCTTCTTCAATTCGGCTCGTATTATTTTACCAAAACGCTTATTAAAAAAAATTATTAGCGATTTGCAAAAAAAAAACTACAAGCTAAATTTAAAAAAATTCAGAGAAAAGATGTTTTTTTTCACAAAAAAATCAATGATAAAAAACGTCCAATGTTTTTAAAAAAACACCGATAAAAAACGTCCAAAGTTAAAAAAAAACACCCGGTATATGTGAACTGTTATGCTTATCTCTGCTTTAAATGATAACTGACAGAGATATTACAACTGGATTGGTAAAATCGAATTACTTGTGTTTTACTTTAGAAAAAGGGCCTTTTTACAACCGCTATACAGGCGTGAAAATCAGCTATTCTTAAGAGGCCGTGCAAAGAGATACATTTATTGTCATGTATGGACAAACATCAGTTTTTTATAGTTAACTCTTCCTAATCGACATTTTAATTCTAAAATGAATTTTTGAAAAAATCTTCTTTGTTCACAACAACATAGCTATTAATACCAAAAACAATATATGAGGTACAAAAAGGCACAAAAAGTATGTTTACCTTTCCGAAACTTCCTTTGCCGAGTACTTTGAGGAAATTGAAATCGTCGACGCAGTATTTGCGGAAGCGAGGTATCGTAGTGGCCGGCGGCGTGACTCGACCGGACGTCCGGTACTTGGTATAGACGCATGACGTTTCCAGCAGTGAAGCTTCCGTCGCACTGGCTGACTCGATCGCGTACGCCGGATTGTTAGCCGGCGCCGATGTTGGAGAGTCACGGTTCTCTGACGATACTGTAAAAAGTATACGAAAAAAACCGTTAATCATGACACATTCTAATTGTTGCTATTATACGGATCTATCACAATTAATTTGATGTGTTTAATCCCTCACGGCAAACATTGGAATGTAGTTAGCATTCCAATATTTTATGGGATTTAGCACTCCCTGCAGAACCCCGAGCTCGTGCCAGTCGGTCAGTGTATGTTTGCTGCCAGATTCGCTAATACGACTACGACAACATAGAACTGTTCTCAGCAGAGATATCGAGACAAATTAATGTTGAATAAAAATGTTATTTTCATTTGGATTTCTCGCCATATTCATCGAACGTAAGTTGTTATTTATTCGGTTCATTTGTTCTTCAAGTAACTATTCTTCCGAATAAATATCGATAATTCAATTCACCAACCAAAATTATGTTTACTGCCGGTGTAAATTCATTCTGTCTTACTTCCAGAGTATAAATATTTATTCGCCTGATAAAATAATAATGGCCGCCACATATAGATCATAATACTTAACCTATAAACGTGCAGTATTATATCTACAGTTTGATCTTGTGAATTTATTTGAGTTGTTTATTAACCTTTTGTGAAGTGTATAGTTGTAAAACATTAAAGTTAGTGGAAGTTTTGTGTGCAATTGGGTTAGGATAAAACATTATTATTTTGTAAAACTTTTTTTCGTTTACACTAACGCCATCGGTTGGATTTTTAGGTGAAAGTCAATATTCAACAAAAAGAGCAAGGAGTAAAGTGTAGTGTATATTTATTCTTTAACTAACTTTTCTAACTGATATCTTGCATGGTGAATGGGAAGTAAATTTTAACCTAACGAATAAATTTTTGCAAGATTAGTAACTTCTATCGTGAATAGTGTTCGGTGAATATGGGAATTAGTCATGGGAGATTGAGCATTTATTTGAGATTTTTTTGTTCCTTGAAAGGTAGTTGTTTTTTAAATTTTTTGTTTACTTTTCATTGACAATAACCTTACCGAAAATATTGCTTGAACTGGCATGTTTTGATTGCGTTTAAAATAATGATAAAAATTTTAAACTAAGACAAAAATCAAGAGCGTCACTAAAAACTGTTCTTGTATAAATGGCCATCTTCCAATCAGTTAAAATGAGTTCATTTCACAGTCAAGTCAGCCTTCTGTAAAATAATTTCATGCAATTTATCTCTAATTAAATTAAATATTATACAGAACTAAATAAACATGCGTATTAATCGCGTGATTACATAAATATCTTACATTAACTAGATAGTTTTCATAAGTCTTGTAGATTCTAAACATGATTTACGATTTTACACTTACAACATCTAACTGAATTTATGCGTTTCAGTATAACGGCTAAATATAAGCACACATGCTGAATGGTGCATTCATAGCATAGAATACTAAAAGTCCGTTGTCCATTGTGCGTGGGCTGACAATATTTATATTTGTGACCAAAACGGTATATAGTCTAAACTCTAAAATGTCGCGGTAAAGATTTGTGAGAACTTTGTGAAAGCTAATTAAAAGTAGTATTTCAAGTGTAAATAAGACAAGTTTATGATAACACTTTGTGGGTCAAGTTTGTGGTAATACTTTATGGATCAACTTTAAGGTAATTTTTTTTGGGTCATGACTATGGTAACACTTTGTATGTCAGTTTATTGTAACACTTTGTGGGTAAAGTTTATGGTAACACTTTATCAGTCAAGTTTGTGGTAATACTTTATGGGTCAACTTTAAGGTAACTTTTTTTGGGTCCTGATTATGGTAACACTTTGTGTGTCAGGTTACTGTCACACTTTGTGGGTCAAGTTTGTGATAATGCTTTGTTGGTCAGGTTTGTGGTAACATTATTTGGGTCTTGATTTTGGTGACGCTTTGTATGTCAGTTCATTGTAACATTTTGTGGGTAAAGTTAATGATAACACTTGTGGATCAAACTTATGGTAACACATTGTGGATCAAGTTTGTGTTAATACTTTGTGGGTCAAGTTATGGCAACACTTTGTGGGTTGCAAGAAATTTAACCCACAAAGTTTTATCACTAATTAGATCCACAAAGTGTTATCAAAAGCTTAACCCACAAAGTGTTATCATTAACTTTACGTACAAAGTGTTACAATGAACTAACATACAAAAAATTCATGACTCAAAAAAATGTTACCATAAACCTAACCAACAACCTGTTACTATAGTTAGTTACCACATAGTGTTATTTGACCTGACTTGACTCACTGGGGTTACCCAAAAACTAGTGTTTTGTAAAAGTTGGTTACTGTATTAAATTATGAAATATAATTTATGAAAATATCATTTTTACTAGTCGCAGAACGGAAATTAAAATTTAAATATTATTAATATATTGATATTGTAGATTATTGACGCTTAAATACTTTAGTCGTCATGTTTATTTCGGATTACCCGACGTTTCGTGAAAGCTCACTCTTCTGAGCAAACCTGAAATTTTAAATCCATCACAACTAAATCCAATAATTGTGAAAGTTTCAAGTCAATAATATAACTGTTGCACTTAACGAAAATAGAGTTTACGAAATGGACCCTGAAATGACTAAGCAAAAAGTTTACAATACTCGTAGAAATTTGGAAATGCGTTCATTGAAAACAGCAAACACTACAAATAGACCATGCTTTATGAAGTGTTTTTATTTATTTATCTGTAGAGGTGAAAATTATCCGACATAACTAAGTATTTGCACGTTCTAATGTCTGACACGATGTAAATTTAGACAATGACTCAGAGCAACAACAGACATTCGTATTCTATTCAATGTACTGTAAGATTTAGAGAACGACAAATTTTTAACAGATAGATTCATTGGGATGCCAAGTCTATCCTTTAACTCTGAACACGAATATAGGTATATTATAATAAGATTAACTGATTTCTCAATTTGTACAAGCTTTTATTCAGCCTCGCATGTTAGTCAGTTTGGGTCAAATATTGCAATCAAAATTTCGACTAGTTCTAAAGAAGTTGGAGTTTTGAAATTTTGTCCGGTGACAATGCAATGCAGTTTATCTAATATCATTTTAAATTAAATGTGACGATTTATCTATTACTTCACAACTCTCTTGATATGGATATCGAATAGAATAGATTACAGTGCTCCGCAACCGGTGTGCCGTGGCACACTGGTGTGCCGTGAGCCGGATACAGGTGTGCCGTGGTCAAATTCAATGTATTTGATAATTTACAATTACATTTTGCAAAATTTGGACAATTAATTTTTAATTTCTTAGACATCGCTCAAAAAATTCTGGCATCATTAAAATGTAACTGAAATAAATTAGCACTATTTTTTTCATTGTTTGAAAATTTTTATTTGTTGGTACATTGTTACTAATTTTTTCAATTGTTATTTTAATATGAACAAAAAACAGTGTGTAGAACGCACGTTTGCCGTCGTGTCGCCTCGGTCGATCTGAGTCGGTCGTCGCCTCAGTCGTGTATTTGTGTATCAATTATATTTTAGCTTTTGGTGTGCCGCGGAAATCTAGCAAGAATTTTGGTGTGTCGTAGGTGAGAAAAGGTTGCGGAGCACTGGAATAGAATACGAGTAGAATACGGTAAGCTATTTGACGTCATTCTAAACTCATTATGGCAGACGATCCAAGATGATGGATTATATTTTTCTTCCATTATGAGGAATGTCAAGACTTGAAAATGAATTATTTGACAAAAAAAAAAATTTAAAGACAAGTTTTTATAGCCAGAGTGCCCGTCGGCAAAAATTTTATTGGTACATACTCTCCCCAAAATTTGTATATGGCTTCATTAGGCCTGGTCTGACACCTATTTCCTCTATGACTTTTCTTGATTTTGGGGCGTTTTCCCTCTAAACTTTCCGAAAGATGTCGTTTTGACGACATGTAAAAATTTATAGATACTGTTTGTTTTTTTAATTGGATAACTTAAAAACTTCAACCAAAACGCTAAAATAATGTTCTCTGACAAATAACATGAACCATTTAAAATGTCTGACACCTCGAATATGGTCGACATATTCGAGGTGTCAGACGGGCAGTCTGACTATTGCAGCAATGCACTAAAAAGGAAAAATTAATTTTTAATAATTATTATCTAACCCAAATTATCAAAAATAATTACACTGCAATAAAAGCTTTAAAAATGTTTTTTCTATTTTTTTCAATTGTGTTTTGGTTGGATTTTTTCACACGGCTTTCTTTAATTAATTAATGATGGGTTTTAATGTACCCGCGTAACCGAATAAAACGTAATCTTAAATCGGTTATACCTACTCCTAGTATTATAATTTCGATTGTATTTTCATGTATTTTTATAGATTTGGTTATTACCTCAAAAGTTTCTCTTTTATCTTACACAAAAGAAAAGAAACAAAACAATGAATTTATGCACCCATTAAACGAACTTCAAAAACTAAAGATTTGTTTACGTATTTTTTTGGGGTCAGAATCTTGTTCTAAACATTAGCACTAAATAATAACACAGGTTGATGACCGTTACAGATAATAAAAATAGAGGAAGAAATGCATTCTTAGAAATGTTTATGTCCGCCCACAGTTAAATTTGTCACAAAAATAATTACATAATAATAAGTATTTATATCTAATATTGAATTAAAAAGATTGTGTTGTTTACAGATTTTCAAGTGTAAAATATATGCTGCAGCTACCAGCATTACAGGAAAAAAAACTACGAATTCACTCAGAACATTTATTAATCAAGCAAATTGGTATTTCGTTAATGAACGTTCGACAACTGAGAGTCTGGTCAAGCCCTACAATGAAGGATATAATATTATCTAATATATGTATATAAAAATAAATGTCTGTATATTTGTTCGTTTCTTTGCGTTCCTATAGTCTATACCAGCGGTTCTCAAACTTTTTTGGTGACGGAACCCTTTTGGAAAACGAAATACTTGACGGAACCCTCAATAAGGGGTGGCGGTATAGTACAATAATAATTTGTACTGTGGTGGCGACTAAGTTTGGCTGCGCCTCGTGAACATCGCCTCAAACAGAGAGAGAGAGGTGTTTTTAATATTTTTCTAAATTCTTGCGGAGCCCCCACAGGGGTTTCGCGGAGCCCTAGGGTTCCGCGGAGCACACTTTGAGTATGGCTGGTCTATACCATTCATCCCATTACGATAAAACATTGGTGAGTTGTTGAGCGCGCGGCCGCGAAGTTTTCTAACAGAAAAATGCAATACGGTGGAGCCAATGGCTTCATTACTGTTGTCGGTGCCTAGTTTCATATAAATTGTGTGCTAAACCGCGCGTAGCGGCTAGTAAAAAACAAATATATGTACATTTGTATGCAATTATATACGGTTTTAAATGCACAACTGATTTTCTGCAAACGTAGAATTTTTATAGTTTTAACTAACGGTGCATAGAGCCCGATTTGGGTCGTTTTATAGAAATTTAAAATTAACTTTTGATTAAATTTTATAAAACATGAAACTTATAATATGATGAACTTCGAGTGTTTCGCATTTAAATTCCAAAGCCGTAAATTTTATGTTTATTTGGTTTATATTTCACGATTTTAGTAAACGATAGGTACTCGGAATAAAATTTCTAAATGAACGGTTACTAGTTTTTATTTTTTTACTAGATAATTTTGAGTATAGGTATGTTTACAACTCCTTTCCACAAATTAATTCACTTTCATTAGCGAACTACAGTTTCTAGCAACAATGTTGCCATGGACGTTACAAGGCTATATGTATGAGAAAAAAAATAATATTAAAGGTCACTGCCGGGTCTCGAACACGAAACTGTCAGATTTGCTTTGTTTGGGTTGTGTCTTCAAACGCGTTAATTCCGCAATATGCGAGAGCTATCTTAAAATTGCAATAGTTTCATTAATCTTAAAGGTCGGGATGATATTAACTATATGTTTAAAAAATAATGTTTATTTTGTGCCCTCCCACAAGCAACTAACAAGCCGCTACTGAAATGCAATATCACATCCGCAATGTAAATTTCTCACGGATTAATTTTTTTTGATTGGCAATTTATAATATCTATAAATGTTTGTTAAGTATAAAAATCTTACAAGAAACTGACGTGTATTGAAATGTAAAAGCTTTGACAATTTTCCAAAACTTTACAACTTAAGCATGCACCTGCCTGTACATTAATAAAAATAACATAAAATATAATTTGTATTTGAAAAAACCGCCTACAAAATGATATTCGTTTAATTTACTTTTCTAAGATGCAAGCTTTTTTTTATTTTAATAATTTTGCCACAGCACGCATAGAGGTTCTGAACCAGGTTATTTCAGTCTTGCAAAGTTTATATTTTTGAAGGTTAATTTAAGAACAGTTTAATAATAAAAATATGTTGATATAATGAAAAAGAAGGAAACTATAAATTATTGATACGTTTCGCTTGTCTCTTAAGTACATTAAAATGATCGTAAATAAATAATATTCTGTGTATTTTAAGAAAATTAAAAAAATCGTACAATTTTAAAATGTGTGAATGTGTGAATTACTTTGCTTGATGATTTCTTATTATTTTCTACCTCTTTTATACAAATGACCGAAAATATAGATTCGGACTACTACTACTACTAAGCCCATTTCATCCCCAAATTGACACTTCTTCAGAAAGCTCTAAAAAAAACTTTTCCTTCATACCTTGATCGAAAGTACATACCTACTCTCGGCATCAATTGAAAGGCAGAAAGTCTAACATTTACTCCTTGGTGGGATTATATACGCACAAATGCGGGAAGTTCGTACGTTCGGGCGGTAGTAAAGCAAAAACAACCAATCAACTAAACGCAATATATTATTATACTTGATTTTTTGTGCTTCCTTTTATCCTTCATCTATCCCTCAAATAATCTGACTCATCTCATAAGATCCAAAGGATTGGGACTAAATTATCCTGTGGAATTACTCTGTCCGCATCAATGTAATAACAACGGAAAACATTATTTAATTCTTATTTTTATAGAAGGGGTGAAACTACAATTTAGAGACAAACAAAAACTAATTATTCATAAAACAAGGAACAGGTGGTAGAAAATCGATTGAGAAAATTCTAATTAAATTCTTGCAGTTGTTTTACTGTATCAAACAACTTTCTGATATCTGCTGTAAACCGTATTTGTAATAAATCAACATAATAAATGTATGTAACGTATTTAGCGATATCGCCTACGCTACCGACGCGCCAAGCTTTGCTGGTCTAATAATATACCCCTGAGTAACTCAACAATCAACACAATCAGCTATTATATAGGGCTTGCACACAACTGGCTCGCACTAGACCGGTATTGAACAATTAGCCTTCAATGTGTATTTAAACTAAAAGATAAAGGTATGGTGCAATTCGTAGTTACTATACTTAAGGTTTGATTAGAAGTCAAAACTTATTTTCAAAGCACGAATACAGAAATATAAAATCTAATATTAATTTTTTTTAACAATTTCTACGAAGTTTATTTTTAGAAGAACAGAATACAAAGCAAAAAATTACATACTTATTTTTTGCTAATTTATTTATTTAAAGACTAAAGTGTTTTCTGTATAATTTTTAAGAACTTCTAAGATACTTGGTGTTAAAACGTTAGCCCACAAAGAATTCAGAGAATAAATATTGTTATTGTTTAGGTACGTTTTTTAGTAATTGCAAGTTACTGAAATATTACTTTTCGGACGGTTGCTTTTCGCTATAATTAAAAATCGTCATTTATGTCATATCGTCGAGAAATTAAAAACAAATCACAAACAATAAATTGAATGGCAAATAAAAAAACGATGCGCGAAAACAGCTGCAATATAAAAAGTGCACGATTTCATGTTTTTAATGTATGTACCTACACAAATGCAAAGCAGTAAAGTGATATGTATTTTACGTATGGGTGTGGACAAGTATAATATTATGATATCACACGTGAAGTAATAAACAAAAAACAAAAAATTTGAAAAGACGACAGCTGCGAAAGCTTAAAAAATTATACCATAGAGCATAAATGTATGACATAATAATGCGGTGCAGTTATATCATTTTTGAAACTTTGTTTATTTTGAGGTTAACATAACAGAAAGGAAATATGAAGCAAATTCAACTCTATTTGACGTACAAATGTTGTGTATTGATACGGCATTTATAGCTATAATTTCCTTCAATTTCTTCAATAAAAATAATGAATGTTTTGGATACAATACCTGAATGCATTGAACAAATAAAACTGCAAGGGAGTACATTTTGTTCGAAGGTTAAGAGACCAAGAAGGAAACAAAATGGACACGTTGTTTCATTTTTTGCGAATCTTTCAATACAAATGAAATTGATACACCGTACAAACAAAACTGCGGTTAAGAAATCAGGAAGGAAACAAAATGGACACGTTGTTTGGTTTTTGCGTATCCTTAAAATAAACAAATGAAAGCTTACTTGTTTTAATACAATACCAGAATACATCGTAAAAACTAAACTGCGATTGCATTTTGTTCCCAGTGTTAAGGTTAAGAAATCAGGAAGGAAACAAAATAGACACGTTGTTCGGTTTTTTGCGCATCTTTTTTTACAGATGAAAGCTCACTTGTTTTGATACAAAACAAGAATAAATCGTAAAAACGAAACTGCGATTGCATTTTGTTCCCCGTTTTAAGGTTAGAAAACCAGGAAGGAAACAAAATGGACGCGTTGTTCGGTTTTTTTGCGCATCCTTCAATACAAATAACACGTAGATGTCTACAAATAGTGTGTGTTTGCCAGCAGAGTAGATATTCTGTTAAGCGAAACAACAGCTTGACTGACAGATAAAATCAGTCTTTTCAAATAGAGTCGCGCCGGTAATTAAAAGCGTACATTATTATTGCGCCGAGCCCTGCCCGACGGCCATGTTGTGTAACGCGCGTGACCTCTACAGCTCAATGTCAATAAATTGATACTACTATTTGTTTTGATTTCAAGGATGCCAACACCAATGACTCATGTCAAATTATGCTTTGTACTTTTTCTTAATTATTTAGTTACAGACTATAGTATAAATCGCGAGCGGTGAACAAAACGACTGTCTTCCAAATGAACGATCGTCATGTGTTCTGACAGTTGACTGTTTGTTTCGGCCGAATTGTTAGAGTAGTATCGTTTAGAGAAGGTAGTAGCTTCATTTCTGCGCACAAACGAGTTTCGTGTCGAACAGGTCTACGTTTACTAACAAGACTTGGGCATTTTAATTCATTATAAGGGGACTCAATTTAGTTCATCATTCGTCTGCGAAGTAGTCGCTCTTACGTTTCTTTATTTTGCTCTGAAGGTGCTTCTGGTTCGAAGGAAGAAGAGAAAAAGTACAATAAAATAGTAAAACTTGTTATCACTAGATCCCAACATGCGACCGACGCCAGTAGTGTATGTGCCCTATGAACAAATATACGTACTGATAATTAATTAAAATAAAGAATAGTTACTTCTTACCACAACCGTTTTATTAGTGGATGTACATGTCGGGAGCTATGCTCTCATATTCAGCATAGTACACTAAACTAAGTGACTAAACAAAAATCCTATCTTTATATAGCAATTACATTTGTAATTAAGATTTTAATTCCCGTTTTATACCTGCTGAAGATGAGAGCATAGCTCCCGAAATGTATATCCGCTAATAAAAAAAAAACCTGTTATGGCCATAAACACCGAACGTAAGTATAGTTATTTAGTCAACAAACATTCATCAAACATAATTATGTTTACTGTAGTTATAAATCTATTCTGTATTATTTCGAGGGTACCTATATATATTTATTCGCCTGATATAATAATGGCCGCAACATGGATCATTAATACCTAACCTATTAACGTGGAGTATTATTCTACAGTTTGCCTTTTATGAAGTGTATAGTTGTAAAATATTAAAATTAGTGGAAGTTTTGTGTACAATTGGGTTAGGATCAAACATTATTATTTTGTGATACTTTCTTTTTTGACGTTTACACTAACGCCATCGGTCGGATTTTTGGGTGAACGTCAAAATATTTAACAAAAAGAGCAAGAAGTATAGCGCAGTAACTAACTTTTCTACTTGATATTTTGTTTGGTGAATTGAATGTAAATTTTAATCTAACAAATAAATTTGTTCCATGGATTAGTAACTTCTATCTTTAATAGTGTTCGGTGAATATGGGCATTAAACTATTTATTATGTACATTAATAACAAAAGACAATATAATATTTTCTCTCTAAACAGTTGGCTAACTATTAAATATAATTTCGACCGTTGACGACAACTGATGTTTAATTAAGATATAGACTCTGAGAGTGACTATTTTTGTAAAATATGTAATTTTAAATGATGTACGAGTATAATATAAAAAATTTAATTCTGTCCAAGTTCATACACCTTTCAGCATCTTGTGCTAGGATTATACCACAACGCGTATTATAAGTGAAGCCAATTTTGGATCCATTGGGCACAGCGCCGAACATCTAGGACTTTTTTGACGTCCATATTCCAAAATAATTTTTCAAGATATTTTATAATTAGCGCTCCCGCTCGGTTTCACCCGGGTGCAAAAGAACGAATGGGGGGGGGGGGACACGAGTACGCACGTTCATCTTGGTTTACCGAGATGAATGTTGTGTCCAAAGTTCATGATGATCGGAGTTACCGTTCAAAAGTTTTGGTCGATTTCATTTTATAGTATACGATATACGTATACTTTGCGATACGTTCGTTAAATTTACATCAGTTTCCCAATATTTAAACGATTTTGTACAAAATATGCACAAAATTGCGAATATTGCAGAGGCCACTGAATCAATAGACCTAGGCCCTGAGGACCTGAGCTTTAAAGAAATCCTTGAAATAAGTGCATTGTTATTGTGAATGAAAGAAAATGGACTAACATACACACAGTCGTCATCCGGCAAATAAAAATTAAAATCATTAAGTGTAACGCAATGATTTGCTCAAAAAATGTTTTATTAAATATGTAAAAGGTTAAAATTATCGATTGCGCATTCTTTTGTCACTATAAAACAGTAACTCTACCAAATTTTTAGTGTTCAAAGAATGGCAATCAATTTTGTAAAGTTTTTTTAGCCTCCATGTTTCGGTACTGAATATTTGTACAAACAACCAGACATATTTATTTATTTTACGAGTAATGACTTTTCTTTGTAAAAATACATAATAATAGTTGTTAAGTAAAATGTTTCAACGATTAATGCACGTATATCTATGGTTTCAAAGCAGAATGACTTATGTCAATTTTTTGTTCCTCCTGACAGTATCTAGCGTAATTTTATATAACGGAAATGTTTTATGTGAAACATCTAAACGTGTTTGGTTGGGAGTAAAACCGTGCAATTCGCGCGATACTTTATGGGAAGACGTTACGTTTTTAGTACGTTGGATTAAACGCGATTTTAGTTGAAGGCGTATTCTAGATAACAGTGTGAATTTTAATTACTAGTATTTCGTTAGATGATAGCGCGTGTCGTTTGCTTTGTTGTGTTTGATTATAACTTGGATTTTGTTAAAGGCGACAACTAGATGACAGGGCAAAATTTAGTTACAGGTTTAAAAGTCACAAGGCGATATTTAGTTGAAATTTTATTTATTTATTAAATGTGTAAAAATCTGAGAAAATGGTACACATTTTCTAAATAAACAGGGGTGTTATAACAAAACTATAAAACTTAACTTTACATTTTCCTTTCTTTGATGTTTTGAAAATGATAAAAATATATCTGTTAAAATAGTCGGCGTTTAAAAATATGGAAATTTAACAAATTATTTTTATACCAGGATATTACCTATAACTCAATCATCTTCTAAACAAACACAAACAGGTAAAGGAAATTTTCTAAATAACCTGCATTACCTTGTGGCCATAGGGATTGTACACGCCGATCTCTCTTATGCGATTGTAAACTTGGACAAATCCCAAGATCGAGAAAAAAAATATGCTATCGGTCACAGTGTTTTGTTAAAACATCTGCTCGTTTTAATCGACAATCGGTAAATAGTTTATAGCAACAAATAGGTAGGCTGTCAAAAAGAGTGTCCTAACATACAATTTTTAACTAGTATCATGGTGGCAGTAAATCATTAATTTGTAAATTTTCCGGATCTAGAAATTTATCCACAATCTGGCAACGATACTACTAATATATTTTTATTGTTTACTGGCACCCGATATACCATTTTATATAAACGTAATATAACATAGATATTACATTTATTTCAAAAAAACTTCAAAAAACACGAAATAACTAAGTTGGAAAAAATTACTTTGTGTTATAGAAACATTTTTCTATTATATTAATAAAATGAAGGTTTTTGTATGTGATTTCAAACCATTTACATTTTAAGTAGCGCGTTAAATAATTTTCATGACATAAAAACGCAAAATAAAATATATTTTTTTGTCTGCCTGTCTGTTTTTATCTCAAAAACTACTGGGTCATTGATATGTTGAAATTCGCATAGTTTATAGATTACATTCCTGGTAGGTACCAATTTAGTTTTTATTACATCTCGATATCTTAAATGATTCCGAAATTATAACAAGATAAGACTTTTCGAAAACGCTGTCAAATACATACTAGCAAGGTGCAGTCCAGCGTACCACGGCTCTTGCAACGCGTCCAAGTGTAATGTGGAAGAGTTACGCGTGATTAGTGGAGCGGCTGCTTGCACGCTAACACTTTTTTTTATTAATGAGAAGAAAATCCCTTTACGGATGGTAATGTGGGGTTCACTTAAAGCAGTACCCACTGAAACCCCCTTTTCATCGTTCCAGTCGGCCTGGAACCATTTTCATATTACTTTTGGCGAACAGGGACCACTAGCTCTGCTCCAAACTGTCTGAGAACGGTAACAGAACCCCGTAACGGTCTTGCGCAGTAGCTCAAAAACTGATACAAACAGTTTAGTTTTAGCTACTGCGCAAGACGGTCCCGGTTCTGTTATCGTTCTCAGACAGCTTGGAACAGAGCTACTGAAATGCGGTTTGCTTCTTCCTTTACTCTGTTCTAGATGCTCTGTCTGGCTTCGCCCGGGTGCAAATTTATGATATCTATATATATAAAATTCTCGTGTCACAGTTTTCGTTGCCATACTCCTCCGAAACGGCTTGACCGATTTTGATGAAATTTTTTGTGCTTATCCGGTATCTATGAGAATCGACCAACATCTATTTTTCATCCCCCTAAATGTTAGGGGTAGTCCACCCCTAAATTTTTTTTTTATTTTTTAGACAAAATTTTTAATTTCTATTTTTTTATGATACAACATACAAAAATACATACAATCCTCAATTTTCACCCTTCTACGATCAACCTTTATTTTTTAATAGCCATTTTAGTAATTTAATCATTTTTCCTCTCCGGTCGAAAACTGATCAATCGTCATTTAATTAGTTATCCCCGCCAGATGTCTACAGGTGTCACTTCGCCAACATCTATTTTTCATCCCCCTAAATGTTAGGGGTAGTCCACCCCTAAATTTTTTTTCTTCCTTCCCCATTCGTTCTTTTGCACCGGGCACGACGGCGCAGCCGGAGTGCTCGACATACACACATATACGTCCATGTATATTTTAAAATAAATAAAATAGATAGATAGATGTTCCAATTAAATTGTTTTATTATTTCACTTTATACGTAGCGAAGCACGTACAGGGCCGCTATATATATATATATATATATATATATATATATATATATATATATATATATATATTATACTGTTAGGCGGTACGAAGTTCGCCGGGTCCGCTAGTAGATATATAGATTTTGATCGTGACTTATTATAACCCGGGCGATGCCGGACAGGGCATCTAGATATAATTAATTTTCGGCTCTTAGGATAATGTCTTTGATAACCTACCTCTTCTGACTGAAGACAGCGCCTCCACGATCAGTTTTTGATTGACGCCACATAAATTAGCTGTCAGTTTTTCACATTTTTTATGGCAGTTAACGTCGCAATCTGGTGGTGTAAAATATAAACAAACTAGTACATAAATCTCGATCATAAAATCTCTATTATTTACTTTCTGGCTTGATATTTTCTTTGGCGGCTTCTTAAAACCTGCCGCTTCATATACGTCATATAAATAATTAATTTGGCGATTTCCATTTACACGTGTCAATCATAAATTAGTTTCATCAATATTATGAAATTCATTTAATACTTAACTGTCAAAAAAGTCTAATAAAATATTCGTTTTGAAATAGTCAAGATTTTTAGGACGCCGTTATCACAATTCGCTTGTTTGTAGTAAAACAAAAATTCATTTGATGCTCTGAGAATTTCTTAAACTACAATTTGGAGATGGACGTACTTGAGGCTATCCGAACCATCAGAAATATATGATGTGTTTATATGGTTATTACAAATCCCCAGATCCTAATCTTGGAACCGGTGAAAGTATCAATTGGAATGTCAGTTTATTAGGTATTATAATCAATAATAAAATGAAAATATGAATTCGTTCTAGACTCAGATATTCCTGGCACATTTGAACTTGGATCATACGGTATTATAATACGTTACTTCTTATTTTGAAAACTGGTAACTTTTCATTTTATTATGACAACTCAGGGTATTAACGAGATTAAAAGAGCAAAAGTTAAGATAAATACAAGGATAAATATACCTTTACGCACGAGATACCTATATATACGATATTAATTGTATAATTACATACTTCCTTTAATATAGCTGTTTTTGGTTCAATTTTAATATTTTTGACAGTTCTCCTTTGAGCAAACGTCATTTCTTATATAGTGCGTTATAAAAAATCAACTGGCAGACAGTAATTTACTATGGAATTGGTATAGCGCGATCAGTTTTGTTCTACTTTACCTCACTAGTGTGTAATGTGCCAGTTTACATGCCTCTATGCATTTGTCTAAAGCAGCTATTTTATACGGGGTAATGCAAAAAATATATTACGGATAGTCCCGTCTCTTCCATCATGTGCTTTCAAAGCAACATTTTTAAAATTGAATTAAGAGTAATAAAATCATTGTTTGCAAAAGAAGAACAGATATTTGCATTATTTATAACTATCATTTGTGGTTTATTATAATTATATATTGTATTTTATATTAATTATACATTTCATTACACAAAATAGAACGCTTCGTCCCACCACCTCCACCATATAATTTTTAAAAGTGAGTATATTACGACGAACCAAATCACAGTTTTGAAAAACAATACACAGTGTTTTAATTTTGTATCATAAACAGAGGTGTCTCGAAAGTCTATGCACGATGAATTTCATAAAAATTTTAAAGCATATCAAACTAAACCATCTACGTGATTTTTAAAGTCATTCTTTTAAGGTGAGGTTCTTTCCAAAGCAGTAAACTCAATTGGTTTTTGCTAATAATTACCAAACAAAATTTGACACGACAACTGCTCGAAATTTTTCTTATTACACCGAAATACGTGTAGAAATTTGGAACACATCTGTATTTACAAACTGTATTTGAAAATTATGTAATGGAATGATCTCTCAATAATATTTATGATTATGCGGTTTTCAAAATATTTAGGTTATTTCATGTTTTTCGCGTTATATTTTCGTCTAAACTTTGCTCGTAGCCAGGAAATCCTGATGTCATTTTACTTTAGAATAAATTAAATACTAAGTAATTCATATGGTGTGACATGTTTTCAAATTTGATATATTATAACGTTACGACAGATTAATGTTCAAGAAAGATGCTCTCTGCATGCCCCTCTTGTCAAAGAAATTATTTTTCTACATTTGTATTAATATCTACTTTTAAGAAACGTTTATCCTTGACTTTTTAAACTTCATTTACGAATTTGGAAACAAAAAATATATATTTATGTATTTTAGTCTTTTTGCGTGAGTTCATACAAATTTTTACTCGCTGTTTCGGTCTTAATGTCTTAATGAAAAAAAGTGCACTGAATCGACTCAGTTTATAGCACAGAATAAAGCATCACTGAGAAAACACGACAATAAACGAAGGCCGTCGAGTTACTTCGGGTTAGTTCGATACCGTTTTACGTATCTCTATTCTCGAATTTTCCAAAAGTGTTTCATGCCAAACCAAGTCTATTCAATACGTGTTCTGTCTAATACAGTTTAAACGATTTTATTTAACGTACGATACTCGCTACTTTTTGTCGTGCGATTTTACGATTAAGTCGCTTTCAGAACAAGAGAGCAAAACTGTCACACTTTTCGCTGAAATACACAACTGATCTGTCACGAGATTTTCGAGTAGCTGCGTAATCATCAAATCGCGATTTTAGTATCCTAAAGCGCGTATTTTCGCTTCAAAAGGATCAAGTGTGCGCTGGTCCTTAAACCTTGAAATAACATTCGTAAATTATATCTGAAGCAACATATGCTACTATAATAATTTTAAAAGGGGTAAAAGAACTTTTTTGTTGTCACATTTGGCTTAGCATGTGTAACGTAGGCGAAATTAAATTAATTTGCGTTACGTCAGTAGATTTACGGTTACAACTTTGTGTAGTTGGATTTATTCTATATTTATTCCGTATGATAAATGCTTTTTGTCAATATTTCGCAGATAATAATTAATAACAAGAATATATTCAATAGCAATGTCGCTGTTTAGGGGCCAAGATCGTAATATTATACAAGGTGTGTCATTAAAAAATTGATGTTTTTTAATCTTTTACAGCTGATGCTGTCAAATTACATGTAGCCACGAATAGAAGTGTAATGGCAGAACATTCTGAACGCAAAAACGGGGGATTATACAAGTCTTTCAAAATACTTGCCAAAAAATAAAGAAATACATGTTTGACGGTTTTTTGAAAGAGGAAAATTTTCCAAGTCCAAGGTTTTCCCGAAGCTGCTTAAATTAGGAAACGCGATATTTTGCATGAGTGTTCTTTGTTAAAATTGACCAATTTTCAATATTCGTATTCTAAGGGAGCGAAAACGGGTGTAAAAATTTTCATGAAGGATACACATTATAATAAATAAAATTATCGACCAATTTTTCAGATAATATATTAACAAAAAAATATATTGCCTGAAAATTTGGTCGATAATTTTATTTATTGAAGAGTTCTAATCAGACGTTAATCAAAGATTTGGATACACATTATAGTCCAAGAGCTATAAAACATTTTTGGGTAGGTATTTGAGGCAACGCGAAAATTTGTGTAACACTTCTTTTGTAATGTTTGAACATGAAGTCAAACCTGGCTGAAGGGTAGTGGGGCTTAGCCAAGCTGTGAATGTTTAACTTTTATTTGCAAAAAAAGTCCTTGAGGCATTTTGACATTTTTATACCTTCAAATTTAGTATTTAATAAAGTAATAATTAAGCCAGATCATTTAGTCAGATCTAACTTTATTTCAGGCGTTTACAAAACTGTCTATTATACGTGAGTGCGAGTAAGACGCTACGGCTGTGAAGTGGCTAGGTTTCACTTACCCTTCAGCCAGGTCTTCGATTTTGTGTTCAGAAATTACAAAAGAAGTGTTGTCCAATTAAAAATAGTTGATAGCTCTCCTACTAATACGCCTATCTCTTAAATTGGTTAAAAAAAGTAAATGTGTGTTAGACGGTTTTTCCTGAAAAATATTCAAACGGGTACACTGTTGCCCTAAAGCTTAACGTCTTGTCCCAAATTGCTTATATAACTTAGCATAAAAAAGTTAAATACACCAACAACCGGTCTCTTACCATGAAAATCGGTTTAATTTATATACAGTCGAATGAAACATGCCAATACGATAAATAACTTTTTTTTATTGTAGTATTAGCCGAATATATTTTGTTTTTGGCTTAATGATTTGTTTTTATTGGGATTAGCTCATCTATTATATAAGCGTAATATAAAACATTAGTGTCATTTTTATAGACGACATTTCATGAAAATATGAAAGCAATCTGAGTCACATGTAAATTGTAATTACGTAATAAATTTAAAAAAAAACACACAGTGGGGCAAGTTTGGAACCCTTTCAATTTTACCGTATCTAGCATATGGTATACATTACACAGGATGTCTCAAATATAAAAGCTGCAATCAAATATTTAAATGTGTTGCTTGTTTCTAAAATTCGATTATATAATGTCACATTTTACTGAACATATTTTCTTTTCATTATACTAGTTAGGGAGCTGACGCGCAAAAAAATCATGTCGTCCCAACTTTCTGCGCCTGGTACATAAGCTATTTAAGTAATTTAGAGCATTTTTTCTTATATGATATATAGGCGGAATCTGGATCCATTTTAAGATATGGAAGGGAGAGAAAATCGAAAAAAAAATGTCGGCCTAACCGCTTAGTTTTGACGGTATAATATACTTTCAGTGCTCCACATTGCCGAAAAAATAGTGACAGAAAAAAATCATGGACCATCTTTCCGGGCGTAAATAAAAAAATAAAATAAAAAAGTGAATTCTAACGGGATCTAACAAAATGGAAAATTTTCTTTTCGATGTGTACATCGACAGAAAAACAGTATCAGATATTTTGATCGGATCATTTTTCCTCAATTTGACGTCAAAATGTGGAAAAGTGGATAAAAAATTTCAAAGATGATAAAAAATGATTACAATTTTAAAAAATTTCTGCTGCTTCGTTTTCAGGTTCTATTAGTGGCAAATAATCGGGAAATACCAGCGGCAGAAATTTTTGACCAATTGCGCCCTCCTCAAGCCACTCTCTTAGGAGTGACTTGGGGAGGGTGCAATTGGTAAAAAATTGGCCGTCTCAGATCATTTGGCCAATTCATAAATCCACTCTCTTAAGAGTAGCTTAGGAAGGGTACAATTGATCAAAAATTTCTGCCGCTGGTATTTCCTGATGTTTCTTATGGTAGTTGAGCCTTTGGGTGCGATGACAGCTACTAACAGCTGCCAAATGGAGGGTGGTATATCGTTGACAGTGAATTTTTCCGTCACTTTCTCGAAACACAACTTCCAAGAAATTTTACTGAAATATTCTAGCAGAATGTTTGGGGAAAAGGACGTCAGTAAAGAGATGTACATACAAAAAAAACGTATCCACAACTTTTGTCTCGTAACTTAATTTAAAATTATAATTGAAGGCTCTTTTAAGCTAACTTTTTAATCATTCTGTAAATAAAAAGGCCAGTGTCGACTTTATTTCACGTGCTACTATAAATTCAGTGTTATTTTTGCTTCTCAAGCTTTTAGTACATCATGATTCATACAACGAAAAAAAGCACAAAGTTAGAAATTATTATGCGTTAATGTATAACCAATAGTATTATTAGAAGAGGCCAGGGCGTGGCTTCGTCCACAAAAAAATATTTTGAGATGATACGGGCGAATATTGCTTCCCCAACGTCGAGTTAGTGGTCTATTTTGCCAGTGTATGCGATAAATGAACTTTTAGTTATTTTCCTTTCATACGGATCTTATTCGTCGAAAACAAAATTTATAAACAATACTTATTTTGAGATTATTTATGCGTATTTTTGTTCTTCAAAATGTATTTGAAACGATTCCATAGACTGTTTCTTTTTATTTTCAACAGAAAGAATCCGTACGAATTTTGAAAAAATCAACAAATATTTTTTTACAACAGAAACAAAAATGTGATATGCTTTTATGAGTTTCAATTTTTCTTCTGTTATATTTTAGTTCTCGAAAACAATAACGTGAAAAAAGGAATCCAGTATATTTTTGTTATCAATGTTTTGAAAATGTTACTACAATACAAATATTTTATATCCAAAGATTAGAAGTGAAAATTGTATCTGTAAATTTTAAATTCAATGATATTTTTATTTATGTAAATAGTTTCATCAGTGCAGGATTTCTTCAATTTCAAACATCTTTAATCATTTCCCGTTCATCGATTTAAAAAATTGTAAGTTCAGTCTGGGATTCCCTGTTTTACGCACATTTGAACTGTTTCTAATGATTGCATGCTTTGCAGCTTTAGTGACAGCTGTGATCTGTTGTTATAATGACTCTAACCGTGCTTATTTTTAATAGCAGATGCCGGACTTCCCGGCGCTGACGAATCAAAACCCGAATCATTTGATGACGTACTGATTCTCTTATCGCCGATCACTGTCTTCTTATTCTCCGGTGTTTCATCATCACTTGACGTTTCGGTCTCCTCTTCTGAACTCTCCTCACTCGAAGACTCGGTCTCGGTCTCGCTGTCACTCGATGACGAGTCGACATAAACGGGCATCGGACGCCGAACCACTTTGCTTAAGTCACGAGGAGTTGCCAGTAAAACTACGTTACTAGGAAGGTCGTTGGGATTGTCGAAAAACTTTTTGGGTTTAGGTTTGGTTTTGGGAAGTAATTTGACAGCTGAACGGATACGGAAAGGTGCAACTTCTTTATCATCTTCTTTGTTTTTACTTTCGGATTTGGCAGCTTCTTTTTCAATTTCTGGTTTATGTTCCTCTATTTCAGTTTCTTTATTTTTAAGCTCAGGCAAATTTTCTTTTTGTCCATCGATATCTAAATTATTGTCAGACGGGCTTTCCGGTTGCGTTTTTGAATCATTACTAATTTTGGTTTCTTCCGATTTCCTATCAGGTTTATCTTGCTCAGTGTCGTCAAGCGATGCTTTTTTCGGTAGTTTATTTGTCGGGCTTTTTGGAGTAGAGATTTTGTTCTTGACGGGTTCCACTTTTTCAGTTGAAGTTTGGAATGGCTTTTTAGGATCATCTGATTTATTAGCTGGTTTAATTTGCTCAGCCTTTGGTGCTAGTTTGCTGACTGGACTTTTAGGAGTAGATTCTTTCTTTTCAACCTGTTTTCCTTCGGCAAATGCGTTTTTTACAGGACTCTGTCGAGGAGTTTTCATTTTTTGTTGTGCCAATTTTTCTTTAGGACTTTGCGGTGGTGATGCAGTTATATTTGAACTTTCAGATATGATTTTTTCATCAACTGGTGGTGTTGAACAAGTAGATGTATCTTCTGTTAATTTATTAATCTTTGTAGGACTTTGTGGTGGTGACTTCATTTTTTTATCATCAGCAGGTAAATTTTTCTTTTCATTAGTAGCTGTAAATTTTTCTTGTGAGCAGTTATCTGTTTTCATTGTAGGACTCTGTGGAGGTGACTTAATTTTTTGCACTTTTGTCGCGTCAATTCTGTTTTCTTTTTTGGTAACTTGTTGGATCGAGGTGTCGACTTTTTCTTGTGAAATATCACTAGATTTTTCTTTTGGGCTTTGTGGTTGCGATTTATTTGGAATTTTATTCAAACCAATTTGAATTTTTGAAGTTGGACTTTGTGGTGGTGTTACTTTTTCTGTAGTTGCAGAATCCTTTTTGGTGCAAATTTTAGCAGCATTTTGAGAAATCTTTTCATCTTTTAATGGAGCAACGTTTTTCCTTAAATCATCATTAGTTTTCTCTGAATTTTCTATTTCCGATTTACTTATTGAAATGTTTTCATTTCCAACAGGTTTTGTTGGCGATTTTAAAGAGATTTCCATAGAAGTTTTTTCAGTTTTAAAAACAGGAGACGGTAGTGTATCTTTTTTGTTCTCCTCAGACTTTTGTTTTGTCAAAGGAGGCGCAGGTAATTTCTCGTCGGTTATTTTAGCTGTTGGACTTTTCGGAGAAATTATTTTTGATTTCTGGTCAGCTTTATTAAAATTTTTTGGTAAAACTTTGTCCTTAGGAGATTCGACACTACTAGAAGTTGATTGTTTACTTTTGCTTAAAGGGCTCTGTAAAGGTGACGACGTATCATCAGGTACAATTTTTAAGTCTTCAACTGTTTTCTTACTTAGAAACTTAGGTACCGATGTGGGCTTTTGTTCGATACTTTGTGCTGTATTTTCTTCAGTTACTTTTTTAGTATTTTCAACATCTTCCTCTTCCACTTCCTCATATTCGGACGAATCCCAAAATCTATCTTTCTTAAGTAAACACGAGTCTAGCACTTTCTTTCTATTTTTATAATAAACCGTTTCTCTACTTCCAATTACTTTCCAGAAATCTCCATCGTCAACATTACTTTCGTTTATTGTTTTTTGTTTCGGAAGTGGTTTCTTTTTAAGCAAAATATTTTTATTTACATTTTCTTGCGATTCAGATTTTTTCAACTGAAAATTTTTACTAGTATTTGCATCAATTTTTGTTTCGGAAGTGGTAGATTCTGTTTCTTTTCCTTCAGATTTAGACTTGTGTAAAGTTTGATTTTTATTACTTTGTTGTTTTTTCTCTTCGATTTTTTTAGTCTCCTTTATTTTATAATTTTCTTCAGATTTTGCTTTTATTAAAATATTTCTTTGGTCGGCTTTAGAAACTAATTGTGCATTATCTTTTTTGTTTTCTATAACTTTATCTTGAGTTTTCTTTTGTATTAACTTATTAGCTGAAGCATCTTGTTTGCTTGAAACGACTAATAAATCTTCGGGTTCTTTTATCAAGGACACTGTTTTCTGCTTTTCTTTATTTTGTAATACGTTACCTTTTTCAATTGAAATTGTATCGTCTACTTTATTTTGCGCAGTCTTAGCTGACGTATCTTGTTTTTTCACAATGTCAGTATTTTTGACTTCCTCAATTACTTTTTCAATTATTGGGACTATTCTTTCAGCGTCATTTTCTTTAGTCTCAACATTTTTAATCTCAATTTTTGAATCATTTTTTGTTTTAGAATCAACGTCCGCAATTATGCTAGTTTTAGAATCAACGCTTTTTTCAAGTAAAGTTTTAGTTTTAGGTTCAATTTTCAAAGCTGCCACTGTTTTATTCTCAGCACTTTTTTCAATCGGAAATTTAGCTTTAAGATCAACTTTTGTAGTAGCAACCGTTTTATTCTCATTGGTTTTTTCAACCGAAGTTTTAATCTTAGGATCAACTTTCGTTGTTGTTACTGTTTTATTATCAACGTTTTTTTCAAGAGAAGTTGTATCTTTATTTTTGTTCTCCGGCTTAGGTTCTTGATCCATTTTTGGTAGAACTTTTTTATCTGACTCTTTTTTCAACGAGTCTTGTTTAAAACTACTTTTGGGACTTTCTAAGTCAACAGTGATATTAAATTTGAACTTTTTTGTTTTCCCTGGCGACGTTGTACTTTCTACTTTAATATCATCTACAACAAATTTCAACGTTGGGCTTGATTGTTCTACCTGACTACTTGCGGTAATTTTAGGTGTTACCTGTAGCGTTTCTGATATTGTATCCATGGAATGCAATCTGTCTAAGCTAACCGAATCTCGTTTATAATCTATTACTTCAATAATACTTTCCATATTCTCGGAAGAAGATCTCCTCAACCTTTTCATCGTTAGTCTTCTGCGTAACTGACTTTTGTTTTCGGTTTGTTCTATTGGTAATTCTCCAGAAGATTTCTTTTTAGTGTACTGTTTTTTCTTTCTTTTGACACTACTTCTATCGGGTCTTTTATTTTCGATAGAATTATTTTCTGTTACAACTGTAGTCGAGTCTTTACTTTCTTCACAAATCTCCTGCGAACTTTTAGATTTTTCAAGGTCAACTTCAGGTGCAATATGTTCGTTCTGCAAAATGGAATCGAGCATTTTAATTTGTTCCTGTAAAATATCAGCAGAATTTCGTCTGATCTGCTTTAAAATGTCTTCTGAAGAATGTTTTCTGCTTTGCCGTTTCGAAGCTCGTCTGACCAGAGTTTGCGAAGGATTTAAATCTTCACTGATACTTTCTGAACTAATAGACTTACAAATATCATGAAAACTAGGCGTTTTCTTAACACTGCACCGTTTACTGGATCTCCTGCGAAGTTTCTTTTCTTCACCTACAAAAGCGTTAAGGTTTTGATTTCTTATTCGTCTCCTTTCCTCTTCCAATTGTCTCGCCTTATCTTCAATTTCTTTATCTTTAATTAGAAACTTTTCCTTTAAACGTTCACCGGCCGTCTTTTTATTTTTAACTTCGCGTTTCTGCTCTTTCAATTCATCCGGATCGAAATTGTCTCTCCATGTTCTAGTATTCTTTTCAGGTGGACTTTCTACGACGGTGCTACTTTTATCCTCTATATTTGCATAATTTTCGCTGACATTATTATTTGCATCTTGAGATGCATTTTCCAAAGAAGGATTATTTTTCAAATGCACCGTATGCAGTCTAACAACCGTTCTGCCTCTTTTAATAGTAGTCCGAAAATTCTTGTCAATCCTAGGCATGAACGGGTTGTCCGGATCATCATTGCCATCACCTGCTTCATTGTTTCGATCTTCTTTGAGCATTTCCGATTCTTGATTACATTGTTTCATAGACGAAGTCGGTGATAAAGTTGCCGGTGATGAAACTGGTGACGTAGGTGGTGAAGAAGGCTTTGTGTTACGATTCCTACTGAGAGTTCTTGGAGAAGTAACGTTACTCCTTTCCAATTTCCTTCTATATCGATTAGAAGACACATCGATATCAGCCGTATTAATTGAAATCGGCTTAAGAGCTTTATATTTAGGCGAACTGATCCTACCAAGTCCGGCTCTTCTTCCAATAAGCGGACTACCACTTTCAGAAATCGTAGCCAAATGGGGAGCATAGCGGCTCGCAGTGAAGGCGCGAGACGTAGATGAAAAAGAGGGAGGAGATGGTAAGGGTGATCGATAAGTACTTGTATCGATTAAGGACGAATGATTAGCGTAAGGATTATTTACGTAAGGATTTACCGAGCCTCCATAATAGAGGCTCATACTCGATAGGTCCGAATATAAAGGCATTTTGGTAGTTACTTAATAATCACTCATTATTTCAAACTGAAATCGTTAGTGTTCACATTATATTTTTAAGACACTGTAATTTAAAATGTTTACAAGGAGAAGCAAAAAATTTTAATAATTGGCAACCTCATATGTAAACACGACGGGTCGCGAGAATAAATAAGTCTAAATTAGCTAGTAACAATTAATCCAGCCAATGATAAACCGATCGCGTTGTTACGTTATTTAAAACAATTACGCCATTGTATATGCATTGTTAACCCAAAAATCAAAAATCGATCACGTGTGACTTTCAGTACAAAGTGTAGGTTGCGACTGTTTAGAAACAAATCAATCGCGTTTCACTTTTCAATAAGTATATCGATTATGCAATTTGATAAATCGCGATTGTATATACGTATTTGAATTTGACCGTTCCGTGTTCAAAGCGAGCGTCCGAGACAAGCAAACATTGCGAACTGATAGGACAGCCTGGCGATCCAGAATGTCTACCGGGAGATGAGTATATGTTTCTTCACAGTAGTTATCTCGCTCCACACCACAACAATATTATTACGGCTATTTTTAACAAACTGTGTGACTTATGATGACGTCGTATATGCCAATAGAAAACCTACTTGTACGTTAAAATGTTTGCTCTGTTATGTGTTTTGTACCTACGTTCCTTTCTTTCCGTTCACGTTTCAGGAGTGGATTCGAGAATAATTGATCATTTGATGACCCCGCGTCCGACGTATTTTCAAATATAGTCGGACTCGTGTATTTTCAACCCCATCAGTTGTCAATTGATTTTACTCACGTATTTTCAAATTTTCAGTCCCCACTTCTTAAGCAATGTCTCCTGCTGTGCTGCTGAACCAAAGGAAAAATACCGTCTGCAACGTTTAATCTCAGTATAATAATAGTATATTGTGCGACTAGTGAGAGAAGGACAAGATTCTATGAGCGTGAAATTTGCCGCACGAGCGTAGCGAGTGCGGTAACACGTGAGTGGAATATTCTCCTTCGATTAATAGTCGCACATAATACTTTATTCAAGTAGCACGAGTAATATGTAATCGGGGCCCTGATAAAAGAGGGAAAAATAATAAATCACTTCATTGATTGACGTACCCACCACCCTCGATGCACACAAGATGGCCCTGACTTTCGCTGAATTTCGATGCTGTTTTCATATAATATACAAATCGCTACCGCGTTCCTATTGGTCCAGAAACTATGCAGTAATATATTACCGTACAGTTTCGGCTCATTATTCGCACTCTACGCGTCAACATGAAGTAATTTATTATTTCTCCAGAATTTAGCAGGGCCCCGAAATTATATATTACTCACGCGTGTTGAATAAAGAGTTTTTTTCTGATTGATCTATGACTGCTACGATGTGAGGATAAAGTTGAAATTACATGGGTCGGTTAGTCTCAAGAAGTTAAAAATACGTGATTTTTATTGTGATCAAAATAAATAAGTTGAACGGGAGCCTATTTGGTTTTCCATATAAGAACTCTTTATGACGAAAGAAATTTTCTGATTGGTTTGTAACTGTATTGAAGGGAATATGGAAACGTTGAAAATACATAGGTTCTACTGTAATAAGGGGATTGAAAATAACGAAGTTTTGACATTTGCACGTTTGTGAAACCTAAATGATACAAGCTTAAATACGTTTACACGAGTACCGCGTCTTTCAACAATTTATTAAATCTAAGAATGTTTTGTCATTTTAAAATAAGTTCAAGATTAAATAATATTATTATCATATTTATAGCACTACGTTAGTTATTTTTGTTGTAGGAAACACAGTCATTCTTACAGTTACAAATGCTATATAAGAAAAATGTATTTTCCAAGAGCGTCGCCGTCGGGACTCAATTTCGGGACTTCCACTATCGCGGCGGATGGACACAATGGAACATTTGAACAATCAATCATTCGCATAATAAAGAATTATTGATTGTTCTATTCTAACTGATTAAGTCATCCGCCGCGATAGTGACACTGTTGGAAAGTAAATTTTTGTTATATAGCATTTATTGTAACAATGACAGTGTTTCATACAATGCTATAAATATAATAATAATTTTTATTACTGCTTCTAAGAGTTAAGTATCTTTTATCTTTATTGCAATTTCATATTATAGTTCCGATAAAATACAAATGCAAAAATCAATCATTATTATTATCGATTGAAAATAATACATTTTCAATACGGGCCTGTGACAGACTCGTCAGTAATCACGAGTGCAAAAGTTGTAAGTCTATAGTAGCATCGTTCTTTGGATCGTTTCCATCGTGTATAGATTCTAAATTCTATATTCATTATTCCTTCCTTTTGCAGTTTATACGTTTTCCATTAACGGTCTCTCAAATATCGAGCCGATTATTGGGTAACGCTGTAAGTTTACACATTACCACATACCTAACACAAAAAAACGTTACACTGAAATCTAAATCTATACACTGTTTCGTATATGCCACTGAACGCATTTTTTTATTTTCGGAAATGTATTTTCAGAAACCATTTCGACTGAACTATGTTGCACATACCGCTAAACTAGCGGTATGTGCTTTATTATCGCTTTGTGCGTCAGAGCTGACTTTCGTTCATATAAGAAGTTATATCTAAGTTAATTTCACACGAAATCCATTCAAATTGAAGCTTTTTGAAAAGAGGAGATTCTAATCTATAAAATAGAACCATTTTTAAATCAATTCGAGTTCATAAATACTATTAAAATTGTAATTGAAAATCACAAACAGCAGTTGTCGGTTGGTCTGTACGTATGTACGTACGTCACGACTCTACAGATCGCAATTTTGGTCGGATTGCCTTGGGTCATATTTTATTCACTTTGTTTACTATCAGACCAGAACCCTATTTAAATTCACTAAAATGTGTTCAGTAGCTTAATTTTTATAAACAGTTTTATTTTTTATTATTTTTGACAGCTAATAGTTTAAAAAAACAACATAATAATTGCGGTGTAAATATAGTGTAATCCATAAAACAAGTGCTACACTTCTATACCGTGATAACACCACTACACGTATTAGGCCGCCGTGGCGTAATGGTTATGCCGTTGGATCCCCAAGGGCAAGGTCCTGGGTTCGATTCCTTACGAAATCATTGATTGTTTTCTTTTTTTTTCTTTTTATTTTGTTTTATTTTATTCCACTTGATATTAATTATATATTATATTATGTATAGTTCTTAATTTTTTTTATTTTTGCAAACTTAAAAAAAATATTTTTTCAATTTTTAATTATTTACCTATTTCTTTAAATTTTTAAATCTTTTTAAATTTATTAAAAATATTTTTTAATTGTAATTTTTTTATCATACAGTGGAAAACTTGCGGGATGTGCACTTTTGGTTTTGCCAACTATTTCTTTAAATTTTTAAATCTTTTTAAATTTATTAAAAATATTTTTTAATTGTTATTTTTTTATCATACAGTGGAAAACTTGCGGGATGTGCACTTTTGGTTTTGCCAACTATTTTTGTTTTATTTTCGTTTTTATAACAAATCGCATGCAATATTTTTATGCACTTTATCTTTACCCGATAGTATTCGGAAAAAAAGTATCGTATAGGCTGTGTGCATGAAGCCTATTAGCGCCGCTAGTGGGTAATAGAGTTTCTATGGTGATAAGTCAAAAACTTTAGTTGGCCATGATGTGTCAAAAAAATGTAATAAGGAAAACTGATGTTAATTTGTTTACACTGACAGCGGAACGTCAAATTAGGGCGCCAATGGTCTTTATTTTACTTAAATCGCCATCAGCGCAACAGCCTGGAACACAATAAGCATTTCCAGATCATTTAGTTTTCCTATGTTTTCTTTGTAATTAAAAAACTTCATAAAATTATAATTATTTTCACTTTTAATAAACATTGCTCACTGACATACGGAAAATTGGAATTCGAAGTTTCCCCTAGTGCTCACCACAAACGCTCGCATCGAAAAATTTGTAACTCCACCTCCGTGCACATACCCCATATTTTGAGTTTAGATTCCAGTAAATCGGCGCATCCGTTCTCGACTCATATACGGTTAACAACAGAGTTTTTCCGTTTAGGTGTTATAAAATATATATATCTATAAAAAAAAATTGGTTGTCTGTAAAGTCGGTTTACGGACGATAGTTTTACGTGATAACGTATTCCGCTCGAATATCATATTTAATAATACATAACCTAAATTTTAGTAGCTGTCAAACTTGGGCCGATCGTGCGCGGAACGTGACACTTTTTCGTGCGTGCAGCCGGTGTTTCATCAATTTATAAGACGTTATCACGTCAAAACGAAATTGTAAATTATGATCCGATTACAATTTTTTATATTAGTATTGATTATATTTTTTTTTAGTTCTTGTATAATGTAGGTAATGCGCCGCATATGTTGCATATACTCAGAACAATCTGAGATTACACATCCGGTGCCAAATGTGTGTAATTTGACAGATTCAAGTGTATTTACAAACAAAAGAATGTAAAGGTCGAGCAAAACTAAAGTTTTGAAATAGATATCAACACCTGATTTTTTTTTAATTGAAAATAACATGTGTTTGAAATGTAAACAGCTCGAAACAATATTGGAAGAAAGAAAGAAGAATTTAAAAAACTTCAGTATTTTTATAAGCGTCCTACACTCTTAATCAATCATGTAATTGGTATAATTAGCACCAATAAATAAATACCCTCTTTCAGAGTCAATCTTGTAACGCTAGAATGCGCTTATAGCTGATGGTGAGCACATTTTTCAATTATCTCAAAACCCAACATTTTAACAAAGAGGATTGAATTGCCACATGGATCTTTGACTCTACTAGTTGTTCAATTACTGAGAAAATTGTCAAACGCCAGTACGAGACATGTAATTAAGAAGAAAAAAATCCGGACCGGACTGGACCAGCGGCCCACCGGGAAAAGTCCCGATCATAAGGCCAAACTGACACTGTTAATATTTTGTTTGAACACTACTGACCCAAGTCGGCTGAAAAACATATAGGGCTGAGCTTGAAGTAACATTTTGTTTTTATTTCTCACTCAATTTAGAAGACATGCGAATTTAATGTTATCAAAAATTCATTAGTGCTAAACTTTAGCGTTGATTGTGTAACTATATTTCCTAACATTATGGAGGGTGAGGTTAAGGAGAACCATCTCTGTGTACGAAAAAGTGGCCATCATAAAGCGTTAAAGTAGGGGACCGCTACTGTCGCAAAAGGGTAAATTTTAAAGCAAGCGTAATTATTAGAGTAGGACAGATACGTAAACGAGGAAAGAATAATTTCCGCTTTTTAATGGCGCACTTTTTAAAAGTAAAACAAAAAATTAAAAAAACAATATGTTATAAAATTAATTTTTGATTTAAATGTCATTTTTAAACGTGCTATTATGCATTTAATAGGAGATAAACGATTATACTGATATGAATAAACTATAAAATGACTAAAAAATATTAGTAAAAGCTAACAAAAATTAAATCACTCTCGATACTATCTCACGGCAGGTTTTTAGGTTATATTTATTAAATTATTTTGGACTACGTAAACAGTTTAGATTTTATATCCTGCAGTGTTATTAAGGACTATAGTTATTAAAAATACTAAATTTTCCAACTCAGCGCACTTCAATTCGTTTATAACTGTTATGGAGGGTAAACAACTGCATAGTTCATTTATACTCGGATGCAGCGCTAGCGCCATTCCGGACGATTTTTGAACTGTTATTTACAGCATTAGTATATGGAGACTTTTTCAACTTATCTCCCAAATAAGATAGTCCTCCTTACCGCTACCCTCTATACCTATCATTTAATATTGGTTAAATATGGAAAATATATATTTCATTCTAAAATTATGAAGTAGCTAAGATTTTGGATGCTCTGCAGCTCTAGTATAAAAACAATACCCTCCTTCTTGGACAGTCAGGTGAAAAACCTGTCTTCTGTAATTCATTTAATATTATATTTTAACTACGGTTTAAAGTCCGAAGGAAATGTTCGAAGAGAGTTAGCAATAATTTGTACTTCACCCACTATTTCCAATTCTAGACGTTTTTCCGTTCAGTGGTTGGTCTATCCTTCAAAATTCTTGGAAAACACAATTTTCCAAGAACTTTCACACAATTAATTTTTCGTATACAAGAAAATACAATTAGAAAAATAAATATGTCAGATAAAACAAGTGCATTTCAATGCTATTTTGAAGAAAAATCATTTACAATATACGTTCAAAAACACTTACGTATTTTGCCGTCTACAAATATACTTCTGACAGACAGGGTTTTCTTATACTTTGTTGAGTGATTTTTCATATAAAAAATGATAAAATATCGTGTTTAAATGAGCGTAGCATTGTTATTCATCGTATCATATTTCTTTTTAATGTCAAAGAACCAACAACCTAATTTATTTTCGTCAAGTTTACGTCTGACGCCTAGTTATTTTTGTTCTATTAAATTATGGTCCAAGTTCAAATATTTATTTTTAAAAGCACACATTTTTCTAATATATGTATTAAGAATTTAATAAAATATCTTGTAACCGTTTAGGAAGAAGGAACTTTAAGCCCTTAAGTCTAAATAAAATAAGCATAAAAAATATCACATATAGCAACAATATAACTATCAAATAAAGGATTAATATTTTTCACATATCACTTAGTACTCGTCACTAATACACTTCATTCCACCCTTGATATATAATTGTAGTTTATGTATCTACAATGTAATGATTTATTATAGTTGTGACAACGAGGGTCAGCGAGTTTTAACATAAACACGAACCCCAAACATTACATTCGAGATACACAGGTACTACATTTTTTCCCTCAGGAAAATATTGGAATGTAGTTTGCATTCCAATGTTTTTTTGGGAATTAGCGCACCCAGGAACCCGAGCTCTTACCAGTTTGTGTTGGCAGATTTTCTAAATAGACACACAGACGCTATTTAACTCAGCTGTCGAGCGTCTATAATCTTTTATCTATCTACCTACCAGTCTATACATATAAATAAAATTGAAGTGTCTGTTTGTAATGTCAAAATAACAGCTTCTTATACTAAATGCATTCGAAAGTACATACGGTACTTATAACAAAAACAATTTTTAAAGTTTTTGTCTGTTTGTCCCGGTTAATCTATAAAACAACTGGACCGATTTTGACAGGACTTTCACTCGCAGATAGCTATAAAAAAGGGAAGTCTTTTCGTAAACTCTGCGGACTGAAGAAACATAAATTCCACACGGGCGAAGTCGCGGGTTATAGCTAGTATATTATAAAAATAATGTTTACCATAACTAACGCGGCTTATATGCTCCAGTGTTCGGTACCACCCTCATCTTAAAATCAAATCATTTGCATAATTAAAGCCAACTTATAATTTTTAATTAAATTTTGATTTAATTGGTCGATAATGCATTTATTGTATCAATGCAACGAAGTGAATCATTATTACTCTAACAGGTGCAACTCTGAATTCCCGGGACAAATAATTACAGCATGACAAACAATGTGACTGATATATTACAATAATAATTTAAGGTGTTATTTTTGTATCACAGGTGCAAATAAATATCCAGGTTTTTTTAATGAATGCCTTTGAGGAACAACCCGCAATACGGTAAATATTTCAAAACTATTGGTGGTAAATTAAAATATTAATAGCCTTGGCATCTAATCAAATAATTGTTCAGTTACAATTAAAATCATCATATTTTCATCGTTGATGCAACGTATACTATTTACATCTTACTATACCAAGCATTGTCTATTTACTCAATGTGCGGTGAGTGAAGGCAACAAAGAGCGCAAAAAAATGTATCTCCGTCTCTTTTCTCGAAACAATTCCTTGGTCATTCCGAAAACCGAACTCTTATTTAAATTTAATGATATTCATGTGATCAACGTCCTGACAAACCTTGAAAATGACACCCAAGTTGATTTTTAGACTATTTACTTCTTTTCACCCTCTGAAGGAGTTGTTTTTGAAAAAGCATGAAACATTTTTTTTGTTTATTTGTTGACAGGAGTAATTCTGCGCAATATCGAATTTGATATACATCTATCTTCTTCATGCAAATTTTGAACCCCCGTTACACCCTTTTAGGGGTTGAATTTTCAAAAATCTGTTCTTAGCGGATGCCTACGTCAAAATAACTATATGTGTGCCAAATTTCAGTCCAATACGTCAAGTGGTTTGAGCTGTGCGTTGATAGATCAGTCAGTCAGTCACGGTTTCCTTTTATATGTTTAAAAGATTAACAAAAGTTCTATGTCTTTATCTATGACAGTAACCAATCAGAACCAACAAACTGATACCACAAAAAAGACAGATATATGTTTGTACCCCGATCGTGCAATTACAATAGTAATTTTTGCACCACGCCCTATAAAATAGCTGCTTTTCATGTTCGCATAGTGGTTCATAGTGCAATTCTTATTAGATTAGATTCACTATTAACTCATAATAGAGCAATACGTACATGTGACGCGAATTCAAAATGATACTTCGACACGTCTGTGTCATGTATTTAAAATGTCATTTAGTATTAAGATGACGAATTAGACGTTAAGGTCATTTTTTGTATTTTTAGATTTTTTCTTCCAATGCAACGCTTCATATATGATGAACGGTGAGAAGTGTTGCCAATTGGGTTAGCGGCGCATATTGCTATAGCATATTAGGCAGGTGTTAAGGCAAAACATGACGACTTGATTACAACTGATTTTTTTTATGAATTTCACTTTTGAAAAAATATCAGCGGCATTCGCTTGGCAGCGCCGCGCCTGTTGCTAGATACCAAACGCAGCTCGGCCATTGTTGTGACGTCATCGGTAACTCCCAATTAAACCTTGCCTAGGGTGCTACAAGGAAATATTGTACAGGGACCGCCTTATAAGCCTAGCATAAGAACCTCGTAAATTTCTGTTGTGTTCTTTTATTGAAGTTGATTCTTCTTTTTTAACAGCATGTATAAATCAAATAAACGAACAAATATTTTAAGTAACTTTTTTATCCAACCTCAAAAATAAGAGAGGAACAGCCGTTCAAAGTATAATTAAATTTTTAAAATTTTATTTAATTCATTCAAAAGCCCGGTTAACGCACGAATCGGAAATGTATTCCAAATAATTCGCGGAAGGCCCTACAAGCATGTACAGAAGCATGGCTACGGCGCTCGCATCCTTGTGTCCAACAAAACGGGGACAATTTCGAATAATTTCTGTGAATACTTGATAATGACATAACATATTTCCATAGTGACATAACATAACGCCACGACCGCCCTTAAAATTTTATAAAATTTCATAAAACATTTGAAGCCCGTTTCTCTTTTATTTTCGAGTTTTGATAAAAAAGTTACTTGAAATATTTGTTCGTTTATTTGATTACTACACGCTGTTAGAAAAAAGAATCAACTTAAAAAACAGTCTGTATATCAATTGCAATATGGTCACATGGCGTAATGTGTTGCCTTAAATTTTGACCCATTTGATAGTACACAGAGCATATTATAGCAGTTAAAATGCCGTTACAGCAATGTATCTGCCTAATTATTACTTATAGCCCTAGAGCCCATGACCGGTTTTAACGACCAAAACAGCCAAAGCTGATTTTATTTATAAGTTTAATAATGTTATAATGAAGCTTCGTAACCTTCAGCTGCGACACCAGCGGTGAAATGGGTTACAGCAGCCTTCCACGCATGTAAATTAATCTACAGTGTGTCCCCGGATTGAGTTCACAATAGGTGAGATTGACCAAAAATTTTCGAATTGGAATTTCATATTTTGGGATTCCGCCCTGCTTGGTCTGAAACTTATTTTTAGTTTACTTTCGATTTTTTTTAATCAAGTAGGCCTTTACAGTTGAGCAAAACCTCTTTTCGTTTCAGGTAAAGCACCTTTCCCGTTCATATTACGCAAAAGTGTCACTAAGAAAAGTTGTTCACAATGAAAAATTATGGCGTTATGCAAATTTTCAGAATGATCGGCTTACTTGGATAATAGAAGATAATGACAGTACATTGTTTGCTTTACTACGACGAGATTGTTTTTCAAACAAAACAAAACAAAAGCGGATTTTATCAAAGTAGGCCGATCATTCTGAAAATTTGCATAACGCAATAATTTTTCATTGTGAACAACTTTTCTTAGTGACACTTTTGCGTACTATGAACGGAAAAGATACTTTACCTGAAACGAAAAGAGGTTTTGCTCAACTGTAAAGGCCTACTTGATTTAAAAAAATCGAAAGTAAACTAAAAATAAGTTTCAGACCAAGCAGGGCGGAATCCCAAAATATGAAATTCCAATTCGAAAATTTTTGGTCAATCTCACCTATTGTGCACTCAATCCCGGGACACACTGTATATAAATAAAAATGTAAATGTTCCTTTGTTCAAAATCTTAAATCTCCAAAAGTTCTTCATCGATTGCTTTGAAATTTTGACACAACGTTTCATTCGAATACGCACATGTCACGTGCATGTGACAGTTGAAAACATGTTTTTTTAAAGAAAAACAGCGCCAAATAACGCCATCTATCGCACGTTAAAGCAACACACGCTATACTAAATATTTTACGGCAATGGGATTGCCATCCGTTGAACGTAACACCAACGCACGCAAACTAGACAAAGCCACATCAACGCGTGGTCGGGTACAGCTAGTAAATATAAAAAGAGAAACCGCCAAAGATGAAATGGCTATATATATTCAGCTAGCTGAAATGCGGGGGATTATACTTCAGCTGCATTTATGAAAACGCGAAAGTGAAGTTTAGTGATACCGTCAAAACTGAAATTTGTTGACATAATACTTGAATCAATTATTCAGCTGACTGTATGGGCTATGTGCAAGGAGGCGGAGTTACAAATTTTTCGATGCGAGCGTTTGTGGACATACGGAAAAAATGAGGTTGAAGTTACCCTCAAATTTTCCGTATGAGCAATGTTTATTAAAAGTGAAAATAGTTATAATTTTATGAAGTTTTTTAATTACAAAGAAAACATGGGCAAATCTAAGCTATCTGGAAATGCTTGATACATAAACTTTCAGCTTGGGCAATAAGGTCGCGGGCTCGCGGACTATTACTGAAACATGTACGTATTTATTTTAACCGCGGCGTACAAATTTCTTTGAAGTTGTGAAATCTGTTCATTAGTTTTTAGGCTATAAAAATACGTTTTTATTTTCCGTGAACTATTTCTTTCAATGTTAAAGTAAGGGGGTCAGTACCTGAAAAAATATAGTTCGAATATATATTTTTGAAATGAAAATGCGCCAAAGATATTACAAAAAGATTTTTATCTGTTTTCCATTTTTAAAAAGTTTCATAGATTTATCTGTCGTTACTGTAGAAGAAATATTCTTAAAATTTCTGTTGATGGTCTTTTGGTATTTTGTAAAGATTTCGTTTAAAGATAGCGTCAGTGAATGGAGACATTCCAAACAATTTTTTATATAGATATTTTTATGTATTTAAAAATATATATTTTATTTTTTTGACCTCATGATGATTCAACTGCCAGAACAATAAGTTGATATGGTTTTTAATAAAATAAATAAATAAAAATGCTTAATCATACGCTGACAGTTTCATAACAATCGGTTTAATGGTTCTCGAGAATAATGCGAAACAAAATTCTCCTAAAATGTCGAGAGACCTTCATGCATTTTTTTATTCGATTATAAAGATTGTTGGCCACTGGGTTTATATAAATTAATTGAATATGAACAATGAAGCCCAGATTAGTTAAATAATAGGATCTTTTTTTAAATAACCTTTATAAATATGGTTATTTGCAATATTAACGTAAATATAAAATATCAAGCCAGAAAATTACAATAATTTAAAAACTAGTACACTTTAAAAAATTAAGTTAACTTGAAAAAAAACATTAATATGTGGGTATGTTAAATAAAACAATAAAAAATAAAAATATATTTAAACAGAAAATAACATAATTTTAAATAATAAACATTTTTTACTCTTGGAGATAAGAAAATAAATTGGTATTAATTTACAAAAAAAAAACTTGAAATATAATTTTTAGGCGCGAATAGCGTAAGCTAAAGCGCCTATACAGATTGTATCAAATCAAAACAGTCCATAGAACATTCTGTGTGTAGGACAGAGACGATATTATTTAAAGCACTAAAGCAGTAAGTAAGAATGAGATAAATGATCGCTAATAGTTACTGTGGTTATACAATCTGATAGTATCGTCTTTGTTTTCTACAGTAAAAATCACAATTTTATCAAATGTCAGTATTCACTAGTGAAATTATTGATAAAATGGCTATTTATACTGTTCGGGAAAAAATCCAAATAATTAAATGGTTTTATGGTGGTAATTCAACCGCCAACATAATTTTATTTGTAGTTGTTTTAATGGATAAATTGGTAAAAAGATTTACAGTGTACGTAATTATTTATTTACGTAACCACAGTAACTATATTAGCGATCATTTATCTCATTCTTACTTATTGCTTTAGATTTTTATATATCGTCTCTGTCTTACACACAGAATGTCCTATGGACCGTTTTGATTTGATACAACCTGTATATTGTATTTAGTACGTCAATACGTCACGATGGTCACAAACAGGAATCATTATACAACGAAACGTAGCAGAGGCGCACGTATAGTTGCCTATATGATAGGCCAAATGCTCTGACGTATTAACGCTAAAATCTACATTGCAAATATTACATCTTAATTAATTATTTAGATGTAATATTTGAAATATGAATCAACGTTTTTTTATCAACTAAACTAACAATTAAAATTATAATTTTAATAAACTGAAACTACGTAAAGATGATCTTACCTTCACATTTTAATCCTTGTCTAAACAAACCGTAGAGCAATGATCCACAGTGGTCGCAAAACGTTGGTGACATGAACGAATGCATTTTGAATCGATGCGGTAGGTTGATTTTGAACCGTTCTCTCAAGTACTGCAGAAATACAGAACATAATTTACTATATAAATGTTAATATGTTCGTTTCAATACTTACTATTGTACTTTCGGAATCTTTGCCTGAACCTGGACATTTTCCTAATAACTTGTCGTGACATTTTTTGTGAACTGCTGTCTGACATGCTGTAACAAAATAGTAGTAACAATGAATAATAATAACAATGCGTCAAGAATCATTTTTCAACACTATTCACACTATCATTATTTCTAAAATTAAATTTTATTTACAACTCAATACGAACGGAAAACTCTAAAGGAAATTATAATAAAGTTTAGGCAGTTTAATGAACACATGCCAATAGATGCTAATGGCTTTACTTATCAACCGTCTATAATCTGAAATGTAATCTGAACATATTCCGTGATCGAAACAAAAAATCATCTCTGAAATTTTTGGATGAAACCATGGAAAACTTCGTTGGAGTGACCGGTGCAAGAATTGGCATTACTTGGAAAATTTCTGTCATGTCTCCACCCGCCAACATTTGAACCCAGTATATCACACACGAGGCTGGAAACACTGCTTGAACTTCTGCTGGTCGGTAGGCTGGGTACGAGGCTGGAAATGACGTCATTGCGGGCTCGGCTTCTAGCTCACAAGATAGATTTTAAAATTAGAACAAGGGCTGTGTTTCTTGCTAGATCTCCTGCTTGCTCTGAGCAAGAACCAATCAGGAAACAGTATCTTGTCACGTGGGCGACATTAACAAACGCCCACAAACCAACATGGCGTCATTCTGCTCAGAGTGTCAGACAACAGACACGTTTTGCTCTGTGTTTATATTTGAATTGTCACTGCGCGCGCACCAGATCTATCTCCAAAACAAGCTTGAAAAGACCTTCCGTGTGAAGCAATCACATAAAACCAATTAAGAAAACCAGCGCTAGAAAACTAATAGTCAAATCTAGCAAGGAATCTAGCTACAAATCCAGCCTCGTATGCTGCGGCCTTTATACTACGGAAGAGGGTCACTGCACACGAGGCTGGTTTTGTCTTGCTAGATTTGGCTGCTAAGTATTAACCCTACTGTGGCGCTGGGTTTCGTGATGACTTTTATGTGTTTGCTTCATACAATGCTTCTTTTGAAGATAATTTTGAAGATGAGTTTGGTGCGCGCGCTGTGATAGTTCGAATGTTAACAAAAGTGGTGAACGTTTATTTTCTTTGAACAGAACACACACTATGACGTTATGTTTTTTGCGAGCGTTTGCCTATGTCGCCCACGTGACAAGATACTGTTCATTGATTGGTTCTTGATCAAAACAAACAGGTAAGCAAGTACGAAAAATAGCTCTGGTTCTTATTTTGAAATCTAACGTGAGACCACGCACGCGAGCCCGCAGCCAGCGCGCCAGCCAGCACAGTCCCAGCAGTGATTCCAGCGGCAAAACCAGACTCGTGTGCAGCGACCTTTATCAATTGTGGGGAATTAAGTTTTATAAAAACTTAAAAAACAGAAGATAAATTATTGTATAAACCAGTAACAAATCTCTGGGTCGACAAGAAAATCTGAGCTCGGTGAAAATGATCTCGTCCGTCTTGTCGAATGTAAAACAGCGGTTTGCAGTGTTTCAGCAGTGCCGGATTAATCATTAGGCAGAGTAGGTAACTGTCTAGGGGCCCCGCATCGACTAGGGGCCCGTGCACGCACCAAGAAAAAAACTTTCTATTGAACGAAAATTTTATTTGAAAATTTGTATGGAATTTCCCAACAACAATATTATTTTCTATCGTTGTTTATTGTAATTTATTGCATTTAACAAGATAAAATAACTACGTCACGTCTCATTTCTCTTTCCTGACCCATCAAAAAACTTGGATCATCAATTAATTATCTATAACCTATTCATTAAAACCATTTCAATAAAGCTAACGAGTCAGGTAAGGCGATGCTGCTGCAGCATCTAGTCAAAGTAATCATGTTGTTACAATATCACATAAGACATTGAAGTAGCAGGACGCCTGGAGCCGATCATCTGGAAGTTACTCACATACCTTCATCAACTTGAAAAGACCTGATTGCATTGCCTAGGGGCCTGGACAGGGTTAATCCGGCCCTGTGTTTCAGTAACATTATTCTGTACGTTGACTTGTAAAAAACGGTATCTGTAAACACATTAGACTAACAGTTGGCGAGTGATTGTTGACAGACGTAAAATAAGAAAACTACGAGTCTTGCGATATTGAAAATTAAGTTGCACTAAATTACAGATCTGAATAAATTCAGGACACACTGGCCTTGTTCAAAAAAACATTTTTAAATTGTACTTACACATTATAATAACTTTTACTACATTCGCTCGAATCAAACTATAGTTTAAAAAAAGGGACTGTGTATTTTGCACTACACAAATCTGGTATAATTGTAAAAATAATAATAATAATAATAATAATGACATCGAACTACGATCTCTTTAGGTTACGAAGCAAGTGCTCCACCACGTCGCCAACTTAGCTTAATGTTCTACATCCGGTTGCATAGCTACAGAGACAACCTCATCCATTTATTTCTATGCACACGTTTTTTGTTACGTCACACCGTCATATTGCGACCGCTATATTACGGAAACCGAGACTTAAGATTCATTTTTGCCAGGTCGCTAGAAACTATAATCTATATACTAAAATAACATAATAGAAGATATTTGTATCTGTTTCCATAAAGCTCGAGGACCACTGAATCGATTTGAAAAATGTTGGAATTGTTTAAAAGCTTACTTATTGATAAGTAATACAGGCTTATATTATTTCCACAGAGGTGAACACTGAGTGAAAAATAGTGATGCCAGTCTAGGCAGCCAGTTTTAAATAAAATAGTTATAAGTACCTACTTACATTGGCATTGGTATCCTTGCTTTCCGAAACCCCATAAGAATTCTTTACAAAAAGCACAAAAAGTTGGCTGTCGAAAAAATTTTGCTACAAATTTGTGTCCTTTAACTATATGCACCCTAAAATTTAAAAAAAAAAGTATTACAAGTTAGTTGAAAAATATACTTTGCCTACTATTTAAATCAAACTTTTTCGTATTATAAGGAGTTATTGTTGAATTAAAGCATTAACTAAATAATTTATTTGTAGTATTAATAGTCTGAGTGGCGGCAACTCCAAAGTATGTACCGATCGATTTAAAGAAAATTTAGTTTTTGTAGTAATAGCTTATTGACCATTTTTACTTCGTTATTCTACCTAAAACCAATTAATAATAATAATAATAATAATGCATTTAACGTCCGTTTCTCGACTTTATGTAATAACATACGCCATTCGCACCATTACTATTTTCCTATCACACTTCCCGTTATTTTCTACATTTTTTAAACTTCAACAAATCAATAGCAATGGGCCGAACGAAAGAATTTTAGGACATTAGGATAAGGTAGGCAAATTTTGAGCATAGGAGTTTGACAGGTAATCGGCCATGGCCTTGAATAAGGAACCATCTTGATATTTATCTGGAATTATTGAGGAAAACTATGGAAAACCTCAATATGATGGCCGGTAAAGGAATTACCGTTTCTCGGCGAGAGGCAGTAGGAAAAAGTCCCAGCCACATCTGCCCCCGCCGGGATTCAAACCCGGTACCTCCCGAATGCAAGTCTAGTGCTCTCACCACTACGCTACACCGTTCGATACCTAAAACCAATTAAATATATATAATTTCATTCTTTAAATCGTGGATATTTACCAGGGATTGGGCCGATCAAGTTTTCTCGGATCTACGAATCATAAATTATTACTACAAAAACAAAATTTTCTTTAAATCGACGGGTACACACTTTGGTGTTGCCGCCGTCCGGGGCGTCGGGGCTATAAGAATTTCTTTCATTATACAGTAATACCTCGAGTTACGTGATAGGTGAAACCGACAAGATCCCTGAAATCGAGGTACTGAGGAGTGATTAGAATGGTAGCGAGAGGCGGAGTGTCGGTGAGTAACTTCGCACACGTCGAGGTATTACTGTATTTATAGATAAATCTATGTTATATGATTTTAAGTTTGAATGCTTCAATTTCATCACAGCATTATTTGCAATCTGTTTACTTTTGACAGTATACAAAAGTTGGCGAAATTGTTACCTTGCATGTTTGATAGCGCCTCGCCTCCTGGTGATTAGTCTGGCTCGCGATCGCTGTATGAGGTCGTCACTTGAAGAATTGCAGCTGCCGACGCTGCCATCAGATGTCAGAGTACTTGTTGACGATAGCAGAGGTGTCATCGACGTCGCCGCCAGACTTTTGTCATCGCGATGGTATCGGGGTGTGCGCATTTGATTGTTCTGAAAAGATACCAGTTTAACGGCTATCGCATCCCTCAATATTTTTGATTGACGAGTTTCGTTGGTCAAAATGTTTTTGTTGATAAATATATCAACAAATAACTTTTAATGATTTTTTAGGAATGTAAGCTTAACAGTGAGTGCAAGTGATTTTAAACTTTCAAACCTAAAAACATGCATAAAGTACAGCGAAACCTCTTAATTCGATTAGGGAACTTTCAAATATTACGTTACGAGGGACCAAGAGCGTTACAAAATATGTTATGTAGTATGGGATAACGTTATAATGAGACAAGGGGGTTATTTTCGCATAAGGATACGTATTTCTTCCGATCAACGTTCGGACGATATCGGAATAAAAGCAAACACGAGATTATAATGTAGGAAAGGATATCGAACTTCCCTGTCCATTATAATCTTACTGTTAGCTTTTCTTCCGATGTTGTCCGAACATCGGTCAACATCGGATCGGGAGAAATACGGATACGATGTAGGTGCATCCTAGGAGAAGGTTGCATTTTGCACGCAGCTGGGTCTGAGGGTCGTTGTATTAGAAAAATGAAATAAGAGCTAGTTTAAACTTTGTTTTAACATTAACCCTTTAACAATTTTTAATCTTTCCGAAAAGAAGATCAAGGAACTTTTATTTGTCTTTTCGATACGATTCTCGTTTTGTTGTTCGTATCGAAAAGACAAAAAAAAGTCGTTTTGTCGTTTCCCTATATTTTTCTGGAAGCAGAGACGGTCAACTATACCGCATTCACTGCACTTGATTGTTGTTATTTAAATTTTAGGGAAAAAATTTATTATGAGATTTATTTCCTTTTTTATTAAAATAGGTACACTATTGCGGTTTAAATTAACTCACCATTCGGTTTTGTGCTATATTTCATAGTGTTAGGAATAATTGAACTGGAAGCATATTTTGCTCTCCGATGAAATCAGAATAAGTTTGAAACTGTCATCTGACCGTGAAGCAGTTAAAAAAATGTCCTGGAGGAAGATTTATTGCCTACAATATCTCTGGGCGGACGTCGAAGCTAATTTCTCCCCAGAACACCAATAAATCATTCCATTTTAGCGATATTGTAAGTGGCAAATCATCTCCAAATCTTCGTCTGTCATGTTTGAAGGCTATTCTCTGGTTTCGTCACAAAATTTGCTTCCAGTGTAAGCTTTCCTGAAATATCATAGCGCATGGAGTTCGTCGACCAATTTCCCGCAAAGCATACATAGAGAATACATATAAGCATATAAGTATCTATTGTCTATTCCTCCAACCAGCGTAGAACCTGAGCAAGCGTTTTCAGTTGCTGCTTATGTTGGCAATAAACTACGAAGCAGGCTTGGAAGTCGAACATTGAATGCTTTGATATTTCTGCGATTGTATTTTCGAAATTCTAAATAGTTTTTTTGTGTTGCTTTTTGATTTCTTGCAAAAGTAAAGTTTTTTTTTTTGTTTTGTCTATTTTCTTTTCTTACTTTATTGTGATTTGTGTTCTGCAACGACATTAAAAACATTTTTTAAATAATTACTCAAGTTCTTTTTTCATTTCAGCCCAATTAGAAACCACATAGTCTTATCCCGGGATAGCCCCGGGATCCCGGGATTACGCATCAAAAATCCTGTACTCCCGGGATTGAAAAACATGCTCGGAATTGTATTCTCTAACTATACATGAACTATTTCGAGCCCTTTTTGACATAACGCTACCATAAAGAAGCAGTATTACAAGTCTACGTGGGATAGTTTCCAAAAATCACGATTTTAGGCCTAATTGACTGATTAGAAATATAACAGAAAAATTTAGCGGTGCGTTAATTTTAAGCCGGTGTGGAATTTACATCTCGTAAGCATCTCCTCCAGAATCCATCTCTGCTTTAAGATGCTTTAAAATACAAATCAGAAGCGCAATAGAAACTTGTTTATAACTAAGAGAGGTGTTTTATGGAAACCAGATTGTGTATCCATTAGTGATGTAACGAATATTAATTTTCGCGCATGCGAACATCTGTCGCCGATATTCGCGAATGCGAATATTCCGTTTTCAAATCTGACGTCATTTTTTCAGGGTTAAAAATTCATAGCCAATTTGCCGCGCAAGTCGCACGCACACAGTTGTAGTGGTTCTGGGTACTAGGTTGACTATTAATATTTATGACTAAATGTTGAAGTAAAGGTTGATAAAAGATAAGTATAATAATTGCAAGGGTAACTTAGCGAAAAAATTTGAGTTATTTTTTAAAAAAGAAGTAAGAAAAAAACTTTTTCCAATATATAAAAATGATAAGAAATTAATATTTTTTGTCTTATTTATTATTATGTTCACATTGTTTTCTAAATATATATGGATAATAAATTGATCCACACAAGATAAAATTAAAAATTTAATAGCGACTAGTTTCGACCAAAAAGGTCATCATCAGGCTTATAATACAAGAAGCTTAAATATTATAAAGGCATACATTGTCCAAAGACTGAGAAATGTTTTTGGTGATATTAATAACATCTGATGCATCTCAAAAAGCGTGCGAATATTCGTTACATCATTAGCATTACTTGTTTCTTTGACTATTTTGAAGTATTATAGCGAACAAACTTCAAGCTGAACTGGCTTTTATTAGCCCGATAAAACTAAAACATTTTTGTGATAAATTGATTTATTACTTTTGGGAGACGTTCAAAATAAACGTTATAGATTTTATATGTTTCGAATTATTACTCTCAGGTTCTGCTGGAATTTTCAACACTATATATAGTCTTCTAGTTCAGAACAAGCGGTTTTATTCACCATAGGGCAGTGATGGCGTAGTACCTATGACCCGCGGGTCAGACACTGACCCACGCAGGCTCTTTAAATGACCCACGAATTTATTTCTATAAACTCATTTTTACACGCTTTATATTAGTTTCACTTGTAAGTTTGTATGTATGTTTGTAAACTCGTTTGGACTAAAGCAAGTGGTTTATATAGTGGTATAATATGCCAGCACTGCAAGTACACTGACTTGCCGTGCGGTCTAAGGCACGGGTCTTCGCTGACGTCAACTCTTGGAATCACGGGTCGTGGGTTCTAATCCCGTCCACGACGAAAAAAAAATTGTTTTTTTTTTCGGTAAATTTTTGACAATAAATCGAACTAAAAAGTGGAAAATAGATATAGTTTAAAAAGAAACTAAAAAACACGCTTTATATGGAAATAAAAAGTAAAAAATATTTTTTTTAAAAAATAAGCTTAAAACAATAATGAATAAAAAATACAAGTATTATTGTAAAAAAATCGTGGGGCGCTCGATGTACGAAAATGTGGAACAAAACGCTCCACGCTTTTTTCACAATAATACTTGTATTTTTTATTCATTATTGTTTTAAGCTTATTTAAAAAAAAAATATTTTTTACTTTTTAGTTCGATATAAAGCGTGTTTTTTAGTTTTTTCTTAAACTATATTTATTAAATTTATATCACAAAAGAGAGAACAGTCAATAATACTAAAAAAGTGCGAGTAGAACTCGCGCTCTGAGTGTTCCGTACCGTTAATTCATAAAAATTAAATTTATCATAATAATTCCATATATAAAATCAAAAATTTATGATTTTCGGATTTTTTGCTTTACTTGTCCTATGTAACCTTCTTTCGCGACAAACAAGATTTAAAAGTTTTAATAAGTGAGTCAGTATAAAAAAAATTATCATTAATCAATAATAATGGCCGTAGTTTCCAAACTAAAAGAGATACAGACGTTTGCTTACGCTCATTGAATTCAGCGTATTTTTTTCTGTAAGCATTCTCAATGTCAAAAGTATATTAAAGAATTCGATTTTTGCAATTTTTTCAAGGCGTACCCCTTTAAAAAATGTGATTTTTGACGAAAACCGAAATTTTCTGAACTTTTGCAGAATTATCATGCTTATAGAAAAAACACGCTGAATCCAGCGTGGTCGTAAAACGTCGGGTGTCGTCAAAAAAGTTTCGAACTAAAAAAAAATACTATTTAACCACCCCCTTTTCCTCCCCTTTTAAGTAACGCCACTGACTTAGGGGCCCACGAGCTAGTACTAAAAAAAAAATTGGTTGTCTATAAAGTCGGTTTACGGACGATAGTTTTACGTGATAACGTATTCCGTAATACATAACCTAAATTTATATAATAATTACAATAATTCGAATCTATGATATTGCATCTTTCGCTTCAAATTTAGGTTAATTTTATTTATTTAAATTACTCACCATATAAAATAATTGTTTTTTTTAACTTTCTTTCTTTCGTATTTATTTTAAGTCTCAAAGATTAGCTGTCATAATATTTATAAAACAATTGTTTCACTGTTTATATAAAATTCCAAAACCTACTTACAATATTTAAGTATTTTCATACGTCAAAAAATTGATTTTTATAATGATAAAATTTGTATAAAAACGATTTTTTCGAGAGATGAGACCTAGCTAAAACGATTTTTTGCCCCCCAAAATCCCTTTTCAGTAAATTTCATCCAAATCGTTAGGGCCGTTTTCGAGAAAAGCACGCACAGGGTCAGGCGGAACGTTTTTGACCCACTTCTCAAAATGGTTCGTCATCACTCCCATAGGGCATAGAGAATTGTCAACTAATACATTACTAGTACCTATATTATTCCGATCCAATTTGGCACATCTTCAACCAACACCTCTTCTGATAATGACATCAAACACATTTGACACATAACAAGTACATTGTTGTATATTCAGTAATATTTATTGCCAAAATATTTGATCTTTTCTACTTGTAGCAAATAATTATTTAGAAAAATACACTGTGACAAAAAAATAAACTTGATGATTATTGTATAAAAAAAAAAACTTTTTAAAACCACTTTTTTCGTATATTTGCATATTTTTTGACATTCGTATCCACACATTTTGTGACATTCGCATTTGCCAAATTCATGCGTACCTATATGTTGCGAAAATATTTTTTTTTTTTAATGTGAAAATAATATTAATAAGACAAACAAATATTAATATATTAACACCCCAATCCAAAAATATAGGCTACCTACTTTTCGTTCGGCTGCGATCGGGATAAGATGAGGTTTCTCTCAAACCGACATTAATGCGGGCTAAACTGCGAGCAAAGGCTAGTTACTAGTAAATGAACTGACAATATTTTTACTTTCAAAATTCGGAGAACTAAATTACAATCAATTTAAGTTTTATATTAAACGACGCATCAAAACTGATTTTCGTGAAACTGAAAAAGTTTAGACGCGCTTTTAGAAAATTAATTTTAGGAAGGTCTCTGATAGCAAACCAATTTATTCTTTATAGGTATTGTATGAAAGGTTAATCTGAAGAAGTTTCCATTTCAAAATATTTTTTGAAAAACTAGGGAGATTATACCCAGTGCTGGATTAACCTATAAGCAAAATGCTTGCTTAGGGCATCACGTCTCAGGGGGCACCAAAAATCACAACTCAGAAATGAAAAATACCTCACCAGACCGTGTCAACAATTTTTTTTTCTTTTTGTCAGGTTCTCAAAAATGTGATCTACTTATTCAAAATTGTCTTCAGAAGTACAGAAATTAAAAATAAATAATAATTTATTTTTGAAAATGAAAACGTAGTATTTTTTTAACTTTACATTTTTTTTAACTTTTTTTCAATTAACTGTATAAAAATGCCTAAGGACCGATTTAATAGACAGTCAAATTTTCAATGAGAGCATTAATTATTGTAAAATTCAATTTTTTACTCTAAAATTCTGTGCTTTTTAAATTTTTTCTATCAATTTTAAGCTTATGACATTCACAATTTGAAATTTTTTTGACGTGATAACGTCTTATAAATTGATGAATCACCAATCTTATAAATTGATAAAACACCGGCTGCATGCACGAAAAAGTGTAACGTTCCTATCGTTCCGCCTGACCCTGTGCGTGCTTTTCTCGAAAACGGCCCTAACGATTTGGATGAAATTTACTGAAAAGGGATTTTGGGGGGCAAAAAATCGTTTTAGCTAGGTCTCATCTCTCGAAAAAATCGTTTTTATACAAATTTTATCATTATAAAAATCAATTTTTTGACGTATGAAAATACTTAAATATTGTAAGTAGGTTTTAGAATTTTATATAAACAGTGAAACAATTGTTTTCAAAATATTATGACAGTTAATCTTTGAGACTTAAAATAAATACGAAAGAAAGAAAGTTAAAAAAAACAATTATATTATAGGTGGTGAGTAATTTTAATAAATAAAATTAACCTAAATTTGAAGCGAAAGATGCAATATCATAGATTCGAATTATTATAATTATTATATAAATTTAGGTTATGTATTAAATGTATGTAAACCGACTTTACAGACAACCAATTTTTTTTATAAACTTAACATGACATGACAATATTAAGAGAATTTTTTAGACTGCTGTTACAAATGAGTGCCCATAGGCAAGAAATACTTAGGGCATCAAGGAGTCTTAATCCGGCACTGATTATACCTATACATGAGAACCATTTAAAAAATGTTCTCAACCTCAATCTAATATTTTCAATATTGTGCTTTAAAACTGTAATAAAGTCGTCTGATGCAATTGGCCATTAAAATTTATGTTATAAATTACGATTGAGTATCTACGAACATCTGCGGGTATTTAATTGTAAGAAATATGTACCTAATATACGTGTAAAAACAAAATAAATATTTTTTTATGTTTGCCAGACGCATTATACAAATGTATTTACATTGGCTTGTCAGATCATTACATTTTGACAGTGACAAGAATACTGTATACAAAAAGTTTAAAACATGTTTTAAATGTCTAGAAATCGTTCAACCTCTTTGTTGCGTTACTAGGGCAGAAAATTGGCGATTGCGAATAAGGGTGGCGTTTGCTCGCCAGAGCCACCTAAGTCATAATGACACAAAAAAAAAAAAATTCCATACAATTGGGCGACAGGACCATTCCAACTTCAAAATGTTGACATTTGATATAGTATATAATAAATATATGTGAATTTTCATACGATATAGGACGTTTAACTATAACAAATAACAGGTGTAGCCACCGTTCGCTACATTGTTAAGAAACACCCATTGTTACATTGCATATTAACAATGTAGCGAACGGTGGCTACACCTGTTATTTGTATATAATAAAGACAATAAAATTTCTGATATCGCGTGGGGTGACGCGGGTCAGCGGGTAATGGCTAGTATTCAATATGGCATTTGCTATTCGTTGCCATGGTTACCTACATAATATGTTTCACGTCATGTAAAAATTAATCAAAGCGTGCTTAACTTGGTTTATTTCTGACAGATCTATTAAACAAAAGAACAGCTGATTTTTTTTATTTTCAAAATATTTCCAAAACTATAAAGGTTATAAAAAAAAATTTTAACGAAACTTTCTTGAAAAAATAAATAGAATAATAAGCCGCTATGAAAAGTATACCATTATTATATAAAAAACAACGTTATAGCATATACCGGGTGAGTTAAAAGTCCCGGAACGGTTGAATATCTCGCATACTACGCATCATATAAAAAAAAAAAATACGTGTCAAATATTTTTCGCAAAACTATTTTTTGATACCACACATGACTCCCCACCCCCCAGTTGGTGGGGGGAGGGGCAACTTTAAAATTTTAAATAGGAACCCCTATTTTTTATTTCAGATTCGGATTCTACGGGAAAAATTACATCAATTTTACTTCGATTTTTTTTTAGATTCGCGACCGATGTCGCGGTAATCGCGTAAAACTTAAAAAAATCAATCCAATTTCGCAATAATGGATGACATTCCATTCACAATTTCGAAGTTTCCCCTCCCTCCACACACTGGTTGGGGGGTGGGGGGTCATGTGTGGTATCAAAAAAAGTTTTGCGAAAAATATTTGATACGTATTTTTTTGTTTTTCGATTTTATGCGTAATATGCAAAATATTCTTTTCCGGAAATTATTGATTTTTTAAGTTTTTCGCGATTACCGCGACATCGGTCGCGAATCGAAAAAAAGTAAAATTGATGTAATTTTTCCTGTAGAATCCGAATCTGCAATAAAAAATAGGAGTTCCTATTTAAAATTTTAAAGTTGCCCCTCCCCCCACCAACTGGGTGGGGGGTGGGGAGTCATGTGTGGTATCAAAAAATAGTTTTGCGAAAAATATTTGACACGTATTTTTTTTTTTTGATATGATGCGTAGTATGCGAGATATTCAACCGTTCCGGGACTTTTAACTCACCCGGTATCTCTTCTGTACATGCGCCAATTTTCTCCAAAAACAATAGGGCTCTTCATATTTGCATACCAAACATCCTCTCAAAATTTGATTTCAATCCGTGCGTCCGTTTGACCTGTATCGTGCTCACAGATTAACTGACTAACAAACCAATAGACAAACAGACGCACAGAGTTTTCCAAAAATATGTTTTTTGGATTCGGGGGACCTCAAAACAAAAAAATAGTGTTAAATTTTGAAAATTGAACTTTGACCTAAACTACTAGATACCATTCCCCACTTGTGGGCTGGAATGGCAATAGTCATCATTACTAATAGGCATTGTTTTAAATAAACTTTCTCCATCCATATGATATGGCGAATTTCATCATTTATCAACAAAAATTCTTTCAATATTTTTGAACACGTCTTATTCTATGAGCTCGTGGATAACATTTCTTCTCATTTACAACACCAAAACACAAAATTAAGTCGCTCCAGCATGGCCAGATATAGAAATTGAAGGTCAGAATTGTATCCTAAACGACATGATTTGCTCTGACGGTTGTTGCTGGTTGCTGGTGCTGGACTAATGTGCGCTACTCTGTTAAATAAAATGGATATAGTGGGTACCTCCACGAACAAGTTTTTCTGGTCCGTGCAGGTATGGTGTGCGCGATATAGGTACGTACTGAGTTTTTAGCACAGCCTTACATCGGGACATTTATTTGCGATCAAGCAAATTAGGTGAGTGAACTTGTGAAGCAGTCTTTATAACATAACTTAGCAATGAAGCACAATTTCGTTCTACCGAGAAGTGATAGCTATCTTTTGAATTTTGATATATTTGTTCCAGAACTGTCAGTATAGAACAGAAGCAGAGTTTTGGAATTATTGCCCTAATTTATTATTTCTTTATTGATGCCATTAAGATGCCAAGCTATTTGTCAATTTTTCTGAACCACACTAGACTGTAAACTAATAACAAACAGACATAAGTATTGACAGACAGCTCAGTGGCGTCGGGACAGAATATCCAATCCATATACAAAAAAATAACAAAAACCCAAAATGTAGTATAAAAATATACTGTATATTATTTTTATAAACTTAGCACGACTTTTACTGTTTCATATTAAGCTCGCAATATAAAAGAAACATTAATTCATTTGAAAGATTTATTGAATTACTTTTCGAAATGTAATAAAAAAGAGACTATGTAATTACAATAGTCACTACAGAACTAAAACTGCTACAATTGTCATAATAATAATAATGGCTCCGATCTCCAGGATCGGACTTACGACCTTTAGGTTACTAGGCAGCCACTCTCTCGCCGCCATCAACTTAATGTTCTACAGCCGATTTTCATAAAGGGTCCGCCAAATAACTTTTTTTTTTGAAAATGCTATAAAAAAAAACTACTGAATATTTTCTCCTTTTTTTATTTGAAAGTACAATCCTTCCGGTTAATAATGGAAAATAATTTCATTCGAAAATGAGCAAGGAGTGGCCGTTACAGTCAATGGCGATCGTTATCGGGCCATGTTGAACGAATTTTTGTTCACAAAAATTGAAGAGGAGGATATTGGCAACATTTGGTTTCAACAGCCGAAGCTACACTCGATGTTTTGCGCCCTGTTTTTGAAGATCGCATTATCAGCCGCAGAGCTGATGTCGTTTGGCCACCTCGGAGCTGCGATTTGACACCGTTGGACTATTATTTGTGGGGTGCCGTCAAAGATAAGTGTTACGCCGACAAGCCAGAGACAATTGACGCTTTAAAGGACAATATTCGTGAAGCCATTGGTGAAATACAGCTGCACACAATCGAAAATGTGCTTAAAAATTGGACCGATCGTGTAGGCTACTGCATGGCCAGCGGAGGCAGCCATTTGAATGAAATTATTTTCCATTATTAACCGGAAGGATTGTACTTTCAAATAAAAAAGAAATTTGAGAAAATATTCAGTAGTTTTTTTTTTAATAGCATTTTCAAAAAAAAAAAGTTATTTGGCGGACCCTTTAGTATACACTATACATATATTGCAACGTTTCATTGCATATTTAATCTCATTAATCGATTTTGCCATACCGTGCTAAAAGAAATCGTACTTCAAAGGAGGCGTTCACAAATTACGTGAGGCGTTTAGGGGGAGATGGGGGTCGAGCTGAACCTCACCCAATCTCACGTGGGGGAGAGGGGGGGGGGGGGTCTTTGCAAATATCACGTAATTTTTTCCGCAAGAAACAGTGTAAAATTGCATGAAAACTAACTGCTGACCTTTGGATCATACTGTCGTGGGTTTGAATCCCACCTCTGCTAATGGATATTTTGTGTTTGTCGTTTAGACTCAGCTTTAATATTTAATGATACTGGCCTGATTCTAAGAGGTAGTGCCACCCCCCAAGCGATATTCTCTTGTATATATGTGCATTATTGTGCATATGCTCTATATATGTGGATATATGCAATTGGATATACCTTTAAAAAAAAACTAAGCAAAATTAGGTTAAATAAAAAGAATTAAGCAAATATGTTTTTTTTAAATAAATCCAACGCAATCAAGCACAGATTAACGTATTTACTTACATTAAAAACGCAATTTGAAAAATCTCACGTGAGATTAGGGGTGGGGGGAGAGGGTCGAGCAAAATCTCACGGCATCTCGCCAAGGGGGGAGAGGGATCGAAAAATCGTCAAATTTGCCTCACGTAATTTATGAACGCCCCCAAGTATTCTCTTAAATGATCTTATAGAGATGACATCAAGTTGGGTTATCCACTATGGATGACCGCGCTGGGTGTCATCCATCCTAGCAACGCCACGGAGTAAGATGGATGGTAATTTTGCTCACCTCGCTGTAGCTATATCGAACTTTATCGCTTCTTCTTTGTTGACTGTTACTATTTGCACTATTGTTGCGTTTCTTGGTGTGAGATCCTCCAGTGAACATCATTTTCACAAAATTATTGTTTTATTTCGACCGACACTAGGATACTTTTAAATTAATTATTTTTAGAATACCTATTTTAAACTCCATCGTTTATATTTAAATAACTATTTGAAATGTTAGCATTTAGTTAAAATGAATTAAAGTAGTCATTTTGTAAGAACAGCTGCTTGTAACGATTTGTTCTACGGAAATTCACATAATTTACTTACTAGAAAGATTGATGTCTATCTGAAAGAATGTAAGCGCGTGCTTTTATGAAAATAAATCAGCTATATTATTTCAGTGTTAATCAAACACAATTACAGCTGTGCCCCGTTTAACGCTGATTAGAATGCGTTCCTGAATACTATTGAAATGGCGCTTCGGATCCAGTACGATAACTCGATGTGCTCAAATTTTGACTTAAAGTCATAGAAAACGCTAAACGTTGATGTTCAAAAAAAAAACTTTGCGGATTATTCACAAATTTCCTCAAAAATACGTAAAACAAATGGAAGTACTTTTTGACTTTCACTGTCATTTTTTTAATCTAACCAATCAGAAATCATGTCTACACGTCATAGCAACTGGTGTAGAATTACTGTATTAATATCTCACTTTGTATACACGACCCCGTAATTGCTTTTTTAAAGAACTCCCCCCAAACGCCTTCCCCATTTCACTGCGTAAAAAAAAATATTTAAATATCAATTTTCCTCACACGGCTAATAATATAATAATAGTGTATTTCCAGTCGATATTTTGCACATCGAGTTATCGTACTCTAACCGGCGCTTCTCCTTATGAAGATTCGTTCCTGACATCATAATTTAATACACAAACTTACGAAAGGTTAATTGAATTACTTAATTAAACAATAAATGGACGTGATATATTGTAATAATTGATATATACTAGGTATATGTTTTCTCTTATCAATGAAAAAAATTTAATTAAGTTTATGAAATTACTAGTAAATTGACTAAGCTGCCCACTTTTTTTTTATTACAGCGCTAGTGCATTATGAGTCACTTTACATACCTGTATTGCTGTATACATGTGTGTAAAGCAATTATTTCATGGAAGATAGTGCAAAAAATTCTTTCACGGTTTTAAAGCCTACTCCTTCTCGAATAATAGGAATGAGAAGTAAACGAAAATATAAAACGAGCCTGAATGGACGCGATGATCTCAAGAACTACTGAATCAATTAGGATGAAACGTTTACCGAATTTTTTAAGCTTGTATGGAAAAAAAAACATTAGACTAGAGACCTAATCGCTTTATCCGGATTTATTCGATTTTTTAAATTGAACCGACTTAAAAAAAGAAATAAAAAATACCTGCATTCTATAAGAAGTCGATGCAAAGCAGCGCCTATGATTATAATTATAAAGAAATAATTGTGCTGACTTCTCATTGAATATAGGTAAGGAAGGTAAAACAAAAAGAAACATTATTTTGTTCTATTTTTATTCCTTTTCCTGATTTTTTTCTAATATTTTCATAACAATTAAAAATGTAACGAATGATCCGTTGTACAAGAGAAGTTAAGCAGGGTATTCTTGTATTAACTACTTCGTTAAGCTTGTTTTCTTATACAAAATAATTTATAACTTTAATGCGCTCAATATAACAAAAATTCCGTATTTTTACTTAGAAACTATTGAAATTTTAACCAATAAATATATATTTCGTTAAAATATTAACAGCAAACATGAAAGTACTTAGTTATATTTTGTAAAGAAATTTTAGTTTTTACATTTTATACTCGTACATAATTGTTTTTCTTTGAAACGAATACTTAAAAAAACACAACATATTTTTAAGAATGGAAAAACTGCAATATTTAGTCAGAATTTTTTTTTCCATTTTATTTGCAACTTTATAGGTTCTTGTAAATAATCAATATAAGTAGGTAATTTTAAATAGCTTTTTTAAACAGATAGTCAAAAAAGAATAATTAATATAGTTAGTTTAAAAATGCGTCCATTGTTTATGAAAACTCAACACAAACATTTCACATCACAAAAAATCAGCACTAAAGAAACGAACGGCACTAATGTAATCAAATTCTATTCACGACTAAACACATTTGAGTATTTATAACATTATTACATGTATATTATTAAAATCATCGAACATATTAACATATTTCCCAAGTATTTCGCGTTCTTATTTTTGGGCCACATAATAATATTATATTAATTATACGACATTCCAGTAAATCCCGACTGTGATTCATATTTCTGGCACTCGTGTTTTTCTATCGTCGAATGTTTTTCACTATACTGAATTTCTCAATGAAAACTAAATCAGCTTGAAATTATATTAGAAATCTATTTTTTGCATGTAAACAACTTGAAAATGTATTTTCACACAACTATGCAAACATGGTTAACACTTACAAGAAAATTTTAACACTCTTTGAATGCAGTAAAATAATTACAACAGAACATTAAACGTTTTATTTTTAACACAAATCATTTGTGAAGTGTTTAAGCAGACAAAAAACACGCACGAATATAATTTATTCTGCCGACGTACTTTGCTTATCAAAATTAAACATCACAATAAACAGATTAAATCTAAATTCAAGGTATACAATTTATTTTAAAGACAATGCAAACATTTTCAAAGAATATTAAAAAAAATAATAACAAGAATATTCTTTTCTGTAAATTGACTGGTCCATTACGTCCAGTTCACAGCGTGTTAATGTTAAACTTACTTGACTGTCGACGCCTGATGTTTTTATTTTTAGAATATTAAATATTCATATAATTTTCTTGTTTAACATAACATTCGTGTTTCAAATTGTTGATATTGGCTATATATAATAATTACCTATGGTATATATATTTATACGAAAAATATACACATATTAATTATTTTTTTAATGTAAAATAATCGATGAAATATAGATGTTTAGAAGCTTTTTGCTATAAAACGATACATTGAGAAATAAAACATATTTAATTAAGTCGGTAATTTCATATTTCTAAAATATTTAAACATAAAATATTGATATAGGAACGAATGAACATAAATTTGGCGCCAATTTAGGCGTTGTTTTTTAGTTCTTAACGTCTTTCATAGAGTGTGTGCGGGGCATTGAAACAAGGACGTATGCAGCGATAACTTCATGGTATTACCACGCTCAGTTTTCTTCCAAGTTCGTGTAGGTAGTTGAGCTGCCTCAAAATGGTAAGTTTGACATTTTCATATTTTATCCTTAAATATTAAGTTCATCTGAGTGTTAAATTATTTAAAACGTATTTAAAAATACATGAACAACACAAAATAAGACATATTTATAGTTCTTATTGTGCTTCTGTGAAAAAACTAACCATGTTTATCTCGTGGCTGTGTTATTTTGAACTACACATAAAAAAACACAATACACGAATTTTTACATAAATTGGTAAACTCTATGTAATAAAAAGTTATGTTTAATGTTGCGGAATAAATGTACATGTTCGATGTTAAATTGTAAACTAATTTTTGTGTTAAATTTTTGTTTTAGACGAAGGGTACGTCAAGTTTTGGTAAACGCCGTAATAAGACACATACATTGTGCAGAAGATGTGGCAGATCTTCGTATCATATCCAAAAATCGCAGTGTGCGCAATGTGGATATCCGTCAGCTAAGCTTCGATCATGTAAGGATTATTTTCAATTAACTAAAAATTATAGAAAATTCAACTGTTCCCAAACTCCTAAGTTGTAAATTTTAGCCATTTGTAAGCGCAACGGAATTTGTCCGGTTAACTACAATCAAATAAATTGAAAATCCTGTGAAATTTGAGAGATATTCGATAATCAATTCGGTATTTCTTGATGCACACAGGGACAGTAAAGTGAGGGCCTCGTGTTGAATTGTTAATTAATACAATATCAACCCCGTTACCTTCAAACATACAAATTTTGTTTTTCGATTAAAATCTTCTCTTGTTTTGTTGCATCACTAATTTGTTTCGTGATTTTGTTTTAGATAACTGGTCAGTGAAAGCTAAAAGGAGGAAGACTACTGGCACTGGCCGTATGCGTTTCCTCAAGATAGTCAGACGTCGCTTTAGAAACGGTTTCCGTGAAGGAGGCAAACCCACACCTCGTAAATCTGCTGGTTCATCATAATTTGTATGTTATGGCACATAAATAAAATAAATCAAAAACAATTTGTCTTTTAATTTGTAAGACCTTTATAAACTCATATTTATTTACTGTTACGAAATTTATAGTTTGTGTAAATAAAGAGAGAATATTCCAGTAGATTTTTCGAATCGTTTAATTGGTGTGCTTTAGTTATGAGAGTGGGTAAAGAATAATTCAGATTTTTGAGTAACGTGGTCACACGAATTTTAATGGTGAGCCCTGGTATAAAGTTAAGGCAATAATTGGCTTGGCAAAATTTTCAGCTCAACAAATTTGGAATCGTTTCCTTATCAAAAAGCCAGTGAAAGTAATTAATGTTGTCAAAATAACCCTGAAAAAAGTATTACACTCAGATAACAATGTTAAAAAAAAGAAAAATTGATTTAGTAATGAAAAAAGATTTATTGCAAAATATATACACAACGAAATAAAAAAAATAAATAAATTACACAAATTAACCTATTTGAAATTGAGGCATTGGATCAGAGTATGCTGTAGTATAAATAACTGTTTCCCCTTGTGCAGTTTGATTTATAATATTTCCAAGTGTCGGAGTATCTAAAAAAGAATGTGTTTCGTATTATAGAAGATAACTTATATTATCAGGATTATTTTCAGACTCACTGAATCCTTCTTCGGTTAGTTCTTCATAAACCAATTCATTCGACGAAAGAGTTTTATCACCTTTAACAGCCTGCAAAAATAATGTTTCACATTGTAACCAGTTTTTTTTTATACTAACTACTTAACAGACTCATAATTTGTGGCGAGAAAAGATAAAAAATATCACATCCAATATTCATCATAAGTACGCTAGGTACAGCATTATCTGGCGTTGCTATTGCAGTAAGGACTATTTATTTTGATTTTATTTGCAGTGCAAATTATTACCTCTCTGTATTTTTGTAAGTAGAGTTTAAGAGGTTCAACATAATTGTCGAAACCTAGCGTTGTCATAGCAAACAGAATATCTTCTCCGTTTATAGTTTTTCGCTTTTCCATGTGGCATCGATCACTCGCTTCGCTTGTAATAAAACTTATAAATTCGGACACGCATTCTTGTACGCACTCTCTTGCGTCTTTTGCGATCTAGAAATAAAAGATAATATTGAATATGTTCCTGAACATTCGAAACCAGTAATCTCATTGAAACTTCACTTGAACAAGTGTTCAAATTTAATTAATTTTGCAGAGCTTTAACAAAACCAACAAACTGACGACAGAGCATAATATTATAGTTACGTTAAAAATATAGCAATTGTTAATTTACTGGTTCATTCGAAATCTTTGAAAAACAGATGTGATTATTTCTTTAACAAGTGAATTTAGTGTTATCAATATCAAAACTTCAGAAAACATGCACTTTTCTGAGTATATTAAAAGGCTTACATGCATTTGAAATACAACAAATAAACATACTGAAAGTATTGTTTAATTACTTTAATGTTTTCCTGGCGTACCTTGCCACTCTCAGGGATTGCTTTCTTCATTATTTTGGCAACGTTAGCTATTGGTAAAAATCTGTCTTGTTCTCGTAGAGGCAAGCCGAGTTTATCGTTACCATCGTGGTTAGAATCATCTGTATTTTCAGCTGTAAGCTGATCGGTATCATCTGTAATATTGCAAAAAAGCCTCTAGTCACAATGTGTGTAAAGTACTATAAATTGGCTCAGTTCACTGTGATGATTTGTACATTTCATTATTCAGTACCATTAGCTCAAAAGTCAGACTAATTTGTTAGTTTGAATCACAGTGGCTTCACTCATGGTATAAATTATCGATTTTTACTTACCGTCTATTTCATCTTGTGTCACCATATAGCTTTGATCACCGCCAGATACGGCAAGATACTGCAAATCATCACCACTTTCACTGTTTTCCATATTTACAACGGATGAGATTTTTTTTAAACCTGAAATAAAATATGATTTAACAAATATTAATTTCATATTCCAGTAAATGGATAAAAAAACTTCTGCACCTACATAGAATACAATCGCATTTTAGAAATTACTTACAATATTTTCTGCGTTTAATACAGGTGCAGTCTATTAGATTCTATTTTTTGAACTAATTACGCACGTCGCAACACTTTAATTTGCACTTATGTAATAAGAAAATCGAGGTTTAGATTATTTTATTAACGTTGTTTATGATTCTGTCAAATCAAAATGCCGGAATTTTGTTTCCCTACTGTCAAAAAACAATAATTATCATTTTGAAACCAAATTTTTTTGTCTATGGCCCAAGATGCCCGTCTTTTTAACCTCCTTCAATATCCTAATTCCATATTTGACGTAAAGCATAACCTTACTTCCAACGAATTTTAAACGTAATTTTGTTTAAGAGAAATATTAATTCTTTTTGTGCAAGTGTAATAGTTTTGTTTCACGATGGTAAGAATTTTATTTTAATGTTTGAAATAATAATTAAAGATATTACTCATGTCAAAAAATGGCGGTTTTAAAATAACTTTTTTGAATATAATGTTTTTGTTTTAGGCCCGAAATGCAGAAAAAGCTATGTAAGTAAATTTATGTGTATTAATATCTTTATTCATAAATTAGCAAATGGAAATTTTTATTTTTAATATTTTTAAAGGACAACATTAGCTCGTTGGCGAGCCGCTCAACTAGGAGAAAACGACAAAACAAAGCAACGCAGGCCATACGTAGCCTCAGAATGTAAAGACCTCCGAAAATGTGAAAAGTGGCGTTTACAGATAATACGAGAGATTGCCAAAAAAGTCGCACAGATTCAGAACGGTATGAAATTTTATTTAATTGATGTGAAACATCTATAGGCGCACGTAAAACAGATTTCTGGTGTGGCGACGCGTCGCCACGCAATCGACTGTGCGATACCTATAGTGTATACTCCACAGGGTATACAGTGTTGTTTACTATTATAATTAAAGTGTGCATTCATCTGTGCATTAAGCACGCGTATATTTGGTGTGTTTGAAGCGCCAGTAAATGTAAAATCTACTCTCTTGGTAGATTAAATTATGTTTCTCATCTGCCTGGCGTCCCGCGACGGCTCACATTTTTTTTTCTTTCTTTTGGTTTGGTACTTTAATAGCAAAATAATGTCTTTGCAGCCGGTTTGGGAGAATTTAGAATACGTGACTTAAATGATGAAATTAATAAACTCTTACGAGAGAAACGTCATTGGGAAGTACAAATTAAAGAGCTCGGTGGACCAGATTATCAACGTACAGGCCCTCGAATGCTAGATCATGAAGGCAAAGAAGTACCAGGAAATAGAGGATATAAGTACTTTGGAGCAGCTAAGGAATTGCCAGGTTTAAATTTTATATTTTTCAAAATATAGATCTCAATTTTTTTAAACCTTATTAATGCAAAATAATGTTGTAGGTGTTCGAGAACTTTTTGAACAAGAACCGCCTGCTCCCCCTCGAAAAACGAGAGCAGAAATGATGAAAGACATTGATGCTGATTATTACGGTTATCGGGATGACGATGATGGCATTCTCATGCCTTTAGAAGCAAGAAGGGAGAAAAAAGGTAATAAGAATTTTTAACTCTTGTATCATCATATTTTGTTAGTGATATAAAACATGTTGATTCAATTTTTAAAGATCTATTCAAGAATATCCGATTCGATGGGTTTTGGAAAAAATGTTGCCCCAATTTTGTCAATAATCGCATTCGCGAATGTCTGAAATAAAAATTCACATTCGTAAATGTTTATAAATCAAAATTTGTTACACCACTATTTTCCATACTTTATCAATGTTAGGTTCATTTAGAAAGCATTGTTATTTTTTAATTTACAGCTAGAGAAAAAGCAGTTCTAGAGTGGAAATCAAAGAAAGAGAATTCAATGCAAGTCGACAATGCATCAGAAGAAGAAGAGGAAGAAGAAAATATTTATTCAGTCCAGCAAGATGAAAATGTAAGTTTTGAAGCCATCACATTACATACTGTCGAGACCGTAAATATTTTGATAGCAAACAAAAAGTGTGCACAAATCCATACAAGTCAGTATGTTGGATGTAATGATCAAGTCACACATGTGTAAACTAACAGCTTTGACTATACCGGGTGTCCCAGAAGTCACGCACTTCCTCGTAGGGATCGAAAGAGAAAATTATTCTGAGACGAAAAGTCCTTAGCCACTTTTTAATCAGACTCATAGATAATTAATTATTAATTAATGAAAGTGACCAATCAGGAGCGATTTGATTTGTTTTCCGATTTTATTTGTTTTTCTCCCGTATCTTGGATATCCAGTGACTGTTGGGAGAAAAACAAATAAAATCTGAAAACAAATCAAATCGCTCCTGATTGGTCACTTTCATTAATTAATAATTAATTATCTATGCGTCTGATTAAAAAATGGCTAAGGACGTTTCGTCTCAGAATAATTTTCTCTTTTGATCCCTACGAGGAAGTGCGTGACTTCTGGGACACCCGGTATAATTTTAATTGGAATATAAACTGTTATTTTTGTATTTATTTCAGTCTTCCGAAGAAGAAATGCAAACCTCCGAGGATAAATCGCAACCTAGATATATTGCTCATGTTCCAGTTCCTAGTCAGCAAGAAGTCGAACAAGCTTTATTAAGACGCCGCAAACAAGAATTGCTGGAAAAATATGGCACCCAGCAGCCTCCGGAATTTTAGACTGTTTTTTTTTATGTAAATATTACTTAATTTTTGTACAGTTTAAGAATAAGTTTATATTAGATATCATGTCCATCATGATAATAATATTAAGAAAAATAGCAGGATTGTGGACAAAAATATTAGATTTATTTATAGACGAAACGTCGTACATTAAATAAATTTATTATTTATGTCCACAATTCTGGGCTTATTCTTATTATCACGATGGACACCTAATATTTATGAGTAATGTTTTTTAATAAATATTTTTTCATGAAACGGATCAAGTTTCTTTTATTGGGGCTCGGGTTTTTGAGATTATTTTGAGATATTTCTCCAGTTTTCCTTGATTCTCCACCCTATAGCATTTAGAAAACTCAATAGGTTTACTCGATTTACTTCGACGTTTGTTGGCAAATTTTAAGGCCTTGACTACTAGATTCTGTCCCTGATTTAACTATGTAATAATAAGTGAGACAAGTTCAGAAAAGTATTTTTTTGTTAAAAAAAAAAGTTTTTTCTGTAGCGATTAGAAAAGAAATAATCTTTTTACATTAAAAACTAGTTTATTAGTATATCACATAAAAAAATAATATTAAAACAATCCATTTTTTACAGCGTTTCATAAAAATAAGTCTGGCTGATTTCCATACTCAGTTCCTATCAATCCTCTACAAATCAACGAAAACTCTTTCACTACTTCTTGAAGTTTGCGTTTATTCGCCTTTTCTCTGAAACATTACAAAATTAATGATCTTATTACTGTATCTTTACCGCTGAGAAAAAAATCAAATCATTTGTAGTTCATTTCTCTGGTTGCAACTATTTAAAGAAAAGAAAACTATTTGTTTACTTACTTCAGCACCGCTTTTACAAAATGTTCTTTCTGTTCTCTTGAGGCACGAACGGACGGAAATCCTTCTTCTTGAATTACATTATTGAACCATCGAGCAAGAAAATCACAGTATTTTTTATTTAGAATTAGTAATATTTCTACAAATGTGTCTACAGCAGATCTCGGGGATTCTCCACCTAAAAAAAAATATTATTTTAAACTTTAGCTTATTCTAACCGATAACGAAATTGAAAACAAAACTTACCAACACATAGCATAACTTTAATGACTAGCTGTTCACCATAAGTATGAATGACATTAATAAAAGAATCAATTTCTCTACTTTGGCCAATCAATTTTACAATAAAACCTGCCGCCGCTTTTACAGTTGGCAATTCGGGTAACCCTAAACAAATAATTGCTGCAAAAAAAAACGCAAAAATACACATCTCTGTAAGTAAATTAATATTATTCATATGTTTTAAATACTTACCCCACTGAAACAAAGCTAAAATATCAACACCTTCTGCGGATAATAAATCGGGATTTTTGTTTAATAACTGCTTGAGAAATGCATAAAACGCTTCGAGTATATCGGTGTGATCGGAGAGATTCTGATTATTTTCTCTTGTTTTAACGCAGGTTTCTAGTGTTACTTTTATTATTTCACATAAAAGTAAATGCATTGTTTGTATGTATTCGTGATCTTTTCCAAACATTAACATTAACTGAAAAATTTCAATAGAAAATTAATACAAATTTTAATCGTACTTTTAAGGTCTCGAGTATCAAGAACAATACCGAAGTTTTTGAAAAATTGAACTTTATTATTAGATTTATTTGACTCAAAGCATTCCACTTAAATCTTCACTCTTATTTAGTGCAGAGAAAATATTACAATAAATAAAACTGCATTTCATCAACGATATGCAAAATGTCACTCAATACCGCGCAACTGACGTTCAGTTGTTTTGCAGTATTACTGATGATTGTTAGTTCAACCAGATGAGATAATAAGTCTTTAGATATATTTACCTGTTTAGCAACATCTAGTGACGAAGATAACGGTTTAACTCTATAACTCATTACTAATAACTGTAGTAAATCATTAACAATCGGTTTACAATCATCCAAAATTGTAATAACTGCATACTTTAGGACCGAACATAATACGTCCATAACTTCGGCATCTTCGCATAATTTTTCTGTCAAAGCACTAAACAACGGCATTGTGTTTTGCAACACAAGTAAAGTCGGTTGCGGAATCCCTTCGCCACATCTGTCACCCTTGTAGTTCGTATCCAACGTAGAAAACAACATCGATAACATTTTCAATTTGATGATGATACTCGATCTACCGGCCGTCGTAATATCTTTTGATTTTAAAATTTCTTGTATTTCATTTAAAATCGGCGGTAAAATTATATTGAGGTATTCCATAATGCTATTTAACGGTAAAGTACTGAGTACTTTGCCTACCGTAAACATTAATCTTATATTTTCCGGTACCCGTAAAACGCTGCTTTGAAACACCGATTGTGCATTTTGGAGTATGTGATTGGCGTATGGGGCGATTTGATCTTGACATTCACGCGAGATGTCTTTAAAGGCCATAGTTGCGCTCGGGCCAGAGTCTGGGTTTTGAAGTCCTACTGCTAACAGTGGTATAATATGTTGTAAAACTTGAGGATGTTCATTTATCCAACTAGCGTAAGCACCTGAAAGCATTTATTAATTAATGTTAGGTTATGTCAAGTGGTTATGTTTGTGTTATACGCTCGCATAAAATTGTCTGTAATATGTACCTATGATATCTAACGATGTAGACAACACTTTTATATTCAATTCTTGATAAGGAATTTCCGTTAAAATTTCCATTAATCTTGGCAAATGTACATTTTCTTCACTTTCAAAATTATCCGCAATTGCAAAATATGCATGAAGGCATGTCTCGATGTAAGGCCAATTTTCACTCACAATTTTCCCATTATCCATGCATTTCTTAATAGCTTCCTGCAATTTAATGTCCAAAATTCCGAGCAAGTCAGTTGATAAAACTTCATAACTATACATCTAAAACAAGAAAAAGTCATTTTATTTCTAGTTGTTTGTATAATTTGTATTATTTGTATAAGTAGATAGCCGTTTTCATTTTAGTACAAAACATTTCTGAATTTGCAAATATTGATTTGCTTCAGTTTTCGGTAGAAAGTATAAAAACCTATGATCCAAAATATTTACCATAGTGTCAGCAATATCTTGTCGATGACAGCGTAACGTTTCTTTATACGCTGCAGTCCATTTTGGATCATCATCATTACTCGGTAACATCGACTTACGTAACAATGCCGATATTAGATCTCGATAAAACGGTTTGACTATTTCGAGGCAAACTGAATGATATTCTGGTTCCAAACACATAATTTCGTCCTACAAAAATTCAGAAAAGAAAAAATAGAAGTATCGATGGCATAACAATTGAAGGGTACACGGGAAGAAGGCGATTTGTCAGTAAAAATTCGAAATTGATTTTTTATGCCATCTTGTAGCCAAAAGTCGTACCTTTCTGTTGGTGTATTCATTTTAGACAAGAATACGCTAGGTCAAAAGTTATAAGCGTTGAAAGAAATGCATCAGCAAGTAAATGGTACGATCTTAAACACTTCAAAATGCTCTCCTGCACAATTTACATTTTTTGACAAACCGCCTTCTTCCCGTGTACCCTTCAATTGTTAGTGCTCGAGATACATACCTGTAACATATACCAGAATCCGAATGACAGGGTACTACATTCTTCATCTATTGGATTAATTCCAGGCATGTCCGTACACATTAAAATCGAATGCATAACCCATAGCGAAAGCTCATATTCACGAGTGTCTTTTTTCAACAAATTCTTTATTAACAATTTCGTATGACACTCTGCAGTACTTATAATTACGCTATAAATATTTACAACAATATCCTGAAAATTATAAATCAAATTATTACTCAGCATGTAAAATAGTACGCATAACTATTACACAAGGACTTTATGAACACTTGTCAATAATTCAATTAATTAAATCAAAATATAATGGTTTATAAATTAAAAAAACAAATATTCTGTACCATGATTTTTCCTTTCTTGTCATGTTCATACTGTATAATTTTAATTAATTTGTTCATCATTTTCTCTATCTGTCCCATAACAGCCCTCGGATATTTATGAGTATGCGGATGAGTTATAACTGTCAAGTAGGCTTCGAGTGTCGATTCGCATAACTCGAATTCATCAGGTGAAATTGATTCAGGATCTGAACGATTCCAATAACAATAGCAACAAATGTCTAATAGATATGTCATAACGTTGTCGCACTCTTCAATCGTTATTCCACCGAACTGAAACCAAGCATTTGCACAGTGCGCCGCATTTGTGTAAGTTTGCAAATCTACTTCTGAAACACTAAAAAAATATCCGTCAGCTAGCAATTGTTTGTAGGCAGAAACAATCGACAATCAAATTAACTACTTATTATTTTATTCCTAGATAAACCCTGTCACAGATACATGTCTTATAGTGATGTGTCGCTCCTGAGCGACTCGTTCATAATGAACGACTCCCTTCTCAGAGCGGAGCGAGTCGCTCTTTTTTTGTGAATGACTCACTCTCACGCCATTGCTCTGTGCTGAGCTGTTCTGTACTGTTGCATTCGCACATTTACAGAGCGCACACAGCACAGGCCACAGAGGCACTAGTGATTTTGCACGTACGGAGTTTATTGTTGAATGACACACTGTAAATGTAATAGTATTAAGCTTACAGTGACTTAACCATTCACATTGACGTCGTTGACAAAGATATAATATTGTAACAATAAACATTATTATTGTTAAGCTTTTATTATACTTTATAGTTTATCGGAAATGCGAATAATATAAGATCAGAATCATATTAAAATGAGCTCAGAGCTGAGTGTGTGTATTGTGTTGTGCAATGCTACGCGACTCCTGAGCATGCATGATGACAATACACACCTCTGTAGTCTGCACACTTGTGTAGTGTGCGTACTGTCCTAGTGTTGCTCCTTTGAACAACTCGCTCTGAGCGACTCTTTTTCGTGAGCGGAGCGCACGGAGTCATCTCCCAATAAAGAGTCAAACGGACACATCACTAATGTGTTAAGACAAGCAGATCGTTCAAAACCGCAAAATCATAAACGTTCGCGTGTGTATGAAAAAAATGTACAATCATCGGCATCGCACATTGGAAATATTCATTGTCGAATAATACAATACGGTTTTGAATGAAATATTTATCCGTGGCAAGCCCTAGACATAAAAGTTGTTACAATAAATACAATAAAATAATAAGTAATTTTTCATGAAGATATAAGTAATGTATAGTCACTTACGAATTGTTTGTTATTGAAGATAAATACATTTCAACAAGCTTAATGATATCTTTAATTGCATTTAATAGTTCACACTTCTTGCTTATTTTATTTTGAGCTGTAAAATTCATTCGCTGAAACTGTTTAAAAAAGATAAAAATCAAACTTATTAAAGTTAGTAACGTATAATTTGTATTGAAAAACAATTTACCTCTTCCGGTATTTGCGTCAATATTTCCAATAAAATCCAGACAACCCTTTCAGGACTAACGTTTGGTAAATGATGGGGTTGAAAACTTGTTAATAATTCGTTAAAAGCATTAGGCCAATGATTTGGGATTGTATATAATATATAAGCAGAGAGCTGGAATAAATATTACTTAAATTGAAAACGAATCGATAAACAAATTAAATTAAAAGAAAAAACTACAGCAGCAGCAACAAAACCTTCGTCTTTATCAAGTATCAATAACCTCTATTAAATTTATTTTGGGATCTAGCATCAGAGTTGGTTTCTTAACACGACTTTACGTAATTTAAAAAAAGTATGAGATATTTAACGTAGTTCTATTCCTCTTGTATTAGGTAAAAAAAATGAAGATTTCACTGTGCTTATAATTAAAAATAATTACAGTAATACAAAGTCTGTTTAACACAATCTTTGGACCGTTTGCGTAGTTTATTATTGCATCCAAAATTTGTTTTCGCAACCCTTCATACTGTTCAACGGGCACCTCGTTCCAAAATCTTAATACTTTTGTGTGTAATGTAGTCGCTGCAAAAAACTGAACTTCGGATGTCTGAAAAAAATAAAAACCACTTAGAAATTACAATAACAATATCCAAAACAATTTTATATACAAAATAGGATATTTATTGCGTGATAATTTTAACTTTATCACTATCATTTTCAAAAGTGTTTTATACTACAAGTACCATAATATGAAGCATATAAAACTTTACAAGGATACTGGATTTTGTATGTATCGAGCATCGAGTAAAATGCATCGATTAATTATTTGGTGATGTAATATACCAATAATTTAAAATTTAAATTGCTTCAAATGTATTTATACAATATTAAACTTACTCGGTTTGGCTGCAATAATTCCCAAACAAAGCTCCATGCTTGTGGACAACATTGTGCTTCGGTTAGCCACTGATGTGCTTGTGCCTGTTGCAAAGCTTCTGAACGATAAAATACGGTAACGAGTCTTTCTAAATTTTCAGCAGTGTATTCAAGTACTGTTGGTTCCATTTCAGATGTTTATAACCATATTTTAAAAACAAAAAAAAATTCAAACACAATATTTATTAAAATAAATCTAATTTATGCATTGATTTAGATTTTAAATCAACAAAATCAACAGTGAGATTGAGCATTTAATTTTAAATTATCAAAAAATCATTTGCCCTCAATGCAAATGTCAAAAGCAGGATAATAAATCAATAGACAGAGGCCCTTTTTATTTTTTTTGGTCTACTTCTATGTATACAACATTTGGGGTAAAATTACACTAACCCTGGAAATATTGTTCAGTTCAGTGAAATTTTAATTAATATAAATTATGTACAAAATTCTTATTCAGTAAAATGATGTTACTTAAAGCCTAAATATCATATTAATTTAATAGTTTTTAAAATTCTAGTGAAAATAATAAATTTATGCCCTCCATTTATTTAATAAATAATCAAATTCTGGGGAAGAGTGAAATTCATTTTAATCGCTTGAAGTTGTATATGTGCTATCAACAACAATAAAAATGGCAGACAAAGGTAAAATTTTGTATTTGTCATTTTAGTATTGAATATTGTATTGTCAAGTCGCGCTTATTTTGCGTTTGGGAGTTTCAAGAATTGTTTTTATTTCTAAGCAAGTGTGCCTCCTCGTGCTTATTCTAATATTCTATCGTAAATAGTTTCTTGATTGGTGTGTATTAATTTAACGAAATCTCTATTCATTAAAATGTTTGTTTTTCAGAAATTATGAATGAAGTAAAATCGCCTATAATAATGCAGGTTGAAGGTCCGTCAGAAGATGATAAACCGTCTTCAGATGACTCGGAAGGTAGGGTACAAATTTTGGAATAATTTTTGATCAAATAATAATATAATAATACTGTTTTAGATGCACCTTGTAAAAGTTCTGATAGCGGGGAGAAAAGTTTTAAGCCTGCAAATCAAACGAATTCTAATACAACAAAAATACCAAGCTACGTATATCCTTCAACGACAGTGTTCAATAGCAATAAGAATCCGTTCAGATTGAAATCAAGTGTATTGGGTAGTCCGAAGCAAAATGATAATAATGGTAAATAGTGTTGTATCTGTGCACATTTTAATTTTGAATACTTTAATTATAATTCTCGATCTTTACAGAAAAATCTATATTGAGACCTTCACTCTTTAGTCAGTCTGGATTATCACCCTCAAAATCAAATGATTCCAGTCAGTCTAAAACTACATTCAAATTAAATCCACCTCAACTGAATCCTTTCAGTAGTTTATTTGAATTGAAAAAAGAGTCGACTACTCCAAGTGATCCTGTAAAAAGTTCCTCGAGTAACGGTATGAAATCAAATTCGAACGGGCAAAGTGTCGAGTCTAGCAGTAAAGCGGAAACTACCGAAAGCAGTAAAAATAATGCCGCAGAACAGCCCCGTTTTGTACCTCTATCGGATACAGGCTCGTCGAATGCGTCTTCAAATTCTAGTAACATTTCTTCAGCACCGTCGGCACCGAGTTTTGTTTTTGGTCAAAATTTGCACGAACGCGTTATAGCAGAGACTGATGGTAGTGAAGCATCTTCGTCGGAACCGGTAGCGTCCACCAGTTGTTCTAACGGAACTTCGGAAGTTTTGTTTAGTAGTGCCGTTAAACCGGATACCGATAAAAAAAGTGAATCTTCGAATGAAAGCAAAAGTTTAAGTGAAGCTGCAAAAGAATACGAAGAAAGTCGAGCTCAAAAAAGAAAATATGAAGAAGTTGCAGTCGTCACTGGAGAAGAGGATGAACAAAACGTTATACAGGTTTGTTTCTATTATTGTATAACTGTTTTGATGACCTACGAATCATTCATTGTCTGTAACAATTGTAAAAGAATTTAGTATGTGATCAGAGAAACCATTTTAACATACTCTTTTGTAACAAACGTATGTCTTATCGGTATATTTAACACGTTGACTGCCAACCAGTTTTCGACATTTGGTCACCTCAGGCCAAGAGTGTTTGTTGACAAATATGGTGTTAAAATGTTATAAAAGTAATCAATATGAGTAATATAGTAATTGTGTTTTATTGCATTTTTTTTTTAGTTTTTTTGGCGGTGTATCTTTAGCGATACATACGACTTGGGCTGAGAATTTTCAGTCAGGCCGTGTGTATCCCTGGAGATACACTAATTTTTGCAATTCTTTCTTTTGATTCAGATAGCACAGTAAAAACCCAAAGTGTTCGTATAAGTCGTCTAAGACAATAATACTACCTACTCGGTGTATCTCTATCGATACACGCGGCCTACACAAAGCACACCGGGTGTATCGCTAAAGATACACAAATTGGAAAAAACAAATTGTTTTGATATTATTTTTTTTATTTTCTGTATATCTATCTGAACCTTTTTAACATCATCATAAAAATCTAGTCACATTAATTTTAATAGTTATAAACTTTTTCAGTGTCCGTCGCGTCAACTCCATCACAATAATAACGTCATTTCGACGTATTCTGTGCATTTATTTAAATCATTTGTAGTGGGAGCCAGTGTTTATTAAATATATTAATATTTTTATTGATTTTCTAGATAACGTGTAAATTGTTTGCGTTTGACAAAGCAACGGGTAACTGGCAAGAGAGAGGGAGAGGGAATTTACGACTCAACGATCTTATAAAGGACTCAGAGACAGATCCTGAAGATAAATCCAAACGTTACACTCAGTCTCGGCTGGTATTTAGATCATCTGGAAGTTTACGTGTCGTTCTCAATACAAAGGTAAGATTATTTATAATACTGCGTTTATATTCTAGGTTAGTGATGTAACGAGTATTCACATATGTGTTTTTAGATTTGGGCAGGAATGTCCGTCGAACAAGCAAGCCCAAAAAGTATCCGTTTAACGGCCATGGATAGTTCCGGAGTGGTTAAAGTATTTCTTGTAATGGTATGTCCTTTTCTATCATTTAGTTCGTGAACGCTTAATTAAAAAATTTTCGATTTATCTTCTGTTTAAAATTTTAGGCGAGCCAAAAAGAAATTGAAAATCTTCATCGATTGTTGAAACGCCGTTTAGATACTGAAATTCAAAGGCAACACCAACTGAAATCAACATCTGAAGACAATATTAAAGAACCACCATCAAAGAAATTGGATGTTGATTCAACCGAAGCGACAGAAGTTTAATTTTACTTGAACAGCGCTAAGGATTGAATTTAACCTCAGTAGGTTATAACTATCCGTTAAGCATCAAGAAGAGATCAAACATATAAGCATATGAGTATATTTATTGCTGCTGTCTTAGCATGCGATTGATTTGAAGATTAAAAATAATCAGAAGATAAAGATCAATCGAACACTGACACGGCATCAGTGGCCACGTTCCTTTGTTTACATTCTTGATCTTTTCTCGCTGCTTAAACTATATAAACTTGTGTTCTGAGAAATGTTCATAGCACGTTAAGCATGAGCTGGCCTCATTATCTAGTTTCTGAAGTTTGTTTTATTCGACTTGAAATCATTTTGCCATTTGCACTGCAGATTTTCACCATTATGTTTTTAATAATCATTTTCTAATATTAAGTTTGTTCCAAGCAGCCGCGAACGGTAATAAAACCGTACACAGTCTTGTTACTGCGCAAGACTGTCTTGCGCAGTATCGATTTTTGAGCTAGTGCGCAAATTAGTCTTCGCGGCTGCTTGGAACGAACCTATTGTGAAATCGTTTTTAAGCCGCACCCATTATTATTTTCAAAACAGAATTTTAAGTAACGTTCAGTGCTGTCTGCTTTGCAAGTGCATTTTTTTTATCAAGTCATTTAAAACAATCGGTAATCATTTCGAATTATTTTATAACTAGATATGCTCCAGCTAGATAGTGCCGATTTCGTTCTAATTTTTCTTACATTAAAGAATGATGTTAAAATGCATTTTTATGCAATTAATGTTGTTTTGTACATTTCAGATGTAAAAATAGTAATAAATGTTTTGAAAAGAAATGCAGTTTTTTTTTTTAATTCGAAATTTTTTTTATTAATTAAATTGGTATCATGTTGGAGCCTGTCTATTATTATTATTTTATTTTTTTTTTAACTTTTTCCGATATTGTCTTTTGTTTATGCAAAAAAAAAATCGAATATTTGATGAAATTATCGATTCAGGATAAAATGTTAATACAAAATTTTTAGGGTACTTTAGAAAACTAGTGATGCATGATTACCTAAGAATATTAAAGGTATTTTATAAAAATACGGTCACAAATTAGTTTCATAATATTTACTAAATTATCGGCGTACATATGCCATTAAATTATTGCCCCCTTTTGATTGAAAAAGAAAAATACGCCATTAACAAACTATGTCTCGATTATAACTTATCGGGCAGGGTCGGATTAGCCTTAAGGTTGCATTGTTTTAAAAGCTGAATGTTAGAAAATGACATACGAGAATTGCCCGTAATTTTTCAGGATTAAGAAATTCAAAGCTAATTCAGGCACGAGACAACCTTTTTTTAGTTGGCAGACCACATTGCTATTTAATAAACATTCCACGAATCACTTTTTTTTTTAATTTCCATAATGATCACCGGCCGAAGCAAAAAACTCCATGGACCATAAGTTGTCCGTGTCTTTTCTAATAGCTTATACAATAGATGTTTGAATTAGTTGGTGAGAATAAAATTGAACTAGAAGAAATACAGGTGAGTTTTAAGTTGATGCTTTTTTTTACAGCGTGTAAAAATCAAATAGACGAGCAAATATTTCAAATAGTTTTTTTATCAAAACTCAAAAATAAGAAAGAAACAGCCTTTCGAAGTTTAAATAAATTTTCTTTAATTTTGAGGTCGGTCCTGGGGTTATATTATGTCACTATGGAAATAAGTTGTTATTATCAAGCATGTACAGAAGCATGACTACGGCGCACGCATCTTTGTGTCCAACAAAACGGGGACAACTTCGAACAATTTCTGTGAATACTTAATAATAATAACATATTTCCATAGTGACATAATATAACCCCAGGACCGACCTCAAAATTAAAGAAAATTTATTTAAACTTCGAAAGGCTGTTTCTCTCTATTTTTGAGTTTTGATAAAAAAACTATTTGAAATATTTGCTCGTCTATTTGATTTTTACTCGCTGTAACAAAAAAGCATCAACTTAAAACTCATTCTGTATAAATCACAGGAGAATGAAAACAAGAGACGGCTTAAAGGTACAGCCTTTTCAATGTAAAAATTAATCCGACCCTGTTAATGAATAACAAGATTTTAACAATATTCTTAGAATTGACTTTTACAGAAAAACGTGACAAATAATATCAATTTGACTATAATTTTAAGGGATTTATAGCTTGACGTCAAAATTTTCAAATTCTGATAACTAAGCCGTCTTCCCATCTTGGAAATTGATAACAGTAAATTATCATCGATTACAGAAATTTTCCTGTGTATTCTGAAGCTTGGCGTCCGCGATAACTGTGTCACTTAAATTCTAATTTGAAAACTAAACCATTACCTTTTGTAGCGAAAACATATTTATGTATTATACAGTATGGTTTTTTAAAAACCGAACACCTGATTTATTCCCTTAGGTTGCATTCAAAGGAATTTTACCCCCTGTAATAATCTTCATAGTTTCAGGGGGGAAATCGATTGCCGGATTTTTTTATTATGACCTAGTGCCGTGCAATGCACTTGCACTCATTTTTTTAAAATGGGGACCCCGTTTTTTTTGCAGTTTCTGTTTTTTTATGAAAAAATAAATACTTTTTGTCCCGGATATTTAAATAAAGAACGCGAGTCTGACCGGATAACCGCTCAAAATTATGCCACGCATGAAATCGCGTTTCGACGCGTCGAATCCAAGTTTCCGGATATTTGACAATCAAAACAAGATGAAAATATCAAGGAAGAAGGAGAAATAATCATCAATAATAAACAAATCATATCCTTATTCTATCATAACCTTATTTCTCCTTCCATATTGTTTTGATTGTTTTCCCACAACACAGGCAAGGTAAATACCCGGAAACTTGGATTCGACGCGTGGCATAATTTTGAGTGGTTATCCGGTCAGACTCGCGTTTTTTATTTAAATATCCGGGACAAAAAGTGTTTATTTTTTCATAAAAAATCAGAAACTGAAAAAAAACGGGGTCCCTATGTAAAAAAAATGAGTGCATTGCACTGCACCAGAATGCACTAGGTCATAAAAAAATCCGGCAATCGATTTTCCCCTTGAAACTATGAAGATTATTACAGGGGTAAAATTCCTTTGAATGCAACCTAAGGGAATAAATCAGGTGTTCGGTTTTTAAAAAACCATACTGTATATGAATTATTAATAATAAAATTATTTTTATTCTATTCTTAAAAATACAGGGTGTCATGCGACTGGGGAAACGGAAAAAAACCGGGAAATAAAAATCATTGGGAAAAAGCCGGGAAATTCGTCAAGCATGCACGAATTTTTTTCAAATTCGGGGAATCGAATAAAAAATAGGGGAATTTCTTTCGTGGTACAGAAAACAATAATATAAGTTGTAATACGGACCGAACGAAAGTCCGGTAGGATGCGGAGGTAACGTGGAATTTACCGGCCTTTGCGCTAGGGCTAGTTGCCGATATATAGCTTGGCCAAAACACGGAAATTTTCTCTGATTTGGCGCTAGATACCCTGTAATCAGATAATTTACTCCAGTTGCGACGATATAGCATGGAGCTGTTTATGGCGGATGACAAGCTTTAGATTCTTTTCTTTTTTTGTTATTAATAACGCTAATCCTATTAATTATACCTTGCGAGTTCGTTTTTATTTGACTTGAAAATGGCATAATTTAGAAATCATAGTTTATTTTTCTTATACTAGAAATTAAAGAGTTAGGAAATAATAGACGTAATTTTAATGGATTATTGTAAAATATATTATACATAATTATAGCCGATGTTTGTACAGAATTAAAACACAATTTTTTTAGTTCGTCGTAATTTATAGCGTTTTCATTTTTAAAAATTTAATCAAATGGAGTAATTTTTAGTGTAAATTGGCACTATCCGGTATTTCTCAAATTGTTTTTATTTTTTTCTTTTAAATGATATTCGTCATTATCTATTTTTATCTGTAGAGACAGAGAAATACGTCTTTTTAACGAAAAAATCTCAGATCTTTTTCAGATTCACTATTTTTATATAAAATGACATCCTGAATTCAACTACTTCTTATACTTGAATTAAATTCTTCTTCAAATGTGAAAAGAATATTATTTTTGTCACATTTTTGTAAAGTATCTCATGCGGGCACACTAAATTCAATGAACACAGAACAGTATTCAGGTTTTTTTTTATATTTTTATGCAAGCCTGTAATAAATTTAAAATTAATTAAAAAAGTTTGTAGTATTGCCCGTTGAAGTGCGTTTTTCGCTACAATTGATCATGTTGCTATCAGAGCTAGTAAACTCATCGAGGTATTACATATTATGGAGTGGTCATCTGGGCTCGCGAGCCAACTGACAGAAAGAGATAGCGATAATTGCGGAAGCCATTCCGTCTTTGTTCAACAAGAACAAAACGGACCAGAGAAAGACATACATGTACCAAAACATCGCCTTCTCTTTCCCATGCGCAGCACTCCATATCTAAACCTCATTTACTGTCAACACACCTTTCTCTTTCTAACATTTTGGTGCAGATAAATAGTTCGTTGGTTCCATTTGTGACGACACGGCACTGCTTTGCTAATAATGGACGTACAGATACGCCATTTAACAAAGCCATAACATTTTGAGAATAACTGATTTAATCAATAAACAATAATTACCGCAGAACAATATTATTGTTATTAAAAATACAGTGATATACATATTATATTTTCCTAGACCTAGATATATTGTACTAATCTTATAAATTGTAAACTACTTTACAAATGCCAGTACCTATATTAATGTATTCGAATGATTATTTTGGAAAAATGTGATGTAGTTAAAAAAAAATGTTTGTCGAATGTTTAAATGTGGTTTTAATATTTTGTACTAGGTAATGAAAAAAAAAACGTATTACAGAGGATAGCGACTTTTATTTTCCTAAATCCGTAAATACAGTCAACTACACTTCACTAGTTTGTAGCGGATCACTTGCAAATGACTATCAACTATCAATAAACGTGAAGACTATAGTAGACTTTTTATTTTATTTTACTTGGGTTCCAATTAGAGGTTTGCGTTAATAGCTAGTAAAATTATAAAATTCCGAAAAGATAGATTGTAGATTATAGACGCTCAACAGCTGAGATCACCAGCGTCTATGTGTGTGTGCCAGCCAACATTCACAGATCGATTCCTGAGAGTGATAATTTTCATAAAACATTGGAATGCTAACAATATTCCAATGTTTCCCCTGATAGAAAATTCCGAGAACAGCGATGTTCCAGGGTGTCCATTTTCTGAAAACTCAAGTCGTGGAAGCTTAAAATGGTCAGGCATCGAACATGCGAAGGTAAAATGAAAATAATCATGCTTTTATTCATAGATATTTTAATACAGCTATAGAAGCATTATTTTTTTAGGTTTCTTGCCATCTAAATATGACTTTATTTGTCATATTTAGATTGAACTAAAAGTTTACACACGGAAACAAAAAGACTTGTACAGTAGAGCCTCGATAATCCGTACTCAGGCTAATCCGAACGCCGATGTAATCCGAACTGCCGACTGTCCCCCCCTCTCTCTCTTATCGTGGCCGCTGATCTTATGTTTTGTTTTTAGTTGCGAATGAGTCACCTCACGTGTTCACGTTACTCTGTGCTAAACTCGCGCGCCACGTGTTTTAGAGGTTATAAAAATGGTTCCTACACCGAAACGCAAACATAAAACTTTAACTACCTATAGCTGAAAAGTGTGCATACTATAACATAACATACTATAATCCGAACGCCCCGCCAGTCCGAACAGGGGTTGTTTCTTGGTAGTTCGGATTATCGAGGCTCTACTGTATTGTTATGTTTTTAGAATTCCGTGCCTCAGAATGAAAAAAACGGAACTCTTATAGGATCACTTTGTTGTCTGTCCGTCAATACTCTTTTTGTCAGGAACGGCTAGAGGAATAAAGTTAATATCAATTAGTAGTCTGTGGCCTCATAATTCTGTTAAAAAAATTCAAGTTTCTAATTCAATGCAATAAGAAGAAAAAATCTGTCTTATTTTTGTATGGAAAAAATATCGGACTTGTAGTGGTCCTGAATGTTTGTAACGCAGAATCCAACCCTAAAAAAATATGTGGGACGAGCCCATTCTGCACGACTGGAAAAAGAGCACAACATAAATACAAACAATAAAACAATATAGAACAAATAAAAATCATCCAAAAATCGCTGATTGCATGTAACACGCGGCCGCGACATAATAATGCATCTGTCCAAATTAAATAGTACACAATAATCATATTTCACGTGGTACTGAACACGTAACTGACTCTCTGTTAAGGAAACAAGTATAATGTATTTTGTTAGTACAAAGTTAACATCAACATAATATAATTAAAAGTCGTTTTGTCTATCAATATTACTTTCTACAGGTGTACACAAGAGCGTAACGAATAAAGGTCGCCTTCTGTTTAATGTTTTGTTTTTTTAGTAATTAACAACGTAAGCTCCGAGTAACACAGGGGCTATTTTTTAATTTTTTGACACATACTTGTATCAAATAAAATCGCAACGTACTGTCAAAGCAGACCGGTATTCCCTCTTCTCCCGCTGCTGTGAAAATAGTGGGAAGTCATTTGAGTTCTGACTTCACACGACGTGCAGTACAAATACTCCTAATACCGACTTTTGTTTAATTTCACGATTTCGGAGATAAAACGTTTGGGATAGTCTCATTATGCTAGGGAACTGTTATTCCCGGGCAATGCTGGATAAATAAGGCTATATTAACACAAATCGCGACAACATAATGTGGCTATCTTTAATAAGCAATTTGTAAATCCGGGCGAAACCGGACCGGGCTGCTAGTACAGTATAAGTTGATAAATCTCCGCTCCTGCACGCTTCGACTCATTGTCTTTACGCGTAATTTCAGCTGGAGGATTAAAGACTTAGAAAACTCCAAGCGAATCTTCATTTTGAGACCCGTTGTTAAATATTAAGGGAACAAGAAAAATATATCTTGTTTTTGAAGTGAAAACTTTTTTAGCGGCGCTGTACACTTTTTTGTAATGGGTAAAAAATGTTAAACTCGCGTCAGGACAAGTAAGAACTGGGTGAGACTCTCTAAGTGATAGTAATTGCCAGATACTTTTTATACAACGTTAGACATCAAGCGTTGAAATATCGTACATAAAAATGCAATCTATGATACAAACCAAGTGAAAACTTCTTTAGCGGCGTTGTACACTTTTTTGTATAATGGGTAAAAAATGTTAAACTCGCGTCAGGTCAGTAAGAACTGAGTGAGACTCTCTAAGTGATACCTAGTAATTGCCAGATACTTTTTATACAACGTTAGACATCTAGCGTTGAAATATCGTACATAAAAATGCAATCTATGATACAAACCATTTTGATCAAAAATTCGTAAGACGTTAATATTCAAGTTTTCACTTCCGCCGGCACTCCCGGAGTGCAAAGGGTTTTTTTTTCTGTTTTTTTAGTGTTCCTCCACGTGTGCAATGATCAATCATTCTTAACGTGATTAATGTACCGTATTTTTCGGACTATAAGACGTAGCTTTTTACATAGAAAGAAAAATGGACTCAAATTTTAGGTGCGAAGGTCCGAAGGTAATATTAAAATATGTTTTTCAATGAATCGTCTAAAATTATGTTAACAATAAATAAAAATTATGATCTGAAACTTGAAAGTAATACATTTTTCTAAAAAGCATCTTATAAATTTGAGGTGCGTTTTATAGTTCGAAAAATACGGTATGTATATTTGGAATAAGAATGAAGCCTGGAGAGAGAGAATTCGGCAAGTTCGCCATGCAAAGATAAACTATCAACTTATTTAACGATATTGGAAATTTACAAGTTCGTTATACAGTGACAGTTTTTTTTTTTTAAATTACTGGTACAGACTACAGTTCACATCAAGGCTATTAAATGCACAGATTTCCACATTCCATGAATGACGTCAGCTGGCAGACCGTTAATATTTTTATCAGCCACGCAATATCAATTGATAGGCTCGCTGGATGACGTCATCCCACCCACTACTATCCAACGGAACGAAGTAACCATTGTAATCTACTAACCATGATTTAACTCTGAGTTCCCCATAGCCGTAGCAACGTTTTTATCCTGGGGGGGGGGGGCAATTTTCAACTCTATCTACCATTACCAGCTGCCATTTATACATAATTTGAAGACTGTTCATATAGAAGCGAAACCGATCAACACGACTTTCTGGAGAAATTTCCACGACAAAGAAAATGTAGATTGTAGATTTATCTTGTTGTTTGTACGTGAACAATTATGTAACCATAAAATATAAGCTATTTGTAACGCCACTGGCGAACTCCCGCTTCGGCTATCGCCTGTATCCACCACGGTACAAGAAAGACAGCGTGACACGGTCCGCCGTTGGGCAATGTTCAGACTTCGGAGGCAGTTTACTGCAGTTGCACGTTTAGAGGTAGTTTAGTGTGCTCTAATACAGTATTTGGTATGTAACCTTCGAACGTCAACTGATAAAAAGTGTTATCTAATCGATTTTCAACAGCCGAAGATAAAACGATATTTTTTAGTCATTGTTCAGTATCATATATGTACTTATTTTTTTAAGTGTAAGGTATGTTCAGTGATAACAATTGTGGATTTTTGAAACAGTTTGGTGATTTGTTTCAATTAATGTGAGATGTGTTCGTTGGAATAAAAAAGACGGTGTTTCAAACTTGTTTAATTAAGCTATTGTGTTTTGTTTTAAATCATGTTTAAAAAAGCTTCTAAACAGAAAGCGCCACCGGCGCCTCCGGTTGACTATCAAGCAAACGGTGACAATAATAATGTATCAAAAATTCAGGATAAACGCGGTATCCCACAGGATTCTTCGGTTGGAAGACCGCAACTTATATTTCATTGTCAGTTAGCGCATGGAAGCCCTACTGGGCTTATTTCGGGATTTTCTAATGTTAAAGAACTCTATCAGAAAATTGCAGAGTGTTACGATTTTCCTGCGAATGAGGTGAGATATTCAAAATATTACTCGGTTCATTTTTTAAACATCTCTTTGACAGTTGTCCGTGGGTTTCTTGGATAGTGGGTTGGTGAAGTTACATTGATCTACATTTATTTCTTAGAAGTAGTGTTATAGTATGTATCATTACTGGCTTGTCCTTGTTTTCTGTAAACTTTTGCTATGAATTGTAATTTATAACAATGATTGTAACAATAATTCAATCACTAATATACTGCCAAAATATTGAATTTGCTAAAATTACAATATATTTTTATTATGTACCTACGTATTTTATCTTGGACTAGCGGCCCGGTCCAACATCGCCCGCATTTGTAGATTTCCATAGTTTGACTTACGTAGCAAAATTGATCTCCACGAAAATCGCTTTTATTTTATCACGCCTATGTTCATCCTGAAGGTCCATTCTAAATATTGGTGAAAACATTTTTGAAATCGAATGAATAGTTTCGGAGATTATCTCTTACATCCAAACTTACAGACCTTACATATAATAGAAGTATTATAGACACTCGTAGAGGAATATTATGTTAGGCTTAGAAATCAGCAGATATCCAAATCAAGCTTTGGAAGGCGTACTCTGTCTGGATGCTATCTTACAAGAATTCTTCCTCCTGATTACACTTTAGTAAAATAATTTACTATTTCAATGTTATTAAATGATAGTGACCCTTTGCCATCCTCTGTTAATTCAAGATTACAAAGTAACATTAATTAGAAGTCTTAGGAGATGGTTAAAGTTTGTATTTCTTGATTGAATTTTGTGATGATGCGCTGAAGACCACCTCTTTATGTGGCTTCTTTTGGAACCATACAAAGTGACTTTGTCTTCATGAGCGTATGTGTAATTAATGAATGATTTTTTTAAAATGTTATTAATTGTTTTGCAATCAGAGTACATTCTTGAGTATATGGTAGGAGATGGTTTAAAGGTTTATAAACGCCGAAAATGTTGAAAAAATAGACAAACAACTATGAGTATGTTTGGAATATCTAATAGCAAGTCTTGAAATTCCGTTACGTTAAAATACTTTAACTTTAAAAATGCAGGAAAGAATTGGCCAATGCTTGTAGAGCTACTATAGTAATTTTGGGTTGGCAAAATAATGCGCAGGCCTGTTTAGAATGCTCTTAAACTCACCTCTAAAGTTAATGCATAGTAATAGAATTGTTGACTACTGTATTCAGCTACTGGTAAATGATAAATCATTTATAATAAAACTAAAAATTTAATTGAAAGCAATTAACGTAGTGAAAGCGCTTCTTTACGCGTGTGTTATACCGAGACGATCTTCACTGTTCGATCTTTCGAACTGTTAAATTCTTGTCATTTCTTTGTATAGGCACTACAGTCTACACGTTGTAGGTTAACAACGTTTTGATATCTGAATCCATTTACGTAATTTAATTCTCTGCAATTGCATTTAGAAGATAAACAAAATATTAATGTCAACAATCATATTAAATGTTTACCCGATTACGACGTGTCTGTTTGTATGTATATGGTGATTTTTACGCGTTACCATCTAGAGCCGCAACGGCTGGCCTGATTTTGACTGGATAGATATGAACATTCATTTTGAAAAAAACAAAAAGGGTAGATGTAGAACGTAGGCGTATCAAAAGATGAATGCGTTGCATCAATAAAATTGTTTTTAGCAATTAACTTTTTTTGCTATTTCTAGTGAAATTGATTTTTATGAAACTGAATTTTTTCTTTTCAACGGATTTTTCGTAAATACAATGCAATATCTTTCGTTAAGCGTCCATTGAATAAAATCATAATCGTCAAATTTACTGTTTCCCCAAATTATCTTGTATTCTGTTATCTTCTAATCTATTAGTATCTTAATATTGCAGTATATTTTCCACGCCTTTATTTTTTTTCATTTTTAATTCTATTTTATTAATTGTCGAATAAGAGCCAGAAAATTCCAAATAAAACAACGGCCCTATTCCTAAACATATATTGTGTAAAGCTGATGGTAATAACGAAGTGCACATCGTGTTTTTTTTCAATTATGTTGGAGTTTTTATTGCTAATATGATTGTATTCAAGTATTAAAAGATATATTATTTCAAATCTAAATCCCGCGTGTGACGTTACTGTGTTTGTGTACTTGGTGACGTCAGAAGGTATAAAAGCATATTACACAGTAGTAGCTATTTGATAACTTGACCATCAGCTGTCTAAATTTACCACTGCTGCATAGACACATACGTTCATCTTCGTACCCCTTATTCCTTGTCCAACTTGGCCACATTTTGGTGGAATCATTAACCGCTAAAATCAAAAATCTATTTTCTTACGCGACTCCAGACGTGTCAAACGATGACGAACAACGCGTGACTACTTTCCATGAATTGGGTCGCGGGGTACGGGAAGTTCTGTCCGTTGTACTTGTATACCAGTATCGAGTAGTGCAACGCAAGTCCACTCCATTTCCCTTCCATATCTCACAAGATCGACGTTTACAAAAAAAATAATTAGTTGATACTAAAAATAACCCTGCAAAATAATCATTTTAGTGGTACCTATATCAGGTTAATATTTGTTATTATAGAAACTTGTAGAGTTTATTCAATTATTGTTGTAAATGTGAATAAAACGTAATATGATATGAATAATAAAAATACTAGGTACCTATAATAATACATTTTTACAATTGTTTTTCACGAAACTTTACGATAATAATTAATTAATTATTGATAAATAACAATAATGATTTAAAATTGTATTATTAATCATATCTACTGGTGACATGTCTCACTTGATTTTTTTATATTTTTAATCATGTTCTGAGTAATAAATTTACAATTAAAATACATTCAAATTTTACTTTGTTAAGGATTAATTGTTATGCTTTTAAAATTATTGTGAAATTGTAATAATATACTTGGAAATCAAAAGTAGGTACCTATATGATTTTTTAAAATAATATGAACGAACTGACCAAAATTTTAATTTGTTATATGTTAAATAAACTGTTAAGTACCACGTTGCTCGTGCCCTTCATGATTGATAATTAAACATTTCCAGGATAATGCTGTATACAATCGTGAAACCCAAATTGAAATCGGTCCAGCGGATCACTTCAGGTTTATCGCGGACATACAGATTCGACAAGAGGACTTATGTAACTAGTTGTCCGGTCCGGCTTTGCACGAATTTGTAGATTGCCACCGTTCTTCGTCGACGTACGTTGTAAAATTGGTCTCGGCGAAAAGCAATTTTATTATAACGCGATAATATATAGTCTATGTTCATCCTGAAGGTCCATTCTAAATATTGGTGAAAAAAATTTGAAAATCGGATGAGTAGTTTCGGAGATTATCCTCCGCATACACACAAACTCACAAAATTCGAATTCTCTCTTTATAATATTAGTATATGAGTATAGATAGGTATTCAAAAAGCGGAAGGCATTCAAAAGTACAAAAAACGTATAAAAAGACTCTACCAGGTCTAGTTGTGAATTTTCGTTATCAAAAAAAAAGAGACATTCGTTAATTGTTGAAATGGATATTCTCAATTTTAGACCAATTTTCTGTTTCCGCTCTCAAATGATATATACTTGATTGCATACAGCACAGCAACAATTTCTGAATAAACAGCTAAACACGTTAATACTATAAATACTGTAATAATTTTCTTAGCATGGATACCGCGTCGTCGATCCCTGTAAAATCATACTTTCGAAATAACATGCTACCCTAATTATTTTAAGCAAAAACCTTCAAATAAAAGTTTTATCAAATACTACATCTAAATCAATTAATTAATATTTGCATGCTTCGTAACTGCAGAAATTAGATATATGTAAGTGTCGGAAATTACCTCAGAAATAATCTTAGTTAATAAACATAAATTAAAGAAAAAACATACATGTATGTTTGACGTCTGCGTCCCGTAATTATTAAAATATTTTCCACATTGTTCAATAAAACTAAATTCCACTGTACTACGCGTAAAATTGTATATTAAAACTTGACAAATTACAAAAAAAAGAACGTCTATCATAAAAACTTGTCGTAGGTCAAATGTTTACCGTTTTCTAATTAACAAACGAAAAGCGGCAATAAAATTATTCTGTTTTTAAAATCTGTGCCGGTTGCTGCCACATCGACTTTGAAATTTACTGCAAATATCCTCAATTTCAAATTTGCATTTAACAGTAATTAATTATTAATTAATTTCAAATTGATAAAATTAATCAATGCGGAAGAACCATTCAATCGAAACTCATGTTCATTTGACGTGCGGAGTATCTGAGCATAATAATGCTTTTACTTATTGCAAGAATGCAAATATCGATTATAATTTTTGCATGCATGCTAAGTCGTTAATTAAAATTATTATATCGCTGACATAAAAAATAATAATAATTACTAAGATACTACGGGTCTGTTCTGCTAATCGTTTTTTCGTACAAATTTTATCATACTCAAGTATATCGCGGGGTAGTTATTTAGCTAATACCTCGTATGAAGTTCAAAAACAACTCGGTATATTTGTCATTTTACTATCACTACAAAAAGAAATGTCGCAGTAGTTCCTTACTTAAAATTTGTTAAGAACGTATTCTTTTAAATTTCTAACTATTCGGTCAATGTCGCCTTATAATTTGGCGGACTTATAAAAATCTAGAAAATGGCAATCTCTTATACATTGCAAACATAATTAATACTAAACAATAATCATCATAATGGCTATATAGAGATTGAGGAGCGTGTTATACTTCTAACACGTGTTGTAGTAACATACTAACACGTGTATTAAAAATAATTTAACACACAAACACGTCTAATAAGAACAAATAACACGTTTAGGTGTGTAGCCAATAACACGTGTTTACAGGTTTTGTAACACACCCAGCATTTGCAGGGTAGATCATTATCAGCTGCGTGCAGATAAATTGTACTGATCTCAAGTCGACTGGTCACCACGGAACTTACAAACAAGGACCCCGTCAGGAAGTTTTTACTCATCACTAAGATCTGTACTGCAGTGATATCTCCGCAGTTTCTTATTTTTAACCGACTTCAAAAAAAGGAGGAGGTTCTATGTTCGACTGTTTATTTTTTTATTTTTTTTTATGTATGTTCACCGATTTCTCCGTCAATTATGGACCGATTTTCAAAAATTTTTTTTATTCGAACGAGTGCACTTCCGAGGTGGTCCCATCGGAAGCAAGTCAGGATCTGATGATGGAATCCGGAGAAATCGAGGGAAACTCTCAAATTTCAAAGGCACGCATATACTTGGCTTACCCATTGCAATACTTTATCTAACACTAAAAAGAGAAAAATAAAATATTTTTAACAAAAAAATTGAACCGACTTCAAAATATGCACTAAAAAGTAAAAAATAATAATTATTGTTATTTTTGGAGTCGGTGTCAGCCAAAATGAAATCTATTCCGAGAACTAGAGACATGTAAAATTTAAATTGCTACTTTCGAATTCCGATGTGACTCCAACTCCAAAAATAACTATAATTATTATTTTTTACTTTTTAGTGCATATTTTGAAGTCGGTTCAATATTTTTGTTAAAAATATTTTTTAGTATACATATAAGTACATACTAGGTATTATGCTTTCGCCTTTTGCGGGTTCAGACACCAAAGATTAGTTAGGCGCATGGCATATGTACTCGTAATTTAAGTCTGCGAAATCTTGATGCTCATTTACATAACAAATTATAATACCTAAATTAACTGCTGGTACATTCCCCAAACAAAAGACGCGCTGCGGCCTATGTTGTCTTTTGTTTCATTATTAAAATGATCATCGCAAAAAAGTTTATGGTCAAGGATTGAGAACATTTTAAATTTTAACTATATCGTATAGACTAGTCACTAACGCAATGTCATTGTGCTCCAATTTTAAAACTAGTTTTATAATTATATTACCAGGTTGGTACTCTATAGCAGTAATTAACGTGAAATTGGATATTATCGGGCGTTTGTCATCCAGGAAAAGGTATAGACATGAGTACGCACATTTATCTTAGTTTACCGAGATGAATGTTATGACCAAATTTCATGATGATCGGAGTTACCGTTCAAAAGTTTTTGTCGGACGGACAAATTTTGAGTTACATTTTGCAACATATTTCCTGATGCTCCGCTCCTATTGGTCGTAGCGTGATATTATGTAGCCTATAGCCTTCCTCGATAAATTGACTATCCAACAAAACAAAAAAATTCAATTCGAACCAGTTGTTCCTGAGATTAGTGCGTTCAACCAAACAAACAAACTCTTCAGCTTTATATATTAGTATAGATTACCAGGCTGGTACTCTATCAGTAATTAACGTGGAATTGGATATTTTCGGGCGTTTGTCATCCAGGAAAAGGTATAGACACACTATATCTGTATTTTTCCTCAATAATTCCAAACAATGATTTCTTACACAAACTTATAATTGAATACATTATGGAGTACTTTCTGTTTCCTAATTGTTTATTAATGATTATAAAAACTAAATATAAATTATTATTATGACCACAGCCTTAATCACATAGTTTTCAGAGATATTTTTGTGCCAAATAACTTTATTAAAATTATTATTTATAGGTAGAGTTTGCATAGTGTTGGTGACGTATTCTGTATTTCCTTTTGAAATTTAATGAATTAAATAGCTCTCGATTTTAATCTATCTTTATCAGTTTATTTAGTGTTCCGTGTAAAACGTAATACGTATTTCAATATATTTTTATTAGTTACGAAGAAAAACTAATTTTTTAAATACCGGGACACGTTCCTTAATAATAGTTTCGAATCAGAAAAGCAACAAAAAACTCGACAGTTGATACCATTTTTATTATTTTACTTTGGACTAATTCCGAATGATTTTTTTATAGATTTAAAGTGCAGACAAACTATGATTTGATTGTTCCGTGCGTGGATGTACAATTAATCCATGCATCGCGGTTCAAAAACCCCTTCATGCAAGGCCTACTCAATGATTATACATCCATTGTGTAGGGTACCCACTCTCGTATGTTATTTATTTATTAACTAACGCATATGTCATCCACTACTGATTTTTTGTTGCTGTTTACAAGCCGTGAGGTGGTCCAAACAGAAATCGCGGTCTCATATCATTTTAGAACATTTTGACTATAATCATTGGCTAAATACCTTAATCAATGCTATAATATACTTATTGTTACACACTTGCTTATCACACAGCCAACTCTATCAACCCAGAGGTAACAAGCATTTTATCCCACCATCACTCATTTAGCGGTATTAACATACTCCTTCTGAAAATGTACTGAACTTGAAAGAAATATTGATGTTGAAAGATAATGTGCATTTTTTTTACATATAATAGGTACCTATATCTCAAATCTTACAAATTCAAAGAATAAATAATTAATTTTTCGTATCTCAAATTTTAATTCAGTGTACTTATAAAAAAACAGCGTACTGAATCTAATGAACTTAAACATTCGCGTCAATAAACTTGTCTTTTTTTAAGAAAATATTAGGTTCATGCATAATTATCGCGGATTTTCACTATTGCGGCTTTCAACAAAATTTAAATACCTTGACGGCAGGTCGTAGTGAGAAGACATAAGTATCTTATTTTCGAATCAGCTGATTCAAATTGTTCGCCCAATGAATAATTATTGTCGCGCGCTAAACTCATAATCTTCAGTGGGAGTCATATTATGCGTGGTTAGAATGTATAGAATTATGAAAAAATAACTGGGAAGTGGTTGTGAAAATACATTTTGTCGTTTAGTGAAAGTTTCTTAAAATATGTTCTGATCGAATCGAACGGTTTGCGGCATTGTAATGTAAAGAACCGGAAAATTCACGAGACCGTTTAACCTTTTATATTTCTTTATGTCTTCGCGGTTGCATCATAATTTACTATATTCACTCGTTAATTTAATGTCAGACTCGGGTTGAATCGTGATCATCTCATAAATTAATCGACATTCACTGCATTATTGAATATTGTATTCAACAAAGCATTGTTATAAAATTATATTATACCATGATACGTCAAATCGGCCGCTTAAAAATGAAATGAGCAAAAAATTAGTTAGGCTTATAGTAGGAGAGCCGGACGCGTCGATCCTATCCTGATAAGCAAATTACGTGAGACCTTTTTTACATGATTTCAAGTCGTTTAGCAATAATATTAATGAAGATTGACTCTATTCAATAAATAGAGTAACTGTGATCCATTGAAGTTAATGATGAGTATTTGGAAAGAATTCCGTGGCATAAGGATCGAAAATGAAGCAATACTGAGACTTTTTTAAACTTGCATTTAATACTAACGTTTCGATACGTTTTGTGACAGCATTTGAACACTCTGAAGATGATACAAAACGTATCGAAACGTTAGTATTAAATGCAAGTTTAAAAAAGTCTCAGTATTGCTTCATTTTCGATCCTTATGCTACGGAATTCTTTCCAAATACTCATCAGTAATATTAATTTGCGAAAGTGCCAATTTTTATTAACATTCCATTGCCATTTTGTGTTTTTCCTTATTCAAGGAATCATGTAAAAATGGTCTCACGCCACTTACTTATCAGGATAGACTTGACGCATCCGGCTCTTGGACTGTTATAGGATTATCAAACAATTCAAAAAATGAACTGGATTTATCAAAAATAATATAATATTGAAAAAAACTACTGGGATTAAACTAGGTTTAAATAACTGATGAAGAACTTAAAACAGCAATATCTCGTTTTGTGGGTCATCTCTATATGACCCTATTATTACGAATATTCCAACGCGAAAGAATTTTTGTGCAGTTTTTCAGAGGAATATTTTCACCGCGAAAAAACCTCTATTAACGTGTAAACTGGAGACTCTGTGATACAGATACCGCGGTATGGTACCGTGTATTGTGCATATAGCACTACATCCTGACAAAACCGTTTGTGCATGTTTCCGGCCTTCCACCTTTGTACATCTGCCAGCTGTATGTCGTCATAATCATCAACTAAACAACCACCGAAACAATTATTAAGCCACTAAAACAGAATAAATTTACAAATTCAACTCCGCCTGTATGCAACATATTCCGTTGCAAAGTTCTTTGTTGGAAATTTAATGCCCTATGATTAACGTGACCATACGTCCCGCTTTTAAACTAAGTGTCCCGCTGTCTCCAAAATACGTAAAAATGTCCCGCTTTGACAAAACAAAAACGTAGCACTATAAGCAAACCTCGTCGTCCGCACGTGCATAGTCAATGTTGCCTGATATCTGAAAAAGCGACACCTAAATAAAAAAACGGCAAATTCAAAAGGTTTACAGAAGTAAATAAATTACTTTTATTCAACACGCGTGAGTAATATGTAATTTCGGGGCCTTGCTAAACTCGGGAGAAATAATAAATTACTTCATGTTGACGCGTAGAGTGCTAATAATGAGCCGTACAGTGTGATAATGAATTTTCTGGACCAATAGAAACTCAGTAGCAAGCCCAAGCGTGCAATAATGAAAAAAAACTGCACGCAGCTTCTGGACCAATAGGAACGTGGTAGGCGGTATTGTATATATGAAAACAGCATCGCAATTCAGTGAAAGTCATGGCAATCTTGTGTGCATACACTGACGGTGGGTACGTCAATCAATGAAGTGATTTATTATTTTTCCCTCTTTTATCAGGGCCCCGATTACATATTACTCCTGCTAGTTGAATAAAATATTATGTGCCATTGATCGAAGGAGAATATTCCATTCGCGTGCGTTTTACCGCACTCGCTGCGCTCGTGCGACAAATTTCACGCTCATGGAATTTTCTCCTTCTCTCACTAGTCGCACAATATACTATTAATGCTTGCACAAATTCGTTGCTTATAATCAGTTTTGATTCAGCCTAACAAAGTCTTCATACTTTGCTGATACGTCAATTCAATTAACAATAATAATTTAAAGGTGTCTCGCCCCGAGGAAAAAAATAAATGGTTCTTATTTACATTTTTGATTATTTCACATATTTTCATAACTATATTACAAACATGTGTTTTATTTTTAAAACAATAACAATTTAAGAATGTCCCTCTCTGAGAAAAAAAAATGGTCACGTTATCTATGATTTGCAATTTTGTTCTATCTTTAGAGCAGAACGTGGAAAAAATATAATTTTTAGCGAATTTTTTCGCCTTAAAGACCGCGCACATTCGTCAAATATAAACCTGCACCACCTGCACAACACGGAGCACAAAAGCCCGTTCGTTATTTAACGGAGTGGCGCAACTTAGACCAGCGTCATCAACGACCGTTAGTCGATCGCCTACAATTTCTGTCTAGCCGTGCTGGACCGATCTAGTGTGCTTATAGTGATGTCTCGTTTTCATTAATTAATTTGCGTTGATAAAACGATACTTGAAAACTACAAAATGTCTACTTCACATTACGTAGCCTGCACTAAAATTTGCTGGTTTGTGCTGATCAATGCTGGTTACTGATCTAGTGTCCGACATCGTGCTGGTTGCTGTATAGGTCGTGCAAGTGTACGGGTCTCTTCTAAAGGCCGCTGCACACGAGGCTAGAAATGCTGCTAGGAGTTCTGCTAGCCGGTAGGTTGGGTACGAAGCTGGAAATGACGTCACTGCGGGCTGCCTTGCTAGCTCAGAGGATAGGTTTTAAAATTAGAACAGGGGCTATTTTCCCTGCTAGATTTGTTGCTAGTGTGAGCAAGAACCAATCAGGAAACAGTATCTTTACGTGGGCACTTGAACACCCACATGGCGTCATTCTGCCAGACAACAGACACGTTTTGCTCTGTGTTTATATTCGAACTGTCACTGCGCGCGCAACAGATCTATCCACAAAACACGCTTGAAAAATAAACTCGTGTGAAGCGAGCACTTAACAGTAGTCAATAAAACCAGCGCTAGAAAACTAGTTGGCAAATCTAGCAAGGAATCTAGCAGCGTTTCTAGCCTCGTGTGCAGTGGCCTTAAGTCATCATTTCGCCTTTATGAAACTTCCGCTGCAGTAATTTTGGACCAGAATATCCTGACGTGATATACTTTGTAATAATTTTGCGACAGAACGAGATATTTCCCACTTGCCGGTTCTGTCGAATAAGCTTTTGAGTTACAGGCCTATAAAACTATTTTGATAGACCGTCAACGATGTTCATAGTTTTTAAAGTGGATCAGTATTTACCGTCAACTGCAGTTCTGTATAAATAACATTATACAAATACATAATGTTGTGAGGTGGATTCGGCTATGAATGATGCAGATTCACGCAATATGGTAATGAATGTATGCAAAACAGTACAAGTTATTATGTTATTATGGTAACAGAGTCGCTTTGTTAAGTTTAGGTATATTTTTATTACAAACGACATTCATTTTGTCTATATTCATTTTGTCTATAGGTAATTGTAATTTTTTAAAAGAAGAAAAACAAAATCCTTATGGAATCACTCCTTCATACCACATTAAAAATGAACTAAATAAGGGTATTGAGCTAAGATTTGGTATAGATAAAGCATACCAGCTCGTTTTTAACCATCTAATTCCTGAGTCATAAAAAATCTACCAATTTACAAATTTGAAACTAAAATAAGAAAATTACTCCTTGCCAATAGCTTGCTTAAAATAGATGTTTTTAATCTAAGACGCTGTTATATTCCATTGAAATCAATACTAATTTTATAAAGAGGTAAAGTTTGTAAGTTTGGATGTAGGAGGTCATCTCCGAAACTACTCATCCGATTTCAAAAATGTTTTCACCAATATTTAAAGTCGACATTCGGGATAGACTATATATTATCGTGTTTATATAAAAGCGCTTTTCGTGGACACCAATTTCGCAACGTAAGAAGACAAAAAAACGATGGCAATCTACAAATTCGGGCGAAGCTGGACCTGGTCGATAGTTTTAAATAAAGTAATATCTCTCTAGCTATATTGTAACAGAACTTAAGAAATGTTTTCTTGTAAACATATAGAGAGACCAAAGTTTGTCACGTGTGGTATATTTTGTAATAACTTTTCTTACTGTTGTCAAAACGGTTTTTAGTTTGTTTTTTTTTTAACTTTAAAAATCATACAATTGAACATATAATACGCCCCTGTACATCTGTGTAGCAGTTTTACTACAACTGTAAGGCCATTATACAATGAAATATATAAAATATATAACAATTTTATAGTAATAGAACGGACGTATATGGATACAATAAATATATAGCTATCATTCGCAGTATGCCTGCAATATAAATATTTGTGAATAATATTGTTTTTGATATTTGCATGCTCCTTTTACATCTGTAGTTATATTTAAAATCGCGTCATAAATAGAGCTTAGAAGAAACGTATTTAAGCAATATTTAAAAATCAAACAAAATAATCTTATAATCTTGCATTGTTATTGTCATCCGGGAAGAATGTATGAGTTCTGAATTTAAAATTGGTTTAGTAGTTCCCGCAAACAAACATACTAACTTTTACTCGTCATAATATTAGTATGATGTAACAATTTCGGAAGGAAGGGTACAAAATCAAGATGTGTTCGGGGCATCGAAATGTTTAAACCACCTCTGCTCATCTACATTAATTCTTTTTCGATTACGCAAAATCTTTTGACGTGATAACGTCTTATAAATTGATGAATCACCAATCTTATAAATTGATAAAACACCGGCTGCATGCACGAAAAAGTGTAACGTTCCTAGCGTTCCTAACGTTCCGCCTGACCCTGTGCGTGCTTTTCTCGAAAACCGCTGTAACGATTTGGATGAAATTTACTGAAAAGGGATTTTGGGGGGCAAAAAATCGTTTTAGCTAGGTCTCATCTCTCGAAAAAATCGTTTTCATACAAATTTTATCATTATAAAAATCAATTTTTTGACGTATGAAAATACTTAAATATTGTAAGTAGGTTTTGGAATTTTATATAAACATTGAAACAATTGTTTTCAAAATATTATGACAGTTAATCTTTGAGACTTAAAATAAATACGAAAGAAAGAAAGTTAAAAAAAACAATTATATTATAGGTGGTGAGTAATTTTAATAAATAAAATTAACCTAAATTTGAAGCAAAAGATGCAATATCATAGATTCGAATTATTATATAAATTTAGGCTATGTATTACGTAATACGTTATCACGTAAAACTATCGTCCGTAAACCGACTTTACAGACAACCAATTTTTTTTTTTGCATTCTTAGGCTTAAGAATAGTCAGATTTCAAAAATGTTTTCACCAGTATTTAGAATGGACTTTCAGGATGGGCTTAGGCTATTTATTATCGCGTTAAAATACAAGCGCTTTTCGTGGATACCAGTTTTGCAACGTAAGTCGGTAATCTACAAATTCGGGCGAAGCCGAACCGAGCCGCTAGTTGTCAATAAATTGAAAATACGAATTGTCAGTACCAAACCCAACAACCCTGCCTGTTTTGATTGAAGAAGATTGAATCTTTAGTAAGTTTTTCCTCTAGACGCCTTTGTTCGGCAAATGTTTTTAACTACATAACTGCCACTCATTGAACTTTTGTAAGCTTTGTTTTTGTTGTTTGTACGATAATACATCAACTGATGATGCAGCAGTTCATACTTCATCCAACATATGTGACATGCTAATATTGCAAGCATCTTCGATTTTAAATGAGAGAAGGTGGCATAATAATATATTATCGACCATCTATAATTTATTCTGAACCAGAGCTCAGTGTATTGCACTTTTCACCTGCAGATAATTATTGAACCTTTGAAAGCTCTGATCGAAATATGTAACACCTCGAATATGTCGCATATTCGAGGTGTCAGACATTTTAAATGGTTCATGTTATTTGTTAGAGAACATTATTTTAGCGTTTTGGTTGACGTTTTTAAGCTATCCAATTAAAAAAAACAAACAGTATCTATAAATTTTTTACATGTCGTCCAAACGACATGTTTCGGAAAATTTAGAGGGAAAACGCCCCAAAATCAAAAAAAGTCATAGAGGAAATAGGTGTCAGACTAGGCCTAATTAAGCGATATATACAAAGTTTGGGGAGAGTATTTGTCAGTAAAATTTTTGCCGACGGGCACTTTGACTAAAACGTTTATACATGATAAGATACTGATTTTGGAATATCGTTTCTCTTAATATATATTAGAAATCGTGTCCATCGAGACAATTATTAATAAGAATCGCAGGATTGTGGACAAAAAGTTCTTTATTCAGTGTACGACGTTTCGTCTATAAATTTAGACTTTTTCAAGTACTTGAAAAAGTCTAAATTTATATTTTCTTATTAATAATGTTTCTCTTAATTAAATGAAAAAAATGTTTTTCCTTATTTGCTACAAACAGTAGCTCTAGGCTAAGATGACATCTGCATAATAATCTCTATTATAGGGTTTTGTGATGTTAAATAGAAAGTCGTACTTGAATGTTTAGCTTCTATAGCGTGAAGTAAAAAAACATCATAATATTATTAATTACAAAGCGGCTTACTAACTATTGCATATGCGTATATGCATATAATAACAGGTATGACAAAGTATCATTGTCTAGAAGACCTTGACAATTTGGACTTTTCACAATAATTAGCATGTGAATTCAGTAATTATTATCCTACAACAAAGTATGCAATTTTTTCACGACTTCGCCGTTAACGCAATTTTGATCTTTAGACGAAAAATTTAAAAATATGACGCCGATACTTTTTAGTACAAAAATGTGTTTGTAGAATGGAATAAATGATTAAATAGCAATAAATTCGGGTCTTTCCTAACCTGTTCCTTCACATAAAAAAATATTCCTTTTTCAATCGGTCTATTGAACTTTTGGATAGTAACGACAGTCGAGTTTATATCGGTGCATGTACGCTTTTTGCTTATTATCGTTGTAATTACGATCCCATAGCTCGATCTATCCATGCGCACATATAGTCTAAGTTCTGACTTTGGATTTTTGTGCGTAACACAACACATTTAATTAATCCGTGTATTTAAAGCTCTTTTCAAGGTTTATTTGTGGGGATTAAAACTTTTATTGTTCTATTTTCTTTAACGGAACACTAAATCAATAAGAATGCGTAGGGGTGACACTTGATAAGATACGCATTGTTTTTTTTTTGTTTGTTTGATAATTTCTTTAAACAATTAACAACAATTTATAAAACTATATACAAAATGAGTGCTGAAGTGCTGAAAAATGTAAAAGTTTTTGTTTCTATTTTAAGAGCACTTCTAAATTCTAAACGAACTGTAGTGTCAAAAATTAAAATTGAATAAAAAACGGTCAAGTGCGAACCGGACTCGCGCACCGAGGGTTCCGTACAAACTTGTAGGTATGTAAATAGTTCGTCCATCACGGGAATCGAGTCTTGAAGATTTTTCTCGTTTAGTGTATTGTATACCACACATCGAAACAGATCGCGGTCAATTTACCAACTGCAAATAAGTTTATAATCTCAATAAAACATTTTTTTTGTGATGTAACTACAAATTTACGTTTTTTGGATTTTTTCCTTTACTTGTGTTATAAGACATTGCTTCTTGCTCGGTCAACGGGAAGTATCCTATAGGTTTTGATTCCCTTGCGAGTGTCAAATTATGCGGGATAAACGGCCGTATTTTTTTATTGCGTTGACTTAGAAGTTTTATTTTTTCACAGCTCCAAGGGATTGTACACCTGAGTATATGATAATAATTTCGACTTTATACCTCCACGCGTTCTTGAGATAAAGGGTTTTGACAGACAGACGGGCAAAAAAGTAATCCTATAAGGGTTCCTTTTTTCCTTTTGAGGTACGGAACCTTATAGAAATCAAGTTTGAATGATTTGTTTAGGATTCGATTTTTAACGATATAGTTTTGAAAATCAAAATAACCTTTACTCTGACAAGTAATTAACCACGGCTATTGAAAATTTATATTATATAGTTAAAGTATCAAACACTATTATAGTTTATAAATAACTTTATGTATTTATCATATTTTTAATGAATAACGGAAACGCTTCTTCCCTTTTTCTTCCGGATCAGAAAAGTCTCTGAAATTGGAATTTTCCAAAGCTCGGAACTTTTCCATCGTAAAAGTAAACGTTTTCATGAAAACCGATTTAAACCGGTTTCCACGATTCATTCAGTTTTAGTTTCATTTTTTTTTCTTCTATGATACTAGTACTTTCGATTTCGGTATCGGCTACGGAAATGAAACGATTTTTAGCGGTTTCGGTTATGGTTAGAATGATCGATGTACGATTGTTTACAGTGCATTCGTTATTTCAGAATACTTTATTCAAAAATCTTGATATTACTTTGATTTGCACACGTCACACTGTATTCAGCGACTTGTTTTTGAAAAAAAGGAGTGGTGGAATTCAAATGATTGTATATATTTATTATTATAATGAATTCATAGCAGTATTTCAACGACCGTTACTTATACGTGGTTTTGTATTCATTGTACGTTTACAAGTACGACATGCTGTTACCTTGTTTTTTTAGATGTTTTTTACACGATAGCTCTGTTGTACACTTGTCCTAGGCTTATCATTACAAAAATGAACCAGTGACTTATCATAACTGATTTAATGATAACATGGAGATATCAATAGTTACATGTTACTGGAAATGATGTGCTGAAAGTTGAATTTTTAAAGAGTCGAATTTTTGACAAAAATCCCGGCCAAATATCGGAGCTGAAATTTGGCACACAGGTAGTTATTATGACGTAAGGCACCCGCTAAAACAAATTTTTAAAAATTCAAGCCCTAAAAGGGTGTAACGGAGATTCAAATTTCGCATGGATAAATCATATAAGATAGATGTATCAATTTGAAAATTACTCCTGTCAACAAACAAATAAACACGTGTTTCGTGCTTTTTCAAAAACAACCCCTTCAGAGGGTGAAAAAAGGTAAATAGTCTAAAAATCAACATGGGTGTGATTTTCAAGGTTTGTCAGGACGTTGATCACGTGAATGTCATCAATAATGTAATTTATAAAGGGGCCCTACGTCGAGAAAGGAGTAGCTATGCAAAATAACTGGAATGCTATCCGTGTTTCGTCTCAATCTATTTTATCTATGCTAGTTTGGCAATGGAATTGTCAAATGCAACAAAGTCATATGCAGTGGCACTGCATGAATATTTTAAATGGGTGTTCTGCAGGGTCAACCGCAGGTACCTCCTATAATACGGGCTAGAAATGAGGGGCGATCATTTTCAACGTTTTTAGGGACGTTGATCACGTGAATGCTATCAATTTTGAAATTTATTACACTGAACAACAACATAAATCTGTCATAATCTGTATATATAAAAGGAAACTGTGACTGACTGATCTATCAACATCAAGCTTGGCGCGAGCGAAGCCGCGGGCAAAAGATAGTAGAGTATATAATATTTGCAGAAAAACGCGCCTGGCGCCTATGACGTAAGCAGGAACAAAAGTTTTACACAAGTACTTAACACGTATTAACTGTGTGACAATGATTTCTAATAGGAAACTATCATATATTATTTTTTTTTATTTTATACAGTCTCGTTTAAACGTCACTGACTTATTAATTATTAATGTTATGAAATCACGATACAGTGCAGTGCATTATTAATTTTTCAACATTCTGCAATCTGCATTATCGTCACAACTCTCTTTAGTTTCTTGATTTATGCTCTAAATAAAGATTTTAAACTTTTAAATTTTGCACTGTAATATATAATGTCAATATTGAGTATGCTATCGAAACACTGCAGATCTGTGTTTCCTGCTCTGAAATGTGGCTTCATAGTTAAAGTGTTGATGCATTAAGGTGCAGGAAGCTTTTGCGATAATAATAAATTGAATGTCTTCGTGTCGAAGCCTTGCAGCGACAATTTAAAGTCGATAATTTATTGGATTTTAACGCAGACAGTATAACATTAAAATACGTAACATGCTAGCAATGTTAATTTAATTACTTACTGTAATAATCAGGTGTGTGCCGCGTATTATGTGACTTCTAATAAAAACACTGAAAGAATAATTGTAAATATCTTGAATGGCTATTCTCCTTAGCCATTTGAACCTAACCGTTTACGCAATTACTGGTCAAGCTTTGTTGATTACAGAGGTTGCCTCAAGCGCGGGAATGATGTCAACTGGCGAACGAAGCGAGCATGTTTTTATAAACCTATTTAAGTAATGACAGTGTCAAAAATGTCGTGTATATTTAACTATGACTATGTAAATCTCCTACTTTAAAAATTCAATTTATTAGGGTTCTGTACCTCAAAAGGAAAAAAGAAACCCTTAAAGGATCACTTTGTTGACCATCAGTCTGTTTGTCAAGACTCTTGAGATTCAAAACCTAGAATCGGTTCTATTTCTAATACAGCACAAGATGAGAGCTCTTGCATACGACACGGTACGACATTTAGGCTATCAAATATACAATGCAGTTCAGTAGAGTATCTGAACTCATTGCAATTGCACGCTTAGTTGGTAAACTGTCCACGACCTTTTCAGATGTATGGGTACAACAGTTTTCCAACGGCTAAGCGGGAAAAATCGTTGAGACTCGTCACTCGATTCCCATGATGCGGACGAACCATTTACATATCTACAAATTTGTACGGAACCCTCGGTGCACTTAGTCGGTTTTTGCAAATATCATCAATATTCTGCCTTTTAATCACTTTGACATTTGCTATTGCCATTAAAATTTATAAACAATAGCCACGGCCACGTAATCAATTGACAGGTCCGCGGGATGAAGTCATTCCCACAATACTATCCAACGGAACTAGGCGATTTCTGTGATCTACTAACCTTGGTTTTTAGAAACCTTCCAAAACCCATCTCGTTCTATTTAGTTCACCTTTAGAACTCACATGTACCCTAAATAGACCACATGGCTTATGGAAGACTCCTAAAGGTCATTTTAAATATAAAATAGTTTTCGCCTCATCGAGGTAGGTAATTGTAATTAAATGTCCATAAAATTATTGTTCTCTTTCAAAGGTATTTTTATTACTTATGATTATATTAATCATGGTTGAATTATTTTTAATGGAAAACGATTAGTAATTTTGATTGCATATATTACCATACGTATGTTTGATTGAAATGCAGTCATAAATATGTATTTTTAATTATCATGATTTAAAGTGTACTTTTTCGGTTCGTTTTCAATCTGTTGATACTTTCATCTTGTTAAAATGTGATTATGGAAAGATTCACTTTCATTTTTATGTTTTCCTAAATTTTCAACAATATGATCATTTGGAACGTTTATATCTGTCTGTTAGGTATATACCAAATCGTATGTCTGAAATAAATTCACCTCTACTTTTTTACTTTCTTGTTCCGTACCGAAATGGAAATATGATATAAGATTTGGTAAGATTCTTATTGTATTGCGTCCTCAACACGAGTGCAAAATATTTGCCTCAATTAGGACTTACTCCTTACTAGATCGGTTCCACATGCTAGATAGAAATTGCAGGCGACCGACCGACGGTTGTTGCTGGTTGCAGGTGCAGGTATAATGTACGCTACTCCGTTAAATAATATAGGTTGGTACCTACTACCTACACAACAGGTTTTTTGCTCCGTGGCATGCTGGTTGTGCAGGTTCATGCTTGACAAGTATACGCGACTTTTTGTGCATAATTATTAGTTTTAACAATATCATCCAACTGTCTTGTTAAGTTTTTTTCTTTCTGAAAAAATCCACAATGTTTTTGGAACATGGAAGTCATGAATTGTCATCGAATATCGACATTTGGAACGTGTATTATTTCAGCTGTTGGAAAACTTTCTGGATTATCTAGAGTGATGTAATGTATTTGTTAACGTTCTGAAATATCAACAAAATGTAATTTGACAAAGGCACTTCGGCTGCAACATAAAGTATAAAAAAGATTATTATTAAATAATTAATTCCAAGGAATTCTGAGTGAGAGTTTAATTATTTTATCGTCAGAAATAGGTATAGTTATTTTAAACAATTGTAATTTTATAAATACAATACACGTATTGCATTAATGTTAATTTATGTAAGAATGAACAGGATAAACTGCATAATGCAGGTGTTTATAAATTGTTTGGCGTTGCTAATTTTTCTAGAAGGCTATATTATAATAATATTTGGTTCAGACTTTTTTTGTGGGCTGCATTGTTGTCGAAAGCATATTAATTATTAATTCTTTTTGCCAGCCGAACTGTGTTGGTTGAGCTGCCGGGCAAATACGGTGTTTTAACCCTTTCTTACTTAGCTGCCAATCGTGCCAATCATTTTTACCCACGACGGAACGGAGCGGGTATATGCGTTTAGCCTGAGATTGTTATAAGTGTGTTTGTTTGTGCACTCGATCAATGTCGCCATTTATCTGGAAAACAGTTTGATCAATTCAGATGCGTTTTTTACTTCTCTCTTCGTCACGTAATACAAAAAAAAATAAGAATACAAAAAATGTTTACTAAAACGTAAAAATAATAATTTTAACTACATAATTTATAAATTATATCAACGGTAGCGTCAATATTAATGTTTCGAAAGTGCGTTCTGTGTGGTATCTCTTTCGGTAGGTTTGTTGACAGTCTCGGAAAACCACAGTATTGCACAACTAGTTGCGAGAGTGCGAGATTGTAGATTATAGACGCTAAACAGCTGAGGTCATCAGGGTCTACAACCAGTTGCGCTGCCAGGGCAGTCCGATGAGACAAGACCTTTAAGAGTCTATGCAGATATCAGCGGTGCGGTATTACATATCGCCGGTTTTTTATAAGAAAATAGCGGTCCTGTCCGATTTCACCCGGTGTAAAAGAACGAATGGGGAGGGGAGGAACATGAGTATACACATTCATCTTAGTTTACCGAGATGAATGTTGTGTCCAAATTTCATGATGATCGGAGTTAACGTTCAAAAGTTTTTGTCGATAAAAAGCAGTACCTATTTAAACTTTTTTTAACAATATTTTTTTTAAATTAATTAAATAAAATTAATTCAAGTAAATAAAATTAATTCAAGTAAATAAAATTAAAATAAATTTAAATGTATGCCTTAGAAGAAAGCAATGTAAAAAATAAAAAAAAAAATAAATATATATTCGCCCAACGTGGGGCTCGAACCCACGACCATGATTTTGACAGTCGCATGCTCTACCGATTCAGCCACCTGAGGTAGTGTTCTCACAACGCTAATATGAGTATATCTAGTTAGTGCATTTCACATGAATAGAAGCTTATTTTTGAGATACATTTTGCAACATTTTTCATTAAAGCTCCGCTCCTAATGGTCGTAGCGTAATATTATATAGCCTATAGCCTTCCTCGATAATTGGGCTATCCAACAAAAAAAAATTTTTTCAATTTGAACCAGTAGTTCCTGAGATTAGCGCGGTTAAACAAACAAACAAACTCTTCAGCTTTATATTATAGATAAATCTCTCTAATGTCGTATTAATTGTTAATGCAATATATCAGTGAAACGCAATGTATTAGCTATTAGTCTGACTACTTTCTTTATGTTAAGAAATACCGCATGGTTTTTATATATACTTACACGTGTAATAGTTTATAGCTTATTATACAGCCTGTTTTTTTTTTTTTTTTGTTTACGGAAACCATGCGTGTAATTTCAGTTCATTCATATTAATTATAATAAACGACAAAAGATGGAAGATATTGATGCAGTTAAAATTTTCAGTATATACAGTGTGTAAACTTCATTTAACGTCACTCGATATAACGACAAACTCTTTAAAACGTCGAAATTACTTAACTCTAGTTGGTTGACCTTGATACACTCTAAATAACGACACACCCACTCTAAATAACGACAACAATACGTCATCATTAAGCAATTAACAGTATACTTGTTTGTTATTTTGTTGCTTTGGTGTCGGCATCATGAGAAACGAAGATTCTAAGAAATTCGTTCTTTTGTTTGTTTGGACTATCTTTCATGTTTAGCTCAGCTGCTTATCGATAAGTTATCATATTTTTAGTTGCCTACAAACTTGTACATTTTATATATTATGAGTAAATACATATTATACTTAGTAATAAAATATTAATGGATTATTTCTTTTCTCCGTTTAACGCAAGAGTGTAGATAGGATGGGTAAATGGGGTAATTACCCCCCCAGGATCATAATAATACAAAAATAAAACTGAAAATAATACGAATACCTGACTAAAAAATAAAATTTAGAAGTACTTCTTGAAAAAAATGTGTAAAATTGGTTTGGGAATTAATATTTTGCTTGACATCTTCTTTCGTGAGTATTCTTGTGTGATATTTATAAAACTTAAAAAAATATAAACTTTTTTTACTTTACCCTCCCCCCCAGGAAAAAAATGTCTACGCCCTTGGTTTAACGACAACTCTCAATAACGCCACAAAGTGCACAGTCCCCTGAGTGTCGCTAAATAGAGTTTACACAGTAGATATATAAATAATTTTATAGTTGTAATAAACTTTTCATTTCAAGGACATATTATAGAGTTGAGGTCATTATCATATACCTACATAATATCAAATATGAAATCCCGTGTTCCTTTTGTTTTTCACCTGTCTCGATCACTTTAGAATCGGTTACTTCCGTTGCGTTTTGTCTATATCCGTTTAAAATCACTGCGGCTTAAAAAGTTTCACTTCAAAATAAAAAGTTTTAGATATGTATGGCGAGAAAATTGACATTAATTAATACAATTTTTTTAAAGATTTGTGCTTATAGGTAATTTGTATTACATAAAATTACGTCATTTGTCACATCTAAGTAAAATTTTAGTGCAAATTTAATCGCAGGACTGGTGATACTGGGTGTGTAGCAAGTGCAATGATCGAGACGGCAAAATTTAAAAGAAACAATCAGAAAAAAAACACTGTATAAATATTAAATCTGTACAAAACATGCATTTTGTATAACTAAGCTAAAAGAAAATGTTATCCAAACAAGGCAACTATAAAATGTATTTCATTTTAAATCAAAGTTGACCATATAGAAAGTAGACAAGTATTGTTAATAATAATATACTTGACCTGTCCTAACTTTCCCATCATCACTTATCATACGGCATTTGTTCGTTTTATCTCGAAATTCATTTGACGAAGATGTAGTCTTCACATCCTCCCCCAACCATTTTTATTGTTTAATTTAAGTGTTACAGAGGCGTGAGTTATTTAGATTAGCGGTGCTGTTGCTTACTTGGCTTATATTACAAAACCACAATTCTCGGTTTCTTATTCGAGAACTGACGAAAGTATCAATTTTGAAATATGAATTGGTGCTAGCTCCAAATAAAATATTATGCGAATAAACTAATTTAATATCATTGATTCTAACATGTTTTTTTTTTTGTTTCAGATTTTATTTTGTACATTAAATACACATAAAGTTGACATGAAGAAATTATTAGGCGGACAAATTGGGTTAGATGACTTCATATTTGCACATAGAAAAGGTAAATAGTATTTGCCTAGATATATAATGTTAGTTTTGAGATAAAAAAAAATTGAAAAGCGCGCAGATTTTTCGTGAAAACGTCGAGTATTTACTGTTTCCTGTATCGCCTGAAAATGATTCATAGACGTTTGGGTTTTTTCGTTTCCTTTTCGATAATCGACGCTAACTCTCGCTTTCGACTGACACTGGTGCTTAGATGCGAGCTCTCCTGATGCGTTTTCTATAATTCACATTCCGGCTAAGTACTATTTTTGTTTCACTTTAGGTCCTAGTAGTGACACTCGAATCAACTGTCTAGGACTACCAACTAATTAACTTTTGCTAATCATCCGACAATTTATCTACATACGTCATATCTTCGATTTCTTTATGGCTTCATCATTAAAAATTACTTACGAAGTAATAAAATGAAAAGTTTATGGTTCAACATGTATTTAAATAATAAATACCAATAAATATTGCATTCATCCAGCAATAGTTCTGTGGAGTTCATGTTATAAGTCTTTATTTATTTGTTGCGTTTAAAACTTTAATGGCTTATTAAGACTATAGCAAAAAAGAGGACGCCTGGCAGATGTGAAACATAAATTAAAAATTTAATCTTGCCAAATGCAACTTTAAGTTACAAGCAGCGCTAGTTAAATGACTATTCTATAGTAACTAATAAATGTAAGTTAGATGTCGTCATCAACAAAAGCAATGTTATAATCCAACGCATACATACAAAAAGCGAAAAAAAAACACTTTCTCGCACTGTCATCTAACGAAATTCAAGTAGCCAAATGAAACACATGTCATGAATAGCGTCGAGCGTCACGGCATTTGCACGTTTTTACTCCCATCCAAATGCGCCAGTAGATGTTTGAATCAATTGACAGTGCTGATGTTCAGTAGGTAATATTAAAAATAGACATTTTTAGAATGTCGCCCGTTTGTTTTCCGCAGGTCTTCTGTCTTGCAGATTGAAGGAAGCCTTTGCCCTTTACACTTTTGTACAAATATTTATTTCGTTGATAAATACGCACAAACGTAAGGAATGCCTTGTGTGTAACAAACCAGTAGTGTCAGTACAATAGGTTCAAAAATATATTCATGAAGGTCCATCTTTGAATTCATTTTCTGTAACATCGGATGCCTAGTAATTATGACCGTTTTTTGATGATGCTGCTATTATGAGTGAAACGTGGAATGAGTTTTAATTCATTATATTGTTATTTAAAGAAAAATATTTTAAGATAGCTTTAAAAGTCAATTTTGACGCCTTATTGCCAAGTTCATGGTCTCTTCAATATTACAATACTAATCTATAGTTATTTAACCAATAGAACTTGGATGCTAGGTCATTAATACAGTGAATTGTTAATAGCTGGTGTCACAGTGTCAGTTAAACACCTGTTGTTTGGTTAATAACAACAGCGAGTTTTAAACTTTACAGTTCGACCCTGACGATCCGAAATTAATCGAGAACTATGTCTTCACTTGTTAATGTAATACATTTTCATACGAGCATTTTTCGAACTTTATTTTAGATAATAATCAAATTGCTATTTTTACTGTATATCTATGTTTTTTACGATTTTCACAATTGGTCATTTTTTAAATTGTTTAAAATTTGTATGAACGAAAACATGATTTTCAACTAAGCTAAATCTAGAACAGAGGTATAAGATTGATTTTTCTGAAGGGCCATTTATAAGATTTAGGGTGTGTTAGCGGGCCAGACCATAGATTACATAGACTCTAAATTAAAAAATATAAAAAACACACACTAAATTAAAATCGTTATTTATTTAGTTTAAATCATTTTTCATATAAAGATAATAAAAAGGGTTATTTATCTTGAGCTTGAGGAGTCAAAATACATAGTGGCATCGAATGCCCTCTAAAATCCTCACTGGATAGATTCTGGTCGCGGGCAGTATTGAGATAGCTTGAGGGCCGCATGCGACCCGCGAGGCGCGGGCCGTATATTGGCATCGCTGGTCTAGAACAGTTTTATTGCGCAACTGATATATTAATCTTAAACAATTATTCTTGAATTATTGCAAAAATTTCATGATTTAAGTTGTCCAGCTTTGATAATTACATTTCAAATATCATTTTTAGTGTGCGATAGCAGTTCGTACCGAAAATCTATACTGCATCCGCCAACCATAAATAAGGGTTGGGAAACATTTGTGTTCAGACATTTTTTAAAATTTATTGTATTATTTGCAGGTCGTCCGAAAGAAGTTGAAGTAGTGAAAGAAGAAGACGCTTTGGGTCTTACAATTACCGATAATGGAGCGGGTTACGCTTTTATCAAAAGAATAAAAGAAGGTTCAATTATCGATAGAATACCTCATATCCAGGTTCGTATTTATAATATTGAAATAAAAATATACAAGTTTCAGGATTAGGAAGTGGTTATGTGGAATTTATTACCGTGCCTTGGGAATTGCTACAAGTATGAGTGTTCGTATGAAACATTTGACAGCTCGAGTTATAGAAACGATTCTCCCACTCTTTCCTTTTAAGTCAGTAATTTTTCGTTTGAACCAAGTCAATTTGCCCTACCGCGTCCAAAGAAGTTTCACTTAAAAAATTTATACTTTTAATAAAGATAGCTTTTTCAGTTACTGGTGACTCCTTGAAGAACCGGGCATGCCTACACGCAAGGATGCTACAAATTGAGCAGCAAAGTATTTAAAATTGAATTGCAAGATCATATTTTAATCCGACACTCGTGTAATTTCAGGTTGGCGACCACATCGAAAAATTAGACGGTGAAAACGTGGTAGGACGAAGACATTTTGAAGTCGCGAAATTGCTTAAAGAAATACCTAGAGGTGAAACGTTCACAATTCGTTTAGTGGAGCCGATGAGGAACGGATTTGGATCGATAGGGCCACGTGGTGGCATGAAGACCAACAAGAAACAAGGATATGGCACCGGAAAAGAAACGCTAAGGTTCAAGGCTAACGGTAACGCGGAGATAGGTGAAAAGGTATGTCGACTTAACATATTGCACAATCGTAAAACGAACAGTTAATGCTATCTTTATTTATGTTTTATGATGTTTAGAATTTCTTAGGAAAATTACATTATAGTTTATTATATATCATGTTTCGCTCTCGAGATCACTGCGTAATAGTCACTCTGCGCTAGATGATACCACAATTCAGATAAAGTAAAAATTGAACTGCCAACCTATTGCCTCGCGTCACATTGTGTCATAATATATATTAGATTCGTGTCCATCGATAATAATTAATAAGAAAAATCGCAGGTTTGTGGAGAAAAGTTATATTTATAAATGTACGACGTTTCGTCTATAAATTTATAATTTTATAGGCGAAACGTCGTACATTTATAAATTTTTTCTTATTTATTGTGTCATAATGTTTATTGTACGCTTACAGTTCAGACGCGTTTTTCGTTTCTCTAGAATCTAGACAACATATGCGTTTCAGACTAGCTCTAAACATCTTACATAGTGATCTCTTAGAGCGAAACAATCGATATAAATCATTTAATAATATGATCGGGCTTACTCGATCGTTCAATTTATAACTGGAACTAGCATATCTGTTAAGCGCACCTTTAAAAAAGAGACATTTAATAATTTTTATTTTTATTTCAGGATGATACCATGGAACTCGGAATTGAAAACATTAACGGATTGTTAGAGTCGTTTATGGGAATCAACGATTCCGAATTAGCTACTCAAATTTGGGAAAAAGCTCAAGGAAAAACTAATTCCATGGACTTTGCTGAAGCTATTGATAATTCAGATTTAGAAGAATTTGGTTTTACCGACGACTTCATTATTGAACTATGGGGTGTCATTACGGATGCTCGAGCCGGAAGACTAAAGTAGAAAATTTTGTTCGCGATGTGTAAAATCGGTTTATATAATATTATATAATATAAAAAAAACTGAATTTATTTTACATTTGCAATATTGTGTTTTCATTTGATATAACAGTGCCTTATACCACGATTTTAATCATACATTAATATTATGAAAAATATTTGGTTATTTTATAAGATTATTTTAAATAAAGTATTACAAGAATGTTGTCTTTTCTAATTTATTTTTAGTGAAAATGACAGGATAGTATTAGAAATGCATAAAAATATGAAAAAAACATGTTTGTAACGTGCCACTTTCCGCCGCCAATGGTCGTTGAAAACATTGCTATCCATACAATGCGGTCAGAAATTAGAGTTTCTAACAGAAAAAATAATTTTAGATGTATATTTAAATAAATGGTAATTATTTGGGGCTCCAGACAAGTATTACTCAAAAATTTCTTTTGTTTGTTTAGGGTGTTTTTTGAGCGGTCCAATAATACTTTTCAAGGCGGGGGAAGCACCTTTTTTCCATCATAATATGCATTTCACGGTATATGTCATTTATAAAAATTACTTTGTTTTATTGAAATACATGATTATTATATGGATACTCAGAACAATAAAGGGTGGACGAGGGGGTTGTTAATTGGTTGTCCAAATTTTAATACGACGTACATCGTGAAATGCATAATATTATGAATATGATGAGAAAATATTCCACTCCCGCCTTGAAAGTACTTTGGAACACACAAAATAACCCTGAACAACTAAAAAAATTTTTGGAGTGATTTTTGTCTAGAGATCCACTTGTAAATTTTTATCAAAAAAAAATTATTGTCTTAATAAATATTAAATTTAATATTAAAGTATTTTACGAAAATTCCATTTGTGTAAATATAATTTACAGTGTAGTTTGTCTTGAATAATTTTTCTGTCCCCGCCAATTACTACACGATTGCGCGGTAGTGTTTAGCTTTAGAATGAGCTGGTGTTATATACTTATGTTCATGTGATTTTATTATGCTGTTAACAGTCAAAATGAGCAAAGTGATAGTGAATTTTTCAAAAACATATCAAAAACAGAAACATTATGCAGATGCGTTTAAGGTAATTGGTTTTGAATTCTTATTTTTGTAATTGAAAAACGTATTTGAAATTGGTTTCACTTGTTTGAGGTTATAGAGCAACATATTATAGGCCCACCACTACAATAAAATCTTCAGTGCTTATACGTATTTTTGAATTTTTTTTAGAGGTGTTATTTAGATATTTATCAATTTATTAACGAATTGCTTCTCAATAATTCTCCATACTGTCTTTCGGGAGAATTTATTGCTGCAAAAAATACGTCCTTATTTACATTTTCAACCAAGATATGTTACAAACATAAGCTTTATATTGAATTATGATTGTTTTAGATATTTTCATGTAAATTTTCCGTGAGTACAAGAAAAAATGCAAAGATATGTGATAATGCTTTAGAAGCAATTAAAGATATACCCAGTGGGGCAAAACTGCTGGTTGGAGGTAATATAACATGGACTATGCTTTGATTTATAATATTTCATTAAATATGATGATTGATAGCTATTTGATTTTATTCAAGGATTCGGTTTATGCGGAATACCAGAGAATTTAATAGATGCAATGGTAAAGCACGGTGCTAATGAATTGACGGTCGTTTCAAATAATTGTGGTGTTGATAAATTTGGACTTGGTCTTTTATTAAAAGAAAAATTAATCAAACGCATGATTTCTTCGTACGTAGGTGAAAATGCAGAATTTGAAAGACAATACTTAGCAGGCGAATTAGAAGTAGAACTAACTCCACAGGTATAATAGAACTATATAATAATATACAGATAGTTCCTTGTGACGAATAAGTTGGTCGTTAGAGAATTTATACTCGTATTATTAAAAATGGAGGTTAACTTATCAATAAAAAGAATTTAAATTAAATTTAAATATAGATGTAGTTTATTGGACTCCTAAACCGATTTAGTCATATTCAGATTTTTTGTCTATCCGTCTATTTTACTTCTGTAACTCAAAAACTACATCAGGGAATACAATTAATATATCTTCTAGTAAAGAGAGCTGACTGGTTTTAGTAAGCACCGGTGATCTATTATATAAATACTACATGTTATCTCTCTGTTGTTTGACTGAACGCGATATAATCGCGAAAACCATTCAACTTATTTCTATTTTACGAATAGTTCAAAGAAAGATGCGTTTTGGACTTTTTCTAATTAGGCTGTTATAAACAGTGGGCATTCTCGGGCAACGTCGGATTAACACGAAAAAAATTTAATACTTTTACAAATTATACAAGTAGTTATCTACTTTGTAATCATCGTTTCAACTTTCATCTGCTCGGAGTCAAAAATAAAAACAGCGTCATTTTATTGTTGAAAATATATAGTTGTTTACTTGTTTGTTCGATTTACAGATTTGCATATTTATATCATTTTACAGATTATTTTAAAGAACTTGTTATTTTAGCGTCATTGAAACAGTACACATATTTAATTTAATATGTTGTACTTGTAAACAGTTTCTACACTGTAAAATAAAGTCTAAATTAATTTTAAAAAAATACATCCTTATCATTTACTGATACTTTTTTCAGTTTTAATATAGGTACCTATTTCAATCTAAATAATTCGAAAGTATTAATATTATTAGGAAACTGCAAATGACATATTTGTCGATTTTATGTTATTTATTACCTACTCGTATTATCAAATTTTATAATCATGTATAATCTTAACGTATGTTGGTCTATCCGCTTAAAAATCTAGACCGCTGAATCGATTTCTTTCCTATTATTATTATTATTAGACCTTACTCGCATTTAACTGTTGCGTATTTCGTTTATCCTTCCGATTTCAATAACAAAGCTTACGTGAAAAAAATTGTACCATTAACGCCAACTACGCGGGGGTATTCATTATTACGGTAACTACTGACAAAATCTGAGGTTAAATTATCATTTTTCATGATCTTATGAAAAACGCAGTATAGAGTATTTGATGTAGAAATGAATCATCATGATTTAAGCCACAGCAATGTCGTCTCATTGGCCATTGAAATCAATTCCTACATAACATTACGCTGGCAACGTGAAAAAAACATGGATTTTTGACGAGTTAAAAATTGTAGGGTACCCTCGCCGAAAGAATACGTGCAGGTGGTGCGGGTATTCCTGCGTTTTATACACCGACAGCTCTCGGCACTTTAGTACAACAAGGCGGTGCACCTATTAAATATAGCGCTGATGGACATGTAGAAATTCCCAGCGAACCACGATACGTAAAAAGCTTTAACGGAAAACAATATATTATGGAAGAAGCTATTACCGGTGACTATGCTCTGATCAAAGCGTGGAAAGCTGATAAAGCTGGAAACTTGATATTTAGGTAAGCTATTAGGGAGAAAAATGTTTGAAGATCGCGTAAGATTTTGGCTTGACAGTTTTTTTACAATTAAACGTCATTTTAATGTTTCTTTAATAGAAAATCGGCTAGGAATTTTAATCCCCCGATGTGTAAGGCAGCTAAAATAACAATAGCAGAAGTAGAAGAAATTGTTGAAGTTAACGAAATTCCTCCGGAAGATGTTCACGTGCCCGGAATCTTTGTTCATAGAATAGTAAAAGGCGAGAAATTCGAGAAAAAGATAGAGGTACACACGCAAAAGTTACAATTAGTATTAACAATTACATATAAATTAAAAAATATATTTTATTAATGCAGAGATTGACTGTAAAAAAACCAGCATCTTCAACACAGAATTCGATATCGAAAAAGAATCCTGCGGCAGCATTAAGAGAAAGAATTATTAAAAGAGCAGCTTTAGAATTTAAAGACGGAATGTATGGTATCCTTTTCTTGCGCTCTTTTGTGCAAATTCTTATCATAAAAGTCACTGTTATGAATCTACTGTTTAATATGGAAGAATGACGGAATTTTAGCGGACAACCTGATGCTGCATCTTGTTACCGTGGGCTTGGGAATTGTTGAGATCGTACAAGGTCGCTGTTGAATTTGTTATTAAAATAAGGATACATTGAAATTACGAATTTCAGATGACCTGGCAATTGGTGATAAATAAATGAAAATAATCTTTTGTTAGAAGCTCACTCAAATTCCAAAATCGTGCGTAATTTAGATTTTGTTTTTTTTCTCTTGACAAAATACTCTTACTCGCGTGGAGAGGGTTCCGTACCATTCCACTTTTCGTAATTACTTTGAAACTTAGGATTTTCGTTTAGATTTTTCTGTAAAATATAAGTGAGGCCATGCATTTCCTATTTTTTGATAATTTGTTGTTTCGGCGATGGGGAGGGGGGTGATTTGCTCGATTTGAGTGTATTTTCTTTAATATCTTTTAAACCATGCATTTTAAAATTATTAAAAAAATACATTTGCATTTCTCATAACAAGCCCTTTTATTTGATACGTTACATGATGTACTTGATTTTTTTTTATTTTCTAATTTGTCCCCCAAAACCCCCAAAATCGGAATTCATTTATTTACGCTATACGTCCGTAATTGGGTCATCTAAATCGATATATGTACCAAATTTAAGCTTTTTTCGTTCAGTAGAATCTGTGAAAATAAACTGTGACAGACGGACAGACCACAAGAGTGATCCTATAAGCCATAAGGGTTCCGTGTTTTTCATTGGATGTACGAAACACTAAAGATAACACTTATTTAGCCTTAATCCGATACCCTACAGCTAATTTAGGAATAGGAATGCCAATGTTAGCCTCGAACTTTATTCCGCAAGGAATGACCGTCACTTTACAATCGGAAAATGGAATACTTGGATTAGGACCGTTTCCAACTCCAGATGAGGTCGATGCTGATCTCATAAATGCTGGCAAGGAAACTGTTACAGTTTTGCCAGGTAATTGAAAAAAAATGAGTTATATCTTCCAATGTCGATTTAAAAAAATTTTTTTTTTAATAATTAGGATCATCGTACTTCAGCAGTGATGACAGTTTTGCAATGATTAGAGGGCAAGTAACGAATTATTGTTATTAGACTGTGTTAATAAGCAATGTTTTTCCCTGAAACAGCGACACAAACATTTTTATCTCGATACACGTTTCTCTAACAAAGATAAACTATAAATTAAAAAATTACGGAGTGAGTCATACAGTTATACTTCACAATGCAATATAAGCGGCATAGCGATCATGATTTTCATTGTTTTGCCGCACTATCAAGCGAACCATACTATAATGATGATTCACTACCTAAATACTATAGAATCATCCATAGTCCGTCCGTAGATAAATTGTGGTCAGACATCATCAAGTTGATCATCTCTTGATGACACTTATGTTGTTGACTGTAGTAGTGTTTTAAGAAAAAATGTTGCTTTTTTCAAACAGTATCATTTCAGAGTTATTTTTATTCTAATATTCAGTTTTCAATACAGTGGCCATATTGACTTAACCATTCTTGGAGCAATGCAAGTATCGCAGTATGGTGATCTTGCCAATTGGATGATCCCAGTAAGTATTCAGATAATTTTACACAGAAAACTTTTAAATCCACATTATAATTAGTCGTTTTGCCTTTAAAAAAGTTCTTCGTCAAGACCTTTTCTCATGGTTAACTCGTTACCAATTATATTTTTCGTTTTTCGAAGCTATTCAAAATCATCTACATCCTATATCATCTAATTAAAAATAACTATTTGAGAAAAGATTTCTCGCGTGTACAATGTTTCGTACTTTGTTTATTGCTTTGTAGGGAAAACTTGTGAAGGGAATGGGCGGGGCAATGGACTTGGTGGCCGCGCCAAGAACTAAAGTGGTAGTAACAATGGAGCACACGTCGAAAGATGGAGGTCATAAAATCCTCCAAAACTGCGACTTGCCTCTCACAGGAACTAAATGTGTCGACATGATTATTACGGAAAAGGTTTGTTTGAATATTGTCTATTTTTTAGCCTTCATTTCAGGAACGTGTTTGTAAAAATGGTGGCCCACTCTCAGTTCCATTTTCTCACCTTCCTGCTTTTGATATTTAAAATCGCCGCATTGTGAAGTCTTCTGCCACGGACAAACACAACCTTTCTTTGGCTTCTATTTTTTCGTATCAACTCGTTTTTTTTTCAAACTCTCTGCAACTTCGGGACGTAATTTCACAGCTCATTTTGGATGAAAAATGTGTCCGATTTTCAGTATTTATTTTTTTATCTCTTATTTATTCAAATGAATTATTAATACCACCACTTTTTCAAAAATCAGCCTCTTCTAGCTTTGTGGGTCATAACAGCGAATATTTTTCACACCAAATAATATCGTTTTTATGGTGCGTGGTTTATCGACTCATTTGACTATTATTGAAGAGAAAACTTCTTTAGGCGAACCGTGCATACTTTTTCCTAATCGGTCAGGCTCGGAGAAGCAGGTGGTGTTGTTTTTGCATGTCAGATTTTCAATGCCGGATTTAGAGGTCTGGAGGCCTCGGGGCAACAAAGGAGTGGAGGCCCCCTGGCCCCAAATTATTTTCCAAATAAAATAAACAATTTTTTCAGTCGAGTTTTCCAATAAATAATTTATTGTGGAACCAAGTATAGATTCTTTTATTATTTAACAAACATATAAATATAATTGAAAACAAGAATTATCTGAAATTAAATTTTAGCGTTAACGAACGGAACCTTCCGAGATTTTTTCGCCGAAAAATATCAAAGGAAAAGTTGTTTACTAGTCTGAATTTGAATTTCTTTTCCCGAAGTCTCTATTGTGGGGGCCCCTATTTTGTGGAGGCCCCGGGGCTGTAGCCCCGGTTGCCCTCCCCTAAATCCGGCCCTGCAGATTTTGAAACATATACCTTGATACAAAGACGTTGACGACGTTATGCCGTGTTTTCCTTTAATATATTTATTACTTCGAATCAATTACGATCACCATTGAAGTCGTGTGGTCTTAAGTGCAAACAATATTTTTTTTTATTTCAGGGCGTATTCGATGTATCAAAAGAAAATGGTTTAACTTTAATTGAAATAGCGGATGGCGTTAACGTTGAAGACATTATTATGTCAACTGGTTGTGAATTTCAGATTGCTTCGAATCTTAAACCAATGGGACAAGTAAACACTGAGTAATAATTGTTCTATAAAGTACTCAAAATAAAAAAAATCATATTAATATAAAACCTTAAAGTTATATATTTTTTAATCTAATAAATGGGGACATTTTCGAACTTTTTATTGCATTATAAAGTACAAATAGGAAAAAATTAAACAATTTTATTATTTTTTTTTATTATTGACATTTTTTATAATTTTATTGTTATATCTAGGTATAGTGTTATAATAAATTTTTTATTGAAAAATATTTATTTCTTATTTCGTCAAAAATTTTACTAAAAAGTTGAATTCTTCGTAGCTGTCCACAATTCACATCGTTGTTGGTTCTGTAATACCTCTTATGTGCAAAATGTAAAATTTGCAGGAAAAGTCAAAAAGTGGTTATTTCAGCAATGGATGGTAAGAACTAGCAATTTCAGAGGTATATTACTAATTCATACTTATCTTTACTATACGTGTTTAATTAAGACGAAGTATTTTCTTAAAAAATATTTAACGTTAATTTCGGATTTATTGGCACACGGGAATTATTTGATACAACTTTTCACATAAGAGTTACTTCCCCTTGTTGGTTACTGTAAAATTAATTTGGAGGCATTACTAGTGTATAGAGCTCCGTTTCCTGAATCTTTTCATTTAAAAAACGTAAAATCTGCTAATTATGCACGTAAGAGCTATTACAGAACCAACGACGACATATTGAAAATTTGAGATTTAAGTTTATTGATTTAGATTTATTTTACGCGCTACAAGGTGAACCAACGTCAAAAATTTCACTTAAAATATTTTGTGAAATTAACGAGCTGCTTTTTAAACGCTTTATATTAGTTTGGGTTGTAAATATGTATGTTGTATGTATGTTGTATGTATCTAACTATGTATGTAACTATGTGTAACGGAATCTTTGAGCATAATTTTCACCAATTTCCCGAAGTCTGATTAATTTGAAACTTTGCATACGTATCAAGGACCGATGACAATGCAATAATTTGATAACAGTTTCCCATTATCCTTATTAGGACCCCCAGGATTAATAAATTCTTTTATAGATCCTCTGTAGTAAACGCTTTATTTTCACCAATTTCCCGAAGTCTGATTAATTTGAAACTTTGCATACGTATCAAGGACCGATGACAATGCAATAATTTGATAACAGTTTCCCATTATCCTTATTAGGACCCCCAGGATTAATAAATTCTTTTATAGATCCTCAGATTAATTTGAAACTTTGCATACGTATCAAGGACCGATGACAATGCAATAATTTGATAACAGTTTCCCATTATCCTTATTAGGACCCCCAGGATTAATAAATTCTTTTATAGATCCTCAAACTAAAAAGTGAAAAATAAAATATAGTTTAAAAAAAACTAAAAAACACGCTTTATATCGCACTAAAAAGTAAAAAATAATTGTTTTAAAATAAGCTTAAAAAGCGTTGGGCGCTCGATGTACGAAAATGTGGAACAAAGCGCCCCACGCTTTTTAAGCTTATTTTAAAACAATTATTTTTTACTTTTTAGTGCGATATAAAGCGTGTTTTTTAGTTTTTTTTAAACTATATTTTATTTAGTTTTTGAACGGTTGAGCGTGAAGAAAAACAACGCCTGAAAAAAACATATCCATAAATCATCAAAATACTAAATGACTAGAAAATCGACCTGAGTAGTTTGATTGGTCAGGATTATTATAGGTTATTCAATCCGATTTGTACCCGGACGAATCCGGACTGACCAATTATTATATTTATATATATCGTTTTTTCGAAAACACAAAATTCTAATTTTTAAGTTCTAGTGTTAGCAACTAATTGTGTAGAATGCGAAAAATAAAACTTGAAATTTGGCTTACCACTGGGATTTACTTTGACAGAAATCTTTTTGGCGCCAGCCTGAGCCACAATTTTTTTCGGCTCATACAAGTCCTAAAAATAAAGTTATTAAAGTTATTGTAAAGATTCTGGAATAATAATTTGTCGTAACATGACATATTTGTTGTACACACCTTTAGTACGTATCCAGAGGGGTTGTCCAAACCAATATCACTAAAGGTCACGTTGATTTGACGTGGATAGCCATCGATACGTCGGCTGACAATTGCTACAGCGTAAGTATAAAAGTCGTTAACTTTCGGTAAAATTGGTTTTGTCCATATTTCCGTTTTATTTGTCTGTAATATATCAAGTGATTAAAAAAAAACAAAATAAAATAATACGAAAAAATGTTACGAGCACCAAGGCAACTTTAAACAAAAGGCTTTTTTTATATTTCGGTAGATGGATGATATGTTTTCATTGATTTAAAGTAAAGTTAAAACTTTAATAAATTATTGAAAACAAAAAAACCCGTTGTGCCCGACTAATTAAAAAGATATTTAATCGTTTTAATTAAATAATATTTTTAATTAGTCGGGTACAACGGGTTTTTTTTGTTTTCAATAATTTATTAAGGTTTTAAATTTCCACCGTCTAGTTTTGGAGAAATCAATGAAAACATATCATCCATCTACCGTTTTACCATAAAGCCAATGTTAAATATGCCTACTTTTGAAGTCATTTATTTATTTAAATAATAGGGCAACAGCCCTAAAATTTTCAGAATTGGTTTAGACTTTGTCCAACTTCATATAAAAAAAATCAAGCCTTTTATTTAAAATTGCCTTGGCGCTCGTACTACCTTAACAATAATTTTATTGGATATTCCAAACAGCTCTCAAGTAATCTTGTGAATAACAAATTGTAAAAATTACTACAAAGCGCGTAGGACATCGAGATACTGTGACTCATATACAATCAAATCACACCTGCCTAACAGCGAGATTTAGGCAGATTTTTTTTTGGATTATGCGTTCATATAGAGATGTCCACCTTTTTTTAATAGATCAAGCTTAGATATATTCAGTGTAAACATTTAAGCAAGGCCTCGGTAGATCGAACAATAAACTGATCCTTGAGGAATGTTACAATGCTTTCTCTTCCAGATGTTGAGAAAGAATTGACGTGAACTTGTTGCGAAGATATATCTGTCATTTAACGATTTAACTCAGTTCTATGTATGGAAAACTACCCCTAAATCTTTTTTTTTTTGTAATTTCATTTCACATTATTAAATGGCGGTTCTCATAGGCAGTGGCGTAACAATAGGGTGGCCGGACGGGCGAAATGCCAAGAGCCCTCGACCGGAGGGAGCCCCCGGCCCGAGATGGCCGTGAGCAACAGAGAATCCTAACATTTATTATTACGACATTTAATAAAATTTGCCACGGGCCTCAAACGTTATAGTTACGCCACTGCACATAGGACACCTGACTGTAAAATTTCATCTGAATCGATGGAAAGATCGCGACGGTATAAAGCTGTGACATACGGACAGACGGATAGATTTGACGAAATTATATGGGGACGTTTTTTTGTTATTTAACTATGGAACCCTAAAAATTTATATGGGAATCGTTGGGTAAAAATAGCTTGTAGTTATAAATATAAAAATAATACGAAGATTGAAGATAAAAACTGGGCAGATTTGAAAACTTTCGTATATGCATAAAAATATTGAGAAAGGCAAAATACTATTACGTATTTTCAATTAAAAATTTCTAACTTTTGTAATTCATATTCAAGAATCAAGACGTTATGTAATCAATATCAATTCAAGTTTAGTATTTCGACACGTTCGACTTAGTGCGTTTACTATCGATATTATTTGCGTGAATGATAGTAAAACGAAGATGACTAATAACTGAAATTAACCCAATACAGTTTCTGGAGTGGTTTCTAATATGTTTTATAGTAATTTTGATTATGTTCGTGATGTTATGTTATTAATAGTAGTTACTCATGTGATTTTTAGGCGCGTCCCAAGCTTTAGCTGAAAGCGCCTATATGTACCTACTCGCTTTGTCTGTGAATCTGTAATGTCACGCTTTTGTGTATCCAGCGTACAGCCCAAACGCCTTAATCGATTAAAAAAAAACATTTCCTAAATAATACACGTGCTATAATAGTGACTGAATTGTGATAAGTACTAAATTACTGTCTACTGATCAGACGCCAAATTGAGTAAATTGTGATAATTTACAGAATAAACTGTTTGGATATCGTTCATGGAATCCATGGGTTTCCGAATAGTTGCTGCTAATATCGGTAAGTTTTTATTTACTGTTTTCTGTAATTTAAGCTTTTAGATAAAACCCGGACACGCATAATAAATACAAAACATAACATAATTTTTATGAATTTTTAAAAGTCGCTAACGGCAATGAAGACAAATTAATTTGTACAATGAACTGCTGCACTAAACTTTCTTTGAAGAGGACAACGTTTTTGTATTAAAGTTGACATTTTTGTTACCGACTAAGCTTGATCTATTGCTACCTAATTACTTGCAACAATTCGTCATCAATACTGTTCGTTGTTTCTATTAAACACATTTAAAAAATCGACTAACGATTCGATTGATCGAAAGTCGATCTTTTAATGCCTAATTTATCAATAATCGGTTCTAGTGCATTCGATTCGGATCTTAAATAGTTTAAGAAAAGTATTTTGTTTCCAATTAATAATGAAAATTCCATTCAACGTTTGAATATAAACTATTTTTTTTATCCTCACTTACATTATAAACTCTTAATCCTTGAACACCAAGTTTATCTTGATTGATAGCAATAATGTCTTTGTTTAATAATATTTCTTTAAATTCGGGCTTTATGGTTCTAAAGTCAACGGACATTAATAATGGAGCTGCCATTACAGCCCATATTGCCATCTGAGCTTTGCTTTGATCATAGCTCAAGCCAAAATTACCAATGAGCAACTGTAAATTAAAAAAATATATATATTAGTCAAAATTTCATTCAAACTCTCTCATACGATTTTTTGATTGCGAGTTACCAGCGCTGAAAGTATACTGCGACAAAAGAAAGTACGTTTGTGGAAAGAATGTCGCTGAGGTGTTACTGATTATCCCTTGAGACGTACTTTCCTTGGGTGATTATTAATACTTACCATGTCAGGATCATTCCAGTGTCCAGGACCAGAATATTTTGCAATTCTGTCTTGATGTTTCGAAAACCAGTCAGTAATATTGGTGACGCTGTCCCAAACATCGTCAATATCATCCCAGTTGCGCCATAAATTACAATATTCAGTCAAGGTTTCGTAGTCACCCTGCAAAATTTATTTATTAATAGTTTAATCTACGATTTCTCAAATCGTTCCCAAATACGAAAAGAAACAAACTTTTCAAAAATTATAGAGTTTAAGAAATTGAAAATATAGAAAATTTGTAGTGTCTTTTTATTGTATTTTCTTCTGTAATGAAATCGTTGACTTTTTCGCTTCTATACAGTATACTCTTCCTTACCGGTATTCCCAAGGGTTCAGTATAAGCTGGCCAACTGCAAGAATAAATCATGGGCCGACCAGTTGCGTTAAGTTGTCTTCCGAATTCCGGGTAACCTTATTGAAATATTAGATTTAGTAACAATTTAGTTTATCTTTATATGAATTTTAGTTTTATACAATCTATCAATATCCAGTCTTCTGAAAGGACAGATATAGCTTCGTGACGGTATCTGTGCCATTTTATGAATGATAACAGCATCGGGGTACCGTCTCCTGTTCGGGAAGTTCTGTATGTGTCCTTTTAAAAGACGGGCATAAATCACTGTAAAAATGAATCAATGACATGGAACATCTCATTATATAAAAAAATGCCAAGCTGATACCGTTCTGAAAAAATTAAGTCGACAGCTAATATGATGAAGATTAGTGTCCTATTAGTTACCGATTGACATGTTCCCAGTTTCTGCATGGCAACCATCAAACTTAACGTAGTCAACTGTCCAGTCAGCAAAAGTTTGAGCATCGACATCCAAATAACCAAGACTTCCGGGGTATCCGGCGCACGTTTTTGTTCCGTAATCTTCGTATATACCAAACTTTAAACCTTTACTATGCACCTAAACAAATAGAAAAGAACATTTTTTGATACCCAATTACTTCTATATGAAACCATTGTTTAGGTACCAAACATTTTAGACTTTTATAGAAACGACATTGATTGGATTAAAAAAGCGATATATAATTTTGTAACTTTAATTTGACGTGTTTGGGGATTAAATTCAACGTTTAGTAAGAATGCAAAAAGTAGCTAACCAAAATTTATAAAGCAAACCGGACTCATTTTACAAATTTCTTGTTTCTTTAAGCAAAATAAAACACTTACGTAATCAGCAAGTGGCTTAATTCCATGTGGGAACCTCACGGGGTCAGGTTGAAGTTTTCCATCGGCGCCCCTTTCTTTCGCTAACCAGCAGTCGTCAATGATTAGATATTCATAACCAGCATCTAAATATCCTTCAGAAGCCATTAAGTCCGCCATATCACGGAATAGTTTGTCGCTAAAAAAATAGTCTTATTTGACAGATCTGCTTTGTAATATTTTAACAAGGAATGTTCTTAGCTTGAATTTACCATTTGCAGTGAGTGGAGATATGCTACGCGGCCTAATATTAAACTCAAATCTCGATTTGAAAAAGTCTTTGACTGTTTAAAAATTTACTTCTTGAAAAGTAGCATAGAATAAGACTATATTATTACACTACAAAATAATAGATTGCTAAAATCATAACACTTTTGGATTTGCTGCGTAGTCAAGAAAAAAGGAGATGAGCAGTGAGCAAAAATAGCGGTTTGCAGACGATGCCGGAGTGGGTAGCTAGTAGAGGAATGCGAAGCAACGGATTTATTAAACTTTATGAAATACTTTAATTAAATGACGGATTTAGTTAAGGAAGAGGTTTAATAAGTCCGCTAGCTCTGATATAGTTAACGCGACATATTGCTAGTTGGCTCATAATAGATAGGTAGGTATTCTTTAGAAAATATTCCAAATAAGTAAAAAAAAAATTTATATCGTAGATTGTAGAACATTCGCGTGATTAAAACAAATCAAATGACACCTTGATTATGAAAATATAGATTCGTTTCTACTAGGTAACTAATGAATAATACATATTATATTTTTTTGTAGTCGGGTAAAAATAGTAGGCAGTTGCAACAAAGGTTGTAAAATGAAATCTTTAAAGAAGATATATCTTATAACAAATTTATAAATGATAAGTTATTATTTATTGTTAAAGAAAATCAAATTATTATTGTACAATTTGATATGCAATCATGCTGAATTATCAGTTTATTTTTGTATATTAAAGATATAATATTATTTTTTAATAAGGTATAAACTTCAAGTAAGTACTTCATTGTAACTATGCAGCTTTTTAAATTTTTATTCAAAGGTTATTAAAGGGGTGCATATCTTCTTAATTTAAAATTTTTGCGACGAATTTTAAATGTTGTTTTAAAATCGCTATACAATAGAAATACGCCTAGGGTGCCCAACCCCTTAACCAAGTCTTGGCCTTGCCAACAATACTGTTATCTTTTATTCTTTAAGAAGTACGTGTATAACAAACTGTGATATAAAAGCAAAAATATGAGTTTTTAAAAAATAAGAAATCACAAAATTAGTTTCTTTAATCCCAAAACTATTAGCGCAATTATATGCAAAGAAAAAACATCTTATAGAAAGTACATATATAGGTACTCTATAAGAATGCAAAAAGCGATTCTCTTGTTCTTTTGTAGACTTGGTCATCTTTTTAAGTAAAAATAGTGTCCTTAAAAAATTAAAAACGTAAAGTCAGTAAAAGTTTTTGAGGTGGGAATAAACCCAACAGTTTTGAAGAATGTTGTGCATCCTTATTAAGGCAGTATTTTCACTCGAAAAATACAAATTTTTAAAAAGGGTAAGTTTTCTTCGTTATTTTTTAAATATTGTAGTCCTCAGCTGAAAATCATGACGCTGGAATAGTTTGAGGAAGCAAGCTTACCTGATGCATTCATCGGGATAGTTGATACAGTCAACAATACATCTGAACCGTTGCCACGACATCCATCCCATCGGCGGGGTAAGAGCCAGTCCGTTGTTTAACCCCAAAGACGGCGGGGTCATCAATGCAAGACCGATCACAATACTTAACATTGCTCTTAACACCATCTTGATAACACTAAAAATACTTTTAGAATAAGCGCACAACCGCAGCTATCAGCGTATTAATAAAAAATAAAATTTTGAATATTTTATTTTTTTTTATAAATGAATTATGAATTCCTTTAAAATTGCCTATAATAATATTTTAAACATTTTTATATTTAGTTTACTTTAATGGTTGTTAAGTGTTTGGGTTTATTTGAAATACAAATTTTGTATTTTTATCGAAAACCGATAAAATGGTTCTATACGTTTAAAGATATCGACTAAAGCAAGAATTTTGATGTAAAATGAAAACGTTTTAACGAACTAACGGTTGTGCTGATGTCATTATCGCGCATTGAGTCTTGGAACAGGTCAAACCAGCTGTGTAAACCCTCTGTGATACAACAGTAAAGTCCTATAAACTGAACATGCCAGTTGCTTATATAAAAATAAATTTTAACTTGTGAATTATTTTCTTTATAAGAGAAAATTACATTAAATTATGAAAAAAATAATTTTTAAAGCGAGTGTCATAAGAAAGAAAGTAAAGATGTACATTCAAAAGTTTATTTGAAAATTGAAATTTTATAAAATGTTTACTGCGTGTCTATTACATTACCTTTTATGTGGAATGAAATTTGAGACAATTGTATAGGAATTACATTTTGAGAAACATGAAATGATTTTACATAGTTAACTGCATGCATTGAGTAATACAAATAAATAACAAATACTTTTACCTGTATACAATTTAAAAAAAAATCAAATTTCGCCGAAGCACAAAAAAACTGGTTAGCATACGCGCATTTTAGAATGATTTGCCAATGTTTAAAATATTGATAGACGATACTTATTTATATCTAAAATATACAGAATGTAATTTAAATCGTCAGCTATAGGTGATAAAGAGAGGTGCGCTTATATTTGAAATAATAGCAATACAAACTTTGGTGGAAATTATTAACACTTAATCGAACAATATAAATTAGATTTGTTTTTATAATTTTGTTACTTTTTTTCGGTCATATTAACTTTGTTTAATAATTTATACCGTAAACATACTATACAACTGAGAAACTGAGAACAAGAAAAATGTCATGCAAAAATGTAATTTTAGTCACGTCGGGGTCACCGTACGTGTAGGTTTTATGTGACAGCAGTAGGTACTGATGGTAATTAGACAATTTATATCTTCTTTATTTTTATGTACAATATTATTTACATAAAGACATACGCGTTATCAAATTATAGTCTATCTATGATGTAGTTTAATTTTCAGGGTCGATAATACATACCATTTTTATTTTTTGGGTGAAACTAGACCAGGGTTTGGCAACCAATTGAGACGGAAGAGCCAAAAGTTACAATTTACAAAATTTCCCAATTTTTAAAGAGCCACTAAACATTTTCGTTTATGTAATATAGTATTTGCTTATACTATAGGTATAATATATATGTTACCGGGATATTGTCAAACCCGTGATATTATAATTTCACTTAGTGAAATTACAATATCACGACTCTTTGTCAATCGTGATATTGTAATTTCACTAGTGAAATTACAATATCACGGATTTGACAATATCCCGGTGACATATAGATCCGAGGACGACACGTCGCGACGGGGGCGGTGCGGGTGAGACGCGAGTGGAAATGGCTGAGAGATAGACATGGTACTCAATCATGGATCGATTGGGCGATTGTTAAGGGTTTATATAACAAAATAATTATTTTTTGCGTATGGAACTGGAGAGCCGCAACTTTACATTAAAAGAGCCGCATGCGACTCGCGAGCCGCAGGTTGCTAACTCCTGAACTAGACTATAATATACAGGGTGGATTTTTAACTCTTTTATCTCGTAGAGAAAGGGTTTCTGGACAAAAATTACAGGGAATTAAAGGAGAAAAACGTCGGGTTCCATTTTCATAAAAAAAATGTGGAAACCGGTTGACGTGGGGGCCAACCCTAAAACTTCCCTCAATGTGTTAAATACGGAACAATTAATTGATGCTGTTGTGTTTATAATGCATTAAAAAATGTTATAAAAAAATAATCCAGAATTTCTGACCCATAAAAATGTTGAATATTTTACCTTTTCTGATCACCGTATAAGCGGTTAAGAATTATGCGACAAAAACGTGAAAAAATGCTAATTTTCTTTGAATAATTTTGAAACTACTTGACCGATTGACTCAAAACTCTAATCAGATCTAAGTATCAAGAAGCCCTTCCGAATGCCGCAAACCCGATTTCAATCGGTTGTTTGTTTCTTAAGGTACTGTGCGACAAAAATTTATTAACACACAAACACTATATCTACGAACATTAATCCAAAAATAGTCGGAGTAACTTTCAAGACCTCATAACGTCGAGATTTGCATCTGGTGAAAACTCGGACCAAACCAATAACTTCCCGTTTTTTTTAATTTCTAAGATATCTTAAGATTTCTTAGATGTCAGGATGACACTTAGAACGCTACTAAAATTTCGTTTAAATTTATGCTTTACATCTGCCAGGCATTCCACGACAGCTTACGCTTTTTTTACTCCCTGGCTATTGCTTCGAAATAGGTATTTTCTGGAACATTCAGTATTTATTCTGTTTATCAAAACAATATTATCACAGAATAGCACATATTGTTCAATACATATTATCATTTCATATCTCAACTGTATCAAATTATGTTGGTGGTACATGAGTTAAAATATGGGAATATATTATAAATATGTATATTGAATTCTGTGTTAATAGTTAATTAATTAACCGAAGTTATACTACATTTTTAAGTTTAGAAGTGGAACCAAAGTTAATCTCGCAAATCATTAAAGAAATATTTAATTTATAGTTTTAAATTGTCAAAAATTATGCATATAAAATGTAAACAGAGGTGTTTTATTTATTTGTATTCTGTCACATAACATTGCTAGAGATAATATTTTCATTATCTTCGGTTTATCTTCTTTATTCGTGAACGCTGTTAAAGACACAATTATCGTGTTTTCCTAATACAAAGTAGATATGAGCGCCGCGCCGGCGCGTCGTCACCGCCGACGATTCCCTCCCGCCGCCGCCGCCGTGAAAATGTAACGGCGCGCCGAGCGAAAAGACATATGTTTAAACGATCAGAAAATGTTGAAAACATATTTTTAAAGACTACTTTATATTTTTTTATGACTTAAAAGAAACATCTTTGTTTTCTCTAAGATTTATTTTCTTGTTAATTGTTATTAGAACTTTATGACAACGTTGATTTTTTTCTGCCAATCGAAGTGCCAAAAATATTTTAGCTCTAGGCTAGAAACCATTTCCTTATAAAAATAATTTGTGTTAAATAAATAATTAATAATTCTGATTGTTAAACTACATGTTTTGTTTTATTGTATCCTGCCCATCATTAAAAAATGCTCCTAAGGTCACGCCGCCGACTACGCCGCCGCCGCCGACCTCAAAAAGTCGGCGCGCCGCCGCCGCTCCTTTACCCATCGGCGCTCATATCTAATACAAAGTCAGCTTGTTTAAGGCACCAGACTATAGTCCGTTGGATTTGGTGGTACATAAAATAATAATACAGTAAAATCTCGTATATCCGGCCTTCGCGTTAGTCGAAACAACGGATTTGTCCGAGCACTCCGCATTAATCGAGGTGCATGCTCGGGTAATATCGAAAAACTCGGATAAAACGGATGAAGCAGCTATGCCTATACTGTACGCGCGCAGTATTTTGCCTCTTGGTTGCTTATTTGTACAACATTTTTATTTATACACTATTGTGATACAATTTCGTTTTACCATTTCAAATATCTACATAAAAAATTATATAAATTTCGACATATTTATTTCTCCCATGTTATCCGAGTTTTCGCTTTTCCGAGATACCTCCTCCCCATATTACAACATAAGCGAGGTTTTACTGCATTAACAAAATGTAACGCTAGTAGTATATAAATAGTAATAATTTATTCTCTAAATTTAGCTTTAACAAATGAAGGCAACGGTACAAGATACAATAATTTATTAAATATAATCATTCCAACAGTGAATGCAAACGTGATTCCTAAATTCATGTCGAAGTTCAATATTTCTGTGTAAATGCGATCAGTTAGATCTCGGGTGTATCTTTCCTCCAAGAAAGCCAATCCGCTGGCGTACCGGCAATTAGAATTTGGCAACCCGTTGAAATTAGACGTTTCGATCAAATTTACGTTCGAACAGTTGTGCGTCGCATCGAACGGAAGTGTGTGCGCCAGGGACGGATTTTGAAACACTTGTCTGTTCAAAAAAGCAGCAGCGTAACGTGTTTGCGTAGCATACGTTAAATAGAACAGCCAGGTCTGTAAGCCTTTCATTGATCTGAAACAGTTTTTAAACATCATTCAATGATCAGTTGCTTTTTGACAACATTGATTTAGATTTGTTTTCACCAGTGTCGTTTAGAATGTGATTAGTTGCGAGCAGCAAAAAAATGTGAGCTAAGCTGTATCCTTTCATTTATTTATCTGAGGTAAATTATTTTAACTATTCGAAAAAATTGTGGAAAGGCCCCGCATTGTGCCATTGCAGTTGTAGCGTCAACAACGAACTGAGATTACGTGCTTTACGGGGTGAGATGCAGTTAGATTTTTCAAAAAACCGATTTTATTTTTGTTTTGCTATCTCTTGAAGTATGATGTTTCGAAAATAATCTCTGAAAATTTCAAGTCAATCCGATGAATAGTTTTCGAGATATCATACAATTACTTAAGGAGTCTCGGACCCCATGACAGAAAGCTTCCACGTCCACAGAAGCCCTATTATATGGCCCAGAAATTGACGATTCGATTTAAATAATTATTTAATTAGTATTTCTATACATAAATCAAGTGCAAAATTGGAAAACTCTTTCAAAAATTTTCAAAAATTTCTAACTCAAAAACTATAAACTTTAGGAAATATAATACCGTATCTACATCGATATACTAATGTTTTTTTCTCGAAACTATGAAAAATGAAAAATCAAATCGGTGAGAACTATAATTCAAAAACCACTCGATGGTTTTTGATGAAATTTTTGCAGCTTAATAATATGTAGCATTAAAAACGAGTCCTTGATCGAAGGATTTTCGTTTTTGATCAAAATTTCAATATTTTTAAATAATGAACTAATGATTTTTGGTTTGAAATCCAGGAATAAAATGTTAAATCCGCCATTTTGTTAATTAAAAAAAAAATCTTCGATTGAAGACTATAGATTTCTTATTAAGCTAATGATTTGTTTTATTGATTGTGGATGATCCAGTGAGATTTTCTAATTGTCACCGCGAAGCACTACTTGCGGAATAACAAAGATGGCGATTTGACTTTAAATAATAATATTAATATTTTTTAATTTTACTTTGTGGAAGTTAAGTTGAAATGTGACATAATGCCCGGTTTACATTATTCCAGTCCAGCGATCCAGTCCAGTGCTGGACTGGATCGCTGGACTGGATTCGTTGTCTACATTATTCCAGTCATTTAGAAGCCGTTTTCATTGTGAACACCACAGTGACAATGATTTCAAAAAGAGATCAGTTTCGAAAATGTTTCAAACGTGCTCAATCACTCTTGCTACAAGAAGTTATTAATGAGGTTGATAATGAACTAAGAAAAAAGGAACGGAATGGCACTGGATTGGCCGTCTACATTATTCCAGTTGCACTGGATTGATCGCACTGGATTCAAAAGTAGACCGCGAATCCAGTTACTGGACTGGAATGCTTACTGGATCCAGTGCATTCCAGTGAGGGTTTACATTATTCCAGTTGCAATCCAGCACTGGACTGGATCGCTGGACTGGAATAATGTAAACCGGGCATAAAAACTTGTGTAATCAGTTTTATAAATTTGACTTAATTACTATGAAAAAAAAAAAAATTATAAATACTCCTTTTTTCACGCATATGACTGCATCTCACCCCTTAAGACATTCTTTAGACTCTTTTGAAAATAAATGGTGTTACCTTAAAATTCCACTGCTCAGTGTCAAATAAACGCACGTGATGAAAATACTACACGTGGCGGCCCTTAAGGAATTTTTAACAGTCATTAGAATGGCCATCGTTTGTTGTTCGGCGAACAGGTAGCATGGCCATAAAATCAATGTAAAATAGAAATACTCCATGGGATCTTTGAAACTGCCCAATAATCTGAAAAGAATATTTTTGTCCATTTACTTCTATGCACACGTTTTTTGTTACGTAATTCATCAACATAATTAGGGACGCTACATCATGTTTACCGCTGTCTTTAGTCTTAAGTATTTATGACTTACGTAAAAACGATGGCTGCTCCAAGCGCTACTGATATAAATGAAAACGGAATTGAAACCAGGTTGTATGTTAGAAGGAATAACGGACCGCTGTAAATTCCTTCCTGGGCCTCTTGATAGTATCTTGTTCGGTAAGGAGGAACTAAAAGAGTTGAGTAAAATGTGACATAATACTAATTTTAACTAATACTCAGAATCTAGGGTCTAAGCCTGGCGTTGGCAGATGATCTTAATTGCGCAATTATTCGAAGGCCGTATTGACGATCTGAACTCACATATTCAACGTATATTATGATTCACAAGCTATTTAATCGATCTGTTATGGACTATGTGATTAATCAGGGCATTATGTATAATGCCCGGGTAATACGAATAATAACAAGTCATATCGGGCCATGTAATAAATAATCATTAAAACTTCATTATTTATCACAGTGTCTGGTCATTATGAATATTGCTATGTGATTGTTGGGCAATTTGATAATTTAAGTACATTTGGCAAGACGTGGGGAGCAGGGACAAATATGTGATACGCACTAGCCAATCAGAGCACGCAACTCATCCCCTGCTCACAACAGAGCGTATTTTACAATATTTTTTCGTTTTGAGGTCCCCCGAACCCAAAAAAACGTATTTTTAATTTAAGACTGATTATCTTTAAAAAAAATTAATGTTCATTTTATATTTTGAATTTGTTACTACCTACTATTCGTACCTTCCTACCATAATTATTTTATAATAATAATGTATGTCAACATTAAAATAATTTTATAAAAATATCTTTTTATTATTCTGCCCAATAGGTGAAGGGTATTATTCATAATGCCCTGTCAATGTAATTATTTGAATAGTTTTTATCACACTGCCCTCTCATATTGGGCATTTTTCAAACTGCCCGGGCATTATGAATAATGCCGTATTTATCACTTGGTCCACAACAGATCGATTTAACAGTTGGCAAGTGGGGGATATTTTTGAACGATTGGCATGTAGTCACTCATGCAATTACACTTATGGTGTTTATATTAATTTATCTCATAAATAGTTGAAATTTCTTGGGTGTTTCTCTGAAATTACTCAGAACGTTCCCTCTTAAGAATTCAAGGATATTTAATACGCCTGTAGGTACTTAGTTTGTTGCGTTATTTCGATGTATCTGTATGTGCGCCCCCTTAACTGGCGTCTTTACTGTAAACACAAAGAGAAGTTACTTACATATCAAAATGGTGTTGATAATACCAATAAAATAAACGCCTGCTAAAGTATTGAAAATTAATCCGCTTCTCGTGATAAATGTTCTCTGAAAATTCTAAAAAAAGCAAGTTATTGTTAATGTTATGAATTACATAAAATTTTAGATGTATAGAAATAAATTTACCGTCATATTGTTATAAAAAATCCACAGCATAAAGAAGAATATGGGTACGGCAAGTAATCTTAAAAATATCTGCATTAAACCAAACTTTTTGAAATTGAAATTGGCTGCCAATACTCTCCTAAAAGTAAAATGTTCTTAATTAATATTCTACAAGATAGAAGACATATATTTGTGAATAATTATCAATAACGGATTATCGAACAGGCACAAGAAATGTGAGATTAGGGCAAATTCCTAAAAATACTAAAAAGAAAACTAGATAAGATTTTCAGCGCATGCACTTTCATCTTTGAAAAAAACTAATTACATTTTTTTATTGAAGGCCCTAAAATTTAGCTGCAATTGCGTACCTTCAAATACTTGATCACTCACTGTTCATAATTATAAACAAATTCAAATAATTTATCATTTTAAAATTGTATACTTATTGCTTTATCAAGGAATTAATTTGGATTTTGCACATACATGTATAAATTGCACGCAACTTGAAAACCAGATGCTGTTCCATAAGTTAGTGGTAACTTGTTATGTCCAAGAATAGCGTGATGGTCCGGTGGTCCTGATATAGCGCTTGTACCCTTTCTAAACATACCTCCTTCAAGTTTAAATTTATCAACGAGTGCAGCAATCTGATGATTACTCTCTACAAATCTTTCTCTAGATCTTCTGTCAACAGTCGATAGGCATACTAGAAAAAAAACAGAAGGTTTTGAATAATGAAGAATCGTATAATTAAAAAATCTCTTTGACTATAGATCTGTACTTCTTCATTGTATTATCCTACTTGAGGAGTTATTACTTACAATAATACATCAATGGATTTTCTAATTGAGGACACGGAAATCCAATATTATTAAAATAATCCAACATTTGCTTGGTGCCTCCAGTATACACCACGTCTCCCAGGCACAGATAAAGGACTCTGTCTAAAAATGGAAACACATCCGAACGCGGTTTTTCCATTGTAAGAATAATTGCCGAACCGTATTTTTTGGAGGCGTTCGACAAAATGGAAATTATAAGGTACGTGTTCAGCGGATCCAAGTCCCAAGTCGGCTCATCAAGAAGTAGAATCACTAGAACGATAAATTAAAGTCGGTTGAAAATATTTATCTCCGGTTTTTCTTCTTCTTAAATCGATGTTCCATACCTGGATCTTTAATCAACTGTACACCAATCATGAGTCTTCTATATTCACTTTGTGTCAAATTATCGCAACTTCTGTTGGCCACTTGTGTCAGAGCCAAATCAGCCATAACTTGCTTCACTTTGGATTGCTTCAAATAACCGGAGACCTACAGGCAATGAAGAAGACATTATTACATCCTCTAATTCATCCATAAAAATCTTCAAAAACTTTTCAATACTACAAACGCTACCATAAACCTGAGTCAGTCCGGAAAATATTGAATTGTCAAAAGCAAGACTTCATATTAAGAACCAGTGTCAGGTGCTGTCTGTTAGGGTGACATACTCTATTTTTGTAAATCGATCAAGGGAATGTGTACATAGAACGCAACTATTGAACGGAACTGACTAATTCAGAAAAAGCACATATTATATGAGAACGGAATCACTTCACAGGATAATCTATACTAGCCAATTTTCTGAAACTCATAAGAAGATCCAGATTATTTGCCGATTAATTCAACACAAAAAGGGGAAGTACAACAATTCTAATAATATGTTATGTACTTTTGGGTCAAATTTATCTGTCTAAATTTTTTAATCATTAATTCAGAAGGGGCACGCGCCCTCTTAAGAATAAAGTGGACTGTGTAATTATTATTCTGCATTATTGAAATACCTTAGTTGCAGTGTAATGAAGGGTTTGTTGAACAGTCAGACCCGGTATCAAATCACACTTATGAGTTATGTAACCACATCGTTTTTGAAATAGTGACAGACTCATCGGAACATTGTTAAGAAGAATTTGTCCGCGCGTTGGACCTTGAACTCGTCGCGATATTACATCTAAAAGGGCTCGCTTCCCGCTTCCTGTAAAATGATTGTTACAGTTGTCATGATTGACCGTTAAAACGTTTGTAAAAAAAACATAAGCAAACGATCAAACTCTTACCTTTAGATCCAAGAACTGCCAAAACTTCACCAGATTGAACTGTCATGGATACATCTTTTAGTATGATGCCTGTCTTGATACTACCCATCAATCTTTGCATGCAACTACCCGGCTCCACCTGAAATGTGCCAAATATTAAAATTTTATGCGTCAAGAAGAGATTAAATTGGGTATGGCCACTGGAATCGTGTCGATGCACAACGAAATCATAACTGACAATGGAAATTAGTAAACTACCAGACAATGAATTTCTTCGTTTACATACTTGATCTCTTTTCGATTCCTCGACTATAATCTGACAAAGACAATATTTTCAACATTATTAAAAAGAGTATGACAAAATGAAAAATTATTGTTGATAAAATCTTCACAGGATATCAGATTATTTGTAGGTATGTTTCCATTGTGCAAATAGTAAATGACCTGGAACTAATGTGGTTTATTGACAGAATCAAATTATATGACTATTTCTTAATTTGAAAAGAAACGACTGTTATTACACATTCACAAGTTAATTATTTTTGATAACATCCACAACTTTCTCTAATTAATAAAAGTTGCAATAAAATTATTCTTATTAGATTTATGTACGAGCACAATTACTTCGCAACATTGGTCTCTGTTATTATTAAAGATAATATATGAACCATAATTAACTTTTGTCAATTACTTACTTGTCCCGAATGAAAAACATTGCAAAGCTCTAAAGTATAGTCACTGGCAATCATTTTTATGGATTATTAATCAAAACTTCACTTTTTTACTTCAATTTCTAACCATTTTTCAACAATTAACTTATAATACACAAGCGTAGGTAGGTATATAAAAAGAACTGAAATACAATACAATTCTACGTTAATAAAAAAATTGAGTATAATAAAAAATTAAAACGGTAAACGGGTATCGTAAATTCGTGAGTAAATAAACAAATAAATCTGGCGTCAACTCATTCTCATTGCGACTGAGTTCAGATTTTAAAAACCAAACGGTACCAAGCGGTAAGAGAGTTACCCATACCACAATGACTGCTTCAAGCCCAGCCCATGATTGCATTACCAACTCAGGTAATTTTTCACCTGTGTGAATATCCGTTTCAAGCTAAAATCGCTTCTATTGAAAGTAGCTGTAAAGAACAATAGGCATGAATGAAATAGTTGCGCTGCGAATATGGGCCTGGCAAAACTAAACAAAAAATTGCAGATTTTAACTGAAGACGGAGGATATTCGAATTAGCTATCTTTAAAAATACTTTACAGACTCGGAGCACCGTGGACCATTGACTTGGCATTATTTGGGGGACGTTCATTAATTACGTTAGATGTTTTTGATCCCCTCTCTCCTTTAGTGAGATTTGGTAAGATGATTTTGTGTCGTATCTGGTTGATGCTTATCTTGAAGATTTTTTTCCTAAATCGATGTTCTTTTTATGCTTCCTTTACGTCTTTGTTCGATTATAAGACGAGATTTTTTTCTTACTGGAAGTAACCATAAACAGTAAATTTAGGGTTGCCTGGGATTTGATTGCCCAATTTTTTATTTAACTGTGTCGACGTGTATGGCCCTGCTTATATTGGGATCAAAAAGACATTCGATTGTTATTTCATCCGTAATATTTGTGTACATTGAAATTTTTGAAATGGCTTTCAAAGAGCATGCTTCACGTCTTTGTTGAACACGCCTGTACACAAACGTATTGAAACTCCACGTATATATATAGCGGTACCTCCGGTGTATTGCAATTAATGCGATTTTGACCCGTATCCCACCTTTTCATAAAGATCAACTCATCAACGCCCGTCAGTGTTATTGTGTTGTGTTTTAATTCTTGGTTATATTCAACAGGTATGTTTAGTCCGCAACATTGGCTGTACATTTCTAAATATACGCATACAAATAACAAGTTCTACGGCTATGGCCGGTCGTGCAGTTAACTAATAATTAACCGCTGTTTCAGAAACACGAAACTCTTGTCGCGTTTGGCGTAGTTTGTGTTCTGGACGCAGTAAATGCGACGACACCGACCATTAGAGGTGTTCGAAATAACGGGTTCACAGTGGTTTGTACGAAACTGCGAATGTGGTAATTGGCTAGGCTTTACGTGGATGTACCTTCCCCAAGGAATCGGTGCTCAAAACGTTCCTGAAGAACCCTGGGTTCGGTGGAACTTACAGTGAGTGTTTTTATTCGAAAAGACAGTAATTATCAAAGAAGTGGTCGGTTTTTAGTGTTTTGCATGAAATTTGGAAGTGATTAGTATAACGTAGACAGCTTCTTCGGCGAGTTGATGCTTTATGTGTTTTTGAAGACTTTGGAGAGATTTTATGGGATAAGAAGAGTTTTGTGAACTTTAGACGGAAAGGACATCGGGAATACCACATTTTAGTGGGCTAGTGTTGTTAATTTAATGCGTACAGTTTTTAAAGTATTGTAAAAAAGAGATTCCTCATTGAAGTGATAATACTAAAGCTGACAGAACGCAGAACTCCCCTACATACATCGTAACCATGTGCGCGGGGTGAGTTTTAGAGGTTTGATGAAGCTCTAAAACTTTTTTCAATGAATTTTGCAGGATTGTGCTAAAAAAGCTCCCGTGTGTATTAATTTGTATGACTGTGTGCTGTTGAACTACCCATATTTAAGAGTGTTTAAAAAATATTATGGTTTTGTAATTCGGTGCTATTAAAACGACTGATAATAAATTAAAAAAAAAGTCAATGTAAAAATCAAGGAAGTGTCAAAGTGTATAAATAACTAAATGATAAGGGTTGTCTGAGCTAATTATTAATGATTACGGTTAAATTAAAAACAAATAATTCGCCGAAATTTGCGCATAATTTTGAATTAAGTGTACCTAAGTGTGCAACAGGTAGAAAAGTTGATCTAGTGAAATGAAAGGATGTTTTGTTGTCATTTGAAGATTCTGAAGAGAAAGGTCTTTAAAATGTTTGTTATTTGAGATCAATAAGTAGGTTTATATGCAATAAATACCCCGCTGGCTTATAAATAAGTGAAATATTTTAGTAATTGTTTTCACTAATTGATTAGGTCAAAAATAATTAATATAGTTTCTAGTAAAATTATTTGTTATAATTATAATTCGCCTCTATGGAAGTATTTCCGTGTTTTTTAAATAATAAAAAAAACGAATTTTGAATAAGGAAGTGATTTTATAAATTAAAAATATCAAATATAATTTAAAGTGTTTTGAAACATTTATTTTCGGTGAATTTTAATATTCATAATTACAATATTGTAATATTTAATTGGTACATTTTGTAATAGAAACAGTTTAGCTTATAATTATTACGTTTTGTAACTCAATGAGACCTAAAAATTAGTAATAATAAAAAAATGAAGGTTGTGAAGTTTTTATGACGCCGATATCACAATGGATAATTACAAGTTTTTCAAAAACTGATTTACATAAATTATTTGAAGAGATTCGTGAAGAGCCTATTCAAAAAAACCTGTGTGTAAGTTATTGATTTTATTATTTTCTATTATCTTACGTCATGAAATGAGCTGAAAAAAGTTCTTTTAACACTTTCTTAGCGAGTGAGCATCCTGACACTGCTCCCACTTTAAGTCAGTCAGAAGGCCTATATAAGAAATGGGATTTGACACAAGACGACTAGACGCTGTAAATCAAAGAATAAATGAAGTAATTAACGCATTATTGCTCATAAAAAGCTCATTATACAATTTGACAATTAAATTAGCATTTCTTACCGTTTAACGGATTTAAACCAAATTATAAACTTGAGTTTTAAGAGGGTCTTCTAGTATTTTAATCCCCGTATTTCTAATCTCTGCTTCACGAATTTTTTTGGGGGATGGGTGAAACAACACGAGGTTGAATTTTTTTTGTAGATATTTGAAGAATGTCCATGAATTTTGTGACATCGATATATTGACTAGAATCGATATTACAGCGTCTCTATGACAAGATGAAAAGAGTAGATAAGTGGTAACTACGAGGGGCTGTTTGGCTCGTCTTAAATGATGAAACAAAATGCGTTTTCATCGAGACACCTGCAGGGTATAGTTGAAAGTAAAATCAAGTTCAAATATTCAAATTTAAATCAGTGCCGAAATTTCGTTTTTTTTTTTTCATCATTTTGACCGTCTAAACCGTATATCGTGGACACCAAGTGACTCGAGAAAAACGCGTGAATTTTTGGGTGTATAATACAGGTGAATTTCTCGACTTGTCATCAATCAGTAATGCCAGCACCATACAGTAAACCTTCCTCGTAGAAACCTTGGAGAAGTGATTGATGTTAAAAAAACATCAAGCTTCCAAGTCGTCGCCCGCAAATTCATATACAAAAGACGGAGCACTAGGGCAACCGAGCGACTGAACCGATGTCGCTGAGCACCTGCTCTGCTCAGACTCCAAAGCTCTAATAACGACTGAAAGAGCTCGAATTTTGAAAAAAAAACCTCTTGGCGCCGTGCTCTATATGCTTTTAGCTTCGATTTTTGACCTGTCACAATAGACAGCGTCCCAAGGATTCCTCAGGGTTCTTTATTTTTCTTCTACTACTTCAAATAAGCAGTGATGGATTTACAATAAGGCACGCTAGACGTCGGCCCAGAACATCACCACAGAGTGGGCACCAAAAAACGAGAATACTTTTTTCTAACTAGAACTATTTCGGTTTTTGGACTTCTGATTTGTGGTATTAACGATCATTTCATGAAAATGTAGATGACGTTTCTTCTGGATCAAATATTATGAAAAGTAGTGGAACTTTTGAAACAAGCATATTAAAAGAAGACGATAATAATAAAAGCTGAGACCCTGCGCTATGATACAAAACAACAAAAAGAAAATAGGATACCGTTTACTATAAAACCCTAGGACAACAAAAAGTTAAATCTGGTGCTGCAAATAAGTAAAGTTTTTTGATGAACAAAAATAGTAAACTGCGTTTTTTTCGAAAACGCCTCCAATCATTTTGTTCATATGTCCACAATGAATTTGTAGGTTGTAGATTATAGTGAGCTGAGGTGATCAGCAACCATTCATTTGTCTTATCCAGAAAGGATAGTTTACTGATGAGTGAAAATCCGTGATCGGGGCAGTTGAGCGAGAAGCTCAGTGATGTGGAAGCGTGTCATTTGTTCGATTATGTTACCTAGAAAAAAGAACGAGTTTTCAGAATTATTATATTGACAGTCTGGTATTTGTACTGGTACACCATCATGCTTTTTTCAAGGATAGCGTGTGTTAAAATTGAGTTCTCATTCAAAACATTGTCGGTGAGCGAATCTGCGGGAAAAATTGACGTCTACGTAAGCGAAGCTGCGACCAAAACAAATAGCATTCGGTGAATAATGTGTGCAACTATTGTTAAGTCAAAGGATCGTAGGAGCTTATGACTTAAACATGACCACCGCATTGTTCATTGATTATTAACAAACTACAAGTCAAACTTATGAGTAATGCAGTGAAAAAACAATTGCAACATAATCTGTGGGTGTATATCACGAGATATATATGCGTAACGTCTGTGACATCAGATGGAAATTATCTGGTATTACTTCTTACGCAACTGGTCTACTTCCACGTTCAGATTTAACATGACATTGATATAACTCAATGAGAACGCGCTTTAGTTAAAATATGTGTTGTTAATAATTGGAAACAAATACGTGCAACAATGTATCGATTCGTGTTATATCAGCTTGTAGGTATTATTACTAGATAGAAAAAAAAAATAATGCTGAATCTATTAAACCGTTGTTAAAAAGTCTGATTAAACACTGAAACTATGAGAGCATGTAGAACATATTTTTTGCTTAAGAGAAGCGTAGTAGAAATTTAAATGGTTGTTGCTCAAGAAATAACTGATCGATGTTTTTTTTTCTAAATTGAGTATGTTCGTCACCGGTAAACGGGATTTTTTCTTTGAGTCCATTATATTTTATTTGATAGATATTAAACCGTATTTATTGAGTACAAAACTTTGAGTATATGGTCACTATCTAATCGTCAGATCTAATGACGCTTTTTGAAATTATGAATTGTTATTATCAGATGATTAACAGATAACCGCGAGTCGAAAAGAGGTGTTCATTATTTAATAATTACCTGGCTCCGTTTCATAATACCCAGGTTTTTCCGAGTGACATTGATATGTTTTATAGCCATATATTGCAATATTTATGTTGGATGGAGTGAATAATGTATCCTTCACAACAATAGTGATGTACTGATAAGCGCGAACTGTACTACATATGGCTCAAAAACTGATTTATAGACGCTAACGGCCTTAGTTATTGAGCGTCTATAATCTGCAAATATCTGTCTCACTCAACGATAGTCTCTTTTTTTTATAATCGGTCTTACCCTGGTTATTAGATCAATTCTGGTTGACTCTCTGGTGGGTCAAATAAAACATGTCAGATGTAAGTTGAGTTCATATTGAAGAATATGTGAAAAGATGAATTTCTTCTTTCTGAAACGAATATGCGATTGGAGGCAAACTGAACCAAAAAAGAATCAGTTCCTCGACGAATTAAAAATCCTTTACCAGATTACTTGCTGCCAGATATCGTAGATTATAGACGCTAGACAGCTAAAGGCATTAGCCTGCTACCAACAAAGCATCTTTCCATTTGAAGAAACATTAAATGAAAAGAAAAGTTGGTAGTGGAAAGCAGATCTTTTGGACCTCCATGGTGCCCTCGATTACATACAATCTTTTCGATAATACAATGGAATGCGTCCATGTATATCATCAATAGTATACCACTAGTATATTACAATAGTAATCATCAATAGTATACCTATTACACCACAAGGGCCGAAAGTTTGATATTCTTGCATACTATTTTCTTTATACCTCGGTTGTAAATACGCTTATTAAATACATTAATTACTTATTAATTAAAAAAAAAGGATAAATTCTATGCAAGCAGCTTTGAAGTTATACGTAAAAACACGAATGACAGCTGTTCGCGACAATTAGCTAAAATGTAATAGGGTTGCTATGAAAACGACATCTAAACAACAGTCGATAGGTTGTTTTTACTTTACCTCTGCCCGAACGTACGTACGTCCCGCATCAGTGCGTGTAATCCCACCAATGCGTAAATGTTAGACTTTCTGCCTTAAAATTGATGCCGAAAGTATACGTACTTTCGATCGAGGTATGAAGAAAATAAAATTGGTTATTATCGTCTTAGATCTAATAAAGTAGTGTATCTCATTTTTTTGACTGAAAATTGAGTTAAGCCATTTTACTGTTTTGATAGTAGGTAGGTATCTAAAAACTATTTTTTTTAGAAACGTCATTTTGTGAGATACTTAGAACGATATGTGACTATGAATCAGATTGTTTATTCTTTCGCATAAACATGTTACATAAAATGGATAGTTATGGGAAAATGTGTGAGTATAATAATTACTTAAATACATAAAAATTGTTTTATGTTTGAAATGTCGATTCTTTTATAGACCACTTTTATTGTAGTTTGTTTTTTTATAAACGAACCGATGAGAAAACTTCTGAGAATCCGTCGTTTTCTATCATGGAATGGAATTGTATCGTGATGTAAACTTGTTATTAAGACAAGACGACAATCATTTCTTTCATTTTAAACCAGACGCGTGTACTTAGTACTGTGGATTTAGACCCCTAGTCTTTCTCGCAAATTTTAACCCTGCGACATCCTGTATGATTTTTAACTTCCCGCATTAAAAAAAAAAATTTTTTTTTTCAAAAATCGGGAAGTTATTGGTTTCACCCCGATTTTCGAAAATCGAGTTTTCGCCAGATCTCGACGTTTTGAGGTCCTAGGAAGCTATTGAAACTATTTTGGCGATGATGTCCGTAGGCCTTTATGTGTGTGTGTGTGTGTGTGTGTGTATGTATGTATGTAAACCTTTTATATCTTTTGAACGGAGTGTCCGACTGAAACGCGGTTTGCGGCATCTGACGTGATCTTGGTGAACTTAGACTTCCTGAAAATTTGAAACGATTCGGCCCAAAAAATTTTGAGAAATCTTAAAAAAACAAGTTTCAAAAATTTTTAAAAATTTGTTTTCGTAAAATATTTTCTAAACTACTAAACCGAATAATTCCAAAATCTAATCAGCTCTTCTCCTTAACAAACTGCGTCGATTTCCGCAAACCGCATCAAAATCGGTTCATTTGTTCACGAGATACCGTGAACCAAAAAATCGTAAAAAAGTGTTTTTTTTTTAAATGATTCTTAAAATTGTTATCAGATCGATTTTTTTGTAATTAATTACTTTCTTAGGCTAAAAAAACTGCGTCGATTGCCGCAAACCAAATCAAAATTGGTTCATTTGTTCATGAGATAACGTGAACGAAAAATTAGGAAAAAAGTAATTTTTTATAATTACTCGTAAAATTCTTATCAAACCGATTTTTTTGTTATAATTTACTTTCTGAGGTTAAAAAAACTGCGTCGATCGCCGCAAACCGCATCAAAATCGGCTTATTTGTTCACGAGATATCGTGAACGAAAAATTTGTAAAAAAGTGTTTTTTTTAAATTGCTCGTAAAATTCCTATGAGATCGATTTTTCTGTAATAAATTACTTTTTTAGGTTAAAAAATTGCGTCGACTGCCGGAAATCGCATCAAAATCGGTTCATTTGTTCATGAGATATCGTGAACGAAAATTTCGTAACAGTGTTTTTTTTTTGAGCTCGAAGAGCTAAAAAATAAACTTCTTGCTATATTTTATATATTTTTGAGCGTTTTGAACTCAAAAATAGCGGGAAGTTACAGGGATGGCCTGCAGGGTCAAACTTCTTTTCAAATTTTTTTATTGGCATTTAGTCTACCAGATTCAATGGTTGGTTTTGCAAATGATGTCTGTTGTTTAATAGGCGTTGCATGTGGAAAATATGTTTTCAATTAATGATTTTGGCCATGTATTATCCTGGATATAGAATCTGACAAAAGCTAGTGTGTTATTTTCCAACTTTTTGAATATTATATATTTTTACTGGTGCAGGAAAGTACTTTTTTTTAAACATCAATGGAAAAACACATTAAATCTTCCATAAAAAAAACCTATTTGTCACAAAAATGGATAGACATTTTTTTGTTTGGAAATATATTTTCATTTACATTTTCAACCAAACCAAATAACAGCATTAGATACTAAGCAAATACTGAAATCCTTCAGTATTTGCTTAATTCATCGATCCTATGCCACCAGGATTCATCCTTTAATCTTCCAACATTAAAACAGGATCATAATCACTCTAAATTATTAGAGTTATTTTTCACAACAATAGGTAATATTCATTTCGATGGTAAATCCATTAATATTTTCAGTACCTATCAATAACTTTTTTTTGGTTATCTATTAAGCCGATCTTTTCGGTTACTTAATGTAAAGTTTTTTTTTTAATAAAATTATTTCTTTGATAATGCGAAAATAATTCCCATTTCCTTCATGAAATTGTTTGTGGGATTGTCGATTTGCTGTAAAAATTATATGTATATCTTCTGAAGTTCTGAACAAGTTTTTCATGGATGTTTCTTGAAAAATAATCTCAGATAGTGTAAACGCGACTTTATAATGCGTTATAATATTATAAACAGTTACACGCCGCATCATTATTCAGTTGATAATTAATGTTATTTCATTAAAAATGCAGTTAAGTAATAAATTGTGTATAAAATTATTATTGTTGCGTTTACTTGAATCTCGTGTCGTGTTGGAGCGTTGAAGTTTCTTACGATGTTACGTCTGAAACCTTGGTTTAAATTGTCCATAATAAATATTTACGATATTTGTTTAATTTTAAAATTACTATTGTCAATTTTCGCGCATGGATCTCTTATAAGATTCCGCAATGCATACTTCAAGTTTACAATCCATTATTATGTATGAATGAAATTTCACAAGTATGGTTGCTCAACTTTTATCCTTTGCGTTTAGATATACTAAAATAAATTATAGATGCAGTACGTTCACCGAAAGTGGTAATAGTGACAAATTCGTGTGTCCTACTATATAAAAAAATTTTTTTAATAGTTTTTTGTTCAATTTAAGATTTACTATCGGAAACTGATTACGATTAGATATAATTTTTTCTACTTCAAACTCAACCGGAAGTGTACATGCATTTTTTTTTCAAATGGCAACATATACCTACTTTATTTACATCGAAATCTCCATTTTTTTCCCTATAAATTCATATGAAATTTTCATAAGGTTGCATAAGAAAATATTCGAGAAAAACGTTTTCAGTTTATTAATTAAATACACAGTAATAATTATTATCAATAAAATTTACAGATGTGTGAAGTGCTATAAAAAATATCTATTATATTTACTGTGTATTTATATAATAAATTGATAACGTTTTTCTTGAATAATTTCTTATGTAACCCTATGAAAATTTTATACGAATTTATAAAGAAAAGATGGAGATATCGAAAACGTAAAAAAATATATCTTGTCATTTGAAAAAATATGCATTTACACTTCCGGTTGAGTTTGAAGTAGATACAAAAAAATATACTCAGCAGTTTCCGGTCCCTACTATAAATCTCGAGTTGAACAAAAAACTATTTAAATTTTTTTTTGTATCTAGTAGGATACACGAATTATTCACTGGTACAATGATGAATGAACACACTATAATAAATTTCGACATTGAAAAATTGCAATCAAATATTGTATAAGAGATTTCTTGTTTTTTAATTTTAAAATTCAATAGTAAATGCAACAAACTGTAGTGTTTTGTCCGGATGAAAAATAAAGAGATCTGCCTAGACACTAAAAAGCGTCAGGTATTTTTGAGATCGTAACATAATGTATGTATATTTATTCTCGTATAAATCAGTTCCCCACGCTTTTTCCTACGGTCACGGTGTTTAGTATATTTTTAACGAGATTATCTGGCAACAGTAAAATTATTGGTTTACAAGTGATTAGAGTAAAATTTCAGTGAAAATTACTTTAATAACATTTGCAAAACTTTATAAAAAATTAAAGTATATCAAAGTAATAAAATTAAAAAAAGTCAGTGTATTGACGATTTAATATGTAGTTTGATCGAATCTAAAAAGAAATGGTGCAATTTGTCAAAACGTCAATTTTTTTTGTATCGTACTTGAACATTGAAGTTTCTTTTACATATCAATATTTCAAGATTAGTTTTTTTCGCCGTTAGAAAGTATATTAAAAATATATATCGCCATTCGCTTAACATATAGTGAAAACGCAAAATAGTAATAAATATTTGACCTCGCGGCACAGAATTACAATTTGCAGCATGCACTTTTATTATCGTATCATCTGTTGCAAAAAAATGGCATCTTCAATTCCAGATGTCGTGTCCATTACACGAGATCAACTCTTTTGTCCTGCAAACAATTGTTGAGCGTGCCTAATTTATTGTAAGATTCTGAATAGAATTATAGATATAAATAGAAACCGGTATAGTATACGGTATCCAGCATCTATCTCCTAAAACACGGTTCACAATAAATCATCTAAATATATCAAATGAAACCACGACTGACTGATCTATCAACGCACAGCTCAAACCACTGGACGGATTGGGCTGAAATTTGACTCACATATAGTTATTATGACGTAGGCATCCGCTAAGAACAGATTTTTGAAAATTCAACCCCTAAAAGGGTGTAACGGGAGTTCAAAATTTGCATGGAGAAATCATATAAGATAAATGTTTCAATTTGAAAATGTACAGGATTAATCCTGGCAACAAAAACAAAAAAGCAACCCCATCAGAGGGCGAAAAGAGGTAAATAGTCTAAAAATCAACATGGGTTTGTCAGGACGTTGATCACGTCAATGTCACCAATCTTGAAATTTGTTAGGGGGGTCTACGTCGAGAAAGGAGTAACTCTGGGAAACAATGAGAATGCATCCGTGTTTCGTCTCAATCGATTTTATCTATGCTAGTTTGGCAATGGAATTGTCAAATGCAACAAAGTCATATGCAGTGGCGGTGCATGAATATTTTAAATGGGTGTCTGCATGGTCAACCGCAGATACCTCCTATACTACGGGCTAGAAATGAGGGGCGGTTATTAAAGTAAGAATCACGTCCATGTTTATAATGTTTTAATTATTAGCTTTTTTCAAATCCTGCTGACAACAAACTACAATTTGTATATACACTGTAACACTACTGCCATAAGCCGCGTGTCGGCCCTTTGTGTAACACCGCTGACGATGGCTGCCGCAGATGCAGTCGAATCGTTTGGAAGGAAATATTCAGCTTTCTAGTTCATACTTGCAGATTTTGTGAACCAGTCTTTTCGTACAGTTGCGGCTGTCACAACATTGTGTCGTCGTTTATTAACTGCCGTTTTGTGTAGGAGTGCTGTAATAGTATCTCTTTCACGTTTTAACAATCACCAGAGGAATTTCGTGTTTTGCTGCTGTATTGAAGTCGGCTTTAAATTGCTTTCGATAGATTTCTGCGAAGTTCACTTATACCATTATCAAGAGACATTGAACCTTGCATTATTGCAGATTGTAAACTGGAAAGAAATCATAATATCGCAGGCCATGGTCTCCTTTTTAGAATTTATATCGGAAAAAAAGAAGTGTGTAAAATCTGTTAATTTGACGACCTTTGTAAGGTGGCGATTTACACGGATTGACCTTTTTGAAGTGAAAACTTCTTTAGCGGCGCTGTACACTTTTTTTGTAATGGGTAAAAAATGTTAAACTCGCGTCAGGAAAAGTAAGAACTGGGCGAGACTCTCTAAGTGATTGTCAGTTCACGTGTCCTGATCGAACGTTGAAATATCGTACATAAAAATGCAATCTATGATACAAACCATTTTATTTACAAGTGTTGTCAATAAATAAACAATGCTTCTAAATGCAAAAAATTAAGACGTTAATATTCAAGTTTTCACTTCTGCCGGCACTCCCGGAGTGCAACCCGTCTTTTTTTTCATGAAATATGAGTGACTGTCTGTAGAATTTGGTTATATTTATTTTCTGGAAGCAAAGGTAGGCAGTATTCAGTAAAAGACTTAATTTTCGTAGCAGTAAAAAGTTTTTGCTTCTGTCATTTCATAAATTCAAGTTATTCCTAGAACTCCCTCTATCATAAATTCTAACAGAGCTAGAAAAGTTCTGCCGTAATCAGCTTAAAAGATAAAATATAGCTTGTCCTTCGTTTAACAAATTATTGAAATAACAACAGTTTTTACTTTTACTGGAATGAGTTTGCTCTACTGTTAAAAATTTTCAGTTTCAATGACTTCAAACTAACTTTTGATATTGTTTTTAAAATTATTCAAAACGTTTAACTTTCGATTGCAATTTTATAGATTAGCATTGAAATATTATCACAGTACGTTTTGTTCATTAATAATAATTTGAAATACTTTCTCAGTTGGTACACGTTTTAAATAATTGACTTTCATGTGCATATTTACTAGGGTTAGTAAATTATTTACTATACTTTCTAGGTCAAATTTTTGTTGTTTAGGACTAGCGGCCCGATCCAGTTCACCCGGATTTGTAGAGTGCCATCGTTTTTTCGTCCACGTACGTTGTAAAATATAGTCTCTACGAAAAGCGCTTCTATTTTATAGCGAAAATATATAGCCTAGGCATGTCCATTCTGAAGATCCATTCTAAATATTGATGAAATTTTTTTTTAATCGGAGATTATACCTCCTACATTTACAAACTTTGTCTCTTTATATAATATTAGGTACTAGTCGTCCCTCCCGGTTTCACCCGGGTGCAAAAGAACGAATGGGGGGCATGAGTACGTACATTCATCTTAGTTTACCGAGATGAATGCTGTGTCCAAAACTCCAAACATGATAATCAGAGTTACCGTTTTGTCGGGCGGACAAATTTTGAGTTATATTTTGCAAAATTTTTCATTGATGTTCTGCTCCTATTGGTCTTAGCGTGATATTATATAGCCTATAGCCTTCCTCGATAAATGGACTACCCAACAAAAAAAAAAATTCAATTCGAACCAGTAGTAATTTTGGACACAACATTCACCTCGGTAAACTAAGATGAATGTGCGTACTCATGTCCCTCTCCCCAATTCGTTCTTTTGCACTCGGGTGAAACCGGGCGGGACCGCTCGTAATAGATAAAAGAGCAGATAATTCGATTGTTTGTGTTGTTCACAGTAGTTGGAAATACTTAATTAAATATTGTTTCTAACAATCAGTTGGTTGGCAGCACTTAAAGACATGTGGGTCCGCGCAGATGTTGAGTTCTCGATGTTTGCCAGTTTACACAATCCGGTTTGTTCAATGATACGTGAATATACAACATTGAATCAATAATGTACACATCAGACATGCAACATTGGGCAACGGTTGGAATGTTGGAATGTGCGTATGTTAACTGGGAGTGTTTAACTGAAAGAATGTGCAATTACTTAAGAGACCAACAAAGTATACTTTTGAAAATTAATGACAGTTCTATGTGCGCCGGGTTTCTGTGAGAATAGAATAGAATAGAATATATTTGTTTAAATACCACCATTACGTGGCATAACATCGTCATACAATTAAAAAAAAAAAATAAAATAGACAAGTATAGTACACTAATAAAAGAAATCTTCTACAGAATAATGACCAGCCTCAATCAACCTCCTCCGCACAAGATTTTTGAACTGTTTTAGGGGAAGGTTTTGAACATCTAGAGGCAATTTATTGAATAGTCTAATTGATATGCAGACGAAACTGCTATTTGTTTTTTGTAGTCGGTGAGGTGGTAATCTCTTACGACTTACATTATAAGAGTGACAATCAGAGCTGCAATTCAAGTTCATCATATTTTGTTTAACGTACAATAACGCATGAAGAACAAACAATGACGGTAGAGTTAATATTTTGTAATTAACAAAAAATGGTTTGCAGTGTTCTTTAGTTGAAACTCTGGCCATAGCCCTAACAGCTCTTTTTTGGAGTACGAATACTCTATTCGAATCCGTAGAGTTTCCCCATAATAGCACACCGTAGCTAATTAAACATTCAAATAATCCGAAATATGCTGTTCTTGCAGCCTCAATTGATACAACATCCGAAACCCTTCTTATAGCATATATTGCATAATTCAATTTTCGACTTTGGGATATATGTGCTTTCCATTTGAGAGGTTTATCTAAATATATTCCCAAGAATTTATCATTTGTGTTGTAATCATTACTCAAATGATTAAAAGTCAAAAATTATGTTTTATTTACATTTAAACTAAGTTTATTAGTCGAGAACCAATCAGTAGCCCTTAATAGTGTCTCACACGACATCCCAGAATCAGCGTCTTAGAAACGAAAGTCGTATAGTCTGCATACAAAATTGTTGAAAATGGCTTCATATTATCTGCTAAATCATTGATATAAATAATAAATAACACCGGACCTAAAACTGAACCTTGGGGCACCCTATTCTGAATGATTTAAAATGAAGATGATGAATTACGAGTAGTTACATTTTGTTTCCTGTTAGTTAGATACGACTTACATAATCTAAGCGCCTCTTTTGATTAAATTTTGATGTGAAACATCTAATGCCGTATTTGGTTGAGAGTAAAACCGTGCAACTGGGGCGACACTTTTATGGGACGACGTTACGTTTTTCAGTTACTACTATACCGTTAGATGACTGCGCGTAACGCTTGCTGTGTTGTAATGTGACGTGGATTTTGTTGACGGGACCTCTAATTGAGATTTATAAGTTACTAGAATAGTCACTTAGGTGACGCTGCTGGTAACTGAAAGTTGCAGTGTCCATAGGACTTTAGGAATGTCCGTAGTGTGTCCATAGGCTTTGTAGCTTGAAGTTGCTTTTGGCAAGCTTAAATTTATGTTTCATAGCGGCCCCGTCCGGTTTCACCCGGGTGTAAAAGAACGAATGGGGAAGGGAGGAACATGAGTATACACATTCATCTTAGTTTACCGAGATGTTGTGTCCAAATTTCATGATGATCGGAGCAGTATTTATACTTTTTTTAACTAATAATTTTTTTTAATTAAGTAAATAAAATTAAAATAAATTTAAATGTAAGCCATGGAAGAAATCAATGTAAAAAATAAAAAAAAATCAAAATATATTCGCCCAACGTAGGGCTCGACCCACAACCTTGATATCGACAGTCGCATAGTCTACCGATTGAGCCATCCGACGTTGTGTACGCTTAACGCTAATATGAGTATATTTAGTTAGTGCATTTCACCTGAAAATAGAAGCTTATTTTTGAGATACATGTTGCAACATTTTTCATTAATGCTCCGCTCCTAATGGTCATAGCCTGATTTTATATAGCCTGTAGCCTTCCTCGATAAATGGACTATCCAACAAAAAAATTTTTTTTTCAATTTGAACCAGTAGTTCCTGAGATTAGCGCGTTCAAACAAACAAACTCTTCAGCTTTATATATTAGTATAGATATGTGCCAGGTGTCTCACGACGACTCTTAATTTTGTTTTGTAATTTTAGCAGGATAGCCGTCTTTGATGCAATCTCGATTGCTCCTTTAAAGTTATTATCAAATTTTGGATGTATACTGTCACGATAACAAATAGTAGCTAAATTCATTTGATTTCTGCATATCCTGAAGTTTTTAACATCCTCGATTTTATAATATAAGCTCTGAACAATATTGTACATTATTTTTTTAGCGTACATAAAAAATGTCCCCACTCAAAATACATGTAGCTTATTGTCAAACCTGTTGTATTACCGCTTAAAAATGTTGTTTTGAATCAGCGCTAAGAAATCCGGGTAATCTTAGAGAGGTCGACATTTAATAACTGACTCATCTCGGTCTGCATGATATTTTATTGCCGATGGCGTTTAAAAATATAAAAAAAATGTTAGCGCATTCGTGGTCAATGCCACGGTAACGCGTTAATTTACTTATCTCTGACTGTAAACTTGTACAGTATGCAGAAACCGGAAAGACCTAAGTATTGCGCGTGCGCCGTTCTTCTTTAAAACAAGTAAAAAAGTCTCGAGTGACTCACACAATGATGAATCACTTTGCAACTGCAATTAGCGACAGTAAAATACAGAAAAAAAATACGCCTAACTAATAATTTAATATAATAACTAATATATTCTTAAAATGGAAACACTGGGTTTGGTTTTTTAGTGGTTGTGAAGCATTTCTTAGAGAGACTCTTATAATTATTACTTTTTACCAATGACAGAACGGAGAAGGTACCTATAGTATGCGTTTACGGGGAGAGATTTTTTGTTTGTGTGTGCACTCGAATGTCGCCATTTATCTCAAAAACGGTTTGATCTGTTCAAATGCAGTTTTCTGTAAAGGGTTTGTAGTTCATCTGCGATGGTTCTTAGAGCAATACATCAAAGTTTAAAATAAAATTAAAAACCCACGACGGATGTAAACGGTGTAATTGGAAAATGATTAAATAAAATTTTAAAACCCCCCGACTAAAAGGAGGTAAGTAACCAAAAAAATCCGTCAGGGACTACCATTCGCTGCCCTGAAATGAACTAAAATATTGCAATTTATAGAGTATGTGACTGATTTGAATCACGTTGGGTACGTAAATAATAGTAGTTTTCAATTGATATTTTCCAATTCTTAATTCAGGGCAGGGATTCCCGACGGATTTTCTTTGGTTTTCTTTCTTTTAGTAGGTTGTTTTTAAAATTTTATTTAATACTTTTTCAATTACAACGTTTACATACGTCGTGGGTTTTTTAAAAATTTTTAATTTTGTTTTTTATCAGCGTTTACTGTAACATTCGGTAGTAAAACTTTAGACTTAGTATTATTAATCAACCTAGTACCCAGAACCACTACAAATGTGCGTGTGCGACTTGCGCGCCCGATCAGTTGTCAAATTTTAATCTTGAACAATTAAATGACGCTAGATCTGAAAGCTGGAATATTCGCATTCGCCTAAAAATTGGCATTCGTTACATCGCTAGTGTACATATCAGACAGGCGAGCGACTAGGAATAGTTACGCGGTTGACGCTTTGGCACCTCTGATGTATATAACAATACTGTAAAAATGTTATTTAAACAAAAAATATACTTGAACAGGGAAAGGAAAAGTGTTTTTAGTTAGCACACGTGCAGCTAGCATTGTCTTGCTATAAATGAATAACTGCATTATATCTTTTCTAACTGCAATGCATTTGCATACTTTGTAAAAAAGGAAGAGTGAAAAATATCTCCGTACTTAATATTTGAAGTATAATCTATGCAAAAGAAAGAATCATTTAAGTATATTTATTACGTTATTTATCGGATAACTCTTTCAAACAGGAAATACTAAATAAGAAGCGTTTTGTTGCAATAATACTACTTTATTTAATTCTTATTGATTCGTGCATGATTTAAATTGATCCAATTGATAAAAAAATTTCTACTGCGACCTGTGAACAAATGTGTTGTGTTTCCCTCCCCAGGGCGTTAAAAACTCACACTGCGAATCTGTGGCGATTCCTCTATGAGCGCTGCAGAGCTGCAGATCAACCAAAATCTTGGATACTTCATAATATTAGTCAAATATTAGATGCTGCTCAAAAGAAAAGTATTAATATAATTTTAAAAATTATAATAAATGGTTGAGATTTTCTATCAAATACTCGATTTCTTAAAATTCTCCCGGGTTGATCCTTTCGAGAAGTGGCAACCCTATTTCTAGCCCGTGTCATGGAAGTACCTGCGGTTGTCCTTGCAGAACTCCCATTTAAAATGTTCGCGTGCCGCTACTGCTGCGAATGAATCCGAAAAGGCCAGCGGAATGCGTTATGTTTTTTTTTCGCAGAATCTGAGCAATCTTGTGTCAGTGGCCTAATTCTCATTGATAAATGATAAAGAATCTCGCAAAGAACGCGTCTTCAACAGCTATGAATAAATTAGCTCCTTGACTTGCCAGTTTGTAAATTTATCGTATTTAAAAACTAACTTTTGAGAATGATAGCTATAACAAATCGTATTCGATTTTTTATTTTCTTTGCTTCATTGACGGGTAAAATATAAATCTTATGAAGTCTTTTTATGCCAAAAACCATTTTTTCTTCACTAAGTGTCAAATAACGCGTTGTTATTTTAACAACGGGAACAATTTTTTTGTGAAAGAATAGGTCACATAAAAATAATTTCTATTCTTTAAGATGGACTATTCTTAAGTTTCATTTGAAGCCTTTGGCTGCAAGTGGTTATAGAAACCATTCCTACGGAAGCCAAGGAACAAAAAACACTACTTAGATTTTACTTTGATCTCCGGGAAATTGATTTAAAATTATAATAGTCACTTGAAGCTGAACATTTTCTGTAAATGTTCCATAAAAAAGACAACAAAATTGTGAGATTTACATAAAGATAAGTATAGCGTTTCCCTTTTGAAATTTATTATATGTAACTAACTATATCCATCTGCTATTTCCCAATCTTTATTTCTTCGGTATGTAATGGCTTTTAGGGCCCATTTAACACATCCTTAGTCGTGTAAGAATGCGTCATACCACCCACTGCTATTTGCCGATAATAATTAATATTGTCTATATTACCTACTAATTAAATTAACAAACACATCAAAGGCAATTATAATTTGACGTCGCCGTAAATAACATGTCTAAATCCACATTTTATTTAATAAAATTATACTTTCTGATTTTAAAGTTATTTTATGCCTATTAACGTTATCTATTTAGCATGTTTTGAATTACAAACTTTCATTTCGATGTATTTTACACGTTTATTATCATTAAATTTTCCCAAGTTGACCTATGTGATCTAAACTTATTTTATTAAATTATGGCGTGCGTTCGTGTCTCTGGCCAATATTTTGCTCTCCAAATATAATAATTTTCTATTTAGTATACCTATCTAGACTCTAGAGAAATCAATTGACTAATGACTCAGTCAGTATAATTTAATTGAAAATCGAAGTTTTTTTATCTTATTTACGTCTTATCAATACTGGTAATAAAAATAGAAAACTCTTGACTAAGGGCGAAGACCTTAAAAAATGCTGCCATTTATGTCCTCATTTACTCAATACTTATTGTGTACTTCATTACATTTAAATTGCCTTTTTATTATTAGTTAGTATTAACTTTTGAAAATGTTGTTTGGTATTTTTAACTTGTTCAAAATTACATACGAAAATTAATAATTGCACCAAAGAAGTCGAATCTTCAAGAAACCATAGAAAAATTAAATAGAAACCTCTTCAGAAACAAATGCAAAGGTTAGTCAGAAATCAATTCGCCTGTTGGTTGATGGCAATACCTTTTGTTATATTTTCTTTTAAGCGTACATTACCTAAATGTCCCATAAGGCTTGTGCTGGGTCCTTTGGAGGGAAGACGCCAGTAAAGATATTTAATTACTAGTGTCCGACCGAAGCTTCGGCTTCGGTCAAGAAACCCACCTTCGGCGAGACCTTCGGCTTCGGCCAAAATGGGCCGAAGTTTTGGCCGAAGCCGAAGGTTTCTAACAAGCGCCGAAATTGAACGAACTGATTAATGAGCGAGAGCGCGATGGACGTGACGACTTCTAGAGATAATTAAAATTACCTTTTTATATTATATAATTAATGTAAATTTTCAATTAAAAAGTTTTAAAATCATTTATATTATTAATTGTAGCTTGTAGCAGTTGTAGCCAGTTCAAACTGAATTTCTTTAGGGTTTTTAAATCTTCGGCTTCGGGCGAAGGTTGTGGCGATAGCCGATTAATCCGGCTTCGGCCAGAAATCAACTTTTGGTCGGACACTACCTAAATGTAAGTAATTAAATCATGTTATATTTTAGTTTAATTTAACACTTCATCGTCAATTCTGTTTTTGAGAGTCTAACTGATAAAATCCAACAGTCGACAAAACAGGGTCTTTGCACTAGCAATATTTGTTTTCCATCTGAGTACAAAATTATCAAATATTATGTAATTATGACCGCGTATCTAGAATGTATTTTATTGACAAATTGATTAGCACATAGCAGCAGTTAATTACTGGTTGCTGCCTCTAATTTACGCAAACAAATACATGGCCAATAGAGTAATATTTATTGAAAAGTGAAAACACGTTTGATGTGTGTAAATTCATCATTATTTAGGGATTTTATGATCGAAACTACAGTTCGTAACTTATCGTGATGTAAGACTATTTTTATTGATTTGGGAAAGATTGATGATGTGATTATTTTTTAATGACGTTCGACGATTATAAGGTGGTAAGATGCATTTAATAATTTGTTTGTTTCTTAATTGTCTACCATTTAATATCCGTTGTTGAGCTATAGGCTGACAGATATAATTAGGATAGTAGATTTGAAACAATTCGTAAACATAATACCTATTTCAATAAAAAAAATTATCGACCAATTTTTCAGACAATATATTAACCAAATATATAATTAATACATTAACGTTTCGATCCGGATTTGGACCTTCTTCAGAACTGATCTAAAAAATAATTAATATTGAAAGAATTTTATAAAAAGCGAATTAGAAATTAAATATTAATTATTTTTTAGATCAGTTCTGAAGAAGGTCCAAATCCGGATCGAAACGTTAATGTATTAATTATATATTTTGTTAATATATTGTCTGAAAAATGGGTCGATAATTTTATTTATTCTAATGAGACGTTAATCAAAGATTTGAATAATACCTATTTAGTAACACTTTTTAACTAAAAAAAAACAATATTTAAAAAAAAAACTGTTTTAGTAACATGCAGCGACATCTGATAGAATTTGCTCAAAGCTGTTAGTTCAGAAGTAAACCTGGTAGAATTTGTTCAAATTTATTAGTTCAGACGCCGAGCCGCAAACGAAATACTTTTTGCTGAATTATATCTATCTAAGGTATTTTTCTTAATTCAGTGCAATAATACCTAGGTATACCAAATCTAACGTGCCCAAGGGCATACGCAAACTTTTGTTCAGGAGGGGGGGGGAGTGGGATCAAGAGAGATGAGAACATTGACGCTCTAAATAGAATTCAAAAAATTTTCTGGAGCCAATTAATAACAGGAAATGTATATGAAGTAACTTTACAAAATTTCACACTTTTTTTATTATTCTTTGAGTAGACCTATTAACGTGCCTATAATAATTGTGAACTATGTATATTTTACTATGTACCTATCTACATAATATAATATTAATAAATATAAAATCAGAAATCGGGTTGCATGCTATGCTTTTTTGTTTTAACCTTGAGTACATCCGTACGACATGTCATTTTTTATAATCTGGGCGGAAAGGACTTGAGATTTCGACAGTGTCGTATATTGAATTAAAATTTATACCTATACGAGAATACGTCAACATTTTTTTAACAAACAAATAAAACTTTCATTGATATCTCTGATCGATAGACATATTTTCTCTTTCAACGACTTTTAAACGAAGTACGGAAATTTATATCGATTTTGTAACGCAGTACGTGTCATGGAAAGGTCAATATAAATATCAACCGAAGATTGCACTATTACAAATATATAATGTAAGATTATACATTTCAAACTTTCGCGCATGTTTAGAAACGCTTAGGTATGACACTGTATAGGACAGCTGGAAAGTGTGTGAAAAATTTAGAAATAATGTTAAAACAGTAAAACTCTATAACAGAAATGATCAGAAGTAACATTTCTTTTAGAGACCATTAAAATAATTTTAAGATTTTTATAATTATTTAGGAATGATTAAAGTAGGATGCCTTGAATCAATCAGCCTGGCACGATGCGAATCAGTTATGCTGAGTTGCAGAAAGGATTGTCAAAGAATTTTATTTGACAATGACCTTAGATTGTGATCATATATTTCCAGTCTCCATACATCAGGAGCAGTCTAATGTCGTATTCAAACTCCCTGTCATCTAGAACATTAGATTGTACTCACACAAAAACAAATGATGAAATATTTTAAGGTTGAGTGACCGAGCGAGGTGGCGCAGTGGTGAAAGCACTAGACTTGCATTCGGGAGATATCGGGTTCGAATCCCGGCGGGGGCAGATGTTGCTGAGACTTTTTCCTGCTGCCTCTCGCCGTGAAACGGTATAATTCCTGTATAATTCCATCTTATTGAGGTTTTCCATGGTTTCCCTCAATAATTTCAAATAAATATATCGATGGTTCCTTATTCAAGGCCATGGCCGATTACCTGTCAAACTCCTATGCTCCATCTACCTTATCCTAATGTCCTAAAACTCATTCATTCGCCCATTGCTATTTATTAAGTGGAAATTGGAAAAATGTAGCAAGTGTGGTAGATGGAAAATAGTAATGGTGCGAATGGCGAAAGTCAAGAAACGGACGTTAAACGCATTATTATTTGAGGGTTGATGGTGTGTATAGAATTAATATTTTATTAAATGCTGTTAACAAACTTACTGACAACGAACGCAATTTGACATATTAAGATAAACAAACATTAAACATGAACATCCGCTTGATTAATTCACGATTAAGTAACGACAACAACAAACGACTACGCAAGAGCATTTAAAATCATATTAATTTATAATAATAATAATGTTACAAGCGTTTGCGATTGTTATTTGAGTGGATGTAATAATATACGCCTACTTAAAAGTGTAGTTATGATTGTTTTTCATGCACACTAGATCCGTTAACACCTTCGTTAAGTTCTTCAACTTTTTTTAACGTTTCGCGACTCGAGTCCTTTTTGTTGTGAAAACATTTTTAGCGCCTCCTTCCCAAATCTGCTCTAATAATGACCGGCTGAAGTATCACGCAAGATGACCTGGAAAAGTCTGGGACTTTTAATGGGCGCAGAGAAAGTTGAGGAAACTTCAGTAATTTTTGGTGGAAGCCAAAAATTTTTGTGAAAAACAAAAACAATCACTGAGGCGGACTACTCAGAGGCGGACTTTCCGTAAGGCCAAGTAGACCTGGGCCTAGGGCCGCCAGATAGACAGGGTGAGAGTAGAGAGCACGGCCGGCGTGTTGCTATTTTCCATGAACGCCGTAATTAATTAGTTAAACGCAATGTCATTTTCGTAAGTAGGTATAGATATTTTAAATTTTTACGTTGCAAAATTAACAGAAAAAGGCGGCTACTGCTAAACGGCCTAGGGCGTTCGAGTTTGCTAGTCCGCCTCTGTATCTATTCAACCAACTTTGGTTATGCCTGGCGCTATCCAAATATTTACTCGTAGGTATATGCATAGTGATATATAATAGGTATTATTAATAAAATAATAATAATAATTTTTATTCATATGATATATACATATATAGGTACATATTGAAAAGTCAAGAAATGGTACATACAAAATCAGATCGTGTCATTTAAATATTCCTTACAACTATAATAACACTTATTACTTAACATGGCTTTGCACTCTTTTAGAAAAGTACTTGTATATTTTTAATATCTTTAATATTACAAGGAAATTTGTTATAAAACTTGTGCCCCCAATATGTAGGGCCTTGCTCAAAAAATGACAAGTTATGTTTGGATGTTCTAATATTTAAACTATCTCTAGTGCAGTAATTATGGATATCACTGTTAAGAATGCATTGATCTACGTTATTTTTAATTGATATGTGAGTAGTTAAGTTGATCGGGAGTATCTGTGTTAGCTGTTGCTGGTTACGTACGTAAAGTCACTAAAAATTCAACTGGAAAAAAGGAAAAAGGCAGGGAATTTAGTTTTGGAAAACAAATTGGTTTTATCGTGAAAATGTCTTCCGGGTGTCAGCTATATTTTAGTCCGGTCAGTCAGCAGTCAAAAAATTTGAGGTTATATAATATTTCGCTCTAATATGATTCGAATCTGAATATTTACACTTCTTTTGTAAGTAGATAGATACCGAGGGCTCATTGTTTTTTTTACTTTCTTTTAAATTATCTATAATTTATATGTAAGTACTTAAATAATAAAATAAAATAGTTCCTTATAATTAAGACACTCTGTATACAAATACGTAATAATTATGCAAGTTTTAACCTCCAATGAATCGAAATGAATAATTAAATATTCAAGTTCCGAACATATTATACATACAATGTACAATAGCTACGTGCAGAGACTTCAACGTTCGATCAGAAGACAAACCTACTAAAGGTTTGTCTTGTGATCGAGCGTTAAAATCTCCACACGTAAGTAACATTGTACAATGTACATTGTACATGCGTAGCATTTGTTGACGATTGTCTATTGTTTTTAGTATTAATATTACGATTGACTTCGTCAAGAATTACATAAAAAGTTTATAACTAAATGATAATATTTTTAAAAAAAATATTTATCTAATTATTACATTTTAATTCTTTAAACTTTTATAGTCTGGCGGAAGTTTATGATTAACTATAGGTATACTTATATAGTTTTTTATCGTCCCAAATAGTGTATAGAATGAATGCAGATTCCATCAGTGTAGTGATAGTACCTATAGTACATAATATATATTTATATTCTTATAAAGTTTTATCACTTTGTTATTCAGATAACAAATTGAAAATATAAATTATTAGTACCTACTTGGCTTTGACCCAAGGGCGTAGATATGGGGGGTAGAGGGGGTAATTCCCCTCCCCCAGGATTCATCAGGACCGCAGGTAGCCAGCCACAACAACCGAATAATGGATACAGAACCCAGTCACAACAGACGAAAAAAGACCTTTTTGTTGCGAAAATGAAAGGACCTCTTTTTTTGCTCTCTAAATGTGCACGCGACAAAATTTAGGTCTTAAAAAAAATATTGATTTTTTGCTTTACCCCCCCCCCCCTCAGAAAAAAAATATCTACGCCGTTGCTTTGACCTCTAATACCTCTAGCTGCAGCTGATGGTCTTTTTTATTAAAAAATCTAATATCATTTTCATATCTATAAGTATATTCCCGTTTGGACGGTTTTATGTCCACGACAAAGCAAAATGCAGCATACAAATTGAATTTGTCACATGCCACGTTAAATAACTGTAGTCACAGATTTTGCATAAACATTTATACCTATTGCATCTAATTTCCTTATTTTCTGTTATGGTAATTTTATCATTTTTATCTGTCCAGCTTGCGTTCCGTTGTTAATATATTCATAAATATCTGGAACCAAATTGCAACATCATATTTAAATACTTCAGATTCTTTCGTCAAAAATGTTTAAATATTCCATATACTTTGGATTCACAGTTAATTTTGTGGTAAAATAAGTAGGTAATATGCAAAATTTACAGATAAAATTTAATTATGAAAAATCGCAGGTATTTGAACAAATATGACTCGATGTTAAGTTAACTTATTGCAGGCCATCAGGATCATTGTTTTGGGAATGTTAATCATCTTTTAATTAGTCAACCCACAATTTTTTTATTTCGATTTACAAAATTAAAAAAAAAATAGTATACCTAGGTACACACATAGAATACGAATTTCGAAAATTGGAGAGAAATTAAAATATTTAACAAAAATCGAAATATAGTCCTATATACAGTGCTAAATACTAAATATTTCAACATCTCTATACCTACATGAAAATTTCTAAACGCTTTGTAAAAAATACTTTAATGATCATGATGAATTTTTAGAATACCGCAATAGCGATTCGATATTATAATCAAAATTTAGTTGTTTTTACATATTTTTTCACTGATAATAATTACTATAATTTTTTCTCCATGTACCTATAATTATTATGAGATCTGCTTACACAATTAAATCTTGATATAATGTCGATAATCGAATCAGTATTGCTGCAGCAAATTGTCAAATTAATTTTTAGAAAATTATTTCTTTATGCGTAAAAATACTGACTAAAATAATCAAGGATCTGACAAGGTATCTTATAGTTCTTAATGATACTAACCATACGGGAAAAGTTGATGTAACGAGGATGATGGAGCACAAATCATAAAGTTGGAATTTTATTGATAGAAAATGTACCTAATTGATATGATTGTGGACTAAGGTATCAAAATTTAGAGGCGGCAAAAATTGAATAGCCTACAGGTGGCAAATCTGTAAACCCGCCACTGACTACGGTGGACCTCTCCTAATCTCATGCACTCAGAGAAAAAGATCTTCTCTTGTGGGGACCATTTTAAAACCCTACTAGATTTTCGAATATCAGTAATACAGTGAGGACTAGTAGTAAAAAAATATTTTTAATGAGTTTTAAATTGAAATGTAATAATTCCGTTGGTACATAAACTTAAATTTCTAGGTACAATCAATGTTTCTATTTCTTTGCAAATATAATTAAATCGGCGCAGTAGCCTTTGGCCATTCACCACATAGTTATTTTATAACAAATAAACAATTGTGCGTATTTCTTGGAATAACATTTAGATGTCGTATGTTGCCAATATTATAACCACTGAGCTATTTAGCGAACAAAACAACACATTCTTTAACTTGGTTAATCACGTCTTCATTGCGGTTGGATCCGTTCTTTTCAACAATCTCAACAACAAACGTGAGCTTAGAACAGCGCATAATACAAATGGTCGCGCGCTATAGACATATTCTCAGAAACGGCACATCACGTTACATCACGTGCTGTCACGTTATTAAAAATTTGTAAAATCACGCGTAGAACATTGCGCATTATTTCGATTTACAATAGATTTTCGTTCTTATACTAAAAGAGTTAGCTCCGTTTGGTTAGGGGACGTATTATAAATTAATTACGTGAACTCAAAATGAAAGGGAGGGGTCCGACAAAATCTGGAGGTCAATGAAAATCTCACATCAACTTTTTAATTTCAAGAATATACATCATTACATTTTGTATCATTTTTCTCCTCTTATTTCGCAAAAATGTAGCACATAGAACACATCAGTATTATAACGCTTAGTTATTTAGTAGCATGACGCAAAATACACGAACATATCAAATAAATTTAATTATTTAAAAGTTATAGGGTAACCCTCCTCACACACCACATCTTACCAAATCTCTGAAACGGGGAGTTCCAAATTTTAGAAAAAAACACATCACATATATAATGAAGGTCCCCTTATTGGTACTTACTAACTGTGGGTACTCTTTCTTCCCCTATTCTTCTCACATAGTCGTAAATGATCTCCTTTGGGCGTACATTTGTTGGTTAGAAATATTTTGAATGCAACACAGTCTACAGCCCCAGGGCCAGATTAACCCTGTCCGGGCCCCTAATGCATCAGGTCTTTTCAAGTTGATAAAGGGATGTGAGTAACTTCCAGATGATCGGCTCCAGGCATCCTGTTACTTCAATGTCTTATGTGATATTGTAACAGCATGATTACTTTGACTAGATGCTGCAGCATCGCCTTGCCTGACTCGTTAGCTTTATTAAAATGATCTTAATGAATAGGTTATAGATAATTAATTGATGATCCAGGTTTTTGATGGGTCAGGAAAGAGAAATGAGACGTGAAGTAGTTATTTTAAATTTTATCTTGTTAAATGCAATAAATTACAATAAACAACGAAAGAAATAATATTGTTGTTGAGAAATTTCATGCAAATTTTCAAATAAAATTTTCGTTAAATGAAAAGTTTTTTTTCTTGGTGCGTGCACGGGCCCCTACTCGATGCGAGGCCCTAGGCAGTTGCCTACTCTGCCTATAATGACTAATCCGGCACTGTACAGCCCCTTCTCCAATAATCCATCATATAATTGAGAAAATTTTCTTCATTAATTTCTTTTTCTTCTTTGCCATCAGTGCCGTAGTTATATATTATTCTATTTGTATATATTTTTCGTTTGTTTATTTATTTATTACAGTTTCCTCCCCATGTATCCGGTATATCTTTACTATGTAGGTACTATGTATTTAATAAAACGCTGAAGATTTTTCCGTTCTTCTATTTAAAACCTATCGCTCTCTAGTTTGGGACCTATCATTTTTAAATCAAAATAAATCGAGCTCGATAGTAGTTATTTTCAGTCGTAATGAAGTGACATTATTGGTCAAGATATAATTGCTTAAACCAATATCGAATTGCCATATCCATTAATTACCAAGTGTTTAAACTGAGGATGCGTATTTCCAATCGCTTATTAAATCAATAAATAAACAATATATCGAAAATATGACATGCCCTTGGCATTTCGTGGCCTTAATCGAACTAATAATTAAATATTGATTTGTAAAATTCATGTCGAAAGTGATTGATTTTATAAATAATTTATTGACCGTGTCTAATGGAATTCAAATATTAAAAGAATCCTGTGTTTTTTAGGTTAATTTGTTTGTTTTATAACATCCTTAAAGTATCGTCAAAGTCATCGGATACTGCAAGAAATGTTGCATACGTACATCAAATTGTCGAATTTCAAAGTGGCGTTTAACAAAAACATTTAGTTTCTTTTGTCTATGTTTTTTATCTAGATTATAACTTATTTTAGAAATGCGGTAATAAATGTATTGAATTTATTGCGATTGGACGAATATCATTTGTATATGATATAGTAACAGTGCGCTCGGCTAAAGAAGATCGGTGGGAAAAGGGCGAGATGTCGCTGGTGTGTACCATTGTGTCCCTTATTGCATAGAAGCGGTTCCAGGACAATTAATTAGTATTACCTTTTACAAATATAAAATGCATGTGCGCTCTTCTGCAATAATAAGGTCATAGTACATTCCATAGACTAGTCTTCTTTTAAAATTCGTACAGTATTTTTGAACAGATGTTGGTAACCTGTTATTTTCAAATAACAGTAACAGTAACTCATAAAAACAGTTTTATGTATCACTAATAAATACGCAGTTTTTATATATTCCAGGTTCCCTATGTAATAAACAATACAAAGCTAGGGAACAATTGTATTGTTACGATTCTTCTAATAACTTTATAATAAGTTTGTTCTGTAATTCATATTATATTTAAAGCAAATATTTAAAGTTTAAATGTGCCATTGTTTCAACAATTAACTTTAATTACATATTCAAATACTTAAATTTGACTGTCCTTGCAAAAAACAATAAGTTTCTGAAGGTTTTTGCAAAGAATGGAGTGTTTAGACATACTATATATTATAAAGATTCAATGCCAAAGCGGTAAACATTTTGTATTTGAATGCAGCCACTAAAGTTTCCTATGTTTTGTAAATACATCAACTCTATTATGTAATTTCACAAAACAATGCACTGGCTTGCAGCGCATAATATTTAAATCATTTTAGTACAATAATACGCAAGGTTTTTGCAGTCAATTTATAAAAAAATTGACAGGAAATTCTAACACGTGAATACATTGTTTTTGTGTTATTTATGAATACACATATTGCCGTTTCTCAGTTTTTATGTCACGTGGTTTTTATTGTTAACTTTGATTGTTCTAAAGACGTTGCTCACGCTCAGTATGTATATAAAAAATATATAGATACGTATATAGGTATTGAATAAATAAAATTATCGACCGATTTTTCAGACAAAATTGGTCGATAATTTTATTTATTGAAGAGTTCTAATCAGACGTTAATCAAAGATTTGAATATAGGTATTGATTCCAGTAAGCATGTCTTTACTTGCTAATATAAAAATATAGGAAAATAACATATATTTAATAATTTACTATATCAGCCATTCTCAAAGTGTGCTCCGCGGAACCCTAGGGTTCCGCGAAGCCCCTGTGGGGGCTCCGTAAGAATTTAGAAAAATATTAAAAAAGAATATTGTGTATAATATTTTTTAATATTATGCTATACGCACGCCGACAAAAGAGGCAGTGCGAGCTAATCAGCCAGCAAGAAAACAGCGTTCATGCCTATTTAAAAGATAATTTTAAAGAACATTTTGATTTCGTATACTGGAATAGTTAATAAAATTATTATTATTTAATGTTTGAATGTGTTAACATTAATTATTTTCATTTAAAAAAAAAAAAAAAACAATACCTCCCTTTAGATTTTTTTTAATAAGTAACTGTTACATTGTACCTACTCGTATTATGCTTATTAATAAAGAATGCACATAAAGACATTGTTGTTTTATTGGAGGGTTCCGTCAAGTATTTCGCTTTCCAAAAGGGTTCCGTCACCAAAAAAGTTTGAGAACCGCTGTACTATATGAATCATTGTCTATCTACCCAATGTGCGGTGAGTGAAGGCAACAAAGCGTATCGAAATATTATCTGCGCCTCTTTCTTCGATGTAATTCTCTGATTTCTCCGATTATAGGATTGGTTGATGTACTTGCATTCAATCTGAATAAAGTATCTCTGTTTCAAAAACTTTGTCCTATTCTACGACGCTAACATGGGCGCACTCAGCTTTTAGCCTAGCCCAGGAGGGGACAAATTAGAATTTTTTGACGTGATAACGTCTTATAAATTGATGAAACACCGGCTGCACGCACGAAAATGTGTCACGTTCCGCCTGAGCCTGAGCGTGCAAGCGAGAGCGCGGTATAAGCGATAGAGAGGCACGATCGGCCCAAGCGTCGGCTTGTACGCATTTCTCTCTTCTCGCGTGACGTCAGAGAGTTCATCAATGTTTCTTTATGACGTTATCACGTAAACTATCGTCCGTAAACCGACTTTACAGACAACCAACTTTTTAAGCTTGTTTTGCCTTCCTGGATACGCCAGTGCTTACGGCGTAAAAAAAGACAGAAGTAAATTTGCACCCTAATAACTCGGTTGCGATTTTATGCCTATGTTCAGTATAGGATAAAAGTATATGGGGCTAAAAGATAATTAACCTCAATTTTTGAGGTCTTAAGAGCGTCATATGGCTGAGACTTATACATCATTTAAAGAATTTAACAAATATATGTATTTTCATTAAGTAATAACTATATTATTATATGACATTAAAGACAAACAACGTGCAAAACTTGAATAAGTGTCATTAAATGAACGTATATTTTATTATTTTATTTAATTAACAAGGTTAGTGCTCCATTGTTTCAAAGAAATTCCCGTTAAGTTCATTTCTTTAGCATGGTTTCCACGTCTTGCTATAAAGTGCAGCGGTACTGAAAACAAGTCGAAATCTGTACCTACCATTTGAGAAAAAAATGTAATCGCAAAATGTTAATTGCTGTAATTAGTCCATGGATTCCAGTGGTACCAAAGAGTAGATATGCATATAATTATGGCCTTCTTTTAAACCATTTCCAAATTCGGGTAACAACTTAATAACCAAAAAACTTACGACTGTTCTGAAAGTTATCTATTTATGACCATTTACAAGATATGGGGGGTAAAGAGAGTAATAACCCCCTCCCCCCAGGATCATAATAATAAAAAGTAAAACTGAAAAATTACGAATGCCTAACTAAAAAATAAAATTTAGAAATATTTCTTGAAAAAAAATTGTAAAATTAGTTTGGGGATTAATATTTCGCTTGACACCTTCCTTCGTGAGTATTCTTGTGTGACATTAATAGAACTTAAAAAAATATATTGTTTTTTTTTGCTTTACCCCCTCCCCCAGAAAAAAAATATCTACGCTCTTGACCATAATTTATAACAAATAAGTAAATAATAATAATTTAATTATAATCAGAGCAGTCTTAAAGTTTGTCGCAGGTTATTCAACCTTTACCTGAATTTGGGAACCCACGTTCTAATAGTAATACCCACGAATCATTGAAAAACAATGATTATAATCAGGGGCGGATCTATATTTTTCGAGGCCTAGGGCTTATTAAAGTCCAATAGGGTCCCATTTTGTCAAAATTCAACCAAAAATTTGTCAAAATTCACCCAAAAAATTGTCGAAATTCACCCAAAAATATTAAAAATTTAGATGATAAATAAATATTTGTGGTCCCTTGACACTTGGGAGACAGGGCTTAAGCCCTATTACCCTTTATGTAGATTATCTCCTGATTCTAATTAAATGGTTCTATTATAAATTGATAAAGTTATTTTTGAATGTCGTCACGAGTGTGTCCAGATTACCATTTTGTGATCCTCTGGTGTAAGCTGTCTACAAACATAATAATATGTAAGCATACAGATATATTCATAAGGCTCGCATAATTTTATTATATCAACTATGCGCTACACTGGCTATTTATTTTATACTGTATTGTATAAAAAATACACAATAGTCAAAACTAAGTAAGCAATTCATTTCGTTTACCCCGAAATTCAAAACAATGGCAACATAAAAAAATTATAATACAGAATAATACAGAACCAAGCCAACTTTACTTGTAATAGTTCAAGAGACGGCTGCAGAAAATGTGTCGTCATAAGGTGGACGAACGAAAAAATTAGAGATGATAGTTGAGACCATAATTAAGAAAGATCGCTAAGGTTGCCTGCGAAAATCCTGCCAAAACAATGTTTTTTTAATTTATCAGTTAATAGACCAGTGAAGTTAGCTTTTGACAAGGACAAAATTAATAACAGAAAACGAATGCTGAGGAAGGGAAGAAACTGCCGTCAGAAATACAGAAACCAAAAATTCAAATGCGTAAAAGGCCGGAAGGTTGTGGGGGGTGCATTTTAGGGGTCAAACGCGGTTTTTTGTTATTTCCGGCGAAAGTTGACCTCCAATCGAAAAATGTTGTATGGCAATGTTGTAGGTATTAAAAGGATCTACAACTTTTATGAATATAACTTTTTCACATAACCTTAAAAATTCAAAGAAATATTGAGAAAACCGTGTTTTTCGTTTTTAATTTTTTTCTCCTGCAAAAATGATTTTTTTTCATGAAATTTTCAGGAGTCTTACCTTTCTATGTCCTAAATAAGCTGTAATTTGCAGGAGAAAAAAAAATAAAAACGAAAAACACGGTTTTTTCAATATTTCTTTGAATCTTTAAGGTTATGTGAAAATGTTATATTCATAAAAGTTGAGCAGAGCGCACGGAGCCAGCTCCCAATAAAGAGTCATGTGGACACATCACTATTTGTTACACTAAATTGGAACAGACCATATTATTAGGTATGTACGACCTGATAGCATTTCAAGACTTTGTAAGAGAGAGAGATTGTAAATTATAGACGCTCAACAGCTGAGATCATCAGCGTCTCAAGACTTTCCGGTGGTACAAAATAAACCGAGTCCCTGTATACAAACATCGCAATAGTGGATGATGGATCTGAGCACTATAAATGTAAATACAAGAACTATAATCCATAAACACTTTTGCTTGCAATGTTACAGTACTTAGTAAGTGAAGTCAATGTTTTTATCGCAGCCTTGAACAGGTTAATGACTTTTCAGGTGTTGCAGATATGCTCCGTTTCAAAAACTATAAACTTACGTAATATTTTCCAATGTATCTAGTATCATATACAGTCAAACCTGAGTGAGTGAGAACTGGGTAAGCGAGAAAATTCTCTAAGCGATAGTAATTGCCAGGTACTGTCTTTGTAACCCTCTAAAACCTCTATAAGTGAAGAGAAAGGTGTTTTTCACTCATGGACCTCTATAACGGAGACTACTACTTGCCTGGCCCTTGATAAGCTATAGTCTAACAGGCTTTTTTTTAATGACCCACGTGTTTATTTCTATAAACTCATTTTCTATATCATAAAAGCTAGAACAGTCAATAATACTAAAAAAAGATGGACAAGTGCGAGTAGAACTCGCACCCTGAGTGTTCCGTGCCGTTATTTCATAAAAATTAAATTTGTTATGTAATAATTCTATATATAAATCAGAAATTTATGATTTTTGGATTTTTTTCTTTACTTGTGCTATGCAACCTTCTTTCGCGTCAAACAAGATTCTAGGTTAACGGGAAACATTAAAAGTTTTGATAAGTGAGTCAGTATAAAAAAATAATCAAGTGATTTGCAATTCTAAACATAAAAAAAATAATTGCATCGGTCAGTAATCGACCACAGGACGCCCGCGTCGTCAACGAACATTCTACCACTGAACCACTGTCGCTCTGAAAGACTTTCTGCTTACACTGCATTACTAAGAACGGTTACTGTTTTTCTGTAAGGTTTCTAAATTTCAAAAGTATATATTAAAGAATTGAATTTTTGCAATTTTGTCAAGGCATACCCCTTTAAACAAATGTGATTTTTGACGAAAACTGAAATCTTTCGGAACATTAGAAAAATCATCATGCTTATAGAAAAAAAAACACGCTGAATCCAATGAGCACAAACAAACGTCTGTATGTCTTTTGGTTTAGAAATTATTTGCGTTTATAGTTTTCAGAAAATCATATAAAACCTCCGAATGGCCGTAATTTCCAAACTAAAAGAGATACAGACGTTTGCTTACGATCATTGAAACCAGCGTATTTTTTTCAGTAAGCCTTCTCAGTTTCAAAAGTATATTAAAGAATTCGATTAGTAGCCCACGAGCTAGTACTAAAAAATATAATTAATAAAATTTGTTTCACTTCTCAAAAAGGTTCGCCATCCCTGGTCTAACGAAATTTAAGATTGAATCATAAATAGCTGAACTAACCAACATTGTTTCTGTATAATTGTTTTTTTTTTGTTTTTTAGCTGACATGAGCTTTAAATAGTAGTTCATGTATACCTAGATATATAGAACGTGATCAAGGTTATATTGTGACGAGGTCGACATTATGTTAATAACGAGTGCCAGCGAGTGTTATAATAGTTACTCGAGTCACAATGTCATTACATTCGAGATATATACTAAATTTTTTTGCACGTAGGTACCTCCTATAAACTCGGTTAAATTCAAAATTTTTAACAATTCACTTTTGAGTAGTTTATTTCTAATAGTATGGTGCGTTGCATTCCTATGCAGTTGTACACGTCACAACTATGATTTATAATGGAAGTTGTAGCACGATTACTTTTCCTTTACTTTACACAACTTTATAGCACTAGTGTTAAATGTATGTTTTCACAACCTCTATATAGGCATACGCAAAGAGTTATTTTTAAACTTGGTTCTTATGTTATTATTAGACCAACAAACGCTATTTTTGCACATGAAAAAGAAGAAAAAATGATATTAAAGCAAAGAATTTACGCATGTATAATAACAATAAATTTTGTCTGCATTTATTTTTTATGTTCTTGTTTTTGTGCGCAATGCAACATAGGTGCAGTAATTTTTAAAAGCTTACCCGCTGTTTTTATGCATCTCGCAGAAACAAATGGATATTTGTTTTGCAGAACGTATATAGTAAATTTAAAAAAAATGTTGCTTTTGGTGGTATAGCTTCGACGACGGTTAAACTGTATGAATACCAACAGACAAACAGTGATATAATATATTGTTTACACACCACACTGCAAAAGTGTGTACTTTTTTCGTTATTTTACGGAAATGTTAAACAACCCGAAGTCGCCTAAAAAATTATATACGCCAATTTTAAATTTCTGGCCGCGTACTTATGGACAAATAATTTTAAAATTACCTCAATTATATGTTGCGATTTTTATTGATTGTTACACAACTGGTAATTTGTTACAATAACAATAATTTATTGTATGGAAAATATTATAGTTGTTTTAGGTCACCTACAAAAACTTGTACTCATAAAAATATACAAACAGTAACGCTGAAAATCAAGTATTTAATTATGTATAACACATACTGCAATATACAAATGTTATACAAATTCTCAAAGTATAATAAACTAATTTATATTCTTGTAACTTGATGACCTTATATTCTTTTGAGTATTATACTTTGAGCATACTCTAAAGATGTCTACAACTTATTGATTTTGCTACAACATTTGCGAATATTTTTGTTTTGTCAAGCCTTTCTTAAGAGATAGTACCTATACCGTAGCCAGAGGATGCACTCCCCGATAAGTTATAGTTACTCGAGAAGATCCGAAAGCAGTGGTGAAGCGCGTGAATATTTTTTAATATTTTTGAATCGGTATTGTGCAGTGTGAACCGGAGGTAACTCCTAACATGCCCTAGAAATAGGGAGAGGAGGATTAATTAAATTATAAATAACATCCGTGTTTAAGATGTTTTAAAATTATTATTATACTTTTTTCAAACACTGTTGACAGCAAACTACAAAATATACTGCAACACTAGTCACTACTGCCATAAGCCGTGTCGTGTATTAATATAACTATGTACGACATACGAGTACCATGTACGGCCGAGTCCCACAATTTGTTTGGCTTATAAAAAAGAAAGATTGAATTTCTACGTCTATTGTAAGATCTGTATAATATACTAAATAAGGAACGTTTGTTTTATATATAGAAGTGAAAATATCATAAATTTATTTCGTAGACAATGATTGTACCTACTGCTGTCTTCAATAAATCAAGAATATATTGATCAATCTTTATAATGGAGTTTATGCAAATAAGGCTGTAACAAATATTAGTCCAAGAGCTGTCAAGCATTTTTGGGTAAGTATTAGAGGCAACGTGAAAATTTATTTTGTAATGTCTGAAGGGTAGTGGGGCCTAGTCAAGCTGTGAATTTTTAAATTTGCAAAATTTTATTTGCAAAAAAAGTCTTTGATATTGAGTCATTTTGAAATTTTAATACCTTCAAAGTTAGTATTTTATAAAATGAAAAATAAATAAGCCAGATCATTTAGTCGGATCTAAATGTCTACGAAGCGGTTACAAAACTGCGAGTGCGAGTAAGACGCTATGGGTTAATTGCCTAATCGTTTTAAAGCGGTTCGTCAATATTATACGCTGTTTTGTACTTTTTAGCTTTATTCCTATAGTTCTGCCTTGTATGAAATGAATTGTATGATAGGTGATGATGCCAAGGCTCTTTTCGCTAGGTGTGTCAAATCCTTCTTTCGCCAGGGACACTGGCAGCATTCTTCGAGGATGGTTGAACTGATACCCAATATATTGTAGCAAGCTTTGTTACATTAACTCTCTCTCTCTTTTTTGTAATATTGTCAAAATTAGTTTTCCTTAGCTACGCTGCAAAAAGGAATGTTGTTATTAATTTGGAAAAAACCAATTTAATTATTTTCATCTGAGAAAACAGATTATCACGAATTTTTAATAATTCAAGTCTAAGCGTTTTATTTATTTTAAAGTTCTTACTTTAAAATAAATAAAACGCTTACTTGAGCTGAAAAAATGAATGTTGTTATTAAAAATTCGTGATAATCTGTTTTCTCAGATGAAAATAATTGAATTGATTTTTTCCAAATTAATAACAACATTCCTTTTTTCAGCGTAGCTAAGGAAAACTAATTTTGACAATATTACAAAAAAGAGAGAGAGAGAGAGAGTTAATGTAACAAAGCTTGCTACAATATCTAAAGTATTTTGTTCTGGCTATGCTTAGATTAATCAAGATTTCAAACGCCAGTTATAACAAGAATACATTTATTCATTTGATTGAGAACAATTATACTTTTATAGAAGTTAATTTTAATTCAATATTTGACCCTACAACTCGACACTGTCCAACGGTATTCGACGTGTTTTCGGCGACGCAACAATAAGCCGAACTGTTCGTAACAATTTAACAAATGATCGGTTACGTGCAAAGAACACAACAGTTTTTATTGTGTTGTCGTTTAAGTTGTTGACGCTTTAACAGTAAAGACAAACCATGATTTTATCTCAGACCACAGTCACCTAAAGAGCCCATTTCTTTATGACTGACTTATGACGCATTATACAGTTAACTGCATTAGGAATGTGAGAAACTTATTATGCATGATAAATTCTTTGTATTATAGAAGACGTTATTATAGCTCCCGTAATTACAGAACAAATCAGGGATGGATTTTATTTGAATATATTTTTGGTTCGGCTTGACGCTGACAGGAAAATTTCTATTCCACAATAGGACAGTCCCACGTATTAAAATTTGATAATTTTCAACAGTAATTTTTCATGTTAACTCATTAATTTATATAATTTAGGGTGATTTTTAAGTTGATTCTTTTCTCAACAGCGTGTAGAAATCATATAGACGAACAAATATTTCAAGTAACTTTTTTATCAAAACTCAAAAATGAAAGAGAAACGGGCTTTCAAAGTTGTATTAAATTTTATCAAATTTTGAGATCGGTCCTGGCGTTATGTTATATTACTAAGGAAATATGTTATGTCATTATTCATAGAAATTGTTCGAAGTTGTCCCCGTTTTGTAGAAAAGATGCGTGCGTCGTAGCCACTGTACATGCGATAATGGCCTTCCGCGAATTATTTGGGATGCATTTCCGATTCATGCTATCATTTCTTTGCGTGTCTTAACCGGGCTTTTGAACTAATTAAATAAAATTTCAAAAATTTAATTAATCTTTGAATGTTTCACTCTTATTTTTGAGTTTTGATAAAAAAAGTTACATAAAATATTTGTACGTCTATTTGATTTCTACACGCTGTTAAAAAGAATCAACTTAAAAGTCACCTGTATATTTATAAAAGTTTCTAACATCTATATAAATTATTGTATTGTCATGGATACTTAATACGTGTGCAAAGTTACAAATTATTCAGGCGTCTGGAAGTGGGTGAAAATTAATTTGGAAGATTCCATTACATTACATATAATACTCGCCACGGATCTAAAAGGTTCGGACGTTAGTCACAAACAGCGTCGCAAAGGCACATTTTAGAACCTCCCAGCTACCTGCACGGAACGTGCGCTCGTCGGTGGTTGGCCGTGATCACTCGTTGCCTTTGTCACTTGTCGCTTTCATGCTTTAAAGTACAGTCGAGTACACTATTGTCAAGTTGTTACTGTTAGTTTAGTTTTGTTGAGTTGCGAGTTTGTAGTTTTTCAACAGACTGTACAAGCGCAAGCCCGCATTCGCATCTAACTTCCGAGCCTTTTAGTTTCGTGGCGCGTATTATACATACGGACATACAGTGAAGCTAATAAAATCGTGTTCAAAAAAATAAGTAGAACCATGGTCCTTGAACGTTCCGGTTCTTTCATTGAAAACATAATAAAAAAAATTAAAAGTGATATATAAACTAAGATGATTTAAATTGAATGTTTAGATTAACTTTCGATTAGATTTAACGGTGGTTTAATTGTGATTTTAATCCATCCATACGCGTGTTAAACGCTTCTTCAAGACGTTATAGTGCGTACTCCGTTACCGGGCCGGTATCTTGATCGTTTCCATTTACATGCTTTTAAAATGAGACTCGTTATCTTCCGTCTATCTTATCGTCTCTATTCAACCTTATTTAACCGTATTTTAACTTTCTTTTTTATTACAATTTTTTGCAACGAAAACTGCTTTTACCTTTATTGTTTTACATTCATTTTTTTATGCAGATTGATAGATCTGATTATACTATTTATGTATTTCGCTATCACTTTTTATCGGACTTTAATGCCGTTTTATAAAATATAAATTTAATTAGTCTCATATGTTTTATATGGACAGATTTTTATTATCTATACTTATTACCTATTGCAATACAATTTAGTGTAGAATGTTTCATAAAAAGATATCATACAGTATAGGCCCTCTTTATCCACAAAGTTTGCTTCCACCGTCTTCTGAGGGTATAACTTGATATTGAGAATAGTTTTAGTGAACCATTTGTGAACTCTAGATTTTTTCACATTTTAGGTATGTAGCAAAATTGAAACAGGAAAATCAAAGAAAAAACGGTCTCTAATACACTAGTAAATTATCATGAAGCAATTTGCACGCCATCAAACAAAATTTTAACCTATATAATATGATAATTATTATACACTATATACAGTTAATTTGAGTATTGTTGATATGGTAGCTAGAGAAATCATTAATGCATTACAGAAAATCGTTCCACATAAAATGCAACATAGAGCGGGCATTAGTTGTATTTTATGTGGAACGATTTTCTGTAATGCATTAATGATTTGCATAGCTACCGTAGCAAGAAAACTATTTGTAATGCTATAGTAATGTGATCTATTATAGTATAAAAATTAATGTTTGTCTGTCTGTTCGGGATCTATGCTTTCCTAATAATACTCCTCTACTGTTACCGCTGTTTAGCGGGAGATAGCCCCACGAGACAGGACTGTAAGAAAGCCAAGAGCTACACTACTATTGTCGCTGACGAGCAGGGCGCAGTCCCATTCTGTTTGGGAGTCCCCCAAAAAAGCTAGTAGACTGCTATTTACGAGACTTACGAGTAATTAGTAATTTTTTACGAGTATAGCTGCCATTACTATTAATTACAGTATTGAGTATAGATATGGCTATTGTTTGCTACAGTCGGTAAGAAGCTCGCATTGTTGTATCGCTATGTTAGAAATTTTTTTAACAGTTACAAATATGCCTTAAATATTATAATGATTTGACTGTTATGATGTCACTTTGGAGTAATTAAAGATTTGGAAAGATTCGGGGTTCGTATCCCGACGGTTGGCATTGTTGAAAAATATATTTTTCTAATATATCGATGTAACTGAAAACTTGGTGTGCTTTCTTGAAAAATTATCATTTCAAAATTTATGCCATCTTTTTCTATCTAATTCTGAACAGATAAGACCTCCTTTGAGTACACAGTTAATTTTGTGACATTTCAAGTTTTTTTATTTAAAGTAAAGCTCGAAGAATAGCCTGTTAGTTGTGTGGTCTTCGAATGTATAAACCGCATAAAATTAAAGAGCATAACTCGCTGACTGATTGATTACGAGAAGAAAAATGAAAAGCGATAATCCTACTCATTTGTTTTAGAGTTGTTACAAAAAGCGTGTGAATATTCGAGAGTGTAGAGATGTCTTTGTTTATAAGGTGTTCATTACAAACTTAAGTTCTCAGGTTGTAACTTGAGAACTGACAAAAGTATCAAGTGGATTGTCAGTTTATTATTATACAGCGTCTCGGTCCGGCTGCGCCCGAATTTGTAGATTGCCACCGAGTTTTTTGTCAACTTTTATGTTCAGTTAATTAAAAACAAAAATACAACGTAAAAACACAAAATATGATATTGCCCGTGATGGATCGAACCCGTGACCTTCGCGTTATTAGCATGACGTAGGGTTGCAACGATATATCGATCAACCGATATTATCGATAATATCGATATATATTTACATTCCCGATATGATATTATCGATATTATTGCATCAAAATATCGGAAAGAAAATGTGACTTAAAAAATTTCGAGTTTCGCGGTTGTTTATTTTTTTTGTATATTAGTGGAAGGTTAATTAACAAAATATATCGATATTGAAAGGATCGATATTGTCGATATCGGCCCGGTGCCGATATAAATATCGATATTAAATTCATTTTGCATTCCTAGCATGACGCTCTAAACAACTCAGCGGCTAGTTTATTTAGAAAGTCTAAACTGGTGTTTCCCAACGTGGGGCCCACGCCCCACAGGGGGGCTATTTGATTGTTAAGGGGAGAAATTCAAAAATGGACTCGACATGAGTTTAACCCATTCGCTCCGGGCCATGTAAATGCAATGCTAGATTTTGGTGCCAAATTTTGTAATATTAAAAATTATGTATGTTACATAGAGGGGGGGGGGCATAAGAATTTTAGAAAGGCTAAGGTGGGGCATGGCACAAAAAAGGCTGGGAGACACTGGTCTAAACCCTGCAAATGTCTAGCATGGAAAGTACATCACTCATTTGTGAAAGGCGAACGCCTTTGTATCACTCGACTTTTAATTTTCGTTTAATTCATTTTACTTCCCAAATCGTCGAGGAGTGGCTAAATATAAGTTCACTTCAAAATTAAAAGTCGTCTATTTTGGTCTGACAGACCGTTAAAAAGCCGAAAATGTCACCTGAAAACACTAACCCGTTGCACTCATTTGCACTTTGCGACTAAATAAATCCATGCTTGCGAAGATGCAAGTACAACAATACTTTAGACATTTATTTATGCCCATATAAAATACCAATCTGAAACATCGCCACTTTATAAGCCGATTAAAGAATTGTCTGGGAATTTGCATACTTAAACAGTTCTTAAATTTCAAGCTGCAATAAATCGATGGAGTTTGAACAAAGGTGTTAAGTTCGCTCGTAAATTTTTAATTAGACATATATTATGTTCACAATAATCCACTGTGTCTCCGGATGTTCTCAAGAAAAGGTCATTTTGAGAAAAATTACTACGCAATCAAACCAAGCATTGTCTTGTAATCAGCATAAAGTAGTGTTGATCCAATAGAATGTTATTAAACTTATTGTAACTGTTAGATATAATATTATGATCTAAATATAAACATATATACATGTTCATAGGCCCTGAAGATGAAAATAAATTTTTCGAAACGTTGGTCACTAGCGAAACATTGGTACCTAAAGCTTATTTATTTATGATCCTCAACCAAAACCTTTCTTCATCGTAATTGTCTTGTATGTCTTGTAACTTTTAACGCACATTTGTCAAACATGAACCTGCACGACCAGCACAAAACGAGCCAAAAAAGCCTGTTTGTGAAATGCTACTTAAAGGAGTAGCGCACATTAGACCAGCACCTGCAACCAGCACCTGCAACCAGCACCCACCAACGACCGTTAATCAGTCGCCTGTAATTTCTGTCTTGTCGTGCTGGACCTATGCAGTGTTTTTCATTAATTAATTTGCATTTATAAACATACTATGGAAACTGCCAAATGTCTACCGCACATTACGAAACTTGCTGGCTTGTGCAGGTTTGTGCTGGTCTAGTGTGTGACATCATGCAGGCTGCAGGTTTGTGCTGGGCTGGTCGTGCTTGACAAGTGTGCGTGGTCTTTAAAATGAAAAAATATTGGAAAATTTTGAAAAGTGAACTTTGACCTAAAGGAGGGACTATTTTTACCGTAACATAATGCGGGACAAAGAGTGTCTATTACGTGCGAAGCACACGTAAATACGTGCGCGTGGAATCTTTTTTTGAAAAAGTGTCATTTTAAACAGAAATTTATTAAAAAATATAGTCATGTACGCAGAGACGCGCGAATAAAATATAATAGATATTATATTAATATTCGGATGATATATGATGAATAATATTATCTAATACCTATATTATTAACTATAGCGGTTCCGTCCGGTTTCACCCGGGTGCAAAAGAACAAATGGGGAAGGGAGGGACATGAGTACGCACATTCATCTTAGTTTACCGAGATGGATGTTGTGTCCAAATTTCATGATGATCGGAGTTTAAATCAATAATTACTGCAATTAATAAAATATAATAAATATTTAATTGTTTCCAATTAAATATTTATTATTTTTTAGGATGTAGGATAATTATTTTTATATAGGTATTAGGTACCTACCTATATTTATAACAGTTTTAAAATGAGCTATGAATTAGATTTATTTAATTTTAATTAGTCGTAAATAAAATTAAAATAAATTTAAATGTAAGCCTTAGAAGAAAGCAATGTGAGATATATAAAAAAAATGAAAATATATTCGCCCAACGTGGGGCTTGAACCCACGACGCTGATATTAACAGTAGCATGCTCTACCGACTGATCTAGCCGGGCTTGTGAATGTACGACCTAATATTGATATATATATCCTCGATAAATGGGCTATCCAACAAAACATTATTTTTTCAATTTGAACCAGTAGTTCCTGAGATTAGCGCGTTCAACTAACCAAACAAACAAACAAACTCTTCAGCTTTATATATTAGTATAGATAGGGACGGATACGGGGCTTTAATTCAGGACGAATGGTCACCCTTTTGCCTAAATTAGTAAAAATATGTATTCCGATGCAGTCCTTCATGAGTTGATTGAATATTGAATAATCTGTATAATTTATATGAACACATCGTGAGTCGAATATAGGTTTAAAAACACGAAACATCAGTCATTAATTCATTGACGCGTGGAATCGAAACGTGCTGCGGTGTTTTTTTTTTTTTTTGTAATTTTTAAAAATGTCTTCTTTTTGCCAATTTTAGCAAGTCAAGCGTTCAGTATATTTAACGGTTACTAGAAATTATTGTTTGCTTAGAAAATGAACTAAAATAAACGATTTGACGGACTTATTAAAAAATATTCTGTGAAGAATGTGAGTTTTATATAAAAGCATCGGTTGTTCTGTACCTATCGAGTCGATTCATTAGTTTTGATGTATCTCTAAAGATTTGGCCAGCGTTATAGCCATTATAAGCGCACGAACACATTTTTTTTTTTGACAAAACAACGTCATAGTTCAGCCACTTTGCACAAAATATTTACAGAAACCTTCCTCGTTTATCGCTCTTTCTATTAGTGAAAACCGTCTGAAAAATTCGTACAGTAATTTTTGAGTTTATCGCGTTCAGACAGACAGACAGATGTGGCTGGGGGACTGTTTTATAAAACAGTAGCGGTCCCGCCCGATTTCACCCGGGTGCAAAAGAACGAATTGGGGGGAGGGACATGAGTACGCACGTTCATCTTAGTTTACCGAGATGAATGTTGTCCAAGTTTCATGATGATCGTAGTTAACGTTCAAAAGGTTTTTTTAGGATGGACAAATGAGTTATATTTTGCAACATTTTTCATTGATGCTCCGCTCCTATTCGTCGTAGCGTGATATTATATAGCTTATAGCCTTCCTCGATAAATGGACTATCCAACAAAAAAAAATTTAATTCGAACCAGTAGTTCATGAGATTAGCGCGTTCAAACAAACAAACTCTTCAGCTTTATATATTAGTATAGATTAATGATATATGTACTATATCAATGTCGTGTGGTTTAAATATGTTCTGAACTTATTAATTTATTATAAAGCCTGTGGGGTAATCGTGCTATATAGACTTCATCATTTGTATGTACTTACTTAACCGCGAAGCGTCTAGTTTAAATAAAAATCTACAACATACTTAGTAGATAATGTAACAGCTTGTAAAAGCAATTAGAAAGATGAAGAACAACAGATGGTCAGAGACGACAGAATAATATAAGATATAGCTGACATGATTGATTTAACATAATTTAATACATAATTTGCTTGGCTATATATTGGCTAAGTTTGAATTATGTGCTCTAATAAATCAATTCTTGATCACCACTGCTGCGAGTTATATTCTTGGTATTAAATATCATGTTTTTAAAAATTAATAACTTTTTATTGTCAAGTATATATTTATTGATCTATTTATCCTCTGAAAAATAATATTATAAAATTAATAGATTTGAAACACATATAATGATACAAAATGTTAAACAAGTATTTGTATTTGCTTAAAACTAAAAAAGTAAAAAATATTTTTTTAAAAATAAGCTTAAAACAATAACGAATAAAAAAATACTAGTATTATTGTGAAAAAAGCATGGGGTGCTCGATGTACGAAAATGAGGAACAAAGCGCCTCACGCTTTTTCACAATAATACTAGTATTTTTTATTCATTATTGTTTTAAGCTCATTTAAAAAAAAAATTTTACTTTTTAGTTCGATATAAAGCGTGTTTTTTATTTTTTTTTTAAACTATATTTATTTAGATAAACCTACGCTATCCGGTGCACATTAGAAATGAGCACCTTGGTTAGCCATCATAATTATTATTCCGCAGACTTCGTATAGAACAGCCAACGGGAATGCTCTCCACATGTGGAAATAGAATGTGAGGACCTTTTTTTTTGCTCTCCGAAAGCGAAAATAGAATGCGGGGACTTTTTTTTTGCTCTCCGAATGCGGAAATAGAATGTGAAGATCTTTTGTTCTGCAAATTTTTGGCCCGCGGTGAAATTTTCGTCAGCCATCCGGCCCGCAGTCAAATTTTCATCAGCTATGTAACCCGCCGATCAGAAGATTTGCCCGCCCCTGCTCTAGAAGTTTCACTTCTAGGAAATATTTCTTTCATTCTTGCGCGCTACCAGTTTCGAGTTTACGTTAAAGAGCAAAACATTTCTTTTGTATATTTATACTATTATAATGTCTATTTTCGAATAGAAGCAATGTTGTATTTTACGCCAGTATAGAACTAACTGGGACTCGGACATGTGAGATGACAGCGGAAGATCACAACCCTATAGATATTTCATTTCTGTGACCGTACTTTGTACTGAATACGGCTAACGCTGTACAGTATACGCACCACGGATCTAGTAGAAGGTTCGGAAGTTAGCCACAAACAGCGTCGTAAAGGCACATTTTAGAGCCGTTGATACTCCTACCACCTCCAAGTTACCTGCACGGAACGTGCGCTCGTCGGTGATTGGCCGCGATCGCTCGTTGCCTTTGTCACTTGTCGCTTTCCTGTTTTAAAGTACAGTCGAGTACGCTATTGTCAAATTGTTATTGTTATTAGTGTATTTGCCATAAGGCACTTACACTATTGGCGTCGGTCGGATGGCGGGACCTAGGGGTCGGACCAAAATTTCTCGACGTTTCATAAGTTTCTAAGAAGTTTGGCACCATTTTTGGAAATGTTTATATATATATGTATATATATATATATATATATATATATATTTATATATTTATATATATATATATATATGTGTGACCACGATAACTCTCGACAGACTTAATCGATTTAAACGAAATTTGGTCCACATGTTGGAATCCATCATCGCAAGAAGCCTATTTAAAATGGGCCCGATCGGGCCATTTTAAGGGGGGTATTTAGGGGTTGAAAAATGTTTTTGGGCCCAAAAATACGGAAAAAATTCTCAGAATCACTTCAAATTTGAAATTTAACCCTTTAGTAATTATTGAAATGTGCTGCTAAAATTTAAATAAAATCGGCCCGACAGGACCGGACTTACAAGTTTTATGAAAACGCAAGTTTACTGATATGGATTTACATACTGAAGGGTGTATAGGTATAATTTGGTACAGATGTTGAATTGGTATGTAGTATTGAAATTAAGTAAAAAAATGTTGTTTTAAGGGGTGTATTAGAGGGTAATTTTTTTTATTTTGTCCAAAAACAAAGTTAAGTTCATACAATAGAGCCACACTGCTTATAAAAGCAAATACACTATATTGTCGGCAGGGTTTCGCACTGCGACCCGAGTTTTTTTAGTTTTGTTGAGTTGCGAGTTTGTAGTTTTTCAACAGACTGTACAAGCGCAAGTCTGCATTCGCATCTAACTTCCGAGCCTTTTAGATTCGTGGCGTCATTTTAGCATTTTCATTTTTATATACGGCTATAGCAGCTGTCACGCGCGAACGCTTTAAGAATCTCTGAAATTATCTTTAATATTTATTTATATATGTTACGCTCAAAGATCGAAAACGCTCAGTGATCGAAAAAATAGCTTACAACGCGTTGTGGTCACAGTAAAACATCCACATCGCGAAATTCGTGTTATGGCTCTAATAAAAACGCGCACGACGCGTTGTGGCAATCACAGAAAGACCAAATAGCGAAATTCGCGTCGTGGCTGACATGCCATTCGATCTCAACGCGTTGTGGCAATGAAGAAAAGCCATGACGCGTTCTGAGCATTCATTGTTTTAACCATATCACGACGGACAGAATCAGAACTATGATTTTAAGGGTATACGCAGAGAAAAGGTTACCGGTATCAATATCCAGTACCAAGATATCCAGTACCATAATATCCAGTAAAAATATCCAGTAATAAAGTCTCCAGCATGAAAATTAAAATCCCTAATTATTTTAAGTGAATTATAAGTAATTTGCAAAATAATGATTAATATTTTGTGTTCAGTAATTTATTACTAATACGTTGATTTTTTTAAATATAAAGTAATCTCAATAAATAGCAAATATCAGGGCCGTACCCAGGGGGGGTTAGAGGGGTTAACCCCCCCCCCCCATGAAACTCCAAAGCTATATATAATTTTTCTAATAAAAGATGCAACGTAAGAAAGTATGCCAACAAAATATAGATTTCGTGTCAAATAATGGCTAGTGTCCACTGTCCACAGCATCGTGATTCCTCTAAGTCGATTATTGCAAGATGATGAACTCGATTTATCTTCAGTAGTAGATTTAGCAAATTGTGCTCGAAACGCTTTTGAAAAATAAGAGAGTCGTCTGAATTGCATTTCCAAAAAATTTTTTCAACAGTCTCTACATTTTGCACAGACTACGAAATCGAAATAAGAAAACCTATAGATTAGCTAAAAAACAAGTACCTACATCGTAGTAATGTTATATGACAACCGAAGTAGAAGATTACAATAGAATATCGATTTATTTACCATTTTTGGACACATTCATTACCCATTTGACTGATAGGTTTTCTAAGTATCAAGAAATATTAGAATCATTTGAAATTTTGTTTAAACAAAAAAAAAAGGTAAACCTTATGAATATGATGTACAGTTTTGTTTCGGTGTGAGAACTTGGTTTACTTAATAGCATGTGATCAAATTTTGTTTTTCCTTTAGAAAACAATAATATTCTTGAAAAAGGTGCTAAAAAACTGTATGACCTGTATTTATATAACATATTTAATAATGACAAACATGTTATGCAGTGATTTTATAAAATAAAAAATATTTCCTAAGGACATCTACCGAAACGTTTCTAGCCTAGGCCTAGTAGGATCCATATAGGAAAGTAGTGTGCGTCGTAATCAAATAATATTCCATTCGCGTCATGGCTTTTCTTCATTGCCACAACGCGTTGAGATCGAATAGCATGTCAGCCACGACACGAATTTCGCTATTTGGTCTTTCTGTGATTGCCACAACGCGTCGTGCGCGTTTTTATTAGAGCCATAACACGAATTTCGCGATGTGGATGTTTTACTGTGACCACAACGCGTTGTGAGCTATTTTTCCGCTCACTGAGCGTTTTCGATCTTTGAGCGTAACATATATAATATAGGTATCAATCTTGAATCTGCATTCTAATTTCTCAGTACATAAGAGTTAATGTCTGAGCTTTTGACAATTGACATGTGGATATAAGGCGTGATGTGTTAGTATTATAAAGAGCCGCTTTATTAGTGTCACACATAGCGATTTATAAATTTACAACCAAAGTCTCGGTTATGTGCCACATTTTAGCAATCTGTCGTTTGTACACTGGAAAAATTAAACTCGTGACTGCAGCAGGTTATATTTCAAATAAAACGGTTAATTCGTAATGAGGCAACGCATTTTCCAAGCGTGTTAGAAGACTGTTTTCGTTGCATTCACAAAACTTAACGGTATTATTCGTGGTTGCAACTCTTGAATTTGCCGGAATTGTTTTGGTTTTAAATTACTTTTCCCACCGCCCACGTCTCGAGCGAAATACAAAATGTTCGATATTTTCATGAAAATTTAAAAAATAAAAATAAAGATTGTCGCATCGTAAACGCAGATCCCGTAGATGCGTTTTAAGTAGATGTAATGTCATAAATGCTATGAACAATAATGTATTTGTGTAATTCATTCAATAACCCAAATAAATGTTAATACACCATTATTAAATCACCTATTACTCATTAATACTTCAATCAATAATAATTAATGTATGATCCGTTCTTAAAAAATCGAAAGATGTTATTCCCGGTATACCTAGGTATCATTAAATTATTCAACACTTCGTTTAGAATGCTAAAATCGAGTTGAAAAATATTAACATTTGGTTGAAATTTAATGTTCATTATTGAAAACTTTTTTATATCAATTAAAATACTTATCACATGATTTCTAATGATAAAAATTTATCTTAACAAATTAATTATTCATACGTAAACTGGTGTAAGTCGTACATACATATAAGAAACTTTAATGCGCCAACAAGACACAAATTGACAATTTTATTGCTGGTAAATGACAATTAGTACCTATTGAAAATAATATTTATATCTAATAATTAATTTTACTTTATAGAAATAAAACAAAGGATGAAATGTCTTTTTTTTACAAAAATTAACGTCAAACTATTTTAGTTAAAATACATATCTATCACACAGGAATATTTGGCAGACGACTAGTTTTTATTTGAATTAATTTTAAGATTATAAAAAAAAATGTTTTGTATTTTTGTAATAATTTATCAAAGGTTTCTAATGTAAAATTTCCATTTTTTATGTAAAATTATATTTAGTATATTTAAGTTGGAAAATTTACAAAATATATGGCTTACCGTTATAAAACTATTGACTTATATGGTTTACTTTAAATGAAATATTGTTATATAATTAGTTTCTTTTATTTTCAGAATAAAGAATTGCCGCGAATATGTCGCACAGTCGACACCCTTCGCAAGGAGGGCTGTCGCAAAGCTTTGAGATGGAGCGCAAATATTCCGTACCTTCCAATTTGGATTCCAGATCGGCGATGAATATCGGAGCCGCCAGTGAAGATCTCCACGCCTGGTCTATTTACAGGTATAAAAGCTCACTTCTTGTAATTTATTCCTGCAAAAACTTACGTAAATATGTAGTCAAATCCTTATAGAGAGCTCTGAATTCTAATCAATCTAATCAAATTTTCATTCGGTGCGTATGACAATAAAATTTATATTTATTCAAAACAAATGACTTCTATAGATTCGCCAAAGCTAATTTGATACTCAAATAAAAAGCAGACCGCTTCCATTCATTCGTTTTAGTGGGTAATTTTCTGTTAATAGATAATAGAAATTAGGGTAACGATCTGTGAAAAAAGAGGGATCGGTTTAATCGACTACCACGCTGCGGTAGCTCCGCTGGCGTGCCCATTTCCGCATTTCGGATTTCAATACGCCTGTCTGATCGATTTTATTCGTATTTTTTAAATAAAATAAAATAAGACACCTTGGTGCTATGGTATGATAAAATTATACGGGATACAAGGCTAAAATATTAAAACAATTTTTATTCACTAGAACATTATTTATTGGTCAACGTTTCTGCAGTATTTCTTGCTTTCTTCAAGCCCATAAAAATCTTTAATTTTGTGACTTTTCACTAAAGATTTTTATGGTCCTGAAAAAGGCAAGAAATACTAGGTACAGAAACGTTGACCAATAAATAATGTTCTATAGTGAATAAAAATTGTTTTAATATTTTATCCTTGTATCTTGTATAATTTTATCATTTTTAAAATATTTATTTATTTGTAACCGGTTAAAATTAAATTTTTTTGGAATTAGTACTAATTTTTATTTGCAATTTATTCATACTAGTGGTCGCCAAGTGGTCGAAATTCGACCGTAATTCATAAAATGTTTAATTTTGAACATAATTGAGGTTCTTTCTTCATTATAACTCGTGAATCGATTTTACCTGTGATTAAACATATACTATGCATATCTCTCATTTTACGAACGATGTACGTTTCATCACAATGTGTGCGAATTAACACACTCAAATCGGTATACCACAACTTTGTTCCTTACCGTATTTATATATGACTAGTGGTCCCGTCCGGTTTTACCCGGGTGCAAAAGAACGAATGGGAGGAGGGACATCAGTACGCACGTTCATATATTAGTTTACCGAGATGAATGTTGTGTTCAAATTTCACGATGATCGGAGTTACCGTTCAAAAGTTTTTGTCGGACGGACAAATTTTGAGTTATTTTTGCAACATTTTTCGTTGATTTTCCGCTCCTATTGGTCGTAGCGTGATTTTATATAGCCTATAGCCTTCCTCGATAAATGGACTATCCAACAAAAAAAAATGTTTTTCAATTCGAACAAGTAGCTCCTGAGATTAGCGCGTTTAACCAAACAAACAAACAAATTCTTCAGCCTTATATATGAGTGTAGATATAGATAGATAGATATTAATTTATTGTGTAACCCAGAAACAAGATACAATGTCATGCAAAAATACATAATATATATAGGTAAGTACTTTAAAAATATAGTACAAAAATACTTTAAAAATACAGTACAAAAAACACTTTAAAATACTAATCCACAATAAAATTTGATTTAAAAACACAGCACAAAAATACTTTAAAAATACAGTACAAAAACAGAAGCATTAATATAATAAATTAAATAAAATAAATAATAATAGATTTAAAAAACTTGAGAGCGTGTATTTGGATCGCCATGGCTCGTCTATTGAAATCCCCCAATTCACAGGTTCTAATAATAATAAGAAGATCCAAATCCGGATCGAAACATCATCTTTTGTAATATTGATTTATAAATTTAATTTTTTGTGTCAATATATAGTCTGAAAAAAATGGTCGACTATTTTATTTTATTTATTTGAAGGGTATCAGACGTTAATCAAAGTTTTGAATAATAATAATAATAATATTTATTCTCCCTAAAATAACCATGCTTTTAGGCCGGTGAGCTTGTCTGTTACATAGTAAATATATTTCAAGTATTAAGTAACATCTTTTAGTAATGCTCGAATTATTTTTATTTAATTTTTATTGATTGTAAGCGCTGTTTAATAAATGACATGTTTTCCAACTGAAAACCCAATGACAGTTATAGTTTTGTTTATAGTCATTACAGCAAATTGTTTGTATATAATTTTCTACAGTCTGTATAAAATAGTAATTGAATCAATTTATTCCTGTTATATTTAATCGACCATTTACCGAACTGTTTTGTTGCATTTTACGATCTTTACTTAGTTAAAGTCGACTTACCTTTGAATAAAGTCGTTTCCGATTGTGTAGTGCGCTGGTACAAATTATTGTAAGTTTGTATACAAATTTTTAATTGTATAATTTTTTGTAGATGTGTAATTATAAATGTATAACAATTAGAGGCTGTATATTTATCCATACGTTCCGTAACACTTTAAATTTCCATTTTATTTCCCTAATTTTCTTTGAGAAACTACATTTACATATAATGTACTTTTGTTTTAACTTTGATATATATTCTTTCGTTGCAAGTGTGGTTATTACAATTTTTCATTTTCGAGTCAGTATTTCTTGCCGTATTAAACAGTAGGTATATCCTAACAAAGAAACATAGATATTACATAGATTGTAAAATTATAGACGCTCAACAGATATTGTCATCAGCGTCAACAAGGAAACAAAACCTGGTAAATAATTAAACTTTATTTAAAATTAACGGCTGTTGTACATAAGTTTAACAATTCTTTAACAGTTACGTTGACTACTTTATAATTCTTATGGGGTGTTAATTCTATGAAATATTATTAGTTGAGGTATAGTACGAGCACCAAGGCAATTTTTAATAAAAGGCTTGATTTTTTTTTTATATTTCGGTAGATGGATGATATGTTTTCATTGAGTTCTCCAAAACTAGTCGGTGGAAATTAAAAAAAAAACTATTTAAATTAAAGTTAGAACCTTAATAAATTATTCAAAACAAAAAAAAAACCCGTTGTGCCAGACTAATTAAAAAGATATTTAAAATTTTTAATTAAATATCTTTTTAATTAGTCGGGCACAACGGGTTTTTTTTTGTTCTCAATAATTTATTAAGGTTTTAACTTTAATTTAAATAGTTTTTGTTTTTAATTTCCACCGACTAGTTTTGCAGAACTCAATGAAAACATATCATCCATCTACCGTTTTACCATAAATCCAATGTGATATATGCCTACTTTTGAAGTCATTTATTTATTTAAATAATCGGGCAACTCCCCCTAAAATTTTCAGAATTGGTTTATAATCGGGCAACTCCCCTAAAATTTTCAGAATTGGTTTAGACTTAGTCCAACTTCATATAAAAAAATCAAGCCTTTTATTTAAAATTGCCTTGGTGCTCGTACTACCTACCTTAAAACAAAAACAAAAAAAAACTCTTTATATAATATGCAAAAATTTCTTTAATTTTATTTGCTAAGCAAACTTGTAAACTTTACTTTTATTTTTTTGTACAACACCTAACAACACGTAATAAACTTGCATAAGAATGTTTAATGCAAATGAGAAAAAATACTGAATTACATTTAAATTTATAACGAATTTCACCTAAAGCCTAGTAAAGCGTATCATATTAAATATATACATATTTTGTACAGAAAACTACAAGATGTAACAAACTGAGTATAAATTATTATTAATCATTAATTGCTCTTTTTAAAAATTAGAAAATCTATTGAAATAATATTTTTTTTTTGTTCTTTACGGTTAGAAAAAAGTATGAAATTTTTTACTGTTTAATTTTTTTATAAATAGTAAAAGCAATACTCATTTAACTAAACTGCCTTCTAAATAAAAAATTAAAAGAATATGTGACAAGAAAACTAGGCAGTTAAATAAAAAAAGACCAATGCTTAACTTAATAGTGACTAGAATTTGTGTACCTATCTACATATTTTAATTGTGTTTTTGACTAATAAAGTTTGAATTGAATTGAATTTTTACAATGAGTGAATATGTATATGAAAACACCACCCATTAAATAAATTCAATAATTTGGTAGCTCATTAAAAAAGAGTACGCGGTGATTTTGTTGCAGCCTGTAAAGTTTACTTATTTGCGGTATTCCAAAGTGTGCAAAACATACACTTGTTTGATTTAATTATAAATTCTTCATAAAGCATATTGTCTATACTTACTTATGGTTTGTTATTAATTATTAACAGAAACAAATGCCTGGTGGATTTCACTCGACCTGTGTTTTCATTGGCTAAAAAGACTACAAACATCTTCATTGTCCAATTCACTGATTTTACTGTTACATTTTTAACGATTGCTTTTTAGTATATCAAACATATTTGCAACGAACTTTAATGTTCTCTTTTAAATCATTTTTGTTTTTATCTCAAAAACATTTCAACCATAAATTTAATTTAAAACTTGAACTTCCAAGCGTATTTATTTTTACTTCACTTTTACTACAAAAAATATATATGTGATTAATTTTTGTTAATAAATGCAAGTTTAAAAACAGTGTTTTGTTTTATTATATACCGATGGAATGTTAGAGTGCTATTAGTTTTTTAATTACGATTTTATACGAGGAGAACACACGTATTGTTTACTTTAATTGAAATGTGTTTTATTTAAAACTTTGTTAAGAAAGTTTTTGTGAAGATTTGTTTTAATGTACTGTGAACTTTGCAGACAAAATTTGAACTCCGATTTTACGGACAGCGCGTTGGGATCTACAGACAAGAGTCCTCTGCCATATGGAAATTTTCAACTACGGGATACTACTGTGCAGTCGATTCTTTCACATCCTCGATATGGACCTAAGTAAGTTTTTTGTTTTATTTACTCAAAAATCAAGTGTTTTATCTCTATTAACAAGAAAAAAAATTAAATATATCCATACATTACCCGAAATGTATTCTTTTGGAGGGAACTTAATATTTTCTCATGAAATGTCGTAATATTGATTTAGTCTATAAGCGCGCTACCAATAACATTTTTAGCTGTTCAAATTTTAAAACATTATTACGCGATAATGGCCATAGAAGCCGATTCGCTCCTTTTAAAATAAAATAAAAAAAAAAATTAAAACTTGTATCGTTTAAAATTGAGATTTTCAAATTTTTGAGAAATATTCGTCTTACCGTTTTCAAAATTGAAAAGTTTTAAAAATTTAGATAGGTATAATACACTTTAACTTTCACCGCTCTTGTTTGAAAAACATTTCGTGACTTCGAAACATTTTATCTTAATTAAATCTTCCTACTTCCTAAATAACGTAATTTTATTGTTTGCCACCTTAATTCGGAATTTTAATCTTTCAAGGTTTAGCTACACATTGCACTTAATAAAAAAAAAGTTTTATAAATTCTGTAGGTCTGTCGTCCACTACTAGCGAAACTGTGCTATAACGCTACTATAACGGCGTCAAAAAATATTTGTTTCTAAATTTTCATAGACAAAACTATTTTTAAAGCATTGATATACGTACCGATTTGTTATCTATTTATACAATAAGTAATTTATTGAATACGTATAGCTAGTCCCGTTGATTACCGATTTTAAAGAGGGAGGGGTGCTAAGAGGTCTACCCCCCGCCATTAAAATAATTTCTAATTGGGAAGCATATAAAAAATTAAACAATTTTAAACAAACAAAAAAATCCGCGTCTGACTCCGTTAATGACATCACAGCACAGCTTCGATCTTAGTAGAACATCAGTATTATCGAACTATTTAAATATTAGTCACCTATCTATTTATCATTTGCGAGTAACATCCCTCTTTTTGTAAATCGACGGTTAAAAATCATATTATATTATAATAGCTGTGAGGTTCGTCGTTTTATCGATCATTGAAATCACTACCCGTCTCACACTCGATTATATTCTATTTGGGAAAGCAATCGTTAACTTAGTTATCATACTTTTCTCTTTTATGTAGGTCGAAACGCGCCCCTGCGGCTCTCAGTCCGCGAGTTGAACATCGTGATCGTGAATTGTAAGCTGAATTTCAAAATATTTACCTAAAAAATCGTTGCTTTTATACTAATTCATAATATAGTGGCAGCTTCACTCGGTTTACGAACGTATAATAATTCATTCTTAATAATTTGTCAAATTTGAAATTTCGAAAGTTGAAAAATCTTGATTTATAAAAAAAAGTATGCGTGAGACTCTCGCGCGTTAGAAGTGAAACTTCTTAAGTTCTAACTTTTGTTGACGATTTTATTATTTCAGGATTAGGAATTGGTTATTATGTGGAATTTGTTATCGTGGTTAGAGAAAATCCTATGTATACACACAGTATCATAGTATGCACTGCGCATGCGTGTAGAGTGCGTATGACGATTTGACAGAGAGAGAGAGAGAGAGAGAGAGAGTATAGAAACGATCCTCCCACTCTTTCCTTTCAACTGTTGGTTGAAATCGGAGAAGGGGAAGCGTTTCACTTTTCGTCTGATCCACGCCAATTTGTCCTACCGCGCCAAAAGAAGTTTCACTTAAAAAAATATTTTTCAAATAGAGATAGCCGTGCATAAGTAAAAACCTAAATATTAAAATAATAGTAAATGTTCATGGCGGTAGTTCGTATAAGACTAAATTAATAAGATAGCTGTAGTTTGCTATAATTGTTAAGAAACACCCATTGTTACAATGCTATTTCAGAAAGATTTATTTTCAAACACTGTGCCGTCGAGACGTAGTTTTCGCATGATGTGAAAAAACAATTGCAAATATGCTTTAAATATGAGAAAGATTGCTTTTTGGGCTACGTCATTGTTGTATAATAGACAACTTATCCGCCGCGATAGTGGAAGAACCGGGTTTGAGTCCCAACGGTGACAGTGTTTGAAAATACATTTTTCTTATATCTACATTATATGGCATTATAAATTAACAACTGTAACAAACTATAGCTATCTTACTGTTAATATTAATAGACGTTATCGTACTTCGTAAAACAACGTTCGTAAATCGCAATAGAAATAGTGATAAACTTAAATATTTTAAAATTATTTTTCTGTTGCCGCATGTGTGTCTACTGTAGCGTTGTCAGGGGGAGGGTCCGTTTGGAGTTTTTACCCTGCAGGAATGTGTTAACAACCTATCATTTTTTCGATGAAAAAAAAATTACCCCCCCAATTTCAATTTCTGGTTCCACCTCTGATTTACTGTGGATAAAAATATGAAAAATTGTTAACAAAAAAAAAAAAAAAAATGTACGTACCTACATATAGAATAATAGAAGACAACAGAAGAAATTAAAAAGCGTTTCGGATAAGGTGCTGTCTATAAATAGAAAAAAAAAGAATAATAAACAAAACACAAATAATTAAAATTAAAAAGAATTCACATAAAAAAACCCTAACAATAACTACCTACTGAGAGTATTTTGTAGAAAAAAACCTTCAAACATTTTTTTGTCTTAGGCAACCTATTAGCGCGGGACTTGGTTTGTTAATAACGAAAATTTGTTTTTCATTTGAAAAATTTCACAGAGGTGTGTTTATCTTGTCACCCTTTCTTAATGAAATACGCGATAGCACTATTACTGAACTATTTTAAGGTCATTTAACGATAAAAAAACAACATTTTATGTTAACATTTGATTTTAATATTTGCAGATCAGCATTGGGGTCTAATATGTACACATATTTGAAGTTTGGACTTCCAAGAGTATTTCCTCCAAATCATAACGGTTCCAATCGATCCGGCACACCATTAGGACATGTGCACCGGCCTTCAACTGGAAGACCGCATCCGAGGTAAAGCAATATTTAAATTAGAAGATGTCAGAAAGTAATGGTTTTGTCTGCACAAATAAGAAAATGCTATGCGGCAGTAAAAAAGAATATCTTGAATTTCAGCAACGCACTAGGTCGTAGCTTTTTATGTAGACAAAAACCATTTCCATTTTTAATAATGTAATACATACTCCAGTAAAAAGACAAAATTTGAAATAAAGAATTCGTATGTATATTCTTAACAGGGGATTAGACTGTCATGGATGCTTTGTGATATAATTTGTTAATTAGACACTAATGATTTGAGTTGTAGAGCGTCTATGATCTACAATAAATAAATACTTATTATCGAAATATATTTTTAATTTCAGTAATCTACTATTAAAAACATGAATTCCTTGTTTCAAATTTTAGCTAATTGTGAATGTTTTTTTATCTTGACGATGAAAATAAATTTCCTGAACGTCTTGTGTAATTGTTTAATATTCATTGTTTATACTCATTTCATAAACAATTTTTCTCAACATTATAAACAAAGGTTGTACGGAAATAATTCAGTTATGTTATTTTTCAGAATATCAAAACATAATATTCGGGGACGTGATGGTTCATCGGGCTATGATAGTTCAGACAACGAAACAACTCAACAATATAAACAAAATAGAAAGTACAGATCAGATCCCGATTTTCGAATGCAAAATGTTCATCATTCATATCATCCTGCGGTATATTTCATTTTATTTTTTAAGTTATTTCAGTGTTGAAACAAATACAAGCATTTCCCTTTAATGCTAAAGAGGCGTTGATTCTTGTCTTTTTTAGAAATTGCTTTTTATTGTTAGTAAGAGAATATACAAAAACAATAGATATATTATCATATACATAATAATACAGTGTAAACTCTATATTATAGCGACACTCAAGGCACTGTGCTCCTGTGCACTTTGTGGCGTTATTGAGAGTTGTCGTTGAGCGGAGAGAAGAAATAATCCATTAATACTTGTTTGTTATTTTGTTACTTTGTTGTCGGCATCATTACCGACAACAAAATAACAAACAAGTACTGTTTGTTGCTTAATGATGACGTATTGTTGTCGAATGTCGTTATTTAGAGTGGGTGTATAAATGTATGAGCAACACGGTAAACCAACTAGAGTTAAGTAATTTTGACGTTTTAAGGACTTAAGTGATGTTAAATGGAGTTTACATTGTATTATTATGCCGTGAACGTAACAAAGAGCGCAAAAATATATCTGTGTCTCTTTTCTCGAAGTATTTCCTTGAATATATTAGCATGGAGAGTATCTCTGTTTATCAAAAGTTCTATACCTATCTTAATCTATGACAGTAGCCAATCAGAACCAAGACATTGTTACCACAAAATAAAAGACAGATATATGTTCGACCCCTAATCCATTCCGATTTTCGTATTATTCTCAGTACATATTAATGAGTATGTACATGGTTTTTAGCATCCCGGTATTCCAGTAGCTGCTATGCAACAAAGTACGAGAGAAAGTCACTGGAATAGAAATAAAAGTATTTCAGAAGCAAATTTACTTAATCAAGATTTGTATGGTAGACATCCTCATCAATACACAAATAGAAGAAATAGCGTGGCTGAATTTGGTCCTCACGATAGGTAACTTACACGTTTTTTTTTAATATTCTTACCTCTTTAATGAGGAACAATTAAGAGAAAGCTTAATGTAAAAAATATAATAATTTGCGCTGAAGATTTTTGAAGTGAAAACTTCTTTAGCGGCGTTGTACACTTTTTTTGTAATGGGTAAAAAATATTAAACTCGCGTCAGGTCACGTGACCGCGTCAGGACACGTGACCTCGAAAATGTTTATTTATACAACGCTAGACATCTAGCGTTGAAATATCGTACATAAAAATGCAATCTATGATACAAACCATTTTGATCGAAAATTCGTAAGACGTTAATATTCAAGTTTTCACTTCAGCCGGCACTCCCGGAGTGCAAAGGGGTTTTTTTTTTAACAATTTTGATTCATCGACAGTTTAATGATGCCTCCAAATCACGTGAGCCGTCCAATGTCCAAAGCGGAAAGCCACATGTCCCTAGCGCATTCAAGATTGCGAGCTCCGTCAGTTATTAGGAACGATTATGTAATGCACGATCAAGTCGACATGGGGCCCTCGTTTATGTATCCACATATGCAGGTAATATTACTAGCGGCTCGGTCCGGCTCGACCGAATTTGTAGACACAGTTAATTTGTGGATACAGTTATAAATATTGAAAATTTTGTTTAGGTCCGGTCTTTGGAAATTGCATCACCGATCGACAAACGAATGCTGTTATTACAAAATGTGTCATTTGAAGTTCGAGGAGGTGAGGTGCTAGCAGTAATGGCTACTTCAGGTAAATATATCGAATATTGTATTTGTTTCTCTTAAATGCTTTATTTGGAATGTAATGAATATCCAAATCGCAGCGATTCTAATAAAATCTTTTTTTTTTTTAGAAATGGAAGGAACAGGTCTTTTAAATGTATTATCTGGTGCTAAAAGTCACGTCGCTGGAGATATACTTCTGAACGGTCAAAATATAACAAAACATGTGCTCAAATCTCGGGTAGCTTACGTTCAGTGTGATTCGCATCTTTGCGAAGATTTAACTGTGCAGCAAACTTTGAGATTCCATTACGAACTTAAGAAACCAACGGATAAATTAGGCCATCTTAAAATAGATGCTTCTGATAGGGTATTTATTTTTTTTTGTCATATTTTATTTTACTGATAGAACACACAGCGATCGCCTTAACAGAAAAATTGGTCGATAATTTTATTTATTGAAGAAAAAGACATATTTTTAGTGATATTCTGTTTTTACAGATTAATGTTTTAATAGAAGATTTAGGATTAGAGCAAGTTAGAAACACGAAGGTGTCCAACATGACGACGTCAGAGAAGAGACGCTTGAATGTAGCTTGTCATTTGTTACTTGATACCGATATCGTAATACTCGATCAGCCGACAAGAGGAATGGATATATTTGATACATTTTTCTTAGTTGAATATTTAAGACAATGGGCAAATGGTGGTAGCGGAAATTCTATAGGTAGGTACTTTATTTATTTTTTGACGTGATAACGTCTTATAAATTGATGAATCACCAATCTTATAAATTGATAAAACACCGGCTGCATGCACGAAAAAGTGTAACGGTCGTAACGTTCCTAACGTTCGTAACGCGTAACGTTCCGCCTGACCCTGTGCGTGCTTTTTGCTAATTTCTCGCTCAATTTAAATCAGATCGGTTTGAAACCAGTCTTAAACGAAAGAGGAGAACATTTTACATAGATTTCGTATAACAGAATTTGCCTAAACAGTTTTTTTATACAAATTTATATAGAAAAATAGCTGTATAAAATATAAATGCAATGTTGTCTAATGCATGGCGCGACGCGGTCGGTCGTCTTTGTTTGCCGTACATGGAAATTAGAATATAACGTATGTCTTGTCTTAACATGAAAACGGCTGCATTTCTAATGTTTAATTCAATTTTTTGACATTAGTATTTTGTGAAATGCAACGCCTTCTAAGTTAAGTATTGGAATAACTAATTATTATTAGAACATAATACTTTGACAGTTGCAACGTCACTTTTGACATTTCTTATCATTCCGACACCAAGGATAAGCGGATTGAAACCAAATTTTGGGAGGTTTAGGTTATGTATTACGGAATACGTTATCACGTAAAACTATCGTCCGTAAACCGACTTTACAGACAACCAATTTTTTTTGCTTAATACTGAAAAAAAAAATATAAAAAGTAACACATAAAACAATATGACTGTTGATTTGTTATGCTCTTATTGAAGTTTTTGTATGATTTTAGGACGTATTGTAATTTTGACTTTACATCCTCCGACGTACGAAATATTTACGATGCTTTCTCGAATATTGTTAGTGTCTGCGGGTAGAGTAATGTTTAGTGGAAGAAGAAGAGATATGCTGCCATATTTTGCTTTGGTTGAATATCCATGCCCATCGTTTAAAAACCCGTCAGATTATTATCGTAAGTAAAAAAATATCGTATTCAATACATTTGTACGACTTCTTTGAATCAAGAGCGTCTATATAAAATCTATCTATCTCTGAATACAATTTTTTATAATTTTTAGTGGATTTGGTTACCTTGGATGATTTATCAGCAGAAGCGATGCTAGAATCATCGCAAAGAATCGAACAATTAGCCGATGTGTTTAGAAGAAAACAAGAACCGTTAAGTGATCCTGGTCCACCAACAAGCCTTCCATTAACTGTCAGACCAGCAAACTGTTTTAAACAGGCATATATATTATTTTTGTAAGTCAAAAAAATTGAAACAAACGATAAAACAATTGAACAACAATTATTCTCTTCTTTTGACGTGATAACGTCTTATAAATTGATGAAACACCGGCTGCACGCACGAAAAAGTGTCACGTTCCGCCTGAGCCTGAGCGTGCAAGCGAGAGCGCGGTATAAGCGATAGAGAGGCACGATCGGCCCAAGCGTCGGCTTGTACGCATTTCTCTCTCTTCTCGCGTGACGTCAGAGAGTTCATCAATGTTTCTTTATGACGTTATCACGTAAAACTATCGTCCGTAAACCGACTTTACAGACAACCAATTTTTTTTACAGAAAATCGTTCATCTATACACAACAAAATTCACTTTTAAGATGGATATCACATATAATCTTAGCAGCTGCCATGTCTTTAATAGTCGGTGCAATATTTTGGGATGTACCTGCGTCCGATTCACAATTACGTTTAAATGATCGTTTAGGTTTTCATTATACAGTTATGTGTGTTACTCTGTGGCCAATATTAATTACCCTGACTGTAACGGAGCTGCGCAGAAACAGAAAATGCGTAGAACGCGACATTAAAGATGGACTTTACGGAAGGTTCATCTATATTTTCACAAAGGTTAGTGTACTAAGAAAAAAGTGTTTATTTAGGTGTGATATGTGATTGACTCCACGAAACGAAAATTTTTAGAAAGCTATGCAATTTACAGTGGCGTAACTATACCGTTTGGCCTTTGGAAAATTTTACTAAATATTGTAATATTGAATATTAGGATCCTTCTGTACTCACGGCCCTCTTGGGCCGAGGGCCTGTAACATTTTACCCGTCCTGCCACCAGAAGATGGTGGAGGATGCACAAGACCAAGCTAGTTAGTTTGTCTATACCCAGTTAAGAATGAGTACAACAATAACAATTGTAATGAAAGTATGATGTACTCTAGAACGTGGTGCGCGAAAAACTTATGTATAAAGCGCCCTGTAAAGCGCCCTGTAAACGATCAAATTGTTTGTCAAACTTTACGTGTTTGTCAAACCATTTGACAGTGTGCAGCTTTGTTTGACGGGTTTGTTCAAACAACTTACGTGTTTGACGCGTTTGATGGAAATCTGGATTGACGGCGTGTTTGACAAGTTTGACAAACAAGTTTGAACGTGAGCGGCGATGTTTGTCAAACAAGATCTCAGTAGTCGCCTTGCAATTATGGCGGACACGACAAGGAAAAAACCGAAACTACGGGCATATTTGACAAATTTGTTTGATCTTTGGTTTGGTCGTTTAAGCTATTGTTTGATGAAAACGTAAAGTTTGACAAACAAATTTGTCAAACAAATTTGATCGTTTACAGGGCGCTTTACAATGAAATAAATAGGGACCCAAAAATGTAAATCCACAACGTTATAAAAACGTAAATTAATCCGAATATGTATTTTAGATAATATTCAATCTGCCTTCTTCTTTATGTGTATGGATAACGTATTTAATTCCGAGCTATTCAATGAGTGGACTTTATATGCAAGGTCCGACAAATTACGATAGTTTCTACATTTATATAGGTAAGATTTAGTTTGTTTGTTTGTTTTATTTAAAAATATAAAATATTTACTGTATTTACAACTACAGCATCATCCATAGAGAAACATGTGCTGATTCACCGTAACAAAAACATTTCTTTTCAGTCGAATGATACACAATTTTTAAGAAGACACGCTGATATAAAAAGGATCATTAACATTGTCTCTCTGTATTAAACCATTCGTTTTTTTTTCAGGTTACATGCTCCTATATTTAAGTTGTGTTCAAATACTTCTCACATTATTTATATATACAATTCCACCATTTAATGTTGCAACAATATTCGCTGGTTTCGTTCTGACGGCCATGTTTTTGGTGTGCGGTTATACAATACATTTCAATGACTTGCCATCGTATACTCAGTGGTTAGAATACGTCACTCCGACAAAATGGTTAATGCCATTCTTCATTAATAAAGAACTCACGCCGGAAGCTATCGCTAGTAGTGCGAGTAACATGTTGTGTCGAAATAAACAAGTGAGTTGTGCTCAAAAAAATTAATACTGTTCGGACAAACCTTTAATAACAAAGCGTATGATTTGTTACAGGTTCAGCATCAGGACATCATTGTACAGTTACCTTGTCCGCCACCGAACGGAACACAAGTTCTTGTTAATTTTGGATACTTGTCGTCGAACAATTACGTGGACGGAAACTATCCGAATTTAGTAATTGCACTCGTTGTATTTTATTTGGTGTGCTTTGTTGGTACTTGTATAGGTTTTTTGATTAATTGTTGTCGATCAAAGTATCAGGCGATGCCGTATCGAAAAGGAAGGAGTGATCCGAATAAACCATAATATTAATTAATATTTAGAATGTAAAATTAATTTTATGATGATGTGGAATGTTCTCTAATAAGTGCCTTAATACATTAATATTTAAATAAAATTGTTTCTAACTACCATAGCTGTAATTTATTATTTAGTTCTATTTATTAACAGTGCGTAATTAAAAATTTTATCTATTAAAGATGTTATAATATAATAGTATATAGAAATAAAATTATTCAAGAATGTACAGCTTTTTTTTTTGTTTTATTTTGTCAAAATAAAATTTAACTGCCCTCAAAATGTTCCATTACAACTAACTATTGTCGAGTGACTTACAATAAATTCCTGAGCAGATGCTTAATTGTAGGCTTTGGTGTAAGTTGGGTTACAAACATTCAGTAAATTATACAACTTGTATTTTGCCCAAGAAATGTTATATAAAATATATAAGGTCAAAAATCTTTACATAAACAAATTTTCGTGCATGTAATTAAATAATTAGTTCTTTTTATACATTTTTTGAATTTGGACGCGTTTAGTAGTTATTAGTAAATCAGCATGTTCACCCATTATAATGACGCTCATTATTATTTGAATTATTTTATGTGCGATATTCTTCAAAACAAAAGTTGACGGTCATTTGTTTATAATGTGCATTAAAATGTTGTGTCTCGAAAAAATTGTTCGCAATATTTTTCTTAAAATTGCCTGGAGCATTTGATAAGTGCTGAACATTTCTAAAAAGTGTTGACTTTTGTTTGATAATAGCCTAAAATTAAACGATAAGGTTAATAAACTGTTTTTGACGGTTAAAAATTTTTTTCATTTTTTTTTTAATTGCTAGGTAGATATTGATATTTCTTTAAATTATTAATACTTATTTACAGACACTTTTTATCGCCATATGATTTGTTATTCATAACAAAATTAGTTGAAAGCACGTTTGTTTACTTTTTGAATGCGGCATAATATACTTGCTTTAACTTCAAACTCCGATGTGTAAGGACAAGCTGGATTGATTGCGAGAGTGTGATTGCGATTAGGTCGTGCATTGAAGTTCTCTGGCAAACACCTTAAAAGATGGCGTATGGGAATTTTCATCTGACATGTAGTGCCACTTTCAAATGCATTCCGTAGAACTTTAGATGTAAATAAATTAGTGTGTGTGACTTATTTTTTAATGTGTGTGATATTTTAGCTATAAAATAACAAATTAGTGTATATTTATTGCTTTAAAGGTATGTACATTACTTTCATATGTATTTTTAGGTTATGAAAACAAAAGTCATTTATACATGACTTTAATGTTTTTTTATAAATGATTTTGTACAGAGACAAATATCTCTGATTTTGTATTTGTATCAGGGTTTATTACTTCGGAATATGTGTATTTAAATAAAAAATGTTTTAATCACATTTTTATTTTATTTTTATCAAAAGAGAACTATTAAAATCATAAATATGAAAGGTCATAGGTTGAATTTTTCATATAAGTAAACTAATAATAAATCTTTTTTTATTATAAATACATATAATATACTCTCTTTTAAATATTTTTTTTTTCAATTAACAATTTTTTGTGCTTCGTCATATTTAAGTAATAACGGAATAAAATTTTAGAAGCCCAGAGTTCCGTTTTTAAAAATCATTCGATTTTAGAACAATTGATGCTATTTGTAACTATCTACTGATGATAAAGAGAATTGTTCTTATTAAGAATCGCCTACCTAGTAACCTGGGTAAATCGTTTTCCGAGAAACATTATTATCATTAAAACTTATCATTTATTATTGACATGGTTTTCGCTGAAAACGGGAATTACCTCAACTTTTATTAGGAAATTAGATGTAAATATAAGCAAATAAGCTGGAAGAAGTCTTAATACATTTTGATAAATAAGCATTAAAAACAAATTATTTTTTTTTACGAAATAAGTGCAGTAAAATATTTTATGGTTAATTTAAACAGTAGGTAAGTACTTAGTTATAGTCACGTAGTATAAGAAATTCATAACATATTTTATAGATCGCAAAAAGTTTACAGGTATGTTATAAATACAATACGAGTGATAGTTAATTTTTCCCGCGTCATTCTGACATAATGAAATTACTATTGTTATCTACGTAAACAAAATAGAAAAATTGCTTAGCCACTCCTATGCCTATCAATGAATATTAATTAAACAATTATATTGCTTTTCACCTGTATTGTTGAATAACCACCTATACGAAACTGATGCGTTTTTAGTGTTCTAAATTAAAAATAGACCAAATAATTTATTCTGATTCTATTTATTAAGGTACTCGTTTTATTTTTAAAAATTTGACTGAAATATTGTTGAGATATTAAAAAGAAAAATGCGTTCATATAATATTCTATAACGACATGACTTTTTATTTTGATCGTGTTATAAGCATTGGCGTAGCAAGAAGGGGGGGCAGGTGGGCCTGGCTCACCCTAAAATATTGTTTAAGTACAAATAACGAGATAAATCTACAATAATCTGCATATTTTCTTTGTCGTGAAATTTCTTCAGAAAGTCGTGTTGTTCGATTTCGCTTCTATGAACAGTTTTCAAATTATGTATAGGTAAGTGGCAGCTGGTAATAATAGGTAGATTTGAAAATTTGGCCTTCCCTAGGATAAAATCCTTTCCACGCCTATGGTTATTGGCATTGAAAATAAATCTCAAAAATCACAGATTGAAATTTGAGTGTCCTAAAATTTTCGGAATAGAATTTTGAGAGCTATCTTTTTAGTATATTCGCCAAGTGATGTAATGTTCAGACCTTGATTTACAGACTATGTATATAGGTATATTTCTAGTTACCGCAGAATTATAAAAAGATACATATATATAGATAATAATTACATCGAATACATTACGATTTCACGTGTTTTTCGTAACACGTTAGTGCATAGTTAATTATTTCCTAATTAAAGAATTGCGTAAAACAATATGTACCAATTTTAATACAAAAACATATAGTTCAGCAGCCAGTGAAGAATTTCGGTACTTATTTTCCCAGTCAGCTAACACCGATAGAATTATTCGGTTTGTTATTCTCAGCAAAAATCATTTATATGTAGGGGGGTTGTGATTCTTTTTGACGTGATAACGTCTTATAAATTGATGAAACACCGGCCGCATGCACGAAAAAGTGTAACGTTCCGAAATGTGTCACGTTCCGCCTGACAGCTACTAAAATTTAGGTTATCTATTATTAAATATGATATTCGAGCGGAATACGTTATCACGTAAAACTATCGTCCGTAAACCGACTTTACAGACAACCAATTTTTTAACGGTATTTTTACGTAACGTTTATGGATCTCCCAAAATTAAAATAGAAACATTAAATCACTTTCATTGCATCGTAGTGAGTTATTCTACCTCAATTGTCGAGCGTCTATAATCTAAAATAACAATCTGGTAGGTTATCAGTTGATTGTTTTAAATTTCCGAATTTTATTATCTGATAACGTCAGTACCGTACTTATCAAATTACGCCGCTGCATAAGGCGGTAAATATTTCGAGGCGGCGTAATTCTTTAAAAAAAATGAAATAAACCAATGAGTAGGATAAAAAATTACATTTATTAACATTAGTTTACGGGTTTTTATTGAAACTTCTTTACGCACGCTAGAGTAACTAGATTCATTCTGCTGAACATTTAACGAAAAGACGTGACGAAGCACTACACCTGCGCTGTCGATGTATGGATGTGTGTGTGAGCCGGCGCGACTAGATCCCCATCACGCTTGTCTTATACTTGTTAATATGTGTGTTTGTAATGCAGTTTCATTTCTGTTGGCATTGGTGCATGTCTTGATGACGGAGGGGGGTTGGATGACTCCATTCTGATGGTTATTGGGAGGACGTGGAGATGCAGGCGTTCAAAAAGGGGGGCGTGTGGAGACGGGCTTTGGTAAAATGTCTAGATGAGGAAACCGTTGTGCGAAAAAGGAGGACGGGGGGAGGGTGACTTTGCACAACAATACAAATCGAAAAATATTCTATTTTTCATCTCCTCCCCTCCACGTTTCCACCTCCCCGTCCCACTTTTTAACAATCAGAATGGAGTTATCCGATACTCCGACCGACGAGACGGTCTCGTCGCATCGTCTAGACATTTACCCTGGCGTTGACAATGATGATGTGAAGATATTGGTTTATTACAACAAACACGAGCAATGCCCAATAAACATTTATATTTTTTACCATTCCAACCCACAAGTGGGGAATGGTACTAGTAACTAGTTTAGGTCAAAAATCACTTTTCAAAAATTTTACAATATCTTTCCGTTTTGAGGTCCCCCGAATCCAAAAAACATATTTTTGAAAAATCTCTGTGCGTCTGTTAGTCTGTGAACACGATACAGTTCAAACGGATGAACGGATTGAAACCAAATTTTGGGAGGATGTTTGGTATGCAAATATGAAGAGCCCTATTGTTTTTGGGGAACGGTATTTTTTATATAATAATGGTATACTTTTTATGACGGATTATTATTCTATTTATTTTTTCAAGAAAGTTTTGTTTAAAATTTTTTTTTCTAAACTTTAGTTTCGGAAATATTTTGAAAATAAAAAAATTTAGCCTCTCTTTTGTTTTATGTATCTGTCAGAAATAAACTAGCTAGGCATGCTTTGATTAATTTTTACATGACGTGAACATATTGTGTAGGTAACCATGGCAACGTATAGCAAATATCATATTGAATACTAGCCATTACCCGCGACACTTCACGCGATATCACAAATTTCATTTTCGTTTATATAATCAAATATCAACATTTTTGAAGTTGGAATGGTCCCGTCGCCCAAGTGGCTGGAATTTTTAAATTTGGGTTATTAAAAAAAGGTCATTTGTTTTCGTGCAGGCTGATGTTTACTAAAAAAAGTTCCGCATTGTGTTACAATAAAAATGGTCACCTAGTCAATTTTCAAACCTCCCTGATGTGATAAGACATAAATATGACAAGTCGCTAAGATATTGGTATTTTTGTCATTTTACAATGATCCCCGACGCATATATAAATTAATATTTCATTCAAACGAAGAAGTGGCGTACTTCTCTCACAGTTCGTTTGGTCTACTGATAGACAGATTTTTATGTAGGTATATTAAGCCATTAAGCGTCGAATGTCTTTAAGTGAAGCTTCTTTTTCACGCAGTTGAAGTTACTGTAAAAAAATCATTGAAGAATGCGGAAGAAATGTAAAAGTTTTCTTTGGCTTGGTTTTGTGGCGACTATTTTTACGTGTGATCAGATTATAAACTTATTTGAATTTAGAACCGTAGTTTGTACGTGTTGTACGAATAACACGTCCTTATAGTGCTATCATAGTAAATTACAAGTCTGTCTCATTTTAACATTGAGAGGTGTGCATTGAAACAGAACGAGATAGCTAGAGTCATGATGAGGGATTTTTTTATTTGAACTATCATATAAACCCGAGGTCAAAGACGCATAGTACTATACTTATGTAAAAAGAAAGTTACTTCAAACTGTTAGAGGAAAAAACATGGAAATTGTGTTTTTAGCAGAAATTATACGGATGTCATATCGAAATTGGAGGACAGCTTGGTGTAAAGGTTACCGTGTTAGTCTTTGGATCAAACTCTCCTGGGTTATATCGGTATATGAGTTAAAGTAACATATTATTTACTGGTATTTTTTTTTTACCTTTCCAGGGTGACCGTTTTTATCCTAACACTATGCGGGATAGAGACAGGGCCCGATCTAGGGAGGGGGGGGGGGGGGCAAACCGGCCAATTGCCCGGGGCGACAAAATTGAGGGCGGCGCGGCGTCGGCGGCGAAAATTTGAAAGATGGTTAAACAAAAAAAAATACACCATCTATGGAACAACGCATGGGTAAAAGGCGGCAAATATTATTTTGCCCGGAGCGGCGAAATAGCTGGATCGGGCCCTGGATAGAGGGACAGAAAACATGTCTGAAAAAAGACTTCTTCCTTGCGCTAGCGCGAATGACTTTTTTTTAGCAAACATCAGCCTGCACGAAAACGAATGATCTTTTTTTTAATAACCCAAATTTAAAAAATATAAATTTTTCCGAAAGCAAATGACCTTTTTTTAATAAAAAACCTTTTTGCAAAATGCAAAAACGGATGACTTTTTTTTAATCCAAATTTAAAAAATATAAAATCGGATAAGACATTTTCTCTAATCCGGGACACATATTAATGCAGGACTGTCCCGGAAAATCCGGGACGATTGGTCACTCTAATCTTTTTACACAGATAAAACTTTAATGAAATAATAGTAATTTCTTACATTTTGCGCATCTATTTTTTTCAAATTAAATTATAAGTACATTTATTCCGAAAAGTGTACAGCGGATGGGGTTCACTGTAAGCAACGATCATCAACATTGTTTCGACATCCGTAATTTATTTCGAATACGGAACGGGTCGTGAATTGGGTGTTAGTCATATATCTATTAATTAACTATATGAATCATTGTCTATATACTCAATGTGCGGTGAGTGAACGCAACAAAGCGTATCGAAAATATATCTGTGTCTCTTTCTTCGATACAATTCCCTGATTTCTCCGATGATAGGATTGGTTGATGTACTTGCATTTAATCTGAATAAAGTATCTCTGTTTCAAAAACTTTGTCTTTTTCTATGACGTTAACATGGACGTACCCAGCTTTTGGCCCAGGAGGGGGCAAATTAGAAATTTCTTAAGCCGGGTCCCCCGTGCTTGTTTTGCCATCCTGGATACGCCAGTGCTTACGACGAAAAAAAAAACAGAAGTATATGTTTGCACCCTAATAGTTCGATTGCGATTTTATTCCTATGCTCAGTATAGAATAAAAGTATAATATGGTGTCAGTAGTTACGGTAGAGCAATATGGCGTCTCCTAAATGCTTGAAGTACATTTTTAAATAGTAAATTTATACAGACCGTGGCCTGTATAATAATAGTAAAGCTTTAAACTTGGACATAATCCAAAAACTAAATGTTTAATTCATATTTTATTACCGAATTCAAGTAGGGTCTAGGATTTCAATTTTTCGCTGATGTACTTTTCGATTGATTTGTGAATGAGCTGGCGGCTCGGCCCGGATTCGCCCGTGTATATTAAATTTTCGTATCTCAAACCTCTTTTTCAATAAGTTATTTAATTGCGAGATATCATCATTAATGTGGCTCATTCAATTGAAGACACAAATAGCTTTTCAAGCTAAATTTTGATCAAACTGCTTAGGAAAATGTTGTTCTGCAGAGTTTTTGAAAAACAGTTTTAAACAAAATTGGTGAATTTTCCATTATTTTGAAGTTCTTTGTAAAAATTCGTGAATATTTCCCGCATAAACAATGTTGTTTTAATCAAAACAATATTCTAATTTAATCAGTGATTTGTGATTGCAAATCAGTGCCTAATAATTAACTGCATAGTGATGAGTCATTCTGATCAGATATAAATGCATTGTTGTGTTAGTATTTTGTTTTTGTATTCAATATGCACATTGAATATTGATGACTTTTTTATTGCATTTAATTCACGACTCAAGCGGCTTCTTCATTCTTCGATACTAATATGGAAGTGTGAAAATTTGTATGTATGTATGTTTGTTACTCAACCACGTATCAACGGTACAACGGATCTCAATGAAATTTTGCATGCAGATATTATGGTCCGTGTCAACATTCAGGCTACTTTTTATATCGATCGATTCAGTAATTTCTGAAAGGATCTACCCATCTCATGGCACGAACTTAAAAAAAAGAAACTTAAAAATCGCGATCACTTATCTGAATGCTCTGAATTGCGGTGTCCGTCAATGTTTTATAAAATTTTTTGAAGTGCTTCTGTTTATTCAGCTTGTTGTTCATTGGAAATGTAATTGTCAGTGGAAGACTATATTTATTTTTCAGAAGACTAATTATTAAATTTGGATGTAGAATATCCTTTCGTCTGTATTTTATTAACATCCCCACATTCCCTTGTATATATAATTTTTAAATGACTAAATATGTGAAATAAATGCTGCTTTTACTTATAAGTACCTGGGTGACCGAGCTATGCTCGGAAAGTTAAATAAAATACTGATGTCATTGTTTGTATAAAATTCCAAAACCTACTTACAATATTTAAGTATTTTCATACGTCAAAAAATTGATTTTTATAATGATAAAATTTGTAAGAAAACGATTTTTTCGAGAGATGAGACCTAGCTAAAACGATTTTTTGCCCCCCAAAATCCCCTTTCAGTAAATTTCATCCAAATCGTTAGGGCCGTTTTCGAGAAAATATTTAGGGACATAGGTAGGTATATAGGTACATAGGTAGATACTAGATAGGTAGATACTAGATAGGTAGATACAAGATTACCTCGTTTAATAATATAGGGGATAATAATGTGCATTATTGCATTATAAATACGCGTCAAAATAATAATGTTTACATAATATAAGCAATTATCGACTCCGCAGTCTCTACCGAAAAGGGCAGTGCAATATTTAAAATATTGCCGGATTCCATTCAGTGCAACAACATCAATTTTGCAGAAATGTTTAACTGAGCAACGTTTTTACTCACTGGATTAGTTTTTATAACTGTAATTTTTTGTGATATGTAATACTAGCGGCCCGGTTTCGTTCGAATTTGTAGATTGCCACCGTTTTTTCGTCGACTTACGTTGCAAAATTGGTCTCCACGAAAATCGTTTTTATTTTAACGCGATAATATAAACGCTATGTCATTCCTGAAGGTTCATTCTGAATATTAGTGAAAACATTTTGGAAATCGGATGAGTATAGTTACGGAGATTACCTCCTACATCCAAACTTACAAACTTTACCTCTTTATAATATTGGTTAATATGTTATTTTGACGCTATGATCAAATAAATGCTATGTCCACGCGAACAATACCCCTATGGACTTAATACTCTATCATATTTTTTAATATTATAAATGCGAATGTAAGTTTGTTTGTTACGCTTTCACGCAAAAACTACTTAACCGATCATCATGAAACTTTGCACATACACTCTTGAAGATATTAGAAGTAACATAGGATACTTTTTATTAAAAAAAATAAAAAATTTTTACGAAAAATAAGAAAGGGTTGAAAACATTTTTTGGGCCCAAAAATACCGAAAAATTTCTCCGAATCGTTTCAAAATTGAAATTTAACCCTTTAGTAATGATTAAAATGTGCTATTAAAATTTCATTAAAATCGGCCCGACAGGACCGGACTTACAAATTTTATGAAAACGAAATATTATAAATGCGAATGTAAGTTTGTTTGTTACGCTTTCACGCAAAAACTACTTAACCGATCATCATGAAACTTTGCACATACACTCTTGAAGGTATTAGAAGTAACATAGGATACTTTTTATTAAAAAAAATAAAAATTTTTTACGAAAAATAAGAAAATTGTTTGTCAAAATATGTGCAATACCTCAACCCCTGATATGCATGTCAAAAGTCGATTTCCATCTCAATCGCGGGCGTAGCCGCGGGTAGCGGCTAGTGAGTCTATAAGTAGCGATTAGCAATAACGCCTGAATCATGATGATGTCTGTTGTTTGCCTGTCTAAAAACTCGTAAACTATTCAACCGATTTACATTCTATTTTCACGATACCGAAATAAATATATATGGGGAAGATTTTAGGTTTTATCTCACTGTGCTATCATAACAGAATGTTGTCATTCTTGGTCAACGCCAAATTAATATATGACTATTTTTTACGCTTATTTGATATTGAGATAATATTCTTTGCAACATTGTGGACTAATTTACTAGAAATATTGTCAGGAAAATTAGATTTTCGTAAATCAAAACGACAATTGCAGCCTCTTAACAGTAATGATTGTCACTCGAATAAAGGATCATTTATCGTTATTAAGACTTTTAAATGTTCCAAAGATTTTTTTCAACTCGTTTCATGCTTCTACTTATATTTTTGCTTTTAAAACATTCGATTTTCTACTCTCTCCTAAGGCGTCACTAAAAACTTTTAATTGTTTATTTGAGTAATCATGTGTTGTTAATTATTGGCTTATTGCAGATCACAAATTTTGCTTGTTTTATTATTAATTAATAGACGTACATTGACAACATATTATTGCCAAGTCATTGTTGATAGGTTTGAAAAAAAAATTGGATCTTACTGGTTACTTGATTCGTTGCGTAAAAATTTCATACTTATTAATTAAATGAATAGTTAGACAAACATTATATACTTATTGCCATTAATGAAAACAATAATAAATAAAACTCACAGTGGCGTAACAATTGCGTTTGAGGCCCGTGGCTTTTACTAAATGTTGTAATAATAAATGTTTATAGGATCCTCGTAGGCTCTTATACTCACGCGATTTCCTTTGAAAAATAAGTATCCAGAAGCCGAGTATTTTAAAAAAATTTAAAAATAACTCGTTGAATTGTTGCACGCAACTGTACAGTGATATCGTTAAATTTTAATGATAAAAAAATTTAAAAATAATATTGTTTTTTCATTTGTTTTGCATGGAATTATTAAATGTCATTTTTGGTGATTCATGTTATAATGGAAATTCGTTCTGTTTGATCGTGGTTCTGTGAATTGTGATTGCATTTCTCGTACATGCGGGTAATTACTAATTATACTTGATTTTTTTTATCTCTTTATATGTATTTTTTACGTCCATGCAAGGAAGTATGATGAACAGGGCTGGATTTAACGTTGAGCTGCAGCACTACTCAAAAATTTTGATGCTTCAGTTCTCCATTGACAGCTGTACAAAAAAAGCATTTATTCTTTAAGGTCCAGTAACACTTTGGTGGCAGTCCTGTTTTTGAATGAAAAAAAAAAATCAACGGTGAAAATATTGGTGGTTGTTTCGTATTTTACTTTCGAGCAACCATAATCGTAAAGAACGTCTTGTAATCGAGAAAATCAAGTTCAGGGTTGCGACGGATTTAAACGTTTCATGGTCTCATTTTTGGATGTCCGTCCGTCTGTATGTTCTGAGGTCTAGCCAACACACTCCTCAAAGGATCGGAATTAATTAAACTTAAAGTCTGTAGACGATTCCTCAGGGGTTTTTTATCAATTTGCAATCTGCCATCATTCATTTATATTTAATTTACTAATGTTTGAAAAATGATTTTTTTTGTAAGTTTGGATGTAGGAGGTAGATAATCTCCTAAACTAATCATTCGGTTTCAAAATGTTTTTCACAAATATTTAGAATGGAGCTTCAGGATAGACATAGGGTTAAAATAAAATCATTTTTCGTGGAGACGAATTTTGAAACGTAAGTCGACGAAAAAATGGTGGCAATCTACAAATTCGGGCGAAGCCGGGCCGGGTTGCTATATTTCATTAATCAGTATGTTAATGACCCTTTAAAATGACGTAATTCATTTGTTTCGAAAAGATTAAAGATGGTAGTTTCCTGGACAGTAAAAATGCGCTGTCGATGCAGCTCGCGAGAAAGTCAATACGGGGGGGGGGGTTATCCATACCTTTTATTTTATAATAAAAATTTGCAATATCTTTTTAAACAGCGAACCGTATCTCAATCGACTTTGATATACTATATTATAGCAATTAGCAATAATAAATAATAATAATGACTCTATTTATTTTTTGGTCGTTAAAATCTTTTCAACGACTTATTGGAAACATAAACGCATTGTAAATGACACCTACAATGTGAGAAAGTTTAAATAACAACGATTTATTAACTGGCCTTTTGTAAAGCACGGAGACTATTGTTTATTGTGCATTATGATTTGTAATGCTGTATAAAGGTACATACTTTTAAATTAAAATTATTATCTGTATCCATTCACGTGAGAGGTGAATGTCACATTAGTATAATCATTGTTGTTAAGTTGGTGCGTTTTTCATTATGCACGTTTGCCTAAGGTGTGACTGTGTGAATTTTGTATTTGTCTTTCTGAGGACAAAGAAGTAACATCTTTGGTCTGGAATTCCTAATTCTGCGCACATCGTTAACGAGAAAAACTCTTGGTTTTACCGTATTATCACAATCTGCGACACAATTAGAATTTTTACGATTAGTTTGAATGTTGCCAACTACAAATTGTTCCTTAATTTTAAATATATATTATAATAGTTGACCGACTAAAGATTGACGACAGTCACCTATTTTTAGTCGATCGCATCCGAAGCAACACTCCTCATGACCAGTTTGTCAGAAGAAGTTCACAAACTATTGAGATACACTGGCGCGGTTGGAGGGGAGGGGCAATGGGTACAATGCCTCCCTCCCTGGCTCAAGACCGAGGCATTATTGCATGGATAACAATCTAAAATTTTATCAATTTTTTATTTAGATCGAATTTTTTGGAAGATAGATATAATCACATCTGAATTGTCCCCCTCCCACTAACCTGGATATAAAAGACTTAATTGCCCCCCCCCCCCCGATACGTAAACATAATTACCGTATTAATTAAGAAAGTTGGCACTGCGCTTTATAGAAGCACAGCATATAGAAATGCCAGCGCATTCACTCATCTGTCAATGAATTTCTAAGACACGACGCTTTGACACTGACAGAGAATAGAAACGATTCTCCCACTCTTTCCTCTCAATTGCCGATTGAAGTCGAGAAGGGGAAGCGTTTCACTTTTCGTCTGACCCAGATCAATTTGCCTTACCGCGCCTAAAAAAGTTCCACTAATAAGAGAAATCGCTCTTTTATTGTCTTGTAAAATATGTCACTGCAGTAAAGATTGCAGTATAGTTTAGCTTCGATTATGAACCATTCGATAATAATCTATCGCGGTGGCGTGGTATGCATGTGTTACAGAGAATCATTTACATTAATTTTATATGTGTGTTCAATCCACCAGTTTTACAATATTTAATGTACATCATGCCAGCCGTTCCCGTTCCGCCAAGTCATGCTGTCTAAGCGTTTTACAGATTCACAAGGTCGATACTCATAATATGTATTATATTATTAAATATTATTATTATACTCCATTCGCCTAAAGTTAAGCATAATTCGATTATCGACTTTGAAAAAAAAGCGAATGTGCTTTAGACCACACGACTGAAGTAAAACTTCTTCCTGCCATAATTATTTTAAATATATTTATTAAGAATAATGCGTAAATACCTCAAATTTACTCATGTTAAATTCATAAACGAACAATAATATGCAGTCAAAGTTTATCGAACACAATTTAACCTCACTCCGTAGCACATATCTACAAAGACGAAATGTTTAAAATATAATTTTTGATTAATTAATAGGCAAAATATGTACCTATATATATTTATTAGCATAATTTATAATACATTTAAAAGGATTTATTAACTAACCTACATTATTTCCCGTTACAAAATGCAGAAAAATTCGATGAAATGTATTTTTGAGACAAAAAAACAGTTGTTTTCATTTTAAACGTTAAATAGTTGTATTAATGCTCCGTCTTTGTCGCACTCACTAACTTATATCTCCCTCTCAACTCCGTTCGCCTCGAACGATCACACACCGTCGCGATAATGCACTTCCGTAAACGATTTCGTCAGGCATCGCGATGATGCACTTCTTCGTCAGGCATTTACCAACTTACTCCCCAAGTCAAGCGTGCTTAAAGAAGTTTTACTTCAAAAAACAATTATCCGATGTGTCCGTGGTCATACGTCATAGAAATGAAACTTCGTATTTGGTACAGTTTTATTATTTGTAGATGTATTTTCAACACCATCTTCAACTGATTTTACTTACGTATTTTCAAGTTTTTAGTCTCTACTGTTCATGAAAAGTGTCTCACTGGCCTATCGTTCAGGCCAGTGGAAAAATACGTTTGACAGAATTTAACATCGAATTAATAAAGGTTTTTTTCTGATGCCACGAGGTGAGATTGAAGGAGAAGTTGAAAATACATGAGTCGATAAGTTCCTACAGATTGAAAGTGCATGATTTATTAAAGTAAACTGCAGTAATTGAACGGGAACCGGGTTGGTTTTCCATAAGAAGCAATCAAAACAGTTTCATTATAGAGTTTTAACTTTAACATATTATATAATATTTAGAGGTATGCCTATGCATAAACTAAAAAACTATTAATTACTACTAATTACTGAGTGGCCTCACGTATTGAGTACTGTTACTTGCGTGCCCAATTTCCGTAACAGAAAATTCTGAGTTACCCGCGAGATAAGAAGTTTCGCTCCTAAAACTCCTAAGGATAATTATGGTAATAACACCATCGCGAAGTTACGTACCTGCCCTTTCAGAAAGTCTAGCACATCCCAGTAAAATTTTTATCCAAAAAATTATGCAATGGTACTTAACTTTTGTTGAGACGTGTATATACGGTGTACCTAATCTGTGGTGTTTTTTAATAAAAGAAATCTCGCTAATTTTGCATTCGAATATTTGTTTGTTATCTTATCAGGACCGGACTTAACTGAACAGTAAGTCATGAATGACATGGCAAAAATGTTAACATTTTCTGTATGTTTAACAAAGTACTTTTCACTGTTATTAGTTTTTATGTAAATCCAAATACACTATTTAATGAAATATGAAATTTATAGCCTTTTACGCCGGTTTTTCCTAATTGGTTTGCCAATAACTGCATTATTTGAGATATTTAATATATCCGCGAAATACAAGTTTTATAATGATTGCCTTGTAAGTTGTAATATATTTGAATGACGTCAATAAAGAATTAATAAAGTAACAAGATTACAATTACTTAAAGTGCCGAGAAAAATACAATTCGTCAATTTGTATGTTCGTAGATCACGTAACAGCTGGATCGATTTTCACGAAAGTTTGATCTAGGATAAATGTTTTGGGTATCCGTACAGAAAATACGAATGTTTTCGATAAGAAATAAATTAGTGATGACTAATTATTGTTGCCGTTAACAGAATGTTTAATGTCATTATTAGATAAATCCTACGGTAAACATCGTGAGAAATGTTGAAATCATCGTTTCTACCCATTTTTAAGTGATTTTATTTTCTTATCACACTGTTGTAGAGTAAATTTTCTTGACATTTTTTCCTTGTTTAAAAATAGTGGCACATCACGGCGTGAAATTAGCCGAGCGTGTAGCAATGTCATTGTTTATAAGTATGCTGTTTCCATGGCTCATCTATTACAAGCCCCCAGTTATCAGATTATAATACGAGAACTGGCAAAAGTGTGATTTTCTTTTCCCAACTATCAACTCATTATTCTGTTATTCAGTCGTTTTCAACAGAATAACCTTGCATCAGGATTGATTAATCCGCCCTCCCTAGGACGCAAGCCTATTCAATTTTTTTACATTTAACTTATGTTCATATTTTTTGGAGCCAATTATTTTTGAAAGTAGGGACCTGCATGGACCGACCAATATGTTTGTGAATAATTATTATCCGCTCTCAGACTTCGCTACGTGTAACGTGATGCAAGTCTTTTGGGTAGTGATAAAAAAAAATGTTTCTAACATTATCTAAACGACTTTCTGAACAAGTACTTGAACTGCACTTCGTATTGTTTACTGGGCTGCATAGGAATAACTTTAGTTTTTTTTGTGACGTCACAGTATAAAGTTCATCTGTTTGTTTACTTTTTAACAGTGGGTTCTCGAAAAAATCAACTGTCTTATTTTATGCTATTTACACCGGCTTTTGACGATGTTTCGGTTGATTGTTTTTCTCTACGTTTCAATTACATATTGTATGCTGTGACGTCAGAGCGGTTAAAGTTCATTTGTTTTGGAAATACGTACCTAAAACGGTATTGTAATGGGTCTTCGTAGTTTAGAGCTGGAACGTAGATTTGTTAACAAAAGCAACAGCTGGTCGTTCAGGCACGTGGAATATTAACAAGAGATACCAGCGTAAGATGATAATTTTTACCGTGATTTAAACATTGGTGAATTTTGAACGATATTCCACATACTGCGTTTTAAGATTAATAGAATTTAAATTAAACAAACCAAGGACCTCTTTCAGTTTTTATACTGCCACAATTAAGTTGATTCCAGACCTGATGTGATACATAGTGTCACTGCTAAAGTTTTAAGAAGTCTGACCTCTTGTTGACCTAATTGAATACGAGAAAATTGAAACAGGAAAAACCGTAAATTTAAAAACACTTCTTTCTTCCTTTTGTACAACGAATAACGGCAATTTCTTTCTTCCAAGTATTTAAAACACAATTCTTTTGCTTTTGTTCTTGTCTAATAGCTACTAACAAGTGCAAATAAGACTCAGTAAGTTATTTACTCATGTGTGTGTCGTGTCCCTGTGTTTGTATAGATCAGTGATTCCCAAAGTGGTCTATATCGACCCCCAGGGGTCGACGACAACTTGCAAGGGGTCCATGTCAGGGGGGAAAAATTGGGGGTCCATGAAATGAAAATGGGGGTCAACGATAGTGAATCTCCTAACAAAAAAAAGAAACAAACTGGACACCGTTAACGGAAGAGATTTAAGATTAAATCTAACTAAATTGATGCCAAATGTCGAAAATTTATTATTAAAGCATCAGGTTCATCCCTCAAACTAAAGGCATTTATTTTTTGCTTAGTTATTTTATGTAACAGAAATTAAATTTTAATTTGGTTTGTTTTAATTTGAATCTAATTAATAAATGTACAAAACTAAACATTTCACACTACATTTCACTACCGTTATAAATTTAAATCGTTCAAAGTGAGTAGCACTATAATACCGGTTGTCAAAAATACATTTGAAATTAATGAATTTGCAAAAAATCAATATCAGATAAGCAGGGGGTCTACCCAAAACCGAAAAACGTGGCAAGTGGCCTACGAGACAAAAAAGTTTGGGAACCTCTGATATAGATATATGTGTTTACTACAAATCTGACGTAACACTTCAAAACATCGGCGGGCAGCGTTTTTGGACGTCAAAAAAATGCGATTGAAATTAAAATAATAAATCAACATCGTGTTTTTGCTAATACATAGCTCGTGTTATTTGGGCCTTGCATATTTTGAATTTAATATTTTTTAATAATAAATTCAAAATCCAATTGACACTTTTACCAGTTCTCGGATTAGAACCTGGAAAAGCTGGGGGCTTATAATAGAAGAGCAATGGCAACGTCATTCGGCTATTCTCAAGTTCGGAAAGGAATAAAATAAAAATTAGTTTTATTGTTCAGTAATACTTTATTATAAAAACGTTTTTCTCAGTATTTATTACTGAATACTAAAATACATAACGTCTTTCCATTTAACTGAGCAAATAGCCCCAACCAGTATAAAATCGTTTGCGAGATATTCTATACTGTCCGGAATTACTCCCTCGGTTAATAAAAAAAACGCCCAACCTTTTTCCAGTTACGAATTTAATTGGAGACAGATAAAATATATAATCAAAGCTATCAGATTACACGCAGTCAGGTTTAAATGTGTAATCTCAGAGCTATCTGAGCATATCTTACTTGCAACTGCTCGATTTCTGATACGACTTTGAAAAATAAAAGTACTTTTAGCAGTTTAACAGTAAATAAAATATTTCACTTAATAAAAAATACAGTGTAAGCGCACGACATTGATGCATACATCTAACAATTCAGACCATAAACAGCTTTGGTAGTTAGATGTCACTATGCAATCTGATAATGTGTAAGATTATAGCTTTGTCGACTTCTTATTAGTGAGTAGAAGTACTATTACAAAACATTAAAATTTTTTTATATAATAAAAGACTTAAAAAATGTTACTTTTTCATTTTCTAGAGATATATTTTACTCCAAATCTTGGTTTCCAGGGTTGTAGACCGTGATCCATTGGTATTTCTACCTGTCGTTTCGTCTACAACTGCGGTAGACATTATCAAAGGCGATGCGCCAGTGGGCGAAGTCACGTAGAAATACCAATGGACCACGGCCTACAAGCTCGGAAATCAAGAAGATTTGGAACAACACCAGCCGTGAAAGCCTACACACTTAGATATATTTTAATCATAAATAAAAATTAATGGCTATCCGATTCTATCTATTCGCACAGTTATTAAAACGTTTTTATACCAATACCGACGCGATAATAGTTATTGGCGTAACTAGTAGTCTAAGTCATTCATGGCGCTGACAGGTCATGACTTAGCCTACAAGTTACGCCCATAATTTTATTCAACAATTGCGCGCTATTCATGTTTTATTTATTGTTATTAATGAGATGTTGTAAATATTTATTTATTTCTTTATAAAAAAAACTGTCAATACTAACAGCACCAAACAGCACGATTCAATGTTTTGGTTTGAGGTTAACCGGTTATGAATAAACTCCATGTCGAAAACATTCGGCCTCTCAATTTTAGCCTCAATGGGTAACAACGGAGTTATTGTTACCGACTATTTCGTTACGACTCAGAAAATAGTTACGTTTATTTTCATTACTACACAATGGCCGAGCTAGTAGGAATCTTCATTGAGTTATGACAAGTAATTGTCACCAGTCGGTAAATGGCTATTTAGGGTTCGGTTTTTAGGCATGATAAAACATGAATAACGCGCATGAGTTGAATAAAAAATAATACACTACTAAAAGTTAATGTAACTTCTTTAGATGTGTAGCTAAAGTGCACTTCTGTCGAAACGTTCTATCACAAACATTGCAGGCGTACGGTCGTTCACCCGTGTGGATTCTGTTGTGTATTTTAAGGAGTGTGCTGGTCGAAAAGGCCTTACCGCAAGTAATACACCCGTACGGCCGTTCGCCCGTATGTGATCTGGTGTGCGTCTTTAGTGCTCCCGCTGCCATGAACGCTTTCCCGCAAGTTTCGCATTTGAACGGACGTTCTTTTGTATGCGATCGCATGTGAATTTCTAAAACTGCTCGCGTCTGACATCGTTTCCCGCAAACATTGCACAGCGCGTTGAGCAACGATTCGCCTTTATGTTTCGAACGCACGTGCGTGTTCAAAAGCGAATTGGACACGAAGCCTGCACCGCATTCTTCACAATTGTACGGACGTTGGTTACTGTGTTTTGCATATATGTGATGCTTTAAATGGGCAACGGATTTTCCGCAAATAGTGCATACATCTTTCTTTCGTTTTATACCCTGATGAATCTGACGTACGTGTTGATTCAACGTAAACGAATGCTTAAATTTACTGTCGCAAAATTTACACGCATACGCCCGCGTAGACTCGTGACTCAATTTGTGCCGTTCGAGTTTACTCGGCGTGATGTATCTTTTGCCGCAATACGAACATATGTTACTCGGCTGTTTCGTGTGGCCCTTCATGTGAATTTCGAGTTGAAGTTTCACTAAAAATCTCTTGTCACAAATTGTACACGACATCGGTTTTACATTGTGTTTCGCCATGTGAACAGCTTGGGCGCTTAGTTCGTAAAATTCCTTACCGCATATTTCGCAACTGTAACGAGTAGCTCCTTCGTGCCGCCGCATATGCTTATTGAGGTGTCCTTTTTCGTAAAAACCTTTCTGACAAACGGTGCACCGATGTGTAAATTTACGATTTTTGTTGTGAATCTGCATGTGTCGAGCTAAAGTATGGATCGTTACCAAAACTTTGCCGCATATCTTACACGCACAGTTATCACTTTTAGTATACAAATCGTAGCCTTCGGTTGAATCATTGTCTTTGCACGATTCGTTGTCACTAGGTGACGTTTTTTGAGAATCGTTTTGAAAATCATCATCGTTATCTGTATTATCCTTTTCAGATGTTTCTTTCGTTTGTTCGTCTTTAATAGGTTCTTTTATTTTTTGTTCTGTATCCGAAGTGTATTCATTCTGATCAGAAGTGGTAGTTTTTTGTATTCGAATTTGTTGCAATATTTGATCACTGTTTTCGCATTGTTGTTTAAAATTGTAACAATTTACTATTTGAGCTATACATTCTGAACATATAAGGACCGGTAAATCGTCATCAATTTCGACCTACAAAACAATAGAATCAAGTAATATAAAAACAAACTTTTAATATATGTATATATCCCTATTTATTAAGATCAAAAAATCAATTTATCGGAGCGTTAGTATTTTTCTTAGCGATATTTACATACATATATATTTTTGTTATATCGAGTTTATTGATATTTCTTTACATCGTCGATAGGGTCCGGTGCGCTATCCGGATATGCCCAATTAAGTCATAGAAAGCTCTAAAAATGTTGGGGTTTAGCAACAGGAATGATTAATATAAAAAAAATCTGTCATGAACAAACCAACTTGACGTACATAACATAATATGCAAAAAGACAAGAAAATCATCGATGTTTCTTTTTGCTGAACAATATTTTGATATTCACCTTTCCTAAGAGGTACAGATAGTTATATTTTTCAATAAATTCAGCAAAATAGCATGAATTTGGGATGGTATTCTTTTGGACATGTCTTCTTTTGTTGAAAAGCATTAAACAATCGAATGATAATTTATTGCATCCTGTATGTTAACCTACCTTTATGGTTGTAAACGACGATAACATTTCTGGGACTTGGCATTTATATAAAGGCTCCATTGCTTCTTTTTGTATTAAACAAGTCCGGCATATTTTTGGAAAATCCGAAAATTTAAGATTTTCCATAGTTTTTGACAACCTCAATTTTAGGTTAGGTTTGAAACAGAATTAATTATTTGAAATTCTGTGTGCTGTTTACTTTTTTCTAATACGATTGTTTATTTTAAATATCCCTTGAAACTTTAAAAATTAAAATTTAAATAATGCCATCACAAAATTGATAAAAATAATACTTTTTCTAACCAAAAAAAAAACTAAAAAGCTTGATGCAAAATGTCACCGTCAAAATTGTAATTTGTACTTCTTAGCTTTCCCGTCACGTCATGTAAAACAAAAATAAAACGCGGGCAAAAACTAATTTGTTTTTAGGTGTCAGTGAACAGGCATAATTATTGTGTAATCATTTTAATAAAAAAATATTAAATATTCAGAACGATCGTATTAAAAACTGTTTTTATAGTATATACAAATAAAAGAGGTATTATATTAAACATTGCACAGTTTATAAAAAATAGTTCTTATTCCTGTAAGACTGTTTATGAAGACCACAAAATATACTTGAGTTCTGCGGATCAGGGCGCTGTCGCAGTTCTCCCTCCAATTTACTGGCAGAAGACGGGATCTCCTTCAGAACAGAAACGAGTTACTCAATTCGGCGGTAAACTATTGAATTCATAGCCACTTCAGTTCATGAAACCTGATCCTATTTATCATTGGTTTCTTTTTGAAGATTTCTATCAAAATGATGGGCGCGCATATTCAGTTTATTTTTAGAGTGCGCGCGCAGTTTTCCATCTTTTTCATGGACATTTTCAAAAAGAAGAAACCAACGAACACGTTCACCGTTATCAAATTTTATTAATATATATGTTACGGTTAATACAAGAAAGTAGTTTATTCGCGAATTAACCGGCTAATACCCGAATTAACCAACGTCAAGGATTGGTTAATTCGGGTAATTAGCCGATTAATTCGCGAATTAACTACTTTCTTGTATTAACCGTAACATATATATCAATCGGTAATCTAAACAAAACCGACTGGTAATGTGTTTAAGAACCATTAAGTGTCACAAAGACGTTGGCCTCTTGATGCAATCGTTCTTTATGTGTTATTAAGGGCGTTTTTTGCGTAAACGACCTGCCACAAATATTGCATGTATACGGACGTTCACCAGTGTGTATGCGTGTATGTACTTTCAGTAAAGTGTTTGTGGCGAACCCCTTTCCGCAAGTGGTGCATCCATAGGGACGCTCGCCCGTGTGAGATCTGCAGTGTATTTTCAGTGAACTTCCTATAAAGAACGCTTTGCCGCAAGTTTCGCATTTAAATGGACGGTCCTCATTATGGTGTCGCATGTGAATATCTAAAACAGCTTGACATCTGTATCCTTTACCGCAAATGTTACACAAGAATTTGTCTAACATTTCGCCTTTGTGCTTGACACGCACATGTCTGTTCAATTCATTTTTAGTCACATAGCCAGCTTCACATTCTTCACACTTAAACGGTCGTTGCTCGCTGTGCTTTGAGTACATGTGATACTTTAACGAAGTGAACGATCTTCCACAAATATTGCATATGCCTCTCTTAGGTTTGATGCCTTTATGAACTTGTTGTATATGATTTCGCAATGTATACGAATGCTTGTATTTGTTGTTACACAACTCGCATTCAAAAGTACTAGTCGACGCGTGGATAATTTTGTGTCGGTCTAAAGTATACTGTGTTGCGCATTTTCTTCCACACATTTCGCATTTATACACCCGAACTGAATCTGAATTATGCGTCATTTTGTGGCGGTTTAAAGTGTGCTGAGATTTGCATTTTTTTCCGCAAGAATCGCAGCTGTATGTCCGAGACGTTTCGTGAGCTAATTTGTGCCTTTCCAACGTATGCTGTGTAGTGCAATTCTTTCCGCATTGTAAGCAAGCATAAATAGGCTGTTCTTGATGCTTTTCCATATGCAGTTTAAGCTGTAATTTAACTAAAAATTGTTTGTTGCAAACTGGACATGACATCGGTTCGATGTCGTGTTTTGCCATGTGTATGGCTTGGGCACTAAGTTCGTAAAATTTTTTATCACATACTTCACAGCTAAAACGTCCACTGCTTTCGTGACGACGGATGTGTTTATTTAAAGAACTCTTTTCGAAAAAACCTTTCTGACAAATAGAACAAACAAATTTACGCTTTTTGTTGTGTCTCTGATTATGACATTTCGGTCTATCGATTGTCTTTAAATCTTTATTACTAATTTTGCACTCGTAAGTCTCTTTTTTATTCGCCGAATTATTTGCTTCTGACGTGTAAGCTTCTTGGCAGTTTTCAGTTTTGATTGGGAATGCAGATAAAACGTCGTTAAACTTATCGGTCTCATGACTTTCTGTTATGTTGGATTGCTGTTTTACGTCCGAAAAAAAATTCGAGTTATTTTCTAATATTTGTTGTAATATTTGATTACTGAGTTCACATTGCTGTTTAAAGTTGTAACAATTGGCAACTTGATTTAAACATTCCGGACATATTAAAACTGGTAAACTGTCTTCCATTTCGGCCTATAAAAATAATTGAAATTAATAAAATGCCAGTGTTTATTTTATCATTATAATATCTCGTACCTTTATTGTCATAAAAGCTGCCAGCATATCTTGTGCTTGACATTTGTACAGAGGCTGCATTCCGTCTTTTTGAAGCAAACATGTTCGACAAATACTTGGAAAATCAGAAAACTTGATTGTTGTCTCCATAAGAATGTTGTGCTTTGAGGTTAAGTTCATTAGAAACATTTGTTTTTTACATTGCACTTCAAACGCTTTTAATTTTTACACGAGAATAGTCAAAAATAGTCTATTTTAAACGATTGTTTATTTGCTTGAAAAGAATTTCGCTATTAATTTTTCAGCTTTGTGGTCAAACTGTCAGAAATGTGACTCCTATATCTATTTCATGCACTAGTTGGAAATTATTAATCTAATACCTACTTTTGTTATTATATTTATTAATATCCTAAGAACAGAAAGAATACAGCAAGAATATAACAATTAATTGGAGAAATTATATTTAAAAATCAATTGTGTAAATGATGTGTATTCTATTTTTTATCAAAAACGCCGCAAAATTATGTTTATTTGATTTCTTTCCCATAACGTCATAGCCCATAGTATAAAGAGTCAGTAAAGTTTATGGAAATTTCAGTTTTTATTTGTTCCCATTTTACAAATAGCTAACAGTCTTTACATTGTTGATACAAGGTCATTGTTAATGCGACATTTAAATATAAAACTTTGTTTACTAATCATCAATAGAATAAAAAAGTCACTGTAATAAATGAATTTTTGTAAGTCATGATGATTTAGTTAATTAATTTCTGATGTGAAAAAAGCAGACGAAAAAATAAAGAAAAAAATGCATAACAGTAGTCAGATTACTTTGGTTTCGTGTAAAATCAGAGCAAAAAAGTCAATGTAGGTAATTATTTGGTAAATATATTTGAATGTTTATTGTAACATTTCAAATTGCACTTTTTTTTTGTTTTTAATTGTTTCAAATACAAAAATTGTAAGGAATAAGAACTTTGATAACATAATTTCAAATCTCATGTATCTAAGTATTTGCTAAATATTTTTTTAATGACAGTTTTATGTATACTGTAAATGTTAATTAAAACGCCTTTTCGCACTCAGTTGTTTTAACGCAGATTATGATAAATATTAACAACATGCGACCCAGTCCGGCTTCGTCCGGGTTTGTAGATTGCCTATTAAGGATAGATATATTATGCTGCATCGGACTTTCTTATAGAATAATAGCCGTATTTGCAAGGCCCTAAAAATCTTATTCAGACTATCACGAACTTTAAAAAAAAATTGGTTGTCTGTAAAGTCGGTTTACGGACAATAGTTTTACGTGATAACGTATTCCGCTCGAATATCATATTTAATAATACATAACCTAAATTTTAGTAGCTGTCAAACTATATTTTTACCGACTAATAATTTGATCAACCAAAGCAAAATACATATTTTTAAGCAATTATAAAAGACATTTAAAAGAATGTATAATATATATTATATATTTGTTAACAAACCGTATAATTTATCTGCTGTTATGAAATGCAGATCCCAAGATTTGTTTTTGATACAAAATGTAGCTGCGTTTGTGTACAAACTATCAATTGACAAATAACGATGTATTATCTGAAAAATTGCTTTAAAAATTCGATAATTTATGACATTTTTATTAGATATCTTGATTTTAAGTCTTAATTTCCACGGTTTATAAAACAAAGGCCATCTGTCAGATGTAGCTTTCGCTGGAACAGCCGAAAAAAATGTTGAACGCACACTACTCTCTGACGTCACGCGAGAAGAGGGAGAAATGCGCACAAGCCGACGCTCGGCCAGATCGCGCATCTCTATCGCTTATATCGCGCTCTCGCTTGCGGAACGTTACTCTTTTTCGTGTGTGCTGGCGGTGTTTCATCAATTTATAAGACGTTATCACGTCAAAAAAATAGCCAAATCGGTCCAGCCGTTCTCAAGTGATGTGCTTAGCAACGAACAGTATTTCATTTTTATCAGTTTGAATTGTATTTTTATATTATTTCAATCCCATTGGAAGCGATAGATAATATTTTTAATTGTTTATTATTAACAAGCACTTGTGCAATAATAATTCTGACATTACATTACTCGAACTTCATTATAGGTAATCAAACGATTTAGATTTTAGATCATTCTCATTTTAATGTAGTTTCTTCTGATGCGTCACCAATGTACACTTCTGTCTAAACGTCTTATTACATACATTACAAGTGTAGGGCCGCTCACCCGTATGAATTCTATTGTGTATTTTGAGAGACGTACTCGTTGAAAACGCTTGCCCGCAAGTAATACAGCCATACGGACGCTCACCCGTATGCGATCTTATATGAGTCTTTAACGCGCCCGCTGCCATGAACGCTTTACCGCACGTATCGCATTTAAATGGACGCTCCTTTGTATGTGATCTCATGTGAATTTCCAAATTTCCAGACGTTTGGCACTGTTTTCCGCATACACTACATAACGCGTTGTGTAAAAATTCACCTTTATGTTTCGAACGAACGTGTATATTGAGTTTCGAATTGCATACGAAGCCAGCTCCACATTCTTCGCAGTTATACGGTCGCCTATTACTGTGCTTTGCGTATATGTGATGCTTTAAATATGTAACCGACTTTCCGCATATGTTACAGACGACTTTCTTTTGTTTTATACCTTGATGCACTTGTTTTACGTGATGGTTTAACGTGAACGAATGTTTGAATCGACCGTCGCAAAATTTACAAGCGTACGCTCGAATCGATTCGTGCGTTAATTTATGACGCTCCAATCTGCTCGGTGTATTATACCGTTTTCCGCAGTACGAACATACGTTAGTCGGCTGTTTTGTGTGGCCCTTAATGTGAATCTCCAGTTGCAGTTTCACTAAGAATTGTTTGTCGCAAATTGTACATGACATCGGTTTTACGTTGTGCTTTGCCATGTGCACTGATTGTGCGCTGAGTTCATAAAACTCTTTTCCACATATTTCGCAGCTGTAACGAGTAGCGCCTTCGTGACGACGCATGTGCTTATTAAGGTGACCCTTTTCGTAGAACCCTTTCTGACAAACGGAACATCGATGCGTAAATTTGCGATTTTTGTTATGTATCTGCATATGTCGAGCTAGAGTATGAATTGTTACCAGGACTTTACCGCATATTTTACATGTACAGTCGGTGTCTTTTTTGCTCATAAAATCGTTTTCTTCTGGTGAATCGACGATATTGGAATCGTTATCGTTATTGATTTGTTCCGAATCGTTGTGTGCAGACGATTCTAGTTGGGTGTCTTTAAATAAATTACTGTTTGAATTGTTACGATATGCATCGGAAGTGGTAGCATCTTGTAATCGTATTTGTTTTAAAATGGCATTGTTCTTCTCGCATTGTTGTATAAAGTTGTAACAATTTACTATTTGTGTCACACATTCTGCGCACACAAGGGTCGGTAAACCATCGCAGACTTCAGCCTGCAAAACGTTTTAATATTAATTATTGCTTTCTGTACTCCCGCATTAAGTTCCTATTTGACAGATATATTTATTTGCCGGACCAAACTGAAATTATCTGCTATTTTCTTCATATAGTATCCCCCCCTAAAAAAAATGTTTTCACTCCCAATTGAAATTCTAATAATAATACAGCTTCCTAAATTCTTGATCTTAAGGCCGGCCACACATCAAGGAAACATGAAATGCGAAACAAGAAACATGAAACACGTTTCATGAAATAAGTACACATTGCCGTAAATGAGAATACGCACATCAACGAAATGTGTTTCATGTGACGTCATAGCGAAGCAAATCCTATAGAAACGTGTTTACATGAAATAGGTTCTGTTCTATATTTTTGTTTCTTGTTTCTCGTTATTTCGCGTTGCAGACAATATTTGATCAATTTCAAAAATGAAAGAATACGAAGAATTTAATGTAGTGTTTGTGTCAGTTATTGACACTCTATAAAAAGACTGAATTTTGTCCGGATGCTCACTTAATTCTTTTGACACCATATAAGAACCATGTTTAAGATTTATGTGGTTATACGGGTGTACCCAGTAACGTCGTTTCTTTCGTTTTGATTTATTTTTGGGTTTTAATAATAATAATGTGCTTACAACCCCAACTACTGCGTCGTCCAAACTATCATCGGTGTCCATGGCTAACTGAAACAAAATCAGTTAATTTTCTCTGGTTTGTGCATCGATGAAGCACAAACTATCTGTTTCGTATTTCATATTTCATGTTTCAGATTTCATATTTCACGTTTCTAGTTTCCTTGATGTGTGGCCTGGCTAAGAGTTAAGATTATAAGCTTTATGATGCGAGATGCATACCATGGACCGTAATTGGTTTTATATTTATCCTTCAATTAAGTTTAACGATATTAAGTTCTGAATACGTTTTGAAAAAGTAGGCAACAATACGCAGCCGGTAAAATGTAAAATGAAAATAAAAATGAGTACCTTTATATCTGTGATTGATGACAACATTTCAGGAATTTGGCGTTTATAAAAATATTCCAGTCCTTCTTTTTGTGCTAAGCAAATTCGACAGATTGTGGGAAAATCGAAGAATTTTATTATTGTTGCCATATTTTGACAGTTAGTTTTTAGGTTATGTAGCGCAAAAAAGTATTGATTTTTTTTAGATGTAACTTAACGTCTACAAACTTCGATGGCGGACAGCCACTCTATATTTCAAATAAATGCTAAAAGTACCATGATGAAATGGTTTTGATGAAATTGATTATTCATGTAAAAAATAAAATGAAAATTTAGATTTACATTTTTATTTTATTTTTTTGACCAACATGATAACTATGCCTATATCGTCGCCGATACTATTTTTCACTTACCGATAGAATTTCGATTTATCGGTGATGGCATTGTATCAACAAGTGAAAAAGTATTCCATATACTTCTATGCATTTCAGTCGTCACAATGTCTGTACTTATTGACGACATATCTATATAACGATTTAACGGACTACATTTAAAAAAATATTTAAATATACAAGCTTGTAGGCTTTCACGGCCGGTGTTGTTCCCAATCTTCTTCGGTTCGGAAACCAAGAAGATTTGGAATATTTAAATAAGTACATGTCGCTGAATATAACATGTTTTTGCAACATTAGAATAATTAAATACATACCTGCTAAATATAACAAAATTCTATTTGAATCACAACACCGAAAACATTTTTAAAACAAAACATTCTATGGTATTTTTTGTTTCAGCATAAATGGATGGTGAGGAAGATTACAGCGGTCCTATGGAAGGACTGACCAAAGGTCGATGTTTTTATCCGTTTGGAAATGGCATAAATCAGATCACAAAACCCGAAGTAACGGATAGTAAAACGTGGGAGGAGACGCATAAGACGGGTGATTTGGGCGACATGACGTTTTGTATGGCGGATTATCTTAAAGATGCCATGAAGGTATAAAGCTTTTTTTTACTTTTTGTTTTTATTACTTTCTACTGTTTAAAAATTGTTACGCCTGATATGACTTGGAGTGTTTCTCTACTTTGAATTTAAATTGGTTTGAGATTCGATCTTAAGATCATTCTGAGTCACTGCAAATTCAGTTGATCTCGTTTTTAGGCTTTCGTAGTCAAATGGTCTAAACGGAACCTTATTGCTGTGGCAACATTGTACCCCGATCCGTCCGTCCGTCTGTCTGTCAGAAACTTCGGAAGATGAAAATCACGTTTAAAATGTTGAGAATTCTATTCTAAAGGGGGTTTCATACATATAAAAGAGAGGTTGCAAATTTTTTTTTCTGTTTTGGCATGCGGAATGTCCATTGTTTAGAGCTTGTTAAATAGAACACGAATGTGTTTTTATTATTTATTGTTCCAAACAACCGCGAACTCGTTACTTAAAACTCTTATTATGAAAATAAAAAATAAATATAGTCATATTGTCTGCGCGGCTGTCTATAGTTATGTTACCTGACTATCGATAAAAACGATACATTGATATTTACAAAGATAATTCGTTCTTTGAAAATTTTTTGTGGTACGGAAATTCGATAATCAAAAATGAAATTTTGTGTATCGGTTTTAATTTTAGATGATGTTTATGATGAGGAGTCACCATATGCTTACCGACGTGATATTAGAAGTAGGTACAGAATTATTCCATGCTCACAAAGTCGTTTTGGCTGCAGCTAGTCCATACTTTAAGGTAATTATTATCATTTGCAAAAACTAATACCAATTACCGTAACATTGTTCTTGATTTATCGATATTATTTGAAGAATAAAAAAATACGCTGAACAAGTCGACTAAACAACCATGTTTTTGTTTACTTAAATTTAAAACATTCAGTTCCGATATGATCACAGTAATTTTTTTAATCTCGAATCAATGCATATTTGTAATACTTTCTTGCAGGCAATGTTTACTGGAGGATTAAAGGAATGTGAGATGAACAGAGTGAAATTACAAGGTGTGTGTCCCACTGCCATGGCAAGACTAATGGGTTTTATGTATACAGGCCAAATAAGGGTAACCGAAGTCACAGTTTGCCAGTTGTTACCGGCCGCAACTATGTTCCAAGTATGTTTATTCGTATATTTATTAGAGATGAACCGACAACTGTATTGATTGATATTCAGGGCATCAGTGGCAGTATCGGTAACATACTGATGATATTGATTAAGGGTATTGGTTATTAGTACGTTATAAAATAACAGACGTTTTTGTGGTAAAAAAATAACGCGTTTGGTTATGGTATCATTTACAGCTGATGTGGGTTCATCTGAAATGTAAAATTTGATGAGATAATATTCTATTTTTATTTATTTTTTGTTTGTGTTACTGGATAGTAAATGTTGGTATATTTTAGGTTTCTAATGTAATAGAGGCGTGTTGTGCATTCCTAGAAAGACAATTAGATCCAACAAATGCGATAGGAATAGCTAATTTTGCAGAACAGCACGGTTGCCACGAATTAAAACAGAAAGCCAATCAATTTATTGAACGCCATTTTACTCAGGTTAGCTATATTAAAATTTTTGATATACAAATAGATAGCTATAGTTTGCTATTACATTATGAAACACCTGTTGTTGACGTGAGAATGCAATATTAGAAAAATTTGTTATTCAAAACAATGTTACTGTCGGGACTCAAATCCGGATCTTCCACTATCGCGGTGACTGAATTATCATGTATTTTACAGGACACACCTAAACAATCAATTTTAGTATAGTAAAGTGTTTTATAAGATTCGGTTTTGAGTCCTGACAGTGACATTGTTTGAATAATACATTTTTATAATATCTGTTTGTATATCTGTTTGTATATTTATAATCTTACGTTCTGATTCCATAATGAAATTTTTAATGTTTTATTTTTATTTTCGTGATTTTACGGGGCTATATTTGGAATATTATAACGCTTACAGATTTGCCAAGAAGAAGAATTCTTACAGCTGAGCGCTATTCAATTAATAGCTCTTATTCGTAAAGATGAATTGAATGTTCAGGAAGAACGTGAAGTGTACAACGCCGTTCTCAAATGGGTGAAGTACGATGAAGACAATCGATATCCCAAAATGGAGCACATATTGTGTGCAGTTCGGTGTCAGTTTCTAACGCCAAATTTTTTAAAGGATCAAATGAAAAACTGTGATGTTCTAAAAAAAGTTCCAGCCTGTAGAGAATATTTAGCCCAAATATTTAAGGTGATATTATACGTGTTCAATTAGTCAACAACAACAATTTTTAAAAATGTTTTATAATGTTTTGTGCTATTTAATTAATAGGATTTAACGTTACATAAAAAACCTAAAGTAAAAGAAAGAACTCCGAATACTCCGAGAGTAATTTATATAGCTGGCGGATATTTACGACATTCTCTGGATGTCTTAGAAGGTTTTAATGTCGACGATAAAACGTGGACACAGTTAGATAAACTAACAATACCTCGGTCAGGACTCGGCGGCGCTTTTTTAAAGGTGATATTTCAGTATTAATATAAATGGTGCGCAGAAGTTATTTGTTCTTTTGTTTAATAGATTTTTTACAACGTTTTTTGTCATCTTTCAGGGTCAGTTTTATGCGGTAGGAGGAAGAAATAATTCACCGGGCAGCAGTTACGATTCAGATTGGGTAGACCGATATAATCCTGTTCAAGATCAGTGGAGACCATGCAGTCCAATGTCTGTACCTAGAAATAGAGTCGGAGTTGCCGTCATGGATGGCTTACTATACGCGGTAGGAGGCAGCGCAGGCGCAGAATATCATAATAGTGTAGAATGGTGAGTAAAAATACAAGAGGAATTTTATGTGTTGACATTTTTTTAAAAATAATTTTTACGTTTCGTTCAGTTACGATCCAGACGAAGATCGTTGGACGAATATAAAATCAATGCATAAAAGAAGACTCGGAGTTGGTGTCGGTGTTGTAAATCGTTTATTGTATGCGATTGGTGGATTCGATGGTCAGAACAGATTGAATTCGGGTGAATGTTACCATCCGGAAAATAATGAATGGACAATGATAGCGAACATGCATACGAACAGAAGCGGAGCAGGTGTGGCGGCATTAAATCAGTTTATTTACGTCGTTGGAGGTTACGATGGAACGAGGCAACTCAATACCGTCGAGAGATACGACACCGAAAAGGATGTGTGGGAATGTGTGCAAAGTATACGCATTGCGAGGAGTGCTTTAAGCGTTACAGTATTAGATGGCAAATTATATGCAATGGGTGAGTTTTTCTGTTTTTTATTTTTGCACGACGTTTTTTAACTTCCCGCTATAAAAAAAAAAAATTGTTTTCAAAAATCGGGAAGCTATTGGTTTCACCCCGATTTTCGGAAATCGAGTTTTCGTCAGATCTCGACGTTTTGAGGTCCTAGGAAGCTATTGGAACTATTTTGGCGATGATGTCCGTAGGGCTGTATGTGTGTGTGTGTATGTATGTAAATCTTTTATATCTTTCGAACGGAGCGTCCGACTGAAACGCGGTTTGCGGCATCTGACGTGATCTTGGTGAACTTAGACTTCCTGAAAATTTGAAACGATTCGGCCCAAAAAATTCTGAGAAATCTTAAAAAAACAAGTTTCAAAAATTTTTAAAAATTTGTTTTTGTAAAATATTTTCTAAACTACTAAACCGATCAATTCCAAAATCTAATCAGCTCTTCTCATTAACAAACTGCGTCGATTTCCGCAAACCGCATCAAAATCGGTTCATTTGTTCACGAGATACCGTGAACGAAAAAATCGTAAAAAAGTGTTTTTTTAATATGACTCTTAAAATTGTTATCAGATCGATTTTTTTGTAATAAATTACTTTCTTAGGCTAAAAAACTGCGTCGATCTCCGCAAACCAGATAAAAATTGGTTCATTTGTTCATGAGATAATGTGAACGAAAAATTAGGAAAAAAGTAATTTTTTAAAATTACTCGTAAAATTCTTATCAAATCGATTTTTTTGTAATAATTTACTTTCTTAGGTTAAAAAAACTGCGTCGATCGCCGCAAACCGCATCAAAATCGACTCATTTGTTCACAAGATATCGTGAACGAAAAATTTGAAAAAAGTGTTTTTTTTTAAATTGCTCGTAAAATTCCTATGAGATCGATTTTTCTGTAATAAATTACTTTTTTAGGTTAAAAAATTGCGTCGACTGCTGCAAATCGCATCAAAATCGGTTCATTTGTTCATGAGATATCGTGAACGAAAATTTCGTAACAAAGTTTTTTTTTTTTTGAGCTCGAAGAGCTAAAAAATAAACTTCTTGCTATATTTTATATATTTTTGAGTGTTTTGAACTCGAAAATAGCGGGAAGTTACAGAGATGGCCTGCAAGGTCAAACTTCTTTTCAAATTTTTTATTTCTACATTGCATTTTCTATTCAAAGACAAATTGCTCTAAAAAATCTATAAAACGATTCCGATTTCGATTCCATAAAAATCTTTATAAAGACTACGGTACTATTCTGACTATTAGATGAGAAATTATAAATAACCAATATTATTTTAAAATTAAAAAAAAAAATGAATTTCACAGAATATCGGTTCCAGTTTCGATTTCAGGAAAAAAAAACAGTTGTGTTACGGTTTTGATTTTTTGCAGTTTATCGAAAATGCTTGTTGCAGCTCTAATTTATGTTATTTTAAAAGTCTTTAAATCGAGTTGTAACTTTGTTTTCGTATTCACAGGTGGTTATGACGGACACACTTTTCTAGACATAGTGGAAGTATACGATCCGGTGCGAGATATCTGGGAAGAGGGTACACCTCTAACGAGCGGTCGATCGGGGCATGCTAGTGCGGTTAGTTATCAACATCAGTGTTTATTACATTGCGATCAGCCCCATGAACATCTAGCCGAAGGCTCTTTAAAAAGTAATTCTGGTTCCAGCAGATCCGGTTGTTCATAACATAAAGCATTATCCCTTTACGACCAATTCTATACGGGCGTGACTATCGATAAATTTCTTTTTTACCGCGAAACAGAGTAATTTTTGTGAACGCAACCGGCGGGTTATTTTCACAGTTAAGCAGGAGTACACAACTTTTTTTATTAATTTTCCTAGGTTCTTTGGTCTCTAAATAATCAAAAACAAAAAAAAAAATTCGCCGATTGTAAACGGTTATAGGACAGTTTTTATATTAAACAAGTCAGTACAAAAACTTTTCAGAAAATACGCCAATTATGAAAGAAATTAACTTTCATTCTCAGTATTCAAACACGAAACCCCTTGAGTTTAAGTTTCTGCTATAAATCCGTCTTTACTCCATTAATATTAAAATAGCTAGTATTAGTTCATTCCATAGAAAAATCATCGTGTTACTGGAGTGTTTTTTTTTTCTTTTTCTCCCGAGATGCGATATTTTTGTCGTAGAGGTGAAATTTGCATTTTGAGTGATTTGTTTAATAATAAAAATTGTGTTCTATTTTTAATGTAATACAAAAAATCACAAAGAAATACTTTTGAGTACAAAAGTAAAAAAATTCAAGTTAACGTCATTCATTGCTAATTTTCTATTTTATCTCTACAAAATACTATAACATGAAAATAGTTACAAATTGTGTATATAAAAAATAATTGATTTAATGGACAGCATTTCCTTTTCCCATAGTTGCAATGTAAAGCGATCGTCGGAAACATGGTTCAATTTTTTTTGGTACATTGGGCGTCACCCAACGTTCCAAAGAAGTGGAAGTAAAAAAGTCGTCTAGTCCTTTTTTTCTGTGTGAGATACCACATCTGGTTATTTTAGTTACTGGTCAATTTCTAAATAGTCAAAAATTTAACCTAATTCAGATAACACGATAATTTTGATGAACTGTTTTGTTTTTGTACAAAACATTTTTATCTACACCTTGTATTCGTATACACTTTCTTGTACTTTGTATAAAATTTCCAATCGTTCCAGAAACCTTTCTTTTAACAAATACTTCTTTTGTACTGTTTATTAACAATTTTAATACCTATGTGTTATCCATAAAAACGCAACTAGGGAAAGTTATTTTTCATAGTTGTTGTGGATCAAGATCTTTTGGAAGGATCAAAGATTGATATATTTACGTTTCGTAAACCAAAATATTTTATCAGTCGTACTTATACTTGATGTGAATTTTGTAATTACGCATGAAGTTTATTTATTTATATGTAGCGTGCAATATTTGTGTAAATTTATATATAAATACCGAACTACATAGCTTATTTATTTAAAAAAATTGAAGATTTACAGACAGAGAAATTTCTCAAAACTGTAACAATATTATAATGACTGCTGCCGAAATTCGTTCATCTACTGACAATTTACTGATTAGTAGATCATTAGTGGCAAATTTTTCAACTGAACATAAAGCAAACGTTTTGACGCGATGAGCCAATATTGGTACGATTTGTAAACTAGAATGGAGATACCTATCAGTTATTTGTATTTACTATCTAATTTAAAAGAGAAAAAGGAGAACACATGTACCTAGCCAGCCATTCTTGTCCGGCTTTCAGAGCTCCTGATTGGTTCTCTTTTTCTATCATGAAGTTGCTTGCGATATTTGGAGAAATTCGATCAATGTATATCTTACAAGGGTATCTGAAGCAATTCGATCAATATTCTTGCAGTATATCTTACAAGAATATGAATATCTCGAAGCGCAAGTTATACTAGTATTAAAAAAATCTGGATAATATGTACAAAATAAGGTGTCATAACCTAGAAGTTGTACCAATATTTGCTTTTTTCATACAAGGACAAATGTAAATAACCGGTTGAAACAATAGTCGATAGCTTTTTATGAAATGTTTACCGAATAGTACAATGACTCCACACAACCAATAAAAATCTCATCTGAAAATAATTGTTAGTAATATTATTCTGTATGGTCAATACTAAAATTAGCAACGCTATTAAATTTCTGTTTCACTTTAATTTATGTGATATTAAATTTGTTAAAAAGTGGCAAAAATATTAACAGTACTGTAAATTCTTACATTGACCATACAAAATAGCACCTTTAGATTTTTTAACTTATTGGCTAACAGTTTTTCAAACTGTATACAAATGATATTCAAAAATTGCATTCCATATTTCTTCAGGATTTTAAAAATTTCAAAGTAATTTAATATATTTTCCTTAATATATAATTTTCAAATTAGGTGAACTACGTATGTGTATGTATGTATAAAAAATTATTATAAGAGTATTTATTTTTACCAATTATTTATAGTTAGAAATTGACATAATTTATTTTTAAATATGTCACTTGTTTTTAAATTGTAAATACAATTTTTTTAATCCAAATAAATGACCAATAGTTGGATTGCTGATCTTTATAGAGCACGTTCCGATCTGTATATATACATGAGTCATCTCAGATTTTAAAACAGTTGTCGCACATTTGTATAATTTGAAGCAAGTCAGGGTATTCGATTTATTGTAACCGACCGAATTTCAATAAAAAAAAAAAATTAGCCAAAACTTTGGCTCAGTCGAAACATGCGTTCATCATGTGTCGGATCACGTTTGGGTGTACTCGAGCGGCTACTAAATATCCGACTATTCAGTAAGTAAGAGTAATTTTGATCTTTTTATAATTTTATTAACATGGTAATCAATTTTGTAAAAGTAACTTGGAAAACAATAGTTGTCTGTAAAGTCGGTTTACGGACGATAGTTTTACGTGATAACGTATTCCGCTCGAAGGTCAGGCGGAACGTGACACATTTCGGAACGTGACACTTTTTCGTGCATGCAGCCGGTGTTTCATCAATTTATAAGACGTTATCACGTCAAAAATTTCACATTTGCAATGTGATTTCTGTTTCTTTCGCATTATAAGTACATTCGTCAGAGCCCTAGTCAACTCAGAAGTTTAAATTATGTACAAATCGGAAGGTGATATAGAATTAATTTCTGAAGACATTCATTTACAGTTAACATAGGTCTTGTTCCAGTCAGTTTTCAAAAGAAACGAAAAAGGCCAAATTTTTTAGCTGTTGTATTATGCATTATTGAAATGAGATTTTTATCAGCTAACATGGGCCGCAAAAATGTTTTGGTTGTGCATCATATTCAGAAACAAAAAAAGTCGCTCAACTCAAACGCCACTTAAACAGAGAAACAGTTTTAGAAAATTCAAAATAGTCATAATTTTGAAATGTTTGATGCCAAGTTATAAGGGAAAACTGTTAGCTTTCAAAAATTAATTTTCAAATAATATCATTTGAATTATGAGTGTAAATAAAATATATATAAATGTTAGTTTATTGTCAAATATGTATTTTGTATTTATGTATATTTCAGGATGTTTGAATTTGTATCATTCAAATTTAGTTAAATATTGTCGACAATATGTACTGAATTGACATGAAAATCTAGTTGATTTGATTTGAATTTTTTTATCAAAATACAACTTTTGCCTACTGACACTACAGTTTCAATTGTTTTTAGTAATTCGATTGTTTTGTTTTGATAGGTTATTGAAGCTGTGTCTTTTAAACGAATGCTATTTAATAAAATTGAAAAATTTATAAAGACTTAAATCGACTAGATTTTATTGCCGATGAAGTATGAAATATCTAGTTATTTATAAGCTGTAAAATTGTTAAACTTGTATTGTAAAAAAACCGATAGATATAGCATACATGTGTTCTATTATTTTTGTGTATGTGAACCTTCTTATAGTTTTATTTTAATGGAAAATACATTGTTTACATTTTTTTTACTGTTTTTTTTTTTAAGGGCGCCAAGTAGTATACACTATATCAGACGGGGCAGTGCACACTGTCACATACATAGGAAATGTATATATAATTATACTAGCATCCCGTCCGGTTTCACCCGGGTGCAAAAGAACGAATGGGGAGGGGGAACATGAGTACGCACATTCATCTTAGATTACCGAAATGAGTGTTGTGTCCAAATTTCACGATGATCGAAGTTACCGTTCAAAAGTTTTTGTCGGATGGACAAATTTTGAGTTATGTTTTGCAACATTTTTCATTGATGCTCCGCTCCTATTGGTCATAGCGTGATATTATATAGCCTATAGCCTTCCTTGATAAATGGACTATCCAACAAAAAAAAATGTTTTTCAATTCGAACCAGTAGTTCCTGAGATTAGCGCGTTCAACCAAACAAACAAACTCTTCAGCTTTACCTATAATCATATACTTTTATTCTATACCGAGCATAGGAATAAAATCGCAACCGAACCACTAGGGTGCAAACATATACTTCTGTCTTTGTTTACGTCGTAAGCACTGGCGTATTCAGAAGGGCAAAAAAAGCACGGAGAACCTAGCTTAAAAATTTCTAATTTGCCCCCTTTTTGACCAAAAGCTGGGTACGCCCATGTTAACGTCATAGAAAAAGAAAAAGTTTTTGAAACAGAGATACTTTATTCGGATTGAATGCAAGTACACCAACCAATCCTATCATTGGAGAAATCAGGGAATTACATCGAAGAAAGAGACGCAGATATATTCTCGATACGCTTTGTTGCGTACACTCACCGCACATTGAGTAGATAGGCAATGATTCATATAGGTGATTATTAAATATATTATGCCTATAATATATTAGTATAGATATCTGACTATAATATTATGCAACGTAATCAGCTTTGCAGACGAAGTTTCAAACTTTAAATTATTAACCTTTATGCCTCTACTATACACGTGGCCAGCACCGCCACTCAAATAAGTGCCCATCATCGCCGCGATGATTGCCTAGCCCTCCACATAATCGTGCCGGTCCGATTGTGTGTACGGGCGCACGATGCTGGCCACGCATTCCTTTGATGTACCGACAATCAACCGATTACTGCCGATTACAGGCGATTATGTCCACGCACCGACGAATATGCCCTCTTCACAATCGTGTGCCTGTAAGTGGCGGTGCTGGCCACTTGTGTAGAGGAGCCTTTAAATAAGTTCAAAACAAATTCCGTCTGATGTCACTACGATAGTTGTTAGCTGGAAATGTCACTTTGACAAATTGACACATAACCATAGAGAAGAGAGCACATAACTAGTAAAAGCTAATATATTGCATTAAAATAGTTTAAACAGAGTAATATAAACTAATATAAAATTAATATGTAAAAAAATCTGAGTAAAAATAATTGTTCTATTAGTTATTGTGGAGACAGATTGATTTCTTCAAAAAATGTTTAGGAAAAAATCACCTGAAGTGACTTTACCAAGAGCTTGTGCGTTTACAGTAGCAAACGTAGTAGAAGATATCGAAGCGGTATCAAAAACTGATCCAATATCTGATGTTTTTAATTCTGGGAAAGCCTTCTCCAAAATACCATCCAGAAATGAAAAGTGGTCAAAACAGTTATCAGAGTTTGTTAACGATGTCAACACGCTCAAAGAAACAACTTCTACCGTTGAACAAAACACGGTATATTTAAACAGATTAAATGAGGAACTTAAAACAAGTGCAGATAAAATTAAAACAATATCAGAAAATGCATCAAAATAAGATTTTATTTATAAAATGCATGATAACGATTGTAAAATATATTCCGGTTTTACATCACCTGTAAATTCTAAAAAATATAACTTCCATCAAATTGAGGCCTAGAGAAGAACGCGCAGCACTTGCAAGGATATCCTGTAAAAATATTGATAAAAAAATGTTTTTACTTGTACCTATATTGAAAACAATTATAAATAGTATATTGTGCGACTAGTGAGAGAAGGAGAAGATTCCATGAGTGTGAAATTTGCCGCACGAGCTTAGCGAGTGCGGTAACGCGAGTGGAATATTCTTCTTCGATCAATGGTCGCACATAATATTTTATTCAACTAGCACGAGTAATATGTAATCGGGGCCCTGATAAGAGGGAAAAATAATAAATCACTTCATTGATTGACGTACACACCGCCCTCGATGCACACAAGATGGCCTTGACTTTCACTGAATTGCGATGCTGTTTTCATATATACAGTACCGCCTACCACGTTCCTATTGGTCCAGAAGCTGTGCAGTTTTTTTTTATTATTTAACGGCTTGGTCTTGCTACTGCGTTCCTATTGGTCCAGAAAATTCATTATCTCACAGTACGGCTCATTATTAGCACTCTACACGTCAACATGAAGTAATTTATTATTTCTCCCAAATTCAGCAGGGCCCCAAAATTACATATTACTCACGCGTGTTGAATAAATAATATTGTCAAATTAAAATCAAACACCAAGGGTCTTACAAAATAATCGAAATAATATTTTTCTAAATAAATTATTTCTGTCATCATTAAGAATTTTGTTTGTTATTTCGCATCATCTATGATCTAAACTTTTTGTTTATTGTCGACGTAGCAATCGTTCCTTTAGTTTTGTATTTTTTATGAACAAGCAGAAAATTTAAAGAAAGCAGACCATAATACCAAAAGCTATTTCTCATGCACGCACTGAAAATGAAGGAAGATATATTTTCATTTAAATTATTTATTAACCAACAAAAATAAGTACATTTAGGTATAATAATATTATATAGATTCAGTACAATAAATGGACGGATATATTAATACATTATCATTTGATAAAATATATAGAAATATTTCTAAAAATTGGTTTAAAATTTTTATAATTTCAATTCGATAAAAATAGCAATTTATAATATTAACGATTTTCAATATACATTTTTTTAAAATAGAATATTGTCCAAAAAAAAAAAAGATATTTTTTGTTTCTAAAGCAGAATTAATGGCGTTTTTGGCATCGAGAACTGTTCCAGGACAGAGCAGGCCGAATGGGTAACTATCGGTTAAATAATTATATTTAAACAATAAACAAATTTCTTTAACCAATAGTTACCCATTCGACCTGTCCTGCCCCGGAGCAGTTTTCGATGCCGAACCCGCCATAATACTGGATTAAAAAATATAAAACAACACCATCTTGTTTTCTCAGTGATGATTTGATTTGATATTATTGTGGGGTTGTAACAGATCTGGAACCGACTGATCTGTCATATAAGTAAAAATATTTCTGTAACTTGTTAAATACTTTTGAATATTGTTGGCTTTTAATTCACCAATTTTTAAAATTATTACCTTTGTATTGTTTATCTCACAGATGTTGTGCTTAAAATATTTCTACAAAATATAATATTTTTTTTGCATTGATTTCTAGTAGTGATGCAATGATTTACGATTACAATTGCGATTAATTCACGATTATTGCAATTCTATGATTAATTGTAATCTACGATTATTGATATTGTCAACGGTGCAACAGGCATGTGTCTGTACGACTACACAGCGAAACATTTATCATACAAGTCCTCATCTGTGAATTCGGAAAGACTATTTTCTACAGTTGGGCTTATACAAAACCCTAAACGAAACAGATTAAGCCCGCAGAATTTGCAGATTTTATGCTTTCTAAACAAAAATTTGCCTAATGTAAATATGGAGTTAATCATACGTAATGTTTTTTTAATTCCTAATTATATTCGTAGAATTGATTTGAATTTAATGTTTTGAATTTTTATGAATTCATTTTTATATATTGATTTGTTAATTATTTAACGAATAACCAATAAAATTTATTTTACATTATATCTATAATCGTAATTGTTAAAGCAGGGATCATTGCATCACTAGTTTTTAGTAACAGCCTAACTTACCGATTATTTATTTAACAATAGATAATTGAAATAGAAGGCACACTTTATGAACAAGAAATTGGAACAATATATCAGAGTATGTAATCAGGACATTTTAATTTTAGATAATGTTGTGATTTCATCTTTTAACAATAATACTTTTATCGGTCTTCCAAAAATTATTTTACTTGAAAACGTTAGTTTTTGTTCTGACTGAACGTGATTCACATACAAGTTCACTTTAGTATAAAGCTAGACTTTAGCAAGATGTAATGCAAATGGATACTGCCAACAAACAAATAGTCTTTACAACAAAACTGTCAGTATTATAATTTCTAAGAACGAAATTTCTGCATTTTAAACCGAAAATGATTTCCTGATATATTGTTTTGATTTTTTTATACTACATATGTTAATGTGGTGTCATTGAGGAATGTTATGAATATAAAAATATCTATATATATGATAAGAACACTAATAAGTGTTTAGTTACAAAATACCACAATATCTACTTCCACTTCTATATGCAAATAATTTATTAAGTAGCGATGACAAATTGGTCTTTCTAGAAATTTCACAATGATACCTATTTAATAGCAAATTGTTATTTGATGCCTACTGTAACTTGATAAGAAACAAAAGACACGTGTATTCTGAAAATTATGTGCAATTGTTTTAAAGAATCATGTAAAAAAAGATTACAACCGCATTTAATATACAAATGAGTATTTTTCTCTCTGCCAAAATTCACACTTAAAGGAAAAAATGCCTGTTCAGAAATAAAGTATATTTAATAATTGTTTAAAACAATAAAATTTTAAAAATATATAACGTACTATCACCACAATCTCTTTTTTTAATTACTAAAATAGTTTTTAGTTTGACTTTTTGTTTTATTTCTTATTCGATCATAGATATTCAATGATAAAAATAATATTTTGAGCATAAAGGCAGATAAAAAGACAACTTAATTGTTTTGTTAGTTACAAGAGATTCTACCCAAAGAAATTAAAGAATTTTGCCATTTCTCACCAGAAGTTTTAAAATATTTTTCTTATAAGTCCTTTTCATAAACTGCATAGTTACATCTAAATATGTACAATTCCAGAAAATGATAATTCCTTAAAAATAAAGGTTTTTAAAAGTATGAGAAGATATAAAAACCCAAGCTGCATCCGTTAAAAAGCGTTAAACGAAAATATAAAAGAATGTGCAGTATTTGCAGTGCTATTATGAATCTTAAACAATATTAGAACATTGTAAAACAAAAGATAAAAATTGTACTTCAGACAGTTCAGCAAAACAGCTATAACAAAAACATTTAATTTTAAATTGAAATGTCTGTTATAAGTATATAACATTTCGACTATTTCTTTGTAAGCAATAGTATCAAAATTTTAGAACGTTCGTATTAGATCTGTTTGAGCAACGAAAAAAAAGTCAGAAATTGATCCCGCAGCTTACTTTCCTGACCGATGCTTAACCAAACCTACTACCACCGAGATACAACTAAGTTGCTGTTCTACTGAGTAAAATATTCTTCACTTTCAATATGTGTTATAATAATAATAAAAATAAAACAAATGCTATCTGTTGATTTTAGAAGATGGATAACAATCATTACAGCTTTTTGTTTTAGTTTTTGGCACAGTTTCGCAATGCTTTTTTATACTCAATAGTTTTTTTTGGAATGTATAAAACAATTTTTTCTTGATATGTGACGTATAAGCCATGTCATTTTTTCATGGTGTTTAAAACAAATATTCGGGTCAGTACGATGCCAAATTAACTGATATAACACATAATTACTTTTGCTCGGGTAAACAGCACAATTTTGCCAATGTTAACTTGCCTTCTGGTTTATAATGTAGATGCTCCTCTATGTATTGACACGGACAACTAAATTTGGGGCAGTGACGAGCAGGTTTAGTGGGACATGTTAGATAACCACGCACTGCTTCTTTAGCCCATCGAGATGCATAACGAAGATGGAGTAGCGCTGCCCTTTCCTAAGGCCAAATTACACAACATTATATTACACAGCGTATGAACCGTTTTATGGAACATAATATAGCTAACATTTTTTTTTTTTTGTTGTATAGCGACGGAACTGCACATATTAATTATTGAAATTAATCATAGGTACTTTTAAATAAAATTAATAAAAGCTGCCATTCTTTCACATTTTTCAATATCATTCTTATTTTTGTACTTATTTATTTATTACTAAAATATTATATTTGTGCAACATTAAAATTAAATTTAAATAAAATGGAATGTTAATCAAGGCACATTTTTAAAAAATCAACTGAATTATCTTCTCATAAAAAATGGAATATCCTAACTATAAAATGTACTTAAAACATTTAAAAACATGTATGTATAAAATATAAAAATCACTGTTTCAATTTACATTAATTTATTTTTCAACATTCGGGTCATTTTATTGTTCTTTTCTCTATTTAGATCAGAGAAATTAATGACTGCGCGAGATTCTAGTAAATGAAAATTACGCATTACTTTATGTGTAATTCAGCCTTTCACATGACATTTTAAAGATGAGCAGGGCAGCGTAATTATTTAATCAATTCCCCTGCTTGCTACAAAATCGGACCAACAAGTACAACATGCGTGCTTATCAGATCTTTGCTTATTGTGGAGTATTTCTTCAGCATACTGACAAGGACACAAAGCTCTTGCCAGATGCCTCGGATCAGCTGGATTGCCATGTTCTTCATCTACCGTCCAATCTAAACGCCTTCTTAAATAATCTTTTCCCCATCGCTGCAGATAACGCAAAAAGAGCTGCTCAGCCCGGCCCTGTTTCACAGTTTTTTTTTTATGAATATTGTACATTCAATGAAAATCAATTTTACGAATACTTTTTCAAATTTCAATAAAGTGTCGGTACAGTTTTGGTCACTGATTTCAATCGAATAAAGTATTCTTTCAAATTAAAATATACAAAAAATTAAAAAAAATTTACAGAATTCAAGTTACCTGTTTTCTAGAAAGTCTGGTAGTGTGACTTCCTTGTATAACAATATCTTCGGCCGCAATGTCCATTCTTTGTTCCCAGCCATTTCCTATTGTCGGTTCCCGTTCGTGTTGTTCAATTGTGGATTGAAGATGTGCAATGCAAGGGCCCGGGTCGAGATATAAGAAGCAGAGATTCACTTTATGACACGATATTTTCCCTCGATCATCGAGTGCAATCACAAGCTTGTGTCTCAGTAACTGCTTATTGACATGTGCAAGGCATCGTTCCAAACCTCGGGCTAATCTAATCTTTATCCATATACTTATAAATATAGCAGCCGCGTTCAATATCAGCCACGCTACACCCAGTACAAACAATGTAAGGCCCTTTAATCCAGAAAACAACAAACCAAACAGAACGGTAAAGGCTAGTATTATCCACAGTACGAGTATACGTTTATAGCATATATTATACATGGTAAAACGGAAGTCGTTGACAAGCAATTCCATCGCTTGGACATATTCCTCGACAGTCAACTAAAAAAAAAAGATTAACGCCACAATAAAATAGTATGCAATATAAGATGCACACATAATATATTCGTTTCATTTAGACTGTTCTGACAAGTTAAATGGCACAAGTGCATCTGAAAATTGATGACTATTAACAAAACGTACCGTTAATCCCTGAGCCATTAGTTCTTCGGGCACCAGTTCTGGACGGAATTTTGCTGGCGTTATCCATGGCCATCGAGTATTTGTTGGTAACAACGTTACGACACAATCTCCATTCGCTACAATAAAGTTGAATTCACCGAGTAGATATTTTTCTTAACGCAACTGTCGCGTTTCATTCAAAATGTACCCGAGTACTTACCAAAACCTTGTCGAACAACTTCACCGCCTAATTCAACTGTTCGCAATGTGGAAATGGGCTCAACAGGTATCACAGTATCATTTGGTAACGGCTTCACCACAGTTTTTGGTACGGAGCCGCGTTCTAAATTCACTTGAACACTTTCAGTTGGAATTACAGCTGGGGAAGAAGTTGTTCCTTTTTGCGCCTCTTCATCAAACTGTACCCAACCTGGATTGTTCACAGTTGATTTATCTTCTTTCGATTCGACGTTTGTATTATTTTTTGAATTTGACTCATTATCGGACGGCATTTTTGAGCTCATTATTCATTTATATTAGGTTAAATCCATGCGTAATGAGCGTTTAAACAGTCCATTCATATGTCTGATCTATCTGATCCGCACAGGGAGTGTCCCTGACACGCATTAGATAACACAGGTGTGTTTACGGGCAGGCAGGTATGCAACCAGGTAGACGGTGACATTTGTCTTTAGTAAAACGTGATGGAGAGTGTATGTTCTCTGGACCCACCCACCAGAGGTTGAATTTGCGCAAGTCTTAATTCCAATAACGGCCCCTTCAACTTTGAATCTGAATGAATCCGAATCAATGTGAATCGAGTCATAATCTCTATCTCACATCTGTATATATCCAAAATGGAAAATGGTATGAGCCTGTGGATGAGCGTGTCGTTTTCTGTAAGTATACCGATTTTCAAAATAGGACTCAATAGGAGCTCACGCGCAAATAAACCATGTCGTCCCAACCTTCTGGCCACGCTTGGTACATAAGCTATTTAAGTAATTTAGAGCATTTTTTCTTATATGATGTATTTAAAAATTCGTCAGTCAAGAATATAAACACAAAATTGTCAGGCGCACAGCTAAATAATAATTTTATACATAAACTAGCTGTTACCCGCGACTTCGTCCACGTGTAATTTATGTTTGTAAGCTTGGTATATTTGAATGTATATACCTACTATTTGCAGTCAGAATTTTTCAGCTTAACATTTCAGAGATAAAGCCGTTCAAATGTTGCAACGGTATTTAAACAGAACCAAAAGTTGAGCTTATTTTTGACGTGATAACGTCTTATAAATTGATGAATCACCAATATTATAAATTGATAAAACACCGGCTGCATGTTCGAAAAAGTGTAACGTAACGTTCCTAACGCGTAACGTTCCGCCTGACCCTGTGCGTGCTTTTTGCTAATTTCTCGCTCAATTTAAATCAGATCGGTTTGAAACCAGTCTTAAACGAAAGAGGAGAACATTTTACATAGATTTCGTATAACAGAATTTGCCTAAACAGTTTTTTTATACAAATTTATATAGAAAAATATTTTATACAAATTTATATAGAAAAATAGCTGTATAAATGCAATGTTGTGTAATGCATGACGCGACGCGGTCGGTTGTCTTTGTTTGCCGTACATGGAAATTAGAAGCAAACGTATGTCTATCTTAACATGAAAACAGCTGCATTTCTAATGTTTAATTCAATTTTTTGACATTAGTATATTGTGAAATGCAAAGCCTGCTAAGTTAAGTATTGGAATAACTAATTATTATTAGAACATAATACTTTGTAAGTTGCAAACGTCACTTTTGACATTTCTTATCATTCCGACACCAAGGATAAGCGGATTGAAACCAAATTTTGGGAGGTTTAGGTTATGTATTACGGAATACGTTATCACGTAAAACTATCGTCCGTAAACCGACTTTACAGACAACCATTTTTTTTGCGTCTATAATATATCTGCTTTTTATATCGTTGATATATGATGACAGTATGTTATTTAGGTATTATCGCTAGAGACTACTACAGACGATAATGCTCTAAATTGTCGAACGTCTATAATATGCAATTTACCAATTTTTGTTTTATTTAACTTTGTACAATTTTTACAATGAAATTAGGAACAATACTTAATATGCACATAGTGCTGTAACTATGGCGGTATTAGTGGTGCTCAGGCATAGTGCTCAGGCATAGGGCGCAGACCCTAGCGGGGCACAAAAGACCAAATTTTTAGAAAATTTTTTAAAGGCGCAGTTATCTCTCTTTATCAAAAGTTTTATGTCTTTATCTATGACGTTAGCCAATCAGAGCCAACGAGTTCTTATCACTTAAAAAAAGACAGAAATATATCTTTGTACCCTAAAGGTTCCATAGCGATTTAATAAAAGTAGGTATATGGAATCCGCTGACAAAAACTATAATAGGTAGCGTTTCTGTTAATAACATACTAATAACATTAAAAATATAAAAAAAATACAAAAATTTGTAATGATACTGTTTTTTAGCCCAGTTTTGTTTAATCTTTCATCGCGGTTCTTTTTCGTCGTCCCGGAACAGAACTTAGGGGAATGAGCTTTCCGTTACTTTCCGTATGTAATATGTATATATATATTCATAAAAAACTGCTCTGGTAGATGTGCAAGTGCAAATGCTAATTGGAACAAGTTTTTTTACGCTCAGCTCAGAGCTTGACACTAAAAAAAGTAAAAACCAAAAAAAAAAACGTGCACGTCTATAACCACCATCCACTAATGTTCATATCAGTGGTTCAGTGAATCTCATTCCCACTGTAGCCTATACTCCATGCATGCAAGATCTGTCAGAAATACTAACCTTAAATATTGATCAATTGAATGAAAATAATTAATTAAAAGCGAAAAATGGAATTCTTAAAACAGCGAGGTTTGTATTTTTCTTGTTTTTGATTTTATGAACTAGAGCATTTTTGTTATTGTTTTTGCTATTATTATTATTGTACGAGAATGTATGACATCTTGTATCAGTTTTTGATCTGGATAAAAAATAAATCATTATTATTATTAACATTTGAATTACTCCCTACTCAGGTCTGTTACGAACAATTACACCATTGTTCCAAAGTCAACGGTACAGAGGAAAAATTAATATTCAACGACCAAGAAAACCACATTTTGAAAGAGCAGCACTTCTGGAACTATGCAAACCGTTTTTTCCTCCAAAAGAAAAACCAAGCCAACTAGAATTATGCATTGCATCACGGTCTAAGAAAACTGAAGCTGAAAAATTCGAAAATCCTTTTAAATTAATATTAGCTAAAGAATGTCTTGATTTGTTTAATAATTCGAAAATGGTTGCCGTATTTCATGAAAACTCTATAAAGGCACCAGTGAAACGAAAACTATTTATAGCATTGAAAAAAGAGAATATGAAATTATCAACTTACGGGCAAGCTGTGTTAAGTAAAGCTCTTAAAAAAACAGGTTATGATGTTATATTGCGGTTGTTTGGAACCCACAATTCGATTGTATTTAGTCCTGAATGCCATATAAATAAAATGACAAAAATTTTCAAGAAATATCCTCAATATGTATTAATGGGTAAGTTTTTAAAATTACTAAAATATATAGCTATTACCTAGAAATACGAAATTCTCCAGAATATACGATTTATGGCAATTTTTCAAAAATTGGTAAGATTATATTTGCATCACATTTACATTGCCCTTATGCTGGGCTCTAGAAAGGGTTGTTAAAGAATCTGATTTGGCAATGACCTTAGATTGTGGACATGCATATTTCTCCATATGAAAAACATAACAGAGTTTTAAATCAATCTTACTCGAATAATAATTCATTGATTGAAACAATATTTTTTTTAAATTGTGTATTCATGGCGTACTTAGCATCTTTTTTTTGCAGTTTCCACTTCGAAACAACGTTTTCCTACACATTTTGATCAAAATTTAACTTGAAAAGTAGTCTTTTTCTATATAGAACTGTCGTTTGTTTTTTTGTGAGTATGATTTAGGCTATGTTCCGATATGCACTGCGACCACTGTACAGTGTGACGTCAATTTAGTATACTGTGAACACGTTCCTTTATAGACAGTTATACTGGTTACTATTTAAAACGGAACGCAATCCCGAATACTGTCAGCCGCAATTTTTGAAATTTTGACGCAGCGTTCAAATGAGTGTAATACAGTTTTCTAGTTCATTAAAAAAAACTTGTTGGAGTACTGTCAAATTAAAAATATCTTAATTAATATTAATTGTAAATTGAATTTATAATATAATAAAAGTAAATAGTTTTTCATTAAAAAGAATATGTTTTAATGTCTAATAAGGTTATTTTTTGCAATTCTTCCATTGTTTTAGTTAATAGGTACCTTTACACTTACACGCAATCCCGAGTGATTGGAGCGCCCCGTTCCAATCGCGCGTGAAAGAACGCCAGTGTACATAGGAATAATCGCTCGGTTTTGGAACGAGTTAAAACCTGCAGGATAACCTTGCAGGCATTTCACGAGCGAATTCGCGTGTAGTTAGAATCGCGAGGGAAACTTGACGCTTTTTCATTTACATTAACACTTCTATCCCTTCACGTTCCACGATACACACCAAAACCGCGCGATTGGAGTGTTGCAAATTTAAAGAAACAAATTTTGGAACGCCACGTTCTTGGCCGCGCGAAAATACGCGCGATTGGAACGGGGCGCTCCAATCACTCGGGATTGCGTGTAAGTGTAAAGGTACCTATTAATTCAAACTAATTACAGAACTTTATAATTTTTGTGAATAAACTGTAGATTGTTTATAAGACGTTAGTCACTCGAGTGGTTTTGACAGATCACATGATCAAAATACTGCAAGTACCTTACCTCGAAAACGCCAGTGCTCACAGTAGAATATGCCGGCGATTTATGACGTCATATATTTTCCTAGGGTACTGCGGCAGTATACTGGCAGTCCATAACGGAACGAATTTTTCTACAGTGATAGCACTGTGCAGTGCTCGCAGTGCATATCGGAACATACCCCTAATATTCTAGATGACAGGAAGTTTGAATACGACAGGTTATTGTCAAATGAAATTTTTTGGCAATCCTTTCTGCAACCCAGCATTAGTGTATTTTGTATTTGCAAATACATTTTTTCCCGATCCGTTATTGAAAACGCTTTTGTAAGGCACGTAATTCACGAATTCTGTTGCACGCACCATTGTGTATATAGGTGTGATCTATTGTCGCTTCGAGTGTCTGATGGCAGCGAAACGATTTTTTTTAGGGAAGGGGCGGTCTATAGACCCACTATTGTTTCTGTAAAATAGAAAAACTTTCATTGTAAAGAGTATTACTATCCTAGTTTAAAATTTAGGGGGATGAGCTTGACGCTGTTTTGGGTTGTACTTCTTGAAAAAGGTTAATTGCTTTTTCCTCGTACATCAAAGCTTACCTGACTTCATGGAAAAACGTCCCTGCTTAAATCAGACTTCTCCAGTCGATCGTAAACCTCTTTTTTGAAAAATCGTTCATGTTCGGTAATTCAAACTTTCATTAATTCGACTCCTTAAGATTTTTCTTACTTCGTATTAACAGTATATTAGAATTGCCAAGTATTTCTTTGCCATCACTCATCTATTTCACAATGCCATCAGACTGGTAAAATTTTCTGGAGAGAACAGTTGAAAAAATAAAAACTACTGCGTTATTTTTTTGATTAAAAAATTGAGATTTTCATATAAACTCTTATCTTTGAGAACTTTGTCATGAGAAACGAGAATAGTTTTACTCTAGTCAATTATAATAAAATCTGTTTTAGCGGGAATTGTTGATGGCCGTTTATTGAACAGAGAAGAGTTTCTTGCTTATGGTCAAATGCCGGATCTGCAAACATCTAGAGCTCAATTTGCGCAGCTACTGTTAAGTGCAGGTTCACAAATAACTGGACATTTGAATTATCATCAAAATATTTTAGTTAGCCATCTACAAACTCACGCTAAATCTATCGGTGAATCCAAAGAACAAACTGTTGTTGAAGCAGGATCGACTGCTAGTGAGGAAACACAAATAGAAGCTAAACAACAAATTACAGACACTGAAACAGAAGAAAAGCAAACAGAAACAAAAGAACAGACAACAGATACTGAAAACAAACAAAAGCCTGAAAGCAACAATTAATTTAAATATTTGTAATGCGTTTTTCAGTTAATTAAAGGCTTTTGCATAGTAAAATATGTATTTTTATTTCATCACAGTAACTTGAACAAGAGTAATAAAATATTTTCAAACAACAACATTTCCTACTCTTAAATAAAAATCTAATTTTTATAGGTAGTGAAATTATGAGCAACAGTTTGTAAGATTCGAATTCGCTAATTTTGTTAAAGCTTCAGCAGCATCGAGCTCATCGCGTAGATGTCCTGTTCGGAGATCATTATTTGTACATGAGTTTTTCTTTTTGGTTCCATGCATTCGGCTGTTATTTTCACACCACTCGATATAATTCTTTTGTCGAGGTTTAAATTTGGCTGTGCTTTCCAACCATTTCGTCAGCATCATAGGTGCATTTGTTTCACAATCATTTTGCTTTACATGATTTATATTTAAATGGTCGATGTCGCGTAAGTACTTCTCCATTATGTGATTCTTATATTTATTATTATTTGCAAAAGACATTTGAGACTCGTCAATATCAGACGACGTGATTTGTGAACACTGAGCTCGAACGCCCTTTTCCTCGCCGCTATATTGAACAGCCGTTGTGTAACAATGATCTAAGGATGCGACCGTTGTGTGTGAGTTTTGGATTGCAGCATGTGCCGGAGTCTCAAATTCCTCCCAAATGCTATCGTCCGAACAAATACTGAAGTGTTCAACATTACCGTGAGCCTGACGGTTGTAGGTTTTAATTAAATGGGACCATGTCTTTCGTTGCGGTTCGCGGCCAGCATTCTTCAATTTCCGTCGCCAATTTGCAAACCAATTACAAATTTGTATATAGGTTAGACCAGTTTTATGGGCGAGCGTTTTCTTCTCGTCTCTCGAAGGGTATGGATTGTCTCTACGTCTAATCAGCCAATCTTTCAAATACTTTTTTATTTCAGGTGTAAACAGTCGTTTAGTAGGTCGTCGATCTTCATCGAAAATTCGTCTGAAAATGTTAAAAAAATTATTTATTAATTAATGAGAAGTAAATATTTGGTTAGCAGTTATTAAATTTGACTAGCAACAAAAATCAGCCGTAAAATCATTTGGTCAGCATACAAAGATATTGTTTGCAATAAATAAAAATCGGGTGGCAATCCATGTTCTGCAAAGAATATTAATAAGGGTCAGTACTTTAATCATAAACGGGCAGTTAGCAATATTATGTATCTGCTTAATAAACAGTTGCGCAGCAAAATGGTTACTTGGTCAGCAAGATTTCAAAATTGATCAGCAGAGAAACATGTTTATCTACTTGGTATGCATATTTAAAATATGGTTAACAATATAAACAATTACGCGGTCGTGTCGATGTGATGGCGTTTTCTTTGCGCAGTAAAAAGGGGAAGGCGATTGGATGGCGTTCTTTAAAAAACAATTATGAGGTCGTGTCGAAGCGATGGCGTTTTTTCTGCACAGTGAAAAGAAGAAGACGTTTCGGGGGAGTTCTTTAAAAAACAATTACGGGGTCGTGCATATAAAGTGAAATAGTAATACAGTAATTCTACACTAGTTTCTATGACGTGTATATTTGATTTCAGATTGGTTAGACAGTGAAAGACGAAAAGTAGTTCCATTTTTTTACGTTTTTTTTTTTGGAACGTCAAAATTTAGCGTTTTCTATGACTTAAAAAAAAGTTAAAATTTGGACACTTCTAGTTATCGTACTGGACCCTGCGCATGACAAGTAAAGTACATAGATATTTTTGCTGGACTTTTATTTGCTGTACAAAATTGAATATTTTGCTTACCCTCTGAGTGTTTACCAAAATTTTATTTAACATGGGTCACTCATTGCAGCTTATATATTTAATCAGCTGTACATATATTTTTACAGCTGTCCAGAATGGCATAAATTGCTGATTAGTTTAGAAGTGTTTGCTAACCATGAGTTGCTGACCAATTAGCTATTATGGCTGACCGATTACATTTTCCTGCTCACAAAAACATAAATACTTGGCTAACCCATTAAATAACACCCTTAATTAATTCATATATGGATGGTTATTTAAATAATTTATAAACGTTCGACTACAGAGGTCATAAGTCATAACTGTCTGAAAGATGTTTTTTATCGGACCGCTGCAAGAACTCGATATGTTACAAAGAAGTGTAGAATAGTCGAGATCATAGGGATGTTATTTATACGACGACTCTTATTAGGTTCTAATCTTAATAAATGGTGACACTTTAAATTTATTTTTAAGAATGTCTCCTAATAAATTAAAAACTAAATTGTATCTGAAGATGCCTGAAAAACTTATAAGATATTATTAACTATTTTTTGAAACTGTTTTTCTTAATTAATTTTCTATTCACAATGTAACCCTTCAATACGTTCAACACAAAGATTAAAATCACTAAGCCCGCAGTCTGATGTGAAATAACTTTGGTGGATAAAATGCCACAAAACAAAGTTCTAAGCATAAGCTAAAAATCGCAAAAACTAAGTAATATAAGGGGGTACTAAAGTTAGTAGAAAATTTTATGCGACCCAAGTCACCAAATTCGACTCGTTCAATTCATTCTGAGTCTGTTGTTTTTATGTGTTTACACAGGTATTGTTTGACGAAATCATGCAGTGACTTTTTTCATACGCAACTATACGTTAAATCTAAATATTAAATTTAAAATGCAGTATAATATGTTAGAAACACAATATTATATATACGTACAAAAAAAAAACACACACAAAACACACTCTTAAAACTTTATAATCAGTGGTGAACAACTTCAAAGAATTGCGTTTATCTCAAAAATTTTATAACGCAACAATGATATTACATGGTTAAAAAATAATAAAAAGCTTCATCAAAATACTTAGTTATTTAAGAAAAGGATGAATATTGTTTCTCTGACCTATATGGAGATATCAGCGATAATTTACCGCTTTCCTGTGGAATAATTCCATTTCCGAATATATTATATGCTTATGCATTCGGCATTGTCGAGGTAATCTTATGCTACTGTTAGCTACTGCCACACACTCGACGAGTGGCATGGGAAGTGGCGAGGAAAGGAGGCAGGAACGTAGTGTGGCCGCATTACTCGCCATGCCGCACATCATGCTGCTCGTCATGCCCAGTGCTCCCTCGATTGTCGGTTTTTTGTGCGCGAGTCAAAGGACCGGCAATAGAGCACGAATAAGCCGGCCACATACTCCCGCGCCACGCAGTACGCATCAAGCGCTCAAACTATCAATGGATGTCATCCACCATCTCCGTTGGCGAGGACGACGACTACGACGTTTAATTATAATATCGTTTCGTTTTATAACATTTATAAAATTTGCTATGCTATTAGAATTTAGAATTTATTTTCCAAAGACATACAATTATGTATAGGATTTGTCAAAAGAAAGATAGTAAATCGTGTTTACAACTCATAAAATCGTCTACCTTATACAGACATTGTTTAAAAAGAGCAGTCTTCAATACTCTTTTAAATTTAGAAATTTTTAAATTTTTGAAACTGTCTGGCAATTTATTGAACATTTTCAAGGTGTTATATTCGGCACTCTTATTAAACAACATCAGTGTAGACTTCGGCAAAATAATATTAGAATTATTCCTTGTGTCATGTCCATGGATAGCCTGAAACGTATCATAATTATGAATACGTCGTTTTATAAAACATAAAGTAAAATAGACGTATATAGACGGCACAGTTAAAATACATTTTTCTGTATAAAGACATAGTGCGCACACTGCCACAATATTAACTTCCATTGTCGAAAGGCGAGAGCCAAGTGCGGAGCGTCGCGATGAGTAGCTCGAGTAGGCAGTGTGTGGCCGCTTAGGGCAAACATCGCGGCAACGCGATGAGCAGAGCGAGGAGCAGTGCAAGGAGCATAGTCTGGCCCTAGGGTTACACTCAGCCCAATCGGGTAGGGAAGTGTGCAGGGAAGTGGGCAGCGTGAGAATGTGAACACGTTCCTCGCGCTGCCACCGCTCATGCTATTGCCACTGCCTGGCGCTCCCTCAATTGTCGGTTTTTCGTGCGGAAGTCAAAGGAAGGCAGCGCGAGTGCGAGTCGGTGTTTACATTCAGCCAGTGCAATTTGTATGACTTATGTCGTTATATGTGCTTTGTGACAGCCTGTTGTGTTTTACTTGGTACTTATTTGGCGACGGCGCATTTTTTTATTCCATTTCTTTTTAAAACACTTCAATAATTGTGTAAAGTGTAAACTGAGCAGACTAGGCGCTGCCGCCGCAAAAATCTGTATGTCCGCCATCGCTGCGAGTTAAACACGCACTCGCGTTGAAGGCTGAATGTGAACACTTACTCGCGTCGATCTTGCCGCAGAAGTATTTTAGGAAATAATCGCGGCAGCGGCAGGAGCAGTGGCAGGTGCTGAGTGTAACAGTAGCATTATAAACTAATCGAAATTGATAGTTACAGGCCTAGGAAATTTTGTCATCATCAAAATGTAAGCTGGGTTGCATACTTGCATCAATTTTTTTCTTATACAATGACGTATTTAGCAATAGCATGTTCGTTTATTAGGAGATGCGCAACTTGAATCTTTGATGCAAGTCGACTTCATTTCTGCAAGTCGACCAATTTTCGACTATTAATTAGCAATCCATGCAGGTAGACTATTTAATCGATGTCTCGTGTCGTGGATCGGAAGTTCGAGGAGTTACGAGAGAGGGAGAGGAGAGCGTTGCTGTTATCGTAATAAATTAATATCTGGATTTTGTGTATTAATATAAAATAGGTATAGCCAGTATAAGTTTAATAAAAGTTTTATTAATATCACACAAGAATACTCACCAAGGAAGGTGTCAAGCAAAATTTTAATTCCCAAACTAATTTTACAAATTCCTTTTCAAATAGTATTTCTAAATTTTATTTTTAGCCAGGTATTCGTATCATTTTCAGTTTTATTTTTTTATTATGATCCTAGGGGGGGTATTATCCCCTTTACCCCCGATCATATCTACGCCCTTGTCTAGAAGCATCTTCAAGTTTTTTGGTGTTAAATGGGCCGCTGTGATACTCGTAGGTACTACAGCTCTTGTTTTGAAAACAAATAATGTCAGCAAATCACTTGTTCAATCGTCATGCTGTTAAAGGTTAATATGTTATATTTTATAATATTAACGATTCATTAAAAAAAAAAAACAAAACAAAAACCAAACTTCTTAACGGAACTCTAAAGCAGACCTATTGAATCTTCTGTTCCTGACAGGTCGTAATGTACGTCCTCTAGACGATTTGGGGCCGGAATCTCCTCCGGTGTCCATTAAGAGAACTAAATCAAAATCAAAAACGATTTTTGTGTTTCTTTTTTTCGCATTATTTGTCGGTTTAAGTAAACAATTTAAAAATCATATTACTTTTTTGATAATTGGGATATTATAGAAGTAGTTTTATAAATTGATATAAACACTAAGTACATGCAATTAAAGTAAACAAATGCGTTTGTGCCTTGCCGTCAGACGTTAAGTTTTATGGAAATTAAAAAAAACGAGATTATTTTCAGGTTCGACTCAAGAAATTTTGAGCTTAGCCATTTTTCAATGTCCCCAAAATGTTCTAATTGAATCCCACTGCCCTAGTTTCGATTTGTGGATACAATGTATAATACATTTATTACAGGTTGTTAGAATAACTTATTTTCCAGAGATAAAAAAAAAAATAGATTTAAAAATAGAGCATCTATACTTATTTTTAGATTATAGAATAATAACGTGGCGTTCGTATAATATGGTAATTTCATATGTTTTATTATATAAAAATGTATTTTCAAAGACTTTCTGATTTTGTTTAAAATATATACAAAAATAAAAAATCATCGGCGTATGGCCAAGAAAAAAACACTTATAATTAAAAAATAAATTAAATAAAAGCAATGAATTGGAACTCATAAACTCAAGAAAATGCGAGAAAACATAATTTGCAGAGAATTAAATATCAGACGAAAACATTCTTATATAATGACGTCACAGTTTTGTATCATTCTTTCTCTGTTTTAACATTGAAAGCATCGTCATGTAATTTAAAAATTGCAACATATTCAACGCAATCTTTTAATAATTTTATGAATTATAATTCAGTAATTTATAAACAATAATAGGAACGCGACAACAAACTATATATAAATGTTCACAACATTTTAAAACACAAAAACATGGTCGAATTAATGACGAAACGAGAAAAACATTATTTTTAGAAAAGTTATGTATGTAAGAATCATATATAAAAACAGCTTGTTTTGTTTTTATACACCGTAACCTGCTTATATTAAAACTGAAAACGAATAAAAATTCGTCAATTGAATCGTAAAAATGCGTATAACAATTGAAAAGTAAGTACCACAAACAATCACGATAAACAAAACAATAATTAATTGTAACAGTGATACGCGATAACAGTTACGACAAGAAACAAACAACAAACGAAACAGTTGAACATTACCTTTCTGCAAATTTCAGAATACGATCAAAACAAAAAAATGTTTTAACAATAAAGATGGCGTTTGGGGGTCGCGTAAAACAGATAACTTAGTTTTGGTCACTTGATCGAAGTGTTTGTGTTGTCATACGACCGATAAAACTAGAAGATGCACGGAAAAAAGGTAATAGAGGACTGCGTGAAGATCAAAAAGAGACAACCTGTGCAGTTCGGCGTCGCTAAAAACACGGACAGTTTTATTTCTAGCTATTTAACACATATATACTTACATGCATCTATGTAGTACATATTATTATTATATCTACAGATCTTGTCTCCCGCGTCGCCAACAAAATAATATTATCTGTACACTACTGTAGTGTATCCAGAACTAACAATTCTCCATCTGTTTACTACTAGCTTTCGTAATTTAAGACGACCCCTATAAACTAGCTGCGCTTTTCATACCTGTACAACAGTAGTAAAATGACCCATTTCACACTAGCGCGTAAAGTAAAACAATAGAAATGTGGAACATTTCCAAAGTAAATCAAACAGCATACAATAACTGGAAGGGAATTAGGTCAAAATTGAACTGCCAACATTTTTTTAATTTCGTGAAAATGAACAATTTTATAAAAAAAATAAGTGTTTCAAAATCAAAGTTTGGTTGACGCTACTTCTTGCTTAAATTATTCCTATTCCCTGCTCAAAATTAAATTCCCGAATGACCTCAGTGTGGTGTTTTCCCCTTAGTTGTAAAAATTTACTTATGGTTATTTATTATGCGTCACAGATTGAAATTCCCTTTAAACCATATGCGAATATTTACGTGTTAATAACAAATGTACCCGACTTTTCGGTACCCTTGTATTTTATATAGTTTAGGGTCTCCAAGATAAAAGCTGATAATAATAACATTGCGACTCCTTGCTCATACTTTATCTGGGTTAAATATAATAATGATGAGAGCAGTCTCCCTCATACAATCCTAAATAATACCGTAATTAGCCTATTTGGTTCGAGATGAAGTTAAAGAATTTTTTTATCGATCCAGTAATAGCAGTATACAAAAACATATTTTATTTATATTTTGGGAGTCGTCCTGACACCGGGAGAACTGCAGCTTCTATAGGGCTTAACATATTATATATATTAATTTTAATAAACTATATGAATCATTGCCTATCTATACTCAATCTGCGGTGAGTGAACGCAACAAAGCTTATCGAAAGTATATCTGCGTCTCTTTCTTCGATGTAATTCCCTGATTTCTCCGATGATAGGATTGGTTGATGTACTTGCATTCAATCTGAATAAAGTATCTCTGTTTCAAAAACTTTGTCTTTTTCTATGACGTTAACATGGGCGTACCCAGCTTTTGGCCAAGGTGGAGGCAAATTAGAAATTTCTTAAGCCGGGTCCCCCATCCTTATTTTGCCTTCCTGGATACGCCAGTGCTTACGGCGTAAAAAAAGACAGAAGTATATGTTTGCACCCTAATAGTTCGATTGCGATTTTATTCCTATGCTCAGTATAGAATAAAAGTATATGGGGCTAAAAGATACATTAACCTCAATTTTTGAGGTCGGTAAATAATTCTGTTAATGGCAAGTTGGATAGGAAAACTTAAACAATTAAATTCTTAATATTAAAAATGTAATGCAAAAATGAGTATAAATAAATTATAATTGTCCGGAAATATTTTCCAGAAAAGCACGAACGACACATGTCAGCCAATTGCACCGTAGACAGACTGTTTAGCAGAGGTTATAGTATAGGTACAATGCATATAGGGCATAGGCTACTATTGCGTAGTTCATAAACCCGCCGACGCTTTCCCTTCAGCCCCTCTGTCATGCGAGTGTAGTCCCTACACAGTACTACGGCGGAGGGGTCGGGGCAACGGGAGGACACGTCGCGACGCTCTCAATACCATGTGACTTAACAACACAACCTGTACACAAGACCACACGGTTAACCGGTCTTCGGGAAAATCACTGAGAAATGTATATTTTATTCATTTAGTTTTCGTTATTTGTAACTGGTAGTTACTGTTTTAGAAATTGAAATAATCAATTTGTTTATTCAATATTAATATACTATTATAACAGTGGAATTGCGTCGTGAAAATATATAATATATATTATAGAATTTATTATGTTTTTCTGATTTTATTTCCGAAAAGATTTCCGTAGTAAATTTCAAAGTATTACCTATTAAATATAATGATTATTTTTGAATAGCATTATAAAATATGTGATTAAATACATCGTGTGTGATTAAATTTACTATACGAACAAACAAACAGATGTTGTCGTCGGGATTCGAACCCGTAACGACGTGAATGACGCCGTATAATTGATGAAGTGAAATCAAATTACGTGCCCATAATAATTTTGTAATTTCAGTTTAAACATAAAAAAGTGTATTTTTTATACAGTGATTACAATATGATGAGAACTAATTATTAGACAAATTTCAAAAAGAAATATGTATGTATAAAATATATCATCTTAAGGATATGAACTCAAAACCTCTGTAAATAGATAAATAAAATATAGTTTAAAAAAAACTAAAAAACACGCTTTATATCGGACTAAAAAGTAAAAAATAATTGTTTTAAAATAAGCTTAAAAAGCGTGGGGCGCTTTGTTCCACATTTTCGTACATCGAGCGCCCAACGCTTTTTAAGCTTATTTTAAAACAATTATTTTTTACTTTTTAGTCCGATATAAAGCGTGTTTTTTAGTTTTTTTTAAACTATATTTTATTTTTCACTTTTTAGTTTGAGGATCTATAAAAGAATTTATTAATCCTGGGGGTCCTAATAAGGATAATGGGAAACTGTTATCAAATTATTGCATTGTCATCGGTCCTTGATACGTATGCAAAGTTTCAAATTAATCAGACTTCGGGAAATTGGTGAAAATTATGCTCAAAGATTTAAAAGAATTTATTAATCCTGGGGGTCCTAATAAGGATAATGGGAAACTGTTATCAAATTATTGCATTGTCATCGGTCCTTGATACGTATGCAAAGTTTCAAATTAATCAGACTTCGGGAAATTGGTGAAAATTATGCTCAAAGATTCCGTTACGGACATACATACATAGTTAGTTACATACATACATAGTTACAACCCAAACTAATATAAAGCGTTTAAAAAATGTTTAGTAAGATTTTTTTAACAGACTATTATTGAATAATTGATTGTATAAATCCTATACATCAAGCGTTTCGCTGTTCTATTAAATTTTTATATTAATGCTTTTTTCTCGGTATACCTACTACGAGTATTTCATTTATCGTTCCTTTATTATCAGTAGTTAAACATTATTTCAATTGTAAGTAAATATCCAGTTAATATGAATTACAGTAAAACAGTGTTCCCAAACAGCGAACTTCAACAATTCAATAATACCCATATCACTAATACATAGGACTTTGATTTTGTCGGCGTAGATACTATCGAACTAAAAAATACCCGCCAATTTCGATATAACTTTAGTTATAAGGAAGAATACTTGGTTGGTTATAAAAGGTAAACGAAAAAATTGATTATTAATCGAATTCCATATAATATTGAAATTAGCATTATTTTTATTAATTATTTACTTAGAATTCATGAATAGAAAATATACAAATATGTAGTTTTGTTTTAAAAACTTCTTTTCTGTCACGTAAGTATATCATCTTAAATTTCTCGTCCAAAATAATGGTAGTTTGAGAAACACTGCAGTAAAACTAAAACATTAAAACGAGTACCTATACGAATAACGTATTTCAATAATTAATAAGAAATAAAAATAGGTAAGCGATACGTTATTACATTTTTTCTATTAATCGACCAAAAGGACAATATTGAAAAAAAGTAACTTGCTTTCAAATACAATAATTTGATGTTTTAGGCGCGAATAGCGTAACCAAAAGTGTCTATTAATAATGATGTAGCGAATGTCAATTCTTAGACATTCGCGAATGCGAATATTCAGTTTTAAAATCTTGCGCCATTTGTTTAAGGCTAAAAGGCAGCTGATTGGCCTCGCAAGTGACTAGTCTGTATCTACATAAATCTGTATTGTACCAGTCGCGTACCTATTCCAAACAGCGTAACCATTTCATTAAAAAATATATTTTCAAATGTTCAATAAATCACATGATGAGTCCCGAGGAAGTCTTAAATTTTAGACGAAACGTTGGCAATAAAAATAAATACATTGTACAGAATTTTTCCCGTTACAAAATGCACGCGCTGTAGCACACAGCTAGACGTGAGTCATAAAAAATTTAAAATATAGTATAAGCAGGTGAAATTAAAAAAATGACGTCTTTTGTACGATTGTATCATTTCAGTTCGCGTGCTGAAAACGACGCGTTCCTATACATTGTACCTTTACACGTTTCTGACGCAACACCTACGACTTTTACGTCGAGTTCATTTCAGGTGCTAGAGGCCAGTATACGGCGTCATTTGAGTGGACCACGTGTGTAATGATACACGACTCTGTTCAATAGATCTGTCCAAAGTTTTGTTGCTTTTCTGTTGCCTTTCGATCTTGGAATGATTAATATTTGTCCTGAAGTTTCGATTCTTTTAAGGTCTACAATGGTTGCCGCTCTTTTGCCAGCTACCGGACCCTATTTTTGGTCACTTAAATAAGGGCTTTGAAAAATTTACTTGCCAGTTTGCGCACAGTCCTTTTGAGATTTTATGCCTCCTTACATGCAAACACACTTAAGCTGGTGTTTAAAAAAAGTTCATTCAATTGAAAACAAATGACATTCCTAAATCTAGATTTAAGGTAAAAGTCGTATCAGAAACTTAGTATTAGCCTCACTAACAGATATATCTATCTTCTGGAACATGGATGAAGGGTTCATTTTAATTCACGTATAAGTTAATTGGTCCCTCATCTTTTCCCAAGAATATAGTGATTACTATATCTGTTGGTAGGAAAGAGTGTAGTAAATTCGTCCTTGACGGTCAGTGTCGGCCTCGCTTACCGTAGAACGCATTAGAGTCGAGTGGACCCCTGAGCCTCCTCACTTCAATTGCAAATGAGTAAATCTCATGGTAAATTTCGTAAAATATAATTAATTATCATTACAGAGTAGCTTCTGTTTGCTACAATTGTTAAGAAACACCCATTGTTACAACCCTATCAATATAGAAAAATTAGTCCGCCGCGAGAGTGGAAAGATTCGGGGTTCGTCTTCGTATCCCGACGGTGACATTGTTTGAAAAAAATAAACTAATTTTTCTATATTGATAGCGTTGTAACAATGGGTGTTTCTTAACAATTGTAGCAAACAGTAGCTACTCTGTAATATATTATGATAATTACTAACTGTAACTAAACTCAATCTAAATAATTATCATTGAATGAAAAAAAAATTGAACTTTATAGTGTAGTGTAGTGTTTGAGGGTTAAAAATTGGACAATCGATTGTATTTCCCACAGAAGCAGTAACAGGAATATTAGCTGCCATTAAATTAATTAAATAACCAAATCTTTTGATTAACGTCTGATTTCTCTTTAATAAATAAAATTATCGACCAATTTTATTGGCAGTGGATTAGTTGCTAATACCGACGAGTGACGACAGTTAATTTTTTGCCATAAATACAGTTTAAAAATTTTATGCAGTCTTTTGCGCAAATATATAAAGTTCTCTCACGTCCTTTGTAACACGCTTTAGGTAATTGTAATAATAAATTGTTAGATGACATCCGCGATCATTTTAATGAATGTTTTTGTCATTTTCCCCATCCTTAAGTCATCTGTGCCAGATTGCATAACCCGTATAGAAATGCACTTTCTACGATACAGTGAAACAGCTTTCAGTGCAGGCTATAGTCACATTTGGTAACGGTCGGTCTGAGATCTAAAAAATTACCGGGGAAATTGCTATACGCCTCTAGAAAACCGTGTAACTAAGAAGAAAAAAATCCGGACCGACCCACGAAGGATCAGCCGCGGTAGCCTACCGGGAAAAGTCCCGGGTAATCCCTGAGGCCAGACCGTCGGAATCGATTTAGCGCGATTTTTTCAAAATTGGAAAATTTTTGAAAATAAGTTCGCTCTGTTTTGTTTGATATTATGCATACCTACTTACAGAAAAAGTCATTCTGAATCGATTCCGACAATCCGCAACCTTGTATGACTTTTTGTTGAGCGATTATTTATATTATTTGAGAAAAACTTAAGAACGTCATAAGTTCATATTCATAACTTCTAAACGATGAATAATAGAGAGGTGGGAGTGGTCGGAATCGGTTCAGCGCGAATTTTTCTATAATAATAACTTCAGTTGTAAGTCGGATGTAAACAATATATCACAGATTTCTCGATTTTTTTAAAAACAGAAAAAATAAGAAGAGGGGACCCTTCTTCAAAAATTTGGAAAATTTTTGAAAAATAAGTTCGCTCTGTTTCGTTTAATATTTTGCATACTTTGAGAAAAAGTCATTCTGAATCGATTCCGACAATCCGCAACCTTGTATCTCTTTTATAGTTTCGGAGATATAGCCAATTTAAATTGTTTAATTTTTTATGTATTTTAAACCGTCATAGCGTCAAAACTAATCGAGATACGAATTTGCGCTTAGGCCTAATCGATTCAGCGTACTTTCTTCTGCGTCAATATTAAGCATACCGCGGATATTTATATATTTTTCCAAATTACATAATTCTTTTCATGTTTTCATGCGTTTTGCAAATCTGGAACTTTTTAAGACACTTGGTTAGAACGTCTACGCACTAGTGTTAAGTGACTCATTTTACTACCGTTATATAGGACACGAAAAGTAGCAATTTTATAGGGGATTATTTCAAAATCTGGGTCCTAGACGGATAAAGGTGGATCGTTTTGAATATGTTTCACTGTAGGCGTTCATCATATTGTGTGGAAGACAGGCGATATTCGATCCGCGTAAAAGAGTGATAGAGAAATTAAAGGGATTCACTGCGCAAGCGTCCAGTTTAAACGCGGGCTGCTAAAAACACATGTTCGCCGGCAATATCAAATAATCGTACACAGTAGTCATAAACGGACGGTGTGTGTACTGTGTTCTGTGTAAAATATTTGTGCGTATTAATATATAATAAAAATTGTGTCACTTAACCATTGAAAGTTGTGTAAATTGCGCCCCTCGGGCCATTTCCGCAAAAAGTACTTACATGTGAGTCGTAAATAATATTGTCAGAACGCGATTTTCTTGCCTTCGACAGCCGACAATAATGATTTAATTAGTTTGATATATCCATAATTTTGATTGTTTATATTTTTAATTGCTCTGCTATAATAATTTCAGAAATCTCTAATCACTATAGGGTACTGACCAGTGCCGGATTAAGATTCCTTGATGCCCTAAGCATTCCTTGCTTATGGGCCCCATCTCTAATATGTTCAGGTTATAAAAAAATTCAAATTGATGGAAAAAAGTTAAAAAGTATAGATTTTTAAGAAAAACATTGAATTTTACAATCAATGCTTCCATTGAAAATTTGGCTGTCTATATAAAATCGGACCTTAGGCATTTTTATACAATTAATAGAGAAAAGTTTCAAAACTTTAGAATTAGAAAAACTAAACTAATTGAAAAATGTTTTTTTCATTTTCTAAAATAAATTATTATTTATTTTTTACTTTTATACTTCTCTAAAGACAGTTTCATATCAGTAAATAACATTTTTAAAACATGACAAAAAGAAAAAAAAATGTAGACACGGTTTAGTGAGGTACTTTTCATTTCTGAGTGGTGCTTCTTGGTGCCCCCTGAAACGTGATGCCCTAAGCAATTGCTTAATTTGCTTACAGGTTAATCCGGCACTGGTACTGACAGAAGCGAACACATTGTTTTATACTACAAACTAGTGATGCCACGAATAGTGATTTTGCCGAATATCGAATATTCGGCCACATTCTCGGCCGAAGCGCCGAATATTCGCCGGTCGAATAGAATGCCTCATGACACGCATTATTTGTTCATTGTTACATCAAATTGTGTTACTAATAGTCCTTATTACTACAAAAATATCACTGTTTGTTCACCGAAAGCTTTACAAAATGGTATTATTTAATAGATAATCGTCTATTTTTGAGTACTATGTGCATGATATTCGGTATTCGGCCGAATAGTAGATTCGCAACATTCGGCCGAATACCGAGTATTGAAAAAGTAGCCGAATAGGCCGAATACCAAATAGTAGCCGAATATTCGTGGCACTGGCATCTCTACTACAAACAATGTATTCGCTTCTGTCTGTTCCCTAATAATGGATTTTGATGCGGTTTTCACTTCCATTTTGAGATTTTTCCAGAAGGTTTATTTCTTCTAATACATTAATATTAAATTTAAATATGGTAGAGAAATCTTGATGTTTTGTAATCAAGTCGTAGAAAGATGCATTTAGGGCTTACGCCGGTTAAACCATAAAAGATACATCAAATTAATGTACCTACATTAAATGTACCGACAAAATGGTCGATCTCAAAACGGTCTATAGAAAAGTCCACGATAGAATATATGTTTAATTTCTATAAGGATGATCTACAATAACATTTTTTATCTTCAACAAATTGAGAAGCTTTTTTGACCGACATGGTATATCTAAATCTTTGTCCATGTTAGTTATCTTAGACATTCAATTTAGATCAAAATTGACCTTTACATCGTACCATTTAAATGAATATCGTATAGAAGATACCAGATTTAAAAATTACTCTAAACAAAATAATTACCGGAGCTATGCTCTCATCTTCAGCTGAAGATGTGAGCATAGCTCCCGAAATGTACATCCGCTAATAAAACTGTTGTCGTAATGAACTGAGAAGTAACTATTCTTTATTTTTTATTAATGTTTATTTATTTGTTTGCATTAGTTATTTTACAACGCGTCGCTTTTTTTATTTTGATTGGTATTGATTTAATATAACATATTCTATTTTTTCGACTGTAATGTGTCTATTACTTCCGTTCTTATCAGAACAATGATAATAATATTTGCGGTTTTAAGTGCTAAATTGAGTACGTACAGTAGAAATATGTCTAAATCTATTTTATTTACACAATACATTTCTAATACACAAGAAAAAATATCGTTTCATAAAAATCTAAAAAACACTTATACCTACTAACGCCCGTAAAAGTAGAAAATATTTGTTTTCTCTTCTATAACATTTATATAGAAGCGTGGGGCACTCACTTGACCCATATTCCATATTCATCGTTTCTAAACATTATAGAAGAGAAAGAAATTAATTTTCTATAGGGTTTTATAGATTGTTTTGTAACTATTAATTTTATTCCCAATTTTTTAGTCATTCTAATATAATTATTGTATTTATTATTATTTTAATTTTTAAACGACGGGAGACACGTTTTCCCACCATCAACACCGTCACTCCCACCACTTAACTTATTATTTCAATATTCTAACTTGTTAGGTATATAAATATTATAACCAAAATACCAGATTATTGTATTGCCACCAAAACTACATACCACTGCAGTTTCATGTCATAATAGCACATTTGGAAGAGAGTGAAAATCAACTTGCGAAGTTGTATATACAAACAACATACAAGTCAAGCTAATATAAGCACGTTAAAAATAAACACACAGCTTAATTTAGAAAAAAAGAACTTTTCATAAGGTACCCTGAAATACATTTTTTGTTAATTTCGCTTCACGTCAGTCTAGGTTAACTAAAAACTTGAAAAATTTCATCGCAAGATATGAAAAAAAGGTAGACCTGACGCTAGTGCGTACGCTTGTCATAAATGAAAGTGTCCTCAGTTAAGAGAGAGAACGCTACAGAAAACCAGAAATTTGTTTACTCAAATCAGCATTGTTTTGCATCATTAGTTACCATAGAGATAAAAAACTGTTGTCTCTCTTAATAGCAGACACTTTGACTGCTCACTCCCATACTGTATTGCAATGTCTATATGGTTTCAATACAGAATAGAGCTGTAAAAGTAACGATAAATTGTGTACCCGTATGTATTCGTTACTTAAAGAACCAGTACCCGTTACTTTCGTATCGTTACGTTACTCATTACTTTTCATACGACATACAATCGTGTACTAACAGCATCAAGCATGTACCATCGCATCGAGGCGCGTCGCATACGTGATACGGTATGACTTCGTTCGTATAACATATAACCGCATCAAACCAGTCGAACTGACATGGATACGACAAATGCGAGTAACGAAATGAATTTGTAAGTAACGATTCGTTTATACTTCCAGTCAGACGATGTACCCATTACTCAGTAACGAATACATAGTACGGTTTGTTACAGCTCTAATACAGAACCCAAAAAAAAAACCCTTTGCACTCCGGGAGTGCCGGCGGAAGTGAAAACTTGAATATTAACGTCTTACGAATTTTCGATCAAAATAGTTTGTATCATAGATTGCATTTTTATGTACGATATTTCAACGCTTGATGTCTGAATTTTCGATCAAAATGGTTTGTATCATAGATTGCATTTTTATGTACGATATTTCAACGCTAGATGTCTAACGTTGTATAAACAATATACAGTCAAACCTTAGTGAGTGAGAACTGGGTACGATCAGGACACGTGACCCTGACGCGAGTTTACGGTCACGTGTCCCTGACGCGAGTTTAACATTTTTACCCATTACAAAAAAAGTGTACAACGCCGCTAAAGAAGTTTTCACTTCAAAAATAAAATAATTATATTTTGTCTATGAGAACAATATATCTAATAGTAAAACCAAAAATAAACAGTAATGCAAAAAACGTTTGAGCTTTAAGAATTTTATTGAGTAGCGTTGAAGTTGGTTGAAGCTGAAATGTACTAGACCTTGCTAGACGTTCATACAAACTTGTGAAGTTTAAATCGCTTCTTTGAGTCTTTTCAATGCAGCTATTCTTTTCTCAAGAGGTAACGATTTTATCTATTTCCCACTAATTGATTTTTTAAATTAAAGCTTTTTGTCCACATATGCGTTACCGGCATTTTTCTTTTTATTATACTATTTTTAGTACTTATTATTAGAAAGACACGCAATTCTGAACGTACCTTGTAACATGTATTAATCGGATATCATTGGATTGGAACTGCTCAGAGAATTTCAAAACGAGCAACCGAACATACATGTAATGATGCATGAATCGGGTTTAAGTTAACTGCTTGACGAACCAAACCTGTAAAATAGCAGCATTCAGAATTGTTTCTTTATAATTTATAAACAATGAAAAGTATTTTGATTTTTTTCTCAAATACTTTAAAATATTTCCACTTTCTCAAATTTGGCCGCAGTCTGCAGTTCAGTAAATATAAAAGCACAAAAAGAAAAGGATTCGTAATCAACTTACAAAGTAAAATTAAAACTTGATAAGTATTTTGCTCCCTTCTAGATATCAGTCGTGTAATTTTTAACCGACTTCAACAAAAAGGAGGAGGTTCTATGTTCGACTGTATATTTTTTTTTGTTTTTTTTTATGTATGATCACTGATTTCTCCATCAATTATGGACCGTTTTTCAAATTTTTTTTTTATTCGAAAGAGTACACTTCACTTCCCATCGGAACCAAGTCAGGATCTGATGGTGGAATCCGGAGAAATCGAGGGAAACTCTCAAATTTCAAAGGCACGCATAATGTTTTTTATGTATGTTCACCGATTTTTAGTGTTAGATTAACACTAAAAAGAGAAAAATAAAATATTTTTAACAAAAAAATTGAACCGACTTCACATTGAAAAGTAAAAAATAATTGCGTATTGAAATGTTTTGGAGTCGGTGTCAGCCAAAATGAAATCTATTCCGAGAACTACACTGACTCCAAAACATTTCAATACGCAATTATTTTTTACTTTTTAGTGTGAAGTCGGTTCAATTTTTTTGTTAAAAATATTTTTAATATGTATTATGAGTGGAAATTCACGGAGACTTACCGCGTTTTTATTTTTGTCAGTAACCATGATTCGATAAATTCACAACCGGCAAAACCGACGATATTAAATAATTATCTGAATTAATTATTTTTGAATCGGTAATTTTATTACCCATCAAGTAGAGTATTTTAAAATTGCTATGAAATATACACATGTTTAATTAATTATCTATGCATATTAATTGGTCACAATACCTGTTTAGTTCGTGTTTGTGCATCTCAGTAGGTGCAACTTAAAAATCGTTTAAAAAATACAATTAACAAATGCTTAAATAAATATCAGTATCAGCATAGCAGGAGATTATTTAATAATAATAATGCATCATGCAAATCAACCGGTTTGTGTTTCCAACTAAAATTGAGTTAATGGCACAAAATTTCTCAAGGCAATGTTAATTTTTCTCCTATAGTTCAAGATTTTAAAAAGTAATTTTGAAGCATGCAGATATAATTGTTTCGACGAGAGAAAAAAATCAAAATTAAAAAAAATTGGTTGTCTGTAAAGTCGGTTTACGGACGATAGTTTTACGTGATAACGTATTCCGTAATACATAACCTAAATTTATATAGTAATTACAATAATTCGAATCTATGATATTGCATCTTTCGCTTCAAATTTAGGTAAATTTTATTAAGTAGAATAATAAAACACTATAAAAAGTACACTATTATTATATAAAAAACAACTATGGCATGTATCTCTTTTGCGCATGCGCCGATTTTCCCCAAAAAATTTACAAAAATTTCTAGTAAAAATAGATAGAGTAAAAACCGTTTTAAAAACTATATTATTATTATATAAAACATCATTATAAGAGATATATTCTTTTACGCATGCGCCGATGTTCCCCAAAAACAACAGGCCACTTCATATTTGCATATCAAACATCCTCCCAAAATTTGGTTTCAATCCGCTTATCCTTGGTGTCGGAATGATAAGAAATGTCAAAAGTGACGTTTGTCAAAGTATTATGTTCTAATAACAATTAGTTATTCCAATAGTTAACTTAGCAGGCGTTGCATTTCACAAAATACTAATGTCAAAAAATTGAATTAAACATTAGAAATGCAGCCGTTTTCATGTTAAGACAAGACATACGTTATTTTCTAATTTCCATGTACGGCAAACAAAGACGACCGACCGCGTCGCGTTATGCATTAGACAACATTGCATTTATACAGCTATTTTTCTATATAAATTTGTATAAAAAAACTGTTTAGGCAAATTCTGTTATACGAAATCTATGTAAAATGTTCTCCTCTTTCGTTTAAGACTGGTTTCAAACCGATCTGATTTAAATTGAGCGAGAAATTAGCAAAAAACGTTACGCGTTAGGAACGTTAGGAACGTTACGCGTTACGAACGTTACACTTTTTCGAACATGCAGCCGGTGTTTTATCAATATATAAGATTGGTGATTCATCAATTTATAAGACGTTATCACGTCAAAAAATCACACACACAGTAAACGTATAGCCTGTACGGAGTATTTGAAAAACGAAATTATATCTATAGGAAAATACCTGCAGGAATGCTTTGTTTTTATATTTTTTCGCCGCATTTATATACGCTCATTTTTAACATGTTAATATTCAAGCGCAAGCTCGCATTCGCATCAAACTTCCGAGCCTTTTAGATTCGTGGCGCGTATTATAAAGGGCGTATTGCAAGCGCTGCACTGGCGAATGCATTTTTTGAGTATAGAGCACCGGAACAATGGCCTTGCTCGCCCATTCAATACGTCATAGCTTGGGGACGTTGATTTTGTTGAACGCATCGTTTGAACATATTATATTAATATTTAATCGAATTGAACATATCCAGTTCTAGTTCTTATAAATAACGGGAATTTTAGTAGAAAAGTCAAATGTATAAAAATCTATTTTTATCTAACACATGTTAATTGTATAAGTTGATAACTGATAAGTCATTTTTATCGATAGTACAAAAAAATTATTTATTTACTTGTTTTTTATAATATAGTTAAATCTTGGAAAAATGCTGGAGGAATAACTGAATGCCGCTGATAAATATTAAAATTTAAATAATGTATCAAAAAATAAATAATTTACAAAAATCAAAACTAATATCAATTTAAAACTATTTAACACCTACAAACATACCGTTATATTATATCGAGGAGGTAAATTATTACAAAAATCATTTAAGGATTTTGCAAAAAGTGTGCGCAAATATAATAAATATAACCATTTTACAAAAATAGTTAAACTCGTAATTTGAAGTGTCTTTTAATTAAGGTTTTAATTTCACAAAAGTGCCGATAATTCTAATCGGTTCCTACTAAAGTTAAACTTCGCAAAAAAAAGTGATATCAATAATTAAGAAAATGAAAAAGTGAATTTCTAAATTGTTTAATCGACTTTGAACCAAGGTTGAATTACTCTAAAAATGTAGTGATATTGCTAAAAAACAAAACACACCACCACTACAAGATATAAAAATGATGAACACATAATTTTTTTAATATCATAAGTGTTTATATAGTATACTTTAATTACGAATATAAGATCTGATAAACAACAAACAAAATGGGTGACTCATCAGAAAAATCAAAACGCTTAAATGATATTGAGTTAAAAGAAAACAATGGCACAGACGACGATGGCAGCACTGTCGACGACGGAAAGGTTGAACTTAAGAGGAAGATAACCTTAATGAATGGCGTCGCTTTAATTGTCGGCACAATAATTGGAAGCGGAATTTTTATAGCACCGACCGGAGTTTTTATTGAAACTCGATCAATTGGCGTATCGTTAATTGTTTGGGCTTTGTCCGGCGTGTTTTCGATGCTTGGAGCCCTGTGCTACGCCGAACTCGGAACTTGTATCACCAGGTCCGGTGGTGATTACGCTTACATCTACGTGGCGTTCGGACCTTTAGCAGCGTTCCTTCGGCTCTGGATAGCGATCCTGATCATCAGACCGACAACGCAGGCCATTGTCGCACTAACTTTTGCACAATACGCTGCTAAGCCATTCTTCCTCGATTGCGATCCGCCAGAGTATGCTGTCAGACTCTTGGCTGCCGTTTGTTTGTGTAAGTTATAAACAAAGAAGTAGGTATAATACGCGCCACGGATCTAAAAGGTTCGGAAGTTAGTCACAAACAGCGTCGCAAAGGCACATTTAAGAGCCGTTGATACTCCCACCACCTCCCAAATACCAGCACGGAACGTGCGCTCGTCGGTGATTGACCGTGATCGCTCGTTGCCTTTGTCACTTGTCGCTTTCCTGCTTTAAAGTACAGTCGAGTACGCTATTGTCAAGTTGTTATTGCTATTTTAGTTTTGTTGAGTTGCGAGTTTGTAGTTGTTCAACAGACTGTACAAGCGCAAGCCTACATTCGCATCTAACATCCGAGCCTTTTAGATTCGTGGCGCGTATTATAAGTAAAGGGCGCTACACACGAGACTGGTTTTGCCGCTGGAATGACATCCTACGGGACCGCGTGCATGGTGAATGGCTTTTAAAATTTGTTTCTCTGCTTGTTTTGAGTAAGAAACAATCAGAAAACAATATCTTGTCTGCACGTGGGCGACATGAGCAAACGTCCCCAAACAGATACGGTAGTGTGTGTTCTGTTTAGAGACAATAAACGTTCACTTTTGTTAACATTGAAAGTGTCACTGCGCGCATCTACAAAGCTAGCTTTAAAACAAGCAGCGTGTGAAGCGAACATATAAAAGTCAATATGAAATCCAGTGCCACAGCACGCTTGAAACGTAGCAGCTAAATCTAGCCTCTTGTGCAGCGACCTTGAGACTTCAATCTTTAGCGTAGTTTCAGTAAAATTGAATGTTATTTGTGTAGGAATAAAGTAGGCCAAGTTTGTAAGACACATGACATAAAGATTATAGGTATAACATAATCTATATTTTGGAAGGTTTGCTTTGTCATTGTCGTTTAATGTATGTTCTATAACAGTGATTCCCAAAGTGGTCTATATCGACCCCCAGGGGTCGACGACAACTTGCAAGGGGTCCATGTAGCGGGAAAAAAAATTGGGGGTCCATGAAATAAAAATGGGGGTCAACGATAGTGAATCTCCTAACAAAAAAGAAACAAACTGGACATCGTTAACCGAAGAGATTTAAGATTAAACCTAACTAAATCGATGCCAAATGTTGAAAATTTATTATTAAAGCATCAGGTTCATCCCTCACACTAAAAGCATTTATTTTTTGCTTAGTTATTTTATGTAACAGAAAGTAAATTTTAATTTGATTCGTTTAAGGTGAATCTAATTAATAAATGTATATTGTATAAAACTAAACATTTCACACTACATTTCAATACCGTTATAATAAACAAATTTAAATCGTTCAAAGTGAGTAGCACTATACCGGTTGTCAAAAATACATTTGAAATTAATGAATTTGCAAAAAATCAATATCAGATAAGCAGGGGGTCTACCCAAAACCGAAAAACATGGCAAGTGGTCTACGAGACAAAAAAGTTTTGGAACCTCTGTTCTATAACAATAAAAATAAAATCGTAAATGTAATGTCAAAGTTGCACCTGTTACACTTACAAATACCCAAAGGAGGAGGTTAATTAACATATAACAGCACTTCCTTAAACATTTCATTATGTCTAAGGTAGTAGAAATTGAAAGAGACATACTGATGTTTTCTCATAATTGTCAGATATGCCATCGAGAACTAAATGAATAATAATTTATTTAACAAAAAAATCCACTGCTTATTATTACTAAGTATGTATTTAGCTCATCTCTCAATTGAACGTAATAATATAAAGCCTAAAACTTTTCCATATGTTTTCTCTACCAATTCGTGGCAACCGCATAAGCACCGAGTAAATTTTTGCGAGTTTATTGCGTTGCCTTATAATATTTCGAGTTCTTTCGATTTAAACCGACAATCCCGTGCATTATCTCGACTTACTTTATATTTTCGATTACTGCTCATACCTCTTTTGTCTTAGCGTAACAATTTATTGGCATCTCAATACCAGTCAACAGGTTATGTAACACGCGGGCATGATTAAGTAACAAACGAAATTATTTAATTTTTATATATTAATAGTAGAGATTAGATACACGATTTTTAAACAATTATAGCTTTCTAAACAATATCAAATAATCAAGTGTTAATATAACTGATAATAATGATGAAAATGAATCAGACAGTTGATTTCTGAAGAATATTGTAGATTACGGACACTTGAGTCATTAGAGATACTATAATGAAGTGATTAGAAAAACTTTTAATACAACCCTGTAGACGTAAATATCTCCACTATATAATTGTCAAAGGCGTGTGCTTCATTGCTTTCGATTAATTAATATTGTACATACATAATTTTCATTTCTTTCTGTTCCAAACTGACATAATAGTTATTTACAGTGTTTACTAAACATTTCAATTTAATAAATGTTCTGGTCGCCTGTATAGTTAATAATGATGCACGCCTATGTCGTCAATTAACCATATTTACTGTTGCAGTAAACAATTAACTAATAGTATTTTTAATTTTTTTTTTAATAAGTAGGTATACCTATATTTTTTCATATAGGCGATGATTTGTATTTGCAGGATAATGGATATTAGATGCATAGAAAAATTGATACATAGAAAAACATTTACAATTAATTAATTAATTTTGCTGAAAAGTGAAGAAACGCCACTAAGTGTATGCGATTATTTTGTAGTCTGAATTGATTTTTGATCCGGCACTTGGTAGTTCATGGTTATAGTAACAAATTATTGAAAACACTTGGAAATTCGATAAAGTTGATAATTCATCAAAAAATTACAAATTTAATATTTAAATATATAAAAAAATAATAAATAACAGGATCGTTACGGACATCTTAATTTTTTGTATAATTATTGATTTTGTAATTTTTTTGCACAAAATATTATTTTATAGATTTTAGGTGTTTTTAGATCACTTATAATAATGTTTATCTTGAAACATATTTTCTAAAATTAATAACATAATTATGAAGGGCGCTACTACACCATGTTCTTACATTTTCATGGAAAACGTCCTGACAGAAATAGTAAAATACAACTCGATTTTTTTAAAGAATACTTCGTATAATTAGCGATGATAATAGTTTTATTGTTGATCCATCTTTTTTTGAAGCACCGTTTTTTCTTTTGCCTGCGTGTTTTCACGCGATTTTTTTTGCGGCGTCATTCTCGCGAACGTTCATTATGCCCGCAGTCTATTCACGTTACCGTTATAAATTATTGAACAAAGGCGGTCAATTGCGATTGTCAATGTTTATGTGATTGACACTCAATGATGCGAAAAATGATCTTTACTTTAGACAATTGAAGCGATTGTCAATGCTACTACATTGACAGAAAACGATAAACATTAATGGCAATTTATCAACACAGCTCAGCAATGATACACCTTCAATTGGAGCTTCAATTGCCCATCATTTGAAACCTCGCAGCACGTAAACATTGACAAGCGCAAATGATCTTTTTAGGGATCCTAAGTTTGTATACCAAGTTTAATCAAAATCAGTTTTCGTGTTTTGAAGTGATTTCGGCACAAACAGATAATATGCATAAATATTGCTATAATTGACTATACCTAATTGATGTATAATATTGAAATTTGGAACTTTCGAAATAAGAATAATACTAGTGTGACCTGTGCGAATTATTCGCACTAAATAAGTATAATAATTATCACTTTACAAAATTATTTTTTAAATATGATTGCAGGTATTCAATTCGCTTCTAATTTTGCACACTGCTTATAATGTTTTTCTTTTTGTTGTATTACAATATGAAGCTCAGATGACAGATCGAACTAAAATTGTCATATAGAGGCGCAAGTAGCAAAAGCGTTGAGCTAAGCCGTCAGATAGCATCATGCAGCATTGCTGTGACGTTGTTCAGCGTTGCTCGCTGTTTCAAAATTAAAACCGTCAGATGACAGTATGCAGCATTGTGTCTGTTGTATTACAATATGAAGGTCAGATGACAGATCGAAGTGTTGACGTTGTTTCAAAATTAAAGCCGTTAGACGGCAGACGTTGTTCAGCGTTGCTGTATTTTAATTAATTTACAAAAACAAAAGCAATAATAAATTTTTTAGTTGTCGATGTCAGTAGAGCTAGCAATTATCTGTAAAATTATATATAATTTATGTGGAGAAATTGTGAGGTTTTTTCTAAAAAGGGAGGCAAACATCTTTAACTTTAGCGTATTAATATATATGATAGTTACAGCATTCACTTGCTGATCAAAAAAAGAAAGATATTATGCATTACATTTTGATACGACCCACTCATATGACTGTGTTCTTTTATACATGTCAGAAGTGTATAAAAAAGAAATGAGCAAAAATGCGGTAATAACATAGGTGTTTTAATAATTGTCTGAACTGTATCTACATTGACCTGCACTTTCACTTTTAATGCGCTGTAAGTAAAAAAGTTTGCGCTCTTATATAAAAATGAATGCTTGTTCGTCTGTTCGGGACCTATGCGTTCCTATACCATTCATCCGATTACGATGAAACTTTGATGCATTGTTGTGCTCACACTCGCGGAGATGCCTGACCAAAAAAAAGTCGGAGTAAAAACATTGTGTTTTTAAAAGTGACACTGCTATAGGTGAAGATGACAGTTTTAATACTGTCGTCACTGCCGAATCATGAGTGCAGCATAGCCCCGTGAGACAAGACTATAATAATTATGGTGGAGCCTTGTCGCTGTCGTGTTTCATCTCAATCGCATGCAAAGTCGCAGGTAGCGGCTAGTTTATTATAATAATTACAAATTACAGTGCTGTAAATTTTAGTCACTTTCTAGTCAATTTAACAACACATAAGTTAAAGTGCGAACCAATCACCATTATAAGAGCTTATAGAGAATGCCACAAATTCATATTATAGAATCACACCATAAAAATACTATCTTTGAGAATGTGGAAGCTCATTAGTCATTATATAAGGATGCTGTTCTTTTATATGGCGCTTCGTCTGTTTAAACCAGTGATTCCCAAAGTGGTCTATATCGACCCCCAGGGGTCGACGACAATTTGCAAGGGGTCCATGTCAGTGTGAAAAAAATTGGGGGTCCATGAAATGAAAATGGGGGTCAACGATAGTGAATCTCCTAACAAAAAAAGAAACAAACTGGACATCGTTAACCGAAGAGATTTAAGATTAAATCTAACTAAATTAATGCCAAATGTTGAAAATTTATTATTAAAGCATCAGGTTCATCCCTCACACTAAAATCATTAATTTTTTGCTCAGTTATTTTATGTAACAGAAAGTAAATTTTAATTTGATTCGTTTAATTTGAATTTAATTAATAAATTTATAAAACTAAACATTTCACACTACATTTCACTACCGTTATAAATTTAAATCATTCAAAGTGAGTAGCACTATACCGGTTGTCAAAAATACGTTTGAAATTAATGAATTTGCAAAAAATCAATATCAGATAAGCAGGGGGTCTACCCAAAACCGAAAAACATGGCAAGTGGTCTACGAGACAAAAAAGTTTGGGAACCTCTGGTTTAAACGCTAAATTCCCAAATTCTGAGAACTGGTGAAAGTAGCAATGCAATTTTCAATTTATTATTAAAAATAATCTCATCAAATTTCAATCCAGAGATGTTTCCGAATAACGTTGATACAAACAAAAATCTTAAAACGCGCAAGGAAACGAAATTACAGCGATTGGTCTCTTTACCATTTTATAGACAGAAAGATAATGCATATTATAGACGCTCGACAACACAGTATAAGCATTTGTACGCTTTTATATATTAGTATTTATTATTTTAATACACCTCTGGTATCAAAAAGCATTAAAATTAATAACGCAACCTGAATACTGAATATATGCTTTATCTTGTGTGCCTTTTAAGGAACTTCTGGCTTGAAATTAATGTCTCTAAATCCAACATCAATCGTGCTTCTCGTAACATTAATGTGATTAATATGTATATTAGGCTTAGATATTCTTACAAACAAGATTCTTCTCTTTCAATAAACTTTTATTATCATTCATCACTATAAATTGAAACCGAGAAACAATTTAAATACTATAAAACAGAACACTGTCGACATAAATTTCATTAATTCATACTTTATAATCCACTACCCAAATGCAAACGTGTTAAGAACAGTTAAAATAGTTGATAGGGATGGTATGTCCATTTCTAATCAGCGTTTAGACGAAAATCGAATTATTTGACTGATCAAGACTTTCGGAAATTTAACATTCTAGTAGGCTACATAATATGGATCCAGCTGTTCATTTTTGGGTGAAAATGCCCCCCTCCCCGACTGACCCGAATGACTATTATACATGGATAATAAATTAAATTTTTATCTAAAATTTTCGTTTAGAACGAACTTTCTGGAAGATAGATAAAATTACATTAAACTTGCCCTAAGGACTAACATTGCACTAATTTAGTGATGACAAAACTGTACCTAAGCCGTATGATGTTGTAATTTTAGGTTCAAACATTGTAATGATGATAATTTTTTCAAATGTTTTTTGCAGGTGTATTGACAGCAGTCAATTGCTTAAGCGTTCGCTGGGCGATGCGGATACAGAGCGTTTTTACGGCGGCTAAACTTATCGCTCTAGTCCTTATCATCCTGGCTGGCTTTGTTCACATTACGCTTGGTAAGAATTTATTGGCATATTATATATATTTTTGGGACCATCAATTGCTAGGCTTTTTTAATTTTAAACTGACGTAGTCAGAGTGCCTGTCGGCAAAAATTTTACTGACACATACTCTCCCCAAACTTTGTAATATGGCTTCATTAGGCCTGGTCTGACACCTATTTCCTCATGACTTTTCTTGATTTTGGGCCGTTTTCCCTCTAAATTTTCCAAAAGGTGTCGTTTTGACGACATGTGAAAATTTATAGATACTGTTTGTTTTTTTAATTAGATAGCTTAAAAACTTCAACCAAAACGCTAAAATAATGTTCTCTGACACCATTTAAAATGTCTGACACCTCGAATATGTCGAACATATTCGAGGACGAGGTGTCAGACATTTTAAATGGTTCATGTTATTTGTTAAAGTTTGGGGAGAGTATTTTTGCAAACGGGCACTCTGACTAATCCAATTACTTTTTCCAGTTCTCAGATTAGAGCCCGGGAACGTAAGGCTTGTAATAGACGACTATGTTAAAAAAATTATAGCCAATTTGGACCAGACGAGACGATATTACTCGCGAAATGTTGAAACGACTGAACAAAACTGTTCTGTATCCTATTTCCACTTCCATTTTTCTTTGTCAACTATTTTACTATTCCAACTCCACAAGTCGGGAATGGTACTAACTTAGGTCAAATTCACATTTCTAAATTTTACGATATGATTTCATTTTGAGATTCCCTAAATAAAAAAAAAAATTTTTTTGGAAAAAGTCTGTGTGTCTGAACACGATACAGATCAAAATGGGTGAGCGGATTGAAACTAAATTTTGAGAGAATATTTGGTATGCAAATATGAAGAGCACTATTGTTTTTGGGGAAAATCGGCGAATGCACGGAAGAGATATATTATGACATAACGTTGTTTTTTATATAATGACGGTATACTTTTCATAACGGTTTATTGTTCTATTTATTTTACAAGAAAGTTTCTTAATTTTTTTTATAAACTTTATAGCCTCGGAAATGTTTTGAAAATAAAAAAATCAGTTTTAAGTAGAAAGGAAGCACACTACGGTAATTTTTTACATGATGTGAAAACCATGCAAACGAATATCATACTATTTAATATTAGTCGTTACCCGCGTCACCGCACGCCTTAACAGAAATTTTATAGTCTTTTTGCAATGTGTCAACTGTCAATATTTAATAAGTTGGAATTGTCCTGTCGCCCAATTGCCCGGAATTTTTTTCATGGATCAAGCCTAATCCCATTGAAGTATAAAGAAAGCAATTCAAGCAAGAAATTATTTTACTTGATCTAACCTAATGCAACCGATTCTCAATGATTTTTCTGATGCACATGACTATAATATTTTTCATTGCTATCGACGAAGCATCTTTACTAGACGACACGCATAGTTAAGAAATTATTGAACAAACATAAAAACAAACAAGGCGCTGACAATTAAAACCCGTGGGAGTTGGTTGCGCGCAGTAAATGTTATCTGTGTCACCTGAGACATTAATTATTGCTTACTCGAACATACAATGGGTTGTTTACATTATAAACATTCATCTGCACTCTACAGAGTGTTCCCCGGCTATCATAAACAAGACTGAGATAAAAACCAGATGCCTCGAATTCAACTTCTAAGTTGATTTTAATTAAAAAAAATTTGAAAAGAAGTTTGACCCTGCAGGCCATCCCTGTAACTTCCCGCTATTTTCGAGTTCAAAACGCTCAAAAATATATAAAATATAGCAAGAAGTTTATTTTTTAGCTCTTCGAGCTCAAAAAAAAACACACTTTGTTACGAAATTTTCGTTCACTATATCTCATGAACAAATGAGCCGATTTTGATGCGGTTTGCGTCGATCGACGCAGTTTTTTTAACCTAAGAAAGTAAATTATTACAAAAAAATCGATTTGATAAGAATTTTACGAGTAATTATTAAAAATTACTTTTTTCCTAATTTTTCGTTCACGTTATCTCATGAACAAATGAACCAATTTTGATCTGGTTTGCGGCGATCGACGCAGTTTTTTTAACCTAAGAAAGTAAATTATTACACAAAAATCGATTTGATAAGAATTTTACGAGTAGTTATAAAAAATTACTTTTCTCCTAATTATTCGTTCACGTTATCTCATGAACAAATGAACCAATTTTGATCTGGTTTGCGGCGATCGACGCAGTTTTTTTAGCCTAAGAAAGTAATTTATTACAAAAAAATCGATCTAATAACAATTTTAAGAATCATTTTAAAAAAACACTTTTTTACGATTTTTTCGTTCACGGTATCTCGTGAACAAATGAACCGATTTTGATGCGGTTTGCGGAAATCGACGCAGTTTGTTAAGGAGAAGAGCTGATTAGATTTTGAAATTATTCGGTTTAGTAGTTTAGAAAATATTTTACAAAAACAAATTTTAAAAAATTTTTGAAACTTGTTTTTTTAAGATTTCTCAAATTTTTTTGGACCGAATTGTTTCAAATTTTTAGGAAGTCTAAGTTCACCAAGATCACGTCAGAAGCCGCAAACCGCGTTTCAGTCGGACACTCCTTTCAAAAGATATAAAAGGTTTACATACATACATACACACACACATACATACAGCCCTACGGACATCATCGCCAAAATAGTTTTAATAGCTTTCTAGGACCTCAAAACGTCGAAATCTGGCGAAAACTCGATTTTCGAAAATCGGGGTGAAACCAATAACTTCCCGATTTTTGAAAAAAAAATTTCTTTTTTTTTTAAAGCGGGAAGTTAAAAATTAGGTTTAATTCTCATTCGTTACAAAGATATTATTATAATAGTAATATGTAATTTTTTAATGCTAGGAAAAGCTCTGAGCAAATGAGAATCGAACCTATGTTATATGAACTTTCTACAAGAATCACGAACTCAAATGAAGGAAATTGACAAAAACTGCTCACTAAATCTATACTAATATATAAAGCTGAAGAGTTTGTTTATTTGGTTGAACGCGCTAATCTCAGGAACTACTGGTTCGAATTGATTTTTTTTTTGTTAGTTAGCCCATTTATCGAGGAAGGCTATAGGCTATATAATATCACGCTACGACCAATAGGAGCGGAGCATCAATGAAAAATGTTGCAAAATGTTACTCAAAATTTGTCCGTCCGACAAAAACTTTTGAACGGTAACTCCGATCATCATGAAATTTGGACACAACATTCATCTCGGTAAACTAAGATGAATTTGCGTATGAACGTCTCTCCCCCCATTCGTTCTTTTGCACCCGGGTGAAACCGGGCGGGACTGCTGGTCGTATATATTGCGTTTTCTTTTTTTACCACTAGCGTCGCTAATTTCTCCTTTGTGCTGATGTGAATGTATTTTGTAACTAATTTCCAGTTGTAATTTTAATATAAAGTTATATGAAAAGTTTCATTATTCGTTTAGGTACTTAAATTAAAGCAGGCTAAATTATTTATTTAATTTCCCAAGAATTCCTCATGGTTTCGGGACATATCCCTTGTTCGTTTCGGTACATACAGAACACTAGTAAACTCTTATTTTAGAAAGCTATTGTATACATGGAGTTCGTACTCCATGCCAGCCTTTATGTTTCTACCTAAGAATAAGATCCTGAAGTTTTGACATTATGTCGGGTGACACCTTGTATTAAAGGTGTGATAAAAGTTTAAAGAGTTTTGAGGTGTAGACTATTTACTATAGTCTCTCCTACCAGCAGATGTTGTATTCTTGACCGGATACAGAAGAATGATTTACGTATCATTGATATGTAAGTAGATCCTGTGACCTTGTCTAGGAATGTAGGTACTGATTATTGTATCTGTTGGTGAGAGAGATCATAAAATATTTCAGAAAAGTTCAATGGTTACGAGTCTGTAAAAAAGTATTTATGAGATAATGACGATTTTCTATCGGAACAGAAAATAAACAATTTTTTCCATGAGATATTTTTTGCGGGACAAGTGTTTTTGTTTGCAACAATTTTTTTTTTTTATAATGAGAATATTATACTTTTCAATTCCTGCACCTTTTTGGGTATCCTGTATAATACTTACTGCAATGTGAAGACGAGTTAGCCTCTAGAAATTGTTTTTGCAATTTTCAATGTGTGTATGTATATAATGCATTATGCATCGTAATTTATTCTGGATTTTTTTTAATGCTAAGGTGGCATTTCGAAAGTGTTCTGTCTATGGATTTTTCTTTTTTATTTTTAAAGGCCATTGACTACAAGAATTTCTAAACTTAGTACCAATTATTTGTTTTAATTTTTTTAATATTTATAATAAATGAACTAAAACGCAATTTACAAAATTACCAGTTCATAGATCAGCACTTGATCTATGGGAACTGTGGATTTGCGAACTCCATTCTTTTAGAACTATTTATACTGGGTTGTCAGAAAATCTTTTATAATATACTTAGATTTTGCTTGAAAAGTATTCGACCAATTAAAACGGTATACAGTCGAACCTGGATAAGCATGAGTTCAAGGGATTGCGATCTCTATTTCGCTTATGGAGGTTTTTCACTAACCCGAGTTTCTAGCTTATAGAGGTACAGGAGTGGCCTTTCTCAATTATAGAGGTCTATAAAAATACAGCAAATATGTAGTGATAAACATGTATGTATATTATTCGACATCGATAATTCGACATAGATGCTAAAAAAAGAAAAAAAAAACAATGATACAAAAGCAATGTTACTTAGTTCAGTTCATTCTTAAATTTCGTGGGACTATTTTAATACGGTCGACTATCGCTTATAGAGAGGTAAAGGCAAGTAGTAGTCTCAGTTATAGAGGTCTATGAGTGAAAAACGTCTTTCTCTTATAGAGGTTTCTGTTTCTCACTTAGAGAGTTTTCTCGCTTACCCCATATATAAATGAACATTTATTTATAGTCTTAGCCGATTTAGTCTTTTCAATCATAAATTAAACAGGCCAAATTAACACACGTCTTATAAAGAATTTTAATTATGATACACCGAGTATAATAAAGGTTGTAACTTAATCTCTAAAATAAGCGTGTGATAAAAATGCGGGCTTATTGAAATGGAACCGAATTACGCACTGCACCAGGATGATAAATCGGGTTTCATATCATATTTTTCCAATGTGGTTTTTTGTGAACAGAGCTTTTTAGAGACTGTTAAATAAAATTGAAAGATTTGCCATTCCCGAAAAAAACCCTGATCGTACGATGACAAGAAAACAATTTGAAGAGAACAGTATACTAATCATAATCCTCTCAGGGGAAACATTAGAATGCAGTTTATTTGCAGTATATTTAATAGCGGAAAAAATCGAACCTTCAGTCTGTATGTTTATTTTTATTGACGGCGTTTCGTATTCAATTTTAGACTTCATTTCAAAGTTCTGTAATCGATAAAAAATAAAAATAAACTTATTGTACTGGCTGAAGGTTTGATTTTTTCTGTTTTTTTATTATCTTTAAATCACATAAGATTAACGACAACAATATTCAACATGAATGTAGTTTGTATTCCAATGTTTTTTTTTTTGGGAATTAGCGCTCTCAGGAACAGGCGCTCGTATAAGTCGGTTGTGTATGGTTGTTGGCAGATTCTCAAACATCCACATAGACGCTGATGATCTCAGCTGTTGAGCGTCTATAATCTATCTATCTGCTAATTATAATTATTTCGTATTCAATGCGATTCGGTTAGTGATGACCTGAGGTTTGTTCGAGTTGCGTTTGTAATTCAGCGTAGAATTGCTGCTTTGACGTAAGAATATCGACGCTAAACCATCGAACCATTTCAATATTTAACTACACTGTAAATATAATTGGGCTTTTGAATGAAATTTTTTTTTGTCATAAATGGAAAGATCGTATACAAGTTTTATAACAAAACTATTTTTCTTTTTTTTATTTTCGTTATAATTCAAAAGTTATATCAAATTAAAAATAAATGTTTGTACCCAGTTCCGAGAACGCGCCGACATTTCCCGAACATAATGTGACGTCATAATGTTAATTTCTATTATCATCATATGCAATTGACACAGTGTTTTAACACTTTTAACCTCTCATTGATTGAATACAGTCAATATATTAAGAAATTTATCAAAAATGTCGAATCTTAAATGTTATCGTGCTTGTCAACAATATTTTTTTACACTAAATTTAGGATAGTTTTATAGTCAAAACACATGTAGAAGCCATTGATAGTATACTGCGTATATACATTTTAAGAATATGACGTCACAATTGTCAAAAACAATTTTAGTGCGTTTGCAGTCACGTGATTTTTTTTAATATTTCATCAATTTTAAATTGCTTATAATTAATTTAAAAAAGTTTTTTGAAAGTTTTTCGCATCGATTATCAATATTATTTATAATAAAGTTTTAAAATACAATAAAAAAAACGATAATTATTTTTTTTTCAAAAGCCTAATTCTGGAGAGCTAAGTGCATATCCATGTATGGAACAAAATTATTCCATTGCAAAATATAAGCAAATAACATATAATAAATGTCGAACTGCTCCGGGCACCACTCAATTTAAATTCGCCTGGAGGGTAGGTACTACAATGCATTTACTAAATTTTACTAAATCCACCTCTGGAATTTCGTACTAATAATGTATGTAAATTAATGTTGGTTTGTTAAATTAACCTTGGCAATATTTAGATAATATTAAATTTATCACTTAAGATACTATAGATTCATAAAATTGTATCATCATTTGCATAAAAACAGTTTTAATGGGAAAAAAATGCATTATGCATGTTACTGTTGCTAGGTTGGCTAGCCAGATTTTAAATGTGATTGCTTTTATAAACTGTTGACTTTAAAAAATACTTTGAGTTGAAAACAGTTCAATTCAAATAACGTAATAAGGTAAAATTATTTTGTAAAAACAATTGATCGGGTAAAAAACTAATATGTGATTTAGACAAGCAAAATTGTAATTCTAGTGTGAAAATTTGAACACATTTTGTGTAAAGAAATGCTTAAACTTTTAAAGTAACGGGTTTATAAATTACTGAAATTAGTTTTTATTTTTTACTAATAGAGATGTTAAAATGTTGACAGGAAATACGTCACACCTGACAAACATCTTTGCCGGCGACTACAGTGCCACAACGGTATCAAAAGCCTTTTATTCAGGGTTGTTTGCATTCGGAGGATGGAACTTCTTAAATTTCGTCACAGAGGAACTTCAGAATCCTTACAAGTAAGTTGTATTTGTATATCATTTATATCTAATGCCCAGTGACGTGTTATAGCTTTTTACTTTCGAGCGACTATAGTAGTGAAGATGATTCGATAGAACAATAATAATAATCCCTCGTATATCAAATTATACGTTGACTGTGCTTATCGGTTTCCTACGTATGCGTTTTGATGCCGCCATCTTTCAGTCGATGCCTGTAAATAGCGGAAACCGATCACCAAAATTGATTTGTGCTCGTAGCTATGTTTCACCTTTCGTTCAAGATGGCTTCTACGATGCCATCTGTCAGTCGATGCCTTTAAATTGCAGAAACTACGCCGTAAGCACATAACTTCCGTCTGAAAAAAAGACTACACAACTGAAGTAAACTTCTTCCTGCCATAATTTGTTATTATTCACCCGAAAATTCCCAAAATATGAACTTTAAAATGAATTTACAGTTTTATTCAATTTAATGTATTGAACAAAATATTAATTTATAAAATTGTTCAAGAACGAAATCAACAGTCTAATGTAAGAAGCAAGAATTATAAACATAAAGATAATGAAAACAAATGTAATACATTGCAATTACTTAGCTCTCGTTGGATTTTAAGCGTAAATCTTTATAAAATATTATTTAGCTCTGCAAGTTAAGCAGGTGTACAAAACTTTTTTCTGTCACCCGATAGCGCCACTGGCAAGTAAAGTATGCGTCATTCTATTGTTAGTACTGCTTATATTTTCGGCCACCTGATAGCGCCATTAGCCAGTGAAGTATTTGCCATATTCTTTCTATCTTCACTAACTTATATCTCCCTTTCAACTTCCGTTCGCCTCGCCCGATCACACTTTCCGTAAATCTCTCGTCACGCATTCACCACCTTACTCCCCAAGTCAAGCGTGCGTAAAGAAGTTTTACTTCAAAAAGATCTGAGCTACTCTTAAGTTGCGCCTAAAGAAGTTTTACTTAGTAATAATTGTGACTCCCCGCAATGTAAACGAACACAGTTTTTCTTTGTATTCGATAGGTATATGCTTATAGGATATCTGACGGTGTTTCTTTTTATTTTTCGTCTACTCCTCCGAATAAGGGTGGTTTACTAGTGAACAAAAATTGAAAATTGCGATTTCCTCGAAAACGGCACTAACGCTTTTGTTCGTATTATTTCATAAATCGATAATATGCCATTCACCCTACTGTAAGTCGTCATTCACTTGTCTTGGAAACACCTCGGTCAATGCACTTAAACGAGAAAGTTATAACGATGAAGCCGTATTTCAAATCCTTCTTCAGCTATGGATCGTAAACATTTTTTTAACAAAGAAAAAAAAAATACATTTCCAATGGTTTAAAGGCCTAATGGGATTTTACTTAAAACGATAGGACGTCTGGTGATATAGAAATTCAAACCGTAAACATATTACATCTATATCTATACTAATATATAAAGCTGAAGAGTTTATTTGTTTGTTTGAACGCGCTAATCTCAAGAACTACTGGTTCAAAAATTTTTTTTGTTGGATAGCCCATTTATCGAGGAAGGCTATAGGCTATATAAAATCAGGCTACGACCATTAGGAGCGGAGCATTAATGAAAAATGTTGCAAAATGTATCTCAAAAATAAGCTTCTATTCAGGTGAAATGCACTAACTAAATACTCATATTAGCGTTGCCAGAATACAGCGCCGGCTAGCTCAATCGGTAGAGCACACGACTGTCAATATCAGGGTCGTGGGTTCGAGCCCTACGTTGGGCGAATATATTTTTATTTTCTACATTGCTTTCTTCTAAGGTTTACATTTAAATTTATTTTATTTTATTTAATTAATTAAAAAAAAAATTATTAAGTAGTTAAAAAAAGTATAAATACTGCTTTTTATCGACAAAAACTTTTGAACGGTAACTCCGATCATCATGAAATTTGAACACAACATTCATCTCGGTAAACTAAGATGAATGTGTGTACTCATGTTTCCTCCCTTCCCCATTCGTTCTTTTACACCCGGGTGAAACCGGGCGGGACTGCTAGTCTTACATATAGTGTTGGCATTACTATAGATATGAAAAATGGCGGATTCGATATTGCAGTTAGCTTGAACTCCACCGATAATACTATGTCAAATTTCAGTAGGCCTATTGTGTTTCAGTGGAAGGCGATTAGCAAGATTGTACACGGGCGTATAAACGGTTGACCTACTCCTATAATACGAAAAAGTCAGTCCGAGTAGTGTCGGATCCATTTATTATACGACTCTGACCGATTCGAACTTGATTTGATCTATTTTAAAATGCGATCGACTATAGCTATAAAATACCTCCAAAAAAGATTTGAGTCGTGAAGTTATCAACTTCTGAGTTGACTTTATATAGAAAAATCTTGAGCGCGGACCTGATAATTCGGAACACGTCATGTCCGCAGTATATAAATAATAAAAAAAAAACGGGTCGCAGTGCGAAACCCTGCCGACAATATAATATATTTGGTAATACAGGCAGTGTGGCTTTATTATGTGAACTTAAATTTATTTTGGACAAAATAAAAAAAATTAACCCCTTAATACATCTTTTAAACTGTAACATTATTATCAATCCAGCATCTGCACCAATTTAATACTCCCTTCAGTAAGTAATCTCGTATCTGCGAACTAGTGTTTTCACAAAATAAATCCGGTCCTGTCGGGCCGATTTCATTTAAATTTTAGTAGTACATTTTTCTCTTTACTAAAGGGTTAAATTTCAAATTTGAAACGAATCTGAGAATTTTTTCGGTATTTTTGGGTCCAAAAACTTTTTTCAACCCTTAAATACCACCATTTTAATGGTCTGATTAGGCCCATTTTAAATAGGTTTCATGAGGTGGGGGGTTCTAACATGTGGACCAAATTTCGTTCTGTCGAGAGTATCTTGCTAACACACACATACATATAAACATTTCCAAAAATGGTGCCAAGTAGTTCAGAAGGTTATGAAACGTCAATAAATTTTGGTCCGATCCCTAGGTCCCGCCATCCGACCCACACCAATAGTTTATGTGCCATAGGGGAATTACACTAAAAATATTTTGGAATCGCGTAGGCATTCTTAGCAGGTGTTGATGACAGATCACAATTGAAATTTGAAAACAAAACTGAATTTAGATGCATATGTTTATAATATGAAGGTGGATTGTTGAACAGCTGATCGTTACAGTTTCATTAAATAATTGATTGACAAGCGACAAGCCTCCGTGAATACGTCATGACGCTGTACAAATGATTAACTTGACCTTTTAATAAGGTATATCGCAGTGCAAATAGAATTTCGCAAAGTTAAAAATTCACAGCTTGGCTAGGCCCCACTATCCTTCAACCAGGCCTTTGATTTTTTGTCAATATAATTGTCTGAAAAATTGGTAGACAATTTTATTTATTGAAGAGTACTAATCAGACGTTAATCAAAGATTTGATTACAAAAAAGTGTTACACAAAAACGCTGCCTCAAATACCTACCCAAAAATGTTTGAAAGCTATCCTACTATATTAATAATGTGCTTATTAGGGGTTTCTTTTAAAGTTTTGTTCAGTCCTATTGGCTAATAATATATTTTAATATTGGACAAAAAATACTTCCAAATTAATTAATTAACATGGGAAAAACGACGTTTTTACATGGATAGCTGGTAGAAACATTTTTTAAATTTTTAATAGCAGCATTTTGTAGAGAATTAAATTTCCCACGAAAAAGATCCTTAGTACTAAATCCGTTAATTCATTATTTTAAAAATGTTCGTTCATTCATTCTCATAAAAATTGGTTTCATTTAATTAATTAATGTTTAAACGCACATATCTTTGAAAATAATGAATTCACGTATTTTGTACTAAGGGTCTTTTTTGTGAGAAATTTATTTCTCTACAAAATGCTGCTATCAAAAATAAAAAAAAATTCCTACCGGCCATTCATGATTGAGTAATTAATGAGTTGTTAATTAAACGGGAAACAAACTCGGTTTGCGCCGTTCACGGGTTTGATTTGGGAAGCTGAAATTCTGGGAAAATTTTTTTAGGTCCAATGCTAAAACATTAGCCAATGAGACCGAAATAAAAACACCATAGTGCTTGTACAATAAAGCAGTGCTGATTTTGGTCCACCTGATGTAAATACATGTTATTAGATTATATAACATATAAATAGGATTCAATTAGCGCTTGTTTACCTTATTAACTTATACATAATATTATCCATGCTATCGTTTGCTGACTACATAATATGACTAAAAGGACAAGATGCAATTTGATTTAAATTGCAATTTGCATTTATAAATGAAACTCTTCAAAATTAAACTTCTATTCAAAAGTTTGTATTATTCGTTGTTTGTTATTTTACTTCAAATGATTTTGTTGAATTGGGGCTCTACGAGCTCCAAACAGGAATAATGCGTCAAGGGCAGAGTAACTTACTTTGAGATCTTTTGATCAAAATAGCCCCAAATTCTTCACAATGCTTATGTTATTCAAAATCCTATAAAAAGTTTATTTTTAAAAATATAAAGTAGGTAGGTATTCTTAAAATATAGCTTGCAAAATTATTGCGAAATTTTATTGGGATCGTTTTTTTTTTTTTTTTTGATCAATTTTAATTCAAGTACTGTATTTAGGTAAGTAAGTAGTTTTTTTTATTCTTTAAATGGCACAAATGGTAAAGCCTGATACAGGTTTTCATTTTAGGGAGAGCAGGCGGTCACGACATTTTTTTAAGGAAAAAATAGAAATATGTTTTCAAAAGTAAAGGTGACTTCGTTTGAGATCTGAAGTGGCGCCAACACATAAATGTAAATTGTATATACAGGGTGAGTCAGACCACCCGTATCGGTCGTTTTTTCGAAAACGGTTAGTCGTAGAGAGTTGTGTCAAAAATCTGTATTATAATGAAAAATCGGAAGGTGATATTTTTCCCCCCGGAAAGGTCGGCTTTCCTATTAGTTTGCTTCAGAATGTTCAGAACTCCGGAATATTAAATGGCACGATAGGTCGAAAGTGGTATTGTTGAAAAGATCTTTAAAAAATAAGCAAGTTTTGTAGGACATTTTTTTTTGTTACTGCCACCCCTGTTAATATTCGTTTGAAATTATTAAATTAATATGTCAGAATAACAAAATTGTCTTCAATTTACTTCTAAACACTGCGAAGCTCTTCTAGATATGTTATGAGTACCTGGAAGTATTTTCCGACAAAAAAAAATAATTGCAATTATTGAAAACTTATTGTGACATTGTTTAATTAGGTAACTAGATTTTAAATGTCGACTTTTAAAATTAAGTTTGTTATTCTGATATGTTAATTTAATAATTTCAATAATTACTTAACAGGGGCGGCAGTAACAAAAAAAATGTCCTATAAAACTTGCTTATTTTTTAAAGATCTTTTCAACAATACCACTTTCGACCTATCGTGCCATTTAACATTCCGGAGCAAACTAACAGGGAAGCCGACCTTTCCGGGGGGAAAAATATCACCATTCGATTCTTCATTAGGGCTTTTATAATACAGATTTTTGACACAACTCTCTACGACTAACCGTTTTCGAAAAAAACGACGGATACGGTTGGTTTATTAAAAATTGGAGCACATTTTTAAATTCTCTTATTCTGGGAGGGAGGTCCCTTCCGCACCTGATAAGGGAAATGGGATGTTCACTCAAAATTAAATATGAAATTAGTTATTATCCAAACGAATTCAGAATTTCAAGTGTGTAATATATTCTTCCATCTCCTGTATTCTGTATAAAGTTTTCAACAAAGGATGATTTTTGAGGATCTTTTTAAGTTTTTAACATTGTATTATAAAATAAGTATCAGCAATTATGTTTAAAATGTGACTTTCGATAGACTGCGACAATTTCAGATCGCAATAATTAAAAGAAGCATTGATAAAAGTGGATCAATCAGTCATTAAAATTAATCGAATTCGAAATATATTACGAGCAATAGTAAATTAAGATTAAATTGAATTTTTCTTATTAGTGTTTTTCCATTTGATTAATTGTTACATCAGTGTATTATAAATTACAATTATTGTTCGAGGTTGTGAAGGTCAAATGGATATATTGCTTATTAAATTGCTTACATTTATGAGGTCCTAACATTGACATAGAATGCTAGGAATGCTTTATCTTACAAAACATCCTTCAGAACCTATACATAAACAGTGCCCAATAATTTGTCCCAGTTTTATTAACAGAATTGGAAAAAACAAACAATTACAAGAGGAAAAAAGCTCTTATTGCATAACTTATATAATTCGCTTAGTTTTTGAGTTACAGGGTCCTGAAATTAAGAAAGAACTTTTTTTTATTTTTTGAAAACTAAAAATGTTATTAACTTCAAACTTGAAATACAGCAATATGATATTAAGATTCGTTAAAAGCAAAAAAATTAAAAGAAGTTTTATACCATGGAACATAGCCGTTCAAACAGAGGAAGGTATATAAACTTATACTTAGTGAATGTTTTCCCATCCCATGTTATCGACACAATTTTGTAAAGCTGAACAGTCAATAAAAATAGCTTCATTTATAGAAAAACACGTTTCTTATATTATTCCTTCTTTTAAAAATTTGTCCATGTGACAAGAAAAAAAAAATCTTTTACATTATAGCAAAAATTTTAGTTTTTCTCTCACGTATAAACGATAATAATAAATAAAATACTAGTTAGATTCTTTTAAATAACGAAATTTTATAGCCTCGAATAATGATTTTGTTTTTGTCGATTACAAAAACAATATGTTAATTTTGAATTTAATTACTTATAAACAGAACTGGGAAATATTTTGTATCTAAGATACTTTTAGTATCTTCTTCGGCCCTTGTGGCGTAATATACTATTTTCAAGTGCATCATGTGACATATCAAATGAAAGGGCTCGTTATTAAAAATACCAATATATATATTTTATAATTATTAAATCATTGGTTTAAAAGATGTTAAATAAATATACGAAAATCGCGCATTTTTTCCCTCTAGTCTGAAACTACTGTGCCTAAAATTTTGAAAAAATAGGGAATATAGGGCATCACTCATAGTTCACAGCCACAGGGAAACCTAAACGAAAATACTAATACTAAGCCTTAAAGTTCTCACGGAAAACGGAATGATACAGAACCCAACCCGTAGCTCGCGGCAACTTTTGATGTGGCTCATTTTATCAACTCGGACATGAAATGTCTAAAAAATTATTTGCTCTATAAAATATAATACCGCTGTTAATGGTCATATATTAATATAGTTGTTTAGACATTTCTTAAGCATTAATTGTATGTATTAATTTGGTTGATTATTTGTATATTTTTCGGTTTTATTAAATTGTTACGCTACTGATCAGGAATATTTGAAAACTTCAAAATTATTTATTTATTATTATTTATTTTAATAATCCCCCAAAAGGCTGTACATGTCCTAAGTTTATACATTATTTATATAAATCATAAACGAACAAAGTTATAATTAATCTAAAAATGTTGGATAGAATGTATATTTTTTATACTTTGTATTACTCAAATAAATTATTATTATTATTATTAGGTGACTATCAAAAAAATTTCAAATACTAAATTGGCTCAAGCTAGGTTAATGTTTGGGCATCGTGCGGATGCCCAAACATTAAACTGATATAGGTATAGTATTTAAATACTTTTAAAAATCAGATATAGATATAATTTTCAGTGATTTTTGAACCTAGTATCAATTCATAATTTCAATTCGTTATTATTTTTAATAACGAATTGAAAATCAAGTTCAAATATTCAGCTTTTCTAAGGAACCTGGGGACTGAGGGTTTGCAAAAGACGTGCCACAGTATAGTCTGTGAACGAACCGTGAATTACGAAGTGTTAAAATTGGTTCTGCACAGAAACTGTAGGTTGAGAGCCTAGGAAAATGTTAGCGCTAATGGGTGAAGTAGTTTATGTTTCCGCAAAAATATACTCATTTTAATATCAAAAACCTGATTTAATCAAGGACACGGATTGCGATTACCATTATTTTTATTTTTTACGTTACGTTTTTAAGTTATTATGTTACATCTGTTAACGACGAGTTGTACCAATTAATTGTAAAACAAGATAATAAATTGTTAACATTTATCAATAAGTTACAATCTATGAACTGCTACTTAACATGAAATGCTGCTTTTGCAGTCTCTGCGTATATATTAGCTAATAGAAGTAATATCAAAGGAATAATAGAGTAAGATCCCAGAGCCGCCAGACACAACCTATTTTTAAATAATTGAAACCTTACGTTTTGAGTAGTGTTTTATGTACTTAGAACGCTTGGCATACCTCCATCATTGAGTCTGTGACAAATGTACAGGTACCAGGTGAGAAAAGTGAGTAAAAATAAGAGTCACTTAATTTAAATTTAAATGGCTGATATTTATATATGTTTTGTAAAATATCACTATAAATTAGTATCCAGTATCGCCAGTCACTTTCCGCTGACCACAACTTCTGACAGACGCTTTAAAGCTCAGAGAAAAATTAATGAACTTCACTTATTTTTAAATGCTTGATTTGTATAGGTATATATATTATTCAGACAACTATTACAAAATTATATTTCAACAGCCAGACAAATTGTAATGACCAAACATCCCCCCAGACGTAAAAAATAGTTATAAAGTTCTCGCGCTCATTACAATTTGTCTGGCTGTTGAAATATAATTTTGTAATAGTTGTCTGAATAACATATATAAAAATCAAGCATTTAAAAATAAGTGAAGTTCATTAATTTTTCTCTGAGCTTTAAAGCGTCTGCCAGAAGTTGTGGTCAGCGGAAAGTGACTGGCGATACTGGATACTAATACCTATATAAATATCAGCCATTTAAATTTAAATTAAGTGACTCTTATTTTTACCTTTCACCTTTCTCACCTGGTACCTGTACATTTGTCACAGACTCAATAATGGAGGTACGCCAAGCGTTCTAAGTACATAAAACACTACTCAAAACGTAAGGTTTCATTTATTTAAAAATAGGTTGTGTCTGCCGGTGTAGTGGATACATCAATAAGTAGGCTATAAATTATTACGTATATCATTTGAAATGTAGAACTGCAAGATATGTTAATTTAAAGCGGTTAGTAATAATCGTTCTAGTTAATAACGCGACGTTTGCATTTTGAATGATATAAATATATGTGTATTAGGAAGGAAGGAAGAAGTCAGGTGGTGGACGCACGTGGCTATGCCAGCGCTAGCTGGCGTAGGTCAACGTTGGCATCGTAAATAAAGCAATATTAAACCAAATTTAAATAGTTTTACTAATTTAAAAGAACCTGATAACCACCAACACTACATGGCGACCCTGCCAGTCAATACCAACACTACATGGCGATCCTGCCAGTTAACGGCAACACTACATGGCGACTTGCCAGTTCAAGCCAACAATACATAGCAATCTTGCCAGCTCAAGGCAACAATACATAGCAACAGTCAGCATCAACTTGGCAGTTAAAGGCAACAATAAAGGAAAACAATACAACACAGACAGCTCGATGAAAATCAACAACAACAACATTATCAAGACGATAACAGCAACCAGTCGATGGACAATCAACGATCTCAAGAACGTCAAACATCTGAAGAAGACAGATCATCAACGGCGTGAAAGAAAAGATTCACAAAACGATCGTCAACGACATGAAAATAACAAACAAGACCTGCGCAACATTCAAGTAAACGTCCACAGCAACACAATGTAAGAAATTTTTTAAAATAGTAAATAGTAACATAATAAGTAATTTTTTTGAAAGAGCAGCAAAATAATTTTATGTTGATAAAGAAATAATTTATGTACAATTCAAATTGATGTTACAGTAGTAAATTTTTGCAGAATTGGTTGAATTTTTTTTAATAACATAATATATTGAAATTAGATTCGTTATGTCTGAGATTGGCTTTTATTCGCAATATTTTAAGATTATTTAGACTGTGTAAAGAATTTGCTACGTGATCACTTAGAGCTGAAAAGATTTTTGTAATAAGAATTTTTGTTGAATTATAAGAAATTTAAATATCGTTTGTTCATTGAAAATTGAAATTAGTAAATTCCGTTTTTTTTTTTTAAATTTATTGAGTTATCTTTTTGAATATTAATAATTATTTAAGTTTATTAATGGCTAATTTCGAGAAATGCGTTGTATTTTATAAAGAATTGTATATAAAGGGACAGTCAGCACTATTAACATTGTTTTGTGAAGTATGATTTTTTTGTGAATTTGTTAATTTATTATTTTGATGGATTTATAAGTGAATTTGAGAGGATAAGAAAGTTAACAAGTAGAATTTGACGAAATCAGTAAAGAATATTATTTTTGTGAAATTTTGGTTTACGTAATATAAATAAATAAATAATGAAACAGAATTATCAATTAGATTATGAACCATAACTACCTTTTGATTTATCGAGTAATGATTTTAAAATAGAGTATTTGAAGTAAAGGATTTTTTTTTTACATGTTTGTTTTTGTATCAGGTTTTTGTTTAATCAAAAATGGTTAGCATTTATGTACCTAATTGAATTTTAAATGAAAATTTTAATCACGGGAAAACTTTTGTCTGTGAATATTTCTTTGGTGAATCACACTATAATATCGTAAATGTCACTCATATGTGTTATTGTTCTTCATAAATAATATTATAATCAGTAATTGTTAATTGCATATATGCAGCTAAAATATTTGATCTACTAATTTCACACGTAATAGGCAAATTGTAAAATGGCAACTCTGCACAATTCAGCAATAAAGAATACACGACCGCAAACAGAAACCTTAACAAAAACAACCATAGGCAGTTTAATGTTTATAACTAATAGATAAAATTACAGTCAGCAAAATTTTAATCAAAGATAGATGTAATAATTACAATTTTGGTCAGGGATGTAATAATTATAAATTTTTTAAAGAAATAGTCGACCTAATGGAAATTACTAAAATAATGAACCAAGATGTATGTATTTATAAATGAGACTGTTCCTCGGGAAGATTTCCAAATAATTGCAATTCTATTTTTCTAGATAAGTGAAATATTATTTTTGAATAGTTAGTTATTCAGTAGATACTTTGGATATTATAATTAGTAATAAATTAAGATATATTTATACTTATGAGAACATATTATATTAAAAGTATATAGAAGAATTATATTGACAAGAATAAAGGAAGATATATATGTTATATTATTGTTATGACAAAGGAATAGGAAAATTGTATGATTAATTAATAAATCCTTTTACTCGATCGACACTCACGCCAGACGTATTGTTGAGAGAATTGGAAAAATGATGTAAGAAAATGAATAATTGAAGGAATATGTATTAAAATAAATATTGAATATTGAAGAAATAATAAAGAGACGAATATTAATAAAGTGGAAAAATGATGTAAGAAAAGGAATAATTGGAGGAATATGTATTAAAATAAATATTGAGAAAGAATTAAATAATGAAGAAATAATAAAGAAACGAATATTAATGAATTGTAACAATTATATATGAAAGAAAATGAATATTGAAGAAATATATATTAAAATGATTAAGACGAATTTAATGATTATTGAAAAAAAAATGTGTTAATATCAATAATGAAACAAATTTTATTGTAATACTAATGTAATTTTTTTTTGTATATTTAGATTAAGAATTGTATTGCTTATAAGTATGTAAAAACAAAACACATCCTTCGAATATGTTTTATTTTTAAAATTTCGGGGGAGGTGTAGTGGATACATCAATAAGTAGGCTATAAATTATTACGTATATCATTTGAAATGTAGAACTGCAAGATATGTTAATTTAAAGCGGTTAGTAATAATCGTTCTAGTTAATAACGCGACGTTTGCATTTTGAATGATATAAATATATGTGTATTAGGAAGGAAGGAAGAAGTCAGGTGGTGGACGCACGTGGCTATGCCAGCGCTAGCTGGCGTAGGTCAACGTTGGCATCGTAAATAAAGCAATATTAAACCAAATTTAAATAGTTTTACTAATTTAAAAGAACCTGATAACCACCAACACTACACCGGCTCTGGGATCTTGGGCTATAAAGATAGAAGACAACTGACGATAAGTTGAACATTCTAATGTTACTGACCGGATTCGCCCTGGTGGGTTTTAGTTCGGCTACGAAATAATTAGAACCGACAAATTTCTCATATATCACTTCAATCTATCTATATGGTACTAGCAGCCCGGTCCGGCTTCACCCGAATTTGTAGATTGCCAGTATGGAAAATATGGTTCATTCTAAAATGATAGAGATCTTGATTTTTCTGCAGCTCTGCAGCGCGCATGGAGGAATCGTCACTGATTAGATTTGTAATAATTAGTCTGCACGTAGACCTACACCAAACACACAACAAACACGAAGTTAAGGTTTCCTTCGTCGTTTCTGCTAAAATCTTGACAGTTAACGTCAACAAAAACCGCCGATCGTAGTTCATTCGAGTTATAGGTGGAGTCAAGTGGTTACAGACAGTGGATTGCTGTACGAGCAAAGATAAAATGTCGGTAATTTTATTGCGTCTGTTTATTCAGTGGCCGATACATTATCTAGTCTACAGACAGTATAAATTTCCACTCGACATACATGATACAAGGAAAAGCTTTTGCTCCAAATGCATCAACCTTATTGACTTGCTAAGAGATTCCCCTCTCTTAAGTTCAAACGTTATCTAGTAGAAAGCAGTTCCAGCACGTCTTAAAAATTATTTAAGCGCACGAATTGCCCTGGCCAAGTTTTCGAAACAAAACCGAACGCGCCTGTGTAGACCCCCCTCTATCTCCGAGGCTAGTTATGTAATACAACTGGATTTTTTCAGGGGGGGATAAGATTAACAAAAAGAAGTAGTATTCCAAATTTCATATATCTATATGGTTACAAAAGCTATAATAAAATCTATATTAAAAAAAAAATATCTATATGGAATAGTTTTCAAGATACGAGTTGCCAAAAATCACAATTTTTGGGAATGTGCACACTCATGTCCCTCCGTTGCCCATTCGTTCTTTTGCACCCGGGTGAAACCGGGCGGGACCGCTAGTATTATAATATTATATTATGTGTCTAGATATTTAAGTTGAATATAACTGCAAAATGTATTGAAATCCCAACAAAATTATAATTTAAAGGAGGATAAATTCGATATAAAGAACGAATTTGCCGAAAAAAAAATAAGTGAGACTCAATAAGGTGCCAAGTTTACACTTGGCAAGTTTATATGCATATTGAAAGTTAATTAAACTTGACACCTTCTTAGATATCACTTTTATTTCGGCAGAACTATTTTTTAATATCGAATTTCGCATTTGTTACACTGTTTTTTATGGGATAGCCTACCAATTGTTACTGAGATGAAATTCATAATTTGTCTCATCTTCAGACGAGAACACCGATTCAGGGAATCTCGACAAAATTGTGGAATAAATAAAACAATATAAATTTAAAAAAAATTTTCAGCCTATTTTTAAAATAATAATAAATTGAAAACATGCATTAGCAGGCACTTATAAACATAGAAATTGATTATTTCTCTAAAAAAAAAGCTTCTCAAAGCTTTCAATTTAGAAGCGAACGTCACTGCAGTGGAATATAGTGTGTGTAGAATTCTCCTCGGTAGAGATTCATTAATAAAACATTTGAGCTCGGACAGGCGTGAAAATGTATTAGAAACGGATAATACAATACGTTTTCTAACCAGCTTTCCTCAAACTTTGTTCTGAAAACTATCGAAAAATATTATTAAATATTTCAGGGAACAAGGAGTAAAATTATTATTGGTGTCCTAGGTTTTTATAGGTTTCCTCTTTTTGTTGTTTTGGTTAGCGCAGAATCTTGACTATTATTATTAATATCGTCATCTTTTAATATGTTTGGTTCACTTTCTCTAGCTACATATATTTTTCATAATATTAGATCCAGAAAAAACGTCATCTACATATTCATGATTCATGAAGTGATCATAAATAAAGTTCTGTGTAAACATATGACCCGAAATAGTTCTAACTCTTAAAAAAAGTATTCTCATAATGTGGTGCCCCTTCCGTGATGGTACCCTAGGTCGGTGCCTACTATAGCTACGATGCTGCAATAGGGATTCGCGCAAGGTGCGCGTAAGCAGCGATGAGATTTATGTAATACTAACGGTCCCGCCCGGTTTCACCCGGGTGCAAAGGAACGAATGGGGAAGGTAGGGACATGAGTACGCACATTTATCTTAGTTTACCGAGATGAATGTTGTGTCCAAATTTCACAATGATCGGAATTACCGTTCAAAAGTTTTTGTCGGATGGACAACTTTTGAGTTACATTTTCTAACATTTTTCATTGATGCTCCGCTCCTATTGGTCGTAGCGTGATATTATATAGCCTATAGCCTTCCTCGATAAATGGGCTATCCAACAAAAATGTTTTTTTCAATTCGAACCAGTAGCTCCTGAGATTAGCGCGTTCAACCAAACAAACAAACAAACTCTTCAGCAAATACTGAAGGTTTTTTTATTGCATTTTATTGTCTGACGTTTCGGATCTTCGGAGAATCTAGAAGATTTATATATAAAAAGTTTAAAATTGTTATTGTTAAAGTTATAGTTCTTAAAGTTGTTATTGTTAAAATTATTGTTGTTAAAATTAAAGTTAAATTGGAAGTAAAATAAATAAACAACAATACTGAGAAAACAGACAGAATTGGTAAGTTTATTTATTTTACTTCCAATTTAACTTTAATTTTAACAACAATAATTTTAACAATAAGCATACAGTTTGCCGAAACGTCAGACAATAAAATGGAATAAAAAAACCTTCAATATTTGCTCAGTTCATCGATCCTATGCCACCAGGATTCATCCTAATCTTACCTAATTTTAACATTGAACCTAAACGTTCAAAATGACCATGTACTAAATTAATCTGATCTTATTGAAATTGAAAGGTGTTTCAATTCAGTTGAACGAAACCTGAAAGAATTAAATAATGTACAGTTGTTTAATTTTTTTAGTAGACTTTACTTGAATCAAACCCCTGAAATCATTTTTATAATCTCTAAACTGTACGCTTGAAGCTACTCAAAACAAACTGATTAATGACGTAAATCACTAACCAGCCCGCGATAAGCCAGAACCTCTGTAATTAAATGGGTGCAAATGACGCGACTTGTCATTTAGAAGTCAGTATTATGCAAAGTTTACCCTGCCCATTAATCCGGACTGGATATGACTTTATGGAAACACATCGCTGCTTTATAACAATAGAGAATGTTATGTAAGAAAATCAGTGTATTATTCCGAAACTTGTTGCTTGAAAACTTTAAGCGATGCGCATATTCACGATTCATTTCCTTTCTGGGACATCGTAGGTAAACCTATAGACGAAGCGTTAAACCCCAGACACCCAGAATATTCGTGTATTTTTTGAAAAAATCATGCGGATGAAAAAAAAAATTGCACTCCGGGAGTGCCGGCAGAAGTGAAAACTTGAATATTAACGTCTTACGATTTTTCGATCAGGTCACGTGGCCTGACGCGAGTTTAACATTTTTTACCCATTACAAAAAAAGTGTACAAAAGTTTTCGTATTACGAATTTTCGATCAGGTCACGAGTCCTGACGCGAGTTTAACATTTTTTACCCATTACAAAAAAAGTGTACAACGCCGCTAAAGAAGTTTTCACTTCAAAAATGTAAATACAATATTAAATAAGACAAAAAATATTATTTTCTTAGCATTTTTATTAGGAAAGTATTTTTCAAACGCCTTTAAAAAACCAACTTATCTTTTTCGCTAAGATAACTGTGCGATTAAATCTTTTAACAGGACCGTTACTTTAACGTTAAGTGAATAAGCTTTAGACTTTAGTATTATTAATAATCAACCTAGTACCTAGAACCACTACAAATGTGTGCGTGCGACTTGCGCGGTCAATCAGCTGTCTTGTAACCTTTGACAAATGCCGCCAGAATCAGATTTGAAAACTGAATATTCGCATTCGAATAAAAATTGACATTCGTTACATCACTATTGGGTATCCAATAAGTAGGTACGTCAACCAGTTTTAGTTATTTGAAAAAGAAAAGCGTAGCTCTTCGGCAAACATTATACAAGCGTGTTTTAATATAAAATCTTGGTCTTAAAGAAATGCAAACAAACCACAGTTATTTGCTAATTATTACGGAATAATGATAAAATTATTTGATCTAATACTTTTAAGGATTAAAAATACGGCAATTTTTGAAAAGACATAGTTTATGTCGGAATTTAACAATAATATAAGTTTATTTTAATTATATATGTTATAGTTTTTATTCAGTTTGACGCAAAAATGACTCAAATTAAGTAATTTTTTCTCTGATTACTTACTCCGAATTAAAACTCATTTGTTTGCATAAGATCAAAATTTTTCGATAGCGAATTTTCGTTAATCAATAGACTATCCTTACTTGGGGGCGAAAAAGGAAAATAAAAAACCCAGAGGGATTCCCAAAAAATTAAGTTTAAAATTTGGTTTCGATGCGATAGCTAGGCTTGTACACAAACGGATGGATGTACATCTGTAAAAGCACGTTTTTTTCAATATGTGTGTATGAAGGGCCAAGTTTTTTGTGGAAATTTCGAATTCGGTTTTAACACTTCTTCATTTCTATCCAATATCTCGAAAGTTAAAATAAATAAATATTAATAAACAATGATATACATCAATCATTTAAAAATGTTTCTGTTGTAAAACAATTAATAAAAAAATATTCTTTGCGAGATGGAATTATGGCATTGCGTAGATTGTAGCCTATGAAATATATTAATTTCGTTTTTCATTTGCAGAAATTTACCAAAAGCAATATGGATTGCTTTACCAATGGTCACATTGGTATACGTACTCGCCAACCTGGCCTATTTTGCAGTCGTATCGCAAGAAGAACTATTGGAATCAGCTGCGGTGGCTGTTGTAAGTTAAAAAATCTTCTCGAAAACATCCAAAATAATCTAAATGGAAATTAGATCGAATTTCTAACATTTTTCTTCTGTATTTGTATAGACTTTCGGCAACAAGATGTTCGGTAATTTACATTGGGTGGTTCCTATTTTTGTGGCACTGTCAACTTTCGGAGGAGTCAACGGCATCCTGTTTACGTCGGCTCGTTTGTTTATGACGGGTTCTCAGGAAGGACATCTTCCTGATCTTTTCTCATTCATTCATGTGAAGAGAATGACTCCCATTCCATCTTTATTGTTTACGGTCAGTACCTAAACAGTATTATACTTCTGCTATTGATCAAGTAGTCGAAGTATATTATTATTTCTATTTTTCTGTTCATTTTTATGGTGTGATTTTTTTATTACAGTGTGTGGCATCATTGGCCATGTTATTAACCAGCAACGTGTTCGTTTTGATCAACTACTTCAGTCAAATCTTATGGTTGTCGGTTGCGGCTAGCATTATTGGAATGTTATGGTTGAGAGTGTCCCAGCCTGATTTGCCGCGACCGATTAAGGTTAACCTGGCCTTACCATTGCTCTTCTTGGCCGCATGTCTTTTCCTGGTGCTCTTACCGGCGTACGATGAGCCGAAAAACACGATCATCGGAATATTGATTACTATTTCTGGTTAGTACGATGTATTTTAGCCCACCCACTAGTTTTTTTTTTAATGAACGTTAGTGGTATGGTGATTAATGTTTTTTCTCGCAATGTCGATATAAACAAATATAAAAATATCAATTTATATAAGAGTGTTGGATTCATTATTTTGAATCTTTCATTACTCATTACTATAGGAGTAGGCAGGCACCTGTATGGCTGTATAAATATAAAATGTTCTCAAATCTCAACCTCTCTGTACAATATGATATAGTCATTTTACTATTCATTTGTAGGTGGCGCTATGAGTTAATTTGTATTGTTTTATTGAAATTCATGATTGGTTTAAGCTCTTGCTGTAAAAATTTTTCCTTTCTAGAAATTTCAGTTTTTTTACGATAAAAAAGGCTAGCGATATTTATTTTTTGTCAGTTAATGTCTATAGCTCTATGAACCCAAACAAAGTCTGAAAATTTCGTAAATAATAAAAATCAAACAATATTATTTCAACTAAGTATATTTTTAGATATTTTTTTTATTACAATATCAACTGATGTATTTAAAATTCTGCAACTAAAAACTGAAAATTCTTGGAATTTGTTGAAACAGTACAGGAATGCTAAATTCCTTCTTTATAGAATTTGTTTTAAATATATTTTGTACCGGCTGAAGAGGTCACGTGTGGGTTTCCATCCAAAATTTTCATACCTAGTAGAAATTCTAATAGGACATACAAATCTAAGCTTTAAATTGAATCCACCATAATATATGGTCACAGTTTTCTAAAAATCATTACAGTCAATAATATTAATGCATGACGCACCACCAAACAGACAATTAATTGGTTTGTTCTGTTCTTTTCTAGGTATACCGTTTTACTATTTGTGTGTAAAATGGGAAAATAAACCGGAAAAGTATAACAGGATATCGCTCGGAATTACTCGCTTTGTTCAAATGATTCTCTACGTCTCACCCACCGAACAAGGACAAAAACTTGGCAACAAATAACTGTGAATGCACTATAAATATAATAAATGCACTGTGCTTATATTTTAATTCATTCCAACTTTGTTATTCCATGATTTTTTTACAAATATATTATTTTTTTATATAAAATGTAAATTATTTTTCTGTACACGTTGTATAAGCGGCATGACGAGTTAAATAAAAATATATTATTACATTTTTTGAAATAGCAATTTTAAATACAACGAAATTTGGACTTGCCGTTGTTTATATGGCGTTTCTGTGGCTCCTCTATTACTAACCCCCAGTTCCTAGGTTGAGAACTGATATAAGTATCAATTAGATTTTCTTAAAAAAAATAAAAATTGTATGAAGTTTTTGTTCAAAAATAACACTTGGCTCTAAAGGACGTAATTTTCCGGAAATTGAGAAATTAACAAAAAAAGTGTTTTAATTCAAGGAAAAAGAATGAACCATCCGATTATGTTGAAGAATACTTTTATTGCATCATCTAATGCAGAGGTGTCAAAACTTTTTGAATTCGATGACTGTTTATTTATTGGTAGACCCGCATAAACGTTCTGTTTGTTTTTAAACGGAAGTTACAAACATTTTGTAAACGGAAACGAACTATTAAAATTAGATATGTAACCATTAAATTGATAAGCCATAATTACGAGGAAAGCATTACTTGCGTTACACAAGTAGGTACAACTCCAACAAAATAAAAGAACAAGTCATAATGCACACAGACATAAATTTCGATTCCTGGTTAGATATTTTGTTTAAAATCAAAGACTTTATAGAGTTTAAAATAAATATTATTATCAGTATTTGTATTTTCGTAGTGATTTATAATATTGAAAAATAAATGATAATTAATCGATATCACGTGATTTCAATTTTCAACTGATGCTTTCTATTTATTTATCTACCTATCGATAGTAATGTTTCTTATTTATGCTAGGTTTCTGAGAATATAATTTACATTTTACATTGATTTGTATCAAACCAGGTAGGAAAAACATTGTGAAAAATTGTTTATATAGGTGTAAAAGGCTTATCATCTAATAGGTAACAGAAAATTTTACAATATTTTTTCGTTTTGAGGTCCCCCAAATCCAAAAAACATATTTTTGGAAAACCTCTGTGTGTCTGTTAGTCTGTGAGCACGATACAGGTAAAACGGATTGAAACCAAATTCTGGGAGGATGTTTAGTATGCAAATATGAAAAGGCCTATTGCTTTTGGGGAAAATCGGCACATGCTCAGAAGAGATATGCTATGATGGTGTTTTTTTTTTTTATATAATAATGGTATACTTTTCACAACGGCTTATTTATTCTATTTATTTTTTCAAAAAAGTTTCGATATACAATTTTTTTTTAACTTTAGGTATATAGTTTCGGAAATATTTTGAAAATAAAAATAGTCAGCTGTTCTTGTAGATCTGTCAGAAATAAACTAGTTAAGCATGCTTTGATTAATTTTTACATGACGTGGAACATAATATTATGTAGGTAACCATGTCAAAGAATAGCAAATATTATATTGAATACTAGCCATTATCCGCGTCTCCTCACGCGATATCAGTTTGATTTTCTTTAATACGATATATATACTATATCAAATTTCTACATTTTGAAGTTGGAATGGTCCTGTCGCACAATTGGTTTTTTAGTGTCACTAAAATATTTAAATCAATTTCGCAAATATTATCGTAGTTCATTGATTTTTGTAATAAAACGGTAATTTTCGTGCCATGAAGGGGTCAGACAGATATCAGTCAATAAATCACCTTTAAACCAAATATTGCAAAGTGGTAAATTAAAAAAAAAGTTATAATCATTTTACATTGTTTTGGAAAAAGTTTAAGGCACATTTGTTGCCATACCGTACAAAATTTAAAATAAAATGATTTCGAACGGTTCAAAATTTGGAAAACAAAATTGTAAATCATATTATTTTTACAGTAAAATTTAGATTTTCCTAAGATTATGAACAGGTTTGTCCAAGCAGCCATCAAACGGTAATGAAACCGTTACCCGCATGCGCAGTAGCTAAAACGAAACTATCGGTTTTGGAACATTTTTTAGCTACTGCGCATGCGAGTGACGGTTTCGTTACCGTTTGCTGGCTGCTTGAAACATAGGTACCTGTTATCAGGTAAAAAAATCGTCTGTGACAGACATACGGACGGACACGAAAGTAATTCCATAAGTGTTCCGTTTTGCACGGAACACTAATTACTTAAGTAATTGTACACGGAGTAAATAAAAAATATATCGTTATAAAACAAAAGTTTACAAAATACAAAATATGTATAATTTATGGTACCAGGATCAATGTCTACAATAATTCAATTTTTTATTGTCATATTAATTAAGGCATAAAGACGTGAGGAAGGAAAAAAATTAGTAGAAGGGCGGGGGCGTATTGGTAATGATGTTTTTAAAGGCAAGATAAATTTGAACTTCAGTCAATTTCCCGTCTGCAGTTTTGTTTAATCTGTGTTAAAATGACCTCCAAGAACGTTGTTTTTGTTTACACTATCCCCTCCTAAATTCTCAAACACAATTGAAGCAATGTGTAATGCTGCCTGCATGTCATATCGGAATATTATGTGTACATATTCAGAAGGTTACGATCAGAGAACTTACGATCAGTGTGGGGTATTACCAGTTTAATTAAATTCAATATTACAATGCATTTGTCAGATAGATATATTACGTCAAATTAAAAAAAAAAAAAAAACATGTGACTACTGAAGTGATTAGTCATTAACATTTTGTAATATAGTAATGTGTGGATTTATTTTAATGTGTGTTAAAATATTTGTACGATTTGAAGTGTTCTAAATTTAAATTCAGTGTTATTTTTGAATGAGACATCTACGAGTGGATAGAAGAATTTCAACCCTTAAACAATGAATCAGGATATTAGTAAAGGGGGTTGGTTGGACGCTGGTGGGGTTGATCAAGCGTCGAAAACACAGGCACGGCTGTCTAAAACTGAAAATTTAGCCAACGGAGCTAATAATGGTATGTATTTAAATGTTTGTTAAATTTGAAATAATTAAATTTGTGACAAGTCAGTTTATTTTTAGAGTATAATTAGAGACAATAACATTCGTATAATATAAAGACAGATATGGGTAATCTGATATGCTTATTACACCTTGTTGATTATAAAATTCATAACAAAGAAAATGTGCATAAACATTACAGTTTGTGATTATTTTGAGGTAGACAAAGCAAACATATACGATAATAATTAATTGATAAATTAATTATCATTTGAAAATATGCATGTATATTGTATCTACAATAACATCTGCATCTAAAAAACAAGCATGTGTATTAAAGAAAATTTGGTGCATTATAAGTTTCAGGAAAACAGTTTGAAATAGAAATAATCGATCAGTTGCCAATGTTCGATATTGTTGCAACGAAAACGATTGAAGAAGAGGGTCCCGACAAGAAATATGTTCTATATACAGTCAGGGTTAGGCATGGAACAGCTCGGGCAGATCTACACACAACAACTATTGAACGTAGGTATACTGATTTCCTGAACCTGTACGATGGGCTGAAGAAAGATTTTCCGGTGCAAATGGGCCAGTTTACATTTCCAAAGAAGGTAATGAATACGTTATTTTTTAATGTTCAGCCTTATCTTCACCAAATTTAGTTTGAACTATGATGTTTATAAAGCAGTATGATACAATTGGACACTTACGCTCGTGTTCTAAAAAGACAGATACGTAATTTCACACCGATACGCCTATCGATGCTATATTAACTATCGTAATAGTATATCAGTACTTTTAGACTATGATGAATACAAGCCTGACAGAATTTAACAGGCTGGAAAAACATCAGAATTCTGAAAGAAGATTTTTTCTGTTTGTGTGAAAATTATAAAAAAGTCGGTTCTGGACTTTGTAAAAATGATAAATTGTTTGAACCATAAGAAAAACCTTGTTTTCTATATGTCAGAAGTGAAATTTATTCAATTCTATAAAAAAAAATATGAACAGAACTCAAATCTATAGAAATATGGACATCAGATCTATCACTTCTGAGATGTAGAGTAAATCAAAGAAATAAATAATGAAATTATTTTCAAAAACGTGAATTATATTACTTACTTTAGCTAATGATTTTAGTTAGAAAAAAGCCAGTGATGTCTAGTTATTTGTATAAATGTTTGGTATATTTTTTCAGGCTGTAATGGGAAACTTTACACAGAAACTAATTGAAGAAAGACGTGTGAAATTTGAATCTTTTTTAGAATTTATTGTGAAAGATCCTAAACTTAGAGGCGCTCCTTCACTTCTAAATTTCTTACAAGAAAAGGAATTAAGGCAAGCTTTAGAATGGTGTGGACAACAACGTTATGACTTAGCGACTCCATTATTTAAAAAAAGCTTTAGACTCCTTAATAAGGTAATTTTCTTACTATTAACTTGTAACATAATGTCTGGTTTGTTCCAACGCGAGTTTAGATAAATAAAGATTTCAATGAAAGAGAAAAATGCTATTATGCTGAATGGTGATCCATGAATATGATACTCAAAACACGGGAACTTTGTTAATGTCATATTTATTAGGAATTTGTGATTTTTAAAATTTTTACTGTGTGAATCGATTCATTCGGCTGAAAATGTGGCGAAACGGTGTGCTGTTGAACTAGAATAGGGTTATTGACAAAATTTCAAAAAGTATTTAAAATTAAAGAATAAAGGTATATGTACCCGTAAAAAATATTTTTTCTCATAAATATAACAGATTTGACTCATTATTAGTTGTTTTTTATTTTGACTTTAAATTCTGCGCCAAAACGTCAATTGACCTTGACAGCCATGTTTACTGATTGCCTACGTCACAGTAGGCAATCAGTAAACACTAAGCAAGCGGGTACAACGTGACATATAGCATTATAACCAACAAAGTGTTGCATTTAATATGATTGACAGAGTACAATGAATACACCAGAGAACATACACTGAACAGAGATAACGAATACACATGGCAGTCAGTGGTACACAGCTACCGGCCATGTTGACTGATTAATGACGTCACGCGCTGTGATTGGTGTTTGAAATCACGTAACACATAAGTTAATCGTGATTTTATTTATTTATTTGAATATATTTAACGCACTTATTTAATAAAAATAATAATTTTAAACGATATTTTAGACCATAAACTTTCATTATAACACAGTTTTATATTTAATTTTAATCACTGTCAATAACCCTATTGGAGGTTGGGAAAGAATCGATACAGTAATAATCACACGTCATATGTATGGATGTCTAGTAGATCTAGTATCTACAGTGCATGCGACTAGAAGTTTCACTTATGTAATGTGTAATGTAAAATGCACGATCTCATTTTTTTTGCGTATTGCATATATGTCTCCAGTGTTTCTAAATGCAATAAAAATAAGTACATTTTATCGATTTCCTTTTAGGTTTACACGGATAGATCACCTGCTGTACTTTTAGCGTTATGCCGGCTTATTGGTTCTTATTCCGCAACCCCTGGTGCGTTAGACGGATCGTCAGAACGATGGGCATCGCTAGCGTTACACAGGTACGAGGGAGTGAGTGATTCTGATCTCTTAACGCTTTATGGACCGTTGTTAGAAGCGTGTATTAAGTTGTGGGAAGGTCAAGGAAAAGACAAAAGTACCCTAAGTGAACGTTTAGCGGATATGAAACGTCGTGGGATCAATTTAGAAACAAAAGGCTTGCTTGATGTAGTCGTAGATGTGGAAGAAAAGATTCGTGGAATGCCAAATGTTTTCTTATAGTCAATTTATTAGTTCATTTTCGCATTTATAGACTGTTAATTTCGACTTATACAACTATTTAACTGAACTTTAAAAAATTTCTTTGTCTCCTTATACTTTTACCGAGTTGTAGAAATGTTACGTATGTATGTATGTATTGTTTTTAAATACTCATAAAATTTTTAAGTCGAGTTAATGATGACGAATTAACTGAATAATTTTAGAAATTCAGTATTGGTCTAATTTATATTTAACGCTTTTGGAATTGTGTTGAAAATTTTAAAAGTAGGTATTAACTGTGATGAAAAAATCTCATGTGTTTGTATCAAAGGTTTTCAGAAATTTTAGATAATAACTAATAATTTTAGTAATCAAAATCAAAACATAATTACGATAACTTACATCGTATTTTTTAATGTAGATGTTTCAGAATCCCTCAATTTATTTCAGACTGCGTTTTCAGGAGTTATAACATCTAGTTCTTTTTAATCTTTATCTACGCTGGTTTTTTACAAAGGGTTAAAATTAAGACCTTAGGTATTGTTTTTTATACAGTAACACAAATGATTCCAAAATTATTCATGTCATCGTTTTTAAGAATTAAAGACGAGTAAATATACATGAAAAAACACGTAAATTTGAAAGCACACCTATATGTGTTGATGTATAAAAAAATATTCTCTATACAAGTACGTTATTTTTTACTGAACGTTTAAAAGTTGTATAAATTTGTTTAAATTATTTATGTAAAATTTTAATATTCGACCAGATGATGTTATGATATTTTATTTAATGTATCTATTTATAAAGATGTCAATTTTTAATAAATTTATAACAACCTCAAATTGGCGTTTGGTATTTTTTTTTTCTATAGTTTGACGAGCTAAGTATAAGTTTCTATGACAGAAGTACTGTATTTAGGGGCGGAATCACCAGTAAGGTAAGTACACTAGAGCCTAGGGCAGTACGAATTGATGGGAGAAAATTTTTAAATCAATGCTAACAAGTGAAGATCACAAACTTAATACTATAATATGTAAAAATTTTGGAACCAATTATTGTTGTCATAACATTCGCTAAAATGATAAAACATAGGGCCTAGTGAACAGAACAAAAATGGTAGCATTCGTTTCAGAGCCTAGAGGGGCCAGAACTTAAATCTGCCCTTGACTACATTGGTCGAACTTCAGGCTATTCAAGAATATTATGTATATCTAACTTGAAAGGTTAGAATAAATAAATAAAGTAATACTTTTTGAGTATTACAGAATGATAAAAAATTAGTTTAGAATTACTTACAAAATTGTTGCATGGTGCTTATTGTCCTCCAGATTATTTTAAGAATCAAAGTAATTTATTATTCTTTAATTAATTAAATCACACGTCACTAGCTAATCACTTAGACATTTTGTATACTTATAACGTATCTATTTTACACCAAAACCGATAATCTGTAGTCTGTTCTCTGATCTGTACACAAGAAATCTTGCAAGAAATTTTGATTTTAAACGACTGATTGTGTTTTATAACATTCGTTACAAAATACGTAACGACTTCTACCCAATTGGTAATAACGTTGCAGTGCTCTCTATCAGCGAGCAGACGAACGAACGGTTTGTTTATGTAGAGATTTGACTTTAATATGCTTGTTTCTGAAGAAGTTAACATGCTTCAGTCTTTAGTTCACAAACATTCTTCTAGATTGCAAACAGTATCAAACTTAACACAATAATATTTTTCAAAAACTGTTTTTGATTCGCAGTCCCGTGATATTTTGGAACCGGTACTTAATTGCTGTGGTTCAACTTAAAATCAACTGGCAGCTTTTTATAACGATTGTAATTTTTTAATTTATTACGTAATTTAAAAGAATTGTATGCAACTTTTTTAAAAATTTGTATGTTATGCATAATAAGAAATAATATTCAGAAAGAATTATTAGGACTACTTATTTGCGAATTTTAAATATTAAATATAACATTTTGGAATAATATGAGATACAGTTTTAACAATACACAGTAATATGCAAATTTATATTTCTGGTTGATATAATGTATTTTCCCCTAATATCTTTGCAATAAAAAAGTATTCAACTTCAAAAAAGTACTTATTAAATGCAGAACTCTCTCCCTTTAGAGTGACGTTCTAATTTTCCAACGGGACTGCGAAAAAAAGAAAAATTTATGTAGCTATATTTTTTCCACCCTCATTTTTTCTTAATTACCCTCCAGTGAAAATGCGTACACAATTAAAAAAGTAAAACGGTAGAAAGAAGTTGAGCAAAAAGTGTAATTTTTACTTGAAGCGGTTCGTTCTGCTACATAAGAGATGTAGAATAAGAAAATAGTCTCAAGAAAAAGAAATTAAAAAATTGCCTTGGCTGAAATTAAAGCGAACTGTCGGAGTTAGCACGTATTAGTTCTACAACGTTGGTTACTCTTAAAGCTCATTAAATTTTTCTAAAGGTTGACAACTTTATATTTTCTGAAACAAGGTTGCGTCTTCCACATTCCCTATTTGGACTACAAACCCATATCTTCTCTTATTTTGTTTAGGAAGATGCACTCAGAATTCAGATATGTATAGGCCTTTTAGGTGAGTGTGAAATGTGAATGAAGGTGCCATAGTATATTGTAAATTATAGACGCTCGATAACTGTGGGCATACGCGTCCACATCACCGCCCACAATTATTTTTGCGGTTTGTACATTATTTGAGTATATTGTTTAAAATTGTTGCTGTTCCCACCGTTAGTCGACGATCATTGATAAATCACCGCACAACCTCGAGAAGTGCGCGCTCGAGGCCTCAGTATGCAGAGAAGCCTCAACAAATAATAAAAATAAAGCTAACTTATTGTATTTTAAATGTTTGGTTAAATGATGAAAAAATCTAAACGACATATTAAAAATTAAATCGACACTAACATTATTTATTGAAGTTCTAATTTCGCAAGAAGTATTAAGGAAAAGTGTCGGCAAAAGCTTTAAAGTCGATATAGGTATCTGTTTTCATTTCGTGTCAAAAACTATATACAAATAAAAAATTGGTTGTCTGTAAAGTCGGTTTACGGACGATAGTTTTACGTGATAACGTATTCCGTAATACATAACCTAAATTTTAGTAGCTGTCAAACTTGGGCCGAAGCATACTGCGCTCTCGCTTGCACACACAGGGTCAGGCGGAACGTTGCACTTTTTCGTGCGTGCAGCTGGTGTTTCATCAATTTATTTTATCACGTCAAAAATGATGTATATAATACATATTAGAGACAAATTATTTTTGAAGGATAAGTTTTTTTTATTATAATCTGGGCTTAGAATCCTTAGTCATAACTAGAAAACCCAGTTGAAACGTTTATATTATTCTGAAATAGAACTTTGCAATATGTGTAATTTCAAATTTGGAATCGTGTAAACTCACAACTTTAAGTGTAGGTATTCAGTTAAATTGGAGCGCCTATAGACAATTATTAATCGTTAACTTTCATTATAGAAAACCTTTGAATGTTATATTTAAGTCCCTCCACGTTGTCCTGTAATAATCCATCTTATTGAACGATTCTGATGGAGCAATTGAGAAGAAAAAAATGTACCACGTCACGAGCTACTTTCCCATGCAATTAGAATACAGGGTTGTACTTAAAGTAATTGCAAAACTGTATTTTCAAATTTTGTATTGCAATAGGTCATATGCATAAAACTCCAAATTGGTTAAAATTTTTATTTCGAAATATATTTTAGTTCTTGATCATAACGTAATGGTTATTTTATTAATCTAATCACAGAAAAAAATACAAATAATAAAAAAGAAAAGTAGAAAATAAGCGCTACTTTCGAATTTTCAAAACGCATCGTGACGTCAGAGTATATATCAACAACAGTTTTCATGACGACTGTGTCGTCTCACAGTAAGATTATGTCAGTATTTAGAGAAAACAACAAATAAACTTCATTTAGAACATTGACAATTTGACATCAAGGTTGGCATGCATCGTATATCATGACGTCACATAAGCCCGCGAACATGGCCGATTGTTTAAACTGTCTATTTTTGACTGTGGAATTTAATATTTTTTTTCTTATGATAATATTACATTTTTAAATGATAATCAATTTTTTTCCGTATTATGGTTGATTAAATAATCTATTAAAAATATAAAAAAAAATCATGCATATGACCTATTCGCTTACGGGATGCACAAAGGCAGCTTTGAGAACAATTTTTTTTGTCATTTTTGTCAAGGGTGGTACACGTTTGAGAAACATTACTATTAAACTTTTAAAGCTATGCGTAATTAATTCAAAATTAGTAATCAATGAATGATAGTTATTTGTTTTCTAAGTACGGTGGTGGTTTACGAGCGAAGTTTTCTTAAAAAGAGAAATTCATTCACAAATTTAGTGAAGCTTATACACTCTATGGGGTTTAATTTTGATAACTTCGAAAACCGATTTTTTAGGTCAATTGAAGAAAAAAGTTTCTATTAATGGGCCAAATTCACTGGGTGCTAAAATTTCAACTGGTCGATTAATTATTTCGGAAAGTAAATATTAATTTAAATCGTTTGAAATATGGTAAATTGTTGGAGAGATCTTTTTGAGTACAACATTTTACGGAAAGATTTTAAATTTAAAGGCTTGAAGGAACAATGAGGAACTTTGTTTCTGAAAATGTTCCAATAAGCTGCACAATGTTCCCCAATGCTTCCAGTTACCAAAAGCAGCTGGTTTTAGTTTCCTTGTTGCCGTGGTTTGCTGGTTGCGGTTTACTGTTTATCATGCCACAAAGAGCCTTCATTTTGTCTCAATGAAGACAATTTGTTCCCACAACAAAGCAAAACATAAACAACCAGAGATAAAATTGAACTTTACAGTGGAGAAAAAAGCGTTTGCTTGTTCCTAAACGTTGAAACAATATGAAACATGTATGCAAAAAAAGTACTTCATTGCTTCTTGGATGAACAATTTTAAAAACATTGTAATTTTTATTATTTTTACATACTTGTATGAATTTTATTAGATTAGAAGCTAGAACCACTTTCCTCGAATAAAATTCTGACACTAGGTACTCAAAAACCGTTTAATTTACCAAAAAACCAAGAGTTTTATAGATAGCTACGTGATACGGACCTGAAATTTCCAGGGACATATTAGAGACAACAAGGTGTATGAAATCTGTCAAGAGAGCAAGTGAGATAGTCCAGCAAGGGCCCCCCGTCGGTGTGGTCTCGTTAGACCTCCTCTGGAGCGCCCCCTGCTTGCGGTTGCATTGTGTCCCCAAAGTCAACTCAATACATATCTACTTTGAATCTGGTCCAACGACATCACGACGAGTTTATCGTTTGTCCATATAACATTATACCAATTTATACAGGGTGTATGATTTATGCATCTTTCCAAAATCATCTCCATATCAGATAGATCGAGTTATAGATTAAAGATGCTAAATAACTATTAACGTTCTTCATATTTCAATAATAGCCGTGGATTATCATTTTAAGAAATGGACCGATTGTTTGTCATTACTGATGTAATGGCGCTATTAAGATGCCAATCCATTTATCTATTCTTACAGTGAAGTACACTACAACGGTGTAAGATATAAATCTTAGGAAATTGACTCTTTTCTTCCTGTTATATTTTACTGAAATTTTGATAAAGAACTGAGTAGAACACGATGACAAAAATTAAAATTTGGCATAAGTTTATTCAGAAAAAATTAAAATAATTTGATTTTGTAATAATTATGTTAAGAGGTAAACGCCTGAAATGTAAAGTGAAATGATAAATATAATAATCGTTTATATTTCAGACTATTCTTTGGTTGTTTTCCTTTAACGAACTTTTAGTAAAATATCTTTTTCATCCTTATAATTGGAACAACATAACCTATAAGCATGGGCTATAATGGCTGCCATCATACGTAACATTTAGTTCATGTAACCATTGAAAGAGGTGTTTAGATCGATGCCGAGAATTCCTTTTGCCACGTGGCTGAGTGAAACCGTCAATTTTCTTCTCTGTTCTTTCTGAACAACATTCCTTCTTCTCGTCACGCTTTGGTGTCTAGGAATTATGTATAGCCTAATTAATAACACCACGCTTTAGCCTTAAATTACGGCATGCTTTTTTCAGACACCTCGTATATAATATACTTAATATATTATACAACATGTGCTGCATGAATACACAGAACATGTCAAAACCGAGGCGAGAGTAATCATTTTTAGCTGCTTGAGCTTCCATAAACTATTTACCTAATGAATTGGCGCGAGAAAAAAGGCTTTTAAAAAAAGTTTTCAATGTGGAAGAAACAATACAACGTCAACAATTTATTTATATCGTGAACTGTGTGGAACTTACATTTTATAAAAAAATTGGTTGTCTGTAAAGTCGGTTTACGGACGATAGTTTTACGTGATAACGTATTCCGCTCGAATATCATATTTAATAATACATAACCTAAATTTTAGTAGCTGTCAAACTATATTTTTACCGACTCTCTATCGCTTATACTGCGCTCTCGCTTGCACGCACAGGGTCAGGCGGAACGTTACACAGGCGGAACGTTACACTTTTTCGTGAGTGCAGCTGGTGTTTCATCAATTTATATCGAGATTATTTTACGTGCTCACAAATACTGTGAAAAGTGTCTTGATGAAGCGTCTATTAATAATGTATTTTTCAGCAACTAGTTCCATCACCCTACATATACACATTCTAAAGGTAAAAATAATTTAAATCGAAAAAAAGGAAGCAACACATTTAGCGTAAGAAGATATAAAAACGAATGTCTTAATGAGATTACTTAAAAGACATAAAAAAGAATACAAAAAACAGTCGTGAAAAGGAAATCTTTAGCATACGCCATGTTCGCGTGTCGCGTTTGTTTTCTAAAGGCTGATTCTCATCATCCTAGTGTTGCCAGTCATATCATATTTGTATGCATAATTAAACAGACTGGAAATATGGTGTGTTTTTCTTTCAAAACCATTTTTGCAAAATGACTTTCGAGAAGATGTGTTTTTAATTGATTCATATTTACCTCAGCTCTTTTAAATAATTCGTACAGTAAAATATAGCCTATTCTTCTTATTAATTTTCTTTCAAAATTAATTATCCGTAAGTTCAGTGAAAATAGAGATAATTTCAAATAGGCATGGACAATTGCTAAAGGTGCGTTATACGGAAAGATAGGAAACGTGTCAAGAGAGGACATGATTTCAGGAGTTATACACGTCCTGAGTTAAGGCCGCTGCACACGAGGCTAGAAATGCTGTTAGGAGTTCTGCTAGCCGGCTAGTAGGCTGGATACGAAGCTGGAAATGACGTCACTGCGGGCTGCCTTGCTAACTCAGAAGATAGGTTTTAAAATTAGAACATGGTCTATTTTCCCAGCTAGATTTGCGGCTAGGTATAAGCAAGAATACCAATCAGGAAGCAGTATCTTCACGTGGGCACTTGAACAAACGTCCACATGGCGTCATTCTGCCAGACAACAGACGCGTTTTGCTCCGTGTTTATATTCTGTCACTGCGCGCGCACCAGATCTATTCACAAAACAAACTTGAAAAATTGTCTCGTGTGAAGCGAGAAAACCAGCGCTAGAAAACTAGTAGGCAAATCTAGCAAGGAATCTAGCAGCGTTTCTAGCCTCGTGTGCAAGTTTATCACGAAAGTAGGTATATTCCAACCACTAGGTCATATACCAAACCACTTAGCAGCCGACAAATTAAACAGAAATAATTCTTTCTTTTTCGTTATAAAAGGTAACGGTGACTGGGTTCCGAACAGAATTATACGGTGATCTTTCAGTTGATTTGTTTGAATCGAGCTACAATTGCGTGTCAGGTCGTCAGTGGGAGAAGAGGGTCGAAACCCATCGACGATGGGATGGTGAAGGGGAACATATACATACACAGGAGCAGGGAATTGCCCAATTTAATCCAAGTTATAAAGCGTTAAATTAAAGTTGAGTTATATCCCACGAGAATATGTCACACATACATATTATACAAAATGTACACGCAGATTCGGGAAAATAATAGATGTACCGGATTTTGGTTAACAACAATTTTCACTTTGTAATTAAGTAATAATAAGTGAAAATGAAGAGAATGTTATTTTTTATTCCTAGTTAAAAGGTAAATTACTGATTTAATCTATTATATAAATAATAAATTTGCATATTTTTTTCAAAGGCGTCAGAAGAAGAGGTCGTATTTCTCTATTTTAAACTCAAACTACGGTACGCCATCAATGGATGCTAACAGTGGTACTTACCCGAGGAATTTTAGGTGGTGTGTGGGCGCGCCAAAAAGGGGTTTTCAGAAGATTTAGGTACAGTTCTGTTTCAATTATTTAGAATTTATTTTTCTGTTTATATTCTTACTTAGTAATTATGATTCCTGCTCAATTATAACTAAAACTGAACCAAAATAGATAGGAATTATTTTAATTACATTGAGCGCCGACAAGTTCAAGGTTCCGAAAATTGTATGTAAAAGCCAACAATTTGAAAAACACTAGTTCATAACAACTAAAGGCTCATTACATTGAGCGAGTTTACAAGCTGCTTGATGGCGAATTCGCTAGTTGCTAGTAAACTCGCTCAGTGTAATCAGTTTACTAGCCAAGTAGCAGATTGTAAACTATCTGCGAGTAAAGTTGAAAGCCGGTCAACTTTACTCGCTACTCGCTGGCTTTTGGGATTGTTAGCTAGTAAACTAGCCGTGTATCATCATAGTTGCTAGTGAACTAGATGATTCTTGGTAGTTTCTGGTTTCAGTGTCTACAAAATGTCGACGGAAATGAAAGAAAAACAACAACAAATTCACAATACGTGGTTTGTTAGCTAGTTGGCTAGTGAGCGAGTGAGAAGTTTGTGTGTCATCATCCGTATCTCACTAGCCAACTCGCCCGCTTCTAAGCTCGCCAACACGCAGCTTGTAAACTCGCTCAATGTAATTGAGCCTTAAATGGTTGACAAAAAGTGATAAGAAATTTAGAATTTTTGAAATGTTTAATTTCCAGAAAAACAATTCTGTTGGCGTGCATTAATTTTTTTGTTAATGCGTTTTACCTAATTCTATTTCTTAAGTTGCTAACCTCTACTTTAAAAAGTTTAATCTAAAAGACCGCGCACACTTATGCAACATAGCACAGAGCAAAAGACCCTGTATCCATGTTATTTAACAGAGTAACGCACATTAGACCAGCACCTACAGCCGGTCTCATGTAATTTCTGTCTAACCGTGCTGGATCGATCTAGTGTGCTAGTGATGTGTCGTTTTCATCAATTAATCAAAGTGGCGTAACGATGAGAGCACTAGACTCGCATTCGGGAGGTACCGGGTTTGAATCCCGGCGGGGGCAGATGTGGCTAGGACTTTTTTCTACTGCCTCTTGCCGAGAAACGGTAATCCTGTACCGGCCATCTTGTTGAGGTTTTCCATGGTTTCCCTCAATAATTCCAGATAAATATCGACATGGTTCCTTATTCAAAGCCGTGGTCGATTACCTATCAAACTCCTATGCTCAAAATTTGCCTACCCTATGTCCTAATTTCCTAAAAAACCCTGCATTCGCCCATTGCTATTAATTAAGTTGAAGTTTAAAAATTGTAGAAAATAACGGGAAGTGAGAAGTCGAGAAACGGACGTTAAACGCATTATTATTATTACTACTAGAGTAAATCCTAAACTTTCTTCTTTCCTGTCTCTTCTTCACGCACCATCGTCAGTATAAAAGAATCTTCCACCAAATTACATAGGTACACGTCCATGCTGCATATTCACTACTTGAAAACTGCAAAATGTCTGCCAGTCACGGAACCTGCACTAAAAGTTGCTGGTCCGTGCTTGATACGTGTGCGCGGTCTTTAAATCACTTAAGAAATCACAAAAAAAGCAAAAATCAGTTAAAAGTTCAATTCGATACTCGATTAACTAATAAATAGCGTTAATAATTATTATTGAACGTATTAACTGTGGCGAATGGCGGCATCTTAAAAACAATTTATACTTAATTAACTAAGAATTACTGCTGATTACTTTGCCGTATGCGAGACAAAGATAAAAGGAGTTAAGCGATTTCTTGCTTTCAATTTTTTTGTTCATTATCTCTAAATGATAATCACCCAACAATAAATACCCTATGCTTAAAATGTAACCCATTTAAAATTATTGCGTCAAATCAAACGAAGTTATTGGCCAGCATTTTGAAACTATTTGTAAAAAATAAATTTGTTATTTTCTAGTTTCTATCTATGGGACTTTTGATTTTTGTTTAGAACGGGGCTTGATTTCTAAATATAAAAATACCGGAGCGCTTAGCCCCTGGCGGTTTGAATTTTCTACACTGTTTTATAACTGCTCTGTTGAAATTTTAATATCTTTAATACCTTAATAAAATAAAAAAACAGTTGTGTGGTTTTAAGAAACCACGACGCAAGTGAAACTTTTATTGGATTGTAGGCGTTGGATTGTAGACACTTATCCATCACGATTAATTATAAACAACAATATTCACATGAATACACGAATAAAAACATGTAAACACTGTACAGCACTTGCCCGCATGACAGACTGACTATGTGTTATACATACTACACGGTCAGCTGATGCTAACCATGGGCGCCGCCATATTGGCCTTGGCTGCTCTACCGAGCGCCTACTCCGAACGCCTTTCACTTTACCCCTACTCCGCGGCCGCCTGTAATGCGACATGCAACAGACGACCAGAAAAATTCGGGGCGATAGAATAAAAGTTTCGCTTTAAAAATGAATAGGCCAGATTATTTAGTCCGGTTTAACTGTTTGCCAGACGGTTTAAAAAATCTCATAAATCATAAATATCGAAACAATATATTTGATGCGTGCTGAGATTTAGACAGAATAATATATTTTATACCCAGAAAAAAACATTTTTGAAAAAACAGACCATTTTAGGACTTTCTACCTGCCACGTAATCTGGGAATATTATACGTGAGTTCGAGTGAAACGCTGAAGTTGTGAGTGAAAGCGTATATCGGCGGTCAGCTGAGTCTTGCGAGAGTCAATCGCTTCACCTCAACCGGTCGCCGACACCGCTACCCTTCAGCCAGGTCTTCGATTTTGTATTCAGACATTACAATTTTTTTATTTTTATATTTTTTTTATATTTTTTTATATTTTTTTATATTTTTTTAATATTTTTTTTTATATTTTTTAGATCAATTCTGAAGAAGGTCCAAATCCGGATTGAAACGTTAATGTATTAATTTTATATTTTTTGTTAATATATTGTCTGAAAAATTGGTCGATAATTTTATTTATTGAAGAGTTCTAATCAGACGTTAATCAAAGATTTGATTACAAAAGAAGTGTTACGCAAGTTTTCACGGTGCATCAAATACCTACCCAAAAATGTTCTCTCTCCTACTACAAGATATGCATTCCTCTTGTTTTAAAATGGGTTAACTGACCAGGTTAATCACTTTGCAACGATACTGTCTATGTGACCGGGATTTCAATCAAACTCAAAGGCGACGAGTTCAAGAAAAAAAATCAATTTTCTCACTTTTGATTGATTTGCGTAATTTTTAATCTGCCAAGTAACACTTCGTGAGAATTTGATATTAAGAAGCCATATGGTATAGGTTCTAACCTTCACCATGTGTTCAGAAATATCGGGGTAGCTATAATTTCACCCTAATAAATTATTTTAAGTAGTTTTGAATTACAATATGTGCTCGTCAACTATAAAAGGTTTTTTTTAGCAACGGTTAATAATAATTACTTAGCTTGGAGAGTTGCAATTATAAACTTAAAAAAAAAATGATTAATATGTCCAAACAAAACGCTGTAATATTGTTCATCTTCAATCTTTTAACTTAATTATTTGCGATCCATAAAATTATTTTGATTTAGAGTGATTTGTTTCATGGCACTTGCTCAATGAGGCAGATCTAAGAGGGTGGCACAACCCCCGCGCCGGTTATAAATATCAAAGAGAAAATAAAACTGAAAAGGGGATCACGAATCGTCATTTTCTAGGGCATTTTACAAAATCGTTCCTAAAAAAATAAAACAAGATTCGGCCTAGGGCAGGTAGCAGTATGTTGACGAGAGTTCTAGATTTGAGTTATGAAGGTACGGGGCTTAAAATCTAGTGGACGCATTTACGACATACGATTTTTCTTACTATGTCGAAAAACGATAATTTCTGTCTTTAACTATTTCAGAAAACATCACAAATAAACTAACATCTATATAAACTAGGAACTGTCGCAATTTTTAGTGTATTTGCCATAAGGCACTTACACTATTGGCGTCGGTGGGATGGCGGGACCTAGGGGTCGGACCAAAATTTCTCGACGTTTCATAGCCTCCTAAACACTTTGGTACCATTTTTGGAAATGTTTATATATATATGTATATATATATATATATATATTTATATATATATATATATATATATATATATATATATATATATATATAACTTTCGAAGGAGTCAATTGATTTTAACGAAATTTGGACCACATGTTGAAATCCATCACCGCACGAAGCCTATTTAAAATGGGCCCAATCGGGCCACTTTAAGGGTGGGTTTTAGGGGTTGAAAAATATTTTTGGGCCCAAAAATACCTAAAAATTCCTCCGAATCGTTTCAAAATTGAAATTTAACCCTTTAGTAATGATTAAAATGTGCTACCAAAATTTCATTAAAATCGGCCCGACAGGACCGGACTTAAAAATTTTATGAAAACGTTTGTAGACATGGATTTATTTAGTGAAGGGTGAATTTAATTTGTTGTATTGATAACAATATTAAAATTAAGAAAAAATATTATTTTAAGGGGTGTATTAAGGGGTTAATTTTTTTATTTTGTTCAAAAATAAAGTAAAGTTTATATAAGGGAGCCATACTGCCTATAATAGCAAATACACTATATTGTCGGCAGGGTTTCGCACTGCGACCCGAGTTTTTTTATTTTTTGTAAGGTACTCTTTAAGGATTATTCTGGCACTAACATAGAGCATGGTGCCCTTTAAGCATTTTATAAAAATTCAGATTTCTGGAGCACTTTCTCAGAAATTATACAGTAAAAAATATAAGAATGGACCTACAAAATAAAAACTTAAAAAATGTACATAATGTCTTTTAGATCTAGCTAAAGTTTGCTATTATTATTGTTAAGACATCCATTGTTGGGTACAATGGTATAAGAAAAAAAATAATTTCAAATATCATCGAATATTCCACTATCGCGGCGGCTGAGTTAACATTTACTTTACAGTGGCACATTCAAAGAATCAACATTTTTTACGAATTTTACCGTAAGAATATTTAAAAATATTAAACATTGTGATTTCTTTTATGGATAGATATTATATACAGATGCCTGACAGTGCCTATATGATGTTTACATTAAATTATTTTTAAAAAAATAACCGTAAAAATAATCTAAAAATCTACACTTAAATCAATAATTAATATATATACAAAGTACAAAATAATTTTTGCTTGGCGAAACGTTGGATAGTCTCTTAACAGAAAATTAAAATATACTCTTTTAGTGATGAGTAAAAATTAGACGTCCACCTGGCACACAGATAAAAAAAATGATGAAATTGTTGTTGCATGTCAAAGTTCTTTTATATATGAAAGCTTTTTAGTTAAGTGTAATCGATATATACGGTAGGTAGATAGCTCCAATGTTACCCAGGGGAGCTAATTTAACAATTTTCTGGAAGCAATTTATACAAACATAATTTGCTTAATGCTATATAATTAAATAATATGTTAGCTATTGCCTTTTTATTTGTTTTCATTATATGGACGACATTTTAAAATCTGTATAGATATACTTTTGCAATCTGACGTTAGAAATTAACAAATTACAAATAATAAGTACCTGAAAATTTGTTAACCTGCACCGAGTTTTTATTTGATTGAAAAAAAGTGCCACTTAGTTGCGGAGACGTATAAATTTTTTTTCAAAGTTATTCTCTATTTTAGAGTTATCATAGGCATTCAAATGCACATTTTTACTTGTGTATGACTTAATCATAATTGTGTTAATCATGCGACATCTAATAGCATGTTTTGGACCGTGCTTCAATTAAATTGAAAAAAATGGTTGTCTGTAAAGTCGGTTTACGGACGATAGTTTTACGTGATAACGTCATAAAGAAACATTGATATGAACTCTCTGACGTCACGCGAGAAGAGAGAGAAATGCGTACAAGCCGACGCTTGGGCCGATCGTGCCTCTCTATCGCTTATACCGCGCTCTCGCTTGCACGCTCAGGCTCAGGCGGAACGTGACACTATTTCGTGCGTGCAGCCGGTGTTTCATCAATTTATAAGACGTTATCACGTCAAAAAAAATATTCTGAATGAAAAAACAGTACTATGTTATTAAGAAAAAATATATTTTTGGTAACAAATTCAATCAAGTCGGTATAATCAAAGAAAAGATAAAAAGTAATTCGCACCAGACTAATTTTTTACTAGCGATTATTATCATATGTCGCATTTAAGGAAAAAATAATAATAAACCACAAGAAAACAAATCATTTCTTGCTAACACATTTCGGCAAAGACAGCTTCATTTATAATTTCAATATTTTTCCTCGAATCAAGAAAAAGATCTGAACACGAAGGTAATGGAAAAAATAAGTGGACATTTTCAGTGTAGCAAAGCGACACATTCGCATGTCACGTTGCAGTTAATTACAATTATACTAATATAAAAATATCACAAATAGGCATATGTACCTTACGTATATTATATTATTTGTAACAGCTTTAGAAAAAAAATATAATAATGCATTTACACGTAATGGAACTACACACTATATGATGAAGAACGCTTATAAAACGACCATAGAAAATTAAAATATAAGTGGAATCACAATGCGATTTGCGATCTTCTGAAGTCATATCGGTCTGATCATAGACATAAATTACTGGACACTGCGCCATTCGTATCTTAAGGCCGCTGCACACGAGGCTAGAAACGCTGCTAGATTTTCGTACTAGTTTTCTAGCGCTGGTTTTCTTGATTGCTGTTATGTGCTCGCTTCACACGAGACAATTTTTCAAGTTAGTTTTGTGAATATATCAGGTGCGCGCACAGTGACAGAGCAAAACGTTTCTGTTGTCTGACTCTGAGCAAAATGGCGCCATGTTGGTTTGTGGGTGTTTGTTCCAGTTGCCCACGTGACAAGATACTGCTTCCTGATTTTGTTCTTGCTCATAATTAGCAGGGAAAATAGCTCCTGTTCTAATTTTAAAATCTATCTTGTGAGATAGCAGGCGAGTCCGCAGTGACGTCATTTTCAGCTTCGTACCCAGCCTACCGGCCAGCAGAACTCCTAGTAGTATTTCTAGAATTCAAGCCTCGTCTGCAGCGGCCTTTAACTAGGGATTCACTGCTTGATTTGATTTTCAAGTTCATTGACTTGAAATCAAGTCAAGTATTAAAATCCGAAAATCAAGTCAAGTCAAGATAGATAGATTATGGATGCTCAGCCGGCGAGGTCATCAGCGTCTATGTGTGTATTAGAGAATCTTCTAGTCGCCATCCACAAATCGACTGGTACGAGCTCGGGTTCCTAGGACCGCTAAATCTCAAAAAACATTGGAACGCAAACTACATTCCAATGTCAAGTATCAAGTCAAATCAAGTGGTTATGTATTAAGTAGTTTGAAAAATCAAGTAGTTACTTAAAAATTTCTGCTTTTTACACGCTTTATATTAACTTTACTTGTAAGTTTGTATGTATGTATGCATGTTTGTTTGTAACAATCGTTTGGACTACAGCAAGTGATTACTGTAGTATAATATGTCAGCACTGTAACTACAGTGTTTAGCCGTGCGGTCTAAGGCACGGGTCTTCGCTGACGTCAACTCTCGGAATCACGGGTCGTGGGTTCTAATCCCGTCCACGCCGAAAAAAAATTGTTGTTTTTCGGCAAATTTTTGACAATAAATCGAACTAAAAAGTGAAAAATAAATATAGTTTAAATTCGATATTATTTTCTTCAGTTCCGAAGTTTGTTATGTTAAAAATCAGAATTGCAAAATCTTGGAAGCTCTAATTGAGAATGAAAAATAAAAATATTGTCTGAAGACACAAGTAATTCAAGAATTACAAGGCGCGAATTTTACATAATATACCCCAACGTTATGTTCGAAAATTGATGTATATTTTTAACGACACTTTGAGCTTAATAATATAATTTAATTAACTTAATCTAATAAAAAAATAACAGTTGAAAGTATTGAAACACAGAAAGGAAAAAATCATTTTAATAATTTATTAATAATTAATTTAGGTTCATAAATATAAAAGCGTTAGCTGTCAACTCTATGATCGTTTATTAGTCACAATTAATAATATAATTGTGACCCTAAATTATAAAAATTATATTTTCTTTTTGGTACATTTCAATAAAAACTTTCTTTTTATTAGTATTTTATTTTTCTTGTTTTTATAGTCTTTCAAAATTTTAACTATTATGACAATAAATTATAAAAATTATTTGATTATTTTATTCAAGATGGTTGAGAAGGAAAAGGTATTCCGTCATCTTGGGGCATCCGCCATATTGGATATATACATTGTCACCAGACTTGCATGTGTGTGAAATTTCAAAGCTTTAGTTAATTTAATCTAGTCGAACAAATTGCAGCAATTAGATTATGGGGCCTTTCCAACTAATAAATTATAATATTGACATTTGACATATAATAACAAAGAAAATAAAATTTCCGTTAACGCGTATAGTAACGCGTATAGTTACCACTAAACATTATAAAATTTGCTGTTCGTGTCGTGTTCATGGTTTTCTATATGTTATCACGTTATGATGTTAAAAATAAACAAAGAATGCTTGTCAAATACCTAACTAACATCTACGGAACAAACTAACATTAGATTTTTTTTATTTTCAAAATATTTCTGAAACTAAGTACAAATTTAGAAAAACACATTTTTTCATGACTATCTTGTAAAAATATACAGGCTAATAAACTGTTATGACATGTAAGTACCTATATCATAATTATAAAAAAACAACATTGAAAGGTAGGTACTTCTTTCTCTGTTGCGCATGCGCCGATTTTCCCGAAAAATAAATTACAAAACTTTCTTGTAAAACATATAGAATAATAATCATTTATGAAAAGTTTACTATTATTATATAAAAAACATCATAGCATATAATATCTTTTGCGCATGCGCCGATTATCCCCAAAAAAAATTACAAAAATTTCTAGTAAAATATGCAGAATAATAAGCCGTTATAAAAAATTGGTTGTCTGTAAAGTCGGTTTACGGACGATAGTTTTACGTGATAACGTATTCCGCTCAATATCATATTTAATAATACATTACTGCGCTCTCGCTTGCACGCACAGGGTCAGGCGGAATGTTACGGAACGTTACACTTTTTCGTGCGTGCAGCTGGTGTTTCATCAATTTATAAGACGTTATCACGTCAAAAACTTTTTTTTTAAACCCCTCTTGACGTCAAAAACTTAGTCCGCCATCTTTAGAAGTCCGCCATATTGGATTTAAACTAAAGTCACTTTATTTTTCGAGTTATTCTCAGCAAGCCCTTTCATTTGATACCCATATTGTAGGAAAGTATAATAAAATTAGTCCGCCATCTTTAGAAGTCCGCCATATTGGATTAAGAGTGACGTCACTTTATTTTTCGAGTTATTCTCAGCAAGCCCTTTCATTTGATACCCATATTGTAGGAAAGCATAATAAAATTAGTCCGCCATCTTTAGAATTCCGCCATATTGGATTTAGAGTGCCGTCACTTTATTTTTCGAGTTATTCTCAGCAAGCCCTTTCATTTGATACCCATATTATAGGAAAGCATAATAAAATTAGTCCGCCATCTTTAGAAGTCCGCCATATTGGAATTAGAGTGACGTCACTATATTTTTCGAGTTATTCCCAGCAAGCCCTTTCATTTGATACCCATATTGTAAGAAAGCATAATAAAATTAGTCCGCCATCTTTAGAAGTCCGCCATATTGGATTTAGTGTAACGTCACTTTATTTTTCGAGTTATTCTCAGCAAGCCCTTTCATTTGATACCCATATTGTAGGAAAGCATAATAAAATTAGTCCGCCATCTTTAAAAGTCCGCCATATTGGATTTAGAGTGACGTCACTTTATTTTTCGGGCTATTCTCAGCAAGCCCTTTCATTTGATACCCATATTGTAGGAAAGCATAATAAAATTAGTCCGCCATCTTTAGAAGTCCGCCATATTGGATTTAGAGTGACGTCACTATATTTTTCGAGTTATTCTCAGCAAGCCCTTTCATTTGATACCCATATTGTAGGAAAGCATAATAAAATTAGTCCGCCATCTTTAGAAGTCCGCCATATTGGATTTAGAGTGACGTCACTTTATTTTTCGAGTTATTCTCAGCAAGCCCTTTCATTTGATACCCATATTGTAGGAAAGCATAATAAAATTAGTCCGCCATCTTTAGAAGTTCGCCATATTTGATTTAGAGTGACGTCACACAGCTAACAATGCATTGTCATTCAAACTAAACCTGTATACAAATTTTCATCTCAATCGGTTGATGATATCTGCTTCAAAATTACCGAAGGCATTTCCGCCATCTTTAGAAGTCCGCCATATTGGATTTAGAGTGACGTCATACAGCTAACCATGCATTGTCATTCAAACTAAACGTGTATACAAATTTTCATCTCAATCGGTTGATGATATCTGCCGCTCGAATATCATATTTAAGTCAGGCGGAACGTGACACATTTCGGAACGGGACAGATTTTGGAACGGTACAGATTTCGGAACGGGACAGATTTCGGAACGTGACACTTTTTCGTACATGCAGCCGGTGTTTTATCAATTTATAAGATTGGTGTTTCATCAATTTATAAGACGTTATCACGTCAAAAACTATATTATTATTTTATAAAACAACATTATAAAAGATATACTCTTTTGCGCATGCGCCGATGTTCCCCAAAAAAACAATAAATCACTTTATATTTGCATATCAAACATCCTCCCAAAATTTGGTTACAATCCGATCATCCGTTGTGTCGGAATGGTAAGAAATGTCAAAAATGACGTTTGCAACTGTCAAAGTTTTATGTTCTAAATTAGTTATTCAAATTGTTAACTCAGAAGGCGTTGCATTTTACCAATATTTATAATGGCATTCGTTTTTGAACAAATGCAAACTTTTTATTTTAGTACTACCAAGGCAATTTTAAATGAAAGGCTTGCCTTTTTTTAATATTTATTTATAATTAAAAAGATATTTATTTAATTAAATATCTTTTTAATTAGTCGGGCACAACGGGTTTTTTTGTTTTCAATAATTTATTAATGTTTTAATTTTAATTTAAATAGTTTTTTTTTAATTTCCACCGACTAGTTTTGGAGAAATCAATGAAAACATATCATCCATCTACCGTTTTACCATAAAGCCAATGTTAAATATGCCTACTTTTGAAGTCATTTATTTATATAAATAATCGGGCAACCCCCCCTAAAATTTTCAGAATTGGTTTAGACTTAGTCCAACTTAAAAAAAAATCAATCCTTTCTATTTCAAATTACCTTGGTGCTCGTATTTTAAATTGTCATGTTAAACCGTGCAACAATTAAATTGAATTCATTTCTATATAATTATGTATAAAATGAATTTATTTCTATATAAATCGGGATAAAAAAACTGTTTGGGCAAATTCTGTTACACGAAATATATGTAAAATGTTCTCCTCTTTCGTTTAAGACTGGTTTCAAACCGATCTGATTTAAATTGAGCGAGAAATAAGCAAAAAACTTTTTTTTTCCTAATTTTCTCCCCTCTGGGACAAAAATTCAAAAATCGGGCGACGTTAGGATTTAAGTTACCCGGAGACGAATCGAACAAAAAAAAGTTTTTTAAAATCGGTTAAGGCGTTTGGGCTGTACGCTGGATACAAAAAGCGTGACTCACAGATTCACAGATTCACAGATTCACAGACAAAGCGAGTACATATAGGCGCTTTAGCTTACGCTATTCGCGCCTAAAAATGCACGCACTGCAGACGTACGGACCACACGCTCGTATGCCATACGAAAAACAACCTTTCTTTATGTTTTGAAGATATTATAATACAAACACAATCTGATTTTATAGCAGTTACGATTTTTCAACCCTATCACCATACAACTAACATTTTCGCACCGACCATAGAACTAACATACTTTGAAAAATATGTATATCGAAAGGCTTTCTGCATTTACCTACTCTTCCTTTTTTTACTATGATATATAAAACTTAAAACGGTGGCGACCGCAACATTTAAAATACGATTATTATACTAAACATCCGGTGTTTTTGTTGTACAAGAAAATTACGGACAGAAAACTATTATCACAAAACTAACATCTCAATTATTTGACTCAGTTGTTTCATTTACGTAAATGATAAGTAAAAATGCCAACCGAAAAGCATGCCATCTTTTTGTTTATCTACGTGTGTATAAAAAATAAATAACACATTATTTATACAGACGAAAAAAAAGTTAGGTTAAAAATATTAAAGTAACTAAGATAATGGGTGCTTTCTTGAGATAAGTATTCATTCAAGTTTAAAGAATTACCTACATATATTCAACAATACATCAGTACTGATCGAAAATAAAAATTAGATTATATCTACGGATTTTTGTAATTTCTTCTAATTTTTTTTTGCATGATTCAAGTTTCTATATAACAACATCTATTCAATACTAATAAATAAACCCGTGCTTTATTTGCAGTAATTTTTTAAGGAAATTTCGACTAATATAGATCGATCCAACTATTTTTAAAATTTTTAGAACTTTTGATTGGTGATTAAATTACCAGATAGTCATCGTCTACCAGCACCATTGTTATACAGATATTTTAAAGAATAAAATGATTCAATTATTATTGGTGTTCACTGTTTAGATACATTAAGAGCTTAAACAAACCAATATATACCAGTAACATTTACAAAATTACAAAATAATTTTCAAAAAGTTCATCCATTGAAAATAAAAGTTTTGCTAATGAAAACCCAAAAATCACGAGTTCTTTTGATAATAATACGACAGCTATAGATATAATTGGAAACACAATTCCAAAATTAGTTTAAAATCCTATTTAATGTTTCTGGAAATAAAGAGCTATTAATTAAAAATTCATAATTAGAGCAATTATTTTTTTATACTAAATATCCAAACTTGTTTTGGTGCATGTATAAACAGTTTCTAACAAAATATGTAATATTAACAAAAATGTTCAAATAACGTGGAAGAATGCAATAAAGTTATTTTATTGAACGTTTTTAATGATTTTATTAAAACCCGCCAAGTTGAAGGAATGCGTGGAATTGGTATAAAATGGTCTGTTTTCATGTCTTGTTTTTTTTACGATCATGAAGTAATTCATCTGTATAAACAAACGCAATTCCATGTATTTAAATAGGAATTTTATGTTAATTGTGAATATAAAAGAAAAAAATTATTTCTATACCATATAATACTTTTTTCAGTACATAATAATTATGATAAATTAGAACGAACTGACATTATTTCACTTTTTTTGAATTTACAACACAGCAAGTTCACGTAATATTTTTAATAATTAAAAATGATTAATTCCAAACGCAGAATTAAGAAGTGAATGCTTTAATTTGTGAAAAATACATGATAATAAACTCATAATTTCCGAAAGTTCCGGGTTCAAACTTTGTAGTAGACGTGTAAAACATATTTTCTATTTCTCTTTGCGGGCTTCAGGAATACTTTTTTTACTGTCTCATAACTCATAAGTCATAGGTTATGAAGTATGTCTTGTGATTGTGTAAACATTTAGGGTTTTTGATGAATTTAGACGATTTCAAGCCTGTTGAAATATAAAATGCGGTGTTCAGATCTGGAGCAAACAACTGAATGGATTTTAGTAAAATTTTGAATACGTGCTACACCTCGAGACGAAATTGATTCTAGAAACTGCTATCTAAAATCCGCTTAAAAACTGAACAATATAAAAAACGTTTTTTTCCTTTTTTAACTCGGCTCACTATACCTAAATAATTTGCACCTCTGTGGAAGAATGTTTACTCGCTAAGAATAGTTAAGGTCGTATAGGGATGTCGTTGTTTATTTCCCAGGTTCGATTCCAGAATTAGTGAAAAGCATGAATCAGATTTAACATTTTGTTATTTATAACAGTAATACTAAACTGAAAATTGATAGCTTTGGGAATTTTCCTTCCTCATATAGATCTGAAAGTCCTGTGATTAAGACGTTAACCACACCTAGTTCTTAAATGTACATATACATTATACATAATATTACATTATTTTGTTCGATTTAATTACTAACATTATGTATACTGAATGTTGGTAGTATTCAATATTATACAGAAATGGTGTTATTAATCATATAAACTTGAAACTCACCTGCGATGAAGTTACTTATTAACCGACAAATAATTTTAATATTAATATCTCTAATTTAGTATCTTAGATATTATCCATTGATTAAATTCGATAAAAAATACGTATTAAAGTGAAAATAGTATTTTTGTGTCACTTAAAATGTAAAACATAATTAAAGAACCTACTCGTTTGAAAAAAACACGTTTCTTCACGTAGAAAAAACGGAACATTAACAATTTATTGGACACCAGCCGCTACCCGTGGCTCCGTACGCGCTTGAGGTGAAATAATGTTTTATACAACAGTAGGGGAGCCTTAGGCTCCACCGCATTACAATCTTGTCTCACGGGACTGCAGTGCTTGGCAGCGACATCACTAGTGGAGTCTTCGGTATTATTTGTTGACTATTTATCGGATGCCTGCAATTTTTAGTAGATATTTTACATTTTTTTTTAAATAATTAAATCCTTTCTTAATACTCGCCCACGCTATGTAAGGAACTCCTGTGCAAAATTTCATGCTTCTAGAGTCTAGACTCAACGGTTTAGGCTGTGCGTTGGTCTGTCAGTCACTCAGTGTTTGAGTTTTTTTAAATGGATAATTTTGTAGGAAATTCTATTTTTCATTTCCATTATATGAGGAAAGTCTTGTATGCAAAAATAAAATTTTGAGTTTTATAGCGAATTTACACAAAGTCCAAAAACGTGCTTTTTGAAAAATGTCTTCGTCTGTGATCTCAGCTGGAGTTCAAACCACTGGGCCTGTTTTGCAGGTGTGTCCAGGATGGTTACAAATTCGGGAGAAGTGGTCCTCTAAATTTTTATTTCAAAGTTTCAAAAATGAATAATAATATTTTGACGTAATATTTAAATGTTAATAGTTGACCTTCAAATAAATGAGTCGTAACCTAACAATTATTAATTTCACATAACAGCAATTAAAACTCATGTAAAATGAGTAAAAATCATGTAACATGTTATCAAAAACACCTTAATTATAGGTACATTCAATGTATATTATACAAATAAACATTCAGGTATAATTATTGTAATAGATATAAAGTACCATATGACGTATAAAAAAATATACTGTGTGTTGTCTAGTACAGGTATAGGGTAAAACCGTAACGTTGCATTTTTAATCAATGCTTTCACCAGTCACCATTGAAAGGTGACATTATGACAATGCTGATTTTGAGATTAGTGCTTCATTTTCCTTTATATAATACTGGCGGTCCCGTGCGCTTTCACCCGGGTGTAAAAGAACGAATGGGGAAAGAAGGGACATGAGTACGCACATTCATCTTAGTTTACCGAGATGAATGTTGTGTCCAAATTTCAAGATGATCGGCGTTACCGTTCAAAAGTTTTTGTAGTTAAAAAGCAGTAGGTATTTATACTTTTTTTAAGTAATCAATTTCTTTTAATATAATAAATATTTAATTAAAAACACTGTAGTCGTAATAAAATTTAAAAAAATTGAAATGTAAACCTTAGAAGAAAGCAATGTAGAAAATAAAAAAATAAAAATGTATTCGCCGACGTGGGGCTTGAACCCTAGACCCTGGCATTAAGAGTCTTACACTCTACCGACTGAGCTATCCGGACTTGTACCTTGACTCGCTAATATTGCAGTATTTAGTTAAGGCATTTCACCTGATAATATTTGTCGGACGGAATAATTTTGAGACACATCTTGCAACATTTTTCATTATTGTTCCGCTCCAATTAGTCGTAGCGTAATATTATATAGCCTATAGCCTTCCTCGATAAATGGGCTATCCAACAAAAAATTTTTTTTTCAATTCGAACCAGTAGTTTCTGAGATTAGCGCGTTCAAACAAACAAACAAACTCTTCAGCTTTATATTATAGATTATATCACACCACAAGGGCCGAAATTATTTCTTGCACTATGCGCGCCAGTGCAAGGTATCAAACTATCGGCCAGTGTGGTACGTATATACTATTTTTTTCATATACCTCGGTCGTAAGTACGCTTATTAAATACATTAATTAATTAATTACTTATTAATTACATATAAAAACACAGATAAATTCCAAGCAAGCAATTTTGAGGTTATACGTAAAAACACGAATGACAGCTGTTCGCGACTATTAGCTAAACTGTAATAGGGTTGCTATGGAAACGGCATCTAAGCAACAGTGGATATTTACTGCCGCCCGAACGTACGTGCTTCCCGCAACAGCGCGTGTAATCTCACCAATGCGTAAATGTTAGACTTTCAGCCTTACAATTGATGTCGAAAGTATGTACTTTCGATCGAGGTATGAAAAAAATGTATTTACAAAAAATACTGAGCAGTTTCAGATTGGTTTTCGTTTTTATAATGTCCAGTTACTTGCGCACCCGTGCACCCGAAAGCCATCTAAAATTAAACAAACATAACGTATGTGAATAATAATAATAATTGTTCACACTATCTCAGCCGGATCATCTCTATAATAATATTTGATGAAAACTATGTACAAATTTGCGGAAGTGTTATTATTATATGGTGGCGGGACTCGTGTTTAATGTAACCACAATCTATGAAAAATCTAGATAGCTGTGTGAGCATGCATCAGGGTTTGGAGAACTTCCAACATTTTAAAATTTTAATTTCAACTAGCCGTATTCGGCCACGTGTTGCTACGGCCCAGTCTTGTTTAACGGAATTTAAGGAAGAAAAGAGAAGCACACGTTTCTAATGCGATGCCCGGTAAATAAGAAGCACTCAACTAGACGGGGGTCGAATACCGCGACCCCACTGTATTACAAATTGTGTAAAATTTCTTGGACTAATATTGACAGCGATTTGAAATGGAAATCGCACATCGACCAGTTATGTCAGAAATTATCAAAGATCTTATATCTATTGAGAAAAATCGCGGAATATATGCATCCTTAGAGGTTATAAAAAATATCTATTATGGTCTTTTCCAATGAAATATCACATATGGCATTTTGCTGATGCTGTAAGCGTGTTTCGATTCCAAAAACGAGCGTTAAGAATAAATACTAAAAGTAATCCAAGAGATTCTTGTAAACCACTGTTTAAACAACTCAAAATTTTGACATTATACCATCACTTTTTGACGTGATAACGTCTTATAAATTGATGAATCACCAATCTTATAAATTGATAAAACACCGGCTGCATGCACGAAATAGTGTAACGTTCCTAACGTTCCTAGCGTTCCTAACGTTCCGCCTGACCCTGTGCGTGCTTTTCTCGAAAACGGCCCTAACGATTTGGATGAAATTTACTGAAAAGGGATTTTGGGGGGCAAAAAATCGTTTTAGCTAGGTCTCATCTGACATCTCTCGAAAAAATCGTTTTCATACAAATTTTATCATTATAAAAATCAATTTTTTGACGTATGAAAATACTTAAATATTATAAGTAGGTTTTGGAATTTTATATAAACAATGAAACAATTGTTTTCAAAATATTATGACAGTTAATCTTTGAGACTTAAAATAAATACCAAAGAAAGAAAGTTAAAAAAAACAATTATATTATAGGTGGTGAGTAATTTTAATAAATAAAATTAACCTAAATTTGAAGCAAAAGATGCAATATCATAGATTCGAATTATTATAATTATTATATAAATTTAGGTTATGTATTACGGAATACGTTATCACGTAAAACTATCGTCCGTAAACCGACTTTACAGACAACCAATTTTTTTGTTTACGAAGATTCGCTATACGCAAAAAAAACTTTTCTAATTTTCAGTTAGTGGAGAAGGTACACTCTTATAACGTTAGGAGCAGTATCAATAATTCTCTTTTTTAAACGTAATATAAGTTGACAAACGGGCCAAATTACTCATCGCTTAAGTAGTATAATCAACTCGCAGTTACCATAATAAATCTACTAATTAATCGTTGTTCAAAAGAAATCAAGCATATATTAATAAATCAACCGCTGTATAATCACAAAAACTTCTCTTTTTAATTCATTTGTACCTACTGACGATTTTGTAATCTGTTTTAACTTTTTTCCAAATAAATTATTCTATTCTATTCTATTGAATCTGTTATATGATTAAAAGAAAAGCAGAACTTAACCTGTCGGGACTAATCGCCTCATATATTTTCCAGTTCTCCTTTATCCTCCCTTCGTGGTAGTCATGAATAGACCAATCAGAAAAAAACCTTTATTAATTTGAGGTTAGACGTTGTCAAACGTATTCTTTCATTGGCTGAGCAGCGTACGTGGCGACACTTTGTGTGAGAATTAGGAACTAATAATTTGGAAATACGTGAGTAAAATGAGTAAAAAACAGACGGTGTTGAAAATACGAGTACACGACTGTATTATGGTATAGAATTTTAGTGCGATTCGAATTCGACAATTTTACTCATCCATTGGAATATATTGTGTATTATACGTATAATAATTACCTAAACTATACAATACGAACACCCTAACATTTAAAAACAATTATGATATAGATATTACATCCATCGGTACATTATTATGTCCACATAATATAATATCATTATAAAACACTATAATATGTAATATAGGAACGGCTATTATGGCTATAATCCAAAACAGGAACAGGTGACATTCAAGGTGTACTGCGGCAATTATCCAGATAGGTGGCTTCTCTACACTCATTGATGTCTGTGACAAAGTACATACACAGAATCACTTAAGTAAAGGTTCTTCGTATTCAATGACCACGTACTTTAGAACAGGTGATGTCGACTTTAGTCTAGTGATAGCTTCGCAAATCGAAAACTCGCTAAGTCGGAATCGTCGTATGTACGAATATTTAGCGTTGTCGCTGCCGAGCGGGGCTCAGCCTCGCAAAGCAAGACTGTAATGAAGTGCTGTCCGGGGCGCAGTACTGCGAGGCAAGATTGTGAAGTCCGAGGATCCATTACTAAATTCTTCTTTGATATTGATAAATAATGTGTATTTTCTCGGAGAGTTTCTATATTTGCAAATCAAATATAGATTTAGGTGTAATTATTTGCAAAATATTTTTAAAAATCTTAAATTTTTATAACAGAATATACTTTTAAGTATCTATTAATATACAGAAAAAAGATAAATATAAAAGGATACTTACCTTTAAAACTTTCGAAAAAAGACATTTTAATATTTCCAAACACGTCTCTTATAAAATCATATAAAATTTGATAATAATTCGCTGTATAATTGAAAAAGAAACAAAGTAGTAGACGTCAGGTCTACACTTCAATCGCTAAGGTCTATTTAAACATTAGCTGGACAAACCTTGTCCAAAGTTCCACTAAAAATAACGATTTTTAGCTTTAGAGCACCCGTCCGGCCTAGTCCGGCTGCAAATCACTACTTTTTCTCACTGCTCACTCCCATTTTGCAGTAGCGCTGTGTTACTTACTCGTCAATAAGTAGGTTTCTAAATTACTTCATTCAAATTTAAAATAAGCTCATTTTTTAGGATTCCGTGTCTCAAAAAGAAAAAAGAAACACTTATAGGTTCAGTTCGTAGTCCGTCCGTCTGTCAAGACTCTTTATCAGGAACGCGTGGAGGTATAATGTTGAAATTAATATCAATTCGAAACTATCCGCCGATATTTTTTGGAGAACCATAGGTGAAAAGATTTTAAGAAATGAAACCAACTCCAAAATTTGTTCTTTATCAAATTCATAAAAGTATGTAAATCCTTTAATATGATAAGCCGCTTTCTTAATACATCGTTACATCCTCCGATCTATATGTCTAACAAATTACGAAACTATATAATTATGGAATCAGTTATAAAATTTAATTATTATATCATCTATTTAATTAAAAATTTTTTAGAACTGTATCCATTTACATTGAGAAAATTTAAAAAAAAAACAACAAATTCTCATTTTTTTAATTTTTTTAAAATCGTTTGATAAAAAAATGAGAATTTGTTGTTGTTTTTTTAAATTTTCTCAATGAAAATGGATACAGTTCTAAAAAAATTTCAAGTAAGTAGATGATATAATAATTACATTTTATAACTGATACCACAATGATATAGTTTCGTAATTTGTTAGACATATAGATCGGAGGATGTAATGATGTATTAAGAAAGCGGCTTATCATATCAAAAGAATTACATACTTATATGAATTTGATAAAGAACAAATTCTGGAGTTGGTTTCATTTCTTAAAATCATTTCAACTGTAATATCAATTCCTCAGATCTGCAATTTTTTAGAGCCCACGTGACGAGATACTGCTTCCTGATTGGTTCTTGCTCATATTTAGCAGCCGACCTAGCAAGTAAAATAGCTCCTGCTTTAATTTTAGAACCTATCTTATGAACTAGCAGGCGAGTCCGCAGTGACGTCATTTCCAGCTTCGTACCCAGTCTGTCGGCCAGCAGAAGTCCAAACAGTGTTTCTGGCCACGTGTGCAGAGCGGCCTTACCTTTCGACGTCTTCGTAGAGCATAAACAGAACTCGATATTACCGGCGACCACCCCGCGGTTTGTTCCCGAAAAATCGGACTGGCAGGCACGTAATCGCACGGTCCAAAACAGACACGTTGTTGGGTGGTGAGTGCGGATGAACAGAAGATGGTGTCGAGATCAAAGCGAAGCGGCTGAAGACCGGCGCTACACGATTACAGTTCTCATTTCGTGTCAATTAGAATCGCCTTGTCATTATAAAACTACCGGCAGCAGCCGCATCGAGTCACAGTTCGTGTTTCCCGACCAGATCGAGTCAGAGAGGCCCGATAGACACGTCTATGGACGTATAACGCTACTTGACGAATGTCAATAGATCAGAACGCCTGAACCGAGTTCGTGAATTGCGACTCTCTGTCAAATAATCCGCCGGCTCGTCAACGCGCATGGCAATTTTTAAAACGCTTAGGCCCTTCTCACACGAAGCTACTCAAATGAAACTAAACTGATTACTAACTAAAATCACTAACTAGTTAGTAACCAAACTTTGCACACGATGCTACTCAAATCATTGTTTAATCATTTGTTTTATTTGAGCTGTCATAATGTTTTCTGAATCTGAATCAAGTGATGAGGATATTATTATTTTATATTATTATAATCAAAAAAGGCAACGACGAATGAAAAAACGCCAATATTGGATTCATCCTTATATAGAAAAAAAATTAAATTGTAGGGCATTTGTTGCTGCCAAAGAGCTACAGGAAAATGATGCGAAATTTTTGGCATTCTATAGAATGTCCAAAGAAACATTTTTAAAACGTCATTCCACGCTTTTTCCGTCTTATCTTTTCGAGAATAATCACTTAACGTGTAATTAAAATTATATAGGCAAAGATGCCTTTTGACAGCTTCTACCAGTTTTAAATTTTGGATTGGATCAGCCATTTTTGTTGTTTTATTGGTAACTGGTTAGTAACTAGTAGCGTGGCGACCAGCACGCCGCGTCGCTTGAAACTGATCACTAACTCGTCACAAACTGATTACTAAGCGATAGCGCCGTGTGCAAACCTCCATTGAAATACTAGTGCTAGAGACTGATTTGTAACTCGAGTTAGTAATTGGTTTCGTTTGAGTAGCTCCGTGTGAGAAGGGCCTTAGCCTCACTTGTATGCTACTCAAACTCAACTCAGTTTTTACCTTCTTCAAATGTTAATTTGACGTGAAACTATATGCAGTCGTATGATACGTTGTTTTGATGACAATATTCTGATGTTGAACCTCGATAAGTCGAAAGCCTCCAAAACTCGAAAAAATGTTTTGTTCCCTTTCCTTTAAACTCCAAAACCTCCATTACTCGAAATCTCAACCCTCTATATAGGTCGAAATAATCAGTGAGTTCCTACAAGCCATATCGGTGCTTATTTCCCCTCCTTAACTTGAAAAAATAAATCGGACCTCTATCTCGAACATAGCAACTCAAAATTAGTTAAAATGAATCCGCCTAAGCCGAAAACTCTTTAACTCGAATTTTTTGGCGTCTCCCTTGAAGTTCGAGTTTCAGAAATTCTGGAAATAAAAAAAAAGATGTGGTGGAAGTCACGGGTTTCATGGTAGAAAAACGTGTCTCCAATTAAATATAAAACAATAAACGCTTTAAAGGATGGGACACTCACTATGCCAATGTTTCATTTAATTTATCGAGTGCCCCACGCTTTTATACGTAATAGAAGAAAAGGAAATTTAGATTCTGATTTTTGGTGCGTCGATATCAATCTGTTATTTAATTATTTATTTTTTTCAATATTATACAGCCTGTCTTATTTCATGAGTGTTGCGTCTAATAGCTAATCTCACTCCAGACCTTTTATAATTTCGTTTCAATAAATTAATTATTTGCATGCAAATTAAATCACACCAAAGAAGTATAATTTCGAACGCGCGTATATAGTACAAGCACTCATTTTTTTAGGTTAATGTTTTGATGGACTGGCTCAATTCTCTACTTTTTTGTGAATCAAACCGGCAAGTTATCCGTAAGTGAGTAACAGAACAAGGAAGCAGCTTCAAGTGCGACGTATTGTAGGTATCAATTATGTCTCTATATTATAAAATAGTGTGGCGTAGATGTGGTGTCAAGATAGCCACCTTAATGTGTGGTGTGAGACGGGCCTATTTGCAAATACGGCTAGATAATGGCTCTCGTCCGCACTTTTTGCAACCTGCAAATTCTATACCCATCTATCGCTAATTTAAGAAGGCGAAGCACCTTTCAATGTTATAATTTGCAATAATAATAATTCGTTTAACGTCAGTTTTTGACATGTCATAACAGACACCACTCGCACTCAAAGCACACTATTTTCGTAAAATTTAATATTTTTTTGAATTTTAAATATAATTCCGAAAAAAATTTTTGAACAAAAAAATTACTTTTTTTCAAAGGGATACAATCGATATTTTATCTACTGATTTTTGTTAAAGTGGTGAATTTTTCGACAAAAGTTACGCTGATTTTAATAAGTAATAACTAATAGTATACCTACGTTTTTAATTTTTTTTTGTTTGAAGTTGTGAGCGCTTTAAACATTTTATTGTAATTTTGGCCGCAACTTTCTAAATTGCATTTTTTTTTTAAATAAATCAAATTATAAAACAGAACTTAAAACATAATTTGTGCGCTAAAAAACTACTTAGTCGATTTGAAAAGCTTTTACACTGTTCAAAAGCCTACTTTTTCCTGAGTCTAAGCAATTATTGCTAGCGTTCAACTGTTGTCACGTTAATAATTAAAAGTTGATTGTTTAGCAAAGAGTTCATAATATTAATTAATTATTTTATAATTATAGTAAATTATTTAAGATCCGCCATTCCAAAATGGGAATTACGCTAAGTCAAGGGGAAAAGTAATGCTGGAACTTTAATATTTGAAAGTAGGAAACAACAAATTACAAAAATTCTCTTCTCATATCCGCTGTCGAAATTATAACTTATCCAATTAAGAATCAGATATGTTTTCTAAAAAAAAACTGCACTAAGAAACTGCAGGAAACTGAACATGATAAAAGTAATTTCCGACGTAAATAAGATAATATTTACCTACGTTTCTTTGGTTGTAAAGCGAAGTGTCTTGCGTTCAACTTTTAACCCACGTTCTCGGCCAGCTGGAGTAATATGAAAACTTAAAATTGTTGAATTTTTCTTTAATAATAATAAATTGTAAAACATTAAATTATTATAGCATTTTACTTTGCCGCCTATCGTTACCAGCTTATAATGGGTTATTTTACGAGGTAGGACAAAAAAAACCTTACATGGCAGTCTGCTTTGTAGATATATAACTATGGTCTATGGATAAGGGCACTGTCTACGCACATATGCAGAAATTTCAACAATGGTTTATTAACAATAACGTATATTTAAGGTAGTTGTCTCACAGCACTTTAAGAAATTTATATTAGATTAGCGGTCCCGCCCGGTTTCACCCGGGTGCAAAAAAACGAATAGGGACATGAGTACGCACATTCATCTTAGTTTACCGAGATGATTGTTGTGTCCAAATTTCATGATGATCGGAGTTACCGTTAAAAAGTTTTTGTCGGGCGGACAAATTTTGAATTACCTCCGCACCTATTGGTCGTAGCGTGATATTATATAGCCTTAATTCCTCGATAAATAGGCTATCCAACAAACATTTTTTTTTTCAATTCGAACCAGTAATTCCTGAGATTAGCGCGTTCAACCAGACAAAGTCTTCAGCTTTATATATTAGTATAGATTTATTTTCCAACATTGTACGTTACTGTCCTACCTACTATTTGAGCAGCAAATTCAAACTAATAAATATGAAAGTATATTGTACTTAGTAATCAGTTAGCTATAAATTTTTGTTATGAATAATTTGTACAGAATTGCTTTATTTCTGAACTTTTCTTGTATATAAATTAACAACAATTAAGTTACTACATTTTTTGTGACAAACTAAAGAATCGTTTTGTTCTGTTTTTTATCATGGCTAACTTTTTTACTTTGCTGCTTATGACTCATCACAGATACACGTCGCTATTTCCAAAAATAGTAAATAGACACAACACATAAAATTTTTTGGGAATCAGCGACGTTTCCAGATTGTAATTTTTAAAAATGTTCATGATAGTAAGGTATATACGTTTATCGAGTGTCTTGTATTTTCTCCGGGCTACGTCTCGACTGGGTACAGTCTTAAAGTTTTAAATTATTTTACTATTTTGGTTCTTCCACTGTTATTATGCGTATGCTCCAAAAAACTTTTGATGAATATTGTAGCCAGGCAACTAACTTAAACAAATCATGATCTGTATAAAAATTCACGTTATAAACTTATAGAGGATACAATTATCTGTGAATTTTTCCGTGAAATCTCTTCTATAACAATACGTCATATTATAGATGTAGCTAAATCAAGATATAATTTTATCAATAGCACACATATTACATTATGTACTAATATGATGTGTCAAACAAACATGTTTTGGGGGCTTGGAAAGCTGATGTTACTTTTTTTTAAACCTCAATAGCATTTTAATTAGAATCATTTTCTTTTCTATGAATAAACCTTGGTAAAATGTATACTAATGTATACTAATACTAATATATTTTTGCACGACCCCTATACAAGAGTTGCTCTTCATACCACTAGTGTGTAAAGTAAAACAAAAAAAATGCGACATTAACTTCTCTGTCAGTTGCCATTTTAATCCATATGACCAACAGAGATAGCAATGTTTGTCTTCGTAAGTAATTCAAATAGATTCCAATATGGCTGGATACGAACTGTCAAATATATTAATATGTACTAATTATGAAGTGAAATCAGCTATTTTTTAGGAGGCACGTGCAAAAAGTGTAGTGCGGGAATGTTTATCGATTGTAATGCCTAAGGGACTTGTGTAACTGTTAAAACTCACTAATCGCTCGTTTTAACATAATGTCACAACTTGTCCTTAAAATAATGCATTACAAATTCGATAAACTACTATTAGAGTTTTAATGTTCTGAAATTCGCGCGCCGAAGGTTCTGCACCAACAATTACATTTTTTGCCTTTGAATTTCCAACTCTTTAACCATAGTTTTCCTCTATGTATAACATCATTAGCATTTGGTTTTTGGAAGTTCTATAGTTGTATTACTAACTAGTTTTTTGTTACTGAAGGGGGTCTCGGTTTTTAAGAAAAGTAGTTTGCTTTCAAATGATACCCCACATATGACCGATATTAAAGATTATTTTTGCCTCCTTTTGAAATTTACGGGAAAATATTTTTAGGTTTTGACTATCAGAAAAAATACATATTAGGAAGCTTTACAACTATAGCTTTCAACTCCCCAGCTGGGGTTCCCAAACGTTTAAACCCACTTTTAAGAAATCCAATTTATAGTGATCCAACTCATTCCTGGCGCATTGAATTTTTTCAGAGATACTTGACTAATGACTAGCTCAACGAAAAAAAACTTTTTATTGCAATTGCTTCACATTTATTTTAACATCCCAACGAGAACAGCACCCGTTCTTGTTGAGGGAGGTTTTTTTGGTCAAAAAGCAGCTTTTTATAAAGACAAAACATTTCTAATAATGTGCGCGAAGAGTGCGCTTGTTTTCGACTACTTTCGGTAGAGGTTAATTCGAGCTATTCTTGTTTTGATATTTGGTATTAATTTCTACCACCGACCGCCGAAAATCCAAATTCACGTCGCGACCCACAAGTGGGTCGTCGCGTTGGTCCAGAGAATTTCGACTGGATCACGTATAAACAAACGAATGAACCCGAGGATTCTGTATTTTTACACGCTTTATATTAACTTCACTTGTAAGTTTGTATGTATGTTTGTTTGTAACCTTCCTTTGGACTAAAGGAAATGGTTTATTAAGCTGTAGTATAATATGCCAGCACTGTAAATACAGTGGTAGCCGTGCAGTCTAAGGCACGGGTCTTCGCTGATGTCAAGTCTCGGAATCACGGGTCGTGGGTTCTAATCCCGTCCACGCCGGAAAAAAAATTGTTTGTTTTCCGCAAATTTTTGTTCTTTTTGATGTACGGACTTATAAAATACATTTTTTTATATTAACAGACATCCTCGAAGTCTGCATCGCTAACTTATATATTTAGACATTTGGTTCAAATGTAAACGATCCGATTGTATATGAGTTTGACACACATAGTTGTGGTAAAGCCGGATGAAGTTAGGAGCAGCCTATAATGTAATGTAGGTAATCATAAATTATATCAAGATCCACCGTGAAATTGTGCAATAATAAACGTGTATAGTTACAATTGAACTGCTGGATGCAGTGTGCTGCGAGCTTCCATTGTCCGCATTTTGTACTAACAAAATGATGTGTGCCTTTTTCCAGGACCGCACTACAAAGACATTAACTCACTTAAAAGATCATTAAATACGAGTATGTGATCTAAGGTTAGACGCATAAGAATGATAAATCAATATAGATCGATCGAAGTATCGCAGAGTAATGACAAAGGCGTTATATGAAAAAGTGCAACACAAAATCTGTCAATTATGTAATCATGTTGTTATCAGTGGCGTAGATAAAGAAAGGGGGGGTTCAGGGGTCACTAAAAAATAATTTATTTTTTTTAACAAAAAAATTAAACCGCCGAAAAACTGAAAAGCAAAAAATAATAAATCTTTTTATTTAACTAAGTTCTATCTAAGTAGTTGAACGTATGTGACAGTCTAGTATATCTAAGTAATAATTTTGAGTCGGCGTCAACAATCCTTCGCCGGAAATCTCTGAGCGTTCACGAAGTTAATGTCAGCGACAGAGCAACCCGAACGGGCACACTGAGGGCACACGTCTTTGCGAGTGGTCGTGTGGAGAGCGCATGTTTGGAATGTTAATGTTTATCGCTGGAGATTTCACGTATCATTGTTAATTTGATTTGGTTATTTCTTTTAGTGATCTTTGTTCATTGATGGTTTGACGCCGACTCAAAATTACTTAGATATACTAGACTGTCACATACTTTCAACTACTTAGATAGAACTTAGTTAAATAAAAAGATTTATTATTTTTTGCTTTTCAGTTTTTCGGCGGTTTAATTTTTTTGTTAAAAAGTTTTTATTTTATAATTTTTTGTGGCTATATAATTTATAATTGTAATACACAAAGCATGAAAATCTGCGAGTGAACTATAAATCACCCCTATTTTCCCACCCTTAGGGTAGGACTTTTTTTTCCAAATTTATATGAGACGAGCCTCGAGGTATACCCTATCCAATAAAAAAATAATTATCAAAATTGGACCACTCTGTAAAAAGTTATGTGTGGTCATACATTACAATCAGTGAGTGAACAATCAATCATCCCCTGTTTTCCTACCCTTAGGGTTGGAATTTTTTTACCAAATTTATATGGGACCAACTTCGGGGTATACCCTTTCAAACAAAAAAATAATTATCAAAATCGGACTACTCTGTAAAAAGTTATGCGTGGTCATACATAAATAAAAAAAAAAATAAAATAAAATAAAAATAAATATACGCGTCGAATTGAGAACCTCCTCCGTTTTTGTTTTTCGTCGGTTAATTATTTTCAAGCAATCTAACAATTCACTATTTTTAAACAAAAAAAAAACGTTCGAACGAATTGTGATAAAATTTCTTTCGGGTTATAATCGCGTTAATATTCTTCGATTGAGACCTTAACGAAGTCTTTATCATTTTTTATTCGGGATTTTTTGTGCTAGAAAGAAATGAACACGTACGTACACACAATTGTGTAAAAATATAGTAGTTATTTGAAATCAAAAAGGCTTTAATCAGGAAATCCAGCTTGAGTGTAGCGGTGGACCGATATCTGTCGCATGAACCAATATGGCGTCAGCTATACTGGGTATACACACGTTCATGGCTTATATATTATATTGTGAACTGTCTGTGAAGCTAGACAGATTTGGCCACTATGGCGAAAACAGGTGGAAAGAACCGAAATTTTCTCAGGTAGTGAAACAGCGCTATCTCGCGTTCGCCAGAAAACGGTCCGTCTCGAAACACGGCAACCATAGGAAGCTAGATCTCCTGGTTAGAACCTTCTTGCTTGAAACATTAAAATTTGTTAAACATTTTGTTTTCTATTTTAAAACCACTTACAATAATTGGGAAGTTAAATAATGCAATCGGTCATTAGTGTAATAAATATAATGAAAAAAATAATTGTTAGTAGAAGTTTTGTTCCAAAATATGTATTGAAGGAGATTTATTTGGTTGAGGAACAATTGAAAAAAACTCCGGGTCGCAGTGCGAAACCCTGCCGACATATAGTGTATTTGCTTTTATAAGCAGTGTGGCTCTATTATATGAACTTAACTTTGTTTTTGGACAAAATAAAAAAATTACCCCTTAATACAACCCTTAAAACATTTTTTTACTTAATTTCAATACTACATATCAATTCAACATCTGTACCAAATTATATACACTCTTCAGTATGTAAAATCCATATCAGAAACTTGTGTTTTCATAAAATTTGTAAGTCCGGTCCTGTCGGGCCGATTTTATTAAAATTTTAGCAGCACATTTTAATAATTACTAAAGGGTTAAATTTCAAATTTGAAACGGTTCCGAAAATTTTTTCGGTATTTTTGGGCCCGAAAACTTTTTTCAACCCCTAAATACCACCCTTAACATGGCCCGATTGGGCCCATTTTAAATAGGCTTCGTGCGGTGATGGATTTCAACATGTGGTCCAAATTTCGTTAAAATCAATTAACTCCTTCGAAAGTTATAGCCCGCACATATATATATATATATATATATATAAATATATATATATATATATATATATATACATATATATATATAAACATTTCCAAAAATGGTGCCAAACTTCTTAGAAAGTTATGAAACGTCGAGAAATTTTGGTCCGACCCCTAGGTCCCGCCATCCGACCGACGCCAATAGTGTAAGTGCCTTATGGCAAATACACTAATAAGCTTTACCAGTGTATCGCTTGTGGCCAACGTTTCGAAAAATATATTTTCATCATCAGGGCCTATGAACATGTATAATATTCGTTACATATATTATTATAATTTCTAACTTACATTATAAACATTATAGATAGATAATACTAAAAGCTATAACATAATAATTTACAAAAAAGACTTTTTTTGGAGATGTGTTACATCAAAAAAAATTCAAACACTGTCAATAAGAGAACGGACATAGATGGGTTAAATAACATTTATGGCAATATAATTAAGTAACAAATTTTAACAAAACTCGGGTCGCAGTGCGAAACCCTGCCGACAATATAGTGTATTTGCTAACACAGGCAGTGTGACTTTATTACGTGAACTTAACTCTTTTGTTTTTGGTCAACATAAAAAATTTAACCCCTTAATACATCCCTTAAAATATTATTTTTTCTTAATATAAATATTACTATCAATTTACCAAATTAAATTCACCCTTCACTAAGTAAATCCATATCTACAAACTGATGTTTTCATAAAATTTGTAAGTCCGGTCCTGTCGGGCCGATTTTAATGAAATTTTGGCAGCACATTTTCATCTTTAATAGTAGGTTAAATTTCAATTTTGAAACGATTCTGAAATATTTTTCGGTATTTTTGGGCCCAAAAAAAATTTTTAACCCCTAAAAACCACCCTTAAAGTGGTCCGATTGGGTCCATTTTAAATAGGCTTCGTGCGGTGGTGGATTCCAACATGTGGTCCAAATTTCGTTAAAATCAATTAACTCCTTCGAAAGTTATAGCCCGCACACATATATATATATATATATATATATATATATACATACATATATATATAAACATTTCCAAAAATAGTGCCAAACGTTTTAGAAGGTTATAAAACGTCGAGAAATTTTGGTCCGACCCCTAGGTCCCGCCATCCGACCGACGCCAATAGTGTAAGTGCCTTATGGCAAATACACTAACAAATTCTAACTTGTAAACAAAATGCAGTTTGTATAGAGATAGCCTTTCTTATACATTAGTACAATATTATTTGCACAATTGACAGAACAATTTTATAAGAAAACTGTTTTATGATAATTTTAAATTTAAAAATTTGTCGAGATTCATAATAAATGATCATGTATATTAGAATTATTTTTACAATTTACCATCTTAACTTGCATTGAGGTATATTATAGCCTTTAGTATTATCTATCTATAATGTTTATAATGTAAGTTAGAAATTATAATAATATATGTAACAAATATTATACATGTTCATAGGCCCTGATGATGAAAATATATTTTTCGAAACGTTGGCCACAAGCGATACACTGGTAAAGCTTATTTTCAATTGTTCCTCAACCAAATAAATCTCCTTCGAAAAAAATAATGAATCAAAAATATTTAAGTAGGTACTATAACTACTTGCATAACATACTAATATAATCCAGTTTGACTCAAAGGCCTAGTTTATATGAGAGGCGTTCAACGCGCGTTAGCCCAACGCGCGTTTACAATTTCTATACAATTGTATATAACTGTTTACATGATAACGCGCGTTGGTGGCGCGTTGAACGCGCGTTATCATGTAAACAGTTATATACAATTGTATAGAAATTGTAAACGCGCGTTGGGCCAACGCGCGTTGAACGCTCTTCATGTGTGCTAGGCCTAAGGCCTAGTTTATATGAGAGGCGTTCAACGCGCGTTGGCCCAACGCGCGTTTACAGTTTCTATACAATTGTATAGAACTGTTTATATGATAACGCGCGTTGGTGGCGCGTTGAACGCGCGTTATCATATAAACAGTTCTATACAATTGTATAGAAACTGTAAACGCGCGTTGGGCCAACGCGCGTTGAACGCCTCTCATATAAACTAGGCCTAAGATTTTTATTTGAGAACTGATAAAAGTATCAATTTAGTGTATAAAAAAGAAAAATAAACTGAAGATGTGAATTGATAACTTGGCTTAGATCGTTGGCCGTTTATGACCTTAAAAATGGAAACAGAACAAAATCAGCAATAATGGTAATGTATAAAAGTAAATAAATTTTTACCGAAGACATTAATTCAATAAATAGTAGAAAAGCTTCAATTGTCATCAAGAAATAGAGAGAAGTCCGTCTCTGATTTAAATAGAGCGGCACAAACTGATATAGATCAGATGCGCGGGAGCGACGCGACAATAATCCGCTGATTGATGGTCGATTGTCATCTGTTTGATTATGGCCGCCGCTGTGCCACCGTTTAGTTGTGATAGTAATAAACGCGTTCATATCGTACGATGCTATCTGGACGCCATTACAACGTCACTTAGTTGATTCAATCGAATAAACGTATCTGAATACACTTAAGGAATTATTAACTGTAGCAAATGAAGCAGGAAGGTTCAAATCATAGTGTCCTTCAAAAGTATCCCCTCCTATATTTTTTTTGAACAAAATTGCGTAGAGCAAACTCGGTGCTAAAACTAAATTAGTAGTCCTGCTAACAGTTTTTAAGTAAACAAATTTTATGCTTAATTTCTGCTAGAATTTTGAAAATTGATTTAAGATGAAAGTACTTAAATTTAGCACTGAATTTCACATACTAAAAGTAATTTTAAAGTAGATTTAGCGTTGAAAGTAGTCACCTCAGAGATCGAGCAAAAATGTAAGTCACACGTCACAAAAACTATAAGCAACCCAAAGAATTGGGAAAAGTTGGTAGAAGCTCGACCTTCTAAAAGTTTCGCTTTGACGTTTTTGTCAATTTATCATTGCAATTGTTGACCCAACATTGCAGTAAATTAATAGACTAACGATTAATTGCTTCTTTTCACGTTATTTTGCATTTATAAAACTTTGAAGCACTACACTCAATTGACAGGAATGCTTTAATCGCAAAACCTATTTACGCACATCTCGTTTCGCTCAAGTTAAATTTTTGGAGTAGGTATGCATTCGGCTTTTATCCCGGAGCAACTGGATGTCCGGATGGACAAATAAACAGAATCATTTACCAAATTGCCGAGATAAAATAGAACCTCAATCGCTTCGTTTATCTATGAAATTATATCATGGCGCATGCTATTTGAATGATTTTTGAACACAACTCCACTAACATCAGATTCTATTGATACAAAATAGTAGTTTGTATATGTATATAGCGGGCAGCGGCAAGTTGTGACAATGTTTGAAACGAGTGCCATCAAGTTTTAACAGTCATGCGAACCATAATATAATTATGCACGAGCTTTATATGCGCGCACCTCCCAATAAACAGCTGGTTTTCACTTTATTTTCAAAATTTTTGACAAACGACACATCTAGTAGGTTACAAAAAATAACTTCGAAAAAACCGTGATTAAGTATGGGATTGACATAGCGTCACCAGATTTGTTTTAATTTACCGCGCTAGTGCGTAATGATTTATTTTACATGTCTGTATGCATGCATGTAAAGCAGCCATTTTATAGGGGGCAGTGCAAAAAACCCGAAACCTTTGCCAACAAATTTAATAACTGATGCAGACGCAAAATGGGCTGACAATTATGTAAGTAGGTATCAATATTCACACGTAACAATCAAAGTGCTAAGACTTATAAAAGATTTCTGGTCACACCTAATATTTAGCAAAGCAGAAATCTGGTCCCGCTGGGGGCAACCGAAAGTCATATCCCAGACGTGCAATTATCGATGCTAATATGTGACGGTTTTTATATTTAGGTTCTGCTTAATCGCTTCGAAAAATAGCAATTTAAAATGCAGTTTAACTTTAGAATTCAATCTTTGATTAACGTCTGAGTAGAACTCTTCAATAAATAAAATCGACCATTTTTTCAGACAAATATATTAACAAAAAATATAGTTAATACAATAACGTTTGGATCTGGATTTGGATCATCCTCAGACTGATATAAAAATATTTCATTAAAAATAAATAGAAACTAAATATATTATTAATAATACTGACACTTTTGGTTTCTTAGGCTTAACAATTAATTCAAATCTCGACTGGTCTTATCATATTGAAATTTGTAGCAACAAAATATCAAGGTCAATTTTTGCCCTCAGGAGACTATCATCCATTGTTGACAGACAAACTCTCCTTACTTATTATTTTGCGTCCATCTATTCTCACATAAATTACGGTATACTAATGTGGGGTAACTCTTCGTATGCGGATAGAATTTTTATTTTACAAAAGAAAGCACTGAGGATCATCTTTAATATTAAGCCACGTGACACCTGTCGCAATGTATTTGCAAATAATAAACTGTTGACAGTTCCTTCTATTTACATATATAAATCTGGCATCTTCGTTTGGAACAACTATAATTTGTTTTCGCAACATAATCACCAGTACCTCACAAGACACAAACATAATTTAGTGTCTAATACGCCAAAATTAACATTGTATCAAAAAAGCCCAATGTACTGTTGTAGTAAAATATTCAACACCATTCCAGATGATATTAAAAACGAACCTAACGTTCATCACTTTAAAAAGAGACTCAGAGCTTTTTTGAGTAATAGCTGTTTTTATTCTTTAAGTGATTTTTTTAATAGGTAATTTTATATTATTTAAATGTTTTTTGTAAACGATGACTTCTCCTATACATTGTAGTATGTTCTTGGAGTAATAAAATTATTATTATTATTATTATTATTATTATTAATTACTTTTTATATTTTTAGATCAGTCTGAAGATGATCCAAATCCGGATCGAAACGTTATTGTATTAATTATATTTTTTTGTTAATGAAAAATTGGTCGATAATTTTATTTTATTGATTAACTTTAGAATGCATGTAGATATGTTCAGAATTTCTAAATACAAGTGGAATTCTGACGTGTTCTAAATTTTCGTAAATGTAATGAAAAATTAAATTCACTTCAGTCAAACCATTTATTAATAGAAATGCAACGGTCAACATTGAATAATTAGCGACAATTTGCAATTCTGCACAAGATTTTTTCATAGAAGAAACGCGTCTTAAGCTATCGTTCTAGAGATAAAAGAGAAAAAGTTGGGAATTTTCTCCTGAAATCTATTTTTCAAACTGGTAACCCTATACACAAATGGTATTAAAAATCAGCGTGAGTGACGTTCTACTCACGAGACATGAGGTGCAAATATGTGACTCCATATTGGTTTTATTAAATTAATGTACCTATATAAAACTACTGTTTGCGTGAGCAGCTGCGCGATTGGCATGGGCAGTTACATTCACGTGATTTACATCTGACGCCCGTACGGTATACGCAATCACAACTTCATGACTTACGCCTGACGCTCGAACAGTATACGCAGTCACATCTACATGACTTACGCCTGACGCCCGTACGGTATACGCAGTCTACATCTACATGACTTACGCCTGACGTTCGAACAGTATACGCAGTCACATCAACATGACTTAAGTCTGACGCCCGTACGGTATACGCAGTCACATCTACATGACTTACGCCTGACGCCCGTACGGTATACGCAATCACAACTACATGACTTACGCCTGACGCTCGAACAGTATACGCAGTCACATCTACATGAATACGTCTGATGCCCGTACGGTATACGCAGTCTACATCTACATGACTTACGCCTGACGCTCGAACAGTATACACAGTCACATCTACATGACTTACGTCTGTTGCACGTAAGGTATACGCAGTCACATCTACATGACTTACGCCTGAGGCTCGAACAGTATACGCAGTCACATCTACATGACTTACGCCTGACGCCCGTACGGTATACGCAATCACAACTACATGACTTACGCCTGACGCTCGAACAGTATACGCAGTCACATCTATGTGACTTACGTCTGACGCCCGTACGGTATACGCAGTCTACATCTACATGACTTACGTCTGACGCTCGAACAGTATACACAGTCACATCTACAAGACTTACGTCTGTTGCCCGTACGGTATACGCAGTCACATCTACATGACTTACGCCTGACGCTCGAACAGTATACGCAGTCACATCTACATGACTTACGCCTGACGCCAGTACGGTATACGCAATCACAACTACATGACTTACGCCTGACGCTCGAACAGTATACGCAGTCACATCTACATGACTTACACCTGACGCTCGTACGGTATCCGCAGTCACATCTACTTGACTTACGCCTGATGCTCGAACAGTATACGCAGTCACGTGTACAAGAATTTGTCTGACGCTCAAATAATATACCAGTCACATCTACATGACTTACGCCTGACGCTTGTACCTCCACGAAGTTTATACCGCGAAGCGAAATCTAAGATAAATTGCACTGAATTTTCACTCGGAACTTGGTAGAACATGAACATATACTAAGATGTTTATACATCTAAAATCTCTCTGCAGATATAAAAAAATTGAGAAAAATTCGAAATAAGCAATTTTGACGTTTGGACGCTGACAAGTGAATCAACAAACCAATTTCTGTAGCGATTCAATATTAATTTTTATACTGAAAAATAATACTCTATTAAGTTCGACGACGATGTGGTAAAGGCTTTAGGGCTCTTCGTCTGCGTTCGGCTGACTGAAAGAGCAACAAAGAGAGAGATAATTCGACGTGTAGAGGTAATTGCAGTGCGGCTGTAATTTAATATTAGGCGTTGCAACGTGTCGGCATTACTGCTCCTGTGGTAAGGTCAGTCGCCGCCTTGTAATATAGGCTCAGCCGACCGGCCGCGTTGATTTCAATTAATACGATCTCTCTGTGCCCGTTCTATACACTACGACCACTAGCTGTCTGATCTCCGATCTGCTGTGCCTGATATGGCTGCGAAAAGCGCATTGAAAATACATTTAACATCACTCGATATAACGACAAACTCCATAAAACGTCGAAATTACTCAACTCTAGTTGGTTTACCTTGATGCTCATACAATGATACACTCTAAATAACGACAACAATACGTCATCATTAAGCAATAAACAGAACTCGTTTGTTATTTTGTTGCTTTGGTGTCGGAATCATGCGTACCGGAGATTCTAAGAAATTCGTTCTTTTGTGTGTTGGATTATCTTTCATATGTTTAGCTCAGCGGCTTATCGATTAGTTGCCCACAAACTTGCAAACTGTGTAAAAGAAAATCTTTGTGTATTGACGAAAAAGTTTTATTAATACGCGCAATAGAGACGGGAGAAAAGATAAGTGATGTTGGAAGACGCTTTGGATTCAGTCGCTCGACCATATCGGCAATTATTAGGATTATTGGAATAATGGATTAAGTATTTCTTGTCTCCGTTTAAAGACAACTCATAATAATGTCACAAAGTGCACAGTCTTTTGATTGTCGCTATATAGAGTTTACACTGTATTGGAATCCTTTGATACTTCAGTTGGGATTTTTCAAAATTACTTCTGAGGATGTTCTTTTAGCATTTTTGGTATGGTATAAAGTGTGAGTGCAGAGAGAACAAATATAGAACTTATTTAGTTTATCATCAACTGTAAGGTCACATGAGTCTGGTGGTAGAAAAATTTGAGCGATACGTTCGTGAACTAATTCTAGTTTTGAAAAGAATATTTCTCGTTGAAATCGTAGGGAATTGGACAGTTTAAGAAAATAATTAATTAAGTTGAACGTTTCATTGCTAATTGCAGCTTCTTCAGCAACTATACATATAATTAACAAACAATAAAAATTAACAACGATAATAACATTAAATATATATTCGTACAGCTTACAAAGTCTTCCCTTATTCTTGTAATTCTATAATCCATTTTTGTGTTATTTATTATCATCTTGCCACACATTTATAACCTAAACGAATATATTATCATTATGTTGTAATGTTATATTATCATTGTTAAAATTTATTGTTTGTTAATTATATGTATAGTTGCTGAGGAAGTTGCAATTCAACGAAACGTCCAACTTAATTGCGTTAATTCTTTTCTTAAATTATTCAATTCCCTACGATTTCAACACAAATTTTGAGAATATTATAGATGCAAATAAGCTACAAATATATTTTTCGGGAGGGAAGCTTACACGAACCAGAAGTAAGACCAATTTGAGGCAATTATTGTTCCTGTTGTTCGTTTAGCAAAATATCTTAATATTAACTTGAACTATGCACGAAATTAATACTAGGATAATGGGAACTTGGACTAAATAAATCAATTATTGCAAAATTTTACAAATTTGCAACATTTTGTAGGCTGGTTATCTACTTCTTGAGGAAAGTTTATAGATTAGCATTTCATTAAACCCACCTTTTGTTTCGTCATAATTAAAATTAGCAATCACAGTGGCAAATATGAATTTAATAACATATTGATGAAGAAATTACCACAGAGTTTATTTATCTGACTACGTTAATAAACATGTCTTCCATTCCAAATCAAATGGTCAAAAAGTTCAAGTTCCTATTATCTTACTATTCATTTATTATCATCAATGATATCAATTTTAACTTATGTACGAAAAGTTTTATTAGGTTTTTTAAATTATGAACATACCTAATGGTTTGCTCATCCCCGACATAGATCTTTATCAGTGGAATTTTATTGAACACACCGTAATAATTTTTGTCAAAATTCTTACTTAATTATACAATTATTTATTTGAATCACGATGAAACCAAATGAATAATTATTACATGAGACATTATTATAGTGTTCACAGAATATTGTCATCAATGAATTACCTATACGAACCCTAAAATTAGACTCTATTCATTATAAATATATTAAGCTAAGAAAATGACAACATCAATCAAATTAAGATTGTTAAAAGACTGTTCTTAAAAATATTTAGACTTTAAAACGTTTTTTATTTTTGCAGATGCAACACTAAAGTGTCTTTGTGACGATAGTTTAAAATTAAATTTATCTTCATTTATTTTGTTATAAAAAAATAAAACAATCGACTGGCTGGATAAGTTTTATGTTGAGGTTGACTTTAACCGTAAAAAGTCCTTCGTGTTTTTTTACAACAATCATGTTGAATTTTAAAAAGCATTCTTGATTTTAATAAAATTACTTTGTTTAAAATTCAACAGATATGTCATAGAATTTAAAAACTATTTTGAATACAAATAGATATCAAAACCAATATTGTTGACTGACATCTGGAATAGATGACGAAATACAAAAATAAGCAATGCTATTCTTTTAGAAAAACAACAACAGACATTTGATTGAAAGTCTGTGTTTCGCTTTTTGGTATAATGTTAGCAAACGTCTGTTGACATTTTCTGAGATATTTTTAGTAATTTTCTCATTGCTAAATTTCGTGATGACATCCATCTTTTAGCTAAATAAGGGTATGTTTGTTTATCGACAGCTGAAGTAGCCTAAGAAAATCTCGTACCAACGAAATGTGTTACTGTAGATAATTGTAAGTGCGGCCGGTAAGGTTGTAATCTCATCAGTGTGTTGTGTGTGGTGTCATTGTATCACGTACCATTGTGATTGGTGATCACGAGTCACTCTCTCTTTTGCCGTTCACTACATTGCCGTCAATATTGGAACAGGGCTGTGAGAAAATATTTCGATCATTTTATACGAATATTTCGATATTATGATTCTGTGAAGAAACTAGAAAAAGGGATCTTCGAACTCAATTCTTAGCCACAATCTTCTCTAACAATAAAAAAAAAGAAAAAGAAAAATTAGAAAAAAATAGCATACTGTTGCATGCCCTTTGTTGGGACGATAATGTCTCCCATAGAATGTTCCTAACTACAGCAACAACAATGAAAAGCAGGTAAAAACCCGACCTTCTTAGAATTGTCTGGAGAAGGCAATGCATGTAGGAAAGGTTGAGATGCTTCTCGAATCTTCTCTGGGTCGGTTGCTATTCCATCACGGGAGACGACGTGTCCCAGATATTGCACTTTCGTTCGGAACATATGGCACTTCTTGGGGCTAAGTTTTAGATTCGCGCCCTTTAAGTTCCATAGAATGTTCCAGACCACGATAACAATATTTTCGGATACCGAAAATATTTGAGTAAAGTGTCCGGATATATCCGCTCAAATAAAATTGTTTGAGTTGAGTTGCCATCTAGTAACGCGACTGTGCTGATTTTATACGTAACTAGCAGCCCGGTCCGGCTTCGCCCGAATTTGTAGATTGCCACAGTTTTTTCGTCGATTACGTTGCAAAATTGGTCTCCACGAAAAGCGCTATTATTTTAACACGATAATATATTATAGCCTATGTGCACCCTGAAGGTCTATTCTAAATAATGGTGAAAACATTTTTGAAATCGGATGATCAGTTTCGGAGATTACCTCCTATACCCTAAACTTTATATTATACCTATTTATAATATTAGGATAGATAAGAAAGGTTATTTTTCGTTGCTACCATGTTTGATACCCTTCGTCGAAATTCTTTCTAAATTGTAGGCATTGTAGGCACTTGACAACGGAGGTCATAAGCGTCTGAGGTGGTGAGAATAAAATGAATATTTTTTAAACACAAATGTACCTACATTGGTAAAAACGAGATTTTAAGAATATTTCGTACAAACGATACTTTTCATATAAGACAAATACATTAATTGTTTTGACCATATTTACTACGATTGCACATAATAGTACCTACTAAAGGTGAATTGACCACGAAAAGTTTTTTTTTATTAAAACTTTTTAATAAATTCTAGAATCTACGTAATTTCACTTCTAACGCGCAGAAACTTGTCCGCAGAACTATCTAATATCACTGTTTCAGTAACTTTGCGTTAATTCCTATCTCAAGATGCGAAGTCGAAGCTATATGGGCATGCTAAGTGGGTTTTAGAAAAAAATAAGAAAAATCTCCGGCAAAGATCATAGTTTCCGGAACTAAAATGACCCAGAACTATCCAATTCTAAGTTTTACATTGTCAGAGGATCATATTGATTGTTGGACAATAATTCAACCAGCCCTATGGTTTGTTCTCTGAGTGTTGGGTGATTGTTGTGTTGCGTTGTTACATTACTCGCGGACACGACAGACATGTGTCGTGCATTTTTAATCAATATGTCGATAACAACACACACGTTGTATTTGGAGTACTAATTATAGTACCCGAAGTGTACCATACAGTACTGCCATCACGACAAAACACAGTAACAGAGCTGCTGTAGCTAGCAGTGGCGGTGCGCCTCTATGAGCTGCATACAAACCAAAATCTAAGGTACACTTCATATTTTGAGAATAAATTATACTTTCCATATTGCCCGTTGTTAGATCTCACTTCCTTTTTTCGGCAAAGCCGGCAATTTGCTCTTTGCATCGAACATTTAAGTTTTTGTTAACAATTTTGTAGACAACGTCTACAGTGGCCAAAGGATCCAGAAAAACGCAATTACAGATATTAAATTTGCATTTATTGACTAACGTTTCGAAGGATATACCTTTATCCTCAGAGTAAAAATGCCGTCAAATATGTAATTATTATTATTTTGAGGGCATTTGTACTCTGAGGATGAAGTTAAATCCTTCAAAACGTTAGTCAATAAATGCAAATTTAATATCTGTAATTGCGTTTTTCTGGATTCTTTGGCCACTGTAGACGTTGTCTACAAAATTGTTAACAACTAATTTTAGGATCGCTTGTTCTTTATTTGAGTTTTTGGTGGGATTTCAATACTGTTTGTAAAGTTATATTCTATTTAAATTAAAAATGATGTAGACACAATATTATCATAGTAATATACCTACCACACTTTATTATAACACACCAAATAGACGCGAGTAGTATTCGGACGATCGGTTGATGCATTCGGGTCGATGCTGTCAGTCCAAAATCGTGATTTTTGAACACTCGCATCTTGGACACTATTCCACCTAGACGTATGAGATTTGGAATACCTACTGCTTTTTTATGGTCACTTTAACCCATCTAAAAAATACTAGTTCTAGATGGCTCGGTGATGATTCGCAGAGGGGGCTCGAGAAGAACTCGACGTGGTTCGTGTAAATAAGCGCTAATTTGCGAGAACTTGGCTCGTGCACTTCGTGCGCTATGATAATATAAAAAGAGAATTGGTAATCAGAGAGTTTGGAAACAATTATCAAATTGATTTAAACCATGTTAAAATCCAACCGTTGCAAGAGCTTAAAATATCAGTTAAAAAGCGATGATTTAAAATTACAATCAAACGTTACTTTAAGCAGTACAAAATAATGAGGTTATGTCGCGTTAGAACACATGTGAAGATACTGAATTATGATGAATATTATGTGTTGTTTCCTATGACCACATCCTGGACGTCTGTTGTCCCGAAGATGCCTCTGTGTGATGTTGCGGTGCCGAAAAGGGAGCACATTATCGATGTTTTGCGTCTATTAAATCATATTCAGTGGCGTGCTCTCCTGTTTTTGTTGTGCAATTGTATTCTCCGTATTTTTTGTGAATTTTTATTTGTTGTGTTTATTTTCACTTTGAAAAATGTCAAAAATCTTTATTTTAATGTAACAACAGCTTCTGATAATGTATGAAACTCCAGAAGAATCGGCTTGGAAATAGAAATGACCTTGGTTTATAGAATTGTATTTTCAGAAGAAGGCAGAGTGCAGTTTCGTCAAATACAAAAAGTACTGGCAAAGTGGATTTATGATCATAAATTCACTTTCTTAGGAGTGGCTTGGCTACCGCTGGTATTTCCCGGTCATTAGACTCTAATAGAATCTAAAAACAAGCGGCAGAATTTTTTTTTAAATTTTAACCTTTTTTTATCATCTTTGAAATTTTTTATCCCCCCTATCTTAAAATGGGTCCAGATTCCGCCTATATGTTTCATATAAGAAAAAAATGCTCTAAATTACTTAAATAGCGTATGTAGCCAGCGGCAGAAGGCTGGAACTAAATGTTTTTTTTGCGCGTCAGCTCCCTAACTAATCATCTTGATTTTGAAAAACTTATTCAGTGATATGCCACTCAATATGGTACGCAATTTTTTTTCCGTCTCTACTGCCATTTTATATTTCACGGCCGCCATTTTGGTTTCATAAAAATTGCGCTAGACTGTAGTGACCGTACTGCTCCTACATATATAAAAACTATAATTATGACCACAATCTAAGGTCCATATAGTCTTTTTGACAACACTTTTTGTAACCCGGCATACTTACAGAATAGAAGACCATGAATTCATGATATTGATTTTATGAATTACTAGCTGTACCGCCCGGTTTCACCAGAGTGCAAAAAAACGAATAGGGGGAGGGACATGAGTACGCACGTTCATCTTAGTTTAGCGAGATGAATGTTGTGTTCAAATTTCATGATGATCGGAGTTACCGTTCAAAAGTTTTTGTCTGCAGACGGACAAACTTTGAGTTACATTTTTCATTGATGCTCCGCTCCTATTGGTCGAAGCGTGACATTATATAGCCTATAGCCTTCCTCGATAAATGGGCTATCCAAAAAACATTTTTTTTTCAATTCCAACGAATAGTTCCTGAGATTAGCGCGTTCAACCCAACAAACAAACTCTTCAGCTTTATATTATATTAGTGTAGATAGAAGATAGGTACAAAAAAATTTAAACAGAAAAAAGTGATGAAAACGGAAAATTCGCTCTAGGAATATTTAAAACTGTTCAATTACAGACTAAGTGACGATTTTATTTATTTGAATTAACGTCTGTATAATTCATTAAAAAGGCAACTCTCACAGTATGTGGATTTTGTAATACGTTACTATATATACAGACACCGGACAACCATACCATATTATATGTAAAATATATTATAAACAAACTCTTTAGCTTTATATATTACGTATAGATATATAGATATATATTGTGTGAGATGAAGACTGGTGGTGTCCAAATATATTTTAAAATACTACGCCACTGAATAAGCAAACGTACGTTGTGCTTTTGATGAACGTACTAAAATACAGTTTACTGTAAAGACTAAAGAGTCAACGGGAAACATCAAAGCTCTTGTCGGAAGTAAGCATATAATTTGGATTTTACGATTTACAAAACATATTCTGAACAGTTTTGCGTTTTACGAACATAAGTCATTTATAATCATAAATAAACTGCTAGTTGTGTCAGATGACAAATCACTGGGTGTGGTTAGTCTAATTGACAATTTTCATTTTTCTTTGAAATGTGATTGACCAAAGCTATTTTGACGCGTGGTAGAAAACAATATATCTATTTATTGTTGGGTTGGATTGGAAAAGTCTGTTCGTCTGTTTGTCTGTGAGCATGATACAGGTCAAACAGGAAAGCGGATTGAAACCTTTCGGGAGGATAGTTTGACATGCAACTATAACACGCCTTATATGCTGGGTTGCAGAAAGGGTTGTCAAAAAATTTAATTTGCCAATGACCATAGATTGTGAACACATATATTTCTCCATATGAAAAATAATTGATCGATTGAAACGATATTTTTCTTATACTGTGTATACCGGTATGTAACATCGTTTTTCTAAGCATTTTGATCAACATTTAGCTTGAAAAGTGATATTTTTCTATGTAGAACAATTATTTGTTTTTATGTGAGTATAATTTAATGTTCTAAATGACAGAGAGTTACAATAGAGTACGCGAGAGAGCAGTGAAAGTGTCTGCAATTAAGAGAGAGAACTGTTCCTTATCTCTAGCATACGTATAGGTACTAGCGTACTCTAGTTATTTATCTATATCTCTATGGTTTGAACACGAAATTAGACTGCTCCTGATGTATGGAAACTGTAGTTATATAATCACAATCAAATATACAAATATTAAGAGCACTGTGGTTGAAACAAAAATAAAAAATAAAGAATAGTTACTTCTTTCCACAGCAGTTTTATTAGCGGATGTACATTTCGGGAGCTATAATACTCTCATCTTCAGAAAACACTAAACTTAAGTGTTTGCTGAAGCATAGCTCCCGAAATATACATCCGCTAATAAAACTGTTGTGGGAAGAAGTAACTATTCTTTATTTTTTACATAATTAAAGTGTCAAATTTAATTTTTTGACAATCCTTTCTGCAACCCAGCAATAACGTCTGGTTTAGTAACGATTTTCAAAAATTTTAAATTGACACAATTTCACAGAGCTCGTCAAGAAATTTGAGGACATCGTGAGAAACTAGTCATTAGTAAGGGTATTAACATCTTCAAATGTAATTCAATAACTCTCTTCACCCTCATCTATCGAACGGCGATCGACCGAGGGTTAAACATCAAATCCTCACCCAGCTCGCTATGACATTGTGTTGGTACCCGATGTAACAGATCCAATTACACGCAATTGTACACACCGGATTAGTGGGATTAGTGAACAGTTGGCGCGCTGTGTATTAACATTCAATCACAACTTTCAACCCTAGATATCAATTATTACACAATGTGACTCTGCTTTGACGCTCTTCTGCTTGACCACCTTAACACAAAACATTCTTCACTGATAGCCGTGAAATTTTATTATTCAATTTATTTATTTAATAACTAGCGGACCCGGCGAACGTCGTACCGCCTAACAGTATAATATATATATATATATCTATATAATTGGAACATCTATCTATCTATTTTATTTATTTTAAAATATACATGGACGTATATGTGTATATGTCGAGCACTCCGGCTGCGCCGTCGTGCCCGGTGCAAAAGAACGAATGGGGATATTTGAATCTTTGATTAACGTCTGATTAGTACTCTTCAATAAATAAATTATCGACCAATTTTTCTAACAATTATATTGACAATATATAATTATAATTCAATAAATTTATTGAATTATAATTATATATTTTTGTCAATATAATTGTCAGAAAAACTGATCCTAATGACTCGCACAATGGTTTATTATAAATCAATGTTTTTTTAATTTTTGACAGAATTTTTTCAAATCATACATAAGGCTGTTTATATTTTAAAACCATGGATACGAATTTAAAAAAAAATCGTGTCTTTAATAATAATTATAATCAAAGGAAGAAAAAAAATTTATGGGTGGACTACCCCTAACATTTAGGGGGATGAAAAATAGATGTTGGCCGATTCTCATAGATACCGGATAAGCACAAAAAATTTCATCAAAATCCGTCAAGCCGTTTCGGAGGAGTTTGGCAACGAAAACTGTGACACGAGAATTTTATATATTAGATGAGTTAACACTTTTTAGTTAGTCCGACATTTGTTTTATTTTTCTCGCATAGATACAAGAATTCGATATATCTGTACAATATTAATATACAAGCTCAGAAAACATTTGTTTTTTATAAGCAAAGCGTTCGATGTATACCTTTTATTAAATACGCAACAAAATCTTGTATGTGTAAAAACCTCTCTCGTACCGTATCTCGAGTAATTTTTGTTTTCTTTTTTTTAATTGAAACAACTTTGTGTCATCACTATTTTTCTTAATCATTACTAATGTTTATTTTAATATAAAAAAAAAAAACAATTCTAAATGCTCCTTTTTAATTTGAATGTGTATGAATCGGATTTCATCAGAATGGCTTGGAGAAGTCCAAAGCGAGCAATCGAACAGTTACATATGATTCAAACATCTAAATATTCTAGCCGCAGTTAAGAAATCAAGCGTGTTAAAAATGAGCTTTCAGAATTGTTTATTTATAATAATATATAAGCAAACAACTATTACACAAATTATTTCTTTCATTTCTAAGATATTGTTCCAAATATTTTTGCTCCGTCGAATTTGGCAACTCTTAAGACCGCGCACACTTATCAAGGATAAAGCACAAACCAGCAAGTTTTAGTACAGGCTTCATAATTTGCGGTAGACATTTTACAGTTTTCAAGTAATTTTATCAATCCAAATTAATTAATGAAAATGGCACATTACTACTACACTAGATCGGTTCACTACGGCTAGAAAGAAATTGTAGGCAACCAACAGCCAGCTTCAAAATACGCATCGTGTGAAGCCAACACATAAAAATCATTACGAAATCCAGCGCCACAGCATGTTTTAAACCTAGCAACCAAATATAGCAAGAAATCTAGCGGCAAAACCAACCTCTTTTGCAACGGTCTTTACATGGGTATTTTTACGAACGGGGTTTTTTTGCTTCGTGCTGGGCAGGTCGCGCAGGTGTATGCTTGACAAGTGTGCACGGTCTTTTAAACTGAATATTTTCAGTTCGGTACATTAAAATTCGGCCTGTATTTTTCATAATTGATCATCCTGTCAGTAAATAAACGCAGTTTGATTTCAACGAGTGCATTTTTATATCGGACCATAGATAATTGTGTCCATTTAGAGCTAAGAGATTAAGTGGAGTGATTTATACGTCGACTGTTGCATGAAATCGGATGCAATGTGAATGCGACGTGGTGAATCCAATGAGGGCACGCGGTGGTCATAATATGATTGTGCTGTGCGTATATCAAAATGGTTTGTTAAACAAAACTCACTGACTACTACTACTGCCGGACTACTTATGTGGATAAAATTTATTCGCTACACCCTTGGATAAATAAAGAATTATTATCCGATCCTTTAGCGGTGTAGGGTATAGTTAGACTCGCATTCGGGAGGTGCTGGATTCGAATCTCGGCGGGGGCAGATGTGGCTGGGACTTTTTCCTGCTGCCTCTCTCCGCGAAATGGTAAGTCCTTACCGACCATGGTTTCACTCACTAATTCCAGATAAATATCGAGATGGTTCCTTATTCACGGCTATGGCCGATTATCTGTCAAACTCCTATGTTCAAAATTTGCCTACCTTATTCTAATGTCCCAAAATTCCTTCATTCGCCCATGGCTATTAATTAGTTGAAGTTGAAAAAATGTAGAAAATAACGGCAAGTGTGATAGATCAAAAAGAGTAATGGTTCGAATGGCGTCTGTTATGACATAAAGTCGAGAAACGGACTTTAACGCATTATTATAATCTGATCCTTTATAATTAATTGAAGGGCAATATTTTGGTTGAAACCAAGCTTTGGTATTTTTTTTAACTTTCCGTACGAAGCCGAAAGCGTTCTAAGAATTTTTAAAAAACATGTGGAAATGCTTATAATTGTAAGATGAACGCAATTGCATTGAAGTTGAATAAAGTGTTTCTTTTAGTTTTAGGGTTCCGTACATCCGATGAAAAAACGAAATCCATGTAGAATCACCCTCGTGTCTGTGTGTCCATCTGTTACAGCTTATTTTTTCCGAATCTACTAAACGAAAAAAGTAGAAATTTGGTACATATATTGAGTTCGATGACCCAATCGCGGACGCATAGTGTAAATAAACGAATTCCGATTTTAAGGGTTGATTTTGGGGGGCAAATTAAAAAATAAAAAACAATTCAAGTGCATCATGTGACATATCGAATGAAAGGACTCGTCATGAGAAGTACAGATATAGCTTTTTATGATTTCAAAAGATATTAAAAAAATGGGATTTCTGACTTCATCTAAAGCAGATTTGGCAGATCTAGATTTATTTGATTGTGTCAATTAAAGCCCAGATCAATTTCGAGATGATTTCTAATGCAATTTAACTACATTCAAGACAACAGCTTATCGTCACAGTAATTCACGCCGACAGGTCGGTAATTCAGTGATAGGACTTTTTTTGAAAGTCGTACCAGGAAACGACCATACGATATGTGTACCAAACAAACTTAAGGTGTCAATTTAAAGCGTTGTTGAGAAACTGAAAAATAAGTTCAACACTGACATTTATCTTTAATGTTATACTGCATTTTAAAATTACTCAACGAATGTATAATTTGTATAATATGAGCGGTACCTAAACGTTTCTCCAGGCGTGTACAGAACTACAGACACAGAAACTATAGAGTATCAGGCTATAGAAACAGGATTTGCTATTAATGTAGTGGAAGATTACGCCGAAGGAATATAAAATCTGTCAGTTTGTTGCATTTATGTCTACAGTAGTATAATATGTACAGTGTTCAGCAGCCGCTACTGATAACAGTGGCGTAGTAGTTAGTGCTCAACAACACCTATAGTAAAGTACCAAAATAGTTAAAAGCGGCAGAAATTTTTGACCAATTGCACTTTTCCTAAGCCACTCCTAAGAGGATGGATTCACCAAATTCACTGAGGTGCACGCTATTAGGGGTGACTTGGGGAGGGTGCAATTGGTCAAAAATTTCTGCTGCTGCTATTTTCCGGTCATTTGGCTCTAACAGAACCTAAAAACAAAGCGGCAGAAATTTTTAAAAATTTTAAACATTTTTTTACCACCTTTGATGTTTTTATCCAATTTTCATTTTGACGTCAAATTGCGGAAAAATGACTCGACCAAAATTTCTGCCACTATTACCATTCCAACCCACAAGTGGGGAATGGTACCTACTAGTTTAGGTCAAAAATCACTTTTCAAAAATTTTATAATATCTTTCCGTTTTGAGGTTCTCCGAATCCAAAAAACATATTTTTGAAAAAACTCTGTGCGTCTGTTAGTCTGTTTGTGAACACGATACAGATCAAACGGATGAGCGAATTGAAACCAAATTTTGGGAAGATGTTTTGTATGCAAAAATGAAGAACCCTATTGCTTTTGCGGAAAATCGGCGCATGCGCAGAAGAGATACATGCTATAACGGTGTTTTTTATATAATAATGGTATACATTTCATAACGGCTTATTATTCTATTTATTTTTTCAAGAAAGTTTTGTAAAAAATTTTCTTTTCTAAACTTTATAGTTTTGGAAATATTTTAAAAATAAAAAAAATCAGCCGTTCTTTGGTTTTATGGATCTGTCAGAAATAAATTAGTTAGACATGCTTTGATTAATTTTTACATGACGTGGAACATATTATGTAGATAACCATGGCAACGAATAGTTAATATCATATTGAATACTAGCCATTACCCGCGTCACCTTACGTGATATCAGAAATTTTCTTTTCTTTATTATAATCAAATGTCAACATTTTTGAAGTTGGAATGGTCCCGTCGCCCAATTGGCTGGAATTTTTTTTCGTTGATGTATACATCGAAAAGAAAATTTTCCATTTTGTTACATCCGGTTAAGGTTCACTTTTTTAACTTCCCGCTATAAAAAAAATAAAAAATTTATGTATTTAGTGGTATGAAGCAAATGACATGGGCATATCAAATAAATTTAAATATTTAAAAATTATATGGTCAAGGGGAGGGGGGGGACTCACCACATCTTACCAAATCTCACCAAGAGGAAGGGAGAGGCATTGAAATAATAACAACACCTCACGTATTAATGGACGTCTCCAAAGCGACTGATTTTCCTTGTAGTTGCCAACGCTGACATTTGACAATATGTAATCACGGCGACACTGTCGGAAATACCAACCGTGGGTGCTTGCGCTAGTTGCATGGTGCTTTTGGCGAACTGCAACATTCATATCATGCCCCAATCCCCAATTAAATGCCAACGATCTGTGCAATGGCTAGCTTATTGTTTATATGAATGTGTGTGTGTTTCTATGCACTCGCATTATTACACTGGATAATATGTTAGCCGCTGTCGGCTTTCTTTTTGCTCTTTACGCTGCAATTGTGTAGCACAAACTAGTTTTACTATTTAATTTTCAATTCCAATTACAATTTATCTTAATTTCTGTTTATAATTTCAAGTTGTTTAATGTTATCTCAGATTCCAATTGTATGAAGTTTAGTAGTCGTGTAGATTTTACTTACATTTTTATTGAGATACATAGGAGAAATTATCAAATTTTTGGCCAAAATAGTTTCCATCTAAGACAGGCTTAGCATGGACGACCCTACGTAAGACAGGATCTGAATTAAAATGTGGAAATTCACGTAGCTTACTTTATACTATTCCCTTTTCTTTTTCGTTACTAGCTGTACTCGTCCACACGTTGCTGTGGATCAGTCTGGTTTAATGAAAAAGAAAGAAAAGAGAAAGCACGCGTTTCTATGTATAATTTCACAATGCTTATGGGTATACTATATTTTTTGTTGTTACATTGTCTGTGCAGATAGTTTTCTAGTTTGTCGATTCTAGAACAGACATCATATAATTGTCCATGTGAGAAGCAGTTCGTCTCTATAGATCTAAACCGCACAATTATATGACATCAGCTGTCATCAAGCACGCTGTTCGGCATGAGCAATGTTTAATATTGCGTGTGTTGCTGTTACGTTCAACAGATGCCGCTCTCATTGTCATAAAATATTTAGTATAGCGTGTGTTGCTTTGACGTTCAACAGACGGCGCTGTTTTTCAAAAAAATGAAAAAAACATGTTTTCACCTGTATTTATATAATGAGTATGTAAAAACACTGCGTATTCGAATGCAACGTCGTGTCACAAGGTAACCGGTGAAGAACTTTCGGATTGTAAGATTTTGAACAAACGAACATAGATTGTGAACTTTGGATTCTGAAAGTGCTGCAAATTGCACTTCTAAACTGATTGGATTGTGAGTTCGTTGCCAAAATACCGGCAAATGTGCAGCAGTCGAATGGTTAAATGAATTATGAAAACCCCCCACAGAATACGGTTGTCAGTTTGACGAGGTGCTGTGTAACGGTGAACTGGAGGAGCGAAAGACAGAGAAGTTTCCCAAGACTCAACGGCGGATGAGGTGAAGGTGTAAGCGACTGGGATCAGGCGTACAGCAGCAAGCAGAGGTCGGATATCTCGTCACTGGGGATTACATACGATGGTTTCACGCGTCACTAATACGTAATCTGCTTAGCACTGACGTTGATAAGGATAAATAGATCGCAACTTGCCAGTCATTGCGTTGCCCTATCTGTATCGAACCTGTCCTGAACTGTTCTGTACCCAAACTGGAATAGCGCACTTCCATCCGGTTACATGACGAAAATCTGGAGGTTGTGTCCGGGACTCAGTTGGATAGTGGAAAGAATGAAGTAGACTTGTTGCCCAATATTATTTGTAACGCAGTACGTTAACTTTCGACTGATACCATCTTCGACGCAATTCGAAGCTACATTAGCCCAAAGCCCGCCGGGCACCGTTAAACTGATGGCCATATTCACCGAACGTAAGTAGTTATTTATTTGGTTAATTTGTTCTTCTTACGAATAAATAGCGATAATTCAATTCGCCAAACATAGTTATGTTTACTGCAAGTATAAATCTATTCTGTCTTACTTCGAGGGCATAAATATTTATTCGACTGGTAAAATAATAATGACTGCCACATAGATCTTAATACCTAACCTATAAACGTGGAGTATTATATCTACAGTTGAAAACATTAAAGTTAGTGGAAATTGTGCAATTGAGTTAGGATGAAACATTATTTTGTGAAACTTTTTTTTTTGACGTTTATACTAATGCCATGGGTCGGATTTTTGGGTGAACGTCAAAATATTCAACAAAAAGAACAAGGAGTATAGTGCAATATATATTTATTTCTTAACTAATTTTTCTACCTGATAATTTGCTTGGTGAATTGAAGAAAATTTTATTCTAACGAATAAATTTGTTCCAAGATTAGTAACTTCTATTTTTAATAGTGTTCGGTGAATATGGGTATGAATCATATTATGGACCTGAGGTGACACCCGTGGTCAGTACGGTTGCCCATTCTGTCCGAAGTTCATCTCAGGCAAGGGCATCCTTTGTATAGAAAATCTTTGATATTTGCTTTTAATTTTGAAATAATACGAGCACAAGACTATTCTGCGCGCTTCTCTCACTTCCTTAACGAATTTCCGCGGCATTCACAAAATTACTGCCCATACCGAGAACTAAGATGTTACCTATCAATAATGGATAATTATGCTGAAAATTAAAAAAATAACATAACTAGAGGAATAGGGAGTACAAAAACGTATTGCTTTCTAAACTCATATTGCGAGTAATTGGTCGTGCTATCAAATTATCTCCGTCAATGCAATTATGTATATATTCCGCTAGTTGCGGCGCAGCACAGCTTGTAATAGATTTTACAATAAATAAAATAACGAAGTTTCTTAACTCCCACCAGTCATGAACATTGCGGTAGTTTTTATGTCAGTATTATTGGAATTTTTTCTTTGATCTCCATGGTTGTAATTGTCATCTTTGCAGATGTTTCTAATGTATACAAATGCATACCGAGCTGTGTAGTGTAGTGGTGAGAGTACTAGACTCGCATTCAGGAGGTACCGGGTTCGAATCTCGGCGGGGGCAGATATGGCTGGAACTTTTTCCTGCTGTCTCTCGCCTGTACTGGCCATCTTGTTGAGGTTTTCCATGGTTTTCCTGAATAATTCCAGATAAATATCGGGATGGTTCCTTATTCAAAGCCAAACTCCTATGTTCATTTGCCAACCTTATCCTAATGTCCTAAAATTCTTTCATTCGCCCATTGCTATTAGCTGGAGTTGAAAAAATGTAGAAAATAACGGAAATGTAATGGTGCAAATGGCGTCTGTTATGACATAAAGTCGGGAAACGGACGGAAAACGCATTATTATTATTATATACAAATGCATTATCAATATAATTCTAATTACTGATATTGCTATTCTGATTTGGCCAAGGATTAGTTGTGAACAAACTCGATATGTAAGAACCCATAATACCAAACATATACAACGCCATTACCGCTGGAGTGCCTATCTATCTGTGTTTTGTTCTATCAAGGTGATTTGATTTCCCGATTTCCTTTTTGTACACTTTTAAATTTACTGGGGAGAACAATATGTTCCAAACTGAAGAGTGTTTTCCTAATTACAACAAAGTGTTTTTCCATATCGTTTCGAAGTGACATCGCAAAAAAAATGATGAATAACCTTTTATTGTTGTACATTAAAATGGTAATAACTAATCATGCGTTAATTACAAAAATACAAAAATAGTTTAGTGTATTGCTGAAGATGAGAGCATAGCTCTCGAAATGTACATCCACTAATAAACTTGTTGTGGTAAGAAGTAACTATTCTCTATTTTTTATGCGTTAATTACATAAGAGTAATTAAAGTATGACATTTTTCTTCAAGTTTACTATTAATTATTTGTATTACAGTTATATCAAGAACCAATTATAATTAGATCTTATTTTATGGTTCATTAACAATATTGCTATTAAAAATTTATATACTCACTAGCGGTCCCGCCCGGTTTCACCCGGGTGCAAAAGAACGAATGGGGAAGGAAGGGACATGAGTACACACATTCATCTTAGTTTACCGAGATGAATGTTGTGTCCAAATTTCATGATGATCGGAGTTACCGTTCAAAAGTTTTTGTCGATAAAAAGCAGTATTTAAACTTTTTTAACTAATATTTTTTTTTAAATGAATTAAATAAAATTAAAATAAATTTAATTAATGTAAGCCTTAGAAGAAAGCAATGTAAAAAAAAAAAAAAAAACATATATTCGCCCAACATGGGGCTCGAACCCACGACCCTGATATTGACAGTCGCATGCTCTACTGATTGAGCCACCTGAGGTTGTGTTCTCACAACGCTAATATGAGTATATCTAGTTAGTGCATTTCACATGAATAGAAGCTTATTTTTGAGATACATTTTGCAACATTTTTCATGAAAGCTCCGCTCCTAATAGTCGTAGCGTAATATTATATAGCCTATAGCCTTCCTCGGTAAATGGGCTATCCAACAAAAAACATTTTTTTCAATTTGAACCAGTAGTTCCTGAGATAAGCGCGTTCAAACAAACAAACAAACTCTTCAGCTTTATATATTAGTATAGATTATGTTGACTGATCGAAAAATCACCAAATACTTTTGCAGTTTTTCGGACAGACTGTATATTATAAAGTAAGTTCGGTACACGGAAATTTAAAAAGTGACTTTGATGATTTTTATTTTGATTGATTGGCTGATCAATAACCCAATCAAATCAAAACACAATTGAATGTCTTTTTTTATAATTACGAAAGCATAAAACTGGTGGTGTCAATTTTTTAAGTCCGTGTGACTTTGTAAAAAAGCGATCGGTCATAATAAGAGCTGTTCAGCTATGACATTATGACTGGAACACAATGCCATTTATACTGACTGTGGTCGATGTGGATGACATTTTTTTGACATCACCTAAAAACCAACTAGCGTGCAATATTTGTATAAAAATGTATTCTTTCCATTTATTCTAAATAGAACATTGACATTATCGTGTACACTATTTTTATCTCAGAAATGATGCCACAATATCCAAAAAGGATGGTGGCAGAAAATTAGAATAGAATAATACTGTATTTAATTTGGCGCAATTAAATAATTTTACAATGAAACTCCTTATTCTGATGGCATTTGTAATAAATCAATATAAATCATTCAATTTTGATTCGGTAATGTTTCCTAGCAAAAATAAGAAGTAATTATTCTCGTTACATTCGTTGGTTAAATATTTTTGTATGAGTGTTTTTCTGATGGTGACAGAAAATTACGAAAGTATTATTTTATATGCTAAGTTCTATAATAAAGATCTACAGATCTAGAAACAGGACTATGGAGGATAGAGGGAATCGAGACTATAATCTTCATGCATTTACCGTTGTCTAGAAAGTCAGAAAAATAAAGGTTCCTAGTTCGGTAATAGAGGTGCTGAAGCTATAAGATCCCAAGTGGGCAGCCAGGCGATTTGGAAAAAAAGTGTGCATGTAACCTTTACGCGAGGTCGAAGTAAAACATGTAAACAATTCATACTTTGTTAGATTTACAGTTTTTTTTATAGTATGTATACTGTATCCAATACAGATGAATAAACAGGCATAAAATGATGAAAACAGAAAATTCGTTCAAGGAAACTTTAAAAATTGTGCAATTACAAACTAAGTTAAGATTTTATTTATTTTAGTCGTCCAACTAACTTCTATATCATTCATGAAAAAAGAACAACTCTCGCAATACGTGGATTTTGTAATCAGTTGCTACATATATAACAAAATTTAGTATAGAAAATACAAAAAAGAAAAAAAAATAGTTGGCAAAACCAAAAGTGCACATCCCGCAAGTTTTCCACTGGTAGGTATGATAAAAAAAAACAAAATTGAAAAGATATTTTTAAAAAATTTAAAGAAATAAATAATTCAAAATTAAAAAAATATTTTTTTAAATTTGAAAAAAAAAATAAGAACTATGTAGGTATACATAATATAATATATAATTAATATCAAGTGGAATAAAATGGAATAGAAAAAAAAAATAAAATCCAATTATTTCGGAAGGAATCGAACCCAGGACCTTACTGTTGTGGGTCTGATGACATACCCATTACGTTACGAAACTTGCTAAGCATTCTACTGTTATTACGGTATACAAGTGTAGCACTTGTTTTATGGACATTTACACAGTAATTATTATATTGTTTTTTCAAACTATTGACTGTCAAAAAATAATAAAATAAAACTGTTTATAAAAATTAAACTACTGAACACATTTTAGTGAATTTAAATAGGGTTCTGGTCTGATAGTAAATAAAGTGAATAAAATATAACCCAAGGCAATCTGACCAAAATTGCGATCTGTAGAGTCGTGACGTACATACGTACGTACATACGTACGTACATACGTACGTACATACGTACAGACCAACCGACGACTGCTGTTCGTGATTTTCAATTACAATTTTAGTAGTATTTATGAACTCGAATGGATTTAAAAATGGTTCTGTTTTATAGATCAGAATCTCCTCTTTTCAAAAAGCTTCAATTTGAATGGATTTCTAGCGAAATTAACTTAGATGCAACTTCTTATGTGAACGAAAGTCAGCTCTGACGCGCAAAGCGATAATAAAGCACATACCGCTAGTTTAGCGGTATGTGCAATATACTATATAAACAAAAAAGGAAGAAGAAAAAGAAGAGAATAAAAAAAACGCAGAGTTATTAGCACTAAGGTAAGGTAAGTATAATTAATATAGATTAAAGGATATGTAAGTAGGTAAGTATATGACAGTTATGGTAACTGATTATATTTTATTAGTAAGGTATGTTAGGTGGAGGAATTGTAATAATATTTTAACATTTTTTTCAGAATTGTCAAGAATTTCGTCAAGATAACAAAAATGTTGTTATATTGGGTCTAGATGCTGTAAAAACGAACCTAATGGACCGCGCAAAAACAGAATAGAATCATATTATATTACTAGCCGCTACCCGCGGCTACGCCCGCGATTGAGATGGAAATCGACTTTTGACATGCATATCAGGGGTTGAGGTATTGCACATATTTTGACAAACAATTTTCTTATTTTTCGTAAAAATTTTTTATTTTTTTTTTAATAAAAAGTATCCTATGTTACTTCTAATACCTTCAAGAGTGTATGTGCAAAGTTTCATGATGATCGGTTAAGTAGTTTTTGCGTGAAAGCGTAACAAACAAACTTACATTCGCATTTATAATATTTCGTTTTCATAAAATTTGTAAGTCCGGTCCTGTCGGGCCGATTTTAATGAAATTTTAATAGCACATTTTAATCATTACTAAAGGGTTAAATTTCAATTTTGAAACGATTCGGAGAAATTTTTCGGTATTTTTGGGCCCAAAAAATGTTTTCAACCCTTTCTTATTTTTCGTAAAAAATTTTATTTTTTTTTAATAAAAAGTATCCTATGTTACTTCTAATACCTTCAAGAGTGTATGTGCAAAGTTTCATGATGATCGGTTAAGTAGTTTTTGCGTGAAAGCGTAACAAACAAACTTACATTCGCATTTATAATATTAATAATAATTATATTATATTATAATATTATAAATGCGAATGTAAGTTTGTTTGTTACGCTTTCACGCAAAAACTACTTAACCGATCATCATGAAACTTTGCACATACACTCTTGAAGGTATTAGAAGTAACATAGGATACTTTTTATTAAAAAAAAATAAAAATTTTTTACGAAAAATAAGAAAGGGTTGAAAACATTTTTTGGGCCCAAAAATACCGAAAAATTTCTCCGAATCGTTTCAAAATTGAAATTTAACCCTTTAGTAATGATTAAAATGTGCTATTAAAATTTCATTAAAATCGGCCCGACAGGACCGGACTTACAAATTTTATGAAAACGAAATATTATAAATGCGAATGTAAGTTTGTTTGTTACGCTTTCACGCAAAAACTACTTAACCGATCATCATGAAACTTTGCACATACACTCTTGAAGGTATTAGAAGTAACATAGGATACTTTTTATTAAAAAAAAATAAAAATTTTTTACGAAAAATAAGAAAATTGTTTGTCAAAATATGTGCAATACCTCAACCCCTGATATGCATGTCAAAAGTCGATTTCCATCTCAATCGCGGGCGTAGCCGCGGGTAGCGGCTAGTGGAATAATAATTTATTGCTAAGGCAATCTGCCCTAAAAAAAAACTGCACATTTATTCGTAACGCCAACTTACGGAGTTGTCCCTTCACGAAATTCACAAAACGCGTCTAAAAAAGATTTTCTTCAGTAAAATTAAAAAAATAATTAATCAGATCATCAGTAAACAATATGTTGCAGTGGATTCGTTCAAATATTCATAAAAGCTTTTACGAACCCTAACCGTATTTTTTTTGGGACATACGCGCTTCGCATTGTGGTATGTCTAGATCAGTATCGTTCTTTCTGAAATTCATGAACTCACAAATCCCTGAGAAATTTAATTCCTGACAGGGGCTCCACTACTATATTTTCGATGGTTAGGATTGATTCCCGAGATAATAATAGTGTTCTCGTTTAATAAGCATACGTTATAAAAAAAAGCATAGATCAGAGGAAGCACACATACAGCACCTCACATGAATGTAGTATCACCGACAAATAAACGATAGGACAGACAACGACTGTACATAGTATTCATAAACCGATCTGTCATACAGTTATGACAGCTTTGAGGTTGTGTGGAATTGTTCTTTTTTGTGTTTTGTTCTGTATCTAAACTACTACAACATTGTAAGTAGAAAAGTATACAACTAAAGAATGACAATTTCATTTTTAGTAGCGATGTCAAATTATATCGAATTGAAATATGGTCACCATTTTTAAAGTGAAACTTTTATTCTATCGCCCCGAATTTTTCTGGCCGTCTGTTGCATGTCGCATTACAGGCGGCCGCGGAGTAGGGGTAAAGTGAAAGGCGTTCGGAGCAGTCGCTCGGTAGAGCAGCCAAGGCCAATATGGCGGCGCCCATGGTTAGCATCAGCTGAGCGTGTAGTATGTATAACACATAGTCAGTCTGTCATGCGGGCAAGTGCTGTACAGTGTTTACATGTTTTTATTCGTGTATTCATGTGAATATTGTTGTTTATAATTAATCGTGATGGATAAGTGTCTACAATCCAACGCCTACAATCCAATAAAAGTTTCACTTGCGTCGTGGTTTCTTAAAACCACACAACTGTTTTTGTGTAGTTTTTTGTTTTGTGATTTGATTCATAAGCAAAAAAATATAATGTCAACAGAATTAATATTATTATAGGTATGTGTAATCATTTGTTTTACTTCAAATAATTTGAAGTACGTAGATTTTCAAAAAATTCAAATTGGTGATTTACATTCTTTCTTTTCTGAGGCTGAGAGCAATATTTTTTTGAATGTTTAAAACAGAAATGGATTATTTTATAGTTGTTTTCACACAATAAATAAATGTTTAAAATGCATTTCGTTCAAAATTATTTACCTATTAATTATTAAATTAGTTAAAAATCTTTTAAATTGATCTCCAGTTGACGGTACCGTATTGATTTTGAAAATGTGACAAGTCTTTATATTTATCGAGTTAAAAATTTTAGAGCATATAGGCAGTTGCTGGGAGCGTTACTCTTCTATGTTACATGTTTTCTATGCTACCCAATAGATAAGTTAGTAGTTTAAGGATCGTTTGTGCAAACTTTTTGACGAAAAGGTAAACAGTTTTTGTATTGAATAAAAGTTAGGGTCGATGTAATTTCTTCTAATTTCAATGGATTCATTCTATTTTTCGTTGTTGCGTACATTTAAACATGTTTTTATGTTTTGTATGGTAAATATTTATATTTTTAGTCTTTTTTCACAAAAAAGACAGTCGGAATAATACATTTTGATGTTTTTGAAGTCTTTTCAAAAAGACTTTCTTGAGGTTTAGTTGTAAAATTAGTTTAATAATTACATTTATTTTAGTATCATTTGCTTTTGATGTTCAAAGTGGATACGGCTTTTGTAAAAAGTTTTGTTTATTTAACAAATTTACATAAAAGTGTGTAGTTTCTTGAATTGTTAAAACGTTATCTAAATATTGATTATTGTAAAATTAAATGTCGTCGATAAAACAAAAGTTTTTGTAATTTAAGTCAAACGTATCAAAATATATTGCTTTATTTTCGTTCTTAAACAAAACTTAATTTGAGTTCTACGTTTCTTGTAGACCATTGAAAAGTTTTGAAAAATAAAATCAACGTATATTAGATATCGTGTCCATCGAGATAATTATTAATAAAAATCGCAGGATTGTGGACAAAAAGTTATTTATTAATTAGCGTACGACGTTTCGTCTATAAATTTAGACTTTTTCAAGTACAAATGTGAAAATTTAAAACAATAATTATTATGAAAATAAACATTAATAACTAACCATGTTTATTTTCATAATAATTATTGTTTTAAATTTTCACATTTTTACTTGAAAAAGTCTAAATTTATAGACGAAACGTCGTACACTAATTAATAAATAACTTTTTGTCCACAATCCTGCGATTTTTATTAATAATAAAATCAACCTCAAAGTTATTTATAGAAAAATTAAATTCTGAAACAATCAATTTTATTTTGTAGTTAAGGAAAAGTAGTTTTGACAATATTACATAAGAGAGAGAGTTAATGTAACAATACTTTATTTCGCCCACCAGCAGTTGAGTTTGGGAGAATTTACTTTTCTCTTATCACATAAAAGTAGATAAAAACAACGAAAAAAATGGCGTCGGGTTTAGGTTGATAAGTCAATCAGAACCAAAGTTATGGGAGATTTAAAAAAAATCGTTTTCCCCCTCTCCTGCCGGTTCTAATTAACCCATCGCGTCCAGCCTCCTGTGCAAAGAAAGGGTCTTTAGTACGTTTGCAATAAAAAGAAAATTAAGCTCCTCGCTGCAATGGTTTTTTTAAAAATGGCATTTAATTTTTTAAAATTTCGCGCACTAAAATGGCGATCTTTCACGAACGGGTTGTTTGTTCCGACCCGATCTGGAACGAGCTTACGCGGACTTCTTCTCTCTACAACTTTTATTGGAACTTCCCTCCCTCTGATAATAATGGCCGAGTTAGGGGGCAAACACGGCTTTTCCGGCACTTTAAAGCGGCATATCCCCCGCCGCCCCCTCCGTCAGTCGGTAACAAATTATACCAAAATGTCGGAAGAGCTTGACTCTACAGTTTTTGTAGGAAACATTTTTTGGTTCGAGACATACCGGTTTGAAATTCCCAATCCACTCCACTAATAATCGTTTTCATATAAAAAGCAATATTTCATATAATTATACTGAATACTGAATGCCCAACAGTAGGCAAGGATTAAAGGCATACATAAAAAATATATACTAATCCACCATACAAAAGTCTGTAAATAATATTACTTTTTCATCAAATTTAAAAGATAAAAACGTCAGATCGGTGGCAGACTAATTTGATTTTTGTTAAATTATTTTTTTATTGTTAGTATTTCATTAATTACTAGTCGACACTACTATACTTGATAAAATTTAGACAGATTATTTAAATTTCCGATTATCATATTAGACTTACTACAATAAATTAAGAAATATTTCCCCAAAACTACACTTTTTAATTTTTGCGTAATCTAAGAGCCAAACTTACGAACAGGTATACACAATTTTACTTATAATAAAAATAACATTTTTTTATAATTAATTACTTGTATAATATAGAAGTTCAACATAAAAGAATGTTGAAAACTTAGATAACATATTAAAACTTCAGATTTTTATCTGGACTTTGTTCTAATTTTCAAAATATAAGTTTAAATATCTAACACAAATTTAGTAATGTTGTCTCGTAAAATTTTGCTCCATGGGAGCTCAGCATATTTATAAGTTATTATCAAAGCTGTCCTGATGAACGGTAATGAGTGAAAACATTTTTATAATAATAGATGTAATAATTCCCCATGTCAAATAAACAAACTAATTAGAAAAATAATAAAAAACATTAATTAAATAAGAGTTCCATAACCAATCAACATTTCAACATTTTCCAATCTCTCTTTACAACACAAAACAAAAATTATAATTTCAAATCGTCAATCCAACTATTATTTAATTACCGCGTTCTTCTAATGTTTCCGCGCGGAATTTAAATTTAATTCTTGGACCGAAAAATAAATACACATAAATCATATTTTAAAAAGACGCAAATGGAACAATAAAACGCTCTACAATGTTAATTACGACATTTATTTCTCAATCTCACTAATGATTCTCTCAATATATTTTGTTAAACACGAAACAGTTTTTTTATATATTCCTCTTTTCGTAAATTAAGTAATAAAACAAAACAGCTCATATTTATTTGATATAATAATAGATATCTTATTTGTATACGTAAATTAGATGCAATCACCGACACTGAATCCATTAAAGAAATTGATATAGCCACTCTAGACCGATGTAATAGTTGGCTATAGTCTAGGAATACAGTGGTGTGGTGGTTTCATTTTATACGGAAACTAGCGGTCCGTCCCGGTTTCACCTGATAGATATAATTCTGCAAAATGTATTTCGTTTGCGGCCCGGCGTCTGAACTAATAGCTTTGAGGAAATTCTATCAGATTTGCTTCTGAACTAATAGCTTTGACCGAATTCTATTAGATGTCGATACTTGATATCAAAACTAAAAAGCTTTGAGAAAATTAAATCAGATGTCGTTACATGTTACAAAAACAGTTTTTTTGAGAAAACAGTGGGGATTTTTCACAAAATATTTAATAAAAACTATCCTATAGCGTAAGTTGCACCAGGCAAGAGACATTTATAAAATTTCATTAAAATTGGTTCAGTGGTTTCGGAGATTAGCGCGGCCAAAATTATGACACGAGAATTTTATATATATACCTACCTATAGATTTGTTGTCTCGTCCATTCACAGTATTGCACAGGATAGAAAAATTCCTTAAATAATGAGCTGTTGAGTCCGGTGTTGCCCGAGCCCCCTAAGACTTAACGTGATTTCCATTTTAAAATGAAAATATACACGCAGATCAATGGCTTCACGAAATCGAATACCTACATCCCTGGTCATCATCATTCATCATATCTTCGGAATCATTTGAAAAATCATGATGAAACAATTAATACAAACAAAAACTAGTTCCACGGTTACTGTCAAAAATCTGTGCAGACAGTAACTGAAAGTAGTTTTTTAGTAAAGTTCGTTCGTACAGACAGCGATACATTTTTTGTACATTAAATTTGATTTAATAAAATATGACTGACTTACCAAGTGAAACAATTCAATTTAATCCAACTATTTATTTATTCCTTTGAACAAATCAAGACAAATGAAATTGCATTAAAGCGTTACAGAAAAAAAAATCCTGAATGGAGTAAAAAGAGTGCTCAAGTAAAAGACCCTTAATGGTCCGTTTAAAACATGGAAAACGTTTAATAGATCGTACGCCAGTAAATGATTAAGTATAACATTTATGGCCATAATATTGGAGCTTTTGGCAGATACTTCGGATTAAAAAAAATTCCGAGAACCCGTTTGTGGATTTGGGGTAAGCGCGCTCATGACTTTCGACCGGCTAACGTTTGACACGAACACCCATTTCTTATTATTATAGTGAAGAGTCACTAGTGCAGAGGTACTGTAGTCACTAGTGTAGTGTAGTTAAGGGATGTCCAATTCCCTGAACAGTTGTAATTGTTTTAACAACGACTCCGATTAATCAACATGATGTGCTCATTAGTGTTGAGTTAACAACAGTAACACACGCGAACCAGCTTTGCCTCTCGTGTACACCGTATATATACAGGCTGTTTCGAGTGATTGGCCTATTGATGAAGGAACTAGGCTCAAATTCGGAAGTAATACTGGGTTAGAATTTTGGAGAAGGCAGACGTGGCTAGAACTATTTCCTATTGCCGTACGCCGAGAAGCAATTCCTGTATTAATCACCTAGTTGAGGTGTTCCTTTAATAATTCAAGATAATTCTTATGGTTGTCCTAGTTTCCTATAATTCCTCCACTCATATATTGCTAACTAATGTAACGTTCAAAAATGCGAAAAAAAACAAGGAGAATGTGGTAAATGGAAGAAATCAATGGTGCGAGTGACGTTTATAATGCGACATTATTTCTTTCAGTTATCTAGTATCGCGGGCTTGTTTCAGTTGAGAAATGACCGATTACAAATCGGAGAATAGATCGTGGTAAGGGGGCTAACGCTGAGTACATTTTTCTTCCATTTCCCGTAGAACTGAGACCGATGTCTCTTTTTTATGTTTATATAGAGCACGGTCGTCAGGAAATTCAAAATGATTCCGCTTTTATCCACAACATAAAAAGAGACAACCGTGTCTATCTCGGTTCCACGGGAATGTAAACCATGATGAACCTACTGGAGACAAAGTAATCCAAGCCATATCTTCAGAACTGAAGACACTTCCACCACCGTGAAACTCTCGCAGTTAATTATAATTTTTAAGTTTTAAAAGTATTTGTTAAACTCAAGCCTGTAGATAGGACAATTTCAATTTGTACTGTCTGCATATAACACACTCGAATACTATGCTTAATACGTCATGGTATGTGGGTAGACAATTTATAAAAAAATCTGGGAGTTCCCCGTATTCTCAAGATACGTGTAAACGTTCAGAATATGATGACAACTACACATACCTATGGGCTATGTGCACGGAGGCGGAGTTACAAATTTTTCGATGCGAGCGTTTGTGGTGAGCACTAGGAGAAACTTCGAACTCCAATTTTCCGTATGTCAGTGAGCAATGTTTATTAAAAGTGAAACTAATTATAATTTTATGAAGTTTTTTAATTACAAAGAAAACATAGGAAAACTAAGCGATCTGGAAATGCTTGCTGTGTTCCGGGCTGTTGCGCTGATGGCGATTTAAGTAAAATAAAGACCATTGGCGCCCTAATTTGACGTTCCGCTGTCAGTGTAAACAAATTAACATCACTTTTCCTTAATACATTTTTTTTGACACATCATGGCCAACTAAAGTTTTTGACTTATCACCTTAGAAACATGTCGTGATTTCCATAAAAAGTTAGTTCAATAATTCTCTAGTACCCACTAGCGGCGCTAATAGGCTTCATGCACACAGCCTATACGCACCAATGATTTATTTATTTATTGTTTGCAGATCATAGACGCTTGACAGGTTAATCAAACCATGAACGCAGGCAGAGTTCAAACCCATGACAGTTTAATCTAAAGGCCAGAACGCTTTTATTACACTAAACTGAGAACTGTTCTACACACTGATGTGACAGTTCGTCGAGTTCCTTTACCAGAATTTTAGCGAAGAAGGGCGCCAGTAAAGATGTTTGCAAATTCAATGTACCTAAGCAAAAAAACTTATTTGCGTAACTAAACACTGACCATTGACCAAAAAATATATAATTAAATTATATACCTACATCAATTTGCAAAGATCGTAAGACACAGATATCTAAGAGGATAATTTTCTATTTTTTTTCGAAACTTCAATGAAGCGCCTCAGACAGTATTGTCTAGATTTAATACCCTATTGAATTCAATACATTTTTGTCCTTTGTATCCGTAAATAATTATTTCATAGTGATTGCGATATTAAACCAGCCATTTCCGATTCTCCATAAAAATGTCATTTTTATTTGAAATAATAAAACGGCATGTAAATTACATTTCAAGTTTGATGAAAATAAGTCACATTTTTTCAAATCAGTCAAATATATAGACGAACAGTCATACCTATCTAATAATAAGGATGTTTCAGATAAATTTAATGCAGAACCCATTTGAATAATTACTGGATAATAAAAAAAAAGCTTTTATATCCAACATTGTTTATTGAAATAACAGAAGCTCAATATCAATTTAATCAGACTATACGCAGACATATTATATAGGAGAAAGAGAGAGATAATAGCGCTCTCACAAATCAACGTTTTCTCCCAAAGGACCAGTTTGGGCCCCTGGACACAAAGCATCAACTGGACAGACGGTACACATTAAATATACAAGCTGTCCGGAAAATGCATAACATACCGACTATTTTATAGCATACACCTAAGTAACACCGTGCGCATTGCACATCAGCAATTGAAATCATTCGTATCATATTTCAATTTACCTATGTCGTATACGCGCCACGAATCTAAAAGGCTCGGAAGTTAGATACGAATTCGGGCTTGCGCTTGTACAGTCTGTTGAAAAACTGCGCAAACTCGCAATTCAACAAAACTAAAATACCAATAACAACTTGACAATAGCGTTCAAATCTTTAATTAACGCCTGATTAGAACTCTTCAATAAATAAAATTATCGACCAATTTTTCAAACAATATATTGATAAAAAATTGTTTGCTATTATTTTTCAATATTTTGATACTAATTAATTATTTTGAAAGAATTTTATATAAAGCGAATTAGAAATTAAATATTAATTATTTTTTATATTTTTTAGATTCGTTCTGAAGAAGATCCAAATACGGATCGAAACGTTAATGTATTAATTATATTTTTTGTTAATATATTGTCTGAAAAATTGGTCGATAATTTTATTTATTGACAATAGCGTACTCGACTGTACTTTAAAGCAGGAAAGCGACAAGTGACAAAGGTAACGAGCGATCACGGCCAATCACCGACGAACGCACGTTCCGTGCAGGTAGCTGCGAGGCTCTAAAATGTGCCTTTGCGACGCTGTTTGTGACTAACTTCCGAACCTTTTAGATCCGTGGCGCGTATTATACATGTACATGATACACGACGCACGGCTTATGGCAGTAGTGAATAGTGTTACAATGTAAGTATATCGTATTTTTTTACAGTGTTTGAAAAAAGTTAATAATTAAAATATCATAAACACGGATGTGATTTATAATTTTATGAACTCCACCCCTCCCTCATTCCTAGCCCGTTGGTTCACCCTGCAGAATACCCATTTAAAATCTTCACTTGCTGCCACTGGACTTAAAAAATAATGGCAGGCATACCGAGTGAAATAACTCAATTCAATTCAACTATTTATTTCTTTTACATAAATGTGTAGAACAAGACAAATGCATATTGCTGTGCAAGTCAACAATTGAAATTAACCGTCTAGTATTTTATTTTTAAATCGATATTGTTAATTTTGATAAGCTTAATTAATGTTATGCTTTAAAATTTAAGGTTATGCTCTTTTCATTGTAACAAAAATTGCCTTACAATTGGTTTTGTTTTGAACATTCTGTAGCTACGCAATATGCATACACAAGGTAATACAAGGGGTTGATTGTGTAACCCAGTGCATGTTGAAACTTAACCCTTCCGATGCACACGCGATACTAACTGTGCAATTATGTATAAAATTAATGAGAGTATGTTTTGAAAGGTTGTGTTTTTAACACTTACATCTAATGAAAATTGGTATTATGAACGTTAAACGAAATGGGGGCAACAAGTACATTAATAACTTTAAAAGATAAAAATTGTGATAAAAATTACTTACAGAAACATTTTCTCCGCATCAAACAGTATCTGAAAACGAAATAAAAATTTAAAAAATTGTGACAGGAATAGAAATATGAAAAAGTTTAATAATAAGTTACTCTTTTTTCGTTATGTGGGTTTGGTGTCTATTATTACAAGGTAAAGTTTGTAAGTTTGGATGTAGGAGGTAATTGCCGAAACTGCTCACCAGACTTCAAAAATATTTTCACCAATATTTAGAAGAGATCTTCAGTTTGGACATAGGTATATATTAGCGCGTTTATTGCAAGCCATACATTATGACTTCAAAATGATAGCAATATCAAGACACAATTAATTAAAAAGTTTCGCTAACAAAATTAGTATTTCCAGATAAAATGATCGATATTAGTTCTTGAAAGTGTCAATTTCATAAAAGCGTAAAATATTTGAGAGAACGAAAAATATGAAGTGAAGATATCATGTATATTTATTATAATATGTCGTTAAAAATTAATTTCATGATTATTTATAAAAGACATAAAACTTTTTTTAATTATTAAAACATAATATAAAATAACTTACCATAAAATGTTTAGTCGATAAAATTCATATTAGCGTGAAAAGTTTTTTTTTGTCTTCAGAGGTTAATGTATTTCCTGTATACATTTTCAATATGCTAATGCTCAATATTTTATCAAAATGCAGTTTCCATATTATAACTACACTTAGAAAAAATTTTCTTTAAAATAAACTGACATATTGTAATACTTTGCCAGTGGAACACATGTTACATTGGCGGCGCGTTATTGAATCTCCATCGGCATACAATTTTCATAAATTGATGAACAAAATCATATTAAATTTTGCCTAGAGTTCGGAGTTGATGCCTCTCATGGAAAGGGTTTGGTAAATGTCTATGAAAATGTCAAGAATATTTTGTTCAATGCATTACAGTTTCTTTTCCTCAACGTTTTTGTGATTCTTAAGGGTACGGTCACCTAAAGGGAAGAAAAATCCGTTGAAATGTATACTCAATCAAAAAAATTCTCTTTAGTTTTTATTTTGTAAATGTCCTATAAATTATAAAATTTTCTGTACTTATATTTCGTTTGTTCTTTGGCAAATAAATGATGTATAGTATTAGTAAAAACCAAACAGTTGTCTATAACTTAATGATAACTAAACTATAAAGTTTAGAAAAAAATTTTTTTAACAAAACTTTCTTGAAAAAATAAATAGAATAATAAGCGGTTATGAAAAGTATACCATTATTATATTAAAAGCATCGTTTTAGCATATATCTCTTCTGCGCATGCGCCGATTTTCCCCAAAAACAATAGGGCTCTTCATATTTGCATACCAAACATCCTCCCAAAATTTGGTTTCAATCCGCTCATCCGTTTGACCTGTATCGTGTTTACAGACTAATAGACAAACAGACTAACAGACGCACAGAGTTTTTTCAAAAATATGTTTTATGGATTCGGGGGACCTCAAAACGGAAAGATATTGTAAAATTATTGAAAAGCGATTTTTGACCTAAACTAGTACTTGTGGGTTAGAATGGTAACATATTTTTTTATTTATTAGAGATAATAAAAAAGACATCATTGAGTACAATGCAAGGCGCGAGACATTTAGCTCAACCCTAACTTCAAAGAGACACTGATCTATATAGTAGCAAACTTTTCAAGTCCTTTCTTTTTTAAACATAGGATGACTTTAAAAACGATTTAAAAGTACGAAATCCTGTAGCGGCAGATGGTCAGGATTAAGTTTTCAATCCACGAACACTTAGGGTTGAGGGTCCGATCCATTTTCTGGAGTATGAGTTGCTACAATGTGTTTAAACTTCGAACAAAAACATTCTCAAATATAAACACCACTAACAATAAATAGACGCAATATAAATAGATGAATTATGATTGATGAGTCTTTACTTAAAGTAAAAACACCGGTACGTCCCAAATTCAAGATAATTTTAAATATATAAAATTAAAATGACAGTATTTATGCGGTCATAGTTACCAACCATGCACAAAACCTATATTTACAAAACCACTGATCTGATTGGAGTCACAAATTATAGGTCTGGAATACTTTGAGATAAGCATTAAAACAAGAAAATTGTTCAAATGTGTGCATTTATGCAGATGTCATGCGAAAAACCTATTTTCCGATAGTAAAATTTAGAACCTGATCTTTATTTTGGACACAATTTTGTATCATCATACTCCCATTCCCTTACTAAAGATTGAATTTAAAAGGACACTGAACACTATAATGATAGTACTTGTTTATTTTTTTAATTAACATAAAACACTAAATTCTCATTTAAAAAACGTGGATATAATGTGTTCTTAAAAAAACTTGTAAAAATATTTTTCTTTTCAAGTAAAGCAAAACCAAGCAGAAACTAAATAAAATTACCATTGGAGCCGCTGTAAGCCAATCGGCAAGGCCGTTTGGCAAAGCCGAAAACGATGTCGATTTAGCCATTCACATACGGTGCCAATTAGCAAATTTGTGCCAAGCGGCATATGCCAATCCGAATCGCTCGAGTGTCGGTCAACTTCAAAGAAAGTCGATCAGATCAAAAAATGGGGACATGCCAACAGACTTCGTGTGACTTCAGATTTGATTACCAAATTCTCCTCGGCAAATAATGTCTGATTAATGCCAATAGAGATGTGAGCGTTTTTTTTATTCACAAGGTTTTGCCAGTTGACTTTGTCTTGGCCTTATCAATTGGCATTCAGTGGCATACATAGAGATAAAAATAATATGTTTGTCATAAGTGAGTGTCCTCAGTTCAGAGAGAGAGAACGCTGCAGAAAACAACAAATTCGTTAACTCAAATCAGATTTTTTTTACATCATTAATTACCACAGAGATAAGGAACTGTTCTCTCTCTTAATTGCATACACTTTGACTGCTCACTCGCGTACTCTATTGTAATACCGGCACTTCACATGGCTATTTGTATTTGGCATATTTGGCAAACAATTACCATGTGTGGACAGTCTATTTGACAAGATGTTGGCCTTATTTGCCTATTTGACAAATAAGGCCAATACCAAATACGCGTTACCGTGCGCTTGTCGGTTTTTCGAGGCACATCAAAGGAGTCAAATACGCAAATAAACCGTTCACACAATGACCGTGAACCTGTACGGACGTGCAATATTTTTGTGTCTGTGCTGTGAGCGAGAACTGGAACAATTACTATTGAAAATGAATTGGGACAATGAAACAGTGCTAAAATTCCTGGAATTTTGAGCCTTGCGTTCTGCTGCCAAATGTTTGTGTGTTTGTTATTTGACTGCCATGTGTGGATGGTCGTATTTGCCTCTATTTGCATGTTTGCCCATGTGAAGTGCCACCATAACGAACGCATTTCTATGTTGTGTTGTGTCGTAACGCAACGCAAATCCTTTGCTTCCAGATTTTCGTTACAACACGACACAACCGAGAAATGTGTTCTCAGTTTAAAAGTTACTTGGCACGAAGTCTCAACCGTAGTGTTGTCGCCCGCCTTGACAAAGAAGTACCATTCCGTTTGCATACGGGGGGGTTGATACGCGATCAACCCCGTCCGTCATATTTTTATAACGACATCGCTATTAATTTTGAAGCCTGAACACTTTAAGCCTAACTGCTGCGGTTGAATATTTTTTTTCTTACGGATTAAAGAGGGGTGGTGTCTCTTATAAGTACCTACTGATTTAAGTACTTCTATTTGTGTATATCTTCCACTCTTCATACTTTTCAGTTCAGGGCTGAAGAAGTATCTTTACAGATTATTTTTGGCGCGTCAAATATATATAAATATGTACATATTTTTTGTAAAGTACTAGCTGTACCCGGCCACGCCGTTGCTGTGGCTCAGTCTGGTTTAATGGAAAAGAACGAAAAAAGAAAGCACACGTTTCTAATGTGTTTGATTTCACAATGCTTGCAGGTATACAATATTTTTTGTAGTCGCATTGTCTGTGCAGATATAGAAATTGTTTGGTTTGCTCACTCTAGAACACGCAACATATAATTGTCCATGTGAGAAGCAATCTATGTCTAGATATAAATCAGTGGAAGTGTGCGAGCAATTCGAGATTTACAAGGCGCGAAATTTTATATAATACACTCTAGCGTTAAAGTAAAATTGGTGAAATAATGACACTAATAACATTTGAAAATCGGTACGTACCAATGTGACAAATAAAATAAATTTAAATGTTAGAAAAACATTTTTTTAAGAAAATATTAATAATTTAGATTCACAATTATAAAATCTGTGATCGCTTATGTCACAATCCATGTTTTTATATAATTATATCATACCATGAAACTAAATAATAAAAAAATATATTTTCCTTTTTAATACATTTTAATAAACAGGCCGTTTCAACGATTCCTCAACCCTAATTGAATGCCTGGATTAGATCCTGTATCGTTTTATAAGGACGGTATTTACGCACAACGCTCTGATTGCCATATTTAAGAAACAATGAGTATAAGTTTGTTAAATAAGTTTGTCTCTTTTGTAAAATCACTTATCGGTGAGGGATAGATTATGTTTTCCGAAACTTTCGCTAAAATAAGCTGGGGTGGATTCACAGCAACGTAACTTAAAAAAAAATAATAAAGATATTGTTTTTTTTTTTCGGAAGCATAGAACCAGTAAAACATGTTTGCTGTTTCGTTATTCGTCACTTGATCTATTTGGCATCTTAGATTTGACAAAAAAGCAGAAAAAAAAAGATTCACTAGTCCAGATACCTCGTTAATCCGGCAGTTGCTGTAATGATAATTGTGCGGATTATCGAAGTTGGACTGTATCTTCATTTAACAGCTCTGACGAACAAATGTACATAGGTACTATATCTTTGTCATTTATGTTGTGTCATATTTTTAAATCTACCAATTACCGGGGTTATCTGCAGGGCCTATTACCAGTTTGTGTTTTCGATGTATTATTATTTTGTTTGTTTTTTAAAAATATATATTAGATATCGTGTCCATCGAGATAATAATTAATAAGGAAAATCGCAGGCTTGTGGACAAAAAGTTAGATTTAATAATGTACGACGTTTTGTCTATATTTTTAGACTTTTTCAAGTACAACATGAAAATTCAGTTCTTTTGCTTTAGATAAAGTCCCAGACTGTCAGAGTAATCATCCGTTTGGCTAAAGTGTTAGAGCTGTCTAATTATGTTTCATGTTTAATATACTGTCACATTTATTTACATAAAATACTAAAGATAAAACCCTCATACAAGAATATCTCATGTTGTGATAATATATTTTTGTTTAAAGTCAAACCTGCAGCAACGGATTAAGACGATTTTATTGCATTATTCTGATGCTGCAAAAATTGCCGAAAAATCTAACTTAACATTTCTGTAAGTATGAACAATTATATTAATTAACATAGTTAGATAGACCGCGCAAACTTATCCAACAATAGCGTTGAGGTTATACGAATGACAGATGTACGCGACATCTAAACAACAGCTGATTGGTTGTTTTTGCTTTACTATCGTCCAATGCTACCGCCCGAACGTATGAAGTTATGAACTTCCCGCATTGGTGCGTGTAATCCCACCAAGGAGTAAATTTTAAACTTGCCGAAAGCACTTTCGATCGAGGTATGAAGAATAATAATTTATACATCCTGTTTTTTTTCTTGTCGAAAAAACGAAAGTGTTTGGTTTTATTGTGATGATCTCTTTTTCAGTATTTTAATAAACATTTGACGGGTGAATGTAATATTTTTAAACCCCTAAAAGTGTATTAGAAAAGCCGGTCCTGAATTTAATGGCTAAATGAAAAACAAACAAATGACACGGTGTTGTCGGAGCGGAGCTGGATGGACATAGTGCAGTGTGAAGCTGGGAGCAGATCGGGTGGCTCAGATAACGACCCCCCGGGGGGTCAGGTATGCATTGCACCTGTTCATAACCGCGGGCTGCTGCGTTCCAGTGTCCAGTTACGGGGCTTCATCAATGGGGATCGTTGGCTGCAGACGATGAGTTTGTGAATGAGACTCCGGATAGTAATGTCCATTACCCTCCATTTACGGTGAGCGGTGAATGCAGTCTACTGATTACCTTCTCGCATACTAAAAATTACTACTATCCGAAGTCACGTGATAAATTGATTTGAAATTAGTTACCTTATAAACTGTAGGGTTATTAGAGTAGTTTTAGGTTAAAATCAAAAATGTTTCTTAAAAAATAACAAAACAAAAATTTTTCAAATATCATTGTGTAGGCCAGTAAAATGAAAATGATTTGAACCTAAACATTTCCACAAAATCGCAAAAGGGTGCAAAGAGGGAACATTTGTATATCTAAGTATGATAGACAATCCGTCAAAATTGCACCTTCATGCGATGACGAACTTGTTAAAAAACATTAAAAAGGAGTTAAAAAAACTGTGTTTCATCAGTTTTTTGTAGAACAGTTAGAACTAGCCATATTTTTTATTAATAATGTTGTAAAAGAGATAATGATTCGCGAAAAAGTCTTCACCTATTGTCAAAAATTATAATAAGAAATTATTAAAGTAGAGAAGTTGAAAATTTCCACGACTAAGCAAATGTCTAAAAACACCCAATATTTAAAAATACGAAAAATGATCGATTATTTGAATTTTTCCCTTTTTTATTGATTTTTAAAAATCGGGCCAAGAACTGTCTCCTTGTCCACTTCGAAGTTTTCTTCATTTCGACTTAGTGGAAACTGAGCTACTGGCCTATGTTTTGCAACTTGTATTGTGCGACCTTGCTTTGTTTATAAATTTCGATATACCTACTGTGTCAGATTACAGCTAAAACGGCGTAGCTGATTTCGATTTTTTTCTGTGTAATTCCCTCCCGGTTTAATTTTAAATTGTTTCAGTCTCAAAATATTTGTAATGTCGACAAAATATTAAGCTAAAAATATATCAATCTGTTAAAAAAAAAAACGATATTTAATATTATAAAACAAATCAGGTAAATTTTTACATCTGCCTGTATAACAAAAAATTAAAGCAGCTTTTTTAAATAAGGAATTTTTAAAATGTAACATTTTGTAAGCATTTCACATTTTAGTAAAATGAAATAAAAAAAAAAAACACACGGACATAAAACGGCTGTATAAATATCCAATAAAATATTCACAACATGGTAAAAATTATAAGCGTATAAATTTATAGATTGTGAATGAATTCTATTCGTATAAAAATATTTTTTTAAATTACAATACGCAGTGAAAAATAAACAAACAAGTAGCTGCGAATTTAACAGAGCTCTCATGTTTATATCCATGTTAAATGGATGAGCATACAAGTCGGGTATAATGGTAGGTATTTGAATAAATTTCAATAAGTCATAATTTTAATCATTATATGACCACCAGCTACACAAAATCGTTTAGTTTATGACAAAAAGAAGGGGGCCTGATCGCCCCCGCACTGCATAGTTGCTGTCAAGTGTTGTCAACGGGAGACCGGCCACTTCAAATGCACAATAAATGCACAGGGCCGTATTTCCTCGCTCTTAAAAAATTCTTATTGTTTTCATTATAAAATTGTAAGATAGTAGACTGTATAGCTAGTATCGTAATAGCATTACACACGAGATATACTTAGTTCGTATTTTTCGCACGTACCTCCTATAAAATAGCTGTCTTTCACTTTATTTTCAACATTTTTGACAGTTCACTTGTGACAAAACGTCACTTCTAATAGTAGGTTATATAAAAAAAAAAAAACAACTGACACACACAAACAGTTATTTACTATTGAATTGGTACAGCGTGCCCAGTTATGTGTTACTTTACAGCATTAGTTATGTAATGGGTCACTTTATATGCATGTAAAGCAGCTATTTACAAGGGGTAGTGCAAAAAATATTATAGAAAATTATGTAAACTTAGGACGAGATTAGTTTCAAGTTTTGTCTCAAATTTTCCTCTCCGTTCGTTAAAACCGAGCTGATATTAATTGATTAAACCCAGACAAACCAGGATGACTATTAGTACCTCCATTGAATTTTTCCCGCAGAGTTAGGGATACTGTTAAAATAAATGTATTCTTGTGAAAACCAATGCAGTAATTACGTCAACCAAAAAAAAATATAATTTGATTTTCATTTATTTGTTGTCGATTACAGACGCTAGTTAGCTAAGGTCATTACAGGGCCGATACTAGCAGGTGTGCAAAACAAGGGGCGGCCACAAGCCGCATTAGTTCAAACAACATTTTTTTAAACTTATAATAAGTCGAATAAATATGCTGAATTTTAAATATTACTGAAAAAATTTTATAAATGTTTTTTCTACTCTTATACAAGTAGATGAATTTATAACGTCAACGTTAAGTATAAGTCAAAATATGAATAATTCTCTAAAGGGGCGGTACACTAGGTCTTTGCACGCGGGCGGCCGACACCCTAGGATCGGTCCTGGATCATTAACATCAAATTTAATTTGACTACACAAGAAAACATCCAATGAGTGGAGGCCGGATTCAAACCAACGACATGCTGTCCTTTAATTTTGATTTTCGATATTTAAATTTTCTATCTTATTGCAGCATTAATTTTAATAACATCTTTCGTCCCTGGATTTAACTAGTTATGGAATCTCAATATAATGTGGGTACCCATATTTTCATATATTTTATGACACCACAGTCCACACCTAGAGGGGTCAGCGAGTCAACTACAAGTATATGTGTGGTTCATTCATGAAATTACAATATATATAATAGAGTAAGATCCCAGAGCCGCCAGACACAACCTATTTTTAAATAAATGAAACCTTACGTTTTGAGTAGTGTTTTATGTACTTAGAACGCTTGGCGTACCTCCATCATTGAGTCTGTGACAAATGTACAGGTACCAGGTGAGAAAGGTGAGTAAAAATAAAAGTCACTTAATTTAAATTTAAATAGCTGATATTTATATATGTTTTGTAAAATATCACTATAAATTAGTATCCAGTATCGCCAGTCACTTTCCGCTGACCACAACTTCTGACAGACGCTTTAAAGCTCAGAGAAAAATTAATAAACTTCAATTATTTTTAAATGCTTGATTTTTATATAATATGTTATTCAGACAACTATTACAAAATTATATTTCAACAGCCAGACAAATTGTAAAGACCAAACATCCCCCCAGACGTAACAAATAGTCATAAAGCTCTCGCGCTCATACTAACAGCTGACTATTTTTTACGTCTGGGGGGATGTTTGGTCATTACAATTTGTCTGCCTGTTGAAATATAATTTTGTAATAGTTGTCTGAATAACATGTATAAAAATCAAGCATTTAAAAATAAGTGAAGTTCATTAATTTTTCTCTGAGCTTTAAAGCGTCTGTCAGAAGTTGTGGTCAGCGGAAAGTGACTGGCGATACAGGATACTGGATACTAATTTATAGTGATATTTTACAAAACATATATAAATATCAGCCATTTAAATTTAACTCTTATTTTTACTCACCTTGTAGCTGTACATTTGTCACAGACTCAATGATGGAGGTACGCAAAGCGTTCTAAGTACATAAAACACTACTCAAAACGTAAGGTTTCATTTATTTTAAATAGGTTGTGTCTGGCGGCTCTGGGATCTTGGGCTTTAATATAATATATATACAGGTATCCTGGTATAAACTTTTCATCCGAAGCCATCTTATTAGTGTATATTTGTCTTCTCTATAACATAGTTTATGTGCTCATAGACTATTGACATTAGTCGGATGGCGAAACCTATCGTAGTTTAAAAATTTCAGAAAGGAAAAATGATTTGAATGGGTTGTCTAATAATTTATAATAAACATTTTTTTATCACTGAAATGACACGTTGCTAAATGAAAAATAATAATGTTTGTTCATAGTACCCGTGCTGTGTCTCGTGGCTAGTCGGAGGCATTGCTCTCAGAAAATGGGCTCATTAAATACACAAATGCACGCATTAACAAAAATAGACTATTTTGTCGGCAGGGTTCTGCACTGCGACCGAGGTTTTTATTATACATGTTGACATCATCACAGGTTTTTCAATACAGAATAGTTACTAGAAAGTGTCTATAATACAGTTGAATTTGTGAGTTAACAGATTGTCAGACTCAAAGGTGCTGGAAATCAAGGAACTCAATCGGTATTCCGTCAATTCATCGCACGACAACCCATAACCGTCAATTCGCCGCACGACAATTTATCAAGAAACAATTCATCGTAAAATATTCTGATGTTTTCACGATTCTCCAATTTTTTAAAATTTAAATGGACCTTTTTAACGGCTACTAGAAACAATTTTTATTTCTTTATACATACAATTTTAGGCTACAGGTTTAACATGCTGTTTTTGGTATACGATATGTACAATTTTTTCAATATTTTTTACTTTATTTGTTCATAAGCTGTGTTTTTTATATATTGTTACACGCTCCCCGTTGAGACAACAATCATTCCAACAATGACACACAGATTGTTGCGGGACAACAAACTGCTTGTTGTTCTAACAATGATACACGTATTGTTACGAGCAACAATCGGCTCGTTATTCTAACAATTACCCACGGATTGTTGTTCAAACAATAACAATATGCGTAAGTAAAAAAAGGCTTTGTTGGCAAATTTCAGACAACAATGAATGCAAGAAAAAGAAAGAACTATCCTGCGCATATATGTATATATACCACGGGATAACTCAGTGGACAGACAGTCATACATTGTGCTTTAACGAGTTAACAATCGACAAATAGTTGTGTCATAAATTGACAGTCAGTATCTACCGTGAACAGTACTGAGGTAACTGCTGAGATAAATAGATAAATGAACTGTATATAGTTAATAATTAAGTGTGCTCAATAAATTTTGGTGTTCCTGTGTTGTAAATATTTCGTGTACCTACATAAATAGTGACTTTGTATTCTTCATTACTTATTCTTTTATTTTATTAGTTAGAATTGTTGTTTTGTTTCAGTTACGTTATAAAGCAGTACTTTCTGTTTGTTTATTTGTTTTGTTAACGTTTCTCTTATTGTAAATAAATATTTTTCACCACGAACTAGAACAGTTTTGTTACAATATATATAATTTTTTATTAGTATCTCCAAAACTCACAAAAATGTTTTGTTCCCTTCCCTTCAAGCCCCAAAACCTCTATTCCTTGAAATCTCAACCCTCTATAAGCCGAAATAATCAGTGAGTGCCTACGAGCCATTTCGGTACATATTGTCCATCCGTATCGCGGAAAAATAAATTGGACCTCTGTATCTCGAACATATCAACTAAAAATTAGTGAATCTTAACCTCTACAAGTCGAATGTTTCCTTACAAAATCCGCTTAAGTCGAAATCCTTCATAAGTCGAAAACTATAACTCGAATTTTTTGGCATCTCCCTTGAAGTTCGACTTACAGACTGTGTTCATTTATTTTTCACTTTAATTAATGCTATATTTAACATAGTTGGAATAATAAAAATAACTTGTTTTAAAATAATTGTAATGAAGTTATATGACTAAAATTATCAATAATTATTGTTCGCTTATTGAAAAATAAATCTCGGCAGAGTACAAGGGTCAATCCAGTCGACAAGTAGAAAATAAACCTTAGCGACGAATTGACCCCGTCTACTGTGTTACACGTGACCCGAACACCTGCGATTGCATATATACAGGGTGTAACAGTTTGGAGAAACCAAAATTGACAAAAAAATTCCAACCAATTGGGCGACCGGATCATTCCAAATTCAAAAATGTTGACATTTGATTATAATAAAGAAAATAAAATTTCTGATATCGCGTGAGGTTTCGCGGTTAATGGCTAGTATTCAATATGATATCTGCTATTCGTTGTCATGGTTACCTACAGAATATGTTCCACGTTATGTAAAAATTAATCAAAGCATGCCGAACTAGTTTATTTCTGACAGATCCATAAAATAAAAGAGCGGCTGATTTTTTTTTATTTTCAAAATATTTCCGAAACTATAAAGATAAGAAAAAAAAAATTTTAACGAAACTCTCTTGAAAAAATAAATAGAATAATAATCCGTTATGAAAAGTATACCATTATTATATAAAAAAAAAATGGTTGTCTGTAAAGTCGGTTTACGGACGATAGTTTTACGTGATAACGTATTCCGTTCGAATATCATATTTAATAATACATTACTGTGCTCTCACTTGCACGCACAGGGTCAGGCGGAACGTTACACTTTTTCGTGCGTGCAGCTGGTGTTTCATCAATTTATAAGACGTTATCACGTCAAAAACTTAGTTCGTCATCTTTAGAAGTCCGCCATATTGGATTTAGAATGACGACACTTTATTTTTCGAGTTATTCTCAGCAAGCCCTTTCATTTGATACCCATATTGTAGGAAGCATAATAAAATTAGTCCGCCATCTTTAGAAGTCCGCCATATTGGATTTAGAGTGACATCACACAGCTAACCATGCATTGTCATTCAAACTAAACGTGTATACAAATTTTCATCTCAATCGGTTGATGATATCTGCTTCAAAATTACCGAAGGCATTTCCGCCATCTTTAGAAGTCCGCCATATTGGATTTAGAGTGACGTCATATAGATAACCAAGCATTGTCATTCAAACTAAACGTGTATACAAATTTTCATTTCAATCGGTTGATGATATCTGCTTCAAAATTACCGAAGGCATTCTAGTCGCTCACTTAGTAACGTTATAGGCCCCACTCACGATCACACTTCATGCAACAGTTCAGTGTTCAAACTTATAGTTCAGTGAAGCATGATAGTGTGTGGGACAAATAAACACTGAAACCAACACTGAAGTCAAGCATGAACTCATCAAATGCATCTTGATTTTTGAACGACTTCAGTGTTCAGTGTTCAAGTAAACTGTTGTGTGTGTGGGTGTTTTTCAGTTCAGTTTTTGGAGTTCTGTGTTTTGTACAACCAGAAGCCAAAAATCTCAATGTTGCTGCCTTTCTTGTGCAGAAATAGATTTTCACATATTTGTGTCCTGGTTCTTAATAAATAGGGTAACTAATTCCAGTAAATAATTGCAAGTTAATTCATTCATTCGTAAATAATTATTGCAATCAAGCGGCTCAAGATGTAATTCATTAATCAAATAAACATGACTTCTTGAATCACGCATTTCTAACCAATTTTTCACCCATATTCTTCTTTTTTTTTCTTATTTCTCTGTTTTAAATACAATCCCATAGCTCTGAACAGCCAATCCTCACCATTTAAATTACTCATTTAGTTCTTATTAATGAACTATACTCTATAGTATAATATTATAGTGTGTATATAATATAATATATCTTATGTATCTATACTCGACGAGTGTATGCCAACAACTGAACCAAACTGAACACAAAAAATTTAAAAAACTGAGCAGTTTGCATGAACTGTGTGTGGTGCCAGTCAGTCTTTCGATTAATCTGTCCAACTTCACTGAACACTGAACTGTGGCATGAAGTTTGATCGTGAGTGGGGCCTATTAGGAACGTTACACTTTTTCGTGCATGCAGCCGGTGTTTCATCTTTTTATTTTGACGTGATTCATCAATTTATAAGACGTTATCACGTCAAAAGTTAATTGATTATGACTGCACTATAATAGATCAAAAATATAAATACTTAGGTATAACTCGAAAGTTAGTAGGTAATTAATTATTTACCTGATAATTAATTGAAAAGAGATGCGCACTTTAACACAAGAAACTCCTTTCTAAGACAACTGTAGTCACTCTCTGCACACTGCATTTTTTATAAAACTAAATTAAAGTTATTTAGCTATTACATAATGTATCAGATTGGAACAGAATTTTAATATAATTAACACAAATAAGGGATAATAAAATATACGAAGCGAAGTAGTTTTAGACCGTATTGTAGTTGAACATAAACTGATATTTTATTTAAAATTTATAATAAAAGGAATGTACAGTTACATAAATAAAAAACAATTGCATCACTCAAAAAATATAAAATAATATAACTCATTTGTTCAAAAAAACAGGGGTGGACTAAACGAATACTGAACACATAAAAAAAACTTAGTGAAATTAGATACATATTGCAGAAGGAGATATAAAATAAAGGCGGATACATAAAACAAAATATGACTATTTAAATTGAAACATTGCTATTGACGAGATTTGACTCCGAAAAAAATTGGAGAGCTCTGTGATGTAAATTAAAAAAATAGAGCATCCAGGACAAACCCAAAGAATTTCGGTTTTAGTTCCGACAACTAGAAATAAATTTTATATCGTATTTCAATCAGTGGCTGCTAGACGTCAAAGATGAATTAATACTCTTGATATTCAACAACTCATTTATTTAGAAAAAATGGTTGGTATTAAATCACACATTAACGCGAACGACACCGAGGATATAACTTTGTATTATAATTTAATAAAAACTCGGATCGCAGTGCAGAGCCACAAGAGTTCTTTATTATTCTTGTGGCAGAGCCCTCCCAACAATATAGTGTTGTTGGATAAAATAAAAAAAGTTACTTTTAATACATCCCATAACATAATAATTGTTTTCTTAATTGCAATAATAAGTATTATCATTTTAAATTTCACCAAATTAAACACAGTGCTTAGTAAGTAAATTCTTGTCCGTGAACTAGTGTTTTCATAAAATTTATAAGTTCTGTCGGGCCGGTTTTATCAAAATTTTGGCATTTTAATCTTGATTTTAAGCTTGACAATCATATTGCGTTATTAAAAAGAAAAAGAAAATGGTTGTAAGGGTTCTATTAAATTCACAAATAATACTAAGTTCATGTTATAAATCTACAAAGTCTGTGTATTAGCAAATACATTTTATTGTCGGCAGTTTTTTCTGCGACTCGAGTTTTTATTGATTTGATTTCCTGAAATATTTTTGACAAATCGTTTTTCTTCGGATTATAAAAAATGCAGCGCCACTTTACGTCATGGCTATCGATAAAACTTTTCTAGAATAATATTTCACGTGAGTTTCAAATCACTATGTTGCAGAACCGAGCTGTCAGAGGAAGTGATGCGGCCATTAACGATATGAAAATATACTGTAATATGATTACGCGATCAACTTAGATCCCGGCTGTCTGACAGAATATAAAACAATACGACTGGACAGTGTCATATTTCATGATTTATTTTTTTGAATATTCACAATGCATACGTCGTGCAAATTGAAATGGATAATTTTAAAAGATTTTCGAAAAATTCTTAGAATAATCATTCTGTTTTATTACAAGATTTTATTTACTTTCACCTGTCCCGGTGTCTGTTTGTCTGTCTGAAATCAAATCTTGCAAGTTAAATTTGACTCACTTCACGGTTACCGATTGAGCTGAAATTTTGCATACGTATTTAGTTTCGATGACAATATAATAATAACTAACTGACCAGCCCGGCTTTCGTTCGGATGCAAATAGCACTTTTAATAAAGCACACTAAAAACTAAAAAATAAAATAAAAAGTAAAAAACATTTTTTAAAAACAAGCTTTTATTTATTTAAATGCACTATAAAGAAGAAAACAAACTATAAATTAAATCAAACCCAACCATTCATTTACAATACAATTTATATGATGTCAAAGCTTTTTGCGAGATTTTCCTGTGTAAATAAATAAGAACAATATGTAACTTGATCTTGACACAAGTAATTCTAAGAAGCTTTTTTATCATATACAAGCTTTTTTATCATATAAATTGTATTAAGTAATTAATGGTTGGGTTTGATTTCATTTAAAGTTTATTTTCTTCTTTTTCGTGCATTTAAATAAAAGCTTGTTTTTAAAAAAGTTTTTTACTATTCATTTTATTTTCATGTAATTTTCAAAATCTAGTTCATAGGTATAACCCAGAGGTGGGGAACCTTTTTACCATTAGAGGCCACATTTAAATTAGGCAGCAATAAGAGAGGCCGCATAAGCTGATTGACCTAAGAAAGTGACTTTTGTGAAATTATTATAGTTTTTCTATAGATTTAACAATTTATTGCATTATATAGAAAAAATAAAATATAATACTACAAAATTTTAAATATAATATACATATAAAATAATATAAAAATATTATAAAAAAATACAATAAAAAATATTTTTTTATTCACTAAGTTAGTGACTTATTTGGCTTTGTTTTTTGTTTGACAGTAATATATTTGGATCAAGCTTCGTAACACACAGCTTTAATTGATCCTCTAAATGTGCATCTGTAATTTGCGTTCTTAAATTTGTTTTTATTTTTGACATGAGAGAAAATGTTGTCTCGCAACAGTAGGTACTTCCGAAGCAGGAAAGTAAACGGCGAGCATTTTCTCGAAGGCATGGATATTCAACAGCATTTTTCCAGATTTCTATGGGATCCTTTTTAGTAAAAGGTTATACTATAACCTTTTACAAGACACAGAAATGTTTGGAACACTATGATACAACTTGTCCTAATATAACCGACTAGCGGTTCCGCCCGGTTTCACTCGGGGGTGGAAAAGAACAAATGGGAAATGGAGGGACATGAGTACGCACATTTATCTTAATTTACCGAGATGAATTGTGTCCAAATTTCATGATGATTGGAGTTACCGTTCAAAAGTTTTTGTCGGACGGACACATTTTGAGTTACATTTTGAAACATTTTTCATTGATGCTCCGCTCCTATTGGTCGTAGCGTGATATTATATAGCCTATAGCCTTCCTCGACTATCCAACAAAAAAAAATCAATTCAAACCAGTAGCTCCTGGGATTAGCGCGTTCAACCAATTAAACAAACTCTTTAGCTTTATATATTAGTATAGATTATGATACTAGATATACAATCTATTATTTACAACGGCAAAAAAATAGTAATTTTTGGAACGAGGCTCTGCTCTGAGGCCACTGAGGTCGGTTTCTATTTTTAGTGCAACCGTTCTTGTTGATTGTTTCGCCAATCCACATTGTACGGATTATGTATCTAAACGTAAACATATTATGTATACAGTGTATATGGAAAAGCATTATACTAATCATGACAGCTGACCTGATTCAATTTGTATTTGAGTGGGTGTTTGTCGGGATGAAGTTGGTAGCCCGAAACACCTATCTGTGCTCGCGTAAATCACGCGCCCCTAAGATTTGTTTTTCATATCATAAATCACACGCACCCATTTCATGCGAATGTTTGCAGCACGGAGTAAAGGCCGCTGCACACGAGGCTGGATTTGCCTCTAGATTTCTTTCCAGATTTGACTGCTAGTTTTCTTGATTGCTGTTATGTGCTCGCTTCACACTAAACGTCTTTTTAAGCTTACTTTGTAGGTAGCTTCGATGCACGCGCAATGATAGAACGGTAACAAAAGAGTATATGTTTATTGTCTCTGAACAGAACACACAATGTTTGTTTGTCGCCCACGTGATTGGTTCGTGCTCAGAGTAAGCAGAGAACCTAGCAAAAAAAAATAGCCCCTGTTCTAATTTTAATTTTCTTGTGAGCTCACAGCTGAGTTCGCAGTGACGTCATTTCAAGCCTCGTAGCCTGCCTACCGGCCAGCAGAAGTCCCAGCAGTGTTTCCAGCCGCGTGTGCAGCGGTCTTAAGTCAGGATCTCCACGGACTGCAAAGCAAAGCGTCCGGAACAAAAACCCTGGTGATTTTCGTAGTTTAAAAAAGTGCCACTAGTAGTGCTGTTTTCAATAAGAACCATAGATTTGAGGGTTTGAAAACTTTTATAAGAGTGTAGTATAGAAACCATACGTCTATATATATTACACGATGTTGTTAATAAAAATGATCCTCGTTTAAGGAGTGAAGTTTCGGTCCAGTGGATATCAAAATATGGTCAGAAAATCTGTTAGAAAATTAATACACGAGAAAACACATTTTCGTAGTTTGATGAAAATGTAATGTTCACCGTTTGTTTACATATGCACTAATGATAAATCAATAATTATTTCCGATACAGTTCATTCTTCGAATCAAAATAATGTTGTCAATATAAAAATGATAATAGCAAGCAATATAATAATTGACCATACATTTGGACATCACTTTTATTTTTATATGAGGTAATCAACTTCATTGCTGAATGATTTTATGTTCAAACAAAAAAAAGGGGGGGGTATCTAAGTTAATCAAAAATGGATGTGTGAAAAATCAATTTATACCAGAACAAAGAAACGATGGTAATAGGAAATAAAAAATATCCCAAAGATCTCATATCATATTAAGCCTCCGTGAGAATTTTGTTAATCTTACAAAAATGTAGTTCTTGAGGAAAAGCTTGGGTTTATTTTCGCATTATTATTAATATTGGCTTAGACAGTTTGATTTGCGTAGTGTCATGATCTACAACCTAAACTGATCTTCGGTGCCATAGCTGAATTCATTGGCACCTATGGCAAGATTTCGTGCCATAAAATTTTATGGGTTGATATATTCAAATAAAACATTCATAATCGAATTGTTGATTGCGCCTTCCCGGGTTTGCGTCCCTGGCGTGGCCTACGGCTGCCAGGTCGTAACTAAGGCGCTGCTGATTTTACATCTAACTTGAGAAATCCGTTAAAAAAAAACTTGTTTTAGAAAACTGGATGTAAAATAAACCAATTTGAATTTTAAGAATAGAAATAAGGAAATGAAATAATAGAAATCATTTTTACATAATCGTTGAAAGAAAACAAAAATTCGGTTTTTGCAAGTGATCCTCATGATAAAAAACAATGATAACATACAGAGAGAGAAAATATTTCTCTTATGAAATAAAAAAGAAAATAACATGTGGAAGAATTTGTAGCGTTTTAAATTCAGGAGCTAAATATTATTGAAATATGTTCGCTCACCCTTATTGTCCGTAGCTAATAATGTAAATGTTGTATCTTTAGCGGGGTGCTGGGTGGGACACGATATTGAAGTCTAATCTCGCGGTCCCAAACGGCCTGTGATACATTTGTATTATAAATCCCTGGAGACGAAATATGTAAAACTCCCAGACCGATGCAGTGGCGTCAACAACTGGAACAAAGTACAAGAAAATCAAATTAAATCTGAAGCACTCTACACGAAATTTAACTAGAACCTAAAATAAAATTAATAGTAAAAATATTTGTACCCTGTGACGTCATTCCCACTGAGAACGGCATAGCATTTAGCATAACTTTGTTATTTTTAAAAATATCAAAAAATCTTACGCCATTAATTTGGTCCTTTTTTAAATTCTAAATTCGAGTTAGAGTACGATAACTCGATGTGCAAAATATCCGTTGGAAATACACAATTATTATTTTAAATAATTTAGCCGTTTCTTTTTTTGGAACGTTAAAATTTAGCGTTTTCTACGACTTAAAAAAAAGTCTCCATTTGGGCACATCGAGTTATGGTACTGGACCCCCTAATTCGTATTGTGGAAATAGTATATTACATCACAAGGGCCGAAAGTTGAATTTTCGGCCCTGCGCGTCATGATGCCCTCGGCTTCGCTCATGACGCGCAGGGCCGAGATTTCAACTTTTAAGGCTCGTGTGGTGTATACGATTTTTTTCATATCCGCTCGAAAGTACGTTCTTTCGTCAGCAGGGACGAAAGATTGATATTTACTCCTAGTGAGAACGGCGGGAGGAAAAAATTTCTCATGCGCATTTATACTCGTAACTAGGGGTACCGCTGTCATTTAATATGATAAATAACAGAGAGTAAATGTCAAACTTTCGTCCCTGCTATAAGGGACGAAAGTGCGTACTTTCGATCGAGGTATGAAGAAAAGTTAATGTATAAATGTGAACGCTACTGTTGTACTATACATTGGATAATCATCAATGTTACGTCCGTGTTTCCCATTATATGTAAAGGCTCCATGATATGTAATATCAATAATAATATTGTGGTATACATATATATTATTATTATATTTCCATGAAGAGAAAAATGTTTTTCACATACTTATAATAAGTTTTGATTGAAATGTCCATTTACATGAGACGTCACACTATAGATAAGTCAAAGGAACAAATCGATGTCACTTATGACTCAATGATTGACTTATGTATTAAAATAATAGAGATATAAGTAACCAGAGTTCGCTAGTTCGTATGCTTGTCATAAGTGAAAGTGTCCTTTGAGAGAGAGAATGCTGCAGAAAACCAGATATTTGTTTACTCAAATCCGCATTGTTTTGTATCATTAGTTACCATAGAGATAATGAATTATTCTCTCTCTGAATTGCAGACACTTTCACGGCTCACTCGCGTACTCTAGTCTAATATCTCTATGATTAAAATACAATTTATTGTATTGAGTCAAAAAGTTCTAGTTCAAGCGCTCATGGTCAAAAATTACTAGAATTTTGAAAAGACTTATATTTGGAGATTAGCTAGCATGTAGATTGTAGGATGTAAATAAATATACAAGTCTGCAAGATACCGGGGTGTTTTAAAAAATGTAAAAAAATAGTGATTTGTATGAGCTCAAATTTTATATACAGGATTGTTTTTGAATATAATTTATGGAAAAAAAACAGTCAGATCTCCTTTTGACAGAATCGACCTAGTTTTAAACTTCTTACGACTGCTGAAACTTCTAAGGAATGCTGAAATTTCCACTGACTGTTGACTAACTACTTCGGTTCTATCAAAATGAGAGTTTTTTCAAGAATGATACCACTAAACTAACCCTGTATCAAAACATCTAAATATTCTTTTCAAGGTAAATGTAGTATTAAAATGAAGTCCCATGTGCTAGTCTCTCCCAATTATTTTACATGCTATTATAGGAATAAAATCTCTAGGTATGTACAATTATTGATTTTTGAAAAGAAAATTCTTGCTAAAAAAAAGAGTTCAACAAATGATTGAATACCGTTATATTAAAGTCTAGTTAGATTAAAGTCTAGAGGGTTCCGCTATAGAAATCACGGTTTCTTTCTAAGTGTAAGATCTAGGAATAATATTGAAAAACATTAAAAAATGTTGTCAGTATTAGGTATTCTACATTAAAAACTTTTTTATGGTTTTTATTTGCAGTTAAGACATGTTTATATATTTTTTTTTGTGTGAAGTAAGTATACGACTAAAATTTGTGCGTTATTTTTTATTTCTTGCTTGCAGAACACAAGCATACATTTATTAGGTATATGATTTTTATGAGCTTTCACAAATATTGCATTTTTAAGTATAAGCAATAATGAAAAAACAAATAATAAAACTCTTATAAAATAAATGTTTCGCTATTATTGTAAAATAATTTGTTTCAAATGACTAATCACCTCATCACTTATATAAAAATAAATTATTTGTTTTTTTAATAAAACAACTTCAATATTTTAATTAAGATAATATAATTAAACAGTTAAGTCACTAATATAATCATTATATGAACATAATTAATATGAATTGACAAATCTGAAACATTACAGGCTACTTATTAAACTACATAATCGTACTAAAATGTGACATATGATTATACTTCTTCTATACTTCTCCCCGCTTCGTTTTCGTCTTACGGAATTATGAACTCATAGATCGGACGAGAAACTGCAAATAAGGACCCTATGCAACATTTAATTGCTACCTGAATACTCATTCCTTGTACAGCTATTGCTTTGACATTGATAAACAAAATGGAGTACACGTTGGGGATGAGACGTGTTTTGTTTTTGTCATAGGTATCCGCGATAGTCTTCTTACATATATTCATTAGCTACAGTTGTCTGATATGCGTATGCAGATAATGCCTGCATAACATTTGAATGTTTAATATGACCACTTTGTATAAACAAACAATTGTTATTAATCCATGGATGTGACAAAATGCTTCTAAATTGCGAAACGAAAGAAGTTAACAAAAAATATACTCGAAATATTCCCAAGAAACGAAATGGTGTCTAGGGTGTAGTGACGACCAGTTTGACTTTTATTACACGAGCTAACTATACTGTATAGGGCAGGGGTCGGCAACCTGCGGCTCGCGAGCCGCATGCGACTCCTTTGATGTAAAGTTGCGGCTCTCCAGTTCCATACGCAAAAAAATAATTTTATTATATAAACCCTTAAAAATCGTTCAATCGATCCATGATTCCTTGTCTATCTCTCAGCCATTTCCACTCGCGTCTCACCCGCACCGCCCCTGTCGCGACATGGCGTCCTTGGATTTATATATTACTAGCGGTCCCGCCCGGTTTCACCCGGGTGAAAAAAAGCATTGTTTTTACTATTGTCCACGCAATTTTTGATTTTAATTAAAAAAAAAAAAATTTTTAATTTTTTCTTTTTTTTTTAGTATTAAAACCTTCCGTGGGCTTTAAGGAACATACAAAAAAATAAATTATCCGAATTGGTCGAGCCACTCTTGAGTTATGCGCTTAGCGACATTGATTTTTATTTATATAGATATAGGTACCTGTACAAGCAAATACTATAATACTGAAACGAAAATAATTAGTGGCTCTTTAAAAACTGGGAAATTTTGTAAATTGTAACTTTTGGCTCTTCCGTCTCAAAAGGTTTCCGACCCCTGGTATAGGCGATAGGACAAAAAAAATACACCACAAAGTTTTCCCAATAATACGGTTTATATACAATTTTTAGTACCTACTTATAAGTAAAAGTACAATTTCATTTGCAATAATTATATACAGTAGAGTCTCATTAATCCGGCACTTCAGTAGTCCGGTACGTCCAATAATCCGGCGCCCTCCGCTCACGCTTCCCTCATCCCTTCCTATTCTACTATTAACAATATCCGTAGAACAAGGGAAAAAAATCCTGTTATGGCATCAGTGCGTACGATGCTAATGGGTCACCGGGGTGTCCATCCTTGATGTTCCAGAGTAATCAGGATGATAAAGCGTTATCAGCGCCGTATGTTGTTGCTGGTTTGACGGACATCACGCTGAGACAGTATGTTGCTAACGGTGACGGCGATCCATCCATCTATTGTGTGTTGCTGCGTACCCCGTATGTAGTAATGTATAATTTAAACATATAATATTAACGAACTACATGTGTCCGGCGTCAAGATTATGGCGCCCAAACTTGTTTAATATACGTGTACGAGTCGCCTAGTGCCCACTCCTCCGAAAATATACAAATTTACTGACTTCATTAATGGCTAATTGTAACCACGACTAACCACGACTATTTTCTACCTTCTATTGGAAATTAGCGGTTTGCCCGCGACTTCGTCCGCGTGGTATAGATTATATACTGTATCCAGTTAGATTCTTTTATATAAAATCCACCCCCACCCCGTTTGGGTACTGTGTTCAAAACAGCGTCATTAACCCCCCTTTGAGTCTCACGTAAGCAATTTCAAAGATACAGCGTATCCCTATTTTTATCCCATTAAGAGATATTTTTTAGATAAAATGTAGCCTAGATCACTCCTGGCATAGCTCTATACCTGTCCGTGAAGTGGCGTCACAATCGGTTCAAAGTTCAAATAACTTTCTGATTTCAGTGAAGATTTGAAGAATTCAATGAAGATTTGAAGCGAAATTTCGCATTCGTCAGTTTTTGTAAATGACTCATTCTATCCACCGGGTTTGTTAAAAGTCGGCGCCCCTGTTAACTAGAAAGTATCAACTGTATTCTTATTGAGGTATAAAACATATTTGATTACTTCTTTGTTTGGTCTGATGACTGCTTTTGCGTTTAGAATTGGTGGCGGTCATAGTGCGACGCCAAATTGATCGTGTAATCAGAGACAAATCGAAACTATACGAACATTAGTAAGCATAACTGTAAAAGAGAAACAAGGGAGATTGTCGTCGTTGACGTAATTAATAATTGAGGCTGCGCTATGTGTTTTTATTGACAGAGCGAATGATTGATCTCAAACATAATTAATTTGAATATATGTATTTCTACAATCGATTATAAGACGAATGCCGACCGACAGTCTATTGTTTATATTGTGCACACATACAATTCGAACATTAATACATTAGGTACAAAGATCGATATTCAATAATAATAATGATTACATACATTCGAACCAAACGGCTATTAAATGCTCGGTTGCGGTTTTCATTATGGGATGCCGACAGTGTGTTTTCGATTTTTAGGCGCGGCTTACAACTTCATGCGGTAGCACTTTTCAACTAAAGTTGGATTAAAGGTTAGGAAGACAGGGCGTGGATTCTAATGCTGTATGCACTGGAGGCCCCCGGTATGCGCGAATTCGGTATTGGTAATTTAGAAAAATAACGCGAAATGGTTGAGCAGGTGCGGATGGGATATATAAAATAGTGCTGGAATAAATGAGATCGACGGTCTACAGGGAAGGCAGGCAGCGTTGATTTTCTTTCTAAGAAACGCCGTCTTAAAGCATTCAGACTCACTAATATTCTGCCTTAGATATTATTTGAAGAAAAAATACATAAGATAGGCAGAACACTATATATTATCCAACAGGAACGTATATTGATAAAGTAGTTGGAATAAACACAAATGTAATGAGAAAACACAGAGAAAATTTTATAAAAATCTAAATATATAAAAGGAAACCGTGACTGACTGATCTATCAACGCACAGCTCAAACTACTGGACGGATTGGGCTGAAATTTGGCACACATATAGTTATTATGGCGTAGGCATCCGCTAAGAACAGATTTTTGAAAATTCAACCCCTAAAAGGGTGTAACGGGGGTTCAAAATTTGCATGGAGAAACCATATAAGATATGCATCATAATTTTATGATATGGCCGGAATTAAATATACGTTCCTCTTCAAGGAAATTTCTTTTTCGGTGATTTGTATCAGCCCAATTACATAAATTGTGCTGATACTTATCATTTTATTGCACTTAAAAAAATAACTATGTATATGGGAAATGATACCCCATCGTCGCTATGTTTTTAAAGCTCCACCCATTTGAAGGAACCCAATTGGACTTTTGAATGAAATTTTTTTTTGTCATAAATGGAAAGATCGTAGGTATATAAGTTTTATAACAAAAATATTTTTCTTTTTTTTATTTTCGTTATAATTTAAAAGTTACATCAAATTAAAAATAAATTTTTGTACCCAGTTCCGAGAACACGCCGACATTTCCCGAACATAATGTGACGTCATAATGTTTTAGTCAATACACATGTAGAAGCCATTGATAGTATACTGCGCATATACATTTTACCATTATGACGTCACAACTGTCAAAAACAATTTTAGTGCGTTTGCAGTCACGTGATTTTTCTTAATATTTTATCAATTTTAAATTGCTTATAATTAATTTAAAAAAAGTTTTTTGAAAGTTTTTCACATCGATTATCATTATTATTTATAATAAAGTTTTAAAATACAATAAAAAAATCGATAATTATTTTTTTTTCAAAAGCCTAATTGTCGACAGTGTTTCAGCACTGCGACATGAGTTTTTTTAATATTTTATCAAAAGCATTTCAAAGGAATGTTCACAAATCAAATAATTCAAGTGTTATAATATTCATGCTATATAATATATATGAAAATATATTATATATAATATATATAAGAGCAGGAGTGCAAAGCGAAGTAGAAATCTAAATTCGTTTTCACGAATGTCAGCTAAAGGAAGTGTTGGGGCGATAGCAATGGTACGGTGGTGCGAATATGTCCCGACCTCAAGCTCTCTCTACTCCCAACTCACAGGATCTGATAGGCTGACACTACAATTTATTTTCATCGATATACAAACGACATTGTGACAATACAATTGCAATTTTTTTTTCTTTTTATAATGTAGTTTCGTGTCGCAAAATGCAATGATTTTGACTTTGATAAATTGATAAGAATTGTTTTTTTTGTCTGATTGTGGTGGGAAAAGGGAGTTTGGAAAATCTTTATCTCGCAACTCAGAAACTAAAAAAATAAAAAAGTAAAAGATCGCGCGCACTTGTTGAGCATGAGCCTGTACAACCGACACAGCACCAAACTGTAACCTGCACGATGTCATAGGTACATTAGACCAGCACAAATCAGCAAATTTTAGTGCAGGTTTCGGAATGTACGGTAGGCATAATGAAAACGACACATCACCGATCCGCCATTGCGAAACAGAAATGCAGGCGACCGACTGACGATATTTGCTGGTTGCATGTGATGGTCTAATTATGTGCGCCATTCTGTTAAATAACATGGGTATATCTTCCTGAACAGGTTTTTTTTGATCCGTAATGTGCTGGTCATGCAGGTTCATGTTTGACAAGTGTGCGCGGTCTTTAAGAATTGTATAATATATTTTAGCAAAATATGATGTTATGATGTGAAATACTGCCATTTGGATACTGGTTTTTTAGTCGAATCATGCTGCGAAAACGGGACTTGATGAATTTTTGATCAAGAAATTTTTAGATTGCAATGCGTTATTTTATTGACGAGTTGTAAAATTATGTTAATAACGAGCGACCAGAGACTTTTAAGTCACACGAGCTATAAAGTATAACATTCGAGATACATAGTACATACTATATTTTTTGCTAGTACCTCCTATAAAATAACTGCTTTTCACTCAAAAAACATATTTAAAATATGATTTGACAGTTCTGTTCGGCTGTAATGAATTCTTTGATAGAGTTGTTTAAGAAAACAAGCCTAGCTTTATTATCTGAGTTATCTCTATTTCACTTATACTGACAAACAGCAAATAACTGGTCGCTCTTGGAAATTACTGTTGGATTCAATTTTTTTAAATTTATTTTAAAGCACTAGTGTGAAGTGGATCACTTTACTACCGCCTAATAGACATGAAAAGCGGCTAAAATAAATAGTGGTAAGTGATTTTAAATTATGGTTAGTTTTGAGAAGTACTGCGAGTGCTCACAAAACTCGTCTGAATGCTAGCGGAACACTGTGCTTGTCCATATCTTATCTTCGCCTTAAAAGGACTCGTTTGTCATTGAATCGATATATTATTGTCAATCATAGCGAAACAAAAATAATATAACGTGAGAAAAAATAAACTCTCAAAATTAGTTGTACCTATGTCAGTTTAGTTGAGCAGGGTATAGAGGTAAATCTATAGTATGTATAAAAATCCGTGTGAATTTCCCGAGCAGTTCGACGCATCGCCGGATGGTGTCTTTTGATCTACAGACAGTGAATATATTGAAATGTTGTTCAAATATACACACAGCAGGATGGCAGGACACAGTGGCAGGAATAAAGTATACCAGGGCTAGTCGACCAATACCTTGCATAAATATAATCTACCTATATTAAAAATATATATAATTAACCAACTCAAAATGTTATACAAATTCATGGATCCATTGACAGTAGTAGTGTGTTATCACAGTTCAATATTGTCGTACCAGTCATAAATACAAGAAGAAAAAACACGACCTTCATGCCCGGTTTACATTATTCCAGTCCAGCGATCCAGTCCAGTGCTGGACTGGATTCGTTGTCTACATTATTCCAGTTATTTAGAAGCCGTTGTCATTGTGAACACCACAGTGACAATGATTTCAAAAAGAGATCAGTTTCGAAAATGTTTCAAACGTGCTCAATCACTCTTGCTACAAGAAGTTATTAATGAGGTTGATAATGAACTAAGAAAAAAGGAACGGAATGGCACTGGATTGGCCGTCTACATTATTCCAGTTGCACTGGATTGATCGCACTGGATTGATCGCACTGGATTCAAAAGTAGACCGCGAATCCAGTTACTGGACTGGAATGCTTACTGGATCCAGTGCATTCCAGTGAGGGTTTACATTATTCCAGTTGCAATCCAGCACTGGACTGGATCGCTGGACTGGAATAATGTAAACCGGGCATCACAACTAAAATAAAATCATCAACCTTTGCTCATGATAGCTCACCTGTAGCACAAATGTGCAATTTATTAAACAGACATCTGGAATATTTATTTTTTTAATATTACCTTCAGTCAGTACATATCCAGCCTTAACGTTAGTTAAGGAAGTAATGGATCTTTTGTTTTCTCTTTAATATTTTTTGTAATATTGTATGTATGCGCACTTGCATCGTTATGTAAGTTACTCTGTAATTGGGCATTTAGCCTGTAGGGTAAAATAAATAAATAAATAATACTGCAGTACGTTATCTCAATTTAGAAATACAAAGAAGTAAAAATTTTGCGAGATTGTTTCACTTCGAAAATATTTATATGTAAAATGTTTATTCAATAAAATATAAATTAAGTGTACTAAATTTTATAAAAATTTGTCTGCTTTATTGAAAAACTTTATTAAAAATCCTATCTTAAATTATCTACCTATCAATAAGAGATACTATTGTGAACCTTGTGAAAGAATGCATAGATTGCCAACATTATTAATTTTAGTGTAACGTTAAACGTCACAGATTTACGTTAATAATACCTATGTCAACATTGTTACAAATTTTATTACAGTTAATTAAAACTTCTTTTACTGTGAAAAGTGTATGTCGAATTATGTACATGCAGACATCACAATAAAAGTTATTATCAGAACTACGCAAGGCCGTAGGCAGGGGGGGGGTGTTTTGGGGGTTCAAACCCCTCCCGAAAGGCCTTAGCCAACCTACTATTTTATACACACTCACTAAAATATGTTCGACTCTTTTTTCGGATCTGTGATACAATAATTGGATTCCACGTTTTTCGGAACTTTAAAATCGAAATAATGCACTGTTAATAAATTAAATGAATCATTTAACTCTTTCATCGAAATCTACGTCGGCTACCTTTTAATTAAATTTGTATTTATGTAAAATTATAATAAATGCTTATTTTCAAATAAAGTTATTACTTATTGTCTCTGGTCCAGAGCTCGACTCCCTCCGAAGTGAATTTCTGGCTACGGCCTTGGAACTACGTATTATCCGGACTGCATATATCTCGATTTCTAACCCTAAAATACAATCTATTCTTTAAAAAAAATGAACGAGATATACTACGTATTAAGTGAGTATCATTAGTCCGTATGAGAAAATACATAGACGATGCAGAAGTGGGATAAAACAAAAGAGTGCAACACAACACACACTTCTGTCTTCTGTCACCTTTAAATCGTTCGCTTTTGTAATACATGCTACACATACGTATACAGAATCGTCGTCAAGTTTAGAGTAGCTGTTATGTATCCAGAGGACCGAATACATCCTGCAGGTCCGGACTAACGATTGATGCTAATTTTACAGCCGTCGAGTATAACATAATACAGTGGCGTTTCCTCTACGAACGCTGCAGAGCTGCAGAACAATCAAAATCTTAGACACTTCTTAATTTTAGAACTAATTATATACTCCATATTTAACCAATATTCAATGTAATAGTTACACAATCGACGTTAAACTACTGACAGACTATAAAAATCATGGGTGTTCTATGTGGCAGACTTTCTTGCATTCAGGCGCTGTTCTGCACCCCGAAGCAGCACATGAAACGTCATCATCAGACACATCCGGTCTACACCATGCAACTCCTGACCCACAAGTTCTAGCGACTTACTTAGATCGGCCTTGAGTAGCAGAATATTAGTACAAATAAGCATCTATCACTGTCATATGCTAGAAATGTTTACAGAGCCTTTCTCTTTCAGTGAACACATTTGACGTCTTTGGTGTATAGTGTACATAGAAATACATGATACACGACACACGGCTTATGGCAGTAGTGACTAGTGTAACACGGTATATTTTAGTTTATTGTCAACAGTGTTTGAAAAAAGTTAATAATTAAAACATCATAAATAAAAGTAGGCAAAGCTTTTACCCCTCTCCTCCTATGCTTACGTAAACATTGGGCCCTTTTTAGTAACCCTTTATTGAAGGAGGTTACATTTTTTTAAGGAATTCCGTGAACAGGCTTTTCGCTTTCGAGCATAGACAAGTAGGTTTGCCATATCATAATCCATTAAGTTTTGCAGAGAAATCATAAAAAAGTAAATAAATATTGCTGACGTAATCACCATCTAGAATCCCCCCCCATGCCATCAAAAATAAGCTAAGAAAAGACCCACTCCTCCGTTTGGTGCTTACGTAATTCTTGAATGGCCCCTAACTTATTATTATTAAGAACCTACATTAAGTCTGCCTGTTTACCAAGATCTTTTTTCTTAGGTTAGAGTTATCAAGTTGAAATTAATAACAAATACTTACTAAGCCCTGCAGCCTTAGGCCTAGTTTATATGAGAGGCGTTCAACGCGCGTTAGCCCAACGCGCGTTTACAATTTCTATACAATTGTATATAACTGTTTACATGATAACGCGCGTTGGTGGCGCGTTGAACGCGCGTTATCATGTAAACAGTTATATACAATTGTATAGAAATTGTAAACGCGCGTTGGGCTAACGCGCGTTGAACGCTCTTCATGTGTGCTAGGCCTTAGAGTCCTGTAAAAAATTGAGCTTCTAGTTCAATGCATCGAAAAGATTAAACAAAATCACGTATTTTTTTTATAATGACGGAACAGTAAAAACTCTCTCGCGGTCTCTCAGAGTTTGGCCGTTTCTACCCTGCTCTCCATGTACACAAACTCGGCCTGTATATCGCGAGGTGACTTCTCCAGCAGTGAGCATAGTTCACTGTGGCGTCGGCCAAGCGTGTAATTGGATCTCGCGGCTCGCGTCCTCCAACCCGCTCGACCCTCGCGCGCAACTGTGTTCTTTGAGCTGCCCTTCAACCCTGTTTCTCTCGCTCGCTTGCTCCCTCTTTTTACAATCTGCACTGTATGTAATGTGCATCAATATACTGACAGACTATCCTGATTGAAGCAATAATACCAGTCGTGTTAACAGATGCTCGGAATATTATGCGCAGATTTACGACTGGATTTTGGGAATTTATTTTAATTATTTGATTAGAATGAAGATTATAAATGCTTGACAAGTGATGTCATTAGCGTCTATATTTTAATTATTGAGGTTATTTTCAACATTTAATAAACGCTGTTTTGATTTGAAAACAGCAATATTCAATCTATAGAAATTGACATTCGCTACATCACTAATACACATAAAATAATTGTTACTATCGTGTATATTTTGTCTTCACTTAAAAAAGGAAATTTTGAAAATTAATCATTAATTCTAGATTTATACAGGAGAAACTATTTATTCGAAATTTATTTTAAAATATCTAGTGCCAAAATGCCTGGAACAAGTCCAAAGAAAAAATACTCGATTAATCTAAATATAGTCTTTTATTACTGGAAAAAGTCGTTAACATGACGAAATGTCGTACGAATATTAATATCTACCATTAAATCACTATAATTATCCAAAAAGCATTGAGTTTTATTTTATTTTATTAACTCATGGACATGAGACAAACAAATTACAATCTAAATAGAGTGTAAACTCCATTTGACGTCACTCGATATAACGACAAACTCCTCAGAACGTTAAAATTACTTTTTAAATAATTGTGAATAATGGGAATGCGGACGCATATTCTTTTCTATTTATTGCTTACGTATCGTCAGAATTTATGACTTTTTCGAAGCCCTGTAAGTAATTATTATTATTTACAAGACAAATTTAAATAAAAAAAAAACTTAACTCTAGTTGGTTTACCTTGTTGCTCATACAAATTCCTATATTATTAAACGAGCTAATCTTGTATCTACCTATGTCCCTAAATATTTTCTCGAAAACGGCCTTAACGATTTGGATGAAATTTACTGAAAAGGGATTTTGGGGGGCAAAAAATCGTTTTAGCTAGGTCTCATCTCTCGAAAAAATCGTTTATCATTATAAAAATCAATTTTTTGACGTATGAAAAGACTTAAATATTGTAAGTAGGTTTTGGAATTTTATCAAACAATGAGCATATCAGTATTTTATTTAACTTTCCGAGCAAAGCTCGGTCACCCAGGTACTGATAAACTCTAAATAACGACAACAATACATCATTAAGCTATAAACAGAACTTGTTTGTTATTTTGTTGCTTTGCTGTCGGCATCATGCTATCGAAGATTCTAAGAAATTTGTTCTTTTGTTTGTTTGGATTATCTTCCATATGTTTAGCTCAGCTGCTTATCGATAAGTTATCATATTCATATTATGAGTAAATACATATTACAGTAAAAAAATATTATTGAATTTTTTTTTCTTCGTTTAACGACAACTCTCAATAACGCCACAAAATGCACAGTCCCTTGAGTGTCGCTATATAGAGTTTACACTGTATTATTTTTATGAGAAAGTAGTGCGATCAGATTGTACCGCCTTGTGATATGCAATTAAGTGTCGAGACAAATATTAGCATAAAAATGATTAGTCAACCCCCATCGCCAGTCATAATGGAAGCATTTGCTCTGGAACACCTTCGTTTCGTCGCCGGGCGAAAGAGAATATCATTATAATGACTTTGTCGAAATGGATGAAAATAGCGAAATGGCTACGCGAAGTGTTTTAGTTTAAAATGGAGAGTATATCATGTAATGTACAGTTATAGCTCCGGCAGTAAACGCTACGTCGTTGTCTACCTCTTGGACAGGGTTTAGAAAATTATAGGTGGCTCCGAAACGAAAAGAATGGATCGGTGATTAAAGATTTGCATCGAAAAACTTATTAGCTTATTAGCTTTAGACACGAAAATATGTAAAGTTTTTTTTAATGGATTTTAAGATATTATATTAACTGCTTAGGGTGGATTTTTTGGGACAACTTCAATATACATATACTAGTGTGACCTGTGCGAATTATTCTCACTAAATAAGTATAATAATTATCACTTTACAAAATTATTTTTTAAATATGATTGCAGGTATTCAATTCGTTTCTAATTTAACGTTCTTCTTTTTGTTGTATTACAATATGAAGCTCAGGTGACAGATCGAAGAAATATTTTACTAAAATTGTCATATAGAGGCGCAAGTAGCAAAAGCGTTGAGCTAAGCCGTCAGATGTCATCATGCAGCATTGCTGTGACGTTGTTCAGCGTTGCTCACTGTTTCAAAACTAAAGCCGTCAGATGGCAGTATGCAGTATTGTGTCTGTTGTATTACAATATGAAGGTCAGATGACAGATCGAAGTGTTGACGTTGTTTCAAAATTAAAGCCGTCAGATGGCAGACGTTGTTCAGCGTTGCTGTATTTTAATTAATTTACAAAAACAAAAGCAATAATAAATTTTTTAGTTGTTGATGTCAGTAGAGCAAGCAATTATCTGTAAAATGATATATAATTTATGTTGAGAAATTGTGCGGTTTTTTCTAAAAAGGGAGGCAAACATCTTTAACCTTAGCGTATCAATATATATGATATTTTTTAAATTTATTTTTTCAGTATAGGTTTCTTTACTATGATTACCTAATGACTGCTATGATATTTCAGCATCTCACACAGATATATTTTCAATTTTTTTTTACATTAACTTTAGAGTTCTGTACCTATAGCTTCATCGTTTTCGTGCAGCAATCGTTTATGTTCGTTGAAATATCAAAAAGTCACAGTGTCATTACGAACAAGATACATACCGCGTTATTTGCAGGAACCCTGCTATAAAATAGTTGATTTTTACTACATTTTAAAAATGTTTGAGTAAAATTTTCGGCAAGATCACTTCTAATCCTTTTATGATGTACTATGGAAATGGTAGTACAATCATATATATTAATACGCTAAGGTTAAAGATGTTTGCCTCCCTTTTTAGAAAAAACCTCACAAATTCTCTACATAAATTATATATCATTTTACAGATAATTGGTTGCTCTACTGACATCGACAACTAAAAAATTTATTATCGCTTTTGTTTTTGTAAATTAATTAAAATACAGCAACGCTGAACAACGTCTGCCATCTAACGGCTTTAATTTTGAAACAATGTCAACACTTCGATCTGTCATCTGACCTTCATATTGTAATACAACAGACACAATGCTGCATGATGCAATTTTAGTGAAATATATCTTCGATCTGTCATCTGAGCTTCATATTGTAATACAACAAAAAGAAGAACGTTATAAGCAGTGTGCAAAATTAGAAACGAATTTATATTTAAATTCATATTTAAAAAATAATTTTGTAAAGTGATAATTATTACACTTATTTAGTGCGAATAATTCGCACAGGTCACACTAGTTACGTTTATTTTACTTTAGGCAACTTTCTAGCACTAGTGTTAAATATGACATTTTACGACCGCTATATAGGCACGAAAAGCAGCTATTTTATAGAGGGATGAGCAAAAAAGTGTTTTAACCATTATTATTATAAAATAATCGTTTATTACACTACGTGACACGCCTATTGAGTTCATTATGCATTGGTCGTGACGATTTCAAAATTTATTTAAGTGGACGAAAACTTTTCATCCCTGACCCATGATACAGAGCCTTTCGCGATGAGAGAACGAGGAGAATGTTATAGTCAATGATCTCTATGTTATAGAGTCAAGCGTTTATACACATAGAATATTGCTGCTGCCGCTAAGCTCAAGGGGAATTAACTACAGTGGCTTTAAAATGAACTAGAGTGGAGTATAGCGGCTTTATAGCACTGCGTCCTTCCTTCCCCACCTTCTCTGTCCTCCTGGTCCTCATTCCCGTCCCCCTTGGCACTGCTCTTATGCAAAATGGAACGACGTTAGACGAGCGAGAATTTGTGTAACGGCCAATCCATATTGTATTACAATGGTGTCGGGCACTAAATCCGGATCAACAAGATCCATTTTAAAGATTTTTTCAAAATAATAATTTAATGATAAAATTTAAATGTTTTGTCAATATTTTCCTAAAAATTGGCGTGATTAAATACGAATTTTCGATATGCATGCAGATTATAATTTATTGAAATAAAAATATTAAAAGGACTGGAATTAATACAGCTAATAGATGCTACGCGCATGAAAACATGATCTCTGCCATACTCTATCTCCTCACTCAGTGAACCGAAAAAATGATTTTCTGCCCCTATAACTTTCCTTTTTCTGCGACCAACTTCATCCTGTTAATTTTGATGTAACTGTGTGCGCTCACCATAAAAATTCAGTCTCACCATTTTTATAAAACGCGCCAAAAGAAGTATAACTTCAAAAAACAAATACTTCTCTGGAACTGTGTGTTTTTATAATTAGAAAAATTAAGTCGGATGGTACTAAACGATATATTGGAAATTTTTAATAAATAACAACTTTTCAGTAAATCGAGCAACAGCAAGAAATAAATTTAAGTAGATATAGGTGCTTAATTTCTCTTTTGATTATTGTCTGGGTCTAGCGCTATTATTAACATATTCAATTTATCCAAGGGATTTTTTACTAGCTCTCAGATTAGCATATGGTATAACTACAAAAGGATGCATACCATTACCTAATTATAATTTGTCTTAAACTATATTATTCTTTTTTGTAAGTATTTCTTCTATATCGTCTGTTCGAAAATTATTAAAATATCCCCCTACGTTTACAAAAATATGATCATCATAAATATTTTACAGAATGATTTTACGAAAACTTTTTTGACTGTTCTAATAATGCAAGTTACAAAAAGTTAAAACAAAATTATATTAACGCGTTCGAATATATATAATAGCATTAATGTATGCCTAGATGACATTTATGGTTAGTCTATGCTACATTTGTACATTAACGTTGTTGAATCATTGTCAAGAAGCCAGCAGTTCTGTTGTCTTATCTCGCCTACAATCCTTCTGGCTGGGAGACAAAGTTTGTCGCCATCCGTTGCCCGAAGCTTCTTAGTATAGAGGCAGTATCCGGAGACAACGGGGGCGGCGGCTCGGGCACATCATCGTCACCGTGCCTCAGTGAAGCGGCGGGGCGCTAATGGGACACCCACCTCATTGCCGTCGCCTTCTCGTTCCACGGCCACCGAACATCTTACTTAGCTATGGAACGGTGGTGTTGGTACACTAACATGCCAGAAAATGCCGACCTAATATTATTATCAAATCTTGATTTTGCGTGATGATAAAACTTATCAGAAACAAAGCTAAAAGTCTTCAAAGGTGTTGACTGAATGAGATAGATTCAGTGAACGTTTCTAGAATACGACAGTGATAAAATATCACGCTATAACTTGTGAATAAAGAGTTGCACGGTGTACATCGGAGGTATCCGATGATGATGTTCATGTGCTGCTTCTCAACAGCGCTCCAACGCAAGAAAGTCCGCCATACAGAGCACACACGACTTTTGTGGTCTGCCAGTGGCTGTTAAACTTTAACGTTGATTGTGTAATTATTACACTGTTCCCCATTATTACATATGGTAAATATAATTCATTCTAAAATTTTGAATTATCGCATTTTTCGGACTATAAAACACACCGGACGATAAGGCACATACGATGGTTTTTAGAAAAATATATTTTAATGTTCCTTTTGGATCATACCTAATTTTTATTTATTGTTAACATAAATTTAGAGGTGATTTATTGAAAAAAATTGGTTGTCTGTAAAGTCGGTTTACGGACGATAGTTTTACGTGATAACGTCATAAAGAATTATTGAAACATACTCGTAAAGTGTTGAAAAATACCTTTTTTTATTTTTCACATTATACGTAAGTACCTATACGTTTCCAAACATTTATTTTTACCTATTAAAATAGTAAAATTAGAGTTCTAACCAACTGTAGAAACGGTTTTTAAATATAATGAACCGTTTTTAAAATACACGCAGTTTTAATAAACGGACGGTCGGGTGGTGTGGATTTTTCACTCCCTGTAAGTATATATACGAGCGAACTGTGGCAGTATATTGGAAGTTTGTATCTTGTGATCTTTAATAAATAAGTTTTTGTAGCTGTCAAACTTGGGCCGATCGTGCTTCTCTATCGCTTATACTGCGCTCTTGCTTGCACGCACAGGGTCAGGCGGAACGTGACACTTTTTCGTACATTCAGCCGGTGTTTCATCAATTTATAAGACGTTATCACGTCAAAAATATTTTAATGTTACCTTCGAACCATAAGACGCAACCAAAATTTGAGTCCATTTTTCTATGTCAAAAGATGCGTCTTATAGTCCGAAAAATACGGTACTTAAGATTTTTGTTGTTTTACAGCTCTGCAGCGCTAATAAAGCAACCGCCACTGATTATTATTTTATCGTAATGAACTGTTTTTTTTATGCGGAATATGTTTGGAATTTTTTGTAAGGGCACTGTACTGTGTTCGTAAACGTGTACTCCTGCAACATGCAGCCTGTTCCCTAGGCACTAGAGACGCATATATTAGACTAACGCCCTTGGTACACTCCACGCCTGCTCGCTTCAAATGGGCACACCAATGTAGGCTCGACGGTATTGCATCACGGATGATTCTTTACTCAAAACGGTCTCAGGCTGTACGTCCAGAAAAAGATTAATATTCTGCATAAAAATATACGGTGAGTTCTTTGTACAGTTTAAAAGATTGCAGTCGACTCGATTAGTGATGAGCAAAGCAAAACCAGGACTGAGATAGTCTTGGTCTTGCTTATTCGATCTTGATTTTGTTCTTGCTCAAATACTTCTGGTCTTGGTTTTGCTTATTAAGTCTCGATCTTGGTCTTGCGTATTCAGTCTTCATCCTGCTCATTTAACTTGGTACTTTACGTCTTTTTAATAATTTTTCAAATTACTATCAACATCAAGGTATAAATTATTTACAATTAATATTGACAGGATTGAGACAGTCTTGGTATCGCTCTTGGTCTTGCTTATTCAGTCTGGGTCTTAATCTTAAGTAAGGTCTTGGTCTTGCGAAAAAGCAAGACCAAGACCGATTTTGTTCATCACTAGACTCGATTTTTTCGATATGTAGTTGTATTATTCGAATTTGACTCGATTATGAATTACTCGATATATAGTCTAGTGGTAAAAGAACTCTGTACAAGGTTATAAATAATTAGCTGTTGTCCTGAATTATAGCCAACCTTGCCCTTTCTTACAGTTCGCTCTTTGCCTCATTGACAATTAATTTTAATGCTACTGAAAATCAACTAGAATTGAGAGAAAACTTTATTTGTACAGAAAAAACATTGAAACCATTATTTTTATTTACAAGAAAAGGTTTTGAAAAAAAATTATAATTCAGTGTTAATTACTAATTGAAAAAATACAAAAAAAATCCGGTCACAAGGTTAAATATAATTTTATATAATTAATATTCTGCACACTTAAGTGATGACAACTTCAATTTGTTGTTGAAATTAAAACTTCTTGACCTTTAGATTTAATTAACTGATTAAAATAATTGGCAGTTAGTGAATATTATGACTGATCATCAAGTTTGATATAATAATAAAAAAAAAAAAACAGTGTCTAATGATAGGTAGTTATAAACAAATGGTTAGAGAAATCTGGAAAATCCTGTTTACAGTCCTGAGTAGAGGAAAACTGCCTCGGGGCAATTTGAAGATTGTTCAACATAGTAGATGTAGTGGCAACGAAGTATTTCAAGTGCTTATGACTATATGTATAAGATATAGTAAGTTCAAATACTGATCTGGATTTAGGAAACTGCAATATTTGTTTAAAAATATCATAATGTTAGAAAAGTTATTGTAGGTCAAAATCGTTGGCAAAGTCAAAAATGTACAATCAGGTTTGTCTCAAGGTTAATAGATTACAGAGGTTGCCTCATCCTGTTAGAAACTTTAGGAGATTTCAATGAAATCAGAATACAGAATATTGATCTTATTTGCATTAACTTAAATTTTTAATATAAGAGATGTACATAGTCCTTGTTAAACATAACTGACATTTTTGATGTTGTCATTATTATTATTATCATTATTATTATTATTATTATAGGTTGATAAAAATATGAACGGTACTCCAGCTGACGTCATTCCCGTGCTTACGCCGATTGATCAGATCTAACGAGGTAATCTTTATAAATTAACCTTGATTTTATCCTATCAACATCACGTAGTCATATGACCTCAATTTTTGCAAAAAGCTATTCTAGAGTCAACTCCATTAAAAGCCTTTCTGGTTAAGTTACCAAAATAAATGGAAATATCTGTCATTAGAAAAGAGTGTTGTGGAGGGAGAGGCACCGTGTATGTAATTGCAATAGTACTTACCTACAATTTTTAGAATTTGATCTGAGCAAATCGTTGTCAATTGAATTTTGTATTAGGTAGTGAAATTTCGGTATCACAATCCTAGGAGTTCTTATGTTTTATATACACTATACAGCTATCTAAAAAAAAGTTGCCACTATATAAAACTTCAGTGTTTGATGATTATAGTCCACTGAGCATAGTCCAAATTAAACCAAATCTTCGGAAAAATCTAGATGAATTTCTTTACACTACATATGAATACAACTTTAATATATAACATTATCAACCAATTTTTCAGACAATATAATGACAAAATATATATAATTATAATTCAATAAATTAACGTTTCGGTAGGATTTGGATCTTCTTCAGAATTGAGTTAAAAATATCAAAATTAATTAGTAATTAGTTTCTAACAGAATTAAGTTTGAGTTTTTTTAATCAGACGTTAATCAAAGATTTAAATATCTACATCTTTATTAAAAGTCATTGCGATTCCATCGTTAGGCAAAATTTTAAAAGCGTGTTATTAAAAAAAAATTAAAAAAACGCCAATCAGATCACTGAGCTTACTTGACTCAAGTCTCGCGGAATATTTTCCGCTATCAACTGAAAACGTATGCAGTGTAGAAGTAGAACGTAGTAGATTAACATGAACTTATGATGTCTACAAGTTGACACATATTATGTCGATAATACGCGCATTGCCAATTTTAAGAATAATTGTTATCGACGAGTGCGGTTAGTCATTAAGTAAGGAAGAAATACGCGTTTCAACTCCGAAACGTAACTATCTTGGTTGAGATTTTGACATGGTTTTCCTAAATCACTAAATTGACCACGAAACTATTTGTTTTTTCATATCAGTGGCGGCGCGTATTATTATTATTTATTATTATTATATACCGAGCATAGGAATAAAATCTCAATCAAACCATCAGGGTGAAAACATATTCTTCTGTCTAGTAAAAGCTCGTTGGTTCTGATTGGCTGACGCCATAGATAAAGATATACAACTTTTGATAAAGAGAGATAATATACTCCATGCTAATATAATATATATTGTCGAAATAACCAAGGAATTACTTCGAAAAAAGAGACACAGATATATTTTCGACACGCTTTGTTGCCTTCGCTTACCGCACATAGAGTAAATAGAGAATGCTTCATATAGTAATTATTATATGTATGACAAAAATTTACTATATGGTTTATGAAGAATAATTTAATATTTTAACTGGTTAAATATAGTAAATGAAACATGTGTATAGGCATTAAATAACCGCGGCCGTTTATGGCTCTTAAATAAAACCTGAAACAATAAACAAGCGGTACTAGATAATTATTCTCAAGGAAGATTATAGTTGAATGCATTATAAGTTGTAATTTGTTGCATAATTTCATTGTTTGCTAGCATAATTCAGTACGTTGCGTTAAGATTCTATCTACCAGCACTGTGATAACAAAATGTACACAAAGAGAGTTGTATTCCTCAAAGAGCGGCATAGACATTGTCAGTTGACTGACAGCCATTTTATTGAAAGTCTACTTTATTTATTTAGGTTTTCATTCGGTCACATTTCAAAACACATACCCGTGTACCTACACTTTCTTTAGCATATAAATTTAGCGTTATGTACGATGAAACGGAGAGAGATGGTATGGAGCGACACGAAACGGCGCTTCGCCCTCTTGTTATATGGGCGCATATAAAAGCGCCAGGTCATTCATTATTTATGTCTCGCGATGCAAAGAAGGTGTAAAATAATGCTCGCGTCTGCCGGCTCCTCGCGTCGACCTGTGCGAGGGGTGCGATATGCATACGGATGGAACATATCGCGCACTTACGCGATTACTGAACGTTTGTTGTCGAACAATACACGTACTCCTTCGCTCTCATCTATACTCTATAGTAGTCATATACAGGCTGATTTTTTAAAAACCGAACACCTGATTTATTCCCTTAGGTTGCATTCAAAGGAATTTTACCCCCCCGTAATAATCTTCATAGTTTCAGGGGGGAAATCGATTGCCGTATTTTTTTATGACCTAGTGCATTCCGGTGCAGTGCAATGGACTTGCACTCATTTTTTTTAAATGGGGACCCCGTTTTTTTTGCAGTTTCTGATTTTTTGTGAAAAAATAAACACTTTTTGTCCCGGATATTTAAATAAAAACCGCGAATCTGACCCGATAACCGCTCAAAATTATGCCACGCACGAAATCGCGTTTCGACGCGTCGAATCCAAGTTTCCGGGTATTTACCTTGCCTGTGTTGTGGGAAAACAATCAAAACAATATGGAAAGAGAAATAAGGTTATGATAGAATAAGGATATGATAGAAATTTTTTTATTTAAAAAATCAGAAACTGCAAAAAAAACGGGCTCCCCATTTAAAAAAAATGAGTGCAAGTGCATTGCACTGCACCGGAATGCATAAGGTCATAAAAAAATACGGCAATCGATTTCCCCCCTGAAACTATGAAGATTATTACGGGGGGTAAAATTCCTTTGAATGCAACCTAAGGGAATAAATCAGGTGTTCGGTTTTTAAAAAAACAATCTGTATATAACTAGCTGTTACCCGCGACTTCGCACGCGATGGAGAAAAAATACGGATGCATTCTCATTTTTTGGCATAGTTACTCCTTTTTCGACGTAGACCCTCCCTAATAAATTTCGAAATTGATGATATTCACGTGATCAACGTCCTGACAAACGTTGAAAATGACACCAATGTAGATTTTTAGACAATTTACCTTTTTTCACCCTCTGAAGGGGTTGTTTTTGAAAAACCATGAAACACTGGTTTATTTATTTGTTGAAAGAAGTAATCCTGTGCATTTTCGAATTGATACATCTATCTTATATGATTTCTTCAAGCAAATTTTGAACTCCGTGACATCCTTTTAGGGGTTGAATTTTCGAAAATTTATTCTTAGCGTATGCCTACGTCAGTGATGCGCAAACTATTCGATTTGGTATACCACAAGGTACCGTTCTTGGACCTATCCATTTTTTGATTTATATAATTAATGATCTATGCAATAACAATGCAGATTGGTCCATATTTTCATTTGCAGATGACACTGTCCTGTATTTTGAAGATTTACTAATCAGCAGACTAGGGTCTAGGGCGGAACATTTTAAATAAAAGCCAAAAAGGTTAGGGTATGACATGTATAATTTTTAAGGAGCCAAAACTTAAAATCCGCCTACGAGAATCGCTCTAAAACTATCCTACTTGTCGGTCAGCTAGTTCGGTCTGGCTTTTGTAGGGTTTGTACCAATATTTTGTAAATAAACAAGCCGTAGGATACATCAGCGATCGTCACCCGTTTCCGTTGGCATCGGCGTGTACATAGTCGAGAAAGAAAGATAAAACACAAACGATAATGTTATAAAGAACGGCTATAAAAGTAAGCGGGGCCGGTGCTTCTGTTGGTACTATTGCTGCTTCTCTACCATGTTGATACTACCGTTTGCCTCACTTTCTCTATCTCTCTTTCTTCATCTATCTACATATGTATCGGAGGAGTAGGTACATGAAGAGGTGTAGTAGGTACTAGTCTGTTCCATGCATATGTATGTGCAGCGAACACAACACATTTGTGCCGCTACCGTCAACCCATCTTCCACTAACTGTGATGGCGAATTGTACTGCAGATATTCACTCGATGTATATTAATTCTATAGCAACTTGCAGACGAAAATTTTCTATGGGCAAAGGGTAGGTACAAACGGGCGGATTTGATTGCGATATGTCGCCTTGCTTGTGATTAGAGATGAGATAAACGGGTCTTTTTAGTGATCTGCATCTTTGCATCTGAATCCCATATGTGAGACGGCTCCCTGAACCGGTTCAAAAATAGCCGAGTTCTGAATATGTTATTCGAGTCAACTGAGCCACTGAGTTAGTTGAGTCAATCATATCACGTAATATTATGCCAGTGACTGACTCACATATTATAAGGCGGGGTTTTACAGGTTGCTACTTGTTATGTTACAGAAAGCATATTACAATATGCAATACAATACCTTAAATAGTTGTGACTTAAGTAAAACACTGCAATAACTGTACCGCCTGTGTGTAGTGTGTACCATAGCCAGACATATGATGCATGAGTCATTTGAGCTGACAGAGTATCTTATTGCTTCTGTGTGTTAAGTGTTTCACTGAGTTATGCGGATTCGTTGAACCGTCGGCTCATAAAAAAGTGAGTCGGCTCTCACGGATCTTCTGTCCGAGCCGACTCTTTGAACCGGTTCAGATCTGAGTTACCTAACCCTACTTGTGATCTGTTGTACGTTAAAGTTACACGTGCTGTACTAAATATTTTACGGCAACGGGAGTGCCATCTGTTGGACAGTAAGCAACACACGTAAGCCAGGCTGAACCATTGCAACGCGTGGTCCCGGCTACAGCTGGCTTTATGTATTTACTAGCCGTTACCCGCGGCTTCGCACGCGATTGAGACGAAACAAGGATGCATTCCCATTAGACATAGACCCCCTAATAAATTTCGAAATTAATGAAATTCATGTGATCTACGTTCTGACAAATTTTAAAAATGACAGCCATGTTGATTTTTAGACTATCTGTACCTCTTTTCATCCTCTGAAGGGGTTGTTTTTGAAAAATCATCAAACACGTGTTTATTTATTTGTTGACAGGAGTAATCCTACGCATTTTCGAATTGATACATTCATGCAAATTTGAACCCACGTTACACCCTTCTAGGGGTTGAATTTTCAAAAATTCGTTCTTAGCCGATGCCTATGTCATAATAACTATCTGTGTGCGAAATTTCAGTCCAATCCGTCCAGTGGTTTGAGCTGTGCGTTGATAGATCAGTCAGTCAGTCACGGTGTCCTTTTATATATTTAATAATAATAATAATAAAGTTTATTTATTCCGTTGACATAAATGTGTGGAACAAGTCAAACATAGAAATTACAATGAGGTAGAAAAAAATTCCTGGATTGAATAAAAAGTGTGCTGAATTAAGAGACGCTTGATGGTGCGTTTGAAACAAGATAGGCTGTTAATGGATTTAACATTAGCCGGTAATTGATTATATAATTTTATAGGCATAGAATTTGGGCCTTTAGCAAACAGATTTAAATGGTGCTTCGAAATTATTAGCTGATCATTATTTCGTAGAAAGTGACAAGTAGTGTCGCTAACTTTCGAAAATGTGTTAATATTTGATTTAACATACGTTAAGCAATTATAAATATATAAAGAAATGACTGTTAAAATTTGATGTTTTTTAAACAGAGGGCGGCAAGAGTCTCTATAATTTGAAAACGACATCAGTCTAATTATTCTTTTTTGCATAATAAGTATATCGCCAATACGCGTGGAGTTACCCCAACATATAATTCCATAACTGAGCGTGGATTGAATACAACCGAAGTAATATGTTTTTAATGTATCAATATTTACGGATTTACGTAGATGGCGGACGATATAGCAGTATGAGGCCATCTTATCAGAAATAACATTAATCTGCTTAAGCCAATTCAGTTTAGAATCAAGATATATATCTACCTAAGAACTTTTCATCTGATGATTGTTTAATAGACTTGCCATTAAATTTCAGTAAAACATTTTGATCCAACTCTCTAGTGCTAAATTGAAGAAAGGCCGACTTCGAGTTTAGTGTGGAGTTTAGTTCGAGATTAGTGTCTACTTAGTATTAAAAAATATGATGTAAATGGGAGACGAAAAAAGTTGCAGTTGTATATTGAGGAATTTAAATGTACAGAATTATATCGAAATCGTGTTTCTTTGATGTAGACGCTTTGAATTTTGTGTGACATTGGCTTTAGGCCAAGTGTAAATATTACAGCGGAGCGTGAAGTGTACAAAATGTTAGCGATAGAGATAAACATCAGGATCTAGCTATATCTCTTAACGTCGCAGGAATGTGGCTTCCTGCTGCACAGCGGGTCGACGCGATGCTGACGGAGACAACGCAACACATATATATACACTTTATCTAGCTCTGGGAGACAGTTCTTGAAACTATAAACTACATCGCAACATTAAACTGTTTCGATATGAATCAACTTTTTACCAAAATAATCCTTGTTCTCGAAAATCAACAATCTACACTACCCTCTTTCTGTCATTTCTTTCTGACCAGGTTTAAGCTACGAAAAACTGTTCGTAACCCTTTTTTAACCGACTTCAAAAAAGGAGGAGGTTCTATGTTCGACTGTACCTATATTTTTTTTTATGTATTATGTTCACCGATTTCTCCGTCAATTATGGACCGATTTTCAAAATTCTTTTTTTATTCGAAAGAGTGCACTTCCGAGGTGGTCCCATCGGAACCAAGTTAGAATCTGATGGTGGAATCCGGAGAAATCGAGGGAAACTATCAAATTTCAAAGGCACGCATACTTGGCCTATCCATTGCAATACTTTATCTAACACTCAAAAGAGAAAAATAAAATATTTTTAACAAAAAAATTGAACCGACTTCAAAATATGCACTAAAAAGTAAAAAATAATAATTATTGTTATTTTTGGAGTCGGTGTCAGCCAAAATGAAATCTATTCCGAGAACTAGAGACATGTAAGATTTAAATTGCTACTATCGAATTCCGATGTGACATCGACTCCAAAAATAACAATAATTATTATTTTTTACTTTTTAGTGCATATTTTGAAGTCGGTTAAATTTTTTTGTTAAAAATATTTTATTCATATCTATAATATTTTATTAATGTAAGGATAGTTCGCAGGTGTTAAATGCTATTTATTTTCGTAAAAATGGTAATTTTCTATTGAAATATTAGAAGAAAAGTTGATAATAATTAAGACATCAAATGTTTTTTTCATTCTAGCAAAACTACAAAAACCAATATCGAAGCAGCTATTTTATAGGGAGGTATGCAAAAGTATTAATATCGCCAAAATATCAGAATATTGTCTGCTGTGACAAAAACTACATACATCTGCAAAGTTTCACATCAATTAGGTTTTTTGGCATACAATAACGACAACATTACATACGTGAAACTTACAAAAACGAGTTAAATTAAAAAATAAAATGAAATATGGAAAAAAAATAAAATAAAAAAAAATAACAAAAAAAAAAAACGTTTATTGAATAAAATTTTTAAGTCTCTTCAAGTCGGTTGCAGTAGATATTTACGGCCGTCTAATTGAGTCATTATTATTAGTCAGTATCTAATTATTAAAAGCAGCGACTGTTCAATGTTCAATATGTAAATAAAGATTATATCCATTAATTTATCAATGATTTGTGTCTATTAATAAAATCGGTGCCGCTGGCTCATAATGCAGATCTGTGTAAGCTATCCCAAGTAGCACATTCCATTTATACGGATGGCTTTTTTAACAGTTTTTGAAGCCCGCACGCCCAATATCTGTGTGTAAATACTCAGCTTTAAGGAGACGGTTTCAATTCACGTATATATTAGAAGTTTAAATCTGAACTCTTATTACGATTTTATAGTTTAACTGTAAATACCCAAAGCGCCATCAATTAATTATTTAATTATTTTTTCAACTGATCTCGTTTTAGAGGCGTACGCCAGGGAACTTTGTGTTTTCGGTCATATTTTATTAAAGGATTGATTTGCGACAAAATATTCATAGTTGTAACTTTTTGCATATTATAAAACGAAGTCCTCCCGCCACGTCTGTCTGTTTGAACGCGATAAACTCAAAAACTACCGAACGGATTTTCATACGGTTTACACCAAAGGACTGAGTGATTCAAGAAAAAGGTTTATGTGTATAATTCATTAAGGTTTTGTGTAAATTGGTTGAAATATGACGATGATTGTTGAAGAGGTCGGAAAAAATCAAGCTGACTGGAAGCTTTCATCGAAAACGCTGCCTATAATCGCTTTGAGATATCATATAACATAACAATGTATGGTGGAATTGCTCCTCTTTTATAAGTCTAGAGGAAAGTCTCCGATAGCATAATATGTCTATCTTTTAAGGATTTAATGTTAAGCGCTTTTTGTGGATAGCAGTTTTGCAATGTAAGTCGACGAAAAAACAGTGGCAATCTACAAATTCGAGCGAAGCCGGACCGGGCCGCTAATTCTGTACATGCTGACCGGTAATTGTTCGTATTCCTCTCGGGGAAAGAAAATAGGGCTAATTTGGAATGATTTAAGCTCTATCACCTTTTGGGTCGGAAATGCGTCAAAAAGTCCAAAATTTTCTCAAAAATCAAAATTCCAAATTTTGGGACTTACCTAAATTAAAAAAAAACATTATTCTCACTTTTTGGCTTCAATCTGACAACTTATTAATTAGCCAATCTTCCTAAAGCTAAAGGCTACGAAATTTTATGTTGTGTGTTAAAACTTACAATAAAAAAAATAAAATAAAATTTCTTTTACAGGAGTGTCATTACCATAAAAAATGACCCACTTCCGACCCCCAAGTGAAAATCATTCCAAATTAGGCATAGTTTGTTCTCCCGAGAGGAATACGAGCAATGACCGGTCACTCTATATAAATTGTTGGTTGGAAATGTATTTACTTTGTACATTTAATTACACGATGACTTCTTGTAATTTTTTCGAACATTTTTTAGATAAAGTTGGCGTTTATATTTACCGTAATTTCAAGCAACCTATGTTACTTGGGATGTGGTGTATCCCTTATGTAAGTATAAACGTATTAGCACCGGAGCTGTATTTAAACAGAGCAGATATAAAGTGTATAGGGCGTGCAATGTTTTTAAGCGTCACTTAAATGAATCACAACCTCTGTCAAGCGAGGAAGCGCACATATAATACACATGTTACACAGTGGTTTTGTGCTAGGCGATGTTGTGATTCTTTAGTTACGCAACTGGACAGAATTATTGAGGCTGCGATTTTATTTTTCAGGCGCTGCTGTTAAGCGGCCTACACACCTTGATTTTAGCTGCGATACAGGCATCGACTCTTATGTTTCATGATGCAAGTAGCAGTGTGTGTAGTACTGAATCACGTATTTGGCATCGGTTGCGGCTTGCAGTCTGGAATCTCATTTTGGTCAGCGAGCCACGACGCCGAGTTGGTGATGCTGATGCAAGTTTCAACGTGTATAGAATTGCGACGATGCCAAGATGATATTTATTTATTTTCCCGCACCATTTTAGAGGCTACTTTGTTGTTTGTGTGTGTGAATTCCATGATGGAAAGTGATCGTGTGATTTTGGGAAGATTTCATAAACATTTATCAACTGCATACGTGTCTTTGGAATACAAATGTACTTTTAATAAAGCATTTGAATTACGTTTTCTTTCTATAAACCATCTTTTTGACCATTTCCTTTTTCTTTTATGGAGTATAAAGTATAAAGAGTGCCCCAACTACTGTTAATAAAACTGGTGTTGGCAAAACGTACCTCATTTTATTCGTCAAGCACTAGGTATCTAAAAAATAACTTAACCCTACTATTCTTGTGTTGCATGAACATCGAGTCGATTCAGGCATTGCGATAGGTTTCGATTTAAGTAGGCGTTTATGCAACTGATGCAAGTTTCATGTAACATAAGATTCGATGCCTGCATCGCAGATAACATCAAGGTGTGTAGGCCGCTTTAAAACCACGAATCCGTGATTCCTATACGCGAGGTTCCCGCTGTGAGATCTTTATATTAAAAGTCAATCGTTTTCAAATTTAATTTCAAACGTCAAAACCGCAGAATCTATAATATGCACTCGTTCAGCATGTTAATCGTGGTTCCTACTCTCTTCATATCGCTTGGTATAGTACTGCAGTGAAATTAAGTAAGTAAGTAAAAGTAAGTTTACCAAAAGTGTAACCTGTTTGTACACTTGTAACAAACGGACTTCTCATTCTGAGCATGCTTTGAGTAGATTACAAAACTGGCAAATGACACATGCATCACAGATTATTAAACATGTCAGTGTATCTTGCACTTTTGTATAACTTGTTCAGGGTCGGACTGGGCCGGAAGGGCCCGCGTGGCTCCCCACAAACCCTGGGCCCGAGACTGGATAATGGTAGATGGGACACACGTAATATTATGAACTTGAGTATATAGTAGAGTTGATCCAATAGAATGTCACGAAGAAGGAAGGTTTGGTTGAGGATCAGAAGAGGTCCTGAAGATGAAAATAAAATTTCGAAACGTTGGCCACTAGCGTAACATTGGTAAAGCTTATTTTTGATCTTGAACCAAACCTTTCATCATTATGAACTTGCACTAACTAGAGTATCGACGGGAATAAAAACCGAATAAACAATTTGCAATAGAATACGTCAGAAATATGAGAGTGAATAAATGCGTTACGTTCCATATCTGTTAATTTATAATTGTTGTTGATGATTTCCAATAATGCTATTTTCAGTAAAAAATGCCAACCCAATAAGGATTTAATAATATTTAATTTTTAACTTCCCGCTATGAAAATTGAAAACTTCAGTTGGAGTTGCGTTATCTTTACCTCCGTCGCGAGCGCGTCGCGAATCGATATAATGCACCTCTTTCGCGTTATTTGTAAATTTGTACCAAATCGATCGAGTTTTTAAGAACATCTAAAAATTAAACTTCATTTTTTTAAATCTCTGATTTCTGAAACAATGTCAAATGTATGCTAAATAAGTTGATTCGATCAAAAGTTATCGCCGTTCAGAAATTTTCAAAACTAGTTTCAGGGAACAGGAATGACCTGCTCAAGTTCAACCATTTTCAAATTTTTTATTTAATTTCTCTCTAATTGTATGAACGAACTATCTGATCCAGTTTACATTTAAGACGCAAGAGCTGGGACCTATCCTACATATCGCCTGGCTTGAGGCAAGTCCGACACTGAACTTGTTAGGTCTCTGTACTGGAGCACGATACGAAACACATTTATAAAATATGTCCAATGATGTATTAGTGTGATGCAGGAAGAGCAGCCATGAGTGCTAGTCGTGGTCAGGATAATATGTCCTGCCAGGCGGTCGCACGTTCATTCCACGAGGACATACACATAATAATCGCGGCCGTCATGTGGTCTCCCAGTGATTCGTATGCGTTTGTGTGAGTTCGTCTACATGTATATGTATTGTTGTACCATAATATGCATGTTATCCAAAACGCTTTGTAGCTTGGCTCTGAAATCACGTGGTTGATTCAAGCAATCAGTCCGAAATATTTGTGACCGAAAAGCAAAACAAAATTTTTGAAATTTGGTAATGTTCTACAGAATAGACACCTACGATTTACGCGAAACTATCTACACCAGTGGTTCTTAACCGGTAGTCCGCGGAGAGAGCGCGGTCCCTGAGAGCATCCGAAATGGTCCACGAAGTGATCATGCAAGTATTGAAATCTATACTAATATATAAGCTGAAGAATTTGTTTGGTTGAACGCGCTAATCTCAGGAGCTACTGGTTCAAATTGTAAAAAATTTTTTTGTTGGATAGCCCATTTATCGAGGAAAGATATAGGCTATAATATAATATCACGCTACGACCATTAGAAGCGGAGCATTAATGAAAAAATTGGTTGTCTGTAAAGTCGGTTTACGGACGATACCTAGTTTTACGTGATAACGTATTCCGTAATACATAACCTAAATTTTAGTAGCTGTCAAACTTCGGCCGAAGCATACTGCGCTCTCGCTTGCACGCACAGGGTCAGGCGGAACGTTAGGAACGTTACACTTTTTCGTGCGTGCAGCTGGTGTTTCATCAATTTATAAGACGTTATCACGTCAAAATGTTGCAAAATGTATCTCAAAAATAAGCTTCTATTCAGGTGAAATGTACTAACTACTTATACTCATATTAGCGTTTTGAGTACACAACTCCGGCTGGCTTAATCGGTACAGCATGCGACTGTCAATATCAGGGTCGTGGGTTCGAGCCCCTCGTTGGCCGAATATATTTTTATTATTTTTTTTTTATTTTCTACATTGCTTTCTTCTAAGGCTTATATTTAAATTTTATTAAATTAAATTTTATTTAATTAAAAAAAAAATATTAGTTAAAAAAAGTATAAATACTGCACTTTTTATCGACAAAAACTTTTGAACGGTAACTCCGATCATCATGAAATTTGGACACAACAATCATCTCGGTAAACTAAGATGAATGTGTGTACTCATGTACTTACTTCTCCATTCGTTCTCTTACACCCGGGTTAAACCGCTAGTTATTAAATAAATGACGAGTGTTTCGACCGATTCGTTCCATTCGCATTTGAGTAGTCAAATGCTAATGACCAGTTTTGGAGCATTTAATTTCTTACCACTATATCTGTCTCTGTGCAGAAAGCAAAAGAACCAAGGATGATCGTAGGATAGTTGGAAGAATAGAGTTATCTATAGAGATCCGGTCGAGCAGAGTAGACGTAGACATGGGAAAAGTCGTTACTATGTGATCACAATGACTGTTATTCCAGTTACACAAAAATCGCATTGAAAAATCATCGTGACTTTGTCACGTCGATCCCGACTGAGCAAATACTCGGTCGGACGTTCCGGCGGCTTCTCGGTTGGAGCGACTGTTGTGATTGCGGTGACATGGAACGACATACGTCACTTTGGAACGTGGTTACCTCTTGTCAGATCACAGTGATCATTTTAGATGGCTGGTCACAGTGATTTTTTCATCGGAAAGTTATTTATTCTCCAACCCTAAATAGACGCTGATGATTAAATCCAATCAACCAGTCTGCTCTAGCAGGAATAACTTGCGCTTTGTTTTCAAGTGCTCCGATGACGATGATACATTTTACAAACCTTTGCAGCAGCCATAAAAGACAACACACATATTATTCAGTTGGCCGATAAATGCCCACACCGTTTTCTCTGTTTGACCATGCAAATTACACTCTGGCTTCAGGATAAAGAGTCGTCCAAAAGCGACAACTCATTCTCACATTTCATGCATGTGCTGGGTTGGTCACTGAACAAAACAGTCGTCCGTCCGTTGTTGATCTTCTGTGTTGGTACGACTAAGGGAGATATTTTATGTGGTTAAAAGCTTGCTAACCACACTGTGTGCGGATCATCATCCTTCTTAGAAACGTTGAAGTCGGTGTAGAATTATTAACAGCGCTTTTAAATGGTTTCGTCATCACGGATTAATATTTGCGTTGACGTATGTCGAATAGTTCTTGTAATAAAATAACAAAAGCTCTTCATTTTTAACCCATCTATTGCGATAATTAAACGCGCTTAGGAGTCGTTTGTTTACTGAAATTACAGACTCAGCTATAAGAGCCTATAAGGCAGTGATGGCGAGCCTATGACCCGCGGGTCAGACACTGACCCTCGCAGGCTTTTTGAATGACCCACGTGTGTATTTCTATAAACTCATTTTTTATATCATTAAAGAGAGAACAGTCAATAATATTAAAAAAAGACGGACAAGTGCGAGTAGAACTCGCGCTCTGAGTGTTCCGTACCGTTATTTCATAAAAATTAAATTTGTCAAGTAATAATTCTATACCTATAAAAAAATCATCATCGGATTTTTTCTTTACTTACGGTATGCAACCTTCTTTCGCGCCAAACAAGATTCTAGTTAACGGGAAACATTAAAAGTTTTGATTAGTGAGTCAGTATAAAAAAAATCAAGTGATTTGCAATTCTAAAAATAAAAAATATAAATAAATCAAGTTATCTGCAATTCTAAAAACAAAAAAGATAATTGCATCGGCCAGTAATCGATCACAGGGCGCCCACGTATGGCAGACGAGCATTCTACCACTGAAGCACCGTCGCTCTTAAAGACTTGCTGCTTACACTGCATTACTAAGAGCTGTTACTGTTTTTCTGTAAGCTTTCTAAATTTCAAAAGTATATTAAAGAATTCAATTTTTTCAAGGAATACCCCTTTAAAAAAATGTGATTTTTGATGATCACCGAGATCTTTCGGAACTTTGTCAAAATCATCATGCTTATAGAAAAAAACACGCTGAATGCAATGAGCACAAACAAAAGTCTCTATGTCTTTTGGTTTAGAAGTTATTTACGTTTATAGTTTTCAGAAAACCGTATAAAACCTTCGAATAATTGTAGTTTCTAAATTAAAAGAAATACATAATTTTGCTTACGCTCATTGAATTCAACGTAATTTTTTCTTTAAGTTATGCTCAATCTCAAAAGTATATTAAAGAATTTTTTTTTGTAATTTTTTCAAGGCATGCGATTTTGATCACCGAAAACTTTCGGAACTTTGGCAAAATCATCATGCTTATAGAAAAAAAAACACGCTCAATCCAGAATGGTCGAAAAACGTCTGTGTCGTCCAAAAGAAGTTTCGAATTAAAAAAAATTGTATTTAACCATCCTCCTCTCCCTTTGCAAGTAACGCCACTGATGGCCCACGAGCTAGTATCAAAAAAAAAATAGTTAACAAAATTTTACTCACTTCTCAAAAAGGTTCACCATCACTGCTATAAGGTATAGATCGTTTCCGATTTAGAAAATAATAACTCATTGAAAAATGAAAAAAACCCTACCACAATCGTTCATTCAGTTTAATTGCTGCAATCAAATTTAAGATGCGTTTAGCTTTACTAAGATTACACCTTCAATAGTGGGTATTATTAAACGTGTAGTTAATGGTGAACATATCTTACAATGTAGTCATATTATTATAATTACGAGTGTATAAAAACAGCTATAAAGCAAGATGAGCCCGAAACGTAACGTGATATAAGGTGCAAGTAAAAAGGTTAAAACAAAATAAAGGATGGGTCTAATACAAAAAAAAATCAGCCAATTGGGCGATGGGACCATTCAGACTTCGAAAATATTGACATTTGACATATAATAATAAGACCAGTCTGAAGTCAAATTGTTCCATTCATAACCAAAATACGCGCCATAAAGACCACTTTCGCCTACCACTACACACGCTGACGCTTTTGCAGAAGCATGTTAATTATATAGGTCCTAATTTTTAACATGTTACCTACAAAAATAAAGACGAAAACAATTTGAAACCGCATTAAAACATATTTTTTTACTGACCAACTCATTTTATTCAGTAGGTAGATGAGTTTTTTAATTTCTTTTAAAGTGTTATCTATATTAAATTGTTCTTTTATTTATTTACCTGTTATATTGTTATTATTTTATTATATTGTTATTATTTTATTCGCTACTGTATGACTGCGGCTACACAGTACCTCCTCTGTCATTGCCGAAATAAATATTATTATTATTATAACAACGGAAAAAAAATTCTGTTAACTCATGCGGTGATGCTGCTAACGCCTAGTATAAAATATTGTATTTGCTATTCGTTTGCATGGTTACCTACTATAATATTATCATATTATGTAAAAATTAACCAGAACGTGCTCCTCAGCTACGTAACTAATTTATTTTTGACAGATCTACAGAACAAAAAAATAAGTTCAAAAACTAAACCCGACTGCTGAAAAGTATGAAACAAGAAAATATTCTCATCTGAAGATAGCCGTGGTCATCTGCCACCTACCCTAACAAAACATTACATTTTAACAATAATAAGCGATCATAAACTCTAGGGCAAAGGGCATCACGGTATATATCTAGAGGGGCCTCTTGATAAAGCAGTTTTTAAAGCTGAACTTCGCCTCTTTCGTAAGTTGTGCTACTTATTAAATAAAGAAATTATTATTATTATTATTAAAATTAATATATGAGATGGCATACGACCACGGCTATCCTTAGATGAGAATATTTTCTTGTTTCAAATTTTTCAGTAGTCGGGTTTTAATTTTTGAACTTATTTTTTATTTGTTTTCGATTTGGTCCCCTCTGGGACTAAAATTCAAAAATAGATGTAGCCTTTGTTACCCCGGCCATAATAACGAATCGATTGACACCTTATTTATCAAAATCGGATGAATAGTTTAGGCGCTACAGTGGAATATCCGTAATTACAAACATACATACGCAGACTGCTAAACTCATAACCCTTCCTTTTAGCTTCGCCGCAGTCGGGTAAAAAGAACAGTGCATTTTTTAATTTTCAAAATTTTCCCGAAACCTTAAAATGTTTTTAAAAAAAACTTTCTTGTAAAAATAAATAGAATAATTCCGTTATGAAATGTGTACAATTAATTAATTATTATTACATAAAAAACGTCATAACATATATCTCTTCTATGCATGCATCGAAATCATCCAAAAACAATATTTATATTTGCATACCAAAATCCTCTAAAATTTTGGTTTCAAATGTGCGTCTGTTTGTTAGTTTGAATTGATTAGATTGTAGATTGTAGGCAATCTAATCTAGTCTGTTTGTCTGTGAACACGATATACAGGTCAAACGGATGAGCGTTTTGACAGCAAATTGAATGAAATAATTTTGTTATGTGAGTCTTAGCGAATGCATGTGACACACGAGTCAAAATCTCATTGCGCCCTACATACACACTATATATTTTATCCTAGACTCTACTTAATAGTGACTTTTGTTTTCTTTTCCAACATTTTTAGCACCGATTTTTTAATTTTTGCATTTCACTTGTGTAACAAACTTCATTGATAAATAGTAAGTAGTGTACGTATTATGTATAAGTAGCATCTCTATAAGCTGACACGCGCACTGCTGTCTAGAAATTCAGCCTTAGTAAATTAAATTCAAAAAAATCAACAACAAAATGTGATCTGGTGTCCCTACAAAATGTACAATGTACAGCCCTGTACAGGTACATTGAAATAACTAACAAATAATTCAAAAATGGTTAGTGCTTCAACCCATTCACAGAATCTAGAAATAATTCACGCAAGCAAACAGTGGGCACAGTACAATAACACCGTGAATGTCATGAAATAAACACCCCTTGTGAGAATGTCTCTACATACAGACTGTACACCAAAACCAAACCCTATACTGCGTCTTCAAATAAATAGAAAAATAACAAAATGGTGAAGTATTGAAGCGTGTGTTATGAAAAATTGTATTGAGTTTTTCCTTTAATATATATGATAAGATAATTTATGTATATTATGTATATTTATAAATTATGTATATGTGTATGCGTTATTTTATGGACGAGTTGCGACATTATGTCAAAACGAGTTTTAACAGTCACACGAGTCATAAAAGTGTTATAATCGGGATGCACAATTAATTGTTTACGTACCTCATAAATAACATATCTGATTTTCACTTAGTAATAAGCATATATTTTTATATTTCGACAGTTCATGTCCTGCCATATTTGAATCTATTTGGATTTTTTACGAAGATAACGGCTACTTTACTGTCTCCGTTGCTAATATGCATTACTATTTAATCGATAAAATAACATTTATTTTGGGTTACTCAGAATATCTCTGGGTTTACTCTACACAATAGTGCGAAAAAGGGTCATTTTACTACCGCCATACAGGCATGAAAAGCAGCTATTTTATTGGAAGATCGTGCAAAAAACATTTTTTTATTTAATTATATTTTAAACACAGTAATTTTTTCTGCCTTTAACAAAAAATTCATTATGATATAAATCAAATTCGGAGCAAGTATGAAAAAACTGATTGGTTCATTAATATAATGTATCTTTGTTATTTTTGAGTATATTATATGAACCACCTGTATATGTTCACACACACATATAAATAATTGTGTACGGCTGCTGAGTTGAAATGATTGGGACTTATATAATATTACAGCAGTTAGAGCGAGCCAATAATAGTAAAGCATCATTCACATAAGTCACTGTTTCTTCAGTTCGCGTAAGTCATATTACCTAGTGTAAGAGCGAGTCCTTCAGAAAAGTAGCAGACAGTGATGGAATATTGGAGGTTTTATCCATAGTTTCACAGACATTTTTAATAGAGAGGCATTTAGAGTTTTTTTTAAACAAAGATTTTTTGAAATAAATAAAATTGTCGACCAATTTTTCTCAGACCAATATAAAAGATTTTTTGACATTTATCCTCGCTTACACAGACACAAATATAGCCGTTGTGAGTGATTTTTTTAAAAGTGAATTCCAATTTGTCTTTAATACTTACACCAGTCTAATTCTCAAGGAGCATTTGAATTTAGTTCTTTTTTTTTGGACACATAGGTATTTATTAATAAATTTTCAATCTCCAGTAAGTGATAAAATATTAAAACATTGCAAAACATTGCAGTATACAGAAGATGACGATGTTCAAATTTATATGATCTCCACGGAAATTTGAACACCTTTTACAGAACCATTTCACCACATCTGAGCATACCCATCAAAAAAGAGGAACAATTTTTATAGATTGAGCCGCTGCGTAAGGACCAAAAGTCAAAATGAAAGTAAGCGAGATATATTAGGTATATTATGAATATGTTAAATAAAAGAACAATTTAATTAAAAAGGTATTGTAAAAAGTTGCTTTAAAGTAAAATTTCATTGTAAATTAAAAATTCTTTAAAATCTAATATATAAAAATGGGAGTTATGAGTTCCTATATTATTCATCTGATTACGATGAAACTTTGGTAAGCTGTTGTGCTAGCGCCCGCGAAGGTTTCTGACCCAAACAAATTCAAAGCGTATAAGCATTGTGTTTAAAAGTGGTACTGCCATACAATGGAGTCGAATGCTCCACTACTGTTGTCGTTGCCGAGTTTCATGTCAATCACGTGTAGTGATAAAATAAAAACCTACTGCAGAAGGTTCTACTAGACAAGTTCGAAGAGAGAACAGGGGAATATTTTCTTCGAAAAACACCGACTTTTATGCCGCACATTGCTTTGAAAGTCGCGGAGATTCGTCTTCTTAATTTTTTTACTCCGCATGCATTTCACGCAAAAATCCCCATTCAAATACCTTTTACTTAGTTTAAACTATATTGAAGGAGATTTATTTGGTTGAGGATCAATAGAAATAATACCAAAGTATCGCTTGTGGCCAACGTTTCGAAAATTATATTTTCGTCCTCAGGGCTTCAGTGCAAGTAGACCTGAGGATGAAAATATAATTTTCGAAACGTTGGCCACAAGCGATACTTTGGTAAAGATTATTTCTATTGTTCCTCAACCAAATAAATCTCCTTCAATACATATTTTAGAACAAAACTTCTAATTTTAAACTATATGTTAATGATATCTTAATTATTTATTGAATAAATTAGTAATCTCAATATTTGACTTAAATCGTGCCTACGCAGGAAGTGTGTACGGATCTTTAATTGATGCGAGCTTTATGGAATAATAAATACACGGCTGTTCTTACACATGTGCTACTGGTTTCAAGTTGAATCAAATGGTGGAAAGGAAGACATATTTTATGCTTGTGTCGTATATAATGTACCTGAATAGTCGTTGTTTGGCCATACACACCTCGAAACGTTTGCTGTGATTTACATCGTATGCCAGCGACGACGAGGCTAGAAAACTAGTCGAAAGAATCCAACACCTCATTGCCTCGACGGTTCTAAAGTTCACACTGTCTCAATTGGATTGTTTGCGTTTTAAAATGCAACTTTTTATGCGAATTCGAATCGTTTAACGCTTGGGTGTCACCACGCGGCAACGAAAAACAATATAATATTATGTAATCGTCAATAACATTCAGATATAGATTTTTCGTATTAGCAATGGTGCTATTATATGATCATTGTTAAAATTAACAGCGCTGTTAAATTTCTGTCTCACCTTAACTTAGGTCATGTTAAATTGAAACCCATTTCTTACTGATTCATATTCATGTCCTAGACACGAATTCGAAAGGTATTGGGTTATAGTTTAAGATCCGGTATTAGTAATATATAACCTCATCTGTTATTTGATGATAATGAAGATTATATATTATATTAGATAATATATTCATTAATAAATTGCAAATGGGTTGCCTAGCTAAATCGTGTACCGATGCTGTTAAATAAAATAAATTCTAATTAACTTTTTTTGGATCAACTTCCCCGATTTGTTAGTCATAAAAATCGAGCATTAGCTGAGAGAATATGACACAAGGAATTGGAAAAATAGAGGTTGTCTACTTTCACAGCAGCATAACTGTGAAGTATAGACAGGTAAACAAGCGTTATTAATATACCCTCATCAGTTCTTTACTCAATTTTTTTATTAAATGAAAGGCTATTTCATTCCCTACTCAACAGTATTAGGTTGCCTTAGCAAAAGTTTGTCACATCGATTGTTGTCTAGATTTTAGAGTTCTTCTGAAAGAAGATTTTTCCAAATGTGTAAGCGCGCTCCATTGATCGAGACTTGTTTGACTAGATTCTAGTTAGATTAAAAAGATTAAATATTAATAATCGGACAAATCTTCTTTCAGAACGATGATTGAAGAGCACAATTTTGATACCACACAGGAGAATAAAACTAAAAAGCTAGGGGTAGGGGAGGTTTGATTGTGATAAAGATGAAAATAAGAATTTCGAAAAAAAATACTCGGATTCTATGTTCGTAAATCGGCAATTCTAGGTCACTGTTACTGTGACAACCTTCCAGTTTTGGCATTAATTGATAAATTTAGTTCGGACAAAGTACCTTTCAAGACCAAATCAAATATGTTATGACAGTTAACACAACACAGCAATGGCTGTAAAGAACATATAAATAAATTTATTTATATAAAAAGGTGGCATTGTGTGAGATGATACTTAAAAAAGTGTGGATATAAATTATTTTTATATGTATGAAAAGGTGGAGGTATTTGATGGCATCTATACTATTCAATGAAAAAAAATTTGGAGATAAAAATAATAATTTTTATTTGAATTTTATAAATCACTTGTTATATAACACGTAATTAATATCAGCCGTGACTTGTGTCGCTTAAAGTTTTATTTATTTGTAATTTATTAGCGTTTATATCGTTAAAAGAATTACCAACGTTTAAAAAATAAAATTCAACTATCTGATGAAATGTTTGGCGAAATTATCATAATTGGTAACCGAGCTGGTATATTTTATGCAGAACATCGTAAAAATTAACCTTTTTGAAGGTGTAAATTTTTATTTAAACATTTTTGACACTATTGCGTTTGTTATACAAAAGTATAACGATTGATTATAAATTTCACTAAAAATCGACTAATTTATGTTGATAGACAAAGTTAGTACATTTTATCTTCAAATTTTTTGACTATCCTTTCTGCAGCCCAACATAAACCTTCCGGTAAAAATTATCTAAATGATATTGAAAACCTCATCAAAAAACCATAAGCGAAGGCACAGACACACAGAAATAACGACATTGTTTTATAATATCTAAAACTAAAAATTATATTTAAAATCGGCATGTCCTAAGCTATATACCTGAGCGTAATTTCTTCACATTAATTGTGTGACTAAAACACAATAGCTATTATAGATTTCCAATTTAGTCTCCGAATTGTTTTCTTCTGTCTAAACTTTCATTGATGTAATCCCACTTAAGTACGTTTAATTAAATATGGGACTTTATTGCTCGCCACTTGCACCGGGGTGAAAAGGGATGGGTGAAGAGGGGGCATTGGGGTAGATGGTGGAAGCGATGTGTTTGAGAGAAGTCTATTTACTTCTTCAGGGAGACAAATAATAAGTGAGAGGAGTTTAGTAAAAGGGGGATATATGTATATATAAAAGCTTCAGAGTGTTCTTTTTTTGACACGAGCTTAAGTGAACATCCTCTCGAGAATATAATGTGGTTATAAGGAAAATACTTTGGAGACTTTCAGATTAGTATGTCACCTTCAGGAACACCTGGTGCCCTATGTATAACCAGAAGAGTGTCTAAATAAATTTATCTTCACTGAAATTATAGCGGACATTTTTTTATACTTTTTGTATAGAATTTTCTTTATAATGGAAAAACAAGTCTCATTTAATAAATATTTCAAAGCTCTCTGTGTAAATTAAGAGCTTTGAAAATTAAATTACTTTTCATATAAAAAAATATGCAACGGCTTTCGTTTTAATGGAAAATTGTGAAATGATTTTAATAATTCTCTTTAAAATGTGCTCTAGGTATATATTTTTCAATATAATTTCGTTAAATTATGTCAAATAGATGCATGTAATTTTAATTTAAAATGATAAAACACTTTTTTAAAACGAAGCTATTTGTTTCTTAACTAATATAATCCATTTTTATAATTATAATGCTATCGTCTATAGAACTTTACCTTATTTTTAAGTCATATTATATTTTTTTATCAGAAGGATCTTTCCGATCCAAGTAAAACTTTGAAAGAAAAAATACAGAAATCCCTGTGTGTTCACTATGTGTGATTCTGACGATGAAAACATATTTTTGACACATGGATAAATAACTTATTGATTCAATATTCAACATGATTCAAATCTATGTAAAATCGAACATATTTCACATAGTGAAACGTCTTTCAATTCTGTAATAGTCTACAGAATTTGTAAAAAAAGTAAAATGACTTTTTCAAAACGAGATGACAATGTTGACCACCCAGCTATACCATTGATATTATCACTTTATTTGCAAACAACAAAACTCGCACACGTTTTTGAAAAGAATGGAAGGAAACAACTGCCAACACGCATAACAGATCAGTTAAATAGGCACCTGGACAATGGCTTTCAGGTTCATCACAGGCGTGTGTTGACTACTCCACGTTCGGAAATAGTTACATCATAAAATTGACAAGAAAAAACATATTTTTTTATATAAAAATATACGAAGAATCTTTTGATTGAAACTAAAAATACAACATGACCAAACACAAGGACATAAAAATCAAGACATAAAAATATAATTTACTGTCGTCTATCAGAAATTAGATATTTTAAATAAAGAAATAGTATAAACGAATATTATATTTTATTTGAACGTAAATGTTTGGTGTCCTGCCGTGTCTACAATATAGAGGGAGTGATGACTGTTTACTGTTTGGGTTGTTTCAATGGTTTGACTAGGTGACCACCATCAGTTAAAGATGGACAATGGACAGTCCTTCATTTAAATAAAGAGAGATTCATTGCATGCGAGTTCAACAGGCCACCCCGAAGTTTTAACTGAAATGGGTTTTTCGATTTTGAATTCACCCCTGTTATTAGAAACAGGACGAAATCTAAGATAATATATGGCATACAAAACAATTGACCATCATCAATAGATGGTCAATTGTTTTGTATGCCATATATTATCTGGACCGGTTTCAAGTTAAGTGACTTATCAGTTTGTTTACTGACAAACAATTGTTAGATATTTAAAAACTATTTACGTTGTTTACATATACAGTTTTTGTAGTCTGAATTGATGCAATTTCAATTTTGAAGTCTGTTCTTATTATATTATGGTAGATCTTTTAGAAAGCAAACTAAAAAGCTAGTTCTATATACTCAAGAAAAATAAAATTACATTTTTATGATTCCTATAGTAAAAATTTACAATTGACAGTAATTAAAAAAAATACATTGTAGGAATATTTCATTAATTGAAATATTTTTTCAAATTAATTTAAGTTTCAGATTTTGCTTTAATGAAGTTTTATTGACTTTTGTTTTATTGTTGAGTAAAATGAGCTTCGGAATTTTGACTATCTGTTTGCAAATTATAGATAATTATTAGAATCACAAAATTTGACTCAAGAATTAGTTGATCATAATTCACATATATATCGCTTTTTACGTAAAAATTTAAATGTTATAATTTATCTAAAGTGAAACTTACCATTTGTTAATCGCATTTTAGATGTCATGAAAGCAAGCCACAATTATTAAACCTGAAAAAAAAGAAAAATTTTTAGATTAGAAAATTTATTTGAAACATTTACTTAGTGACACATTGGTAGATTTTTATTTGATAAATTCATAAAAAATAACTAAATATTTTTTTTAGAAATGACCTAATTTTATCAACTTAACTGCTACTACTGCTAAACAATTCATATTTGTGTGGAACTTTCTGTAAAATTTGTTACTCTAGAATTCGACTGGTTTTAGCCGAAACCAAAACCGAAGTTCGGTTTTTTTCTCATCTTCAATCAAACCGAGAGTTTTGTATAATGCCAAAAAAGGTAAGAAAAATATGTGTTATTTTAAGTTGAGAAGTATTTGTTTTTTTTTACTTTGTTTACAGAGTTGCGTGTGTATAAAAATAATACAAGCCAAATCCTAACCGCGTCGACCCGCGACGTCGCAATTGAGGATAATTTCTCATTTTAATACACAAGTTAAAAAAATAACAAGTTTTATCTGTGCTTATAGATTCAGATAACATTTATTTAAATCGCTTTATAAACACGTGTAAACTAGGTAAATATGGCACGAGTCCTTCCAGATTAACAGATATACATATATTAGAATAATAAGGAAGGATATGTGCAGCTATCCAATACCTCGTATTAAAGTGTAACGTGTTGAACAACCCATTTAAAATATGATTGGAAAACTTCAAAAATTTATAGTGGACATTACACATCGAAATTATAATTTTATATCGAATGCAAGCCAATTTAAAAAAATTGTAATTTTTTCTACTGATAATGTTTTATTTATGTTTTCAACTCTGTTTACAGGTTTTCAGAATATCATTTTTTACTTATTGTTTTCTGGTGTTACTGTGTAGTTTGTCCAACCATCAAACGGCTTCGTTTATGTTTGATAATAAAAACTTTTTTGACGTGATAACGTCTTATAAATTGATAAATCACCAATCTTATAAATTGATAAAATACCGGCTGCATGCACGAAAAAGTGTAACGTTCCTAAATCCTAACGTTCCTAACGTTCGTAATGCGTAACGTTCCGCCTGACCCTGTGCGTGCTTTTTGCTAATTTCTCGCTCAATTTAAATCAGATCGGTTTGAAACCAGTCTTAAACGAAAGAGGAGAATATTTTACATAGATTTCGTATAACAGAATTTGCCTAAACAGTTTTTTTATACAAATTTATATAGAAAAATAGCTGTATAAATGCAATGTTGTCTAATGCATGGCGCGACGCGGTCGGTCGTCTTTGTTTGCCGTACATGGAAATTAGAAGATAACGTATGTCTTGTCTTAACATGAAAACGGCTGCATTTCTAATGTTTAATTCAATTTTTTGACATTAGTATTTTGTGAAATGCAACGCCTTCTAAGTTAAGTATTGAAATAACTAATTATTATTAGAACATAATACTTTGACAGTTGCAAACGTCACTTTTGACATTTCTTATCATTCCGACACCAAGGATAAGCGGATTGAAACCAAATTTTGGGAGGTTTAGGTTATGTATTACGGAATACGTTATCACGTAAAACTATCGTCCGTAAACCGACTTTACAGACAACCAATTTTTTTTTTTGGAATATTTTGGAAACTTTTTCTACAAGAAAAAAATTCCAAAAGAGTATTTTTCAATGTAATTTTAAACAAAATAACCCCGCTGATACGTCATCGCTAGACAGCTTCAGTTGCCTGTAGTTGAATGGCGCACTGGTTCTCTAGACGTGGATCATACGGAATAGATAACTGGTATATACGTCTCTTTTGCATATTGCGAAAGTGATGTATTGGCTAGGTCCAGGTTTGACGTAATAATATGACGGTTAAGCTGTTCAAAATTATCGATTTTTAGGCCTGACGAGCCTATTCCAATTAACATAGAATGACGTACTGAGTACTCGTCAATGTCCGTTGTTGCCCTCAAATAAGGTTCGTGAAAGTATTGTACTAATGGCGTTGGACATCGACGCTCTGGACCGTATCGAGTGTTCGCCCTTAACGCATTGCTGACCGGTGGTCAACCATTTAAGGTCCAGGGCGTTACACGTGTATTAAACAGGACAGATGTGTGCATATATTCTGTGGTTACAGAATCACAATCATGGCAGCCAGCGGGGCATCTTTGTGTTTGAAGAGGATTATTGCACGCTATGTATGGACATTTACAGAAATTACAGCCAGATAGACAGATATCGAGTGTGAAAACACTTTTGTTTAGAACAAGGGACGATGCTCTTGGTATTATGTCTACAGGGCGATTCAGATCATTTAAATTGTATATGAATCAGTTAAAAAAAATAACAGAGGATAATTTAAGAAATAAATTAATATATTGTTAGCCTTGTTTATAATTATGTCGATACAAAAAAAGACGTAAAATTCTTTAGCGATTTCTGATAAGAAAAAAGTCACTGATATCAATCCAAAACTTTCAATGTCGCAGTAAATGAGCCACATTTTTCTATACACAACATTTGGCACATACATTATTGATATTGACCAGGATCTGGGAGTTAATAAAAAACAGTTTCATTGTATGAAAAGTCACTGGTTAAAAATATGAAAATGCTAATTGATAAAACGTATCCTATTGATTTTGCACCTAGACCTAATGTTTGGAGGTTATTTCCCTAAAATAGTATTTTTAAAACAGCTCGTCTTAATATTATTAGTCTACTTAAGATCATTAGAAAATGTGCAAAAAGTGTTCAAAAACTTTCTTCTCTTTATATAAAAATGTTTCGTAATGATTAACACCATATTGTTGATCATTCTCTGAATAAAGTGTATTTAATTTAAGGCAGTGGCGGTTCAGCTATGAGCGCTGCAGAGCTGCAGAACAAACAAAATCTGAGGTACTTCACAATTAGAATGAATTATATGTTCGATACTTAACTAGTAATATTAAGAAATAGTGCAATAGTTACACAATCAACGCTAAAGTTTAACAGCCACTGTCAGACCACAAAACTCGTATGTGTTCTGTATGGCAGACTTTCTCGCGTTCAGGCGCTGTTCTGCGCTTCAAAGCAGCACATGAAACGTCATCATCAGATACCCCCGGTGTACACCGTGCCACTCCTGACCCACAAGTTATAGCGTGTTATTTAGATCGACTTTGAGCTCCATTTGCCGCCAGCACATTAGTACAAATAAAAGAAATAGAAGTGTTCACTGAATTTATTTCATTCAATCACCAGCTTTGGCGGCTTTGAGTCGGTGGCACGTATCGACACACGGCAGTGTATACTGTTTATTGCGGGAGCAGTGTTTGAAAAAAAAACTTAATAATTAAAACATCATACACAAGAATGTAATTCGTATTTTAATTACTCCCCCCCTCATTCCCAGCCTGTGTTAGGAGATACCGCCGGTTGACCCTGCATAACACTCATATCACACGCGCCGCTACTGCTTTAAGGGGAAGTTGCAGGACACAATTACAATTCAATTGCTAGTTTAAGTGAGTCATCGAACTAGATTTATTAACAGGCGTGTAATAGTTTTGTTGGAATCAGCTGCTCCTCTCGTAAGCAGTAGGCATGTATATTATTGGATGTGTTTATGCATTCAAACAGTTTGCTTGTAAGGTGGCCTCTTCAGACCATTGTCCCTTCTTGCTATTATTTATCCTATATATCTATTGTTGTTAATATATTTAAGTAAAACCTCAATGCAAACTAAGCTGTTTATAAATAGATTTGAAATGAAAATAGTCAAGAATTTTCTTTTAGTATTAACTAGCTCGCGGATCAATTACGGGTCATCATTATAATTTCAGAACTGTTTAACATATCACGATGAAACAAAAACTAAGTTGCTAGCAGGGTTATTATCTATAACCTGTGTAAATGTCATGGCATTAGCTTTAGTAGTCGGTGCAGGTGAACAGCTCAAAATTTTCCAAATCTTCCGGGTTTGTATGCCGTGATTGTTGGTATTACTACCTGACGTTTCGTCCTACAACTGCGATAGACATTATCAAAGACGATGTGGTAGCGGGCGAAGTTTCCTTCTTTCGCCCGCTACCAATGCACTACGGCATACCCAAAGCGGCATTACCCAAAGTCAGGGGCAATGCCGCTCAAACATGTTTTTTTAATAATGTTTTCCTACTACTAGTAGGTGAAAGATATATGCATTTGTTGTTAAATTGTTGATTACTCGATAATTAAAGACTTTGTTACTCTTGTTAATTTTGATTCATAATAAATAATTTAAAAAATACACCATGTTTTCCTTAAGTGAACGCCATTCCCCCGTCCTACCCTAAAGCTAAAATTTTGTTTAATATTACATTTGTTGGTTTAGTAATCGAGAATGGAAACCGAAAAAAAAAATTAAAACGTTATGAAAATTTAGAAAATCATAGACAAATAATTGTATTTAATTTATCTATATTGATGATGATGTATCGATGATATACGTATTAGTGATGATTAATAAATAGTACATTATACATAATCCATTTTCTTACTCGTATTATGAATTTGTTATGAAGCAGTTTCTCTTTTGAAGAGTCGTTTACAAAAACTGCTGCTTCAAATATTCATTGAAATCAGAGAGGTATTCGAATTTTATAGAACTCACCATTTCCCGCATAAAATGATCATACTAATAAAAGTTAAATGTACTTTTTAAAGTTTCGTAATTTCTGTTTTTGGATCATCAATTTAAATCCGTATAGCAAATTTCATTTGTAATGGGAGGGCAGTGACAGACAGATAAATATATTGATCAATACTATAAATGGTTCCTAGTTTGTAAGGAACTCTAAAAAGTGGCATATGTAGTTCAATAATTTTGAAGACTGTTAGCTAGCTTTAGACAGTTGAAATAGTGAAAAAAAAGACGGGTTGCACTCCGGGAGTGCCGGCAGAAGTGAAAACTTGAATATTAACGGCTTACGAATTTTCGATCAGGTCACGTGTCCTGACGCGAGTTTAACATTTTTTACCCATTACAAAAAAAGTGTACAATAGTTTTCGTCTTACGAATTTTTGATCAGGTCACGTGTCCTGACGCGAGTTTAACATTTTTTACCCATTACAAAAAAAGTGTACACAAGTTTTCGTCTTACGAACTTTCGATCAGGTCTTACGAATTTTCGATCAGGTCTTACGAATTTTCGATCTAATGCAAGTTTAACATTTTTTACCCATTACAAAAAAAGTGTACAACAGTTTTCGTCTTACGAATTTTCGATTAGGTCTTACGAATTTTTGATCAGGTCTTATGAATTTTCGATCTGACGCGAGTTTAACATTTTTTACCCATTACAAAAAAGTGTACAAAAGTTTTCGTCTTACGAATTTTCGATCAGGTCTTACGAATTTTCGATCAGATCTTACGAATTTTCGATCTGACGCGAGCTTAACATTTTTTACCCATTACAAAAAAAGTGTACAACGCCGCTAAAGAAGTTTTTACTTCAAAAATGATAATTTAGATTATTTACAAAACAAACTAAGGATTGTTTATAATTTTTTTTGATCAAATCTGTCAATGTATTGAACAGTTGTATACAAAACACTTTTGACTGTGTTGGAACAGAATGAAACCAAATTTAAAATAATTTTCTTGTCAAAGAAATGTCAAACGGGCTCATCAATAACCACTGAGTTAATAAAACATTTTTATGCATTTTAAAATGTACTGGCCAACCGAAATAGCGTTGAATGTCATTTAAAAATGAATAATATAGTCAAATCAAAGTCCCCAATGAGCAGCATATAAAAAATACACAAACAAATGTTTACGTATTCATAATAAACGTCTCTTCTCACATAGAGAAAACAATGCAATAGTAGAAGGTGATTTATTGCGAGAAGTAAAAATAAAAGTTATATCTCTATGGGCTAAGTGCAAGTGGCTGGAGCTAAGTTGTCTCGCTTGTGGTGGCGAAATAAGAAAATTTGCGCATAGTTCGCTACTAAGGCTAGTCGCGTCTGTGTTTGCTACATATTTAAAATAAAATTAATAGTAAAAAAACATTTTTAAAAGCAAGCTTATATTTAAATGCTCTAAAAAGAAGAAAATAAACGTTTATTAAGTCAAATCCCTACCATTCATTACATTGTACAATTTATATGATATAAAAGCTTGTCGCGTGATTATCCTGTGTATATTTATTTTATGAAGTACATATAGATACATTTTTTCTTAGAATTCAAGATCAACTTACATATTATTGTATTCTTGTTTATTTACACAGTTACAAGCGACAAGCTTTTGTAACATATAAACTGTATAATGTTATGAATGGTTGGGTTTGATTTGATTTAAATTTTGTTGTCTTTATTTTAGAGCATTTAAATAAAAGTTTGTTTTTAAAAATGTTTTTTACTATTAATTTACTTTTTAAGTTTATAGCGTGCTTGATTAAAAAGTGCGGTTTGCATCGGGATGAAAAACGGACCAGTCAGTTAGTTATTATAATATTGTATTGTCATCGGAACGTATACAAAATTTCAGCGTAATCGGAAACCGGGAAGTACGTCAAATTTAATTTGCAAGATTTTATTTCAGACAGACAGACAGACACTGGGACAGATGAAACTAAATAAAAGCTTGTGAAGAAACGTTAAGCGAGGGGACTTATTAATAATTCTATAATATTATAAGTGAATTAGTTTATGGATTTGAGGTATAACCATTTGATTAATATAGGTAAATTAATAGACTTCTTTGTCGCGATTAAATTTATAATTTTGCAAATAATTATTGAAAAAAAAAAACAATAAAAGAACAAGAGTGAAATTAGCATAAATACAGCGCGCAAAAAGAAGTATAACTTCAAAAAAAAACATCATTTTGTTATTCTACGATGGGAATATTTTCGATGTTCTTTAGTATAATAAAAGCGCGTTTTTTATAGTTCGGTTTCAGTGGCCAGATAAATGCTCCACGGCTGATAAATGAGTTATCATTTTTCTCTCGGGCCTACGAATATTTCAACCAGTGCTAAATATGAATTCCACAGTGGACCCATGCCGTCTGCTACCCGGTGCAGCCCCTGTTGTCCGTGAAGTGACAAATGGACAGTCATCATTGTTTGTACCTACACTACACTGGTACACTATACACTACACCGTATACACTAAGTACACCGTGACCAAGAATGACTGATGCTGAATTCTAATTTTTTAAAAGAATATTAACAACAGATACCTTTCAATACAGTAGTAATCATTTTGGAACTTCTCGATACACCATCACTTTTTTTCAATCTGCAGGAGCACAGATCTGCTAATAGAAACGTTTTTCAATTTTTTCAATGTGAAACTAACTTTTCGTTACATTCTACTTTTGATCATAATTATCTTTTTCATCTTAAGTGTTATTTTTTTGAGAAATTTCATCTATCCCAAAAGAAAACTACAATTTATTTTTTTCTAGGCTGCTTAACCGACATGTGATGTCATTTAGCACTGATGACGTCAAAAGTGCATTATTCAGCATTTTTAACGTCAATGGTGCTAAAGTAATTGAATTAACAGTTGTTTTATAGAAACAAGTTAAATGTTTGCTTTCATCCTACAAAAATAGAAGCAAAGTTTTTTATGCTTGTTATACGAGCACAACAATAAATAAATGATCAAAAGTAGAACTCGACTCTACTACGCGCTTTATATCTTCCCGTAACCTAGATGTTCGTTTAACCTGAGATTTTATCCTGAAACGACCAGTGCTGTACCATCTCGAGTGTTGAAAGATTTGCAGCGACATGTTTCTTTCGCGTCGGGTTTAGTAAGGCATTCTATCTAGTCGCCAATATGTAAGATTTTTAATTAATGAAAAGTTTTATTTTATATTCCCGGACAAAACGTGACTTTTCAGTCGGAATACAAGAACACAACTGCTATGACATTACAAACTAATCATTGTCCTTTATAATAATAATTACATAACAGTAAATACATCACATCTAGGTACTTGTTTTATTTCATTATAAAATTTTGCTTGCTCTAACGGCTCTTTCACACGTTACGAGCTACTGAGTGCTGACCTGACAGTAGACAGCTCCTCGCATTGTGTACTCGCACGCCAGTAGCTCAGCTCGCCTGTGCTGTCAACATAATATGAGTTGTCGCGATGTCGAGTTAACGTGCTTTGTTTAAAAAAAAATTTAATAAGGTCTATGCGACCACAATATTATGCTATGGATTTGAAAATGAAAATGAGAGTACTGCTCGCAACCACAGATTTTTGCAATTGCCTGGCGACACTGGCGAGTTACTGCCGTAACTCGTAAAATACGTCCATACGGTGCGAGTTACTACACTGAAGCTACTCGGCAGACAGACTCGCACGTTAAATCGCAACGTGTAAACCAGTCATAATAGTTAAACATATTTTATTTAAAACAAATTCGCAAATATGTATATTAATTAGGTACGCCTACGAAAATGAAAAAAAAAATCAATTTTTATTCGGAAGCAAAGCCACGAAGTCGTCGGGCTCACGTAAAAGGAACCGCTTCCTAGTTATATTTCTATAGTTATTGAATTATTATATTCTTGTGGTACGAGTAGAATTTCAATTATTTATGAACACAGTGTGCATGGACCGTAAAGCAAAATACAATGCCGTTAGTGGTTTCACAGTGTCCATTATCCAGCGTGGTCAGATAACAACCAATGTCAATAAGGGTTGCTTTATTACCAATCATTTTTCTTCTTTCATTATATCATTATTATTAACTAGCGTTTGTATTTTATCGCGACTTTGATTCCCAATATTGATAGTGTCTCAAGATATGATGTGGATCTCACACATAGATTAAACATATTATCGACGGCTAATGGAGAACATATTTCACAATGAATCAGTGGCGGCGCGTGAACATTTTAAACGGGTGTTCTGCAGGGTCGACCGGAGGTACATCCTAATACGGGCTAGCAATGACAGGGAGGAAGGTAATTAAATTACATCTATGTTTATGATGTTTTAATTATTAACTTTTTTCAAATACTCCTGACAACAAACTATAATATAGCTTGTAACACTAGTCACTACTGCCATAAAGCGTGTATGTAGTGTATAATGTATATCTATATCTATATACTAATATATAAAGCTGAAGAGTTTGTTTGTTTGGTTGGTTGATTGAACGCGCTAATCGCAGGAACTATATAATTGGTTCGAATTGAAAATTTTTTTATTGTTGGATAGCCTATTTGAAGGCTATAGGCTATATAGGTAATATCACGCTACGAGCAATAGGAGCGGAGCATCAATGAAAAATGTTGCAAAATGTAACTCCAAATTTGTCCGTCCGACAAAAACTTTTGAACGACAACTCTGATTATCATGAAATTTGGACACAACATTCATCTCGGTAAACTCCCCCCCCCCCATTCGTTCTCTTGCACCCGGATGAAGCCGGGCGGGACCGCTACGACATACGTACTGCCGACTAAAAACTGTCAAAAGAGTTGACTGACTGAGATAAATTCAGTGAACACTTCTAGAATATAACAGTGATAGAGTCTTCTTATTTATACTTATGTGCTGACGGTTAATGCAGCTCAAAACCGATCCCGAACGGCATAACCGTGAACTGCCACAGCCCCGAACCAATTGCGAACGCTGTCTTCTCGCGGTCTTGAGGTTCCAGTTCAACCTGCCAGCAGCCACTCTTCAGATCCAAGGTCGAGAACCACTGTGAACCCGACAGTGTCATCGATACGAGGAAGTGGGTAGCTGTCCGTCTTGGTCACTTCGTTGAGGCGTCGATAGTCCACACAAAATCGCGTTGACCCATCTTTCTTGCCGACCAGAACCACCTTTCTTGCTTATCGATGTCAGCGATAATTTTCTCGGCTTCTTCCCGTCTTGCCAATGGAAGTCGTCTTGGATGTTGTCGCACTGGCCTAGCATCTCCTGTGATTTGATCTATTGACAGCTTTTCGACAAAGAGTGCTTTGTGTCTTTTAAACAGTACCTACGTACTGTTTTTTCGGGGATAATTTTAAATTTAAAGCTTGCCCTACACGTCCAGTTTAACGTTTCTAGTAATACAAAACGTACATTAAATGAACATGTGTGGACACATTCATATTATTTGATTGAAAACCGAACACTGTGGGTGTTCTTTATAAATTATATGGAGAAATCAACTTTCCATTACATTACATTCACTAACAGTATCATCACAGTTTAGATCAAAATAATTTTTTAATTAGATTTGCGTTAACAAAAAATGACAAAATTAAATAGTTTCAGACAGTACTTACGAAGTCTAAATAAATACACCTTATTTTAAAAGTTAAAATTTGATATATCAATAAATAATCAATGAATAGATCGATTGATTATTAGTTACGGATCAGTGAATAGTTCATCTCTTGATGTTATACCGCCAGTTCTTTGACTAATTACCTACTATGTCTGCTGTAGACAATGTTATTTATGTGTTGATATTAACCTGAAGATGTTAAATATGCAACTAAATCATTTCTGTGGTTGAACTATGGTTCCATTACGCTGTTGTTTTGTTTTAACTTCCTATTACGTAATTATCTATTACTGCTAACATACTCAATGGCGAATCATTCATCCGTGACTTTTATTTTTTGCATTTTGCAATAAATCAAATTTTATGTTCAATAAATTAATAACTTATAATGGTATCTGATATTTATCAAATAATTGTTATTGATGTATTGGAGCATTTACGTTTTTATGTTTTGATAGACAATAAAAATGGAAGAAATTATGTGGAAAGAAAATAGCGGTGTCTTTGCCTTTGTAGGTTGAGTGCTTATTAATAAGTTTCAGTGAACTCTATAAAAAATTGTGTATACAGGCAAAACATCTGTCTACGTGCATACATTCCGCGCATTTCATAGTTTTTCACTTTGAGTTATAATAGGGTATTTGACACTATACAAAAATTCCAGCTAATTGAACGACGGGACCATTCCAACTTCAAAATTTTGACATTTGAATTAGTATAATAAAGACAATAAAATTTCTGATATCGCGTGAGATGACGTGGGTAATGGCTAGTATTCAATATGATATTAATTGCTATTCATTACTAAGGTTACCTACATGATATGTTCCACGTCATGTAAAAATTAATCAAAGCATGCTTAATTAGTTTATTTCTGACAAATCTACGAAACAAAAGAACAGCTGATATATTTTTATTTTTAAAATATTTCCAAAACTATAAAGTTTAGAATAAACATTTCTTAACGAAACTTTCTTGAAAAAATAAATAAAATAATAAGCCGTTATGAAAAGTATACCATTATTATACAAAAAAACACCGTTATAGCATATATCTCTTCTGCGCATGTGCCGATTTTCCCCAAAACAATAGGGTTTTTCATATCCGTTTGACTTGTATCGTGCTCACACACGAACAGACTAACAGACGCACAGAGTTTTTCCAAAAATATGTTTTTTGAATTCGAGGGACCTCAAAACGAAAAGATATTTAAAATGTTTGAAAAGTGATTTTTGACCTAAACTAGTACAATTCCTCACTAATTGTGGGTTGGAATGGTAATAAATGATTAAATCATGTGAACACGATGATTGATTGAATACGGAATTCGGAAATTATCGGTTTGTAGTGACTGATTTATAATTTCATGCTAGCCGCCATGATGGTTTGAAGTGTGACGTCATACTTGCAGTACACACGCGTAATACAAATTACACAAAAAAAATGTTCGAATATCAAAATAAGAACGGAAAAATATCGTTCAGACCTCCATAAATTATTTTGAGGAAAGATTTGGTTCCGCGTGTGTTTTGTTATCCTACAAAATGGCGCCTTGTCACAGTTCGGGTATTTAATAGCGCGTCATTAAATATTTCTTTTGCTACTGGTTATAATTAATAACTAGGTTCCTTTTCATATTAAACACATGTGCCTTCTTGATTCGTGGGTATGGCTAACGTATTATGTTTAATTCAAACACAATGTAGGTACATGTCACAGGGATGACTCGTCGCACTGGGTTTGTCATGAAATATTGCAGCTATATTATTTTGCCAAAGGATCCCGCACAAACCTTATGGAATTTGGTTCTCGGTTAAATTGATCGAAAATGGTTTTATTGACGTGATAACGTCTTATAAATTGATGAATCACCAATCTTATAAATTGATAAAACACCGGCTGCATGCACGAAAAAGTGTAACGTTCCTAACGTTCGTAACGCGTAACGTTCCGCCTGACCCTGTGCGTTGCTTTTTGCTAATTTCTCGCTCAATTTAAATCAGATCGGTTTGAAACCAGTCTTAAACGAAAGAGGAGAACATTTTACATAGATTTCGTATAACAGAATTTGCCTAAACAGTTTTTTTATACAAATTTATATAGAAAAATAGCTGTATAAATGCAATGTTGTCTAATGCATGGCGCGACGCGGTCGGTCGTCTTTGTTTGCCGTACATGGAAATTAGAAGATAACGTATGTCTTGTCTTAACATGAAAACGGCTGCATTTCTAATGTTTAATTCAATTTTTTGACATTAGTATTTTGTGAAATGCAACGCCTTCTAAGTTAAGTATTGGAATAACTAATTATTATTAGAACATAATACTTTGACAGTTGCAAACGTCACTTTTGACATTTCTTATCATTCCGACACCAAGGATAAGCGGATTGAAACCAAATTTTGGGAGGTTTAGGTTATGTATTACGGAATACGTTATCACGTAAAACTATCGTCCGTAAACCGACTTTACAGACAACCAATTTTTTTTATAGTTTAAAGGTCACTAAGATAAAGTGTCCATGTTTAGCTAGAAGGGGTGAGATAACGGATGTTCAAAGCAGTCTGCCGAGATGTTTCGCCTGGAATTTTGCTCTGGTTTTTTAATACAGTTTAAACTTTTGTGCTACAGTTTAGCGAGATTTTAGATATTCTAGTGATATCCATTGATTTCACAAACATATTCCATGTTTAACTTTTGTGCTTTTTTTAGAATTAGAAAAATAGTCGAAAATTATAATGTTGGAAGGTGTCACTTTGTATAAAATCATAATCTCATATTTGGATTCAGCGCATTTGAAAACATTTTTCGAGAGCTTAGGATTTTTTAAGATTGTGAATTCAATAGATATCCCTATATCTAATAGCTCGCTGAACATATTTGTAGCTAAAAATCTATTGGTTTTTAGGCTATGCGCCTATGGACACTTTTTCTTAGTGACCTTTGAATTATAAAATAAAACCATTTTCAATCAATTTAACCGAGAACCAAATCCCATAAGATTTTCCGGGGTCCCGATTTGACAGAATGATAGCTATTCAATGGATGTCAAATGGGAAGAATAAATGATGATACGATTAGTGATTTAACGAATATTCCTATATTTTTTGACATTCGCATTCGCAAATTTTATGCGAATATTAATATCAGAAAAAAACATATTTTTCTTAAATGTGAAAATAGTGATATTAAATAAGACAACACATATTAATTTCTTAGCATTTTTTATTACTCCTTTTTTTTTTAAAAAATAAGTTTTTTCGCTAAGGTAACCTTGCATTTTTGTCTTGTATCAGCCTTTACTTCAACTTTAGTTAATAAAGCTTTAAACTTTTATTAATCAACTTAGTACCTAATTTCAAGTAGTTTTATCAATGCAAATTAATTAACGAAAATGACACATTACTGGTACACTGAATCGGTTCAGCGTACGGCTAGACAGGAATTGCAGGCGATGGAGTGACAATCGTTGCTGGTTGTTGGTTGCAGGGGCTGGTCCAATGGGCGATACAATATTAAATAACATGGATACCTTCACGAACAGTATTTTTTGTTCCATGCTGTGATGGTCGTGCAGGTTCATATTTGACAAATCTTTAAAACTATACAGATTCTGCAATAATACGTTTTTTCCCTACTTGGCTATTATAGATGAAAATATATTGATGAGCAACTTTAATCATCCTTAGCTTATGAACTGAAAGAGGAGGAAATGTGTGCTTTTATACAAGAATGTTGATTGATTTGAAAAATACGAAAATACAATTTCATCAAAAAAAGCATTTTTATAAATCGCAAAAAACTACATTTTTTAAAGATTAAATGTGGTCGAGTCGACGCTGATACAATGTAGGTAAGTATATTCTTAAATCCTTGCATGTCCGTAAGCAGCATGTACACATGTGATGTGAGGCTATAAAACGCGCCCCCTTATGGTGTTGGTTCGACCCCCAGCATTGCACAACAATCGTGCGGTAGTTAACAAAATATACAATTATAATTACCGTCATTAATCGAGCAGTCATTTCGACTCCGACAACCGAACGACCGGCCATCCTATTGTTGTTTCTCTCTTTCACGTTACAATTTCTATTACGCTTCCTCTGTTAAAGTCTCTTGACTTTCTGATGAGGTTATTCAGATGGAACATAAGTCATTATAACTAGAGTTCAAATAGTAAGGTCTTTTTAGACCCACATTTCTAGTCGAGGTTATGGCAGTGTTTAGGGATACCACATTTTCGTGTGAAAAAATAATGGTGGTGAAAAATGAATGGACATGCTATAATCTATGTTTCCATGTAAAAAAAATCACCATATTCATTAAAACTGATGAGAAATACACTTAATTAAAAACGCTTTCAAAGTCACCATCCTTTTAGTAATATGGCAGTTGAATTTTTGAATTTAAAGAAACGTGGAGTTCTCACGTCATCATAATAATCGATTTTGTTTTTATGAGAAATTTGATGTTCTTATTTTTTTTTGTTTTCCTTTCTCTACTTGAAGAGCCATTGCATAACCTTTCTGAAGGCCGTTGCCCACGAGGCTGGTTTTTCCGCTGAAACCTGTGCTGGCTGTCATGACAGCTACGAGAATAGATGACATCACTTCGAACTCCGTTGCGCGATTACAAGCTGGATTTCAAAATTAAGACCGCTGCACACGAGACTTGAAACACTGCTTCTGATGGCCGGTATAGGCTGGATACGACGTAACTACGGGCTCGCCTGCTAGATTTTAAAATTAGACCAGGGGCTATTTTTCTTGCTATGTCCTCTGCTTACTCTGAGCAAGAATCAATCAGGAAATAACTTGTCACGTGGCGACATGAACAAACGCCCACAAACCAACACGGCGTCATTGCGCTCAGAGACAGACAATAGACACGTTTTGCTCTGTATATATATTTGAACTGTCACTGCGCACGCACTAGATCTATCCCCAAAACAAGCTTGAAAAGACGTTTCGTATGAAGCGAGCATATAAAAGCAATTAAGAAAACAGCGCTAGAAAACTAACATCTATCAAGGAGTCTAGCGGCAACTCCAGTCTCGTGTGCAGAGACCTTAAAAAACTGCGGGGGCTATTTTTCGTGCTTGTTTCTCTACTGTTAGAAACTAATTTAGAAAAAAGTATCTTTTACAAGAGCACCTGCATAATAATACTCCACGTTTATAGGTTAGGTATTATGATCTATGTGGCGGCCATTATTATTTTCTCAGGCGAATAAATATTTATACCTGGGTAAACATAATTATGTTTGGTGAATTGAATTATCGCTATTTATTTGGAGGAATGAAACAAGTGAACAGCATACGTAAATAACTACTTACGTTCGGTGAATATAGCCACTAAGTCCTTCATTCTAAACTTACACTAAAACTATATCTGCTCTTTTAGCCACAATTGGGCTTTTGAATGAAATTTTTTTTGTCATAAATGGAAAGATCGTATATAAGTTTTACAACAAAACTATTTTTCTTTTTTTTATTTTCGTTATAATTCAAAAGTTATATCAAATTAAAAATAAATTTTTGTACCCAGTTCCGAGAACGCGCCGACTTTTCCCGAACATAATGTGACGTCATAATGTTTTAGTCAATACACATGTAGAAGCCATTGATAGTATACTGCGTATATACATTTTACCATTATGACGTCACAACTGTCAAAAACAATTTTAGTGCGTTTGTAGTCACGTGATTCTTTTTAATATTTTATCAATTTTAAATTGCTTATAATTAATTTAAAAAAAGTTTTTTGAAAGTTTTTCGCATCGATTATCAATATTATTTATAATAAAGTTTTAAAATACAATAAAAAAATCGATAATTATTTTTTTTTCAAAAGTATAATTGAAAATGTTGAAATAACAAACGTGGTTGTTACAATTTCAATAATTGAAAAAATAATCACAAAAAAAAACTTTGAGAGTCAGAATAAAGTGTATTGGAATTTTTGAAGCAGCCGTTGAACGGTTAATATTCAGTAACATGCTGATAGCACAACAGAACTCTATTAATTTGATTGATATAACGTATTAATTTTTCTTTTTGGATGATATAAAACAGCCACTAGAAGTACGTGATATATATCCTGTCGAGAAAGGCTTCGCCAGCATCGTTCAAAAGGATAAATTGCTTTGATTAACGTAATGACTGCGCAAAACGTTAGACATTTCCGTACGGATTTCACTTGTCAATCATACTCGTTTGTTTCTTTAATCGGCATACTTCGGGTTCTATGTGATCGGCGGTTGAAGTTACCTTTATTCATTTTTTTTTATTAAACGATAACTCACGAAGTTGTCATTTAAGATTAATTAAATCTTGTGTACTCAATTTCGGTAGATTTATTTTATGTTCTTAATATTGTTAGTTCTCGTTACTCAACGATTAAATAATAAAAAAAAATATAAATAATAGATATTTATAAATATCTGAAAGTACACTTCTTTTTAGGGTTCCGTACATCAAAAGGAAAAAAGGAATCCTTATAGTATCATTTTGTTGTCTGTCTGTCAAGACCCTTTTTCTCAGGAACGCGTGGAGGTATCGAGTTGAAATTAATATCAAATATACTCAGGTCAGCAATCCCTTGGAGTTGTGTAAAAATCAAACTTCTAAGTCAACGCAAGCAAAAGATATGGTCGTTTATGCCGCATATCTTTGATACTCGTAAGTGATTCAAAACCAATAGGGTACTTACCGAATCATGAAATTGGGCAAGAAGCAAGTCTTTATAGTACTATTAAAAGGAAAAATTCGAAAATCATTTTCTGATTCTATATAGAGTTACCTATTACATGACAAATTTAATTTTTATGAAATAACGGTACGAAACCCTCAGGGCGCGAGCTCTACTCGAGCTTGTTCGTCTTTTTTTTAGTATGGAAAAGTAGTCAGAGAAAAATTGTAATGATCAGAGAAAAATCATTAGTCGTGGATTTTTTAACATTAAAGCAGTGGACACCTGTAATATTTTTTTTGGTCATACGATTTAATTAAACTAAAATGACAAACGTACCTCATTCCATAAACTTTTAACTGCAAAACTCTATCTGGGTTGAAATAGAAAAATTGCTCTTGAATGCAATAAATAAAACGGCTACTTTAAAGGATTGATTATTTGTCATATTTTTATAATTCATAGATGGTTCAAAAAGGATTTTACTAACGTTAGTGATGAACATTTATAATAATGAGAATTCAGTTATTAATTAACGATTTGAAAAAAAACATAACAGCAAATTATAATATCAATTTTTGCGACCTATATCGGCAATGATTATATGATTTGGATACCTATGTAAAAATAAACTTCGCTGAAAACCTTTACGAATAAAATATATACCTAAGTACCTATTAAGCTTTTTCGTTTCACAAATTTAACTATTTCTAAATTCAATTTTAATCTCTTCTCAAATTTTTAAATAATTAAAGAACGCGTGTCTATATTATATTTAAAGATAGTAATTCAAACTGATAGAAATCTTCTTTGAAAGCCTTGAAACGAGTTTTAACGACCACAAAAAAAAATAGCAGCACGGTAGTTTCAAATCATTCATTAAAATAATTTCATTGACATGATAATTTTAACGAAGTCAATATTATTAATCAACGATATAGTTTTAATTATTCAAAACTTATCAACATGAATATATGCTGAACTAAATCTTGTCTGTCTCTATAAGGACATGTTTGTGGACTTCTTCATACTATGAATATTAAGCAACCTCACGTATTTCCCCTTTATAAGCAAGTATATGTGTGTTTATATTTCATTTTTAATTAATTACTTTGAAATAAATTACACAAAAGAATTTGTATACAGAAGCCTAAACTACTCATGGAAATGTTGCCATGTTTTACGGTTTTGTTGGGTATGCAGATGTGTTTCCACTGAACTTCAATTTTCTGTTGCAGGATCCCATGCTTCCTTCCGAAAATGGTTCTTGGTGTTAGATTTCTTAAATGTTGCCACGTTTTACGTTGTGTTCCGATGTTCTCCTGAATTTTAATCTTGTGTTGTGGTTAGGGAGCTGACGCGTAAAAAAAGCATGTCGTCCCAACCTTCTGCCGCTTGATACATAAGCTATTTAAATAATTTAGAGTATTTTTTCTTCTATGATATATAGGTGCAAAAGGGTTAAAATTTCAAAACATGTGTGCCGCTTCGTTTTAAGGTTCCGTTAGAGCCAAATGACCGGGAAATACCAGCGGCAGAAATTTTTGACCAGCTACACCCTCCCCAAACCAATCCTAAGAAAATGGATTTATTTTAGGAGTGGCTTGAGGAGGGTGCAATTGGTCAAAAAATTCTGCTGTTAGTATTTCCCGGTCATTTGGATCCAACAGAACCTAAAAACGAAGCGGCAGACATTTTTTTAAAATTTTAACTCTTTTTTTACCCCCTTTGAAATTTTGTATTCCCCTTATCTTAAAATGGGTCCAGATTCCACCTTTATATCATAGAAAAAAAGTGCTCTAAATTACTGAAATAGCTCATGTACCAAGCGGCAGAAGGTTGAGACGACATGCTTTTTTTACGCGTCATCTCCCTGACTAATGCAGAATCCTAATTTTTTTTTCAAATATGATTCTGGCATCCAATTTTAAAACTGATGCCATTTTTCAGGGTTTTGTCGGTAATCAAGATATTAGTTATTGTTTTCTATCGAACTAGAATTTAATATTTCTTAATTATGTACTTGATAGAATCTCAAATCTCGCCGAAAAAGTTTCATTTGCACATCCCTCTATATAATAGCTGCTTTCTAAAATGAGCCATCACACACTAGTACGTAAAGTAAAACAAATGCCATTTAAACAACCCAACAGTAATTTTCAAAAGTGACCAGTCAGTTACCGTTTAATACCATAAGATGAACAGAGAGCAAAACAACGCGAAGCAGGCGTAGTTTTCATAAACAACCTAAATAAAATGCAATATGGCCGCATGAAGCGATGACACCAGCTTTATAATATTATTAGCTAATTTATAGGAGGTACGCGCAAAAATGTTCTGTAATGTTTTCATTTTACTAATTGTTGAACAGAGTTCAGTGTATTTGGATGACACCATACCAGCGTGGTGCGCGGCGTTGGTACCAACCTGACAAGCTAAGATACTATAACTTCAGGTACACACTATGTATATCTGTACATATATATTTATATTGGTTATATACAAAATGGACGCATGTATTTGTAAATGACGTGGGCAGACAGCCGACAATCGAGAGAGAAGTTCTTGAGTCGTGGACCTCATCAACATCAAAAGGTAGATTTGTATATTGTCGGAAATAATTATCTCTGGAGAACTGTAAATAATTACGATCTATACATTGGCGGAGAAACTAGGAAAATTGTAAACCGGACTTTGAAAATAGCCAACCTTTCAAAATACATCACAATACACAGCTCTATTCTGAATTTTATTTATTTTTAGAGTTTCCTACCTCAAAAGTTAAAAAGAACCCTTATAGGATCACTTTGTTGTTCGTCTGTCAAGACTCTTGGGAATAAAAACCTAATTGGTATTTCCTGTTGACCTAGAATCCTGAAATTTGGCAAGAAGCTATGTCTTATAGCACAAGTAAAGAGAAAAATACGAAAGCTGTAAATTACCATTCCAACCCATAACTGGGAAATGATACCAGTTGTTGTCAAAAATCACTTATCAAAATTTTAAAATATCTTTTCGTTTTGAGGTCTCCTGAATCCAAACAACATATTTTTGGAAAAAAAAACTCTGTGCGTCTGTTAGTCTGTGTACACAATACAGGTCAAACAGATGAACGGATTGAAACCAAATTTTGGGAGCATGTTTGGTATGCAAATATGAAGAGCCCAATTGCATGCGCAAAAGAGATATATGCTATTTTTTATATAATAATGGGATACTTTTTATAACAGTTTATTATTCTATCTATTTTTTTCAAGAAAGTTTGGTTAACAATTTTTTTCTAAACTTTCTAGTTTCTGAAATATTGTGAAAACTGAAAATAAAAAAAATCAGCTGCTCTTTTGTTTTGTAGATCTGTCAGAAACAAACTAGTTAAGCATGCTTTGATTAATTTTTACATGACGTGGAACATATTATTTAGGTAACCATGCCAACGAATAGCAAATTATATTATCATGTTGAATACTAGCCATTACCCGCTTTACCTTACGCGATATCAGAAATTTTATTCTCTTTATTGTACTAGGTAAATAAAATGTCAATATTATTGAAATTGAAATGGTTCCGTCGCCCAATTTCACCACTTTTACTTCTGTATTGTGTACAATTTTTACAACAAAAAATATTTTTATTTTTTTCATCAACGTGTGACTGGAAACGTTCCTTGTGGAAGACTTGTTTAAGAGCAACGATCGCGTTTATCCAAAACAAAAACAGAGTACGTTTTCTGAGGAAAATACATGATATAAGTATCAAGGGTTGTTTTCTAGGTATAGTTAAGTCTTAATTAGTGCTGCCACTGCAGCATCACTAAAGGTGCAAGCAAGTGCAAGAGGTTAATATAAACAGCGCTATAAAAAGAGCAAAAAATGACGAAAGAAAACGGTGGAGTGAGTAAGTGAGTCGGTTTTGATTCAAAGAGCTATTTGCGCTTAACGTCAATATAAGCACGTCTACATATGGTGTCCGAATTTGAAATATGTTAACATCATTTCTGTAAGTTGTTCATATTTTATAAGTTGAATTGAATTTCATAGCTGGGCGTCATTAAATTAAATTTTATGTGCTGAAAATAAACAGGATTTTATTCTTGACAAAAAACTTAACTAATAATCCAAATATATAGTATAATTAATTTAGTTAATGTTGAAATATTTTAGCTTCTTGACTTCTCTTGAAATTATATGGGATCATGTTTCACATAGTTCGTGTAGTTTCGTTTTCTTATTTATTAGATGAATTTATGTCTAAGTTAAGTCAGGATAATTCACTACAAATAACGTACGAGAATATTTTAATGGACGCAGATGACCTTTGATGTAAAAAAAATATTTATTTCAGGAATAAATAGCTTGAACCGGCGGCTCCGCATGCGCTTTTTTCCGTCTACTTATTTTTTTTCTGAAAGTAGGGTTTTAAACAGTGAAAAAAATTTAATCAGTTCATTATTTCTTGAGATTACCAGCATAATTACCGGTGGCGACGCAACGCAATGCATTACCAACAGAGTTAATTCAGCGCGATATACCTACCGATATCTGCTGTAACGACCGTTGCGCGCGAGCCTGGTTTTGCCGCTAGAATCACTGCTGGATTTCAAAGTCGGAACCGGGGCTATTTTTCGTGTTAGTTTGTCTGCTTGTTTTAAGCAAGAACCAATCAGGAAACAGTATCCTGTCACGTGGGCGACATGGACAAACGCCCACAAACAAACACGGCGTCATATTGTGTGTTCTGTTCAGAAACAATAAACGTTAACTTTTGTTAACATTCGAACTATCACAGCACTAACTTCATCTGCGAAGCATGCTTCAATCGTTTGAAGCGAACACATAAAAACCATCACGAAACCAAGCACCGCAGCATGCTTAAAACCTAGCAATGAATCTAGTGGCAAAACCAGCCTCGTGTGTAGCGATCTTTACAAAAACAACTTCGAGCTGCCATTCATTTATTAGTTTCCTATACCTACACCAGGCACATAAAACAATTTAAAATTAAATAGAAAATGATTAGAATATCGTATGATCAAATTAGCATACCGATAAATTTTGTGTAGAATTTTGGCGTCAAACAAGAATTTCATTAGCTCATATATTATTACAATTGTTAGTTGCGCGGGTGATAAACAATCTATACTTACTAATAGTTTTTTCCACCGAGCGGTGTAGCGTAGTGGTGAGGACACTAGACTCGCATTCGGGAGGTACCGGGTTCGAATCCCGGGGGGAGGGGGGCAAATGTGGCTGCGACTTTTTCCTGCTGCCTCTCGCTGAGAAACGGTAATTCCTGTACCAGCCATCTTGTTGAGGTTTTCCAAGGTTTCCCTCAATAATTCCAAATAAATATCGAGATGGTTCTTTATTTAAGGCCATGGCCGATTACCTGTCAAATTCCTATGCTCAAAAGTTGCCTACCTTATCCTAATATCCTAAAACTCCTTCATTAATTGGAAGTTTAAAAATGTAGAAAATAACGGAATAGATGGAAAATAGTAAGGTCTGTTATGACATAAAGTCGAAGAACGAACTTTAAATGCATTGTTATTATTATTATTATTATTATTAACAGTTTTTTCCACAATCCGTCCGTGAATACAATTAGGATCTGAGATGTTGCAGTAGGTAATGTCCCATTAAAGAAGTAGGAACAGATATACTTTCTGAAAGCGAATTTAAAATGTTTGAGAAACACTTTATTAGCTTTCAGAAGCTATACCTGCCTACATATTACATAAAAAAATATGTGTGAATAGAAAAATTCTGATATTTTTGTCTGTAAAAGAAAGTCACACAGTCAATCATCGAAACGGAAGGGTGATGGAAGAGCATGTCGAATGGACAGCGTACATTCATAATATACTTTATATGTCTATAAATACAAACTGGACCATTATATTTTGAACACTTGTATATTGTGTCGTAAGTAAAAAATCTCTTTCAAATGTTCAATTTTATATTAAACTTAGCAGTTGTATGATAACACAATATTACGATAGTTTGGCTATAATAATATTTATAAAATAAGTTAAAAAAACGTGTGGTGAGAGTGACGGTGTTGATCGTAGGAATTTGACGTTGTTTCTATCATCTTATAATGGAGATGCTTTAATTGTATACCTCTTACGTTCTTAAATACTGGATTTTAATAAAATATTTGCATAACTCAAAGATGTTGCGTCAAACTATACTAAACTAAGGTCCATTCTGTAGATATTATATTATATAGAGTGGTATGGGTTATAATAACTTAGCGCAACGTTCATAGCTAACTGTGATTCGTCACACACAGTTTGATAGCGCCGACGTATGGTACAAACACGCGGCCAACCGACCTATCAAATCACATGCACAGTTAAAATAATTATTTGACCAACTGTGTTTTCTATTGTTTCGTTTGTTGCATGATTGTTGGCGATACAGTGTAGCTACGATAATCCGCACGACTAATTTTACAAGTTTAGGGTAGTTTGCGCCAATATTCGAAGTTCAAACCACCACGATAGCAGATTTATTTGTGTCAAAAAGCATCCATGTTTTACGGAAGGGTGTACTTGGAAACGTTTATGGTTTGAAAATGGACGATGTTTATATCAGAGCTGGGTGGTGCTGAGAACTTAGTGCTTGTAAGAATGCTTTAAGCACTTATAATGCTTGAAGAACTTTGTAAAACAAATGCTCATTGCTCGGTGCTTAGAGCACTGAATCCAATAAGCACAGGCGCAGCCCTGTACCTTGTCTTGTTTCGGAGATAATCGAATTATTTTCAAACGGTCATAACTTCGAAACTAGAAGAGTTACAACTCTGCGCTTGTGCTTATTCGATTCAGCGGACTTTTTTCTATAAGGTCAAGTAATTTCAGAACTATCCGTGATACTTTTATTTTTTTAGGTTTTTTTGCAAATCGGTGACTTTTTGCAACACTATAAGAGCCTTCCGATACGGTTAATATTAATCCACCTACATATGGAAAAAATCACACTGAATCCAATGAGACCACCCACAAGTCTGTATATTTTTTGGTTTAGGAGTTAGACGCGTTTTTATAAATTTGTCATGAAACTTGCAAACTACAATAGCAACAGATTTCTAGGTACGCTCATTCGATTTAGCATGATTTTTGGCATATAGAGCTAAGCCATTTGCAATCATATACATAATACAATTACATTCTTTATGATTTGTATTATTTGATTATTATAACCAGCCCTAATATCACTTATGTCCATTTATACGGAGCTACACTGTTTTTATCCTAAATACAAAGCATTTCCATGTTTAGTATTATATATTGTAATTAAAAACAGTTTTTTAAATGCTTGTTTCATTTTTATATGTTTGTACATTGATGTCCAGGGTCAAACTGCGAGTAATTTCGATTTTTTATGCAGCATAAATTTCGCAACTACTTTTGAATTAACAATTAATTGTTTTTTTTCAGTTCAGAATATTGCACGTTTGGGATCCAATTTATGTGGGCAATAAATCGATTTCAATTGTTATATTAAAAAGTGGGTGTTACAAAAAAAATTACCGTATAATGTAATTCATTAGATTTCAACTAAGAGGATCCTCTTCTATATTTTTAACCGACGAAAAACAAAAACGGAGGAGGTTCTCAATTCGACGCGTATATTTTTTTTTTTATTTTTTTTTTTTTTTTATTTATGTATGACCACGCATAACTTTTTACAGAGTAGTCCGATTTTGATAATTATTTTTTTGTTTGAAAGGGTATACCCCGAAGTTGGTCCCATATAAATTTCGTAGAAAAATTCCAACCCTAAGGGTAGGAAAACAGGGGATGATTGATTGTTCACTCACTGATTGTAATGTATGACCACACATAACTTTTTACAGAGTGGTCCAATTTTGATAATTATTTTTTTATTGGATAGGGTATACCTCGAGGCTCGTCTCATATAAATTTGGAAAAAAAATTCCTACCCTAAGGGTGGGAAAATAGGGGTGATTTATTGTTCACTCACAGATTTTCATGCTGAGTTGTGTATATTACAATTATAAATTATATAGCCACAAAAAATTATTAAATAAAAACTTTTTAACAAAAAAATTAAACCGCCGAAAAACTGAAAAGCAAAAAATAATAAATCTTTTTATTTAACTAAGTTCTATCTGAGTAGTTGAACGTATGTGAAAGTCTAGTATATCTAAGTAATTTTGAGTCGGCGTCAAACCATCAATGAACAAAGATCACTAAAAGAAATAACCAAATCAAATTAACAATGATACGTGAAATCTCCAGCGATAAACATTAACATTAAACATGCGCTCTCCACACGACCACTCGCAAAGACGTGTGCCCGTTAGGGTTGCTCTGTCGCTCATATTAACTTCGTGAACGCTCAGAGATTTCCGGCGAAGGATTGTTGACGCCGACTCAAAATTACTTAGATATACTAGACTTTCACATACGTTCAACTACTCAGATAGAACTTAGTTAAATAAAAAGATTTATTTTTTTTGCTTTTCAGTTTTTCGGCGGTTTAATTTTTTTGTTAAAAAGTTTTTTTATGGCTAATTTTGTTTACTGAGGTTAAGAATTAGTCTTAACCGCAGGAAGCTACTGCTATTTACGCAACGTGCGGTGAGCGACGGCAACAAAGCGTATCGAAAAGATATCTGCCTCTCTTTTTTCGAAGTAATTCTTTGGTTATTCCAACAAAATATCATGTAGTATATTTCTCTTTATCAAAAGTTTTATGTCTTTATCTATGACGTTATTCAATCAGAGTCAACGAGTTATTAACACTTAATAAAAGACAGAAATATATCTTTGCATTCTAATGATTCAATTACGGTTTTATTCCTATGCTCGGTATATATGTATAATAAAAGTATATGGTGCCTATATTGTAATGTTCTGTATTATCAAAAGTTGGAAACCCATCGGAGGCCGTTTATATATGTCTAAAGACAATTGAGTTTTCCGATAAACAAGATTTGTGCAATCCAGAATAAAATACTAACTCCAACCCTGGACATTACGAAGCGGGCATAATTGTACTTGTTGAAAGTAATTTGCGACAGTTGGGTAATTATAAACAGTTTTGTAAAAAATATGTTTATTTGCTTAGTAATCAAGCAGGCAAGTTGTTAGAAACATTTTTTTTTCTTTCTCTTTCTATCTGTCTGTGTGAACGGAATGATTGTTTGACGCTAAGTATGGAAATAATTAGCGGTTTGTTTCCATTTCAGATGTTTATTTAATTGTTTAAATGTAATTTTAATGACAAATTTGTATTTTGTATATTTGCATGCTGTGCTGAGTTTTTAATTTCCCAAATGACGAAAGAATTTATGTATATCATAATTTTAAAAATATTAAGTTTTGTTTCTTAATGAAAACTACGTTTTAGTGAATTCGACAATAATTAGTGAAATCTTGTTTTGTTTTATTGTTTTTTTTCGCACATAAAACATTTAAGTAATAGGTACACAATTACATCAATATTAATATAATTGAGAAAGCTCAAGATCTCTATAATCATTTTTAAGGCCATGCTATAAATGCAATTCTTGATACATAATAGTTCATTTCCAAATCTGAAATTGCAAAAACACAAATGTGAAAACAATAAACTTATTAATTAACGTACGAGTGAGTGAGAAACAACAACTGCCATAATTTTTCTGTCAATTCTTCTGTTTATTTCCGCTGGACATGAAGAAAAAATCCGTAACATTTAATATAATGTAATCGAATATTACGAACAACATTTCTCATCATTCTTTTCCAATAAATGGAACACGTTTATTTCTGATTTCAACATAACATTCTTCCTTTTCTGTATTATTTTCTATGTTATTACTATGTGCTCACAAAAACATATTTTCTTAGGGGACAAACTCCATTGAAAAAAATTGGTTGTCTGTAAAGTCGGTTTACGGACGATAGTTTTACGTGATAACGTATTCCGCTCGAATATCATATTTAATAATACATAACCTAAATTTTAGTAGCTGTCAAACTTGGACCTATCACTTATACTGCGCTCTCGCTTGCACGTTACGGCGTTACACTTTTTCGTGCGTGCAGCTGGTGGTTCATCAATTTATAAGACGTTATCACGTCAAAAGAAGAGCTGAATCAATATGGTTCTCTATATCAGTAGATTGGAGAAATATATTTTCAATAAAGGGAATAACGTATCCTTTCATATAAATTTTCAGAAACAAATTAACATTTCTGTGGAAACAAATTGTTGTTATCTATAAACAATAAAAAATTTAATTACTACGACCCACGTACTTAAAATTCAATGTAACATAAAAAGTTGACAATAATTTGGACAATTGATTGTAACATTAAACAAACGCCTCTTCAAATAACTGCTCCATGGAAAATCATGAATGACTAATTTCATAGTTTATAGTTTTATTTTATATACAATTTAGCAAGTGCTATCACCAGTGTTAGTGTGAAATCAATATCTTACCTATTTCAATATTTCAAAGGCGAAGAAAATAAGATGTTCAGTAAGTTTTTTCAAATTTAATTTATTTACTTACTTCTGCTCGCGTGCATACTTAAGAAATTTATAATAATTGAAAAAAATATAACATTCCAGCACGACCCTCTATAAAATAGCTTCTTTTCATGAGTTCGCACTAGCGCGTAAAGTAAAACAAAAGAAATGCAATTTTATCCATCCAATTAGTAGTCAGTTGCATGTCATTTAAATAAATATAATATAGGCACTTATTACGAAGTAAAAAATAGCTATTACATAGGGAGTACGTGCAAAAATCTAATTTGTATCTCGAGTGTAATACTATTATAATTTATAACTCATGTGACTGCTAAAATACGCCGGTTCGTTCGTTTTACCATAATATCATACCTCTTACATAAAAACTACATTTACTTTATCGATACAGAAACTATTTTGCAATATCTATAATGTTTTTTTGAGAATATTTAATTCTCCAAATCTTTTTCAAGTAACCTGAAATATTGACACGTTAAAAAAAAAGAATTCAATGAAATTAATCCATCTACACTCGCCAAGATTCAATTTAAACTAACCAATAGCAATACATTGTTCTAATGTACGTGCGATTAGTCAGGCATTTTTCATAATGAACTATTGAAAAATTAAATTTGTACGTTAAGTTACGTAATTGTTTAGTTTAAAATAATCTAATCAAAGCAATGCATATATAGCATTTCGTAAAGACATAATTATTATTATTTGCCTTTTTAAAATATTTTTTGTGCGTTTTAATATTTTTTTGAGAAAAAATTAGGTAAGTAATTTATTTTTACAGTCTAAAAATAAGTTTTGGAAATTTTTATCGAGGTCTGCCTTATTACATAAATTACTAGACTTTCATATATAATAATAATAATTTTTTATTTCTCCAAAGACAAGAAATTGTATATAGAAGTCAATTACATAGATCTTGCAAATATTATCTGCTTGGTACCTGTCATTCTTTTTAAGTGATTAATAATTTTAAGCAGGGCGAGATTTAATTGTTTTGTGAAAAAATATAATAATTTTGTATTTTACGATATTGCTAATTTATTTGTTTTATTGATACTATATTTACATGCGAATATTAAATTAAATTCAACCAACTGTGTTTAGATTCCTTGGCACAATCAATGAATAATATAAACACACCATGGTTCCAATTCGAGTTCGTGCGATTGCTATATTTGTTCCGTTCGTATCCCGTAAAAGTGTAAATAGACCACAAGCTGTAGTCGTTATCGGTGTCTATAAAATCGGTTTACATCACTTTCAGTGCCACTTAAACCTATCAATTAGGCATAAAACACTATTTTTCATAGAAATCAAGTGGCCCGGCGCAAAAGCAAGGTTACCAAACCAAACACATGGAATATACCTAGGTACATCGATTAACCGATTTATTACAAGTTTTATGGAGTAGCCGATGCAGTCAGTTTAAGTGGTTAGTGAAGTGGCAAGCCTGTTTTTATATTCCCTGTATTTTGCACCACAGACAGTGCCGGCTGTTTTGTTTTGTGGAATGGGTACATACTAAAAATAAAACAAAAATGATATCATAGAAAGCATAGAAAATTGAATGGAAAGAAACTATATTTATTTTATTTCGTTGTTGAGTGAATCAAACATAAAATAAATTAAAAGAATAGTATTGAACTTGTATGCCGTGGACCATTGGTCTACGTGCCATTTCGTCTACTGCAGCGAAACGAAACGTCAAGTAGAAATATTGATGGCTTACGGCCTACAAGCTTGAAAACCTAGAAGACTTGGAATTTTAAAATGATTTGTGAAAACAAATAAACATAATGAATATTCTCTTTGAAATGATTGACTTTCAGACAATCTAACGAGCAGTTTTACAAGAACCTATAGAATTCGTCCTTGGAATATTTCCTTCAAATCATCTTGTATGTGTAATAAGCACATCAAAACTAAACAAAATTGAGCCCCTAACTTTAGACGGCCCTGGTGACGAATCTTGATAATGTCTTGCACCTCAACGCAAAGCAGAGCTGAGTTAAAAACTCACAGCTATCAATACATTAATGGTTTCAATATAACACATACAATGTGTTCATGAATTCCAGGCGCTGGAACTACTTTATGTCGAAATTAAATTAAAAAATATACGCCGATTTTTATTTATCACGGCACACCGAAAAAACTGCTTTATTATTTACTCTATATTATTATAATAATGGAACGTTTGTTTGAACGCGGGCTAATCTCAGGAAATACTAATCCGAAGTGAAAAATGTTTTTGTATTTATTAGCCGGTTATTAAGGCTGGCCTTAGAATTAGATCAAATAACTTTATCAATAAATAAAATTATCGACCAATTTTTCAGACAAATATATTAACAAACAATAATAATTAATACATTATTAAGTCTTGTCTCCCTTCAGTATTGTGTAAATCTTTCGCCAATGTGTAATTATTCTTTTTTTGTTAATATATTTGTCTGAAAAATTGGTCGATAATTTTAATTATTGAAGAATTCTAATCAGACGTTAATCAAAGATTCAAATAACTTCATGGTATGACATTAAGGAGCGGTGGAGGCGCGTTGAGTTGGGGGCCGGTTAGTCATATACGTCGACCCCTAAACATTACCGAGTAATTACCCATTAATTAAATTATTCACATGCGTCTCCTTAACTGACAATCTACAAATACAAGCGAAATCGGACCGGGCCGCTAGTGTTCTAATATAATACCTAATGAAAAAACAAATTTCTGTATCTATATAAAACTTTGAAAACTTAAGTTGAAGATGGTCATATTTTTATATCTTTCTGGCAGGAATAATGTATTATTATCATCGATGGCTATATATGATTATTATTTTCTTAAAGTTCAATTTGAAATAGAATTTGGAAAAATGACGAACGAGGTCTTGCTACCTATATAGTAGAATATCGCGTATGTTATTAATTTAAAAAAAATATTTATTTGATCAATTGATTATTGTTTGAGTAGAAAGTACAGTTCTTTTACGGCCCTATAAAAGAATACCCGTATAGGTCTCCAATATTTTCACTTTGCGTAAATCTACAAGCATGTTTTTTTGGGTATGTGAATCGTATCGCGATATTTTAATTGTTTATGATCAAATAGAGAATATCTCAATCAGTTTCGACTCTTCGATTTTGGTGAGTGAAAAATCAAGAATTAAAACAGTTTTTAGCTTATTAATTTACTCCAAAATTTGAAAATTCGGTTTCAGTTAGGTTATTGCATTATTCTGAATCGTGCTGGTATACGATTGAAGTTAAGCAACAGTCTCAGTGACGAGGCAAAAGCAATTAAACGACCATTACAGATTAGAATGTATACGCTGTTATAATATTTTATAGGTTGTGCATGCAGCAGCCACGTGTTATCTGCCAAATTATCCACTTCCATATGAACAATTTAATGACTACGGTCAATAAATGTTGCTCTGTTTTGCTAGGCTATGTCAAAAAAAAAATAAAAAGCACGCTTGTATCAATGCACCAAAAAGTTGAAAATACATTTATTTCTCTTCTATAACGTTTAAAAGTTAGAAAAACTCGATGAATTAAATGAAATACAGGTACAGTGGGTGTCCCACGCTTTTAAACGTAGCGTTTGATATATGCGTATTTTTTTAAATTTTTATTTTATAATCATTATGTGACATTACGCTCAAATTTTAATCAACTCGAAACACGTTTTCACAACCATTAACACCGTCACTTCTACCACGTGTTTTATTACAATTTCTTTGATACTTATTATTATTATTATTATAGCCGAAATTTCCGAATATTGAATAGTTATCAAAACTATATACGATTGCAAAGTTTTACCTCAATTGGACATTTGGAAAAGGGTGGGAATCGAGTTGCAAGTCCTTTATATGCAACATACATACAACATCAGACGAGGAAAGCTTATATAAACGTGTTAAAAAGATCATGGTTTGTTTAAACAACAAGATTTAAGAATTTTTAGATTTTTAAAACTATTGGAGGAAGTTTTTGGAAAAATCCGCGGCAATAGAATCAATAAAAAGCAATACTGAATTTAAAATTGCATTTATCAGTAACGTTTCGGTAAACTTTTTACCATCTTCAGAGTTTCAAATGCTATCATTGTTTTTATTGATCCTATTGCCACGATTTTTTTCAAAAACTTCCTCCAATAGTTAGGCGGTCGTTAGAGATGGCTGTTATTGGTTTTCTGAAATTTTCTATGTCAATGATTGAATGTACAACAAACCTGGTATATATTATGTTTACAAGACTGTCACAGAGATAGTAAATGTTGGGGGCGCCAGGGAACTTTAAGACAAGTGCAGTAAGTAAAGAGGTGAACCAGGGTGCTCCGGTGTACGAGACAAGCAATTAGCGGACCAGACACCGCCACTTGAGACACCCGACAGACATTACTACGCGCGCGATCTTCTTTTGTCGTTGCAGCCACTGTTTGATAACGATTTATCTTTCAGTTATTATCTGCTATATTAATTGATCATAAAATATATTTGTAAAACAAAACAGACTTCCCTGCTAAGGATAGAAAAAATTGATCATAAACATTTTAATTTTACTGCCTGTACCTATACGTGTCTTAAACAGGAACTTGAAACGAGAATTGAAAAAAAAATATTCACAAAACAAAACATGGATTCAAATAGACTCTCTTTTGTTAAGACAGAAGCGAAAGGAAATATTTGCTTTTTTCCCCTATTCTTAATATTATGAAAAGATTAAACATTAAGTTTGATTCCCTTGTTTTTTGATATTTTTAAAATCGCTTTTTACGATTGACTTTTTGTTGTAACCGGAAATATACTAACTTTATTTCATCTAAAAAATTCTGGCTAGAGTACGATAACTCGATGACGTGCAAAATATTCACTGAAAATACACAATTATTATTTTATATAACATACTCGTATAACAGTGCTATTAGACGTTTTAAGTGCGGAAAATTGATTTTTATAAATTATTTTTTTTTTGCACAGTGAAAAGGGGAGAGCGTTTAGGGAGTTCTTTAGAAAACAATTACGGGGTCGTATCGAAGCGATGGCGTTTTTTTTTTGAGTAGTGAAAAGGGGAAGGCGTTTGCGGGGAGTTCTCTAAAAAACAATTACGGGGTCGTGTATACAAAGTGAGATAGTAGGTAATAGGTACAGTAATTCTACACCATGTGCTATAACGTGTATATATGATTTCTGATTGCTTAGATTAAAAAAATGACAGTGAAAGACGAAAAGTAGTTCCATTTTTTACGTATTTTTGAGGAAATTTGAGAATAATCCGCAAATTTTATTTTTTTGGAACGTCAAAATTTAGCGTTTTTTATGACTTAAAAAAAAGTTAAAAGAACACATAGAGTTATCGTACTGGACTCAAAATTCTTTGTGATCCTAAAATCTCATTGCATTCAAAAATAATCCGGCATATTTAAATCAGTTTTAATGTTCCATCAGTGTAAAAAGTAATGAAATAAACACAATCTGATAATCGTCACCGTAATAATCATAAAATGAATGTTCAATAGCGTCAGTAAATAAAAACAAAAAAAAAATCAAACAACTTTAATAATCATTAATTTAAGCAATTCACCGAAGTAAACAAATGAATAATAAAAACGCAAAGCAAGTCACCAATAAACAAACAAAAGAAAAACAGTCGTTTAAATAAAACCAATGGGAATACAGTCACGTATTGTGTGGGCATGTATCTTTGTCACTGAATAGTGAACTATCACATAGAATGTAAGTTCGATAATTGTCGAATCTGAAAGTTGAAACTGAATATTGTTAGCTGAAATGAGAGCAGGACTTCGTTTAAATAAAAAATCGACTGAGAAGCCCATTCGTTCGTAATCGACAAAAAATATTCCACTTTCAATAATCTTTAGGTATATAAAAACCCTTTATAGAAAACCGCATCTGAATTGATCAAACCGTTTTCGAGATAAATGGCGACATTCGAGTGCACTGTGGCCATCTTAGGAATAAAGATCACCTAGCTTAACAGACAATCAATTACATCATTCAATGCTCATTTGCAGTTTGGAAACATTGATATAGATATAGATATCGTTTAGAATGTGATTAGTTAAGGGCAGCAAAAAATATGCGCCAACGTGTATCCCTATCCCTTTATATTATTTATTTGAGGTTATAAACTCAAGATTTCCAGAATGCTAGTCGCTTAAAAATGTTACGAATGGAAGACAATCGTGAAAATTACAAGCATTGACTAAATACTTAGCCTAGTCAAGAAGTGAGGTTCATGAGAAAAATAAAGGGTTTTCCAATAAGAGGTGTTATTTTGATATTCAAAGGAAATTGCCATTTTTTGGAATAAATGATCGGATGTTTATTTCATTATAAAGAGGAAGGTATGCCGTTAATAATGGAAAATAACATAAGTCAAATGACCACCACGACTACGCCTACAGGACCATATCCTTTTCATGAAATTTTCCATAACCAAATCGCAAAGTGGCTACCCTATGTCCTTGGTAGCCTCACGATTTCCATCTTTGACGTCTTGAATCGACGCTGGACTGTTGGCGTAGACCTTCTCTTTCACGTGGCCCCAAAGGAAGAAGTCGCAAGGTGTTAAATCACAAGATCTCGGTGGCCAATTGTGATCACCTCTTCGAGAGATAACACGGTCCTGAAACTTTTCCCGTAAAAGATCAATGGTTTCGTTGCTTGTGTGGCACGTAGCGCCATCTTGTTGAAAGTAAACGTTGTCCAGATCAATACCATCCAATTCCGGCCATAAAAAATCATTAATCATCTCTCGATAGCGCAATCCATTCACCTGGGATTTCTTCAACACTTTCGGCTACAGCAGCAATATTCTCGGCTGTTCTTGAGCGACGTGCACGGGATTTATTCTTCACATCACTAACTTGTCCCAACAGCTCGAATTTTTCAACCAATTTCTGTATTGCGGTCCGACAAGGTGCTTCACGACGAGCCAAAAATGTTCGAGTTTTACGAATCGTCTCTGCCAAATTTTCACCATTTTTATAGTGACTTTTAATAATTTCAGTGCGTTGTTGAAGCGTGTATCGTTCCATTTTTATTAATGGCGTAGTTTCTACTTGTCAAATGTCAAAAAATGACAATTCCAAAAGTGACATCTACCGAAATAGCGGGCTATTCAAAATAACACCTCTTATTGGAAAACCCTTTAGATTTAAGTCTCCAAAAAATATGAGCAATTTATTCGAGTCGGAGAAATGTTTCGAAAAAGACGTTTTTCTTATTTTTTTGCCGACAAAAATAAAAAAAAACTCTTTTGTAATATTTTTCCGAATCGAATAAGCTATTGCTTATTTTTTTTGGAGACTTGAATCTATTTTTCTCATAAAACTCATTTCTTGACTACAAAAAAGCGTGCACTAAAATTTAACCTCAAACTATTTATATTTTTAAAAAAATGTAACGCCCGGCAAACACTACATTTCAATTACAATTCAATCATCCGCGTTACAGAACATCTACACAGTTCGAGCGAACTTTTTAAGCGATTCGATCGATCGATGTATCGAGTAGGTATCGAGTGAGTGATCGAATGGACGTCGAGAAGAAAAGAGCAATGTGTTAATGAGATCGCCTCCGCCATTATCGGATTTCAGTATTGACCCTATCACTCACGTCGGTAAACTGTGTAGGTCTATACACAAAATACAACTCTGGTTCAGAACATCGCTATATTACTTCTGTTTATTTGTTAACGGTCTCGATCTAAGACATATTTCAGCAATAACATACACCTATTTATTTCTTATGAATAAAAACCCTTTTAAAACACTAAAAAAATATAGTTTAAAAAAAACTAAAAAACACGCTTTATATCGAACTAAAAAGTAAAAAATAATTTTTTTAAAATAAGCTTAAAAAGCGTGGGGCGCTTTGTTCCACATTTTCGTACATCGAGCGCCCAACGCTTTTTAAGCTTATTTTAAAAAAATTATTTTTTACTTTTTAGTTCGATATAAAGCGTGTTTTTTAGTTTTTTTTAAACTATATTTTATTTTTCACTTTTTAGTTTGAGGATCTATAAAAGAATTTATTAATCCTGGGGGTCCTAATAAGGATAATGGGAAACTGTTATCAAATTATTGCATTGTCATCGGTCCTTGATACGTATGCAAAGTTTCAAATTAATCAGACTTCGGGAAATTGGTGAAAATTATGCTCAAAGATTCCGTTACATGCATACATACATACATAGTTAGTTAGTTACAACCCAAACTAATATAAAGCGTTTAAAAAGAAACAATAGCTAACGTTCAGATATTCTGGACCGCAATCTAAGAGCTATAAAATTCTATCGAAAATTTTGTAAAATCGGAATCTATCTCATTCAGCCAACACGTTTGACGGCTTTGACTCGGTGGTACGTATGTTGTACATCAGAGGCTCCCAAACTTTTTTGTGTCGTAGACCCCTTGCCATGTTTTTCGGTTTTTGGTAGACCCCCTACTTACCTGATATTGATTTTTTGTAAGTTTCTAACTGTAGTGAAGTTTAGTGTTAAAAACTTAAAGTAAAAACACATGTTAAGTTTTATACATTTAGTAATTGAATTTAAATTAAAACTACTCAAAATAAAATTTTGTATCTGTTATATAAAATAAACGTAACATAAAATAAACATAAAATAGACTAAGTAATAAGTAAATGTTTTTAGTGGGAAGGATGAATCTGATGCTTTAATAATAAATTATCAACATTTGGCGTCAATTTTGTAAGGTTTAATCTCAAATCTCCTCGGCTAATGATGTCCAATCTGTTTCTTTTTTTCGTTAGGAGATTGGTAACAGCGCTGAACCCCCTTTCTACTAGGTGTGACGATGGAAAGGAAATAAAAAATTTCCTTGCTATATTCCATAATACGGGATAAGTAACTGGTATGTTTTTTTGCAACCAGAAGTGCTGATATCCGTGCTTAAACTGAACCTTAAGTTCTTCGTTTGTACTTATTTCAGTCAGTTCCTCTTGTATTATGAGATTAGTTTCTTCTATGTCACCATATGGGTTAATTATCCACGGTGGTATTACCATAGTCAAAACATCCTCAAACCTAGTTTCAAAATCTGAATAGAAGGCATTTAAATGTTGAACGTAGGTTGAAACGTCGTCTTCCTGGCAGTTTTTCTGTGATAAATTGGGGAACTGGGATAATTCGCCCCGTCCAACATTTTGCTTCATTAGTTTAACTCTGGCAAGAAACTCTGATAAGATGGACTTTGTTTTAATCAAATTTAGACTGTCACCTTGTAACTGCAAATTAACCATATTAAATTTTGTAAACAAATCTGTTAAATAGGCGATGTCTGTTTTCCTTTAATTAAATTGTCTTTTAAAATTTTATCTCTAGTATCCAGAAGTTCTAAAATACTCTCAAAAAGTGCAAAAAATCTTGTCAAACATAAGCCTTTCGACAGCCAGCGTACTGAAGTGTGAAGGAGTAATTGACGAAAGTGTTCGTCATTTTCGTCACACTTATAGGTATACTTATACTTTTATAAATAATGTATATGTCTTTCTATTATAAGATAGTAATTATGCAAGTAAATAGGTACTATCAGTGTATGTTGAGATCCACTATCGTGGACCCCTATTTTCATTTCATGGACTCCCAAATTTTTTTTTCGCTGGCGTAGACCCCTTGCAGGTTGTCATAGACCCCTGGGGGTCGATATAGACCACTTTGGGAATCACTGTTGTACATAAACATACATGATACACGATATTCGGCTTATCGCAGTAGTGACTAGTGTTACAGTATATACTGTTTATTGCTTAAACAGTGTTTGAAAAAACTTAATAATTAAAACATCATATATACAATAATGCAATTCATAATTTAATTAGACCCCACTCATTCCCAGTCCGTGTTAGGAGATACTATGGCGGTTGACCCTGCAGAACACTCATATCAAATGTGCACGCGCCGCCACTGCTTTAAGGGGAAGTTTCAGCCGTTTCAGGACACAATTGCAATTCGACTATAGTGTTGTAGTATCTATTGCACATACCGCTAAACTACCGGTATGTGCTTTATTATCGCTTTGTGCATCAGAGATGACTTTCGTTCATATAAGAAGTTATATCTAAGTTAATTTCACACGAAATCCATTCATTGAAGCTTTTTGAAAAGAGGAGATTCTGATCTACAAAATAGAACCATTTTTAAATCAATTGGAGCTCATAAATACTATTAAAATTGTAATTGAAAATCTCAAACAGCAGTTGTCGGCTGGTCTGTACGTACGTAAATACGTACGTATGTACGTCACGACTCTACAGATCGCAATTTTGGTCGGATTGCCTTGGGTTATATTTTATTCACTTTGTTTACTATCAGACCAGAACCCTATTTAAATTCACTAAAATGTGTTCAGTAGTTTAATTTTTATAAACAGTTTTATAATTTTTATTTTATTATTTTTGACAGCTAATAGTTTGAAAAAACAATATAATAGTTCCTGTGTAAATATAGTGTAAATTCATAAAACAAGTGTTACACTTCTATACCGTAATAACATCGAAACGCATGGCAAGCTTCGCGGCGCAATGGTTATGCCGTTAGATCCACAGGGGAAAGGTCCTGGGTTCGATTTCTTATGAAATAATTGATTTTTATTTTTTTTTCTATTCCACTTGATATATTAATTATATATTATATTATGTATAGTTCTTATTTTTTTTTATTTTTTCAAACTTAAAATATTTTTTCAATTTTTAATTATTATTTCTTTAAATTTTTAAATCTTAATTTTAAATTTTTTAAGAATATTTTTTCAATGTTTTTTTTATCATACAGTGGAAAACTTGCGGGATATGCACTTTTGATTTGCTGTCAACAGTGTTTGAAAAAAGTTAATAATTAAAACATCATAAAAATGTATGTGATTCAAAATTTAATTAATCTCCCGTCATTCCTAGCCCATGCTTGGAGGTCACTTCGGTTAACCCTGCAAAGCACCCATTTAAAATAGTCACGAGCCGCCAGTTCACAACGGCGTTCCATTCTTCAAGATATTCATGGATATAAAATTTATGATAAAATTGTCAGTTTGAAGAGCCTCCAACAAAACTGTTTATAATAGAGTCCGATATATATAAAGATATACAGAGGTCAGTTATCCATGAGTATATCTCTATTTCGTCCACACGAAGGGGTGGCCAGTGGGTGTCGGTGAATGAGATGGGCGAATGTGTACGTTCAGAGCGCCACTAAACGCGTTAGCAGAGCTATACTTGCCACAGAGTTGCACAATAAATCCTTGCGGCTCTCTCTCAGGCCGCACTCGCCCCGCTTACACGCATCGCTAAGGTACAAGTGTGGCGGTGACGACGGCACAGGAGCGGCCTTTTCAAAATTCTAACAATAAGTCCTCAGTATAGGGTCACAATCCTTTCTTTACGATTGTACGATTCAGACGCTTGCAGATCGTCGCTAACTATTCGTGAAATACGCAATTGACGCATCAAGTACGCTCTTATCGCGCTTCGAATGGAACACAAAGTTGCTAGATCAAGCGCACGGTGTTTCCAAATCGCGCTTTCGAATAAAAAAATTAGAGTTGCTGAGTAAATAGCCAAATTGCGATGCAGTCGCGATACAAAAATTTAATATGACAATATACCTACCACTCGTGGCCATATTCACCGAACGTAAGTAGTTATTTATTCGGTTGATTTGTTCTGCGGGTAAACTATTCCTCCGAATAAATAGCGATAATTCAATTCACCAAACATAATTATGTTTATTGCAGGTATAAACCTATTCTGTCTTATATTTCGAGGGTATAAATATTTATTTGCTTGATAAAATAATAATGTAAAATAAGACACCTTGGTATTATGTTATGATGAAATTAACGGGATACACGGCATTTTTAAGGTCCTGAAGAAGGCAATAATTTCTGCCAAAAAGTTGACATTAAATGAAGTTCTAGTGAATAAAAATTGTTTTTATATTTGTATCCCGTTAATTTCATCATAAAATAATAGTGGTCACATGGATCATAATATCTAACCTATAAAGGTGGAGTATTATATCTACAGTCGCTCTTGTGAATTTATTGATGTGTTGTTTATTAACCTTTTGTGAAGCGCATAGTTGTAAAACATTAAAGTTAGTGGACGTTTTGTGCGCAATTGAATTAAGATAAAACATTATTATTTTGTTAAACATTTTTTTTACGTTTACACTAACGCCATCGGGCAGATTTTTGGGTGAACGTCAAAATATTCAACAAAAAGAGCAATAGTGCAGGGTATATATTTATTCTTTAACTAATTTTTCTACCTGATATTTGGCTTGGTGAACTGAAAGAAAATTTTATTGTCACGAATAAATTTGTTCCAAAATTAGTAACGTCTATCTTTAATAATGTTCAGTGAATATGGGCATATCCAACATTAACGCATTAGGAAAACATTTTCTACAGCCACACAATTAACTTTGTGGCTCTTTCAGGTCGCACTATAGTTTCGGCTACAAGTACCTACCTACATGTAATATGATCATTTTATACCTCGTTTAGAGAAGATAGCAAGGTGGGGAATTTGCGTAGTAAGAAGAGTGGGAAAAGCGTTCAGTAGCAGCGTGATTATTTGTACTTTCAGGGCCAATCATACGCGGTATCTGTCAATGGTACGACTCGACTAATGACGAACAACTAACGGATCATAGAACACCCCCTTGTTATAGAAAACATAGACCCGCCCGACCCGAAACTCATCTGTGCGTAGAAATGACGCGACTATCTTCTTCTTTGATTTTGGAATCCTGTCCTGGGTAAAAAGTGAAAGACACACACAATCCTGACATGTTATAGGTAGACAGGAGACTGTAGTGGGATACATACGTGTACGCAGAGGGAAATACGGGAAACGAGATGTCGAGATGCATATAGGATATCACAGGAAACAGTGCATGCTCCTACACACAGTTGAAAATAATCACCAAATAGGAAAATATTGTGGAGCTCAATGTAAAACTATTAAACCTACATAAAATGGAATTTGCAATAAATATAAGAAAACAGTTTGGGATAATTACTGACCGTTACCCGCGTCATTGATGTGCTCACTAACCTTTTTTTTTGTTATGTCAACAATGGTATATGAGAAGTTTATGTAACTCTTTCGTAAACGAGGAAGCGTCATTATGTTACAATGAGGGATCAGCGAGTTTTAAGAGTCATTCGAGTCAAAGTATATTACGAACAAGATACAATGCTTCATTTGTGGCATGATGTAACTCATATAAAATAGCTGCTGTTCACTTCATAATATATCTGACAGTAACAGTGTTCGGCCATCTTGGAATCTTATTGCGTTGTTTACGAATATTGCGTCTACTTTGCTGTATCTGTTGCTCATATAGTTTTAAATCGCAACTGACAGGTCGGTTTTGAAACGTACTGTTATGCCCGGTTTACATTATTCCAGTCCAGCGATCCAGTCCAGTACTGGACTGGATCGCTGGACTGGATTCGTTGTCTACATTATTCCAGTCATTTAGAAGCCGTTGAATTGTAAACACTACAGTGACAATGATTTCAAAAAGAGATCAGTTTCGAAAATGTCAATAGACAATAGAAAATGTAATAGACACGCATTTTCTCGGTATATATTGACAAACTTTACAGTTTCGTCTTCAGATAACTTCCTCACCATTCTTAAATCCTTTCTTCGCAAAAAAAAAATCCGCAAAAACAACCAACACGTCTGTACTTCATCAACACTGGAATGGCCTTCTACATTATTCCAGTTGCACTGGATTGATCGCACTGGATTCAAAAGTAGACCGCGAATCCAGTTACTGGACTGGAATGCTTACTGGATCCAGTGCATTCCAGTGAGGGTTTACATTATTCCAGTTGCAATCCAGCACTGGACTGGATCGCTGGACTGGAATAATGTAAACCGGGCATTAGGTTATAAAAATAGTCTTCATTTTTTTACTTTTAGCACCACTTTTTGAAATGGATCATTTTACTAGCGTTATACAAGCATGAAAAGCAGCTATTTTGTAGGAAAGTGTGTAAAAAGTATATTTTTAGTTGAGGAGTCCTTTATAATATTAAATCGGTTTAGATTTCTTGAAAATTCTTTTTGATTTGAGGTTATGTTTGAACTTCCAATCTATGTATCAAATAGATTTTTTTCGTTGTACTCGGATTGAAAATTTCTTTTTCTATATACTATTTACTTCTATAGATAGGTACTAGGTATAAAAAAAATTAAAATTCAAAATCGACTCCATCTAATATTGAAAGCTGTTCAAAACGATGTCAAACGTTTCGATTTTATGATCCGGCGGTCATCCAACCATATACCTTCTATGTATATGAAAAAACACTAAATAAAATAAAAAAACTAAAAAACACGCTTTAATAGCAAACCGAACTAGAAAGTAGAAAATAGTTATTAACAAAATAATTCAATTCTAGTAAAAAAGCGTGGGGTGCTTGATATAAAATGTTACAATTATTTCATTAGTAACTATTTATAAAATTAGAGTTATAATGAAAATATAGTAATTGGCACCGCGTCCGCACGCTTGTTTACTGTACCTAATTGAATAATTTATTTTCTACTTTTTAGTCCGGTTTGCTATTAAAGCGTGTTTTTTAGTTTTTTTAAGCTATAATAATATATTTTCTTAATTTTTAGTCTCAAAACGACATCAAAAGTAATTTTCTTCAAAATTTTCAAATTCAATTTCTTTTCAAAATTTTCAAATTCAAATTCATTTTTATGAAATAATTGTATAGTCATCAGCCCTTGACACGTGTGGGAATTTTCAAGTTAATCAGACTTCTTGAAATTAGTGAAAATTACGCTAAAATATTTCTTTACATACACACTTGTTAAAATGGTCTAAGACAGGGGTCGACAACTTGCGGCTCGCGAGCCGCATGCGGTTCTTTTGATGTAAAGTTGCGGCTCTCCAGTTCCATACGCAAAAAAATAATTATTTTGTTACATAAACCCTTAAAAACCGTCCAATCGATCCATGATTGAGTACCCTGTCTATTTCTCAACCATTTCCACTCGCGTCTCTCCCGCACCGCCCCCGTCGCGACGTGGCGTCCTCGGATACATATATTACACATATATTATAAGTAAATACTATAGGTAATACTGAAACGAAAATGTTTAGTGGCTCTTTAAAAACTGGGAAATTTTGTAAATTGTACCTAACTTTTGGCTCTTCCGTCTCAAAAGGTTGCCGACTCCTGGTCTTAGAGATATTGATGAATTTAATAGGGAAAATAACATTAAATGTGTTGATTAAGTAAATCAACAGGAAATTGAATACTGAATAGTCCGGGCACATTATTTTTTTTAGATGATAAATAGTTACACGCACCTAGAAGGTGCTAAGAGCGGAGCCCCAGAGGGCAAAGGGTGACTGCTTATATAGCTATACCAGCACCGGGTCCGTCGCCGACTATACTGGTATATCGGGTGGAGCGGATGGGGTGAAGCTAAGCGAGGTGTAATCTTCCCCAGTGGCGATATATCACACCGACGAGCTAAGACTATCCATCTAGATGACACATTGCGTATTTTATTTCTCACTTTTTGGTTTAACGCGCCTACCCTTTTTTCTCGCTTAGATGGTTTCGACGAAAATATCCCATGCTACCCTGCTTTAAATTTGTGTTTATAAAGTGTTTTCGCAGTTTTATATTAACCTGAAAAATGCTTTGAATGCACTTTAATTTTTTGTGTCGACTATTTTGTTGACACAGTTTGTGAATTTTCACGTAGAATTAATTAATTAAATTTTAGATAATTTATAGGCTACTTGCTGCATGTTGACTAACAACTTAATAATTCCGTAAATTTCAGTTATTTTTATATATTTTACAAATTTTAACTGATTTGATAAAAATCTAAATCAATAAGAATTCAGTTTAAAGCTATTTTAATGGCGTCAAAAATTTATAACCAGGTATTATATTATTTTTTTGATAAAAACAAGATCCAAATTTTTCAATATCCGTTTTTGCGACAGGCAAGATATAACAATTTTGTTTATATACCTAGATTTTTTTAATTGATACCCAATCCAAATAATCTAAAGCTATATAAGTTGCACCTAAATAGTACAATCCTCTACTAATAGCTAGTTTGTTTTTTTAACAGTGGTATCACCTACACAAACAATTCAGTCGCACACCATAGATGCCGACGGACCACCGATTGAGAGCCCATGCCCTAAGGGCAGCTGGGTACTGGTGAGTCTAGAGGGAGTGTTCACGTCAATTAGGGTATCCTAGTAGAACGCACTTTTGTTAGTTGGTACTCCAGCGTTGGATAAGTTAAGATGATAATACCAAATTAAAAACATTAATTTTAACCGAATATTTTTTGCATGCAATTTCTTAACGGTATATGTGCTGTTTTCAGTTTGGATTTTAATGTCGCAAAACGATAATTAAGCCGAAATATTAATTTCAACTTCGTTATTTAAGCTATATAACTATACACAATTGATTTTAATGGTATAGGTGATAGCTTTCCTGGGTGAAAATGAGGTTTCAGCTAGTATATACAAAATAATGAATAATAAATATTTAAAAAAATAATTGTAAATGAGTTAATAAATTGCGTATTCAAAATGTTCAAAAAATCAACAAGCAATAGATATTGAAAATAAATGAAATTATCTCACTCAGTTTGGTACTATCAATGCTGGAGATGGATTAAGGATTTCCTTAGTCTTTTTTTTTCTTTTTTGAGTACCTACAAGTCATTGAATGTGCGTATTTAATATTTTTTTAGAGTGCCTTATATTGACAATTATTTTTTTTGTCAATTTATAAATATCGATTAATCATCAGACTTAGAATAATAACATTTCTGCATTTTAATTAGCATATCATATCAAAAACTTTGAATCAAAACGCCGCTTACCATAAACAATATTCCTGATCTAAATATACCTAGCCGATACTGTACCTTCTTGATTCAACCCCTCATTCTATGGAGAACGTTCTCGGCTCACTCTTGGCCGACTACGATTAGCGGACAAATCACATCCCTCCAGGGGAAACAAGACTTATGTCCTGGACCCATTTCGCGCGCATCCTGTTCCTGTCTAACGTGTGTATTTATTCCCTTATCCTCCAGACACTACAACATCCTGTCTCTTTCTAACTGACAGCAAACAGTGTTATTGTATCTACAAAGAGATATAGCTATATAATTAATTGCATCTATTGTATTTGTCGAAAAAAATACGAGTGATAAAAAAATTACATTTTTACCCACGACGGAACGGAGAAGGTATAGGCGTTTAGGGTGAGAGATTGTTTGTTTGTGCACTCGAATGTTGCCAATTTATTATCACGTCTATAAGAATTATTTGAGTTGCTGATCGGTAAATTCTGGAGCAAAATAAGACCTCCTGTCGCAGTGCTAGACCCTGCCGACACAATAGTACCTAGATATATTTTTTATTTGAAACGCTTAAAATTAATATTATTATGCGAACTTGAATTTGTTTCTGAACAAAATATGAAGGATCGTAATACATTCCTTAAAATGAGACTTTTTTCCTCGGTTTCCAGATATGTCGTAAATTTTATCAATCTGCACCAAAATATTTTACACTCTTTACTTAGTACCTAATTAATTGTCTGCAAACTATAGTGTTTCCATAAATTTTATATGCCCGGTCCTGAAAAATGTCCGCCATATAGTACAAATTATGACTGTACAAAGTCTACTGGAGAACACTACTCAAATTTTATTATTAAATTGAGCATATAAATATTTGATTTCGAATATAGGTACGGCTAGTCAACATTACATGGTGAGACAGATTATAGAGAGGTGCCTAGGTATATACCTATATGTCGCCGGGATATTGTCAAACCCGTGATATTATAATTTCACTTAGTGAAATTATAATATCACGAATCTTTGTCAATCGTGATATTGTAATTTTACTAGTGAAATTACAATATCACGGATTTGACAATAATATCCCGGCGACATAATAATATATAAATCAATTATAATTAAAAATAATTAAAAATGTGCAAGGCAGACGATGCCTTGCATATTTTTTGCATACCTGGAAGACCTCAAATTGAACATTATTTTATCCGTTTTATATAGATAACGGTCTGCCAGATATGCAAAAAAAATGGCAGACGATGATAATTTATAAATTTCATTCAGTGTTGAGCTATATACGAGGCAACATTAAAGAATAAAAAAAAATTAGCCTGCCACTGAGTTGATGTTTTTCATCACTTTATCAGTTAACTTCTATAATCAAATTTTAGTAGGTATAGTGTAGCCCAGTAGATTTTTGTACAGAGCTTGAACTAATAAGGATATGGACACGAAGCCCGTCTCAAAATGTGGAGATTTTGAATTGAAGCGTTTTTAATGATTTCAATTTAATTTGTACCCATCATAGTTCAATGATGTGGTCAGTGCCCACCAACAAGGCAGCTCGTAAATACAACTTCTGTAAAAATGATCCATAAAGGCACAATCAAATAGCGGTCCATGTGTGTGTGTTTCAGAAATACAATAAACATGTACAACAAATATTGATAGGAAAAATAAGACAGAAAACAATAATTTGATATTACCAATAAAGAAACGTAATTCTGTGTGACATATAGAAGGGGCATGAATCACTATGTGACTCCACCTCAAAGGCCGGTCTTCAAAAGCTCCACCTTTTATATATAAACTTGATAGGATTTTTTTAACACCAAAACCACAGTCTCCAAAGAGAGACAGCTGAGCCTCCTAAATACATTGGATAGAGTGAAAACGATAGTAAAGTTAGAAGTTCAGAGGGATTTTAAAGCTTAATAAGTATTTCACAGTTTTACTTTTTGTGTTTAATTTATTATTTACGTACAATTTTGAAGTTTTAGTTCGCAATTTTGATTTTTATTTGATGGTTTTATTGACTACTGCATAATCCGATTATTGGTCAAAAGATAAAGTTAAAAAACTTTCAAAAAAATACATTTTGAAAATTTTTTAGTTTTTTTAGTTTTTAATTTAATGTTTAATAACAAAAGAAAATTAAAATAAAATGCAAAATCTGAAAAATTAAGATTAATAAAAATCCGGAATAACTATGCCCTGTACCTACCCATACAGTAGTTATTAGAAAATGATCTCGTATGCCTTCATGCGAGATCACGTTTGGCTTTTCGATTTTTTCCACAACAGCCAAATGTGTTAACCAATTTTAATAAAAGGATCCCGCACCTTATGGTATTTGGTTGTCGCTTAAAATGATCGAAAATGGTTTTATTTTATAGTTTAAAGGTCACCAAGAAAAAGTGTCCATGGGCGCATAGCCTAAAAACCAATAGATTTTTTGCTACAGATATGTTTAAGGAGATTTTAGATATATATAGGGATATCCATTGAACTGTGAATACGTTATACTAAGCACCGTTTCCTAAAGTGTGGGTCGCGACCCGGCACCGGGTCAAAACACAAAAAAAAAATCATTTACTTAAGTTTTAAATGAATATAATAATAATAATATAATAAATTTTTAAATTAGGTACATATGTATTTTTTTATATAGGTAGGTAGGTACTTAATTATTTTGCAATTATTGTGTATGAAATAAGCAAACACATAACTTGATTTATATTAAAAAATAAATTTGTTTTGTAAATAAATGATTTTTTTTATAAGGTGAGGTGAAAAATGTTTTAACCTCGTACCGCGGGTCGCAGTCAAAAAAGTTTGTGAAATGCTGAGTTATAGTAGTACCTACCTATATAAAAGGTCTAGGAAATTTCGTTACGTTAAAATTGTCCATGAACGAGCGAAGTTCAAACTTTAAACTGTTCACGGAACTACGTGCAACTCAGGGGTAATTAATTCAAATCTTCCATCGCTATTGCGCTAATATAGTTTGACCATTCGCCTTGACCACATTAGTTACCAAACACAGTTACCACGACATGTGTTAGTTGGACGTTGTCAACAATGAGATCACATTTAAACATCGCCTATACATTCCTCCCCGCCGGCTCCTCATTCTGTCAATTCCTTTCTATATAACTGTGCATGTTTGTATATAGCGGACGGAAGGGTAAGCATCCCCACCACGATATGTCCCGGTGTACGCCAAATAGAGACGTCGCGCATCTATTCAACTCGTATACGCTCATTGACATTGGAAAACACATACAAAGAAGCGCGCGCGCGTACACACATATACGCAAATATACCTTACGTAACTACTATAACTGGTGATTGTTGTACAGATGGGTTGTAGATAGGGAGAACAAAATTACTGAAGGATCAAATTTGATAAAAAAATTATTATTTGCTATAATAAACTTCTCTGCATATCTCATTTAATAAAAACCTTTAATAGTATTATATTTGTTAATTGTTGTCTATACTGGTAGTAGAAATTGGGTTCCAATTTATTAAAATTTGGTTAGGAAAATAATTTATAGTAGCTTAAGGATCCAATAAAAAAAGTACCTACATGTGTTGTATTTTTTCTATTTTCTAACGTTTTGGCAATAAACTTTTGCCGAAACGTTAGAAAATAGAAGAAGTGTGATATCTGGCCTGCGCGCGCTAAGATGTAAGAGGCGAAGCCGAGGGCATCATGGCGCGAAGGGCAAGGATATCACACTTTCGGCCTGTGTGGGTGTATACCTACTATTTTTTTTATACTTCGATAGCAAGCATGGTTATTAAATATATTAATTAATTAATTACTTATTAATTAGATAAAAACAGAAAAATTCCAAGCAAGAAGCTTTGAGGTTATAATATATACCTACCTATACGTAAAAACTCGGGCAGCTGTTCGCGACTATTAGCTAAAATGTAATAGGGTTGGTATGGAAACGACATATCTAAACAACAGTTGATTTGTTGTTTACTACCGCCCGAAAGAGTGAACTTCCCGCATTGGTGCGTGTAGGTAATCCCACTAAGGAGTAAATGTTACACTTTCTGCCTTACAATTGATGCCGAAAGTATGCACTTTCGATCGAGGTATGAAAAAACAGATTTTGTATATACAATATTGAATATACAATATCAAAACCACTGAACCGATTTTAATTAAATGTTGTACCTAAATGTGTCTTGCTTGGTGCCACTTACGCTATATAGGATATATATATATTTTATTAAATATTTTGTACAAAATTACGGTGTTTTCTCAAAAAAACTGTTTTTGTAACATAAGTATACCTACAACGACTAACGACATCTGATAGAATTTACCCAAAGCTATTAGTTCAGAAGCAAATCTACAGGTAGAATTTGCTCAAAGCTATTAGTTCAGAAGCAAATCTGCGGGTAGAATTTGCTATTAGTTCAGATGCCGGGCCGCAAACGAAACACATTTTGCAGAATTATATCTATCGCACCCGGGTGAAAAATATATAGGACCTGGCAACACAGAAGCACGCCAAGGGCGCAAACCCGAATAGTCACAATCAGCGATAATCAACCAATAAAATTTTGGCGCGAAATTAGAATCTTGCCATGAGCGCGGATGAATACAGCTACAGAATGTGTTACTACAAATACCCCCTGCACTCTTCATCTTAAATCCTTTTCCTTAGTTATAGCTCTCCTGACGCTATTTTTAAAGTTATGGTTCGTGTAAACGTCAAATGAAGGACCGTCATACTATAGATCCTATATGCAAAAATTGGCAAAAAAAGAAATCCTGGAACAATTCACAACTTTTAAATGAAATTATAAATTAGATACTTATACTTATAGGTTATAGATTGTATTTTTTTACATGTAAATTTTTTTTTTTAAATTCGTCTGTAGAATTTGTAGTTCGATTCTTGGTCATTCATTTGGCGTTTATATCCGATTCAGGAGCTTTAAAAATATCGTCTGAAGAGCCGTAATCATAATTTTTAGGTGACGGGAAAGGATTTGCGATGAAAGTGCACGGGTAATTTGTAGTAGGTATAGCACATAATATACTCATAAATAGATATTATAGATACCAGTTTGTTAATGAGAATTTTTTATCGTTTTTTTAGGACCACTTAAATAGGACCGGCTTTTGCGTTTTTGCCTCAAAAAAAATCCAGGAGGGGCTCTCCTTTCCGAATTTTCAATTGATATTGCCTTCTGTGGGTCTAAGACTATGTGGGAATGTTATTCCGTGTAGATAGATAGCTTCGGCGTGCTCATTTTTTATAATATTTAATCAATCATAATAATATATTAAGTAAAAAAAGAAAAAGAATAAGTGTGTATGTATTTCGAACGATTCTCGTCACATCCCTGTCGTTCCCTTTGTGTGTGTGCTTTGCACCCGAGCGTCGAGCGAATCCGGAAAAGCATGTTGCCGTGGAAAGGGAGACAAGACGACGGCTTGCTCCAACCTATATGGGGTACAACAATATACAGTAGCTCTTTATACATAGATACAAACATATATCTACGTGCTATGTTTAGGACGACATTCTCCCTATACATAGAGACACATGAAGTGTACAAAGAACAGAAAAAAATGGTAGAATTCAACGCGCGACGTCGGAATTCAGTCTGATACCGGACGTCTTCTGATAAAGACGCCATTGTTGATCTCTCTCTAAGTCATTCTTCTCTCACTTGTTTTAGTTGGCACGGTACGCGAGATACGGAACTCTCCGTGACATGTGCTTCGAATTGAGTAGCGTCTGCTAAGTTCGCCTTTGAAAAACGTGCATATTATTAATAATTTATACTATTGTTGTGTAATTTAGAAAAGTGAGTCTTTATTTACGGTATGGTAATTGCTCAGATGTTTAGATTAAAATTATACCTATACGAATGACAAGAGTTTTTGATGTATGAAAATAAACAATATGTTTCACTCTAAATATACCGGCATCTGAAAAATATTTCGACGCGTGTATGGCGCTTAAATAATCTACAGTATCTATTCTCTATCAACGTGCGTTCCGTTAGCAGCAACAGCATTTTTTAGAAAATGATCACACAATGTATCAAAATATTAAGAGCACTGTGATTGAAACAAAAATAAAAATAAAGAATAGTTACTTCTTACCACAAAGTAACTGTTCTTCATTTTAATAAAATGTATAATATGGTTATCTAATGATGATTTGTATGTGTTACAATGGTATTTGGGGTAAATGAACACTTTGAAAAGAGATTTTGTGAAAAGTAAAAATATTTTTTATTTTTGTAACAATTTCGAATGAAAATAATGATAAACTTGCTTTTAAACATTTGAAGGAAATTATTTTCACTTGAAAAAATTAAAAAATATCTCAAAGATAAGGAACAGAGAAATTGCTCTTTCTTCTTTACAGATCTTGTAAACAGTAGGTACGAAGAACAAAATTTTGACCTATAAATGCGGGGAACGTGCTCCACGTAAATTAGCAATTTTCATAGAGCCTTACAACTGTAACATTTTTTTTTTAATCAAACAAAAATGGTTCTTTATTAAATCCGTGATATTGCTAATCCATTTTTTTTATTAAATTTTTTCTTTAATTATTTAAAAAAAATATACCTATTTCAAGGTATAAAAAATACGATTTATCGTTTTGCCTATATAGGTATGTACCTATTTACCAGATTTATCTTAAATTCTTGTAAACACGTTTACAGAATTAATATATGAACTCAAATTATTAATGAAACAATTAGAAATACATTTCAATCACTTCAAAATGGTAGCTATAACACCAGAAATAAAAATTTGTTAGAAATGTCGTCATAATATGAGGTTTCTTTCTATGAAAAAATCCACTATTATGTAACTTTTGTAAGTCTTGTAATAAACTGAAAAACGAGTTCACATAATACAAATAAGTTTAAACAAGAAATTAAAACATGGTTATTGGCGAAATCTTAATAAACTTTTGAGGAATTGATCTTATTTATTTGTTATTTTATTATATTTTGATGACTGTATAAGCTATATAATATTTATTATCCTTGCTATAAATAAATCTTATCTTAATAATTTTACCATGAGCACCAATATTTTACGCTCGATACAGAAAAAATTTCAAATATATCTACCTAATTTGTGATAAATTTTATCGTTTCTTTGTATTTCATACTATTATAATTCGTTTTACTTTTCAACCACTCAAATACGCGTAAATTTTGAGACTGTAAATAAATTAAATGAATTATGCACGATAATATTCTGGCTGAGATGACGAATAGAGCTTTAGCACGTTTAAAATGTCAATTGAAGATAGCCGGCAACAGTGCATCGCGTAGTAACGCGCAGGGTTGCGAGTTAAAATTCAATCGTACATAATTTTTCTGACTGTATTTAATTAAATTTTTGCAGTATTTTTGCAATATCAAATTATAGAGAGACATGTGAAATATTTTTAAATGTTTGAAGTTATAGTAGCTATTAAAAGTTATCTTAAGTCCTAAGACAAATTCAAAACAATTCGAGTAAATAATCATGACACCATTTCTCTCAGGATGTTAGGTGAGTTGGCTCACACGTGTTAGACGAGATGACGAATAACTGTTGAGTCAACATAACTCGTGTAAAAAGAAATAATTTTCGTACGTTCAGAATTTTTCGAACATGTCTAGAATTTTAAAACTTTGTTTTGAATGCGAATGGAATAATAAAGTGACCGAAATTTACGCGTAAATGCGATTGAAAAATTAAATATCAATCACTTCAGTCTAAATAGGCATGTTTTGTAGGCGATTTTGAGCAAGATATAAGGTATAAAAAAAAATAAGAAGAAAACGGGTGCTACATACAATCGTTCGATAGATAAATAAAAGAGAAAAAGTTCGGAAATGTAGAAAATTAGGAATTTTCTCAAAAATCTATGTATTCATTGTGATGCCAACCATACTCCTAACGCAAAAAATAAGAACATTTGAGATTGTTCTGCTGCCCGTTCATGGGCAATGAACATCAAGAAAGGTGTGATAGTGGCATATTCTATTTTAATAATAATTAATCTAACAGAATAACTATAGGTTATTCTGTTAGACATAATATAAGCCTGGGTGCTTTCTATTAATGTTTTGAACCTTATTTGAGAATTTCTGTAAAAAATGTAAAAAAATTAATACATATTACATACCACCTCACTTTGTAAACCAAGACAATTCAATATCAGCTACATAATATTATATTATGACGAAGCTAGATTTCAGTTGATTAAAATATTTAGGGCACATATTAATTTCCTTTTCAATTTCACTGAGCTATATATGGTTTATCTTTCGTATACATATAACAAATATTTTATGTAGATATAGATTTAAAATTTTGTTCACCATTTCGTTTAAAATTAGATATAAATTATACAATCTCGTGAAATACATTCAAAGTCAATAAATGCATTTTTTGTATAGGTATTATTTCACTTTATCTCAATAATTAATTAAATCATTTTTAAAAATAATAGAAATATATGTTATAGAAAAGAGTTCTGAAGTACATGCATAATATGTGACCAAATTTGAAGATAAATTTATATCTTTCAAGTTTCAGATATACAATTTTTTTGAGAAAATTATTGAAAATCCGTGTTTAGGTATATCTATATTACTAATTGCTACAAATGCAACATTCATGTATGCTTTAAAACAATCAACAAAATTTTTACTGTTACAAGAGTTAAATCAAACGTATATATGGTTATTTAAGTACCTATATACATATATTATATAAATACATTTTTTTAAATCGGTTATTTAAACTTCGTCTGTTATTTCGTATTAGACCTAATTTTTCGCATATTTTTATATTTTAATTTAGAATAAGTACTTACTACTTATATATATTATCTATAGCATTTTAGTTGATAGTGCTAGTGTTTTATCCGATTACGGCAAAACCAAAATGATGGGTTATGATTTTATCATTCATTTTTTTCGGCAGTGTAAATCGTAATATTTGAAGAGCGATATAAGAATGGTCCTGATAGCATATGCACAATGCAAGCTTATAAGATATTCAATACAATGTCAAGTCGTTACATTTTTAACGTATGTCGTCTGTCTTGTTAAATAATATTGCTTTATGTCCCGACAGCGTATGAACAAATATTTATTAGGGCGATTTTTTCTTATGATATTCGAAACTAATCAGACGCATACTTATACTTAAAATTAAACATTTTGTGTATTAATTTATATATTTGAACATCAAACAATATTCAATTAGAATTTTTCGGTTCACCATGCCAAAACTTGCTTCCATTTTTTGTTGCCTTAAAAGTATTTTACTGGTAGGTACTATAATATTTTATATTAGTATTTATTTTTGAAATAAAACTTCTATGGGCACGATATTAGGGTAAAAATCATTCTTGAGATTGAAAATGTAACGAACGTGTCGAAATTTACATATATACCCGTATATGTACTGTAAAAACTGGCAGTAGAACATAAAGTTAAGGTAGCTTCAAGGTAGAAGACTTCCTCGTAGTCTGTTGGTCGTATAGGTTTGATCCCGGCGGTCGGTGCAATTACTATTTTTTTTATAATTTACACTTCTGTGGTGTGTAGTGTAAAATGCAAAGCCTCTTTTTTCTTCAATATCTAAATTGCAGGAAAAACGTAGTAAAAAATATCAGAAACATTTGTATCAATCATAATTGTCCCGATAGCATATGCACAATGCATGCATATTAGGTATATTGAAGTTACGTATAAAATAAACGTAGATATACATAGTAACAGTCGCGGGTTGTTGCAGTAGCGCAGCATCAAACGAAGCTTGTCGCGATCAAAAGAGCGTAGCAAAGAGAATCTGCTGTGAATAGAGGAGCATTTCTACACATACGTGTAGTGTGAGTCCCTGAATAACGTAAGCTCTGTGGCAGAACAGCAGCTGGATAGAAAACAACTGAACGTACTGTGAACGAACAGTTGACTGTGAAAGCACAGCACACTGTGTATAGAGTAGTCGCATTATAACTCTAGAGACCGCCCTGCGTTATGTTACCGCCTCTAGTCTGCGGTCCATGGTGGTACGACGTGAACGAGGGGGCCAGGCCGCCTGTACCACTCGACCAATCTCAATACGACCGCACAATGATATCGCCGTAATCAACTTAAATGGGAGTCAAAAGATTGCACTAAATATTCATTCTGTCAAAACATACTAAAGCTTCCGTTGTACACCTCGTTGACTGTTTCAAATACTTCTCTCTCATCGTACAACGTACACATTACACACATACACACACACACACATCTACACACGGACACACGTGTACGAGGCGTTAGAGTACGTATTGTCTTTCCCCGTCGTATAATAACACTGGCTCGATCGTGTTTTGTTTGTGTGCGGCGTTTGTTTCGCGTAGTGTCAGTTACCGACGCGCGAGTCGTCGTCGTTGTCAAAGGTAAACGTTATATGTCAAAGCGCGGCTATAACGATCACGTTTTCTTTGTAACAATACAACAACACCGCCTCCCCCTACGCGGATGATGTGCTTGCCGTCGCGTCGCCGGTGATACGTTGGCCGGACTTTTCTTGACGGATTGATTCATTCTCGCATTCGGTGAATGATTAACGCGTTCCGATGCTCTTCTTTTACTACTACTACTTTTGATAGAACGCGCGCGCGAGAGTGACTTTTATATTGTTGCATTTGTTTTTGTTATACTATTCAAAGTTCCTAATGTTCATGTGGTAGAAAAACGGATACCTAATAACAGTAATTGTAAATGAAATACATTTGAATATAATTAAGTTGTTTGATAGACACAATGACAAATTATAGTAGCTTTAAATGTTACAGAAAATAGGAAGAGCTGTCATTGTAAGTCATTAACATTTAACGCTCATGTTTAGTGAGAAAAATGTCAAACGTCGAAATAATAATAAAAAAACAATTCTCAGCTTGCTAATGATTTCGTATTATTCAGTGAAGAAACAAACAGCTTGTGAAATTTGTTGACTGACGTTAAAAATTAATGTGCGTGGAATAAAGTAAATCATTTATTATCTATCGTGACATGTGAGTGGCTATTGCATTATGGGAACAAATTATCTAATAATTGCTAAATGTGTAAGGACGTTTTATTTTTTATACGATAATACCAATGATTACTATAGATATTTATTGATCGCACAATTTTAATAGGCAAAATAAACTATATAAAATTGATATCTTATAAAACAATCGATGTTCGGTTAATTATTAAAACAAGTGACGGACACTGACAGTTGAATACTATATAGTGAACAAAGGACGTCCGATATAAAACAACGAAAAACAAACGAATGTTACGGTTGTGAAAATTATATTCGCTGTAAGAGTGTTGTTAAGTTTGAACATTGCAGATGTTGTTGGAAGAAAACGAACCTATGGAAGATAACTGCACGATGCGTCCTTGTGCGACGGATTTCTCAATAGCAGCGATTATGTCGCGACATGATCGGGCAACATCCGGTCATCACAAGTCCAGGAGTCGGTGTAGAGAGCGGGCTTCCGGTGGGGACACATTAACGCCGCTAGGTAACTAATATTTGATTAATAGATGTTTCGTCGCTTACACCATAAAAGCTGTCTCCAAATCCATTAGTTCAAACCAGTATAATGGTTTCTTAAACCCCAAATTTGACAGATGTAAGTTTACAGAAATTTAAATCTCGTATATTTGAGCTTTGATTTAATTTTATAAATATTTCCTAATTTACGTAACCCCAAAGTGACTGATTATGGATTAATTATTCGAACTATTGTGCATAAAGGGTTTAAAAAAATTGGATTTTTTCGGCTTGAATTTCAAAATATTGAGTTTAAAATATTTTCAGTTATTCCAACTTCATAAGTCAAATTTTTATGCTGTACCTGTTCCTACAAAAAATAATTGTAATTCGTTAACTAGGTATTACCTATTTCGTTCTAAATTCATTAGGTATAGAATGAAAAAAACTCAAACTTCAAAAAATTAAAATAAATATTTAAGTATTGATTAGTTTTCAGTTTTTAATTCCACGACTTATTTAAAAAAAAAAGTTACCTAGTCGTAAATAAAAATTGCAAAAAAGAACTTAAATGCATTAAAATAATGATATTAAGATTTAGTAAACTTAATCAAAGATTTTTTTGTAGCTATAAAGTTTTTTTGAAAAATTTATAAACAGATCATACAAAAGGTATATATATATATTTTATTAAAACATAAAAACAATTTTTGAAAACTTACATGCAGTGAAAACTGAATGTGGTAGGTACAATATAGGTATTTCTAAATACTTGCAACTCAAAATATTGACATCTATACCTACTCATTTTAAAACCACCTGTATGTTTTACAATAGGTAAATACATTTTTTTCATGACAAAATTTACATTGTTCGCATATATTTTACTAGCGGTCCCGCCCGGTTTCACCCGGGTGCAAAAGAACGAATGGGGGAAGGGACATGAGTACGCACGTTCATATTAGCTTACCGAGATGAATGTTGTGTCCAAATTTCGTGATGATCGGAGTTAGGTACCGTTCAAATTTTTTTGTCAGACGGACAAATGTTGAGTTACATTTTTCATTGATGCTCCGCTCTTATTGGATGGCAGCGTGATATTATATAGCCTATATAGCCTTCCTTGATAAATGGACTATCCAACAAAAAAATTTTTGCAATTCGAACCAATAGTTCCTGAGATTAGCGCGTTCAACCAATCAAACATACTCTTCAGCTTTATATACATTAGTATAGATAGAAGATAGATACAAAAAATATAAACAGAAAAAAGTGATGAAAACTGAAAATTCGCTCTAGGAATCTTTAAAACCGTCCAATTACAGACTAAGTTACAATTTTATTTATTTAAATTCATTGAGCTAACCTCTGTATAATTCATTAAAAAAACAACTCTCACAGTATGTGGATTTTGTAATCCGTTACTATATGTATACAGACACCGGACAACCATACCATTTATATGTAAAATATAAACAAACTCTCTAGCTTTATATATTATAGTATAGTATATATCAATGTACACTGTAAGAAATGAGAAGGCCGATTACATGGATAATCAAGGGTCCATTTATTGCCAGCGATTATTCTGGTAATCGTATATCGTACAATTCTATGTAATGCTACACATTTTGCTGTAAATTTACATTTAATTATGTAGTCCAGATTACATATAAATATGTAATATTTTAAACAAAATTATGTAATACATTCCCCAAAATTATGTAATATTACATAAGCCATGCTTACGTTTATGTAATATTTTCCTAAAAAAAAATATGTAAAATACTACATATTATTTAATGTAAAATTACATACAAGAGGGAAATATTTAAATGTAAATTTACATTTGAAAAGGAAAAATAAAAAAGACGGAAGTGCTTAAACTACTCTTTATTAAAAAACAAATAATACTTCTGGTAGTAATAGTAAATTATATTAACAAAATCAGCTTTTTGTCAGTGTCAAATACAAAAAAAAAAACCCAATTTTTTCGCTATGTATTGTTCTCCGACGAGTCGTCTTTTACAAACCACGGAACGATTAATGCACAACATGCATTACTGGAGTCAGGAGTGGAAAATTCTCAGTGGCTTCGCCAAGCGTTCTTGGACTGCCAAAGTGTCGTGTCGAATATTCTCGATTACAGCGCCATCTATCATGTCGAATAAAATGTTTCAGCCAAATCCTAGGTGCTTTTAGCCGTAAAATCCGATTCTGCAATAAAAAATGGGAGTTCTTATTTAAGATTTCATAGATACCCCCTGCCCCACCTACAAGGCATGGGGAGAGAAGTTTTACCACTATTGTATTTCCTCCACAGAATATAATTAAATTTTGGTTATGGATATTTTTTAGTGGAATTTAATAGCTACATTTTTTTATGTGTCAAACCATGTAAAAACTTCGACTACATGAATTACACTGAAATTACATTTTACTAATTTCTTCCTCAGCTTTTTAAGACATTAATACTTTATAACAAAGTACATATAATTTAAGAACATGCAAGCAATATAATCAATTAAAATAAACTTACCTGATGAATATTTATAAATAAATTCAGAGATGACACTTTACCACTAGTCATAAACTGCAAGTCATGTCTCAATACTGTAACAATATGGCGAAGAATGCGTTCCAGATGCGTTCGACACTCTACAAATGCAAAAAGGAATAAGGGCGCTATGTAAATAGGTACCAAAATTCCCAACACAATCATGTAGTTCTACATTTTAATATGTAATTCTTCATTTTATTATGTAATTATACATATTATGCTGTAATTTTTACATATTTCAAGGAATATGCACACTATTACATATTTTGTTAGGTAATTTTTACACTAATTTAATGGAAATTTACATAAAAATAAATTAAAACTACATAAATGTACGTAATTTTAAATTATTTTATGTAAAAAACCAATAAATTGTTTAATTTTACAGTGAAAGTCCAAGTTTTTATAAAGTTTTACTTGTAAAAATAAATATTAATGTACAATCGCCTAGAAATTTGAGTGATTTTTACATTAACTTTCAAAGTGTATTTACATCCATTTTTTACAGTGTACGTGTATAATTGAAACTGTGTTTATTATTTCGGAATTAGTTGTATAAATGTGTAAACTCACAGCTTTGGTGAAATAGTCTAATGTGACATTCTGTATACTTAACCTTACAATGTGTGCGGTCCTTTAAAGTACAATCACACAGCTATTTGCATACTCGTTATGGCACTTCATCGACCTAAACACGTTCGAGCATTGAATAGACGTAACTGCCCCCCATTACGTATGAAACACTGCAATTGGAGCCATGGACTTTATAAAATGGACGTAGGTATAGCTTAAAGCGTTGGAAATAAAAAAAATCCAGCCAATTGGGCAACGGAACCATACCAACTTAAAAAAATTAACATTTGACATATTATAATAATAAAAAAAATTAAATTTCTGTTAAGGCGTGCGGTGACGCGAGTAACGGCTAGTATTCAATATTACGAGATTTGATATTCGTTTGCATGATTAGCGGCCCGTCCCGGTTTCATTCGGGCGCAAAAGTGTTCTGGAAATATTATATTGACCAACTATACAGCAGAACTATCCAAGTACATTGCTTTGATGTATAAAGATTTAGCCAGCGCTAGACATGTAAGCGTACGAAAACAGTTTTTTTTTTGACAAAACACCGTCATAGTTCAGACATTTTGTACAAAATATTTACAAATTATCTGTACTAATATATAAAGCTGAAGAGCTTGTTTGTTTGGTTGGTTGCACGCGCTAATCTCAGGAATTATTGGTTCGAATAGAATTTTTTTTGTTGGATAGCCCATTTATCGAGGAAGGCTATAGGCTATATAATATTACGACGCTACGACCGATAGGAGCGGAGCATAAATGAAAAATGTTGCAAAATGTAATTCAAAATTTGTCCGTCCCACAAAAACTTTTGAACGGTAACTCCGGTCATCATGAAATTTTGACACAACATTCATCTCGGTAAACTATTATGTCGACTACTCATGTACCTTCCACCCTCTCATTCGTTCTTTTGCACCCGGGTGAAACCGGGCGGGACCGCTAGTGTAATATATATACGGAAACCTGCCTCGTTTATCGCTCTTTCTATATTAGTGAAAATCGTATAAAAATCCTTTCGGTGGTTTTTGAGTTTATTGCGTTCAGACAGACAGACATATGCGGCTAAGGGACTTTGTTTTATAACTTGTAGATCATTGCTTTCAAGGATTGTCTTGAGGGTGGTTTACTTCTTGGAAATTAGATGCCGCAGCAGGTATTGCTTACGAAAAAGTAGTTTACCAGTTCACTTAAATGTACACTTTTTGACAACAAAAAAATAAATAAATAAATTAAGAAAGTCGTTGATTTTGTTTCGAACAGCACATCAGATAGTGAACTAATAAAGTATTTCATATAAGTATAAACAAAATCTGATAAATCATAGTTTAAAAACTGCATCTATTGGCATGGTTTGATAACCGCAGTTAGTCGTTTTGGTAAAACTTGCACAGTTGCAAAATCAAGTTTGTTCTGTATACTCTATAATTCTTCATACGATAGACGTAAAATGTAGTTGATTTTTAAAAATTTATTTTTAAAGCTTCGAAAAATATATAAGACTGGTTGATTTGTAACGACTTTTAGTGATTTTAACGACCTATTTGTTTGTTACAAAGAAACAATTAACGTCGGTTTCATTTATTATATAAATGCAAAACCGAGTCCAAAACTGTAAAAATTAAAATTTTAAAAGAACATTGATAGTTGTTACCGAGCTGCTGTGAATGGAAAAACTGTTTCAACTTATTTTTTTAACGTATGGAAAATAAAGATTATGCAAATGTCTACGTTTAACGTCATTAAATACTAATAAAATATGTTCATTAGGCATACATATAAATACTATTGTTACTCTTATTAAGATAAATGCATTATATAATTTGGGGTATCGCTGTTGCTTAAGGCCTATACCGAATGTTCGCGGATTCACTACTCAAAGAAAATATTTTTTTTTATATTTTACAAAAAAAAAATGTCAAACATAAATATTTGCTTGACTTCAAACAAACAAATTGTAATTAAACTACGGTATTAGTACAGGCGTGGTCTTAAAAGAAAAAAAGAAAAAAATCTATTCAATGAACAATGGTCAAACATCGAATTATACGATTAAATTCTAATCTTTCTTACTACATAAATCAATTCTATGATGTAGTTTATGAGATTCCTCTATTGTTAAGGATTCTGTTGATTGTTGATGGGGGATGAACTCTTTGGTGTTAAGACACTGAATATGTTATAACAAATATAGCCACTAAAAATTAAAACAAAAGCATTTTTTTCTTGATTCACATCTAATTCTGTGATGCATAAAATGTGTGGAACTTTTTAAAACACCCAGTATAAGTGAAGTGCTAAGTATATAAGCAACTTTACTGTATACATAACGTGGAACACACAAAATATAGTGTGAATTTGTGGTCAGAGTAGACGGTCCGAAATGCTCAGTAGTCTATTACGGGGGTCATTAGTGACTAACAAATGCTGGACCACCGGGTAAGTTGCACTAGAAACGGATAGTTTGTTATATACCTTGCTGGTTGCTGGTAGCGTACTCTTAAGTTTTAACGCGAGGATCTACTGTATGATCATATCAAACCGACGTGATACTGCGTCTGTGCGCAAAACTGATAAAATTCCGCGAAACCACGAGCTGAGAATGTACTCTCGCTTATATACACGGGAAATAATATTTTATTATTATTTATATTTATGACTTATTTTTGTATATAGTCACACAAATCACTGGCACTTCTCTTAAAGCTGAATCGATGAATCAACACTCTACATTGACACAGCTGGATATTGCAAAAGTTACGCCTCGGGTTACCATTATGTCTGTGTTACTGAAATATTACAATGTGACAGGAGCGTTTTGTATAACTTAGCACATGTTAGCTACAAATTGTTTGCTTGTTTTCATGCCGATTTCTACACGATTTATACACGTTATTTTGCTGAACTTTCTTTGGTTGGTCAGATAATACACCACGCTTAATCTAAAGTCAGATTTGAACAAAATTCATGAAGTTTACTTCATAAGAATCCTTTTTATTTCCCGTTATTGAACTTTGGCGCCTGAAATTTCCCCGAATTGAACTTAGAACGTTTAAACCTAATTGCAGTACATATGGTAACCTATATCTACCCTATACGCCTTTGTGTCTAGATATCATAAAAAAATATATGTAGGCTGTGAATTTGAAACTATTTTCTTAAATTACCATTCGAAGAAAGAATGGATAATAGTCAATACCAACTCCACCAAAATTGCAGACAAGTGGAGTTTTTGTATAAGAATATTATTAGTCCAAAAAGATAGATTTAGGTATCATATTTTTTTTACTAATTTATCTATAAATTATTCGAAAATTTTATTTATACTATAATATGATTATTAAATAAAAATTAATCGTGTGATTTGCAACTTTAAAAAAATAAAAATAACAATTGTTGCGCATCTGTCGGGAATCAAACCCTGCTCACCCGCGTGGTAGATGATTATTCTACCACTGAACCATTGACATTGCTTAGATATCGCTATTTATATAGGTTTAATAACAAATCGTGAAGTTAGAAGGCGTTGCATTTCACAAAATCTTAATGCCAAAAAACTAACTAATATTTAAAATGGCATCCATTTTTGAACATATGCAATCTTTTTATTTTAAGACAGAACATACGTAATCTTTAAATGTCCATAACACTGTGTAAGAGAAAAGGATAGCCGATCCACGTGCGCGATGTATTAGGCAAAATCGAATTTATATACAGTGTTTATTTCTGCTTTTTTATGTATAAAAAAACTATTTGCGTGAATTCTGTTGTACGAAATATATGTAAAATATTCTCCTCTTTCGTTTAAGACAGGTTTCGAACCGATCTGATTTAAATTGAGAGAATTAAAAGCGAAAAACTTTTTTGTTTTCAATTTGTTCCCCTCTGGGACCAAAATTCAAAAATCCGACTCCGTTAGGATCTGTCCCATGCCCTATATTATAAGTGTGCCAAATTTCAACGTTCTGTGTCTACGGACAGACCTACAATAGGTAATTAGATTAGATTTTCTTTACGCTTTTTTCTTACGTTTTTTTTCCAACCCTCTCCATTCATATCTAACGTCCCATAAGGAACTTCGTTCCAAAAATACGGTAAGCTGACACCGTCGACAAAATTTGACGAAATCTTTGCGACATTTTAAAACGTCGTGATTGTATAATCGAATAGCCCATCTTTCCTTGCCTGCTAAACATAAAGTGGGAATGTGTGGGACAGACCTTGGTGTTGATTGGAAACTTTTACACACTTCTACATATTTACACCGAATATCTTATGTCAGATTTATTTTGAAGTCAACATATCAGGAGTCGGGACAGCTTTATTTCGCATCTGTTCCAAGAGTTTAATAAAATTGTCATCGTTTATATATAAACGATCAACATGAAATATTAGTTTTTTTCAAATTTAAGAGGATATGTAGCCGCTTGTCACATTTTAATCCACAGAATTTTTTTAAAATTTAATTTTTAGAAAAAAACTAGTTGCCCGACTCTATTTCGCCTATTAGGCTAGACGGCGAGGAGGTAAAAACATTAGAAAGTGTATTATTCGGGCACATGCGAGATTATTGTTGGAATCGTTTGTTTTAGGGTGTAGTTCAACCCCCTAAGTTTGCTTACAAATTGTTGGTGTGCTTGACTTTATAATTAATAATAATTAGTGACGAAAATAGTGTTTTTTTCTCTATTTCCTTTAATATCTCCGTTCCTCTTGACTTTTAGTATAGCATATGCATTGATAAAGTTGTTCCTTATGAAATTTCCTCAAAAATGAGCATACTGACAGAGGTCGCTAAGTGCAATTGTTAACTTGCAAATAGCCCCGAAAGTTAAAAAAAACACGTTTTTTCACTATTTTTTTACTAAAAAATGACCGCACATAGATAGCTGAAAATTCTCAAAAATGATGTCTATGTTGACCCAAACATGCATGAATAATTTTAGCGTCATCGGTCAATTACTTCTCAAGTAATTAACGATCACTTTTTTTTTGTTTCCTTAATTGTAAATTGCGCCATTTTTTTCACAAACGGGTTTCGCTGGTCGGACCAAGCTAGAAAAATCACAAATCCATTCAACTTTAGTATTCCGTTGGAATTTTTGGAAAAAATTAATTCTAACCGATTTTATAACGATTGAATATTGGAAAAGTTATATGGTTTTATACGTTTGTCTAAAATTGGTATCGCTAAAGAAATTGTTATAAAGTATTGCAACTCTATAACAAAGCGTTTCTGGACTCCCAACTGTAAGGAGTTTTTTTCTTAAAATCCACTATGGAATTGTCTCCCATAATTTATTATAATATGATCAGGTATGTTCAAATTTTCTTATAAACATATTACAAAGACATGTTTTTACTTGGGTAATAAAAATTACTGTTCTATTAAAGAAATGTACGTCGTAAATTGTTAAAAAATATTGTATTTTATTTATCGGTGTTAGTTTTTAGATTATTTAATTTTCAAGTAAAATAAAGAAAATGTCATATTTTCTCACATTAATCAGGGATACTTTTTATTAAAACTAATTTATTATTATCAGGCTTTATAAAATACGTGTAATACAATTTTAGATTAATTTACCATTTGATATCTGTAAAGTAAAAAAAAGATCAATAAGTTATTAATTTTTTGTACGATATCTGATTGTGGTAATATTATTTTATTTAAATTATATTAGTAACTGAACATAGAAATGCCGCGGTCATAAATCATTTATATATTTTGTTTTATATAGGCTAGCTAATGGTTGTTCGCCGCCATCAATACTTGTTCAATAACCGAATTCTCTAATTATTATAATTAGAATGATAAATTGCAGTAATTGATATAGCAATATGTCACGACCGCAGCGGTTCCAGCAACCAATGGAGTGCGGCATAATTTATACAAACGTCCAGTCCTTTCATTATATCAATCATAATATAACATAAAACGATCTTAAGGCCGCTGCACACGAGGCTAGAAACGCTAATTTATTCCTTACTAGATTTTCTAGCGCTGGTTTTCTTGATTGCTGTTATGTGCTCGCTTTACACGATACGTCTTTTCAAGTTAGTTTTGTGAATAAATCTGGTGCGCGTGCAGTGACAGTCTAAATATAAACATTATAAACACAGAGCATTTACTTGTGTGTTGTCTCCGAGCAGAAAGACTCCATGTTGGTTTATGGGCGTTTGTTCAATTCGTCCACGTGACTGCTTTTTGATTGGTTCTTGCTCATACCTAGCAGCCGACCTAGCAAGGAAAATAGCCCCTGTTCTAATTTTGAAACCTATCTTGTGAGGTAGCAGGCGAGCCCCCAGTGACGTCATTTCCAGCTTCGTACCCAGCCTACCGGTCAGCAGAACTCCAAGACTTTTTGCTAGCCTCGTGTGCAGGGGCCTTTGTGCACCTTTAGGTATATATTACTAACGGCCCGGTTCGATTTCCCAGGAATTTGTAGATTTGCCACCGTTTTCCGTCGACTTACATTGCAAAGTTGGTCTCCACGAAAAGCGCTTTTATTTTAACGCGATAATATACAGCCTATGTTGATCCTGAAGGTTCATTCTATATATTGGTGATTTTTTTTTGAAACCGGATGAGTAGTTTCGGAGATTATCTCCTACATCCAAACTTACGTTTACCTTTTTATAATATTAAAATATATTATAGGGCTGCCATAAACTGGCGGAGTTCGTATATAGGACAGGTTCACTCGTGGTGGAAGGAAAGAGTGTACATGTGCTGCAAAATTTTTAATTCCAGATATTATATTAAAAACTATCTCGTAGATATTTTGTTGGAGCTTCAAAATTTTAATACTGATTTTTTCATAACCTCTCAAAAATCTTAATGGTGACATTGAGGAAATAAATGTTAAAAATTGTAATTAAAAAGAAAACATTTTAATTACGACTTGTTCTTAATTAAATATAGGTAAAACCGTTTTATTTACTTCAAGTAAATACACAAACTTATACTTACAATACGATATTGCGTTTGGCCTTGAGTAATATTTGACCTTAATTATACTAAACTAATTAGAATAGCAAAAAAATCTCGTTTCAGTCAACAGTAGGTATATACAATGAAGATTTATGCCATATACTTTTCCATAATATAATAATATTGTTAAGTATATATATAATATTTCTAATAACTGAATTATCCACTGGAAGTAGGTATTCTCTACGTGTATGGATAAAAAAGTCGAATATATTATTCTCAGCAAAATAAAAAAATTTCGCCTACGGTGTTTATGTCTAGAAACGTACATTTTTGTGACCTCTTGTGTCACGGAGACTATACAAGGAGCGCGAACTTAAATAGGAAAAATTGGCAGAATCTGCCCACGGAATCGAACATATCACGTTTTTTTTTACCACTAATGTCGCTAATTTCCTTTTTTACTAACGTGAATTTAATTTGTAATTAATTTTCAGTTGTCATTTTAATTTTGCTTTGGAATTTATCTTTCTTTGTTTATTTAAATTAAAGCAGACTAAATCATTTATTTAATTTTCGAAGAAATTTCCCACCGTGCATGTTTTCATCTGTCACCGATGTAACATCTATATATTATATATATAAAAAACGCGCGTATTCGAATGCAACGTTGTGTCAAAATTTCAAAGCAATCGGCGTTAAACATTTTTTATTTATATAGATTTAACAGTTTGGAAGTCGATAGAGCCTGTGTGTCTAATATATCAATTTGAAAACAATTTTAGAGATTTTCTATATATTTCTTTCTATATAATATCACAAATGATACAATTTCACTGCTATATATAAATATTAATCAAAGACCAAAGGCCATTTACGAAAATACAAGTTATAATATAAAGGGGTTTAGAGTGCACATATTAAGGAATACATTTGACTGAACACAATTGGAAGAAAATTATATGTTAACAAATCGATTTAGTCGCAACACTTTTAATATTTATTGCTGAGAACTCTATTATGTCCAATTTTGTAGAAAAATCAGGACAACTGGGTTTTATGATAGCATTTTAAAAATCGTTTAGCGGCGTCTTTAAAGATCATATTTAATGTCTTCAGATTATAGTATAGTGTTGATACAATAGAATGTTACGATGAAGGAAGGTTTGGTTGAGGATCAAGAAAAATTGGAACAATTTACCATCATTTGTCCAGCTTGAGGCCCTGAGGATGAAAATAAATTTTTCGAAACGTCGGCCACTAGCGTAACATTGGTAAAGATCATATATTTTTCTTGATTCTCAACCAAAGCTTCCTTCATCGTGATCATATTTAATGGATCGATGGTGAAGGATTTAGTATGACATGTTGTCGTGATTACCAGGCTACCAGCATATCCTATAAATAAAATATTTGGACGCTAAACCATTCGGATGCTATAATAAAGACTAATTGTTACATGTATAGTGTGGTAAAGTTCATATTCGGGAAGATTTTCGCATAATGTAGTGTTGATCCAATAGAATGTTACGATGGAGGAAGGTTTTGGTTGAGGATCATAATTAAATAAGCTTTACCAATGTTTCGCTATTGGCCAACGTTTCGAAAAATTTATTTTCATCTTCAGGGCCTCAAGCTGGTCGAAAGGTGGTCAATTGTTAAAACAACATACATGATCATATTATTAGAATTTATGGGTTAAAAAAATATTAATATGAACATCTTATTATAAAAAATTATTAAAATTATTAAATTTTTATAAAAATGTCACGCAGTCAAATTTTTTTTTAATGAAATATTTGTCTGACAATATATAGCCAAAAAGCACTTTCTGTGGACTGCTATTTGATACTGAACGTTGGCCACTAGCGAAACATTGGTAAAGCTTATTTATTTATGATCCTCAACCAAAACCCTCCTCCATCGTAATTTTCTCATAATCTCAGCCCAATATTAAAACTATCCAGGGCTAATTAACTAAATTAAATTAAATTTAAAATAAAGCCCATCTTGTCATAAAAATAGATATTCAGGAAGTAGAGAGATCGTATCCCAAAAGAGATTATAGAAATTTTGCTGATTATTTTACTTACCACCTTATTACAGATGTTTCGTTAGTATAGTAATATGCATTTTTTGTACTGATTTAATACCTTTTGGAACTAACAAATCTTCATTTCTTTACTAAACTAAAATTTAATATTGTAGTTCATTTTCAAGGGAAATGTTTTATTTTTAAAGTATGTAAAATTTCTTTAGACGCGAATGAGAGTAACTCAGATGCTTTTTCGGGCGGATGTAACGTGTGAATGCAGTTTCCGCTATTTAAAGGAATCGACTAACAGATGGCGGCATCAATATGCATGATCGAAAAATGAAACATAGCAACGGGTGCAAACTAATTTTGTGATCGGTTTCCGTTATTTAAAGGTATCGACTAACAGATGGCGACATCAAAACACCTTTAGAAACCATCTTGAACGGAAGGTGAAACATAGCCACGGACGCACACAAATAAGCATAGTTAACGTAGTTTAATTTTAACAAATTAAAAGAAGTTTTATTTCAACCGTGCGTAAAGGTTACCACGCACTCATTTTTTTTTTTTAATTTGGACATGTGACATTTATGAGCCAGTCTGTACATGTAAATATTTAAATGTGGAAAAAGAAGGCTATTAGGCTTAAAGTATCGAACATATAAGTGAGCATATTAGTGTATAAGAAATCGTTTTACAAGTGTACAAAGTAAACGCCCTAAATAGCCCATTTAGAGTTAAAGTGGCTACGTGTTAAATTCACAAACTGATTACCTTTATGTGATGTCAGTTGAACTATTGACGTTTTACACTTATAAGTGTTGTACATACTTATCTCTTTTCTCTATACTATGACCGGGAAAGTAGGATTGTCGAAAGAATGTGCATAATCCATGATTTCACAGAATTCTCGTTGTTATGTACGCGCGTTAGAAGTTATTAGGGCACTTACACTTTTGGCGTCGGTCCGATGGCGGGACCTATGGATCGGACCAAAATTTCTCGACGTTTCATAGCCTCCTAAGAAGTTTGGCACCATTTTTTAAAATGTATGTTTTATATGAGGGTGATTTTTTTGGTAAAAAATGTTTTGCTTATAATCTCAAAAAATGATAATCGACTGTGTTTGTGACTTTGAAGTACTAGACAACACAACAAACAACTTTAAATCTAATTTTAAGAGTCTTGTTTGTTTTCAATTAGATGAAAATCATTTAGTTGAAAACAAACGATATATTCTTAAATCTAGATTTTAAGCTGAAGTCGTATTAGAAACCGAATATTAGTTACAAAAAAAAGAGTACCTACTATACAAAATTATGATAAAATTATTTTTAGATTTGAATGTACAAGGTTTACATATTTTTCGTTAGTTATATAAATTTTCTATTAGTCATTACGTAAATGTATCTACTAGCAACATAAAACGAATGGCAGAAAAACTTTTATATAAAATGAAAACTTAAATTTTCACGTATGTAAAGTATTACGAAATAATTTAGTTAAAAAAATATAATTTGTATTCAAACATAGTTGAATTATTAGACAGAAGACAGACGTGTAATTACGTCTAGAAAATTAATCAATTTAGAAAAAGTAATATGTAATTAGTTTCGTTAATTCAGTAGTAGTACCTAAAGTTAACTGTAAACATCTCAATTCATTGTCTTTTTTTATTTCTTCGTGAGACTAAAAAAAGTTTATACACTTGGTCGAGGTCAATACGGCTTTTTAAATTTACAAAAATATTAATCTACAATTTTTATTAATGAGTTTATGACTTTCATCTACAAAAAAATTCTGCAACCGTAGTTCATGATTTATTTTCATACACGGTATCAAAAAATTATTAGAAATTTAAGAAACAAAAAAGAAATTAAAAAAAAACAAAAAAAAATCAGTAAGTAATTTTCAGGTTATTGCACATACCGCTAAACTAGCGGTATGTGCTTTATTATCGCTTTGTGCGTCAGAGCTGACTTTCGTTCATATAAGAAGTTATATCTAAGTTAATTTCACACGAAATCCATTCAAATTGAAGCTTTTTGAAAAGAGGAGATTCTAATCTATAAAATAGAACCATTTTTAAATCATTTTGAGTTCATAAATACTATTAAAATTGTAATTGAAAATCACAAACAGCAGTTGTCGGTTGGTCTGTACGTATGTACGTACGTACGTACGTATGTACGTACGTACGTCACGACTCTACAGATCGCAATTTTGGTCGGATTGCCTTGGGTTATATTTTATTCACTTTGTTTACTATCAGACCAGAACCCTATTTAAATTCACTAAAATGTGTTCAGTAGTTTAATTTTTATAAACAGTTTTATTTTTTATTATTTTTGACAGCTAATAGTTTAAAATATAAATATTGCCGTGTAAATATTATAGTGTAATCCATAAAACAAGTGCTACACTTGTATACCGTGATAACACCACTACATGTATTAGGTAGCCGTGGCGTAATGGTTATGCCGTTGGATCCCCGAGGGCAAGGTCCTGGGTTCGATTCCTTACGATATCATTGATTTTTTTCTTTTTATTTTGTTTTATTTTATTCCACTTGATATTAATTATATATTATATTATGTATAGTTCTTAATTTTTTTTATTTTTGCAAACTTAAAAAAAATATTTTTTCAATTTTTAATTATTTATTTCTTTAAATTTTTAAATCTTTTTAAATTTATTAAAAATTTTTTTTAATTGTTATTTTTTTATCATACAGTGGAAAACTTGCGGGATGTGCACTTTTGGTTTTGCCAACTATTTTGGTATCTTAACAACAATAATACAATACACGATAAAAATTAAGCAACGATAACAAAAGCAAATTGGATAGGAGCATCAAAATCATATTACGCCTCAAGGGTCTCTGAGGACATCACCTCTCGTTATGAACACAACCGTAAATTTTTTTGTTGGCTACCTAAATTATTACCAAGAAATATTGGAAGATTTTATATATTAATGTCTCAGCTCCAATTGTTCGTTATTTGAAAAACGATTTTATTGATTCATACTCGGAATTGTTTACTGGTAGGTAATATTATGTCGCGTAATTTTTCGCTCAATTCTTGGAGCGAAGAGTAAATTGTTATAGGAAATGCAATGGTAATTATAAATTTATTACGGATTTCACATAAATCATTATATATCCACGCATGCGCGGCGCTGTGTACTCTATTATCAGTATTAAAATAACATAGATTTAATTTCCTGTTTGAAATGATCGCGGTGCCATATAATGTGAATTTAAATTAATTTTGAGACAGGCACGTTAAAGTATAGATTTAAAATTCATAGATTGATGTTTCATGCTGAATATTTTTGACATCACACATAAGACATCATTTCTTCAAAGCTATTAAAAAAGTTCTAATTGAAATATTCTGCTTTCTAATTTCTTCGACTAAAGTCAATTTTTTTGTGAAATAAACCTTCAAAGTTCCTATAAAATTTCGTATAATACAAAACAGGGTTGGCTTATAGCTATGTAAATGTGTTTAGAGGCACCCTCATAGTGCGAGATCCGGTATTAGAAATATATACCCTCATCTGTTATTTGATAATGACAAAGATTATATGTTAGATAATATATATACTACATTGATAAATCGCACATGGGTTGCCTAGCTAAATTGCGTGCCGATGCTGTTAAATTAAAAATATTATAATTAAGTAACTTTTCTGGACTCATTTCTCCGATTTTTTAATCATAAAAATTGAGTCTAAGATGATAGAATATGACACAAATAAAATGTTAACAAAACAAATAAACTCAAAGTACACAGAATACAACTATTTACAAGGTATGTTTATGTGGATTATCTATATTTATGTATAAAATCAATGGTGTATTCCAATTCCTCGAGCCATATTCTCTCATCTTAGGCTCGATTTTTATGATTAACAAATCGGGAAAGTATTTAATTTAACAGCATCGGTACGCGATTTAGCTAGGCAACCCATGATCGATTTATCAATGTATAGGTACTCGTATATTATCTAACATATAATCTTTGTCATCATCAAATAACAGATGATGGTATATATTTCTAATACCGGATCTTAGACTATCAGGACATGCAGTTCCTTCAATTTGGAACTATGAACCCGTTAGGCTATGTGCAAGTGGGTGGAGCTTAATAGCAGTTTTCAAATGATGCGCTCACGGCGGGGAAATCAGAAAAATTGTGCATATAGTTTGTCGCCATCGATATGTTTAAAATATTCTGTAAAAAAAACAAAACATATAGATAATGTTTGACAAAATAGCTGGTTCTGTCCATATAACGACAGAAATTGTCCAGTCCTTTAAAATTCGTTACAGGGTGGTTAATATTTTTTCTATTTCACTGTTATTGGCTGTAAGATTGTTTTTTTAAATTTTGGTTTTTAACTCCGCTTTCGAAAATGGCATATTATATCAAGTTTTAAACCGTATATGATTGATTACTATTGAGGTCAAGTATTTGTGGACACGGTGTATATAAATTACATATTATATCAACTAATTACAATAGTTGTTACAGTGTGTCGCTTTTAGTGTTAGCTTACAAGTTGTGTACACAGAGAAATAATCATCGCCGCGTCAGGGTTGAAATTTTTTTGTCAGGGTTGAACAGTGTTATTAGTGTAGTGTGCTCGAGTTCAGTAATTAAATCACAAAAACGGTGGACACAGTCGTGTCCACGGTAGATACAGTCGTGTCCACGGTGGATAGAGTTATATTTCCGAGCCGGTATAGTTGCGCCCATCCGCCTCTGAATACTATGGCATAGTAAAAAATTGGTTGTCTGTAAAGTCGGTACACGGACGATAGTTTTACGTGATAACGTATTCCGCTCGAATATCATATTTAATAAATAATAATAGATTACTGCGCTCTCGGAACGTTACACTTTTCGAAACGTTACACTTTTTCGTGCATGCAGCCGGTGTTTCATCAATTTATAAGACGTTATCACGTCAAAAACGACGAACCAAGTTAATAGACTATAATTTTGTTATGTAAATTTTTTTCAGTTAAATTAGTCAAAATTAAAAACCACTTATTCGTAAAATCATATTGTTTTCTTTTACTCTCTATTTAACAAAAAATCTTTTTAACGCAATAAAATACCCGGTCCCTTCAATTTTGCTATTTATAGAGTTTACACGGTAATTTCATCGATGTACTATGTGCGCTTTGTTTCCATGAACCTTTCCTTGTCTAATCTATGATCTAAACCGAATGTGTATGGGCGCCTTTTTTCGTGACGCACGCTTGATTGTTTTTTCGCAGCTCACTGCCAGTCGCGATGTCTGCGTTAAGAAGTAAGGTTTGAAGCTATACTTCTTAAAACATCAATCAAACACTACCGATTTTGGATTCAAATTCTTAATTCGAGATAAAAAAAGCTCCATTATCGTTTGGCGCGGAGTTCAAATCGCGATAAAATTTGTGTTATGTGAAGTAGTGATTTTGGCCAGCCCTTAGGTAAAATGCGCTGATGTTATCAGCTTGATAAGAGCGCGGATCATGTAATGTAATGACAATGTAAATTATACGGGGTAATGCGCAGGCGCGTTTCTATCCATTCACCGGAGCTAATGCACCACATCGCTATATTATAATCTATTGTGTTCTATGGAAAAGTAACAATTATGTTTTTCAACTGTAATGTGTTTACATTAGCTTTTTTCGATCGATTATTTCTATTTGAATTCAACAAACACGAAAGGCGTGTTACGAATATCATTTATATGTTTACAAAAAAAAAAAAAACTGAAACGGGGAAACTGATGACGTATTCGAAGAAGAAAAGCCCACATGAAACCAAACTAGAATTGTTCAATTTGTTACAAAGATATTGATTTTGATACGACTTTTAGCGTATTTAAATAAAGATAAATTAAGAGAATAAAGTGGATATGTTTTTTTTAATTTTTGTATTTTAAAGATTGTCGTAGAAATTGTAATAATAATAATTAAATAATGTAGGTATACACTCTTATGTAACTGAATCTTTCAATTTTTTTCACCGACTTCCAGACGTCTGAATAATTTGAAAATTTGCACATGGATTAAAAACCCATGACAATACATTCTATATATCTATACTAATATATAGGTATAGCTGATGAGTTTGTTTGTTTGGTTGAACGCGCTAATCTCAGGAACTATTGATTTGAATTGATTTTTTTTTTTTTGGATAGCCCGTTTATTGAGGAAGGCTATAGGCTATAATATAATATAATGCTACGACCAATAGGAGCGGTCGAGCATCAATGAAAAATGTTGCAAAATGTAACTCAAAATTTGTCCGTCCGACAAAAACTTTTGAACGGTAACTCCGATCATCATGAAATTTGGACACAACATTTATCTAGGTAAACTAAGATGAATGTTAGTACTCATGTCTCTCCCCCCCATTAGTTCTTTTGCACCCGGGTGAAACCGGGCGGGACCGCTATCATTTATATAAATATCTAAATAATTTATATGAACATATTCATTTGAATGTTGGTTTTTAGGGTTTAATTAAAATTAGAGTTGAAAAAACAAAAAAGAACACTCTTTTATAACAATGTAGCTTGTAGACTAGAAAGTAAATAATAATTTTTAAATATAAAGATTTTGTTCAACAGCGATATAGGAGTCCACCAACTCGTTCCTACCGCTGCTGAACAAAATCTTTTTATTTAAAAATTATTTTTTACTTTCTAGTCCATATAAAAGAGTGTTTTTAAGTTTTATTAACTCAAATTTTATTGTCTTTGTAAAAGTGTGCGTTTCAAATATATATTTTGTGTTAATACCTAAAACAGCTGATAATTAGTTATTTATTTTGTTATACCTAGTTGTATTAAGTTTTCAGAAATTTAATTTCCTTTCAAAAATCAGTGGAGAATGCAATTTTAAAAACATTCTTTACGCGGGAATTAGTTTTTATATATGACATATTTTTTTGCAACAATAATAAATTAACCCCTGTTTATCTATAAATATAATATTTTCCATTGCTTTATAGTATTATCGTTACAACTCATATAACAAATAAGTAATAATACCTATATAGGTACAAAACATTTATAAAATTACTTGTAATTTTTAAATTTTTAAACCATTTTTTACTGATAAGTGGATTAAAGGTGCGATTCGTAACGTTTAAAAAATACCCTCCCATTATAAAGAAATTAATAATACAAAATACACTTATATTTTTAATATCACAATAGCCATAATAATTCTATGCTAAGCAAACAATCGCTTAATATTTGCTTCAATATATACCTATAGTTTATATATTTCATATTGTAAAGCGTTTGGGGAAAATTTACGAATAAATTATTCATAAAAGACATTAGCTGCTAATTCTACATATGAACAATACATTTTCCACTTTCACTGGAATTCTCGTGGTTAATTTCTATAATAGATAATACTCATAATATACACAATTATTATTAATTAAAAAGTCATTTGTTTCTAAATATTTGTGTTATTAAATAAATAAGTTTATACATAATACGTTTTATACTTCTTTAATATGACATTGATTTATTTCGAAAATATTGATTTGTAATAAAAGTATCGACTTCAATTTTATTATTATTTTCCATTTAGATCAGAAGGTCAATGATCCTTAAGACATTTTAGTCTCTTTTTGACTACGGATTTATATATAAACAAAAACATATCATTTTTAGTATTTGCAAAGGTACAGGAAGATCAAGTCATATAGCTTTTTGTCCTACACTCTATTCTAATTGTAAAATATATAACCCACAAACATTAAATTTTTCTAGTAACTGCAGTTTAGTTTCATACTGATTGAATATTTTTTATTTTTTCATAAATGTTTCTAATTTTTCTTTGGCACTTAATTATATAGTCTCAAAATATACTGGTATTTTAAATGTTACACTCCAAATGAAATTTTCAGCCAAACAAATAATATTTTTCATGTTTAGGCTAATACGAACAGGTTTTTTATTGTCACATGATTCTGATAGTCTCAATAGTTGGTGCTCTTTAAAAGGAGTAAATTATAAAAAAATCAAATCTTTATTGAAGTTTGGAACATTTTGTACCCAATCAAAGTTTTGCTTCAACAGGTAGTTTGGCCAATTCAATCTAGACATTGCATCCTTATTGTATAATCATGATCGTTTCTCAACGTTTCCGCTTATTAAAAAACCATTTGATTGACCAGCAGTCGAGTGGCTCTATCGGTACAATAATAATATAACAAATGAGCGTTCGGAAGCTCTCGGTTCCTCCGCACGCGATCGTTTAGACTAACTTCCGGTCCCATAGAATAAAACAGAGCTTTGCGCTCGACCAATCATTGTTGTTTAAATACGTACAGATGTATTTGTGGTCACAGGTCAAGTGACTTATGTCAAATCTTTTGACATTTTTTCAGTCATTTTTATGATGCAAAAATAATTGAAAAAATGCCAGTTAATTGGGCGACGGAACCATTCCAACTTGAAAAATATTGACGTTTGATATGGTTTAATATAAAGAAATCAATATTTCTGATATCGCGTGAGATGACGCGGGTAATGGCTAGTATTCAATATAATTTGCTATTCGTTAACTACATAATATGTACCACGTCATGCAAAAATGAATCAAAGCATACTTAACTAGTTTATTTCTGACAGAACTATAAAACAAAAAAAACAGCTGATTTTTTTTTAATTTTGAAATATTTCCGAAACTATAATGTTTGGAAAAAAATTTTAACAAAACTTTCTTAAAAAAATTTAAATAGAATAATAACCCGTTAAGAAAAGTATACCATTATTATATAAAAACAACGTTATAGCATATACCTCTTTTGCGCATGCACCGATTTTCCCCAAAAACAATAGGGCTCTTTATATTTACGTATCAAACATTCTCCCAAAATTTGGTTTCAATCCGTTCATCCGTTTGACCTGCATCGTGCTCACAGACTAACAGACAGACGCGCACAGAGTTTTTGTAAACTTATATATTCTATTCATGGGACCTCAAAATGAAAAAATGTTGTAAAATTTGGAAAGTTTTTGACCTAAACTAGTACTACCATTATCGTCGGTGATTTTATTTTAAAACAAAAGCCACTTTGTCTTGAAACCTTATATATAGCGGATGGTTGCGTGCTTTTTGTTGTGATGGATTGGGTGTCTGGACATTAGCGTTGATATTTAAAGCTTTACTGTACATTTATTATTCATGTTAACGATAATTTCGCAGTACGCCTGATAAATTAAATATAAAATTAATTTACAAGCTCTATTTTGAAAATCTATCATAAAATGTATTTAATATATTTTAATGTTACACTATCTGTGCTATACGTAAAATAACTTTTTTTATCAGCAAATAGTAAACAATTCATTTAAAAATCAGTCCTAAATTACAAAACTCGCGTCGTTAAATTATTCCATAAGTTCGTGTTGTTATCGTGCGTTGAAGTCTAATTCGCATTTTTCAGGTAATCTCAAAATATATTTATATATTATCATATAATTTGTTATATTGACCGTTCTGTATGTCAATTATGTATAACTGCAAACTGAATATGACTAAAAATAGAAGTAAAAACGTTATAAAATTTAGATACCTATTCATTGTAGGTGCTGTATGTAAAAACTAATTTTTTAAACAAATTAATTATTTTTCATGCGACTCTTAAATTATAAAGTTTGTGCATCACTGTTATATATACTGTATCATTTAACCGTGGCAATTTTCAATCAATTCATACATATTCAATGATATAAATAAAGAATATATAAATAACAGCTTTACAATGTACATTATATACAATGGGGACTGTATTATATAAATTTGTATACGTAGGTATACTGGGTGCTCATTGCTTAAATAATAAATTTAAAATAGTCGACCCCGACGAAAATCAATGGGTTGAGAATGTTTTCAAATAATAAATAATACTGAACACTAGCGTCCGAGAATATTTTTTTATAATAATAAAAAACTTAAAAAAAAAATTTAAATCGGTTACCTAGGAAACGGCTTGTGTTTTTTGAAATATGTAGATTAGTATCAGCTTCCATAAATAAATAAAATTTATTTACTTGAAGAGTTCTATTCAGACGTTAATCAAAGATTTCCATAAATAAAATTATCGACCAATTTTTCAGACAATATATTAACAAAAAAATATATAATTAATACATTAACGGTTCGATCCGGATTTGGAGCTTCTTCAGTTCTGAAGAAGATCCAAATCCGGATCGAAACGTTAATGTATTAATTATATATTTTTTTATTAATATATTGTCTGAAAAATTGGACAATAATTTTATTTATTGAAGAGTTCTAATCAGACGTTAATCAAAGATTTTAGTATCAGCTTTTTATTTATTATAAAAATATTAGAAAATTTAATTTTGTCAACGTGTATTTGAGTAAGTTTTTTTGTTCAATATTTGTTTTAACACATATTCTGTTACGAAGGATATCCAGTACATATTTTTGGGTTCCGTATATCAGAATTAAAAAAATGGAATCATTATAGGATTACTTTGTTGTCCGTCTGTCTGGCCTTCAAGAACCCTTTTTTCAGAAACAGCTAGAGGTTGAAATGAATAATAAATATTAAGGTCTTTGACTCTACAGCCCTGTAAAAAATTCAGTCTTTTGCCTCATTGTAATAAAAAGATTTGGCTATCATAAATAACCTATTTTGATACTGACTTACACATCCAAAACAATGGGGTACTTCCCGTTGACCTAGAGAGAACTTCTTATAGCACAGGTAATGGAAATATTACAAAAATTATTAATTTCTAAATCTATATGTGGAATTATTACGTGACAAATTTAATTTTTATCAAATGGAACCCCTGGACGCGAGTCCTACTTGTTTGTCTTTTTTTAGACATACTGTATGTGATACAAGATATTCTATATATTTCTGTCATTATGTTATTGTATAATCCATATAATTTCCACACACACGAGATTTTCACGAAGATAAAGCAAGGATATACAAAATGCGATGTTATCAGAGACATTTTTTAATATGTTCAGTGAATTAGGTTCTGTGTATTATTATATTATTACCTATTATTATTATTATAAACATGTAGGTTTCCACCTTTACTTGTCAATAACAATGAACTTTTACGGACAATGCTTTTATGTTCGTGTTAAAGTCGGTTATTTTTTTTGTAATTTTGATTAGCAATTTGTACACGTAAAAGTGTAGACAGTGTAAGTAACAGTTTTCTCATTTTGTCGAACGTAAAATAAAAACAGCTTGAAATTGGATGTCGTTTAATTGCCGTTGCGTTTCTATAGACAATATTTTTTTAATTTAGCTTTTTAAAAACGAGTTTCTACATATTTATGAAGACGCAGAGCGTGAAAAAATAAGTAACTCTCCAAGAACGGTAGACAATTACCGTTTTCGGAAAGATGGAAAAGTCCACTGATTCGTCGGTTTGTCCTGTGTTTCTTCGGGAAATGCATTGTTTTATCGAAATCCTAGGATTTGTGCTATATTTGTACTTTTTGTAGCTACATTTATATCACATACTAGCAGACTGGCCCGACTTCGCCCGAATTTATAGATTACCACCGTTTCTTCGTCGACGTACATTGCAAAATGGATCTCCATCAATTGGCGTAGCAAGAGAATATTAATTGTTCACGTACAAATAACAAGATAAATCTATGATAATCTACATATTTTGTTTGTCATGAAATTTTTCCAGAAAGTCGTGTTTCGCTTCTATGATCAGTTTTCAAATTATTCTAAGTGGCAACTGGTAATAGTAAGTAGAGTTGTAAATTTGGCCCCCCTAGCATAAAATCGTTGCTACGCCTATGATATCCACGAAAAGTGCGTTTATTTTAACGCGATATGTCCATCCTGAAGTTCCATCCAGATTTACAAACTATAGCTCTTTATAATATAGTATAGAGCGGTGTTTTTCATTCAATATTTAAGGCAAAAAATAGAACGTGTTAAAGAATATTTTGTGCGTAGTGGGAGGCTGAAGCCAATTTAGTAGGTACATACGAATGTAAAGTCCAATTACCTTTTCAAATCATCGCAAAACGTATTATGGCTTTAAAATGATTATAAACCCACAAAAAATTTACGTTATTTTTTCGCTGTAAAAATTTATTTTTGTGAATTGGATAACATTAATTAGCGCGACAAATTCTACATAAAAATTGCAGAGCTACTGTTTTATATGGAAAGCTAACTGCTTCTTCTTCGGACACGGTATGTGAATAATTGGATATAAATAAACTTAATAATGAAGAATCACTTACAGATACAGTAGCGTCCAGAAGCGCTGATTGCAAATTAACGATTTGATACAGTGCTGCAGCAGGTCTAGCGCCATCTGAAATAAATAAAACAATCATTAATCATTTTTATAATACACTGCAGAAAATAGAATTAGGTACGTGTAGAGATTTGCGGTTTAAGTTAATTTATTATTTATAAATGAATGTTTTGAATTAAACTCAAGTTTTCATTCTTACTTCTAGTTTTTTGTCAATGAACACAAGATTATATAATTTTAAAACGATTTCGTCTTTAAGTTTAAAAAGAGAAATGAGTTTTTTTATTCAAAATTATTGTAGACTTTATTTTCAATGGAATTAATTTTTTTTGGAGTTTGCGAAATTATGAACCGCATTACTGTGAGGGAAAATATTCTTACAATAATTGCAAAATTTTTCATAGTTTTTGTAACAGAAAAATGTGAAATATTTTTTTTTATAATGTTACCTTTCTTGACTTCGCCGCAATCGAGTAAAAACTAAATTTAAGAAATTTTTAACACGCAAAAAATTCAAAATTTTGCAAGCAATAACTAAAAAGTTTTTATACTTTTCTATGTAGGTATATATTCGAATAGTTTTGAAAGAACTAACATATGACTGAAAATAATTTATTAGTAGTCAATTACAAAAAATATATGATTTTAATTTTAATATTTGATTTATTAATAATACGGGCACATTAAAGAGATAACTTTATAAATTAATATTTTTTATCTATGTCGATTATATTAGGTGTTGTTTAATTGAGTTACATGCTTAATAATTTTTTGCTAACACGTAAATTTTCAGGCGTCTTTATTAATTTATACATTTTTGTTTATAATTTCAAATTCAAATTTCCAAAGAATATTATGATTATTCGGTTTATGCAGGGGTGTAAATTTATTTAATATAGATAGTTTCAAAAAAAATAAACACACTGTTTTTTTTTTAGATTAATTAGTAGGTACTTCAAACATAAGTATTATTACGATTATTTTTTATATGGGATGGAAATACAATTGAGACATTTTAAATTAGAAGTTGATAACTTTCTAGGCATAGACCAAAACAATATTTGCTAGATTTTCACTGTTTAATCTATCAATTTTAGAATTTTATCAGCAACCAGCGTTAATGTAAAACTGGTGAAGCTATTTTTTACCAGACATAAGTACCTATTTGGTTAAGTTGTGGTGTAAAAAACTTAAGACAACAAAAATTCTTCGAATTATTATGTGGGAACAAATATAAGAAACAATGCTTAAATTTTGGTAAAATATTCTGCATCACTCTCTATATAAAATTATATCTATGAAACCATTTATTTATATATATTGAAGTTCATAATATATTGAATGCTATAATTTTCTGTTCTATGTAGTTTTCGCAGTTTTTTCAACATCGACATGCCAACAAAACATTAGCTTAATAATTCTGTAATGTGATGAAAATAGTTGAAAATTATAATTTATATAGAAAAGTTAACAAAAAAAACTATTTTGTACTAAAAAAGATATTAAAATTGGAGAACACTAATTTCTCATTCTAATTAACAAGAATTTAATATTTTTGTCGTTATACTCTTACGTGATTTAAAGATAATATAATAATATAATATAGGCTGTTTCAATTTTCCTCGTTATTATACTATTTATCTTTAAAAGAGAATTTGCAATTTTTAAAAACTATTTTTTACCAGGTGAAACCGGGACGGGCCGCTAAACACAACAGTATCAATTTATTGTAACGTAGGTATATATTTTATGGCTAGCCCACAGATTAACCGGTTTCCACACAAGGGCGTAGATATTTTTTTTCTGGGGGGGGGTAAACCAATAAAATCAATATTTAATGTAAGTTTTATTAATATCACACAAGAATACTCACAAAAGAAGATGTCAAGCAAATTATTAATTCCCAAACCAATTTTACAATTTTTTTTCAAGAAGAATTATTAAATTTTATTTTTTAGCCATAGCTTTCATTTTATTATTATATGATCCTACCCCCTTACCCTTCCACATTTTTTATTTGATGTTAATGTATGTATTTTTTATGTATTTTATTATTAAAATACGAGAACATAATATATATTAACTCATAATACACTTTTTTTTCAGAAAAGTTCGTCGAAACAACGACGTCTTCTTCGGTGGCGTCATCTCCCGAACCCGGCGTAGCGCCGTCAGTGACCCCAGGCGCCGACAGCGATGATATCGGCAGGGATTCTCCTGTGGACGTTTCGTCCACTTCGGAGACGGCGAGTCATTCCGGAGCTGGCAATAGTGCCCAAGGAAGCACGGGCTCATCGGGTTCACAGAGTACAACCAGAAATCCTCTCCTACAGGAACGATGGTCGTGTGAGGAATTACGTCACGTCACGTGTCATCTGGAAACTAAGGACTTGTGGGATAAGTTCAACGAACTGGGAACGGAGATGATCATCACCAAGACTGGAAGGTGAGAAATTAATTTCTTTTTGTAAAAACATTATTGTCATCTGATGTCAACATGGCTATGATGTAAATTTTTTTGGAGCATAATAGTAAGTTATGTTCCTAGGCCGTGATGACATCACGCACGAGATAGATACATAGCATTTTTTGTACTTACTATAGTCGTGTCAATTAATACATAAAACAGGCAATACTTCGAACTTTGCAAGAACAGCTTCGATTTTGATGATTTTTTTTTTAATTTAGTTGTTTTATATTATTAAAAATCAGAAACATTTTGGGGCGAATTATTTATATTGTTTAATATAAATAATTCGTTCGCCGCCCCAAAATGTTTCTGATTTTTAATAATATAAAACAACTAAATTAAAAAAAAATCATCAAAATCGAAGCTGTTCTTGCGAAGTTCGAAGTAAAAGACTTCATTGACGCGACTACCATCAAAATAGCTGATTTCCAAAATTTTTAACAGTTCATTTGTGAACAAGTTTACTTTCAATTGTATAGGCTGCGTTGGATTTTCATACATTTACTATGGAAATGGTAGTACGACTACGTTTCGCATTTCTATTTTTTCCTTTTTTTTCTTTTAGAATTAAAACGCACAGGATATTCTATGCTCGAGTTTAAAAATTAGAAAGAAGGAAAGAAAAACTGTGTTTAGATTAGTTGTGGCAACACAACATCGTCATATGTAACTAGTTTGTAGGACGGTAGGTATAGGTAGTTTTATAGTGGTTAACAATATTAGCTACAACGCCGTTTTACATATATTATAATATAATATGACATGCGTACTTAGTTAAATCAGGGGATGCTGTTCGGTGTGATCGCATCTGTCTCCGTGTCAAGTTATACAGTGGAATCACGATTTATCGATACCGAAAAAAAATATGCTTGAGTTGCTTTCGGAAAAATTATGACCTGAGTTAGTTTTCTCTTTTGAACTGTGAGATTTATTTCAAAATTATATATTGCAGTTCTTCTTTTCGATTTTTCGATGACTCCCCAGTATATATTTGAAGAATGGTAGGTATTGATTTTCCACTCATTAGGATCGTATGCATTCATATAGATTTAATTTAATTATTTTCTAATTCCTTATAAATTTTTATAGACTTTATAAATCAAATTTAAAAATCGGGCTATAAAGTCAAAAGCAACAAACAGATTTAGCTTAAATTTTTTTATTTGTTTATATCTTGTACCTATTCTGCTTACTAATATTCATATTAAATCCCTACATCTAAAATCTCGCTAAACATATCTGTAGCTAAAAATCTATTGGTTTTTAGGCTATGCACCCATGGACACTTTTTCTTTATGACCTTTAAAATATAAAATAAAATCATTTTCAATCAATTTAACCGAGAACCAAATCCCATAAGGTTTGTGCGGGGTCCTTTTAAAATCCATCGTAAAATAGTAATGACGTTTTATTAAGTATAAATTGCGAATGAAGGCTTGTATCCTTTGCGTGCGGTTTATTGGGACTGCAGTGTACCAAACTTACGCGCATGTGCTGTATGGGATTGATGATATGTGTGACTGGTGATGTCACAACATGTCAAACATATGCCGGAGAGATCTATTGGCTAGATTTATGTATATTTATGTATTCCGTTGTACAGAACCGTCACAGGGATTTTTACTATATCAAAAATTATTTTCGAAACACAGTTTTAGATAACCGGTTGCCATTCATATTGTAGCAAGCATTGTTACATTAACTCTCTCTCTCTCTCTCTTTTGTAATATTGTCAAAATTAGTTTTCTTTAGCTACGCAGGAAAAATGAATGTTGTTAAAAATTTCAGATCTTGAGAAAAGAATTCATCACGATTTTTTTATAATTCAAGTCTAATCGTTTTATTTATTTTAAAGTAAGAACTTTATTAATTATAGTGCTTACAATTAATTGTAAGCACTAAATAAAGTTGTTAATATTACAAATTAGAGAGAGAGAGAGTTAATGTAACAATGCTTGCTACATAATATATATTGCTGTTTTTAATTTTAAATTCAAAAAAATCAAATTAAAATTAGTTATTTTTGATGTGTTATGTTCAATAAAAACATCCGGAAATTGGTTTAGTATCCAATACTAGAATCTTCTGTACCGGCGGATATAAAATATTTATGCCGCTATATTTAGCAAGTCACGTGAGTCGCTATTTCTATGATAAACTTAACGACATACATCCGTGGTAGAAACCAATATATTATACTAGCTGCGAATCCGGCTTCGCTCGGCTTAAGTTCTGTACGGATACAATCTTAAAATTGTTGAGTGTACGTAGGTACATGCGTTTTGTCTTGTTAATTATATATGGAAATAAAAATTGGGACCGAGAGAATAGTAATTTGTGATAAATTTCTATCAAGTCTACCGTACCGAAGCGTCCTTTATGAACCGCTTTATCAATGACTTAAGTGAATAAAGCTTAATTCTTCAATAATATTTATTGAAGAGTTCTAATCAGACGTTAATCAAAGATTTGAAAGCTTAATTCTACCGTAAACTAACAGAAACTAGCAAGCTGCCAGGGCGTGTGTAAATTACGCACTAGTGAGGTAAAGTTAAACAAAACTGATCGCACTATAACATTTTCATAATGAATCACTGTACCTATGTCTGTCAGTTTTTTTTTTAATAACCTACTATTAGAAGTGACGTTTGCACATAAAAGAGCTGTCTAAAATTTTGAAAATAAGTGAAAACCAGCATAGGCGTAGCAATGATTTTATCCTGAAAGGGAGGGGGGGGGGGCAAATTTCCACTCTACCTACCATTACCAGCTGCCACATATACATAATTTGAAAACTGTTAATAGAAGCGAAATCGATCAAAACGATTTTCTGGAGAAATTTCACGACAAAGAAAATATCTAGATTATTGTATATTTATCTTGTTATTTGTACGTAAACCATTAATACTCTAGGGTGGGCCAGGCCCACCTGACTCCCCCTCTTGCTACGCTAATGAGAACCAGTTATTTTTTAGGAGAAGGTACGTGCAAAAAATGCCATTTGTACCTTGTGCGCACTTCACTGGTATAACTGGTTTTCACTTCTTTTCAAAATTTTAGATAGTTCTAACAGTAGGTTATTAAAAAAATAACTGGCAAACATACAGTGATTTACTATAAAAATCAGATCAGTTTTGTTTACTTTACCGCACTAGTGCGTAATGGGTCAATTTACACACGCTGTGACACTGTGTCATTGTCTTAAACATAAGGTTCATTCCAAGTAGGCAGCAAACGCATGCGCACTAACTAAAACGTGTTCTAAAACCGCCACTAATAGCTTCGTTTTACCTACTGCGCATGCGGGTGTCGGTTTCGAAACCGTTTGCTGGCTGCTTGGAACGAACTCATAATGTACCTCACCGTGAGATAACCCATTATGAAACTACACAAGATATCATTCTGAAAGCACTTTCTAAAATGTTTCTTTTGACCAGTGTCATAAGGAGCGGTGGGTACTATGTACAGGCGATATATATCCTGTAATGTCACAGTTATTACCTATGTAATGTGGGTCATTAAAACTTCAAACGGGGCGCCGTGCCGTGCCTGAAGGTGGGAGGAGGGGAAGGGGCAAAGCCGTGCGGTGCGGAAGCTTTGCCTTCACGGTTTTAGCAAAACGATTCATCCACACATCCATCTATAGGCAATGTGCAACCAACGTCAGTGCATGTGCATAAATATACACAGGGCTGTCAATAGAACAAATTAACAGATATACAAATTTTGCGTGAGGTTGTACCTACACTGAATCCGTATTTCTCCCGATCTAATGTCGGCCGACATGGAAAGAAAAGAAAACACTAAGATTATAATGTAGGTGCCTACATGGGAAAGAAAATCGGCCTTCCCTTGAGGGGGTGTTTATTAAATTATAAACGTTTTTCTACAAACTACAATAAATACTGTAAGACACTACTGCCATAAGCCGTGTGTATGCGATGTATGAGTCGAAGGCTGGATTATAGTATAGATTCAGCGAAAACTTCTAGCATATGGCAGTGACAGATGCTTATTTGTGTGCTGACGGTAAATGCAGCTCAAAACCGATCCAAATAACACGATATAACTTGTGGGTCGGGATTTGCATGATGCACAACGGGGGTATCTGATGATGATATTTTATGTCCTGCTTTGGAACTCAGAACAACGCCTTAACGCAAGAAAGTCTGCCACTCAAAACACACGCGAGTGGCTGTTAAACTTAAGTGTTGATTGTGTGACTGTTACACTATTTCTTAACATTAAATATTGGTTAAATATGGAAAATATAATTAATTCTAAAATTATGAAGTGCTTAAGATTTTGGTTGTTCTGCAGTTCTGCAGCGCTCATAGTGGAACCGCTAATGTAAATACTTATAATGTAATTGTTCCCATCATATAATTGTACTATTTCACGCATTTTATCTAGGTCCAATAAAGTCTTAATATTATATTGCACCACAAGGGCCGAATGTTTGATATTCTTCGGCATCGCCTCGGGTATCATGGCGCGCTAAATATCAAACTGTCAGCCAGTGTAGTGTATACTATTTTTTTTCATATCTCGGTCATAAGTACGCTTAGTACATTTTTTTTATTAATTACATACAAACACAGATAAATTCCAAGCAAGCATTTTTGAGGATATACGTAAAAACACGAATGACAGCTGTTCGCGACTATTAGCTAAAATGTAAAGAGTTGCTATGGAAAGGACATCTAAACAACAGTTGATAGGTTGTTTTTCTTTACTGCCGCCCGAACGTCCGTACTTCCCGCATCAGTGCGTGTAATCCCACCAATGCGTAAATCTTAAACTTTCTACCTTACAACTGATGCCGAAAGTATGTACTTTCGATCGAGGCATGAAGAAAAGTCAATTTAAAAGTAAATTTTGTAAGCCCTTGTTTAGTATAACAGAAGAAGAGTCGTGTCGGTAATGCCAGTCATAAGATAACGAGCAGCTTTATTGGCCATTCAGATGCTTCCACGGTACACAAGGACATTTTTTACCCGCATCTACTGTTATTATGTACGCACTTTATGACATCGTCATATGAAGCCGGCTACTCTATTGAAGGATCACTTTTTAACGCCGCACCGCCACCGCCAGACTATGAAATTCGATATTCTTCTTGACAATATTAGCGTACGTGATATTGTGCCAGGATAAACGAATTAATTGTTTACTAATTTATTATCTATTTTGTAATACGACAAACTTATTAACGACATGTTAATTTCGTAAAGCCCGGAAATGGAAATTCAACGGTCTTGATGCATTCGGTTAAGGGTTGTATCTAGTGATGTGCCGGATCGTTAAAAATGTATATATCCGCGGATACGGATCTGAATACGGATTTTTGGTTTCAAGATCCGCGGATACGGATACGGATCTTAACTTTCTTAGAGTACGCGGCGGTAAATATTGCACAACGACCTTTGGAAAGAGACTATCGGTTTTGGGAAAAAGTTATTGACCTCTTTAAGAGTTAACTCTCATAACAGATTGTCTCTTTCCAAAGATCGATGTGCAATATCTCATTATAAAGATAGTTGATTTAGTACCTTTGAGTTATGTACTATTGGTATGGTACTCACTACGATAAATGTTTGCAATATAAAGGTGCCAAATACGATTTAAAAAAATAAAAAATAATCTGAATGGAATTTAACAGGTTTTCATTATTACCAATACATATATATAAAATTTCATCTATGAATTGAAAATTAATAAGGTAAAATATCCGTAAAAATCCGCCAAAAACTAACGGATACGGCTACGGATCTTTCTTCTTCCTCGGATATCCGCGGATACGGATATCCGGCACATCACTAGTTGTATCCAGTATTCTGCAGTAATTAAATTATGTGAAGCCGATATTTTGTTTCTGACATGCATTTTTTAATGTCTATTAACTGGACTAACTTGCGCTGTAGACTCTACAATCCGGCGTCCGGTACTTGCTGTAATCTGAAATGCATCATTGGCGATAATCTAGCGGTGCTTCGAAACCGTAGGCGTCAGAGAAGCCGAGATCACACATTTTTTCGTTACACTTCAAGTTTAGCTTGCTATGTAGTTTGCAAACTAAACTTGATGCTGATAAAACGGAAGTTTATTTTGGTTAACAGTCCATCTTCATTCTATTTTACTATTTATTGTAGATTTTAGACGCGCGACAGCCGACCACACATCAAATTGAATTAAACCAGATCACATTCACGAGCGTTTGTGCGATTCGAATCCATGACAACTTATCCAAAGGTCAGCGAGCAAAGCTGTACTCTGTCGCAATGTAACTTATGTAATGTTAAAGTTAGACAAAAAATTAACAGCCCTGTATCAAAATAGTATATTACACCACAATGGCGCAAGGATATCAAGCTGTCGGCCAGTGTGGTGTGTATACTACTTTTTTCATACTTCGATCGTAAGTACGCTGATTAAATACAATAATTAATTAATTACATAAAAACACACATAAATTCCAAGAAAGCAGCTTTGAAGCTATACGTAAAAACACGAATGACATCTGTTCGCGACTATTATCTAAAATGAAATAGGGTTGCTAAGGAAACGACATCTAAATAACAGTCGATATGTTATTTTACCATTCGAACCCACAAGTGGGGAATGGTACTAGTTTAGGTCAAAAATCACTTTTCAAAAATTTTACAATATCTTTCCGTTTTGAGGTCCCCCGAATCCAAAAAACATATTTTTAGAAAATACTTTTCTTAACGGCTCATTATTCTATTTATTTTTTCAAGAAAGTTTTGTAAAAAAATTTTTTTTCTAAACTTATAGTTTCGAAAATATTTTGAAATTAAAAAAAATCATCCGCTCTTTTGTTTTATGGATCTGTCAGAAATAAACTAGTTAGGCATGCTTTAATTAATTTTTACATGACGTGGAACATACTATGTAGGTAACCATGGCAACGAATAGTTAATATCATATTGAATAATTTTATTTTCTTTATTATAATCAAATGTCAACATTTTTGAAGTTGGAATGGTCCCGTCGCGTCGCCCAATTGGCTGGAATTTTTTCTTTACTGTCGCCCGAACGTACGTACTTGTTGCGTCAGTGCGTGTAATTCCACCAATGCGTAAATGTTAGACTTTCTGCCTTACAATTAATGCCGAAAGTATGTACTTGCGATCGAGGTATGAAGAAAAATTAAAATTAAATAAAATAACACCAGATATATTATACGAAGAGAATAGATGATCATGGTGCACTAAAGTAAAAACTTTTGACAGTGGAAATCAGATTGACTTATCGAGCATCTACTTAACAAGACGTTAGAACTGAATGTTGTATATTTGAACGCACTGTAGATACATCGATTGTCTTTAGGTTGATACGTGTGCATTATTCCTGACACGTCGAGTATAAGACGCCATTACGAATCGAGTGTAACAATGCCGCTTTATGTACGCTGTTATGGTGTTAATAATTAAAGCACTCACTTCCAACAGACATAGTATATGTCGGGTTTATGTGGCTCTGGCATGGTTTCAACGCAAGCTCATAATATCGTGACTTTTCCTATTAACAAGTGCATTAGTTATAGAATATCAAAACCAACTTCAACTAAACACTGTCAAAATTTAACATTATAGTTGCACGAAAAATATTTTTGTCCTACCCTTACTGAACGGTGTAGGTATTTAATTTAGTACAGATGTTCAACTGATAATATTGAAGCTAGCATTCTTTCTGTTTTTAAACGCTTTTATTTAGCTTGACTCCGTATATTTCTTTATATCTTTGTTCCAAATCTTGGGACAGCTTTTTCAACTACTTCTTGTTATCCGATTGAGTTGAAATTTTGCACAGGTATGTACCTCCGATGACAATACAATATGATATTCTACTACCAAAGCCAAACCTAACCCTCTATATTAAAAGTCCGTTTTATAGCAGTGCTAAAGTTTTTAACCATCTCCCTAATTATATAAAAAAATTGACAAATTTAACATTTAATGCCGGAACTTCACATGGCTATTTGTATTTGTGTATTTGGCAAACAATTACCAAGTGTGGAGGGTCTATTTGACAAAGTGTTGGCCTTATTTGCCTATTTGACAAATAAGACCAATACCAAATACTCGTTACCGTGCGCTTGTCGGTTTTTCGAGGCACATCAAAGGAGTCAAATAGGCAAATAAACCGTCCACACAATGGCCATATTCAGAAGCGCACGCGCCGTGAACCTGCACGGACGTGCAGTATTTTTGTGTCTGTGCTGTGAGCGAGAACTGGAACAATTACTATTGAAAATGAATTGGGACAATGAAACAGTGCTAAAATTCCTGGAATTTTGAACCTGCGTTCTGCTACCAAATGTTTGTGTGTTTGCTATTTGACTGCCATGTGTGGATTTGCCTCTATTTGCATGATTATCTTGAACGTCATATATTTTGCCAAATACAACAAACACCCAATAGCGAACACAAATAGCCATGTGAGATGCCACTTTAAGAGGGAATTAAAAAAATATTTGATTGATGCATGCGTCCTTACTCGATAGATGAATTTTTTATTGTATAATCTTTGTAACTTTTGACAATTTCCTTGCAATTTGTATTTTTGTTTTGGAAAATAAACTTAATATTATTATTATTATTATAACTAACTGACCGTTCCGGCTTTCGTCCGGTTGCAAATCGCATTTCTAATAAAGCATGCGACAGCTTTTTCAACTACTTTTCGTTATCCGATTGAGTTGAAATTTTGCACTAGTGAAATTATAATATCACGGGTTTGACAATATCCCTGCGATAAAGATATGTTGCAAACCAGTTTCATGCTATTGAGAATTATTCTATATCCAACGTTGTTCTTCTATGAGATCCAAGCACAAGGTTGTGAATTGTGATGTCTTAATTGAATCAACGCTCTCTATTATATGATTCTACATGGAATACAAACACAAGGGATGAAACCGACAAACACCACACATTGCTAATCGATAAAGTCTAGAACATACAAGGAGTTCAATATTGTTTCATTCTACTAGCGTGCATGAATCGCATTGAGGTGTCAACTAACTCATAAAATGATCATTTCAAATTATTGGATTAATGTTTGATTTCAATGATTGTACAGTTTAATTATTTTTTACAAATATTTTATTATTTTTAGTAGTATTTTAATTACAATCTATCGCTAATGAAAATAAGATTTAAAAAAACGCGCTTCTTATAAGAAGGTCGTATTTATTATGATGCGTCTTTGTTTTCGAATTACTTATTTCAATTTTCCATAAATATAGAGACAATCTTTGCCAGAAACTGTTTAACTGTAAGTTTTATAATTAATGTGTATACCTATACGAATTACCGATATTCTGGGTTTCTTCTATAACAATTTTTGAAATCAGTAGTACTTTAGAAAATTATTTCGCTAGAAAGTCAAGGTGCTATTTTTCATTGAAATAAATTATTACAAAAATCATTTACTTTCATTTTGGAAAATTGATTTCATCAGTGCAAATTACGTAATTAAAATATTTGGTTAACGATGAAACAAACAATAACGTTATAACTCATTTGTTTGTTTCTAGTGACACCAACTTCAACAAATTGTTATGACTAATTTGAAATATTATATATCCGGATTTAAGCATATTTCCGTCCGTTATAGATTAATATTGTAATCTTTTGTTTTGTCAGCGCAGTGACGGCGGCGTATAATTTGATTTTGTGAACTGTAGATTACAGACGCTTGACAGCTGATTTCTTAGAAAAATCATTAATTCGCAAGTGAACTTTTAACCATTTCAATTCCACAAGTAGAGAATTTTACTAACACTAGGTCTTCACTCACTTTTCTATATTTTACAAAAAAAAAATCATTTTGAGGTTCCCTGCGTCCGAAAAAATATTTTTGGAAAAAATCTGTTCGTGTGAACACGATACAAATCAAACAAATGAATGAATTGAAACCAAATTTTGAGAGGATGGTTGATTTGTAAATATGAAGAGTCTTATTGTTTAGGCGAAAAATTGGCGCATGCTCAGAAGAGATATATGCTATAACGTTTTTTTATTACATTATAACGGTATACTTTTCATATTATTCTATGTAAGAAGATTATTTTTTCATAGCTTCATAACTTTAGTAATATTTTAAAAATTAAAAAAATCATCTTTCTTTTAACACGAAAATCTGTCAAAAAGAAATTAGTTAGGTAGTTAATTTTTACATGTGAAATTTTATTTTATGATAAAATGTCAATATGTTTGAAGTTGAAATGGTCTTCTTGCCCATTTGGTTGGAATTTTTCATTATCATATATGCATTCAAAAAATCTGAGAACGGATAAAATGTCGGGTAGTGATTTTGTCCATAAATGAGTTCAGAAAAAAAAACAGTACCGCCACTGATAATCCAATTTCACGTTCAGTATGGGAAATTGGGAGTTTGGTTAACAGTGTGTATCGTGTCACGATGTAATGTCATAAGGTATCCACAAACTCGACATATTATAATGCAATTATGTTAAGAGAAGCACCCGTCTACAAATAATGCTATCTGACTTCGTAACACTGTAAAAGGAATGCAAAATAGCAGCGAGAATATTATATAATAATGTAATAACACACACAAATTGACGGACGTATATCTGATTGAATCGCGAATTTACTCCCTTTTTCACTTCTGATTCGTTCATAATTTGTTTAAAAGGTTTCCGTGTTAAACTAATTTTCGAAATAATTGAATAGATTAGTATGCCAAGAATTATGAAAATATTGGCATAGGATTGACATTTCATAGGAAACAACTCCAACGTGGAAATCCATATTTCGGTAAACACGAAATGTTTAATTTATCACTACATATTATTAAAAAAAGTCTCCCCCCGCCGCGTCTGTCTGTCTGTCTGAACGCGATATACTCAAAAACTATACCGAACAGATTTTCATACGGTTTTCACCAGTGGACGAAGTGATTCAAGAGAAAGGTTAATGGGTTTAATTCATTAATGTTTTGAGTAAATTGGCTGAAATATGACGACGATTGTTGAAGATGTCGGAAAAAATCAAGGGAGATTTTTCATCGAAAACGCTGACTGATCCCTTTGAGATATAACAAAACAATGTATGGTGGAATTGTTCCTCTTTTATAGGTTCACAGAAAATTCCGCGATGGAATATTATGTCTATCTTCTAAGGATATTATACTATACCCATTTTAATGTTAGCACGTTTCGTGAATATCGCAATTTTGCAACGTAAGTCGACGAAAAAACGGTGGCAATTTACAAATTCCAACGAAGCCGGACCGGGCTGCTAGTGCTGATATAAAAACCTCTCTTTACAAATGGTATGGTTGTTAGAAGTGATAAAATTTCGCAATATGTCTGCAAGTTTATTGCAGGTGATGTTTTCTTAGTTTACCAACTTTCCTTGGCTTTTGATGACTTTAAAAAATTATTATCTACAAAATTATTATTTTTATAACACTTCATAATATTTAATGCCAAAACAAATTAAATAAGCAATTTTCTGCAACGTTTATTGTTCATCTTTTAACAGTAGAAATTTGTGCAACATCAGAGTGAAAATTGTAACTTTTATTAAAATTATCATAGAGTGGCATCACGAAACAAAATTATAGTGTAAATTCATTTGTTATTATTGAAGGCAAAACAATTGCTGTACGGTATATGGTTTTATGAGTTTTTTTAGGTAACTGGATTCGTGCCAATTGTTGGCCAGTTATAATTGTTTATTTAAATTCAATTTACAAAGAATGGAAACTGGTGTTGAAATAGTTGTTAGTTTGATGATAATTGGTTCACATCTTCTCATCCGCGGTTCAAAAATGCGTTACATTCCCGCACGAAATTAATTACCTTACAATAATTATTATTTCAGTGCAGGTAATTCATCAACATTTATTAGATTGTTCGACATATCATAGATACAGGCTGTTCAATTCATCACAAAATTCTACCTGATTCTCAATTAATGACAAGTCAATGTTTTCATTAGAATATATTTCTGTTTTTTCCTATCTTAGCTTCAAAATGGCGTGATCAATTGACTTTGGACCACATGGTTATTCTCAAAATCAAAATGGCGGATACTGAACTCCAATTTTTTCAATTTTTGAATCTTATCATATACCTAAGGTAAATTGGGTATTAAATAATTCTTTGCTTAAACTGAAAAGTCTAAAATAAAAATGTGTAAAAAAATCCCCGAGTACGGCTACTATTTACAAAACAAAACATATACCTACGCATATTGTTTGAGAACACTGGTAATAAGTAGGTACCAGTCAGATATTTATTGTTCCTTTAGAAAAGAGAGAGAGAGATTGTGAATTATAGACGCTCAACAGCCTCAGCTGTTCCTTTAGAAAAGATCTAATAAACTGAAAATATGAATAACGGTGCAAGGATTAAAATTAAAGTAATAATTAAGTAATACGTAGGTAGTGCGTTGACATAATGTGGTTATTTCAGTTTTCCATGATTTATTTATTTGACAATATTTTAGACATAATGAGTTGGTGTAGCTAGAGATAGAAAGGTTTTGAAACAGTAAGTATAAATTTAAAAAAGTCATTAAAAACAAGTAGCCACTTTTTCGTTACATGCAGGTATAGTAATAAAATGATAGTTAAGTATGTCTTCCACAATTCAAAACACGCAAATAAAAACTCAAATGTGCTGAATAAATATTAATTAGTTTAGTAACCGGCAGCCTTTAAAGATTTACGAGAAAAAAACTGATGCATGCGAATTTGGCATTTTAAAATTATTAGTTATCAATGTCGAACGTTATAGAAATCAATAGTTTTAAATGATAAAACATATTATTATATGATCAAATATATTTTGAAATAAACTTGTTGTTTCCACGAAAAATGTTTGGAAATCAAAAACGTAATTATTTTCTTGGGAATCCTAAATGTCAAATAATAAGAATGTTAATAATGCGTTTAACGTGCGTTTCTCGACTTTATGTTATAACAGACGCCATTCCCACCATTACTATTTTCCATCTATCACACTTCCCGGTACTTTCTAAGGTTTGACAGGTAATCAGCCATGGCCTTGAATAAGGAACCATCTCGATATTTATCTGGAATTATTGAGGGAAACCATAGAAAACCTCAACAATATGGCCGGTACAGGAATTACCGTTTCCCGGCAAGAGACAGCAGGAAAAATTTCTCAGCCACATCTGTCCTCAGCGGGATTCGAACCCGGTACTCCTGAATGCGAGTCTAGTGCTTTCACTACTACGCTACACTGTTCGGTAGTTGTTTTTAAATATATATGGGTATTGCTGCATAGATTGGCCCTAAATAGGCTCATATTTCAATGAATTGAACAAATTTAATTTAGTCATAAGAGTAAGGAGTTACTTAATATTGTAATCTATACAGAATAGGTGGCCACATGTAGTGAATGTTTTATCTAGATTGAATTTTTTTCTCTCTCTAAACAACCATAACATACAAGTAGAACAAAAAACTATGATTAATGCATACAATTTTCGCTATCTAGCAGTTGATGAAAGTGGACAACGCTTTAGAGATATTATTTTAAATTTAATTTTACATTTCGTCACAGTCTTTATATTTTTAGATTTGAATATCCTCAGGCGAAAATATTGTTTATATGCGGAACGTAACGCAGACCAAATTATTTTATTATTTGTTGTTGAAAATGAATTGATATAATATTTTCAGATTATTGTGGATATAATGAGTGTTCCATTTAGGATATTTTTTTTAAATTAAAAAAAAAACAATTTTTATATAGAAAGTATCTTAATTTTTGCATTATATGAAAGTTAAAGGTTTGCCATTTACGTTTTAAAAAGAAGATCATGTAAGTAACCATCTCTTGATGGTGACTCTTTTGTAAAAATTTGCGATGACTTTTTCACACAAATTGAGCTGAATCGCACCAATAACACAAATAATCTCCGCTTTAAATTCATTAATTTTCTGTGGATTATTGCTGTAGACTTGTGATTTAGCATAGCTCCCGAGAAAGAAGTCCAAAGGCGTCAAATCACATGTTCTTAGTTAGCATGCAACAGCACCATTTTTTGAGATAATTTGTCCAGGAAATGTTTGGTTCAATAAATTTACTGTTAGAGTTCCTGTATGACAAGTGGCTCCATCCTGTTGAATCAATATTCACATATCCACAAAAAAAAAATAAAACAAATTTTTTTATTGTTTGCATAGCCGTTGGGATAAAAATGTGGTTTGTGTGATTTTTTTGGAAGATTTCATACTATACGATGTCATTTTAACAAATGGCAAACCTTCATCTTTTCAAATGTCAAAACGGAGGTCAATATGGCTGAATTGATAGCTGTCAAAAAAAAATCCATAATGGAACACCCTATATTTACAAACAGTCTACTTGTGAATTTATTTTTTTATTTGTAGGGTACGGATCTCAACAGAAAAATTAAATTCACTTTCTTAGGAGTGGCTTGGGGAGAGTGCAATTAATAAAAAAATTCTGCCGTTGATATTTGCCGGTCATTTGGCTCTAACAAAACCTAAAAATGAAGCGGCATAACTTTTTTTTAAATTTAAACATTTTTTAACTCTCTTTGACATTTTTTATCCCCCTTATCTTAAAATGGGTCCAGATTACGCCTATATATCATATAAGAAAAAATGCTCTAAATCACTAAAATAGCTTATGTACCAGGCGGCCGAAAGTTGGGACGACATGGTTTTTTTACGCTTTTGCTCCCTAACTATTGTAGAATTTCTTTGTATTAAATAAAGGCATATGTAAACTTGACTTTAATTTTCGAGTTTTTGATTTTACAAAGAAAGTTTCAGTAATTTTTCATACAAAATAATGGAAATAAAGTTTTAAAAACACAATTCCGCGCATTTTACAAACCGTTTGTAAATCTATAATAGAGATAAGTTTATTTAGAATTTTTGCCCTAGAATTGGCACTGTAAACTTATGAAATAGTTCTTAATATAAAACTATAATTTTGTTACCAAATAAATATTTAAAAAAGCCATGGTTGTGTTTAGGGCTTTTAGACCAATTTTTAGATTGATTTTGTTCACTTTAGGGTCGTCTTGGACAATTTTTAGGGTGACTTTACAAGGTATAATTTGTTATAATGTGACTTGTTTATTTGAATTTAATTTGATCAATATAAATTAATTTGTTTTTTTTTACTGCAAAAAAACAATTCAATAATGTGGTCGACTTTGTTAAAATCTAAGTATTGTATAATTCAAATCTATTTTTCAGCACTTTTATTAAAACATAAAAAATTCACTAATAACCTTAGTTATCCAACGTTTTTAATTTGTATAGTCAGTTTATTTTTTCCATATTCCATATTTCTGTAGAAACAGATTAAATTTAATTTAAATTCTTAATAAGATTTTAAAAAAAGAAATACACGCCACTGTCCACACCCAAAATTTGTTCGTATGCGCTGCGCTACCAACCTTACTGAATAAAGGTCTCTGCCCACTACACCGTACCATACTATGAACGTAATAGGAACGTGTCAGGCAAAATAATATTCTTTCCATGAAATCATATGACTCAATGCCCACTACACCGTTCCGTTACTGACCAACACCGTACCGTGCCATGAACGGACCGTCAACTAATCCACGGCTAGAATATTTTGCCGGTGCCGATACGCTCCGTGCATGGCACGCGACGGTGTACAACCGGGTATGCTACGGGTTATAACCGCGTATGCTACGGGTTATACTTATAGCCGCGTATCATCTATTTTTTTCAGCAATTCGTTGAATTGGTTTGTGGGGTCATTCAAGTATTACGTAAGCACCAAAGGGAGGAGGGGGTCTTTGCTTAGCTTATTTTTAATGACATGGGGGAGGGGGGGTCTAGATGGTGATTACGTCAGCAATATTTTAAATATACTTTTTCTTATTTATTTGCAAAATTTAATGGATTATGATGTGGCAACTCTACTTGTCTATGCTCAAAAGCGAAAAACATGTTCAGGGATTCCCTAAAAAAAATTTTTTTTTAATGTTACCTCCTTCAAAAAATGGTCACTGAAATGGGTAAAATAACAAAATTTTGAGATCGACACCAATTTAATTACTATCACGTTTTCAAGTATATCAAATTGGTACCGATCTAAAAACTTTGTTATTTTACCCTATTTAATGACCCTTTTTTGAAGGAGGTTACATTTTTTTTAAAGATATTTATTTTTAAGTTTTTAGTGTCTAATACCTATTTGATTTTAAAAAAATTGACAACACTTCAAGGAGTCCTCGCAACATTGCGAAAATGACATGTTTGGTGCTGCATATTGAATGGATACCGAACGGGCGTATAACGCGTAGCATACGGGCATCATACGCGTTTCATACGGGCATCATACGCGTTGCATACGGGTTGTATACGGGCATAGAACGGTGTCGATCCGTTGCAGTGGGCATAGTAGCGCGTGTCGTGTTTCTTTTCGTGCATGATACGTTCCTAGCACGGTCATGGTATGGTACGGTGTAGTGGGCAGACACCTTTAATCACATTTGAATATTATGAATTCAGTCTACACACAAATTAATGCGCCCAGATATGTATCTCGGGCCAGAAGACATTTTAACAGAAATATTATTATGTCATATAGAAAATATTTACCTCCATATTCATGGCATACATGATCAACGATGCTAGGTTATTTTAATAGTTTATTTCTGTGCCCACAAAACGTAACAGTTCATGCTCTGGCTGTACAAAAGTCTATGAGACAACCCTACAAAATTTTTATTACTGTATTTAGTAGATTTATTCATTTGCGGAGAGGTATGCCAGATATGCAAAAAAAAATTAAAAAAACATTTAAGAACGATTTTCTTGCACAATCGATAATGTAAGTAGTAAAAATTAATAATGATGAGTCATTATAGGAGGCTTTGATTAAACTAAAATAAAATCGTGGGGCACATTTAGTAAAAAACTTCCAATAGTTTGAGATTGGAAATCATATTTAGCTTATTAGATTTTCTTCTTCGACTATAATGTAAGTAAAGGGTGTTTTTTTTGGAGGTTTGGTTTTGAAATTGGCAACACCGTTTCAAGTGACAGTTAATTTGACAGTTGACAGATGATTTGTGGTCAATATGTTTTGCCATTTAACCATGAATAGACTTACATCAGTACAACGCTTGCAAATTGTGCAAATTTATTTTGAAAATTATGGTTCAGTTTGCCAAACTAACCGTGCGCTACGTCCATTTTACGGTCGACATAATCGTCCATCCGAGCAAGTTATTCGGAAAACCATGGATCGTTTTCGAACTACGCATACTCTAGTTGATAATACGCATCCACAAAGACGCCATGCAGTGCGCACAGAAGATGCCATTGCTGCTGTGGTGCGTAGTGTTGAGGAGGACCCGAATGAGTCGATACGCCGTCGTGCACAGCAATTGGGACTGTGCCCATCCACGTTGTGGAAGATTTTGCGAAAAGATCTTGGCTTACGAGCTTACAATATCCAGCTTGTGCAAGAGTTAAATCCGCGTGACCATTATGCGCGCCGTACGTTCGGTGAATGGGCCGAAAACAATATTCAGCTTGATCCTCTTTTTCAACGCAAAATTTTGATCTCACACCTATGGATTACTTTCTTTGGGAATACGTGAAGTCACTAGTCTACGCCGATAAACCACAGACGTTGGATCACTTGGAAGTCAACATTCGCCGCGCTATTGGCGATATACGGCCCCAGATGCTCGATAAAGTGATCGAAAATTGGACTTCCCGATTGCGCTTCATTCAAGCCAGCCGTGGCGTCCATATGCCCGAAATCATGTTTAAACATTAATGGCATAAAATTATATTTTAAACAAAGCCAACAACGTGGCCAGCAACCTTATTTTTACGTGTTTTATTTCATTTTAAACTTGTATACCTCTAAAAAAAACACCCATTATAAATGCCCCCCACGATTTTATTTTAGTTTAAACGAAGCCCCCTTGTGGTGATTCATAATTATTTTCTAGTTTTTAGTACATCATCAATTGTACAATAAAATCGGTTAATTAAGGTTTTTTTACCTATTTTTTATATTGTAATTCACGCCTGGAAGGTTATATAATCTTTAGCCATTTTGTTTTCCAACCATAGATATTTAGCTCCTTATACATCAAAGATCGTAGGCTACTTTAAAGGTTTATAGTTACAAGAAAAATACACCTGCGCTGACCAGCACTGATGTATAGAACTAAAATATTAACATAATGTCCTGATGGTGCTCAAAAATTATTAAACTTTCTTAGTGGAAATAGTTATTATCATAATTATTTGACATGGTACAATGTTTATTAAGATATTTAAAATCATTTTAACTTTATTTAAAGTTGCAGGATGAAATTATGATACATCTGTCGGGATGTTTAATTTGTCCAAACAATATTCCAAAACAAATTTATAACTGAATACAAAGAAGTAGAGCAACTTTTTATTTTATTGAATTTTTTAAGGTTAGCCAGGTGATTACTTTTTTTAAAGTTATCAACAGCTACGACTATTTAGACCTATAAAATATTTTCCAATTTATTGTTTTTTTAGATTGCCACCGTTTTTTTGTCGACTTACGTTGCAAAATTGGTCTTCATGAAAAGCGCTTTTATTTTAACGCGATAATATAATATAGCCTATGTTCATCCTGAAGGACCATTCAAAAATTTTTTTTTAATCGGATGAGTAGTTTGATCGCCTACATCCAAACTTACAAACTTTACCTCTTTAAATGTTAGAATAGAATTCTTAAATTTTCTACTTACAGTACCTGAAGTTTTTTAAAATTTTTAACATTTGCCGTTCTCGGGAACTGAATGATTTCCAAAACTTATTCAAACTTTCAAGCAAAGATAGGGTAAGTAAAGAAAATTCTTGAAGAAACTATAGCTGACAAGAGCAATGTGAACTAAATTGTATTCTGCCGTAAACATTCTGTTTAATTGCTTCTCAACTTTATCAAAACTTTTCGACAGCAAAAACGAAAATTAAGAGAAAAAATTTAAAAACATGTTGATCAAAAACAGACTGAAATATTAATCCATTATTAAAATTGTAACTTTAACACACTGAAAACGTAAAAATACAGTGACTTTTTTATATCCAGATTAAAAACGTTTTATTATTCATATATAAATAACAAAATGGTACAGGATAATATAATATAGTATCTGCAATATACGGCGTGTGAGAATTGTATGACTTCATAGTTAGGATAACCAAAATTAGTTAAAACCGGTTCACGTAATGTTCCGATAGCATACTCTCAACATTTTTCAATTATATACACATACTTCTTCTACATTTAGTTACCTCTCACCTTACATTATATAATCCCCTTATACTCTGATAACACACCTCTTGTTATCACAGTGAAAATAGCCTTTGTTGCTGTTCAGTTTTTTGTTAAAAACATATTTTTAACTAGCTAAGTTGGCGACGAAGTAGAACACTTGCCGATGGTCGATGCTATTATTACTTTTTTTCTAAGCCATTTTACAAGAATTCGTCACAGATTTGATCAAAATTTCATTTGAAATCGATAGTTGATAAATAGAGCATTCGAACAGTACTGCTGCATTCCCTAAATATCCAACAAATAAGCTTCCATAGCTTCAAGAAACCAAAAATTGTTACAACTAGCCCCCCGCTCCCCTAGTGTGCAGTGTACAAAAACAGTTTTTTTTTTTTTGTTAATGGCTGGAAGTTTGTTTTGATCCTGTTCTTATAAAGTATAGGTAAACATTAGCTTACTATAAAAGTAAGGTACTAACATATTATAAAGGCCATTACAGACGAAACTGTATCAGGGTTGTAAAAAATATTGGCATTCGCAATATGCGAAACATTCGTAATTTTTCATTTGCAATCGGTTTTCGCTACTTATATTGTGAATTATTTTAGCGGTTGTTTTGCGTGCCAGGTAATATTACATATCCGTGTCATGTGGCGTTCTGATTGGAAAAAAATAACAAACAATAATAGTTGTGTTCCATAATAATCAAATTCGTAAAAATAATTTTAAAAATTAATTAATCGTTCTCGCTTTCGCAGTAATAACTGTTTTTTCGCGCTTTTGCAAACGTGAAAGTAGGTACAAAGTAGTATCGCTTAGAGAAGATAGTGACAAAGCGGGGAATCTGTGTAGTAAGAAGAGTGGAAAAAGCGGTCAGTAGCGGCTTGATTTTTAATGTCAGAGACAATCATAGCCGGTATTTGTACTGTCAATGGTGCGACTCGACTAGCGACGAACCATATTCATAGAACCACTCCTTACTAGAAAGATTCGTCAGGCTCGAAAATCATTTGTGCGCAGAAATGACGCTATCTTCTCTAAACGATACTACTCTACATTCGTTACAGAGCTCTACATTATATATACTTATGCATCGATCAACATAGGCGTGGCCGACGTGTACATTGCCGTGTAAATGTTTGTTCAAAAACCATATTTTAATGACATCTCGAGTGCACTGGGTTGTATTTATAACAAGTCACCGAAAAACTTTACCCGTCGTAAATAATGCGTTTTTTGATAAAATTCGAAATTTTTCAAAACTTTCTTCTAACTCACCGTGCTTTAACAAAAAGACTGATTTTAATTCTTCTCGTCTAGAAGTCCTCTTCATGTAAACTGTCTAAACAAAAAAAAAATCGAATTGCGAAACTTTTAAATCAAAAGATTATAGAACTTTGTGGCTCATATGAATCAGCGAATTTTTTTAGAAATGTCGTTTTAATATTATTAAAAAATGCTCCTAACACAAACTATCATGGGCCCAGTACCATAACTCGATGTGCTCAAATTTTGGCTTTTATTTAAGTCATAGAAAACGCTAAATTTTGACATTCCAAAAAAATAACAGCTTTGCGGATTATTCACAAATTTCCTCAAAAATGCATAATAAAATGGAACTACTTTGTCTTTCACTGTGATTTTTTTAATGTAACCAATCAGAAATCACATAATATACACGCCATAGCAGTTCTGCTGTAGAATTAGTGTATTACTATCTCACTCTGTATACACGACCCCGTAATTGTTTTTTAAAGATTTCCCCCAAACGTCTTCCTCTTTTCACTGCGCAAAAAAAATAATTCATAAAAATCAATTTTCCCTACTTAAAACGGCTAACAACACTGTTATATGTTCCATAAAATAATGTGTATTTCCAGTGGATATTTTGCACATCGAGTTACCGTACTCTAACCAACTATCATATTATATCATGTAACTGCCTAATTATTCCAATTTTGAAAATTTTGGATTTCGATGTTTTATTTACTTCGCCATGTTTCAATGTTCACGATGTATGCATGGCGTCTGCAGCCGCCTTTAGTTATTCTATATAATATTATGTCTGTGTGTTATATTCCCCTTTTCACATGTCAGTATTATTTCAAATTCCGCATTGCCTGTGTGCGGTATACGTTAATCCACTTACAAAACATTTTTAACATTTATGACTCTGCATACATCAGTTCAAAACATGACAACGATGAAGAACGTACCCAACATGTCAGTTACATAAAAACATTAATGTACACGTATGCAATTCTGTTAGCTTCTCTCTAATGGTAATTGGAATAAAAGGAATATTTGTTGTTGTTGTGTTGTCCATTGAGCTATTGTGTTGGCACAACTGAACCGTACACTGATTCGAGATACAGTCTTGGAATTATTAAAATTGTTTGGTGATTGAAGGCGGGACAAGCGTTTCGAATTGTACAAAAAAATAAACTGGTGCTTAGAAAGAGTGTTTTTTTTTACGCAGTCACATTTAGAACAGTATTTTAATCCGTATTTCGACACCGCGGGAAAATTTCGACCAATGTTTTCTATTTGATATATTTGTTCCGGGAATTGAAAAATGTTCTTAAAATATTATTGAATCGAAATTTTTTTGATCGAGACTAGAATAGAAAAGACATGTTTACTTTGAAAACTTCTGCATCTCTTTTTTCAGTATAAAAAAATCTGAGTAACTTTCAACTCATAGTATTAGAGATACAGAAGCGCAAACCTGTTCCCAGAAATCATATCTTTTTCTACCACTTTTGTATGTAGCAAGTAAGTTTATAATTTTTCACTATTTTTAAAATTAAAAATTACAATGGAAAAAATACAGTGCATTCTAAATCTAAAAAAACTTGACAACAATTTCAATAAAGCAATTTTTTTAAAACTTATAAAATGAATCAACTAAAATATAAATTGCTAAAAAATTGTTCTCAAAAAAAAGAACACGAAACTTTTCAGTAAAGTGTATTTCATCCCATTTCAATTTGTTATTACTCTGGAAAGTGTCGTGTAGGTAAATTATGCAATAAAATTGAAATAATAAAAACACGAGATAAAAAAACCTTATTGGCTGACTATGCATATTTTTGGTATATAGAGTAGTTTCAAATTGAAGTGGTCTCTTGAAGCTTCATTCAAATGCATTACTAAACAGTGTTGCAAAATCTAAATAAAAAAAATACCCTCCTTTGACGCAGGAAGGTAAAAAGTAGGTAAATGTAAATATGTATCTATACTAATATTATAAAGAGGTAAATTTTGGATGTAGGAGGTAATCTCCGAGACTATACTCATCCGATTTCATTTTTTCCACTAATATTTAGAATGGATCTTCAGGATGGACATAACGTTAATCATATATATTAATACGTGCTAAGGTTTAAGATATTTGCCTCCCTTTTTAGAAAAAACCACACAATTTCTCCACATAAATTATATATCATTTTTCAGATAATTGCTTGCTCTACTGACATCGATAACTAAAAAATTTATTATTGCTATTGTTTTTGTAAATTGTATTAAATTAATTAAACTCTGAACAACGTCTGCCATCTGACGGCGTAACGTTAACACTTCGATCTGTCATCTGACCATCATATTGTAAATACTGCATACTGCCATCTGACGGGCAACGCTGAACTACGCTTTTGCTACTTGCGCCTCTATATGACAATTTTAGTAAAATATTTCTTTTACAACAAAAAGAAGAACGTTATAAGCAGTGTGCAAAATTAGAAACGAATTGAATACGTGCAATCATATTTAAAAAATAATTTTGTAAAGTGATAATTATTATACTTACTTATTTAGTGCGAATAATTCGCACAGGTCACGCTAGTATAAAATAAAAGCGCTTTTCGTGGAGATCAATTTTGCAACGTAAGTCGACTAAAAAACGGTAACTATCTGCAAATTCGGGTGAAGCTCGACCGGGCAGCTAGTACATAAATAAATAGGTCTAGTCGTTCCCGAATGATACTAATAGAAACAAACACACAGGCAAACGTCTCATTATAATTTTGTATATATTAGTCTACTTAAATATTTGTCAAAATATGACACAAAATAATACCTACTAATATAATATCTACTAATGCGACGTGTAGTCTGTTTTAACGCAGTATTCCAAATAGAAAAAAAGTTACCGTTGAAAAAGAATGAACCGGGCGCAGTTCAAATTGAAAATACTTTACTTCGTGTAGAGAGAAAACAGTGTTACTATAGCGCGTAGCGTTTTGTAGATACAGTCATATAAAGTTGTCACAGTGTCGGAAGCTGTCATAGGGGCGTCATGGGCCGTCGCGGCGCTCGTTTATTAAGGCGTCTGTGAACCGACGCTATGACATGACACTATACTTGACTTTCGGTCTTACCTATTACAATGTGTCTATTTTTCTACATCATAAAAACGAAGCGCATTTTTCATGTTTTAATAAAAAAAACGTTTTAATTTTTGTTATATAATAATTCATATTCAAGTCATTATTACTGTGTACATCAAGTGGGTACTTATTTTGCATACATATTCTGCACACATAGTTATATTATCGATGGTAATAGACAAAATTGCATAAATATATTTTGATGTGAAACATCTAATGGCGCGTTTGGTTGGGAGTAAAACCGTGCAATTGGTGCGACCCTTTTAAGAGACAGCATTTTATGAGAGGACGTTACGTTTGTGTACGTTGGATTAAACATGGCTTTGGTTGAAGGCGACATCTAGATAACAGAGCGAAATTTAGTTACAAGTATTTCGTTAGATGACACGCGTAACGCTTGCTGTGTACATGGCTTTTGTTAAAAGCGACAACTAGATGAGAGGGCAAAATTTAGTTACAATAAGTAATTTAGTTACAGGGCGATATTTATTTGCTATAATTTCTCTCTTTATGCCAGGCCTCAAACGATGGCTCACTTTTTTTTAATTACGAACATTTTAACTACCTATCGATAAACTAACAAAAAAAAATTGTCATATCTTTTTTATTATTGAAAACAATAAGTCCCTGGTACACTCATCAAGAGATGTGTAAACATTCTGACCAGCTACATGTAACTGAAAAAAATTACAGCTGATCAAGGAGGCAATACAAGTGACAGTGGAGTTTCCGTAACATTTTGTACGGGTGCCACTAAAGGATACGAAAAATTTCAGACAACAAAATGTTATTATAAAGAAATGTTTATTGCATTGCCCGGAAATTTTACTTTGACATCTAGGTAATATTTCCGTAACCGAACCCTGAAAATGACTTTTTTAAACGCTTTATATTAGTTTGGGTTGTAACTATGTATGTATGTACTAACGGAATCTTTGAGCATAATTTTCACCAATTTCCCGAAGTCTGATTAATTTGAAACTTTGCATACGTATCAAGGACCGATGACAATGCAATAATTTGATAACAGTTTCCCATTATCCTTATTAGGACCCCCAGGATTAATTAGTTTGGGTTGTAACTATGTATGTATGTCCGTAACGGAATCTTTGAGCATAATTTTCACCAATTTCCCGAAGTCTGATTAATTTGAAACTTTGCATACGTATCAAGGACCGATGACAATGCAATAATTTGATAACAGTTTCCCATTATCCTTATTAGGACCCCCAGGATTAATAAATTCTTTTATAGATCCTCAAACTAAAAAGTGAAAAATAAAATATAGTTTAAAAAAAACTAAAAAACACGCTTTATATCGTACTAAAAAGTAAAAAATAATTGTTTTAAAATAAGCTTAAAAAGCGTTGGGCGCTCGATGTACGAAAATGTGGAACAAAGCGCCCAACGCTTTTTAAGCTTATTTTAAAACAATTATTTTTTACTTTTTAGTACGATATAAAGCGTGTTTTTTAGTTTTTTTTAAACTATATTTTTATTAGTTCTGTCTTCATCTAACTTTAAATAAGTGTTTTATATTTTTTTTTTGTTACAAAATATCCCACCGTAAACATTCACCTTGTATATTATAGAAAGCGCTCGCTATCGTTTGATACTGCCAGATAATTTAATTTCTTTCACGTCATTTTCATGTTTTTGGCTGGGTGTTTCGAATTTACGGTTACCGGTTATATTATATAGCGTGAAACTTTTTATTTGTATATAGAAACAAAAAAATATTAAGGGTTAGAATAATTTTGGTAACTTCAGCTGAAATTTTATCATCAAACTTTATGGTATTATATAGTAGAATAAGTATTTCAAGTTAAAAAATTGTATTTTTGGAATTAATACCTGTATTTGTTTTCATAAAGCATTAAGGTGGTGTTCGGCATGATTGCTCTACCCTCAAAACACAAAGAATGTAAAATGGCGACTAAACGCGCATTTGTATGTGTGTGTACTATGTATGTTTGTGGAATATTCTTTACACAGATTGATTTTGATGCCAATCGCATCAATTTTTGGCAATTTTGAACCTATTACAATATCATCTTAGTCAAAATCTTTATACGACTCAAACTTACAATTTTCTTTTAAAAATATTCTATTGTATGTTTTTCATTTTTATAAAAAAAATATCCTTTTTCATTGCAAACACGAAGTCTGTAACCAGGAGACGGACCGTTTTCTGGCGCACGCGAGATGGCGTTGTTATCACTATCTGGGAAAACTTCCGTTCTTTCCATCTGTTTTCGCCATAGTTACCAAAGTTGTTTAACTTCACAGCCAGTAGCCAGTTACCCAGTAGCTGACGCCATATTGATCAATGCGACAGATATCGGTCTACCGCGACCGCTACGCTCGAGCTGGGTCTACTGGCTACAGACTTACGTGTTTAGTATATCAGTGTAGTATAGCTCAGTGAAAATACTGAAATTATTAGTGAACGTTAGGTTTATAATTTATGGTTAAACTTTTGTATAACAAACACAATAGTTTTGAAAGTGTTAACACTTTTCAAACCGAAGCACGATATCAAACTTAATGTATAGATTAAGGGACATCCTATATAGTTACAAACGCTGATACGACGACACTTTGTTGGTTGTCAAATTAAGACGTATTATATTTTCTTCATTCATGAAATAAAAATGAATTTCTCTCTCGCATTTCATATCACAAACACCCGCCTTGACAATTATTTTTATCTGCTATCCTTCTGACGTTTCATTTTTTTATTGAAGTATAACTTCTTATTCGATTTCAAGCCATTTAAATTTTAAACCATAGATATATTATAATAGAGTAGGTACACGAGACATAGACCAGTGCAGTTAGCCCAAAATTAATAACAGAAAATGAATGATGAGGAAGGGAAGAAACTGCCGTCAGAAATACAGAAACCAAAAATTCAAATGCGTAAAGGACCGGGAAGCTGCGAGGGGCGCGTTTTAGGGATAAAACGCGGTTTTTCGTTATTTCCGGCGAAATTTGACCTCCAATCAAAAAATGTTGTATGGCAATGTTGTAGGTATTAAAAGGATCTACAACTTTTATGAATATAATTTTTTCACATAACCTCAAAGATTCAGAGAAATATCGTTTTAAATATCGTTTTAAATTTTTTTTCGTCTTCAATTATGAGAGAAAATGGTTCCTTATCTCTATGGCAACTAATGATGCAAGACAATGCTGATTTGAGTAAACAAATTTCTGGTTTTCTGCAGCGTTCTCTCTCTTTTCACATGTGGACACTTTCACATGATTTAAACTCTTGCGTTAAATATGTTTAACGTTAACTGTGTAACTATGACAACGAAAAATAAATCATTATATTATTTTTCTGTAGATGTCAATTTATAACATTTAGATATAGATTTTCCATAAGTTTCACTGCAGTAGTGTGTCGTATAAAAAACAGCATAGCTTTGCCGATTTACAAAGTCGCGTTCCGAATTGCTTTGAGCGTCCAGTTGACAGTGACTGCTCGAGCGGTTCGTGTATGTTGTTCGACGATTAACGGTTCAAACAGTCCGTGTACGACCATAAAAAAAATCATCGGTATAAATTATTATTATTGGTAATCCCAAATTGGAAACAATTTTAGGATTTTTGATTAAATAATTAGACTGTATTTGATAAAATGTATAAGTCCCAGCTCGATCGAAACCTGTATATGTGTAAACAAACCTTTAAAATAATAATTAATTATTTTGACGACCATTTAAATATTTTATGTGCGAAGTTCAAAAGAATTTATAGCGGCCCAGCCTTGGATAAAAGAATGAATGATTCTGTCACATAATACACGATAAAGCCAAGAACGCGAAGAAATGTCTGATGGAAACAACAAAATCGCTCAACATAATCAGCCAGAGCTGAGGCTCGAGTCGTGAGTGGAAAATTTCTGACAGTATATAAAAATCCATCGTTATTATTTTAAACGACTCTTGCATCAGGTTTGTTCGGGGCGCGTCTATACAAAGTTTCATCAACAACAAATATATAATTACATTAATGAGAGCGTTTGCAGTCAATAATCTGCTGGCAGTTGGCGGGCATAAATAAAGTGTTTCTTGTCTTCTTTCTGCCGAAACCGCATCCATCATCATGCGGTTCCTCGCAGAACTATACAGGCGTCCGCAGAGATGATGATGCGGAACTACCAGACTATAGCAACTGTTCGAATATATTTCAGTGGCCGCAAGACAAACTGTTTAATGTTGAATTTTTCGTATACGGCTTCAGACAGAATTTTTGTAGATATTTTTTGTGTCATTTGTATTCGTAAGTACAATTGAAATTTCTATTCAAAATGGTCTGTTGATTTTTTAATTGGCGCACAGATTATTACTTTTCGCTGCTGTGTAGTGATAAGAAACAGCACTGCCTTGATTCTTTATCTATGACTAGCGGTCCCGCCCGGTTTCACCCGGGTGCATAAGAACGAATGTGGGGAGAGAGACATGAGTACGCACATTCATCTTAGTTTACCGAGATGAATGTTGTGTCCAAATTTGATGATGGTCGGAGTTACCGTTTAAAAGTTTTTGTCGGATGGACAAATTTTGAGTTGCATTTTGCAACATTTTTTCATTTTTCGTAGCGTGATATTATATAACCTATAGCCTTCATCGATAAATAGGATAAATCCAACAAAACAAATTTTCAATTCGAACCAGTAGTTTCTGAGATTAGCGAGTTCAACCAAACAAACAAACTCTTTAGCTTCCGCCCATGGGAACCCGCCAACCTACCGAGTTTAAGCACGTTAAGTTACGTATACGTAAAAATCAAGTAAACATAATTCTATTCGGAGATGCACAGGATAACAGTTGTTTTGGGTGGCCGGAAGTTACCTCTTTTTCACGGTCCGGCCTACTTTAGCCTGCCAACCATTGTATTTTTCTTTTAAGCAGGATTTAAATTTCTCAAATATCCGGGAACTGGCTTTTTCGGAGATCCATAGGGTTTTAGTGTTACGGACTATCGTGCTATAATACCTGGAATGGTCCCTGACGGTTGAGAACAGTAAGGCACAGAAGAGTAAGATCTATAGAAAAAACCGGCTTAACGAGTAACGATTTAAAAAGGAGGCAATTGTAGCGCGTGATAATATAGTTTTACTGTAGATTATTTTATACTTTACAAAGACGCGCGATGCGGTGAAACAGCTGATGTTGGAGATGATATGTTTGTGAGTTAATTAGAGGTGAAAATATCCACCTCATGCATACATCAAAGATGGCTGAGTTAACTAGTCATATCAACGTAATTAGTCGCCTTAATTGATGTCAACTGAAGAATTATATTGTCCAATTGACTCCTCTCAAACAAAACTCAATGCTATTTATACTACAATTGTCAGTGGTGTACTATCTGGTGTACACTTTGGAGCGAATGAAATAATATTAATAAGTAAAAAGATATTATTTTCCTTGATAGTTTATATTTTACTACATTTGGTACACATAACTATTATATAAAAGGCGTATTCGTGTAATCAGACCATTTTAAGAAGTGCAATTTAGGGGTTGGAAACATTTGAATTCAAGAACTTTGAAAAATGTATTGAAATTGCTATAAAATCGAAATATAATCCTATGTAGATTTAATAGATACAATTGTAACAGAATTGACCAGACAGGGCCGGACTTTAAAAATACAAGTTGGCGGTAGTGAATGACTTATTGAAGGGTGTATATAATTTTGTGCAGATATTGGGCAGATAAAACTTTGAAATTATTTTAAAGATTCTATTAAGGGGTGGCAATTTTTTTTTGCTTAAGACAAATTTAAATGGTACTAAATAGATAATTTTGTTGGGAGGGTTTGACACTACTATAGTGATGGGATATTTCGAATGAAATTTATTGAACTATTCGATTATTAATATAATTATTAAAATCAATAACTATTTCCAACTCTAGTCACTTATACAATGTGATATTGTTCTAATACATAAAAAAATAAAAGAAATAAAAAACAATTTTTAATAACTAAACCCCGCTTTTTTGAAACGAACTAAAAAGTATAAAATAATTTCTTTAAGTCTTATGGGTAGGATTTTAAACGAAAAACGCGGGACGCATTATTTGTTTAATCTCATTGATTGATAGCTACTCTCTACACTTCTTATATAACTGTCGCACGTGCCCCACGTTTTTCGTTTCAAATCCTACTTAAAGAAATTCTTTGTTTTGAAAACGTGGTATATTAATTTTTTTAATTTATTTATTATAGTAATCAACAGGAATAAAACCCAATAACAGATTACAGATTCTTGTATTATCATCTAATTCTCAGTTAAGTAAAAAAATTTAAGTCTCTATCTCATCAGGAAGTTAGTTTAAAATCAATTACAAAATTCCACCCGCACAGACATACAAGAAAGTGAGTTAATAAAAACGTTATAATAAACGATTCTGTTTTAATGCGGGCCTTTTTTGAAATCCAGCCCTGGCCACACAAAATGTATAGGCGGATAATATAAAACTTGAACGAGTATTACAGCGGCATTTGTGGCCGCGAATCCGTCGCGATGTGGAGAGTTATGGCACTAATAAACGATTGGTAACGCACAATTAGTGTAAGCCAAAGCGTGTTTTCACGCCTCGCCACCATAGACCCGGCGGCGCAGGTGTCGCTTACTGATATATTGCCGTACATCCTGCACGCCATGTTGGTGTACACTATAGTCATAATCGTCTACGCTCATGTTGTGTGTTCATTGGCGGCGACAAAAAAATTGACAGTGGAAATTAAATAATCTAAATATCACAGCTTTTGTAGAATTATGGGTCCAGTACGATAACTCGATGTGCCAAAATTTTGACTTTTTTTAAGTCATAGAAAACGCTAAATTTTGACGTTACAAAAAAAAAACTTTGCGGATTATTCACAAATGTCCTCAAAAATGCGTAAACAAAATGGAACTACTTTTCGTCTTTCACTATATTTTTTTTAATCTAACCAATCAGAAAGCACATTACACGTCATAGCAACTGGTGTAGAATTACTGTATTACAATCTCACTTTGTATACACGTTATTGTTTTTTAAAGAACTCCCCCCGAACGTCTTTTCCTTTTAACTGCGCAAAAAAAAAGTTATTTATAAATATCAATTTTCCGCACTTAGAACAGTTGATAACACTGTTATAATAATATGTTAAGTATATAAAATAATAATAGTATATTTCCAGTGAACATTTTCTACATCGAGTTGTCGTACTTTAACCAAAATTAAGTATTAAATTTTAAGATATTAAAATTTGAAAATGCGTCGAGGAATTTTATATGAAAATAAATTTTTGTAAAGTTAAAAATTCACCAGGTCTTCGATTTTTTATTCAAACATTACAAAAGAAGTTTAAAGAATAGCTTCTGTTGCTACATTGTTGAAACACCCATTGTTACATGTCTACATTAGAAAAATTTATTTCTCAAACAATGTCACCATCGGGATACGAACCCCGAATCTTTCCACTATCGCAAAAGAAGTGTTACACAAATTTTCACGGTGCATCAAATACCTACCCTAAAATGTTTGATAGCTCTTGGACTAGTTCAATTTATTCAGAAAACTGTTTAAAATTTGGTTTTTTGAGAAGCAATATGCGAGTCCTTTGATCTTGTAAAATAATATCCAGAAGGTTTTACCACTCCGAAAACTCGCTATACGGTTTGTAACAAATTTTTAGTGAGTCATTATAAAAAAAAATGACAGCGAAAAATTCTAAATTTAAAAAAACAAATCAAAAAGAGATTAGAATTTACCGACTATATGTTTAAAACTAACTAATTGCATACCGTTATTTTAAGATTTATACTAATTAAAAAAACTTTAATGGCTGTTACCCTATCAATCTGTTAACAATAGAAAATAAAACCTAAAAATAAAAAGGATCGTGTAATTGACAATGATTCTTTTTATATACAAGTGTCGTCAACATTTTTTCTGCTTCTAAATTTTTAAGGTATACCTATGTCGGTTTTCTTTAAGATTTTATTCTATGACGTTTTTGTTACTAAAACTAGTAATAGGACAAAAGAGCAGTAGTATTCTGGAACAATTTTTTTTTTCGTTTACCAACATTTATTTTTATAACAAACTACGAACTTAATTTTAACAGCAGTTTAATGTTCAACTAAAAGTATGTTACCTATTATCGGAAAATAACAGGTTAGCCGTTACCCCATCAATAAGCGAAACGTATCTTTTTTCCAAGTCATATAATTTTAAAGTTTTAGCAGAAAATATAAAATATTTTTATTTATGATATTAAATGATCTTTACTAAACCTTTAAAAATGTAAACGTTTTAAATGATTCAACTTTCTAGAAATCGTTTCTTAAGAAAAAAAAATATATGCAGGCAAATTAAGTATACTTAGATTCAATTAAAAATCCTTAAACTTTTACAAAATTTGGAAGGATCTCAAGAACGAACCCACCAAACAACTAAACAAATTATATGAAACTTACCAGTTTATACTCTTAAATCGTGTTGAAAAAGCAAGAAAGCTTTTTTATAAAAAATTTGCGAACCAATTTATTATTAATTAATCATTAAATTTACTCACATTCACGTATTTAATGTATTTTTAGACTACAGAAAACTCGTGGCCAACGCACTATTTTTTTTTCTGGTTTGTTTGGCCTGGCTTTAGTCTTCAGCCAGTATTCGAAACGTAGTATTTCATTATATTATGTCGGTCTCTTTTTCACTTATCACGATGTAGTTCATTTGTTTAATTTGGTTTTCAAAAAATGTTGTGTTAATTTTATAAAAGACTGTATTAAACTTACAAACTAAAGTTTTTGTACTTTAGGAATCGTAATAAGAAATAAAATGATTACATAATTAAATAAAGTATAGAACAATTATTTAATAAAATAAAAGGTGATTTACATTCACAAGCATTATAACATCATTATTACATTCAGTTGCACTCAACATGTGGAACTGGCCGCGCATAGTGGTTTAACAAATAGTGGTATTTCTTAAAAAAATGCAAATGAATAAACGTCCACCCCTTGTTAAACGACCTCTACACTTTTTGAGTGACTATACGCTGTTCTTTAAAATATATATCAAGCTATAAAAGTAACTCCGTTGCCGTTCCAAATTTTGTTGATGAAAGATTTTTTTGTTGTTCTGATATCTTTGGTGTCAGATATAAAGAATTTAAATCGAAAAACCTAATTTTTTTCGTTACCAAACGAAAGAAAATTGAGTAAAAAATTAAATTTAACAATTTTTGATTTAAGTCTTTTATACCTGACACCAGAGATATTCTCTGTGCTTATTTTTAGGCCTAGTTTATATGAGAGGCGTTCAACGCGCGTTGGCCCAACGCGCGTTATCAAATAAACAGTTCTATACAATTGTATAGAAACTGTAAACGCGCGTTGGGCGAACGCGCGTTGAACGCCTCTCATATAAACTAGGCCTTACTGTACTTTATAATATTGTTTGTACAAACTACAAAGAAGGTTATATTAACAGTTTGCAATGCCCTCTAATTAATTATTTATGAGAACATTGCATAAAAAATAAATCAAAAGTACACGTATAACAAAATATAAAATGTGAAATTAAATATTTTTATTTATGCTTTTAATTTGAAAAATATCGGAAAGTAAAACTCTAAGGAATCTTAACGATAAAAAGGTACTTGGCGTATTTTTTTTAAAGAAGACTAAATCAGTAAGTTAGTGATATGCGACGTTTTAATAGAGAAAAACTGGTATCGCATATTATAATGAGTACAGTATTATAATTTAGTAGGTTGTGAAGCAGGGAAGCGTCGGACATATGAAATGGGATGAAACGAAGCGCGTCTGGTTCGTTAGTCGTAATACAAACAGAGTAAAAGCAAGCAGCGTTTCATGAAGACGCTTCGATGCTAAGGAGAACCGGGAACAACTAAAATACACGCTTTACTGTGTACAGTACTTTTTTAGGTTGATAAATCTGAAGCCGGAAATAGCTTTTTCGAGAAATATATAACACCGGGGTTACTTTGACTTTCCGGGTAACTTTGACACCCTTGTTAGTGGATTTGTCACATGGCACATACATTATTAGTGTTGGTCGGATGGCGGGATCTAGGGGTGTTAGCAAGGTAACTTTTGACAGACTAAATTGATTTAAATGAAATTTGGTCCACATATTCACTGCACGAACCCTTTTTAAAATGGACCCGATCGCTTCATTTTAAGGGTGGATTTTAAAGGTTGAAAACAGTTTTTATGCTCAAACATATCAGAACCATTTCAACTTTGAAATTTAACTATTTAGTAGATAACTTTTTGATAGCTTTTCTGATGTTTACCCCAAAATCGTTTTCTAGTATCTCCAGAAAATCACAAAATAGTTTCTAGAAAAGAATATACAGGTATTATTTTTATTCTAATAAAGCTTATTGGAGCAAAACTAATACGGATAATAATTAATCGTGTATTGTTCCTCAGCCAAACTTTCTATCAACGTTGAAGAAAAATTTGGCTGAGTGACAATTTAAAAAGAAGCTTTACCGATATTTAGCTTGTGGCCGATGATTTGAAAAATGTATTCTCATCGATAAAGTTTTTTATCAAATTATTCCTCAGCCAAACTTTCCTTCACCGTTTATGGATTAATCAAATATCAATTCATAAGACTTCAAAAAATTTTTGTTAAACAAAATAGTATTTATTTGATTAGATAAATTATTTTCCTTCGCGTAAATTTTCTAAATAGAAGAGCATAGAACGTAAATCTAGTGTACTATGATATTTTTCAAAACAGCAAACAAGGAGTAAAGAGAGAGAGGCAGCTGATAAATAAGTGGATGAGTTTGTTTTGGCACGTTTGTCGTTTACCGTGGTGACGAAGAGGTTCGTGCAAACTGCTGTCAGCAGAGCAAGGTGACAAGTGTCCCACTCGCTATGATTGCTCTGGGCCGCCTCGTGTGGCCCCTGTGGGACAGAGCGGTCACTGCTCACGTAGATATACCTGTCTTCTTGTCCACCTACCACCTTTAATAATATAGAGAAGTACTTTTGTTATACGTACATCCGAATTTCACGCCTTCAGTGTTCACAAAATTGATCTTGGATATCTCTGTAAATCATCATCAATGACTAATTTTCTAGAAGTTTCTTTTAAAGATCATTAGCGGTTAGGATCATCTGGGTCTGATACCAAGTCATATGTTTAATCATACCTATATATTAATACGCTAAGGTTTAAAATGTTTGCCTCCCTTTTTAGAAAAAAACCACACAATTTCTCCACATAAATTATATATCATTTTACAGATAATTGCTTGCTCTACTGACATCGACAACTAAAAAATTTATTATTGCTATTGTTTTCGTAAATTAATTAAACTCTGAACAACGTCTGCCATCTGACGGCGTAAAGATCACTGACACTTCGATCTGTCATCTGACCTTCATATTGTAAGTAGTGCATACTGCCATCTGACGGGCAACGCTGAACAACGCTTTTGCTACTTGCGCCTCTATATGACAATTTTAGTAAAATATTTGTTTTACAACAAAAAGACCGTGTGCAGTGTGCAAAATTAGAAACGAATTGAATACCTGCAATCATATATAAAAATAATTTTGTAAAGTGATAACTATTATACTTATTTAGTGCGAATAATTTGCACAGGTCACGCTAGTTAGTAGTTTGTTATTATAATTCTAACTCGACAATATTAGGGATGTAAATGTTCATAATATATTCCCTATTTGAGATTTCTGGAATAAAAACATGCTTTTATTAATTATATCTGGAACGGTTATAGAAGCTTTAGAATGTTGTCAAATACAAGTTATGTCCATCAAAGACATTGGATAGAATGTTCTCAAATTTTGAAGTTGCAAATTATTATGCTTGTTGGATTCTATTAATATAAATCCGATACATTATATTTACAAACACAGGTTGGATCATTATATTATTTTTAATAGTAAATTGAAAATATAATTGATACTTTCACGACTTCTTAAAACTTAACCGACGAAAAACGCTGAATAATCAATGGCGTATCGAAATTTAATTAGCAGTTAGTTGAATAATTTTAGTGTTCCTTGTCAAAATGAAAAAAAAAAACGGAACCCTTATGGTGAACCTTTATTGTCTGTCTGTCTGTCGGTCTGTGTTCAGAATAATGTGCGAGTTTACGTATAAGATGAACAATACGTTGAATTTATTAGTTCCTTCCGTGTCTTTTTGAAGGTTGCATACGGAAGCAGTCACAATCAGCCATCAATAAACAAGATGGAAGAGATTAAAGGAGGATCTGTCGGAGTCTGGATGACGTATGGATTCATATAAAACACAAGCCGATACCGTGTTTTGTATTTTTTTTCTCTTACAGACATATTTCAGCGCCAAGTTAATGACAGACCTGGTATACTGTCTTAATGTAGCCGCCCAACATGTTTTTAACGTGTGAGGTCTTTGAAATTTCTAACGCCTTTATTATAAGTAGAGCTCATTCACAAATAGTATAAAATGTGAACTAAAAAAAATTGTTTTAATATTTATTCGTTTTTTCGAACCTACTTATTTTTTTATTTTTATGAGAATGAATATTTTTTTACAAAATTTACAAATACTAAATATATGATTTGCACCATAAATTTTTATGAAAATTGAAGCAGTAGTTCTCGAGTTACAAACAAATAAACATCCTGATTACAGACAGACAGTTAATAATAAATCTAAAAATTAACTCTAAAATTCGGGTAAAGACACATACATATCTGAATCCAAGAGCGGTAATTTATTAATATACATTTTAGTTCATTTTTTAACAGCACCATTTTATTTTATTTATTTTGCGTCATATGCAGGTATACCGGGTGTTTTTTCTTTAAAAACAACGGCATGAATAAAAAAAAAGTTCTAACGAAAGTTTTTGAGTTCAGAGGGGGAAATCGTTTGGACACAATAACCACCCCGACCACCTCACCAGGGGGAGGTGGTAAGTTTTGTTTTTTAAATGGGAACCCCCATTTTATATCAACGAATTTTTTTTGTAGATATGTGAAAATGAACATCTTTTGTCTGAAATTTTTTTAAATCTAAACTTTTAGTTTTTTTGCAAATCGCTAATAATGAGTGATAATACATTGAAGAATCAGCAGGCTCTCGAGAAAACTCTCCATGGTAACGAATTCGGCTCGTAAAAAGATCAATATTAGCATAGTAAAAAAAAAATTCAAAAAAAGGTGTTCATTTTCACATATTATACAAAAAAACAAAAGTCACCCTTTCTCCCTGCTAAAGAGTGAAGTGGTGGGGGTGGTTATTGTATCTAAACGATTTCTTCCTCGAAACCCAACAACTTTTGTTCGAACTTTTTTTTTTTATTCAACCTGTTGTTTTTTTAAAGAGAAACGTCCAAAGTTTTCAAAAAACACCCAGTATTTGTAGTCACTTGTAAATACATTTTTGTGGAAACTTTAATGAACCAACCTTTCTTATTTATTTGTGAACCCAGTGTACATAAAGCGATAGTTAGTCGGTTTTCATATCGTAGCGTGGTGAGCATTAATATTTCCACGCACATGTTGCGATCATGCGTGATGCGTCAGAGCTTTCAAGTTTGGGACTGCAGTTCCGCCGTAATAATGCATAATTTGCCTGCTGCACACTACAATGTATCATTCATAAATACACGAGTTTTTTTGTTTTTTAAAAAAGAAATATATTTAGTAAGTGATTATGAGTTATGACCACCTAAAATGGCTGTTCTGATAGATATTTGACCCAGTTCTTCGTAGATTAATAGATAAATAGATATATTGTAGATTATACTCAACAGTTGATGTCATCAGCGCCTTCGTGAATAGATAATGTAGATTGTAGGGTATAAATTATAAACGCTTGATAACATGGATTGCATGTAATGCAGTGCTTCAATATTCAATTTGCACTGATTTTTCACTCGGCACTTGGTAGAACATGATTAATGACAAATAATAAAAATAATAAAAACACTTGAAAATTCTACAAAATATTTTCTCTCTCGCGTTTCGTACAATCAGTTCATCTTCAGGAGTACAGACAATACTCTTAACAATCGGTGAATTTATGCTGCGATAAGGTTGGCTACTCTTGGGTAAAAATTATGAGATGTTGTGTCGTTTATATATTCATTTTGGACATTATTGCTGTGTTTCATATTTATTAATTCTGACAATTTTCGGTATTGTTTTAAACATTGTTGATGTAGATACTTGTGTATTAATATCTTCGCGTATTTCTCTATTTAAAATAAAAAAATATAAAATATAAAAAATTCTATAGTACTGAATTTAAATAGTAGTTTCGTGCGAATTAGTTTTTGAGATGTAGCTTAAGATTATCTCTGCTATTATAACATTTTTTGATTTTCGATATGAGGGTTTGTCTATTGCATTTCTTTTGAAGTATGATTGCACTTGATTAACATATAAGTTGTATTATTAGGCCTAGCACACATGAAGAGCGTTCAACGCGCGTTGGCCCAACGCGCGTTTACAATTTCTATACAATTGTATATAACTGTTTACATGATAACGCGTGTTCAACGCGCCACCAACGCGCGTTATCATGTAAACAGTTATATACAATTGTATAGAAACTGTAAACGCGCGTTGGGCTAACGCGCGTTGAACGCCTCTCATATAAACTAGGCCTTAGAAATTGTTTTAACGTTTTTAACGAGGTTTAATGAAACTCGTGTAAAGAGTAGTGTTTACTTGATCCGTTTTTACTTGTTAAAGCTGGGCGTCCCGTCAAAACTAACATTGACATGAAGCCATAGGAAAAAACCTGCCACATAAATGTAACAATTGAACCTAAATATCTCGATTTTTTGCTTCGGTTGAAATTTGTAAAATTTAGATCTATTTTGATCAGGTAGAAATTCTAAATGCGTCCCTGTGTTTTACACCATTGTATATTTTTTTCTACATAATGTATTTGACAACGTATTATTTTCATATGATGTATAGCAACTGTTTATAAATTATCATTTCGGCATATATCATAATCTTGAATAAAATTAAGATGCTAGCTTTTTACAGGGTGTTCTTACTTATAGTTGCGACCCGACCCTTAGTATTTTAGGAAATATATAATAGAACTTATGTATTTTCAACTTCTTCTTATCGTCACTTCGTAGCAGTCATAGACAAATTTGATTAATTTGAGTTTAAAATTTGACTAACGTGTTTCTACATTTGTTGAGCAGCGCAGGAGGAGACATTTTGCATGAGAAGTAAAGACTATAAATCGGCTGAAAATAGATGGTGTTGAAAATACTGCGTACCACATAACAAGTAACCTAGTTTTAATTTTCAGACTAAAATTTTGTAGACAAAGAGTCATTTAATTTTAAAGGTAGTATTTGGATCCAGTTCGATAACTCGATGTGCCCAAATTTTGACTTTTTTTTTAAGTCATAGAAAACGCTAAATTTTAACGTTTCAAAAAAAAAAAACTTTGCGGATTCTTCGCAAATTTCCTCAAAAATAAATATGTAAAAGTTTTTCGTCTTTCACTGTCATTTTTTGAATCTAACCAATCAGAAACCACATAATATACACGTCATAGCACCTGGTGTGGAATTGCTGTATTATTATCTCACTTTGTATACACGACCCCGTTATTGTTTTTTTAAAGAACTCTACCAATTGCCCTCCCCCTTTTCACTGCGCAAAAAAACGCCAACATATCGACACGACCCCGTATTTGTTTTTTAAAAAACTCTTTCCAGACGCCATCCCCTTTTATTGCCCAAAAAAAAAATCGCTATCGCATCGACACGACTCCGTAATCGTTTTTTAAAAAGCTTCCCCTAGATGCCTTCCCCTTTTCACTGCGCAAAAAATTAATTTATAATTTATAAATTTTTTGCACTTAAAACGCGGCTAATAATACTGTTATATATATATATATATATATATATATATATATATATATATATATGGTATATAAAATAATAATAATATTGTGTATTTCCAATGGTTATTTTCACATCGAGTTATAGTACTCTAACAAAAAAAATCACATTTTGCACACATAATTATATGATTGAAATAAATTTATTAATGAATAATTTTTTAAATTGATGTGTTTGAATATAAACAAACATTATTTTTAAACAATAAAAAATTGAGTAAATTATTGTTCGTCGACGGCAGGCAATTTTTTTGTCCTATTTACCTCCATTGTGAATCGAATCCAATACTTTTATTATATTAATACCGTCGTATTATGAAGGAATTAATGAACGAATCGGTCGAAGTCTATAATCTTAACAATAGAAACGACAATAATTTTACACTCTATATATTTTGTAATAAACGTTTCTGTGGACACCCAGGTTCATGATACAATACGCTAGAACAACTGAAGATAGATATTAGTTGAATTGTTACTTGAGGGCACTAACAAAATACTAGTAGCATGCTGGCGTCATAATTTATGGGCATAATATTGAAAGACAAAGAAACAGGAGGATGTTTTTTTTTTTTTGTTCATCTTGACCATTGTACATTATATTTAATTAAATCTAATAGCTTTTAAAGTTTAATAATTAAGATAAAATATAAATATTCGCGCTTCTGGCGATAGATTTCGTTCAGTTGGTAGTATATATTTAATTTACCGTCTAATGTTACTGGATTCATTATTTATTCATGTATTTATTAATAGTTGGTTGCAAATGAGTGTTAATGATGAAACACTGGTCTTTAAGTTATTAATGGATAATTTTACTGAACATTTTTAATAGGAGAATTTATGTAATTTTTCTGAAATTGAATTAATTATACTTTAACATCTTTATAATTGAACGATTTTACAATTTATATGTACCAATTACTTAAACCTATAATATCAATTTTTGTAATTATTACGAGCAATTCATTTGAAAAAAAAATAACTCCGAGACTTTTCCAAAGACGAGCAATCTGGGCTATATCAGTTAAAAAAACGAAAAAAAACATTTATTAGAACGGTTAGAGTACGATAACTCGATGTGCAAAATATCCATTGGAAATACACAATTATTGTGTTATTAGCCGTTTTAAATGCGGATTTTTTTTTATAAGTTAATTTTTTTTGCGCACTGAAAAGGGGAAGGTGTCTGGAGGGAGTTCTTTAAAAATTAATTACGAGGTCGTGTCGATGCGATGGCGTTTTTTGGCGCAGTGAAAAGGGGAAGGCGTTTGGGGGGAGTTCTTTAAAAAAACAATTACGGGACCGTGTTCACAAAGTAAGATAGTAATACAATAATTTATTCTACACCAGTTGCTATGACCTGACTATGTGATTTCTGATTGGTTAGATTAAAAAAAATGACAGTGAAAGACGAACAGTTTTTTTTTAAGTTTGTGAATAATTAACGTTTTCTTGACTTTGGGCACATCGAGTTATCGAACTGAACCCATTAGAACATGTCTATAGAATATACTTATTTCAATATTTAGAAAATATAGACGTTTAAAATATTTTTAAAGTTTTTGAGAAATTTTAAACAAGCACATCTTTTCAGCCAAGAGAGATACAGAAGTGAACGTATACTTATAGAAAGTAACGTTTTTTTTACAAGCGCTATTAATTCGAAAGATTATCTAATACCCACTCGTAGGTATACCATAAATCACATTTTTATCAAAAAGTGTGCTTAAAAATCGCAAAATGCGACATATTTAAATGCCTTTTCTACTCTAACCGAGTTTGACTTTGATCAATCTAATGTTAAGCAGTCTGTTAGCGCTTAGCAGTTAGCAGATCTGCTGTTTCTTTTTGTTAGCAATCTAAAACAGAGTGTAATGTATTCTGTTGCAGACGCATGTTTCCTACGCTGAGGGTATCGTTCAGCGGTGTGCGGCCCGATCAGCGCTACGCAGTGCTGCTGGATATCGTACCCGTCGACAGCAAACGCTACCGATACGCTTACCACCGTTCTTCGTGGCTGGTGGCCGGCAAAGCGGATCCTCCGGCGCCGTGTCGTCTTTACGCACATCCCGACTCCCCTTTCACCGGCGAACAGCTCAGAAAGCAGGTCGTGTCCTTCGAGAAGGTCAAACTCACCAATAATGAAATGGATAAACATGGACATGTAAGAAAATTATTATATTATAAGAGTACGATCGATTTCGAAGTTATCTTTACGTAAAAATTACGGCATTTTATGATTTTGATTCCTTAATACTTATTATTTATTATTTATTATTATTTATAATAATAAAGAGTATACAGACAATTATGCCTAACAACTCACAAAGATTAAAATTTACAATAAAATATTTTTTAATGATCTTAAAGATATATTCAAAATATCAATACTATTCTCATCAACTAAATTGCACATAACATATAAAGGTGAATTTGCCATTCTTACTGTCTTAGCATTGTCTAAATAAAAAGTTGAAGTAGTTCGTGTCCAACCAACACGCGAATCAAATGGTATTTGACTTAGAAATCTGGAAAAAACATTCAAAGCAGGGAATGATTCATATTTTACTTGGTTAAAGGCAGTGTTTGCTAGGAATATTGTACCGTAATATAGCGGCCGTAATATGATGGTGAATGACGTAACAAAAAACGTGTTCAATAGAAATAAATAGATGTTGCTTTTTTACGTTGCGGTGGTGCCACCGCTACCGAGAAAACTATCCGTCTATTTAAATATTATAATCGCACATTTTTTAGTACGTCATTCGTGCTGGGTTGTAGAAAGGATTGTCAAAAAAATTGATTTGACAGCCTTAGATTGTAAACTTATATATTTCTCCAAATGATAAGCATTGTAGAGTTTAAAATCGATCCTGCTCGAAAAATAATTTATCGATTGAAACGCCATTTTTCTTAAACTGTGGATACATGTATTTAGCATAGTTTTTTGCAGTTTTCACTTCGAAACAACTTTTTTTCTACGCATTTTGATCAAAATTTAGCTTGAAAAGAGGTATTTTCTATGTAGAACACTCATTTGTTTTTGTGTGAGTACAATCTAATGTTCTAGATGACACGGAGTTTGAATGCAACATTAAACGGCTCCTGATGTATAGAAACTGTAATAATATGATCACATTCTAAGGTCATTGTCAAATTTTTCTACAACCCAGCATCACTGAAATGTTGCGGTACCGTTCTCCTAGGAAACCCCGTTCGTTCGTTATAGGTTGTACCGCGCTTTCGAACAGAAATGTATTGATAAATTTTAGTTTCCTGTGTGTCATGTTAGGGACAACTTTTTGTTCATACATTTTTTTATCAAACGGATTGAACTCCTTCACGTGCGTGCATTTCTGTCGCATATGTACGCAGGAGTATCTGTCTCACCATAGACGAATTTGGATTATTTGAACGAACAATTTTAAATTTACTACCTTACCTACATCATATTATTTTTTAAATATATGTTTTGTAAATAGTTTTTATCGTAAACTTAAGTATCAATTTCCAATACGCAATAACTTCAGAAGGTGTTGGAATATTGGTTTTGCAGTTTATTCCTTGCAGAGTTTATATAGCTTTAAGAAAAACAAGTATATAATTTAATATTTAATATTTATAGCCAGTAAGTTAACGTGCTTTCCGAATAAAAAGAATCGTATTACTGCTGGAAATAAGCATTTTTAATATCGAAATGTAATCCCGGGGCCTTATTTATCGCTAATTTAATTTTTAATATTTGACATGTAATTCAAAGTAGTGAATGCTAATTATGCCATCTGATTACAACTGGTTTCTGGAATAGTATTAAAACTGAAGAGTATTTATTAATTTTTCATTTTGACAAAAATAAAATAATGTTTTGATGTTTTTAACAATTAGTTAAAATGTTAAACCTGCAGGACGTTACCATGGCCCGTGTACTAAACACTCACAATCCCAAAAGTTGGTACACACGTACATAGAACTCCGAAAAGTTAGCGCACTTATCGCTTGCGCTGCTTGTTTCCAGCGCTTGCTAACGATGACAGTGAATACGTAAAAAGCGAAAAACTGTCGCGTCAGTCGCTTTTACGTGGAAAGAGAGTAGAAAAAATGAGATGGCATTCCTCAAATTGGATCAATTGATCGAATTTGGAGAATGTCATCTCATTTTTCCTTAGCTGGCGTAAGGATAGAGTTGCATACATTTAATCGTATATCATCGAATTAAATGAAAAAAATCAATAAAACATCCTAAATTAATAAAAACAAGCAATTTTGAAGATGCAATTGCCAGCATACTGGAAGCATAAACTCAAATACGGTTTCTTTTTCTCAGGGTTTATACCAAACCGTAACATTTATTCTTGATTACTGCATTCAGCACTGACTGACGCGCGTTGTATGTGTGAGGAGTGAGTACTCTAAGAAACGTTATCAATTCGACTTTCAATTTATTTTTAGGTGTCTTTCCTACTTTACCGAGTAAGAACAAATGAGCGTATGACATATTTTATTTAATAATTGATGTCCGTTTCAGTTGGTGCTAAATTCAATGCATAAATACCAACCAAGAATTCATTTAGTGAAAAGACCAGAAGGTTCAGCCAATAGTCAAATAGTCGATCTGGAGACCGAAGAATTCAAGACGTTCATCTTTCCTGAATCGGTGTTCACAGCAGTAACCGCATATCAGAATCAGCTGGTGAGTAGATTATTTTATGTTATTTCAATTTTGACCGCCATTTTACGAATAATCAACTTCACTACTGTCTACTTCACTTAAATCTATATAGCCTCGAATATTTTCCTGTAAAATATTACACTTCCATTTTCTACATTTCAAAGGAAGCCAAAGTCTTTAGTAATTAAGACTTCAGTTAATAAATTGATTAATCAATGCAATATTTTTATAATAATAAATCCTGCTCACTTCTGTAATTGAAAACAAAAGTCTTTCTCTTCTATAGCTTTCTATTTCATTCAGCAACTGGTATGTTGCCTTTTCAATAAGCCATAAGAAGAGTACGATTAAAAATCAATGACTGCCGTTGATTTCCATTAAACTTTAATTACCTTAGTTGTCGAAAGTTAACAGTAATCTTATCTTGACTTTTAAACTATAATTCTACAATTTGTATCTGAAATGAGAATACTATTGCTCTCTTTAATCTTCTTCTACAGGTCGAATTTCTCAAATTACCTATATTTTTCTCGCCCGTTTGCAAATTTTCTTTACCACTCATTCGTGATTTACTACTTCCTGATGAGGTTTCCAAACCTTCAAATAGTTATATTGATTGTATTGATAATAAATAGTGGAACACACACAGAGAGAGAGAGTACAAACAGTGAACTGTGTCGGCGATTGATGTTTGTCGACGTGATGATGACGTGACGGTGGCCGGCGGTAACGAGCGCGCTGCCCCCGGGGGTAGTGCGGACCGCGCCACAAATCATGTCCGAACGCCACAGTATCGACTTCGAAAGCATACCCATATTATGTAGTACATGCATTATAGGACTCGCTTCTATAAATGAGATGTGAATTTGTTAAAAATATACACAGGTATATTGGGTAGTGTTGAGTTAATATCAACACGGATATATACATTTTAAAAGATTTTGAACGCTACACATACAATCACATCATAGAATTTACCCGCAGAATTTTTCAAATAGCAAATTCACCTGATAATAATCATTTTCTGGTATTTTAAAAAAATATATTCACTTCAAAACATGCTGAAGATATGCCGTGGTCCATTGGTATTACTACCTGACGTTTCGTCTACAACTGCGGTAGACATTATCAAAGACGATGTGGTAGCGGGCGAAGTTTCCTTCTAGGCTGCTCACAGGTAAGTATGATAATGTTTACCGCAGTTGTAGACGAAACGTCAGGTAGTAATACCAATGAACCACGGCATACAAGACGGAAACCAATAAGATTTGGTACAACACCGGCCGTGAAAGCCTACACACTTAGATAATGCTGAAGATATTCTTCAGATTTTTTAATAAGCAAAAGAAAACTTCTGCATAATATCTTTGATTATAACGATGTTATGAATATTTTGTACCAGTCTTGAGGGGTCGGGGTATTTCTTCCATTTTTGAGCTAGAACTAATTTTGCCTATATGCGTACCCGTCCTGGACACGCATGCAAATCTGTCAAACGGTTTGGACCCTCGGCATGACCAGAAACACAGCAGAAACGCACATTTTCTAAAAAACAACTAAAAACTGATTTTGGCGTGACCACTTAACTTTTCACAATGAAATATAAAGCGTTTGTCCCTATTTAAAATGAGAAACTGGTAACAAATCATGTCCGAATTTTATTTCCTTGATGAAATACCAGAATTTTTAATATACTCGTAAGTAGCTGCTGATAATTTTCGAATCCTGTTTTCCTATCTGAAATCGTGTTACGTATAAATAACTAGATCAAGGTGGCTGTTTTTTTACGACCAAGTACTAATTGAGGTAATATCGGTGATGTATTTATGGCACATCCGGTATATAATAATGTTTAGTATGTATCTTCATGACATGTATCTCTGGTTGAGTTTGTTTATTTAAAATGAACCACGATGACTTTAGTAACGCCTAGATGTTTGTACGAACTGATGAACGCTTAATGGCCGAAACGTACCGAATTGTTTGGCACCCGTTCGCGTTCCAAATACACGCCGTTCACACGTCGCTGCCGATTAAAGAACGAGTCACATAAAGGTGTTCAATAAGTCTCGAAAGAAAATAAGATAAAAATGAAAAATAATTATATCTCATATTCCGCTCTCAAGGTCACTATGTAGTACATGCCCTTGTAGACTACATAACGCCTCAATTCAGATAGGTAATAAAGTAAGTGACAGCCATGTGCCATCTGACGTCATATTATGTTTTAAAGTTCAAAGTGAATACGAATTGAAGAGACTACGGGTGGGAATTCCTGATTATCCTTCCCTTTACCATTTAATGGAACAAAAACTTAGGTTTGGGGTAATTGCTTCGAGCAAATATTTGATGCTGTATTTTTTATATTTTGAAGAGTATCACTTGATAATGTACCAAGTCGAATAAAAACCGGCTCATCGTACAAACATACTAACAGTTAAATATTTAAAATATATGTGACAAACCTTTCCTAGCTGGAGTTTCTCATCTCGACGAAATCAAGACTGAAACGATACTTTAGTCAGTCTCTTTTCGATCTAAAACGAAATCCAGATCACATTTTTGATTACTGAAAAAAATACGCGTAGGTATAGCGTATTAACCAATTATTCGGTTAAATTCGTTTGAAGATTTTGTACAAAAAAAATCTTGGACTTCTTACTTCAACTGAAACGACACGACGACTTAGGCCTAGTTTATATGAGAGGCGTTCAACGCGCGTTGGGCCAACGCGCGTTGAACGCTCTTCATGTGTGCTAGGCCTTATACTAACGACAGCATTGAGAGAAAACTATTAATGATAGCGAGACATTATTCAAAAATATTTTCTTGTCTTGTATGTAATATTCCTATAGCGTCATATATAAGTTATTGGAGTTATTGGAGACCATAGGGAATTGACAATGAGATAGTGTTTGAATGGACCAGTCTGTAGAGTTGGTCGTGTGTGGATTTGTAACGTTAGTGAACGAACTGCTCGAGACTTGGCCAACTGTGATGTTAAAGCGAGTGTGTTGATTGTTAGTTGGGTGTTAATTGAGAAATGGTTTGAATGTTGAGACAATTTTGTTTCAAAGCAAACACGACATCCTAACATGTTTATTTTAAACAAACATTTTACTTATGTAACAAGCGCTTACAGTGATGGTGATTGAACATGGGGCTTTAATTATCATATATAGTTGGTGACATTTGATTTATGTGTAACGTACGGCACTGGGCACAACAAACTGGCACGAATGACTTCAATGCTCAGTAGTGGATTATTAAACAGTCCATAGAGATATTACAATAGAGCTGGCCTGGGCAAATGGCGGCCCGCAGCACAATTTTGTCCGACCAGCGAAGCATTTTATAAATTTTAGAAAAATAGTAAAGAAATAGCAATGGCGCCAGAACAGGTGAAAATATTTTTTTTTTTGAGGACCTTTTTTTATTTTGTTCTCCAAATGCGGAAATAGAATGCGAGGACCTTTTTTTTTGCTTTGCGAATTTTTGGCACGCGGTCAAATTTTCATCAGCTATACGGCCCGCGGTCGAATTTTCATCAGCTATGTGGCCCGCCGATCAAAAGATTTGCCCACCCCTGCAATAGTTTATGCCGGAGAGCAGTGAAAGTGTCTGCAATTAAGAGAGAGAGAACAGTTCCTTATCTCTACTAGTGATGCAAAACAATGCTAATTTGAGTAAACAAATTTCTGGTTTTCTGCAGCGATCTCTCTCTTAACTGAGGACACTTTCACTTATATACAAGCATATGCACTAGCGTACTCTAGCTACTTATATCTCTATAGTTTAGTCAGTGTATTTTATATATTTTTCAACATGTAATAGGATTTTGTAACTGGAATTTCCATTTTTTGTAAAAAAAATGTCAGTCAATTGGGCGACGGGACCATTACAACTTAAAAAAAAAATGACATCTGACATAATAAAGAAAATAGAATTCCTCTTAACGTATGTGGTGACGCGGGTAACGGCTAGTATTAAATATTATGCATGGTTACCTAGATAGTATGTTATCGCATCATGGAAAAATTAACTGAAGCTTACTTGTCAGCTAACTGATTTTTTTTGACAGATCTACAGAACAAAAGCACAGCTGATTTTTTTTCAAAATATTTTCGAAACTATAAAATTGTGAAAAAAATATGTTTTACAAAAACAGTTGTGTGGTTTTAAGAAACCACGACGCAAGTGAAACTTTTATTGGATTGTAGGCGTTGGATTGTAGACACCTATCCATCACGATTAATTATAAACAACAATATTCACATGAATACACGAATAAAAACATGTAAACACTGTACAGCACTTGCCCGCATGACAGACTGACTATGTGTTATACATACTACACGGTCAGCTGATGCTAACCATGGGCGCCGCCATATTGGCCTTGGCTGCTCTACCGAGCGCCTACTCCGAACGCCTTTCACTTTACCCCTACTCCGCGGCCGCCTGTCATGCGACATGCAACAGACGGCCAGAAAAATTCGGGGCGATAGAATAAAAGTTTCACTTTAAAACTTTATTGTAAAAAGAAATAGAATAATAAACCGTTACGAAAAATATACCATTTTTACATTAAAAAAATAACGTTCAATCCGCTCATCCGTTTGACCTGTATCGTATTCACAGACACACAGAATAACAGGCGCACAGACTTTTTCCGAAAATATGTTTTTTTGGATTCGGGGGACTTCAAAATGGAAAAAATATTGTAAAATTTTGAAAAGTGAATTTTGACCTAAATTAGTAGGTACCATTCCACATTTATGAGTTGGAATGGTAAATTAATAATTCACGGATGATTGTTGAATGTTTATAATTTTAGGGAGTTTAAGGCCATGTTCAATCACATGTGTGGGTCTCTTGTGACGTGGTGCATACACAGGTATTTTATAACTGCCACCGTAATTCACACAAAACTGACAAGTACAATACCGATTGTTAATATACAACCTGTCATACGTAAGAAATTAATAAGGCAAAGGTTTCACTTCTGCATACAACAGACAAATAATAATAATAAAAAAAATCTTTCTAAAAGATCAGTCACCTTCGTTTTGATTTCATTATTGATACGGCAGACCACCCATAATGCTACTTGTCAAGTTAAAAATACGTATTTATAACATGGCGTAGTCACTTACTGTATTATGAAAGTGCAGGACTTATTTTGAGCCAGTCGATACTGTACGCGTAATAGGTTAGCTCAATCATATCGATGGCCAAAAGGCAAACTCGCGCCTGTCGATTTCATTAATATTAATTTGTAAAAAAAATAAGTATAAAAAATAAAACCCGACTACTGAAAAGTATGAAATAAGAAAATATTCTCATCTGAGGATAGTCATAGCCGTGCCACCTATCCTAACAAAACATTACATTTTAACAGTATAGTACCTAAGTGATCATACGCTCAAGGGCAAGATGGAATACGACCACGGCTATCCTCAGATGAGAATATTTTCTTGTTTCATACTTTTCAGTAGTCGGGTTTTAGTTTTTGAACTTATTTTATATTTAAATTATTTTTTTTTAACTTATTTTTTATTTGTTTTCAATTTACTCCCTCTGGGACCAAAATTCAAAGATAAATGTAGCCCATGCTACCCGGGCCATAATAACGAATCGATAGACACCTTATTTATCAAACCGGATGAATAGTTTAGGCGCTAGGGTGGAACATCCGTAAATACAAACATACCCTTCCTTTTGGCTTCGCCGTAGTCGGGTAAAAACAAACATTCTTTTGAGTGCAAAAGATAAATTTGAAAGTTGGAATTTCGGTTATCTATAGATAGTTCCCATTAGTACTAGGTTGGATAATTCATAAAATATGACATCAGTAACAAATATATTAACATTTTGTATATATGTCGCCGGGATATTGTCAAATCCGTGATTTTGTAATTTCACTAGTGAAATTACAATATCACGATTGACAAAGATTCGTGATATTATAATTTCACTAAGTGAAATTATAATATCACGGGTTTGACAATATCCCGGCGACATATATATCAGTATTTACTGAACGAAATGTGTAATTTTCAGTAAAGATTCTCGATTTGAACCAATTCTATTTTCAAATAAATTGTTGCGTAGCAAAAGAGTAACAAAATTACAAATTTTTCAAAATGAAGTTTTTTTTTGACAAATGGATATTATTATCGAACTTTTGATAGAATTTTCGCGACAAGTTGGTACTCTTGGTTGGGATATCTATTTGGTGACTGTTATGTTTTATGTGACAATTGGTGTGATATAAAAATGTAAGTATTTTATTATAAAACTAGCGGCCTGTCCCGATTTCACCCGAGTGCAAAATTGCTTTGGAAATATTATATTGACCTTCCCATCTACACAACAGAACTATCAAAGTACATTGTTTTGATGTATCTCTGAAGATTTGGCATACGAAAAAAGTTTATGAAAAATTACAGAACTGTCTATAGTCAAGCCTGTTGCATTGTTCTAGTGTTGCCAATTGCAGCCATTTATTGCTAAAAAAACTAACACATTTAAATAATAGACGTTTGGCTACAATTTTGTGAAATTTTGAAATCGCGACATCCTGGCCATTTTTGATTGTGGAATTGGGCATTTTTTATATACTTTTTGCCTGCAAAATGCGACTTGGATTAGTCACAGTATTCAACTCTATCCTTTCCTTTTTTTTGAAGTCAGTAAAAAATGACAAATTAATGTTAAAAATGCATTAATGGCACGGTTCTGTGGTTTTTACAGCGTTGTTAATTTTTGTCACTTTCAAGCCAAATTAAAATTACATAACTTGAAGTGAGACAGAAATTTGATAGAGCTGTACAAATCTAAAAGAGGTTAAGAGCTGGCAAACATTTTCACATATGAGTATCTATCTATTACACATTTTTTTATTGCAGAAAAAAAGAATGGGAAACCTCTAAATGTTTTTAAATTGCAAAAAAGAGAAAAAAATAAATTTCATCGATTGAGATGTCTTCATACTTATTCATATTTTAAAAACATTTGCCACACGTTTTGGCTGGTGCGTGGTATTGAAGTTGCCAAGTTAAAAAAATTGCATTAAATGCATTTAAAATGTTTTCTACCGTCTGAAATTTTTACAGATCTTTTTAAAATATTCAAAGAAGAAATGTTGAAAGCCAGGCGAATCTGACAACAGAAAAATGGAAAAAAAGTATTTATGAGAGATGGTTATAAGGACCTGAGCCAAGTGTGTAAATGTTCGTCAGTTCTGAGTAAAATATTATAGAAGAAAGTATTAAAAACTACTGACATGAATTAAAATTCATATTAAATCAGAGATCTTTTGTTTTACCTTGTCTACCGTGAAATTAATAAAAATAAACAGACATTAATTCTTTTGTTCTTCTCGGTGACATTCCATAAATTTAACGATGTGTATAAATTTGTCATAAAATTTATAGGAAATGCAAGAACGATAAAAACGACAGAATTAATTTGATCTGCAATGTGTATTTTTATGCCTGTATATAGATCATGTGTGATCAATTAGTTATTATTAGAATTGATACGCATTAACGATGGCGCCCTGGAGAACTCTGTGTTTGCTGCACTTTTAATTTGGCAATAAGCAGCAAGAGCGTAGATATATTTTTGTCTTGGGGGGGGGGGGGGGGGTGTAAAGCAAAAAAAATGAATACGTTGAAAAGTTATTGATAAAACTTGACAAAAAATTTATTGTCTACAAAATTTGAGATCTACGGTTGCGGAGATGTAGCAGAAACTGTTATAACCTTCTGTTCAAGATGGCGGCCAAATGAGTGTATCCAACGTTCCGAAAACTCGATTTTTAATTTACCATCGGTCCACCTACGAATGCCAAAAAAAAATTGCCTCCTACTCAAAATACACTGATCATGTAGTCGAACACTGGGATTTTTTGTATGACAGATTTAGTCATATTTCGCTCGTACTATGGAACATAGTTTAAGAACCACTGAGGACCGGGTATCACATTTATATTACACTTCTGTATGAGCGTTTGTGTGTTGGTTTCCTCGGTTAAGATTTATTGACTGGCTATATGTATAACTGCCTATATGTCATTCGTTCCTACTTACTATGTGAGGCCATCATTTGGCTTACGATGTTCATTCAGATATCGCACTGTTCATTTTTTTCCGTAGTAACTAGTGATGTGCCGGATATCCGTATCCGTATCCGCGGATATCCGATGGAGAAGAAAGATCCATATCCGTATCCGTTAGTTTTTGGCGGATCTTTTACCTTATTAATTTTCAATTCATAGATAAAATTTTATATATAGGTGATTAGGTAATAATGAAAACCTGTTAAATTCCATTCAGATTATTTTTTATTTTTTTAAATCGTATTTGGCACCTTTATATTGCAAACATTTATCGTAGTGAGTACCATACTTAGTACATAACTCAAAGGTACTAAATCAACTATCTTTATAATGAGATATTGCACATCGAGCTTTGAAAAGAGACAATCTGTTATGAGAGTTAACTCTTAAAGAGGTCAATAACTTTTTCCCATAACAGATAGTCTCTTTCCAAAGGTCGATGTGCAATATTTACCGCCGTGTACTCTAAGAAAGTTATAAGATCCGTATCCGTATCCGCGGATCTTGAAACCAAAAATCCGTATTCAGATCCGTATCCGCGGATATACATTTTTAACGATCCGGCACATCACTAGTCGATAGTCCCACCTTCCACTGTAGGTACTTTTCTTTTCTGTTCCGTTGTCGTGAAGAACAGAGTCTCTCATGGTTAGCTGCAGGTTCGTCAGTTATGTACGGATTGTATATAGGAGCTATTTCTGTCCTGTCACTGATGCATTTCTCAGTTCAACAGTTAGATGTACGATGAGCCGTAAAGAAGCAATAGTTCTTTTCTTTGCAACATGAGATATCACACATGCTGACTATTCAGATGTTTATTGTTTTGTATTCTTTTACACGTGTGCCAACATTATAGTATTACCTGGCAATCGCGTACATGTGTGATTAGTTTTTGTTTTATGTAACATTTATGACCTATGACCGGACGGTCTGAGTCAATTATTTTTGAAAATGGCGTTGTCATATGATTATCTTCTGATGGGTAAATACTTCACGTATTGTGTGTTAAGTTTCTAACGTGATTTTGAATCTTGACGAATTTATGACTAAATTTTCACGTTGGATGCTGTAGGTTCAAGATTTATGTACAGAGCAAACCATCAATGATAACCAAAGATATAGGATACTCAGTGCACAAATTGAGTTTCGCTCCAACAATAGAAAGCACGCGTATACATGGGTGCCACTAGAAATTTTTCCGGGGAGAGGCACATAAATCAATTGAGTGATAGGATCTTTCTTTGATGTGAAAACATTCATTTAATCCTTAGTACGGGACATCGGTCAGTGAGACCTTTAGTGTTGTTTTGTTTTGAAAACGTGACGGTCTCACGGACAAGATGTTTGAATACATAATGCAATACAAGGACTGTAAGACCGGGTGTTTCGCGTATTATTCGTATTTTTCACGGCAAGCTTGTTACTCGTGTAGCGACGTTTCATCATTTATTAGCTAAAAGAATCTAAAGTACTTCTTGTGGTAACAAATTCAATACAGCGAATCTGATAAATACTTTGAAAAATGCGTGCTTACTACTAAGGGTTAAAAATACCACTAACTGCTAGTGACTTGATGTTTTGTGGTTATTTTTTAATATTAAGTTACCCGATTGTGGCAAAATGTGTAGACAAAGTACTCATCGTAAGAGATCCATAGATATATATATATTAATAGATAGCTGATGCCTATCCTTGAGCATTATGCGCAATGGTTCCAATTAGAAGCCATTTTGTACGTGATAACGCCGTAAAAAGCGCGCGAGATTAAAAAATATTAATTATTTTGATAATATGATTTTATTGAGAAAAACAGCAAAACTCGCAGTAAACAGTGATATTTCGCTCCAAAAAATATTTTTATATTGAAACGTTTCAAAAATTACAAAACTGAGCATAAATATAATATAAAAGCTTAGAACATTTTACATTGTCAGATTGGCATCAATGCTTGTCAACCTTGATGCCAAATTCACAATGTAAAATGTTTTAAGCTTTTACATTATATTTATGCTCAATTTTGTAATTTTTGAAACGTTTCAGTATAAAAATAGGTTTTGGAGCGAAATATCACTGTTTACTGTGAGTAATCATATTATAAAATAATTAATATTTTTGAATCTCGCGCGCTTTTTACGGCGTTTTCCACGTACAAAATGGCTTCTAAAAGGTACAGGAGGCACTAGTGTATCCGCAATCTATAAAATATATATATATCTATGAAAAGATCAAATTAAACGATTATATCAACATTTTGATTAGCTGTCAATCTAAAGAGATCGCAAAGTATAAATTGAATGAAAAAAAAGACAAAGAAAGGAATATTTTGTGAATTATACGAAAATGTAATATAAGATCGCAAGAAACACACCCGCGCAGCTTCAGTCACTGTAGCATAAGATGAAACTGCATTCCTTAAATTCCAAACGAAAGAGATACACATATAGACGAACGGTATGTGTATATGAACATACACATATATGTATTAACCCCCCTTGACCCCCCGGCCAGAGATAATTGGCCCACCCTGGGCGTCTGCACCCGCTGTCACTCACTCCCGAGCTGTTTATTCCGCTTGTTAGTACGCAGCGGGATACGAACCCGAACCGCTTGTATGCAATGATAGGACGACTATTCGTGAGATCCGGTAGGATTCTGCCGACCGGTCAATATCGCTGACCCCGCGAGACAGAAATAGATATATATTATGACTATACTTTGCTCATCTATACTAATATATAAAGCTGAAGAGTTTGTTTGTTTGTTTGGTTGAACGCGCTAATCTCAGGAGCTACTGGTTCGAATTGAAAAAAACATTTTTTGTTGGATAGCCTATCTATCGAGGAAGGCTATAGGCTATATAATATCACGCTACGACCAATAGGAGCGGAGCATCAATGAAAAATGTTAGAAAATGTACCTAATTCAAAAGTTGTCCATCCGACAAAAACTTTTGAACGGTAATTCCGATCATTATGAAATTTGGACACAACATTCATCTCGGCAAACTAAGATAAATGTGCGTACTCATGTCCCTCCCTTCCCCATTAGTTCCTTTGCAGCCGGGTGAAACCGGGCGGGACCGCTAGTAGTATATAAAAATAAGTTTCCTGCACTTTTAATAAAACGTTTAAAAATGTATTCATATTTATTTTTACAAAAACAATTATAAAGTGTAAGCACCGGTCCCCGATCTGTGGTCAATCATTTTTATATTCATTTTAGTGAACAGAATCGACGTACACCCCTGGACATTCCCTAGCGGTGTCCTCCTTGGAAAAAAATGATAGACCGATATTGTGGCCATTTCCTGGATTAAAATAAGCATAGGGATAAAATCGAGAAATTACAATATATAATACACTCTTCGCAAGGCATATCATCTCTTTGTTAAGGCTCAATTACATTAAGCAAGTTTACAAACTGCTTGTTGGCGAATTCGCTAGTTGCTAGTAAACTCGCTCAGTGTAATCAGTTTACTAGCCAAGTAGCAGATTGTAAACTATCTGCGAGTAAAGTTGAAAGCCAGTCAACTTTACTCGCTACTCGCTGGCGTTTGGGATTGTTAGCTAGTAAACTAGCCGTGTGTCATCATAGTTGCTAGTGAACTAGATGCGTCTCGGTAGTTTCAGTGTCGAAGGAAATGAAAGAAAAACAACAACAAATTCACAATACGTGGTGCGTTATCTAGTTGGCTAGTGAGCGAGTGAGAAATTTGTGTGTCATCATCCGTATCTCACTAGCCAACTCGCCCGCTTCTAAACTCGCCAACAAGCAGCTTGTAAATTCGCTCAATGTAATTGAGCCTTAAGGGGAAAAAATAATTCAAGAATGTTCTTTTCCTTGAAATTTTTATACATTGAGAGGAACTTCAAGTGAGCGTGTGATCTCAAATACAGTGTGTGAGTCTGACTGATGCAATAGTTTAACGGTCAGATAAGTCAACACGATCGATAACATTTGTCGATACGTCGTTTGTTGATGGGATTTGATGACTTTGATTTCTATCGTTGTGTTTTAGCGGTGATGCTCTCTGCACGATATTTGTTTTCTATTGCATAAATTAACAATATTTTATTATTTTTTATTTCTCTATTTCCAGAGAATATTTTTTTAATGTATGCATAATTTTCTGGTTCATTAATGTTGACAGCATCACGGTTTTGTTGATTTTAATTAATTTTATGCAACATAAATTCATATATCTGCATGGACATTAAAAGAATTCAGCTGAAACAAAGTTGAAACTTAGTTCTAAAAAAAATAGGCTTGTGGAATCAAGATGTAATTAATTAGAAATAAATCCATCAATTGAATGGACAAAAAACTTTTTTGCACTCCCTCTATATACTTTTATGCTTGTTTAGCGGTAATAAAATGATGCATTTAACACAAGTGCTGTAAAGTAAATATAAATTCTATCTTACAATACAACAGTAAATTCCGAAAGCGACCTATCAGTTACCATTTAACAGTATTATGGAGGGTAGAGGTTAAGGAGAAACATCTCTGTGTATGAAAAAGTGTTAGGGGACCGCCACTGTCGCAAAAGGGTAAATTTTAAAGCAAGCGTAGTTATTAGAGTAGGATAGAAACGTAAACGAGGAAAGAAGAATTTCCGCTTTTTTATGGCGCACTTTTCAAAAGTAAAACAAAAAATAAAAAAAACAATATGATATAAAATTTAGTAGTAAATAAACGATTATACTGATATAAATAAAATTTAAAATAACTAGCGATGCATCCGATACCGATACCGATATATCGACGATACTTCGGGTTAGCCGATATATCGGTATCGACGATATTTATATGACCGAATCTAAGATACTTTTTAATTTAAAAATGTGTAATTCTCTCAAAGAAGAAGTCGAGAGATACCTAAGGTCTCCCAATATATCGAGAGATGCAGATCCATTCATTTTCTGGCGCAATGACGTCTTATACCCAAACTTGAAAAAAATTGGGCAGAAGTACTTTAGTTTCCAAATGAGTTCTGTCGCATCTGAGAGACTATTTTCCAGCGCAGGTCTTATTCAAACAGATTTGCGAAATCGCCTTTCTCCGCACAACTTAAGATTACTTTGTTTTTTAAACAAAAATCGTATCAATGTTAATTTTAATTACTAAAATTTTTAATTATCTAATATTAACCTATGTTTCTACTTTTTATATTAATAAAAAAAAATCTGAATTGTGATTTATTTATTATACCTTCATTTTTGAATTCACAATAAACGTATCGGTATCGGTATCGCCGATATTTTTATAAGAGTATCGGTATCGATTCGGTATCGTATCGGCGAAAAGGCGTATCGATGCATCCCTAAAAATAACTAAAAAATATTAGTAAAAGCTAACAAAAATGAAATCCTCTCGATACTATCTCACAGCAGGTTTTCAGGTTATATTTATTAATTTATTTTGGACTACGTAAACAGTTTAGATTTTATATACTGCAGTGTTATTAAGGACTCTAATCATTAAAAATACTAAATTTTCCAACTCAGCGCATTTCAGTTCGTTTATAACTGCTAAACTCATTTTATACTCGGATGCAGCGCTAGCGCCATTCCGAACGATTTTTGAACTGTTATTTACTGCATTTTGATGGACGTTTTTTCAACTTATCTCCCATATAAGATTCTCCTCCTTACTTCTACCCTCCATAAACAGTATAATTATAAGGAACAGAGATACCAAATACTTAGCCAAATAGACTGCAAATTGACACACACATAGATCTGCCAAAAATATTAAAAATATACTTATTTAGATGTAAAAATCAGCTATTTTATAGGAAACACAAAATATAGGAGTGCAAAAACTGTAGTATTTATCTGAAACGTAATGATGTTATAACTCGCTGACTCAGAGAATCTGATTTGACAATAACCTTAGAGTGTGGACATACATACTTCTCCATATGAAAGCATTGTGGAATTTTAAACCGATCCTGCTCTAAAAATACGTGATCAATTGAAAATATATTTTATAAACATGTATTTAGCATCTCCAGAACGTTTTCCTTCGCATTTTGATAAAAATTTAGTTTGAAAAGCGATCTTTTTCTATATTTGTTTTTGAGGGAGTACAATCTAATGTTCAAAATGACAGGGTGTATATATACAACATTAGACTGCTCCTGATGCATGGAAACTGTAACTTTATGATCACAATCTAAGGTCATTACCAAATCAAATTTCTTGACAATTCTTTCAGCAATCCAGTATAAGAGTCGTATCGTTTAGAGCAGGGGCGGGCAAATCTTTTGATCGCCGGGCCACATAGCTGATGAAAATTCGACCGCGGGCCAAACATTTGCAGAGCATATTCTATTTCCGCATTTGGAGAACAAAAAAAAAAAGGTCCTCACTATTTCCGCATTTGGAGATTCTTTACTATTTTTCTAAAATTTATAAAATGCTTCGCGGGCCGGACTAAATTGTGCTGTGGGCCGCCATTTGCCCAGGCCTGGTTTAGAGAATTTATTGACGTCATATCTGTGCACGAACGAGTTTCTATTCAGACGGGTTTGTGTTTTTTTAACAATAAGTGTTTCTATGAATATAATAATCAACTGATACAGTTACTGATCGCTTTTCCCACTCTTTTTACTACGCAGATTCCCCATCTGGCGTCTTAAAACGATACCACTCTACCTGTTATTTCATGTAGACACGCATAAGTGTCGAAATAAAGCCGAACAAAAAAGTATTTATTTACAAAACGCGTGTGTCTCGTTTTCGGTAAATATTGTTATTTAATAATAATAATAAAAATAATAAACAAGCACGTTGTGTTTATAACATGACACCCCTTGTTTACAGTGTCTTATGTTGGTGTAGGTAGTATAGGTATGGCTCAAAGAGACGCGAAAGTCGTATCATCTGAAAGTGAAGACTGACATGTTGGAATGTTTGCTGTGTTAGCAAAGAGATTTTTTAACTGTCTAAAATATACTGGATCATATCCTAAATCGGTACTGCAACATTATACACACCCTCGCTGTTGCATTCAATACTTTCAGAAATACTAATACAAAGATGCTAATTATAGATTTAATGAAGTTTACAGATTTCGGCGCGATCAGTTTTAATATCTTAGAAGCGCAATTGAAATGATCCATAATAGTAGGAGAATTATCAAACATTTTTGGGTAGGTATTTGAGGTAGCGTGAAAAATTATGTCTTGTAATGTCTGAAGACAAAATCGAAGACGTGGCTGAAGGGTAGTGGCGCATAGCCAAGCCGTGAATTTTTAACTTTGCCAAAAAAAAAACATTTGACGCATTAACAGTAACACCCCCCGCATAAACCATATGGGATTTGGTTCTCAGTTAATTTGATCGAAAATGATTTTATTTGATAGTTTAAAGATCACTAAGAAAAAGTGTCCCTGGGCGTATAGCCTAAAAACCGATAGATTTTTAGCTACAGGTATGGTTAGCAAGATTTTCAATATATAGGGATATCCATTGATTAAAAAATCCTAAGCTCTAAAAATATGTTTTCGAGTGCGCTGAATCCGAATATGGCATTAATATTTTTTACAGGGAGACATCTTCCAACATTACCTAGTTTTCGACTACTTTTCTATTTTTTAAAAAAAGCACAATAGTTGAACATGGGACATGTTTGTGAATTCAATGGATATCCCTATATCTAAAATCTCGTTAAACATATCTGTAGCTAAAAATCTATGGTTTTTTAGGCTATGCGCCAATAGACACTTTTTCTTAGTGACCTTTGAACTATAAAATAAACCATTTTTGATCAATTTAACCGAGAACCAAATCCCATAAGGTTTGATCCTTTAGTACTTATTTAATAAAATAAAAAATAAGCCAGATAATTTAGTTTGGTTCAAATGTCTACCAGACGGTTACAAAACAGTGTATATGGGCTGAGTTGAAGTGTATTGCGTTGCGATATACGCTCTATATTTATTTTGTAATGTGCAGCGAAACTTAAATTAAAATTTACTGCTGGTCTGTTTTCGTTCGGATGATGACTTTATGAAACGTCGATTGCTCAAACAAGAAACAGTGGCACAAAGAATACACTGTACAGTGAAATTAAAATGATTTACGTTTAATTAACACATTAGTGTTAGTTTCAAATGAAATTTATCTTCAAATAAAAGGAATATCAGTAGTCAGTCGATGCCAGAGGGGTAATAAGACGGATTTTACATGGTCGGTCGAGGGGGAAGAGCTAAGAAAGATAGGTAATTCATCACTCGACACACACGGTCGTATGCCACACACGCCGTCGGCAATGTAGAGCTCTGCTCTGTTGACGAACTCACAGCTTGTGAAACGTCCTGTCTCATTTAAAAACTATTATTTATGTTTACTTTGGCCCGAGGCGTCACTTCGCTACTTCTTTAGCGCACTATATGACTGTTTTACACCACTAACAACATATAAAACCATCTTTACGATTGTCTGTCCCACTTTCACAACTCTAACATATATCTATACTTGTTCTTTTCTCAAAGTTGCCATCAGCATAAATTTTATCTCCTCTAGTTTTATTCACAGATGTGAAATGTAGTTTGTTTTTTTTTCAGCCTATAAATTTCACTCTAAAAATTTTGATGAATATATTTATTATAACGGTTTTACGGATGTCGCTGTTATATTTTATAAAAGTTTAACAATCTTCTGTTTTTATTAAGCATTAAACTGCCATAATATCATTGTTGATGATAATAGGGAAAAAAACGATTGTGCAATTAATTACTATATTTTTTAAGCAGTTAAGATATTGTTTTCTTGTTTTGTTCCAGATAACCAAATTGAAGATTGATAGCAACCCATTCGCAAAAGGCTTTAGGGATTCTTCAAGACTAACGGAATTTGAAAGGTAATTTTAATATTTTCAAAACTATTTTTGCGCATTTTGGCGTCGTTTAAGAAAAAGCCATTTCTGTCAATCCCGAATAGTAGTGTACCAGTTTTCAGAATCTAACAAAATATATAAACTAAACATTATCTCATTTTCGGTTAATTATACGTTAACCTTTAAATTTATCAACTATTTGTTTGTATTTGTAAATAAAAAAAATCTTCTTTCAACTTTTTAGATTCAAAATGGTGCTGTTTCTTATTTAAGATGAGCGGTAGATGTAGTGTAATGTGTACAAGCCATAAGCGCAGCAACAATTTTATCCTGGGGGGGGGGAATTTTCAACTCTAAATACCATTACTAGCTGTCATTTATACATAATTTGAAAACTGTTCATATACAAGCGAAACCGATCAACACGACTTTCTGGAGAAATTTCACGACAAAGAAAATGTGCAGATTATTGTAGATTTATCTTGTTATTTGTACGTGAACAATTAATATTCTGGGGTGGGCCAATTGAACAAGCTGCAAAATGAGGGGATGGAAGAGAATACCATTCGAAGCCTAGACATAGTAAAAAATATTATTTCTATTTTTTGCAGAGAAACAATGGAATCAATGTTAGCCGAACAACACTATTTGCGATCTCCGCTTCGTCCCTTTGGTGAACTAGACACTCACAACAACAATCTGACTTTGGAAGAGAAAGCTCTATTGGCGGCCCGTTCTCAGCTGTTCCTTCGCGCAGCCGCAGCAGCAGCCGGTGCCGGACCATACGCGCCGCTGATGGGCCCGATGGGCTCATTATACGGTGCAGGTCCTGCAGGTAGTGCAGCGGGCGGTGCAGGATTGGCAGGCGGCGTTCCTCCCGGTGTACTGTGGGGTCAGTGGGCTTGTTTGGGGCCGAGTCTTTTGCAGCATCAACTGGCGACGGCCGCTGCTATCCAACAACAACAACAGCATCAACAACAACAACAGCAAGCACACAACGCTTTGCCCCGGCCGATTTATCCATCGCCGTCCGCCGGATCGTTGGCTCATCATAGATTCGCACCGTATGTGCTCGGGCCTTCCGGACAACAAAATAGAAGGGCATCGCCCGTGTCATCCCCAGATAGTGTCAGGGAATCAGCGGATTTGTCCCCTCATAGTCCAACGTAAATTAATTGATGTCTCAATTTGTGTATTTATTTGAACTCAAGTGATAATGTAAAATGTATAAAAATTTGACGATTTGTTATATAATTTTTCTCTTTATTTTTTAGTAAAAAGAATATAAATAAAGAAAACCTACGCATATATTTAAAATATATTTGCCTTATCTGGACACTGCGATTTATCGAATTAATTTAAGTATCTATATTGTACTTAGAAGCAGTACTCGTTATACAGGATGGTTCAAAAATAGAGTTTAAAACATTTCAGGTTATAATTCCGGGTATTGAAATAGTAAAACAAGTTTATATAAATATACTTTTTAAAATGTTTCGTTAATGATATACGGCCAGTTTATAAAATTCATTAATGAACAATACCTATAAATAGTTTTTAAAATAAATAAAAAAAAATAGATAAAGCTAGTTTAAATTGAGATTATAATAATCACACTGTCGTAAGCACAATTTAAGAAAACGTCTCATTTTTGAACTTTTTTACATAAATTTATTAACCCCAGAATAATATCTCGAAATTTCGGACTTTAATTTTTGAACCAATCTGTATTGGGTTTATAGTCAATTGACACTTTTTTTCGAAAAGATTTCACACTTTTTTTATTAGTCAGTTTTTTCGGGATTTGGGTTTCGTGACTAAGGACTATAGCTTTAAGCCAGCCGTCATGAATAAAGCTGTGCCTTGCTGTCGTTAGCAGAGCCATGCAATACTGTAGTTATTGGCTGCTGGTATTAACAGAGCACAGATTCAATCGTTATGGCTTCACACTGCAGCGTTGCCAGATCATTATTTTACCAAGTCACAAAAAATAGGGATTTAGAAAAAGTTAATAATTACTTCAAAATTGTTAATATTATTTGAGGTACATTTTTGTACTTTTTTCATCTTTTTGTTCTAGTCTAAATGTTTTTGAAACATCGTGAAATTAGCTGCCCCGTGCGGCACATTCGATTTTAAATAAAAATTCCAGACGTCCCGTGAAAAACGCCTGACAATGCGGCGGCACAGTTACAAGTTTATAAGTCAAACACTCATGGTTATTAAATTTTACGTATCAAATATAATAAATGAAAAATCGATGTCAATTGATTATAAATTATTATATATAATAATAAAACAAACTATTATTATTATAAACACAGAATTCAAAATGCCTTATTTATCAAGGGTGTAATTCTGTATATTTTGTGATATTTAGTAATATCAATATGTGACCTAATTATACACACCTATGTAAGTATTAATAAATAATTGTATGATTAAATGTACTTCGTTTTGAATAAATTGAATTTTAAAAAAATACCGCGTAGCTACAGTCACCTAGTGAAAAAAAAAACTATAAAAGCTAAAATGATTTTTATTTATTTTGCGTCGACCACTCGCTTGAAATTTTATTTATGTTGCAAGTCGGTTAGATTTGTGAATAAAAGTCGCGCAAAAGAAAAAAATCGAATATGCAAAATTACACAGGAAAATATGAATGTCGAAAAAACCCCGTAATTATTCGACTGAAGTAATATAATGAAGAAAAATAATTTTTCAATCAAAAATATTTAAAAATTTGAAACAATTTTCAAGTATTTTTGTTCTGTGGTTTTATATTGTGACATTTTTTTATTCAAATTGTGGAGGTATTGTGGATTGACATATTTTGAAAAAATAAATATACCTATACTTAAATTTAAAAAATTGTTCGTAATGTTTTATCCACAAGAAAAATATTCCCAAAGAACTTTGTAATAGGGGGGTTGACTTTTAATTTCAAAATAAAACTAGTTCAACTAATAAAATTAATAAACTACTTATTACTTCTTTGTATCAAAAAAGTTTTTAATTAAAAGTTAAATGAAATGTTATAGACGTATGAATGTATACAGTGCTGGATTAACCTATAAGCAAAATAAGCAACTGCTTAGGGCATCACGTCTCAGGGGGCACCAAAAATCACAACTCAGGAATGAAAAATACTTCACCAGACCGTGTCAACAATTTTTTTTTTCTTTTTGTCAGGTTCTCAAAAATGTGATCTACTGACATAAATTGTCTTCAGAAGTAGGTACAGAAATTAAAAATAAATAATAATTTATTTTTGAAAATGAAAACGTAATGAGATTTTATAGACAGTCAAATTTTCAATGAGAGCAATAATTGTAAAATTCGATTTTTTCCTTGAAATTCTCTACTTTTTAACTTTTTTCTATAAATTTTAAACTTATGACATTCACAATTTGAATTTTGTTTATGAACTTAACATGACACAGACAGATGATATTAGAATTATTTTAGACTGCTGTTAGAGATGAGTGCCCATAGGCAAGAAATGCTTAGGGCATCAAGGAGTCTTAATCCAGCACTAAACCCACGATGCTTTTTAATTGAAAGAGATAGCATGTTGGATTATTGCATTTATAAATCGTAAGTCGTGGGCACCACTACCTTTGACGTCATCCAAAAAATTTAGAATCATAGAAATGTATTTTAATTTTTTACAGAAAAAAAAATGGAAAATACCCAAATATGATAAATTAAACTCAAACTTTATTAGTTCTTTATTGTAAACTAATAATTGGGCATATGATAATGTTTATATATTTTTGTATACTTTGTAAATTATAATAATCGTTCGAAATGATTTCTTATTAATATCCTTTTTCAGTTCTGACTAATTAAATAACCAAAAATTAATCTTTTAAAATATTTTATAAAATCGCCGTATAAGTCTACATGCTTACAATTTTTAGAAGTTATGTTTGGATGTCTAGTCCTCGAATCTCGAAGAGCAACGGAACTTTTGGCGTGAAGAAACTCAATACTGAGTAGTAAATAAACACAAAATCCGCTATACAAAATTATTTTTCTCGACGCACGTTTTATTAACAAATTGGGAGATGATTGAAATTAACTAAAAAAGTGCCGATGGTTTGGTGTTTTATGGATATTTTTTAACATTCAGTAACAAACTTTTGTATTATTTTAAAACTTCATTTTGATGGAAACAAAAAACGAAGTACTTCTGTAAGATCAGAACAATGTAATTAAAACTGATATATTTGTATAAATTATGTAAATAAATAAATTAATAAGAATGTGTTACTGTTAAGTCTTTAATATTAAAAAGTGGGGTATTGGCAATTATGTGTATAGAATATTTATATTATGCCTTTCGAAGTGTAAAATTTTGTATTTTGTAAATTGCACGTTTTTATTTATTTTAAGAGGCTTTAAAATAAAACATAACCACTAAATTATTATAACAAAGTGTGTATTATTCACTGTTTTCCAAAATTAATGTTCAAAAACATCTTTCTTGAATGAAAAAATCCTTTCTGCTTTTAAATTTTATGAGCAAAAATGTCTGATGAGCTTAAGATTTATTTTTTATTTTTCGGTGTACTTATAACTCAAAAATATAAACAAAATAAAAATCAAATATAATCAAAATCAGTTACGACAAAGTAATAACAATAATACGTCAGATACGATGTTTTGTTTTTGTGACGATTTATAAAGATAAAAAAAAATCAAAAACGACCTTTTATTCTATACGCACAATTTTTTTCGCCCAATCAATAACTTATTGTCTTTGCACTTTAAATAAAAAATGCGTTATAAAAGAAAACGATGTATAAAAATTATTATAATATTATTTTCTTTGCTTTATTGACGCTAAAATAACGTGAAAAAATCACGTAAAATACTGTATTGTTATTATGTTCGTTAAATAATTATTTATGTTTATATTTAATATGGTTAGAGAAGTAAGGAATAAAAAATAAAATGTAATTTTAATCAATAAATGTTCATTAAATACGTGAAAAGTGGTGTTTAATATGACCCTGTAAAATTAAAAAAATACCTCATTGTCCTAACAAAAAACATATTTATTTCATATGCCTTCAATTAGAATTTCAAATTGCCAGGAATATGACGGTGCTGAGGCGCTGCATTATGTTATGAGCCTATACCGCGTTGTTTTAAACAGAACTTCTCAACCACATAGTCGTCCAATGGTGGTATTTTGCACAGTCAATGTTAAAATTGGATCGCTGTAATTTCTGTCTCACTTTACAGTTTATAATGGCAAATTTGTCTGAAAATTTCAAAAATTTAACAGCTGTAATAGCATCGACTCTACAGAATACTACCATAAATGTTCGCAAGTTTCTATCGTTTGATTAAACCCCCACCCCTGATTTAGATACGGAGAAGAAAAAATAAAAAATAATACCGCTCGTGCGCAGTGCACGCCCTGCACCCCCGGTTATGGCGACTAAAGTTCATATAAAAAGAACTATTTAAATAAAAAACGAAAAATAAACTAAAGGAGTAAACACCTGTTAATCGCGTTTGAACTTTTTTCAACACCCGCAATCGTTGCGAAATTTTAACAAAAAGAAACCGTTTTCTATCCTAGAATGTTTTAAAAACATTATTTCGGCTGTTAAAAAAAATGAATGGAAAATAAAAATTTGAATACATGCCATAGCCCTTTACAACCGGCGAAACTTTTTTTGTATTTGATTATTTAGGGACGAAAGAACCTAGAAAAATTAATTTAAAAAATTGTGTACCCCTGTTTAACTGTGAAAATAACCAGCACGAAATAACCGTGCGAATCTATCTGTACCGCGGAAAAAAAATTGTCGATAGTCACGCCCGTATAGATTCGATTGTAAAGAGATAGAAAGATAATCGCAACAGCAACCTTAAAAAATTAAAATTGATAACAGAATTTCATAAATAGCGGGAAAATTCTAAGAGATGAGGAGAAATCCTGTTTCTGATAATATTAACAATTTGTTCCGCAAACTTCTGCGCAGAAGCAAATAACAAATGTCTACGAAATTCTGAGACATAATAATTGTTCCATCCGATCATTTTACAATGTTATGACACAAGGGATGCTGGGAGAGGTCACGGCCTAATCACTGTAGAAACGGAACGACGTCGCTTTGAGGGTTCATCCCATCATCCCCGACGTTAGGGGTGCAGTAAATATATACAATAATACAGAAGAGAGAGGGTCGCAGAGTATCGCAATATGATTAATGGAGACATTCGACCCCAACGACTATCATGTCATATTATATTGACTTCGCGATGTGCAACTATTAACCGATTATTTATGTGTACAAATCAACTTAAATAGCAACATGGATGCTTTGACGTCTCAAAGTGTTTTTAAAGAAATTAAAACTACTAGCTGTTACCCGCAGCTTCGCACGCAATTGAGACGCGGATGCATTTCCATTATTTGGCATAGTTACTCTTTTATCGACGTAGATCCCCCTGATAAATTTCAAAATTGATGACATTTACGTGATCAACGTCCTGACAAACCTTAAAAAAGACAACCATGTTGATTTTTAGACTATATTTACCTCTTTTCACCCTCTGAAGGGGTTGATTTTGAAAAAGCATGAAACACATGTTTATTTATTTGTTGACAGGAGTAATTCTACGAATTTTCGAATTGATACATCTCTGTCTTATAGGATTTCTCCACGCAAATTTTGAACCCCTGTTATACCCTTTTACGGGTTGAATTTTCAAAAATCTGTTCATAGCGGATACCTACGTCATAATAACTATCTGTATGCCAAATTTCAGCCCAATCCGTCTAGTGGTTTGAGTTCAAATCGGAATAGGAATTCTTATTTTCCTCCACTTTTTAGATAACGGCGAATTCATCTGTATTCTCCATAACTTAAATCACTAAGAATTAATTATTCTACACCAGTTACAATAATTATTATAATTTAATCAGAAATCACAAACGAAAGGAAACTTTGTGTCAGTTATGGTCATTTTTTCACAATTAGATACTGAACAAAATCCTTTTAAAATATGTAGCTCCTTCTGTGGTAATTTTTGGCCTATACATAAAAATATGAAAATTATTTCAAATATTACTTGTGATTACTAACATTGCAGTATATTTTTATACCTACGTTTAAACATTAAAAAAACAGGGAAATATTCAAACATTCAAACAAAATAATATTAACGCGACTTATTGATTTATACAAAAAAATAATCAACATAAAACTTTCAAAATTCGGATATAATCTAAATAATTTAATATTTTGAACAAATGTTATTTTCTAACGCACTTTAAACTGTATAAAGTTTAATAAATAATAATTATTAGTCACAAACACAGGAAGTAGTTAAAAATTAACGGAATGTTACATAATAAAATTAATTTGCTTATAAACATGAAATATTAAAGCATCCGTCTATTTGCTTGACTATTATTACCTATATTTTACTTCTGTGTTATTATTATTAAAAGTGTGTGATCATTTAATAAGAAATTCACGCTAAATATTAAGCTTTGACTATGATTCACCTTTATTTTATTTTATGACGCACGCAACCGTTTTTAAGTTGAAATAAAAAACATCGAATTTCCCGCGCTTTTGGCATATATTAATTCGAAATCGAATGAGATAACCTAGAGCACTGATGGCGAACCTTTTTGAGAAATGGGTCAAATTTTATTAATTAGCTTTTTTATTACTGGCTCGTGGACTACTAAGTCAGTGGTGTTACGTATAAAGGGAGAGAGGGGATGGTTAAATACTATTTTTTTTAGCTCGAAATTTTTTTTTGGACGATACACAAAGTTTTACGACCATGCTGGATTCAGCGTGTTTATTTCTATAAGCATGATGACTTTGCTAAAGTTCCGAAAGATTTCGGTTTTCGTCAAAATCGCATTTTTTTAAAGGGGTATGCCTTTGAAAATTGTGAAAAAACTGAATTCTTTAATATACTTTTGAAATTTAAAAAGCTTACAGAAACAACAATAAATTATATGATATAAAAAATGAAATCGCGGATCATTTAAAAAGCCTGCGTGGGTCAGTGTCTGACCCGCGGGTCATAGGTTCGCCATCACTGACCTAGAAAATTAAGTACACTAAACTCACATTCAGAAGGTATTGGTTTCGAATACCGGCGGCAGCAGTTGTGGCTAGGATATTTTCTACTGCTTCTGTATGTGAAACGATACTTCCTGTATCAGCCATCTTGTTGAAGTTTTCCACGTTTACCCCTAAAAATTCTATAATCGATATACGGTTCCTTGTGCCAACTACGACCAATTATAAGCCAAGCTCCTATTTTCACAAAGTAAAGCCTAACTTATCATAATTCTTTGTAATTCAATCGCTTGCACACTCTTGTCTAAGAAGTTGAGGGTCAAAAATGTAGAAATTTACGGGAACGTTGTAAACAGATGATAATATTCCGACGCCACATAATGAAAGAGAGTTGTTAATTTATTTTGTGAGGAATAGTCATACGGTGGTAGTTCTTGAATTTATCCGGATAATTTCGTGTAGCTTGACAAGTTTTAAAAAACTCTCCTTCAGATCTACTTTCATTGAACTAATGCACTCATATATTTTTTCTATGTATTTTATTAAGGAGGATGTTCTTCTCTAACAAAATCTGTTAGAGTCACTCAATTGATATTCCCACAACACAACTCCAACTGCTTCCTGATCGGGACTAGTGTAGGCACTTACAACGGACGACATCGAAACGGATTGGATCGGAAGAAATACGGATCCAAATTAGGTGTAGCCTTATTCTTTAATAATACAGTTTATTCAAATATAGTTAATCGATTAAATAAAAAAAAATTGTGTCGGGAAATAAAAATGTTTAAAGTAGAATTCTTTCAATGACATTCTTTAATCATTAAATTTGTACACGTGACTTGCCGTACGTGCTTACCACACACTCTTGTCCCGTAATGCTCCGACTAACTCCAGAGTAGGAATTTAAGATCAATCGGGAAGGAGTTAATCATTATCAACCGAATTTACATGTATGAATCGATCCGAAAGCAAGTAACCAAGCACAAATCAGCGTTCAGAAATATTTATTTAAATTATTTTTTGCTTCTAAGAAACATTTCCAAATACTTAGGGATTTAAGGTCAATCGAGAAGGAGTTAATTATAAACCGATCTTACATGCATGAATCGAAGCTGAAAGCAAGTAACCATGCAAAAATCATCGGTCAGAATTATTTAATAACAATTGTTCTTTGCTTCTAAGAAACTTTTCTAAATACTTATAGGGATTTAAGGTCAACCGGGAAGGAGTTAATCATTATCAACCGAACTTATATGTATGAATCGAAGCCGAAAGAATGTACCCAAGCAAAAATCAGCGCTCATAAATTTTTAATAACAATTATTTTTTGCTTCTAAGAAACTTTTCCAAATACTTATTTCGTTGAATTTCGACTATAATATGTTTTAAACATATTCTAGAGGCGCTAAAGTTTTATCTTGTGCAGGCGCCGCAAACTCTGTATACAAGGAATTTTCATGACTGAAAATTCAAACAAATGTATAGACCACCATTCAATTTATTTGTCAGTATAACAAAAAATATTCCCAAAAAAGAAGAAATGTGTATACAAAACGTAGTCATAAAGTTTAGTTTTTTTATTAATTTCTGATTCTATGATGTAGGTAGTTTGTTCGGTACACTATTAGAACAGACCGAGATTTTATAGTGCCATAATATCAAGTTTATATTAATTTATAAACAGCAGAGTAACACACTTACGCGAGAGTTCCTGTATAACTACAGTGTGTCCTATTTAAAACAGATTTAAGTAATTTTGAAGTAAAAATTCTTAACGTTCGTTTCATGCATTTCGCGAAGGAGTAGCTCGGTGTGATTTGCCGTTACGAACAAATGTAACATTTTTATCCGGCTTATCCATATAACAACTTCATTCTCCCTGTGTTGTATATATAGCCACGAATTACAAAATAGACGTACTGCGAGAGTTGTTTCTATTTAATGATTTAGACAGAAGTAGGTAAAATTAATACGAATAAATAAAATCATAGCTTAGTCTGTAATTGTTATCAGTTTTCATGATTTTTTGTCTATTTATCTGTATCTATATTTACAAAAGAAATATATAACCTTTGCGTGAGTGTACTTCTTTAGGCGTCTCTTGTGAATTTTGCGAGGGGGCAACTCCGTGAGTTGCCGTCAACCAAAAACGTTTCCTTTTAGCGTCTGGCGTTTCTATATATCTGCATGCATGATTACAATAAACTTGAAAATCGCGGGATTGATTTTAATTTGGTTGTCGACAGCATTATCCTGGAAATACTTTAAGCTTATCCTAAAACAACATCTGCCAAACTCACAATTAAAAAAAAATTTTTTTTAATCCATTTGATTTGTTAAGGATGCTTATAAACTCAAAGAAATACGGTCCTGTGTGAAACGCAATTGTCGCTACTCTATTAGACATGCCATACGAACTGTCGAGATAAATTTTTTTTTTTGAGAAATTCGATGTCGATACGAGGAAGAATTTTCTCACAAGTGCTGCAAAATTTAACGACTAGAAGTACGAGAAAAGTTATTTCATGCCGCGACGAGACGAGACGGCACACAATCTATAAAAAAATGTTTAAAATCTTGTGTTTATATTTTCAAAACATTTTTTAAAAGGGGACGCTTAGTATAACGATTGTATATAAATAGTCAATGTGACGGTAATAAAAATGAAAAGTTTTTTTTTGTTGTTTTTTGATTGATGTAGGCTCAAGGCGCCGAAGGCGCCAGTTGTATATTGATCAGTATTCATTTCAACACAACTTTTTATCAGTGGTGTCGTATGATATTTTAAGAAAAGAAAAAATTCTGAAATTAAAAATGTATCAAAAATACTAAAGTGTTAACATTACCTTATATTTTCTATTGACTGCATATCATCTGAAAAACAAAACATATTATAACATTTTTTAGATACAGTTTAATTGGTAAAGAAACGACATAGGTAAATTAAAACATTTTTGCTAAAATATTGTTCTTAAGTTCCAGTAAAAATAACTGGCAAAAGGTGTTTTCTGCCAAAATGAAAGGAGAACCGGTTTTGGTTGGCTATTGTCAGATCAAATGATAAACTAAAAACTTCTATGTTCTAGGAAATTGAATTTTGAAGAGTATCTCAAACTTCACTTTCAGTGATTTTGCAAGTGATGAGGCGAAATAACAATTATTCTAGAACTGTTAAAAATAACAGTTCTCAGAATGTTGTTGTTCATCTTCTTCAAGACAGGATTAAAAAACATAGTTTTATAAGGAGGCTGATGCGTTAGAGTCCCAATCAAAAGTAAGTCGAATTCTAAATAGGAACTTTTCCATTATAAATTTTTACAAAAGGTTGTAAGTCGGTGCTACCAATAAATTATTGTCAAAAAGGCATAAATAAATATTTTTTTTAATATTAATTAATTATTTCAGTATTTTACTTAATGGACTAGCTTTTGAATTTTTTGTACAAAGTTAGGTTAGAAGAAATAAATGTATGAAAATATATCTATTTTACATATTTTTTGCAGTAAATAATTAAAAAAAGAAATTAGAAGTAATAAAAATTAAAATTAAATGATTAAAAAGTTGAAAATTCAGTTAAAATTGTCAAGAATAAAAGTCCATAATCATAAAGTGCTAAGGTTTAATAATTTTTTTTATTGATTTTTAAATTGGAAAAAATATTAAAATATGCGTAAGACATCGATGCTTTACATAGTTAGTTTTCGGAACTGCTGACATTATTTGGTTATTTGCACAAAATTTAAATGTACCGTTTGTATGCTATGTTGACATATTTTCCATAAGACTACATGTAAAATTTTTTTTTAATTTTTAACTTTATAAATCTCCTAATGATTTTGGATTGTTTACAGAAAATTTTGTCATAAAAAAATCTATTAAAAAAACTTTATTTCAGATTTTTTTCATTATCTTTGTAAAACGGCTCAACCTCCTTAAGAACAGCTTATAAGGGACGATGACAACTGTCATTTGAAAATATAGATCGAACTATGCAAAAATACATTTCGACATTAGTTTGACGTATCAAAATAATAATTTAAAAGGAAAGGTTATACCTATGTTCCCTTAAAATTTGGGATCCAGTGAATCGATCCGAAAAATATTTTTACTGTTTGAAAACCTATGTACTTCTTAGCGAGTAACTGCAGATATACCACGATAAAGAGGGAGTGATCAGTGAGCGATTTGTACCATGGCGAAGCCGGGCTGAACAGTGGTCAGTAAGTATTTCATAATTTAGAATTTAGATTGTCGGATAGCATCTTTGTTTCCAGATTTAAAATAAAATTTCAGACTTATATATTACGTGCATTTAATACAGTAGATATTATTTTTTTAAATTGTTGAGGCAAATGTTACCCGCCTATCAATTACTGAGTCATTGAAAAGACAAAGTAGGCGAGAAAATTACAGAGTATGCTCGATGAATCAACATAACAAAAGCAACCAAACATAATATCTGCCAAAATATGTACTTCAGAAAAAAACAACATGAAAGGTGATTGCACATAGCGTGACTGTTACAATTGAAAAATCTTCACAGATTTTACCTCTTTCTGTAATTTTGCGAGCTATACAGTGGTCATTTAATCGTATAAACCAGATTACCTACTTACACTCAACAATAGATTTGAAAAATTCTTTCACTAAATGAAATAGTGATTCTAAAAAAGTTATGAATATTCATGAAAGATCAAACCACGAAGTCTGTAACGAGGAGACTCAGGTCGAGCGTAGCGGTGGACCGATATCTGTCGCATGAACCAATATAGCGTCAGATACTGGGTAACGCACTGCATACGTTCATGGTTGACATGTGTGTAGTGTCGGTGAAGTTAAACAACTTTGGTAACTATGACGAAAACAGGTGGAAAGAATCGAAGTTTTCCCAGGTAGTGATAACAGCGCCATCTTGCGAGCGCCAGAAAACGGTCCGTCTCGAAACACGGCAAGCATAGGAAGCTAGGTCTCTGGGTTACAGATTTCGTGGATCAAACAAATGTTTTGAAACCTGCACCATTTGATTTTGTATTTTTAATAGGAGCATTAAACATACATGTGTTTATTTACTTCAAACATTCTACGTCACTGGATTGAACCAGTTGACTCAAACTCGCCTGGATAATTGTATTTCGTTAAACATTTGAGCGTAAAAAATTTCAAATTGATATCTCTTTTTTGTTTTTCAAAAACTTAAAGAAAAACTGTTAAAATATTTTTTGTAAATCTATGTGTATCTCGGTTATGAAGCACTTTCGGATTACCAGTTATAGCATTAATCGTAATAAATTGGATCGAATCTCCAGTTTTCGTTTCTTGATGATTTTAAAATATACTCTGTACAAAATTACATAAATTTGACTTTTGACAGCACGACATTCTGGTGACAGAAAATGAAACTATGGAAAAATGTGGTTTCGCTTTTAGGCCACGCGTTCATGTCAAATCCCTTAAACGCATTCTAAAACCGATCTGATGTTTCTTGAGGACTTTTTTGAAGTGAAACTTCTTTAGGTGCGGTATAAGACAAATTGGTCTGAATCAGACGAAAAATGAAACGCTTCCCTTTCTCCAACTTAAACCGACAGGTGAAAGGAAAGAGTCGAAGAATCGTTTCAACTCTCTCTGTCAAAGCGTCGCACGCACTCTACACGCATGCGCAATGCGTACTAATGTGCATTTTATTTATCTACGGTAACAAATTCCAAATAACCATTTTCTAATCCTGAAATAATAAAATCGTCAACAAATGCTTGAACCTAAGAAGTTTCACTTTTAACGCGTCAGAGCCTCACACATATTTTTTCTTCATTATAAGAAAACTCAAAGAAATCTCTTAGTTTTAAAATTATATATTTTTGGAACTCTGAAACACTGTACGAAAGTTCAGAAGTTTATTTTAACCATCTAAAATTATTTCTCTATTGTGTGTAAATAAACGCAATTGAAAATAAGCACCATAATTAGTTGACCTTAGGCAATAAGTTATATCAAACGCGTTACCAACCTGACGTCAGATCACACAAATTTGCACCCATATACAAATTATTACTAAACATATTCTTTAAACGGTGGAATTACAATAGAAAAAGCATTAAAAGTCACAAACATAGTTGCTCGAGGCTCTACTATTAGCTGCTATAATGATACTATTTATTTACGTTTCAATGGCGTTCCAACTAAACAGGACAAAAAAAGTGACAATTCTTAATAACTACTTGTTATTTCAAATTGCACATTTAATCATTTGCGCCTGCAGACAACGAATTAAATATTAAACAATGGTTTTGATAGCAATGTATCATTGTCGGCACGCTAGTTGTTGTTAGTTTTCATTCAACTTTTACAGTTTATTATTATAAGCAACTAGCGGCCCGTCCCGGTCTAATCCGGGTGCAAAACTGTAAGATTTATTAATATATAGTCTCTCTCTCTGGAAATATAATATTGATCTTTCCATTTACGCATCCATGTCACAACTCACATCCATATTATTATCTATATCTATACTAATATATAAAGCAGAAGAGTTTGTTTGTTTGTTTGAACGCGCTAATCTCAGGAACTACTGGTTCGAATTGAAAAAAAAATTTTTTGTTGGATAGCCCATTTATCGAGGAAGGCTATAGGCTATATAATATTACGTTACGACTAATAGGAGCGGAAAATCAATGAAAAATGTTGCAGAATGTCAGTCAAAATTTTTCACCATATACTTATATTCAGGTGAAATGCCCTAATAGAATATCCCAATATTAGCGCCGCACGTACCGAAGCTCGATTAGCTCAGTCGGTAGAGCGCGCGACTCTTAATCTCAGGGTCGTGGATTCGAGCCCCACATGGGACGAATATGTTTTTAATGTTTTTTTTTTTTATTTTCTACATTGCTTTTTTCTAAGGCTATCATTTAAACTTATTTTAGTTTTATTTACGACTAATTAAAATTAAATAAATCTAAATAACAGATCGTTTGAAAACTATTACAGTACCTATATATAAAGATAATTTTCCTACAGTGTTTTCAATTAAATATTTATTATATTTTATTAATTATACAGTAATTATTGATTTAAAAGAAATATCTATTACTTAAGCAAAAATATTTTCATCAAAAATGGAGGTTTGAACTAAAATAAGTAATAAAGCAGGGATCTGCCGAAAACTGCAAAAAAAATGAAACCCAATATTCATCTCAGTAAACTAAGATGAATGTGCGTACTCATGTCCCCCCTTCCCCATTCGTTCTTTTGCACCCGGGTGAAACCGGACGGGACCGCTAGTAATAATAATAATGCGTATAACGTCCGTTTCTCGACTTTATGTCATAACAAACTCTATTCGCACCATTACTATGTTCCATCTATCACACTTCCCGTTATTTTCTACATTTTTAAACTTCCAATTAATTAATAGCAATGGGCGAATGAAGGAATTTTAGGACATTAGGATAAGGTAGGCAACTTTTGAAAATAGGAGTCTGACAGGTAATCGGTCATGGCCTTAAATAAGGAACCATCTCGATATTTATCTAGAATTATTGAGGAAACCATAGAAAACCTCAACAAGATGGCCGATACAGGAATTACCGTTTCTCGGCGAGAGGCAGCAGGAAAAAGTCCCAACCATATCTGCCCCCGCCGGAATTCGAACCCGGTACATCCCGAATGCGAGTCTAGTGCTCTCACCACTACGCCACCACGTTCGGTCACGTCCGTGTTATATGTGATGGTAGATGAAAAATCCGTTTTGGACAAGATTAGCATAAAATCCGTTCGTAGTGGGTGTGTCTACGCCAAAAAGGAGTTACTATGCCAAATTTCAAGTCAATCGGGCGTATAGTTTTGGACATCTCGTGATGAGTCAATGTGTCAGTGAATGGTATTTCGCTTATACGTATATACAGACAACGTCGTCGATTAAAATTTAGCTTGTACCTAAAAATATGGTATAGAAACCGGTTATTCTCTTAGGTATATTACTGAATATAAATTTTTCTTCTAACGGATTCCTAAATTTTATTTTAATGTAACCTATCAGAAAGTAGGCTCTTTTGAATTTTTTTATTGCTATCAGCAACATTTACGACGATGCCAAAGACGATGTATGATCATGTATATTTTAATAGTTATATGTAGGTACATCGAGAGCAGAAACGTATCTATTTTATATGCGAGTTGTGACATTATGATAAAACGAGGATCAGTGAGTTTTAACAGTCACATCTTTTGCACGTACCTCCTATAAAATGGCTGATTTTCACATAACAATAATTCTCACAATCGACGAAAAACTCATCTTGAATTTTTAGCGCCTTCCAAATTGTAGTCACCTTTCAAATTTTAGTCGCCTTCTAAATTTTGCCGCCCGTCAAATTGTGTCGCCCTAGGCCCGGGCCTCGCGGGTCTACTCCTAAATCTTCTTCCGAGTCTGATACAGATCGACTTTAAGTATATAGAGAGATGAATGAATACAATAATTTATTGTTGATACGAACTTATTTTTGTGTAATGAATCCACTCTGTAATTTTTTCTTCAGTGATTTGCTGTGTTACATCCTCCATCGAGTGAGTGTCAGTTAGCTGGAAGCAGACGTGTCAAGAGTTATGATGGATGTGTCTGAGAGCAGAGCAGCCGCCCTGGATCTGATGTTGATGATCGATCGCCATCAGTGTGGTCTTCGCGCGGTCTGTTCACGAATTGTATGAGTCTTTAAGAAAGTACATGCCTACTACTGTGATTTTAAGAATCACTTTGTTATATTACATTAAACAGGACTATTGTAAAAACGGAATTTTAACTTAATTCTCATTGTCCAAAAGCATAATATTGAAAATAGACAAGCGGTCTTAAGATTCATAAGACCAACCTCCCAGTTTGATGAATATTGAATATTACCGTATTAGCCCGAATATAACGCGACATTTTTCGATCATTTATTTTCCGTTAAAAAATCGACTCGCGCTAAATTCGCGGTTTAAGTAATGGAATGTAATATAAACAAGGACATTCTGCTACAGAGGTTGAATGGGACGGAAGATGACATTTTGTGGGAGACTGAAAGCGTGTTATATTGACAAGAATGTAACCTATATAGTTACCTAAATAAATGCTTTTCTGATTGAATTTAACTTTCTTTGAATTTTTTGTGAGTATTTTTTTTTCTAAATATCTTTATGAAAATTTTGGAGTCGCGTTATATTCGGGCTAATACGGTAGTAATAATAATATGACAGAAAAGTGAGCATTTTAAACGCATAAAAAAATTATCACCAGAACAAATGAGATGCGATAAATCTTTAAAAAAAATCACTTTTTGCAGTCATTAAAAACACGGCTTGACTGATTTTGATAAAATTTATTTCAGATCATGCGTAACGAGTTCGAAATCATTCTTTATTATTAGAGATATTTCTTCTGAATAAAGTGTCTTTTTGATTCCGACTATGAATATTTGTCATCGCTCTTAAGTGCCGCTATTTTTAGGTAAGTATCTAAAATAGTCAAACGCAATTGTTTTCGTATTTAAATGGTATTAAACAGTTGAGTATCGTGTTCGCCTGCGATTTATTATACGCATAAAGGCTAACTATATCAATGGGTAATTTACGAGAGTTTTGTATATGTGACAGAATGGGGCAGCCGTTGACCACATTTGACATAAAATCACTGACCTGTGAGTCGAGAACACAAAATCTATAGGAATTAATTAGCCTCGCAGCTTATAATACACATAAATCATAGCCGTCGGACGTTCGACACTGCATGAATAATTTAGGGTTGCGGAAAATTCCATAGCACCCCAAAAACCTATCTCTTTATGAGTAAAAACTAGTGATGTGCCGGATATCCGTATCCGTATCCGCGGATATCCGAGGGAGAAGAAAGATTCGTATCCGTATCCGTTAGTTTTTAATGAAAAACTGTTAAATTCCATTCAGATTATTTTTTATTTTTTAAAATCGTATTTGGCACCTTTATATTGCAAACATTTATCGTAGTGAGTACCATACCAATAGTACATAACTCAAAGGTACTAAAAAACTATCTTTATAATGAGATATAGCACATCGATCTTTGGAAAGAGACAATCTGTTATGAGAATTAACTCTTAAAGAGGTCAATAACTTTTTCCCATAACAGATAGTCTCTTTCTAAAGTTCGATGTGCAATATTTACCGTTGCGTACTCTAAGAAAGTTAAGATCCGTATCCGTATCCGCGGATCTTGAAACCAAATATCCGTATTCAGATCCGTATCCGCGGATATACATTTTTAACGATCCGGCACATCACTAGTAAAAACCATAGAGATATAAGTACTAGAGTATACGCTAGCGGGTATGCTTGTGTCTGCAGTTCAGAGAGAGAACGCTGCAATCGTTCCGTATCATTCTCTCTCTCTTTCTCTCATGAGCGCTCGTTGACAGATCGTTAACTGAAGAGGGGAGGGTAGGGAAAACGATACCCTTGTGTAACTAGCTATGTGCTGTTTATATTTTTAGTTACCATAGTGATATGGAATTGTAAGCAGCCTTCTCTCTCTCAATCGCAGACACTTTCAAGGCTCACTCGCGGACTCTAGTTACTTATATCTCTATGATAAAAACCACATACGATAGATTTTCCTTTATTTACACTTTTATTAAAACATGATCTATTTTATCTAACATCTTATCTACCTCTATATAGTGTGACCCAAACCAGCCGTACCGCACCCTAATATCTATGAAAGTCGATAAAGGAGAAAAGGAGAAATACGTAGATATCTAATAATTTTTGAAAAGCTTTTGAATGATACCAAATCTGGCACCATCGCCCAAGGGGAGGAAGGGGGCTAACTTAAAAAAGTTAAATGGGAACCCTTATATTTTATTGCAGATTCGGATTCCTTGCATCAAAATACGGAAGTTTTGTCCGAAACAGTTTTTTTGAAACGTTACATAAAGCTAAAATGATAAGGGTTTAATTTTGCTAACCCCTAACAGGCTAAACTTTGAGAATCGTTCAAGTTTTACGTACTGAGAATGTTTACAAAGACCTCAACTCTTGATGTCGTAGTTAGCACGTTTACAGCTTTTCCAAATAAACTTTCAGGCACGTTTTAAATACCAACATCAAGAAAAATCACTGTAAATATAAAAATATTGGTTGTTCATTGACAGGTAGAAAAATAAATTAGGGTCAAAGGTAATATTTATATGCTGTTATAAATCGGTAAACTAATTTTCAGAATTTAAATTTCTTAAATTACTGAATTACAAATTCATTTTGAAAGTTTGTCTTTTTATATTCAATATATATTTAACAGACGACCCTACCATTTTCTATTGAATCTGTTTACTGACTAACCGATTCGATATTCCAAGTTTTTTTGGTTCCGGGATTGTAGTCTGTGCATCATTGGTGTTTCTACCTGACGTTATGTCTACAACTGCGGTAGATATTATCAAAGCGGTCGACATCGCTTTTGATAATGCCTACCGCAGTTGTAGACGAAACATCAGGTAGAAATACAAGCCCGGAATTCAAAAAAATTTGGAACAACATCAGTCGTGAAAGCTTACTCACTTGGACGATCTGATATTGTGTCTAGCCATCGTTGTTGAACGGTCTTAAACGGTTTTAGAAAAAAATTAGATATATTTTAGTTGGGTAAAATGGTGTGAGTGTAATGACCACATTTTATTTTAAAAAGGTGACATTTTACTTTGATAAGGTAAATATTATGAATAAAACCTTTTAAAGCTTTACATCAACTGACGGGTGGTGATTTCAAGTTTTAAAAGCGTTTATTCATAATATTGATTATATCTTCAAAATGCATTATGAACGTGATACGAGGATAGTGTTGGGAAAATATAAAGAAAAGACTGTACATTTAAGCCTGTTGTCCACTAGAAGTAAATATCAGCGATAAGTTATGTTTTGCCACGTGCAACGAAGCCACTAAATTATTTGCAACTTTTTTGAATAATCAGAATTGTGTGTGCTTAAGAGTTAAGACTCGCGCATGACCGAAATGAAAACTTCTATAGCGATCATAATCGATCCGAAGTAACATAATATATAAAGGCCGCTGCACATGAAGCTGGTTTTGCCGCTGGAATGACTGCTGGGATTTACGCTGGCTGCGAAGATGGAAATGACGTCACAGCCGTTTTGCGTGCGTGGTCACAAGATGTATTTCAAAATTAGAACGGGAGCTATTTTATCGTGCCACCATCTGTCAATCGGTGCTTTTCAGTAGCAGAAATTGATTACAAAATTGGTTTGCGTCCGTACTTTTCGTTTTGATGCCGCCATCTGTCAGTCGATGCCTTTAAATAGGACAAACTGCGTAAACACGTTACTTCCGTCCGAAAAAGGATCTGAGTTACTCTCAAGTCGCGCCTAAAGAAGTTTTACTTCGAAAATGAGATTCGATATCTTAGTACTGACGTAAATTATTATTATTATTATTATAGTTTTTATATCACAGTCCAGTGATACGTCTACTGTGTTACAGGTGCGAAATATTAAAATAGAGGCTTTCAAGTAGAACGAAATCACAATAAATTTGAATGATTCATTACTTATGATAGCTGAGTTAGAAGCACAATAGGTCTATGCTTTAAAATGACACGTTCCAATCAGTGTTGGCTTCCTTTGGTGTGCTTTCGCTTTTTCTATTATTATTGGTGCCGGGTTGAACGCAACGGAGACAATACATATTATTGATCTTAGATAATCACTTCTTAGCACTTGTACAGTGTGAACGTAAAATATGTTTATTATATTGTTACTCAAATAAAACAATGAGGCGATTCAAATTGACGACTGTTGACAGTATTTGGAGCAACATTTTTACATTGACATTCAACCAAGCGGATAAACACTCTACTGACGATGGCAAGAACTAGGTAAATACGTTTCGTTGAACTTTGGAATACGACGGAAGGCAAATATGGCTAGGACTCTAGGAGGCAAAGCGTGTGAATGCGTGTGAATTGTTGCAAATTGAACAAGTAGGTTGTCTGAGTTCTGAGTGAGCAATATTACACGAGAACGAAAAACGTGGCTTATATTTATTGTTATTAATTTCAGGTATTTTTTCAGAAGTACCAAGAAGAAGGAGAAAACTAAATTTTTGGTCATAAACAGAAATTCGTTAATAATTTCATCAGGTAATCTTACAACTTTAGTCGTCGCTTCGCTCGCCTAGACGGTTTTTTTTGACAGAATCATTATCGTTGCCTATATAACAGTATTCTAGTACCTATACTGTAGTTTAGATAATAGTAGACAGTGTAGATATCCCTTTTTATTACAATCAGTTCATCCGGACTCGAGTTATAATGGTAACAGCCGCTAAGCAGGCAAATATTCTGGAAATATATTTTTCTGTCTATAGGTGTCGTACTGTCCGTACAAATGCCCGAAAACCCCGCAAAGAAACAGAATTATAGAGATTCCAATACTATATGAGTGATGACTTTATAATACAAAATTATACTTTCGTAATCTTTTGCTCCTCTTATTATTGAGAAGAAAAATTTCAAATAAAAGTTACAGAACATAAAATTTTGAAACTAAATCCACAAACAAAATTAATATTGTGTTGTTTGCAACGACAGAGATTAGATATGACAATCTCTAAAATCATTAGCACTAATATGGGGAACCCGCATAAATCCTAATGGGATTTGGTTCTCGGTTCAATAGATCGAAAATGGTCACTAAGAAAAAGTGTCCACGGGCTAAAAACATAACCTAAAAACCAATATATTTTTAGCTACAGAAATGTTTAGCGAGATTTTATAGATATAGGAATATCCATAGAATTCACAAACATGTTACATGTTCAACTTTTGTGCTTTTTTTAGAAAATATAGAAAAAACAGTCGAAAACTAGGCAATATTGGAAGGTGTCACCTGTATAATATTCGAATTTAGCGCACTCGAAAACATATTTCCAGAGCTTAGGATTTTTTAAGATTGCGATATATCAATGGATGTCCCTATATCTAAAATCTAGCTAAACATATCTGTAGCTAAAAATCTATTGGTTTTTAGGCTATGCGCCCATGGTCACTTTTTCTTAGAGACCTTTAAACTATAAAATAAAACCATTTTCGATCAATTCAACCCAGAACCAAATCCCATAAGGTTTGCGCGGGGTCCTTTCCATATCAACTTAACTGATTGTTACGATTCTAATTACCATTTAGGAAGCTTTCCACTTATAAACAGTTCTACTCCTCGTTTTATACTTTTTTTTTAATGAAATAATAATGCGTTAGGGGCGTGGTAGTCGGCAGTTTTAAATTAAATCATTTCTGAACGCACTGTATAACGATTTAGACTCATGTTAAATTAAACGACAGTATGTACAAAAGTACCTTATATTTGATTGACATTATACCGACCTAAGCCTACTGAGCTACACGTACGATCTGAGATTGGCATTACTGATAAATGTTTGACTTAAAGTCTAATTGATTACTTTTCACATCCAACTTCGCTTCTACTACTACTTCGTCATACACACAGCTTACCTGCCGCATATGTAAGTACCTTGGTGCGTTGTGTATTTTAAATTGCTTGATGACATCTGATAACGTTTTGATTGGGCATCATGTTCAAGTCCGACTTTTTCTTGTTGTTCGCTTTTATTCATGTTTTGGATCTACCGCCGCTTAACAGAACCGGTTTTAAGCTTAAACCTAGAACGCAACCCTCATTGCACAGTAGTGATGTAACAAATGTCAATTTTTAGGCATTCGCGACTGCCGATATTCGTGAATGCGAATACGAATATTCAGTTATCAAATCTGGCATCATTTGTCCGAGGTTAAATATTGACAGCTCAAGGGCCGCGCAAGTTGCACGCAGACATTTGTAGTGGTTCTGGGTACTAGGTTGACTATTAATGCAGTGTCTAAAGCTTTATGACCTAATTTCAAAGTAAAGACTGATAAAAGTATAAATGCAAGATTACTTTACCAAAAATAAAAAATCAGTTAAAAAAAAGCAAAAAAAACTTTTCTCTTAAAAATGCTAAGAAATTAATATTTTTTGTCTTATTTAATATTATTTTCATATTTAAAAAATTATGTTTTTTTTTGCTGATATTAATATTCGTAAAATATGGCATGAGAATGCAAATGTCAAACAATATGCGAAGATGCATTGTTTAAATGACAGACAAATAGGGTATTACTTTTATTTTGACAAGAAAACTACTAAAATATTTACAGGCGGAATAGTCTAAGATCCCGATTTGGCTCGATCTTCACCCATCGCTGATTCTAATGAAATTTGGAATTTTAATAAAGAAAAATTAATTTGGTTGCCATTCAATTTCTTAGACAGCTATATTCGTTGCCATGGTTACCTACATATAATATGTTCGAAGTGTTCGCAATAAAATTATCTAGGTACAATTTCATATATGAGAATATAAAAAACCCTATAACTGCAAAAAACTAATTCGATCCGTCTACCTGGTTTTATGCCAGAAAATCAATTTTTCTTTATAAATACATTAATTATCAAATTTCATTAGAATCCGCGATGGGTGAAGATCGAGCCAAATCGGGAGCTTGTACTAGAAGTATGAATAATAGTAAAACAAAGCAAAATTCCCTTTTTATAAACGATAAATCAACAATTACAATGCTGAATTAATGAACAATATATTAGGTAACAATATTTAATTAATGTTTTTATTATGTTATACATTTCAATTGGTTGTTTGTTAACGTTAAATTCATATCGTAAATGATTATAATTATTAATTACACGGTAATTTAATAGCTATGTGAAGGAGTCGAGCACCTTCCTATGCAAATATCTACAAAGAAAAATGCCGATCGTCATTTGTTTTCGATGAGGAAAAGTGTCACGGGTAACTGGGATCAAATTACTGAATCTGTTGGTATATCGACTTACGGCGGTTTTATTCTGAACTTAACGCAGTGTACATTCTATAGATTAAGGTTAATGTAATTTTTTTCGTAAACTATAATTAGTTACTCAAATGAGAGCAGCTCATTAAATTTAGGCCAAACTGAATCATTTGGATTAACGTTTCAAGAGGCGAAAATAGTGTGCCTAGAAATTATTAAAACGTCAAAGAGAGATCCACCTCTTCAGATCTGAAATTGGAAAGTCATCGCATTTTGAGCGGGGTTCTGCACTCTCTTTCAGTTTGCAAGTTCACCGGGAATGTTATGACACGACATTGTGCAATTCTGATACGCATCAATTAATATAATAAACGGACAGTTAAACAGATGGCAAATAATAGAGTTCAGCACGTAGTAAGTGTAGTAATAACCAGCTGCAGATTACGTCTTGATTAATATCGAATAATAATTATACATTTTAATTACTGACGCTCGCATATTGTAATCATTGGTTGCGATATAAAGAACACTGTGCTAAACATTGAATTATGCAAAATGTGGTTCACATAGCCGCCGCATTGAAAATATTATAATTAAGACAAATATGCGTACACATCCTAGTGTGCTTATTTACTTTTATTAACATTGTATAAAATATTTTTAACAAAAAAATTGAACCGACTTCACACTAAAAAGTAAAAAATAATTGCGTATTGAAATGTTTTGGAGTCAGTGTCAGCCAAAATGAAATCTATTCCAAAACATTTCAATACGCAATTATTTTTTACTTTTTAGTGTGAAGTCGGTTCAATTTTTTTGTTAAAAATATTTTATTTTTCTCTTTTTAGTGTTAATCTAACACTAAAAATCGGTAAACACACATAAAAAACATTATGCGTTTCTTTGAAATTTGAGAGTTTCCCCCGATTTCTCCGGATTCCACCATCAGATCCTGACTTGGTTCCGATGGGACCACCTCTGAGGTGCACTCTTTCGAATAAAAAAAAAATTGAAAATCGGTCCATAATTGACGGAGAAATCGGTGAACATACATAAAAAAAATATATATATACAGACGAACACAGAACCTCCTCCTTTTTGTTAAAGTCGGTTAAAAAGGCGTTTGTTTTTCATCAAATATACCTTAAAGCTAAATATGGAGTGCTAATGTACTACTGCGCACACAGATCGACACGAAACGTTTGACACAAGTCTCCCCTTTCACTTTCTTATTTGATTACAATCTATTGTCATACCACAACAACAAAAATAATGTTCGAGAATGAAATCAAGTAGTAGAAGTGGTATCATTGATTAAAATAATAATGGTGGTGAATTTTAGTTAACCTCAAAAATAATTTAAGACTACGTGCTGAACATAATATTGAAAAATAGTGATTGTGATAAAAGATATTGTTATAAACTATTATGAAAGGCAATTCTGCACTAAAAAGTGCTCGACGTGCAAATGTGCAAAAAGTGTGAAAGCTGACGTTCAAAAAATCGATTTTTAACGTAACAAAATGGATGATATTTATTTATTTATTATATTTTTTAGATTTTTCTAAAGAAGATCCAAATCCGGATCGAAACGTCATCCATTGTTATTTTGATTTATATTTTTATATAATTTTTGTCAATATATGGTCTGAAAAAAAAAAATTGGTCGACTATTTTATTTATTTGAAGAGTTCTATTCAGACGTTAATCAAAAATTTAGAAATGGATGATATATTATGTGCAGGCAGTGGAAAAAACAATCTATATTTGATACATCAATTACAATTCACTTTTAATTTTACATTTAAACAAGAAATTATTTGATTTGGAAGGAAAACAGAGGAATTATATGTTTTCAGCGAGTAGTTTAAAATTCAAATGAATTTTTTCAAATATCGTTAATCTTTCCATGTTTTCATGCGTTTAGCAAAACTGCAATTTGTTAAGACAATAAACGATTTTGTGGCCTGTTTTATATTAACCGAACTTATAGAGAAAAAGTAAAGCTGAATCAATTCCGACAATCCGCAACCCTGCATCACCTTCAATTTCGGAGATATGAGCGTTTATTTATATTATTAGAGAAAAACTCGAAAACGCCATAACTTCTAAACAGCTAATGATACAGAGGTGAGAGTGGTCGGAATCGATTCAGCGCGATTTTTTTTATAAGAATAAACTCATTTGTAAGTAGGCTATAAACAATATCTCAAAGATTTCACGGTTTTTTTAATAACAGAAAAAGTAAGAAGGGGGGACGCTTCTTTCAGTATTGAAAAATTTTTGAAAAACAAGTTCGCTCTGTTTCGTTTAATATTATTCATACTATTCTGTTTCATATTTGTTAGCATTGTTTTTAAAAATAGTTGCATTAATAAATAACCTTGATTTTAGAGATTTTAGAGCTGGTTATCATCTTTATTCAACGAACGGCCACATTTATCTTGTACCTTAAAAGAACACGTAGGTAAAAAAGCTGATCAGCTTCTTTATGCAATTTTGTGATAGCAACAAATTGTTAATTAAAAGCATTAATTTAGTGTTTATTTTCAAATTAATAACGCGGTAGCAATAAGTCGTTAACACTACGTGAACAAATAAGACAGCAAACATTGGCATTTAAATTTTTTTAATTAAGATAATCATTTATATTTGCATATTATTTCGTGGTAACGTAATTAAGTCGTCAATAGAGTTGTAACTTTTGCGTGTTAACTGATTGACTACCGCCAACCTATCAAAAAATTATATCACTCAATTTTTACACATGCAACCAATAATTACTTAAATTTTGCACATTAAGAATGTCCAAAACCGGAAGTCAAAGACACTTTGCAACAAGTAATGCAGAAAGACGGCGTAAGCCTTAAAGCAAACCAAAAGCTGAATATTTAGTGAATTGTTGGCAAATATTTAACCACTTCTAAGAAAGTGGATTTATGACTAGATATTTATTGGGAGCAGCCTAATTCTCTCAAATGATTTAGTTTTCTACTAGGTACAGTTCTTGAGAGCATAACATTTCAAAAACAGCGGGTTAAAAGGCACTATCTCAGTTATACTTGAAAAGCTTGTCAAATAGACCAGAATACAGTTAAAAAAATGGTTGTCTAAATATGAAATATATATAATACAATAGACATTCAAAACCGAAAATGCTTATTTATTTTGATGCATCATCCGTTCGAAGAGAGATTTATCTATTACATTATCTAAATTTCTAAAAACATGCTTTGCTGCCGCGCAAATCGACGCAATCTGGTAAAAAACGAGCTTTAAGTCATTTTCGTTGTGTTTACTATTTGATCACTTCGCGTATAATATCAAAATATTATAAAGATCACAATCATAAAAACGCATGACAGACAATGCAGGAGTGCATTTATTGTTTAATTTACTGAATGAAAGCGTTCCACATTCTTTCAAGATTTTCTGACCACCACTAAAATAAAAAATATCAGTGATCCTTCATTTTGTCAAATTAGCATGATAAGACAGATTATTCCATCATAACATGTACTTACCTATATTAATTATAGGGTGTTTATATATTTAAGTCTATAATAATTTTTAAAACTTAACTCGTAAATATTTCTTTCAGTTACTTTTCCAATTTGAGTACTACCGTGAAACCCGTATATGCTGGCCACCTATGGTTTCACTAAAATATGGCCAATAAAAGGTCATGAAGTCAAAGGGACTTCGTACGGTTCTATGCTAAAGTGGCGAACCTAAATAATCGACCAAGATATTATATCTTGGTATTAATGTTCTCTCCATATACTTTTATTATATACCGAGCATAAGAATAAAATCGCAATTGAACCATTAGGGTGCAAACATATAGGTACTTCTGTCTTTTTTTAAGTTGTGAGAACTCGACTCTGATTGACTAACGTCGTAGATAAAGACTAAACTTTTGATAAAGAGAGATATACTCGATGATATATTGTCGGAATAATCAAGGAATTACTTCGAAAAAAGAGACGCAGATATATTTTCGATACTCTTTCTTGCCTTCGCTCACCAGTCACCACACATTGAGTAAATAGACAATGCTTCATATAGGAATTATTATATAAATGGTGTTCTCACATAGCGTTGTTGTTGAGCGTCTATAATTTACAAAAATCTATTTATTATTATAATTCAATAAGATGTCATAACACAACACCCTCTATATAAGATCTTGATGCGCCACCTGCAACCATCCGAAGCGTGTTTAACGACCCAAAAATTGGTGACGTCACATCGATGCAACCGTTTCGTTGAAACAAGACAGCTTCTGCAGTTTTGACATGGTATTTTTGTGTAGCCATGGGTGCTCCATGTCCATTGTTTATAAGTGTGATTCTTTCGGACTAACTGACATAATATTATTGCAAATTATTTCGTGAACTACAGCTTCCATCAACAATAATTAATATAAGCGAAACGTTTTTTTTACATTTAAGTTAACAATCTGTACACAAAATCACATCGAAATGCTGGATTATATCGATATTGTTTGTTGATTGGAATTTTCAAAATTGTAGTCATGCCTTCGACGTTGAATTATGATCATCTTAACTTTTCCTAAGATGACGGTATCGTAATATGACGGTGACTGACGCAATAAAAACCGGAGAAGTAAATGGATGTGGTTTTGTCGGTAGCGGCAGCATCATCGTAACGTAAAAAGCGGCATAGATTTACATCTATGTACACGTTTTTTGTCACGTCTTTCACCAAAATCGATGTGAATCAACTTTGATCACTTCCATCCTCCATACATCTGAAATCTTCCATTCATAGTTTGACATTTTTTGTGTGACTAATTCCCATCACTTAATCCCTTTGGTCCTGGCGGTCATTTCCATGGACATACTATTCTAACGCATGTAATTTAAGTCAGCGTAATGTATACTAATATATAAAGCTGAAGAGTTTGTTTGTTTGTTTGTTTGTTTGAACGCGCTAATCTCAGGAACTACTGGTTCAAATTGTAAAATTTTTTTTGTTTGTTTAGCCCATTTATCGAGGAAGGCTATAGGCTATATAAAATCAGGCTACGACCATTAGGAGCGGAGCATTAATGAAAAATGTTGCAAAATGAATCTTAAAAATAAGCTTCTATTCAGGTGAAATGCACTAACTAAATATACTCATATTAGCGTTAGAATACAACGCCGGCTAGCTCAATCGGTAGAGCACACGTCTGTCAGTATCAGGGTCGTGGGTTCGAGCTCTAAGTTGGACGAATACCTACATATTTGTTTTTTTTTTTTATTTTCTGCATTGCTTTCTTCTAAGGCTTACATTTAAATTAATTTTAATTTTATTTAATTAATTAAAAAAAAAATATTAGTTAAAAAATGTATAAATACTGCTTTTCATCGACAAAAACTTTTGAACGGTAACTCCGATCATCATGAAATTTGGACACAACATTCATCTCGGTAAACTAAGATGAATGTGTGTACTCATGTTCCTCCCTTCTCCATTCGTTCTTTTACACCCGGGTGAAACCGGACTGGACCGCTAGTTAAATATAAAATATAAAAATTTCATTGTACTTGGGGCCTATCTGAGATATAGGCATGCCAAACAAAATAAAGAATTACTATGTGTGTAGGTCTAAATATCGAGTCAAGTATTGACCGCAGTCATGGATTTACGCATTTACATTCTGATTATATATTACCTAGTATAACTTACGCATTTTCATGATGTAATCTATTTTTCTTGTGCGAATATTTATTTTGATTTTATGATGTTAACTTTACTAATTATACTTAAAAAGTAATTAAGCATTCTAGCTATGCTAGTAATTATCGTAAATTTTTTTTTTTGACCTGTTGTCCATTTTAATGGATATAGGATTTCCAAAATTCTGTAAATGTTAAATTTAGTGTTTCACTGAATATACCTTATTTACACCTTAAATAAGCCCAACAACCTAAAAAATAATGTTTCAAAAATATAAAATTCAGGTCCGAATGGGTTAAACCACAAATCAATTAAAAATTTCTAAACCCCCAAACGGGCTACATTGTTTTGGGTCGCTCTTTTGCTTATTATTATAAACACGAAATAAAAAGTATTAATTTATAACAATATTATCTACAAGAAATATCCTTGGATGTCTGCAAACGGCGACGTCTTTGAATGTATTTTAGCGCACTAATATCATATCTACGAACATTTACAAATGGCTGCATTAAATATACCTTTGTGCGGATGAATTTATTTAAATCTTGATTGAAGACTTTCCTGAGTGAATATTCGATAGATAGATAAGTGGCATGCATAAGTAAAGTTCTTGTGTCAGTGGCGGCGCGTGAACATTTCAAATGGGTGCCATGCAGTGTCACCCGAAGGTACCTCCTGATACGGGCTATGAATGAGGGAGGGTTAATTAAATTATGAATCACATTCATGTTCATGATGTTTTAATTGTTAGCTTTTTTCATAAAAACTCGGGTCGCAGTGCGAAACCCTGCCGACAATATAGTGTATTTGCTAATATAGGCTGTGTGGCTTTATTATGTGAACTTAACCCTTTTGTTTTTGGACAAAATACAAATTTTAACCCCTTAATACAACCCTTAAAATAATATTTTTTTCTTAATTTTAATATTACTATCAATTTAGCAAATTAAATTCACCCTTCACTAAGTAAATCCATGTCTACAAACAAACGTTTTCATAAATTTTTTAAGTCCGGTCCTGTCTGGCCGATTTTAATAAAATTTTGGCAGCACATTTTTATCTTTGCTAATGGGTTAAATTTCAATTTTGAAACGATTCGGAAAATTTTTTCGGCATTTTTGGGCCCTAAAATATTTTTCAACCCCTAAAACCTACCCCTAAAGTGGCCCGATTGGGCCCATTTTAAATAGGCTTCGTGCGGTGATGGATTTCAATATGTGGTTCAAATTTTGTTAAAATCATTTAACTCCTTCGAAAGTTATAGCCCGTACACATATATATATATATATAAATATATATATATATATTTATATATACATATATATATAAACATTTCCAAAAATGGTGCCAAAGTGTTAAGAACGCTATGAAACGTCGAGAAATTTTGACCCGACCCCTAGGTCCCGCCATCCGACCGACGCCAATAGTGTAAGTGCCTTATGGCAAATACACTAACAACAAACTACAATATACACTGCAACACTAGTCACTACTGCCATAAGCCGTGTGTCGTGTATCATGTATGTATATGCACGACATACGTACCTCTGAGTAAAAACAGTCAGTGTTGACTGGATGAGATAGATTCAAAAAACACTTCTAGCATATGACAGTAATAGATACTTATTTATACTAATGTGCTGACGGTAAATACAGCTCAAAACCGATCTAAATAGCACGTTATAACTTGTGAATCAAGAGGAACGCATGAATGACTGCCACACAGAACACACACTAGTTTTGTGATTTGTCAGTGGCTGATAAATTTTAGCATTGATTGTGTAACTAATGCATTATTTTTTAAGATTAAATAATGGTTAAATATGGAAAATATAATTCATTCGAAAAATATGACGTACCTAATATTTTGGTTGTCTGTAGCGTTCTCAGAGGAACCGCCACTGTTTTGTGCAAATATTTGTACTAATCTTGACTTATGATTTACAGTCCTGACATTGGTTTGCAGAGAATGCAGATCAACTTTTCTGGTAGAAACATTGATGCTTGGAGTATGAATCAACAATATTCGATCATAATTTATTCTATCTCTCCAGTACCTACATCCAACATTTCACCTATTTTGTTTGACCTTGATATGAAAGAGATAAAACTTTTCTATATTTTAAGTAAATAAATAATCGTAAAAATGAAAATGAATTTGCATATCGATGTTATCATCGTATTTTGCATAGCAGTATCATTGTTATGGGGGCAGTTAATACGAGGACGCTTTATCTGAGTGGTTCTGAACTACTGTCCCAGAGAGAAACCTCTGTTATCGTTGCAGTTTATGAATAAACATCACCGATAAACAGAGATGCACAAAATGGCCACAGAACGATGACTGTCGAAAGGGTATGATGCTGTTCTTACCAGTGCAGCATAGAAAAAAATATAAACAGATAATAATGAATACTGAGAAAAATATGTCATCATCCGTGATAATGCAGAACATAAAGATGGGGTTATTTTACTTTAATTCAATTTAATTTCTATGCATTAATGTCCATATTCATCGAATACTATTAAAGATCGAAGTTACCAATCTTCGAACAAATTTATCTGTTAGAATAAAATTTACTTTCAATTCACCAAGCAAATTATCACATAGAAAAGTTAGTCTTTTTGATGAATATTTTGACGTTCACCCAAAAAACCGACCGATGGCGTTAGTGTAAACGTCAAAAAAAAAACACTCATAAAATAATAATGTTTTATCCTAACCCAATTGCTCACAAAACTTCCACTAACTTTGATGTTTTACAACTATAAAATTCATTATTAATAAAAAACACATAAATAAATTCACAAGAGCAAACTTAAGATATAGTACTCCACGTTTATACGTTAGCTATTATGATCTATGTGGCGGCCATTTTTATTTTGTCAGGCGAATAAATATTTATACCCTGGAAGTAGGACGGAATAGATTTACACCTTCAGTAAACATAATTATGGCTGGTGAATTGAATTATCGTTATTTATTCGGAGGAATAGTTACCTGAAAACCAAATGAACCGAATAAATAACCATTTACGTTCGGTGAATATGGGCATAAGACAATCAAAAGTGTGAAACCATAAAAAAAGGAGGACATAGGTATACCAAAGCACTGCCTTAATTTCGTATTTATTTAAAATTATAAAGATGTTCAAATTATCAGATTAAATATGAAACTTTTGTATTTTTTATTTGGTGTGGGGCATCATGTTTCACCAACGTCCGGAGGGGTCTTTCATTGTGGAAGGTAAAATGAGGCAACAGTAATTCAAAACTGTATTGGAAACGTTGCTTTTGCTTCAAATTGATTGATTCTGAGATGGACTGCATCATGCACAACTAGCCCTGATCTTTGAAGATTTCTTATAGGAATAATATGCGAAAATTTTAGAATTTTTGAATTTCAACAATAATATTAAAGCCAACTGATATTTTGTGATAAAATCTGAAAAAAAATATTTGAAAACAAATTAATTTAAATCGTAATAAAATGTTTGTATCTTAAGTTTAAGCTTTATATTGTAATCTTTCAAGAGTAGTTATTTAGTTAACGTAGCTGTTTTGTTGGAACACTTCTGTAGTATCCACATTTCTCTACGAGTTTTCAAAATAAAGATACGAAATGGGAAAACAAGGAGAATGGAATATGCTGGGCTGATAGGAGCTCGTCGTTGTCTACGTGGTGGGAGGAAAGTTTCTAGTATCACCGTTGTTGTGTATAATATAAACGTACATATTATATATGTATATAATGTGTACGTATAAAGCGGTCATATCCATTGCGATGTTTCACAAGTTTTTACGGCCCTAGTGTGCTTCTCTCAACGATTACGGTCAAAATATAGAGTCCCATCATCAACAGTCGACTACACTTTATAAAAATTGTAGGTATGCCAGTGTAGTTTTATCACTGTTTAATAGATAGATAGAGAAGGAGAGAGATTGTACACTATAGAAGCTCACAACTGGAATCATTAGCGCCTATAGATATCATCGTTTAATTAGGCTACACCCTGCAATGCTTTTCTTATGGAAAAATATGTGTGGTCAAAATCAAAGGTTAAATCAGATTTTTTGACATAGCTTTCTACAACCCAGCATAAAAGAATTTTTCTTCATACCTCCATCGAAAGTATATACTTTCGGCATTAATTGTAAGGCATTTACTCTTTGTTGGGATTACATGCATCAATGCGGAAAGTTCGTACGTTCGGGCGGCAGTAAAGCAAAAACAACCAATCAACTGTTTTTAGATGTCGTTTTCATAGCAATCCTATTACATTTTAGCTAATAGTTGCGAACAACTATCATTTGTGTTTTTACGTATAGCCTCAAAGCTTCTTGCTTGGAATTTATCTGTGTTTTTATGTATTTAATAAGTAATTAATTAATTAATGTATTTAATAAGCGTGCTTACGACCGAGGTATGAAGCAAAATATTATACACCACACTGGACGAAAGTGTGACATCCTTGCCCTTCGCCTCAGACATAATGGCGCACGGGGCAAGTATCACACTTTCGGTCCTTGTGGTGTAATATACTAAGTCTTTGACCCTTACATAGCAGATTGTAGAATGTGAAGGGACTCTAGAAAATGGCTAGAGGCAACACAAAACCGGACCAGTTAAAGCGTTAAAATGCTTCCTCCGTGCATAGAGAGATAGCGTGATGAGGTTGGCACGTTCACGCGCTCCCAAACACCGGCCAAATACCGTCGAGAATCGCTGTGTGCGCAGGGACGTCGGACATAAATCCTGCTCGACTCTGCCCTACCCCTGCATCGGCTGTACCGGGTGCCGCTCCTGTCAACTGTATATTTGAGGAAGTTAATTTTAGAAAGAGTTTTGTCGGTTTGGACTAAAATTGCAGGTTTTCATTTTTTCGAAGTAAAACTTAAAATTTCCCGAAATTAACAAAAAAAATCTTCAAGTGTCCATAGCTTCTAAGCCTAAACAGATTGAAGTTTGTTCTCATTGGAATCAGAATATTTTTTTCTACAAAGATCCTCTATTTGAAAAAAATTTTGAAATTGCGATTTTTGCTATAAAAAAATGCAACTTAAAAACTTTCTAGAACACAAAACTTATTGAAAAGGACTCACTGATTCCAATGAGAACTCGTTCACATCTGTATCTCTTTTGGTCTAGAAGTGGTATCTGTTACCTAAAAATTTTTTAATTGTTACTATTTTGAAGAAGTTTTGTTATTATATTTGGTAACAGTTATAATATGTCATTTTCTTCATACCTCGATCGAAAGTATACGCACTGATGCGGGAAGTACGTACGTTCGGTGTGCAGTAAAGAACCTATCAACTGTCGTTTAGATGTCGTTTCCATAGCAACCCTAATTACATTTTAGCTAATAGTCGCGAACAGCTATCATTCGTGTTTTTACGTTTACCTCAAAGCTGCTTGCTTGGAATGTATCTGTGTTTTTATGTAATTAACAAGTATTATTAATTAATTAATGTATTTAATAAGCGTACTTACGACCGAGGTGTAAAGAAAAATAGGATTCACTACACTGGCCTGAAGTTTGATATTCGTGCACTGCGCGCCATGATGCTCTCGGCTTCGCCTCGGGTATCAAACTTTCGGCCCTTGTGTCGTAATATACTATTTCGAGCGAAAAGTTATTATTATTTTTGATAATAAATTATGTCTACAAAATTTGATTAATATCTAACCATAAAAAAATATAAGGAAAAACGCAAGTGTATAATAAATATTCTCTTTTACTACGATTGTGAAATTAGAACACATTTAGTTGATAATAATAAAGAAAACTTGAATTTTTATTACATCGAAGTGAAGTCGGGAGAGACAGAGGAAATATTACATCTTTAGGAATTTTACACTTTTGTGCTGATATAAACATTTCCTCGAACAAAGACGTCTAGCAAAATGTGTTTGTCGATTTGCAAGTATAAAGATGCAGGTTGTCGATGGAATGGCGTCGTCGAGCGTCGGTGTTGGCGATAAGAGTTGGCCGCGGGGTTGAGGAAAGAGAGGGAGGAAACTATGGCAATGGGAGAGTCCTATCATACATACTACATAGCGTTGCATAACATAGATTTTACTACAACGTTGTCTGAACCTATCGTTTACTGTGTTCGTATCGCGCGGAATGTTTTTGTACAGCAGTTGATAAACTGTTCTTTTCCAGTTGAATATTCACTTGCTTGGATTTTATTAGTACCTTTATATCTTTCTGATCGACTACGTATTATAGATTATGAAACTGACATCGAGATGATTCCGCGATACTGGAGAGGAGGGTAAGGGTTTTTAGGATCAATCCATGAACTGAGGGTTTAACTCAACCCTAAGTATGACTGACAGACAGGCAAGACTGGTCATTTATTTATTCACTGTTTAAATTCGACCATTGAAACGTATGAAAGGCAAATAATCTTTTCCGTTTAACAAATGATTTTTTATTTGACAATTTCTGACAAATATTGTTAATTTCTTTAATGCAAACCCTTGATGACACACACAAGCATCTGCTTTTACTGAGGTTAAAATAATAGAAAAAATATATCTTCGGCATGCTCTGTAACTTAAGCGGCTTAAATGGATTTTTGATATATGAAACTTCGTCTTAATTGTGGGAGAAACATAGGGTATAATATTTTAATATTAAAACAATATATCCTCCTTTTAGTTATTAATTTCATTTTTGTGTCATCAGGTTTATTATTTTTTTAAATAATTAATTTTTCACTTAAAAACTAATCGAAATTTTTTATTCATCTCTCCCCGGTATTTTAATACGATTAAATTCTAGTAAAATAGTTAATCGATGTTGGTGCAAGTAGCTATTAATCTGTTAGTTTACTAGTTTTGTGGTGTACCTATTTGAAACAATACCCAGTATTAAAACAGATAGAGCGAGTGTCAATTGCACAATAAATTCAGAGAAGTAATTTACAAACACTTGTAGTATAAATTAAATAATCAGCATGAAATTTCCAAACCACTTAAAGCAGTTCACGGAAACCTCTAAACAATTCCCTCGGGAGTTGAGTAGCAGGAGTCGCAACTACACGGGATTCTGCAAGAACGTCGACTGTGCAGAAGCATCTAAAACCATCTTTAATCCGTCTATAAATCTTTAATCTTGTTGGAGAGTATTTCCGGGCATACAGGGTTCGAAACAAAAATTTAATTTGTCCTTGAAATAAATGATTTTACGTCTTGTAGATGGAATGCTTGATCAACATAGTTCCACCACTAAACTATGCAACATATCGCAAAACAAATCTAATTTATATAATGTTATATTTTTTAGAGTTGTAACAAATAGCAGGAGCCGATGGGTCCACATGGATTTTGGAAGTTTTCTCGGTTGGCTGGGGCCTGTCGAGGCAGGTAGGTCTCTTGCCTATGTTAGTTTATATATTTTTTGTTTACTAGATTGATTTTTTGATAGAAATAATTTTAAGTTAAAATTAATAATGCGTTTTTTGTCTTTCTTATAACAGCTCTCAGAACAGTAAGCTATAATTTTTGTGGCAGTGAATATAGAGTGTTGAAAGGTCACTTCAGGGCGGCAAAAACTAGCGCTGGCTCTCTGTATGAAAAAAGTAGTATTAATATTTCATGACAAGATCGGAATCTTTCTTATGTCCACGGTGAACACAGTTATGACCACAGTGGACACAGTCGTGTCCACGGTGAATACAGTTATGCCAACGGTGGATACAGTTAAAAAAATGCATGTATACTTTCGGTTGAGTTTGAAATACAAAAAAATATATCTCAGCAGTTTCCGATTGTAAATCTCGAGTTGAACCAAAAACTATTTAAACTTTTTTTTGTTCCTAGTAGGATACACGAATTATTTCACTGTTACCACTTTTAATTTTTTAGCGTCTTCATACAACTGAACAAATATTCCAATAACCGAATCGATAGCTGATTGCGTTCATTTATGCCAAACCCTGTACTTATGTAAAGCGATAGCTGAGAGAAGGTTAAAGCTTGTATTCTCTTCAGGACCAAGAAACATAGACCGAAAACTACCTTATGTAGAAATCACTTGCTTGGTTTAGAACTATATTCAAGAATTATAACAATATTAATAAAAAACTAAAGTATCTTTTAATTGATACGTAACCCAAATACAATATTTTTCGATTGGAGGTCAACTTTCGCCGGAAATAACGGAAAACCGCAGTTTGACCCCTAAAATGAACCCCCCGCAGCCCTCCGGCCTTTTACGCATTTGAATTTTTGGTTTCTGTATTTCTGACGGCAGTTTCTTCCCTTCCTCATCATTCGCTTTCTGTTATTAATTTTGTCCTTGTCAAAAGCTAACTTCACTGGTCTATTAACTGATAAACAAATTAAAAAAACATTGTTTCGGCAGGATTTTCGCAGGCAACCTTAGCGATCTTTCTTAATTGTGGTCTTAACTATCATCTCTAATTTTTTCGTTCGTCCACCTTATGACGACACATTACACTCAATTCTTTCTAAAGCTAGAGTTTTGAATTGAAATTACTCTTTCTTAGTAAATAAGAATGTTTACAACGAGATCTCCACTTATCTACGAGGGTACTTCATCTGTTTATAATCCTTAGAGATCGAACTGAACGAAAGGATCTCTGTTCTTAGTGAGCCTATTTTTTTTTAGAGAGAGTCGATTACACATATGCGATTGTTTATTGCGTTTTGGCCAGAGTGGTATTCCCAGCCGTGCTCCAGAAGTGTGTATGGGTGGCAGATCGGAAGTGTACATGGCACATAGTATATTCCATCCACAGCAAACCCATTCAGCGAAGAACTGAATACACTCGGCTGAATCGATGCATTATTGAGATATCCACACGGAGCTGAGAGATTACCTCTATTTTGGGCTTCGAAACATATCCGGAATACAGACGCTTAGCTGACCTGTTAAGATGGTAACGTCGATTGGAATTTTAACTTTGAAGATGTTTTTGGAGCACTTAATAATAATAATAATAATATTTTATTTTAGGAAACTGTAAAGTACAGTGTTAAAAATGTCAGGTGAATGAACATTACAGTAAATATTCATTTAAATTATAAAAAGCGTTTTCCAGTAAATACATTTTCAGAGAATTTCTGAAGTGTTTTACATCAGTAGCTAATTTTATACGTGTAGGCAGTTTATTAAAAATAGTTACCTCTAGATGGGCTGGGGATCTTTTGCTCAGATTTAAGCGACTATAAGGAACTCTTAGAGTGCTTTTTTGGCGTGTATTGATGCTGTGAATATCAGAACCTAGTTCATATTTTTCTTTATTTATGAAAGTATATAAAGCTAATTCAAAAATGTAGGACGATGTTAAAGTAAAAATTTTGAATTTTTTGAAGAGTTTCCTACAGGAGCTAGACTGTGTCACCCCGCCAATACATCTAACAATCCTCTTTTGTGAAATGAAAACATTGGAAGCTGAAGACTTGTTTATAAAATTAAATAAGAGGTATCAGTTGACCCACACAAGATATAAAAATTTAATAAGACTTATCTGTATAGATTACATGTTTTGATATAATAATATTAATCATCAGATTTACAATTATAAGATAAACTACTGACCGAGCCAAATTTGTCAATTAAATATTGAGGTAAAACCATACGTGATATATTGATAAAGTAAAGATAATGTTGACAAAAAACATGAAGGGTAGAGATTAGAATACAATTAAAAACTACATTGTGTGTCGATTAAATTATGCAGCAAAGATCCTGCTCATATTACACGAATTTAGTAAAATAAGCAAACATTTTCGATGGAGTGACGTCATTAATTTCTAATTAAGAATTTTGATAGAAAAGCGACATATTTAAAACAAACGCTTCAGTATTGCATTTTCTACATCTTTTGCTATTTAAATATTAACATTATAAGTATCGATTTATAAGTTTTATGGATGTACTTCATTATTTCAGCAGTGTTTTACACATCATTTCTTACATAACACCATTTTTGATAATTGATCGGAATGATTACTATAATAAATTTTCTTTTAAAAATGTTGCGTTTAGTTTTACCCTCTTACTGTCTAGTTATTATATCAACATTATACCGATTAAACTAAAATTTTATAATCGAACAAAAACAAATTTTTATCGTTTTAAAATTTAAAGATTTCACCTTATCACAGAACAGTTAGAACAAAATACCGATTGATTGCTTATTTGTGTAGAGGGGATCAAAATCACGTTTAAAAACGTGTTTATTAAATTATTCATTCTAAACTCAACTTGAGTGTACCCTTTAAAACGTTCCATTTTGCAAACTTGTTGTTTTAAAAATAAACAACTGTAGTGGATTGAGCTTGTTTCGATCAAATATAGATGGACACGTGGTATATATTTTACAAATACCATCGGAGAAATACGGGCGTTATTCCGGTTAGCGCCATATAGCCGTGATGGCGTCCGCAGGAATAGCAGGAGTGTAGAAGGAATGGCAGGATGGTTGTGGGTGGTTGTTCACCGCCAACATCACCCCAGTCGAGTGTAGAGAGCCCGGCTAGAGAGGCGCCGTTCCTGCGATAAGACGTTAATGGTTTCAACTTTGCACTCTATCTCGGAAGTGGAGAGGCTGGGCAGTATATCTATATATCTATATACGAGGCGTATGGAGTCACAGTTACGCCACTATCTTGTTCTTTCTCTTCAAGTATTCGTATTGCACTGTAGAGTCTCTATATAAATGTTACCGTTAAAACCCGTTTTTAGTTAGAACCCGTATTTACTAGTTAAAACTAGTTTTCACTAAACGCCCTCGTGAAAACTAGAATTTCCTAGTAACAACTAGAATTTACTGATTTAGAAGATTGATTTTTAGGTAAAACTAGTTTCAACTATAAAATTTTCGCCATTTAATAGAACTTTTACCATTTCAACTCACAAGTGAAGAATGGTATAAATTGAGTCGGACAGTTATTAAAATGTGTTGATCCTCTGGGGCAAATGGTTTTTTTATTTCGAAAACCATTTGCCCCAAAGGATCAACACAACATAGTTTACCATGACTGGTAATTGCTCGTATTCCTCTCAGGAGAAGTAACTATAATTTGGAATGGTTTAACCTCATCACTTGAGGGTTGTAAAAGCGTAAATTTTTTATACACTTCTGTGAAGAATTTTTATTTTATTTTTTTTTTAATTATTGTGAGTTTTAACACACAATATAAAAACTAACAGTAAATTTCGTGGTTTTTAGCTTTAGTAAGCTATCAGATCATGGAAAAATTCAAGCCAAAAAGTAAGAATATATCTTTTTTAATTTTTAACTCCCAAAATTCGGATTTTTGTCAAAAGAAAACCGAAGTAGTTTTTCTCGAAAATGACGCATTTCTGACCCCCAAGTCATAGACGTTAAATCATTCCAAATTAGTCATATTTTCTTTTCCCGAGAGGAATATGAGCAATTACTGCTCACCTTGTATATTTATATCAATTATTGTTTTGTCATGGATTAATACGTGTGCAAAAATTTAAATTATTCGGACGTCTGCGGAAGTGGGTGAAAATTAAATTGAAAGATTCCATTAATCCATACATACATACTATATAGATAGATATACAAGTGAAATTAATAAAAGAGTTAATAAACAAGTTCCTGTGCGTTTGTTTGTACGTTTTTGGAAACTGGAGGTTCTCTAGTTTGTTCGCAACGCGGCGTTAGTTTAAGCATAGAGCCATTTCGACACACCGCCATGTTATATTGTGCCGATAGGGTTATGTTTATGATCGATGAAGGTCTATATGAAAGGATTACTGCGATAACGGGCTGAAGTTTTACTGAACCTGGCGAATTTCAGCGATAAAATGTTTTCACTGAATGTTTTGCGAACCCTTACCTCTCGCTGTAATAAATGACCGAGTTAAAACGGTGTGAGTTTTCCTATCTGCAACCGAGGAACGCTTTATTTATTAAATTGCTTTTTTTTGTGTACTTAGTTAAAAACATAGTCCACATAAATTTTCTGTTCAAATTAGTAAACTCGTTTAATTTATTTGAAAAAATTTTCTCGTAATGTGCAGTCATTGAAAAATGAAAGAAAGGCGCAGTCCAGGCCCGCGTTTACATTTTTCGTGAAAACGCCGGAATAAAATCATAACAAGGGTTTGGTATTACTGTTTCCTGTATCGCTGTCCAACGACGCCTGCACATGATCCGTAGACGTTTGGGTTCTTTCCGCGCTGTCGTCGCTCTCGTAGTCGCTCGCCACTGGACTTTGAAGGCTTATTGCATTCATTTCTAATGCGGGCTATCCGTTGAATCGAGCTTTCTATAATTCCGGGCGTCTGTACAAGACGATATCTTTAATTATTTCATAATTTTAAATTTAATATCGACTTTTACTTTTATTCCGGCAACTATCATATATAATACGTTAAGGTTAAGATGTTTGCCTCCCTTTTTGAAAAAACCACACAATTTCTCCACATAAATTATATATCATTTTACAGATAATTGCTTGCTCTAGTAACATCGACAACCAAAAAATTTATTATTGCTTTGGTTTTTGTAAATTAATTAATTAACAGCAACGCTGAACAACGTCTGCCATCTGACGGCTTTAATTTTGAAACAACGTCAATACTTCGATCTGTCATCTGACCTTCATATTGTAAATACTGCATACTGCCATCTGACGGCTTTAATTTTGAAACGCAACGCTGAACAACGTCACAGCAATTCTGCATGATGCCATCTGACGGCTTAGCTCAACGCTTTTGCTACTTGCGCCTTTATATGACAATTTTAGTAAAATATTTCTTCGATCTGTCATCTGAGCTTCATATTGTAATACAACAAAAAGAAGAACGTTATAAGCAGTGTGCAAAATTAGAAACGAATTGAATACCTGCAATCATATTTAAAAAATAATTTTGTAAAGTGATAATTATTATACTTATTTAGTGCGAATAATTCGCACATAGGTCACTCTAGTTTTTATTTTCTTACTTTAGGTCCTAGTAGCGCTTCGGGAGATCTTCACGACTTTACCCGAATGAACATCCTAACTAAACGCTACATTAATTTAAAACTTTACACAAAACTAACTCGTGACTATATCACGCGCATGCGTTAAGATCCGGATTTGGACCTTCTTCGGAATTTTTTAGCTCATTTCCGAAGAAGGTCTAAGTCAAAACGTAAATTAATTGAATTATAATTTTTGTTAATAATATTGTTTGAAAAATTGATCAATAATTTTATTTATTAATAACGTATATTGTTTACAAAAACACAGATAACTTTTAACTTAACTTCTTTTCGAAGTCGATTAAAAAATATCGACTGAATTGCTTTCGCCAGATCTTTAAGTTTTACACACGTTATTTTCACGCGTTTGCATTCTAAAATCGACATGTTACGTAATAAGGACAATGATATATTAACAGTAGATACCTACTCCCGTTTACTATCAGTCTTTTGGGAATGATTTTTCAATTTTTCCCACAAGAATGTGTAATTCACACGCGCAGTTTTTATGGTCGTGTTCATATTTTCCACATACAAGGGGAATATTCGTGTAATTTTATTGAAATCATATCATTCACTCCCCTTAGTAATTTCACGAAGAAGCATCCATCGCGTTATTTATAAAACATTTTATATTATATTACAGCGTGCGTATCGAAAAACACTGAAAGATTAATGTTCTTTATATGATACAGTCAAAGCTGTTGGATTACATACTGTTCGCATCGGTGTGCAATTTCACAGAATTTATATGTTTACGTTCGTCAGTACCTATCACAAAATATCAGTTTAGGTAAGATAGTCTATTTTGCAAGCACATTTTATGTATCTAGAATGTAATGCGTTACTTTCTGAGAGAGTTGTAACATTATAGAAAAACGAGTGTCAGCGAGTTTTAACAAGTCACACGAGCAATAAAAACATTAAATTTGAGATACATATACCACGCGTTTTCCACGTAAATACCTCCTATAAAATAGCCGATTTTCACATCATAATAAGTATATCATCAATTTTTATAGTGATGTAGCCCCATATTCACAATATATTTGGGTTGTTTATGAAAACTACGCATTATTTACTATCTCTGTTTCTTTTATATACTGTCTCACCAGTACAATTCATGACGTCATTAGCACTGGCCAGTATACCGGCTTATATTTCGGAACACACCCATGTAACTGAAAGGTCGCTTGGTAACTGCCGCTGGATTGGTACGATAGCATTTGTTTTATTTCACAGCACTAGTGATAAATTCACCTCTGTACCGACATTAAAAGCAACTATTTTATAGAAGAGTGTGCAAAAAACGTTTTGACAATTGAAATATATGCAGTCAAATATAATTTGTTACTACACAAAATATCAGCCTGATATTTTAATTGAGTTCAAAATAATTCGACTGAAACAGACATACTGACAAACAGACGAGTGAACCTATTAATATAGGAATTGGACTTTTTTCTTTTAAAGTAGGGATAACCCTCAAAGAGCAAGAAACCACCTATACTGATTCATAAACAAACTTTCTGGTATTATTAGTACGATTTTATGATTATTATGTAGACCGCTATGTTTAACAAGTACTCTAATAAAAATTGTTCGGCAGTGTTCCCGAGGGAGACATGACCACCACACGTGTGGTCCTCCGTGCCTCGATGCAAGAATAGCGTGGAGAATTGCTACCGATGATTTACGGATATTTTAGTCAATGCGTCTCTTTGTCAGGAGGTGTTTTCTGCCAACGTTGGCTAATTAACACACAAATATTCTGTGTAATTATTGCATTTGTAATCTCAATATTACATATAGTGACAGGTTGGAAAGGACATGTTGCTTTAATTATACGGATGTCATTAAATCATTATGGGAATTGTATCTAAAAATAGCAGAAACAACTGCCAGTTTTTCATTCTAAAGGTTGGTGTACATGTCTACTCGCTGCGCTGGTGGATTGAGAGACTCCAAACGCAATGCGATTTTAAGATCTTTTTTTGAAGTGAGACTTCCCTTATGAGGCGATATAACGGAAAAACGACACGATAGAGTTAGATTGAGAGGGAAAGAGATATAGCACAGCCACAATCAACAATTGACATGCGATATTTATGATCTGGATAACGCGTTTGGTGAGCACTGTCATCTATGGTTGAGTAGACAAAGTAGCTAAGAAGTTTCACTGATCTTTAATACTTACTCTCTTTTTAAGCATAAGAAAATTAATATCTTCATATTAATTAACAAAACTTTAAAACAACAAAAATTATTGTTGTCTCTTCGATTTTTGGAGGCCGTATTCGCACCTGCAAAGGTATCTGTCAATGTGTCAACCCTATATCGCTTAAATAACTACTTCTAGATTGCATGCTACGATCATTGTAAAGAATACACTATAGACTTTATATTAGTAACTTACTGCAGTGATGTCGGATCTCATTTGACATTTTATCATTGTGCGTGACTACTGCGCAGAGATTTGGGCAGGTATTTTCTAATTGGTCTATGACTGCCACGAAGAGAAGATGAAGGAGAGGTTGAAAGTACATGAGTCGTAGAGTTCTGACGGTTGAAAATACATGAGTTGTACCAGCTGACCAAAATCGAACTGGCTATCTTCGGGTAATACTGGAACAAACATAAAAATGAAATTCTGGAAAATATGTTCTCTGGTCTAGCTCTCATATACTAACATACGCGGAAATTCCAAAAAACTTGCACAAAACAAAATTACAGACTTATGTCTAACTCTTTTCGAAAGAAAAAATCTACAATCGCATTTACCTACATGTCTATTGGCCATATTCACCGAACGTAAGTAGTTATTTATTCGATTCATTTGTTCTTCAGGTAGCTATTCCTCCGAATAAATTAGCAATAATTCAATTCACCAAGCATAATTATGTTTACTGCAGGTATAAATCTATTCTGTCTTTTAGCCAAGGTATTAATATTTAATCGCCTGATAAAATAATAATGGCTGCCACGTAGATCATAATACTTATCCTATAAACGTGGAGTATTATGTCTAGAGTTTGCTCTTGTGAATTTATTTATGTGTTGCTTAATAACCTTTGGTGAAGTGTATAGTTGTAAAACATTAAAGTTAGTGGAAGTTTTGTGTGCAAAACATTATTATTTTACGAGTGTTTTTTTTTGACGATTCACTAACGCCATCAGTCGGATTTTTGGGTGAACGTCAAAATATTCAACAAAAAGAGCAAGGAGTATAGTTTTTTCTTTAACAAACTTTTCTAACAGATATATTGCTTGGTGAATTGAAAGTAAATTTTATTCGAGGGAATAAATTTGATTCAGGTTAGTAACTTCTATCTTTAATAGTGTTCGATGAATATGGGCATATGTATCATAAAATACCCAACACCATTGAAAAAGTCAGTCAAATTGTAAAATGGAAAGGAATTGTTCAGCTATTAAATCGATAAAAGATCAAAATAGGTAACATGTTTGGTTTAAAGTAATACCGGAAATCAAAGATTATACTTTAAAAGAAAACTGTCGAAATGCTTTTCAAAAATTAAAAACACGGAATGAACCATACTGTTGCAAAATCGATGTTAACATTACTCGACTTAAAAGTTTTTGCGAGTTAAATTACTTGGTCACAGTTATTTTTTTGTCTTCCACACTATGACGTGTCATAATTAACGTACCAGCTGCCATATTTTTCACACGACTTTGTAATAATATACGATGTCTCACAAATCCTCCCCGACTGTGGTAGGTAAATGGGTTGGTATGTGGCGCAGTGCCGTGTGTGAGATTGCAGCATGTAAATATTTAAAATATTTCACGGGAGTTCCTTTAAGGCAATAAAGAGCCAAAGATTTATTTACGCGTCATAATGCTATCCGCACCAACAACACTGTAGCTAATTTAGTTCAGTGTTAAATACTGCTTGTTGCTACCATCGATCCAGGATATCACAGAGAACAGATTAATGCTGGGTTGCAAAAAGCATACTCAGAAAATCTGATTTGACAATGACTTTAGATTGAGATCACACATATTGGTAAACTAGCGGTCCCGTCATGTTTCACTCGGGTGTAAAACACGAATGGGGAAAGGAGGAACATGAGTACACACATTCATCTTAGTTTACCGAGATGAATGTTGTGTCCAAATTTCATGATGATTGGAGTTACCGTTCAAAAGTTTTTGTCGATAAAAAGCAGTACTTATACTTTTTTTTAACTAATAATTTTTTCTTAATTAATTAAAAAAAATTAAAATAAACTTAAATGTAAGCCTTAGAAGAAAGCAATGTAGAAAATAAAAAAAATAATAAAAATGTATTTGCCCAACGTAGGACGTAGGGCTCGAACTCACGACCCTGATATTGACAGTTGTGTGCTCTTCCGATTGAGCTAGCCGGCTTTGTATTCAGACAACGCTAATATGAGTATATTTAGTTAGTGCATTTCACCTGAAAAGAAGTTTATTTTTGAGATACATTTTGCAACATTTTTCATTAATGCTTCGCTCCTAATGGTCGTAGCCTGATTTTATATAGCCTATAGCCTTCCTCGATAAATAGGCTATCCAACAAAAATTTTTTTTTTCAATTTGAACCAATAGTTCTTGAGATTAGCGCGTTCAAACAAACAAACAAACAAAAACTCTTCAGCTTTATATATTAGTATAGATTACAAACTGATTCTGCTCAAGAAATAATTGATCGAATGAAAAGTATTTTTTTTAAATTGTGCATATTACTATGTGACATAGTTTTTTTAACAATTTTCACTTCGAAATAACATTTTTCTTCACATTTTGATCAAAAACGATCTTTTCCTATGATGATTAGTCATTTGTTTTTTTGTAAGTAAGTACATGTCGATTGTTCTACATGACATGGAGTTTGACAACGGCATTAGAATACTCCTGAATGTAGAAAGCTATAATAATATGATCACAATCTAAAATCATTGTCAAGCCAATTTTTTGACAGTGCTTTCTGCAACCCAGCATTTTAATCTATACTCACTTAATATATAAAGCTGAAGAGTTTGTTTGTTTGTTTAAGCGCGCTAATCTCAGAAACTACTGGTTCGAATTAAATTTTTTTTTTTTGTTGGATAGCCCATTTATCGAGGAAGGCTATAGGCTATATAATATTACGCTACGACCAAATGGAGCGGAACATCAATGAAAAATGTTGCAAGATGTATATCAAAATTAGTCCGTCCGACAAATTTTATCAGGTGAAATGCCTTAACTAAATATTGCAATATTAGCGCGTGAAAACTACTAACCCGGATAGCTCAGTCGGTAGAGTGTAAGACTCTTAATGCTAGGGCCTAGGGTTCAAACCCCGCGTCGGCGATTATTTTTTTATTTTCTACATTTAGTGCAGGGCATAGTGGCGCATTCGTTTGCAAAATTCGTTTGGTTCGTAAATTTTTTTTTAAATGTCCAGGAGGCTCTCCTGATTATAACAGTGTAACATGACACTCAATATCTGTTGCCGTTATTGTTTAAACAACGAAAAATTGAAAATATTGCAAAATAATTTTTTTTGCAATAAATAATTTTTTTATATATTGATTAGACTATTTTGAATCGAAAAAGTCCTTACACTCATTATCGTATCTTCAACCGGTGAATTTTTATGAATTTTTAAAAATTAAAAATCGTTGTAAATCGTGATTTTCTTGAATTAAATAGTACACCTGAAAAAAAAAAATACCGTGATTTCTATTTTTTTATTAAATATTTAAACTTTAATAAAAAAAATGGCGTAATCAGATTTCAAATATTTTATTAATTATTATGTTTATTATTCATAATAACAATATGCAATAATTTGTCGAAGCGTACCATCTGCCTCTCTCTTACTAATGTCATACATAGGACTGGGAGTGAGATGACATTGACAATACTACTATCCTTAAAGTGCATGCGCGTAAAGAGCATATTGTTATTATGAATAATAAACATAATAATTAATAAAATATTTGAAATCTGATTACGCCATTTTTTTTATTAAAGTTTAAATATTTAATAAAAAAATAGAAATCACGGTATTTTTTTTTCAGGTGTACTATTTAATTCAAGAAAATCACGATTTACAACGATTTTTAATTTTTAAAAATTCATAAAAATTCACCGGTTGAAGATACGATAATGAGTGTAAGGACTTTTTCGATTCAAAATAGTCTGATCAATATATAAAAAAATTATTTATTGCAAAAAAAATTATTTTGCAATATTTTCAATTTTTCGTTGTTTAAACAATAACGGCAACAGATATTGAGTTTCATGTTACACTGTTATAATCAGTAGAGCCTCCTGGACATTTAAAAAAAAAAATTACGAACCAAACGAATTTTGCAAACGAATGCGCCACTATGCCCTGCACTAATTGCTTTCTTCTAAGGCTTATATTTCATTTTTTTTAAATTTTATTACAACTAATTAAAACTAAATAAATTTAATTAATAGTTCATTTGAAAACTGTTACGACTATAGGCACCTATATAAAAATAATTTTCCTACAGTGTTTTTAATTAAATATTTATTATATTAATAGTATATTGTGCGACTAGTTAGAGAAGGAGAATATTTCATGAGCGTAAAACGCACGCGAGTGGAATATTCTCCTTCGATCAATGGTCGCACATAATATTTTATTCAACTAGCACGAGTAATATGTAATCGGGGCCCTGATAAAAGAGGGAAAAATAATAAATCACTTCATTAATTGACGTACCCAGCGCCTTCGATGCACACAAGATAGCCATGACTTTCGCTGAATTGCGATGCTGTTTTCATATATACAATACCGCCTACCACGTTCCTATTGGTCCAGAAGCTGCGTGCAGTTTTTTTTTCATTATTGCACGCTCGGGCTTGCTACTGCGTTTCTATTGGTCCAGAAAATTCATTATCACACTGTACGGCTCATTGTTAGCACTCTACGCGTCAACATGAAATAATCTATTATTTCTCCCGAATTTAGCAGGGCCCCGAAATTACATATTACTCACGCGTGTTGAATAAAAGAAGTTTATTACTTTAAAAAAATATAAATACGACAAAAACTTTTGAACGGTAACGTCGATCATTATAAAGTTTGGACACAACATTCATCTCGATAAACTAAGATTAATGTGCTTACTCATGTCCCTTCCTTCCCCATTCGTTCTTTTGCACCCGGGTGAAACCGGGCGGGACCGCTAGTTTAAATATAATTGTCAAACATCGTCAGCAGCATTTACAGATTTCCGGACTTCCGTCCTGAATAGTGATACTATCTCGTTTTGTCTCGCCTAAGCGAAAAAATGTTATTCTCGTTTTTATCTCGTGTTTCGAGATGAGAAGTTTTGAAAGTCTTGCCTCGACGGTGGCAGGAATTAATATCCATGACAAAATTATCCATAAGTCGTTCATAATAGAAAGCTATATAACGTTGTTTCATCTCAATCGCATGAGAGGACGCGAGTAACGGCTAGTTATTAATTAATTGAGAACGATGATACTATAATATGCAATGCTGATGACTTCATTATTTACCGACGGCTTTCTTACTACTAGAAGAATTCGGCATTCCGTAGTCTTGAATGAATAAAGTAAGATTAAGTAATTCAATTAAACCATGTTAATGTACAAACTTGTTAATAAAAAGTTAATTTACAACAGATATAAAACTGCACAATTATGTGAAAATTTAAAGCATCCGTTTGATAAAAATCGTTGTTATATATACAGAATGATTTTTAAGTTGATTCTTCTTTTTTAACAGCGTGTAAACATAAAATAGACGAACACTAACGGGGACAACTTCGAACAATTTTTGTGAATATTTGATAATGACATAACATATTACCATAGTGACAAAACATAACGCCAGGACCGATCTCAAAAGTTGATAAAATTTAATAAAACTTTGAAAGCCCATTTCTCTTTCATTTTTAAGTTTTTATAAATAAGTTACTTGAAATATTTGTTCGTCTATTTGATTTCTATACGTTGTTAAAAAAAAGAATCAACTTAAAAATCATTCTATATGTATATAGAGCTTTACATAAAATGTATATCTGACTGCAGAATAAAATTGCAGTTTCGGTGTATGGATGGTGAAGCCACTGATTAATTATTATGCATTTGGATGTACTGCACTTGCAGACATTTTGTAAACAACCATTAAACAGAGATGAAGATATAAGATTACGTGAAAATTAGTATAATAACTAATTTGACTAAAAACAAACAACTCTCGTTTTTACGATTTTCAGAAGGATAAATTATTTTAAAACTGAATATATAGAATAAGAATGAAAAACACTTATTTTTATGGCTTCCTTATGAAAATTGGGAATCCGGATTGTCAATAAAAAGAACAATATTTGGAGTATATTATTTACATTCAAAAGCACTTACAATATAACAATATAAAGTGATTAAAGAAAAGATTTGCATTTTGTGCAAAATGTGGAATTCAGACGTGGAGTATTACCACATATTCTATAATCTTACTATTTCCATGAATACTAATAACCGTACAGTTTTTGAAGTAAAACTTCTTTTCGCACGGTAGGGAAAAATTCATTCATGAGATTGAAAGTGCTACGAAACGCTGCAAAAAAAGGACTAGGGATCAAACCATGAGAAACGCCGCCAATACCCGTATAGTACCGTGTTTTATATATATAAAAAAAAACTTCTGTGCAGAATTAAGCTATAGTGGGTGAGAGATATAGCAGCTACCACGTATGCGCAAGTTCGATTCCAGCTTTCGGCGGCATTATTTTTTTTCTTCTCGTATTCCACGTAATTTTTTTTTATTTTAAAAGGAGCGAATCGGCTTCTATGGCCATTATGGCGTAATATCCACGTATATTTATTTATATATTTTTTCAATCCTACTATTCCAACTCCACAAGTGGGGAATATAATACTAATTTAGATCAAAATTCACTTTTAAAATTTTGCAATAATTTTTTGTTTTGAGATCCCCCGAGTTCACAAAAACATATTTTTGGAAAAGTCTGTTTGTCAGCTCGTTTTTCTGTTTGTGAGCACGATACAGGTTAAACCCCTGATCAGACTGATGCGAAATTTTGATAAGATGTTTGACATACAATTTTTAGTAGTCATCCTGTTTTTAGGAAAAATCGACGCATGAGCATAATATTGTTTTTTTTTTTCTATTTTAACGGCGTATTTGTCATAACAATTTATAATTCTATTCATTTTTGCAAAAAGATATTACAAAAAACAAATTGTGTGAGTTTTTTGTTAAATATGAAAGGAACACTCAGAACACAATCACGATGTAGTGACTGTTTCTTCTGCCTCCGGAAAAGACAATTTTGCACTCTGTGCATGATGCGGAATTGGGAGGTGAAGAGGCGTTGGTGATTGACAATGGTGCGCATGTCCTCAATCGACCACCAACGAGCACAACAAGTATACATGTCAACCGGCCCATTTAGTTTGCCACATTTTACTCATATTTCCATATTTAGTGGTTTTGCGACATCCGTTGGCCCGATGCTGTTGGCGTACCCCGAATCAACCATCCTGCCCAAACGTACAACCCGAGCACCGAACGTCTCAACGCCAACAAATGTTGGTTAAATACGTTCGGGAGTTATTTTGGCAGTAATCAGAAGCATGTGTTACTGTGTGGAGAATAGTGATCACAATGGAACGCGGTGTAGGGTGGATGTACGAGGGACGTTCAGAAATTTCTCATTTATTTTTCACTAACTGCACCCAGTCACGCGTTGCTGCGGTCCAGTCTGCTTTGCGTGTATTACTGTTACGGTTAACAGGTGGCGCCGACATGCCGTAAAATAATTAAGCAACTGAACAAGTAAAGTACAAAAAATAAAATAAAAATAGGTTGACATAATCATAAAAAAATGTAAAAATAAAAATATACAACTATTGTAAAGTAGAAAATTCTTAAAGATAAACTATTCAAAGTTATTTATTAAATTCTTTATTATACATTAGCGCTTTCGACTTTCTATTATAGTCATCTTCAGAGTTTGACTATAATAATAATCAATATCAATATTTTAAGATAAAGTCGGAGGCGCTAATATATAATAAAGAATTTAATAAAAAATTTGGAATAGTTTTTCTTTACGAATTTTTAATTTACTAATCTATACTACTTAATATATAAAGCTGAAGGGTTTGTTTGTTTGATTGGTGGAACGCGCTAATCTCAGAAACTACTGGTTCGAATTGAAACTTTTTTTGTTGGATAGCCCATTTATCTAGGAAGGCTATTTAATATCATGCTGCCACCAATAGGAGCGGAGCATCAATGAAAAATGTTGCAAAATGTAACTCAAAATTTGTCCGTCCGACAAAAACTTTTGAACGGTAACTCCGATCATCACGAAATTTGGACACAACATTCATCTCGGTAAACTAAGATGAATGTGCGTACTCATGCCCCCCCATTTGTTCTTTTTTTGCACCCGGGTTAAACCGGGCGGAATCGCTTGTTATGAATATGAATCCAAATTTCTTTTTTACAAATAATACTTCTTTGATATTTTACAACTATTATTACCGTAAAACTAAAATTAATTAATTCACTACACGCCAAACTTGTAGATTAAAATTATGTGCAGTTTTAAAGAATTAATAAAAATTGTAGCCGTTAGAAGGAACCATTTACATATAAATTTAAAAAATAAAAAATCATGAAAAGAGAATATTTTACAATGAATTATCTCGCGAGAAATTGTCGTAGCGATGAATTCTTGTGCGACGAATTGACGGCTATGGGTTGTTTGTACCATTTAAATCCATTTGTACGAATTTGTGTTTTCCAAAAAATATAAACAATCATTAATAACAATTTTGGCGTGTTATATTTATATCTTCATTAATGTAACAGTCAAAAATTTCTTTTCAATTCAGTATAATAGAAACAAAACACTATAATACGTAAAATCTTACAAGTACTTAGGCGTGTTAATGTGTACTAGAAAATAAATATTAATATGGATGACTCGAGATATTTTAATGCAAACAATCATTTATTTTAATAAAAACCTTCTAGTTATTAAAAAAAAAATATATTTAATGGTCCACGTAAAACAAAGCGTATTGTAATGAACATGTGTATAAGGTGTGTACAGGGTTTCACAAAAACATTTTGAAATGTAAAACCTCTCATAAAGTCGTCCCTTTCCTTCAAGCATATTACTGTTTCAACCTGTTTTCAATCGAAAAATTAAATTTGGACCACGTTCTGAAATATTATAATTTCATTTTCATTTCTTTACACTTTTACTCGGAAAGTTTTCAGTCTTATTTAGTTTTTATAACTATACAAGTAATCTAAAGAGGTGAAATTGTATTATAAATTATTTCAGAATTGATGTTCAAAACCTAACGTTTCATGTTTGGAAATGGGACGAAAATGTTTGAAACTTCCATTTTTTGATAGCCAAACAAACTGATAGAAATAAACATAACGTCGCGCCGTATTGTTTTTATTAATGTTTTTGTTAGTTTATAGTTAATCAACACTTTTTGCAAAGTTAACTAATTTTCCTTGCAAAAATTCACAGGTATTACCTAGTTTAATGGATTTCGGTATTAAAATGAAAAGGTTTTTCCTTCATTTGCATCCAATGTTCTAAAATAGGGTGTATTTTAGGTTTTGAGAAGTCAGTAAGTGCAAAATTTAGCGATTTTCTGAGAATTATATTTCATCGCCGCTTTGGGATGAAAGCTTAAAATTTTTATAGAACATTTAATGAAACGCTTCTAAACATACGAAATTTTTACATTAAGAGTTTAATGTGATATTGAATAATGGGGGTGGTAAATAGGTCTCAAGTCGTAAATGGCAAAAAGTGGATCAATCAGGAATAGGGCGAGGTAGATTATTTCCGCACGCAAATATTAACGGAACATGGATGTTTTGGACTGTGTAAATAAAGGTTTAAACTAGCAGAGACAGCGAATTGCCACTACTGAGGGGAGGATGATACAGCGGAACAAACGGTTTTTTATTGCCCAAGATGGGAAGAACAAAGACAGAGAACAGCGGAAGGCACAAACAAAAGACTCACTGCAGAAAATATTATTGATTACGTGCTAGAGAGCGACAAAACGTGGAAAATTAGGACTGAAAATGTAACAGAAATAATAAAAAGGAAAGAACCAGATATAATAATAATAATAATGCGTTTAACGTCCGTTTCCAGACATTAATGTCATAACATACGCCATTCGCACCATTACTATTTTCCATCTCGATATTTATCTGGAACTATTGAGGGAAACCATGAAAAACCTCAACAAGATGACCGGTATAGGAATTACCGTTTCTCGGCGAAAGGCAGCAGGAAAAAGTCCTAGCCACATCTGCCCCCACCTTTCGAATGCGAGTCTAGTGCTTTCACCACTACGCTACACCGCTCGGTGAAAAGAAAAAGATAAGAGAGACAGACGAAGAAATGCGTAGATAGAATCACAGATAGTACAGCTCTTCTTCGAAATAATGCTACGGTGGTTTCCGGGGGAGTGTAGTGGAAAACAGGGGGATTTTATCTGGTACGAGTCCGACACTATCGTGTGCGTGAGGATTTCCCCTCCTCAAAAAAAGGTCTCAAATCGTAAATAGCTTCCTGTAAATTAGACACTCGGTAGCTCGACGCACGACCGTCTCGTTTGATCACTGCCTTGCACTTAAATATTTTACTATCACTAATATTTAGTGACCAAACATTGTGCAACAGTCAGTAGATAGTTATGTAACACAACACAAGTGAGGCTAAAAGAGTGTGCGACGACATCCACAACACGCCGTGACTCTGTTATGTTGTTCGTTACGGTCGTGAATGGTTGTGTGTGGTTGGGTGGCAGCGTTATGCTATCTGATACCAATGATACCACATACACTAACTCATCAAGCACCGCTGCCACCAACTCGGAATTTATTACTTCGTCTCCACCGAAATATGTATACGTGTGTTACTAATTGTGTTACCATGTCAACCCGCATTTAAACAGAAAATCGCCACAATCGCATCATCCACTCACAATTATTGTCATCCATTAGAATCAGCGTTGCCAGACGTCCCGATTTTTGCGGGCCGTCCCGATTTTTGAATCAATATTAAATGTCCCGCGCGGGACAGGCTCAGTCCCGCTTTTCGGGGATAACTCGGGGATAACTTTAAAAGAAGTTAAATCTTCACAGAAATATCATGAATAAGTAATTCTTATAAATAATTATTCTCTTATTGTAAGTTGCAATTTGTAACACTCACTCCACAGACTATTGTTTGAAACGCCATATTTTTCTAATGAATCAAACTTTTTTGATTTTTTTTTCTGTTTTTTTTTTTTATTCTGAAGACGAATAGGGTAAATCTGATTTAAAATATTATATTTTTATTAAAATACATTTTCTATGGCTATTTTTGCTATGTATTGTCACGTAAACGTAATTTTAATTCAAATAAAAAGATAAATATGTAGGTATTTAAAAACTTCTGATTATATACGTTTTTTACTATGTCCCGCTTTCGACGAAAGAATCCCGCTGTTTTCACTCAAAGAGTTCCAAAATCCCGACTTGGCAAAAAAAAAACTGGCAACGCTAATTAGAATATATGAGTCCGAATGATTTCGCCTAATACTAGACTCAGGTTAGAGTACGATAACTGGATGTGCAAAATATCCATTGTAATTACACTAGTATTATTTTATGAAACATAACGGTGTTATTAGCTAATTGTTAGAAGTTTTGTTCCAAAAATATGTATTGAAGGAGATTTATTTGGTTGAGGAACAAGTTTGAAATAAGCTTTACACCAGAGTATCGCTTGTGGCCAGCGTTTCGAAAAATATATTTTCATCATCAGGGCCTCAATGCAACTTGCAAAAAAATCAAAATTTGGACACATCGAGTTATCGAACTGGACCCCTAGACTCACATTCGGAAGGTACTAGGTTCGAATCCCGGTTCGAGGAAGATGTTGCTAGAGCTTTTTTCCTGCTACCTTATGCCGAGAAACACAAAATATTGTTAAGGTATTCCACGATTTTCTTCGAAAAAAATATCGAGATTCAAATCTTTTCCCCTCGCCTAAAAACGGTTCGCGCTCTCCCGTCGCTATTTTTAAAGCTAGACGGTTCTGGTAAACGCCAAATGAAAGACAAAGAATTAGACTACAGATCCTTCAGGCGAATTTTTTGAAAAAAAATTCCTGAAAAATCTCACAACTTTTTGAAAAAAATAATAATTTACGTAATATTTCACAGGTAGGCGAAACTGTTTTTCAAAAAATTCGCCTGAAGGATCTGTGGTCTGATTCTTTGTCTTTCATTTGGCGTTTACCAGAACCCTCTTGCTTTAAAAATAGCGTCGGGAGAGCGCGAACCGTTTTTAGGCGAGGGGAAAAGATTTGAGATGAAGGGTGCAGGGGGTATTTGCAGGGACGAATACTCTTAAAAGATAAAATTTTCTTGAGATCAAGATTGTCTTTTTGTCAACTAGTGTGAATGGTATAAATAATAACATCATCAACGATGTTTAATGTAAGCCGTGAATTTATACAAAGAAGCTAATTTATTTTATTGATAAAATTGCGTTGTAATAAAAGTAATTTAGTGCATTATTTACAAGATAAGAATCAAAACAGATATTTGCACACATAATATTATATGCAGTATCTACTTCAAACCTGAACAATTTAACTTAACGGACCAGATGTATGGATAACTGCATACAACGTTATTAATTGGTTGCGTTTTATTATGCAAAGATGTTGTACAGGGCAGGAATGCTTAATTTCATTAAAAATTGTCGGCCTAAAATAAGTTCAAACAACAAGTGCATCTAGGGTTGTGGGTTGTTGGCAGAGACTTTTTAAGAAGGAAGGACCGAATAGAAAATCGAATTTGTAACATTCACTCTACTTTTAATATAATTTTACCATTCTAACCCACAAGTGGGGAATGGTTTTAAGTCAAAAATCACTTTTTTGCAATATTTTTTCGTTTTGAGGTCCTCCGAATCCAAAAAACATATTTTTGGGAAAACTCTGTGCGTCTGTTAGTCGGTTAGTCTGTGAACACGATACAGGTCAAACGAGTGAACGGATTGAAATCAAATTTTGGGAGGATATTTGATACGTAAATATGAAAAGCATGCGCAAAAGAAATATATGCTATAATGTTGTTTTTTATACAGGGTGCGCCAAAGGAACCTGACGTTTTTACAATGAATAGTACAAAGCCGTTAGATTACGTAGAACAGCGGTTACAGTGGGAAAGATATCGGTAGTAGATGCCATTTCAGTACAGTGTTGCCAGTCTAGTACAATTGTACTAGATCTAGTACTTTTTTGTCATTTTCTGTACGCTAGTACGTTGAAGCAAAAATCTAGTACTTTTTAATAAATCTAGTACTTTTTAATACCCAATGTCCACACACCCACCACAACAAACGAAAAAAGAGAAATTACCAAAAAAAGACTTTTTTGTTGTGGAGATGAAAGGATCTTTTTTTTTCGCTCTCCTACATTGTGCCCATATACGATAAAATTTGTGAAATTAGGTTGCTAACGAGACCAAGGACCATTGAAGAATTGAAAGAAAACATTTGCAATGAAATTAGCGCAATTCCGATGGATATGCTACAGCGCGTAATGGGGAATTTGCGAAACCGTTTGAAACAGTGCGTCCGCAGTGAAGGACGTCATTTGAGTAAAATTATTTTCCATAAATAAAATGGCATGTAATACACTTTCGATTACTTGTATCAACATCTTGAAAGATACATTTGTAGTTACATATTAAAACTCGTCAGGTTCCTTTGGCGCACCTTGTATAATAATGAGGTACTTTTCATAACGGTTTATTATTCTATTTATTTTTTCAAGAAAGTTTTGTTAAAAACATTTTTTCTAAGCTTTATAGTTTATAGTTTCGGAAATATTTTGAAAATAAAAAAAAATCAGCTGTTCTGTTTTATAAATCTATCAGAAACAAATTAGTTAATTAAACCATGGAAACAAATAGCAAATTATATCATATTGAATACTAGCCATTACCCGCGTCACCCAGACGATATCAGATTTTTTATTTTGTTTATTATATACATACTATTATCAAATGTCAATATTTTTGAAGTTGGAATGGTCTCGTCCCCAATTGACTGGACTTTTTAACTTCCCGCTTTAAAAAAAAAATTTTTTTTTTTTTTTCAAAAATCGGGAAGTTATTGGTTTCACCCCGATTTTCGAAAATCGAGTTTTCGCCAGATCTCGACGTTTTGAGGTCCTAGGAAGCTATTGAAACTATTTTGGCGATGATGTCCGTAGGGCTGTATGTATGTGTGTGTGGGTGTGTGGGGGTGTGTGTGTATGTATGTATGTAAACCTTTTATATCTTTTGAACGGAGTGTCCGACTGAAACGTGGTTTGCGGCATCTGACGTGATCTTGGTGAACTTAGACTTCCTGAAAATTTGAAACGATTCGGCCCAAAAAATTTTGAGAAATCTTAAAAAAACAAGTTTCAAAAATTTTTAAAAATTTGTTTTTGTAAAAAATTTTAAAAACTACTTAACCGATTAATTCCAAAAACTAATAAGCTCTTATCCTTAACAAACTGCGTCGATTTCCGCAAACCGCATCAAAATCGGTTCATTTGTTCACGAGAAACCGTGAACGAAAAAATCTTAAAAAAGTGTTTTTTTAAAATGACTCTTAAAATTGTTCTCAGATTGATTTTTTTGTAATAAATTACTTTCTTAAGCTAAAAAAACTGCGTCGATCGCCGCAAACCATATCAAAATTGGTTAATTTGTTCATGAGATAACGTGATCGAAAAATTAGGAAAAAAGTAATTTTTTAAAATTACTCGTAAAATTCTTATCAAATCGATTTTTTTGTAATAAATTACTTTCTTAAGCTAAAAAAACTGCGTCGATCGCCGCAAACCATATCAAAATTGGTTCATTTGTTCATGAGATAACGTGATCGAAAAATTAGGAAAAAAGTATTTTTTTAAAATTGCTCGTAAAATTCTTATCAAATCGATTTTTTTGTAATAATTTACTTTCTTAGGTTAAAAAAACTGCGTCGATTGCAGCAAACCGCATCAAAATCGGCTCATTTGTTCACGAGATATCGTGAACGAAAAATTTTTAAAAAGTGTTTTTTTTAAATTGCTCGTAAAATTCCTATGAGATCGATTTTTCTGTATTAAATTACTTTTTAAGGTTAAAATATTGCGTCAAATGCCGCAAATCGCATCAAAATCGGTTCATTTGTTCATGAGATATCGTGAACGAAAATTTCGTAACAAAGTGTTTTTTTTTTTGAGCTTGAAGAGCTAAAAAATAAACTTTTTTCTATATTTGATATATTTTTGAGCGTTTTGAACTCGAAAATAGCGGGAAGTTACAGGGATGGCCTGCAGGGTCAAACTACTTTTCAAATTTTTTTATATAGAATCATACATTTAAGGTAATATTTTTATATACCTAGATCTTGGTATTGAATTTCTAAAAATGCAATAAAAAATGCGACGCAGTGTAATGGAACTCAGAATCTAGATTTAATTGTTCCGTACATAAAATTGAGTCAAAATATCGTGATTATACGAACGGTTGAATCATGCATAAATAAATTAAAAATAGAATAGGTCAAATATTACATATTAAAGTTATTACAATTACAACATCCTTCAAAAACAGTTTATTGGATAAAAAGATAATAAAAAGATAATAAAACTTTTTAGATGCGTTAGGGGGAAAATTGGCTAGAATCAGACAAAAAATGAAACGCTGGTCTTTCTCCGACTTGAACCGACAGAGAGAATGTGAGAATCGTTTGTACTCTCTCTATCAAAGCGTCATACGCACTCTACACGCATGCGTATACGTATAGCATTTTCTCTAAGCCACGGTAACAAATTTCACATTCCCGGAAATTAATTCAATCGTCGACAAATGCTGGTATCTAAGAAGTTTCACTTCTAACGCAAAGTACCACTTTTATTCGTATCGAAATGGATCACTCTACCTATATAGCTAACACAGAGTACAGACTATACAGTCTGAATGCACTCAGGGATTACAAGTACCTTGTTTGGTTAAGTACTTATAGCACTTTTACCAGCTGACGACAGGTGCTACCGCACAGGTAAACACACTTCAAGGATTATAACACCTATATGTTTGTAAAATTGTTCTGTCAGAAAAAGTTCCAAACTATTTAATTCCAAAATCATAATATACCAGTTATGCATAGCAATCTCTTAATGAAAAGAGATGGCGAATTAGGTATGAAGACTCCAAATGTTAAAAATCACCACAATACGCCACATTTTTCTCGATGTACGTTTCGCTAAGCACGTTAGCATCCTCGGGAGACGATCAAAAATGCCTAGAATGGTTTAAAAAATGGTTAGTGAAACTAACATTGAGAAAAAAGTAAGTGGTTTGGTTTTAATATTCATAATGGATATTATGGTCAGTTACTTTGCAATTTAGTGAAAGATTATTATAGATTTTTGACGCTTCAGCGCAGGTCATAATAAATTAAATTTGTGTTTATTATGATTGGCTTAGTGATCAGCGGGGACTAAAAGTTAAATAATTCAACTTTTTAAAACTTAAAAAAAAAAAATTTAAAAAGTCCCTATATAAAAAAAAATTGGTTGTCTGTAAAGTCGGTTTACGGACGATAGTTTTACGTGATAACGTATTCCGTAATACATAACCTAAACCTCCCAAAATTTGGTTTCAATCCGCTTATCCTTGGTGTCGGAATGATAAGAAATGTCAAAAGTGACGTTTGCAACTTACAAAGTATTATGTTCTAATAATAATTAGTTATTCCAATACTTAACTTAGCAGGCTTTGCATTTCACAATATACTAATGTCAAAAAATAAACATTAGAAATGCAGCCGTTTTCATGTTAAGACAAGACATACGTTATTTTCTAATTTCCATGTACGGCAAACAAAGACGACCGACCGCGTCGCGCGCGCGCCATGCAATAGACAACAATGCATTTATACAGCTATTTTTCTATATAAATTTGTATAAAAAAACTGTTTAGGCAAATTCTGTTATACGAAATCTATGTAAAATGTTCTCCTCTTTCGTTTAAGACTGGTTTCAAACCGATCTGATTTAAATTGAGCGAGAAATTAGCAAAAAGCACGCACAGGGTCAGGCGGAACGTTACGCGTTATGCGTTATGCGTTATGCGTTATGCGTTATGCGTTACGCGTTACGCGTTATGCGTTACGCGTTACGCGTTACGCGTTACACTTTTTCGTACATGCAGCCGGTGTTTTATCAATTTATAATATTGGTGATTCATCAATTTATAAGACGTTATCACGTCAAAAATAAAAAGAAATTGAGATCGGTGTCAATTTAAAAATTATAACTTTTTAAATAATTTCTACTATTATTAAATTGGCGCTGATCTCAAAATTTTATTATTTTTCTCTTTTTTTTGTGACTTTTTTAAAGATGTTCAGTTTTTTAAGTTTCAATTTTTCATTGAAATTACAATATGTACCTTGCACGTTATTAAAATATATTAGGCGACTTCTCTATTTTGGTACATGATAACTAAACTGAAAACATGTATAATAAAACTACTGAACCGATTCAAGCAAAAATTATGTAGAATCATCCTGAAGGTAGATATACCTATGCCCTATTAAACAAAATATTAAAAATCATTACAAAATCGGTTCACAATTAACGGAGATATCGCGTAATATAAATAATTAATTAAACTACTGAGCCGATTTAAGTAAAATTTACATGCGATCCTGAAGGTTTGGTCTATTAATTAGAATAATAATCTTTAAAGTAGGTTCACAAATGGCAGAGATATCTCGACATATATACCTAAAAATACGGATGGAATTGAGAACATCTTCACTTTTTTGGTGTCGGTTTTTTTTATTATAAACTTTTTTATGTATTCAGCCTCTAACTAAACTATAAAATAATTCTAAATACACACAATATATGTATGAAACAGGGACAGAAGATAGATGGACCATAAGGATATTGGAATCAGGACCATGGAAGTGCTTCGGACCAAACTCGGCGGGCAAAACTAACAAGAGGTCAAGAACATTGGTGTCGGTTAAAAATATCTGCACGCGACGATGTACAAATAATTTACTTATATACAGTTTCCAGATGCATATCCAAGCAGTTTTAGTTTAATAAGGAGTATATACTATAAACATATTATTTTATAATTTCATTAAATATTTTAATAGCGTACATGAATAAGAAGAGATAATTGATGTAATGTTTATCAATTGTTTTATGTAATGACAAATGACTGGCGACGTACGAAATAATTCAATTTTAATTATTGTAATAAATAAACGTTTACTTACTAAATGCGTTAAGTTTATTGAACGGCTGCTGTAAGTCGTAATAAAATAGCCTCTCGCGTCTTTTAACATACACTTAAAACTTTTACAGCGGCGTCTCATCATTATACAAGGTGTTCGGTATAAAATTTATTAAAAGGTTAATAAAGAAAAAATTAAGAGCCGTTGTATGACGTCTGACAGATGTCAAACATATATCAACCTTAAGTTACAAACTCTTACGGACGCTTCATAAAGCCCTATGGACAGTGCAATTTTAAGTTATTAGCAGCACCACTTAGTGACTATTCTACTAACTAATAATTGTCAGTTAGATGTCCCCGTCAACAAAAGCGAGGTTACAATCCAACACATACACACAGCAAGCGTTACGCGCTGTCATCTAATGAAAACTAAACTAGCAACTAAATTTCGCCCTGTTAGTTAAGACGTCGTGTGTAGAGGCAGTAACAGGCATGACGGAAGTAGTGGTGGGGCGGTTGGAGAGAGAAATACAACCGCGGTACTACTATAAAAGAAATATAGTTAACTCGTTAACACATGCCTGTAAAAAATAAATGAAAATGTTTTTTCCTGCTTTTTGTAAATTTTTCTAGAATGCGATATTTGTGAAAAACATGGTAAGACAAAAGTTTAACATACAAGAAAGCGAGTTATGGGCCATTCAAGTATTACGTAAGCACCAGGGGGGGGGGGTTGCTTAGCTAATTTTTTATGACATGGGGGACAGGGGATCTAGATGGTGATTACGTCAGCATTATTTATTTATTTATTTTTTCTGATTTTTCTGAAAAATTTAATGGATAATGATATGGCAACCCTATATACTCGAAGCGAAAAACATGTTCAGAGATTCATGTTCAAAAGAATCTTTTTAAAAAATGTAACCTCAAAAAAGGGTCACTAAAAAGGGACCAATGTTTACGTAAGCATAGGAGGTAAGAGCTTTGTTTACTTTTGCTGACAAGGGGGAGGCGGGATCAAAAATTACTAAAATTCTGCTTACATAATACTTGAATGGCTCCTTAATAAAAACCTGTAAAAAGAGTAATGTTCGATTTTTGAAATTAGATTTTTATAAAAAAGTAGGTACCTTAGGTGCTGAAGAAACAATGGTTCCGCCGCTGAAGATTCAATGAAATACATAAAAACAAGGAAGCTATAACATCATTCCGGTTACAAGTTAACACACAAAATGCACTATTTATTACGACTGTTATGGTTACGGCATTAGCAAACCCTCTGTCAGTTTATGGCATAATTATAACTATTTAAGGGTAGTTCCGACTTCGAACTGAATATTTATATATCTTAATTATACGTACATATGTGCGTTGCGACCGACAATAATTATCACATTAAATTTTAGGAAATTTAGAAAAAAAAATTATAATCACAATGAAATATAAATTATGGCACCGAAACAGCTGTGTCATGTTTGAATTTAGACTTGTGGATGAGAAAACATATTACATAATTGTTTCTTTAAAACGCGTAATTTGAATAAATTAATTTTAGTACTTAGTGAATAGTCCATATAATATATATACCTACTAGTGATGTGCCGGATATCCGTATCCGCGGATATCCGAGGGAAAAGAAAGATCCGTATCCGTATCCGTTAGTTTTTAGCGGATCTTTTACGGATCTGTTACCTTATTAATTTTCAATTCATAGATGACATTTTAAGGTGATTACGTAATAATGAAAAACTGTTAAATTCCATTCAGATTATTTTGAATTTTTTAAAATCGTATTTGACACCTTTATATTGCAAACATTTATCGTAGTGAGTACCATACCAATAGTACATAACTCAAAGGTACTAAAAAACTATCTTTATAATGAGATATTGCAGATCGATCTTTAGAAAGAGACAATCTGTTATGAGAGTTAACTCTTAAAGAGGTCAATAACTTTTTCCCATAACAGATAGTCTCTTTCCAAAGGTCGATGTGCAATATTTACCGCCGCGTATTCTAAGAAAGTTAAGATCCGTATCCGTATCCGCGGATCATGAAACCAAACATCCGTATTCAGATCCGGATACACATTTTTAACGATCCGGCACATCACTTATACTGTAAAGTTCTATGTGGCTCAGTCTGTGTTAGGGAACTAACACATGAGACAGACATGATCTACTAAAAAGCCTTGTTTACAGGAATACAAATTCGTTTTGGCATTTCATTTTTACACCGAGAGATGGTGTTACTATGCTCATTTTTACATATTTCATCATAGTACTAAACCTTTTTTACACAAATGGAAATACTTGCTCTTCATTTTGCCACGACGTGACGGTGCTCAGTTATCTTTATCATCATACTACTAAATAAATGATTTTTTTTAATTTCACAAACTTGAAGTGAATGCGACAAAAATAAGCAATATTATCAAGGTTTGGGGAGTGTAGTAAGAATATTATAATAATATAAGTTCATCGATCGACGACACAAAATAATAAATGCTTTATAAAACAAAGATTTTATTTATCGTCCTCATTCTATTAATTTTATATTTGTATGTCTGTACTCCTGATGATGGACTTAATATCCGAAATGATCGTTAGAAGAGAAAATATTTTAAAGAATTTTCACGTGTTTTTTGTTTTTACTAATTTTATTTTTATTACACTTTTGAAACTTGAAATCAGTTCTTTTATCATACTCACGAACTACAAGTTTATTTTGTGTTTTTCTTGAGGTATTATAAATAAATTCAAAATTCAATAGAAGCTCGATAGCTATGGTCATTAGCGATTCTAAATGTATACTTATTAAAGTATTCGCCATTTTGCAAATGGCACTAATGGCCATATTCACCTAACGTAAGTAGTTACTTATTCGGTTCATTTGTTCTTTAGGTAGAGCTATTCCTCCGAATAAAAAGCGATAATTCAATTCACCAAATATAATTATGTTTGCTGCAGGTGCAAATCTATTCTGTCTTACTTCGAGGGATATATTTATTCGCCTGATAAAATAATAATGGCCGCCACATAGATCATAATTGCTAACCTATAAACGTGGAGTATTATATCTACAGTTTGCTCTTGTGAATTTATTTTTGTGTTGTTTATTAACCTTCTGCAAAGTGTATACTTGTAAAACATTAAAGTTAATGGATGTTTTGTGTGCAATAGGTCATATGCATAAAACTCCAAATTGGTTAAAATTTTTATTTCGAAATATATTTTACAGTTCTTGATCATAACGTAATGGTTATTTTATTAATCTAATCACTGAAAAAAATACAACTAATAAAAAGAAATGTAGAAAATAAGCGCTATTTTCGAATTCTCAAAACGCATCGTGACGTCAGAGTATATATCAACAACAGTGTAGCAAGCTTTGTTACATTAACTCTCTCTCTCTTTTTTGTAATTTGTCAAAATTAGTTTTCCTTAGCTACGCTGGAAAATTGAAGGTTGTTATTATTTGGAAAAAATTTAATTGATTACTAACGACTCTTGAGAAAACATCAATTACGAATCTTTAAAGTTCAAGCTTGTGTTTTATTGATTTCTAGTAAGAACTTTATTTAGTTCTTACAATTGGTGACCCCTGACAGCTGATTGAACACGATTTTTGAGATAAGTAATTTTTTTTATCACTAATATGTCAAACAAAAATATACAAATTGAACTTCCAGAATTCAGTGTTACTGATCCTGAAATTTATTTTTTACAAGTTGAGAGACTTTTTTCTCTCAATAATATTAGGAGTTCTATAAAAAAATATGACCTTTTAGTGTCTTCTTTACCAATTTCAATTGCTTCTCTCGTAAGTAATCTAATTTTCAATATCCCAGACACCGATCCTTATGAAACTTTAAAAAATGAAATTTTATTTAGATTTGATATTGACCAAATGAGTAATTTAAAAAAACTTTTTTCGATAAGCGATTCAAATCATTTTGAAAAACCATCTCACATTCTTAACAAAATTCAAAGGTATTCAAGAAATTTAAACTTAAGTGAAGAAAATCTTAAATATATTTTTATTAATAAACTTCCTGATAACATTCAAATATCTCTTATTCCAAATTTAAATCAAAGTTTAAATTCACTTACTATTATTGCCGATAAAATTTTTTTAATTAATCAAAATTCATGCAATTCGGTCAAATCCTCTATTGATGATAACATTTTAAAACCACTTACAGATTCTATCACTAAAATTACTGACCGTCTCAATTCTCTCGAATCATCTTCATCTAATTCTAATTCTAAAAAATTGTTTTCGAATAAAAATACTCATAATATTTCATACAAGAATAAACCCTTTATTTGTTTCCATCACAAAACATTTGGTCGTCGTGCCAATAAATGTGTTCCTGAATGCATTTTTAATGATAATTCTGAAAGCAGAATTGGAATAGTTTCTGAACTCTCTAATACACAAATGCAATCTCCTCAATTAATATTTTGTCTTGATAAGATAAATAATATAAAATTCTTAATAGACACTGGATCAACCAACAGTTTTATACCCAGTTCAATTTCTAATAATTTTAAACAAACAATAATTTTTACTACTAAATTCTTTACCGCTGCAAATGGTTCTTCTATTAAATCTACTGGCAAACTGAACTTAAAATTAGATTTTGGTCTAGGAAGACTATTCTACTGGAATTTTTTTGTAGCTCCAGTTCAATTTCCAATCTTAGGACTTGATTTTTTAACACATTTCGACATTTCCATTAATTTCAATTCTAAACAACTTTCACTTTCGAATAATTATATTTCAAATATTTCGCTTACTAATCCATATTTACAACTACTTAACAAATATCCTGATTTAAATAATTTTGATATTAAGAAAAAAATTAATCATAATTTTTTTCACAGAATTCTTACTGATGGTAAACCGATTTTTTCTGCACCTAGAAGACTTAATCCTGAACAATATGATATTGCCAAATCTGAATTTGATAGACTACTCAAGTCGGGCATTGTTAGACGTTCTAATAGCCCTTGGTCAAGTCCTCTTCATATGGTTAAAAAAGAAGATGGGTCTTATCGTGCTTGTGGAGACTATCGTAGACTTAATGCAATAACTATTCCTGACAGATATCCCATTCCATTTTTACAAGATTTTACATATAAGATATCGAACAAGAAAATATTTTCTAAAATAGATTTAAAACAAGCCTATTTCCAAATTCCAATTCATCCAGATGATGTTCCTAAAACTGCCATTATTACCCCATTTGGTTCCTTTGAATATTTACAGATGAATTTTGGTCTTAGAAATGCTGGTCAAACCTTTTCAAGATTTATGTCTACAGTACTTTCTGGTCTTAATTTTGTATTTGTTTATTTAGATGACATTTTGGTTTTTAGTGATGATGAAGAACAACACCTTAACCATATAAATTTACTTTTTAAAAGGTTAAGCGAATTTGGCTTAAGAATTAATTCAAATAAATGTATTTTTGCCGTGAAAGAACTTACTTTTTTAGGCCATCTTGTTACAATTGATGGAATACGTCCACTTCCAGAAAAAGTAAAAGTTATTCAAGATTATCCCATCCCTAATACTCAAAGGAAACTGCGCAATTTTTTAGGCTTAATTAATTTTTACAATAGGTTTATACCTAATTGTGGATCGATTTTAGCCCCATTAAATAATTTTATTATTGCTGGCAAAGCCACAGATAAACCTGTAACTCTTGATGTTGCAGCTTTGGAATCATTTAAATACGCGAAAAACGCGTTAGCTCAATGTGTTCTTCTATCCCATCCTGTTCGTGGAGCACCATTGTCCATTAGTACTGATGCCTCAGACATTGGGATTGGTGCTGTCCTTCAGCAGAAGATAGAAAATGAATTTAAACCACTTGCTTTCTTCTCAAGAAAGTTAACAAAAACAGAAACTAAATACAGTGTATTTTCAAGAGAACTTCTTGCAATTTATTGTTCTATTAAGAAGTTCAGACATTATATTGAAGGTCGTCATTTTACAGTTTTTACTGATCATCGCCCAATTACTTTGGCGTTGAAATCTAAGTCAGATAATTATTTACCAAGAGAACTTAGACAACTCTTATTTATACAACAATTTACATCTGATGTTTGTCATATTAAAGGCAAAGAAAACATCCCTGCTGATGTACTTTCAAGAATAAATAATATTTCTAAACATATTAATCAAGTTTATTGCCCTGATGGCATTTCAATAAACTTCAATGACATTTCTTCTGCACAAAATAACAATCAAGAACTTTTAAAATTGATATCAAAACCAAGATTCAATTTTAAACAATTTCAATTAAGTAATGGAAAAATGATTTGGTGTGAGTTTTCAACAAAGAAACCTCGACCTTATATACCAGATAATTTTCGACGAAGTGTTTTTGATTCTGTTCATAACCTCGGTCATCCTGGTATTCGTGCGACGCAAAACCAATTGGTTAGCAGATTTTTTTGGCCAGGTATGAATAAAGAGGTGAGAGAATGGACACGGCATTGTTTAAATTGCCAACAAAATAAGATAACTAGGCATGTGAAATTGCCAATTTTTCCTATTAAGGAACCTGATAACAGATTTGATCATATACATTTGGATATTGTGTCTCTACCTTTATGTAATGGATTCAAGTATCTTCTGACCATTGTTGATCGCTTTTCACGTTGGCCAGAAGCTTTACCATTAAAAGACATACAAACTGAAACTATAATTAAAGTTTTTATTTCTGACTGGATTTCCCGTTTTGGTTGTCCAGGAAAAATTACTACTGATCGAGGACTGCAATTTCAGTCAATTATGTGGAAACATTTTCTTGAAGAAATTGGTACTGAACATATAATGACAACAGCATATCATCCTCAAGCTAATGGTTTAGTAGAACGATTTCATAGACGTTTAAAAGAATCTTTGAAATGTTCTGATCATCAAAACTGGATTGATGTTTTACCATGGACTTTGTTGTCTATTCGTTCTTCCATAAAGAAAGAAGTTAACGTTAGTCCGGCTGAGATGTTATACGGATCTTCTCTTAGACTTCCTGCGGAATTTTTTGAACGGAATCTTTTGAATTCTACAAATAATGATTTCATTAACCGCTTAAAAACAAGTTTAAAGAAGTTCTATTGTGATAAAAATGTTCCTGACTTTACAAATCCACTAATTAATGCAGATTTTGTGTTTGTGCGAAACATTAACGCTTTTTCAAGTTTAAAACCATCATATAGTGGACCTTTTCGTGTTATTTCGAAAAGTGATAAATACTTTATTTTAGACATTAATGGTCGTCAAGATAGTGTTTCTTGTGATCGTTTAAAAGTTGCAAATATTGACAATTAATTTTCTTTTTTTTAGTGTATTTTTTTTTATTAACTTGTACATTATTTTGATTTTTTTTTAATATAATGCGATATATCTCTATTTGTTTCCTGCGCGTGGGTTTTTGCAGTTGGCTTGGAAAATTTTCTTTCCATATCAATTTTTCCCACGCGTAGGGGGGGTGTTAATGTAGCAAGCTTTGTTACATTAACTCTCTCTCTCTTTTTTGTAATTTGTCAAAATTAGTTTTCCTTAGCTACGCTGGAAAATTGAAGGTTGTTATTATTTGGAAAAAATTTAATTGATTACTAACGACTCTTGAGAAAACATCAATTACGAATCTTTAAAGTTCAAGCTTGTGTTTTATTGATTTCTAGTAAGAACTTTATTTAGTTCTTACAACAGTTTCCATGACGACGATGTCGTCTCACAGTAAGATTATGTCAGTATTTAGAGAAAACAACAAATAAACTTCATTTAGAACATTGACAATTTGACATCAAGGTTGGCATGCATCGTATATCATGACGTCACATAAGCCCGCGAACATGGCCGATTGTTTAAACTGTCTATTTTTGAATGTGAAATTTAATATTTTTTTTCTTATGATAATATTACATTTTTAAATGATTATCAATTTTTTTCCGTATTATGGTTGACTAAATAATCTATTAAAAATATAAAAAAATGCATGCATATGACCTATTGAGTTAGGATAAAACATTACTATTTTGTGAAACTTTTTTTGATGGCTACACTAACGCCATCCGACGGATTTTTGGGTAAACGTTAAAATATGCAACAAAAAGAGCAAGGAGTATAGTGTATATTTATTCTTTAACTAACTTTTCTACCTGATATTTTGCTTGGTGAATTGAAAGTAAATTTTATTCTAACGAATAAAGTTCCAAGATTAGTAACTTCTATCTTTAACAGTGTTCGATGAATATGGGCATAAGCCGAGAAACGTTCCTTGCCTTCTTGACGTAGAGGCATACTGTATGGCTCCTGAATAATATATTTTAGAATGCCGCGAACCTACGAATGCCAAAAATCTTTGCAAACATTGAATAAAAAAATATAATCAAATCTCTGAAAAAAATATAATTTATTGGGATAAAATTTAAATTTGATATTCACTTTATACCGTGAAGCGTTATTTTTATCCATCTATTTTGACATTTACAACGTAAAATAGAAACAGAAAATAATTTATATTTCTTTTATCACGTAAATCGATTGTTATATAAAATAAAGACATTTGCATATAAATGCCATAATATTGATAACGGCATTTTAAAACGTGTATCATAATATCGTTGGCATACAGGGGCATGGAGAATTCCTTCAATAATCATACGAATGTTGAAAACAGTAAAATAGACTAGCCTTGATCAAAAGCATTTTATAGATGGTTAGATTATATTTATAGATGCTCCACAACTGAGATCATTAACGACTCAATAAATTCCAAAATATTTTGTTCGTAACGGATTTGAAAAGTTCGTGTTAGTAATAGTAATTTATTAAATTCATACACATGTAGATATCTACTAAGGTGTTTTTTATTTATTTATTTTTTCGGTCCCATTAGCTAGTTTTAGCATTGGACCTAAAAATGTCTCCCAAAATTTCAGCTTCCGAAATATGTACGTCTGCAATTCTTACATTTCTCTTATGATTTTGGATTAATATGATCCAATATTGTAAAATGATTTCTGAAGTTTAGGTATCAAACAGTATAATCATTGTTTTATAAACTTGTTAACTTGCTCAAAAAAAGAAAATGAACGCTCATTCAAAGAAATACTTGATGTAAATGAAAAATTTATTGATAGAAAGAAAACTTGACTTTAACAAAAACTAATTTAATTATAGGTATTAATAATCCATGAAATTTTCAACTTTGTATCTCTATTTAGGACCTACGAGACGGATAAACAGATTTGACTCGATTACATTTTAATTAATTCAGCGTTTGATTCAATATTGCGAAAACATTTTGTGAAAAGTTTTCTGACCCATTCTGTATAAATGCTGTGACAGAGAGTTACGGAAGGGAGGTTGAGAGAATCTAACATGCTGTATGGGGTGTTCTGATTTATTGGAACAACTCCGATTGTTACGCCTGGTTTTGAATTGAGATTTAAATTAGTATTGTGCCGTTCTCTTGCCACTTGCTACGCCTGTCTACAAATACCACACTGCAGCACACATTCTAGTGGGTGCTTATACCATATGATCAAAAAATGTATTGTAGTAATGGTTAAAAAGTCCATCGTAGCATAATCCTAGACTAAGACTATACATAATATGATATGTCAAGCCTGGTACAATAGTCATTGGTAAATATTTGCTTCCAATGTTTGTCTCTCTCTACTCCTAGCCCGCAGCCTGACTCAATGCTTCTTGATGAATGTTTGCTTCCAGAACACTTACCGAGGACACCTTCGCTCAATTGTTTTGCAGCCTTCCATTTCCTTCCAGCCTAAAAAGATTTGATGATATTGTCACTGTTAAAGCGGCCACATTATCGTTATTGGATGAGATTTGCTATGTTTGTAGCCTCTGCTTGAAATTATATTATTGATCGCATACCAAATACATGTTCAATTTATTCAATTATCACTTTTTATATTAATTTAAGAACAAAATATTACTTTGAATTGAATATATTAGAGTTTGGGAATAAATAATTTCACGATGTGAGTTGGAATGGTAAAACTGTTATATTAGGTTCTTCTATTCGTTTCCTAAGCATCTGAACTGAATAGAGCTATAACAGTAGAAATAACCTTTTAACAGTCCTCCAGCAGTGTAATATTGCATTTTGATGCAGATCCAATAACCGGAAAATTAAATGACGTCCCTTGTGAAAACAGTATACGCTGTTGTGTGTCAGTACCTCCACCGACTTTACACTGCAATTCATGTAGATAAAAATACACGCGTACCAGATTTTATCAAATTCAATAACAAAAGTTCCTATTAAAAATGATTCACGGAATGCAAACAAATTCAACGGTTACAAAACGTAATAGCTTATGTCGAATATTTCTATATTTTTGAAGTGAATACTTCTTTAAAAACGGGGGTAAACTTGTTTCCTTATTATGCAACTGATTTTGTCAAGATATTGTACTATTAGTAACCCTATATAAACAATTACTTTTTGTAAGGATTTGTAGCTTAGTGGTAGAATGCTCGCATATCACGCGGCCGGCCCAGCTCAAGTGTTATTTTGATAAATTAGTCGAAAAAATAACAATTTTTTCGACTAATTTATCAGAATAACACTTGAGCTAAAAAACAATATTTGCAGTAAAAAATTAAAAATGTGTTACGAGAACTTCTAGGTGCAAATCATACGATTGCATTTGGGCAAGTGAAAAAAATGTGTTACGAGATAGCTTCACGTTCAGATTAACCTGTACAGACGAAATATCTGACCGTGAAACTATCTGGTAACACATTTTTTCCACTTGCCCAAATGTAATCGTATGATTTGCAACTAGAAGTTTCACTTCAGTAATGCGTTCTCGTACCACATTTTTTATTTTTTTTTTCTACTTTCAGATACTTGTACCTTATGACTTTTTTTACACTCAAAAATATTGCGGGGTTTCTGAACCAAGGAAGTATTAAAAGTAAGTAATCCGAAAATCAGAAAAAATATCTGTTTTTATACTTTTTAAAAGAGTTTTGAGGCGTAAAAACATTTCCTCTGCTTGCTTTAATTTTGCTATATAAATGCTAATTCAACGAATCTCAAACTAGAGAAAAAAAAATTCCAAATGGTAAAAGAAGTCGCGACAGTCGTAGTATAGTGGCAAATTTTCAGACATTTACGTAATTTGGAGGTTCAGGCCAACTGTCTTAGCTGATTCATAGTTTATTCTTCAATCATAGTCCTTGCCTAAACATTTTTGACATTCTTCATCATCAGGCCTATATAAGACTAGCATTTAACGGTCTTAATAAAAGTTAAAAAAATAAGAAACTGTCTCTAAAATTCTGTGTGATGTCTGACCAATCTTTATCCTAACTAATATTATAAATGCGAATGTGAGTTTGTTTGTTTGTTAAGCTTTCACGCGTAACCCGCTGAACAGATTTCGATAAAATTTAGCAAGGAGATAAATTACATCCTGAGGAAGGACATAGGCTACTGTTTATCTCAAAAAACAACTTTGAAGGGGTAAAATAAGAGATGAAAGTTTGTATGGAGAACCGATCATTTCTCAAGTTCATATTTAAGCTTTTGGTAAGAAGTAAAGAATTACGTGTTTCAGAGTTTTTGCAAAGTCGTCCCTCAAGAGGGTAAAATTGGGGATGCTATACCTATATATATAGCTCGCAAAGACTGTTGGCAAAAATGTCAGTGTATAAACATTGTTTATTAAAGTGCTGCTACAATACGGTGGAGCCGTTGTCGCTGTTTTATCTCAATCGCATGCGGTGCCGCGGGTAGCAGCTAGTAGCTAATAATTGGATTGTTGTACCAGATCATAGTTGCAATCGATCGATCTATTCTAATAAAGGAAATCAGTTGTCCGTTTCTTAACAATAATTGAAATAATTGCAACGCTTAGAGAAGAAGCGGACGTGACTTTGTGTTGTTTCGAGACAATGCATTGATTGCAACATACGACATGCAAATCAATTTGTGATTGATGTACACGCTAATTCTTGGACATGTTGACCTGACTTGACCTGTCGAACGATCCAGGATCGGATTGACTCTCTTCCGTCGACTGTCGTTGTCACCCATGCTTGACTAGAGACTAAAGACTTAAAAGACAGCCACAGGCTGGAGATGTCGTCATACAAATTTTTATAGGTAGGTACATAATAATACAATTTATTTAAAATAAGATATTTTGTGTGTAGTGTAATCGAAAGGACATAATTGGTTAAACTTTCTTAAAGTAATTTTGCTGTGGCAAACTGCCGTAGCCAGGAATTCACTTCGGGGAGAGTCGAGCTCTGGACCAGAGACAATAAGTAACAACTTTATTTAAAAATAAGCATTATAAGCATTATAATACATAAATACAAAAACTAAAAGGCAGCCGACTTAGATTTCGACGAAAGAGTTTAATTATTCAATTAATATATTAACAATGCATTATGTATACATTTAGATTTTACTCGCGCCGAATAACGTGGAATCCAATTATCAGATCGAAAAAAGAATCGAAAACATTTCAGTAAGTATATGTATAAAACGGTGGAAATTGGCTAAGGCATTTCGCGAGGGGTTTGAACCCCCAAAACACCCCCCCTGCCTACGGCCTTGCTTCAATCGTCAGAAGTTTCTAACGTCTAAACGAAATTAGATATCGACTTGAAATTCACTCAGCCCGGAATTGTTTCTTTTTTAAACCCCCCCTTTCCCCCTTCCCGTTTCACTGCGAAACAATTCGCATACCTACCCATTTATCGTCCACCCCGGAATTGCTTTTTTAAAAACTACCCCTTCCCGTTTCACTATGAAACAATTCGCATAGGTACCCCTTTATCGTTCACCCCGGAATTGTTTTTTTAAAAACTACCCCTTCCCGTTTCACGGCGAAACAATTTGCATATCACTTTATCGTTCAAAAATAAATAAAAGATAAAAAAATATATATTAGATATTGTCGTCTAGTATGATGTTTTCAAGATTTGGTGCGCAAACCACCGTTTTGATGTGGCCCCAGCCTCTATTTTGACGTGCTTTTGATGTTCATTTAAATATTCCCCATAAGCAAAAGTTGTATAATACTACGGTCTGTCTATAGTCTTACTAGAATTGTTAAAGATGTAACACTCAACGAAGACAGACGAATAGTTTTACAACAATGAGAGTGAATTTCCTGGTACAGAACGTAAAGACCGGTCGCAGTTCATAAATAAGCGTTCAGATGTGAATTTTATTTGGTATCAGTTGCGCCGCGAATCGATTCAAGCGTTCGCTGCAACTGCACATTCTCTCTGACTTATTGAACAATATGCATTTGCAGACCGTTTAAACTATTCCGTTAACAATAATGAAGGAATCAGGAATGTACTTCGACTATTTTTACTACCAGCTCTACTATGGCAGAAAAGTTGCTTGAAATCAAAATATCCCCCAAATTTTAAAATTTTTTTATTTGGGAAATAAACATAGAAGAAAATGTGAGAGATCAGAACGACTTGATTGGAATGATACATCCATGGAGACGACTGCTGATTTCTCATTTCAAATATCGATACAAAAATACTGTTTTTTTTCCTTTTTTTTTACTATACCTATTTAATATACACAACTAATATGTATTATTATTTTTTTGTATACTATGTACCTATGGGTGTTAGTGACAAATGTCGAAACACCTTTATACTTTTAATTAAAAAAAATTGGTTGTCTGTAAAGTCGGTTTACGGACGATAGTTTTACGTGATAACGTATTCCGTAATACATAACCTAAATTTATATAATAATTCGAATCTATGATATTGCATCTTTCGCTTCAAATTTAGGTTAATTTTATTTATTTAAATTACTCACCATATAATATAATTGTTTTTTTTAACTTTCTTTCTTTCGTATTTATTTTAAGTCTCAAAGATTAGCTGTCATAATATTTATAAAACAATTGTTTCACTGTTTATATAAAATTCCAAAACCTACTTACAATATTTAAGTATTTTCATACGTCAAAAAATTGATTTTTATAATGATAAAATTTGTAAGAAAACGATTTTTTCGAGAGATGAGCCCTAGCTAAAACGATTTTTTGCCCCCCAAAATTCCTTTTCAGTAAATTTCATCCAAATCGTTAGGGCCGTTTTCGAGAAAAGCACGCACAGGGTCAGGCGGAACGTTACGTTAGGAACGTTACACTTTTTCGTACATGCAGCCGGTGTTTTATCAATTTATAAGATTGGTGATTCATCAATTTATAAGACGTTATCACGTCAAAAAAAAGTTGGCTGAGGAATTTAGAATTTGGGATACGAACCTAGATTTTGATTTCAAGTAGCTTTTCTAAATAAATTTTTGACATTTCTGATACCAAAAAGCTACTATCTTGGAAAAAACATAAAAAATCATAGTTGGCCGAGTGTTTACAAAGGTATCGGAACTAGATGTTGATTCTAACCAACTTTTTATCATAATTGCAACATAAAAGGCACTTTAAATAAGTTTTTTGAAAAATGCCAAAACTGAAATTAAGTTAAAAATTGGACTTTAACCAAGCAGAGCTCAACTCCAAAAATAGAAAATTTAAGCCGAGAATTTTTTCACCCATCCGTGGACACACTTTCTTTGGTATCCCAGGATTCGTTTAGGACCATTTTTTTATTGTAATTTTATCACCTGATATCGTTAAAGCCTCAGCTGTCGAGCGTCTACACTTTCTCCGTCTCTCTCTCTCTCATAAAAAAATTAAAGTAACATTCTGTATACTTAGATGCAGATAAATATTTCGCAGCCGAGAGCGGTCATTACAAATTAGTCAAGCTTCAGTCACCGACGATGGGGCTGCGAATAGCTGCACTTTAAAACTGTGTAACGCAGTCCCTGACTCCCGACACATCGGTGCTTACACCATTGACTCGTGTTTACATGATAGATCAACCAATCAAATGCCTATTTTTATTTGAAAAGTAAATTAAGGTTGTCATATTAATTAATTGTTCAATTGCTGTTGGATCATTTCTAACATGCGTTTTATTATTCTTCAAATAAATAAAATTTTATTTATTTGAAGAGTTCTATTCAGACGTTAATCAAAGGTTTGAATTTTATAATTCTTATTAAAATGATGTCGAAAATGAACAGATTTATATATATAACCAAGTATTACGTGAAAAATTTGATAACAGAAACAGGGCCGGCCGCAAAAATAAAAAAATATGATTAGCTCTGTTTTTGCATTTCGTTTTAAAAAACTTGACAGATAGATAGATAGATATTTTTTATTTACATAGCCGGTAATCCGGGTGTAATACGTCAAAATACAATTGATATTTAAAAATGTACTTAATTTAAAAATTATTAAACTATAAGCCCAATATAGTAAAATTACAGTCATATGAACAACTGCTTAATAACAATAACCTAACTTTTTTTTAATCTGTATATTTTTGATCTGAGGAGGCAACTTGTTATAATAATCTGCACCTCGGCAGAAAGGACTATTGCTAAATCTTGTGGTTCTGTATCGTTCAATGTAAATATTATTATTATTACGTATGTGTGAGAATGAATGTTGGAATTTAGAATGAAACTGCATAGATTTTGCTAAATTAATCTATTTCAATCTGTTGTTCTATTGCTCACAAATTAATTGCTAACGGTCCAAATCCGGACCGAAACGCTAATGTATTAATTATTATTTTTTGTATATTTGTCTGAAAAATTGGTCGATAATTTTATTTATTGAAAAAATGTGTTTATTTCATGTTTCGTCTTTACTCTGTAGTGACAACGGTCCAGGAACTTTGTCAATGTGGTGATCGTTAGCTTTTTCTCCGTTTGAAGTATTTTCTTTCTGTTTTGCCTTAGTCGCTTCTAGGATAGACTAGGCAAAGCCCGAAACAGATTATTTTACTTTAGACGTTTGACTAAAAAGTTAGGTACTTCTAGGTTTGACTAAAAATATATCAGTCAAAGGCCAAAATTGGAATCTATTTTGGGGTTTGCCGAAAGGCGTTGATCAAACCTAGAATGAACCAGTCATTCCACGAAGAGGCTATAACAATTATCTATATTCTATACTGACATATAAAACTGAAGAGTTTGTTTGGTTGGTTGGTTGAACGCGCTAATCTCAGGAGCTACTGGTTCGAATTGAAAAAAAATTGTTTATTGGATAGCCCATTTAATGTTTAATTAGCCATTATATTAAAGGAATACAATAAAAATTTAAATTCGAGCTATGGCCATACTAAATCCTGCGTAACTGAGTAATGAAAAAAGTATTCACTATGGGTTTTTTATTTATTATGTTAATTAAATGGAAAACATGAACTAGCACTACGCTCAGATGACCCTGATAAATGACGGTCCTAACGCTTTTAGATTACACATTTGGATCCGATTGAACGTACTCTGATGGCTTCGACTGTATATTCTTTTTATCGCATTAGTCAATTCGTTTATTACACTCTGTAATGTATGCAACGTATAATATATATCAACATAACTTAGTACATAATAAAGGTAGTACCCGCTCACTTACAGTAATAATGTTGCGTTTTGACATTGTTGTAATATTTATGATTATATTTTTATGCATCTGTTGCAGAGAAACACTTGTAACGAATTTATTTTACAATAGACATTTATTTATAAGACAAAAAGTGTAATTCCATTTTGACGTGTCTGTCAATAGCTGTGTTCCAAACCATCAGCAAACTGACGACGCTTGCGCATTTGCTTAAAACCGTTCGCATGCGCATGCGTAGTCCGTTTGTGGACGGTTTGGGATCACTGTGCGAACAGAGCTATTATTTAAAATGGTTCGTTCGGCCGATTCCACTCAATTATCCAATTGATTGAGCGGATGATCCGAAGATACTGGTAAAATCTTCAGGAGATAGAGTTCAAATCTCACCGGGTTGCGCACACTCGATCGCGCGACTAAATCACGATTGAGTAAAGTTTTGGGGAGTTACCTACACAATGGTATACGCTACGCGCGACAGTCGTTCTGCTAAAAATTATTATCAATGTGAAAGGTACCTATTTGAAAGAATTGTTCATATTGCATTCAGCTGCAGCTTTTCTAATTGGTTTAAAGATTGGCAAAATAAGTAAAAACAGTAAATAATATACTGCTATATTAACTGATTCAAATTTTTTAAGAGAGTAGATTGATATTTCGGTATTGATTGTTGAGTTCTCAATTTTGTATGATTTCACTGTACTTCGTTTGTATCTTAAATGCATGTAAAGTGTATATAATTTACATATCATTAAATATCGCACCAGTTGAAGTTATTTGCTTTCTTGGAAAAGGTATAACCATCATGATGATGACAACCATAAATAATTGAACCGACAAATTGCTAAAACACAGCTAAATAAATCTGAACTTTAATAGTTTTGATTTTATATTGTGCAACAAGTTGGAAAGAATAAAACGAAGAATCATTCATTCTTGCCTGATGACGAAATAACTCTGAATGCGTGATGAGTCAAAGAAACATTTTCTGACTAAAAAAGTAAGTTCAAAAACTAAAACCTGACTATGGAAAAATCACGCTCTAAAAAATAACCGTGGTCGTATGCCACCTTCCCTCTCAGAACAATATATTTTAACAGTAGTAAGCATCTTTAGGGTAAAGTTAATCACGCTATACATCTAGAGGGCGTCATATGATCATATATATGGGGTGGCATACAACCACGGCTGTTTTCTTGTTTAAAGTTTTTTAGAGCATTATTTTTTCGTACTCTATAACCAGCGGACGATCAAAACGCTTCCAAAGATACCTTGTTTGTCAAATTATGATAAGTAGTTTAGAAGTTATGAGGGAACACATGAATATACATGCATACCCAAACACCTACGTACATACATACCGGTCAAACTCATAACCCTCCTTTTGGTTCGCTGTAGTCGGGTAAAAATTAAATTAATTTACATAAAATTCAGATTTAACTTTTTTTGCCTTATGTCACATACACTATTGGCGTCGGTCGGATGGCAGGACCCAGGAATCGAACCAAAATTTCTCCCCGACGTACAATTTGACATCACTTTGGAAATATATATCTATACTAATATATTATAAAGCTGAAGAGTTTGTTTGTTTGTTTGTTTGTTTGAACGCGCTAATCTCAGGAACTACTGGTTCAAATTGAATACATTTTTTTTTGTTGGATAGCCCATTTACCGAGGAAGGCTATAGGCTATATAATATTACGCTACGGCCATTAGGAGCGGAGCTTTAATGAAAAATGTTGCAAAAAGTATCTCAAAAATAAGCTTCTATTCATGTGAAATGCACTAACTAGATATACTCATATTAGTGATGAAAGAACACAACCTCAGGTAGATCAATCGGTAGCGCATGCGACTGTCAATATCAGGGTCGTGGGTTCGAGCCCCACGTTGGGTGAATATATTTTTATTTATTTTTTTATTTTTTACATTGCTTTCTTCTAAGGCTTACATTTAAATTTATTTTAATTTTATTAAAAATTATTAGTTAAAAAAAGTTTAAATACTGCTCTTTATCGACAAAAACTTTTGAACGGTAACTTCGATCATCATGAAATTTGGACACAACATTCACCTCGGTAAACTAAGATGAATGTGTGTACTCATGTCCCTTCCTTCCCCATTCATTCTTTTGCACCCGGGTGAAACCGGGCGGGACTGCTAGTTATGTTATATAATAATTTGTGCTGTATTAAATAAATTTTTTTATTTGTAGTTAAATTCAAAGAAAATTTTAACCGGCGTTTCAAATTGATTTATTGAATAATGGTTATATAACAGCGGTCTATTTTTTATTGAAATTAAAAGAAATAGCATGTTTTGACTCTTGAGGAATTTTTCTATTATAAGTACGAGCATCGTAGATTGAACGAAATTATTTTTCTAGTGTACATTTTTAATTTCAATTTAAAAGATTGAATAAAATTGGAAATATAAAATTGTAACATACAGTGTTATAACAATAAATAAATATAATAGGCATATGTCCATGATTGGGTTGTCTATCACTGTTGCAAGATATTAATTTTTGAAATATTTCGCCTATAATGTCAAAAGCAGCGTGTCATATTTTAATATTGATTCAAAATCTTTCATCGAATTCCCGTAAGCGATATCTCATTCACTTTCACTATGTGCAACAAAGACGTAAAAATGCAAAGAAAATTGTTTCCAAATGTAGGTCATTTCGCAATTAAGCCTTAAAACAAACAAATTGTAGACGAGACATCAATTAACAGTTTTACAGAGTATTATAAGCACAACACAAAGAAGATTTCTTCACGCCTGTGACAAGAAAAATGCGAGAGTGGAAGACAGGAGATTACAAATGTTAACAAATAAACATCGCTAAATGTGCAATGGATAAGTTGGTTCAAGCCAAGCGTTTCAAATCGCGTGCCCAGAACAATTGAAGTATACGCAGAACAACTGCAGTTTAACGTCACAAAGTAACACTATGACCAGAACAGATATTTCCTGTCCAGCAAGGAAAAGTGAGGTTAAAAAAATGCATTTACACGGAAATACAAATGGTTTTGAAAACGCATCGGTTATAAGCAATTTGCTGAAAAAAATACAAAACTGTTTAAAAATATTAATTAAGTAATATTAACAGTTTCTGTACTGAAAGGTATTATCACGAGGAGTAAAATAATGTTACCACGAGCATTTTAGCGTTTGTGATAACAGTCATTCAAGTGATACATACTACACTTTTTGCACGTACCTACCACCTATAAAATAGCTGATTTTTACATTATAATAAGTTTATTTGTAATATTTTTGACAGTTCAATTCGTCCGTATTGGATAAATATGTGGATTGTTTGTGATAACATTTAAACACGTAAGGTGCACATAGGGAAATTAACATTGGGAAAAAATGACTGGATCAGAGTGAGCCTTGAAATCTTGTTTTTCAATTTGACAGATAATATTCTTTTGCAAAATGAATGTGTATACTACCGAAGAAAGTATTCAAATGATTACAACATAATCGAACTTTTTTTATTAATGGGACATTAAATTCCCAAAAATACTTAAATATGGTGCGAGATCAAATATCTCCGCCTATTCGTGTTGAACCTAAAGACATTTGGGTCACTGATTTACCAACGCGCATACGTCATACCAGTCAGACAACTTTTGAATGAAATGTTTCCAAACAGATGGAGTTGTTTTTTTGTTTTATTTTTGTACAAAAAAAATTAAAATAATGAGTTAAAAGAGCTTTTTATTATTAAAAAAGCCAAGTAAAATAAAAATAAATCAAAATAAAATAGAAATCCTCAAGATTACCACGATAATTCAATAGAAATAACAATAATTTAATGCAGTCATGGCTAATTCTGATCCAAGTATTTTTTCCCAATGCTAATTTCCCTATGTGCACCTTACGCGTTTACATACTGTATATGCTCACAATTGAACTTTTTCCGAAATTTAAACCTTTTTAGGGTTCGAAACCATATTATATTCACTATTCTGTCACAGCATTCTAGCTCTTAAAATATAAGTATGTACGGCAATAATTAATGAAATTGGTATAATCACGATTTTTATAGTCTTCGAACGCGTAAAATGTGCTGATGTTTACAAAAACTATAAAAAAAAAAACAATGTAATTTTGAATCTTACAAAAGTTATTCAGAAAAAAATGTAAGATATATTGTAAAATCATAAACAAACCCCATAGAGTGACTATGAAAGTATTGTAGCCATTGTAAATTTCACATTGACTTTGTCAATAGTCAATAGTTATTATAATATAGAATACGTCTTCAAAACAAGGGTGTAGTCAAAGCGGAACGGCTAGTATATGATAGTTATTACAGTGATGGCGAACCTATGACCCGCGGGTCAGACACTGACCCACGCAGGCTTTTTTAATGACCCACGTGTTTATTTCTATAAACTCATTTTTTATATCATAAAAGAACAGTCAAATAATACTAAAAAAAGACGGACAAATGCGAATAGAACTCGCGCCCTGAGTGTTCCGTACAGTTATTTCATAAAAATTAAATTTCTCATGTAATTATTCTATATGTAAAATCAGAAATGTATGATTTTCGGATTTTTTTCTTTACTTGTGCTATGCAACCTTCTTTTGCGCCAAACAATTTCTAGGTTAACGGGAAACATTGAAAGTTTTGATAAGTGAGTCAATATAAAAAAATTAATCAAGTGATTTGCAATTCTAAAAATAAAAGATATAAATAAATCAAGTTATTTGCAATTCTCAAAACAAAAATGATAATTGCTCAGCCAGTAATCGATCACAGGGCGCCAGCGTAGCAGACGAGCATTTTACCACTGAACCACCGTCGCTCTTAAAGATTTGCTGCAGGCATACCCCTTTAAAAAATATGATTTTTGGCGAAAACCAGAATCTGTCGGAGCTTTGGCAAAATCATCATGCTTACAGAAAACAATACGCTGAATCCAATGAACACAAACAAACGTATATGTATGTCTTTTGGTTTAGAAGTTATTTGCGTTTATAGTTTTCAGAAAATCATATAAGAAATCCGAATGGCCGTAGTTTCCAAACTAAAAGAGATACGGATGTTTGCTTACGCTCATTGAATTCTCCGTAATTTTTTTTTGTAAGCATTCTCAACTTCAAAAGTATATTAAAATATTCGATTTTTGCAATTTTTTCAAGACATACCCCTTTAAAAAAATGCGAGTTTTGACGAAAACCGAAATCTTTCGGAACTTTGGCAAAATGATCATGCTTATAGAAAAAAACACGCTGAATTCAATGAACACAAACAAACGTATATGTATGTCTTTTGGTTTAGAAGTTATTTGCGTTTATAATTTTCAGAAAATCATATCAAACCGTTAAATGGCCGGAGTTTCCAAACTAAAAGAGATACAGACGTTTGCTTACGTTCACTGAATTCAGCGTAATGTTTTCTGTAAGCATTCTCAATTTCAAAAGTATATTAAAGACTTCTATTTTTGCAGTTTTTTTTCAAGGCATCCCTCTTTAAAAAATGCGATTTTTGTCGAAAACTGAAATCTTTCGGAACTTTGGCAAGATAATTATGCTTATAGAAAAAAACACACTAAAACCAGCATGGTCGTAAAACGTCGTGTGTCGTCCACAAAAATGTTTCGAACTAGTACTAAAAAATATTTGACCCATTTCTCAAAAAGGTTCGCCATCACTGTGATAGTATACTCTGTTAATAGTTACACAGTACTTGCTCCGATTGCAACTAAAGAAATGGAATATTAACAAAAAGAAAAAAACATGCAAACACACACGTATTGGCAAAATTGGCAAAAAAAATACATAAAGATTGAAAAATAATGTCTTAATTTTCGCTTGAACTTCTGAATAACTCCCTAGTTTGTTGCTATTTCACGAAAGTGAATCTTTCGAATTTTCATAAATCCCGTTACCTATTTGATTATGTATTTTTAACGCTATTTTAGTTGATTTTTTAAGTTATTTTTCTTGTTTCTTGATTTTGAGATTCATGTTAAAAAATGCCTGTCGTATTTTATTCAATTTCTTTGCAATGCAATTTAGGCATTTTATAAAATGTCTGGACATTTCATAAGATAATCATTATATGTTAGTAAGAGAGTAGTAGATTATAGAATTTTAGCAATTTATGAAGTAAGTGACATCAGTTAAACTGTGCCATGCATGCGTCCAGCTACGTCCCTGACCAAGGACAACACCCCCACGGAGATGTGGTGACATTTGACAATTCGTAACGCATTCTATTCATTTCGACGACACAAATTTAAGACTGTTTCCATTAAATTTTATAGAATATTTGTGTATATATAATATATATGTATATTTTTCTTTTCACGCTATTTGACTTGTTTACAAAACATAGTGAAGAATAAAGCAGTGCCAAACCACCAAGGACAATCCAGTAAAATATACCTTTATTATGGTTTGAAACTATTGTGGCTGAGGCACATTTATTGTCCTTCATGTCAGGACCATAAATCATCTTGAGTTAACTAGCCTGCACTTTTTTTACGTATAAAAATACATGAAAACGTTACTCCGAGTCATGTGTCATATTTATTCCGTTTATTTTTGTTAATTGATTACTTATATATCACTAGTTTTGGCCTTTTCCCGGGGTTAGGGTTACCAGGTGTCCGGATTTTTACGGTCGTGTCCGGCAAATATTTACGTGCCCTGCCTGTCTGGCTTTTGTTAGGCTTTTGGTCTGTGTATTTTTAATTATAGACTTTTTGATATTAATTATCAAGAGTTTGAAATTGTTATTTTTTAATAAGTAAAGATCGTTTTGTTTTTAGACAAAAGAATGGATATAAATGTTGTTAATTTTGTAAAAAATAGTGATTCATTATTGTTGGGATTATGGATTCGGTGACGGTGTATTTATTAAATAACTGAAGAGTTTAATTATTAGAAGATTGTCTTTTATTCAAAATAGAGTATTGGAAGTATGTCTTGATAGTATCACGGATCAGAGAGAACTAACTATTAACCACTGTATTATAAATCGTTTTACCTCTTGTAATATTTTGGGTCTATACTACGCTTAAATTATACCTAGGGTTTTATGACTTGTAATTCGAGTACTAATTACCTTTACTTCTAAGAAAGAAAATAAATCCTTTTACAGGATTGATAATGCGTTTACCAAATGTTATCCGAAAAGAAAACTTTCATTATTATAAAATAAGATATCTTAAAAGAGAGGGATTTTTGGACTCAATATTTCCACAATAATTATTAAATAATAATATTCAAAGCAATGGCACGTCAGTCCGGTGTCGGAGAGGCAACCGGATGGCGAGTGGTAATCTGGGCCTATGAGTGGTACAGAACCCCCTGGTAGCGGCCAAAGTGACCCCAAATGGACGGGGGCGGCGATATGGGGGTGGGGCAAAATCGAAAAATGTTTGAAAAGGCAACCGGATAAAAATGCGGTTGCATTGAAGGAAATACCCTAATTATATAATCAATTTTTTTTGCCATCCGATCCACGCGGGCCGTTTTTGCACTAGCGAATAAAAAAAAAATTTAAAAAAAACTGAAAAGGCAACCGCTTCAAAATTAGTGAGCATACTTATTGACACCACCAAACGTTGGAAAAAAATTGCCATCCGATCCTGATGGGCAGTTTCGGAGAAACAACCCCTCAAAGTCGCCGAAAAACCCTTTTTTTCGATTTTTTCAACATTAAGTAAAAAAAACACACTAAAAATTGTTCAAATCGGATGGCATTCGAAATTTATACTGTCCTAAGTACAAATAATAGTGTGTATCAATGCCATCCGATTTTGATTAAATTTACCCCTATTTAGCCAACCCCCAAAACTCAATAACAAGAAAAATAATGCCATACGCTGCATAAAATTGTTATTTTCATGAGTTTTGGGGGTGACTAAATAGGGGTAAATTTAATCGAAATCGGATGGCATTGATACACACTATTATTTGTACTTAGGACAGTATAAATTTCGAATGCCATCCGATTTGAACAATTTTTAGTGTGTTTTTTTTTACTTATTGTTGAAAAAATCGAAAAAAAGGGTTTTTCGGCGACTTTGAGGGGTTGTTTCTCCGAAACTGCCCATCAGGATCGGATGGCAATTTTTTTCCAACGTTTGGTGGTGTCAATAAGTATGCTCACTAATTTTGAAGCGGTTGCCTTTTCAGTTTTTTTTTAATTTTTTTTTTATTCGCTAGTGCAAAAACGGCCCGCGTGGATCGGATGGCAAAAAAAATTGATTATATAATTAGGGTATTTCCTTCAATGCAACCGCATTTTTATCCGGTTGCCTTTTCAAACATTTTTCGATTTTGCCCCACCCCCATATCGCCGCCCCCGTCCATTTGGGGTCACTTTGGCCGCTACCAGGGGGTTCTGTACCACTCATAGGCCCAGATTACCACTCGCCATCCGGTTGCCTCTCCGACACCGGACTGACGTGCCATTGCTTTGAATATAACTAATAAACAATCTTTTTACGGACCTAGCAGAATTTTTTTTTAAAATAAATGTGATGTTCGGCTTTAAAAAGGTAACTAAGTATGTTTGGCTTTTAAAAAAGATATGTCCGGCCTTTAGGACAAAAAGGCCGGCTTTTGTATTTTAGTGCCTGATGGCAACCCTATCCGGGGTTCCGCCCGTGTAGATATAGAAGCGCCCTAAACAAATTCATTACATAGGTGGAGAGAATAAAATTCACCTTATGTATTACTCCTAATCCATAGACTCTGTATCTAACATTTCATTCAATTGACTGCCTCCTTTAGGCGTAATGAACTAACGAAAATAAAGTTCCGTCTTAACCTCCAAAAACTATTAATACGATTGGGATAGAAAGTGGAAAAGTAAACTATGTATTAGTTCGCGTCATAAATTCGCGGTATTTAGGTTGTACCCAGGCTCGTTGAGGCGTGATTAAGTGTAAAACAGAATTATACATAACTGTCTATTATTTGGAATGGTCATAAAAATTCGGAATTTATTTGGTTCCAAAATTAGAAAATGTACGAGTAATATTTTGCTTAGTAATTCATAAAAATATTACAAAAAAAATCAAGTTGCAGTGCAGACTTCTACCGAAAGAATAGTACTTCCTAATACATGCATCGTGGCTTTTTTAAGATAAAAAAACTGAATTTAAAATTATTACATTTTTCTCAAGATCAATATTCGGCAATTATTTTATCAATGTAGCATCTGTAGCAAGTTATGCAGGGTGTGTCACAGAAAACCGTAACATAGGGAAAATTCCATTGTGCAAATTAGTTAGGATCGACGATTACTTTGGCCATATATGAGAATGGGTACTATCATAATAGCTAATAATAATGAATAAGTACTGACCGAGCTTTGCTCGGAAAGTTAAATCCCTATATTATTAAACGAGCTAATCTTGTATCTACCTACGTACCTACTTATCTATGTCCCTAAATATTTTCTCGAAAACGGCCCTAACGATTTGGATGAAATTTACTGAAAATGGGTTTTGGGGGGCAAACAATCGTTTTAGCTAGGTCTCATCTCTCGAAAAAATCGTTTTCTTACAAATTTTATCATTATAAAAATCAATTTTTTGACGTATGAAAATACTTAAATATTGTAAGTATAGGTTTTGGAATTTTATACAAACAATGAGCATATCAGTATTTTATTTAACTTTCCGAGCAAAGCTCGGTCACCCAGGTACTAAAATACTGATATGCTCATTGTTTGTATAAAATTCCAAAACCTATACTTACAATATTTAAGTATTTTCATAGTCAAAATATTGATTTTTATAATGATAAAATTTGTAAGAAAACGATTTTTTCGAGAGATTATAGATAGATTGTAAAACAGCTGAGGTCATCATACTAGATACATTTTTTGTCATTCTCGGAATACGAAATACTTAAAAAAAACCCGCAAACAAAAATTACGGGTAGAAATTCCGTAATTATTTTCATGGAACTGTATCTCGCTTTACATTTTTGACACACCGACTAATACTAGGCAGTAAAAATTGACATTACAAATAATTGATTAATAATACATCTGACTACCTGATTATTTTAAATGTATAAATATTATCTAATATCTGATAAGATAATCAAATAGTATGAAAGTGTACTCAATATTTGACATAAATAAAAGATCTTTATCTAATTTATGTGGATAAACAACTAGTTTTGTGACTTCTGATAATATGTACCAGTACCTACTAGTTATCATACAGTAGCGACACAAAAGACGGGCCTCTAGATGAGTACAAAGTATTAGGTCATATGCATGTATTTTTTTAATACAGTGTAACCTCTTTATAACGAATCTCAAGGGACCAAGCATTTCCTTCGTTATAAAGAGTTTTCGTTATATGGAGGGAAGAAAGAAAAATAACCAAACACCTAATTAATTTATTCCAAACACATATAATCTGTTAACTTTGCCTGACGTTTTTTGCTATGCCAATATTTGTTTAGTATTTTATTAAGTATCTTATGCATGTTTTAAGATGTGGTGGAATCATCTTCATTAAACAATAGGAATTTTTCGATAAGTTTGGCGGCATCGAGTACTTGTTGAATAGTTAGTGATGATTCAGAATCGTCCTCTTTACGTCTGTAAATATTTGTTGACGCCTAAATATGAGCATATTTCTTCGTAATAGAGAATGGCTGTTGCGCTATAAAGAGGGTATTAATGTATGGGTTTTAAGGTAAACCAACCAAACTGTAAAGATTTCTACGTTATAGGGAGTTCTTCGTTATAACGAAGGACGTTATAAAGAGGTTACACTGTATTTTTAATAGATTAATTATTTAGTCAATCATAATACGGAAAAAAATGATAATCATTTAAAAATGTTATTATTATAAGAAAAAAAATATTAAATTTCACATTCAAAAATAGACAATTTATAAATAACCATTACGATATGATCAGGAACTAAAATATATTTCGATATAAAAATTTAAACCAATTTGGAGTTTCATGCATATGACATAATATTGAACATTATCCCCGCAAGTGACTATTTCACCAAATCCAAAATAAATAATATTCCAGAGTCATATCAAATTCACGCATTGTTTTTTATATTAATTTGTGATTAAAGACTGCTCCCTAAATAACGAAAACTTGGCGTCGCCACTGCTCTCAAAAGTCAGCTGGAAACAGTTCACAAAGAAAAAACCTTGCTTGTGGCTTCGATATCAATTTGAAATACAGTATTTTTTATAGGAATCCGTTCACTTTAGCATACTATAAAAAAGATTTTCACGTTCTTCAATTTTAAAGCAAAATAAAAAATCCGCCAGTATAGTTACCAATTTTAAACACGATTACAACGATGTAAAATATAATTTTAATTTAAGCTATAACTTGTTTCTTTTGAATTTTTCATGTCCTTGTAAGAAAATAAATTTACTGGTAGCTATTTTCAAAAAAAATTTATGGCGGTAGGTATATTGTTTATGGTCAATGCTAGAATTTACAGCGCTGTTAAATTTCGGTCTTGTTTTAACTTCTGTAGGTATAAATTGTCAAATTTGTTGGAAACTGACAAGACTTTTACAGCGTTAAAAATTCTAACATTGACCCTGCAGTCATTCGTAATAAATATAATTAGATTTTAATATGTTAAAAACCGGAGTTTTTAACTTGTAATGTAAGCCTGTAAATAGATCGGGTTAACTGAAGGCAGTTCATTTTGTAATTAAGTAATAATTCGTTAGCTGTTGTTAATTATTGTATAACCTATAAAACATGTGTTGTCTATGTATAATCGAGCTATTAAAATCAATAACATAATCAGTAGTTGAGTGATCAGAAAACACCTGTCACCACAGAATAGCGTACCTGCGTTGTACTAGGTCTGGTTAACGTATCTGCTTCATGTTCCACTATTTAAAAGAAGACGTTCAAATAGAAAACGTTCCAAATATATCGTGCACTTCACGTCAGAGAAGCGTATCAACTGTTTTGAAAATTCTATCAATTTTTTTACCCGACTACGACGAAGCCAAAAGGAAGGGTTATGAGTTTATCAGTCTATATGTATGTTTGTATTTACGAATGTTCCACAGTAGCGCCTAAACTATTCATCCGATTTTGATAAATAAGGTGTCAATCGATTTGTTATTATGGCCCGTTACATATAGGCTACATTTATTTTTAAATTTTGGTCCCAGAAGGGAGCAAACTGAAAACAAATAAAAAATAAGTTCAAAAAAAATTTTAATAAAAAATAAGTTCAAAAACTAAAACCCGACTACTGAAAAGTTTAAAACAAGAAAATAGTTGGCAAAACCAAAAGTGCACATCCCGCAAGTTTTCCACTGTATGATAAAAAAATAACAATTAAAAAATATTTTTAATAAATTTAAAAAGATTTAAAAATTTAAAGAAATAAATAATTAAAAATTGAAAAAATATTTTTTTTTAAGTTTGCAAAAATAAAAAAAATTAAGTACTATACATAATATAATATATAATTAATATCAAGTGGAATAAAATAAAACAAAATAAAAAGAAAAAAAAAGAAAAAAATCAATGATATCGTAAGGAATCGAACCCAGGACCTTGCCCTTGGCGATCCGACGGCATAACCATTACGCCACGGCTGCCTAATACGTATAGTGGTGTTATCACGGTATACAAGTGTAGCACTTGTTTTATGGATTACACTATGTTTAGCCAGCAATTATTATATTGTTTTTAAACTATTAATTAGCTGTCAAAAATAATAAAAAATAAAACTGTTTATAAAAATTAAACTACTGAACACATTTTAGTGAATTTAAATAGGGTTCTGGTCTGATAGTAAACAAAGTGAATAAAATATAACCCAAGGCAATCCGACCAAAATTGCGATCTGTAGAGTCGTGACGTACGTACATACGTACGTACATACGTACGTACGTACATACGTACAGACCAACCGACAACTGCTGTTTGTGATTTTCAATTACAATTTTAATAGTATTTATGAACTCAAATTGATTTAAAAATGGTTCTATTTTATAGATTAGAATCTCCTCTTTTCAAAAAGCTTCAATTTGAATGGATTTCGTGTGAAATTAACTTAGATATAACTTCTTATATGAACGAAAGTCAGCTCTGACGCACAAAGCGATAATAAAGCACATACCGCTAGTTTAGCGGTATGTGCAATATTTACATCTGAGAATGCCATCTCATATATATGAGGCCTCTCTAGTTGTATAGCGTGATGCACTTTGCCCTAGAGCTTATGATCGCTTACTACTGTTAAAATGTAATGTTTTGTTAGGGTAAGTGGCATATGACCACGGCTATCCTCAGATGAGAATATTTTTTTGTTTAGTTTTTGAACTTATTTTTTTAATTTTCTTGTTACTTGCACTTGAAACCCAGCCCGCATTCCAAATTTCAGCTTTATAGGACTATGGCAAGTACCCAAACATTTTGATCAAAAATGAGCGAGTGAGTGACTAAATCAAAGAAATTTGCGTATTAATAAAATCTAAACTAGCGCGGCAATAAAATTGAAATTTGGTACGTTACATAAGCTTGGTAACTTCACCCTATCCTGAAAATTTGAGACCGAAAGTGTTACTCAGACTGAAATTACGAGGGTTCAAAAATACGCCGAATCGCTTCGAGAAAAGATATGCTAGGCAATTCTTGAAACGGACAATCTTGTTCTTTAGAAATTTTAACATTTACAGGTATACAAATCACAAACATTTAGGTAGGTGTTTACTAAACATTTAGGTACAAAATATTGCCATATTCTAATTTAGTCAGGTTATTTCGAAAGGTTAGAAAACAATAACAAAAATATTTCAACATTTTGTAACTATCGTCAGTATCAATCGGTTAATCATTTAATAAGGACGTGTTCTAGTGAAATTTGTGTTTCTTTTTTGGAGTGATTAGTTTGAAAAACAGCCAGTGGCTAAACCTCGCCTTTTAGTGCTTTAATCTGATACTAAGAAATATTATATTTGAACTTAACCATGGAAACTTTAAACCTAGTTCCACCGTTCTATATATTAGCCAGAAATAGAGTTATTAAGTGTATAATTACTTCATTAATGAAAAAGGAGTCCCTTTCAATTTTGAGAGAGGAAAGACTAGATGAGCAGCGTATATGCAACTTTGATTCCGTTAGAATAAATATTCATAAACAGATTGACGAATTAATAATACCAAGGAGAATTTTAAACGATTTACACATAGCTGCAAGAGCTACGTGTCGTCAAATAAGTAATTATATTTCAAATTATATTTTTCCATTTGTCGAGTATCCGTGTTTACAACTTGGTACAAATTATGGAAATGTTGAAGTACGTAAAATGATAAATGAAAATATTTTGGAAGATGTGGAAGCTCCCATTGAAGATCGATTTAAATATGCGTGTTTTTTTTGTGAAGAAAACGTTGTTTCTGATCTGTGGAATAAAGACTTTCTTTCTGTTCAACTAAATCTGGGCCCACATGAAGAGAGTTTACTGATTCTCTATTGGCTCCGTTTTATGTCAACTGGACATCGCGATATGGGACTGATAAATCTGATTCTAGAATTGGCAATGAAGAATGGCAGCTATAATTTTGATTATTATTTCAATATAAGTGAAATTAAAGAAGTAATTGTGAATATAATGTTAACATCTCCACCAAAGCTTCCAAAGATCACAGGGGATCCATCTAAATTAACTATATATGATTATATGATTTTGAGTAATGCCAATTTTGATATAATAAAAGAAATGCTGATAAGACATAAAAACGGTTACGATCTTCTTATGTCCGTTGCTCGAAATTATTGTTCGCATTTTCTATATCCCAGTGTTTTGAAACTTGTAATGGATACAAACTCTATTAACCATGAAAATCTAAGAAAGGTTCAAAAATATATGTCCCAGTTTGACCCTAAAAATGATCACACTATTATTATTGAGGTTTGAGGACTATAATTTTGTTTTGTTGGGTTTCCTTTGATTATTATGAGTGAATGGAAGTACATTCTCGCATATTGACATCGAAAAGAATTTTTATAAAATGAAGTTTAGTGAAGTTGTCGCTTAAATTTAACCATTAATTTTAATTTGTTATTTTTTTACATTAAAAAGAATTTGTCAGTCTGTAAAATCGTTTATTTTTTTTTTAATAAATTTTTTTATTCCCTAGTTTCGCTCTTGTGACAATTATATAAGTGATTGTAATTTAAGTTACAGTTTTGAAGCCGGCGGCAATTTATTAGGAGTACATATAGGTACATAAGATTGTGGTACCGACCTAACCGCCACGGATCTAAAAGGTTCAGAAGTTAGTCACAAACAGCGTTGCAAAGGCACATTTTAGAGCCGTTGATACTCCCACCACCTCACAGCTACCTGCACGGAACGTGCGCTCGTTGGTGATTGTCCGCGATCGCTCGTTGCCTTTGTCACTTGTCGCTTTCCTGATTTAAAGTACAGTCGAGTACGCTATTGTCAAGTTGTTATTGCTATGTTAGTTTTGTTGAGTTGCGAGTTTGTAGTTTTTCAACAGATTGTACAAACGCAAGCTCGCATTCGCATGTAACTTCCGAACCTTTTAGATTCGTGGCGCGTACTATAACTGTAACAAAATGTGTTATTAGGAAGCAAGATAAATCTTAAGATTGTATTCTATGGTGAAGGAAGGTTTTGGTTGCGGATCATAAATAAATAAACTTTACCAATGTTTCGCTAGTGGCCAACGTTTCGAAAAATTTATTTTCATCTTCAGGGCTTATGAACATGTATATATGTTTATAATTTAGATCCTAATATTATATCTAACAGTTACAATAAGTTTTTTTTTTATTAGAGCTACTTGTTCATAGGCCCTGAAAATTCTTAATATTTAAAAATTTCAAATTTAGTTAATAGTTAATATATGTATACACTACAAGTCTAAAATAAAAATATGAAAAAGATTAACTTAGCAGGTGTTCAAATTTGAAAATAAACTAATTTGTTCAATGTCCATATTCCAAAAATACCTAACATTACAGGTAAAAGTTATGTTCCAGATAGCCAGCAAACGGTAACGAAACCGTCACCGTCATGCGCAGTTAGCTAAAACTTGTTTCAAAACCGATACAAATAGTTTCGTTTTAGCTACTGCGCATGCGGGCAGGGACGTTATGCAAAATAATTTATCCGATGTCCATATTCAAAGAATACTTCATAAGTAGGTATATCTAACATACCTATAAATTAATGAATTTGAGAAATTTCACAATTTTCTTTCAACTGCGCATGTGAATAAGAATGATGTTAGTTTTTGAATAGAACTTTATAATCTATAGTGGCCCGGTCCGACTTCGCCCGAATTTGTAGATTGCTACCATTTATTCATCGACTTACGTTGCAAAATTGATCTCCACGAAAAGCGCTTTTATTTTAACACGAGGGGGAAAAATTGAAGCCGTGTTTTTCAATTATCAAGCTACAACTTTAAGCAAAAAATGTAATTCTAAACAGAATATTCCGTCGACTGAACTAATATTAATGAACTTAATATGTAAAAACACTATAAAAAAAATTAGAAATACCTATAAAAAACTGAAATATTACTTAAAACTACTCACTAAAAATACATTAATCGTGAATCGTAATTATTTTGACGTTTATAATATACATTGTTTTTCCAGGGCCTGCTCGTATTACTTACATAATTTATTTTGTTACTTCGCATACCTGTGCCTCTCCCACGCTGACATCCCCGGCACCGCCGATCGCTACCAGAATTATTTTGTCAAATAATGTTCTAAATTAAATACTTAAGATAATAAACACTTTTATTTAAATATAGATTAACACTATATCGGTTAAAACAGCTTTGTAAATAGTTTATTATTTTTTATCAAATTTGAAAGATAAATATGATTTTTGTGTGTTATCCTTAGAAGATAGATACGTCATGCTGTCACAGACTTTTTTTTAGAACTTTTCAATAGGAACAATTCAGCTATACATTATTTTCGTGTAACTTTAACTATTCCCGCAGCGGACGCCGTGGAAGCTCTCAAGAGGTACGACTTTTTCCGACATAGTTGACGAATATCATCATAACTTTAGCTAATTTGCACATAATATATAGCCTATGTTGGTCAGCAGTAATGTACCTTTCAGACGATGAAAGATTTTTTTAAATAGGTGCAGTGGTTCCGGAGTTTACCTTCCACATACACACAAACTCACAAAATTTGCTCTCTCTCTTTATAATATATAATAGGAAAAAAATATGCAAAGTGTATCGGTACCTATACTTTCTGAAAAACAAAACAATATCGATTATTGACTAAAAACAAATTATGCTAAATTAAATAGTGACTGTTAAATAATTGAGAAATAATTAATCTATCAGGGTAATTAATTACGTTTAATCATTTCTAATGTAGATAAAAGTACTTAATTAATGTAAAATTTTTAATTAAAACCGTTACGAAATCTGACTATCTGAGGCTAATCATGATAATGTAATCATGGCTTGACGTTATAAATCGTGTTAATGTTAAAAATTGCACAACCCTGATCAGAGAAATCGCTCTGTGAAATACAAAAGGTGAATACTTGTCGGAACAAAACTATGTTTAGACCGATCTGAATTGAAATTAGCCTTTTTCCTGGGAAGATTGAAAAAAGATCCGCTAGGGGCAGCACCGGTGAGGGGTTACATACTATGTTTTGAATTTTCTATTGACAACAACGTTAAATGTATTGAATAATTATGGAATTAACGGAAGCTGATGTACCTGGGGCGAAATTGAAATTTGCAAAAGTGCGAGATCATCTTGTGATGGCTTGCATGTCGTGGCTTAACCGTGTCAGGTAATAAAAATGTCCTAGTTGAAAGGTTAGTTGGTTTCTAAATTTTATCGTATATGTCACTGTGTGGTTGAAATTTTGATTATTTTAAATAAATTTTGTTGTTTCTTTTTTTTTGTATATTTAAGAATTGAAGAATGCATTGCAAATGGTAATGATAAAAAAAATTTTGACGTTTATTCTTTCCAGTGCTTGAGTCCACATCAATACATCGTTGCTGTCTTTTACGGCCTTTAGGAATCTAAAAAATTATTCAATAATTTAAACCACATAATTTCATATTTCACGCACAAATAAAAAGAAATTTTAGTTGATTATTTAACATCAATAATGATAATTTGCAGACAAATATAAAATATAACCTCTTAAATAAACGTCAAATTTTTTTTTTATCATTACCATTTGTAATGCATTCTTCAATCCTTAAATAAACAAAAAAAAAACAAAATTTATTTAAAATAATCAAAATTTCAACCACACAGTGACATATACGATATTTAGAAACCAACTAGCCTTTCAACTAGGACATTTTTATTACCTGACACGGTTAAGCCACGACATGCAAGCCATCGTTTTAAGTCCCGGACAAGATGATCATGCACTTTTGCAAATTTCAATTTCGCCCCAGGTACATCATCTTCCGTTAATTCCATAATTATTCTATACATTTAACGTTGTTGTCAATAGAAAATTCAAAACATATGTACCCCCCACCGATGCTGCATCTAGCGGATCTTTTTTTAATCTTCCCAGGAAAAAGGCTAATATAATGTTCTTTTCTATAATAAGCAAAAGTTTAGTGATACAAAGTAAATATTTATTTTCAGATTTTGTTCCGATTTACATGAAACTGTCTACACGAACAATTGAAATAACAAATTATTTATTATAAACAAAATTATATTCTTTTCGCATCAACAGCACCCCGTTATCGTTTTTGCATGTGCCCACTCAGTAGAATTTTACCCTAATTCTTAAATCTCTTGCAAGACCGATATATTTAAATAGCACGTATTTTAGTAGATACTACCTGAAGTTATCGTTAAAAATCATAACTGGTAATTTCATTTTCTTTTTCTGCATTTAAGAGCCATTTTTGGAGACCAATGTCCAAATGAAGCAACAGCGGTGGAATGAAGAGCTTATAATAAATTCCGTCGATCCGATGCGTCGCCTGTAGAAATACTTAAATCACTATTTTTGTTCACCGAATTCATTCCCCTTTTCCATGACGTAATAATATTTTGTCAATAACTTAGCTATACCCAGCACCTAGTGGTTTAATCCCGTTTCTTTTCCAGTGAAGTCATTTTAAGGGGTTACTCTAGGTTTATTTTATTCGAAAAGAGAGTGGAAATCAAATGAAAAAAATTGGTTGTCTGTAAAGTCGGTTTACGGATGATAGTTTTACGTGATAACGTATTCCGTAATACATAACCTAAACCTCCCAAAATTTGGTTTCAATCCGCTTATCCTTGGTGTCGGAATGATAAGAAATGTCAAAAGTGACGTTTGCAACTGTCAAAGTATTATGTTCTAATAATAATTAGTTATTCCAATACTTAACTTAGAAGGCGTTGCATTTCACAAAATACTAATGTCAAAAAATTGAATTAAACATTAGAAATGCAGCCGTTTTCATGTTAAGACAAGACATACGTTATTTTCTAATTTCCATGTACGGCAAACAAAGACGACCGACCGCGTCGCGCCATGCATTAGACAACATTGCATTTATACAGCTATTTTTCTATATAAATTTGTATAAAAAAACTGTTTAGGCAAATTCTGTTATACGAAATCTATGTAAAATGTTCTCCTCTTTCGTTTAAGACTGGTTTCAAACCGATCTGATTTAAATTGAGCGAGAAATTAGCAAAAAGCACGCACAGGGTCAGGCGGAACGTTAGGATTTAGGAACGTTACACTTTTTCGTGCATGCAGCCGGTGTTTTATCAATTTATAAGATTGGTGATTCATCAATTTATAAGACGTTATCACGTCAAAAAATAGAATAGCCAACTTCGTAAATTATTTCGAAGTTTAAACAAATGATAAAAATATATCCTACGAAAACTCATAGATAAAACTATTGCTAGTTGTTCATTCATAACCTTAAAAATATATTATATGTGAAACATAAATAATTATAACCTAATTCATTTAGGTTGTTTACACTGTAGGTACTTATTCCACTTTCATGTCGTTTTAGTCCGCTAATAAAAAAATGGAGTAAAATGGAATAAACGAAATTAAAATCCGTTTACAACGAACATATATAGTTTCGTTCCGGAACTAAACGGGATTAAACGACTCGGTATATAAGCCAAATCTATGACCAACGTCGGTCTGGGCTCAGGGAATACCGGGACTTTTCCCGGTGGGCCACCGGTCCTCCGTGGACCGCTCCAGTTCGGTCCGGACTTTTTTCTTCTTAATTACACGGTCTCGTAAAGACGTTTGATAATTATGCCGGTAATTTTTTAGATCCCAGACCGACTATGACACTCGGGAAACAGTAGGTTTTAAAGAATTTTAGCACGCAAGAAGATATAAATTTTGCCTTTTATAAAATGCCAAGACTATTTCAGTTTGAAAGAAGCATAGTTTTAGACGAAGACTTGTGCCTACAACGTAAAAAGGAAGAAAAAAAAAACATCGAAATGGTAACATGCCGGGTATACAGATTATGTATGCTACCTTTTATATGTCGCATATTATAAAAGAATACGTCGTGTTCAATTTTACGCGCAATTGGCAATGAAAACAAGCCGCCGCCATTTAAACATGCACCAGAAAATAATATTAATATCTTACCTTTTATTTATACGTCGCATTGGTCCCTTTTACACAACACAAAACACCACGGTCACAACTTACACACAAATTTACGTTAACAACTGTTTATTTTATTACATTAAATGTTTATTTTTTTTTTACTGACGAAATAATTGATAAACAACGTAGCCAGTAGCCAGTAACTGAGTAACTCTTTTTATAGTCCTTATATCATTACATTTTTATAGTTTTGACTTTGACAACAAAAAACAGTCACTAAATACCTTTTCATTTATTTTTTACAAAATTATTTTAAATGAACAAAATCAATGGAACGAAAAAACCCAGTCGAACCTGTCACATCTAATTTTATTCTATTTATTATTTTATGTATAAGTAAATGAATTGATTGATGAAATTAATTAATCCCTCTAGAGATAAACATGATAACTACGCCACTGATTTTAACCTGGAGTATTTTTAATTGTGGGTTATTTTCAATCATAAAAATATCAATGAATTACCTTGAATTATTATTTTTCTAATCGATATATACACCAGTATTTTTTAAATTTAATTTCTAAAATGCAATTTTGTGTTTCATACTAAAATTATAGTAAGTATTAAGTAATAACATTAATTGATATATAATCATTACGCAAGTATACATTTATTATACTTCTGTTGAGTTCGCATTGAGCACGTGTTTATAAAATTTAAAAATAAATATATTTCCTAGTTTCCGTGCTAGATTTGCCTACTAGTTTTCTGACGCTGTTTATTTTTATTGCTGTTATGTGCTCGCTTCACACGATATATCTTTTCAAGCTAGTTTTGTGTATAAATCTGGTGCGCGCGAAGTGACAGTTTAAATATAAACAACACGGAGTAAAACGTGTCTGTTGTCTGACTCTGAGCAGAATGACGCCATGTTAGTTTGTGGGCGTTTGTTCAAGTCCTGATTGATTCTTGCTCATACTTGGCAGCGGATCTAGCAAGGAAAATAGCCCCTGTTCTAATTTTAAAACCTATCTTGTGAGCTAGCAGGCGAGTCCGCAGTGACGTCATTTCCAGCTTCGTACCCAGCTTACCGGCCAGCAGAACTCTAAGCAGTGTTTCTAGCCTCGTGTTTAGCATCTTCAGACATACCTACCTCCTGAAGTGGTGGAGATTCTGATGAAAATATTTACTGTTTCGGTAGAGTGAAGGTTTTTTATTTTATCTATTGCAGTACACAGTTCATATGTAAGAGTTTATTATTTTGGGGGTTTAAAGGACAATCAGGAGAAACAGTGTTTGATGGTTAATTTTATAAATAAAAAATCAGTAATTATATGGAAAGAATGTATAGTATATTGACTACCACAAATACAAACAAAAATAGACAATATTAAGTATTATTTTCATTTATATATATTTATTACACATTTATATTACTTGCTAATACCTCGTTAATATCAACTATGTACATAACAATTAAAGTTTTCACAGTTTTAGGTTTCAGGGAATTTTACATAGTATTTAGGTAAATATTAATTATTAATTTAATTTATGTTTGATAAGTTATTTTAACATTAATATTATTTATTCTATTTACAAAACATGTACACGTTACAAAACTTACAAGGAAAATGATATGATTTTTAAATAAATTAGTACTCATCTTTCTGAATGTACCTAAATATATACTTTTTATATTTGAGAAGTCAAATTTGTCATTTATTACATTTTGAATAACTGACCGTTTTTTGAAGTGAAACTTTTTTAGGTGCTTAAGGCAAGGGCGTAGATATGGGGGTAAAATGGGTAATTACCCCCAGGACCATAATAATAAAAAATAAAACTGAAAATATAATGAATACATATAACTAAAAAAAAAAAACAATATACAAATACTTCGTGAAAAAAAAAATTGTAAACTTAGTTTATTAATTTATATTTTGCTTGACACCTTCCTTTGTGAGTATTCTCGTGTTAATAAAACTTAAAAAAAAAAAGATTTTTTTGCTTTACACCCCTCAGAAAAAAACTATCTACGCCCTTGGCGCTAGGGGGGTAAATTGGCCTGGATCGGACAAATGAAACGCTTCCCGTTGTTCGACTTCAAATTGTAGTGTAGAGGAATGTTTCTACTCTCTGTACACGCATGCGCAGTGCGTACTATGTGCAAACATAACCGTTTCGTAATCCGGAAATAATAAAGACGTCAAATGCTAGAACATAAGAAGTTTCACTTCTAAAGCGCGAGAGTTTCACACATTTTATAATAAATACAAATGTTAATGTTATTAATTCAACGTTATGTTTGGCTGCCTAGAGGTGAAGTGATCTGATCCATTAGAATGTATGATTTAGATTATACTTAACTGACGAAAAGATTGTTTCAAATTATAGCAGAATGCAGTTCTATTTCTGTGAAGTCAATTTAATTTTTAAAAAATGATTTTGTTACTTTTCTGATATGATATCATTACGCAGTCACAGAGAACTCACTTAAAAAAAATATGAAGTTAGCTCACTTTACTTCTAAACACCAATTTGTTGATTGCAGCGTCCTTACATTAAACTATTTCCTGAATGTTAAGGTCGCAGCATACGAGGCTGGTTTTGCTGCTAGATTTGGGTGCTAAGTTTCAAGCGTGCTGTGGCGCTGGATTTCGTGAAAAGTATTCGCTTCGCACGATGCATGTTTTGAAACTGGCTTTGTATATGGATTTGATGCGCTCGCCGTGACAGTTCGAATGCTAACAAAAGTGAACGTTTATTGTATCTGAACAGAACACACACTATGACGCCATGTTTGTTTGTGGATATTTGCCCACGTCGGCACATTACAAGGTACTATTTTCTGATTGGTTCTTGCTCAAGAGAAGCGGAGAAACAAGCACAAAAAATAGCCCCAACTTTAATTTTGAAATCCATCTTGTGACCACGCACACGAGCCCGCAGTGACGTCAATTTCAAGCGCGGCAGCCAGCACAAGTCTCAGCAACGATTCCAGCGCCAAAATCAGCCTCAAGTAACTTGCGTTTGAAATTTTGAGAAATTATGTAAATACGGAATTAATTAAAAAACATTCAAGTTAAGTGGTTGTTTGCATCTTGTTTTGGGGCATTTGCTAAGTTTACCTTGAGCAATACGGAAGGTCAAAGATAGTTTAGAGTTAAATTTTATGTTTAACGGTATATGTTAATAACTTTTATGCAAGGATCATACTTCGTACCTTATACATAACTATCTACACATAAAATAAATAACAGCGCTAGTTAAAATTGACATATTTACAACAAAAATAATATTAAATGTTATTATAGTACATTAGTTTTATGTCTTCCTCGTTGGGAAGATCTAATTCTTTGGTTTAAAATGTTTGGCTTCCACTGGTTTATGTTCTACAAATTAATTTTCTACTTATATTACAAGTATTTTACAAATACCAGTAATCTAGTAGGTATTTTGTTTATTCCAAACGTAAAAATTCTCGGATTTTAAAAAATAATTTTGGAATTCATAAGATAATCAATGAACAATTTCAAAACTTTTACTTTTTTGTGATTTAAAAATTTAACAGTACATCAAATTCGACTAAATTTATTTGCAAAGATTTGTTCAGCCCACAGAATTTTTATTATTATATTTTAGGAAAAAAAAAACATTGGTTGTCTGTAAAGTCGGTTTACGGACGATAGTTTACATAACCTAAATTTTAGTAGCTGTCAAACTTGGGCCGAAGCCTACTGCGCTCTCGCTTGCACGCACAGGATCAGGCGGAACGTTACACTTTTTCGTGCGTGCAGCTGGTGTTTCATCAATTTATAAGACGTTATCACGTCAAAAATCAATTTCGTAGTTTGACCTTTTTTAACAAAAAAGAAAACGTTCGAGATTGTTACACTTCTTAAATAAAAATAAATAAATATGTTTATCAATTTAATAATTTAAAGCTAACGTGGTCTAGGACTTGAACCATCTGGCGATAATTGTCTAGACTGCGCTTGCGCCATTGAGTATGGACTAAACCTATGCATGGAACTTGGAAAAACTGCTTTAGGCATTCTTAAATCTGCGGATCCTAGACCTGACGGACTGGGGGACCCTGAGGAACTTGGTGTCGAGGTTGGTGGCGGCGTTATTTGAGGCCTTGGAGGAGGCGGTGGTCCAAGTAGACCTGGAGGCAAACCGCTGTGCACTGCCGACGACCAAGGCGATGGTTCCGTGCCTGGACCCGTCTGGTTCCATAGGTGTGTTGGCAGTGCGACGGGTCGCGACGGTTGAGCCGCCGCCATGTTGTACAGGTGCTGGGTCTGTGCTGCCGCGCTGGAAGACAACAGCATGGCGTGAATGTCGGCGGGAGTGTAACCGCCAGCGGCTCCCGCGCGACTCCACAGCTGAAGGTGAGCTCGTGCTTTTTCCATCATCGCCGCAGAAAACAGTGAGTTGGCGTTGTTGTTCTCGTTGTCGAGAGGATCGCCTGTGTAAAGACGCAGCGGAGAACGAAGAAAGTGCTGGTCCATGAAAAAGCTGTCCATTGGATCACTGAAACAAGACAAAACATCGTTGAAGAAAAATGCTCTATATTTTCCAAACAGAATAATTTTAAACCGAAAACTAACATGACCGGTACAGCTCGGATGTAAATACGTACAGATCAACCGACAGCTGCTGTTCGGCGATTTTCAATTATATGTTTATGAACTTAATTAAATAAATCTAAAAATTGTTGAACAATTTAAAATTCGTTTAAACTGCATTATTGTTTTAACAAATCGTTCAATTTTTCTCAGATTTCAAAGTTGTGTTCAAATTGATGTAGCTCTATATTTTCGTTCCGCATAATACGAAGAAAATATTCAAATAGGTATCCTATTTTCCACGTTATGTTCCTCAATCTGCATCGTGTGTCCATTATTCTATTATGCAGTAATATTGATTATATTAAACAAAATTGTTATATTGATCTATAAATCACTGATTAAGTCCTTAAGTGTTGCAGATAATAATGAACCAACATTTCAATTTTAGACAGATAACCCCTAATATGTGTCTAATATGAATAACTAAAATTAGTAATAAATAGCTATGAATATATCGTAGAGACATGAGTATTAAATCGCTATACCGAATTAAAAAGGCATTAGCATGGTTTGTTGTTCTCACATATTATTTATCTCTCAACCGTCACAGAACAACCCATAATATTATGGGTTAACATACCATATGTGTATCTCTCCATGTATACGCGACCATAGAAGTAACGGGCAAAATTAAAATCGAACCACTCAAAAACACTAAAAAAATTAAAATAATCTCAGAAAATGAATTTGACGAAAAACCGAACGGATATACATCATCCGCAGCAATAACGAAGGGCGCACGCTATCAATGAAAAAATCTATTTATGAGATAAAAGGAATAATGCGCTCCATGTTTTTCGTTTCAAATCATACAAGTTGAAAAAATTATTTTATACTTTTTAATTCGTTTTGAAAACGTAGTATTTTAAAAGATTTTTTGTTTATTTTATTTATTTCTTCTTTTTAGTTAATAAAAACGTGGTGAAAACAAAAATACATCGTAAAAAAATAAAAATATTATATGACCCATGAGGGGGATTGAACCCGCGACCTTCGCGTTATTAGAACGACGCTCTAATCAACTGAGCTATGAGCGATGATTGCTAGGTGCCTTACAATGGTAAACAAGTAAGAATGAATTATATATGTCGCCAGGATATTGTCAAATCCGTTATTTTGTAATTTCACTAGTGAAATTACAATATCACGATTGACAAAGATTCGTGATATTATAATTTCACTAAGTGAAATTATAATATCACGGGTTTGACAATATCCCGGCGACATATATATCGATTAAATACGTTAAAATTTTCTTTATTTTCTTCATTATTTTAGTATTTTCTCGTATTGTCATCTAATTCTGGGTTATGTTAAAAATGTCAAGTCTCTATCTCATCAGGAAGCTAGATTAAAATCAATTACGAAGTTTCGTCCGACATACACGAAAAGCGACTTAATGAAAACGTAGTAAAATGATTTATACCCTGGACGATAAGAATAATTAAATACCTAAATAAAATTAGCGTTTGTACGGAATTAATGGCATTGTTCACAACATATATGTACGCAAACGCAGATGTAAATTATAGTGAGGAAACAATCATAGTTTGGCTATAATTTTTAGTTTCGGCTGTGAAATTATTAACTATACAATTTTCTAGACATTAATATCCAACACACTATAATTTATTCAAACATGCGGTGTACCTACATATCTATTGTGAACAATTTACGGCACTTTTTTTGGGTAAAAATGACACGTATTCCATCACAAATGTGTTCAAAACGTTCACCTCTAGCGGTATTCATCGGTAAATAGTCGGATTTATTATTACATACTTATAATATGAAATGCTGTTCTTTGACATTTGAATTTAAATTGTTCGTTTCATTCAAATATTTATAAAACACGCGATTCAAAAAAGATTTTAAAATGACTGATCCACTTTATCATTATGTACGTGTAATATATTACACTGCAAGGGCCAAAACTGTGATATACTTGCCCTGCGCGCCATGATGCCTGAGGCAAGGATATCACACTTTCGGCCAGTGAGGTGTATACTATTCTTCTCCATACCTCGGTCGTAAGAACGCTTATTAAATACATTAATTATACTTATTAATTAAAAACACAGATAAATTACAAGCAAGAAACTTTGAGGTTACACGTAAAAACACGAATGACAGTTGTTCGCGACTATTAGTTAAATGTAATAGGGTTGCTACGGAAACGACATCTAAACAACAGTCGATTGGTTGTTAATGGTTTACTACCACCCGAATGTAATTACCCCCTTTACCCCCGCCCTTATCTACGCCCTTGTTTAACGATGGATCTGTGGTACCTACTTCTTTTTTAAAATAGTGTAAAAATGTTGCAGTAATGAAATCACCAAAATATATTAAAATGTTTTAATCCTATTTTCGAACCCATTACTTCCCAAGCTACACAAGAAATGATCATACAACGAAATGCAACGAACTATAATATGTAATAAGCGTTTAAAATTTAATTTTATAGTTTTTTTAAATGATAAATGTTTACAAAAAATGTGACTAATTATTATACAAATGTTTAATTTAATAAAACAGAAAATTATACATGTTGAAAATTGAATATAATTTCGTATAATAGACTTAAGTGTTAAAACCAACTAGTGATTAACTGAAAATATAATGAAAAACATATTTGTAGAAAAAACGAAGTATTCAAGGCATTGGTGTGCTGTACGTAGCATGTCGCTAATTGCTTTTAAATATCTAAACGATTTCCTAAAATTTCAATTATAGACTTTTAAGTGCGTCAAATCACTCCAAGTTAAAAGCTTCAGATCGCGTGTGTGATTGTTTATTTTACTACAGAGACGTACTAAGGCAAAAAAAAGATTCTCAATGAATCAATCATATCCTAAGTTTAATCCTGTTTTAAAAAATGACTCCAAATAATATTTAGAACGGGAGTCAATCAATCAAGCACCAGCATAACATCGAGAATGACAAAGCGAACAAAATTTAGTCACCAAATGAACTCGAAATGATACGGAGATTGTTTTTTACAAACGAGATGTTGGCAATAAAAATATTTCACATTAATGTTCACTTTCCCATTATTTAAGAAGCTATTTATAATACATAGGAGTAAAACTGTGCAATTGGCGCGACAGTACACAAGCCGTTACGTTTGTGTGCGCTGGATTAATTATGGCTTTAGTTGAAGGTGACATTTAGATAACAGGGCAAAATTTAGTTACTAGTGTAGTTACTTACTAGTATGACAGCGCATGACGCTTGCTTTGTGTATGCGTTGAATTATAACTTGTCTTTTGTTAAATGCGAGAACTAGATGACAGGGCATAATTTAGGTATAGGGTGAAAGCTAGTTACATGGCGATATTTAGTTACTAGAATTTCGCTTGGTTGACAGGGTAAAATTTAGTTACAAGGCGATATTTAGTTACTAGAATTTTGTTAGTTGGCAGGGCAAAATTTAGTTAGTAGAATTTCGCTTAAATTTATGTTTCACATATGCCAGGCGTTCCACAACGGCTCGCATTTTTTTTAAGTTGTAAGTTTTTCTAGGACATTTTTTTAAATTTTCGCCAGTGGGATCCTTCATCCGATTTAAAATAGAGTCAGGGGCTGCGACCGTTTTAGGTGATTGGAAACGTTTTGAGATAATGAGTGCTCTTAAAGAGCTCCGTTTTCGATTCAAAACAGCCGAAACAACTCTGCAATACACCCCTGGTCGCGTTCCAGTCGAATGAATTATAAATGTTGAAAGCGAAGTTATTATAAATGATTCGCTCTTCACAGCGCGATAATGCAGTTCACAAGTCAAGTTTAAATGTTAAAACCGCATCTGTTGATTATGCATTCCACTATCTTGTGGCTTGAATGCTTGATAACCACGAAATGCATAGAATTATTGTATATCGCCTTATTTGTTGTTACATTAAATAAAACAGCTTAAAGAAAAATCAACTGAATCAATCGAAACGTAAAACTTAATTCGCATACATATTACATACTGCATTCTTAGCAGGCACAGTAACTGCCACATAGTAAAATGAGGAGTGCTTTAGAAAATAGTTTAGGGATCAAACCTTGAGGAGCACGCGAAGAAGAAAACTTTTCACCGAACGTAAGTAGTTATTTATTCGGTTCATTTGTTCTTCAGGTAGCTATTCCTCCAAATAAATAGCGATAATTCAATTCGCCAAGAATGATTATGTTTACTGCAGGTATAAATCTATTCTGTTTTACTTCGAGGGTATAAATATTTATTCGCCTGATAATATAATAATAGATCATAGATCATAATACCTAACCTATATAAACATTAAACGTGGAGTATTATATCTACAGTTGCTCTTGTGAATTTATTTATGTGTTGTTTATTAACCTTTTGTGAAGTGTATACTTGTAAAACATTAAAGTTAGTGGAAGCTTTGTGTGTAATTAGGTTAGGACAAAATATTATTATTTTGTGAAACTCTTTTTTTGACGTTTATACTAACGCCATCGGTCGGATTTTTGGGTAATCGTCAAAATATTTAACAAAAAGAGCAAGAAGTATAGTGCATATTTATTCTTTAACTAACTTTTCTACCTGATATGTTGCTTGGTGAATTGAAAGTAAATTTTATTCTAATGAATAAATTTGTTCCAAGAATAGTAACTTCTATCTTTAAGGGTGTTCGGTAAATAGGGCCATAAGTCGTAATTGTTGAAATTAGTCTAAATCGTGATTTTTTTGTTCTTTATCCGCTGGTTCATTTAGTGTTCAGATTTCTGGTGTATAGTTCTACCGTCTTTAGTCATTACATAACACCAGCTCATAAGATAACTATTTCCTAAGGTATTTCCAAATTTAGAATTAATCACATATTTCACGCTTTCACGACCATTTGGAGCTAAATATGAAAAATAACCTACAATGACTTCACGTACATGGAGGAGCATTAAATATCCTTTAAGTCCATAAATAGCCCTGAGCTAATTTCGTTGCTACAGATAATATTATACCTTGGTTTATATTATAATAGAATTTAATTTTGTGTTTTATTATACAACAGCTTTGTATCGTGTTGCGGCCAACGCATTAGTGCCAGCTTCCACACACGTTTCAATCCGTTCACTTTTAGAACCATCACCGATGGTTACAATTTGTGCATGAATAAGGATTTCTTTCAAAAGTTAAACACTATTTCAATCATTACACGCAGTAAAATTTTTTAAATTTTTGGACGTTTTTCTTTAAAAAATAATGGGTTGAATAAAAAATAAGTTTGAACGAATGTTGCTGAGTTTCGAGGGGGAAATCGTTTAGATACAATACCAACCCCCACCATCTCACCCCTTAGTAGGGGGAGAGGATTTCTTTTGCTTTTTAAATGGGAATCCCCATCTTTTATCATCAAATATTTCTTTTATGTGAAACGAACATTTTTTGTCTGCATTATTTTTAATTTGTCGTGTAGTTTTTTTTTTTGCAAATCGCTATAATAATGATTTTTTTAATAAGCGTTTTGATAAAAAACTACGAGCCGAATTGAAGAAAACTTCAGACAAAAAATGTTTTTTCAAAAAACAATATCCGACCATAAAAATTGTCAAAAGTCACCCTCCTCCTGCTAAAGGGTGAGGGTGAGGGGGTGACTTTGTTTTCTAAATGGGAACGTCTTTTTTATGATCGGATATTGTTTTTTGGGAAACATTTTTTTGTCTGAACTTATTACATATTACAGTAATACATGTATATTTGTACTAATGCCATAATATGCTGACGGTAAATGCAGCTCAAAGCCGATCTAAATAACACGCTACAACTTGTGGGTCAGAAGTTGCACGGTGTTCACCGGGGGTATCTGATGATGCCGTTTCATGTATTCCTTCGGAGCGCAGAACAGCGTCTGAAGGCAAGAATGTCTGTTACACAAATACGAGTATTGTGAAATGCCAATGGCTGTTAAACTTTGGCGTTGATTGTGTAACTATTACACTATTTCCTAACATTAAATCTTGATTTTGGGAAATATAATTAATTCTAAAAATATGAAGAATTCAAAATTTTGGTTGTTCTGCATCTTTGCTCATAGAGAAACCGCCACTGTAGTATGCAGGACATTATAGATAATAGAATATCAAATCTCTGTATTATAGCCTTACAATAAAAAAGCCTTCATCTATCTACCAGATGATGGTTTTTGATTTAATTTGCTACATGTTTTGGTCGTACGTGCGGTCAGAGAGCTTACGATGCGGCGTTGATGATCCCTTTCTTGGCGTGAATAGCGGACCCGACTGTTATTGGAAAGAGGCGTGTATGGTGTTATCTTAACCGCTCTGTAATTTAACGCAATCGTTGTCTTCAATGATGACGCGCTGACGATATAATAATACCGGCACCACACATATTTTCTCACACCTCAAATTTACCTCCACGATCAACTAAAGCTCTTTTTAAACACTCGCGCATTCGCTTTCATTTTCGAAACGCCGTGATGTCTCTAAAAGTACAGAACCTTAACCTAGATCATCCTCAATTTCTTTATTTAATCAATTAAAATCAAAACCCAACACTGAGCGGAAAGTTCCCTATTACACAATAATTTTACAAAAATAATGATAAAATAATAATAGAAAAAACTTAATTAATCGGTTTTGATTTCATTTCTTATAGGTTTTGTTACCAATTCATTACAATGTTTTAACAAAATAAACTTTAATATTTGTAAAAAAAAAATGTTTTAATAATATTTTATTCGTTTATTCATGATTATTTTGTCATATTGAAATAAAATTTCTTTAAGCGAAATAGTAAAAAATCTTTTCCGGACAGAAGTAACATGTTTTAAATAGTTTCTGCTATATTTTAAGACATCGACTGACAGATGGCGGCATCAAAACGGATGAACGAAAGGTGAAACGTAGCTACTGACGCAAACCAATTTTGTGATCGGTTTCCGCTATTTAAAGGCGTCGACTGACAGATGGCGACATTAAAGCGCATCTGTAGAAACCATCTTGAAAGCAAAGTGAAACATAGCTACGGATACAAACCAATATGAAGCCTAGCCAATGCAATTTAATTTACGGGTGATTTAATTTTTGAGTGAATATATATAATTAAATATACCTAAATCTTATTTTTTCTATGGCTTATCTATTACAAGCCTCCAGTTCCTTGGTTTTTATCTTGGAAGTATCAATGTTTTGTTAAAAAAATATAGTAAACTGAAAATATGAGTTTGCGGTTGGTAGGCGTTTAAATCTTGGCTTAAATTAAAATAAAATAAAAAGGCCTGGAATCTTACTCTGAAAAAGGTGAGAGTTTAAACGTGGCTTAATACTAAATGCAATATAAAAAAATGAAAATAATCACACAGTAATAAGATTGATGCAGTGAAAATAGCTGTCTATGAAGCACGATTATATTGTATTGAGTGTCAAATAATAATAACTATCTATATACATTATACTGTGTCTCTATATGTGCACGTTAGATGAGTATACTATTTTCCTAGTAATTTTCATGTTTTGTATTTTTCTGCCATTTTTATATTATAATACCGTTGCAAAATAGAGAAAGAAATATGACTGAACAACCTCCTAATTATTATGACAATAATAGACGTATATCCCATAAGGCAAAGTGACCTATGTGATATCAAATAATATTTTTTTAAATTTCTTTAACAATGTAAGACCACTATACTGCCGTAAAAAGGCAAAAGGCAGTAAGTGACCAACTTATGAATTTGAGTAAATCAAGATTTACTAAAAATGTATTGACCGACCAGAATTTTAGATTATGGAAACCAAAACATGGGGAACCATTTTTTAAAGACAATAAAATTATTGCTGCAGCATTTACTGCTGTCGTTGGTTTCAGTATGAACTCAACTTTCAACAAATGTCACTTACTGTCCTTTGCCTTTTTAGGACAGTATAGAGTATTGAGGACAAGTATGAATTTTCAATTCTATAGTATTTTTGAATAGCAAGATTAAAACCTGTGAAATTGGATCTAGTATTAATATTGATAATTGTTTATTTGTTTGTCCACGCTAATCTTAGAAACAACTCAACCGATTTGAAAAATTCTTCCACTGTTCAAAAGCTTACTTCTTCCTGAGCACTCAGCAAAAATGTCAGGACCGAACCTAGGACTTTTAGGTCACGAAGCGAGTCACCTTAGCTTAATGTTCTACAGCCGGTTTTATAGTACTTACATCGCGACACGTTCATTACATTTTCAATCTCTAGAATTAATTTTACTCTACCATGCCAAAAGAAATTTTACTTAAAAAATTGAAAAAAAAATGTTCATTATTTCTTGAAAACTCTTGAAAACCGTGTACATGAAATAGTAAATTTAAGAGAGATGGGAGAGAAAGAAGGAGCTAATAGAAGGAGGGAGGTATATAATTGTGTCGGAACGAAGCAGCAGGTAATCAGCAGGTTTAAATATATTTTGACGTTCATTCGAGTGTGAAAATTATTAAATATAAGTTACACGCACGTCGAGTACAGCTCTGGCTAGATTAATTAAACAGCGACAAAAATTTATAAAACTTAAAAACACCTGAACTTGCTCAGATTCTGTTATTTATGTGGCGTGTTAGTTTGACTCATCTGTACTAATATTATAAAAGAAGGAGTTTGTACTTATGTAACCTTATAATTTGAGAGCCGCTGAACCGATTCTAATTTTTTTTCTTTGAATGTTTGAAAGACAACTAACATAGACTTTATTATTGGGCTACAATAAAAAAAAGGATAAGCAGTGAGTGAAAATCGCAATTTGCACACGGATGAAGTTGAACTGAGCAGCTAGTTTGTTATAAAAATCCAGATTTTAGGTTCTGATCGAAAATATAAATTGGTACATCTACTACGATAACAGATAACCGTTTAGAGTCTAAAGAAAATAGTAAAAATAGCTTGAGATGGCGTTATTTACCATGCGTACTAAAAAACATTACAAAAATGAAATATTTTATTGGCAAATTAAAAAAAAATTACAGCGAGAAGTTGGAATGGTTCCGTCGCCCAGTTGGCTGGAATTTTTTGTACAGCTTTGTACATCTTTGGAGTGTTATGACCGAATACACATTACCGTAGAGCGCGGTGCGGTGCGATCTATAAGGTGCTTGTACACACTGTTTTGTTTTTTCACGCGTCGGCACCGAGATAATGACAGGGCAGCGATGCAGTTGTACCCGCCCGCGCCTCCAGGGTCTGCGGCCCGTCCCATGTGCGAGAGGTATTAAGCACTAATCTAGTAGCGACGGTATGTTTGGCGGCCAACGCGTCTGAACGATGAGTCGATACAAACAAATTAGTTATCTCATCTCGAACGCACATGTACAGGCCGTGTCAGAAGTCGCGTGTCATTTTTCCAGTATACGTATCTAATTTAATGTCTGTCGATTAAGTTAAAAAATAATAAAAAATACAAAAATGATTAGTAATTAATTTAATAATAAATAAAAATGTGTAAGTAACTTTCACATTTATATTGATTATTAAACTAATTTTTATATTTTTTATTTTTTAGCTTAATTGTTATTCTGAAGAAAATCCAAATCCGGATCGAAACGTTAATTGATTTATAATTATATATTGTCTGAAAAATTAGTAGATAAATTTATTTATCTATTATTTTGATTGTCATACTTTATTTGAAAGTAATGCATCACAATAGTATATTATATTACACCACAAGGGAAAAAAGTTTGCACTGCGCGTCATGATGCCCGGGGCCCGCAGTTCAGGGCTCTCAAACTGTCTGCCCGTGTTGTGTATACTATATTTTTTTCAGACCTCGGTCAAAAATACTCTTATCAATTGCATTAATTAATTACCAATTAATTACATAAAAACGCAGATAAATTCAAGCACGCAGCTTTGAGGTTATACGTAAAAACACGAATGACAACTGTTCGTGACTATTGGCTGGGCGGTAGTCTCATGGAGCGGTGTACATGATAACCATTTTATTTCTTAATAGCTGGTTGAAAGTACGTACTTCCGGGATCAGTGCGTGTAATCCCACCAATGCACAAGTATTTGTTAGACTTCTGCCTTAAAACTGATGCCGGAATTGCATACTTTCGTCCGAGGTATGAAGAAAAATTAATTAACTGACTGAATGTTTATTGTCAACATGGTTCGGTCAGAATAAACCAACTCAACACACGAAAGCAATGATTTTTTATTTGTACAATGCTAGCAAATTAAGAACCGTCATTTGTACTATGTTCTTTGCCTATTTGTTACCAATTTTAGAAAATAAAAATAAACATAGAAATAATAAGTGAGACAAAATGTTTGCCATATTGTTGTGTTCTTCGAGTTATTTTGTTCGTATTTTGTATAATAAAACAGTCAGATATAGTCGAGTTAGGCCACCTAACCTACAAAACCTGAGGTACGAAACGTGTCATGTGTAAAATATATTACGTCTTTCTTTACCGCCCAGTCTTAAAATTTAAGTGCCGCTCATCCACCAAATGCAATTTGCTAACCGATAATTATCTTGCCAAATTCTTATTGTAAATGGTTATTTCATATTACAGCGATTCTCTAACTTTAACTCACTATGTGCCCTTAAACATCCCTTGATTTATTTTAAAATCTATATACATCTCTCTATCTACCATTTGAGGGTTGAAACTATCCTAGAAATAATTAGAATACTATAGTAATAGTAATAATAATGACCAGCTTGAGGTCCTGAAGATGAAAATAAAATTTTCGAAACGTTGGCCACTATGCGTAACATTGATAAAGATAATATTTATGACCCTCAACCAAAACCTTCCTTCATCGTAATATAATAATAATGCGTCTAACGTATAACAGACGCACCATTAGGCACTATTTTCCATCACATTTCCCGTTATTTTCTACATTTTTAAACTTCCAATTAATTGGGCGAATGAAGGAATTTAAGGACATTAGGATAAGGTAGGCCAATATTGAGCATAGGAATTTGACTGCTAATCGGCCATGGCCTTGAATAAGGAGCCATCTCGATATTTATCTGGAATTATTGAGGGAAATCATGGAAAACCTCAATAAGATGACCGGTACAGGATATACCGTTTCTCGGCGAGGGGCAGCAGGAAAAAGTCCCAGCCAAATCTGCCCCCGCCGGGATTCGAACCCGGTACCTCCCGAATACGAGTATAGTGCTCTCAGCACTACGCCACTCCGCTCGATTAGAATATTATAGTACCATAATAGGAATGAGAACATCATACCTATATATTAATACGCTAAGGTTTAAGATGTTTGCCTCCCTTTTTAGAAAAAAACACACAATTCTCCACATAAATTATATATCATTTTACAGATAATTGCTTGCTCTACTGACATCGACAACTAAAAAATTTATTATTGCTACTGTTTTTGTAAATTAATTAAATTAATTAAACTCTGAACAACGTCTGCCATCTGACGGCGTAACGTTAACACTTCGATCTGTCATCTGACCATCATATTGTAAATACTGCATACTGCCATCTGACGGGCAACGCTGAACAACGCTTTTGCCACTTGCACCTCTATATGACAATTTCAGTAAAATATTTCTTTTACAACAAAAAGAAGAACGTTATAAGCAGTGTGCAAAATAAGAAACGAATTGAATACCTGCAATCATATTTAAAAAATAATAATTTTGTAAAGTGATAATTATTATACTAATTGTTTAGTGCGAATAATTCGCACAGGTCACGCTAGTTTGCGAATAATTTGGCAGTGAAACATTTATATCGAAATTCGAAAACAACAAACTGTGCAGAATCGGTGGTGGTTCCTCTATGAGCGCTGCAGAGCTGCAGAACAACCAAAATCTTAGGTGCTTCATAATTTTAGAACCAATAATTTTCCATATTTAACCAATCTTTAATGCTAGGAAATTATGTAATAGATACACAATTAATGCTAAAGTTTAACATCCACTGGCAGACCACAAAATTCGTGTGTGCTCTTTGTGTGGCAGACTTTCTTGCATTCGAACAAGCAGCACATGAAACGTCATCATCATATATACCCCGGGTGTAACCATGTACACCGTGAAACTTTGACCCATAAGTTATATAGCATGTTATTTACATCGGCTTTGAGCTGCATTTACCGTTAGCACATTATTACAAATAAGCATCTATCACTGTCATATTCTAGAAGTGTTCACTGAATCTATTTCATTCAGTCAACACCTTTGATGGTTTTGACTCGGTGGTACGTACGTATGTCGTACATAACTCATACATGCTACACGGCTTATGGCAGTAGTGGCTAGTGTTACAGCATATATTGTAGTTTGTTGTCAACAGTGATTGAAAAAAATTCCTAACCCGTGTTAGGAGGTATCTTCGGTTGAACCTGCAGAACACCCATTTAAAATGTATTAAATGCTACCACCAAATAACGGGGAAAATCTTGTGCGTTGAAGTTAGTAATGGTATGAGTGGCGTCTATTATAGATCTTTATGTCGACGCATATATTATGCTAAACGTATATCTTTGTTAAAATAGGAAAACGTATAGATCCATTTGGTTTACTCTAAAATTTGAAACACGTAAATAAATCTTAACGTATGTAAGATTGATTGCATATTTTTTTGATTTCTTTTTGTACAGCTGTGCTGTCACGTGACTTTTCCCTGAACTACGACCTTCGGAGAGCTAGTAAAATGACGTGGCAGCAGTTCATATTATAATATCCACGCTAAAGGGAACCCATATTTTATTGCTTTAGACATATTGCTCAAGTTAATGACACACAGTCTGGGAGTCATTTCGCAACAAAGCATTCAACGCCGCTGCATAATGTAAAAAAAAGCAAACTAAAAGTGTAACCTACTAGCTGTTACCCGCGAATTTTCTCACGTGAATGCCGGTTTCGACCGAAACCTTATATTCCTGGTCAAATAAAAAATATACTATACCGCTTGATAGTGTTTAATCAAAATCGGTTCAGGCGTTCTCTAGTGAATGTGATACAAACAGACCGATATAATTTTTGAAAACACAAGAATATAATAATAATAATAATATGTTTAACGTCCGTTTCTCGATTTTATGTCATAACAGACGCCATGCGCACTATTACTATTTTCCATCTATCACACTTCCAGTTATTTGCTACATTTTTGAACTTCCCCATAATTAATAGCAATGGCCAAATGAAGAAATTTTAGGACATTAGGATAAGGTAGGCACATTTTTAGCACAAGAAAATGAAATTGCAGCAGACAAATATCGTGTTACTTTTTCATTATACAGGGTGTGTTATAAATAGCGGGGCGGTCAATTATTTCAAATACTGGACGTTGAAATAAAAAACAAAAAAACACGTGTCCAGTATTTTTAAAAGATTTATTCAGCAACACTAAACTTGACCCCCCACCGCCCTTCCTAGGGACGAGAACGTGGGTAACTTTGGAATTTAAAATAGGTACACCCAATTTTTATTACAGATTTCTATTCTGCGTTGAAAAATAAGACACTTTTGTCTGAAACATTTTTTCCAATTCTGCGTAGATGGCGCTGTAAATGACGGAGAAAAAACCAATCAGGAAACAGTTGGCTTGCCAGGTAGGCGACATGAACTAACGCCAACAAACCAACATGACGTCATTCTGTTCAAACAACAGACACGTTTGACGTTTTTTCTCCGTCATTTACAGCGCCATCTACTCAGAATTCGAAATAATGTTCTAGACACAAGTGTCTTATTTTTCAAAGTAGAATACAAGTCTGTAATAAAAATTGGGGGTACTCATTTAAAATTCCAAATTTACCCTCACCCCCGCCCCAAGAGAAAGGGCAGAGGATTAAGTTTAATGTCGCTGAATAGATCTTTTAAAAACACTGAACACATGTTTTTTTGTTTTTAATTAAACGTGTAGTCTTCGAAATAATTGACCGCCCCGGTATTTACGACACAGCCTGTATATTAGTTTTGATTTATCATATTATTTGTAGGATCTATAAAGTCATTAAATTTATCGGTATTTTTTTGATACGGTTTTATATTAAAACAAACATAAAATATTTGAATTAACAATTTGTTATTAGTATAGTTTTTGTACGATGCAGTAATTTCATATCCCAATAATTAAGAAAAAATGACGACAAAAGTGGGCAGAAAAATCGAAACTGAAGTCTGAACCACAATAAAAGCGAATATTTTTAATGCAAGTTCTCAATTATCTTAAAACTTCGTGGCATTTTTCAGATTACTGCCCTTAAAAATGTTTTATATTGTAAGAGTAATAAAATAAAAGAACCAATTAATAGTTTTAAAATCTTGATTTAGGTGTAAACATTAATCATTCTAGACAAATATTTTAGAAAATTGTTTAGTACGTTACTGAAAATTGCATATTATATTGCGTAGCGTTAAGTGCAAAATGATTTTTTGTCAATAAAACTTAACCTTAAATGAACTTTAGTGAGTGTTATAATATTGTAGAAACAATGTAATCGCTGTAACTCGCAGATGCAGATGAATGTTTTCATATTGTTTGCAATAATGACAAAACCGAATATAAATTCGGTAATAAAATGGCCGGCATCTGTAAAACAAATTGCAAAAAAAAAATAGAACAAATGATAATAACTGATTGACAACATGCAGCCGACATCAGCGGCGGTCCTGCTTTGAGCGCTGCTGAACAACGAAAATCTTAAGTACCTACTTCATAACTTTAGAATTAATTATATTTTCCGCTAGCGGCCCGACCCGGTCTCACCCGGGTACAAAACTGTTCTTTTCACATATTATATAGAATATAGACATATATATTTCGTGTTATCGGAATATTCTGAAGAAGGTATTTCTATGAAAACGACTACAGCGCAGAAATGTCTGAACGAATACCTTTGATAAAATTCTACCTGATGTCGCTACATGGTACGAAAACAGTTTTTTTTTCTTGACAAAACACCGTCATTTTGTAGAAAATATTTACAAATTGTACATACAAAAACCTTCCTCGTTTATCGCTCTTGCCATTAGTGAAAACCGTGTGAAAATCCGTTCGGTAGTTTTTTTAGTCTATCGCGTTCAGACAGACAGACGCGGCGGAAGACTTTGTTTTATATAGTAGGTACTAGCGGTCCCGCCATGTTTCACCCGGGTGAAAAAAACGAATGGGGGGGGGGGCATGAGAAGGCACGTTCATCTTATAGTTTACCGAGATGAATGTTGTGTCCAAATTTCATGATGATCGGAGTTACCGTTCAAAAGTTTTTGTCAGACGGACAAATTTTGAATTACATTTTAAAACATTTTTCATTGATGCTCCGCTCCTATTGGTCGCAGCGTGATATTATATAGCCTATAGCCTTCCTCGATAAATGAGCTATCCAACAAAAAAAAACATTTTTTTCAATTCGAACCAGTAGTTTTCCTGCGATTAGCGCGTTCAACCAAACAAATAAACAAACAAACTCTTCAGCTTTATATATTAGTATAGATATAGAATATATTTAACACATTTTAATTAATGTTATAGGAGATAATATAATAGTTACACAATCAACGCAAAAAACAGCCATAGGCGCTGTTCTGCACTCCGAAGCAGCACATGAAACTTTAACTCAATTAATAATTTGATAGCTTACCGGTCGAAATCTGTCAGTCTTGAAGAGTCTCTGAAACCCTTAGCAAATGGGTTCGAGTCTATTTTGAGCTTTGTAATTAGTTGATTCTGATATGCAGTGACTGCTGTGAACACTGTTTCCGGGAATATGAAAGTCCGGTACTCTTCAGCTTCTAAATCCTGGATTGGATTTGATCCAGAATGTTCTCGCCATTTTACTAAATGAATGCGAGGTTGATATCGGTGCATGGAATTTAGGACGATCTGTAAAAAAAATAAATATTTGTAATACCTCTTAAAATAGCTAATTCTGTTATTTAACTTTCTACTGAAAAAAATTAGTAAATTTTTCTACGTTATATTATGACGAATTAAATAACGACCAGTATTTTTCAAACTTTTTTATGAATATTATAAATTAGTTTATGATCATTTTAGATTTTTTTATTTAGTTTAAGCCCGAAGAAAAGAAAATATGATGATTCTTAATACTCGTATGTATTTTTGGCACTGTCTCCTATAAAATAACTGCTTGTCATGTCTGTATAGCTATTGTAAAAAAAAACAGTTTCCCGATAAAATATGTACATTTTAATTTAAACCGATTTTGTATGATTAAGTGGTCAAATGTTTTTCTTTTCACACTAGTGTATCTATATGTGCACGCATTTATGATTTATTATAAAAATAGATAGGTGTTCGAGCATAAATAAGACTGTCAAACGGAATACAGAACGATTCTTTTTCATGACCTTATATTCCACATAAATACGAAATAATTTTAACACTTTTTACAATTTATCAATATAAATAGTCTTATTACTGAAATTATACATATTCGAGGAAATAAAAATGAAAATAACAAAGTCATACACAAAAATCGACATTTATTTCACTATTACGTGTGCATATGTTACAGAAAAATACCGGAAACTAAAAAAAAGTTTTATATCAATTATAATGTTCATCAATTTTTTGAAGTTTACTCCTTAAGAAACCACTTATAAGGCCCGGTACGGAAAACTTATGAGTATAGTAAAATAAATTGAGGAGGCGTTACGCTCTACCGCTTCAAGTGTGGCGTTACGCTCGTCCGCTTCAAAAGAGACAAACATATATCTGTATAGGATTTAACGTGCACAGGAATAAGATGGAATATAAAAGAGACAAACATATATACCTATCTGTAGGATTTTACGCGCGAAAGAATGAGATGGAATACATTACACAGCGTATCTAAGGAGTAAACTCCAGTCGTGCGTCGGAGCTGACACACACACACACAGTTTTTTTGTAATGTACAGGGATCGCGTTTATTTATTATAAATACAACTTTTTAACTGTCTATAATATTAAACAAGCAATAAATTGCCATTTTTTTAAAACATTTTAAGTTTTCATACCATTTTTACGTTGTATAGGCAATATCCAGTGTTTATCAATAGATTATAAAGTCTATGGTTTACGCTATTTAAATCGAACTACCAATGTTTGGTAGTATAAGAAATATAAGAGATAATTTCAGGTAACATGTATAATAAAGTTAATAATTTCTCCGGTGGTGGCGGCCATGTCTCAATCCATGCATCAAATACTAACCGCTACCTGTCAACCGTCTGTAGCGACGGTCCAACCGCGAAATGATGTATTGCCCTAGCCCGTCAGGTCCCCGGTTACCCTTTCCCCTCGTTCTTTGCTATAACACCGCTGTATAATATTATATTTCGATGTGTAGGGCTTGTAGGATGATTATATTATATAACGAAAGTATTTTTTTTTTTAAATCATAACAAGGAAGCTCCCGTGAACTTACTTTGGTCAGTAGCTCCTTGTGTTTTTGAAAAAAATATATTTTATTGTGTTTCAGTGTTCTACTATAGATATTTATTAGGTACCTACCCATAATAATTTAATACTATTCAAATTTTAAAAAAATGTCTCAAATTTCCGTGATTGTTGGGGCGTCGTTGTTTATATGACGTGCCTACGATTCATTTATTACAAACCGTCATTTTTCAGAATCTATTAGAACTGACGAAAATATCTATATATATATAAAATTCTTGTGCCACATTTTGGCCGGGCTAATCTCCGCAACTACTGAACCGATTTTAATGAAATGTTGTTAATATCTCTTGCTTAGTGCAACTTACGCTATAAGATAGTTTTTATAAAATAGTTTATGCAAAATTACGGTATTTTCTCAAAAAAACTATTTAAGTAACATGTAACGACATCTGATAGAATTTGCTCAAAGCTATTAGCTCAGACGCCGGGCTGCAAACGAAATACATTTTTCAGAATTAAATCTTTCGCACCCAGATGAAACCGGGACGGACCACTAGTTTTGTTATAGATTTTCAACTAATTTTTAAAAAGCAATAACCACTGAAGAGACAGTATGTTAGGTTTTATTTGTTAAAGAACAATTTAATAAGAAAATAATTAAAAATAGCTATAAAACTGAATGATTTTTGGATGACTGTACAACAAAATAAAAATTTCTCATCCCTAATGTTGTGCCGGAGTGACTGTTAATGTTTGGGAAACATGTACATTTAATTGAAAACATCCAGTTTACACTATAAAATAACATTTTCTAATTAAAACTATTGCCGGATTTTGTATTGTTGAAATTAGCGATTTTATCTCTTTTGTAATAAATAATGTTAAACTATACCGCAGTGTTACGTAATTTATTATTTTTACATGTAAATATAATACAATTTTATATGATGTACATATCAACGTTGATTTTATGATCTCAAGATAAAGTAGGTTACCTATATCTATTTTTTGAAACCTTCAAATACATTTTTTGTTCTATCCTGTATAATGATGTATTTCTGCATAATTTATACAAAAAAAGATTAAAACAGAATTTCAAAACGGTTTTTAGACTTTTAGTTTATCGAGTAGCTTATTATTTTTTGCTTCAATGAAAACAGTCAGAGTCTAATAAAAATCCAACATGGAGACGTAGGAACCAGAGTATAACTGAGGTACATCATGGTAATTATGCTGAGTCAATACTGCTGAATTTTCAATGACAAAACTGCTTTATAACATTTTGTTTTTCATTCAATAAATCAAATTATTTATCTGCGAGCTGCGCCTGCTGCGTTTAAACTGAGAGCGCGCGTCTCTCTTTTGTTTTCGAAACAAAAGAGAGACGGAGTGCGGCCATTGTCGGCGCCGCCAATCATTATCGCCGCACCAGGAGTTACACACATGGCATGGGGCACGCGCGTCGCCATGGCGACCTGCTAGGGGAGCCCTTGTGTCGCGGGGGCGGGCACTTTGCAACCTTTACATTTACACACACACACAAACACACAGAGTGGATGTTTCGTCGTGTTTATCGCCTGTTCGAAAAGTTACGAATTAATTGACGATCTCTTAAATTTATTTTATTTATGGCCATATTCACCGAACGTCAGTAGTTATTTATTCGGTTCATTTGTTCTTCATGTAGGTATTCCTACGAATAAATAGCGATAATTCAATTCACCAAACATAATTATGGTTAATGCAGGTATAAATCTATTCTGTATTACTTCGAGGATATAAATATTTTTCGCCTGATAAAATAATAATGGCCACCACATAGATCATAATACCTAACCTACATATATCTTCAGTTTGCTCTTGTGAGTTTATTTATGTGTTGTTTATTAACCTTTTGGTGAAGTGTCTACTTGTAAAACATTAAAGTTAGTGGAAGTTTTGTGTACAATTGGGTTAGGATAAAATATTATTATTTTGTGAAACTTTTTTTGACGTTTTTAACAGTGCAAAAAAAAAATCGCTTCGAAATCCATTTAAATTGTAGCTTTCTAAAAAGGGGAGATTCTGTTTTATAAAGTGGGACCAGTTTTAGATAGATTCGAATTCATAGTCCATATTATTCCACTTGATATTTATTATTTTTATTATATGTGTTTCAGATCTATTAATTTTATAATATTATTTTTCAGATGATAAATAGATCAATAAAGATATATGCTGTTAACCTATATTTTTAATCGCAACGTTTCGTTTTATATATTAAAACTTCCTCAGGCTCTACATGTATTTATTGTATTTTAATTTATATTATGTATTTTTTGTAAAGCCTGAGGAAGTTTTAATATATAAAACGAAACGTTGCGATTAAAAATATAGCTTAACAGCATATATCTTTATTGATCTATTTATCCTCTGAAAAATAATATTATTTATTATTTTATTTACTTGATATTCATATATTTTATCAATTTTTAATTATTTTTCCTTCAATTTTTTTTATACAATAGAAAGCGGGGTCTGCGCTTTTTGTTTTGTAAACTATTTTTGTATTTCATGGACAAAACAGAAAAAACCCATATCGTGTACCGAAACCATAATTTTATCTTTATAAGTTCGTTCCAAGCAGCCGCATGCACAATAGCTAAAACGTGTTCAAAAATCGCCACTAACAACTTCGTTTACCTACTGCGCATGCGGGTGACGTTCTCGAAACCGTTCACTGGCTGCTTGGAACATAATATTGACAAAAATAAAATTATAAATCAATAAAACAATATATGACGTTTCGATCTGGGTTTAAACCTTCTTCAGAAATATCTAAAAATATAAAAAAAATGAATTAGTAAAATCTACTTATTTTATAATAGAACGCAGAAGTTAATTATCGCAAGATTATGAAAAATTAATAACAACCAATTTTTATAAAAACATGTTTTCGCCATTATAGCCTTTATTTTTAATATTTTAAAGTAGATATATACAATTTAAAAGTATAAAGGTGGGAAAACTGGAGTTCGAAGTACTTTTTCGAGCAGACTGTAGATTGGACGCACGTGTATCACACCTTTTGTACATATGCACGACACAACATGGCACGGCAGCCAACGACCCCTGAACACCACTGGAATATGTCGTCACACTGGCAACACAGGTGGTGACAAAAGTAACGCCACGCACATGCATCGGATACAACTTTCATACCGTAGTAGATATTCGTAGCATCCGTAGTCAAACGCAACGAGTCACAATAATGATACAAGTATATATACTTTCAAAATTACACAATATACTCGATAATACTTAGAGAATATAATTTCGACAGAAAATCGAACTTGAAACACTTACAATCAAGATTTGGAAATTTTAGATCAGGCTCTAGAGTCTAGACTGCAAAACTGATTTTTGTGATCTCAAAATTATTATTAACAAGTGATCCGGTCCGGCTTCGCCCGAATTTGTAGATTGCTACCGTTTATTCGTCGACTTACGTTGCAAAATTGGTCTCCACCGAAAGCGCTTTTATTTTAACGCGATAATATATAATCTATGTTCATCCTGAAGGTCCATTCTAAATATTGGTGAAACAAATTTGAAATCGAGTGAGTAGTTTTAGAGGTTACCCTCCGCATACACACAAACTCACAAAATTCGCACTCTATCATTATAATATTCGTGTAGATTACGGCGGTTACAGTGATTTTGGAAATTTTTGTTAGCTAGATAGATTGTAAATTATAGACGATCAAAAGCTGAATTCTTCAGCATCTATGTGTGTAGTAGATAATCTACCAATGGGCATAGGCAAATAAATACGCACTCGGGTTTCTGGGAGCGCTGATTCCCAAATAACGTTTTTTAAAATTTTACATTTCTGCTAGTAGCTCATCAAATTTTGAAAAGTTATTTTACAAAATGAGATTTTAATTTTTTAAGGCTCTTAAACCATTTATTTGTATCATCCAGTAAGTTCGCAGTTTGTAAGATATAGCTTTGTCTCGTCACGTCCACCACAATTTAGAATTTAGTCCCGTTACCTCCACCATAAATATTTTTCTACAAACTCGAACGTTAGTGCGTTTATATCGTAGAACTACGACGTTATGCAATATTTATAAACATTAATGTGTAGAAATGATCAAAAATATAATGACAGAAAAATATTTGACATATTGACGTGATAACGTCTTATAAATTGACGAATCACCAATCTTATAAATTGATAAAACACCGGCTGCATGCACGAAAAAGTGTAACGTTCCTAACGTTCCGCCTGACCCTGTGCGTGCTTTTCTCGAAAACGGCCCTAACGATTTAGATGAAATTTACTGAAAAGGGATTTTGGTGGGCAAAAAATCGTTTTAGCTAGGTCTCATCTCTCGAAAAAATCGTTTTCATACAAATTTTATCATTATAAAAATCAATTTTTTGACGTATCAAAATACTTAAATATTGTAAGTAGGTTTTGGAATTTTATATAAACAGTGAAACAATTGTTTTCAAAATATTATGACAGCTAATCTTTGAGACTTAAAATAAATACGAAAGAAAGAAAGTTAAAAAAAACAATTATATTATAGGTGGTGAGTAATTTTAATAAATAAAATTAACCTAAATTTTAAGCGAAAGATGCAATATCATAGATTCGAATTATTATAATTATTATATAAATTTAGGTTATGTATTACGGAATACGTTATCACGTAAAACTATCGTGTCTGTAAACCGACTTTACAGACAACCAATTTTTTTTTTATTTTCGTAATGAATCATGAGAAACATGAACAGAAGAAGGGGAGTATTATGAAAAATATCTAACGAACAATTTGAAAATTAAAATTCACAAAAATTTTAATGTAGTACGAGTGTTCAAAACCAATTTAGTAAGAAGAAATATAAGTGTCCATTTTACCAATAAAATAATATCTATTTATCTATTTATTGGTGAAATATTGGCTCTGCAAATATCAAAGTTAAAATTCAATAGTTACATATAATTATGCAATTACAGGTTTTATAAATGCAGAGAACTGTTTATAAACAAAACACAAAACTTTTTAAAGGTTAGGTTGACTTTCATCTTTGCGCATGATCTTAAACGAATCGCTACTATAATTAAAACTGAAACAGTAATGTGACATAATTTGACATACAATCGGCGAAAACTGTCATAGGGTCAACTTAAACCATTAAATTGCCAGATCTTATTTCATAACACGCATGTGCAGTGTGTTTTGCAAGGACTGTTTTGTTCATGTTGTGTTCGCAGTGTGCATACGTTAGCAAATAAACTTAAAATAAACCAGGGCGATCCGACCAAAATTGCGATCTGTACAGCTTGGACGTACCTACGTACAGACCAACTGACAACTGCTGTTCGTGATTTTCAATTACATTTTTAGTATAGTAATTATGAACTCGAATCGACCTAAAAATGGTTCTGTTTTATAGAACAAAATCTCCTCTTTTCAAAAAGCTACAATTTGAATGGTTTTCGAGTGCAATTAACTCAGAATGATATATAACTTCTTGTATTAACGAAAGTTAGTTCTGACGCGCAAAGCGATAATAGAGCACATACTGCTAGTTTTTGGACATTTTTGGGCGATTTTCTTTGATTGAAATGGTTCACTGTAAAATTTTTCTTCGAGTTTATTAGGATTTAAAATATTTATAATTACAATAGTTTTGTCCAATTCGTTGTTTACACTGTACTCATCAAGGCATAGTGGAAATAGACTACTGATGGCCCACGCATCGACTAGAAGGGACTCAGACGTCTGAAATGTAATTTAATTTTTTTTTGGTAAATAGTGTTGACATTATAAGTTTTTAAGTATTACCAAAAACAGAACTAAAAAGTCTATCTAAAAGTATAATAAAATATAAAAAAATGTATGTATTAGTTATTATACATACTGCAGAATTTAAAGTTCTAGAAAAAAGTACAAAGATAATACTGGACAATCGATTCTTGTGACCAATAGACGCAGTTGCAGCGTTTCGTTTCGTTAGCCCTTCAACTATACACGAATACAATTTTTTGTTTCGTCCGTAAAGAAATTTTACTTAGAAAAAATAAAAAGTATTTTGCCTTGCCTAATATATCGAACAGGGTTGTAATTTTATACATTAAAACATATCTGAAAAAGCGTTATTCTTAAACGTACCTATATTATATAAAAACAGGCATAAACTGTTATGTCTTGTGGTTACAGATTAATGTGTATTATATTGTACAAGAGTGTAATTTGAATTTAAAAACTGACAGTTAACGTGACGACGACCGTAATAAATCACTTTTTATGGCTTTTTGATCGAGTATTTAAGTGCAAATACATCACAAACTAATCGATTGTGGTTAGTTTATCATATATAGTTCATTCCAATCAACGTACCAAGTCAACATGGACAACCTTTATATAGCGCTTTCTACCGAGTCGGTACGACATTCCATGTTAGAGATACAGTTAGTCGTCGGGGACAAGTTTCGCACCGTTCGCGTTGCGACGCCAAGAGCGACGCTTCTCGAGACGGCGCATAGGAACGGACGATGCTGTTGCCGGAACAATTATTAGTATATTTATTTTTCGAGATATGCTTGTGATCCCGGAAAGCCGGACGAAAATGGCTCTCTTCATCATGTAGAGAAACGGTTACTTCACTCTTGTGGTCTCCTTTTTCTCTTTTATATTATACTATAAGTGGTCCGTCCCGGTTTCAGCCGGATGTGATAGATATAATTCTGCAAAACGTGTTTCGTTTGCGGCCCGGGGTCTGAGCTAATAGCTTTGAGCATATTCTATCAGGTTTGCTTCTGAACTAATAGCTTTGAGCGAATTCTATCAGATGTCGCTACTTGGTACTAAAACAGTTTTTTTTGTTTGCTTCTGAACTATTAGCTTTGAATGAATTCTACCAGATATCGTTAAATGTTACTGAAACAGTTTTTTTTTCACAAAACATCGTAATTTTGTACAAAATATTTAATAAAAACTATTCTATAGCGTAAGCTGCACCAAGCAATACATTGGTTTCGGAGATTAGCGATGTTGTAGGATTCGAATCCAGAACAGTTTCATTCGCTAGCCGTTACATTATTATTACCTATATTTCTAGCACAGAATGACGTTATAGACTCGACTAAACGATTTATGTTTCGAGATTCCAAAAACGACAGTCAACTGTTTTTCATTTCCATTTTAAAATCCTCAATTTTTTAAAATTATAGAGTGATTGAAATCGAAAAAAAATATTTCAAACTAAAAAGTGAATTCATAAATACCTATAGGTACATACTCTGAGACACTATCTTATAAATAGTTCATTTCATGGAAATTATTCATAAAAAAATAGTCTGTCTATTTTACATTACACACTACAGAAGTAAAACTTGGTATAATTGTAAAAAAAACACCGATCGCCGAGATCGAACTTACCACGTTTAAGCTACAAGGCACCGTTCTACCTCGCCGCCATTTTAGGTATTATACACGTGTACATACATTGTGACACATTTTCATTCTCATTAATCAATTTTACTCTACCGTAAAGTTTGACTTAAAAAAATTCCATTATACAATTGAAAATTTTGGCGCATCATGTATATGAATTATCATCATATCCCTGTAGCTAAAATATAGGTGCCGTTGCAAAGAAAACTGTCAACCTAGGAGACTCATCTCTCAGATTTAAATGTGATTTTATGGCTTGCAGGAATTCGAAATAATAGAGATATTGACGAGTTTTTTTCGTTTATTATATTTGCAGAGGCGTTTAAAAGTATTTAAAATTGTGAATAGGTATTTGAATTTTTACCTACATTAATCCTAACAATAAAAAAATGAATAAAATCACGAAAATTCAAATTCATAACTATTTTTATAACATTTATATAGAAAATAGTAAAAAAGTACATCATTTACATATTCTACATTCTATAATGGTCAAACTGGATATATTCAATCCGACATGCAAATACCACATTGTATGTATGCTGCGATACAAAAAACTATACAGGGTGCAACCGAAATTAAAGCAATCTACAAACAAAAAAAATTATTTCTACAACTTCGCGATACAATATTTCTTTTTGCGAAAAGAGGAGTATAATTTTTCAGTAATTTAATAAATATTTAGATTTCTTAAATATCTAAATAAAAAACAAATATTTTCACGGAGCTAAATTTCAAGAACTCAAAAGTAGAATTTTTGACGCTTCAACCAAAAAAATTATTAAAGAATGTTAAAAATAAATATAAACAACGAAAATGTGAAAGAAATAAAAAACAAAATATAATAAATATTAAAAAATACGAACATAAGAATCGTTGAGGGGAAGTTTGGATGAGGAACAATTTGAAAAAAGATTTTGCGTTTAAGGTCTGAGGTTCTGAAGGAGCAAATAGACTTTTCGAAACGTAGGCCATAAGCAAAATATTGGTAAATCTTTTTCTTTAAATTCTTTCAAAACCAAACTTTCCCTCAAAGATCATTATTCTGTTGGAATAAAGCTAAATACGGACAACAGAAATAAGAATAAATTGAACGTATTCAAAACTTTCTGTTACACCACCTCATTTATTCAGAACAACGCTTTGAATGCACTTATTAAATATTGAATGCACTTCGGCATAATCGTGTTTCAAGATTCTCTTTGATTTTCGTGAATACTTTGTAAAAAAAAGAAAACGATGCGTGTTTGTAAGTACTTATTTTGAAACGAAGCGTGGAGTTAAGCCGACTGCTGGTCAACACGAGAAAAAATTATATATAAAAATGTCAAAGCTGTCACCAAATAAAACTTTAAGCTTATAATATAACTCTTGAAATATGGTCAAGTAGCGGAAATGCGTGTCTCATATCGTGTTGAAAATCCGTCTTCAACGTTCGTTCATGAACTGGTCAGTGTAAGTATTGCGCGCGCAGCTCTGCGTTTAAACACCTTAGACTATATAATCGTCGATTCGTTATAATTGACTGTACAATACTTTATACTTTAGCATTCTCGTTTATGATGTGGAAAACAGTTACAAATACGCCTTTTATGAGAAAAATTTATTGTTTCGATATGACCAATACCGTAAGTAGCTTTTTTGGGGCCCTCGGAAAGACCTCATCACTGAGCTCTCCCTACACTAAATTTTATTAATTAAATAAAGCTGCTATGTTGTTAGGACAGTAGAAGGGAGGAAGCAGGTTCAATAAAATTTATCAAACATATTTTTTTATTAATAAATAAAGAGTTCTAATCAGACGTTAATCAAAGATTTGCATATTTTTTTATTTAAATCTTTGATTAACGTCTGATAATCTTCACATTAAATAAAATTATCGACCATTTTTTTAGACATTATATTGACAAAAATTATAAAATGATAAGGAATTCAATGGATTTACGTAAATCTATTGAATTATTACCTGACTGCTGCGAAGTCAAAAGGAAGGGTTATGAGTTTAGCAGTGTACGAGTAAGTATGTTTGTATTTACGGATCTTGCACCGTAGCGCCTAAACTATCCATCCGATTTTGATAAATAAGGTGTCAATCGATTCGTTATTACAGCCCGGGTAACATAGGCTACATTTATTTTTAAATTTTGGTCCCAGGGGTGAGCAAATTGAAAACAAATAAAAAATAAGTTCAAAAACTAAAACCCGACTACTGAAAAGTATGAAACAATACCTACATAATATTATATATGAGGCCCCTCTAGATGTATAGTGTGATGCACTTTGCCTTAGAGCTTATGATCGCTTACTATACTGTTAAAATGTAATGTTTTGTTAGAGTAGGTGGTATATGACTACGACTATCCTCAGATGGGAATATTTTCTTGTTTCTTACTTTTCATTAGTCGGGTTTTAGTTTTTGAACTTATTTTTTATAATCTTATATATTTTGTCAATATATTGTCTGAAAAATTGGTCGATAATTTTATTTATATTTTTTTATTGTTTACTGTCTGTTACAATTATTTATTTCTGCATTCAATTTTACGTATTTCCGAGGTCTTAAATGTTAGAGGGCCCTTGGGCCCGAACCCAGTCGACCCATACCTAAAGACGGCCATGACCAATGACCATGCTTGATGCAGTTAGATCTTTGTAACTGTAATTCCAGGCGTTTAAATTTTCTTTAGGTATTGGAGGAGTCAAAGGCAATATTTTAAAAAATTCCGTCGTCTCGCTCGTGCGGCTTTAGAATCCATATTTGAAGACATAGTCAAACATAATGAAGAACGAACCAGCACGAAGCCTACGGTGTTTTGTGCCGTGCCCCCGTGAGTGGTTTTTATGATACTACATTTATTGGTTCTAATAAGCCAATTTAACTGCTCGGAAACTCTGTTGGACGACTGGGCTCTGCAATTAATCAGACGTGATACGAGATTGCAACGTAACATAACGTACGAACGTTATGTTAACGCACTGCTTTTTCTTCATCTTCTTCGTCTTGACGGATGATTGAACGTTTTCAATTTTTTTTTTCATTACACGAGGAGGTTTATATTAATATCACGATATGGCATTAATAGTGTTTGAATAATTACATTGTCGACTGATATTAATATAAGCTCGTAAGAAATATACTGGGTGTCGCAAAAAGCATGACTGATTTCAAACTTGCCGCAGTTTTTACATTCCTGACAATAATCTAAAATTCATCCAAAAATATTAGAAAAATAACAGACCTATAAAATCGGTTTTGGAAGTAAGGTCAAAATGTAAGAGGCTATGAGAATTATAGAATTGAAAGAAGAACACGAGGTTGGATTTGCCGCTAGATTCCTTGCTAGATTTGACTACTAGATTTCTAGCGCTGGTTTTCATAATTGCTTTTATATGTGCTCGCTTCACTCGAAACGTTTTTTCATGCTTGTTTTTGACGTGATAACGTCTTATAAATTGATGAAACACCGGCTGCACGCACGAAAAAGTGTCACGTTCCGCCTGAGCCTGAGCGTGCAAGCGAGAGCACGGTATAAGCGATAGAAAGGCACGATCGGCCCAAGCGTCGGCTTGTACGCATTTCTCTCTCTTCTCGCGTGACGTCAGAGAGTTCATCAATGTTTCTTTATGACGTTTTCACGTAAAACTTTCGTCCGTAAACCGACTTTACAGACAACCAATTTTTGGATAGATCTAGTGCTCGTTTTGATTTCTTCTTAATTTTTTTAGACATTTTTATGCATGTGACGGGTATGTAAAGCGTACCCTTCCCATGCATAAAATTATGTCACTTATCATGAAATATACTTAAGTGTGACGTCACTAACAAGTATTTTGGAACCGTACTAAAGACGATCAAATATTTTATGAAAATTAGCATTGTATGCACGTATCGGAAATGTAAAAAATATCGTAAAAATTCAAATTTACTCCGTAATATGTTATTATTATGAATATACTAGAAGAATTATTCCCGATATATTTTTATGTAACTCGTGTTTACATTATTTGAAACAGATTTGTGTGGTTTCGCATATTGGAAGCATTCTTTATCTGTCAAGTATATAAACTGTAAACACAGGATACATAAATCCTAACCAATTTACTTTACCTAAATTAAAGTTTCTGTTCACCTCGTTTTTAATGTGCTTTTTTTGAGGATTAATAAAATTATCTGCTTATAAAAATTATTATTTAGATTATAATATTAAATATTATAAGATAGGTTAATTTATATAAACAAAAAACAGACATACGCAAATTACCTTATGCATTTCAGTTTTTTAAATAGGATGGTTATTTTTAAAATATACACGCCACAGTATAGTTCTCAAGTTTTAATCTATAACAACTGGTGATAATATCAAGTGGATTTTCAATTCATTATCAACAATGCAGACGATGCGGAGAAAGTAGACCAATCTCTATGTATCCGCCGTTGTATAAAAACTGAGGAAAATAATAGTTTGTATTCCATCGGTTGAGGCGCTGAAGCTATAAGACCTCAAGTAGAGTGTATAATTGGGCGATTTAAGCATCACTTTTTTCTATATAGAATAGAAATAAACTGAATAAAAAAAACGAGTGTGCTTTAGACCACACGACTGAATTAAAACTTCTTTAGCTCCATCTATATGTATGTTTATATATGTATAATATATACATGTAAGAAATCACCGTTCGCGTAACGCTAGCAAACTCGCAAACGAACTACTGACTGAGATATATTTCATGCACTGGCTATGAGAGGAAGAGAGAAAGAAAATGTGTGAGCTCACTGCTCTCTCTTGCTCCTACTATACGAAACGTAACTGCATGAGCCTCGCCCGATCACACTTTTCGTAATGCTCCCGATTACACTTTTCGTAACGCTCTCGTCACGCATTCACCAGCTTTACTCCCCAAGTTAAGCGTGCGTAAAGAAATTTTACTTCAAAAATAATCAAGGACAGCAAACAATCCCACATTTCTGAAGATTCGTTTTACGAATATTTAAAGTCATCGATTTTCGAGAAACGCGCTTAAGGTCAGTCCATGATTAACAATATATGTATAAGCAGTAACTTAAGTTTTTAAAAAATGATTTAAATTATATTTAAACATCTAGATAGGTCATAATTTTAATCGATTAATTTCCCCCTCTACCGAAATCTTACAGTTTAATTATATTTTCAGCTAATTAGCGAAAAGAATTGAGCCGTGTTTTGCCTGTTACATATATATAATAAAACCCAATTTATAAAAGGCGTCAATAAAACCTGTTTATTCAGTTACAGTATTATAAATTCTAAGTGAACAATTTTTCATTTTAATTTAAAATATAATCCTCGAGTTGTAAAGTTGTAAAAAATTATTTGACTGTTAAAAGCTTGATGACATTTTAGTAAACAAATCATCATTTTTAGTCAGCGGGTAGTCAAAAGTAATATCCAGTCAGCTCTGATCTAAACAAATGCAAATTAAGTCGCGTTTAGTTATAGATTAAATAATTGTATTATCGTGTTATTCTCCGCTCGCGTTTTCATCATACCAAACCAACGCTTAGGGCTCGCTTAAGCCTCTTTTAGACCAAAACAATTTTGAAATTTGTCGGCCCAGATAATTTTTGAGCGTGAAATGAAATAAATCTGATTTTACTTCTAATACACACAGTGATTTTTTTGAATTTCGCGAAGAGTTGACGTTACGAACAAATGTGACATTTTTGGGGGGCCTACTAAGTCCGTTTATTCAGTATACTTAACAACACGAAACATTCTTTATAGCAACAGATTACAAAGTTCACATACTGCGAGAGTCAGTGGCGTAACTATATATATAATTAGGGGATGCACAAAAGATCTTCTAGGTCGCAGTGTTTGTGAGATATACAAATGTCTTATCACCCCAAATAAATCTAATCTAATCTAATAGGGTAGTAGAACGAGTAAAATGCCACGGGCCCCCCAGCCTAAGAAGTCTGTGGGCACAGGAGGATCCTTAACATTTATTATTACACGTTTAGTTTTGTATTCATTTAATTTAAATTACCTATAATACTAAAGTACATACACAAATTAAATAAAATGTAGATATCGGTAGATATAAGTTAGTTAAGCTTCTTTACATTGAGGGAGGGTCCTATCCGATGAATTTGCCATAAGCCTCAAACGTCACTAGCGAGAATTATTTTTTTAATGAATTATACAAAATTTGGTTGAATTAATACAAATAAATAAAATCGTACCTTACTTTGTAATTATACAGTTTTAAAGATTCTTAGAGGGAATTTTCAGTTTTAGCCATTTTTGCCTGTTTATTCATCTTTATACACATAAAAAAATTGTGAATCTAACAACATATGTATTGTTCATATATTTTACTTCAACCGCTCGAAAAGGTTACACGTACACTTTTTTCAAATCAATAAATTCACTTTTCAATTATTATAAATCGGACCTACAAGCCACGATTCACGGCTAAATACAGTAAGTTGTATCAGTAAATACCACGGTCTGTCTAGTTGAACATGTGTATATACATATATATCAGTATTCTGTAGCAATAGCTGCATTAATAATATAACAAACTGGACGTTGGGTACCACTGTAGAGGTGAGAAATGTGATGTCAGCATGGCCCCCCGGGGAGCTGTGTGGCCATCCCACTCGTGGGCTGCCAAGACCTCCCTTTAACACCTATACCTGCACATAGTATTGTTTATGTCACATGGGATTCTTAACTTATAAATACTTCTCTACTTGCGCAGTGTCGCACTTAGCCTTACTTTTAAACCTATTTTTTAATGAAATCAATTTTTGTCTTAAATAATTTTGTACAAAATTTCAGTGTTTTTTTTCAAAAAAACTGTTTTAGTAACATGTAACGACATCTGACAGAATTTACTGAAAGCTAGTAGTTCAGAAGCAGACAAGTAGCGACATCTGATAGAATTCGCTCAAAGCTATTAGTTCAGAAGCAAATCTGTCAGAAGTTGCTCGAAGCTATTAGTTCAGAAATACATTATGCAGAGTTAATCGCACCCGGGTGAAACCGGGACGGACCGCTAGTCTAGCTATATATATAATTTGAGCTCGCGTGGCTCCAGCTCCCGGCATCCCGCCGTTGATCTGTGAGAGCCTTTAGAGTTATTTTTTTAACATTTCGGGCACAGAACACTAAAAATGGTACTGCGGCTGTGATAACATAACAATTTGCATTTGTTGCGCTACTGATTTTCATATTTTCATTTGTATAATACGAATTCATAAGCACATTGCAGTTGTGTCGTGTATTGAAATTATGTAAACGAGAAATTGGTCTCATGTTTAAAATATTTAAATAAATAATTTTATACCAAATAAAGAATAATATTACGGCGCCTGTTTTTATACAGAATGATTCATAACGACGTGTCATCAAATAAAACAAGAAAATAGATTTTCACATTAAAACAAAATCAGACTAAGGTGAAGAAATCGTGCCACTTGCGGTCTGAACAATTATCGCTCTACTTGCGGTTAATGGATATTATTTAAAGAAAATAATGTTAGGAGTGAAAATTTGATAATTTCTAAAACACCATCGCATCAACAGCACCTCGTAATCGTTTTTTTAAGGGACTTCCCAATATTCCCTTCGCTTTTCACTGCGAAACAAAAACACCATCGCATCAACAATGTTCAATTAAATACAAATTGAAGACAAATATTGGCTTTAGTAATAAAAACTATACCTACAATTATTTGAGCCACACTATTTTGATGTTTGGAAAATTCTGCTAGATTGCATTCGAAATTGTGTAGATGGTTTGATGACTTATTCTTTCTGCAGGAAATTTGGAATTGCCGATTTATAAAGTTATTTTCTTGACCGCAAGTGAGATCACCCCTATATTATTTGAATTTTATCATATTGATTGACCGCAAGTGGGACGAAAATTATTCCGACCGCAAATGGCACGATCGCAAGTGGGAAGACACCAAGTGATTACAAATTTTGAAATTGTAAGAATCAGTTATCTTTTCTAAGATACATTGTTATTACGACATTATTTTGTTTGGATGAAGTAGACTACTCTTTGAAAAAATCCCAGTTGAAATTTTAAAACGGCTTCTAGCCTAAATTGTTTTGTATCATATATATTAATACGCTAAGGTTAAAGATGTTTGCCTCCCTTTTTAGAAAAAATCTCACAATTTCTCCACATAAATTAATTATATATCATTTTACAGATAATTGCTTGCTCTACTGACATCGACAACTAAAAAAATTATTATTGCTTTTGTTTTTGTAAATTAATTAAAATACAGCAACGCTGAACAACGTCTGCCATCTAACGGCTTTAATTTTAAAACAACGTCAACACTTCGATCTGTCATCTGACCTTCATATTGTAATACAACAGACACTACTGCATACTGCCATCTGACGGCTTTAATTTTGAAACAGCGAGCAACGCTGAACAACGTCACAGCAATGCTGCATGATTCCATCTGACGGCTTAGCTCAACGCTTTTGCTACTTGCGCCTCTATATGACAATTTTAGTAAAATATTTCTTCGATCTGTCATCTGATCTTCATATTGTAATACAACAAAAAGAAGAACGTTATAAGCAGTGTGCAAAATTAGAAACGAATTGAATACCTGCAATCATATTTAAAAAATAATTTTGTAAAGTGATAATTATTTTATTATTATACTTATTTAGTGCGAATAATTCGCACAGGTCACACTAGTATTGATCATATTATATGTTTGGTAAAAATCGGTTTATTCAGTTTTGTGTGATGTTCGGAAAAACAGGTAGCATTACACTTTTAATTATATTGTGCAGACAAGAAATTAATATTGTAGTTCGGTAAAAATATAATATTCTTTTTAACTGACGCAATCATTATTAATTTGCGGTATCAATCACGGTAATTTTTTTTATTTAAGTAAACCCATCACAAATCAGAATATAGAGAATAATATAAATGCAGCCAATTTAAAATATAAAAAATGGGACACTTCATAACAAGAATAATATAGAGAAAGATAAAATATTACATTTGTTATAGCAGTGTTTTCACACACCATTAAACATTTGAACAAAAACTAACATAAATAGTGCTCACTCATCTCTCGAAAAGAGTATAAAAAAACAAAACCAACCAGTGGGCTTTATGAAATAAGTAATAAAAACATCTATACACTGCAATAAAATAAATTCAATTAATAGCAGGTTAAAATATTCCACCTATTCTCGACCACACCATACTATTCTTCATTGTGACCAACAACTTAATTCCTGCTTATTTTCTTGGATAATTTGAATTTCTTTCATAAATGTTATTGTTTGCTAGTAGGAAGGTCAAACTGCAGAAGCTGCTTCTAATTAAAGAAACCACTTTAATGTAGACATAATTTATAGATGTTCGACAGCTTAGATTATCGGTGTCAATTTGGTTGAGTTATCGGTCGGGGTTTTGCATAAAGAACCTTTCCATTTATCTGGATAGCATCCCAATCGGTCGATACAGGACTTTAATTCAGGTAAAAGATTTGCGGGAATTTCTCGAATACTGTCTCACGGAATATAAATTTTGAATTCAAAAGCAAAATTCGAACAAACTGAAAAAGTAAGATATAGGTATTTTTTTGTCATTATCTATCTAAATCAATTTTAAGATTTTGTTGGTCTGTTTTACTCTTTTTTATTATTAAAAAAAATCAATAGTCGAATATAATAATGTCTTAAAAATTGATTATGAAAAAAACTTCGAATTAAATAAAAGCTTGTAAAAAACAAAGTAGAGCTACCAATCAGATCCTAGCCGGACTGTAGCAACAGAATATATCCCCTTCACGTGATATATATATAGCTGTTGATGGGAAAGACTAAAACAAAATTTCTATATTTTCGTGGCTTCAAAAAAAAAGAAAAAGTATATATAATACGCGCCACGAATCTAAAAGGCTCGGAAGTTAAATGCGAATGCGGGCTTACGCTTGTACAGTCTGTTGAAAAACTACAAACTCGCAACTCAACAAAACTAAAATAGCAATAACAACTTGACAATAGCGTACTCGACTGTACTTTAAAGCAGGAAAGCGAAAAGTGACAAAGGCAACGAGCGATCACGGCCAATCACCGACGAGCGCACGTTCCGTGCAGGCAGCTGGGATATGGTGGGGGTCTCAACGGCTCTGAAATGTGGCTTTGCGATGCTGTTTGTGACTAGCTTCCGAACGTTTTAGATCCGTGGCGCGTATTATACCTACAAGTAAAAGTGACGAGAGATATGGAAATACGCCTGGAATCTAATTGGTTGAAGAATTGAGTGAGAAAAAAGAAGAGAATTTTTTTTAATATAAATCTCTCAATACATATAAATAAGAACGTTAAATCGCTTCTTATGAAATTATGTATATACCTATAATATTAGTATCGCAACGTGAGACTGTTCGTCTCAGCAGGCATCAGGTGTCATACACACTTCAAAATTCGTAGACTTGAATGGTCGATCCGGTATCGAACTGATCATTGTCCGTATTAGATAGATAGATAGATATATATTTACACAATAAGATAGTACAATACATACATAATATGTGACGTCAAATTTACACATTAGAATTCATAATTAAAAAATTCATCTACAGTGTAAAAACAGTTTTTGGTTAGAAGGCTCCTCAGTGATTTTTTATAAGTTTCCAGTTCCAGCATTTTGATATCATTAGGAAATTTATTGTACAGTTTGAGAGACACATAAGTGAAACTTTTTTGAATAGTGGCTAGTCTATGTAGCGGCAACGTATAAGGGAATTTTTATGCCGTGTATAATAATCATGTAATTCTGAGTTAGTTTCAAACAGATTTTGCTATTTTTTGACATAAACTAAGCAATGATAAATGTACAAGGCTGAAAGAGTCATTATTCGATACTTAATAAAAAGTGGTCGACAGTGCTCAAGTCTTGCCACTCCTGCCAATACTCGAATCGCAGCTTTCTGTAAGGTAAAGATTCTTACAGCCGAAGGTGCACCTCCCCAGATTAGGATACCATAATATGCCATACAAGAATGGAAAAGAAATTTGTAAACAATAAGTGCAGCTTCATCAGTAGCAGTCTCTTTTATGCGTCTTAATGCATATATTGCACTAGTTAGTTTATTTCTTAGAGCATTAACTTGAGGTGACGATTATGTCAAGTAGATTTTAATTTGATGGGTGGCGGATTGTTAACACTTTAAATGGGTGTTCTGCACGGTCAACCGGAGACACTCTTAACAAACTACAATATACACTGTAACACCAGTCACTACTGCCAAAAACCGAGTCAAAGCTGTCAATGAATGAGATAGGTTCATTACAATTTGAAATTTTTGAAGGACTTATTTTTAGCGGAGTATGGGTGAATAAAGCACAGCGTTACTGATATTAGAATTTTCATTTAATTGTTGATGTTTCGAGATATTTTCTCTCATTTAGAGAGCTCACATTTCAAATGAAATTACACCCAAGATTGCATCTTCATTCAAGAAATTATAGAAATTTTGTATAGCATTATCATTATATTTAAACTTGATAAAGAATTGTAATTTGTTTTTATAATATCAGGTGTATATTTATCAAGTGATAGTTAAATATAGATATAATTTTTGTTCTGATTGTGATTATAATCGGTTACCTCTAAAATTTGCTATTTCACGAAATGTGTGTAATTCTCGCCACGAATCTAAAAGGCTCGGAAGTTAGATGCGAATTCGGGCTTGCGCTTGTACAGTCTGCTGAAAAACTACAAACTCGCAACTCAACAAAACTAAAATAACAATAACATATAGCGTACTCGACTGTACTTTGAAGCAGGAAAGCGACAAGTGACAAAGGCAATGAGCGATCACGGCCAATCACCGACGAGTGCACGTTCCGTGCAGGTAGCTGAGAGGTAGTGGGAGTCTTAACGGCCTAAAATGTGCCTTTGCGACGCTGTTTGTGACTAACTTCCGAACCTTTTAGATCCGTGGCGCGTATTATACAAATCTGTTGATTTTCAGTTAGGACAGAACGTAGTTTTGAATTGAGCCAATGATTACACAAAATGTAGCGTATTATTGTGTTAGTGTGTGTATGTGTCACTTGGACTGACCCCCCGTGGAGACACGACTGGTCATTTAGTTAGTGTCGTCTCTCACCTATTATTCCCCCAATTTTCCTCCTTTAAAACACAGTAAAAATACGCTGTGATCGCTTCGTGAAATAATCGCAAACGAGTTGATGCTGATAATATATATCCTATATACGAAGCTTATTAGCTACCAATAAATAAAATTTTCGTGTCTATAAAAAAATTAAACAAATAGAATTCCATTCTACAAATAACTTTAATCATTTTGTTAATTTACGATATTAATGATTTCAATTTAAACTCAACTGTGTTAAAATCTAGGAACCTAATTTAGTTGCCTACAATGTTAGCCGCTAAGAAAATGTTTTTTAAACGTCAAACCACGAGCTCATCCACTGATGCTTTTTGATATTAAAATAATATTATTAGATATTGATTTTCAAAACATGTAGAGTATATACTAAGTATTAACCTCCTTAAAATAGTCCTAAGATCAATGCTGTCTTTAAGGGTCTTAAGCTGTCCTAGACCCAGGGTCCGGGACCGAGCCCAGTGCAAATAGCCCAAGTTTTGAATAAATTTTTTATGATGATTTAAAATAAATAGAATCCAAATTTATTTATAGAATATGAAAAATAAAAATATTGGAATAAACAAAAAATAACATGTCAATTAAAATGGTAACATTAAAAAACCCAAAAATAATATTTAACTTATTTTTATAAATCGAATATCGTTATAAATCGAATTCCTTAGGAGGGGGCGCTATAATTGGCCCGGGGCCACCCAAACTTCAAAGACGGCACTGCCTAGGATATGGTAGAACTTTAAGAATCGGATCAATGTCACGGTGTACCGATTTGTGTTTATTATGACCATAATATTATATCTAGAATCTAGAGATTGAAATACGAAACAGAAACAATCGCACGTAAATAAATGTAGACATAATTTTATTCTGTCCGTCAAACAAATGACATGTTAGATCTACAACATTACGTGATTCATTTTCGAAATGAATAATTAATGATTGTTGACTATTGAAATGTCAATAAGTAAGTAGTATCATTAGGAGATGGTATGGATATTCCGAGTTTGGGAGTGGCACCAATAACTTCAGGCTAACAGGCCTGCTTGCTATATGTTGTCCAGGACTGCATATTAAAGTATAATATAACACACCACTATGATAAAGCGTTATGTTAAATGATATTACATAAAAAATAGGTACAAAACAAATCTAGCCTTGAATAAAACCTTCGGCTGAATGGAATTTAATATTGTTTTTTTTATGAAATGTATGATGGATACGAACGCTATACATAACTATGAAAAATTATTGTTATTTTGAAGAATTGATTAATTTGCTTATACCAGACGTTAGAAAAATAGAAGAACAAGCTTTGATAGCTGCTTCTTTAAAAGTTAAAAGCGGCACGATCCAGCTTCGCCCGAATTTGTAGATTGTCACCGTTTTTTCGTCGACTACGTTGAAAAATTGATCCCCACGAAAAGCGATTTTATTTTAACGCAATAATATATAGCCTATGTACCTCTTGAAGGTTCGTTCAAATATTGGTGAAAAAAAATTGAAATCGGATGACTAGTTTAGTAGATTGTTAAGAGTACGTAAGTGGTTAAAATTAAATACCTAGTTATTTTAACAAAAATTACTATTTAAAAGGCTATTGAGAATTGAGATGACGCCTAAACAACTTCAAACTATTCTGTTAATTTTTGCACATCTCATAAAAAATAGCTGTTTGTAAATAAATAGTAAATAGTAAAATGATACAATTCGCACTAGTACGTAAAGCAAACAAAAAGTTGTCGTATTACCATTTCCATCGTAAAAATATGAAAATCCAACGCAGTCTTCAAATTAGAAGTGAACTTGCTTAACATTGAACTGTCAAAAATTTTGAAAAACATGTAAAAATCAACTATTTTATAGGAGGTAGGCGCATGCAAAAAATATTATATATATCTCGTGCGTGTTGATACAATTATTAAGAATTACAGGCTTTCAAAGATGACTATCTTTGAAAGCCTGTAATTCTTAATAATTCATAAAGTATCACATTTACAGAAAAAAAACAAGAATGATTTTTTGTAGAGAATTAAAATTCCTACAAAACTATTGTGTTCAAAATAGTGGAAATCAGGGGGGGAGCAATTGGAAGGGGGTTGCCGACGGACCCTCATCATCGTGTTCAGCGACCTCAAAAACGGGGAGAGTCTCTATATTGGCGCTCTGGCAAAAAAAAGCACACACTCCGAAAAATCCCGACGCCTGATCTCGACTAATAACTACGAACAGTGTGTTTAATTCGTTGAAAAATTAAGTGGGTAGAGTCATTTTATAGATGCGCACCGTATAAAACTATTATAATGTTGAAAAAGTTGTCAATACAATCGAAAGCGTGTCAAGATATTATGATGTACAACAAATTTAATAAAACGATAATCAATTAATTTTGTTGGGTTGGCAGTAGCGCTTCAGTAAAGTTTACTGATGAAAACAGACAAACAACAAATAATAAAGGCATTTAGACAAATGAGAAAACAAGCAAAGAAGCGTCGAGCGTTTACCAAATTAGTAATAAATATATGCCACATCTAACAGTCAGTAAATTATGTTAAAACCTCATATATCAAACTAGAATTTCTCGACTACCGACCTCAAACACGTATCATTCCTATATTTAAACACTATATTTTGTGCTGGAATTTGTGCCCATATTTACAGAAATTTTCATCAGATTATTTTTATAAATTACTGCATACCTCTCGCGTTTTGAAGACTATACAGGTTCTTTTTAAATTGTAAGAACATTTTCAAAATTATAGAAATTTCGGTCTTATATACGGAATAAATATTATTTCAAAAAAATGAACCGATTTCAAAAAAGGACTCTAAAAAGGATAATAGCAGATTGTAGTGTTGTAATGTGTTGTAATGACCTATATTACGCACGAAAAGTTGTCCCTATAAAATGACTGATTTTCAGTTCTTTTTCTGTATATTTTCAACATGTTTGACAGTTCAATTGTGTATCAAACGTCACTTTTGATAGATAACTTATGAAAACTACTGTTCGCGCCGACACCTGTATTTTATATATTTCTAATGGTAGTTGATAGGTAGATTATGCAAATTTCTCTTGAATTGGTTAGATCGCGTACTTCTGTTTTACAATACAGCACTAGTGCGTTATGGGTCACTTTACATGCATGTAAAGAAGTTATTCAGCAGAGAAAGACAACCGTTTTCTGGGCTATGTTTTATATAATAAAACTAGCGGTCTGTCCCGGCGTCACCTGGGTGCGATAGATATAATTCTGCAAAATGTAATTCGTTTGGGGCCCGGCGTCTGAACTAATATTTGAGCAAATTCTAGCAGATTTGCTTCTGAACTAATAGCTTTGAGCGAATTCTAACAGATGTCGCTACTTGATACTAAAACACTTTTTTTGTTAGCTTCTGAACAAATAGCATTGAGTAAATTCTATCAGATGTCGTTACATGTTACTAAAACATTTTTTTTGAGAAAACACCGTAATTTTGTACAAAGTATTTAATAAAAACTATCCTATATAGAGTAAGTTGCACCAAGCAAGATACATTTACAAAATAGCATTTAAATCGTTTCAGTGGTTTCGGAGATTAGCGCGGCCCAAATTGTAACACGAGAATTTTATATATAGAGATGTACTATCTACAACGCAATTTTTAAATGATCCTCGTCTCTTCTTCAGTAGACTGCAGCTTTCGAGCTGTAATGACGCCGGGAAAAAAATGTTTAAAATATGCCCTGGCAAGTCTAGTTCAAATTGGATGCATTTATGATCACCCGTATAATTTAATAGCTCGCACAATGTTTTATAAGGTAAGTTCAGATCGTGAAATCTGTCTGCTAACAGCATACGTTGACAAATTCCCTGCGTCACAACTGACTTATAGCTCCACCAGCCAGCGACGACTCCTTTATATACATATACCGGGTGTCCTTCTGGAATGCAGACATCGAGTATAACATGCGATTCATGATTACAATAAACTACGTAATTGTCACATCGCTTTTGACATTTACTGTTAGGATTGGTAAAATATCATTTATTTGTTTAAGTTTACAGAACTAGTGTTAAACGGGCCATTTTTCTATCGCTATACAGGCATGAAAAGCAGCTATTTTATGGAGGGGTGTGCAAACTTTTAATTCTTCGAATGTGTAAAACCTATATATAATCTTTATCAAATTAAGCATCCGTCAAACTAATAAAAATTAAAAATGGTGTATTATAATAATAGGTTAAAGCAACTTTAAATAATGTTATTTGTCCGCAACTGTACACTATATTATAAAGAGAGAGCGCTATTCTATACTCGAACATTTATCTCAAAGTCCCATCTATGTTAGTTTAACATTTTAAAGTATTTTTTACAATGTTGGTGGCGTGTAGATTATATCAAATTAAGATAAATTGTTCGTCAAGAATGTTTAACGTTAATTTAAATGAATTTTTGCACTATTTGCAGCGTGACATTTGTTTTTTATGGAGAATAAAAATCACATTTGACTGCAATTGCACTGAAAATAGATTGTCATGCAGAACCCCGAATTGTTTAAATAAAACATTTTTTCTGAAAAAATACACGTCGAGATTAATTTATATCAGATAACTGCAAGCAATGATATAATTACAACAGCTTTCATCTTTTTTTAGTTAATTTTCGACTTCTTGCTTATGATTTATCAATTTTGATAAATACACTTATATTGCAGCCCGATATGAAATACACATAATATGAGTTGTTGAGTAGTGTAATTTTTAACTAAACAATGATGTGGTTGGTTGATTTTCTGCAGGATATTGATGCAAAATAAATCGTAATATATTTACTGTAACATATATTTACTGGACTAAATACAGTAAGTTTTTTTACAAAACAAATCATTAATTTGTTTGCGACGAAAAAAAATACAAAAAGTAAAATCTGTCAGTATTTGCGGAAGAAGGGCGTCAATGTATTAAGGTAATCAGAAGGTGCTTAACGCATTTCTTATCAATTAAATTCGAATTAATTTAATAGAAACACGCTTTTAAATTACCTGTAAACATAATTGTATTCTTCTCATTTATTCGTTTGTTAAAATGTTTTTTTCTGTCATAAAATCTCGCATTTCTAAGTAAATGTTATCACATAAAATGCAAATTTCTACGACTGTGAGTCTTTTACATGCAGTCTACGACATATTGCACAATGGTGATTATGTTACAATATAATTATCACCACGGTAACGCGAAGTGAAGAACATAACCAACAAATTTGATACAATGTTTATGTGCTAAGCAACACTTAAATATTGTTTAAGTAATATTTTCTCCGTATGGAAGGCTTAACAGAAATAAAATATTTTTAAAAACACTTAAAAGCCATAACATAATGCTACATAAAATAACACGTCAATCTTTTACAATCATAATCCATAACCACAGGTGTTTCTTTTTGAAAATACATATTATAAAGTTTATGAGATAACAAAATATGATGAGAATTCTTTTCAGGTTCGGATTAGCCCGAATGATTCCATTTCAATTATTGTTGATAATTGAGGAAGAAATTAAAACGAGAATTAGTGATGAGCACAATCGGTCTTGGTCTTGCAGTCTTGCTTTTTTGCAAGACCATATACTTACACTAGCAAGAACAAGACCAAGACCATACTAACACTAGCAAGAAGAAGACCAAGACCGAGTAAGCAAGACCAAGACCAAGACTGTCTCAGCCTTGGTCTTTTTTTGCTCATCTGCACTAACGAAAATTAACATTTTCAATTTTTTTCATTACAAAATACTTGGTGTCTGGCCTATTTGTGCTAACAATTAAAAAAGACACTACGCACTACAGAAGTAAAACTGCTCTAATTGTAAAAAACCGCCCGGTTCGAACATACGACCTTCAGGCTACAAAACAGCCACTATACCTCTCAACCATTATAGCACAGTGTTGTACGGACGGTTTTTATGGTATACGTGCATTGCAAATTGCAACATTTCATTACACTTTTGATTTTATGAATCGATTTTATCCTACTGTGCCAAAAGAAGTTTTACTTTAAATATGCAATAGTTAGGGACATTTCTAAGAGAAATTAAATCACTGTCGAATCTTGTATCGCAGTATCACACGAGATGTGCTGCCAGTAATTAATTTCTTTTCTAATCAACGCGTCGAAACAAACTGTTTCTTCTTCAGTATCAACATTAATCTGCGCTAATATATAAAAGTTTTATGGGTAGTTCATGTTTGATTCTCTGTCTTAAAAACTACGGATTCAATTTTGAATAAACTAGCATCAATTTTTCGAAAATAAAAAAGTTTTATCTTAAAAAGTTTATTTACTTGAGTAGTAGGTGTTATGAGAAAAAAAATGCGTCTTAAGTTTTAAGACTATTAGACCCCACAATTTTTTCATAACCTGCACACTCTGAGAGTAAATTCATTTATATATTTTCCAGAAGCCAGGTCTGTGTCCGTGGCAATAAGGATCGAGACAGTGGGTCTCGAACGACTCAAAAATATCTGTCAGTATCCGTCATCACTGTCGGAGGTCTCTGCTGGAGCAGCAGGCAGAGAGCTAGAGCGAGTGAGTGCGTCTGTGAGTGAACGAATGAGACGGAGCATGTGTATGTACGTAGCATCCATGTCTCGGAGTCGGACAGTTAGTGACACGGACAAAAGTAGGTGTACGGTGAAGACTTGATGTTGAAAAGTGGCTGACACCCTGACCAACGTGAATACCTTAACTCAAGCTAACCAACGATACAATACACGAACTTGTAGAGTTTTATATCTTCCAGAGCGCTCAAATTATCCTTTTGACGGAACTCAATTCAAGAGGCGGATTTTTTGCGATAAAATTGATAGGAATTTTTCAGAAGCATCTGCACCCAGGACTATCACATTAGGAGACGGACCCACTCGCGGCGCCCCCTTCTCTACCGAACAGTACGGGTGAAGTGTACATAGTCCTTAATTAATCTGATGCTATACGACCTGGGTTCTTGGTCACAATCTTGTTGTTTAGTTTAGTCCAATGATGATAGTTATTATTAACTGAAAACTGGGGGTCTGTAATGGTTACGCCATAGATATAGCAGCATTAGAGCTGTGTCATTCTCAAGTTTTCATTGGCATTATAGGCCACCGATGCAAATATAATGTTTTCTAAATTAAAACGCTGCGATTGATTCAAAATCTTCCACAGGACTAGAATCTAATATTATGAATAACGACCGAGCGGGTTAGCGCAGTAGTGAGAGCACTAGACTTGCATTCGGGAGGTACCGGATTCGAATCCCGGCGGGGGCAGATGTGGCTGAGACTTTTTCTTGCTGCCTCTCGCCGAGAAACGGTACTAATTCTTGTACCGGTCATCTTGTTGAGATTTTCCATGGTTTCCCTCAATAATTCCAGATAAATATCGAGATGGTTCCTTATTCAAGGCCATGGCCTTATGCTAATGTCCTAAAATTCCTTCATCCGCCCATTGCTATTAAGTGGAAGTAACGGGAAGTGTGATAAATAGTAATGGTGCGAATGGCGTCTGTTACGACTGCATATAAAGTCGAGAAACGGACATTAAACGCATTATTATTATTATGAATAACATTAGAATTGATTGATCCTAATCTATTAATAAAACACATCAGTGACAATATATGCAATGCAATAGTTAAGGTTCTTGCTGATATTTATAGTAATTGATTTGGAGCGTTTTCCAAATAAGGGGTTGCGAGTTTTTTATCCTTGCAGTGCGAAATAGTCTTTTCTTCATACCTCGATCGAAAGTACGTACTTTCGTCCCTTATATAGCAGGGACGAAAGTTTGACATTTACTCCCTGTTATTTATTATATTAAATGACAGCGATAACCCTACTTACGAATATAAATGCGCATAAGAAATGTTTTTCTCTCGCCGTTCTCACTGGGAGTAAATGTCAATCTTTCGTCCCTGCTGACGAAAGTACGTACTTTCGAGCGGATATGAAGAAAAATCGTATACACCACACGGGCCTTAAAAGTTGAAATCTCGGCCCTGCGCATCATGACGCGCAGGGCCGAAAATTCAATTTTCGGCCCTTGTGATGTAAGATACTATTTCATCATTGCAGTTATAGCAGCGGTCGAAGAAGAAGATAATGTTCTTGTATCATCAGTATTAAAATTTGTAAAATTACCTAATTTAACAAATTATTTTTAAAATCGAAATCAAATAAATATTTAGATTCGATTTTCGTTACTGATCTGTTGTTATACAATTAATTTTAAGCTGAAAAAATTCGGAATAGAAGATGTTTTGTGCAAGGCATATAGCAAAAATCAGTACAAGTGTTGAATAAATAAATAAAAAAAAAATGATGCTATGTTTTAAAACCTTATACGGTGGTCATATGCATGTTAAATAAGTAACTCGAACTTCGGAACATTGAATGCCTCACGTAACATCTTTCAGCTGCTGTCTGATACATCATCGTTTTTATGAATCCAATGTTGAAAGGTAAAGGTGGCATTTTGTGGACTACTCTTCTATATTTATATACACTTGAATAAATTTAGTACGCATTTCTAAAATAAATTCATGATTTGTCTGACAGGACTCTAAATTAAAATTCCTCAGAAAATAAACTACCTCCTTTTATAGACAAACTTAATTTCAAGCAGACTGAGTTATTCTTGAATATACTGTATAGATGCAGATTGAAAGAAATTACTACATACTTCAGGCTATAAACTTTTATTGCAATCTAAATTTCATATTCGATTGTCAATTTTAATGTCATGATCAGTGACTTTTGTGTTCAAATCATAGCTTAGAGTAGGAAAGAAACATAGAAACAAGGCGCACATAGTATGTCGCTGATTCCATGTACCCAATGCATTTAGTCTGGTCTATTCTACATGTGAAGAGATATTTTAAGGTCGTCAGCCAAAGGCAAGCTGTAGCTATGATCGTAACATTGCGTTCTTTTTACCAATTATTAAATATGCCAACCCTCTCAGTTTCAAATTCGAAAAACGTAAATTATTTTTCATTTTCCATAAAAAAAAAACTATATTTAATAATTTGGTTGATTTTTGTGTAGGTACCTATACTATGTAAATTTTAAACAATAATTACTTATAATATAAATATTAAGTGACGGATCTCTGTTTTCTTCATATACCACATACAAAGTGAGGAAAAAATAATCATTGAGGTGAAAAAAAAATTGTTTTTTTTTTCAAAAACAATTTTAGTAAGTTTTTAAATATCGAAAAAAATATAAAACTCACCTGTCCATTTTTATCCATTTCATTATTGGTGAGTTTAACCTTCTCGAAGGACACGACTTGCTTTCTGAGCTGTTCTCCGGTGAAAGGGGAGTCGGGATGTGCGTAAAGACGACACGGCGCCGGAGGATCCGCTTTGCCGGCCACCAGCCACGAAGAACGGTGGTAAGCGTATCGGTAGCGCTTGCTGTCGACGGGTACGATGTCCAGCAGCACTGCGTAGCGCTGATCGGGCCGCACACCGCTGAACGACACCCTCAGCGTAGGAAACATGCGTCTGCAACAGAATACATTACACTCTGTTTTAGATTGCTAACAAATTGGTACAGCAACTTTACTAAGCGCTGAATGATATTCTCAATTCAAAATTCTACGCTTAATGATGAATAAATTAAGCCTTTCCGACCTGGCGGTCATTTCAATGGATATAATATTCTAACGCGAGTAATTGAAGTCAAATATAAACATTTCATTATTCTTGAAGCTTATCTGAGATGCAGGTATGCCAAACAAAACAAAGAAATGCTCTTAAATATTGAGTAAGTGTTGACCGCAGTCATGGATTCACGCAAAGCTGGTAAAAATGTACATTCTGATTATGTACCTATTACGTAGTATAAGTTACGTATTTTCATGATGTACCTAATTAATTTTTCTTGTGCGGATATTTACTTTAGTTTTAACCTTACTAATTACATTTAAAAAGTAATTAAACATCCTATGCTAGTGATTACCGTAAAAAATATTTTTTTAGCCTACTTATCTTGTCCATTTAAATAGACATAGGATTTTCCAAAGTTTTTTAAATGTTAAATTTAGTTTTTCACTGAATATATCTTAATTATACCCTAAATAAGCCCAACAACCTAAAAAATATTTTGTGTTTCAAAAATATAAAATTCGGGACAACTGACTACAAACTGTTTACTTCTAATTATGACTAAAAAAATGACTCTTCAGTGGAGATTATTACTTTTGACCTTGATAAGGTCACAAAAAATATATCTGTAACAAGGGATGTTACATTTTGTATACCGAATAAAATTGAGAAACGATAATGTTTTTAATCTAGTTTGTCAGGAATGTTGTTGCTAGATTTGAAACAATGTCATAATAACCAGCCCCATTAATTAGATATGTGGGTAGAGCAAGTGGCATGTGGTGCCTTCTTCATCTCGTCTTTGGGGCGTGTATCATAGAAGAGGTGCTACAGTAATTACTGAAAGACACCATAACTCAGTGCCAAGGCCAGTTAGCAGGTTCAGGCGATATAATTGGTAGGTTGAGGTGATCGGAGCGCGGTAATTGTCGCAATTAATGGTTCGCGGCCCCGCGGTACCGCGCGCGGGACGCTAATGACAGGCCTGCCAGACACTACGACTGTTTCACATTATGTATGGTAATCGAACCCCGATCATAACACCACATTGAAGTGCGATAAAGAACTATGAAAGTAACTAACTGAGGACTCACTCTTATACTGTTTCAACTGTAGGTAATCATATGTATAATGACAAACATAAAAACCCTCTCAATTTTATTTTTAATCACCAAAAAAGTTCTAAATTAAAACATTTTTTACCATTCCAACCCACTAGTACTAGTACTAGTTAAGGTCAAAAATCACTTTTCAAAAATTTTACAATATCTTTCCGTTTTAAGGTCCCCTGAATCCAAAAAACATATTTTTGTGCGTCTGTTAATCTGTTAGTCTGTGAACACGATACAGGTCAAACGGATAGGTAAGCGGATTGAAATTGGTATGCAAATATGAAGAGCCCTATTGTTTTTGGAAAAAATCGGCGCATTTGCAGGAGACAATTATATGCTAGAATTACGATGTTTTTTATATAATATTGGTGTACTTTTTATAACGGCCTATTATATTCTATTTATTTTTTCAAGAAAGTTTCGTTACAATTTTTTTTCTAAGCTTTATAGTTTCGTAAATATTTTGAAAATAAAAAATAATCAGCCACTCTTTTGTTTTACGGATCTGTAAGAAATAAACTAGTTTAGGCATGCTTTGATTAATTTTTACATAACGTGGAACATATTATGTAGGCAACCATGGCAAATATCGTATTTAATACTAGCCGTTACCCGCGTCAGCTCACGCGATATCAGAAATTTTATTTTTTTCATTATACTACCTATATCAAATGTCAACATTTTGAAGTTGGAGTGGTCCCGTCGCCCAGTTGGCTGGAATTTTTTTTTTAAATAAATTCATTTAAAATTTTTAGTTAGGTTTCAACACGAGACAGTTAAGTATCGGATCAATGACATTAACCTACCTGTTCAGTACTAGCTATAGATATATTGACTCTATAAACGCCGTTTATATTGGCATACTTACACTATAAACCCATGTACCTACCTACCCAATGCAATATGTAAGCTAAAATCTAGTATGTTGTATAATGATACGAGTGTAAGTGCCAACTGCCAAGTGCGGTACAAATTTACGGGTTCAGAACGACCTATTAGCGTCCAAATTAATTTGGTTAACGAGTTTTCAGACCGTAATAATAAATCACGACGTGTCGGTAACTTTTCAAAGAGAATCGTTACTTATTTAAACCGTTAAAAAGTCACGTTAATTTCTTGTCATTTTTTTTATCGTGGCGCCTCTACAAGAACACTGTTCAAAATAGATTATTATTCTTGTACACATAATAAAAGAACTGGTAATATATATATTTTATTAACATAAGTATACTTTTCAAATATGATTTAAATATGTTTAAATATTAAAAAAGTATCGTACTTTTTCAACAATATAAATTTCTTGTCGTCCGCCATCTTCATTTTGTGGGTGATAATTGAACTAACGATCTAATTTCTTGATTGGTTGCGCTCTAATTCAAACATAAGTGTGCCCTTCCGAACTAGTTTCTTCGCGAACTATTCTACCACGTAGATCAGTTTTGTCAAAGATACGGACCGCGGGTCCCATCCGGCTCTCAGCCATCTCAATACGGCCCGTGACCAGAATTTATCCAATGAGGATTTTTGACACCTTACATCAATGAGCTTATCAAAAACATGAACCCTCTGCAGGTGTCTAGAACCTCAAGCTAAAGATAATTTACCCTTTTTATTACCTCTATATGAAAATAAATTAGGATAATAATTTAGTATGTATTTTAGTTTTTAATTTAGAGTCTGGCCCGCCAACACACCCTAAATCTTAACCTTTAGAAAAATCAGTCTGACACCCCTGACGTAGATAATATTTTATCTCGAGCCTGCTGAACGGATTTTTATTAAATAGACACATTTCTGTAATTCGGGGTTAAATTAAAAAATATATAAATCCTTTCAAATCCTAAATTTATCCCTTAAAAAGTATGCCGATCAACGCCAACAGTGTACAATGTATAATCAAATACAGTAATTAATGCGTAATTAGAAAAATGATAATTATCCATTAATCAATTTACGTTTCAAATACTCATACGTTCGGACACATGTTTTTCATTCAAAACCACGTCCGTAATATTTCGAAGCTATAGCATTAATTCTCCAAACCGCACCCTGTAGATATTGAAATTAATCAGATATGTCATATTTAATTTCATTGCTATACGCAAATTATCAACGCATAACGCGTTATATAACGTAATGACTAAGTTAACGCATGATGTCAATAAACGTACAATATTAAACATTCTCAACTCCAAGTTTAAAGGTTTCAAATTTAATTATAATTAATGGTTGGGTAATGAGTAATGACACTACTTTATTATTTCACTGCATAAAGCTCTGATATCGTTTTTTATACACGTAAGCAATTTCGGAAAAAAATATTTTTCAGGAAACCTGAAAAAACCCACGCAACTGGGCACCCAGGGTTCCGTACCTTCAATCATAATATAATTTGTCTTTTAATTTCAAAAACTTTAGCCGTTGGGAATTTCGTATTAGTTTTTCAGTAGTGTTCATATAGTACCTTTCACATTATACTAGCTTTTTTAATGATGCAGTTCACCTCTCCCCCTAAATTATAGAGAAATATTTTTTCGGTTCAGAATATTGGAATGTAATTTTATAATTAGTACCAAATTATGAGCTCAATACTTTTAAATAGTGCACAGAATTTCGGCTGTGGCAGACGGATGGACAGATCTCAGAAAAAAATTATATCAATCATAGGCGTAGCAAAGATTTTATCCTAGGGGGGCAAGTTTTTAACTCTATCTACCATTACCAGCTGCTACTTATACATAATTTGAAAACTGCGTTCATAGAAGCGTAATCGATCAACACGACTTTCTGGAGAAATTTCACGACAAAGAAAACATAGATTATTGTATATTTATCTTGTTATTTGTACGTAAACAATTAATATTGTAGGGTGGGTACATAATACTGAAAATATTGAATGCACTTGGCTCATACAACCTGATCGCTGATAAAAAAATTGGTTGTCTGTAAAGTCGGTTTACGGACGATAGTTTTACGTGATAACGTATTCCGTAATACATAACCTAAATTTATATAATAATTATAATAATTCGAATCTATGATATTGCATCTTTCGTTTCAAATTTAGGTTAATTTTATTTATTTAAATTACTCACCATATAATATAATTGTTTTTTTAACTTTCTTTCTTTCGTATTTATTTTAAGTTTCAAAGATTAGCTGTCATAATATTTATAAAACAATTTGTTTCACTGTTTATAATATAAAATTCCAAAACCTACTTACAATATTTAAGTATTTTCATACGTCAAAAAATTGATTTTTATAATGATAAAATTTGTAAGAAAACGATTTTTTCGAGAGATGAGACCTAGCTAAAACGATTTTTTGCCCCCCAAAATCCCTTTTCAGTAAATTTCATTCAAATCGTTAGGGCCGTTTTCGAGAAAAGCACGCACAGGGTCAGGCGGAACGTTACGCGTTACGCGTTACGAACGTTACGTTAGGAACGTTACACTTTTTTGTGCATGCAGCCGGTGTTTTATCAATTTATAAGATTGGTGATTCATCAATTTATAAGACGTTATCACGTCAAAAATTAAAAACAACTTCGAGAATGAACGATCTAAAAAAATATCCTAAAAAAACTCAACCCACGACTTCGTTTACACGAACAATTTATTTTGAAGATTGCATTGTTGCCAGAGTTACACCCGCATTCCCGTCAGGTCTGATGTTGTTCGGCGGCAGTAATGTTAATTCAACGATAATGACATGTCACATGTTCGCCCCCAGTTTGTCAGTGCGCCGCCCCCAACCGCGCTTGGTAATATTTCCACGTCACAGCAACCCCAACGAGTGATCGCGGTGGCCCCGGAGCAGTGATAGTGTTAAAATGAATTATCCGTATTAAAAGTACTACATTCATCAACATGTTCTTGGTTTAGTAATTTAAATAAAACACAACTTCGTTACTGTTTGATAAATAGATCTGTTGCTTTCCTCCTTTTGTTTGTATTATTAACTGTATAAATAAATCTGTAAATATTTCTTTGTTCATAACCTTAAATCTTTGAAAGTTCTTCAACGATTGCTTTGAAATTTTGACACAACGTTGCATTCGAATACGCGCGAGTGTTTATATAGCTGTCACACTTGTGACAGATAAAACATGCTTTTTTTGGAAAACAGCGCCATCTGTTAAACGTTAAAGCAACACACGCAAGAGTAAATATTGCTCATGTCATGTTGTGATGTATCGATTTGGTCTAAACCAGGACATGTACCTACTTATTCGACCCGGTTTGGCCTGACACAGCACTTTCAGAAAACAAAAAAAGAAGACCCGCAGTAACTTCCACAAAAGTCTTTCCAGATAGCGCCACAAAGCATCATCAAGGGTTGTACGTGTCTTCGTTTATTTTTGTTGTATAAAAAGGCCGATTGTTCCGTGTCGAGTTGGGCCAAACCGGGTCGGTTCATTATATCCTTACCATTTTTACTAATGACTGCAGATGTAATTTTGATAGAAAATCGTTAAAAGCATCGCGTACCGCTTATGAAAAAGTATATGTGGTCAGAAACCCTATATCATCCAATCTCTAAAAAGGTTTTACTTTTTTTTATGTAAAGCGTAAACAGCCACATGACTCCGTAATTTTGTTGAAAGATCTAATACAAAATATATTTTATTGAAATCATATTTCATTTGGAGCTTTTAACTGTTTCGCGATATAATGTACAGGGAATCTCGAAAATACGAGAATTTGGATAGCAGACTTTTATACTTAATCGTTAATATTTTCCATTAAAAAAACAGAAAAAACATACAATTATTGTCTTGGGTGCGCTGTGTCTCAACAAACATAACAAATATCCGGTAGAAATTTAATTCTCTCTTAGAAATGGCACGCTAAGCAATAAAAATTCAATTTGTGGAACACAAATTAGTGTAAAAACCAACGTTTTAACTGTATTTATGAATTTAAAGATCCCTCGGTCAGGTATATTGTTTGCACAAGTAGGAATTAGTCTGTCAAGAAACAATAAAATCTAATTTGCCAAGCGTAGGTTACTGTTATATTATATGATGTATTTCATTTCACTATCTAGTATCTAAACTATAGACTAAATAAACGTTACAATGTAACTATAAAGTTAACCACAACTAAATTCTAAAAACAAATTTAAGGGCGATCAAAATTCATTAGCTCTTAAAGTCAATTAACGGTGGATCGAATACAACATTAATGCATTTTCGTTTACAATTTGTCAAGGATGTACAAAAAATATACTAAAGGCAACTAGATATTAAAGTGACTATAACCTCTCGTTTTTCGAAGTATTTTTTAGTATTGACTACAATAAACAATTTATATATTTTTACATGCAGTGTGTTCACCGGTAGTGGTAACAGTGAATAATTCTTTTATCCTACTAGATATAAAAAATGTAAGAATAGTTTTTTATTCAACTCAAAATTTACTATCGGAAACTGCTGAGGTATATTTTTTCTACTTAAAACTCAACCGGAAGTGTACATGCATTTTTTTCAAATGGCAACATAATATACCTTTTTTACATTTTCAAAATCTCCATTTTTTTCTCTATAAATTTATATAAAATTTTCATAAAAGAAAATTCATAATTTCATAAGAAAATATTCAAATCTTTAAGAAAATATTCAAATCTTTAAAAAAATATTCAAATCTTTAAGAAAATATTCTAGATGTTAGACTAGGCTCTAGGGTCTAATCATCAAGAGGTCTTATGTATTTCACTAACACTCTAGGGCCTAGAGTGTTAATAATATAGATACCTATACAAGGCTTCTTAGCTTTGCTGTAGTTTGGTAAAAAAAGCGAACCAAAACAAAATGCCAAGAGTTTTTTAAACTTCTAACGTGCAGTGTATCAGGTGCAGTATACGCTTTCAAATTATTAGAATTAATTTTTAATAATAATTTAAATATCCAACGAATAGTTTTTTGACGTAATTCAATTGTGGCCGTTTACACATCCCTGTGGATAGTAGATGTTAAGACAAGATAGTGTATATGTTGTGGATAGAAGATGCGGTAGATAGATATAGATAAAGCATTAAGAAGGAAGTTACGTTGCGGCGTGCTACTGTGAGACCGGAAGCGAATATAATCATCAGCTATAGGCTACATACATGCTATGTTCTCTCTAACTAATTTCTATTTATTTATTTATTAGGAATCAACAAATTTCAAATTATTCATCAATAAAATAATGCATTACAATCTAGATGCATAGAATCACATTTTGACTAACTAAATAAATATCTAAGGTTAATAACGCATTTGAAAACAAAATATGTTTATGAAATAAAAATAATAAAAGAGAATTATGTAATTGAGCGACTAGTCAAGATTTAAAATTTTACATCAAATAATTTAGTCGACCGTGAATTTTTGCGCAACCTTCAATGCTCAACTTCTGTAAAAAAGTAGCTTTGCACTAAGATCTTAAAATTTAAAATTAAATAATTTGTTGGTTACGGCTGAATGATTCAATTTATACGAGTATAGTAATATTTATGTAGACAATATAATGTTGTAAATTATAAGAGGTAAGAAGTACTTGACGAGTTTATGCAAATTAAATTGAGTCCAGTTGAAAGTATAATTAATTAAAATAAAATGAATGGCCACTTGAGTCTGTCGACTGGGTATTGAATGACATAAAAAACAAAACAAGTATGTATATCTGCTTTGTATTTATTTATCTCCGACATGAAGACAGCGGCAGAGCCACTTGTGTGAACACAGCTACATAACTACTCTTGACTCTAATTTAAAAATAAATACCTCATAACGACTTCTCTTTTCTTAGGCTTTTGATATAAAAAATCTTGACACATTTGTAAAGTGAGAGACAGTCGACAGACGAATAGACAGGACGGAAGAACCTACTCGTAACAAACGCCGAATTTATATACCGGGTGTTCTTGAACTGTACCATTACCAGTGGTGTAGAACAGAGTTAGGTAAAGCACCGAACCTAAACGTCGCTGCATACGAGGCGGGATTTGCCGCTAGATTCCTTGCTAGATTTGACTACTAGTTTTCTAGCGCTGGTTTTCTTAATTGCTTTTATGTGCTCACTTCACACGAGACGTTTTTTCAAGCTTGTTTGTAAATTTGTAAATAGATCTGGTGCGCGCGCAGTGACAGTTCAAATATAAACACAGAGCAAAACGTGTCTGTTGTATGACTCTGAGAAGAATGACGCCGTGTTGGTTTATGGGCGTTTGTTCATGTCGCCCAAGTGACAAGGTACTGTCTCCTGATTGGTTCTTGCTCAGAGCAAGCAGAGAACTTTGCAAGAAAAATAGCCCCTATTCTAATTTTTAAAATTTATCTTGTGAGCTAGCAAGCGAACCCACAGTGACGTCATTTCCAGCCTCGTACCCAGCCTGCCAACCAATAGAAGTCCAAGCAGTGTTTCCAGTCTCTTTAGCAGCGGCTTTAAGTGCTTGAAGCACCCAGCATTGAGCACTTCCATAAATACTCGACTCATTGCAGTGACAAACACTTTAATTTTCAAAAATGCTGAAAACATTGAGTACTTATACTAAAGCGCTCAAAAAAATTAAGCATTTTAAAGTAACTTTTTGAATCTTATCTTCCAACATTTTAAGTTATTATATAAATATTGGACATGGGTCATATATCTAAACAATGGGACAGTTTGGATTTCAGCAGACAAGAAATTGAACTCTATATTATAACCCTTTACAGACGATTCCATATTGTAAAGGAATAAACGAAATAAGAATTATAAAAGATAAACGAATTATGTTTCATTAAGAAATGGAAGTTCTCATCAGGCATTTAAAATGCTTATTAAGCAGTATCATCTACACTATGTAGTTAAAACCGCAGAACAAATCAAAGACCGTTTTTGTCGGTCAGCCTGTATAAAACACTTCATTACAACATGCATAGTCTATAACTACCAGTTACTTGTGACGAAATACATAAACCTTTAAATGCACTCCTTTTTCTGATACAAGACTTTCGTGTTGATGAGTTTAGTAATTTTTTTTGTTGTATATTTGTTTTAAAGTTCGCCGAAATGTGAAATATATAACTAGTTAAGATAATGACTTATGTAACAAAAAAAAAGGTTATAACGACGTTTCATTAAAGTTGTTAGGTAGATTTTTTCATTTTCCGTTTGTTTATAACATAATATGGTTTTTATGTCTAACCATTACGTACTTCTGTTGAATGTGTTATGTATTGTAAAATTCCATTATTTTAAATATTATTGAGGCTATACGAATACAGTAAGGGTTCATTTGCTGCAACCTTCGAAAGTTAAAATTCATATACTAAGTCCAAACTGAAAATGCTTTTAAAAGTAATACGACGAATCTTAAATTAATTACGGTAATAAAAAGTCTCTTACTTTCAGTTCAAGTAGAAATATTGATAAGATTCTAAAAAATTGATTTATACAGGTGACAGGTAATTGCTCCTATTCCTCTCGGGAGAAGAAACTAAACTATTACTAATTTGGAATGATTTAACCTTATCACTTGGGGGTCGGAAATGATCATTTAACATTTTTTATGATAATGACATTTCTGTAAAGAATTTTTATTTTATTTTTTTTATTTATTGTAAGTTTTAACACACAACATAAAATTTCGAGGCTTTTAGCTTCAGGAAGGTTGGTCAATTAGTAAGCTATCAGGTCATGGAAAAATTCAGGCCAAAAAGTTCGGTTTTGTGTAAAGAGAAAACCGAAGTAGATTTTCTCGAACATGACGCATTTCCGACCCTTAAGTGATAGAGGTTAAATCATTCCAAATTAGTCATAGTTTCTTCTCCCGAGAGGTATACGTGCAATTATACCGGTCACCCGGAAAAAAATACAATAAAGTAGTACGGGATACAAGGCTAAAAACTTTTTTAAGGTTCTCAGGAAGGCAAAAAATATTACCGAAACGTGGGCCATTAAAGAATGTTTTAGTGAATAAAAATAAAATAACATTTTTAGCCTTGTATCCCGTACTATTTTACTGTACCATTTAAAAAAGGTGTCTTATTTTATTATATGAAAAAAAATTGCAATTTGCCATCAGACGCAGTCCTCGTAGTTTACATACGAATCTCCCTTGCAAGGCGCCCGGTATATGTTGCATTTTATGTGGATCGATTTTTATAATGAACTAATGATTTCTGTAGTTACCATGTCAACAAAACGCATGTATGAAATTAACTGTAAATATGAAAAAAATGCACAGTGTGCTGTTTCAACGTCCTTTAGATATAGCTCAATATTGTTTAATAAATAAAATTATCGACCAATTTTTCAGACACTGTTTTGAATCATAATTTTTGTTAATATTTTGTCTGAAAAATTGGTCGATAATTTTATTTATTGAAGGGTATAGTCACTAGTCAGACTTTAATCAGAGATTTCAATATTGTTTAGTTGTCCCATACACATTTCTCTTAGTTAAAACTGAAACTACAAAATATAACCTAAACTGTACACGGACGAAAGTGAATTAATAACACAGGTTGTTGGCTAATGGTTTATAATTCCTAATTAGCGCCGAATATCTAATTATAATGACATGAACGTCGATGAATTATTACAAAAAACGTGTTTAAAATTAACACTTTCAGTAAAAAATGTTACTAATTTAAAAATATAACATATTTCTATTAATAAAACATTTCACATGACACAGTGCATACCCACAAACATGTAATTTGCATAATAAAACAATTTTAGCAGACGATTTTCGGTAAAACCAGAAACAGAAACAAATGAGTATTAATCTAACTGCGTATTTAACATAATTTGACGTAAATTTGAACGCACTATATTTTGTTTAAAAAATTACTTACTGTGTTTTTTAAGCTTCGTTTACAAGATAGATACTTTTTGTTAAAAATGTTTCACATTCAGTTTTTTTAAGGTTGTAGGGAAGACACAATACTTTTTCTCAAATACTTTACAAGTCTGGATTTCAGTTTATGACCTTGTAATGTGTTAAAAAAATTAGTGCGTGTAACCTTTCCGCGCTGTTGAAGAAAACTTTTTTGACGGTTGTGGTAGATATTATTAAAAAGATTAAACTTAAAACAACACTTTATAAGCACGCGGGCTATATGCTTAAAATGTGTTTCGTCGACCTTTGCTAGCGCTTCGGCCGATCACAAAATTGGTTTGCGCCACCTTTAGTTCAAGATGGTTTCTACAGATGCGTTTTGATACCGCCATCTGTAATCGATGGCTTTAAATAGCGGAAACTGCGTAAGCAGACTACAGACTTTACTGAAAGTTACTTCCGTCCGCAAAAAAGGTCTGAGTTACTCTCAAGTCGCCCCTAAAGAAGCTTTACTTTAAAAAATGCAGTACTCAAACGCGGTTTCTGGATATCGATAAAAATAAATAAGAACCAGAGAATGAATGTGTTTTTATGTGGGATATTTCTCAAGAAACTTTTAATGAAAAGGTTTACATAGAAATAAATATATCTCGTAGATAAGACCCTGCAAAAATTAAATGATAATTATAGTTCAACTAGTCTTGAATTTATAAAAATACACTACTTAATTATTTAATGGATTTAATCACTACTTTCATTGTTTCATCGTGTTAATTCATTGGTCCAAAATAAAAATAATTTCAGCTTCGATGTTCATTTAGCTAATAATCAGCCTGTTATGTGTTCCGCACTTTTAAGTTTTAATATAACAATTATCAAAAAGAAAAAACTTATTTCAAATTTAAATCAGAGTAAGAGCTAAGCAAAATTATCACACGCGTGAGCGTGTCAAGCCAAGTTCAACCAAGAAAAAGGAAACAGCAGCTGTGTGTTATATTACACGAACCATTTGGAGCCACTTTTGACCCCTTGATACCTCAAAATGTATTTAACATAAACACATGAAATTTAGTTTACTTATTGAAACCCCTTAGATTAACTAGAACCCAAAATTTCATAAATACAGCTCAAACGGTTCTTGAAATATTAACGTCTAAAAATTGCCATTTTTATTACTGACTAACTGACTCACTGACATAGATCAAAAACCTAACCCACTTCTAGATGAAGTTGATATTAGGCGTCCAGCTAGGTAATTTTGTGTATACAAAAGAAACAGTGAATTTTTAAGATTTGAAATATTTTTCAAACAACCGATTTTTATTAACACCTAGCGCCTTTTGAAAAAGAAAATTATATAGGTACAGGAAAGAAGATTAGTTTTACAAATCACTTTTCAATGATAAATAATAATAATTTCTTTACTAAAAAAAAATGATATCTCATCAAAAACATAAATGTAAAAAAGGAAGCCATGTTCAATATTAAGAATATTGTTTTAATACTGTGAAAAATGACATGAAGTTTAGGTATAAATCCTAATATAAAACACGAAAACTTGCCGAGTGAAAACTTGGCACCGTTTTACGAGTAGATCTCAATTTTTTTGTATTGAGGTATGGCCCCATTTTTTCACAGTACTTATGAAAATAATGATCTAATTATTGAACTTGGCTCTCTTTTTCACATATATGTTTTTGATGGGATTAATATATACACAGAAACATATATAAAAATAATACTGATGAGTTATGATTTATACTGGGTTGTTCCTCAGCTGTTATTACCTTACTTTACTTTAACGAATGTAACTATTATTAGAAAGAATAGACTGTATCAAATTATATGTAATTAGAGTAGCATGCTCTTTGTCTCAGACAACTCGCGGCCGGAAATCAGATTAAAAAGGAAATAAAAAATAAAATAGGTAAAAACGATGCAGCCGGAACAATAATTTAAACAACTGAGCATCAGGGGTTAGTGGTGGTTACAAGTAACGCCTATAATTCTGTATAGGTAGCGGGTAAAGTAATGTATTAATAAACGGTGTTCATGGACTTTTGGACGCACCCTAGGGATGCGAAAATACTTTAAGGTTGCAGAACGGCCGGATGCGTAGCAATTACAAACCCCGATCGCATCGCCGATTTCTCAGATCCGAGAACTGGTAGAAGTATGATTTTAAATTGAAAATATCAGTTGCAAATAGATCTAAATAACCCTAGCTGTTGATTTCGGTTGCTTAAAAATAATTAATTAACATCTGGAAATATGTCTTATCTATGAAGTTACGTATATTTTGCATTTAACACACAAGTGCAGTAAAGTAAAACAAAAGTGCGATCTAACGGCTAACCAATTCAACCTTCCCGCATAGGTACATGTAAAAACAACAGCAGACGCGGATTTTAAAAACATTATAGAAACGAACTTTGTGTCAAAATTGACCTGTCAAAAATGTTACCAATATACTGAATATGAAGTGAAAACCAGTTATTTTATATCACGGCTCGTCTGTCATTTTTAACACAAAATCACGGCTTGTCGTAATTAACCCAATCACGCAATTGGATATATTATAGGATTGTAAAAACGTTTTTCTGCTATGAAAAATTACCCGTTGTAGTGGTAGATGTTGTAGTAATTATTATTTTAAAAATCACTAAAAAAGTGTAGGCGTTATTTTATTTGTAAATTATTGGAAACCGATATAAAACGCTTTTGTTATTTCTGAATTTATTTAAAGCTACCGTTATCTGAACCTATCAATACGTATTTTCAGCTATTGTACAATTTAATAAGTTTAAAATCAAATTTATGATACTTTAACCAGTTCTCAGAACCTGAGAACAGACAGAACTAAAGAGTTTTTATATTATTTCATAACGCATATGTTATATTCAAACCATTCTGAGCTTAGCAGTCGGTTCTGATATGTAACACTTTTATTGCTCAAAGGGTTGAAACTAAGTTCATCCCTAATGAATATTTTTACGGTCTTACCCTAATATCGTGTATACATGCTGAATTTAAATAATGAAATTCAAGAACAAAGTTCCGTTTTAGAATGTAAATAACAAAAATGAAAAAATATTAAATATAGATATTATCGTAATATCTTTCACGACTTCTGAATATGTTTACATGTTTCCATTTAAAATCGTTATTATTGTGTTTATATCACATTTAAGTGTAGCGCTCTAACATGTTTTCAATAATAATAGAAATAGATTTAGGTATAAGATTTGTCTATTAAATATTGCATTGCTTAATTACATTTATTTTTTATTAAACATTATATGCATTATCCGTGATATATTTACACACTTTAAGTGTTATTAAAAAAAAGTAAAAAAACTTAAGTCTTTACTTTGCAATGTTATCTTTAACACGATCGTAGTCTATTCTATAAATGAGGGCCGGTATAGATAGTATAACACGTTACATCAAAATCGGTTCAGACCTTCTCGAGTATTGTTGATAGTTGATGTTGAAATCATAGAAAATTTGACATTTAAATAAAATAATTAGCGAAATTAATTAGCGCTAATTCTTTTTATAAATTGTTTAATGCCCTACCACCAACTTTAATAAGACTATGGGCGCGAATGTACTGATAGTGTCGATACATACGAACAGACAGACAAAAAAATCTGAAAACACGTCTTCCCATGAGTTCTGTCATAATATTATCATTCGGTGTCGCCTCGTATTTCATGAAATATGTATTATACACAATATGTCAGTGTTCATGGATTAACTAGACATTAAAAAAAAATTTGTAAATTATAGACGGTCAACAACTGAGGTCATAAGAAAATTGTACTATTGATTGATTAAAAATTCTAGAAAATACCTTACACTAGCGGGCCGGTCCGTTGTAGATTACCATTGTTTTTTTCGTCGAATTACGTTGCCAAATTGGTCTCCATGAAAAGCGCTCTTGTTTTAATGCGATAATATCTAGCCTATGTCTATTCTGAAGGTTTAATCTAAATACTGGTGAAAAAACTTTTAAAATCAGATGAGTTATTTCGGTGATTACTTCCTACATCCAAACTTACAAACTTTATTTCATTATAATATTTATATATAGATGAATGATTCGTAGTTTCTACGATTTTTAATATTTCATAATCAATCTAGTCTATAGAGAAAATCTACCCTTTAAAAATCTTAAAACGTATCGAATGGACATTTAAACCGTAAAAACGAAAGCGAATTGTTTTATTCTCAAATGTAAACATAATAATTCTTGTTTTATGAAAACTGTTTATAATATTTAGTTGACAGGTTATGAGCTAAATATTGTGCAGCTGCCTGAAGAAAATTATATGTCAGCTGTGCTTTGACTCGCGCTCGGACGTTAGAATGGTCTGAGCAAATATGATTTTAATGTGTGTTGACCGAGTGCTCAAAAATTTAATTGCAGTACTACTATTTTCCAATCATTACACTTTTGTTTGATATAATCAATCAAACAAAAGTACAAGAAACGCTATGTAAGTATTAGTGATGTGCCGCGGATCGTTAAAAAAGTATATCCGCGGATACGGATCTGAATACGGATTTTTGGTTTCAAGATCCGCGGATACGGATACGGATCTTAACTTTCTTAGAGTAAATATTGCACATCGACCTTTGGAAAGAGACTATCTGTTATGGGAAAAAGTTATTGACCTCTTTAAGAGTTAACTCTCATAGCAGATTGTCTTTTTCCAAAGATCGATGGGCAATATCTCATTATAAAGATAGTTGATTTAGTACCTTTGATTTATGTACTATTAGTATGGTACTCACTACGATAAATGTTTGCAATATAAAGGTGCCAAATACAATTTAGAAAAATAAAAAGTAATCTGAATGGAATTTAACAGGTTTTTATTATTACCTAATCACCTATATATATATAAAATTTTATCTATAAATTGAAAATGAATAAGGTAAAAGATCCGCCAAAAACTAACGGATACGGATCTTTCTTCTCCCTCGGATACGGATACGGGTATCCGGCACATCACTAATAAGTATATTCATCATCCTTGCTGGCAAATTTTTCTGTTGTAAGCTATCAGCGTGTTTTTATTGGAATTCTCTTTTTTATCGATCGAATTAAAAAAAATTGGTACGTTCTCAAGCTGTGTTTTGCTTTAAGCCACCCTATCGCCCTGAGTACTGTAGATTCTAGGGCTTATTGGGTTAATCTATATTAATATATATACAGCTGAAGAGTTTGTTTGTTTGGTAGAACGCCCTAATCTCAGGAACTACTGGTTCAAATTGAAGATATTTTTTGTTGGATAATCCATTTATCGAGGAAGGCTATAGGCTATATAATATCATGCTACGACCAATAGGAGCGGAGCACCAATGAAAAATGTATAACTCAAAATTTGTCCGTCCGACAAAAACTTTTGAACGGCAACTCCAAACATGAAATTTGGACACAACATTTATCTCGGTAAACTAAGATGAACGTGCGTAGTCATGTCCCTCCCCCCATTTTTTGCACCCGGGTGAAACCAGGCGGGACCACTAGTCTCTTATATTATCCGATTCTGTATCCTCTCGTTCCTTGAACTAGCCTGCAGAGACCGTGGGCTGGGTGGTTGATATGGTCTTCTGGATTCATTCATGATTGTCCATAAATATTGGAACTTACATTATGGAGTAATTTTACTGTTTATAAATATCTCGTTATAAATAGTCGACATGATCAATGAACCAGAACACTAATAAGAACTTTGGTGTTAATAATTAGCGTGCTTTCAACACACTTTAATACGAAAATAATATTCATTTCATTACGCATTCGAACTAGATATTTATAACAGCGAGATTTGTCTGTCATTCACTTTTATTTCGACATTTAACCTCCAGGTTAGAAAAATTGAGAAACCTAATAACTGGCCATCAATATATAACTGTATTTCTTATTTAAAAAAATATAAGAATTTTTGAAATGTTTTTCGTTTTGAGATCAAAATTTGTTTACCACCGTCAAAAGTCTAATCAATAGTTTTTAAGTTGTTTCTGTATAAAAATGTCACATGGGGGTCGGTTGAAAATTTCTCCAAAAGAGACAATAAAATACAGTAATTTAAGATGAAAAAAGAAACAAAAATCACAATAGAGTATACTGTAAAATCAAGTCATGGCTAATTATACTAATCGATGTAGAAGCCAACAATCCGTATTAATATTCAAAAAAAGCATGCGCGTCAGAAGTGAAACTACTTAAGTTCTAGCATTCGTTGACGATTTTATAAGTTCAGGATTAGAAAATGGTCGTGTGGAATTTGTTACCGTGGCTAGAAAAAATCCTAGGCACACATACAGTACGCACTGCGCATGCGTGTAGAGTGCCTATGACGCTTTGACAAAGAGAGTAGAAACGATTCTTTCCTTCTATCCTCTCAACTGCCGTTTGAAGTCGGAGAAGGGGAAGCTGTTTCACTTTTTGTCTGATCCAGGCCAATTTACACCCTTAGTTCGTCTAAAAAAGTTTCACCTAAAAAAAGACGGGTTGCACTCCGGGAGTGCCGGCAGAAGTGAAAACTTGAATCTTCTCTGTATCGTTCCAATTTTAGTATATGTACTGCCGAAGCAAGTACGGTAGACGTGCCTCAACAACTCGTATATATACTTAGCGTTACTCAGAAATCCACTACTAGTGAGAATCGTTTTTACAATTTGTCAAAATATATTCATTAAATCAAAAACTGTTTCTTGCATTTGAAAGACAATTGCTTACTCCATTAAAATATGTGATTACATTTTGTATTTATTTTAAAATAGCTAAGCAAAAAAAAAACAAAAAAGTTTTTGTCTTACGCATTTTCGATCAGGTCACGTGTCCTGACGCGAGTTTAACATTTTTTACCCATTTCAAAAAAAGTGTACAACGCCGCTACAGAAGTTTTTACTTCAAAAAAAAAACAAACAATAAAAACACACTTGAAAATTCTGCAAAATATTTTCTCTCTCTCGACGATCGTTTCGGACTATCAGTCCATCTTCAGGAGTACTCTTTAAGATGGACTGATTATCCGGAACGATCGTCGAGAGAGAAAATATTTTGCAGTATTTTCAACTGTGTTTTTATTGTTTGTTATTAATCATGTTCTAACCAAGTGCCGAGTGAAAAATCAGTGCAAATTATAAAAAAAATAACTGGTAAAATTCAAGAGGATGCCAATGACTGTTGAGCCTCTATTTTCTACAATTTATTTTTCTATTCAAAAACCAGGGGGATTCACGCCCCCATCCCTGATATTTCTCTGTCAATACCCAAATTTATACGTAATATTAAACTGGCCAACGTCGGTTACAGCTACCGTAAACAGCGTGTAAATGTCACTAGATCCAGATGTAATCTGATCGAACCTTCTTAGTGCAGCTAATTATGCATGCGGACAAGTCGATGGATATCGATGATTTGTTTATTAAAGACCGGTATACTCGATGCAAATTAACAGTGGATCAAATAACATCGAAGTTGAGACATTATTTTTATCGATATATCGTTTGAGACACTCGAATAACTAATAAAAATGTTCGTTACATATCTATTTTTACCCGAGTGCGAAAAAGGGACGATGTAATACTTTAACTCTTCTTTGTTACGGATGGTATATTTATGGTTTTAATTGTCAAATAGATTGAAAGTATAGTGAACAAAGACTGCACATTCTAATCTAGAGTCTAGACGTATACAGGATAAAGACTGTTAGAATTTCAAGTTCCTTAAAATTATTTTGACGGCCTAGATCTGACATAATACGAATAGACTTTTTTTGTAAACATAATATTTTTTTTACAGAGGCAGTTTTTCCCTAAAATATTATGTCGAAATTTAGTAGTGACTGGAGGTATGTAAAATAATTTAATATCCAGACATGTTGTGTTGAGTTATTGATATTCCAATTATATAAGCATGGAAGTATTTATCAAAATTTTAAGCATAAAATATGCTCATAAAAATAGAAAACTCCATTTAAAAAATGTGAGAATATTGTCACAGGATTTTCAGATTATTTATTGAGGGTAAAACATTATTAATTAAAATTAAATAACGGAAAAATTAAATTTTTACTGTCATAACTTTCAGATTTTTCAGATTCTATTAACAAATATTTCATTTAAATATTTGACAGGTACGGTGAGGAGTTTTGGAAATGCATATCAATGATGAATAGTTGAATTGGGTCATCTCACTATTCAACATTGAAATTCATATATAAAAATGAAATGATTAATACGGCCCTGATACCATGCAATTCAGTAATTGCTACCCAATGACTAATGAGTAATGACTTTAGTCGTTTACACGCATGTTTAGGTTGCTGATCGAACGGTAGGATAGTGTGTTGTTTTTTTGTTATTAATTGGGTTAACCGAATTTGTTAAGGGCAGATATCGGTAGAGTAAAATGGATTGGAGGCTATTTGTACCTGCCGCTGCCACAGCTCACTCCTTCCCCACAGGTCCACACGTAGTACCATGCGATAACTCTCGGTTGCTTTTACGAGTAGTGTCTAATCTACATTCGAAACAAACAAAGAGTTGATTTTTTGATAATGTTATAATTTGAAAATAAATGGGCTAATTCTTAACACTTTCACGTCCGCACTGTAAATGTTCTCCTCAGTCGCCGAAAAAAAGGATAGAAATTTAGGATTAATTAGGTTGGAAAGAATTTCATGTCAATTAACAAATTTCATCATTATGAAAAAAAAAAACTATTGATGTGGTATATAAATAGAAAAGAAATAAACCTGTTCTCCTTCTATTATAGAGGACTTTCAGAATTACCCAAATACGTAATAATATCAGTAATATTTATTTCGAATTGTTTATTATCCATTATAAATAAATGACGTCACGTTTGCTTTAAAATTGCCTTGACATAGACAGCTTTTATTTTCTTCCACCAAAGAGCGCTAGAATCAGTTCCCATGGCGGATAGCACCACGTCGATGTCACCGCAAATAATAAACGGGTTGCAAATGGCACCATGCTGGTGTCACCGCAAATAAAGTTAACGGGAATAAATCCTCAAACTCCAAAAATCAATTTTTAATTACAAAGAGATTCAGTGGAGTCTTAGATAAATAAATGAAAGGGATATACATTATTTACTTGCCTGCAATTACATTCTATAGTTAAAACAAATCTATATCAATGTTGCTAAACAGCAAATGCGCTAAAGCATAGATTAACAGAAATGAAACATTCAAGCCAGTTGTAATTTATCTTGTCAATGATGTATCGAGCTTCTATATTGTATGATCTACAATAAATAAAAAAGTTTGGTCACTCCTGCCTTCCACCAATCGGTTGACATTTCGGTATTCAACACTAATTTGCGATGGAAATTTCTGATTAGAACAATTTTTTCAGATCGAAGATAAGAAATTAGCGTGCAGAATTTATGATGCAAAATCAAATTAAATGTAAATTCATTTTTCACAACGTAAAAAAGAATGCAATGTTAGGTTTCGGACATTTATTACCTCTAGAACAAATTTTACAATTTTGAAAGTAGGTACATCATGAAGCATTTTGAACAAATCATCAATGAAATCATTATTAAGAAACGTTTTATGGGCTACTTTAATGTTTCTTTAACGACAATGACAAAAATTTAAAAAAACGGAGGCATTTTTCTTCGGTGTGCAGAGCTGACTGCAAATAAACATGTTTAATACTTTTCAAGTCGCTATGTCAGTTTCTTCAAGTTCGACTCAAGTATGAATGATTTTTAGGGTTCCGTACAATGAAAAAACTAGGAACACTCTTGTGTCTGTCCGTCTGTCAGCATATTTTCTCCGAACCTACTGAATGGAAAAAGTTGAAATTTGATACATACATGAGTTGACGCAATCAAGAACGTAAGTATAGCGTAAATAAATGGATTACGATTTCGGGGATTAGTTTTTGGGCGGAAAATTTGAAAATTAAAAACAAATTCTAATGTATACTAGTGTCTCGTTACGAGAAATGCAAATATATATTTTCTTATAATTTTTAAAAGCACAGTTTAAAAGATATTAAAGAAAATAGACCACCCTCCCCCTGCTTATCTACTGAGCCTAAAATTTTGAAAAAAAAAGGAATACAGGGCCTTACGTATAATTTACAGGAAAACCTGAACGAAAATCCTAAATCTTAAGGTTCTCACGGAAAATGGAATGGTACGTAACCCTCTTCACGCGAGTTTTTTTTATTTCGATACAGTTTATGCACTGACAGGAAGTAAAGTCTACCTAAATATATTACAAAAAAAAATGTGATGATACTTTTGAGAAATTAAAAAATGCCCAGTGTTTAGTTTTTATTTTTATGAGTTTACTACCCAAACATAAATTATTTCACATGTTACATTGATGGTAATATATTACAAAAACGTTTTAAAATACATAGTTAACTGAAAGTAATATTTTGTTACGTAAGATGTTTAACTGTGGAGTTTATAATTATACGCTGTAGATAATATTAAATTCCAGTAAACAAATGTCATTTTTATTAACGAACACAGTGGACACAAGCAAGAAATCCTTAAAAATGGTTAAAACTACTTAACATACATCACGACTAGCTGCCCATAATTCATACTTATAGAAAAACTTGTGTACAAAAACTACAAACCCACCTCTAACTCATACAGGCTCTGACATAAATAAGTATTCACATCATAAAAATCTCTATAAATGTAACAAACGAACGGTCTGACAAAATACAGACTAATCGTGGAGTAAGTTTACATAATATATGTTACGGTCAGTGCAATTAGCTGGTAACTATTAATAATAACCGGTTATTATGAATAATAATCAAATTATCCGGTTAAAGTGGTTAAACGAGGATTTATCAAACTGACAGACTGTCTAATTATTCTCAATGCTTAATTAATTTTGACAAAATGGTTTCTAAGCTGGGCAGGAGAGGTCTTGTTACGTCATCCATTGCTATCGAAGCGCCATGTTATTGCTAAAGTCATTTTAAGTGCAAAATCTTTATTTACTTTCGAACAAGAATAGCAATGAAGAAAGTCTTGTGGCGGATAAAATTTATTTGGACGGATTTAGACATTTCATGACCTCTACACATCGAAAAAATGAGTTTTGCATGTTCACTCTTTCGTATGTGCAGAGGCTTAGCGAAACTAAATATTAAACTTTAGATTTATTAATCACTTATACTATTTATCTTGATTATTGTTTATATTTACCGGTAATTATTCATATCAACCGGATTTATCGAATATACCGTAACAAATACAATCGTTAGTCGTCACCCTCCACAGCCTGTCACCTTGAGTTTTCTAGGGAAAACGAGTCATGTCATCTAATATACTGGTAAAAAAAGATATTAAACAGTTTTTAAACATGTTTATATTGTTTTTTAAGTGGTCACTTTCTCATATTAAAGTTATGACCGATTCAGCATACACTGATCGTATGTGTATGTTTATAAGAACCGTTTCGAGCTAACTAAGAAACTATTTGATCTGCACACAAATGTTTTATTTAAACAAATATTCACCGAACACTATTAAAGATAGAAGTTACTTACTCTTAGAGCAAATTTAGTCGTTAGAATAAATTTACTTTCAATTCACCAAGCAAAGTTATATACATAAATCAATTCACAAGAGCAAAATCTAGATAAAAATACTACACATTTATAGGTTAGGTATTATGTTCTATGTGGCGGAAATTAATATTTTATCAAGCGAATAAATATTTTTACCCCCGAAGTAAGACATAGGTAATAGATTTATACCTGTAGTAAACATAATCATGTTTGGTGAGTTATCGCTATTGTTCGGAGGAATAGCTGAAGAACAAATTAATGAATTCGGTTATTCAGTTATTTGTGTCAGATCCCGTCCAAAATTTCTAGTAGGCAATGTATAATAGTATAATATACTCCGGAGGTGACCGCGTACGTAAAATTAGAAACCGTTTTTAACCTAACAAATCATTGATAACAGCAGGTGTAATACGATAGTGTTTATGGGTTAAGGATGAGAGAATTTAGATTAAGTATTTAAAACAAATTACTGTGTGGACAAAATTATCAGACAATCCAATCCAAGGTATATCCGTATGTTTTAATAGTAATACAATAACAATAATAACATAATTAGTGCAGATTGTATATCTAGTAGTGTAATGGAATTTATTACGCATGAGTGGTGGCGTTATGATAAACCGAGTGATAGCGAGTTTTAGTCACACAAGTGATGCTATAATGCACAAGATATGGTATTTTTGCCGGCATTATAAAATAGCGTGTTTACAGTAATTAATAAAAAAAAAATACTAAATTCGAAATTATAGATCCTTGAACAAATAGGTACAACAGAACAGTTCATATACGTTTTTGTAAAATTGTAAAGAGAGATGGGTAAAAGGAGACAGAAATATTGTTACCTATACAAACAAAACAGAGCTATAAATTTGTTGATATAATATGAAAGGCTGAAGCTGGACTTCTGACATGAGATTAATGAACAGCCACGGTGGCCCGTGTCGTACGGTCCACACACTGTCCGAACTGGACACTGGCCGAATAAAGTATACATAATGTTCCAAAATCAGTTACCGCCGTCACCGGAAATAACGAATACTAGTGTACCCGTGCAAAAATTTTTGTATGTATATTCATACTGTTTTAAAAAAAATCGATATTTTGACACAGACCTACGACAATAATTTTATTCTTTTTGCATTAGTTTCCATTTACACTTATTTTTCTTTTGATTTAGTTTGCTCCATCAGAAGTGTGGTACTATCCAAGTTTATCTTGGATGTTGGCTTAAGATGTCAATAAACTAGTCTTCGGCCCGCAATACCATTAAGTATTTTTATTTTATATATGTTCTTTTGTCATTACTAGAATGATAATTAATTTTAAACAACTGAACACTTTTAGGTTAGAATTTCAAGATCAACAGTCGAAGCGTTCCTCAAGAGATTTAATATAAGTATTAAGTCTGACATTTAATCAACAAGATATATTCAAAACAAAGGCATATTTTTATCTAATAAATTTTACTGCCTTCTATTTGACGGATTTTCATTTTTTAATCTTTATTACTAGCATAACTCTGTACAAGTCCCAACTCTGCTTGGTTTTACCATTTTTTTTATTTTTTCTTTATAATACATTATTATAGCTGTAGTTATTGGAAGATTATATTGATGTAAGTAGCTGGTTTATTAAATTAGAATTTATATAAGACCAGGTTGAGAACGCTTTTCTAAAACCAAATCGTGGAAAAACACATGAACAGATTTTATTCCACAACTAATTTGGCACCTTTGTTTAGCAAATACTATCTCTACAAACATCTGATACAATTCATTTACTCTGTAAAAAAAACCTTTTTATACCTATCTAAATGCACCTAATAGTAAAGAAAGAAAAATAATACACAAAAAATAAAGACAAATAAATATTAGATTGATAATAACGATAACCTTGTCTGTCTGTCTGTCTACAAATACGCTTTACAAGCAGCTGTTGTATTCATTCAGTCAAATAAAACAAAACAACTTCATTTGTTAATCTACTTTTACCTGAACTTGAAGAAATTCTGTATGAATTATTTAAATAACACAGCGATGAAAATTCGATAGAAGAATGGAAGCAACACGTACTCCTAATGTAAGTACTGGAGAAAGGATAGAAGAAAGAGAAAAAGAGACAAACAGATGGTTGCTAGGAAACACGAGAAATACATAGGTGTAGCACTTCATCAGTCGGTCGTGTTACGGTGAAGAATTTGTTGGGTTCAAACTGAATCAGAAATATTTTCTATATCTGATCTGTAACTCTATTCTAATCAAACTTTGAAATTTATCAAAAATCGCAAAGAAGCAAGTTTGGTGTATCATGATAATAATGTAATATGTTTGTAAAGTCAATTTGAAAAAATAGAAAAGTGCTAAATAAATAAAAAAGAGTGTGAAATTAAGACCCACATGGTCGATGCGAAACTCGCTCACCTGTCTACAATTGCACTCTCCTTGGTTCGCATACAATGCCAACGTTTTAGCAAGCGCCGTCAATAATAATAATAATAATAATAATTTATTAGTTCCATGAAAATACAGTTATTTATAAACAAACAAAATACACATAAATGAAAGTATATAGGTTCCTTTCAAGGAAAACCTGTGCTGAAGGAACCATTAAGAAAAAAAAAAAAAGGACAATTTATTGGAACTGTGGAAATGTCTTTTCATTAAATTTTTACTGCCATCTGTTAGCGAGTTAATTAATTCTTCTATACTAGTACCGCGGTTGTAATCCTTTCATCATCTAAAGAAGTTTCATTTAAAAAAATAATATTGTGCTCTGATTTGGTGTTCAAAAACAACTCATAAGATTGATCCTCGAACAATTCTGTACACTCGCTGAAAGTCAGTAAGATTGATGTTTTCTTCTATTGTCTAAGAGGAAACATCAAATATATTACATTTACGATTTTAGGTTAATTACCGTTGCAAAATAAGAAGTAAAATATCTTCTATGTTGATGCAAAAGTTAAACAAAAGAACAGAGCAAGGAAGCACATCAGTGAGAGGAATATTCAGTTTGGAATATTAATTACCTTCCGTCATTAGCCATCTATAAATAATTGTTGTATGATCTGTACGATTTTTTGCGTAAAAAAAATAAATTTAAAGTTATGCCATTTTTTCCACTCAGAAGTGCAGCGAGGAGATAATTTCAAAATTGTGAAAGGAATAATCTAGTTAGAAAATACTCATCCATTAATTATTTATCAAATAAAAATTACAGAACAGAACAAAATAGTAAATTAATTCTCAAATAACAGCATATGAAATTAATTAATTATTTTTTAGAGCAATCAATGTTAAAGAAGGAAAGTGGTCACAAACTGTACAAAATTGTGAAAGAAACAGCGAATCAAGAATTATTAGCCCCTAAAAAAAGGATATATAAAATCCCAACTTATACGGTATTTTTTCAGTTGTCGGGGCAGAAAATGAATTAAAATGTGGAAACAGCAGCTATGCAAAATGGTGAAGGAACTACCGTAGATATCTTGTACCAATTAATGATTTTACGATAATTACCGTCAAAAAAAGGGTACATAAAATCCGAAGTAGCGTTATTTTTGGCGATGAGACAGACAAAGAAGTGAATTGAGAAGATAATTGTTCGAGATGAAAGGAGACACGAGCGGCGGGGCGTGTCTTGTACATAGAGAGTGAAGCTACGATGTCTACGGATACGACTACGACACGTACTACGGTGTGGAGAAGCAGATTGCCCGCGTCCGACGCTCGATCGATCGGTCGTCGAGACGTGTTGGTGCTGTGGCGTAGGAGGGACGGAGGAATGCGACGCGTGCTTTCACCACCGATGTTCCGATGCTATGCTCTCTCTGCTTCTGCTCTCGTACTGTTGTCGGGCCCCGCGGGGCGCTCGGGGCTTGCTTACTGTTCAAATGATAACTGTTCTGACAATAATATAGTTTGCAGGAAAATAGAAAATAGGAATCAGGCAACTAAAGATCGGAAGCTCTGGAAAATAATATTGATGATAATTAAGATAATTCACATTAAAGTAAAGATTTACAGCAACTAAGAATATATATAATTCTAAGGTAAAATTAATAATGCGTTTTTTGACGTGATAACGTCTTATAAATTGATGAATCACCAATCTTATAAATTGATAAAACACCGGCTGCATGCACGAAAAAGTGTAACGGTCGTAACGTTCCTAACGTTCGTAACGCGTAACGCGTAACGTTCCACCTGACCCTGTGCGTGCTTTTTGCTAATTTCTCGCTCAATTTAAATCAGATCGGTTTGAAACCAGTCTTAAACGAAAGAGGAGAACATTTTACATAGATTTCGTATAACAGAATTTGCCTAAACAGTTTTTTTATACAAATTTATATAGAAAAATAGCTGTATAAAATATAAATGCAATGTTGTCTAATGCATGGCGCGACGCGGTCGGTCGTCTTTGTTTGCCGTACATGGAAATTAGAATATAACGTATGTCTTGTCTTAACATGAAAACGGCTGCATTTCTAATGTTTAATTCAATTTTTTGACATTAGTATTTTGTGAAATGCAACGCCTTCTAAGTTAAGTATTGGAATAACTAATTATTATTAGAACATAATACTTTGACAGTTGCAAACGTCACTTTTGACATTTCTTATCATTCCGACACCAAGGATAAGCGGATTGAAACCAAATTTTGGGAGGTTTAGGTTATGTATTACGGAATACGTTATCACGTAAAACTATCGTCCGTAAACCGACTTTACAGACAACCAATTTTTTTTATTTATTGTAACAGCTCTCACTACCGTAAGCTATAATTTTTGTAGACTCGAACGCTCACTTTGTTACGATGGCAAAAACGAGAGCTGGCCCTCTGTATGACAAAAAAATGTATTCATGACTGGATCGGAATCTTACTTTTTTATGTCCACGGTGGACGCAGTTATGTTCCAGGGCCGGAATAGTTGGGTCCATCCGCTCCTGATTTGAAGCCATATTTATTATGTCGATGTGCTTTGAAAAGTCGTTCTTTAGGTATTTAACATTTCGGCATCGTAATGTACCGCAAAAGTGAACGTTCTATATCACATAGAAAATGAAAAAAAATCACTAAACATAAAATATGAATAAAGAGCTTTTTAATGGGACAAGCGTCTAATTTAAAAATATTTTATATGTATTTTAATTTTTGTTGAAAAGTTAACGATATAAGCAGAGAAAAAAAAGTCGCCAGCACATAAAAAAGTGTAATATTTAGCACCTACAAAACAACAAGATTAGGGCTGGGATCTAATGGTCTCAGCAAAAAAAAACGTTTTCAATCACATTATGTACTTATGCGGAAATGAAAAAATTTGCCTACCTACGGATTATGTTGTAGAATGTTAAATGATTTGTCCAATTACTACCTCTACTTGTTAAAAAAATAAAAATACTTAAATAATCTCTTTTTATAACATAATGATGAAGACGAAGCTTATTTGACGAAGAAATAGATGACGTGTGCCTATAAGAATGGTAGCTATTTCTATAAACAGCTGATATTTTTTTAGGTTATTTTTTATAATTTACGCTATGTAAAAAAAATTACAATAGTAATAAAAATTCAATTTATTTTTTTAACTTTTATAAGTATACTTCTTTATCCAAACTTATAATATAATTTCTTATCAATGTTCCAAGCGAGGTAACAAAAATAACATTGACTCGATTTTTTTGCAAAATTATACTGTTTTACAGTGTAGGCGCCAAGAATATTTAAGTCTGGAGAGGACCGTACGTTATAGAACAAATGCATATATCAAATTTCATCTGTCAACATTTCTGCTATAAAAACTTTTTCAAAATTGATGAGTGAATATGTGAACGTGAACCATACTTTTTCCTAGCTACATCGATAATTTTCGATAATATCAGCACAGTGATAGCAAAAAAAGGACGGTTTCAACATCACCTAGCCCTGAATAGATGTATAATAAATTTAAGGACCATTGTATTATATTATAATAAGATGTTGTGATCATTAAGCGCTAGTCGTTTGTTAACAAATGAATGATTTATATAAGTTCTCAGCGCGTTTATGGTTTACCTAACCAGTTAATAAGCTTCGAAATTTATGTAATCAAAATCGATCTCTATTCTTCTAAAAACACCAAATTAATCCTCATGTGTATTTTTATTGAATGCAATAATTATACAGTAATTAGCTTGTGATTATAATATAATGCTTACAAGTTTATCTAAGCGCCTCAGACTCTAACCCTTGCGACTAAGCGATACACCAGGTTCAACAAAAAAGAACTGAATGCCTTCGCAGGAGAGATCAGAATTGGTTGGAAGGTATGTAAACCTCGTTCCAGCGGCGAGAAAAATTCATGCCACCTTCAATAGCTACCGATATATATAACTGATCATCAAAAATAAAAATTAACAAGAACTCGTCAAAAATATATTAGACGAATAGCATTAATTTATTTTTAGAAAGACAACTTAATTTTAATTTTCTTACATTGAAACAAAAAAACTGTACGGTCACAGCCGATAAACAATCTGATTTCCTGATCCTTCGGTTAGTCAGAAAAAACGATGACTTGTTTTGTTAAAATCACATTTTCAATCAAAACACATTCTTGACTGTTCACGATCTCAACATATTAAAAATAGATTTAAAATAATATTCTCTTGTGAGTTTGTGTGGGGTCTTAACATTTCCTTTTAATTATAAAATTCAGGATCAAATGAACACTGGTTCGTTTCACGTTTCACAAATTTTGATTTAACAATCGTAAAACACAAGAAGTTTCTAAAAACAAATATAATGTTCTTTACTATTAGATATTTCGTAAATAATGTTTAACAAATCAATTTTATAAAATAAATAAACACACAAATCAACCGTGTAAATTAATATGTGTTACAAAACATCTAATCAGAAACAAATTTACTGGCGTGTCGGTTGTTATTCAAATGTTTCAGAGTGATAATTTTAGGTAGGTACTAATGTCCAACCTTTGCTTATACAATATAATAGTAAGCCAACGCTTCATACAAAACAGTTTCCTGAGATAGCCAAATTCGACACCAATCTGATTGTTCCCTGATAATAGATATGATCTAAATCTAGAATATCGATATTCATTTTTAATCAGAGAGAGAAAGAGAGATCTCAGATTATAGACGCTCGACAACTGAGGACATTAGTGTCATATCTGATTAATTGTTTAACTTTAATAAAAACCTATTTTGGTATTGAGACAGCGCTGAGGTAGTTTGTGTTGAATGCAGTAACAAAATTTGTTTGGTAGATGTAAGTTTATATTTTGTGTTGGTCACCCATAATATGTACTGTATGGTGATATGCAAAAATGCAAAGAAGTTAAGTATCTCCGAGATGGTCAATTGCGATTGTCAATATCACTACGGAATTGACAGCAAATGACAAAAATTTTGATTGATGGCAATTTCTCAACACACCTTCAGTCTAAGCTGCAATTGCTCATCATTTGAAACCTCGACGCTGATGACCTCAGCTGTTGAGCGTCTATAATTCACAATCCCATTTGAAACCTCCAATCATGTAAACATTGACAATCGCAAATGGTCAGAGATTATCACAAATTAAAATTACTGCCAAATGGTTTTAAGATCTATATAATATCTATTTTGTATGCTGAAATAATATTTGCACTTTAATTTTTTAAATGAAGACACTGATTATAAATTTATAATCAATAATGCAATAATGCAGAGAGCAAAATATGAATGCAGATTGTCAGGTAGGTCTATAAGATTGTGCGACTATAACACTTCATAAACACAAATATGCATCGATATTAAAATAATTTTCAAAGATAGCAGTCTACTATGATGTATCAATTCCACCTGGAGTAAGTAAAATATTACACTGTTTAAATGTGTTGCTTTTCATTTCTTAACAAGATGTACGACTTCAAAACAATAATAAACACTACAAATTGAAAATAACAATTACACGTAGCGCAATTGAAGCAGGCTTATGTTACAAAATATTCGGTTAGGAAAAATTCCAAACAACTTATCCCCGATTTCTTGTTTGACGTTGAGAGTTGATTTCAGACATCTTAGATTCTACGTTTTGTGATTCTGATAGTAAATCTTTTGTCACATATTCTTATTCAAAAAGCTACTTACGCACATGATCTAAATTCGAAAATCAATTAACTGTCGTAATCTGATATTGAACCATAGATGGCGCCTTGTGAAATTTTACCGAAAAAACTGCTTTATCATCATTCCCAAATAGTTTAAATTTAATTTGGGTAATGTACAGGAAGACTTCCAGGTTCCACTGTGTAATGCATGTGATCTGCATTAGGGATACAAGTAGACCAATTGCTTCTCAAAATCCACTGTCTACAACCCTGGTCATCATAATATCTTTGGAACAAATATGAAGTTGATCTCATGTTACTAGCTTCAGTGGTTTTTGGATTAAATCCGCTCGTACAGACAGACAAACATGAGCTTTTAAGATTAAGTTTGGTTTAGTAATCGACAATTCAAATAGAAAATGTACTAAGTTGAAAATTCTGAAGTCACAGACAGACGTTTTCATTTTATTTATCTGTCTTGATACTGGAGCTGTGAAGGATTATGAACCATATAGTAAAATGTATGTAACACAATGTTTCAATATATACAACAAATACACACTCTGTCGAGCGATCTAATATATAAAATATACACCCCGTAGTCGTAAACGGAAGGTCGGTTTCGGAAGCAATTTGGTCGGCTTATTGCTTCAGCAGCCCCCGGTAAATGGCAACCACTCAAGAGGGTTGCACCACGTACTATATATTGTATACATTGTGCTGGGGGTTGAGATCGATGGAAGAAGCCGACCAGCACGGCGTGAGGGTGGAAAACTGAATCAATGAAAGAACCGCGCATGCTGTGAAATATACCGAATGTTAAATATGTATTATGTCTCTAGAAAATAAATTAGGGACAATGAGGAACCTGCACGTTGTTTTTTTTAGCGTAAAGTAAAAATTTAAGCCCAGCACAAATATATTTGAAATGAAAAATTACAAATATGCTATATTAATTTTAAAAACACGCTAATCATAATACCTATGTCTTTTTAAAACGTTAAACCACGAGATCTGACGTCACTGTATTACATTATCATATCATATCATAAGAAGTATATATACGTGAGTGTTATATGTGTTACAAAATAAAATAAACAACAATATAATAATTACCACAATGAATTGGCATTTGACAAGTAGTGAGAATCCTTTAAAAAAATGTAAGTACCTACCTAATCAGTGTAATGTTGTGCATCTGGTGCCCGTTCAATTCTATAAAGTTTAAAAACATAAACGAACTATCAGAACTGGATAATATTAACCGTTCTATGGTCTTGAACAAAACTATTTTTTCTTCGGCATATAATAAGATTTTTTCTAGAAATGGCCACGAACTACCGACATTTATATTTTCTATAAAAAATATTACATCGTTTGTATATTAAAATACTGCAATATTATATACGAACGTCAACATTTTTGATAGATGTTTGAATTTTAATATAATATTTATTTTGTTACGCTGCTTAAAATACAATCACATTTAATTATTAATGTCAGATTGTGATGTCAGTCATAAAAATGTTTTGCACAAAGTAAAATAAATGCTGTTTCACTTAAAAAATTGAACGTACTGATTTCTCATCTAGTTTAATAACAGCAGTTCCACAACTGTGTACTAATTAAAATTTAAAGATTCCAGAAAGGTGCATCGCAACGCGCAGAAGATAAAAAAACTTTTTTGTAACACAATTATTACGTTACCAAGAACCCCGACATCGAGATGAGATGAAAGAAGACGATACCGAAACAAAACTGTATCTTTTAGTAAAATATAATTCAAAATTCATAAAATTTTCACAAAATATTAAATAGTTAGTTCTTATATTTTACCATTCCAATCCACTAGTGTGGAATGGTTGGTACTAGCTTAGTTCAAAAATCACTTTTCAAAATTTTACAATATTTTCGTTTTGAGGTTCCCCGAATCCAAAAAACATCATTTTGAAAAAATTCTGTGAGTCTGTAAGTCTGTTTGTCTGTGAGCACGATATACAGGTCAAATAGATGAGCGGATTGAAATCGAATTTTGGGAAGATGTTTGATACGCAAATATGAAAAGCCCTATTGTTTTTGGGGTAAATCGGAACATGCACAGAAGAGGTACACGCTATAACGGTGTTTTTTATATAATAATGGTATACTTTTCATAACAGCTTATTATTCTATTTATTTTTTCAAGAAAGTTTCGTTTGTTTTGTAGATCTGTAGGTATAACCATGGCAATGAAAGCAAATATCATATTGAATACTAGCCATTACCCGCGTCACCTCACCCGCAATCAGAAATTTTATTTTCTTTATTACACTATATCAAATGTCAACATTTTGAAGTTGGAATGGCCCCGTCGCCTAATTGGCTGGAATTTTTTATAAAACATCAGAACGATTTTTTCTAAAGATTGGTCAACATATACTGACAGACACCCGGTATACGCGCATCGTGTGGTACAGCATGTACGATGTAATTTATATAAGGGTGGTAAATGTAGAGTAAAAGAGAAAACAGATAGACAGATAAATGGAGGAATCGCGAATCTGAAGGAAGGATGTTTTCGTTTGGCTCGGTTCATTGCTATAATAAATGGACAGACTTAATTATTATCTTCACACAAAACATTTTCAAGTTGTTGAAGACGATTTATAAGTAAATCATTTTGAACAAAATGCGCGGTTTTAATTTAAGAAGAGTTAAAACACTGATATCGATTTTTCGATGTTGATATATTAGCTCTCGGTATGGGCTATTTTTTGTTTCTAACTTTAGAAAGAAGTCGTTTTGACTTTAGAAGCTGGTTGAATTAAAGCACGTAAGGACTTTCATATTTAATTCAATTCAGTAGCCACAATTATTCCAAATTTTGGCAACCGTTTCGAAGCTGAAAGGCCATGTTATTTTACATCAGCATTAAACGATTCTGAGAGGTTTTCCAAATTATTAAAACTATTCTGTTCGATTATGTTCTACTTGCAGATTATATATATTTATTTTTTAATTTGTAGTCAACTATTATAGCCACCACCTTACGATGCATTTGATGGTGCGGAAATTTGCCCAACAAATTGCCGTACTATCTGCTTGTTGTAAGAGAGAATAAGAAAACGAATGAAACTCGTTGGAGAAACGGAGAAGAAGAGATACGTGCATCTAAGGGTGTGTTTGGGGAAGATTACGCCAATAGATATAGCGGCTAATTACAACGTGCCTTTTTCATCAATTGACTGAAGTACAGAAGGCACAACCCACTAAATCAAATTACACTCAGATTCTATTTAGTACGAGCGATGCCACTTTATGTTGGGGTAATTCACTTGCAGAGGTTAAGGACATCATATTATTATCCGGTTTATTATGTTTACACGCACTTTTAAACGACCTGAAATTTTCAGCAGTGGTGATAAAGTGATCAGAATTGAAGAATTCACATTAGAAGTTTATTTCTAATGGAACAGTGTGGCTGTACATTTTAGTTTGTCTTGTTTCTGTTAAATGACAGAACGATCGAGGTTTAGCGGTGTACAGAAGGGAGAACGTAATTTGCATCTCTCATTTTCAGAAGTAAATTTAATCGTTTATCTAAACACCGTAGAAAATAAATATAAGAAATGCATAAATTTCTGTCGATTTTTTTAAATTAAGTAATAAAAAATTATGTAAAATACAATGGTTAAGGTGTGAAGTTGAAATTATTAATTATCGCCACCTGGCGTTGCGGTTCCGAAATTTGAATGCGCATCTGACAATTGGGGTGGGAATTGCGCTTTGGGGTGTTCGCCAAATATAACACAGAATTGAACTTCTATACAGTCTCTCTTCTCTGATAGTGTGTACTGCAGAATATTGAACTAACTGTACACGGCTACGAGTTGCAGTGACTCAGTCTGGTTTGCGTGTGTCGCCGCCACATTCAACAGATGGCGCTCTCGTTGCCGTAACATATTTAGTATAGCGTGTGTTGCTTCAACGTCCGACAGAAAGCGCTGTATTATTTTTCCTCTCCTGCTGTAATGCAGGATGATTTACCTACATAAGTAAGTTCAGAACTAGCACTAAACTTAGATATACCTAGTAGTTGGTGGCTTTAAACAAAGAAAAAAGCGAAAAAATATTAATAACAACGTTTTAATTAAGTCTAATTAAGATATAAAAACAAATATTACTTTTTTAATAATGTTTGACCGTTTTTATTTTCAATTTAATGAAGGTAACCCCTCGTTTTATTTAAATTTTACAAAGTATTCAAGAACAGAATTATGTAGGAAGTTGTAGATATAAAGATCAACAAATAATATTTAATTATGATTTTTACAAATGCAGTCAAGCAGTCATTTTACCTAATTCGACATTTTATTGCAATATCATTAATATTAAATACCGAAACATTAATGAACTAATTGGATTCATAAGAAATATAATACTCAAATAAATATAGAGTGTTCCATTTCGGTATGCCGTTTGGTCTTTTAACCAATAATAATAATAATAATTATTATTATTTCAAGAACTGAAAGCTTGATTCAATAGACCAGAACCAAGGATAAGTTCACATGAATAAATAATGCGATTTCGATAAAATTTTACATACAAGTGTGTTTCTGACATTTAGTAAATTTCAACTGTCTGAGAATAATATGTTCATTTCGGCTCAGCGAAGCTAGCTGTAACATTGTTAGCAGCAAGGACCAAAATGGGTGGACTAGGTTTGTGCTCCGTTTGTGCCTTTTTCTGCTTTTAAAATTTTCGTTCCTGTTTTGAGCGTTACCGAGAAAATCGAAATTTTTATTTCTGTGGCCAGGTTCACGTCAGTCGCAAATTTTTGGATTTTGTAAATTTTTTACTTGCGGTTGCTTATTCTGCTTCAAGCAGTTTTTTTTAAAATGTTGATAGCGGACACAATTATTTTACACGAATTTAGGTATTTAGACTTTAAAAACGCACAGTTTTTTTGAAATGCTAAAAATTAAAAATTTTAGCTGTGTATATTAAACATTATTCATGCAGTACCTACTGAAAAAATTCAGAAAACTGATTAATCAGATATTTTTTGATGTATAATATCTACTAACTCTCTTATCCAAATTATAATTATTTTAAAGTCTTAAAATAGAATTGTTTTTATTATTTGGAAATACTTATTATACAGAATTTTGAGTTTTCAGAAACAGAAACAATATGGTCAGTAATTATTTGGACACGCTGTATTTGTTGAACGATTCAATAAATTTAAGAGCTCGAAGAAACGAATATAGAATAATAATTTTATTATAAATTTTACGTTTCTCGATAATTTCTTTTACGAAGGCAGCAAGTTCTTTAAAAGCCGTAATCAGCACGCGTTTAGTGTTTATAACCTTCTCACGTAAATACTATATAAATTGTAATCATGTCTTCTATAAAATAATTAATTAGGTATTATCAATAGGTAGATACATAATATGGAACATCTGCCATATATATTTATTATTTATAGTTAGTGACATTTATACAGGGATACCAACTTCCAAGAGTCACTTAACATGCCCATAGACCAGTTCGGAAATTGTAGGCATAGCTACGAGAGAGAAAGTTTATCGAAACATTTATTTTTTTTGCGTATATTAATTAAATATATTCGGGGATTCAATTAAGTCATACTTTAAAACCGACAAAATAGTCTGGAATTTTTATTTCTGGATTATATAAATGCTAAAATATAAGATTAAAAAAAATTCAACTAGGTAGCCTGAAACATATTCTTTTAGTTAATTTTTTTGCAAATGTGATATGCTGCGCAGAAGCAAAATAGCCACTAACGCTCTACCAGACTCGCGATTTCAGATTTATCCATTCATAAAATACTGTTTTTTTTTTTAATTATTATTTCAACTTTCCTAAAATACATAGGTACCCTAAATTCGTCTTCAGCTCTTGAACTATATAGGACACTAATCATTTGATGATATAAAAGTGTAAAAATACAAAAGTTTGTGAGTCAGTAAAGTGACATTGGACACAGTTTGGATATTTGACGACACATTAAAACTGGTTGGGAATCTCTGGTATATATAACGATGACCAGAAGTTTTGAATATTAAAACTCATAAACGTATTAAAAAAAAACGTAATATGTAAATAAGAATAAAATCACACTCAGCTTTGGATCACTCGATCCAGGGCTGGCAGGTGTTGTTGTCATGTAATGACAGAAGTTTATTAGCACACTCATTAGTAAATTAGAATGTAAATTAGCAATAAAAAGTGTGTTTTTTGCAATTTACATTTTCCACCAGTCATCTTGTACGTTGTAATTAGTTTAGTACAGTTACACAAAAAAAATAAAAGGTTCCGAGTCACGGTTAATAATTGTGTTGGCGGATTTTTCACAATACAATGGAAAGAGACAGCACTGCAAAACTTAAATACATTTCAATTACGCGAACGACGCGGTAGAACAGAATTTATTCTCTAACGGATATTTTAAATAAAAGAAAATGCAATCGAACTATGAAAATTCTATAGCATTTTTTAAATAACTTCAAAAAAGGAATCTGTTCTCAATTCAACCTGTATGTTCCGTGATATGTTCGCCATGAACCGAATTTAATGATTATTTTCTTTTCAATAGAGCAAATCTTCAGGGTGATCCTACATAAATTTTACTTAAATCAGTTCAGTAGTTTTTTTTTCAAATATATTTCTAATTTCAAGTTTAGTAGTCTTTACTAATATTATATATCTACTTTAAAATATTAAAAATATAAGCAATGATGGCTAAAACATCTATAGTAATATTATAAAGAGGTAAAGTTTGTAAATTTGGATGTAGGAGGTAATATCCGAAAGTACTCATCCGATTTCAAAAATTTTTTCACCAATATTTAGAATGGTAGTTCAGGAACGGCACAAGCTATATATTATGGCGTTAAAATAAAAGCGCTTTTCGAGACACCAATTTTTGTCGACGAAAAACGGTGACAATCTACAAATTCGGGCGAAGCCGGACCGAACCGCTAGACAAATATAAAATAAAGAAAGAGGTAAATATGCAGTAACTACGTAATGCAAATTCATAGCAAAATAAAAAATTGAAAGACAAAAATGAACCCCCTTCAAAGAAGTCACTAAAAGAAGGAAAATAATAAAATTTTCGGGTCGGCACCAATATAATTATTAAAACTTTTTACATAACTATTTTTGTTAAATTGGTGCGAACCCAATTTTTTTTATTTTCCTCTTTTTAGTGGCTTTTTTGAAAGAAGTTAAAAGTTTTTATTAAAGCCCATCGTCTGATGCGCATAGAGGGTGAGAGCACTATAATTCCCTATCATAATCTTGTGTTCAATGAAATCAAATGAAAACAAATGCTTTTTTTACAAACTACAATCCGAAATTTTCAATTCATGTTCTGTAGAGATACTTGAGTTACTTTCATAGATGCCGGCCATCTTCCCCCTTCAAATGTTTTACATGCGGTGCGTTTGTTTTATTACTCCTATATGTACTTGCGTTTATTATGTTTTTTCATTGTTTTCGAAATACAGAACTCGCAGCGTTGTAAGAAAACGGGATCTTACAATATAAAAAGACGAACATAAAATGTCAAAAACATGATTGATGCCTTAGTTTTCTGTTAACAATATAGTGTAACATTGTACAGCACTGTGAAAAAGAAAACGATACATCAATACTAATGATAAATAAAATTGTAACGGAACCTCTGTCCGCTATATAGTTTTCTCGCGGATATTTTTATTTTTGGAATTTTATATCACCGCTATTATAAGAAAACGTGTTTCCAGAACCTCTATATTATAGGTAGAGCTGTAAAAGTAACGAGAAATTGTGTAGCCGTATATGTATTCGTTACTTAAAGAACCAGTATCCGTTACTTTCGTATCGTTACGTTACTCGTTACTTTTCATACGACATACAATCGTGTACTAACAGGCAACAGCATCAAGCATGTACCATCGCATCCAAGCGCGTCGCATACGTGATACGGTATGACTTCGTTCGTATAACATAATATAACCGCATCAAACGTGTCGAACTGACATGGATGCGAAAGATGCGAGTAACGAAATGAATTTGTAAATAACGATTCGTTACTTCGAGTCAGACGATGTACCCGTTACTCAGTAACGAATACATACGGTTTGTTACAGCTCTAATTATAGGTATATTTGGGATCGGATTAAAATAAGGTTTCTATATAACCGACATTATAGGTTACCTTTGACATCTAAAACCCATACAGTCTGTCTGTCTGTCACAGTCTTTTCAACCTCTTATTCATACACTTATATGTATTAAGACAGCATTAATAATAATAATAATAACATAGCTTTATTCTGAAATACTGTAAATACAGTGTAGAATGCGTCATATTAAAGTTACAATGGATATTTATAAAAATCTATCTTAAAATAGTCATTTTTGGTATACGAACGTAGATTGATAACCCAAAAACTGAAATATTAAAATTTTTGGAAAAAAAAATTTGGATCTCTTTCCATAGAGTTGCAAGTGTACTCAAAAATGTTTTTTTCACATATCCCAAAGTGGGGTGTTTTCAAATAAGTCTAAAATGCAACAAAATATGTTTTACGACGTTTTGTTTGCAACTCTTTGTCACGAGATATTTTGATTCAAAGTTCTTATCAGAGTGTCTCCGCCTCTAATTTCAAAAATCACAATGCAAAATGTTTTTAAAAAATCTTGGACGTTGCCTTTAGTTAATACTTTCAATGAAAATTAAAACGAACACAAAATAATATTAGTAAAATATATAAGGAACCAATATTTGTATTGGTTGCATGTTGTCTATGCAGGCATTGAAATCTCTGAACTGAAGCATAAAATAGAGCACATGCACATTCAACCGCTCAATGTGTTGAGGTTAACAAATGAAACGTTTTAGCAATGTGGGTGGCACTGAGATGAAGAATGAGGCAGAATTATATGGTCAGCATGTATTAGAAAGAGAACTGAACAAGCGTCACAGTTTAAACAAAACAGGCTCATTAGTCATTTTAAAAAAGGGCAGATCGAACTTAATAATTTTCACCACAGCATTTTTCCTATGTTTTCAGTCTTCTGTATATACTAAAATGTGTAAGAGACTTTACTATCCGGACTTCTAATAGTAATATATCATTGGAAAACCTTACTGTTAACAAATCTAAAGTAACTTACCAACATATGGCTTAGCGGTTTCAAGACACTCACCTGAAAAGAGAAGAGAATACTTATGAATGACAGAATAAAATTTACATCCTAATATATTATGGTTTTGAGAACCTATCAATATACAGCAATAAAGTAAACTTTAAAGACAGTCTTGTTAAAATTTCATAGATATAGTATAGAAGCAGAAAGAATAAAAATGTCAAGTCGATCTGTCAAGAATTATGGCCTGTAAAGCTCGGACGTACGCGTACGTACAGACAAACTGACAACCGCTGTTCGCAATTTTAGAACTTATTATGAGCTCGAATCAATCTGAAATTGGCTTCATTTTATAGAACAGAATATTTTCTTTAATCAACGCTACGATTTGAATCGATTTCTTGAGAAATTGAGCTATACCTACTTTATATGAGCGAAACTCAGCTTTGATGCGCAAAGCGATAATTCATATATTCTAGGTAAATCATAATAAAAATTGAAATGAAGGCAATGCTAAGTTTCTCACTTTTATATAAAAAAATCTTTCTTTATACTTATTTCGGACGAATTTTCGTATATTATTTCTAATTTTTTAGGTCGTCGACCAGATAAACACACACTATTAGTTTTTTATACAAATAAATTTTCTTAATTATACAATAAAATGTTTAATTTTAGCTGTAAAAATTTCCGATTTCTAAAACACACAGTTTTTTTTTATTTAATTTTTAAATATTGAATATTTGTACAAATAATTTTACACTTTTAGTTAATTCACTAAAATACATTTTATTAACCGTGTATTATTGTCACATTTAGTTAATATTATTAAAACAGTTTATTTGAAATGTGTTGAACTTCAAACAAAAATTATTATGTAATGAAGAAGACACGGCATAATTATTATCAATGAACTGTACAAGAAAAAATATACAGTATAGGTATACCTATTGTTATTATGCAATGTGCATTGTAAAGAGTCAAATGTTATAGTGCCAACACACGGTCGAACTTGGTCCGGTCCGACAACGGACATGGTACGGCGGATCTTGCAACAGACGACCGAATCTGTTCCCATCGAACCGGGCGGACACGCAGACTACTGTACAGACGAACAGATTTGGTACGGAGCGGACCAGATCCGCTGTCCGCTTCGAACCAAGTTCGACCGTCTGTTAGTACTATTACAATTTTTTTTAAAATCCTGCAATTTATATTCGACTTGATTTGATACAGTGAAGTCCCATTTTTCGTAATTTTTAATGAAACCAAATTACGAAGAAAAGTTTTTCAGTATTTTATCTGAAAACAAGCTCTCGACAACAATTCACAAATAAGAACTGCAGACTTCTAGTTTTGTATAACAGTTTGAGAACCACCTGATAGTTATTTGTAGATATACTACAAAAGCATAGCTCTACATTGTTGCATGCGCAATGCACTTATAACAATAGCGCTAAGAAATAAAACATGACAACAGATTGCGGACATTAATTTCTTCATTTATTTTCCAAACCCCCGCTGTTACCAAAGTTACCATTTTATGGCAAATAACATAGAATAATACAGTACCTAATGATCATTATCTTTAGATAACAATGACAGAAATATTCAAAACCTGAATTGTTCTTAGTATCAGATGTTAATGTACCTACATGAAATTGATTTTTTATTGTTTTTGAAAAGTTTTCTTACAGATGATGCCGCCATCTTGTATGAAAATTACTATATTGAAAATTTTTATTTTTTTTAAACTAAGTGAGTCGTTATCAGTCCATGCAAGAATGGAAATATGCAAGGAAGAAAACAATTAACTCTCGTAGACATCGACTGCTAATTTCAAGTGGATATCACAGAAACAAATGTTAACAGTACTGGAATTAATATTTTAAAATACGTCCAGACGAACAGATAAAAACTTAATGACTTCAACAAACCACTTGTGAAAATGTGATGAAATAAATAATAGCGAAAACAAGCAAAACATTTTAACCATTATATACAATACCTGACCTATCCTAATAACGAAGACTTATTTCTTTAACTGCGAGTCTATGAATAGATGTTCCAAAATTAGATTTTATATAATTCCAAAGTTTTATTTTCTGAATTAGCTTCTAATTTTTTACTTTTGCAGATATTGATTAGATTCTGATTGTTCTAACTTCAAATCATAAAGAAACACGACTTTCCGCCAGGGTTGCTAAAATGCATTCCTTTGGGAGTATAATATTTTTCAAAATCCTGAAATCTGCACTATACGAATCATTTTCAATAATGCCGAAATTTGCGCTGCGAATTGTTTTTTTAATGAAATATACTTATATTTATTTTCAATAATTCCGAATTTTTCATGGTGGATCATTGTCTGAAATTAATAATCCAAACAATTTAAATCACTCATTAATGAAAGAAAACGCAATGGAATAATATTTTTGCAGCCTAGATTTCCGCATAGTAGCTGTGTGTCTCTCTGTAAAATGTTTAAAGGCATGCTGTAGGCCCTTTAAAGCCTCAAATGCAGTGATTTTTTTCGGCCCTTCACTAATTTCATTAAGGATATGTTTACTCATAGTTGATTAAAAATAACATTTAATTTTAGGTTAATAAAAATAATTCTAAAATAGTCTCCCTCGCGACAGGTAATTTTCAAGTCTTTGATAATTTATAGAAAAAGTTAAAACTCACTAGGAATAGACAGAATGAATTATAAGTTCAAAGATTTAATAAGGTTTAACATAGATATTACTACAATAGTATAGAAACTTTGGGTTCGCCTCGGGATATAAATATGCACGCTCTATATTTTTTGTCAGTGTTTTGGTTGTCATTTCAAGGTTAATGGCATTACAGGCGCCTTTAAAAAGACAAGGTGACTCCTGTAGTGAAATATTGAGAACAATGTCGAAAGTTGGTTCTAACATATTTTAAAACATACAATATTTGTCAATATATTTATCCTCTTGGTTGTTGCATTCAAGTAAATCTTTTTTATCTCAAAGAATACGTAACCAATGACAAAAAAGACATTTCTAACGAACAATGCCCTTTTTCATGAATTGTTTGCGGCGTTATTTGAAAAAGAAAAGAAAGTTTTAGGTGTGTGTGTATTATTTTAAGTTATTTACAAATTTTTAAAAAGAAGAAAATACAGAACTATCAAAAATTAATTTTGGAACAGCTGAGATCGCTTATCACACAGGCTTATAACAAGACAGAGCAGATATATATAATTTTTTTTGGATCGCTTAATACAGTAAAGATTATTTGATTAAAATGTGTAAGTCGTACTTCAGTAAATTATTATTGAGTTTATACGATTTCCAGAAGTAAATAGGCTTATCCTAAATTGCAAAATTAATCTATCATGGTTTAAACTCTGGGTAAAGGCAGCTGTTGGTAGGTATAGAATCGGCAATAAGTGTTCGGTAAGGCACAGGTTCTAGCAGTAAGATATCGAATGTTGGATGACCAGGCGAAGGCTCCCCGTCGCTTGCTATGAGAACAGACCTCCGATGTCCGGGTTGTGCCACCCACATCGACCTACTGCTTTCATTTCAATATATGTATGCAATTCGTTGACATGTTACAGAAACAAATGAGTCTACACTGCCTGTATTCATTTGTCATTCACTTAACTGTGCCCTTGTTTAAACATATGCCCAATTTAAAGAAGTCACGTTCTGAAAAAGGCAATTTATTTATTTTTTTTTTTTTTTAATTAAAGGTATAAAGGTGTTTCGACATTTGTCACTAACACCAACAAGTACATAGTATACAAAATAATAACAATAGTAATACTGAATACATATCAGCTGTGTAGTACATTAAATATTATAAACTATAGTAAAAAAAGAAAGAAAAAAAAAAAAAAAAAAACGGTATTTTTGCATCGATATTGAGATGAGACGTCAGCAGTCCCCATGGATGCACCATTCCAATCAAGTCGTTCTCATGTTGGTAAGTATTTTTATATCTGTATATTTAATTATATTTCATTATATAAATTTGTACTTTTCAGGTAACTCAAAATATTTTTCACAGCGGATTCATCATTTTTAAGCGCTTCAGGTAAGTTATTTATTATTTTATAATTTATTCTTTGTTGGTTGTATTTTTGACATTCTGTAATTATGTGATGGACGGTAATTGGTTTATTGCATGTGTCGCACTGTTCTTGTGTTTTCTTGTCAAGCAAGTATTTATGGGTTAATTTGGTGTGTCCAATTCGCAGTCTTGTAATAACCATTGCTTCGCGACGATTTCCAATAGTAGGCCAGGAATTGATTATAGGTTTTATTTGTCTGAGTTTGTTGTTCTCAATTGTTGTCCATTCTGCTTGCCATTTTGCTTTTATTGCGCTTTTAATTTTTATTTTTGTGTCTTGATATATGAACATGTCCTGTTTTAATAAGACGTCTGTAGTTGCTGCTAGTTTTGCTGCTTCGTCTACCTTTTCATTTCCCATTATGCCGACATGGGATGGTATCCAGATAAATATCACTTTTTTGGATTGCGTGTAGATTCTATATAAAGTTTCATGGATGTTTATTATCAAAGGGTGTGTAGGATACATTTTTTGTATGCTTTTTAATGCACTTAATGAATCGGTATTTATTAGAAAATTTTTTTCTGCATGCTCTTCTATATATTTTAACGCTTGTAGTATACCATGAACTTCTGCAGTATAGATACTGCAACTTTGTGGTAGCCGAAACATTGCAGTTGTATCATCTATTTCACAGTAATATGCTGATCCTACATCACTCTCACTATCATATTTGGAAGCGTCGGTGTATATATGTATGTAATTAGGGTATTGATTAGACAGTTCATAAAACATGTTTTTAAAAGCAGTTTGAGGAGTATTTTCTTTATGGAATTCGGATAGTTCGATATTGATTGCTGGCTGTGGGATAGTCCACGGTGGAATGGATCCATGGGTAATAGGAAGAGTTTCTTTCAAGTGGGTAATATTGTATTTATTCAACAGGATATTTGTACTATTTTGATCAATTGTAGAAAAAATTGATTTGAATGCAGGGTGGGTTGTTTCCGCTGACACTTTATTAAATATAATTCAGAGTAAGTTGTTCTCTTCTCAATTGCAATGGCGGTTCACCGGATTCTGCCAATATGGAACTTACAGGGCTTGTTCGGAATGCACCTATAGCTAATCGAATAGCAGAATTATGTAGCGTGTCTAGAGCTCGAAGGTTAGATTTTGCGGCATTTCTGTAGATAATACATCCATAGTCAATCTTCGAGCGAATTAAAGATTTATATAGCATAAGTAGAGTTTTTCTTTCAGCGCCCCAATCTGTATTTGCAAGAGCTTTTATTATGTTCATTTTTTTTAAGCAGTTATTTTTAAGTTGCCTTATATGTTCTTTCCATATTAATTTTCTATCAAACGTCAATCCGAGATATTTAATGTAGTTTACTTGTTCTATAATGGTATTGTTTATTATTATTTCTATTTTTTTCTGTGTTTGGCTTTTGGTAAATTGAATGATTTTTGTTTTTGATGGGGAGAATTTAAATCCTGTTAGAAGTGTCCATTTTTGTAATTTATTTATTGTCTTTTGCAAAAGATTTTTAGCCATTGCATTGTTATTACCGGTGTGGTATATAATGAGGTCATCAGCAAACAAACATGATTTTATAGGGTTTGGAATATATTTTGTAATGTCATTGATTGCAATGTTGAATAGAGTTGTGCTCAAAGTGGAACCTTGCGGAATTCCGTTTTGCTGTGACATACTTTCGGAGTATGTTGCGCCTATTCTGGTTTGAAATGTTCTCCTCTGTAGAAAATTTTTAATGAAGTATGCTATGTTACCTTTTAATTTATATTCCGTTAGATTGTTTAAGATGTTTCGTTTCCAGGTCGTATCGAATGCCTTTTCCAAATCGAACGATATTGCCGTTAGTGCCATTTTTTTCTGAAATGCTTTTTGAATCTCTGCATTGAAAATTACGAGCTGATCAGTTGTGGATCGATTGGGTCTGAAACCACATTGGGTGTTACTTATAATTTTGTTCGTTTCGAGATACCAAACTAATCTTTTGTTTATCATTTTTTCAAGCGTTTTACACATACATGATGTTAGCGATATCGGACGATAGTTATTGGGATCATTTTGACATTTATTGGGCTTAGGGATAGGGATTATAATTGCATGTCTCCACAAATCCGGGAAAGAATGTTTAGTCCAAATATGGTTATATAGTTTCAATATATAGGATTTTGTTATGGGGATAGATGTTGAATCATTTCGTTAGCTATGTTATCTGATCCAGGACTAGTATTACGAGAAAGACTATTGATTGCTTCATTTAGTTCATGTTCTGTGAATGGAGAGTTTATGTCGTGGTCGTTGCTATCTTCTATATATAGTTCATTTCGTTCTACAGCTAGTTTGTGTGACAAGAATTTTTTATCATACTGTTGGTCGCTTGAGTTATTCTTAAATGTATGTGCCATTATGTTCGCTATGCCATCAGGTGTATTTATATAAGTGTTGCCTTGTTTGAGGGAAGTGATATTGTAATTTTTTGTTCCTTTAATCTTGTTTATTTTATTCCAGATTTGGGATGTCGGTGTATCATCTGTAATAGTTTTAACATAATTTTGCCAAGATAGTTTTTTGCTCTCGGTTATAGTTCGATGTGCTATTGCTCTACGTTTTTTTAATTCAATAAGATTAATTTGATTTCGTTCTTTTCTGTATTTATTTAAGGCTTTTTTATTTTCCTTAATGGCAGCTTTACATTTATCGTTCCACCAAGGCACCGGTCTGTGTTTCTGCACTATATTTTTAATTCCAATAGCTTCATTTGCAGCTTCAGTGAGCGTGGTTGTTAATTCTTGTACCAGTGTATTTATATCGTCGGAATCTTTTATATCATTTCTGGGTAAGGTCGCCAGTTGACTGAATAAGTCCCAGTCAGCTGTGTCTAAGCGCCATTTGTTTGGAAAGCTTTGGTGTTGTTGATTTTTCTGTTGGCATGTATGAATTATTCTAATGGGAAAATGGTCACTGCCGTAGGCGTGTGGTAATACTTCCCAGGAGAGGGAGGTTGCCAATCTTGGATGACAGAAACTTAAGTCTATCGCTGAGAAGGTACCTGTAGAGAACGTTAAATGTGTTGGTTCTCCAGTATTTAATATATTAATATTGTCTAGTTCTAATAGTTCTGCTATTATTTTCCCTTTACGGTCAGTATGCATTGAGCCCCATAACTCATTATGGGCAATTTATTTAACCAGTGGACGGATGATGATAGGCTACAATAAGCCCATTGTACGGCCTCAATAACGCAAATTCAAAAATAGTTTTCGTAGAAAATTCTTAATATTGTTTAACAATACGACATTAAGGTTCTTTGACCCCTTAACTTTTGCAGAAGTTTTTGAAAGTCTAAAACTGGTCAGAGCGATAATATTACCGTTCACAGAGAGGTTGGAACATAGTTGTTTTGTAAATGTGTTTTTTTTTTTTTGAGGATTTATTTAGAGGTAAATTACTTTAAGAAGAGGGTGGCAAGGTGGGGGATATGTGCAGAAACAGGAGTGGGAAGACTGATCAGTAGCGGCGTGATTTGCAAATCCAGGGGCAATCATAGGCGGCGTTATAAATAATAGTAACATTGTCGTGTCCAAATTTGTATGTTAAATTCGTTACGTTTTGTTCATATGTACGTGTTGTCAAAATCAAACCACAAACATTATTTACTATTCGTCAAACTTCAAACGATTACAGTCAAACTGAACACACACACTAGTGGTGTGCCGGATATCCGTATCCGTATCCGCGGATATCCGAGGGAGAAGTAAAATCCGTATCCGTATCCGTTAGTTTTTGGCGAATCATTTACGGATCTTTTACCTTATTAATTTTCAATTCATAGATGAAATTTTATATATATAGGTGATTAGGTAATAATGAAAACCTGTTAAATTCTATTCAGATTTTTTTTTATCGTATTTGGCACCTTTATATTGAAAACATTTATCGTAGTGAGTACCATACTAATAGTACATAACTCAAAGGTACTAAATCAACTATCTTCATAATGAGATATTGCACATCGATCTTTGGAAAGAGACAATCTGTTATGAGAGTTAACTCTTAAAGAGGTCAATAACTTTTTCCCATAACAGATAGTCTCTTTCCAAAGGTCGATGTGCAATATTTACCGCCGCGTACTCTAAGAAAGTTAACATCCGTATCCGTATCCGTATCCGCGGATATACATTTTTAATGATCCGGCACATCACTGACACACACTGACACGGCACGTGCTTTTAACGACTGGCGACACAACGGACAAACGAATAACTATATTAATAGAACCACCCCTTATTAGAAAACATACACTTGCCCCAACAAAAAATGGTTTGTGCGCAGGTTTATGGTACTATTTTCTTAAAATAATTTATCTATACTAATGAGCAAACAAAATCGCAAACCGTGTGACGGACAATGAACGCAATATGCGTTACTGATTTGCGTTGAAGACGCACGCTTTTTTTAAAATCATATCTTCATAGGTGTTAGGTAACGCGGTAACCGGTTGGTGAGCCGTATACAAAAGAAACAAATAATAATCGTGTACTGAAACTAAATCGACAGGTATTATGTTATATCGATTATAAACGCATTGAGAACATTGCCGGACAAATGCACTGACCTGAACTGCAGAATGGCGCCCGTAAAAACATACTACGTACGTAATGTATTATACGCTATTGTACAAAAGAACTTAAAAAAAATTTAATCAATACGCTTAGCATCGAGTATCGACTGAATCTATGATGTATTTAAATATTAAGGTCCTGATGAACGAACTAACTAGGTTTAAAACTGTTGGCCAATATTGAAATCAAGACGATCGGTATAGAGCAGGGGCGGGCAAATCTTTTGATCGCCAGGCCACATTGCTGATGAAAATTGGACCGTGAGCCAAAAATTTGAAGAGCAAAAAAAAAGAAAACCTTCAATTTTCGCAACAAAAAGGTCTTTTTTCGTCTGTTTTGGCCCTTGTTATATTTACAATTTTTCTAAAAAAATTTTTATGCGCCAAATTATATTGGCAAACTATTTTCGCTCTTAATGATCATTTATAAAATGCTTCGCGGGCTGGATAAAATTCTTCTGCCCAGGCCTGGTATAGAGTGAGTTCGTGAGACAATCTACTAAAATGCATTATATATCTACGGGGATAGATTTTGGCTTTTCATTTTTTCACCTGAGTCTCTCTCTCTTTCGGAGTTTCTTAAACAGTTTGTTAATAGCTTGATCAAGTTTATCTGATTGCCTTTATGAGATCTCTATAAGCAAGTAGCCAGATTTCGACAATCGGAGCCGATCGGCGTAAGATATGTTTCAAATTTCTATATGGGAGTGTATTTCATACGTTGAGAATTCATCCAATTGGCGTTATAAATCGGGATCTGACTACCTTCTTGCACCGTACGCGTACCCCAAGAGAAATTCCTCTTCTTTTCTAATTGGCAGAACAAAATATGTTCTCGATTGAATTGTTTTATCTAAAACGATAAATACTTTGATTTTATTTGTCAAAATCGCGTACCCTGTGGCTGGGACTTTTTCCTGCTGCCTCTCACCAAGAATCGGTAATTCCTGTACCGGCCATCTTGTTGAGGTTTTCCATGGTTTCCCTCAGTAATTACAGATAAATATCGAGATAGTTCCTTGTTCAAAGCCACATGGCCGATTACCTGTCAAACTCCTATGCTCAAAATTTGCCTACCTTATCCTAATGTCCTAAAAATTCCTTCATTCGCCCATTACTATTAATTAGTTGAAGTAGAAAAATGTAGAAAATAATAGGAAGTGTGATAAATGGAAAATTGTAATGGTGCGAATGGCGTCTGTTATGACATAAAGTCGAGAAACGGGCGTAAAACGCATTATTATTATTAATATTATATGATGAACAATATTTGAGAATATTTATACACTTTTCAGGTTTAGTTTCGTTTGTACAGTACTGTACACAGCTTGTGATATGGAACCATATACTTACACAATAGTTACATGTCGGCACTGTTTCAGTGTGACAATTTCAAAGGTTGCGCAAATCAACGATAACATTAACACAAGTCAATATTTGCGCCAATTACAGTTGCATTTATTGTTCAGCGAGGTTGCGAATAACACTTTGACCTCAAATAATAACTTATTACAGCACGCAATGCGGTAAGCTTTAACCGAGCTTCGACGACAGTTGACAATGGCTTACAATATTGAAAAATAAATCCAATTAAGATTGGATTTTAAAACATTCAAAAGTAAATCCCACCTTCTGAATACGTATGAGGTTATCCTTGTGTAAGCAAAATAGTAGGTTATGTTTCTAGTGAGTGAATTGTTATTTTATGACGCAGTGCGGCATTATGGTGGAACGAGAGTCAGCGAGTCCTAACAGTCACACAAGATGAACACCCTCTTAATTCAAAAAATTTTTGACAGTGCAAGTTTGAGCAAAATCACTTCTAATCGCGAGTTGCGTTCAATTCTCATGCGGTTTATCATTTATGTAAATGGTGATACGACAACGTTTATTTTACTTTATAGCACTAGTGTCAAATGTGACATTTCACGACCACTAGACAGGCATGAAAAGCAGCTAATTTATAAGGAGTAGGAAGTGTGCAAAAATGCTGTTTTGAGTAGTATAGTTCAGTCAGCTTCTAAAAATGCGTTATAGGTATTTGAGTAAGGACTAGTAGAATAAAGAGACAACTTAACTCAACGATTACGTCTCACTAACACACTCTGAAGCAGTAATATTTCTGTTCCCATTTTATAAAATGTTGGTCGGAGTTTCCCAGAAATTTTAAAATGACGATTCTGACATGTACTAAGTTTACGCGCCAATAAATGACAGAAAGATATAGCACCAGGAAAGAGACAAATGAGTTCTACAAGCAAAAACAAAAGATCAGTGATTCGTTTGTTTTGAAGTTAAAAAAAAAACAATAGACATGTTCCCACAGTTGATACGGTCAAACTATCAGATATTAGAATACCACGATGAAGACAAGTTGGTCTGCATTCTTTAGGAATGTTTCGTCTCGTCATCATCGACTGGCATAGATATTCTTTTCGTAGATTGATAATGTCCAGAATAATTGCCAGTGATTGGTTGATAAGCATCTTTAAACAACTGTGTGGTCTGTGACGTCAGAGGTCAGATAAATCCGGATGTGCTGTACAATTCATCTTTTATGATTATGACAGTTTGAATGATTTGAAAAGCGAATTTATAACATCTGAACGATTTCATAGATATCAGATTTTTATTTCATACCGATTTATAGTAGAGTTGCAATGAATAGTAGGGTGATGTTCATTAATTACATGAGCTCAAAATGAGGTGGTTAGAGGTTTGGTAAAATATCACCAAGTTTCATTTAAAGAGAGGAGGTCAATGAAAATCTCACGACAATTTTTTAATTCAGAGAATATACATTAAAGGCATGATGACAGATTTTGAAATCCCGTTCTATAATACAGGTACACGTTTCTATTTTGAATTAAGCGCGAAAACGCTTATAAGTGTCATGGTGTCTGCTTGTGACGTCACGCCTATGTGACAACTGACATTAGATGCTGTGGTGCAGATGTATTTCGCAGAATACGGTGATTATTTACTTCAAGTGTTTATATATTTCTTTGATTTACATAGGCGTGACGGCATTTGGTGTTTCAGTTAACATAGCCGATTGCAGAATTTAAACTTTAATTAAAAATCTTAATAATCTCAATGTTTATATTAACACTGGGTCATTTTTTAGAATCCTTTTAACATATATTTTTCTCTAAAACCATTTATTCTTTGATTCTTTTATACTGTCATCAATCAAAGAATAAATGATAAATAAATGTAATAAATGATAAAATAAGAGGAGAAAAATGATAGAATGTTAGAATAGGCATGATGCCTATTCTAACATTCTATCATTTTTCTCCTTTTATTTTACAGTAAAAAATAAGAAACAATAGTATTTACGCTTAGGTATCTAGTGGTATGAAGCAAAATGCAAGACTATATGAAATAATTATTTACAAATTATAGGATAAATCTCACCAGTGGGAGAGGGGTGGGGGTTCCATCAATGCTTACGAAATCTCACCAAGGGAGACGGGAGTTCAAATTTTAGAAAAAAAAATTTCACGTAATTAATGGATGTCCACTATAGGTAGTATATTTTCACTATCAAAGTAAAAAAATGAAGATACATTATGATAACCTGTTGTTTATTCAATAAGGGCGCTTACGAGAATAGCTAGTTATTCTTATTTTTCTTCAGCAATCCACTAACTGCAAGCGTATTGTCATTATTGTGCATTGTGTTGTAACGAATTACATGAGGTACTTTTGATATAAAATGATACGCGGCGTGGGTGTGGTCGCACAACAGACGGGAGCTTCTATGCTCCGCCTACGACATACGTTTTAATAGCTGAATATTGTGTTAATATAATAACAATAAATGCTAAGGTACACGTATGGTATTATGCTACTATGCACATTATACAAAAGCTATTGTGTTTAGTGGCGCTTGAAGATGATATGGCTGCTTATATCCCAGTGGACTACGCTATTCAATACTGTCGATTTTGTCATATTCGATGTGTAATCTCATAGCGTTCATTTCATAATTCATTAAAAAAAGCGATTATAAACTATAATCACGCAATGTTTTTGCAAATATGATTTTTTTAAATCATATTTTAAATCTATTCCTCTGCTTAAACACATCATAAATTTATCATTTGTTATCGGCGTACGTCTCAAATAAGTACCTCATATTAAATTAAAATTCAAATTCTTTATTACTCCAAAAGACAAAAATTGCACAGCAGAAGTCAGTATATAAATATACGTATTACGTATATAATATAAACTACACATAGTTATATGTTAAAAAATCTTCTAAAGAATAAAAACATTTGAAAACAAGAGCCTAAGGCCTAGTTTATATGAGAGGCGTTCAACGCGCGTTGGCCCAACGCGCGTTGAACGCCTCTCATATAAACTAGGCCTTAAGGTTTTTCTTCAACTGCTGACAATTTGTAGTACTATTTCATCGGGGGATATGATTGATAGCATGATGCAACAATAAATAGGACTTTTCGTGTATAAAGTGCTATTCAAGTTGTCCTTATTCCGTGTACAATACTGATGCTTGAGTGATTCAAACTTGCTGTTGTTGCTCCTCATTAATGTAATGTTTCCGAAATTAACAGGTAATGAAACAGTTTATTTATTTGTGTCCTTGTAGACAATACGGAATTATTTGTGGGATTTCCATTTTTTTCAGGATAACAATGCTTTATCTGAAACTATTGCCACCCTATACTATATAGTAAAGCATATACCTACGTCATATACTAGATGTCTGCGTTATTTTCAGTCCATTATTTTATAGAGTAGTTCAAAAGGGTTGTTGATATGAAAGTAGTCATTATCGATTATTGATGAGATAAAAGTAAAGAGGACAGCTGGGACATTCTAATAATGACAACTGATTCAATTACTTTCTACGAAAAAATATTATAGGTAATGTATATATTTTTTGTGAATTGACTACATTAGCTAATGAAACATACATATGCCTTTAATATAACAAAAACATTTCATTTATATGCAGGCCAGCGGTTCCGTGATGCCTACGTAAAGGGCTCGCTGACGTGTTTTTTTTCTTATAATCAATTCTGACATACCAACTAAAATAGAAGAAATAGAAGATGAAATTAAATTTTTCGAAACGTTGGCCACTAGCGTAACATTGGTAAAGCTTAATATTTCCGATCCTCAACCAAAACCTTCCTTCATCGAGAAAAATTAATCTTTATTTCAGTTTCAGATCTTGTCGCTTTTTCATATATTTTTATAGGGTCCGCAATAATATTAACTTTAAAAACGCTGAAAACATTTTTTCGGTATTTTTAAATACTGGCCTGGCCAGCCCTAATGGACGGAGAGCTGGCTACGGAGAAAATGGGTGACTCGGTGCAGAGCTGAAAATTTGCAGAATAATAGGAGATAGTACAAGTAAGTAGGGAAAAATTGCCAGAAGGCTAGGCGGAAGATAAAGAGCCGCCAGAAGGCGCTAATGTTGCGAAAAATTAGTGCACTTCTGGCAATTTCTATACTTATTCTGTAATTCAAAACTAGGTTATTATATTATATATATTATACATTATATAGTTATAAGGGCATACTGAAAATTCAAACATGATATAATAATTACATTCGACAAATATTCAAAATTATTAATGTCATTTTGATAGAAATAAAATTAAATAAATTAATAAAATTACGTTGTTATAACAACGTAATTTTATTAATGAAAATATATGACGATTAATTTTATTTCTATCAAAATGACATTAATAATTTTGAATATTTGTCGAATGTAATTATTATATCATGTTTGAATTTTCAGTATGCCCTTATAACTATATAATGTATAATATATATAATATAATTATAATCTAGTTTTGAATTACAGAATAAGTATAGAAATTGCCAGAAGTGCACTAATTTTTCGCACCATTAGCGCCTTCTGGCGGCTCTTTATCTTCCGCCTAGCCTTCTGGCAATTTTTTCCCTAGTTACTTGTACTATCTCCTATTATTCTGCAAATTTTCAGCTCTGCGCCGAGTCACCCATTTTCTCCGTAGCCAGCTCTTAGACCATAATGACATTCCGCGGCACACTGTGTCATATTAGTAGTTATAGTAACCAAACGGAATAATATTATACAGTATCTCAGTCATGAAAGCAATCTGATATATTTTAGATCTAGTAGATATGTCAAACTTCCCAATTGATCTTACATTATTTTTACATCTCTTTAACTGTTAATTCTGTGTTGTCTTCATGATTTGCTTACTATTAGTTATAAATATGACATTTATGCCGCATGATGTCACCCACGATGAGAACTGTATATCGCGGAGACTTGTCAAATCAAAATTTTGAAGCAGCAAAACTTTGTTACTTTTAAAGATATTCAAAAATTCTGTAGCAATTAATTTTGTAATTTTTAGGACTATGATTATGAATAATAAAAAAATAAATGAGAACTTTTTAATTATAGGTGCAGGCGACATAATAGTATACGTTAAGATATTTAAAAGCAAAAGTACATTGTTTTTAAATATTTTTTTTTTTTATAGTTGCATATACTCAAATTTTAATATACGAACTACAAGAATCTTAACACGAGACCCTGCTAACAGGAAACTACTAAACAAGTAAGTATATTGGTTTCTCGTTTTATTCCCGCCTCTGTAAAACACTAGTCACTATGATTGTGGTTTTGAAATCATCTACTGAATTGAAATGTTACTCAATGACATCAGCGAAACGTGCGAATCAAGTGATATTATAAAATCAATAAATTATAGCGATTAAAACCGTTGATCTGCAAATGCTAAATTGCTGTCTATATCTCCAGCTCAATCATTTTGAACAAATAATAATTCAAATATTGTAGCTTTCCTTTAACTCATTATTGGTAATCAATGACCAAACGGTGACCATGAAAGGTTTTAATTTTATTTTATGCAATATTATGCACTCGTCTTTGAGCTTTAAAATTCTAAATAAAATATAATTTGAATTTCCAAACGTGAAAAATCAATTAGAGATCGAATACGTGTTTTTCGTCCTTCCGAAAGGTGTATGGAAATCTGAACAAATAAATAACAAATAAATTTAGACTAAACCATGCATTCTTTGCTCGCACCACAAATATCTATAGACCTACAATTCAAATATATGTGACAGTAAGTACCGGCAAATTAGAAATAACTCGCAAAATTATGTGATGATCAAAAATTATCCCAAATTATGACGGAATTATTCCGGCTACTATTTTTTTTTGTCTCATTTTAGATCCTAGTAGTGCTCCGCGACATCCGAATCAAATGTCTTAGGTAAACGTTTTAATTTAAAGCTTTACACACAGCTAAGAGCGACACAAACAAACCAAATCTTGCGTGACGAACTCGTACAGACATGCTCTTATCGGACTACCCATTGTAGATTCAACCGTTGTTAACGCATTACCTATTAGTAGCTATTAGCGATTCAAATCTGACGATATTTTGTAACACATTCGTTAAAATGTACTTTTCTAGACAACATTGTAGTAAACAGTTTATCAAAACTTCGTTGTACTTGTTACCAATTTTAAGGCAATGTATGTGTAAATTTACAGATTTGTATTTTTTGTGCGTTACGGGATTTCTACAAAGTACTTAATTCTCTCACCACGTGTGTTTGCTTGATCATACTCAATATTCATGTGTGTTAGTAGGCTTTATTTAAGTAAGCCTTTGTCCACGCTTGTTACAATCCAAAAGACACTTCATTAGCTATCCATTGTGTGATGTTGATTGTGCAGTCTGGTAGTCACCAAATTGTCAAGCGCTACTAAATTCTCTTATTTATGGAATATTATAATTATATGCAAAGGTACATAATATAGTTTATTCAGTGACGGTCTAAAGATTTTGACCATAAAATACGTAAATAGTTGCTATATGTAATGTATTAATTGCTTATATAATTCTACGAATTATGAAACGATTTATTAAAAAGAAATCAATTTTGAACACAACAATAGATCAATTTGAGGATGGTCAGCGTGTTGGCCTTTGGATGGCACTGTCGTGGGTTCGAATCCCACCTCTGTTCATCGTTATTTTGTGTTTGTCGTTTAGACCCAGCTTTGATATTTAATGATACTGGCCAGATACCAAGAGGTAGTGCCACCCCCCAAGTGATATTCTCTTGTATACCTATATGCATATGCTTTATACATATATGTGGATATATCTAATTGGATATACCTTAAAAAAATAGATCAGTTTTCCCCAGAAATATTATATTTTCAAAACTATAGAACATCCGGTCAAAAATCTCAACCATTCGGCTTGCAACCTCAGCCCCTGACTATATATGACATCGCCGAAAGACTTTTTTTTATTTAAATTAATTTAGCTTTTATAGTTCTTAAATTCATTTGTTTGGTATAATTGTAATCCTATTAGAATGCGCATAGATCACTGTCGGGACTCAAACCCGCAACTTCCACTATCGCGGCGGATGAGTTATCAATTACTCTACAATAACATATTCAACTGTAGTTCACATACTCCGAGAGCTATTTTTTTATTTTTGATAGTGCAAGTTTCGGGTTTGAATCCCGACAATGACATTTCCTGAAAATACATTGTTTTTACATTGCATTGTAACTGTAACTATGTGTGTTTCATTATAACAATAGCAAACTATGGCTATATATTTGTATATGATAACCGTGTACATATTTTTTGGTAATTAATATTTGCTATTCATAATTACCTTGGACACATTCGAAAAATTTCGCGGAGGCTCTAAAAGAGAAAGAATGTCAACTTTTCACAAACGGAGCAAAAATTTTGAAAGCAACTATTACATAAATTTTACGTTAAGATCGTGACGAACCGTTACTGGTTTTCAACTCGATACGAATGCATTATAGTGTGCCATTGTTGTTATACAAATTCAACACACAACCAACACAATATTACGAGTGGGCGTTTTACTGACTTGTTTTGAAAACTTACTCTACGGGGGAGGAAATTCTAGGAAGTTTTATATTTCTGAAAGCAGTTGCGTTTTGATTTTTAGATGCACTGTGAACACTAATTCATATTTATTATCTTTTATATTGAAAATAAACACCGTTTTCACAGTACATTATACCATCTGTAATACCTATTATATATTTATACGTTTTTGCTAATTTTTAATTAATTAATTTCATTACACGAAATGATACATAATAATCGCTGATTGCTTCCAATATAAAGCATTAGTTTTTCGATTTGTAACTTCCCTTTATTGAATACTTTCAAAAAAAGGAAGTTGTTGGTTTCGGCCTGATTTTCAAAAATCGAGTTTTCATCAGATCTCGTTTTGGGCTATTATTTTTGGATGATGGTTTGTGTGTGACATGTAAACATATTTTTGTCGTAAGTACGATATCTTTAGAGCAAATCAACTGATTGAGATCGGATTTGCTCCATTCGAAAGTCTTTCTTGGGTCCAAGATCTGATCAGATTTTAGAGTCAATAATCGGTCAAGTAGTTAAAATTGAAAATAACATTTTTTTCGATTTTTTGCCGCATATTTATTAATCTACTCAAAATTTAATCAGAATGAAGTTTGACTCTTTTAATAACCGAACAATTGCACAACAAAAAACATTCCTTTTAAATTATTAAATAGTAAAAAGCAATTATTGTGATCCCATTTCTTATTTTTGAGCTCGAAGACAGATAATAACGTTATCGAGTTCAAAATAACAAAAAATGAATTATTTAACGTGAGTAAAATGGCAACTTTAAATTGATTTATTTTCTATTTAAATTAATTAAAAATATTAAAACGAAATTTTATAGTCTGTGATTAAAACACAAACACGTCATTTAAATACAAAATAAAATTTAATCTATTACCTGTAATAAAATGTATATTTTATAAAATCGTAAATACGTCAAAATTAAATAAATCTTTGATTGAACGTAATTTATATTAAGTACTGATCGTAGGAATATAATGTTTAGGTTGCTGCCATGCGATGCAGGTGTGGAGATATGGGCACTAGGCAGACAGACAGTGGTCGTAAAAGTTGTGGACATCTTAATAGCGCTCTAGTCGGGTGGCGGCTTTACTCGTACTCCTTGTTTGTGAGTCCGAGGTCTGTTCTATTGGACTATGCAACACGGATAATATTTTTGTCTGAATGAATTACAGAAAAATATACGAAACGGTGTTTTAAAACACATGAAATATTTTTAATGGCAAGTTCTAGAACTCTTCAGACAAACCGAAATGCCAACAAATGCTTTAGATATTGTGTTAGAATTACAGGCATAAGACAAGAGATACAAACCATCCCCTATTAATTAAAAATAATCGCCCTAGAATTTTTCAATCCAGATATTTTTTCTTTCAATCTACGCCTAATTGTCAATTTTCGTGATTTTTTTCAGACTTTTCTGAGCGATCATTTAGGTGATATAGGCAGGGAACAGTCATTTTTAAGCTTTTTTTCCCAAAAATTTTCAAAAATACAACAAATATATTGTTGAATTTGTGCGGGTCATAGGTTCGCCATCACTGCCGTACTACACGATGCCCTTGATGTTTCCTTCAACTCCCATGAAAGTGTCGCACCAATTGCACGGTTTTACTTCCAACCAAACGCGCCATTAGATGTTTCACGTAAAAAAAAAAACAACGATTAGGAACTGTTTCCTAGTCCGAGTCAAGCCCAGACCTACATAGATCAGGTATGCTTCTTGACTGATAATTGGATGCCGCGGCTTAAAAACACCCTAAAACAAATTTCATCTGTCACTTCGATGTTCTTTTTATTGATGTTTAACATACAGATGGTCTATGTTTTACACCAAATATTTAACGATTGAATTGAGTCTAAATATGCAAACATACATTTAATCTTTATTTCTTTTTTATCGTAAAACAGACGATCTTACAAATTGGATTGAAATTTAATTTTATCATTTTGTTCGCTTTCTTTGATCGCGTGCCAGTTGTTCACCTGTATTTAATATAGCAACATCGAATGATAATTAATGACCAGGACGGATCATCAGATAAATGACAGTCGAAATTAATTATCAATTGTATCGTTGCAATTAGTGATTTCAGCCGTAATGAAAAATGAAAACAATAAATTATCGGAATTAAAAAAAATCACGTAAATCGTTTAATTGTCGTGTATTATATGCATTGGAGTACTATACTAAAGACACCATGCACGAAAAAATAATAATCTTATGCTTGATTCATCACGAAATCCCCTCAAAAAACTTTTCAAGGATTATATTCTTCAAGCAGAAACATTATTAATTTACAACAATTAAAAATAGCAATCACAATTAACAAAATGTTTTGATGTTTGTCTTTAACCAACGTTTACTGATGATTCTCTTTTACAAGATGAAATCTTTCTCTCTAAGTTATAAATAATAGGTATAATAGCTTGTGATTGACTCAACTATAGTTGTCAGTTGTATTTAGAAAACTAAATTCACATGTTGTTTTGATGATTATTCATTTTAGAGTTGTGTTTCTTTAATTAACGAAAAACGACACATCTAAATTGTTTAGGAAACAATTGCAACAGGTCTCCAGTTGTGGCGCCCTACTGTGGTTAAACCTTTCTCAAGACAGGACCGGTTTGATTTTTTTTTTATTTTTGAATCATTCGAGGCCATTTTTATGTCGGTTGTGTGTGTCTGTTTCTGGTAAAAAAATTCGTTTATGGTAGGTAATTGTCAAAAATATAGGGCTATAAAATTGTAATTATATAATCACAATCTATAACCGACAAACCAAATTTTCTGATAATGCGTCCCTAGAGTATGTTAACAAAAAATTAGCGCTCGCAGGAACCCGAGCTCGTACCAGACGGTTTGTGTATCCTGGCTGACACATTATCTAATACACACATAGAGCTGATAACCTCAGATGTTGAGCGTCTATAAATTACAGTCTCTCTCTCTCTGTTAAGAATACATGGCAAATTATTTAGAAATAATATTTGCGTTGAACCGGTCCTGAAGTACGTTCTACTGTTTTAGTATATTATTCAAACCATGAAATAGCTATAATTTTAAATACAAAAGACCTTTCACTTTGTAAAATTTAACGGTTGTTACAAAATATTATATTTTAATTTGGGGTATTCGCAAATATCAGTTTATTATATCAGTTAAAGTTTAATGCATGATGTTGAGTATACTTATTATATACCGCAATACTTTTAAAATTGTTTGATATAATTATAACAAAAAGAGTGTTCCATTAATAATAATTGAACCATTTTTTGCTGAAACAGTTGGTTGTAAAGTAGGTACTTATTATATTTGTATTGGAAAAAGGCATTAATTTCTTAGATCGTAAAAGGATAGTTTCAATAAAAAAGTTCAATTTGTAAAGAGCTGGTTAAAAAAGAAGTCGGTTTTATATTAAAATGTGCTTATTATGTTTTTATTGAAAAAAAATTGATCATCGATTTCAGAAATCTTTCTGAGAGCCAGAGTCGTCCAAGATATTTATGCATTTTGAGCGAACAATATCAAACGCCCTTCTGGATATTTTATGTCTAAATTGATTTTATTTGTTGAAAGTGATTATTATTCTATTACATTATTACAATGGGAGTAGATTGGCGCGGTCGCTCTAGCGCACGAGCTGGCCTAAGACGCAGTACAGCTGGTTCTACACCTCATAAAAATATGTAAAAAGTATTAATTTGAAAGATTCCATATATAGATAGATACATTGCTACATACATACAGATGAAGCTAATAAAAGGGTAATTAAAAAAACAAAATTTTTTGTTACTATTTCACGGGTTGTAATTTTCAATATAAATAATAAAAATTCATTTTAGTAAAAATTTCAAAAACGCAAAAATTTAGATCAAACAATTGTGACGAGATGGCACCCTTCAACGCCCTAGGGTTATACCTATTAGTCCAATGTAGCTGTCACCGGGATATTGTCAAACCCGTGATATTGTAATTTCACTTAGTGAAATTACAATATCACGACTCTTTTTCAATCGGAATTGTAATTTCACCAGTGAAATTACAATATCACAGATTTGACAATATCCCGGTGACATATCCATCCCATTGGACTGATAGACACCGTGTACAAAAATATGTTCGAAAATATTAGTTTTCTAGAATCAAACATTTAGAACTTGAAAACGTTTAACATTCTTTGAAAATCATGATAGTTTTCAAAACTCAATCAAGACTGGCTTTAGCAACATGCCTGCGATAAACAATATTCGAAGCAATCTGCATAAATCAAAACAATGTAAGTATAAATAAAGTAGTTAAAAATGAACAAACGCGTGCTGTGACCTCACCTTGATATGTCGTCAATTATTCATACACTAATCAATATCGACAGAATGATATAAAAGGCTAAATCACGTCAGGTAGATACATTGTGTAATTTCATAGACGCCGCAAAGAGGGGGCATTCTTTAGAGAAAAAACTTGGAACTATTAATTCATTAAATAAATCGCCAATTACCGCTTTTTAACATTTTTTTATAAATTTTACAAATGTCCAAAAAAAAATAAGTAAGTTATTAAACGATATCTAGATATACTGTACTAGCTTAAGCAACGAATAATTCTAGATGGAAAAGTCGAAAGCAGAACATTTAACTTAGGAACTTTGTTTGGACTAGTTAGGAGATAAACATACTAAAAGTCCTTACCCCTCCGAGGTACGCCCGAAGGGGGGGAGCACAAAGAAGGTCCCGTTTTTTGGTATTTTGCTTTCATCTCGAAAACGGTACGTCGTACGAAATTTTGTTGGAATACATAATGAAAGCTGATAAAATTCTCTACAACTTTAGTTTTCACACTTTTTATCTATCTCCAATCTTTGCCTAGCTATGAGCTCCGAAAAATGGTCGATTTTCAAAAATGTGTTAAATTCTCTGTAGCGAATTGTAGCAATACGAATTTGTCAAAATCATTTCGTATCGCTCATCCACACTATTAAAAACACCCACACACTATTAAAAAATAACATAAGCTGGGAGTACCTCCACACAGGGCCCTCTTTCCCACTGGGCACTCTGGCACGTGCCCAGGGCCCTACGATCGATAGGGACCCCCTAGTTTAATGGTATACTAAGTACCTAAACTGTTTTAAACAAAAATCATCAGTGAACTATTTTTCATATACTTATTTTTTTTGTGTCCTTCATGTTAAAATTGGGAACGTGATCCTTTTAAATATATGCATTTTATATCACATTCCTCGACTTAGAATCTAGAACCTTGTTTATCTATTTTCTTTGTCTATTCTAACAAAATAGTGCTCTGTTAAGGTCATAGGGGCCCCATAATCCTAATGTGCCCAGGGCCTTCAATAGGTTAAAGCTTATGTTATTTTTTAATAGTGTGTGGGTGTTTTTAATAGTTTGGATGAGCGATACGAAATGATTTTGACAAATTCGTATTGTTACAATGTGCTACAGAGAATTTAACACATTTTTGAAAATCGACCATTTTTCGGAGCTCATAGCTAGGCAAAGATTGGAGATAGATAATAAGTGTGAAAGCTAAAGTTGTAGAGAATTTTATCAGCTTTCATTATGTATTACAACAAAATTTCGTACGACGTACCGTTTTCGAGATGAAAGCAAAAAACCAAAAAACGGGACCTTCTTTGTGCTTCCCCCCTTTGGGCGTACCTCAGAGGGGCAAGGACTTTTAGTATGTTTATCTCCTAACTAGTCCAAACAAAGTTCCTAAGTCAAATGTTCTGCTTTCGACTTTTCCATCTAGATGCCCCTTATGAGCACTCATTGACTAAACTATACCTATATCTTTTTCCATGAAATTAAAAAAAATATTTTTAATCCAAAAATATGAATTTTGAGTATTTTGCTCAAAAGAGTTTTTGTATTATTATATTTTTTAAACTTTCCATTACCTATATAAGATATTTTTTTATACATATAAAATACTGCTACGCTAATGTTTTCATTTGTTCATATCATTGGGTGGTTCAGCAGATAATAATAAATGTCTTGTACAACTAGCCAATTATTATGCAACAAGTACAAATCACCTTCATTGTGTACTCTACTAGTTGCTACCCAATGTTTTTTAACTGTACTTATACATAATTTGGAGAATTATCACTTATTATTAAAGGAAAAAACATTAACGATATAGGCAAAGTTGATATAAAATATGTTTAATCCCCCTTAACAAAAGGCTCCACTACTGTTGGCGCTGCCGTGAGTTAGGTTACTATCGTAATTACGGAGTTATAGTTTATTCACGGTAACGCAAGCGAAAGGCAGTGGCCGGAGTGGGAATATCGCGTACACACTACTAATCTCAAAGCGCACACATGCTTTGATAAAACACTATTCAATTGGTTGCTCCATCTCCATGCCCACGTCGATACGTCTCGTGGCTTCTAGCCGGAAAAGGGTTAAACTCTAGACCACTAAATCTTCAGATTAAATTTAGGAAGAGTGAAATCAATTTTAAATGCATCGCAAAATAAAGTCGAAATACGTCGACGAGAGCACGACGTACGTAAGTTTATAGTGAGTTAAAAAAGTGAAATTACGGAATAGACATTGTAGTTACCCGATAGGGACATGAATAGAAAATAAATACATTTATCTTTTTCTAATTTATATGTAATATATCAACGTTCGATATGGGTTTCAATAGCAATTGTGGTTTTTGTGTTTTGAATGTGGATATTACATCCATGAGGCATGTCGCATGCGTCAGGTAAATATGATACTTCGACCAAATGTCGCTGCGTCAGGCTTGTCATATTCACATACACAAGCTTCTAAATTTGATGCAACGATTTTCTATACCAGTGCCACTCAAACTATTTATACAGGTAACTTTTTACTTAAATTTGCAATAAATTACGGCGTTCAAACGTGCTCCTTATTAAATAAACAATATAATTAACTACAAATCAGCCAAAGACGCATGGAAAGAAATATTTTAAATATTTGGCTAATTGATAATATTAATCTTAAATCATTTACATTTATCATTTACAAACATCATTATAATGGACGTGTAACCAGAAAATTAATCTTAAAACTGTATGGAAAAAATTAAAATCTTGGACATAAAACAAAAAGTCAAGAACTAAAATGGCAATGAGCTGGTCACATCGCAAGAATATCGACTAACAGGTGGGCAAAATTTGTAACCGATTGGAAGAAGAAATATTGGCAGACAAAGGAGAAGATGCAGCGACGAAATCGACCAGTTCATTGGCAAACTTTGGCATAGTGTGGCTGAAGATCGTGGAGCTCCAAGAGAGATTGTCTGTCTATAACTCGAGTTTTTTGGCATCTCCTTTGAACTTCGACTTACAGAGGTTCTACTGTATTAATGTATATCATTGACGACTACTGTAAGACTTGTGCATTTTACCATTCCAACCCACAAGTGGGGAATGGTACTAGTTTAGGACAAAAAACACTTTTCAAAAATTTTACATCTTTCCGTTTTGAGGTCCCCCGAATCCAAAAAACATATTTTTGGAAAAGCTCTGTGCGTCTGTTAGTCTGTGAACACGATACAGGTTAAACGGATTAGCGGATCGAAACCGAATTTTGGGAGGATGTTTGGTATGCAAATACAAAGAGCCCTATTGGTTTAGGGGAAAATCGGCGCACGTGCAGAAGAGATATTTACTATAACGGTGTTTTTATATAATAATGGTATACTTTTCATAAAGGCTTATTATTTCACTTATTTTTTCAAAAAAGTTTTTTTTTTTCTAAACTTTACAGTTTCGGAAATATTTTGAAAATAAAAAAAATCAGCCGCTCTTTTGTTTTATGGATCTGTCAGAAATAAACTAGTTCGGCATGCTTTGATTAATTTTTGACGTGGAACATATTATGTAGATAACCATGGCAACGAATATCATATTGAATACTAGCCATTACCCGCGTCACCTCACGCGATTACAGAAATTTTATTTTCTTTATTATAATCAAATCTCAACATTTTTGAAGTTGGAATGGTCCCGTCGCCCAATTGGCAGGAATACACGAATTATTCACTATTATTAATTTCAGTGACACACTATAAGTATAGATACAGTCAAACCTGAGTGAGTGAGAACTGGGTAAGCGAGAAAACTCTCTTAGTGAGAGTAATTGTTAGGTACCATCTTTGTAACCCTCTAAAACATCTATAAATGAGAAACAGAAACCCCTACAAGAGAAAGACGTTTTTCACTCATGGACCTCTATAACTGAGACTAATACTTGCCTGTACCTCTATAAGCAATAGTCTAACGTATTAATAGTTCGACGAAATTTAAGAATGAGTCATAAACAGCTGTATAGTTTTACCTCCATAAGTGAGAAAAGCCACTCCGGTACCTCGATAAGCCCAGTCGCCCAATTGGCTGGACATTTTTATATAAATTAAATTAAACAGTTAAATTAAAAGCAATTTAAGTGGAACTTGATAATGTGTAAACTCATAGGTTTAACTGAAATTAGTTTAGAAGTGCTGACTTCGTATAAAGGGCTTTACACCAGTCAACTGCGCTATGGAAACAAGTCAGAGCACTCTGCACGTATGGCTGGTGCTCAGGTTAGTTGACGAGCGAATTGCGTGACCACTGAACCCCACTCACCGTACACAAACGCGCCAACAGGGATGACCGAAATGCATTTCGAATACATTCGGACTCGTGTATTTTCAACACCATCTATTTTAAACTGATTTTACTTTACGCAGTGCCGCAACCATGAATATACTAAATTCCTATTAACCTAACTCGTTGATCATGTATTGTTTATTCAATTAGTTCATGGAATAAATAAAAAATTGTTTGCTATTTTTTAACCGACTTCAACAAAAAGGAGGAGGTTCTATGTTCGTCTGTGTATATATATATATATATATATATATATATATATATATATATATATATATATATTTTTTTTTTTATGTATGTTCACCGATTTCTCCGTCAATTATGGACCGATTTTCAAAATTTTTTTTTTATTCGAAAGAGTGCACCTCAGAGGTGGTCCCATCGGAACCAAGTCAGGATCTGATGGTGGAATCCGGAGAAATCGAGGGAAAGTCTCAAATTTCAAAGACACACATAATGTTTTTTATGTATGTTCACCGATTTTTATTTTAGTGTTAGATTAACACTAAAAAGAGAAAAATAAAATATTTTTAACAAAAAAATTGAACCGACTTCACACTAAAAAGTAAAAAATAATTGCGTATTGAAATGTTTTGGAGTCGGTGTAGTTCTCGGAATAGATTTCATTTTGGCTGCCACCGACTCCAAAACATTTCAATACGCAATTATTTTTTACTTTTTAGTGTGAAGTCGGTTCAATTTTTTTGTTAAAAATATTTTTTATAACTTATTATTAAAAAAACGATTGTACTTTATTCTGAATTCTGATTATTATATTTGTATAAGCAATTAACTCGCACTCTCGTTTCGTAATGCTCCGCCTAACTCTAGAGTGTAGGGAATCTTACGGTGACGCGTTATGATTTTATTTACAGGACAAATTAAATAATTTTTATTAATTATTGCTTTTTTATCTGCATTGATCCTATAGAACAATGCAGATAAAAAAGCAATAATTATAGTTGGTGATTGCTGAAAATGAAAATAAAGTTCTTTTTTTACGTTTATTTTAAGTAACGCCTTGGGCACCCCTTTTCGTATTTGTACTTGTGAAATATAATACTGACCCGCGTGTGTGGCAGCGTCAAGATTTAACAGACGCATGTATAATATAACACTGCCGCGTGTGTAGCTACCTATAAAGATATGTTTGCGGCTAAATGCAGCTTCAAAACGGAAAATATTCAGATTAATAATTAGTACTATGAAATATTTTGACACGTTTTCTAATTCATTTCAGGAAAATGAAAATTTACTGCTAGAGTTGAGGATAACTTATTCCAAAAAATTCAATGTATCCTGAATTCATATATTTGAAAGGGTCTAGCCGACTTGCCATATGGAAATTGCACTGACGTCTATGAACATAGTTTCACCTTTGAAATATTACTTTTTTGCCTAAAGTACTGATACTGTGATTTTAGATCTCTGCTTTCACTCATAAGGGAGATATGAGGGTAACAACCCCTAACGACATCTTTTTTTTTCTCAGAAACTATAACAGATATTTGAATGAATCCAACGCGAAAATATAGGTATCAATTAGTTCTATATTTGGTATTTTTTTTATATTTTTAGTCTAATTTTCAGAAGTGCAAAACGCAAAATTTATTTTTTGAGGGTGGTTTTTTATGTGAACTACTGGAGATACACCAACCAAATAAATATCATGTAATCATCTAAGAGTCTACTGTAATATATCATAAATACAAAACTTTGCGTTTGGTGGAACATAGTTAAAAAAAAAAAAAACGATAGCGCATGAACTACATATTATAGATATACCAGTGCACTGTATAGCATTTTGCTATTTTACAAGTACCTAGTAAGGGCGTAGATATTTTTTTTTCTGAGGTTGGGGGGAGGGCTAAAGCGACAAAATCAATATTTTTTAAAGATTCCTAACCTCGAAAATAAAATCGAAAACCTTTTTTAGCAACCTAACTAAAATTTTATCGTGTGTCGGCACAATAGAAGAGCAAAAAAGAGGTCCTTTCATTTCCGCAACAAAAAAGTATTTTTTCGTTTGTTGTGGCTGGGATCCTGGGGGGGTAATTACCCCCTGTACCCCCCCACATCTACGCCCTTGGTTAATTGTAACTTAATTAAAAAAAAAAAATCAAATAAAGTTACTATACAGACGAAGAAATACGTAAATATCAGGCATACTGTAAAAATACAGTAAAGACTGGTTCGATATTCTGTAATAAACGCAGCTTAATAAATTAATAGTAATATACAAACATACGGTATTTTTACAGTATGTCTAATATTTACGTATTTCTTCCTCTGTAGTAACTTTGTTTACTTTTTTTTATACTTAAGTTACAATTAACACACTTCCTTTGCATTTCCCCTATCTTCATTGGACTCCATCCTTCATTAAATAACAGTTCTTAAACGAATTAAATAAAAACTAACGCACAATAGCTATTTTTAAATAATAATAATAAATAATAATTAATAAATAATAAAAGACAGTAGCTACTTTTGCGTAGAGCGTGACCATGACGCAAGCAAGGAAACAGATTTCGATGTAACTTACTAGGTACTTGTAAAATAGCAAAATGCTATACAGTGCACTGGTATATTATCTATAATATGTAGTTCATGCGCTATCGTTTTTTTTTTTTTTAACTATGTTCCACCAAACGCAAAGTTTTGTATTTATGATATATTACAGTAGACTCTTAGATGATTACATGATATTTATTTGGTTGGTGTATCTCCAGTAGTTCACATAAAAAACCACCCTCAAAAAATAAATTTTGCGTTTTGCACTTCTGAAAATTAAACTAAAAATATAAAAAAAATACCAAATATAGAACTAATTGATACCTATATTTTCGCGTTGGATTCATTCAAATATCTGTCATAGTTTCTGAGAAAAAAAAAGATGTCGTTAGGGGTTGTTACCCTCATATCTCCCTTATGAGTGAAAGCAGAGATCTAAAATCACAGTATCAGTACTTTAAGCAAAAAAGTAATATTTCAAAGGTGAAACTATGTTCATAAGACGTCAGTGCAATTTCCATATGGCAAGTCGGCTAGACCCTTTATGGACACATCAATTTGTAGAAATACACAAAGGCTGGACTTTCAAGATAGTGTGCTTTTTTCATTTTATGATTATTGTATCTTGTAAACGTTTTTTTTGCACTTGACGAAAATAGACGATTCTGTCGAAATGTCAATAGCTAACAGTTTGTGCCTCGCGATCGGCTATCTTGACTAAAGTTTTGGCAATCATTACAGACAAATATCGAGGTAGTTTTTTACTCCTTACTCCTTTCGCAATAAGTTCGATAACCGTTTTGGAGACGTTCATTGGTTAGCTCGGAACTGTGAATTTGGCGCTATTGAACTATTGTTTCAGGGAAAATGTTATGACCCGTTGTCACTCAAACGACCCACAAACAACAGACGAACTTATGGAAAACAATCAAAAATATACGCAAAAATGGGTAAGTGAATGGACTACAGCCTATAGCTTGTTGCGACGCTTTTGAATAAAATTGTTTTCCATATAATAATTTGAAGCTGTAGTCTTCTTAATAAAACAACAATCATTTCAAAATATTGAACGATTTATTCCAAAAAGAAACTAACGGATGACCCACACTATATTATGTTGTGGGCAGTGTTCAATGTTCATGTGCATAAAATTAAATTAAAATAAAAAAAAAAATAGACTGCAGTTGCCAAGAACGGAAAATGGACAAATTGTCAGATGGATTGATCCAAATTTGGAATCGCTATAAATTTAAATAAACAACCTTCGGCATCAAAGCAGTCGTAAAAACGTCTTCAATAAACCATGTTCCATATCATGTTAGGTGCTACGTAACTTGTGTATTAGTTTGGTTGTTATTATGCCGCCAGGTTAATATTATCAAAGCAATCTTTCATCATTAATATGATTAACACGTTCTTAACAGACAGAAACCAATATTATACAAGGTGTACAATATACAGGGGAATCAGCATTTCGAAAAAAACTCTGGTCATAGTATTCAAAAAAATTAGCAGGCATTGAGACATTTAAATGTATTTTTTTAGATAAAGTAAAAAAAATAACTCTTGGTTGCATGCAGATTCTGAACTGTTCACATATCAGCACTGTTTTAAAAATATGTTTTTCCTGCTTAATCTATCTAATATATAAAGCTGAAGAGTTTGTTTGTTTGTTTGGTTGAACGCGCTAATCTCAGGAACTACTGGTTCGAATTAAAATATTTTTTTTTGTTGGATAGTCTATTTATCGAGGAAGGTTATAGGCTACATAATATCACGCTACGACCAATAGGAGCGGAGCATCAGTGAAAAATGTTGCAAAATATATCTCAAAATTTGACAATCCGACAAAAACTTTTGAACGGTAACTCCGATCATCATGAAATTTGGACACAACATTAATCTTGGTAAATGAAGATAAACGTGCGTAGTACTCATGTACCTCCCCCCCATTCGTTCTTTTGCACCCGGGTGAAACCGGGCGGGATATATTTCAATATGTAATAATAGAATTTTGTAATTAGAATTTCCATTTTTTATAAATAAAAAAAAATATGATCAAATCTTTGATTAACGTCTGATTAGAACTCTTCAATAAATAAAATTATCGACCAATTTTTCAAACAATAATTTTTTTGTTAATTATTGTCTGAAAAATTGGTCGATAATTTTATTTATTGAAAAAAAAATGATTCACATGCCCAATTAACTACAAAATGTTTGAAGAAAATATCGCTAATTTCACGGTTTGTCAAATTTTCGAAACTTTCAAAATAGCTTACACAAAAATTATCCAGTATGACATGATTTGTTTCTCAAACAGCCTGTATATAAATACCGCGTGTACGGTCAGGATGATACAGTTTACTAGGCCGGTAATGCATTTCACACTCGCAAACACACCGGTATTAATGTACATTAGAAGTATTGCCGATGGCGACACGTATAAAACTTACTGCATTATAATATTCATTATGTTATTACTGATCGTCTCTTCTCCACTTCCCCCCAGTCAGTTCTATCAGCGGACACGCTACTGTCAGTGGCGGAGTTATTAATTTAGACATAAATTTGTTGGCGAGGAGTAATGATAAATTAATTTACTGAACGATACGGCATTGATCAGATACTTTGATGGACACGGGATTAAAGGAGCCCTTTTTGATGGGATACAAACGATTCTTTTTGAAAAATACTTCCGCAAAGAACGTTGCCTTAAATTTTTGCGTCCTAAAGACCATACAAGCAGCGAAAGTTAATTCCCATTATTTCCTTTGAATATAATAAATTCCTCTTAATAATATTGAAACTCTTTAGATGGTGGATTGCCAACTAAGAAAGAAAGTTTTCGGTTCTATGTCATCGTCTTTAAAAAGAGTTACGATCAGAGGAATTGAATTCCATTCTTTCCTACTTTATACATGTTTGTGATCAATACACAATTAATTCTTTCTAATATGTGACAACTCTTTGGGTGATTAGTTACCAACTAAGAAAGAGATATTTCGATACCATACCACCTTTTTTTAAATGGGACTAACTGTAATCCCGAAAGTTTTCAATGTCTCACATATATCTGTTATTGATTTGATGATACATATTAATTACGAACACACTTTGGATCTGATCAAAATTCTGCATCATTATGTTGACTTGTTTTCTTGATGAGTCAACAATATTTCGTCTTCGTTGGCCATCGAACAAGAGAATCCTCCCAAATGCAAAGAACTCAAATTAACCAACTTAAATGGCAAAATTAATTTTAATTATTTTCAGGATTTGAATTACCTCAGACTTTGTAACATTGAATCAATTTTGGTAAACTGGTTGAAACAGATTTAATTAATTGCTAGTTTTTTTGTATCTGCTTTGTCTATCGGATAAGGTTACGCTACTGCCTTTGATAGTTGTTGATATTACGGCAATGATGACTGTTTTATATTATAACATTTGTTGTTTTTTTTTTTGTTGGTAATCAACACGGTAAATGATGACAAGGGTGGTAACGAGACACCTACTAACACATTAGTACCTCGGGCCATTCACGTAAATGTCTGATGTTTAAGCCCAGGGCCGCTCTTTAATTTGCCGCGCGAAGGAAATGAACAGTGGTTTTTATAAAGCGGTTTTTTAAACCGGTTTAATACAAAAAAAATTATTAGATTTTACGACCATTCAAATTTTCATCTAAAAATAAATTTATTACAATTATAATTTTTTATTAATTGATCACGAATTTTGCAGTGAAAGCAAATATATTTGCTTAAAAAAATGTTTGTGTATTTAAATTAGTTTTAACACGATAGGTGATGAGTAATAACTGATTTGAAAAAAGGCTATTTTAATTTTTTTTTTGTTAGATAATACGAATATAAGTAACATATTAAGTTTAAACGCCAATCGGAGCACCGCACGATGGTTAAAAAAAATGGCAAAAATCGTCCATATCACTTTTTGGCGATTTACGGGAAAACTATGCATTTGACAAATTAAGTGTAGGGAAATAAAAAATGCGCAATAAAAAGACGAATCGAATGAGTTTTTGTGAACTCCGATCGGTCCAGTAGTTTTTTAGTAAATTGCAAAAAACCGCTTTTTTGGGCCATTTTTTCGAAATTCCATAACTTCCGTTCTATTAAATATGAAGACTTGAAACTTTAATAGAATATGTGTTTTATAAGTTTCAATATGCATACAAAATTTCAGCAAGATCGATGTTATACTTTTTGAGAAACTTTGAAAAAACCGAAAAAAGGCCCTTCCGAAAAGGGTCCCTGAAAAAGTTTTGGGCCAGCGTAGACCAATTTTTCAAACGTGCTTTTGTTCATCGAGAGTTGCTCTACAACATCCTGCAATGCCGTACCATTACACCTAGCGAAAGTGCGAAAAAAATTGATTTTAAAAATGGGAGCTTCCGCGAACTTATTTTTTTAATAAACAGATTTTCAAAAATAATGTCTAATTAATGCTGTTGTTTGTATCCATGCGACACACATGCACAATTGTACGTAAATATATAATGATATCATTATTATTATTGCCATTTTCGCTTTAAAACGCAAAGAAAGCAAAAAAAAATTTTCAGTCAAAAATTTGCAGAATTTGCCATCTAGCCGCATTTCCAGCTTCCTTTTTTAAAATCAATTTTTTTCGCACTTATATTCGTATTATCTAACAAAAAAAAATTTAAAATCGGCGTTCGCAATTGCATGTGACGGATTTGCTAATTCTGCGCGGCTATTAATACAAATCTTTGCTTACTTTAAATAATTTGGCTGTTATATGTTTGATAAATATGTTAATTTGCTATAAACTTTTTTTATAATGCCTGTAGCATTTGTGTAAATAATACCAGACTAATGCTCGGTTTCGGGTAATTACCGTAGAAACCATGGTAGAATTTAATGGCAAAAGTGGTAAAAGTTCTATCAGAAACTGAGAAATTATGGTAACACCGATAAGACACGATCTATATTCTTTTGTGTTTCTGTTTTTGCAATCACGGCTAAAATTATTTATACTGATTTCGGCATAATTATTAACTTTTTTGTGGCTGGCTGATTCTAATTACAAAACATTTCTGCAATAAAAAACAATAAATGAACATAATAATTTTATGTGTACTTGCAGAAAAGCGCGCAGTGAAAATTTTTCTATGTATTTAATACATCTATTTGTGTGTGTTCATTGGACACATCACAATGGATATATTATTCAGTTTATTTTTTTACGAGTGCGAATTAATAAATCTCGTGTTATGTTTGTTATTAACAATGCGCCCGAAATAATAGGATTACCGTAAATATTTTTAATAATTTCCGGATATTGTTCATTAAAAGAACTGTTTCGTGTCAAAATTTAAACATCTTATTTATTACATTAAAACTATTTATAAGCTGGCTTAATTAGCAATTTTATTAGTTAATTTTATTTAGAAAAACAAAAACTACTGTTATTTGTGCGTACTCATGAAGCTGCATATATTTAGCTTTAACCTCAAATTCATAAAAATACTCAGCACTTGATACTATATTTATAAATTGGAAAACAATAATTAAATCAGACAGTTATGATATAAAATGGAATTCTTGTCCCAATATCTTAAAATTAACAGGGTAGTCCATATCATTGTCCACAGAGCTAAATAAATCGATTTAACTTATATAACGTGAAATATGCAGGGATGTCTTTAACCTATTGGAGGCCCTGGGCACATTAGGATAATATGACAGAGCACTATTTTGTTGGAATAGGCAAAGAAAGTAAATAAGCAAGGTTCTAGATTTATTTCAATTTCTTTACAATCACATTAAATAAATAGATAATTTAATATAATCCACAAAATTTTAGCATTCACGGGTTAATGCTTAAAAATCTATATTATTATTATCCTTCTAGATTTTAGACGGGCAAAATCGTTAATCAATTCTTCAAAATCTACGTTTTTGAGCATATCACATTCTATGACATCAGCGACAAATTGGTTGATCTCTCTTGAAGCATTATACTTAAGAGTATTCGTCCCTGCAAATACCCCCTGCACCTTCATCTCAAATCTTTTCCCCTCGTCTAAAAACGGTTCGCGCTCTCCCGACGCTATTTTTAAAGCTAGAGGGTTCTGGTAAACGCTAAATGAAAGACAAAGAATCAGACTACAGATCCTTCAGGCGAATTTTTTGAAAAACAGTTTCGCCTACGTGTGAAATATTACGTAACTTATTATTTTTTTCCAAAAGGTTGTAAGTTTTATCAGGAATTTTTTTTCAAAAAATTCGCCTGAAGGATCTGTAGTCTGATTCTTTGACTTTCATTTGGCGTTTACCAGAACCCTCTAGCCTTAAAAATAGTGTCGGGAGAGCGCGAACCGTTTTTAGGCGAGGGGAAAAGATTTGTGATGAAGGGTGCAGAGGGTGTTTGCAGGGACGAATACTCTTAAATTGTATTTTAATATACTATATAATTTTACCTACACATGCTGAAATCGGAAAGCCTGATTTTCGGGCATGCATCAGAAGCTAATACGCAAGTAGATATTGTAGTCAGTCATTATCGTTTGATTTTTTCGAAAGAAATATGTTTTTCGGTAATAAATATCGGTTATCGTTTGGTGATCTGGCAGGAATTAGGGAGCGCCTATCGATCGCGGGGCCCTGGGCACGTGTCCAGTCCTGCAAATATGGGATAAATGAACTCATACCGGCTTGAACTTGAAGCCCTCCATTTTGTGACGATGTATTACGGAATCAGGAATCAAATTTAAAAAATCATCTGTAAGCGACTTTAATATACCTACAAGATGTCATTCTAAATAAAACGGGTCAGCATATATTTTGATGTGGGCATTAAGATACCGTTATTTATAAAATTTTGATCTAACAAAAATAAAAAAAACGAACTGTCATCGCGAACACAACACCTAAGCGATATCATAAGACTGGCCCCGGTTTGGCCATGTATTGTGTCAACTCTAGTGGCGAGGAGGTTCCATAATCCGAGAGGGATTATGTTATTAAATACGCCGGTCAACAACAACGGAACCTAAAGACATGTCTTCGCTTTCAAAGAGACAGAGTTGGTGGTCCCACAAGACGTCTTCTCTTAAAATCCGATGACCGGTTACAATAACTCCGATTAACACTGCCACGCTGCTAACACTAGGTTTCTAAGACCACTGTTTGTTACAAAGCAATTTTTCGGTTTCAGATATAGGTAGGGTTTCCAAATCTTGAAAGGACCAACCCGGGAGAATTTTAAGAAATCGAGTGGGGGGGGGGGGGTTCAAAGAAAATAGCAATCATTTATTAATTTTTACTTTGTTTTCGAACATCATCTAATATTTGACGTTTTTTTACCACAAAATCATAAAAGTTTGGACATGAAAATCGAAGTTTGTTAGTTTTGTAACTGCTTTTACTAAAGAAATATTTATTCGATTTCTTTCCTTGCTCCATACGAGCCGCGAGCGAGTAGCGATGTGCGAGCGACGGATGCGTATAATTTTAGAAAAACCGGAAAAATTATTGCATCCTGGGAGGTTAACCATTATTACCGGAGTCTCCAGGGCAATCTGGGAGAGTTGAGAACCCTAAATATAGGTCAGTTTTATGTAAATACTATACTATGGGACGACTTCTGGCATTTTCTAATTAAATTACAGTAAAACTAAGTATTATATACAATTTTGAAGAACTAACGTATTGTTACAGCAAAACCGGTTTAAAATAAATGCAGTGAAATTGTGTAACAGAAGTACTGCGTTATATCTGTATGTCTCTATTTGATTGTATTTTTTTAATTTTTTTTGTATGTCTGTCCGTCGATATCTTTGCTGGCTGTGAACCGATTTCGTTGATTCTTTTTTTATTTGATAGAGTATGTCTCAAAGTTTGTCCTAAATAAATTTTAACAAAATTGGTCCAGCAACTTTTTATAAAATTAACAAAAATCAAAAAAATATTGCAAAATTTGTAGTTGTTGGCGTGAACGTTGCTCTTCGGTTTCATTAAGCTGTGTCCTGACTATGCCGATCGGCAAAGCAGCATTAGTGAGGATGTGACTGTCGGTTTCGTTTATCAATCATAGTCAGGACACAGCTTAAGACAATAAAGAAGATCACTAAAAATTTTGTTTAACATGAACCTTCATCAAAAAGCGTAAAATAACAACGTTTTGAGGTCGGCATCAATTTAATTACTATCACGGTATTAGAGCTGTAACAAACCGTATGTATTCGTTACTGAGTAACGGGTACATCGTCTGACTCGAAGTAACGAATCGTTACTTACAAATTCATTTCGTTACTCGCATCTGTCGTATCCATGTAAGTTCGACTCGTTTGATGCGGTTATACGTTATACGAACAAAGTCATACCGTATCACGTATGCGACGCGCCTCGATGCGATGGTACATGCTTGATGCTAGTACACGATTGTATGTCATATGAAAAGTAACGAGTAACGTAACGATACGATAGTAACGGGTACTGGTTCTTTAAGTAACGAATACATACAGGTACACAATTTCTCGTTACTTTTACAGCTCTACACGTTATATATGCTTAGGTATATTAAATTGGTGCCGATCTAAAAACATTGTTATCTTACCCGTTTTAGTGACCCTATTTTGAAGGAGGTTCAATTTTTTTAAAGCGTTTTAGAAATTCTATTAGAATAAAGTCTTTGTTCATTTTTTGATCCATGGAGCATAGAACACTCCATGGAGCATAGAAAGTAACGTCAAACAAAACATTAAAATCTTAACTACTGAGTTTGACGTTAAAAGTTTGCAGTTTGCACTGTTAAAATCTTTTATTGAATCTGCACTCACATACTGTAATATCGCTCGGTAAAATGTAAACAAGTTTAAAGAACAGATTGATATTCAATATCACGCTTATTATGATGTTATAATACCTGTGCAATCATACGGAATTTAACATACATTTTGCATCCAGAGTCGGCCTTACAGTTTTCAGGATCATACACAAAAATTGTACGATGTGGGATTTGTCTGCGGAGCCTCTTGCAAGATTGGTGTGCTAAGCTCTTTTGGCTACGGAACCTCATAAAAAATAATGTTCCATACACTTTTTCTATGTTTATTGTTGAAGTAGTAGGTATATAGGTACAAAAAAATAGCGTTATTCCGTTTCAAACACTACAGTTCTGTCCCAAGCTTTCTGAAAACGGCAACAAAACCTTCTTGTGTCGTAACTAAAACGAAACTGTTTGTAAGGATTTTTGAGCTACTGCGCAAGACTGTGAGCTGCTGCATAAGACTGTGACGTTTCTGTTACCATTCTCAGAGAATTTGAAACAGAGCTAAATGTCAGCTACATAATATAATCTCAAAAGCAGAAACAGATTGAAAGGTACGTAATTCATAGGGCTCTATCCGCCAGTACCGCTTGCACATATTTACGACCAACCCTGATCAAACATTTAAAAAAAGTAATTGAAAAAAATCTTATGATGCGATTCATAAATCTGACATTTCTGCCATAAGTAACGTAATTACCGTGATGAGGTGCGTAACGTTTGAGCGCATGTTGAAAAAAAAAACATTACACGCCTTTTGGGCCAGTCGGGTAAAAAAAATAAGTAGTCTATACTTTATACTACAGTCAAAATAGTGATGTAGTGCATTGTGTCAGTGATTTGTTTAATTCAAAGAAATAACTTTTTTTGTCAAAATAAAATTTTCTACAATAAATATATTTCTTCAGCTGAACGAATATATTTTTAGGGTACGATGTTCCCTATAATTAAGTTCGAACCCAACTGCAGAAAAAGTTTGGATTTTACCGCCTTTAGAAGTCCCTCGTACTATTATGGTTACGGTTGCCTATACAAATATATTACTACACAAAAATCATCAGATTGAAGAAACTGGGAACAAGATTATTTTTATGCGTTATTGTCGAGTCTAACAAAAAATGTTCTAGCTTGATACTATTACGTAATGAGACCTCTGTGATTTTGTATTCTAGTGATTTTTTTTCAGGGTTTTCCTATATAATAACTATATGGAAATGTTTGTCTGCCTGGTTGTTTGTACCCATCTCTTTTGATCTGCACTCAAAAAATGCTGAATCGATTTGATCAAAACCAATATTAAATCGAGACAAAGTTTACAAGAATGAAGCCACGGACAAAAGCTAGTAAATTAATTAGATATAGGTATATATGCGACGATGGATGGCCGTTAGAGATTACCGCAGTAAAAAAATGATTTTTTTAAGGGCTCCAAATTTATTATTAGAATAAGGTAGATATTTGATAATCTCGTAATATATTTTTCATCTTTTCTTCTACTGTGCTTTTATTTTTTAAAGCATGAAATGTATTAACACTGTCAAATGGTTGTCTTTCATTAACTAAAATTCAATTTTTTTCATTAATGGAAGAATAATTAAGCTCATAATATATTAAGAGTCAGAACACCTGCTTGTCTATTTTAACATGCAAACACAAAAAATACAAAAATATATCTACATAATGCTATACAGAGTGATTGTTAATATCGAACAAATATTTAAAAATGTTTATTAGCTTTAATGATATAATCTTTATTATGATTTTTGGAAACATATCTTAAGAATTCGTCAGAGCATGAAATATCCTTTTTAATAAATATTGGAAAGATACGGAATAACTTACACATATTGAATGTGTCAAGAAGACCAATTCCAAAAATATCAAAAATATGTTAAAACGCTTTCATTTAATGAGCAGTTTTCGTAAGATACATACATCATCAGATTAAACCTGTAAAGTTTTGAAGAATAATCAAATTTTAGTTTTATTTCATAGTGAAATTGTTTTATATAAATAAACGACAAAAACCAAAAAAAAAAAAATGATTATAATTTTGAAAACATTTTTGAAAAATGAATTTTAATAATTTTTATTAAATATTAAAGAAGTTTTATTTCAACCGCGAGTAAAGGTTACCCGCACTCATGTTTTTACTTTTTACAAAATTGGTGTGATCCTTCTTAGTCCTGATACTCAAGTATTTCCGAGTCAAAATTAAAATATAACTAATAGTTTCACTACCAATTTTTTGTTGCAAAAATGAGCCCACTTGAAAAGTAAAAATAAAATTAGCTTTTCGAGATTTAAATATATTAATTGTATTTCAATTGATAATTTCACCCCGTAAAAAGTCTGATTCTTTTAATTTCAATCAACATTGGTTATTATGAGTCTTGTTTTGTTAAACACACTGTATAAAATAACTGTTAAGTCGGTCAGTTAGAAACATGGCTGCAGACGCGTTGATGTGCGGTCTACATGTCAGGTTGCTGCCTCACTAATCCTTTTCTGGCTACCATGAAGTTTTATGCCTCAGGTTTCATTAGGGATTCATGCTACTTACATTATAATGTACAGATTGTTCCGAAAGTAAACCGCCATACGTCAACCATAAATAAAAAATTGGTTGTCTGTAAAGTCGGTTTACGGACGATAGTTTTACGTGATAACGTATTCCGTAATACATAACCTAAATTTATATAATAATTATAATAGGTAATTCGAATCTATGATATTGCATCTTTCGCTTCAAATTTAGGTTAATTTTATTTATTAAAATTACTCACCATATAATATAATTGTTTTTTTTAACTTTCTTTCTTTCGTATTTATTTTAAGTCTCAAAGATTAGCTGTCATAATATTTTGAAAACAATTGTTTCACTGTTTATATAAAATTCCAAAACCTACTTACAATATTTAAGTATTTTCATACGTCAAAAAATTGATTTTTATAATGATAAAATTTGTATGAAAACGATTTTTTCGAGAGATGAGACCTAGCTAAAACGATTTTTTGCCCCCCAAAATCCCTTTTCAGTAAATTTCATCCAAATCGTTAGGGCCGTTTTCGAGAAAAGCACGCACAGGGTCAGGCGGAACGTTAGGAACGTTACACTTTTTCGTGCATGCAGCCGGTGTTTTATCAATTTATAAGATTGGTGATTCATCAATTTATAAGACGTTATCACGTCAAAAACATTACCCTCCTTCTGGGACAATCGGGTTAAAACAGTCTGTGCCGTCGCAGATGTGAACATGAATTTAAACGAAATTCTAGTAACTAAATTTCGCCATGTTATCTAAATAAATTCAAGTACCTAAATTGAACGTATCAAAAAACGCCACTCCAACACACACGCAACAAGCACTAGAATACAGCTGTTCAACGCATACACACAGCAAGCGCAAATGAAACGTAACACGCCCCGTGAACAGCGTCGTGCCAACTGCACGGTTTTAGTCCCAACCAAACGCGCCATTAGATATTTCATATAAAAATGTTTATTGAACTAGTTAATTTCTAGTTTGTTTAGAAATGTGTCAGCATAACATCGTTATTTTAGCTTTTTGATGAAAATAACTGAATGTTTAAAAAAAATAGCGCCATCTGTTAGACGTTAAAACAACAGACACTATACTAAACATTTTACGGTAACCACACCGCCATTTGCTGGACGTTAAAGCAACTCACGCTATACTAAATTATTTACAGCAATGGGAGCGCGATCTGTAACAACACATGCAAACCAGACTGAGCCACAGCAACGCGTAGTCGATTACAGCTAGTCTGTACAAACATTATTTCTTGTGTAAAAAAATTACACATAAAATTGCTTACATCGCAAGCGCTGTGAAAATTTTATATAAAGAGATAATGTTTGTAAGTTTGAAAACTACTCATCCGATTTTAAAAATTTTTTCACCAATATTTAGAATGGATTAACATAGGCCATCCATTATCGCGTTAAAATAAAAGCGCATTTCGTGGAGACCAATTTTCCAACGTAAGTCGACGAAAAAACGGTGGAAATCTAAAAAATTGGGGCAAAGTCGAACCGGGCCGCTAGTTCGTAATAAAAGGAAATCACTTTCTAGTTTATAATTAGACATAAAATGCGTACAGCTGAGTATTCTCACGTTAACACAAATAATATAATATATATAGGCAAAGGTATATTCATGTCAACTTGTCACTTGTCACCAGCTAATCACCAGAGAATTGTCATGTCACTTTATAAGCAACGTCCTCTGCCGCTTTCATGAACTTTGTATATATGGTGATTGGTTTGTTTGTACGTACAAAGTAACACCCCAACACGAAATATACTTAAACAATCAGAAATGTAATTTCTGCTGTAGTTTATGTGGTGGAAAAAGTTTGTGCAGGGTTTCACAAATAATTTAGGGATTGAATACATGTTCTAGAAAATGATCTGAATGTAAGATTGTTGACTATTTGGATTGATTTATTTGTACTGAGCGAATGACATAGTGATAGAACGCTAAAGAATATAATGTAAAGCTGTTCCCATACAAGGCAAAACAAAAGCAATTAAAGTCACTAGGCGATGTTGACGAAATCGACGATCTGAGCAGCAGGGCATCTGCACACGAGGAAAAATAAATTTAATACAGTCAACTCGCGCATTCAAAGAGAAAGTGCAAAGAATCTTTCCAACCATAAATTCATCTCTTGGTTTAAATATTACTAGATGCCAATTGTTTTCCCAATGCCTACTCATAATATATCATCTATTTTCAAAAATAGTCAACAACTTTAATACGTTACTAATTTCGAGTTTTTTTGTATTTTGTGAAAGACTATAGTTTTAGAAGATTTGCTGTTTTGCACACGGATGCCTAAATTATGGTATTTCTATAACCAAAAATCACTAGTAATTCCGATGGCTCCGTATTTCCATACTTTTTATGAGTTCAGTGGTATGATTCTTTGCTTTATAATATTACAATAAAAACCTGGCTTACAATTCGGCTAGAGATACAGAACTTTGTCTTTAACATATAAATATCTCCCTGCACCAGTCACAAGTGATCAAAAGCATAATTCATGACTTCAAATACATGACAGGTCGCACTTGTACACAAAATCAATAAATTCAATGTACATTAACTGAGAGAATAACGATATTCGCTATACTACAAATACCCTCAAAATCGCATTAAATTATCCCCAACTTGTGTTCGAATAGTTGCTAATTCACATTAAAATAAACTGTGTGAAATATACACAATCACTTCCCAATCTGTTACAGTCTCCTGTGATTTCATTTGATGCCTGTGAGAAAAAGATATAATATTTGAAACGGATACGCATCACACGTTGGTTGTTTCTGTCTAAATCCCGTCAAATGATGAAATGATTTTCCCGAACTCTGAATAGACGTTTATATAAAAGAGTGAGAATTTGTTGAGCTAATACGTGTTAGAATATCTCTGTTTCTTTTTACGAAATGTCGTTTTGACGGTTTGGGAATTTGTCTATTATAATGCTGTTTCCAGCTGACATCTGAGCGAAATATAATGGCGTGAACAAGTGAATAAACTTATATCAAATTACAAGTTAAATGTGTCTATCATGAACTTTGGAAATAACTTCTGTGCCATTTCCCACTTGTTAGTAAAAAGTTATAAAAATGTTTGAAGCTATAAATTTGCAATTCCAAACTCCAGAGAAATTTTGATTTATAGGTGTGAACATTTTCCATATATTATGTAGAATACAATAAATGTTAGTCACGAGAAACAATGAAGTATTTTTAATGCTGCCCCTCGTCATCTGATTATCTGGTCAAGTTTGAGTACCAATTCACATTTTCATTTTACTGTCGATTTTTAATATTAAATTGAATATACAATTGATAATTCTAGGACATAACAGCTGGAAGGAGGTGGTGATTATGACTAGCCTTTTTAGATTAAACAAAAACCCAAAAATGTTTAAGACTATGGAAGAAAATGGAAGGAATTCGTAACCAATTTTTAGAGCAGCTCAAGTAATGTGTACTTAATCTTACAAAGGTAATCCAAATCGACAACTCAGACCGTAATTGTTTCGTGTGAGATAACTTGAGAATAGAGGGTTTGTAATAGAGACCCAATGGTAGGTCTATTAACAATGATCCAACGACTTGCCTGGAGAATCATATGTTTTAGATTCGCATTTGTCCGTATCACTGACAATAATCTTCTAATTTCATTCTATAACATAGTTCTTGATTGAAGCTTGCACGCAAGCACATCACGGATTAAGCTTTCAGTGATTTGACATAACAAAAGTACTTATTTACAACAATTTTATAGCACTAATAGCGCTCAGTATGTGTTAATTAATGCGTTGTAGTTAAACCCAGCCGGATCTAATTACTAGCATAATTGTATGAACAATATATATTATCTATTAATTGACTATGTAAATATAAATAATATGGAAATAATGTTTGCATACTTAATGACTGACTGATTGACTATGCAAGTATAAAGAGCCTATGCCCAGGAATTTGAAATTTCAACGATTTGATATAATTTACGAATTCAACTGAAATATCCAGTTTTATTCTAATTTAGATAGGTGTTCTGTTTGAAGAACTACTTAAAAGGTCGACACAATTATAAAAGTTTTTGAAGAGGAGCAATGAATATCACTCTTTGGAAGACAAGTCTCAAAATTATAATTGCTTTGAATCTCACAATAAATAGGATTTATGTGTTCCCAGTCAATCAAAATTCCATGCCTTCTTTTAAGAGGCTGTAAGTCTTAAGTTTTTACATATGAACTTTTATTGTTGGGTCTGTTGAGTCTTTCCATTTTTAGGCATCCATCAAAGACTACTTCTTCATCTCAAAAACTATTCGACATTTAGAAATGAACACTATTTTCAAATCGAGAAAAATAAAAACTGGCGAGAAAGTAAATCTTTTTTAAAAAAAGCATTAAAAAAATGAAACGCAAAAACGAGCAAACTACATGCGCTTCTTTTAGTTCACTTATAAAAACTATAGAGATCCATGAGCACTAAATAGATTCGTCACTACCACTGCGTTGGTGCTGCCATGTTACGTAACCCATAACAAGAACATTTCGTAATAATAAGCATTATTGAGGGCGCAGAACGACACCCTAAATTGAATAATCGAATTTTGTCAAACATAACGGTTACATAACAGTTACATACAAGTTACATGATGTAGTTACAACAATAGTTACACCCATACAATAAATATTGTACGTATACATGTATACCCATAATGCAGTGCGGTACAAATCACTGATTCAATTATTCACATTAAAGCAAACGATATGAGATGCAACACTCGATTATATAGTATTATAACGAGATGAATTCTAATTGTGATTGAGTATGTGATCATTTTGACTACGAGAATTGCAGTGACTCAAAATTAACAGGAAATAGAATAATCAAGTATTGAAACACATACTTTTCTTTATATTTCGCATCTCAATTTTTTTTGACATGATTTTTTATTTTAGTATTACAATTGAACAATCCCTCATAAGATGTGTTTGGTATATTAGTGTAATATCGATTACTCAGTGAAAAGTGTTACACTAGGTTTACCAAAAGTGGGAACTGTTGGTATAGGCTCGTAAAAAATTAAAATGGGTTAGTGATTCTGCAGAGCATGTTCCTAGTAAATTGTAGATGCGCGTCACACAATTTTTGGATGACGTATATGTCAGATTTTAAAAGGTTGAGTTACTTACACTTTTGTATAACAAATGCAGTAGTGCCTAAAGTGCTAATACATTTTGTGCGATACCAAACACCTATAATTTCATAAGAAAGTATTAAACTTTCTCATCAAAAATCAAGACAATGTTTGTAAGGAAAAATATCTACAATCGAAATTGAATTTAAAATGTTTTTTTTCTGGAATCTAGATAACACTATTCTGCTTCGAACATGATTCAAGAGTTCAAGAAAATCATGCAACCTGCCAGTGTTCAACAGATAGATGAGACAATTTCAACGTTCCGCAGTATAATCGCGCAATAAATGAACACGCGCTATGAAGATATATTACACTGTATCGAAGGGTATACAGCTTCACCCCCATACACCCTCTTTAATACAGCTGTTATGGTCCAACGCCTGCAAGCCATTGCACCCGATACAATTGGGAATACACCGACAGCCGCAACTTGTGTTTCATAATATGCGATGCTGGAAACAGGTTCGATTTAAATTGCGGGAAATTAACTATTTTACAGGGCTGGGTATATAGGAACAATTTTTGAAATGAAACTTTTTTAGGCGCGCTAGGGAGATAAATTTTCTTGAATCATACGACAAGTGAAACGCTGCCCCTTCTTCGACTTCAACTGGCCGTTGAGAGGAAAAAGTGGGAGAATTGCTTCTACTCTCTCTGTCAAAGCGTAATACGTATGTATACGTAGCACTTTCTTTAGCCACGGTAACAAATTCCTTCCCCATAAAACAAGCTATCGAATGGTAAAAACTGCATTCAAATAGGTTTAGAAGTTCTCGTTTTTTTTTAGCGAACACACATATAAACAAACGTTAACGGGAACTTTGCCTTATTTATTATTAGCTGCTACCCGCGATTCCGCACGCGATTGAGATGAAACGGGACAGCGACAACAGTAGTGGAGCCGTATCACTTTAAAAAACAATGTTTATAAACTATGATGTTTTCGCCAGCAGTTTTTGTGTGCTATATATACATTACGTGTGAATTTTAAAATCATCCCTGATTTTACCCTCTTGAGGGATGATTTTACAGTTAAGGCTGAAATACGTAATTCTAGTTATTTCTTACCAAAAGCCTAAATATGAATTTGCATATCCCTAACTTAAGAAATTATGGGTTCTCCATACAAACTTTCATTCTCTATTTCACCCCTTTAGGGTGATTTTTTTGAGACAAACGGTAGCCTATGTCTTTCCTTAGAATGCAATCTATCATGCTTGCCAAATTTTATCGAAATCTGTTGAGCGGTTTACGCGTGAGAGCATAACAAACAAACAAACTCACATTATAATATTAGAATGTAGTGATGATAAAACTTTGACTTATTTAAATAATAATACATATTAGTATTGATTTTTCTTGTTATTTTTTAGGCTATACAAAGTTGTGCACAACAAATCTTTCTGTACCTCGACAGTGTTGTTGACTCGATATCAAGGGTTGTTGATCGTTAATAAAGAGGGTGACGTCAATTTTGATTACCCGATTAGCTTTTATTTCCGTGCAGTCACAGAGGAGATATCCATATTATTACAGCATAAGTGATTTATATAATGGCCATAATTCTTCATCATTTAAACAAAAAACAAACGTAGCTGCAAATTAATTCCGCGCATGCGTTTTGACTATAAGTGATTTTATATTATGTGCTGTTGATGTATTTAGATTGATTACGCGGCTTGAAACATTAATTCTAGTCGGCTGCGCGAAAGTGTAATTATATATTTCGTTAAATAAATGATTTTAATATTTTAATTTGTTTTTGGGTAATTTAAATATAATTATACCTTCAAAAATAATTATCTAACTGTGGTTATTTAGTGAAGTTCTTTTATGCACATGTTTTGATCAAATTAACGTCATCATAATATTTTTGCATTGCCATACATCTGAAACAAAATGGTTTATGCATTTAAATAGGTTTTGCCTAATACTTTTTTAGGTTTTCATTTGTTCGTTCGTCTATCTGTCATAACCCTATAACTTTTAGAGTTTACAACCGATTTTGATTAAATTTCATAGGGAGATGTCTTTTACATTTGCAAAATTAAACATAAGCGAGTAAAGGTATCGTTGAATATTTCTTTTAAAATTCTATACACTTTTCTAATTATTTGTAATTTAATTACGAATTATGAATTATAAAAGTCTCTAACTTTCCATCATTTGTTAAAAAATTATGAAAAAAATGTGATGTACAGTAAGAACTTTTATTGAAAATTATTAAGGCCATTATAAAATGCATAATAAGTTTTGGAGAAGTACACCAAAAACTGTTGTTAATTTGAAAATCCCCTTATTTTTCAATCGTTTAATAAAAAATCTAAAAAAAAACTCGAAAATTGTTCATGAAAAGCATAATATCTATATCTCTAATTTATGCACGTATGATCGATATAATCTTAACAAGTTTTTGTGTAATACTGTTTAAAAATATTGTAACGAAACGTCACTGGAAGCAGTGGCAGTGCATTGTTGTCAGAATCGCGTAGATAATAATACTTGCAATGTTGTCGGAACCGCATAGACAATAATGCGCGTATTGTTATACTCATTGCCATCGTAAACACATAGAAGTATGCCGAAACTTCTAGAATGCCGAATAAATCTTTTTATCACCGATGAAGAACAGTTTTGTTACAATATTTTATTTTTATATTCATTTCAGGTAATATTTGAATTCCATTTTCAAATTGATTGCTATTATAAACTCTTAAAAACGAATATTCCAAAAATTAATATAAAAACGGGCATTCAAAATTTGAAACATGTGTTTTTTTTTAGAAACGTGGTCTCAACGGAAAAATATAATATAGATAATCTTTTGCTAGTAACAAGTTTTCAAAAATATTCTGCCAACGCATGGTTCTTAAAAGCAAAACATTGTGGTTATGAATTATTCGCACTGAGGGAAGAATTGGAAAAAAATAATGAAATATAAAACAATTTTTTTGTTCGGTGTAAGATAAACCACCGTGAAGTAAGATATCGTACTATAAAACTTGCAAATAATCAATTCATAAAAATAATAACACTTTAACGATTTTTTTAACAAAAACCTGAAAGTGCGTTTCACAATAATACGTAATTAAAAATTTTATACCTAAATTATGCATATTATAAACCTAATTATAATAATTATGACAAAAAATAAAATTTATAATTTTTGTAAAGAAATTCTAACACACAATTACGTACAAGCTGATTATGCAAGTTGGAAATTTAACAATGACATAAAGTAGCTATATAAATATAATTTACGTTTGTATTATTCTGACGAGGGTAACGACGCAGCGCAGATATGCTGTAAAAATATTACGTTTCCCAGTTCTAGAATTCTAATTGGCAGCCAATTTAGCCCATGTAAACTAATGCAAATGTTTTAGAGAGATATCAGTACACGAGGGCCATTTAAAAAGAAAACAAATTCTTAAAATGACTGTTCACCAGTTGTTCAATATTTATTCACCCGAATAGCTCTCTATCACGAGTATTTTAATACAAAATGCATGAAAAATTGTTCATGAAACCTCTATTTTCTATGAAAAACCTTGTTCAATCGTTGACGGTAATGGTTTTAAAATAAACTAGAGGCATGTATCATTTGTCCCATATGGCTTTGAGCCAAATTCCCGGGTGACCTTGAATCCCTATTTTTGAGTTAGGCGGAGCATTTGAGGACGAGAGTTAGTGCTAAGCATTTGCAATAAATGGCGCCTAGCCAGGAAATGGTTAATACTGATCCTAAATGTCCAGACCCAGAGTTAAAATCTCGAGTAGACACAATCAAATCCTCAATTTAATTGATTTATTTACATCCATGCTCACATCGATACGTTTCTAAGCTCCTAATCGGGAAACGGTTAATACTGATCCTGAAATCGTGACTGTTTTCTACGAAAATATCGGGGCTAAAATAACAACCGGATTGAAGGTGAAACCCTATATAATATGAGTGAAGTGTTTGTTGAGTGAACTGTTGGTACTAACCTAGTGCTCCATTCGGCATCTAAAGAGAAGTAATTTTTTTTACGATTACAGGGCACGCAGTCCACAGAGCGCGCGGCCCTTGTGAGATGATAATGGAAGTCGACATGCAAAACGACGGATTACAAATCGTACGACATTCGACCCAACACTGTTTGAGTTTTCATTAGAGTGAGATAAGTCTGAATTTACGATTCCACTAATAAAACCAACCGATTCTCTGCTTTTAGTGAACGGGTTATTTTAATTCTTTAATAATATAGGTATTGTTTCTAGAGACCACCAACTGTTATGGTAATATGAACCTAATGCCATATCATATTTTTAATTAATCATATTTTTTATGGAAGCAGTAAAATTTGAGTATCAATACAAAAAATTTTATTATGTTTCAACATACGGATTAAGTATTGAAACACGACGTTTTTTAAATGTGACTCTGGCTACTAACAATAGCTATGCAGAAGAAAAGTTCATCGCAAGTTAAAATTAATTAATGTCAATGAAAAGTTTTTTTGCAAAAGATATTTCCAATATTGGTATTTTCCAAACTATTCAGAATGATGCGAAAAGTTTGTTTGTTACGCTTTCACGCGTAAACCGCTGAACAGATTTCGATAAAATTTGGTGAGGAGATAGACTGCATCCTGAGGAAGGACATAGGCTACTGTTTGTCTCAAAAAACAACTTTGAAGAGGAAATAGTGGATGAAAGTTTGCATGGAGAACCGATCATTTCTCAAGTTAGGGATATGAAAGTTCATATTTAGGCTTTTGGTAAGAAATAAAGAATTACGTGTTTAAGCGTTTTTGGAAAATGATCCCTCAAGAGGATAAAATTAGGGATGATTTCAAAATTCACACGTAAGCAAAGATTGCTGGCAAAAATGTCAAAATTGTTTTTTAAAGTGGTACTACAATACTGTGGAGCCGTTGTCGCTGCTTCATCTAAATCGTGTGCGGAGCCGCAGGTAACAGCTAGTGCACTAATAAATAAAATAAGTCAAGGATTTAAATTAGGGATGATTTCAAAATTCACACGTAAGCAAAGATTGCTGGCAAAAATGTCAAAATTGTTTTTTAAAGTGGTACTACAATACTGTGAAGCCGTTGTCGTTGTTTCATCTCAATCGCGTACGTAGGCGCAGGTAACAGCTAGTACACGAATAAATAAAATAAGTCAAGGATTTGAAACATACCTGCCAGTTTTTGTGATTATCATTTCCGTGCCAAGATCATGAAACTTGTCCCATAAGTCTTTTGTTTCAAGGTGACATTCAGTTGTCAGCAGTTCTTCACAGTTACACCGGACTTTAATTTTAGACGAAACTGTCGGTGTAGTCGCAGCTCCTTTTTCATCGGCCGGTTCTGGACTGCAATCGCGATCCACTTCCGGTATATCGGAACCGCATTCGGACGAAACGGCTGGAGATCTTCTTGCCGCCGCAGCGCCACCGGATGTTAACGGAGAAGTTTTAAAGTGTTTACCTGGTCGTGAATATGTCGTGCATGATGCTTCGCCATCGGAACATTCTTCAACGTCTACTTCGACGTCATCATCGTCGACGGCGCATGCGTCAAGACCCGGAGAACTCTGTCTTGACAAGGATTCTGAAAGCAATAAAATTTAAACGTTTATAATATTAATATTTATTATATGCCTATCTTAAAGAAACAGACATTCAGAAATGACCAAAACATTTTTGCATTTCCTGCAGCAGTCACACGAGGCATAATAACATTACGTTCTAGATACATATATGCTTTGATAGTACATCTATAATAATAATAAATAATAATAATATTAAATTTATTGTTCATGAAGATATACATCTTATAACAAGGGTTTGATTATAGTATTACTTCTAATAACTAATAAGGTGTATAGTTTTTAAAATTCTAAAAATACAAAACATGTCTGATCAGAGTAGCAAAACATGAAAATAAATAATCGAGTTATATCATTCGTTAATTATAAACGATCTCAATTTTAATGCATTTATAACATAATAATATAAATTATTAACTTTTGAAAAACTGTTTGCTGTTAATAATAGTTGTGCAAAATTAGAATCTGCAGTGAAATTTGTAATTTCAGTAAGAAATTGCACTCGAATACCTTTGTAAATTGGACGTACTAGAAAATGAAATAATGTTTCTCTTTCATATAAGTTACATAAGCTGCATATATTTTCAGTATCAAAACAGTACGAATTGCCCTTAAAATATATGCGAAAGTAATCATCTCTCATTACCCGGAGTTGACAAAATATTCTTATTTTGTTTATATTTATTTGATATGTCAAATAGGGTTCAATTTCATTATGTATCTTTTAAAATTTTATATTCACTATTAAATGACGATAATTGAATTCTAGATTGGTCTTCCCTGATTAGATTACCTTCAATATTTTTTAATATCAAAAGCAATCGGTTATTCACTGTTGCACAATCTTGTGCATTCCAAACATCTTCGCCATCACCGATTAAAACATATTTTTTAACTGAGATGCCCAATTAAACTTTTCTATATTGTCAATGCTTGTGTTCAACTGCAGAAGTTTGTTATAGCATAATTTGGGGTATCTATTATCAGGCATCGCGAGTAGTTTTTTCCACCATACAAGAGATTTTTTAACAACATCTACTATCAATTTTCGTTGTCCTGTTTCCATTCGAACAATGTAGTCAGGAACATTACGTGGCAAATAAAACAACGATTTAAAAAAATCTTCTTGTACCCTTTCAATTAGTTCGGGATATCTAAGTAGTACATCTATATGAAATAGGTACTTGATTTGTACTTCATGGTTCGGCAATTCTGGAATCTATTTGATTTGTTTGCGAAGTCTACACTTGTTTTGCTAACTGCAGGTTAAATGGCAACTGACTGCTGCAGATCTTTTGGAAATTACTATTGGATTGGGAAAATTGCATTTTTTGTCTTACTTTACCCACTTGTGTGAAATGAATAATTTTCCTACCGCTATGCAGGCATGAAAAGCCCAACTACATTATAAGGTATTTTTTCAAAAAATATATCTTCTATGTTTTATTTCAATATATTATTCTCTGCGACTCTGTTTTTATTCTTGTAACTTGTGTGTCTAGACGTACCGTGAGTCACGTAAATATGCAAAAAGTATTTAAGGCGTTCACCGGTGACATCGAAGCATAATTTGATAATTTTTATGTTACATTTGGCAGCTATTGGAATTTGGAAGTAAACCTTGCATTTTTAAAAGTAAAACACTAGCGACATACGGCAGTAAAAAAATTACGAAATTATGAAGCGTAAAAATACGCATAATTTATTATCGTCATGATAAGTCAAAAGATATGTCATACTGATTGTGAAATAATCTTGTATAATGCATATAGTATCCCACCTGGACTTTTTGAAGAAATTATAATGAAATTTGAGATCGAAATAAAATTGTCTTTTAACGTGTTTAAATGCTAAACAATCAATTACAAAAAGCATTAAAGTCACTGACAAAGTCGTAAAAATTGCTTACATCTTTTAAATATGTCACCGTTGGATTCTTCGAGCCTATGTATTTTTCTAGCTCAGTGATGGTCAACATTTTTTTTAAGTTAATCATAATTATTGTATGGGTTAGTTTTATCCATAGCGGGCCATTCACTACGCGATACTATTTGACTTGGCCATTACGCGAAGAATAGTACTTGAGCAATTCAACGTCACAACGTTATACAAATTGGATAGGTATTTCTTTCGATCCGATATCGGTCGACGTCGGACGAAGTCGAAAACAAAGCAAAAGATTATAGTGTAGATGCCTACTTGGGAAAGGAAAGCCCGATTTCCTTTCAAATGTAGGCATCTACATTACGGTCTTGGTGTTTGCTTTTCTTCCGATGTCGGAAGAAAAGCAAAAGATTATAATGGAGATGTCAACATTGGAAAGGGAACCCGATTTCCTTTATAATGTAAGTATCTACATTATAGTCTTGGTGTGTGCCTTTCTTCCAATGTCGGTCGATGTCGGACAATATCGGAAGAAAAGGAAAAGATTATAATGTAGATGCCAACTTTGAAAAGGAAAGCCCGATTTCCTTTCCAACGTAGGCATCTACATTACAGACTTGGCTTTTCTTCCGATGTCGGTCGATGTCGGCTAGGGTGAAATACGGATCCTATGCAGCTTGTATTTAATGATTTTACTTGGCTAATTTCGTTTCTTCTAAAAGAATAATGTTTATTATAAAACTTGCTGAAAATCTTTGTAATCATCAAACCTTATCTAAATACAAAACTCGACTTTATTTCGTAGTGAAATTTATTGAATATAAGAACTTATCATATAAATTTATGAGTGTGACACTCGTCGATATGCTCCACTTATTTTGAGTTCATATTGCCACGACCAAAATAATGGCGCTGCACATATCAATTTCTTGATAGACGAGGTAAAAATACAAATCTTTCTTCAAATAAAAATATATACCTATATATTTCAATTTAAAATCAAGAAAAATAATGCTTTCAAAAACGTTGACAGCTAAGTTTGAATCGAGTAAGTGATTCCGAACTATGTTGTTGTTATAAAGTAATAATGACATCACAATGTTTTGTTTTGTTAATACTACGTAAAGGATATTAAACAGAAAAAGTTGAATTTTCAATTTTGGTACATTAACTGAAAGCTAACAAAGTTGCTTTATTTACTATTTTTTTTTTGTTTTTTAAAGATTTGTTTTTTGTTTCGTTTTATTAATATAAATAAGTAAATGTCTTTTATTAATTCTGACAAGTTATTAATTATTACATAACAAAAACTCATAAATCCACCTTTTCTTATTGCAGATTTTATAGCGCTGTAAATTTTGTAATTTCCTTTCAGGTAACTTAAGTTTGTTATAAAAGTCTTTCTTCGCGTATATTATCTACGTTTCTTTTTTTATCAAGTACAACACTTCATTACTTTTTGCATTTCCTTTAATTTTCATTTTTTATAGTTTCTTTTTAGATAATGATTATGTTATCTTAGGCGAAAGTGGATTATTTTATTTCATAAGCTATTGTGAAATGAATAAAGAAAATTGCTTTAATAATCGTGTATGAATATAAGTAAAATATTTCACACTGCAGAAAAGATTAAAATTATAGACCTAATATTTTAAGAGCTATCAGACGTTTTTTGGGTAGGTATTTGATACACCGTCAAAACTTGCATAACACTTCTTTTGTAAGGTCTGAATACAAAATCGAAGACCTGTCTGAAGGGTAGTGGGGTCTAGCTAAACTTTATTAATGTCAGATAGCTCTCCTACTATAATTATGTTATGATATTACATATATAAAAAATCCTTATGGTAGATATTTACGCAGCTGAATCAATTTACAAAATTCTTTCACTAAAATTGATGAACCGTGAGCGAATAAAACGATTTAAATTCGGGCAAAGCTTAATACAGAATAGATAATTTTTAAAGTCCTTTCTTTTGATTAAAACTGCGTAGTTGAAACGTAGAGCACTTAAATATTTATTTTTTGCTTTATAACCGTTACTAACAAAAGTAATCTATCTGAAGATATTAAAAAAAAAAATTAACAATCGATTTTATACAAGCAGCATCCTTTATTACAACAAGTTTTATTACCGCTGGTTAATAATGCATAATATAATATCGCCGGTTAAAAGCAAAAGTGTCTATGCGATTTTTTTAATATAAACTTTTTGGCTTTTACACTTTATGTATATTCAGCCACCACATTAAACCATAAAATAATTTTGACTAAGTATAGTGAGCGATTCTAAAATTTACTTATTAGGTACCTATACCTAAATTCTTTCCATAATTGAAAAACATTATAAGCGAATAATAGGAAAATATGGAACTAGGTACCAAAACTTAAAGTACAGAGTACTTATGCTTGTTAGCTTGCTTACAGTAATTTTTCAAGTGAATTAATTAATTTATTTATATATGTAACCGAGCGCACTAGACTTGCATTCGGGAGGCACCGGGTTCGCATCCCGGCGAGGGTCGATGTGGCTGGGACTTTTTCCTGCTGCCTCTCGCCGAGAAACGGTAATTCCTGTACCGACCATCTTATCATAATGTCCTAAAATTCCTTCATTCATCCATTGCTATTAAGTGGAAGTTTAAAAATGTAGACACTAACGGGAAGTGTGGTAAATGGAAAATAATAATGGTGCGAATAAATTCGAGAAACGGACGTTAAATGCATTATTATTATTATTAATTCATTTATATAATTTTTTTGATATATTTTTAAATATTTACATAAATTATTGTATATATCCATCTTAATACATGTGTAAAATTTCAAATCATTTAGATATCTGGAAGTGGGTGAAAATTAATTTGAAAGATTTCATTAGATAGATAGATAAATAAGTTAATAAAAGTGTGTTAATATGACTATGAGCACCTTTTGATTTTAACCATCGATATGTACATCGTCGAGATCAATTTGCATTCTATTACCGATGACATACAATGTAAATCTGTCCAATTATTGTTAGCAAAATAAGTAAACACAATGTCGCGGAATTAATACACACCTCGTTTTAACATACGCGTTGTTTTTAAATCCAGTATAATAATTACTCAATCTTAATTATAATAAATTAATTATAGTCTATCTTTTCTTAATTAATTCCTATTCACCGCATTGAAAGACATTTCCGACATATTTGTATTTTTTTTCGATATAAAACGCAAAATAAATATTCTTAACAAGAATAGTAGTGTTCCCATTTCAATCTATTACTTCATGTTCATAGAGATGAAAAGCATTTCCGACATATTTTGCAAATGTCTTCCCTGTCATATCGTGCAAAATAGATAAGAATGCATTAATTAGTGTATTTATATGTGTGAGTGTTAGCACGATAACTTTCGACGGACCTAATCGATTTAAATGAAATTTAGTCCACATTTTCGGACTCCTCATCGTAACAAGGTTTTTTTTAGATAAATATTGAGAGCTTAAATGCATGTGTCACATCTGCCAGGCGTCCCACGATGGCTTCAAATTTTTTTTTCTTATTTAACGAACAATTGTTAGTTTTCCCGAATACAAAAATAAAGTTTGAGTTTCCTGTACGTAATTTTTTAGGCGCGAATAGCGTAAGCTGAAGCGCCTATATTATGTACTCGCTTTGTCTGTGAATCTGTGAATCCGTATGTCACGCTTTTTTGTGGATTAACCGATTTAAAAAAACTTTTTTTGTTCGATTCATCTCCGGGTAACTTAGATCCTAACGTCGCCCGATTTTTATTACATAAGACTTATATTCTATGGGTGCGCAGGTATCTCATATATATATAAATCTGAACTGATATATAGTATATTATATATATAGTAGATAATGTAGATATATATTATGTATATATATAGTGTTATACAAATTGCAAAGTAAGGCAAACCAGCAGATCGGGTGATAATCCGCCGATATTTCAAACTTTGAGACAGAGATCTAAATCCAATTATTACCAGAAAGCTGTGAGTTTCCCATCTGAAATCTACATAACGCCATATCACAGGAAACTGCCAGGCTCAAAGTATATATAGTCAAGTCAACTGTAACTACCTTTTCTATATAGAGCACAAAAAATTTAGGATTGAATCTAATAACACGAATTAATTTTTACTAATGACATTAGCGGAATATCAAGTCAGATTTATTTAAAACTCTCTATAGTGTAGGTAGGTACCTACATTATGAGTTTCTATAGTTGAAACTTTCTCTAATTATTAAAGATGTTTAAATTATTTCGTAATACTTATTATCAATATAACTATCAAGGAGACAGCTTGTTGTAATGATTCAAATGGATCAAACTGTCGTAGGTTCGAATCCCACCTTCGCCCATTAATGTTTTGTTATATGATTTATAATTACATAGTTACTGGATGTACTATAACGACGTTAGTTGCCGAGCGTTTTGTAATCTTCAATAAATAAATAACTATTAAATAGATATTAATAATTACTTTTCACAGTTTTCTAAGAATTATGTGGCCGTATTAACGTTACAAGACTATAAAAAAGAAAAAAAACTTGAACCAAAAACTCTCAGTGTCGTGCTGGTTAAGTGATCATGAATTACCCAACAATAACCTTAGGACTTCATTTCCTTTCAATGTGTACCTACACCAAACACTACATGCGAGAGCCTGCAGTGTAGATAAAGCTTACAAAAAAACCTTAAAAAACTGTTCTTACAGACAGAACTTCTTTCTTTGAAATACAGATTAGCAGTGCTTTGTTCCTCATGATTTATCTCATATTACACCCAAAATGACAATTCGAGGAGTGAGTCCTCAACTTTGTTACACACACCTACATTGGTCAGGACCACCAGGATGAATGGAGAGTGAGAAGAAACAGACAGAGGAGAAAACGAGAGAGAGAGAATCAAAGAGAGATTGTAGAGCTTACGTAAGGGTGTGAGGCATGAAAGCCGTCTGCAGGATCGGTAATTTGAGAGGCATCAGTAAGGGATTAGAATGTTAAACTCAGTGAGTGGTTCTGTAACTCTATATCTGCGTACATAGTTCTGTTTGTCTGTTTCACCTGCTACTATACTTTATTCGCCGTCACGACAAGTTCAATTCCTAAACTAAATGAATTTTGAAAGTATTTAACAGTGGGTTTTGGACCATATTTTTGAAGTAAAACTTCTTAAGGCGCGACTTATTTGAGAGTAGCTCCGATCTTTTTTTGAACGGAAATATTCGGACGGAAGTGACGTGTTTAAAGGCATCGACTGACAGATGGTGACATCAAAATGCATGAACGAAAGGTGATCGGTTTCCGCAATTTTAAGATATCGACTGACAGATGGCGACATCATATATATTTATATGTAGAAACCATCTTGAACGAAAAGTAAATCACAGCTACGAACGCAAAGCAATAAGAAAAGCCAACGTAATTTAATTTACGAGTGATTTCCCGAAAATTGAGAGAAGAAGTTTTACTTCAATCGCACGTAAACAACAACGTTAAATAATCACTGGGCCAGTTTTTTTTGGCTATTTCACTACTTTGAAAAATATTCAAATCTTTGATTAACGTCTGATTAGAACTCTTCAATAAATAAAACTATCGACCAATTTTTTAGACAATATATTAACAAAAAATATATATTTTTTACATCAGTTCTGAAGAAGGTCCAAATCCGGATTGAAACGTTAATGTATTAATTATATATTTTTTTGTTAATATATTGTCTGAAAAATTGGTCGATAATTATATTTATCAAAAAAAAAAAACATATGATAGAATGGATCACCCAATGCGAATGAGTAGATGTTTTAATATTGCAAAGGTGTTAGCAAGTAATAATTTATCGTACACTCTGTAATATGGTAGAATATTTTATGGTCGACTACTGAATCTACGAAAGTCACTCTAAGACGGATTCTTCGTAAAAGAAATCAATAGCCAAGGTGTGGTCCAAAGTTATTAGCCAGAAATTTATGATCGCAATAAAATATATTAAACCGTTTTTAATCTAGCTGAATGCAATACGATCTAAGGATATTTTCCAAAAAAAAAAAAAACTTGGAGTACTGTATGAAAAGCTGTCTGAGCACATACAGGATGTAATTGAAATATTGCGTCCTTATAATGATTGTAAGAAAAAGTAAATAGTATTAAATCTCTAAGAGGTCTGGTTGCAGGGGTGGATGGGGTATATAAAATAGCAGCAGAATAGATGAGATTGACTGCTCATAATATGTATAATAAACACAATAATTGTAAAACGTGTAGAAAATTCAATAAAAATTATAGATAACTAAATAACCTACAATCGAATCAATTTTTGTTCTTCCTAAATATCAATAACATATTTGTAAAAAAATAAAAATACTTAAAGTCCATAAAAAAATTCGATTCCTGCAGGCGGTCATTACAAAAATTATTGAACGACCCACCGGGAATTTCCCCGGTAACCCGAATCATTCATTGACAAGTTATACACACTATAGGTATATAAATTGATGAAAAAAACTTTTCTCGTGGCGAATAGATTATAGTTATTGGTTTCAGTGTTTGCAGTAATACGAGAAAGGGATTTTATTCGTAATGATGGAAGGAGTAGAGATCTGAAGTAGATACATATATGCACTGTGATTTTTTAAATTGAATTCAGTAAGAAGATGTGTCAGGACTTTACGCAATTCTGTAAAATAATGTTGACACAAAAACTCATTTGATTTGTGGCAATTCATTAACATTTCTACAACGGAATAAAAAGAATTATGCTCAGTTGCAGAAAGCATTGTCAGAAAATCTGATTTGACAATGACCTTAGATTGCGAAATACATATATTTCTTCATATGAAAAGTAGTGTAGAGTTTTAAATAGATATGTAGCTCGAAAAGTAGTTAATCGATTGAAACGATATTTTGAGCTCGCAGAACGTCATTTCAAGCCTCGTATAGCCAGCCTGCTGGCCATCAGAAGTCCCAAAAGTGTTTCCAACCTCATGTGCAGCGGCCTTAACTTAAAATAAATAAATACTGAAATCGTAAACAAGTCTACTGAAATCGCGTCGTTTGTTATTGTTAAATATTGAAGAACAGCCTGTATAATCTTGCATAACGCCGTGTTTCTGTAAGGGAAGGTGTATAATTCCAGCAGTCATGCTGAGATTTACCGATTTGAGTGTGTATTTGAAGAGAAAACAGGATTATAACAGCTTAATGCATAAATCTATTGTTAAAATGGAGATGTTTGGATTTTAAATAAATTAATTGGTTTTGTCGACTGAAATCCAAGATATTTGTTATTATATGTATACTATTTTATGTGTTTACATTACTTTTGAATGGATTATATTTCAGCTGGAAAAAAACGACATACGCTTTTATGCTCTGAAAAATGTTCAAGGAATTTTTCGACAGTTTTAAAAAATAATAGAATTGAATAAGTAAATAAATTAGGTATATCTAGTTTTTAGTCATGTTTCTCTGTAAAAAAATAAGGACACTTTAAATAGGCGTTAAGCTTCCCTTAAAATTTTAAACCATCATATTTAATATACTCTTTATAATGTAAGTGAGCTTGGCCCTTGTGTCCATATAGAATAGGTACAGATAGGTACTCAAAAAAAGTCGTTCTATCACCAATGTTCAAGAATAAAATTTAAAAATTTTTTCGGGTAAAAATAGTGTGGAAATTTCTAATTCAAAAATAATGTTCTTACTCTTTAGTATTTTTTGACGTGATAACGTCTTATAAATTGATGAATCACCAATCTTATAAATTGATAAAACACCGACTGCATGCACGAAAAAGTGTAACGTAACGTTCCTAACGTTCGTAACGCGGAAATTAGAAGAGAACGTATATTATCTTGTCTTAACATGAAAACGGCTGCATTTCTAATGTTTAATTCAATTTTTTGACATTAGTATTTTGTGAAATGCAACGCCTTCTAAATTAAGTATTGGAATAACTAATTATTATTAGAACATAATACTTTGACAGTTGCAAACGTCACTTTTGACATTTCTTATCATTCCGACACCAAGGATAAGCGGATTGAAACCAAATTTTGGGAGGTTTAGGTTATGTATTACGGAATACGTTATCACGTAAAACTATCGTCCGTAAACCGACTTTACAGACAACCAATTTTTTATATTACTTACTTCTTTTTTGTAATTACAAGCAGTGCCCATGGAGTCTCAACAAATGATACAAATATTTACAAAGATATTGATTTGATGCTATACTTTGTTTTGAAATTACCTATATAAGGGTTTCAAGGGCATATCATTCGAGAACGGCTGAAGCGATTTTAATGAAAATTAGTTATTGACTGGTTCTAGTGCACTTAAATACTTTTCAGTTCAGTTTGCTTTCAATATGTTTTAGTGTAAACGAGTCTTTAGTCACACCCACTATCATTGTAGGCGGGACTTACGTTATTATACATCAGTTTAGGATAAGCGGTGACCAATTGATCGGAATTATTGCTCAATAATCTTGTTTGGTGATCTAATTATTCTAAGCTGGTTTATGTTTCATTTTGGATATGTCTCAATTAAACTACCTTTATTATAATTAGGTTAGCCCGTCACTTGACGTAAATTAACGTTATATATTTAAAATTATTAATTTAAGTTATTTATACATAAGTATTTTATTTTATTACAATTATTTCGCATAGCATAGTGGCTTCGTCAAGCAAAGATTATAAACATATGAGTTTAAGATCTTTGCTTGAAGATGCCACTGTGTTGTGAGAAACATTGTTCAAAAATGAAGTTCCTAAACGTTGTTTCATTTTTTAGCTGTTATTGTAACAATAAAAAAAAACATATTTGCATTTTCAGTCTTGAAATTTAGGTTATCTATAACTTTCAGGATCAACTCCAGGTACCAACATTTCCTCCTTATGACTATAGTGTACAGAATATTCCAAAATTAAATACAACTTAAAAAAATGCAAAAATAAAAACACAAAATATATCATGCAAAAATGTAGATACCCACTATAAAATATTCCTAAAATTCTTTAAAATAGTTATCTTGCTTTCGTGCTAAAAATATAATCAACCATATTACGTGACAACAATTCTAGAGTCCTATTTAAATTTCATTATATTTTTTTATACCAGTCGGCTGAGCTGAAACTGTTGACAACAATCATACTTATATAATAATTATATTTTATTATTTAATTATGCATATTCTCATTTCCATTCACACTAATGACCTAATTTGCAACCCAATCTAATCCATATTCTATATTCGATTTATTATAAAAAAATAAACAAAAATAAGCTATTTAATGTAAGTACCTATAATATATATATTGGTAATATAAATTTGACGTAAAATGAATAGAATATAAAAAATAATAATTGCTGCATTTGGTCCTAAATCAAAACAAACTCTCCAAATCATAATAAAAATAATAGTGTATAATTACAATTAATGTTAATAACATAATTTATTGTTAAAATTGCTATAGGTACCAACCTCAACCATCACAGCTGCGTAAAAGTCATGACAATTTGCCTAATCATTTTGGGTGAAGAAATTAATAATTTAAAATTGCTTTATTAAGTTGAGTTTCGAGAATATCTTTGAAAATTCTGTTTGATGTGAGCTTATTTTTTATAGATGAAACGAGTATTATAGATTTACCTAGCTGCGGTTTTCAAAAATTATTTTAAAACATCTTTTACTTACGATAACCGACCGTCAAGTATTTTAACGAAATTATAATGTTAAATTTTGTGACTATCTATAAACGTATAACAAATATAGGTATCTCTGGCGCCATCATTTTCAAAATATATACATTAAAATGTACGCCAGTATAATTAGAGACGACTATAAATAATAATTTGTATTATTCTGTTACTGATTTTGACTAAATCAATTTTGTTTCTTTCTTTCAAATTCTATTATAAATTCCATATCTTCAATTCATGCGACGATGGAAAACAACCTTCTTCATTTATGCATTCGTTTTGCCCTAGCAAGTAATAACCCAATTGGGCAAAAAATAGTTTAGTACATTTTTTTATATTCATTTAATTCATTTTGTTATTATATTTGCACCCATGACAAACATTTGGACGGCGCGATTTATATTTCGTCTTCCTCCAGTTCCTCAGGTTTTGGTCTAAAACCTGGTATAAAAATGTATTTCGCTGATGACCTCAGCTGTTTAGCGTTTACAATCTATAATAAAAAGAGATTTCTAGCTATTGTTAAAAATAAATTGAAATCACTGTTTACCTCTACAGATTCAGCTGTACCTGACCTGCAGCTGGTCGATCGAAGACCTAGTCACAATTAAAAATAAAAATAAAATTGAAAATAAATATAAAAACTTACGCATGGAATCGCCGGAAACGGGCGAGGAAGTATTTAAAGCGGCGCGGCAAGTTTGCGGCGGAACGCGTACCGACGCGTCTCGCGCCATGATAGCCGCTATTGAGAAATCCGTCGCGCGCGATTTCGCCGTCGGGACGACCAAAGCGGCTGGTCTTTCTTCGTGCATTGCACCTAAGAGCATCATCGACTTCGCTATATGGCAACCAACTGACAATTCCACCAAAAATTCAATTCTTCAGATAACACTCAAAGAATCCACGCCACGGTACACAGTACTCTTGTCATTCAACTGTCAAATCACGGTTCACCAGGAAATTATACACTCGGAAGTTCAAAAAATGTCAAATTTCATAAAAAAAGTTTTTTAATCTTTTTTGAAATGTTTAAAATACGTATACACATTGTATTATTATCAAAGAAAACGAACACATAGAGTCAATAGAGAGATCACAATCATGATTATCTATACAAAAACTATCGCACGTACAGAAATCAATACATATACACTGTTTTGATTATGAAACAATTAACTTTTTGTTATTAATAATCTATTATGTACCATAATTTTCAGTGGACAGTGGACCAGTGGACACTAGTACCTCTACGAGACTAAACTCAGGTCCGGTTTTGCAACTTGCGCTGGTGTTACATAGAGCCCCCTGCACATATCCAGTTCCCTAGATATTGTTGTCGAGGCGGAGCCTTTCGACGTACACCCCATTGACTGCCGGTTGTTTAGGCGGAGCTCCAATGAATTGTATATCTAAAGGCGGAGTTTATTTGTGTTAAACCAACTTTACACACAGGAGAGCTTTTCTCTACAGTATCAATGCTTTATTCTTTTTCCTTTTCACAAGAAAAGCGGTTTATTTTTTATCGTTCCGTTTTGTTTGTTTGTCCTTTTGAAAACGATTCGCAAGTGTGAATGGCGGAGGTTTTTATTTTCTTTCATTAAAATTTATTTTAACGTCGACGAATTTTATTTTTAACATTAGATATTTATTTATTATTATTTACCTATCAATACTATCCTAGTTCGAAATAATTTTCTCAAAAATACCTCTACATTCGATTTAAAAACTAAAGTATATTTATTTATTATTTTATGACGCAATGTGACATTATGGAAAAATGAGCGCCTTGCGAGTTTTAACAATCACTGCACGTCATAAAATAATCACGCACAAGATATAGTATTTTTTGCACGTACCTCCTTTAAAATAGCTGATTTTCACTTCATAATAAGTATATATTTAGGTATATATCTGACAGTTCGACCATATTGGAAATTTGGATTGTTTACGAAGACAAAGTCCACGTTGGATTCTCTGGATTAGGAAAATCGCATTACTTTTGTTTTACTTTATGCACTAGTGCAAAAAAGGGTCATTTTATAACCGCCCTACAGACATAGGTCCAAATTAAAAAGCATGATATATGGGATCGTGTAAAAAAGTATTTATCGTTATATAAGTATAGGTACTATTACTATTTTGTAGTATTTTTGTAATCCTTAAATGTATTAAAATAATTAGTAGAAGCTATGCTGCGAAGAATTTCTTCTAATTGTAGATTATACAAAAAAAAAAGTAGGTATAGGTAATATGTACAATGTACCTACTTATGATGAACAACTCTATTTTTTTGCGCTCGTCAGTCATCGTTGAATCTAGTAGATGTATACATATTATGTTTAAAATTTCAATCTTATGATTGAATGAATAATTTAGGGGTTATGGCTTACTGGCCCGTTATGCACGTCATCCTAGATGAATTTTTGTGCTCCGCCTTGTCCTGAGTTTAGTCCTCCAATCTTTATCTTATCAAACTATATATAGGTATATTTAATAAAAATGTTCAAGAAAATCATGAAGCGCTGACAGATCGTGAACCGACATAATTTGTAGCATTTCTAAGGGCCAAGTACTAATTTTAAAAATGTTGAAAATTTCACCTAACTATAACATCTCTGAACCTACTATGCCTTACAGCACAGTTCATATATATATTCGTCGAATTTAATTTCGAAACTTGAGTATAGGTACATTTATTTCTGAATAAATTAATTAAATTCAACAAAGTTCGACGAACATTATGATTCGGTGCAGCTTTTTTTTGTAAATCCTAACATAACCTGCATCTGCACTTTTTGAGCTTAATAAATAGATACTTAGTTATCATCGAATTAAGTCGGTAATACACTCGGCACACGATTTACTGTAAAATCTAATAGTGTAACAATTATTATTATTTGATTCAACATATTTATATATTAACGTTTTGTAACATGAATAATATATTTAATTCAATACATTTATTAATTTAAGTTTTTTTTAACATGTTCATACGCTCCGCTGCCACCTTGCCTCTGTTTCTCTACTTGACCACCAGTGTACACCAGTGGCGCTGTGCGGCTTTTTAAGACGTGGTGTAACAATAGATAGGTATTTCTGATCGGTTATATTTTTCGGCAACACCCGGTATACGCAGATTATACATGAAGAATTAGTATATCTAATATTCATTTGTAATAACAATAATATGTTTAGAAGACCACCAACGCAACTGTAGTATCCATTGAAAACTTAACATGTAATGAAAAATGGCCATGCGCAGAAATATATCACGACCTATTATGAGCAGTTGGACCCATACAATATACTTTTAAGATATTACTTTTACTACTTACGGGTCTACTGTGTTGTACTGTTATAGGTTATAATATTATATAGCTATGTCGCCATATAAACACCACTACAATGCCCAAACCTTTCAACCTGTTCACCCACATCGGATAACAAGCCTTGGTGTGTGGTCCATTCCTATTTGTATGTGTAATGTCTATGACTGCGTAGTCTTGTAAACGGGGCTTTATATCTATCGTGTATATACAGCGATCACGTCCAAGAGGTAGCTAATACAAAAAAAAATATGTTACATATAATCATAATTCTTCATATTGTTTACACAGGGAATTTCATTTTACTGATATATGGTAGCTATGGAAAACATTAATGCATCACAGTCGGAAAAAAACAAAAGACGAACATATAAGTAACTTTTTTCTTTAATTCCTATTTGTTTTAAAGATATGCTTATATTATATCTATAAATAAGTATGTTTTTCATTCACCCATACATAAATATACAGTATGTATACATATGTACGAATCAATAAAGTTCGATTATCCTAAAAAAAACGATGTTCCGAACGTCCATGCCCCCCCACTTAGTTCGGATAATCGACGCTCTACTGTACCACGATTTTTTAATTCAGCAATTCAAGCGTCTTTTAAATTTTCAAAATGAATTCTAGTTGCTATTACTCAAGAATGTTCTCTATAATACATATAATTTTTATTACATTTTCATATAGGTAGTTATAACAAGTGCAGCTGGACATAGACTATCAAACATTACGCAATACAATAGCAAGCACGCATACATACACATACATGTGAGTTTATTATTTATGTGATGACCGTCCCGACGCTTGCGTCAGTTTATCAAGTACGTGTTGTCCGCAGCGGCCGAGTGCGTCGCCACCATCGACCGAACTATCTGATTGATGATCGCTACTATAAACTATACAGTGCATTTTGTCAACAGTGGCGGTTCCTCTGTGAGCGCACAGAGCTGCAGAACAACCAAAATTGTAGGTAATACTTAATAATTTTAGAATTAAATATATATTTTCCGTCAAATCTTAGATTAACGTCTGATAAGAACTCTTCAATAAATAAAATTATCGACCAATTTTTCAGACAAAAAATTATTTTTTCAATATTTTGATACTAGTTAATCATTTTGAAAGAATTTTATATAAAGCGAATTAGAAATTAAATATTAATTATTTTTTATATTTTTTAGATCAGTTCTGAAGAAGGTCCAAATCTGGATTGAACGTTAATGTATTAATTATATTTTTTGTTAATATATTGTCTGAAAAATTGGTCGATAATTTTATTTATTGATTATATTTTCCGTATTAAGCCAATGTTCAATGTTAGGAAATAATGTACCAGTTATACACTTTCAAACTTAACAGTTTTGAGATTTTTAAGTCACAAAGAATTGACCCCAAGTTTTTAAATCGGAAAAGGTAGAGAATCCTATTATATATTTTAATTTATCTATATTGTGGCAAGAACTAAAAAAAGTACACAAGTATTGTATTAAAATGAACCAACAATTTGTAATCAGTCGAAGATGGATCAACAAAAAGTAAAAGCCACATAGCCTAGTCAAGAACTGAGATTCTTAAGAAAAATATATCCAGTCTTCAAAAAATATGAGCAATAGCTTATTCGATTCGGAAAGATATTCCGAAAAAGACGTTTTTTTTAATTTTTTTCGCCGACAAAAAGTGCATTAATAGTTATTAACAAAAACTAAAAGACAAAAAAACCTCTCAGATTTTTGGCAATTATTCAAAAACTATATAAGCGATAGCGGAAAAAAATTTTCAATAAAAAAGTCCCACCTCCCGCACATCTATCTTTATTATTTATAGTTTTAATTTAACGTTGAAAATAGGGTTCCGCGCGGTCGTTCGGTACAGCTTGAGCGCTCCGCCTGTTGAGATAAAATAGTTTTGTGATAGTATTAAATAACAATTAAAAAATCTGAAAAATAAAGTTCCGTTGAAAAAAATATTTAAGAGTATTCGTCCCTACAAATACCCCCTGCACCCTTCATCTCAAATCTTTTCCCCTCGCCTAAAAGCGGTTCGCGCTCTCCCGACGCTATTTTTAAAGCTAGAGGGTTCTGGTAAACGCTAAATAAAAGACAAAGAATTAGACTACAGATCCTTCAGGCGAATTTTTTGAAAAAAAATTCCTGAAAAAACTTACAATCTTTTGAAAAAAATAATAAGTTACGTAATATTTCACACGTAGGCGAAACTGTTTTTCAAAAAAATCGCCTGAAGGATCTGTAGTCTGATTCTTTGTCTTTCATTTGGCATTTACCAGAACCCTCTAGCTTTAAAAATAGCGTCGGGAGAGTGCGAACCGTTTTTAGGCGAAGGGAAAAAATTTGAGATGAAGGGTGCAGGGGGTGTTTGTAGGGACGAATACTCTTAAGTTTATTTTTAAAACATATATGCTTTAAAAATAAATGTTTTAAAAATAAACTTAAAACGAAGATCGTTCTTGGACTATATTATAGTCCAAGAACGATCTTCGTGAAATACCTAAAATCTCAAACGGCTAAAAATTTGAGTAATCGTTCTTGGGGTTACAAGAAACTATTCTGACTATGAAAAAGTGTGGTCCGATTTGCAGTTAGGGCAGAAACAGCCCCTTTAAATTTTGTTTTCTAGTTACCTCACAAAATAGTGGGGCTATTGTTAACTAATTTTTTTTTTGAAAAACTGCCACCATTCAAAACGACAAAAATTTTTTAAATAATTATCCTATAAATTTTTTGCTTCATGGAGTCCTTTTTACATATATATAGTATGTATATACTTAACAAGATCACCATAAAAGTTTTTGAAAATTGTTTATTATATTTTTTTTAAATTTTAACAGAAACTTGGAAAAATGCGCATTTTTTTAATGTTTTGTTAACTTTAAAAAATTAAATATTTTTCTCAAGAACTCATTTCTTGACTAGGATAACATAAAACAAACAAAACTCAGACGAAACGTATAAAATACATTCATAATCCAAACGCAATGCTGGAGAGCGTGTGAAATGGTTTAGTTTCGCCTACCAGGTGGGTCATGTTCCAACAGTCGGCCATATTTATATCTCATGCGTAACATTGTGCTAACTATATGCATTAAACAGCTGCCCGATTGTTATTAAAGACTACGCACCTCATTTGCAGTAGCGTAGCTTTTTGGTCGCCCTAGCACAGGACTCAGTTATTTGTAGAGTTTTTAGTTCAATGCCGATACAGCGATTTGAGACTAAGGCCGTTCGCACACGAAGCAATGTGAAAGCAATTCAACAGCGATATATATCCCGTCCCTGTCGCTTTCTAAGTAAAGTAGTGGGGAGCCACCATTGGAGCTATATAAAAGCGATATTCAGAGCTATTCTGCTAATGTTAACCACCGTGATTACCAAGTGTTTATCAAAATAAACACTTTATGCAATCATTTTTGTATGTATTTTTTTTTATTACTGTGGTTACCTAAGCACAGTGATTAGAACTCAAATAGCAGAATACGGCTAAATATGTGATATGTGACTTACAAGGAATCGCGATCTGAGCAACATGTTACTAATATCGCCTGTGAATATAAACGTGCTTAGTGTCAAATTCGTGGGTGCTGTGTACCATTTCACACTCACGGGATATTCTCGAAAAGACGTGCCAGATAAATAAATGGTACTACTTGGAGTAATTTTAGGGAATCTTTATAAATTGAATATTATGATCGCTTAATGCTAATAAATTTACATTTTTAGATTGACTGCCAGTGAAACATGACGAGCGAAAATTATTCATGGAAAACTGTTCTGTCCGGCAAATGTAAACACATACTCGTATATTTGCTTAAATTTGCTATATGAATTCACCCAATAGTGATCAATCGCTTTGACTAAATGTACAAAACTATAAAATGTTGACTCTTTTGCGGATGCCCTGTTGCTCAGACCACTGATGTCGCTTTTGTCGCCGATATATCGCCAATATCACCTAGTAATTTTAATTGCATTCGTGTTGCGGACGGATTAATACTTGAGTGCTAGTTGGCCTCATTAGTATTACTTTGAATGGATAGGTTTACTTCTTATGTAGCAAAGGACTATCCAAGAGCTGAATTGCTCTAACGGAGGTCGCACGATGAACCCTTACATCATCATCATTATCATCATCGCGAAAAATAACTCTAATAATTTAGAGTGATGATGATCTTTTTTGAAATATTGGAAGATTAAAAGATGAAACCTGCAGGTGGCATAGGATCAATGAAATTGCAAATACTAAAGATGTTATTGCATTTTATATTTTGCATAACAATAATACGGAAAAAAGACAGCATTAATTTTTCGAATATGGAATAAAGATTGCCGAAACATCAGAAAATAAAATGCAATAACATCTTTAGTATTTGCAATTTCATTGATCCTATGCCACCAGGTTTCATCCTTTAATCTTCTAATATTATCACATCACCATCGTCATCATCATCGTCATTCTTACATCAATATCATTATCATCATCATCATTAAGATTCATCTGTACAAATAAAAAATCATGATGGTTCAGACATCGTCTAAAACGGTTGACCACTTTCCATAGAATTTGCATCAGGTCTTAAGCTCGATCTATAGCCTGTGCATACGAAAAATGTTGATAGGGCGCCACTGATGCGCGTGTGTCTATACAATGTCACAACACAATGGCCCAAGTTTGGACACTGCAATGTGTTACACTTTTAAATATACCTTTACTTAGAAGTCGAATAGTCATAAATTATATCACCGGGGTGCAGCACAGCATATATGAACTCATTGCAACAGGCTGCATCCAAGCACCAATAATATAATCGGAAGAACTAACGACGATAATATTTTTTTGTAAGAAGCAAAACAGATTTGGAGACGAGTAGTCATTTTTCAATTTCCAATTTTAATATTTCTATAGACTAATGCTGGGCTGTTGATACAATCTTCAGCTTCATAAATAGTTTTTGAAAATGTATAACTCTCGTCTGAACGCATCAACCTATAAGATAATAATCAGAAGCTTCATGGTTTAATAGAGTATATTTTCATATTTCTCAATATTCTCTAATTTTCAGATCAGTTATACTAAGAGATGTTTATAAGCGCAATTTTTTCTAATTTACAAAAACAGTGAAATTGTGAAATATTTGGTACCTATGTAAAATATTTTATGTTTAATGTTTACCCGTGTACAGAGAATATACACGATATTAAAACACAATAAATCATTTACGGTTTTTAAACCGTCAAATCGCATTCAAACAAAAACACTGAATTGTTGACAGTATCTGCACAAAGAGATCTTGATGTACGAGGGGGGCATCGTGTTTTGAAAAAAAAACTCGGATATTGTTATTATATTTTCAAGGTAATTTAAAACCACTGTTGAACACAATACTTACATATAAATGTTGCGGTGCATTTGAATTAAATATAATATACGCGCAGAAATTGTTTGAATAGTTCTTAATTAAGTGAAATAAGCCAAAGGTGGAGATGTACAAAATACTGAATTTGCCCGTTAAAATGTCAGTGAGATTTGTATACGAGGGACGATCATTTTTTAAATTTACTCTCTGGTTAATCTGGGCTAACAGTACTTCCAATTTTGATTAATTGGTATACCGGTAAAAACCTGTTCTTATACAATTTAAGAACGTGAAAACTGATAATAACAGAAACTTCTTGCAGAATATTTTGTCAATTTTTTATATATTAAAAAATTCTGGCAAATATTTCTTAATGAAACTTCATTTAGTTTTTTGCTTGCTAGTCAAAAATTAAAAAAAAGTACCTACATTATTTTTCTCCGAGAACTGTCAACGGCTTCTACTCGATCGGTTTTGACACTTTTTTAAAACGAAACTTGATAACTCGGTAGAATTGCCAGGTTGGCACTATTTTTCCATTTAAATTAAAAATTAATTTCATTTACGGACTCTCATCGACGAATATTTGGCAAATATTTTTCAAAAATAAAGTGACAATCATAGCAAATTTTTGAGAGTAAAATTTTCCATTTCTAGCATGCAGCTCTATACTACTAAAAACTCGCGTCGATTACCATAAATATAAAGAATACGCACACTACAAGATCGCGCACACTTGTCAAGCATGAACCTAAACGACCAGCGCAGCGCACGCAGCCTGTTCGTAAAAGTACCCATGATGTTATTTAACGGAGTAAAGCACATTAGATCAACACCCGGAACCAGCAGTCAGAAACGACCGTCAGTTGGTGGCTTGAAATTTCTGTCTAGTCGTGTTGTGCCAATCTAGTGTGCTAGTGATGTCTCGATTTCATAAATTAGTGTATTTATAAAACTACTTGACAACTGCAAAATGTCCACTGCCCATTATGAAACCTGCACTAAAATTTGCTGGTTTATGCTGTGCAATATCGTGCGTGTTTGTGCTGTGCTGGTTGTGCAGGTCCATGCTTAACAAGTGTGCGCAGCCTTTAAAATGTGGATATTTTCTCGTAGATAAGATTCCCAACAGCAGTTGCAAATACAAGGTAACATTTCAAGCATAGATATTCTAAGCATAGGTATTTTTGTTACCTATGTAAGAGACATAAATGTAAGTGGTAAGGTATAATGAGACTTATTGAGACCCCTTCGACCGCAATAACAAATGTTGGGGGGCTGGCACCAGTGACACGTCTGCACCAAACAAGGAACAGCCCCCTGATTCAAATGTTAAGTCATTCAAGATGTATTGGAAGGCCCCCTGTCGCTTGTATATATTCCGAAATACGTACAGTAACACCTATGTACTCTTGTACAGTAGTACAGACTTAACTGTGCATTTAAAACCACGACATTATTCTTAAGAAGCTGCAAATTAGTATACATATTTAAAATATGCTTGTGAAGGCAAAACATCTTTCTGTTATTTGGACCTTTTCAAAAATACTTAGGTAAATACTTAATAATGAATTGTTTATATTTTTATTATTTTGCTTCATTCATACTTAAATTACAGAATAAAATAAAATATAAAAACACTAAGTGTGACAAACAAAATTTAAAAAAAAGTTAACTGACAAAAAAAACAGAAAAGGATAATAGTAGGTTATGTTTTCAGTGCGTGACGACACATATTATGGTGAATGTGACATTATGTTAAGCGACCGAGCGGAGTGGCGTAGTGGTGACAACATTAGACTCGCATTCGTCTACATTATCCTAATGTCCTAAAATTCCTTCATTCGCCCATTGCTAAGTTTAAAAATGTAGAAAATAACGGGAAGTGTGACAGATGGAAAATAGTAATGGTGCGAATGGCGTCTGTTATGACTTAAAGTCGAGAAATGGACGTTAAACGCATTATTATTATTATGTTAAACAAGTTATAACAGTCACATGGGCCATAATATCATCACGCACGAGATACGTATAATATTTTTGCACGTAAGTATCCTCTATAAAATGATTTTCTCATAACTACCAAAACTTTTGATAGTTCAATTTTCACTTCTAACTTGTAAGCTGCATTGGATTTTCATACTTTTACTACGGAAATGGATGTACAACAATTTGTATTTTACTTTACGCACTAGTGTGAAATGAATAATTTTGCTATCGCTATACAGGCATAAAAATCAGTTATTTTAAGGGGGGGAGGGTACAAAAACAACTTTTTCGTTTATTTGACAACTATTCTCCTTGCCAACATTTTATCAGATGTCGTCGTAGGTGGAAAGACAGAGATAGTGGACGTAATACGAAAAAGTTACCGAGCCTTACAGTAGTCGCCAATGATGTGTAACATTATTTATTAATACTTACTTTACCCAACTGTTAGAAATGAATTCGTTAACGAATTATAATATAGCTATTTAATTTATAACGTTTATTTCACACTGTACTAATAAAAGTACGTCTTTCTCTCTCTCGCTAATACGCTGCAGCACATGCGCCAACTGTAGGCCGCACCAAAGATACATATTTTAGTAAACTTAATAGCGAGTGCTATACTCTCACTTCCGCAGCATTCACAAAATTATTGCCCATATCGAGAGCTAAGATGTTTTACACATAAAAATATTTTATCTTTTTTTGAGGTCGGTTTAATTTAAAAAAAATCGTTTTTATCTTCGGTGCGAAAATAAATCTCAGCTGTACTGTGAATTCGGTCAGCTGTGTTTATCGATGTTAGTTTCGCGTTGCAAGGAATACAGTCAATAGAACTAAAGGGACAATAGTGTGCTGACCGTATCGTTAGTCAAGTACTCGGTATTATCCTCACCTAAATAGCAGATAAACAGTTGGGCTAAACATGTCATAAATCCTTTAAGTTGTCAATACAATAACACAATACATATATAATAGGTAACCGATACCTGTAATTTATAAGTAGAAATATCTGCCAAGTCACCACGTGTATTGTGTCCCAAGTCTCGAAGGAAATAAAATCTGAAAAATTGCCCGTTTTTCAATATTTGTAAATGCAATGTAATGTTTCTTTTTTCTCTGAATTTAGTTCGTTTCGTTGAAATCACAAAAATATAAAAAAAGCAAAGAAAGCAAAAAGAAGTGATAGTTTCATAAACGGAGAAAGTTTTTTTATTGAGGCCGCTGCACACGAGGCTGGATTTGCCGCTAGATTCCTTGCTATAGATTTGACTACTAGTTTTCTAGCGCTGGTTTTATTAACTGCTTTTAAGTGCTCGGTTCACATGAGACGACCTTTTCAGCTTGATTTGTGGATAGATCTGGTGCGCGAGCATAGTGACAGTTCAAATATATGGATAAACACCGAGCAAAACGTGTCTGTTGTCTGACCCTGAGCAAAACGACGCCATGTTCGTTTGTGGGCATTTGTTCATGTCGCCCACATGACAAGATATACTGTTTCCTGATTGGTTTTTGCTCAGAGCAAGCAGACCTAGGAAGAAAAATAGCCCATGTTTTAATTTTAAAATCTATCTTGTGAGCTAGTAGGCGAGCTCGTAGTGACGTCATTTCCAGCCTCGTACCCATCCTAGCGGCCAGCAGAAGTCCAAGCAGCGGGTTTTAGAACGTAACAAGATTTTTCTTTTGTTTGTACATTTTTTATTTTGAGCTTAAAAGACGTTATCTGATAACTCAGTGTTAAAAGTACCTCTACTTTGAAAGTCGTACTAGAAACTAGTGATGTGCCGGATCGTTAAAAATGTATATCCGCGGATACGGATCTGAATACGGATATTTGGTTTCAAGTTCCGCGGATACGGATACGGATCTTAACTTTCTTAGAGTACGCGGCGGTAAATATTGCACATCGACCTTTGGAGAGAGACTATCTGTTATGGGAAAAAGTTATTGACCTCTTTAAGAGTTAACTCTCATAACAAATTGTCTCTTTCCAAAGATCGATGTGCAATATCTGATTATAAAGATAGTTTTTTAGTACCTTTGAGCTATGTACTATTGGTATGGTACTCACTATGATAAATGTTTGCAATATAAAAGTGCCAAATACGATTTTAAAAAATAAAAAATAATCTGAATGGAATTTAACAGTTTTTCATTATTAACTAATCACCTATATATATATATATATATATATATATATATATATATATATATATATATATATATATATATATATATATATATATATATATATATATATATATATATATATATATATATATATATATAGGTGATTAGTTAATAATGAAAAACTGTTAAATTCCATTCAGATTATTTTTTATTTTTTAAAATCGTATTTGGCACTTTTATATTGCAAACATTTATCATAGTGAGTACCATACCTTATTAATTTTCAATTCATAGATGAAATTTTATATATATATATATATATATATATATATATATATATATATATATATATAAAATTTCATCTATGAATTGAAAATTAATAAGGTAAAAGATCCGTAAAAGATCCGCCGAAAACTAGCGGATACGGATACGGATCTTTCTTCTTCCTCGGATATCCGCGGATACGGATATCCGGCACATCACTACTAGAAACTAACCACAAGAAATTATGTAGGATCTCAACAGTATAATCACAAATTTGACAACCATAACGGAAGTGACTACTGGATTACTGATTTTCAGGGCAGCTTTGGTAGTGATATGCCTACCAACGATCCAAATGATTTAGTAGTATACAGAAGACCGGTTTGGTAACTGAAGTATACACATATAGCATGTAATATTTTAGTTATGTGTTACTGTGGACGAACTACAAAGCACGAGTTGAGAGTTGCACCTACCGCAGTTTACCAGCAACAACACACATCCATATTATAGCACCTCTTTCACACAATATAACACCAGAATGAAAAAGGATCACAGACTAATAATATTTCTACATAATATAGATAGTGGACTAGGATTGAGGCTGAGAGCCCTTCCTCTTCATTTCCAGTTCGAGTTACTTGATACCTTCGATTGATCCTGCGAAACACATTTAAAATGTTCACGCGCAGCCACTGGGCCAGATATTTCGCCAAAGTTAGGTTACTTTGTGAAGAACTAAAAGAGAAGACTAATAATAATAAGTATTAATGCGTATTAATTAATACTTATTATTATTAATCTTCCGTCTAATAACTAGTGATGTGCTGGATCGTTAAAAATGTATATCCGCGGATACGGATCTGAATACGGATATTTGGTTTCAAGATCCGCGGATACGGACTCGAGTACGGATCTTAACTTTCTTAGAGTACGCGGCGGTAAATATTGCACATCGTTTTTTAGTACTTTTGAGTTATTTACTAGTGGTGTGGTACTCACTACGATAAATGTTTGCAATATAAAGGTGCCAAATACGATTTTAATAATTAAAAAATAATCTGAATGGAATTTAACAGTTTTTCATTATTACCTAATCACCTATATATATAAAATTTCATCTATGAATTGAAAATTAATAAGGTAAAAGATCCGTAAAAAATCTGCCAAAAACTAACGGATACGGATACGGATCTTTCTTCTCTCTCGGATATCCGCGGATACGGATATCCGGCACATCACTAGTAATAACATAGAATAGTAATCCCTTTCATAGTATTCAAATATAATTTCACTTAAATTAGTGAACTATTATACCCACATTCATATCGAATATTGGATAACTAATATTTTGTTTAATATTTAATTTGTGTTCTTACTTTTCTTTTAGTAGCTTTGCATAACTGCGCGAAACACATAAAGAGAACAGTAATTTATTTTTGGACTTCGGTCCGCCACTCATACTAAAACTAATTTGTGGATTAGTGTGAATATTTTCGCGCACACACAAACTTATACACGTCTATAGAACTATTGTATACTACTCACTGCATTTGCTTAGTTTCTGAGAGAAATTAATATTATTTGGCATGATTACACGAACAAAATCTTCAAATTTTTAATTGCAGAATATCTATATTGTTAAAATTGCAAAGAAAATCGTATCATTAACTGAGTTCCAGCGAGTCAGGCAATAATAACACACAAAGTCACATTAGGAATTAATAAAATCAAAGCACTCGATCACAACTTATCAATCCAAAAGACGGACGAATTCTAATTCGGCTGTACAAAATTTCTAATGCGGTATTGACCTACATTACGTAAGTTGAATTTTACTAGCTATTATATTTTCTATTTGTAGCAAGTATGATCATAACTTCTATTTCTCATTTTATATAAAACTGCACAAAAGTTTAAGGGGCATCGAAACGATCATTTTCAATTGTAAATGTTTACGTAATTGGAGGTTTCAAATGATGGGCAATTGAAGCTCCAAATTAAGGTGTATTATTCATGCACGCCTCAGTTGATTGTGTTGACAAATTGCCATCAATCAAAAATTTTATCTTTTGCTGTCAATGCCGTAGTAATTATGACAATCGCATCAATTGCCTAAAGTAAACGATCATTTTTCGCATCAATGTCAATCACGTAAACATTGACAATCGCAATTGAGCGTCTCAGGGATACTTTACACTAAATTAAAAAAAAAAAAAACCCTTTGCACTCCGGGAGTGCCGGCGGAAATGAAAACTTGAATATTAACGTCTTACGAATTTTCGATCAAAATGGTTTGTATCATAGATTGCATTTTTATGTACGATATTTCAACGCTAGATGTCTAACGTTGTATAAAAATATACAGTCAAACCTTAGTGAGTGAGAACTGGGTACCTGACGATCTGACGCGAGTTTAACATTTTTTACCCATTACAAAAAAAGTGTACAACGCCGCTAAAGAAGTTTTCACTTCAAAAATTTATTGTTACTGTTTGTGATTTCTAATATTTTTTTCCTATAAAAAGAGCTCACGAATTACAAAAAAAAAATAACATTGTAAATTATATAGAACCAGTCGGACTCATGTATTTTCAAAACCATATGTTTCCAAATTCCAACTAAAGTTTTTCTCACGTATTTTCAAGTTTTTAGCCTCTACTTCTCGTTCAAAGTAACCCCTCCTACGCTAATCAGCCAATGGAAACATATGTTACCTTAAATTAGTACCTAAAGATTTTTTCTGACTGCCACCAAATTAAAATGAAAGGGAAGTTGAAAATACGTGAGTTCTATAGTAGTTAAGAATATTATTACGAACTACGAAATGATTCTATATGCAGTAAAATAATCGGTGGTAAATGTCCCAATGATAATGTATTCAGTGATGCCACTATTTTTATGATTTGTACATATACATCCAAAAGGATTATTTTCTAAATAATATTCTTTGCAGTCGTTCACGTTGAACACTCGGTGAGGATTCAAAAGTGTTTTGTAGCAAGCCTGTAATTGGTCAACTATGCTCAGGTATCTGATGACGTGATAAAGACTTGTTTACATTGGCCAGTAAACCTTTTTTTTTAATAAAAGCATGATTAATTGCACTGTGACTTTATCCATATATACAACATAACCTAACACCATAGGGTGCTAAATACATAAAACTCTTTTACTAAAAAATATCCTTTTGTATAAAATGTCGAAACACATTTTTCAAAAAGTATCGTCAGCAATGTTTGCATGTTTTGAATACTTGAAATGTCACGCCTTGGGAATTGATTTCACGCTGAATTAATTTTGAATGACTTTTTTTATTTTTTGTGCAAAGAGAAATTAACTTCTGATTCCGAGTATAGATTTTTGAAAATATACATAAAAAAATATGTATATAGTACAAGTCTACAGTTTAGTTCACTAAGGGCGGATCTTCGTTGCAATGATTCTATTAATTTAAAAATATATTTTTCGTCATGTTTATTGGTCAGTTTGAAAAAGTTCAGAGATAATACTGTAATTTGGTAAATATTTCTGTCTTCATCACAAAATAGTATTTTTTAATAGCGATTTACGTTAGTTAGAGGTTGAAACATATAATTTTTTTTTTATAAACATTGTGAATACCTTTATTCAGCAACAGGATGTAATGGCAGAAAATTGTTTTAAAGTAACTGTAATCTGATATTTTTTCTGGTATTTTTTCTATAATTACATTATTAATAAATTATTATATAAAAAAATATACCTATAGCTTGAAAAAACCAAGAAAATATGCTTTTAACAATGCGCAAAAAATTATTTCTAAATATTATGATTTTGTTTAACAGCGATAAGATATCCTCCAGCTCGACATAATTTAGTTTTTTAATAAGCTTAAAATGATAATGACATTAAAAAAAAATAAAAATAAATTAGGTATATCAAGTTGTTGAACAAAAATTACTGTTTCATTTTTAGTGCACTTTGCTATAAAAATGTTTTTTTCAGTTTTTGACGTGATAACGTCTTATAAATTGATGAAACACCAGCTGCACGCACGAAAAAGTGTAACGTTCCTAACGTTCCGCCTGACCCTGTGCGTGCAAGCAAGAGCGCAGTATGCTTCGGCCCAAGTTTGACAGCTACTAAAATTTAGGTTATGTATTACGGAATACGTTATCACGTAAAACTATCGTCCGTAAACCGACTTTACAGACAACCAATTTTTTTTTTAAAACTATAATCACAAAAATCATGCCCATGGATAAGCAACGTTAAAGCGCTGAACGGCTCGTTATCCTGCTTACACCACTTTTTCAAGTCAAGTAATCAGTTTATCTAAATTATTTACATGTTTATAAACATTTATATATTTATTTAAATTATTGTATTATCATGGGTTCTTAATACGTGTGAAAATTTCAAAATGGATGAAAATTAATTTTGAAAGGTTCCATTAGATAGATACATAGGTACATGTATATATAAAGCGTAAAAGCGCGCTAAAATAGCAATTTTTTTACATTAGCACAAACCAGTTAAGCTTTTAGCATATCTTAAAATTTTGTTGATACTTTTGAATATATACCTACAGGCTGATACAAACAAATATCATTTCACTAAAAAGAAATGTTCATTTTGTACAATTAATTTCCTACCAGTTTTAAAAAGTACTCGTTTGGCACAAATGAAATATGTATTACTTTCAACCATTTTAGAAGTGTACAAGTGGTATTATTTTGTGTATTTCGTTCGACTCTTCATATACTTACCTACTGTTCTATTAAATTAATATGAAGGAAAAATTTGCTATGAAACGCACTAGAGTGTGTCTACAGAAAAAATCGCTTAAATCAATTAAAATTGCTTTGATATAAACATAATATATTCATAATGATCTATTTTTCCTGTGGATGCAAAACAATACAGATATCTCATTTTCTCTACCTTTCATTTAATTGAGTCACGGTTTAGATAATTTTCTCAACTGCATCAAATCATCTGTTATCATTTGTCGTACAAGTCAAATGCAAGGTAAAAGTTTTCCGTCCCAACGGAATCATGTTAAATTGTCGCCATAATATTACAGCATAGGGCCAGTAGTTCTCAAAATATGCGTAGCCTGCGGTCCGAATGTGCAAAATAAAGCAAAAAATTTGTTTATGTATTAATGGACTTCAAAAATTCATAACATTAAAAATGTCAGTCGACATCAAAAAAATAATAAAAATGTGTTAATTTCTTTTTATAAACTGGTTTGTTTCATTCTAAACTTGTCCACTACTTTTACAATACTGCCCCATCTTATATCAGAGATTCACAATCTGTTTGACTTCAAGGCAAGCTCAGTTGGAGATAATATTACCGCCGCACATTGCCGAGAAGGGCCTAACTGTGAATGCCCAGATCAGTGAAGTACCATGCACAGTCATGTGGTCAGCGAAATAATTTTTGTGAATGTTTTTGGTTAATTTAAGTGAATAATTCAATTCATTTCCAAAACTGGCAATCTATAAATCTGGGCTAAGCCGAACCGGATCGCTAGTCATTCATAAAAGCTGTGATTATTGTTATTCACAGTGCAATGAAAAAAAGAATTATAATTATTCGGCGACGGCCAAATTGCGTGAATAATAAATTCAGCGTCTAGAATGCAAATTTGTGAGTGGGTAAAGTTATATTTGGTTGGCGAGCCAGTCAATAAATTTATTGATAAATACCATGGCGTTTTCTTCTTTAACGCAGTCGGATTTTGATTTTTTTCTCTTTTAATTCTATTTGCTATTAGATATTCGACATTTGGTAGCACACTAAAATAGGTTATGTTTTTAGTGCGTGATAACATATATTATGGCTAATGTGGCATAATGTTAAAAACAGCGAGTTTTAATAGTCACATGAGCCATAATATCATCACGCACGAGAGACATATTGTATTTTTTCACGTAAGTATCCGCTATAAAATTGCTGATTTTCAAGTAATTTAAAAAAAGTTAGTTACATTTTGAGTAAGTTCGGTTTCAATTGTGGGCTCATACTTTTACGATAGAAATGGTAGTGCGACTACGTTTAGCATTTATTTTATTTTACTTCACCCGATAATGCAAATTAATGTATCATTTTACAACCGCGATATATGAAAAGCGGCTATTTTATTGGAGGTTGTGTAAAAAAAATTTTTTTTTTGTTTATATAGCGGTAGTAAAATTATTCAGTTCGTACTAGTGTGTAAAGTAAAACAAAAAATGTGCGATTTTATCAATCCAGTAGTAATTTCCAACAGCGACCCGTCTGTTGACATTTAAAACCATATATGAGCAAAAGAGACAGCAAACTATGCTTTGTCTTCGTAAACAATCAAAATTTTCAATATGGCCGAACTATCAGATAAATACCCACTATTAACTATATACAGTAGAACCTCTTTAAGTCAAACCTCTATAAGTCGAAAACCCCCAAAACCTGAAACAATGTTTTGTTCCCCTCCCTTCAAGCCCCAAAACCTCCAACCCTCAAAATCTAAACCCTGTATATGTCGAAATAATCAGTGAGTCCCTACAAACCATTTCGGTACACATGTTCCCTCCCTTAACTCGAAAAAATAAATTGAATCTCTGTAACTCCAACGTAGTAATGGTCTCTAGCTCAAAATTAGTTAGAATAAATCTTAACCTCCACAAGTCGAATATTTCCTTACAAAATCCGCCTAAGTCGAAATCCTTCATAAATCGAAAACTCTATAACTCGAATTTTTTGGCCCCTCCCTTGAAGTTCGACTTACAGGAGTTCTACTGTATTTCTTCTGAAACTATTTTGTAAGAAGTACGTGCGAAAAATACTATAAACGTATTATGTACATCTCGTGCGTGATTATTTTATATTTTGTGTGACTGTTAAAACTCGCTGGGACTCATTATTTATTTATTTATATTTATATTTATTGAACGTACTCAACAGGCAAAATGCCCAATTACAGAGTAGTATTCATAATTAATATACACACACACAAATTATAACATAAGATATAACACAAAACAAAAACAAAATAATCAAATGAGTTCTTACATGTTCACATTAGTGCCAAGTACATTAAAAATCATTTAATATAGCAGCTAGACATAAATTTAGGAAGGTCAATGTCGAAAAGGTCAATATCTGGTAATGTAGACAGATGTTTGTTTAGCAATTGAGTCATTTGAGCAACGGGAGAACCATCGTGAGCCAAAGTTGTGGGTCTTATGCTTGTGGTGAAACGAATACATTTACTCCTAGTTCTTAAATTTGGCACACAATGTTAAATTGGGATAGTAGGCTACTGTTGTCAATGTATCCATGCAATATATTAACATAATATCACAACTCGTCAATAAAATAATGCATTACAATCTGGATACATAAACTACTGTTTTTTTACAATAAAATGTTTACAATTATTACACTTTATAGTGAATTGTAGTGAATTGACGTTTGGGTGTCACTGATATAGGGATAAAGGAGCAGCAGCAGCAGCTGTATAATGGAGAGCCTTGAGGTAGAGAAGTACCAGGACGAGGAGGACGAATTGGAGGACGACTGTATCATTAGTGGAGTGCGGTGAGGAGAAAGGGACAGGGTGTAACGAGCCAACTGAGCGTCGGCAAACTTAATCATAATGACTGAGCTACCCAGATTACGCGACAGTTAATGCTACGATAATTTGACTATCTCACTGTATATTATGTGAGCTATACCTATATGGTTTGAGCTATATAGCTATATAACTCTACAATACTGTGTTAACATTATTCTTACAGTGAGTGATTAAGAAATAAACGAACGGAGAAGATATTTTTGAATGTCTCAAGTCTATATTTTAAATTTTAATTAGCTTGGAAATTGCACCACACACTTTCACACAAGACTTTATTAACGGTTACAAAATATGCACGGATCCGATTGACACCAAAATCAATAACCATGGAGTCCTTACTGAGAAGATAAGAAGACGTTCAAATCGGTGTATTTTTACAGAAGATATTGTGAGCGAAAGAAATTTCATCTCACAGTCACACAAACGTACAGCCGCCATGCAGAAAACCACGTTTCTTTTGAAGGAAGCTCAGTCAGAATCTCATCTTAAATTGGAAACGACTTTTCAACCCTACCACCAGGGCCGGATTAACCCTATCCGGGCCCCTAGGCAATGCAATAAGGTTTCTTCAAGTTAATGAAGGGATGTGAGTAACTTCCAGTTGATCGGCTCCAGGCATCCTGTTACTTCAATGTCTTATGTGATATTGTAACAACATGATTATTTTGACTAGATGCTGCAGCATCGCCTTACCTGACTCGTTAGCTTTATTGAAATGGTCTTAATGAATAGGTTATAGATAATTGGTGATCCAGGTTTTTTGATGGGTCAGGATAGAGAAAGACGTGACGTAGTTATTTTAAATTTTATCTTGTTAAATACAATAAATTACAATAAACAACGAAAGAAAATATTTTGTTGAGAAATTTCATACAATTTTCAAATAAAATTTTCGTTCAAAGTTTTTTTTTTGGTGCGTGCACGGGTCCTTAGTCGATGCGGGGCCCCTAGGCAGTTTCCTACTCTGCTTAAAGATTAATCTGGAACTACCTACCACTATACTTTGTTTACATAATATATGGAAGTAATAATATCTATATACATTAGTACTAAATTCGGCCAAGTGCGTGTCGCATCAAAGAGTTCTGTTACTCCGTATATTATTTTTCGTCATTTGTATGTAGATTACTGCTATTGAAAACTAAAAATTGTGGATATTTGAAAAACATGTTGACATACCTTGTTCAAAATAATTTTAGTTGAAAGTATTTGCAAAGTGCTACTATCTAGATTGTGTTTAGATTTTTTAATTACATGATTGGAAAGTAAAAGGGGGGGGGGGCATTATTGACGAGTTTAGGGGCTTATACCTTAGGCTAGAAAACAGTCAATATAAAACTTTTATTTCATTTTTAAAGACCTGTTTTGCAACGATACTCCGGACAATGGAGTGCGTAAAAATACAAATTATTATCATCCCTCAATTTTATGAATGGAAAGCTACCTAAAACTATTTTGTTGGCAATTTCTTTACATAATTATACGACGGTTCACATAAGACACCAGCTGTCTGTAAAATTTCATCAGAATCGACGGAAAAATGTAAAAGTTATAAGGCTGGAACATACGGACAAACAGACCGAAAGAATGTCGAAATTAAAAAGGTTTCGTGTTTGCCATTTTGACTACGAAACCAAATGACTACCATTGTAATGTAGACATCGATAACTTTCATCCAGTGTAGTTAAGTAACAAGTAACAGACCAACCAGACATAACGAAACGATTGTCAAGTATTCATAATATACAGTGTGACATGTTTGATATTTTTTACTCAAAGCTAATCGCACATTTGCATCGTAGGCATGCGTCCCGTATCCGTATGTAAGTTTATTTACATACTACATAAAGAATCGATCGACTTATTTAAGGCAAGGCTTAAAATTTCTTTTGTATTTAAAAATACGTGCATTCGATGATCCTATAGGTACAAACCTAAACAAAATTTCGCGAGTAACAAAAATGTTTTCAAAAACAGATTTTTTTGGAGTAATACTTCTTCTAGCACGGCGGGGTAAAATCGATTCATAAGACTGAAAGTGTAACGAAAGGTCGTAACTTCGACCCCGAAGGTCGATGCCATAACTCTTTTTTTTACAAATAAAATTATGCCTGTTTTAGTTCTGTAGTGTGCAGTGTAAAATACAGACTATTTTTTAACATTTCTTATTAAAGAATCATCATTAATTTTTTATTACTCGCATTTTCAGTGCATAAAATAATGATTACACTGTAACCTTTACGTACGGTTGAAATAAAATCTAAATATTTATTTTTACCACTCTCATTTTTTTGGGAAATCTTCACTCACATAATTAAAATACTTGTAAATTAAATTACATTGGCCATGCTTCTTGGTTTGCGTCCATAGCTATGTTTTACCTTTCGTTCAAGATGGTTTCGACAGATGCATTTTGATATCGCCATCTGTCAGTAGATGCCTTTAAATAGAGGAAACCGATCACAAAATTGGTTTGCGTAGGTTTCACCTTTCGTTCATGCTTTTTGATACTGCCATCTGTCAGTCGATGCCTTAAAATATCAGAAACTGCGTAAACACGTTACTTCCGTCCGAATACCTCCGAAAAAAATTTGAAAAGAAGTTTGACCCTGCAGGCCATCCCTGTAACTTCCCGCTATTTTCGAGTTCAAAACGCTCAAAAATATATAAAATATAGCAAGAAGTTTATTTTTTAGCTCTTCGAGCTCAAAAAAAAAACACTTTGTTACGAAATTTTCGTTCACGATATCTCATAAACAAATGAACCGATTTTGATTCGATTTGCGGCAGTCGACGCCATTTTTTAACCTAAAAAAGTAATTTAATACAGAAAAATCGATCTCATAGGAATTTTACGAGCAATTTAAAAAAAACACTTTTTTAAAAATTTTTCGTTCACGATATCTCGTGAACAAATGAGCCGATTTTGATGCGGTTTGCTGCAATCGACGCAGTTTTTTTAACCTAAGAAAGTAAATTTTTACAAAAAAATCGATTTGATAAGAATTTTACGAGTAATTTTAAAAAATTACTTTTTTCCTAATTTTTCGTTCACGTTATCTCACGAACAAATGAACCAATTTTGATATGGTTTGCGGCGATCGACGCAATTTTTTTAGCCTAAGAAAGTAATTTATTACAAAAAAATCAATCTGATAACAATTTTAAGAGTCATTTTAAAAAAACACTTTTTTACGATTTTTTTGTTCACGGTATCTCGTGAACAAATGAACCGATTTTGATGCGGTTTACGGAAATCGACGCAGTTTGTTAAGGAGAAGAGCTGATTAGTTTTTGGAATTAATCGGTTTAGTAGTTTAGAAAATTTTTTACAAAAACAAATTTTTAAAAGTTTTTGAAACTGTTTTTTTTAAGATTTCTCAAATTTTTTTGGGCCGAATCGTTTCAAATTTTCAGGAAGTCTAAGTTCACCAAGATCACGTCAGATGCCGCAAATCGCGTTTCAGTCGGACACTCCGTTCAAAAGATATAAAAGGTTTACATACATACATACACACACACACCCACATACAGCCCTACGGACATCATCGCCAAAATAGTTTCAATAGCTTCCTAGGATCTCAAAACGTCGAGATCTGGCGAAAACTCGATTTTCGAAAATCGGGGTGAAACCAATAACGATTTTTGAAAAAAAAACCATTTTTTTTTTTAAGCAGGAAGTTAAAAAGATCTGATTTACTGTTAAGTCGCGCCTAAAGAAATTTTACTTTAAATATAAAGAATTATTTAATTGTGCATACACCTATGTGAAAAGAGCATTTTATCAACGCTGGTACAGGGCAGCCTTAAAAATTTGATCAGACGGTAGCACTGTAGCAGACACGACAAGTTTATGTCTCGACATTCAAGTGTAAGCCGTCGCGTCTTCGGCTTATATTAGCCGTCACATAAGTGACTTCGGCCGATAATACAGTGGCCGAAACAAGAACAACTGAGGAGCGTCTGTTAATCTAATCGTCTATTAGTTCAATTGTTGACAGATATCACACTTGAAGACTGCAGTCGGCTTCAAGATTTTTTCTAAGGCGACGTTGATCCTTGTCAAACGCTCTTCATCCCAAATATTATAGGTACAGGGTGTTGCAATTGGAAGACATTGCTGCATCCTACGCCATCATTATTTTAGAAGTTTTGGGGGTAATTATCGATGTAAAAGATCTGAACAAACCAGCACAGCATTAGTCTGCAACCTGCACGATTTAACACACTATACCTGCACGGACTAGAACGGACCAATAATTTTTAGTGTAGGTTCCGTTTTAAGTAATGAGTGTGCAACATCGACGAGTATAGTTCAGTGTAAGAAATGTTTGACGATGTGTGAAGAAGAGAAAGAAGCCAGGAGAAAAAAAGGTTTTATAGGTTCACCCTATCAATGGAAATATAAATGAATATGATAAAAAAAAGTTAAGAACATTTAATGTTCGTAACTTTTTTCAGTGATTTTTGAAAATATTTTTAAAAGTCATGGTGCCAAAATTTAACCAATTCGCTTAGAAACTTTTTGTTAATTTTTGTAGTACCGCAGACATCTGGCAAGTTTTCAAAACTATCGAAAATAATCCCCTAAAATAAATTTTATTTTTGGGTCCATCGCCTATTTTCGATAGAGGTCCATTTAGAAAATTTTGCCAGACGTCTGCAGTACTACAAAAGTTAACAATGAAGCAAGGTCAAGTTTTGCACAGCTACAAACCTACGCTATTTCAAAAAATTCTTCAAATTTTTTTATTATTATCTACATTCTACACTGTGAATAGCTGATCACAGCTGAACCAGTGATATTAAAAGTAAAAAAATATATATCAGAAAATTTGGAATAAATGATAAGTTAGCCGCCGCGATAGTGGGAAATTCCTAACAGTGGTGACTTTGAATAATACATTTACTAATATTGCATTCTAACGCAAACAGGGGGTATTTCATAAAATAATAGCAAACTATGGCTACCCTATATTAATTATAACCTTATGGTCTGACCAAGACCAACACTGAGACAGTTTTCGTCTTGGTTTTGCTTATCCGTAATGAAACTATTAAATTCTATTTATTACTATAAGGTGGTAAAACATTTTTAAAAGTGCAGTTCTCTACTATACCTATGCTTTTTCGTGTAACATTTGCAATAAAACGCAAGTTTATTGAGCGAAGAAATTTAAATTCAAATGCATTATTTTATGTTATTACAAAACCTGGAATAAGTATTCCCTGGTTGGACTCGTAAAATAAGTAAATTAAAAGAATCCTAATTGCAAATAAATACAATCAAGAAAAACTCGTCCGTTAGTCTACTGTTCCACATACACAGAAAAAAAACGTAATCAACGAAATACACTGTACATTCAGAAGAATAAATTTCACGGAGATAACAAAAAATACAGAGATCAACAGTTTTGCCTATAATAATTCTTTGTTATTCGCGGGTTTATAATCGCAGCTCTGATATAACACGTAATATCTATCGGAAACTTCTAATGGCGCGTTTGGTTGGGAGTAAAACCATGCAATTGGGACGACACTTTTGTATGGCAGGACGTTTCATGAGAGGACGTTACGTTAGATGACAGCGCGTAACGCTTGCTGTGTTGGATTGTAACTAGTGATGTGCCGGATATAATTCATAGATGAAATTTTATATATATAGGTGATTAGGTAATAATGAAAACCTGTTAAATTACATTCAGGTTATTTTTTTTTTTTAATATTATTTTCTTCTGTTCTTACACCGCAATTGTTCCGACCGTATTGACATGGCTGATTATGTCAGAGGATGTAGAGGCCAATAAACCATATATTAAAAAACAAAAAAAAATCGTAATTGGCACCTTTATATTGCAAACATTTATCGTAGTGAGTACCACACCAATAGTAAATAACTCAAAAGTACTAAAAAACTATCTTTATAATGAGATATTGCACATCGATCTTTGGAAAGAGACAATCTGTTATGAGAGTTAACTCTTAAAGACGTCAATAACTTTCTCCCATAACAGATAGTCTCTTTCCAAAAGTCGATGTGCAATATTTACCGCCGCGTACTCTAAGAAAGTTAAGATCCGTATCCGTATTCGCGGATATACATTTTTAACGATCTGGCACATCACTAATTGTAACATGACTCTATGGCCTAGTTTATATGAGAGGCGTTCAACGCGCGTTGGCCCAACGCGCGTTGAACGCCTCTCATATAAACTAGGCCTAACTGAGATGTGTTAGTTACTAGAATAGTCACTTAGGTGGAGCTGCTTGCAACTTAAAGTTACAGTGTCCATAGGGCTTTAGGAAGTGTCCGCAGAGTGTACATAAGCTTTGTAACTCAAAGTTGTACTTAACGCTTAAAGGACCCCGCACGGAACATATGGGAATCGGCCCTCGGTTAAAATCTTCCATACTCGGGGATATTATCCAAAAATCGACGCTGATCAAAAGTCTCCATGGGCACGAAGTCCGGAAATGCGATCCCGGGGAGTTATTATTATTTTGATTTCAATAAAAGTATACTTTTATTGCAATCAAAATAGGGAAAATGAGCAAATGCACCCGTCTCCTTGTGATATTCTATTATAGACATAATATCTACATCACATAGATATATCATATACAGTATATATGTCGCCGGGATATTGTCAAATCCGTGATTTTGTAATTTCACTAGTGAAATTACAATATCACGATTGACAAAGATTCGTGATATTATAATTTCACTAAGTGAAATTATAATATCACGGGTTTGACAATATCCCGGCGACATATATACTGTATATGATATATCTATGTGATGTAGATATGTCTATAATAGAATATCACAAGGAGACGGGTGCATTTGCTCATTTTCCCTATTTTGATTGCAATAAAAGTATACTTTTATTGCAATCAAAATAATAATAACTCCCCGGGATCGCACTTCCGGACTTCGTGCCCATGGAGACTTTTGATCAGCGTCGATTTTTGGATAATATCCCCGAGTATGGAAGATTTTAACCGAGGGCCGATTCCCATATGTTCCGTGCGGGGTCCTTTATGTTTCAATCCTGCCAGGCGTCCCGCGATGGCTCCTATTTTTTTTTTGTATTTTACACAATAAATTCAAATATGATGGTTTAATTATTATTACCCCCCCCCCGTTCTTTTGTTAATTTTATGTGAATGTCTCCAAATTGGAGTATCGCGGTGGTGATACACAGCTGTTCTGCGTAGATATACTTCCTTCGGTCAGCTATCAATTTTTTTTGAGGTTATAATATGTATAGCTGTTCCAGTTAACAACCTTGAATTCGCTCTCGAATGGCAGACAATTGAGCCTGAATGCAATTAATTACTTAACGTGAGTAGAAGTCTACCAGATTCTCAAAATAAACGACTCAACACACAAATAGGTGCTCTAGGTATAGTTCAGCCTTAAAAAAAATATTTTATATCAATGTAATATGTACTCTACGGTATTGTAAATACAACAGCTTCTGTTAGTGTTAGTTGTTAGCGTTTCTGTTAGAAATGTACCATGTTTGCACAAAGCTTCATCTGGAACACATCTTTGTTTTAAAAATGGGCCACTCGCATTGCTCAAGAATAATAATCTCTAAAATAATTAAGAGTAGGTAGGTATAAACTCCGTTTACAGAGGATTCCATATTTGCAACAATTATACCTACTCACGAGTTTCTGCTCAGATTCTATTTTGGTGAAACTGATTTGTTGTCAGTTGAATAATCAAGAATGATGTCAAATTTCAAGTTTCTTAGTCAAATAGTTTTCAAATGTGACCGGGGGTTCCACGTCTCTATTTAGACTGTATTTTTTTTTATGTCACTTTAGTCGATACTATTCATTCATAGACGTAATACATGATTATATCTTAAAATATTTTATTTTTTACCCCCTTTTCGATGTATCAACAAATGTCTGTTATTTTAAATAAACATAAACGCAAATTCTGCCCTGAAATTCGAAAGTAGTAATCTATTTACGAGAGACAGCAGCTGTAGCTGGCAAAATTTTTTGAAGATGAAAGTCATTGTTGAGTCAAAAATTAAATAATAACAAATCTTTGATTAACATCTGAGTAGAACTCTCCAAAAAATAAAATTGTCGATCAATTTTTTTCAGACCATATATTGACAAAAAATAATATAAAAATATAAATGAATATAACAAAAGATAAAAATGTGAAGCGTTCCACATTTTTATCTTTTGTTATATTGATTTATATTTTTATATTATTTTTTGTCAATATATTATGGTCTGAAAAAATTGGTCGAAAATTTTATTTTTTTAAATAATAACAAATTTATCAAAATGATTTTAAACATACCTATAGGTGCAAGAAAGTTTGTTTTCTACTTTTTTGGTATTGAATTATATGCACGTCATTAGAAAAAATGAATCTCGTGAGTAGTATTTGTGTTCATCATTTTCCTACATTTCCTGGTATCAGAATTTTTAAAAATGTTCTAAGAACTTTACAAATGTCCCGGGAATTGTATTTGATAAAGTATAATAATTAATAAGTAATTTACGCATTTCCTAAATTGGTGGGACAGTACAAACATTTCCATAGAATCTGTATAAAATTCCTGAATTATCTATTTAGGTGACCGGTAATTAATCGTATTCCTCTCGGGAGAAGAAACTATGATTAATTTGGATGGATAACCTCTATCACTTGGGGATCGGAAATGCGTAATTTTTTTATGATGTGAAGAATTCTTATTTTATTTTTTTATTTGTTGTAAGTTTTAACACACAACTTAAAGTTCAACAGTAAATTTCGTGGTTTTTAGCTTTAGGAAGGTTGGTCATTTAGCAAGCTACCAGATAATGAAATAATTCAAGCCAAAAAGTGAGAATATTTTTTTATTAAATTTTGAAGTCCCAAAATTCAAATTTTTGTAAAAAGAAAACTGAAGTGGATTTTCTCGAAAATGACGCGTTTCCGACCCCCAAGTGATGGAGTTTAAATCATTCCAAATTAGTCGTAGAAATTACCGGTCACCTATACGTTTCAAAAAAATATTCAATATAGGTACATTTAGTAAAACATAGTAATGGTTGTTTATTGATTTTGATTAATATTGATCAAATATTTATTTGTAGTTAGGAAGCTCTTCTCACCATATTTAAACAGATTGACTTAACATTTTTTTTCGAAATTCAGAAGCGCTCTTAAAGTTCGGTAGTGCATTTTAACTCCAGCGAGTGTAACAAAGAAGCACCAGCTAGGTAGCTAGGTGAACACTGAACAGGGCTCTCTGCATTCCGTTACCGTCGCGTTAGTTTATGTATCTTCTTTTCACACCATTTCCCCGGGTATGTTCGCGCCGATGGGTTGGTCGGTGGTGTAGGTGCCGCTTCATGAGCACACCTAACGGCACCCCGTCTTACACACCCACCCTTTCGTTCGCTCACCCCTTCTACATAGTTACTAGTACAGCTTATACACACCGTTATATGAAAAACGAGAGACTGCAAACATGTTCGCTAAGAACTGCGAATAAAATATATAGGTATCTACTATAATATTATTCTTGGAATGTTATTTAATCCAATAGCAATAATAAAGACTCCGGGTCGCAGTGCCAAACCCTGCCGACAATATAGTGAATTTGCTAATACAGGCGTGTGGCTTTATTATGTAATTAAATAGGTCAGTTGATAAAACAATTCCAAAAATTTATTTTTTTTTCTTTATAACAATAAAAAAAATTAAATTTTTGGAATTGTTTTATCAACTGACCTATTTAATTACAATCATCCAAACTCATCGTCACAATCTTTATGTAAGCTTAGGCTTGTTTTTGGACAAAATATAAAAAAAATACCCCTTAATAAAACCCTTAAAATAATATTTTTTTACTTAATTTCAAAACTCATATCAATCCAACATCTGCACCAAATTAAATACACACCCTTCTATGTAAATCCATACCCACAAACTAGCATTTTCATAAAATTTGTAAGTCCGGTCCTGTCAAGCCGATTTTATTACAATTTTAGCAGCACATTTTCGTTATTACTAAAGGGTTAAATTTTATATTTGAAAGGATTCTGAAAATTTTTTTCAGTAATTTTGGGCCACTTTTTTCAACGCCTAAATACCACCCTTAACATGGACCGATTAGGCCCATTTTAAATAGGCTTCGTGCGGTGATGGATTCCAACATGTGGACCAAATTTCGTTTAAATCGATTAAGTCTGTCGAGAGTTATCGTGATCCGACCCCTAGGTCCCGCCATCCCACCGACGCCAATAGTGTAAGTGTCTTATGGCAAATAAACTACTAATGCGTTTAACGTCCATTTTTCGTCTTCATGTCATAACAGACGCCATTCGCACCATTACTTTTTTTTTCTACCACACTTCCCGTTATTTTCTACATTCAACTAATTAATAGCAATGGGCGAATGAAGGAATTTTACGACATTGAGAAAAGGTAGGCAAATTTTGAGCATAGGAGTTTGACATGGCCATGGCCTTGAATAATTAGGAACTATCTCGATACTTATCTGGAATTATTGAGAGAAACCATGGAAAACCTTAACAAGATGGCCGGTACAGCAATTTTATTGTTTCTATGGGCGAGATACAGCAGGAAAAATTCCCAGCCACATCTGCCCCGCCAATTTAAAAAATGAAGTATTTTCCTTGGCTGTCAGGGTATGCGATTTACTCAAATAAAAACAAATTATTTGTCATTTTACATAAAACAATTCAAACGAGACCATACATATTTTGCTCTGCCAATTTTGAAAAGAAGAGGAATTTCTCTTAGGGTATACGAGTACGATGCAAGAAGGTAGTCAGATTCCCATTACCAACGCCAATCGGATGTATTCTCATTTCTCAACGTAGGTAACTGTCGTATAGAAACTCGAAACATATCTCGCGCCAATCAGCGTCGATTGTCGAAATCTGACTACTTGCTTATAGAGATCTCTTTGAAGGCAATCAGATAAACTAGATCAAGTTATTAACAAACTGTTTAAGAAACTCCGAAAGAGAGAGAGAGAGACTGCAACAACATCCGCCGTGATGCTCCTGTTTGCAGGGAACGATGCCCGAGGCGGCATAAACAACGTGGCATCGTTGGAACGGGGCGCGGAGGGTTGGTGCGCGGAGCTATGCAGGACGACGTCATGTTTTATCTCCGCAGCTGGTGTGCACTAATGCGCGTGGACTAATTATCATTAAGCCATCTAAATGCTAATTAATGCGGCTATTTTCGCGCGGTGCCGAGCCGTGATTGTGCCCCCGGGCCTGCTGCATGTAAATGAGCTATACTGTACCTACATTACATTCTGTTGGGTGTAGTAGATGCAATGTATCGATAATGTCTCTTAATACATTGTATTACTAGGTCGTTATTGTAAAACAATAATGTTAGAAAAACATGAAACTGACATCTCGATACTATTGTTTAATGTCTTCGTCATGATATCTTCCAATTTTATCTTTACCTGAGGCTTTACAAGAAACGGAACAAAACGAGATTAAAAAATGTCTCAGTTTCGTCTGTTTAATGGCTGTCTCCTTTCACAAGTAATGGCAAAAGTCGTCGTTTCAAATTCTTTTAAAAATGTTAGTTACAGAAATGTATAATTTAGATATTACAGTCAAACTCGAGTAAGTGAGAACTGGCTACGCGAGAAAACTCTCAAAGTGAGAGTAATTGCCAGGTACCGTCTTTGTAAACCTCTAAAAGTGAGAAACAGAAACCTCTATAAGCGAAAGAAGTTTTTCACTCATGAACCTCTATAACTGAGACTACTACTTGCATGCACCTCTATAAGCGATAGTCGAACGTATTAATAATTCCACGTTTAAAAATGAGTCGTAAATATCTGAACTAACTTACATTGTTTTTGTATCATTGATTTTTTTGTTCTTAGTTTTCTTTTTCTAGCTATTAATTAAATTATTTAATTTTAATTAGCCGTAATAAAATTTTAAAAAATTGAAATGTAAGCCTTAGAAGAAAGCAATGTAGAAAATAAAAAAAAATCAAAATATATTCGCCGACCTGGGACTTGAACCATAGACCTTGGCATTAAGAGTCTTACGCTCTACCAACTGAGCTATCCGGGCTTGTAAACTTCACGCGCTAATATTGCAATATTTAGTTAAGGCATTTCACCTGATAATATTTGTCGGACGGACTAATTTTGAGATAAATCTTGCAACATTTTTCATTGATGTTCCACTCCAATTGGTCATAGCGTAATATTATATAGCCTATAGCCTTCCTCGATAAATAGGCTATCCAACATTTTTTTTTTTTAATTCGAACCAGTAGTTTCTGAGATAAGCGCGTTCAACCAAACAAACAAACAAACTCTTCAGCTTTATATATTAGTATAGATTATTATCTATGTCGAATATACATATACATGTTTATCACTACATATTTGCTATATTTTATAGACCTCTATAAGTGAGAAAGGCCACTCCTGTACCTCTATAAGCTATAGAAACTCGCGGTCCCTTGAATTCTTGCTTATCCAGGTTCGACTCTATACATTAAGAAAAGCTTAAATAATTAAGTTAATGAAATATTATAATCCCCCTGAAAAAAACCAAATGTGTAACGTACCTATAGTCTCGGTGATAAAGGAAGTTGAAAAGGGCTCGAAATTGTTTGTGTAACTATGTGTTTTGCGAAAATTTGGCCGGCGAAACTTCGTGTTGCGGCGCTTTGATTTACATTTTCTACTTATATTACAAAAAGTCTGCAGAGAATGGCATTTAATCTTTATCTTACTCCACCAGTTGCAATCGTTTGCAGTGTGTTGAAGTAAAATTATACTCATTTTCGCGGTGCCTCAAATACCTACCCATAAATGTTTGATAGCTCTTGGACTATAATATGTACTAACACTGCAATATTCATTTGATGTACAACGTCTCTCAGTAATCTTTATATATAAAATCGTTTGTCCTGACTGACTGATTCATATTAACGCCCAGGTCAAACCGCTTCAGCTATTAACTTGAAATTTGGACAGTAGGTTCCTTTTATGACGAAAGCACCCGCTAAGACGAGATTTTTTGAAATTCGCATTCTATGGAGGTGTAAAGGTTTCTGATAAAATGACCATATTTCATAATTCGTTAAAATGAGAGACATTGAATTCAACGTACGCACTCTTCCTTAAAAATAAACAAACACCTGTTTCAGATTTTTTTAAATTCAACCTCTAATGGGGTCAAAAGGGGGTGTACGGTGTTTTCTCAAAAAAACTGTTTTAGTAACATGTAACGACAACTGTTATAATTCGCTCAAAGCTATTAGTTCAAAAACAAATCTGGTAGAATTTACTCAAAACTATTAGATCAGACGCCGGGCCGCAAACGAAATGCATTTTGCAGAATTATATCTATCGCACCTGAGCGAAACTGCCTGTCCCGGTTTCACCCGTACGTATATGTTTCATATTTTCGTGAAATCTAACATTTTAAAATACATTTTTTCGATTACAAAGTATGTTCATGTTATGTTCCATTTCGACTTTATAACATAGTCTAGTTACAAATTCCGTCGACAGCGTCGCTTTAGCACGCTTTATACATGTCAGTTTAACGTTGTAAGCGAGAAGACTAAAGCAAAATAATAGAAAGATTATTTTTCAAATGAAAACAGTGGATTCGTTTGAAACGTAGCAGAGATTCGGGGATTTATCAAAATAATGAGTGGCGTACGAACATCCAGTGGGAGAACTTATTGTGTCAAAACCACCTGCTTATGTAGCGACAGGAGCGACACGTGATTTGAATATTAAAATCACACAACTTCTGAATTTATACTATACTCCTGACTTTACAATATAACATACGTAACGTTATGTTTTAACGTTACAGCTTAAAATACCTGTAGATGTTGAATAAAAACAAAACGTGAATTTTTGATATTATATTCTTTTACATGTGTCACTGATTTAAATCCTCAAATAAATAAAAAAAAAAACTTATTTAAACTTGGTTTATTTCACAAATTATTCTCTTTGTGTCTTAAGTCGCTTTTGGTAATTATATTTTTATATTATACTATAAGGCCGCTGCACATGAATTATTCGCACTAAATAAGTATAATAATTATCACTTTACAAAATTATTTTTTAAATATGATTGCAGGTAGGTATTCAATTCGTTTCTAATTTTGCACACTGCTTATAACGTTCTTCTTTTTGTTGTGGGTATTACAATATGAAGCTCAGATGACCGAAGAAATATTTGACTAAAATTGTCATATAGAGGCGAAACTAGCAAAAGCGTTGAGCTAAGCCGTCAGATGGCATCATGCAGCATTGCTGTGACGTTGTTCAGCGTTGCTCGCTGTTTCAAAATTAAAGCCGTCAGATGGCAGTACTTATGCTGTATTATGTCTGTTGTATTACAATATAAAGGTCAGATGACAGATCGAAGTGTTGACGTTGTTTCAAAATTAAAGCCGTCAGATGGCAGACGTTGTTCAGCGTTGCTGTATTATAATTAATTTACAAAAACAAAAGCAATAATACATTTTTTAGTTGTCGATGTCAGTAGAGCAAGCAATTATCTATAAAATGATATATAATTTATGTGGAGAAATTGTGAGGTTTTTTATAAAAAGGGAAGCAAACATCTTAAACCTTAGCGTATTAATATATACTTATAATGATTACTCGCGGGTCAGATACTGACCCACGCGGGCTTTTTAAATGATCCACGTGTTTATTTCTATCAACTCATTTTTTATATCATAAAAGAACAGTCAAATAATACTAAAAAAAGACGGACAAATGCGAATAGAACTCGCGCCCTGAGTGTTCCGTACCGTTATTTCATAAAAATTAAATTTGTCTTGTAATAATTCTATATATAAAATCAGAAATTTATGATTTTCGGATTTTTCTTTGCTTGTGCTATGCAACCTTCTTTCGCGCCAAATAAAATTAAATCTAAACTGTTTTATCGAATTGTGTTACCACGAGACGATTTTGACAATCAGAAATTTAATCTCTATTTTTAACGTTACGTGTGTAACGACTCGTGTTAATTTGCAAACCGATTCGTTGAAAAAATGTGACAAGAACTCTAACATTCCATCATTGAGGTAAACACAAAAGTACAAGTCAACAGGCTTTTTAACAGGTGACAAATACACATAACATCCATTAAGTAATTTATGGTTTTGAAACACACGTACTGTTTGTATATGTGTGCGTCAGTGTTTTGTTTGGCGTAATGAGAAGTGTAATACGGTAGTGACGTCAACATGACACATGACAGACGTGTGAGGTGGGGTGCGGATGAGTGGGAAGGCACCGTCTCCTGAGACGTCAACGAGAGGGTTGATTGCAACGTTCCAAACGGTGCATGGTGATTCCCCGTCTCATGGGACGCTTACTGAACATACCAGATGACACACGGCAGTTTTACTAAATTTCTGCTCAATAAAGGCCGCTACTCACAAGGCTGGAAACACTGCTAGAAATACTATTTTTTTTATATTTTAAATCGGCTTACCTAATACATTTTCATTCGGATTTATAATAAATTAATAATTGCTACCCATTCGCTCTACGGTAACAACTAATTAGATAAAATTTATATTATTTTGACAGTTTAATACAATAATAATTTAATTTCCCAAATGCACTAATACATCTGGCGTAATCTACTGTATATATCACTTTATCAACGTCTTAAGTGAATAAAACAGCATTCGACAGTAAACTGTTTTATTGCAAGATGTCATGGCGTATATATGTCGCCGGGATATTGTCAAATCCGTGATTTTGTAATTTCACTAGTGAAATTACAATATCACGATTGACAAAGATTCGTGATATTATAATTTCACTAAGTGAAATTATAATATCACGGGTTTGACAATATCCCGGCGACATATATATGAATTGTCAAATCTGTTATTGCAATGACGTGACTATTCAAATTTTGCACATAGGTATATTAGCCTAGAGCCAGCGACATATTTAGGTCGTCCATTTCCTTACGGCTGAATGATTCGTAAAATGCTTTAGACAGTAGTACCATATAGCATCGTGACCGTCAGCTGCGCCAGTATCGGTGGAATAGACAACTGAAGCCTCCCACGCACGGTAAAAAAGATCACATTTTTGATCATTACCTATCGATTGAAAATTTGTCAAACGATAGTTATTAATGATTTTTTGTAAAAAATATTATCTTTTTTACAGTGCGTGGGAGGCTTCAGTTGTCTATTCCACCGATAGTGCCGCAGCTGATGGCCACGATGCTACATAGTACAACTGTGCATTTTACGAGTCATTGAGCTATAAGGAAATTGGTGAGAAAAACATGTCGCTGGCTCTTAGACTATATGTTGTTGATTCGAAATGAATATTTGTTTTTTGTGATTGAATCTAAAAACAGAGGAAATGGATTTTGTGTCACCTTGTTCAGATTTGGTATGCCTCAGTTATGGATGCAGTATACAATGCGTTTTCACTGAGTCAGAAAATGCTAATCACTTTAATCTTCTATCGGACTCACCTACGGTCTCTGGAGACAATCCTTTCAAGTCGATGTGTAAAACATTTCTAAATGAATGAAACTGCACTGCAGGCCATTCAGGGGATATGTAAAAAGATTGACAGAAGACAAACAGTACCACGTAAGTCTTAAAAAGTTAAAGTCTATTATTTAACTTAAATAAATGATTTGTTCACACGTTCATAAATTTTGCCGTTTCATGTTTGTTTATATAAAGTGTTTTACATAATAAAATATTATATAAGTGCCGATAGTATAGATATGTATTTTAATATTCTAACCATTTTCGACAATCGAAGCTATATTATTTAACTGACTTGAAAAAAGGAGATTATACAATTCCTCGTGTTTTTTTTTATTTATTCTGCAAAGTATATTCAGATATTAATCCGGTGATAGCTAAGTACATAATATTATGCCGAATTACCCACCACAAACGTCACTTCCATGACACATACAATTTCAGCTAACTGGGCGACAGGAACATTCAAATAAAAAAAAATGACATTTGTAATAGTATAATAAAGAAAATAAAATGTCTGTTATAGCGTGCGGTGACGCGGGTAACGGGTAGTATTAAATATGCTGCTATTCGTTTGCATGTTTCCCTACATAATATATGTTTCACGGCATGAAAAAATTATCTAAAGTATGCTTAATTAATTTCTTTCTGACAGATCTACCGAACAAAAGAACAGCTGATTTTGTTTTATTTTCAAAATATTTCCGAAACTATGAAGTTTGGAAAATTTTTTTTACAAAAGTTTCTCATAAAAATAAATAGAATAATAAACCGTTATAAAAGTATACCATTATTATATAAAAAACAACATTATACATATATACGTAGATATTAGCATATCAAACATCCTCCCAAAATCTGATTTCAATCCGTTCATCCGTATCGTGTTCACAGAAAAACAGACGCACGGAGTTTTCTAAAAATATGTTTTTTAGATTCGTGGACCTCAAAACGAATAAATATTGTAAAATTTTGAAAAGTGAATTTCGACCTAAATTAGTACCATTCCGAGACTTGTGATGGAATGGTAATAGATCCTGAATGTTCCGTTACAACATAATATTAGTATTGAATATTTATGTAGATCCTGAAAACCAAATTAATTATTTCTAAACGTTGCGTTTAAGACTTAATTTTATACAACTTAGATCCTGCTTCAAAATTTTTGAATTTTGATTAGTACCTAATTGGTATATTTACTTCTGCACTAACATTAGGATGTACCTACCTGTATGTAGTCGTACTTGTTTTTCCTTATAGCATTTTCAGATGTATGCACATAAATATGGCTGTAATATTTGCACAAAGCCGCGCACGAATCTGCAATATGACAAACCGCATAATATGGAGAAGCTAACTCTTACTCGTTCCAATTTCAGCTACCATTCAGCTGATTCATTCAACCCAACACAAAACAACGAAGCGGATGGGATTCGACATTATTTGTTCAATTTACCTGAAGAAAATATTTTCACTGAGAAAATCCCCAGAAATATCTTTCAATAATCCTACTAACATATGAAAGAATATGTTGGAATATATGGAGTTCATTTTCAAAATACATCGCACTCAGTCTTAAGGCTTATTGGGATCTGACATTGTCAGATCCCAATTGAATCACTCATTATGTCAGAGTGACATAATGAGTGATTCATTGACATAAGACCCTAAACCCCAAATAGCTACTAGAATTAGATCATCAAAAGTTCTTAATGGCATTGATTAATTTTTGTATCAACGTTGAGCTTTACCACTAGCTAAGTAGCTAATTATGGCTATGGTATTTATGCCACTACTCATATATAACGCCATGACGTCTGCAGACGATTCAACATTATGTCATCACGGTGAGATTAATGTTGAATCTTTAAAAAAAATGTCTAGATTTTATTACATTGATGTGAGAAAACGATCGTGATTTTTTAACTAGTTACTTTTTCGTATTTTCAACTAATTTCATTATATTACTATTCCCTAATTCTATAATATATTTTTTGAGGTTTCAGGTTGGTTGTCAGAGCCTAGAAATGGCATACAGGGTCATGGCCAATTATCTGCCATCCTAAGACATCTTGCTTATCTTTTTTTTGATTTTCAGTTTCTCCACGCTCGTAAATTTATGTTAACTAAGTTAAAGTTTAAAAATGGAAAAATAACGGGAACATTGCAAAAGGAAGATAGTTAGGTAGGTACCTAGTAATGGTGCGCGAGTAGCCTTTATATGATGAGAAACGAAAGTTTAAAGAGCATTGGATACCTACAATAAATATCTTCATCTCAAATCATTTCCTCTCGCCTTAAAACAATTACAACTTTACGGCGCTACTAAAGGGTTCAGAATGACGCCAAGAATCACACTATGGCTGACGAAAAGTTCCTGAAAAAACTTACAACTTAAAAAAAATATAAATTACGAAATTTTTCACATCTTTCTTGATATTTCTTTACTAAATTGAAAAAACTGAATCGATTTCGATGGTTCTTTCACTGTGACCAAGTTGAAAAATGGCCTACTTAACGCAAAAAATCTTCTAATGCCCATATTTACCGAACAGTATTAAAGACAGAAGTTACTAATCTTGGAACAATCTTATTCGCAAATTATCAGGTAGGAAAGTTAGTTAAAGAATAAAAATACACTGCACTATACTCATTGATCCTTTTGTTGAATATTTTGATGTACACACAAAAATCCGACTGATGGCGTTAGTGTCAACGTCAAAATAAAAAGTTTCGCGAAATAATGTTTTATCCTAACCCAATTGGACACAAAACTTTTGTGGGTGAACGAGTCTTGAATGGTGGAAATATTGCTGGGAATACCTTCAAAGGTACTCGTAGATTGGTTGGTTGGTTACGATGCTGTGCTGGCAACTGCTTTGTTTGTGAGAGAACGTATCAGCCTGCCATAATAATAGAAAAGATCATGAAACTGTATAAAAATAACAAGCGTGGATCAACGGGCGACTCTTCAATTTTGTGGCGGTAATAAAATCAACTACATACGACGGAATCTTCGTTCGGTTTTTGTCGTAGTTACAAAAACAACAATTGTATATCGACGTCGACATATTTCTTCAAGTCTCAAATTTAGAGATGTTCCAGTCGGGATATTTTAGATTAATTATTATTTTTTTTTTAATTGAAACGTGAGCAGCAAAATTCTATTTTTAACACGTTTAATATTTTAGCTTCACTTGTATGTGCCGTATTTTTGTAAAAAAATGATTCAACTCAAGTTTAAAATGTCCAAATACTGTGAAACTTTGCAGTTGTAAGTTGTTTTGATGACTTTACAATATTTTAGTTATAATATTTTCGTGAACTGATACATTTAACAGTGCCGTAAGGTTACGCAAAGTACTACCGTTTTCATAGTAAATCATAGTCTAACTGCATGAGATTACAACGCAACCCATAATTAGAAGTCAACTTGTCTAAAATTGCATTGTCAAAAATTTCATTGTGTTTGAAAGGTTAACATATTATATTTTTTTTCTCTTGTCATTTAACGTATTGTACCCCAAAATGGACTCAACAATAAATGTTTTTTCTATACTATTCTATTCTATTCTATAATATCTTTTTTCTCAAAAAGTTTAATAATCCATAATCACGGCTGTAGCTGAAGAGATAAAGAGGAGAAATGCCCTACCATGAAAAGTTAATGCCCTACATTAAAAATTGATATACAGTAGTATTCCGCCTAGTAGTTAGTACTTTTTTAATGTTCTACCTAAAATTTGGTTCTAAATAAGATCCTGTTCGTAATAATCAAATATGCTTCTTTAATTTTTTTCTATCAATTTTTTCTTTTATAATATCTAATATTTCTACTGACGACTAAAAAATGTAATTTGCATTTACTTTAATTGGTAATACTCCTGCTTATTATGATGTAATATTTTTTGTACTTAGTGAGTTGAAGACATTCAGTGAGGTGCATGATGTGCATCTAATTTCTTGTATAACAAAACAATTTTTTTCTGGAAAGAAAGGAATGCTCAGAAATTGACTTTAAAATTTAGGAATTAAACTGGAATTATAACAACATTCTCAAAAAAGAGATTTGTTAATAAATTGGCCATATATTGTACCAAAAAGCGAAATTTACATAAAATATATTTATTAAGGAAATCAGATCTCTAGTTTTTATGGCATTTCAATTCAAATTACCATTTTTATGTTATGTTAAAATTTTGAAAATGCTGTCGATTCACTAAGATATTTTATAAATAAAGCCAATCTCCATAAAGAAATGTAATAACAGATAATGCTACTGAAAAGTTCAAAAACTTATACAAATAAAGCACAGCGAGTTTGATAAAATCTCGTTTATTGTGAAAAGGTTGACTCAGAAGACCGTGCCTATATATTTTAGAACTAGAATAAATAGATAGAGGTGGATCTACTGATATATTTAAATAAATATAAATGATAATAATAAACACTAATAAATAATTGATATATTATGTTATTAATAATTAATAACATATATCAATAATTAAATAAATGTCATAATATTAATATAGACGAAACTCCTTGATTTTTTTTAAATAAAAATATAAAAGCAGGAAATGATTTTTTTCTGCAACAAAAACAGAAAATCAAACAATTTTTGAAAAAATAAACGTTATCATGAAATATGAAGTGTAATAATTACACTTCATATTTCATGATAACGTTAATTTTTTTGTATATGTATAAGTATTCTCAAAAATTGTTTGATTTTCTGTTTTTGTTGCAGAAAAAAATCATCTCCTGCTTTCATATTTTTATTTAAAAAAAATGAAGGAGTTTCGTCTATATTAATATTATGACATTTGGTTAGAGTACGATAGCTCGATGTAAAAAATATCCATTGGAGATACACAATTATTATTTTATATAACGTAATAATGTAACGTTGTTATTAGCCGTTTTAGGTGCGGATTTTTTTTATAAATTATTTTTTTCTTTAAAAAACAATGATTATTATTATTATTATTATAAGGATTGTCAGAGTTCAGAAGTTTTCAAATCGCCTGTACGGTATGAGAATTCCTTAAACGATATTTGTATTATATAAATACATAGTACGTTATCATTGTGTCTGTTTGTGTCGGAGGTTTGAGGGAGTTAAAAGATAAGAACATAGAACATAAGTCCATTGAATGGTGGTCAGAAGTTCGATGTACGTGTCCCAGTTACTAAGTGGTTAACATCTGGACAGAGTAACTACTCTTCATAATGTAACTTGATCGTTTCTTTCCCATACATAACCCGAATCTAAATTCACTTCTCTAACGCTATTTCCAACGTAGATTTCTTGCTTATTCTCCGCAGGTTTTTGCGGGAACTACTAAGGTATTGAATTAGAGCGCGGTTTGCGTAAAAAATGTCAGTTGAACAATAGCTTCTAATTTTGCACGTTGTATTTAACGAATAGAAAATAGTTTAATATCCTTTAAAACATCAAGAAAATTCGCATGAACACGTAAAAGAAAAAATTCCAGCCAATCGAGCAACGGGACTATTCAAACGTCAAAAATATTGACATTTGATATAGTAAAATAAAGAAAATAAAATTTCTGATATCGCGTGAGGTGACGCGGGTAATGTCTAGTAGTCAATACGATATTTGCTATTCGTTGCCATGGTTATCTACACAATATGTTCCGCGTCATGTAAAAAATAAGCATGCTTAACTAGTTTAATTCTGACAGATCTACAAAACAATAAAACAGCTGATTTTTTTAGGTAACTATGGCAACGAAGAGAAAATATCGTATTGAATACTAGCCATTACCCGCGTCACTTTACGCGATATCAGAAATTTTAGTTTCTTTATTATACTATATCAAATGTCAACACTTTGAAGTTGTATTGGTCCAATCGCCCAATTGGCTGGATTTTTTATATAAATTAATTCCGCTCGTCTGTATAAAACAAAAGCACTATTCTATATCCTTATTTATCTATCAGCACAAAAAGTAAAGACGAAGCCAAATGGTTATTACTAAAGTGGATGGGACGGGGTAAGATAGTGGGAAGGTGGATCTTATTACATGATACAGAGAAAAGCTTATGCACGTAGGTTCAGATCCCGCGAAGAACCGCAAACTTAATAAAACCATTTGGCCGGACAGTGCTAAAGCAGCGAACGTAATACACGCTCCAATACACGCTGTGTTTCAATTACATACTCAATTGTTAAACATCTTCATTTTTTTTACTTTGCATATACAATCTAAGTAAGTTTTGTACATTTACAAATTTATGATTACAGTCAAACCTGAGTGAGTGAGAACTGGGTAAGCGAGAAAACTCTCTAAGTGAGAGTAATTGCCAGGTACCGTCTTTTGTAACCCTCTAAAACCTCTATAAATGAGAAACAGAAACCTCTATAAGTGAGAAAGGCCTCTCCTGTGCCTCTATAAGCTAGAAATTCGGATTAATGAAAAACCTTCATAAATGAAAAAGAGATCGCGGTCTCTTGAACTCTTGCTTATGTAGGCTCGACTGATAATAAAACTCTGTTTTATTAAAAATAAATAGTAGTTTAGGTATGATACGTTTAGGTATGATTAATTGTTTCAATAACGAGCGATTAGCGAGTTTTAACAGTTAGACGGGTAGGGCTGCCACCCCTCCGGGTTTGACTCGGAGTCTACGGGTTTGAATAGTGCATATCCGGGCTACGGGTTTATCATCGATGTCTCCGGGTCAGACAGATGCTGTGGAAGCTGTCAAATCACTTGGTTTGAAAAATTTGGATGAAGATAGGCTTTATGACAAGATCAATAAATTAAATCAAGTATTCGTCAGTTCATACAATCTAATGATTCAACATTGTCTGTTGATTTACGATGGGTTTAGCTATTCAAAGTCACCGCAAACTTCACCGAACTGTCGAAAATAATTGGAAAATTTTTTTTAATCCCTATAAGCAATGCTTTCGTAGACCGCGTTTTTTCTTTAATGGGAAATTCGTTGACAGACGAGCGAAACTGCTTGTCAGTGAACATGGTGAAGGCTAATTACAATATGAATTGTCAAGCGTTTTTGAAGTTTTTGAAAAAACCTGAGCAAGAAAAGATGCTAAAACAATCCCTACAGAATAAAAAATATAGTTTTAAGTGTCAAGCTGGTCCAAGTCAGCCTGGCACTAGCTAGGTTATTTAAATGTAAAAAAATACATTGCCGTTACTATAAATAAACAATTCATACTTTAAAAAAATGTTTTATTTTAATTAAAAAAACATTTTTCCAAAATCTCCGGGTCTGCTTTTTTTGAAAGGTGGCAGCCCTATACACGGGTCATCAAAGCATTAAAATCGAGATACATACTAGATTTTTTGCAAGTATCTTCTATAAAATAGCTGATTTTCACATCAACAAGCAGATTTGTAATATTTTTGACATATTGGTATCTATATTGTGTACTGCCTACTTTGTTTCTTTATCGGTCTTATAATGACAACTGACAGTTGGATTGGTAAAATCGCATTACTTTTATATACTAGTGCAAAAAGTACCATTTTATTACCGCTATATCAGGAATGAAATGGAGCTGTTGGTCTCAAAATTTTGCTAAACAATATAAACAATCAGGGATAAAGTATTAACTGAGACACAACAAGTTAATATCTGTACATCCGAGTTTGACCGCACGTACAAATCGAATATATAAAGCAGAATGTAGAAAATCACCGAAGAAAAAGAGGGAATGATGACGAAGGACTTATGCACAAGAAGGCACATTCGGCAATCCGTAGGGCGAGGTACTTTATGTTATGGTTATTGCTAAGGAGACCCTGTCAAAACAGACTGCGGCCCACGTGGCGTGTAATGTTGTAAGTTGGTGTGTGTGTTGTTGGCAAGCCTGCTGCAGCTGCTGGTGGAAGAGACGTGTCGCAACTTGAGTCAATAGCCAGTGCTGCCATCTGCACACATAACTCGCTGTGTTTCTCAATATCTTTGTCTCATGTTGGCATTATTGCTGTCAACTTTGTTTACATTCAAACAGAATAAAACATATTATAACAACTTTGTCCACGTATTTTTTTCTTCAAGTTTTATTCTAATGCGCTCATTTTGTTTAGCTTTAAAACTTGGTTTTGATATTTTAATACATTAATGTTACTTCGAAACGAAATTTCAAACAAAATGATACAATAAATTCGATAATTACAGAAACATTATAATGTAGCTAGGCGCGTTGGACACTTTTTTGCAATTTAAGGTGTCTGAACCAAAAAAAAGATGAAGGAGTCATCAAATGCAAATTTTCATATATTATTTCTTTACATCGTTTAAACCTATTTCAGAGAACAATAACTTTTTTTTATATTTTTGCAATGTTAATGTCTTTTTAAATGATTTTTCAACCATCTTGCACTTTATATTGTCAATAAATAAAATTATCGACCAATTTTTCAGACAATATATTAACAAAAAATATAATTAATACATTAACGTTATGATCCGGATTTGGACCTTCTTCAGAACTGATCTAAAAAATATTAAAAAAAATTAATATTTAATTTTAATTCGCTTTATATAAAATTCTTTCAAAATTATTAATTATATTTTTTGTTAATATATTGTCTGAAAAATTGGTCGATAATTGAAGAGTTCTAATCAGACGTTAATCAAAGATTTGAACTTTATATTGTCGTTGAGACTTGGTTTTTATTTAATTTTGCGTGCGAATTGGTAATCGAATATATTAAAATTAAAATTACTTTTCGACCATCCTGCACGCAACTTCGTCCACGAGGAATATCCAGCGTTTACAAGTACTGTATGTCATATGTATGTATGTAAAACATACACATATGCATAATATGTAAGTTTTCTTTTATATTATAATATGTATAAGTCTTGCGAGCTTTTTGTATAATTTAGCAATAAAGTGAACCGGCAGAGACGCTTAGGCCAGACGCCATTCGACGGTCCGTCCGTCGCTTGGATGCGAACCAAGGACCGTTTGTGTTCCCTTCCGCATGTTGATCTAATGGCTTACCACCGCTTGTGGACAATATCCTTGATTCAAACGGACATTGCATTTATATATTTCTTTACATGTAACAGTTGCGCCAGGACCGTAATTGCGATCAAAATTATTTTCAAAATGTAAAAATTTTAAACTACAGTGTAAATCTATATAACAACACGTAAGGGACTGTGCACTTTGTAGCGCTATTGAGAGTTGTCGTTAAACGGAGAGAAGATATACTTAATCCATTAAATTTTTTTTACAATAATATGTATTTACTCATAATATATACAATTTACAACTAACCAACAAACATTCATACTAGCTGAACTAAACATATTGAAGATAATCCCAACAAACAAAAGAACGATTTTCTTAGAATCTTCAGTACGCATGATGCCAACAACAAAGCAACAAAATAACAAACAACTACTGATTATTGCTTAATAATGACGTATTGTTGTCGTTATTTAGAGTGGGTGTGTCGTTATTTAGAGTGTATCATCAAAAATTGCACTTGTTATTAACAAAAAAACGAAAAGACAAAAAAGCACCCCAGATTTTTGGCAATTACTCAAAAACTATAAGAGATAGCGGAAATTGAAAAAATGATTCTTAAAGAGGAGAAAATTTCCAATAATAAAGTCCCACTTCCGGAACTCTATCTCTATTACCTGCTGTGCGACATTGTAAAAGTTACAGGTTTGTGCTCTGTAGGTTTATGCTTGATAAGTGCGCGGGGTCTTTAATAAGAAACAGAATGTTGCTCTCAGAATAAAATTAAACCTCAATGCGGTCCTGCAAATTCTAAATGGCCGAAACATCTTACATACATCGTTTCTTGTGTTTATATTAAACGTGAGATAGCAAACCTCAGTGTGGTCATCATTTATGAGATTTTGTGATTCGGTGCATTTATATGAGTGGCCAAATCGACCGCCATTGTATTAAACATGTCTGTCTCATCTTCAACCGTAATATCCTATCGTTATATATACTGTCTTATCGCTAATGGTTATTGCTTTATTTATATTAGAGATGTAATTAACGATAGGAAACGAATAATCGAACAAACATTTATAGGAAAAACATTACCGAATTCATACACCCAAATCCTGATCTCTTATCTCACCGATAAACATAACGGCCTACCGTAAACTAAACTCTATTTTTTAAGCGTTTTATAGAAGAAATACTAGCGTTTTTGATTATGGGCTCGTATCACCCCATATCTCAACATTTTTCAAATTCCTTACAATGTGAAACATTATTAAAGTTCCCGACCTCAACATTTTTTACTCTTTTCTTTTTTTTTATTTACAGAAAAAAATCAAAAATACAATAAACATAACAAAAGTGTGTGCTTCGACTGCGAGGCCATATTCTTTTTTTTTAATTTTTAAATGAGTTATACTTTCAAACGTGCTTATTTATATATTTTTGTAAATTTGTAAGCAAACATTCAGTGTTTTAATATAAAGATTTATTACTTTTTAGCCCACATTTCTATAAAAGAGTGTTTTCTCAAGTTGTTTAAACTCTAATTTTAATTATTACCCTAATAGGAAACATCATAATGACTAGTTTATATAAATAAAATTATCGACCAATTTTTCAGACAATATATTAACAAAAAATATCAATAATACATTAACGTTTCGATCCGGATTTGGATCTTCATCAGAACGGATCTAAAAATATAAAAAAATTATTAATAATTAGTTTCTATTTATTTTTAATGTAATTCGTGAATAATTTTTATTTATTGAAGAGTTCTAATCAGACGTTAATCAAAGATTTGACTAGTTTATATAAATTATTTATATAATAATCATAATAATGCGTTTAACGCCCTTTCTCGACCGTATGTCATAACAGACGCCATTCGCTCCATCACTATTTTTTTTATCTATCACATTTCCCCGCTCCCGTTATTTTTTACATTATTAAACTTCAACTTAATTAATAGCAACGGATGAATGAAGGAATTTTTAGGAATTAAGATAAGGTAGGCAATTTTTGGTATACAAGTTTGACAGGTAATCGGCCATGGTCTTGAATAAGGAACCATCTCGATATTTATCTGGAATTATTGAAGGAAAGCGTGGAAAACCTTAACAAGATGGCCGGTACAGCGGTACGCGAGTCCGCAGTGCCGTCATTTGCATTTTCGCAGCCAGCGCGCCAGCCAGCACAAGTCCCAGCAGTGATTCCAGCGGAAAAACTAGCCTCGTGCGTAGCGACCTTTAGATTCAGAATAAAACCGTAGTACCTATACGTAGACGATCGTAGAGTTTAGTATACAATGTAGTGACGTCCTCACACATCAATGTACTGATATTGGTCCCGTGTTGACCCTCTGTCACAATAACTGCTTCATATTACAGCGCCCGTTCGACCTTACTGCCCCTGTAACTGTAGGGATGAATGGACTTCACTATTGTTTTAAAACTGCTGCTAATTTTCTGAACATACATATTGTGACGCTTTTGATCGTAGGTAATTTAATTACTATTTTTATTGACAAAAAAAAGGATTTCGTTAAGTACGATTTTAAATAAACGTAAATTAGTTTGCTGGGCCCTGCATTAATACTTATTATTGTACTTAACGAATCAGAAAAATGACGCGATTAAGTTGTAAAAAAAAACTAAATATAGTTAAAAAAAAACAGGATAAGTATATTTATAAATAGAACATTTAAAATATTATAAATATTAACTGATACAAATTACCACTATAAAATACATGCACTAAAATACAATACAAGAAAATTATCGCTTGACAAAATTATTTTACTTCACCTCGGAAATTTAAACAGAATGTGGATAAGGTAAAGGTATAGGGAAGGAAATGCCAAGCCGTCCAAAAACTAACTGATTTCAAAAAATTAATTCACTTTAAAGGGTATAGCCGGATAGATATGGCGAGTTGGCCCCCAAATGGCAACCTATATCGAAACTTATGTTTTAATATCTACTTGATGTACGAACTCTTTTTATATATGTGTTACCCCCGCACTCCCCTTTGACCTTGAGTTATAGACCAAAAACCAGCCTACCTACGACTATCGTTCAAAGAGACATATCTCGAAAACTAATTGAGCTAAAGAGGTAAAACCAACGCGAGCATTTAGGTAACCTTTAAGAGCACATTTTATATTTTTTTTGGATTTTTGCGAATAATTACACACAATATTAAAAAATAAATAAAAATATAATTTTCAATTTTTCAGTGATCTCTGTGACTTACAATCACTGAAATAATATATATTGTGGCACTTGATATGCACTACTACACATACAAATTGCGTTAGAAAAAAGTTGGTGCAACACTTTGAAAAAAATTTTTTTTGACGCGCATCACATCATATAAGGATACAAACTTGACATAGTACACACATATATAAATATTTTATTAATTAAAATTATTGTTAGAATGGATTGAATGAAAATATAAACAATTTTCAGGAAAATATTGATTTCATACGGCGCGGTGCCGGGAATTATACGAGCGACATCGAGTTCGAACTTAACGTACTTAAGAGTTAAGACTTTATTTATTTACACCACCATGGCATCATTTTCTGTCGGAAGTAGCTATTATTTATTATTTGTAGCTATTATTTTATTTTGTTATCTATAATAATGTCAGATAATATGTGTAAAAAATAAGGCTCTTCGTAAGGTTACTGGTTATAAAAAAGTTATCAAAACTGACAAAGACGCTAATTTGTTTAATTAATTTAATGAAATTATGACGTGGTGGTGTAAACACATAAACAGTCTTAACTCTTAAGCACGTAAATAACAAGCAGTGCAATAACAAGTACGAACTCGCTGTCGCTCGTATAATTCCCGACACCGCGCCGTATGAAATCAATATTTTCCTGAAAATTGTTTATATTTTCATTCAATCCATTCTAACAATAATTTTAATTAATAAAATATTTATATATGTGTGTACTATGTCAAGTTTGTACCCTTATATGATGTGATGCGCGTCAAAAAAATTTTTTTTCGAAATGTTGCACCAACTTTTTTCTAACGCAATTTGTATGTGTAGTAGTGCATATCAAGTGCCACAATATATATTATTTCAGTGATTGTAAGTCACAGAGAACACTGAAAAATTGAAAATTATATTTTTATTTATTTTTTAATATTGTGTGTAATTATTCGCAAAAATCAAAAAAAAATATAAAATGTGCTCTTAAAGGTTACCTAAATGCTCGCGTTGGTTTTACCTCTTTAGCTCAATTAGTTTTCGAGATATGTCTGTTTGAACGATAGTCGTAGGTAGGCTGGTTTTTGGTCTATAACTCAAGGTCAAAGGGGAGTGCGGGGGTAACACATATATAAAAAGAGTTCGTACATCAAGTAGATATTAAAACATAAGTTTCGATATAGGTTGCCATTTGGGGGCCAACTCGCCATATCTATCCGGCTATACCCTTTTAAGATTGAATTTTTTTTACAAAATTTGCATTATGTAACATGAACATTTTAACTGAGGCATTGACTAATCTACCTGTAAAACAGTGTTCATCAATAAGGTTTAAAAAAAAGAAAAATATTTACTAATAAAAAAAAATACGGACAGGAATTCTGAAATACGCTTCAATATGTAATTCGATTTTACTTCATACCTCGGTACGTACTTCCGCCATTAATTTTAAGGCATAGGTGGGATAACTTGCAACGATGCCGGAAGTACATACTTTCGATCGAATATAAAGAAAAATAGTTATCATGTACACCGCTCCATGAGACTGCTGCCCGCCAATAGTCAAGAACAGCTGTCATTTGTGTTTTTACGTATAACCTCAAAGCTGCTTGCTGGCAATTCATCTGTATTTTTATGTAATTAATTAATTAATGTCATAAGTAAGCATACTTTCGACCGAGGTATGAAGAAAAATAGTATACACCGCACGGGCAGATGGCTTGAGAGCTTTGAACTGATGATCATAATGCCCTAGGCTCGACTCGGACAGTGCAGGAATCTCTATACGAGGCAAAAACAGGAAACATGGCATGAATTGAGAACCAAACAGCGGTTCTGCATTGCACCAAATTAAAAAATGTTTGGTACAAAATTTCTTTACTTTAACTCAAAGAATAATAATCCGAGATAAAACATGTGGGTTCCTATTTAAAAAAAATGAAGGCTTCTCCTCAAAATGAAAAGAAACCTACACCGGTGTTCTTTCCTTTTGGTTCCCTGCAGCTTTTGTCCGAAATTGCTTTTTTCCAAAAACCCTTTCTGTACGAGACAAAATGGTGTTCAAGTTTTAAAAAGTCACCTGTATAAATTTGTAGTTCACTCATCCCTGCCAAACTCCCTTTTTAAGGGATGATGTATGAGGCATGGGGCACAGATTGGTTCTGGAGGATTAGCAATCGAGCTGCGCAAAGAGTGGCTAATTGAATCCACCGTATATAAGCTTATATCGCATAAGTATTTTTTTTACATTTGTATATTACACACGTTTATTCCATTTGTCTGCGAATTTTATGTCTCCTTTTAAAATTGAGCTTGTTTTACTGCTTTAAAAAACAAACGTAATTTAGTTCTAGCTTAGATAAATGTTAAGTTTTTCATACTGAGTACAAAGTATAAATTATATTTTTAAGCGATTTTATTTTGCTTGATCCCGTAAATTTGTTTGTTCTAACTTCGTTTCAAATCTTTCGGCAGCTATTTCAACTACTTCCCGTTATCTGATTGAGTTGAAATTTTGCATACGTATGTAGTTTTGATGACAACACAATATTATAATAACTAAATGACCGGTCCGAGTTTTATTCGGATGCAAATCGCACTTTTAATAAAGCACATTAAAAACTTGAAAATAAAAATAGGTAAAAACTTTTAAGTTAAACGGTTTTATTGTACAATCGATGGTGTACTAAAAACTTATGCATGTCTTATTCTTTATATTAAGTACTTATGACTTTGACTCTTTGTAGTCTTTTGAATAATATAAATAGTAAATATTTCTGAGTCATCATAGAAGGCTTTGATTAAACTAAAATAAAATCGTGGGTGCATTTAGCTGACCATAATGCAAGTATAAATGCCCCCCACGATTTTATTTTAATTTAATCAAAGCCACCTATGCTGACTCATAATTATATTCTAGTTTTTATTACATTATCAATTGTAAAATATAACCGTTAAACTTAAAAGTTTTTTTTGACGTGATAACGTCTTATAAATTGATGAATCACAAATCTTATAAATTGATAAAACACCGGCTGCATGCACGAAAAAGTGTAACGGTCGTAACGTTTCTAACGTTCCTAACGTTCGTAACGCGTAACGCGTAACGTTCCGCCTGGCCCTGTGCGTGCTTTTTGCTAATTTCTCGCTCAATTTAAATCAGATCGGTTTGAAACCAGTCTTAAACGAAAGAGGAGAACATTTTACATAGATTTCGTATAACAGAATTTGCCTAAACAGTTTTTTTATACAAATTTATATATAAAAATAGCTGTATAAAATATAAATGCAATGTTGTCTAATGCATGGCGCGACGCGGTCGGTCGTCTTTGTTTGCCGTACATGGAAATTAGAATATAACGTATGTCTTGTCTTAACATGAAAACGGCTGCATTTCTAATGTTTAATTCAATTTTTTGACATTAGTATTTTGTGAAATGCAACGCCTTCTAAGTTAAGTATTGGAATAACTAATTATTATTAGAACATAATACTTTGACAGTTGCAAACGTCACTTTTGACATTTCTTATCATTCCGACACCAAGGATAAGCGGATTGAAACCAAATTTTGGGAGGTTTAGGTTATGTATTACGGAATACGTTATCACGTAAAACTATCGTCCGTAAACCGACTTTACAGACAACCAATTTTTTTCACTTATTTTTATTTCAAATTGCTTCTACAATCGAAGCTGTTAGATTGCACAAAGTCCTACTATTTGACATAACTTGAATTCAATGTAAATCATATCGTGAAATTTAACACATAAAGTCAATATATCGGTGTATAAGATAAAATTGGTGTTAGTTTGGGTTTTTTTTTTTAATTTTTCCCATAAATAATAAATAGTGTATTGTATATTTGTATTCTTTTCAACCTTGCAACCGGTAAAAGGAACGCTGCTGACAAAAACTTTGTTTTTAATTTGTAAGTAGAATGTAATGTTTTTCGTTGATAAATTTTATCTTATCAAAAATTGGTGTATTTAATATTTTCATAAATCAATTTCATATATGCAAAAAGTTTATGATGTCCAACAATAAAGTGAAAATTTAGCACTAAATAACTGTTTACAAAAGTCAATACAGAAATTAAATAAAAAATAACTAGAAAAGAAATACTCCTTCAGGTAATGTAAGTTTGCTTGCAAAACCTCTGAAATTCGATATCCATATAATTTATGATTTATGTGGACTTATGTGAATCCGTTGAATTCAAATGCTGTTTGCATCTTGCTGGAGTTTTAGGAAATAATCAGACAGTGCATTTATTCGATAAACTCCTACAATGAAGCTCTATAAAGAAACTCTTGCACAAGTGAACCTCTTGGTACAGTTATGTTGCTTCCACCATTTATGCACCGTACCTCCACCATCTCACACACAACATGTTCTTATAATGGGTGTGTACTTCTGTTCAACAAGGATGGGTTCAATCATGGTAGACAGAGTAACAAAAAAGTTTTCAATAGATTCTCAAAATTATAATTTTCGAATCATTTAAAAATTTGTTATTATAAGATGTTATTTTTTAAAACATAAAAACTAATCAATATTAAGAACAAGTGGTAAAAATAGCTTTTTAGATCGGCACAAAACGTTGAATCAAGAGTCACAAATAGACTGTATTTTAGACTACACACTGCAAAAGTAAAACTGGTATAATTGTTAAAAAAACAAGAAAAATGTAGCATCGATCGCTGTGATCGAACCTACGACCTTTACGTTACGAGGCAACCGCTTTACCTAGTTCCACCGTAGCTTAATATACTGCAGTCGGTTTTCAATAGTATTGATATATTTTATAACGTTAACAATCTCATAAATCGATTTTATCCAAACCTGCAAAAAGAATTTTACTTCAAAAAGTTGTACATAAAAATCAAATAAAAAAAAATAGTAATCTTTAAATAAAGCTGTCCTGTCATGAAAAAAATATTTAACCAATGGACGGCTTACATAAAGTTTATTAGAAAAAAATGTAATGTGCTTAGGAAAAACTCAACGTGAGGAAGAAAACTTCAATGTAATAAGAACAAATATTTTTGTGTGAAGAAATATTATTTGTTGGAAAAATATGAATGTTTTTATTAACACCACTTTTGATCATCCTTAAAGGAGTATGTCGAAGAAGAGACTAGTCTCCATTCCCTTAATACTGCCGACCATTTATTGCCATGTTCCTTTATGGAACCAGTGGAGACTTTCTTAATTCCAAGAGAGAAAAAACTAAACGACATTTTAACTCGCTAGCAATATTGCTGCTATGTGCTTATTTCGTTATAGCCCTCTTCCAGTTCCCTCTCTAGTTATATGTATTTGCCATGTTTTATTAACACCCATGTTTACTCTGGACAGAATTTAGAAACCAAGCAAGGCTTTCTAATTACTATTTGCATTATTTATAAAATCTGTTTACACATTTTCTTTTCGAATATAGCTAAGCGTTTAGCTATGTCTTCTCTATCTCTTCTTCAACCTTCTGTAATCTCTAAATAGTATAAAACAAAGTCACTATCCGCGTCTGTCTGTACGTTCGCTAGTTCTTCTAAACGACACAATAGATTTCGATGCGGTTTTCACCATCATTTAGAGAATATCTTCGGGAAGGCTCGTGTGTGTATGATATGTATTATATGACGTAACCAAGACATAAGTTACGAACTCACAAATCCATTGATACAAGACAACTATTTTACCATTCCCACCCACAAGTGTGGAATGGCACTAGTTTAGGTCAAAAATCAGTTTTCAAAATTGTACATTATCTTTTCGTTTTGAGGTCCCCCGAGTTCAAAAAACATATTTTTGGAAAATCTTTCGCGTCTGTTTGTCTGTCAGCACGATACGGGTCAAACGTATGAGCGGAGTGAAACCAAATTTTGGGAGGATGTTTGGTATGCAAATATGAAGAGCCCTATAGTTTTTGAGAAAAATCGACGTGTGCGCAGAAGAGATATATGCTATAACGGTGTTTTTTATATAATAATGACATACTTTTCATAACGGCTTATCATTCTACTTATTTTTTCAAGAAAGTTTCGTTAAAATATTTTTTTCTAAACTTTATAGTATCGGAAATATATTATTGAAAATAAAAAAGCAACTATTTTGTAGATCTCTCAGAAATAAACTATAGTTAAGCATGCGTTGATTAATTTTTACATGACGCGAACATATTATGGAGGTAATCATGACAATGAATAGCAAATATAATATTGAATACCCGCGTCAGCTCACGCAATATCAGAAATTTTATTTTCTATATTATACTATATCAAATGTCAACATTTTGAAGTTGGAATGGCTCGTCGCCCAATTGGCTGAATTTTTTTTACAGACATGCCGAGCTTTTTTATTATTTTTAATTTTATTTTTATTCGGTATTGTCAAAAGAAAACATTCTTCAATTTGGCACACGTTCACTAATCTTTAATTAGTTAAGTTTTAAGACAATTGCTGTCAACTTAAAAGTAACAACTTTTACTACCAACCATCGGTATAAAAATATGCTTACAACCTGATACAGTATATTTGTCCGATCATGATGATATTCCGTTTTCTACTCTTGAGTGGTTGTCATTAGCTTGTTAGTATCAGATTCCATTCAGACCCACCTATTTGTATTATATGAAGGTTCAACGACTCGTCTGATTCTTAATGCAATGTATTTTCACTAAAGTTACTTTCTGGATTTTAATAATTTCAAGTATTCTTTGAGTACTGTAACCTAAAAATGTAGGTAAATATACAGGATGATCCATTTTAATCTAAATGGGAAATTATTAAGACAGGATAACAATTCGAAAAAAAGTTTCAGACAAAAGTTGTTGAGTTTGAAGAGGGACATCGTTTGCAGACAAATACCACCCTCTTCCCTTAACCCCTGCGCAGAGATGAGGGTGACTTTGCCATTTTAAATAAAAACACCTATTTTTGATCACAAATTATAATTTCTAGAAAAAAAATATGCAGCATTTGTCTGAGACATTTTTTTATCAGATGCTTCCCTCATATCCTAAAATGCATGTCAAAATCGGTTTCCCGAAACTCTATTAAACAACATCCTTGCGCAGAAAATTACGAGAGGTAAAAGTAGTTTTGTTTGGGAAGGGTCATCGATTAAACATCAAAAACTAAAAATTTCTGTCACCCCCACCCCCGTGCAAAAGACAGTGTTTTTTTTATGTTTAATCGATGATCCTTCCCAAGCCAAACAACTTTTAGCTCTCGTAATTTCCAGCGCAAGGTCGTTGTTTAACCATAAAAATTTAATGGAGTTTCAAAAAACCGATTTTTGACAAGCATTTTAGGGAATGAGGGTAAAAAAATGTTTCAGACTAATACTTCATATTTTTTCTCTAAAAATCATAATTTGTGATAAAAAATATGTGTTCTTATTAAAAATGTCAAAGTCGCCCTGATTCCTGCGCAGGTGGGAGCGGTATTTGTCTTCAAACTATGTCCCCAAACAAAGTAAACCACTTTCGTCTGAAATTTTTTTCCCGAAAATATTGCCCTGTCAATCTCCCATATAGATTAAAATGGATCAGCCGGTATATTAGGTATTCCAAACATCAGCATTAAACCCAAACTTAACAGATTAATATTTGTGTTAATGTACTACTTTTTTTACAAATAAGTCAGTTTTAATACACCCTTAGTCAGGGGAGCATTAACAGGGTTCAGATCTACTCCCTCGAAATTTTTGTAGAGGTCATAGCTAACATGCCGTTTACCTACAAGGTTTTTAAAAAAATAAGACAGGGTAGTAAGAAATGTCGAAACCACAAGCCCCCGCTTCCGCAGTTGTTTTGAAAATATATAAACAAATCTGCATTCGAAGTCAGCTCGTCCAATTTATATTTCAGACGAGTCAGTGAAACAGTAAATTTCAATACAGCAGATCTACATCTGTCTAAAGATAGATATTAGCTAATACACTAGTATTATAATATTTAATGTGTATCTAGGTATATAGTGTCATAATGACAATGTAAAATTATAAAATCGAAAAATAAAAACTACTACAGCTGACAGCTAAATAATATTCCAGTTGCACTATATTTACCATCTCAACTTGAATTGAGGCCCTGAAGATGAAAATGTATTTTTCGAAACGTTGGCCACAAGCTTATTTTTCAATTGTTCCTCAACCAAATAAATCTCCTTCAATACATATTTTTTGAACAAAACTTCTATACTAACAATTCCAGTTTTATGTGAAATGCTACACATTTAATTATATGGAAAATTTGGCCCTAGTTCATATGTTGGGAAGTTTCATAAAAAAACTCATAAAAGTAAGCAAAAAAACCGAAAACGCCTGTAGCGATTTTGATTCACTTACTCTCTTAGTGACATGATTAGTTCCTTCTAGAAAATGCGAGAAAAGAGGCTATGTGGTTGATGATATATTATATACTCCAAATAAGAGCTAATCCAAGTTTGACGGGCTGATTTTATTTTTTCTGTTGACTGTATATTACATACTTAATGCTCATATGAAAAAAAAAACTTTAAATCATTTCTATAAGTATATGTATGTTTTGTTAATCGGTTGTCAATAGAAAGGAATGTGAATATATTTTATTGGCTATAAAAGCAAAAAAATAAAATAACGGCCGTCATTTTAAATTTATATTGATGTCGAAAAAACAGTTGTTGTTCGATGACAGGATTCCATATTTGAAATGTCTGCATAAAATATTATTTAGATATTTATTTATGATTAGAGATACAAACGATATGCATACAATGAAATAGAAAGAGAGAAGAAATCGCAATTAAAGGATAGAAAAAACCATTAATGTTTGACATTAAAATAATAAAAAATTGCGGTGAGTTGAATATAATTGTTGAAATTTTGTAATTAGGAGCATTGACTCAAAATAGATCTGACAACATTCAGATCATGTGATTAACCTACAACTAGAAAAGCATCCCAGAAAATACTCAAGAAGAGTAATAATTCGAGCCTGGCAAATAGAGCTTTTCATCGTTTATGTCGACATGGTTACCATCGCGATATTCAAAAGTTTCGGGCGCTTTTTATAAATGTGACTGGGTAAATGAGGATCATTGCCTTTATTATCAGGATAATTAAATGAAAAATTAATTATAATCAATTACAGATGATTAAAATGCCATGATCGTCCTCAAGATGAAAATAAAGCAGATCTTCTGTACTACTAACAGTGAATTAATAATGAAATGCGCTTTTTATTATATTGAAATTATATAATATATACACGGCTTATGTATAAAATGCCCGAAAAATATGGCGGAAGTTGAGGCATGCGTGCAAAAAATGTTTAACTATGAAAAGGTCAATTACTCTTGTTGAAAAATTGATGAACTCTATAACTTTTTTCCAAGATAAAAGAAACATATTTATTTGCAAAACTCCTAGCAGGGACACGGCTCCGTTTTTCTTTTGAACGTTTGGACATATTGATGCGTACAATAAAAATGTACACAGAAAAATTTGAAACAAAAAAATACCCTAACAAAGTTATAGTTCCATTTATTGACGTGATAACGTCTTATAAATTGATGAATCACCGATCTTATAAATTGATAAAACACCGGCTGCATGCACGAAAAAGTGTAACGTTCCTAACGTTCCTAGCGTTCCTAACGTTCCGCCTGACCCTGTGCGTGCTTTTCTCGAAAACGGCCCTAACGATTTGGATGAAATTTACTGAAAAGGGATTTTGGGGGGCAAAAAATCGTTTTAGCTAGGTCTCATCTCTCGAAAAAATCGTTTTCATACAAATTTTATCATTATAAAAATCAATTTTTTGACGTATGAAAATACTTAAATATTGTAAGTAGGTTTTGGAATTTTATATAAACAGTGAAACAATTGTTTTCAAAATATTATGACAATTAATCTTTGAGACTTAAAATAAATACGAAAGAAAGAAAGTTAAAAAAAAACAAATTATTATATTATAGGTGGTAAGTAATTTTAATAAATAAAATTAACCTAAATTTGAAGCAAAAGATGCAATATCATAGATTCGAATTATTATAATTATTATATAAATTTAGGTTATGTATTACGGAATACGTTATCACGTAAAACTATCGTCCGTAAACCGACTTTACAGACAACCAATTTTTTTTGAATCGATCTTTATACACCAAATATTTCAAGACAACCTGTAACAATACACTTTGACATGTAAAAGTATTAAAATCTCGGACCAACCCTTGTCAATGTCATACAAATACAAAAGGTGTGGATTCAGGTTATGTAATATTCATAAACATTTGATACAAACAATATAATATATTGCAACCAGCATTTCAGCAATGCGTCGATAGCGAATGTAGTAACAAAACATAGAATAACAACGTACCACTACATAAAATTAGTGATCCCAATTAATAAATGTAAGATGCTCCATATTAGTGCACGCCAAATGATTTCTTGTACAGTCGATTTGAAGGTTTTTTAATAGGTATCTAATTTGTTCACAATCGAAGTGCTCAAATCATATAGGTACACACATAGTCTCATAGACGCTTATGACCTCTTAGTCAGAGCTCCTACCATACAAAAATCTACCCAACAACACTGCACTGGTAAAATTTTATTAGCAAATTTAGCACGTAATATGATGTAAAATATCAAATCGGTGAAAAATTAATTTGGTTTTTTTTTTAATAGTTTTTTATTGCCATCATGATATTTTAACATATTATAGGGAATATCAATTAGTTACAATAAGCACTGTCTGCTTTGCAATTTTTTCCCAAATTGATACATTAACCTCAAACTGATACATTTTTAGTGTCAGATCTCCCGGGTTAACACAAATTTTATTATTTTTTTACCCACGACGGAACGGAGAAGGTATATAATATGCGTTTAAGGTGAGAGATTGTATGTGCATTCGAATGTTGCCATTTATATCGAAAACGGTTCGATCGATTCAGATGCGGATTTCTGTAAAAGGGTTTGTAATTCATCTGCGATGCTTATTAAATAGGTATTACGATGGTAACTCATCAGGGGATCCTGCCTAGCAAAAAAAAAAAAAAAACGAGTGTTGTCATTTATTTCGGAAACGGTTCGATCGATTTAGATGCGGATTTCTGTAAAAGGGTTTGTAATTCATCTGCGGTGGTTCTTAAATAGATGTTACGATGGTAACACGTCAGGGGAACCTGCCTAGCAAAAAAAAAAGAATGTTGCCATTTATCTCGGAAACGGTTGAACTGATTCATATGCAGTTTTCTGTAACGGGTTTGTAATTCATCAGCGATGGTTCTTAGATAAATGTTACGGTGGTAGCTACAATAATATTTTGTAATAAAAAAAATTAAAACCCCCCGATTAAGTTGGTAAGTAAACAAAGAAAATCCGTCGGGCACTGCCATTCGCTGTCCTGAATTAAGAATAGGAGAATAGCAATTTAAGACAATATTTGTTTACGTATACCCAATGTGATTTCAATCACATAGGTACGTACTCTAAAATTTTAGTTCATTTTAGGGCAGGGAATGGCAGCCTCCGACGGATTTTCTTTGGTTACTTACCTTCTTTTAGTTAGGGGGTTTTAAAATTTTATTTAATCCTATTTCTATATTACGACGTTTACATCCGTCGTGAGTTTTTTCAAAATTTTTAATTTTATTTTTTGACGTGATAACGTCTTATAAATTGATGAAACACTGGCTGCATGCACGAAAAAGTGTCACGTTCATAAATGTGTCACGTTCCGCCTGACAGCTACTAAAATTTAGGTTATGTATTATTAAATATGATATTCGAGCGGAATACGTTATCACGTAAAACTATCGTCCGTAAACCGACTTTACAGACATCCAATTTTTTTTTATTATATGTCAAATGTAAATATTTTTGTAGTATCTCGTCGCCGAATTGTCTGGAATTTTTACTATTAAGTAACGATTATCCAAAGGAAGCGTTATAGGGAATACGAAATGAATGCGCAACATGCTGTGTTTTATTTGTATTCGTTATAGATAATTTCACCCCAAGGATTAATATTCGTGACATTTGTATATTGTTTTCATAGTACATACAGAGGCTGTATTTGCTAGGGGGATACAGAAGACAAACAAAGCAGGAGGTCGCCGCATTATCATATCGCATGGAGATTGCGGTCAAATTATAGATGATGCACCGTGTAAAATCTATGATAAAGGGGTGTTATTAATCGGTTATTAGCTGTACCTACTACAACAACCTGACTATGCTAATATAGTCGGCTATTCTTCATGTATATCGAGGGACACATCCCAAAAATATCTATACTAATATATAAAGCTGAAGAGTTTGTTTGTTTCTTTGGTTGAACGCGCTAATCTCAGAAACTACTGGTTCGAATTGAAAAAAATTATTTTGTTGAATAACCCATTTATCGAGGAAGGCTATAGGCCCCCTTAAGATATATTTATTATTTTTTCGAACTTAAAATTGTGATATTTGTAACACCAAATTATGTACAAAATCGAAAAAATAAATCTTATTTCTATTTCTATTTCTAAAAAATATCACGCTACGACCAATTGGAACGGAACAAAAATAAAAAGTGTTGCAAGATGTATCTCAAAATTAGTCCGTCCGACAAATATTATCAGGTGAAATGCCTTAACTAAATATTGCAATATTAGCGCGCGACGTTCACAAGCCCCGATAGCTCAGTCGGTAGAACGTAATACTCTTAATGCCAGGGTGTTGGGTTCAAGCCCCACGTCGGCGAATATATTTTAATATTTTTTATTTTTTACATTGCTTTCTTCTAAGGCTTACATTTCAATTTTTTTAAATTTTATTACGACAAATTAAAATTAAATAAATCTAATTAATAGCTCATTTGAAAACTGTTACAACTATAGGTACCTATATAAAAATAATTTTCCTACAGTGTTTTCAATTAAATATTTATTACCTATATTAAAAGTTTATTACTTAAAAAAAGTATAAATACTGCTTTTTAACGACAAAAACTTTTGAACGGTAACTCCGATCATTATGAAGTTTGGACACAACATTCATCTCGGTAAACTAAGATGAATGTGCGTACTCATGTCCCTTCCTTCCCCATTCGTTCTTTTGCACCCGGGTGAAACCGGGCGGGACCGCTAGTTCATTTATAAATCTGCATAGAACTCTAACACTGACTGACAGCCTAAACCGATAGGTCTAGAAATATATGAAAATTTGCACAAGAGATCCTCAATCTTTATATAACATAGGTGTGCACAAAGAAATAATTTTTAAATATTGGTTCCCTAAGGGAGTTAATAATTTAATCTATAAATAACACAAATGTCGGCTAATTTTAGATTCTAAAAATTGCAGAAATCCAATATATAGCCAACAAATATAACAGTGTAAAGGTCGCTACACACGAGGGTCGTTTTGCCGCTACACTCCTTACTAGATTTGACTGCTAGGTTTCAAGCGTGCTGTAGCGCTGGGTTCCATGATTGGTGCGCGCGCAGTGACAGTCCGAATGTTAACAGAAGTGAACACCATGATGCCATGTGCCGCATGGTACCCGCGGAGACTTCTCAAATTAAAAAAAATCACTGACCAAGAATTTGAAAATTCGTAATTGGTGAAACGCAATTATGAATACGCTGCAACTATGTAAATTCCCAAATTCTGATGTCTTCTTGAAGAAACATAATCCCGCAATATTTTAAACTCTAAACAGGCAATCCGACTTGTGAACTTTTTTAATGCGTCGCCGTGTGCATGACCAATGAAGGGCATACATTTGATATGTCATATTTCTATAATCGTTCCTTAATTTAAAGGGTGTACCATTTATGTAGACAAGAAGCTAATAGGCGCGTTTAGGGGTTATACTGCTATCTCTAGAGGGTGAATCCCTTAACTAATACAATATTATATTATGTACATAATTTTGACACCCTTATATCCTTTATTTATTTGCAAGCTTTTATTCCCAATGGCACATTGTGATCTCTATGCATCCACGCAAAGATTTTACCACAAGTGGGGGAATCGTACCAATAATTTAGATCCAAATTTAACATTTTTTCGTTTTACAGTCTCTCGAATTGTAAAAACATTTTTTTTTTTGAGTCTGTTTGTTTGGTCTGTTTATCTGTTAGTCTGTGAACACGAGACGGGTTCAATGGATGAGCGGATTGAAACCAAATTTTGGGAGGACGTTTGATAGGCTAATATGAAGAGCACAATTATTTTTCAGGACGCGTTATACGATCTCTCTCACTCTTCAACCTAACCGTAGAGTCTTATCCGAACTAAACAGTTTTATAACCGTCTGGCAGACATTTAGACCCGACAAAAAATTATCTGGTTTATTTATTTTTGATGTTGTTAAACACTAAATTTTAAGTTAAATAAAATATTGCAAAGTTAAAAACTCACGGCTAGGCTAGGCCCCCACTACCCTTCAGTCAGGTCTTTGATTTTGGGTTCAGAGATTACAAAAGAGGTGTCATACAAATTTTCACGCTGCCTCAAATACCTACCCAAAAATGTTTAAGAGATCTTGAACTTTAACCTATACTATTAGTTATATCGTGACTAATATAAAACTCGACGTTTTTCTTAGAACGTTAGCGTTATCATAATAGGTACTATATTTTAATTTACAAGTAATATATTATATTTTACTAAACGAATCAATAAATTAAATAATAAAAATCTCCTAATTATAATACAGTGTCACATGTTGTCAAAATATTGTTCTTATTCCATCTTGCTAACAAATGTTTGCTCCTCATAATCCATACAGAGATTAATGTTGATATTTTATTTTTAATGTTGAGTGATTTTTATAAATGATTTAAACTTATAAACTGAATCTCGGTGCGTACCTACAGTTTAAAATGAAAAGCACCGCCGTGCGCCGGTAACAGAAAGACTATCGAAAATCTATCTTAATCTCGGTCGTAATAAACTCAGTTACAGAAATAGATATATAGGTATACAATCTACTGTTGTTTTTTTGTAAAGGAATTGTAAACGATTCGAATATTTCTTTATAGTAGTTTAAAAACCAAGTTCTTTTAGAATAAGGCCTAGCACACATGAAGAGCGTTCAACGCGCGTTGGCCCAACGCGCGTTTACAGCTTCTATACAATTGTATATAACTGTTTAATATGATAACAATATATACAATTGTATAGAAACTGTAAACGCGCGTTGGGCTAACGCGCGTTGAATGCCTCTCATATAAACTAGGCCTAATACAAGCTGTTTGGTAACAGAGGATGGGCAGTGAGCAAAATTGTAAAGCAAGTCGAGGATCCCTCACGCTATTTCTGAAAAAAAAATTGGAAAAAAGTTTGACCCTGCAGGCCATCCTTGAGACTTCCCGGTATTTTCGAGCTCAAAACGCTCAAAAACAAATAAAATATAGCTCTTCGAGCTAAAAAAGAAAACTCTTTCTTACAAATTTTTCGTTCACGATATCTCGTGAACAAATAACCCGATTTTATTGAGGTTTGCGGAAATCAACGCAGTTTTTTTAAGAAGAGCTGATTAGATTTTGGAATTAATCAGTTTACTAGATTAGAAGATATTTACAAAAAACAAACTTCTAAACATGTTTGAAACTTGTATTTTTGAGATTTCTTTAAATTTATTGAACCGAATCATTCCAAATTTTCAGGAAATCTAAGTTCAACAAGGTCACGTCAGATGCCGCAAACCGCGTTTCAATCGGACACTCCGTTCAAAAGATATAACAGATTTACATACATACATTAACACACACGTCCTCACACACAGCCCTACGGACATCATCGCCAAAATAGTCAGAGTAGCTTCCTAGGACCTCAAAACGTCGAGATCTGACGAAAACTCGATTTTCGAAAATCGGGGAGAAAACAATAACTTCCCGATTTTTTTGAAATGTTTTTTTATAGCGGGAAGTTAAAAAACGGGTGTATCTTGACGAAACTGAGATAGGTACAGTAAAATAATAGGTATTTGAGTTTGTTTCTTGAAGCTACTTAAAAATATTTTGTATAGATTTTGTGCTCAATTTCCGATCTAAATTATTTCTTTAATCCAATAATTACAGAAAAATTACAACTCATCGTAAAAGTTTACCTTTTTAGGTGTATTATATATATCATATGTTATACAAATTATAATGGAAATATTACAATATTTACAGTAGTCCCTAACTAGCTGTACATTTAAATTGCTTAAATCTGGCTTATACACATTAAAAATCAGTTGGTTGTTTATTTGATGTGAAATATCTAAAGTCACGTTTGACTGGGAGTAAAACCGTGCAATTGACGCGACACTTCTATGGGACAGTTTTTTATGGAAAAACGTTACGTTTGTGTGCGTTAGATTAAATATGGCTTTAGTTGAAGGCGACATTTGGTTAACAGGGCGAAATTTAGTTATCTACTAGTTTAGTTACTAGTATTTTTGTTGAAGGCGACAACCACATACGGATACCATCAGAGCAAAATTTAGTTCTAGGATGAAATTCAGTTACGGGGTGATATTTAGTTAGTTAACAAGGCGAAATTTAGTTAGCAGAATTTTACATAAAGTATCCCGCACAAACCTTATGGGATTTGATTCTCGGTTAAATTGATCGAAATGGTTTTATTTTATAGTTTAAAGGTCACTATAAGAAAAAGTAACTATATAAGCGTATAGCCAAAAAACCAATAGATTTTTAGCTACAGAGTACAGATATGTTCAGCGAGATTGTAGATATTGGGATAATATACATTGACTTCACAATCTTAAAAAATTCTAAGCTCTCGAAATATGTTTTCAAGTGCGCTGAATCCGAAAATGACATTATTATTTTATACAGAGTGACGCCTAGTTTTCGACTGTTTTTCTATTTCTAAAGAAAAACACAGAAAGTTGAACATGGAACATGCTTGTGAATTCAATGGATACTCCTATATCTAAAATCTCGCGAAATATATCTGTAGCTAAAAATCTATTGGTGTTTAGGCTATGCGCCCATGAACACTTTTATCTTAGTGACCTTTAGACTATAAAATAAAACCATTTTCGGTTAATTTAACTGAGAACCAAATCCCATAAAGTTTGTGCGGGGTCCTTTATGTTCCACATGTGTCAGTTGTCCCACGACGGCTCACATTTTTTTGAAGTGAAAACTTCTTTAGCGGCGTTGTACACTTTTTTTCTAATGGGTAAAAAATGTTAAACTCGCGTCAGGTCAAGTAAGAACTGGGTGAGCGAGATACTATGAGAGTAGGTACTCACTTTTTTTTATACAACGTTAGACATCTATCGTTGAAATATCGTAGGTACATAAAAATTCAATCTATGATACAAACCATTTTGATCGAAAATTCGTAAGACGAAAACTTTTATTTATACAACGTTAGACATCTAGCGTTGAAATATCGTACATAAAAATGCAATCTATGATACAAACCATTTTGATCGAAAATTCGTAAGACGAAAACTTTTATTTATACAACGTTAGACATCTAGCGTTGAAATATCGTACATAAAAATGCAATCTATGATACAAACCATTTTGATCGAAAATTCGTAAGACGTTAATATTCAAGTTTTCACTTCTGCCGGCACTCCTGGAGTGCAAAGGGTTTTTTTTTGTTCTTTAAAAGGCTCTTGTTCTTTACCTTGAAGAAGTAAAACACTGACAAATTTAAAATGTCGCTTTATGTTAATTTTATTTTGTCAAATGTATACAGTTGACGTGAGTACTACTAGATATATATATTTTAGTATGTGAAGAGCTAGCTAATTCACATTCCAAGCACAGCAGCCTAATGGCATCAACGCAAGGCTGCCGTCAGCTCATCGCATTAGACTGCGCCCCCGGATGGGGTCCTAAAGTTTCTATATATCTGCATATAGATTGATCCTAAAATTCTAGAAAAATATTTCTCAAGATAACAACGTGAGAATAACGAACGATTGCGTTTACGTTGCGTGTTAAATGCCTAAATGACCTCTGCTATCGAGCGTCTATAATTTATATATCTATCTAGATATCTAAATAGATAATCGTTGCATTATTCGAATTATTCCATGATACGGCAAAACGACCGATGCGGTGCAGTCTGAACGGATTTAAAATCATTAAAAACTTCAAATTAGATTTGTTTTGGCCATTGCAAGGGTTATTCGCTGCTATGGTCGTTTAAAAATAAAAAATAAAACAAATAAGTAGATTTAGTAAATCGATGAAGGATCCCTCTGTTTTAAATTAAATTTGCAAAAACTCATAAACCCCTTGTCAACTCTCTATAAGGATAGAAATTTGAAAAATCCTATGAAAATATGTATCTAGGTCGTGAGTAATGTCATTATTCGAGACATATCTTTATGTTCGAGATATATGCTTAATGGCTGGTTTTCACTTCAAATTTTTGAGAGATCACTTTTGAGCAAAATAGTAGGATACGTTGTAGTCGTACATGTCAAGGCAACGATTTGCTATGAAAATTGTAGCACCAATTTAAACGTTTCTTTTACTTTATGCAATTTAACAGCGCTAGTGTTAAATGTGTCTTTTTACGACCGCTACACAGGCTTAAAATGCAAGTATTTTGTAGGGAATCGCGCAAAAAACTATTTTATACTTACACTAATTGCTTATAGCCACGGGCGGATCTACATATAGGGACTAATAGGGCATAATCCTGGGCCTCCAAGTTTTAAAGTGCCACAAAAATTTAATTACTACTACAAATTTGAATTTTGATAATTTTTTTTATCAATTTATAGTATTATAGCGGTTCGTCCTGGTTTCACCCGGGTGCGATAGATAATATAATTCTCCAAAATCTATTTCGTTTGAGGCCCGGCGTCTGAACTAATAGCTTTGAGCAAATTCTACCAGATTTGCTTCTGAACTATTAGCATTGAGCAAACTCTAACAGATGTCGCTACTTGGTACTAATTTTTTTTTGTTTGCTTCTGAAGTAATAGCTTTGAGTAAATTCTAGTAAATGTCGTTAGGTACATGTTACCAAAACAGTTTTTTTGAGGACACATTTACAAAATTTCATTAAAATCGGTTCAGTGGTTTCGGAGATTAGCGCGGCCAAAACAGTGGAACGCGAAATTTATATATAATTCTGACGCCGCCATCGTGTTCAGCATCCTCGAAAACGGGGAGGGAAGGTAGTTTCATTCCGGCTCAAAATATTTACCATTTTCGCGTTTTTTCCGACTTACACACGCCACTAATAGATTTGTTTGATCAGGTCACCAATTAGTTTCAACTCTGATTTTGATGTTATTATAAATGAATTTTAAACTGAAATTTAAAGATTCTTATTGTAACAAAACATTATGCCCCATTGGACATCAATAAGCCCTAGGCCCCGAGAAACCTAGATCCATCCCTACTTATGGTAAAAGAGCTTCGCGAGTCACTACAAAGTCGTGATTTTGCTATTGTAATCTAGTGTCTTGTTTTATAAACTAAAAATTGACGACACTTTTACGTCATTGATTTTAGAGTCACTCTATATAACATGCAACTCGGCACGTAACAGACGACAGATTATTGTGTTACACGTATGTTATGTTATGTAATACTTTACATTTCAAAATGGACGCACATCCCGTTAAATCATTATAATCTGACAGCCGTTCATATGTCTTTTACATTTAAGTATTTTAATGAAAAAAACAACATCTTATTAGTTATTACGATTACATATTTATTTATGCAAAAGGTAATATAAAATTGTCATTCGGTATATTACTAAATTTGTATCTTTAAATAAATTTGTACTAACATATATGTATATTGAGCCTAACTGTTACATTTATAATCAAACGAAATTGTTACACAACTGTAACAAGTCGTCTGTCTACAATTTTATTATCGTACGCAGGCCCGTAACTAGGGTGGGCAAACAGAGGCATGTTCCCAAGACCAAGACGGAAAGACTTCAGAGAGATCGAAAACATACGCATTATATTAAAAAAAAACTCTAAGTTTTGGCCGAAATGAAGACAAGAAGATAACATGTAGATACATTTTAAGTTTAAGAACAATTAAATATTATAAATTGTTAAAACAATTAAAAACAGTCTCAATAATAAATATACCTAAAGTCTATTTTTTATACGCCTGGTATATTAATCATAATATGTATTATTCTTTTCCAAATAAAGCGTTGATCTGAAAAAGTTAAAACGAGTGGCTCATACCAATAGGGTGCCCTTCTCCGCTTCAAGAAAAGAACAAGAACAATACACGTAAAATTAAAAACTGTTCGTAGAAATCATTATTATATTTTTTTTTTTTTATTTTAAAAACAAAATAAGCGAATCAGCAACTAAGGCCATTATCGCATAAACAAATACATAATATACAGATTGTATCAAATCAAAACAGTCCATAGAACATTCTGTGTGTAAGACAGAGACGATATTATATAAAGCACTAAGCAGTAAGTATAAGAATGAGATAAATGATCGCTAATAGCTAGTTACTATAGTTATACAATCTGATAGTATCATTTTTGTTTTCTACAGTAAAAATCACAATTTTATCAAATGTCAGTATTCACTAGTGAAATTATTGATAAAATGGCTATTTATACTGTTCGGGAAAAAATCCAAATAATTAAATGGTTTTATGTTGGTAATTCAACCGCCAACATAATAAATTTATTTGTAGTTGTTTTAATTGATAAATTGGTAACAAGATTTACAGTGTACGTAATTATTTATTTACGTAACCACAGTAACTATATTAGCGATCATTTATCTCATTCTTACTTACTGCTTTAGATCTTTATATATCGTCTCTGTCATACACACAGAATGTCCTATGGACCGTTTTGATTTGATACAATCTGTATAGTAAGTATAAATAATTATTATATTTAACTCACTTTTTTATGGAAATAATGAGAATAATGAGTTGGCCATGATGTGTGAAAACAAAAATTAATAAGGAAAACTGCTCTTAATTAATTTTATATACAATAAAATTCAACTTGTAAACCATTATATAAATAGCATAACATAAAAGGTACGTTACAATACTTTTTTTATTATGACGTACAATATACAAATAGTTGGCAAAACCAAAAGTGCACATACCGCAAGTTTTCCACTATACATATTATAATGAAAAAATTGAAAAAAAACATTAAAAACAACAATTAAAAAAATAGAAAAAAAATTAAAAAACACCTAGCTAAAAAATTTTCAACTCACTCCAAAATTTATTTTTCTGGTTGTTTACTGATTAAAATTATTATTTTGGGGAAATAAGTAGCTTTATTTAATTATTAAAATATAGTGTGGGGAGCCCAGTGATGAGGTCTTGCCCAGGGTCCCAAAAAAGCCAGTTACGGCCCTGGTTCTGCGAGTTTTTTCTGAAAATTTTGATAACTGGAAAACTAGTTTGTAGATTTTTTGTTTGTGTTACCGGGAATCATTCGAAATGATGAAGTGTAGGAGATGGTGAATAGATATCTAATCTTATATAAAAAATAAAAAAAATCTAGAATAAAAACAACTCATATTATCGTTGAATAGCACACAGAAACAGCTGAAGCTATATTTTTAGTTTTCACGAAATTTCTACGCTATCTTGAAATCAATCACATGCCACATTAGACTTTTAATTCCAAGTATAAGTTTTAATTAAAATGTTGCAAACAACGATGATGAATGTAGATAATAGATGCTCGACAACTCAGGTCAAAGAATAAGTATTAGGTTAATAAAGAATTATTGCATTTTTTACTAATTAAAGTCATTGCTAATATTATTAGCAATAAAATTAAAAAGCGATAAGCAAAGAATCAATCGATAAATCGAAATAATGTGTTTCGTGTCCGCCTCCTTAGCTGAGGAAGAATTAAGAGAAATTTTAGAAATTTACAACTACCACAAGTTCACAAGGCTGTCCAAGTTTTCTTAATATCAAAATATGCGTTTTACAGTTATTTAATGACTACCTATATTACGAGTATTGGATCATTAATGAAGTCAATATCGATTGTACATGAATTTTAAAATTATAAAAAAAATTTAAAGTGAAACTTTTATTCTATCGCCCCGAATTTTTCTGGTCGTCTGTTGCATGTCGCATTACAGGCGGCCGCGGAGTAGGGGTAAAGTGAAAGGCGTTCTGAGTAGGCGCTCGGTAGAGCAGCCAAGGCCAATATGGCGGCGCCCATGGTTAGCATCAGCTGACCGTGTAGTATGTATAACACATAGTCAGTCTGTCATGCGGGCAAGTGCTGTACAGTGTTTACATGTTTTTATTCGTGTATTCAATGTGAATATTGTTGTTTATAATTAATCGTGATGGATAAGTGTCTACAATCCAACGCCTACAATCCAATAAAAGTTTCACTTGCGTCGTGGTTTCTTAAAACAACACAACTGTTTTTTCTATTTTTATGTACCATTTAAGCCAGTGGCGTAACTATATCATTTGAGGTTCCTGGCAAATTAATCCGATGCGGCCCTCCCTCAATGTAAAAAAGCTCAACCAATTTTATAATTTTTTTTGTTTAATTTGTTTTTGTACTTTAGTAGATAATTTAAATTAATTAAATACAAAACTAATAAATTTTACTAAATGTTGTAATAATAAATGTTAGGATCGTTCGGTGCTCACGAACTTCTCGGGCCGGAGGCCCGTGGCATTTTACCCGTCCTGCCACTATTTTGTTACACCACTGGTTTAAGCACAGCTTTAAAAATGTTGTGTTCCTAAAGAATGGAAATCACAATGTAGAAAAAGTATTTGCTTTAAAAAAAAATCATAGCAGTCGGTTGTTTAGCTAACAACAGGGTACGCTTTCAGTGTTGAACTAAGTATGTACATTGTACAGCCCTAATAAGATACGTTCGATTAAACAGATCTTATATAATAAATACATAAATCGTTATTGACACAAAATATAGCTTATTGTGCGAAGATATACAGATGTGACTGGGATGTATTAAGGCTAAGCTCTACATATTATAACTAAAATTTATTGATGCCTATTGATTGCAAGCAATAGTATAAAAAGCCCGTCTTAACAATATTAATGATCTATTTTATATCTTCAGCAGTCAATTACGGTCCACAAAATTTCAAATATTATTCAGGGCCCGATCTGGGGGGGGGGCAAACCGGGCAATTGCCCGGGGCGGCCAAATTGAGGGCGGCGCGGCGTCGGCGGCGAAAATTTGAAAGATGGATAAACAAAAAAAATTACAGCATCTATGGAACAACGCATGGGTAAAAGGCGACAAATATTATTTTGCCCGGAGCGGCGAAATAGCTGGATCGGGTCCTGTCCATGATAATAAAATAATAGGAAAATGGGAACTTGGACTATTTATAAAATTTTGCAACGTTTTGTAGACTACTTCTTCTAAAGAAGAAGTAGAAAAGCAATCTACAAAATGTTGCAAAGGACCCCACACAAACCTTATGGGATTTGGTTCTCGATTAAATTGATCGAAAATGGTTTTATTTTATAGTTTAAAGGTCACTAAGAAAAAGTGTCCATGAGTGCATAGCCTAAAATACAATAGATTTTTAGCTACAGACTTCAGATATAGAGATATCCATTAAATACACAAACATGTTCCATGTTCAACTTTTGCGCTTTTTTTTAGAAATAGAAAAATAGTCGAAAACTTGGTAATGTTGGAAGGTGTCACCCTGTATAAAATAATAATGTCATATTCGGATTCAGCGCACTCGTAAACATATTTCTTGTGCTTAGGTTTTTTTAAGATTGTGAATTCAATAGATATCCCTATATCTAAAATCTCGCTAAATATATCTGTAGTTAAAAATCTATCGGATTTTAGGCTATCCGCCCATGGACACTTTTTCTTTAGTGACCTTTACATGAAATAAAAAATAAAACCTTGTTCGATCAATTTAACCGAGAACCAAATCCCGTACGGTTTGTGCGGGGTCCTTTGTAAAATTCAGCGGTTAGCGTATTGGCCTTTTACCAAACTATCGTGAACTCGATTCCCACTATTCCCACTTCAATGATGTTTGGTGGTGTCGTTTAATTTAATGTGATTCAATTAGATGTTAATGATATTAAAATCTTTGATTTACGTCTGAATTAAACTCTTCAAATAAATAAAATTGTCGACCAATTTTTTTCAGACTATATATTGACATAAAAAAATAAAATTAAAAATCAAAATTACAAAAGATAAAAATGTGGAACGCTTCACGATTTTGCGTGTCATCCTTGCATTTTTATCTTTTCTAATTTTGATTTTTAATTTAATTTTTTTATGTCAATATACAGTCTGAAAAAAATTGTCGACAATTTTATTTAGTTAATGTTATTAGTTGCCACTTGTCGACCATCTATAATGTCCAGTAAAAATCTACTCTATATTGAATTGAGTAAAAATAGAATTACAAGTACAAGAACATCGTTCCGGGTAGAGTTTAGCCTTAAGGAGGAGTGTTAGATGCAATATATTCAGCGGGTAACACGAACACCGATCTATTGGACCGAATCAAGAGGTGTGTTCGTGTGGTGAACTTGAATGATCGCTATCAGCGCTTCGTCGTTAATTAGTAGCCTCAATATAAAGTCATTTGTCGGCTTTTGTTTATTACACTTTATCTCAGTAATGTCCGACAGTGGCGTAAATCAATGTCAGTCCATCCCTGAACTTTTTTCAATACATCAGTGCGTTTTCATTTTTTACAACTTATTGAAGTAATTTCTTAAGGTCGCTGCACAGGAGGTTGAAAACACTGCTTGGACTTCTACTGGCCGGCTGGCTGGGTACGAAATGACTTCACTGCGGGCTCGCCTGCTAGCTTACCAAATAGATTTTAAACTTAGAACAGGGGATATTTTTCTTGCTAGGTCCTCTGCTTGCTCTAAGCAAGAATCAATCAAGAAACAGTATCTTGTCACGTGGGCGACATGAACAAACGCCCACGCAACCAACATGGCGTCATTCTGCTCAGAGTCAGACAAGTGAACAGTGCGTATTTTGAAGATGGGTTTGGCGCACGCGCAGTGACAGTTCGAATGTTAACAAGAGTAGACGTTTATTGTCTCTGAACAGAACACACACTATGACATCATGTTTGTTTGTGGGCGTTTGTCTATGTCGCCCACGTGACAAGATACTATTTCCTGATTGGTTCTTGCTCAAAACATGCACGAAAAATAGCCACGTTCTAAATTTCCAAACCACGCACGCGAGCCCGCAGTGACGTCATTTCCATCGTCTATGATAGCACGCTGAATTCAATATTTACATTTCTCTCAAATGGAAAGAGATGTAAAGAAATGTAAAGGCATTTTGTAAAAATATCTGTAGTAGAAATTTTTGAAAGCAATATTTTGAACTATAGTACTTTATGTGCTTTTTTTGTTATTTATAACAGTAAATTTAATAATATTTTGGGCGCCACTGATGATCAATATTGGCATGGATATATACCTACCACACTATCAACTCACGACTCATGCATTGGACTGACCGATCAACTGCAGTTCACAGAGTATGAACAAAGAGTACCGAATTACAATACTTAGTTTTATTTTATTGTGAACAAATAAATCTTGTTATAAACAATGTATGGAGGCTTTACTAAACAGTCTTGTAACTTGTTGGCATAGTGGTCACAGTACGTACAATTTTGCGAGGTTCTGTCAAAAAGTGTTCACACAAATTTAAATGAATTTGCAATACATTATTTGCACGGCTTAATAAAAATAAGAAAATAGAATGCATACATTTTGGTGTACGCTTATAAGAAATCATATTTTTTGTGATAATACAATATATTTAGTAGCGAATCACCGTAGAGTAGCAATTAACACATCCTTGGAACTTCAGAATTGCAGGAGTCTCATTAAATAATCGATTTTTTTACAATTATTGTATTAAGTAAACGTCTAAAAATAAAACGATAATAGAGATTACAATGAAAAATTATATTGTGTTAAAAAACATTATTTTGAAATGTTACACAAATGTCTCAAAATCATATTGCATTGATTGTTTCTTGACTAGTCTTGCATCTTCTTGACTTCTAAGAGTTAATAGCGATTTATGCATCTAGAATGTAATGTACGTTATTTTCAGCGAGTAAGTGATACTATGCTGAAACGAGCTTCAGCGAGACAAATTAATATCATTGCGTCCGAAATACATCCTTCATTTTTTGCAAGGACCTTATAACTGGTGTTTTCCACTTCATTTTCAGTATATCTTAAACATTTTGGACAGTTCCATTGTATAAAAAACTTCAGGTCTATTAAGTTGCTTATATTATTCGTGCTTGCTGGTGTTTTACATTTAAATACTTCTAATGATAAGTTTTGGTGACTTATTAAAATTACTGTAAGTTTGTTTTACTTTACTCACTAGTGTTAAATGCGCTATTTTACGACCGCTATATACAAGGAAAAAACAGCTATTTTATAGGTGGTGCAATAACGTACCATTGTAAATGCGAATTACATGTACTAACCGTAACATTTTTTTGATTCGTAATCTCGAATATTCAGTTTAGTTTGTTTCCAATTAACGAAGCCATACGTACTACGCACACAAATATAAGTAAATAATCAGAAGTATAACTTGGAGGTGGTGCTTTTTATGTGGCTACCGATGGATACTTAACTTTGTATGATTGTATCCAAGTAAAAGATGAAAGTTATTGCTTTTCCATAAGCATATCTAATTAATTTATATAGGTATTTACGGTTTCGCTTACTACAATATGTGTTACAATGATATAAAACGAATACCTATAAGAAAAGTAACTAGATAAAATATCTTATTAACTCCGACACATAAGAAACAATTCGCTGAAAATCTTTTCAACACTCGAGACTGTACAGCACTGGCCGCTTTAAGATAGAATAGAATAGAATAATAATTTATTGCTAAGGCAATCGGACCAGATTCAATCCATGCAGATTGGTCTTCCATCTGTCCTTATAATTACATAAAAGTAACAGAAAAACAAAAAAATTAAAAAAGATTAAATATTGTCTTAAGTAAAGACTAAAGGTCAATAAATTTTGCCGATTTACGAGCATCGTATTAATCATCCTAACAAAGTTTTTCATTTGATTGCGATGTGAAATAGCCTGGTTTAAGATAGTGCTATCATTTAGTAATTTAGGCGCCAGATAAGCAAATGCTTTTTTAAAATTTGAAGTGTTGTGAGCTGGCAGTTCATAAGTTATTTGCCTAACATCGTATGGATTTGAACGTTTATGCAATTTATTCCAGGTTAACTGAACACCGAGGTTAACCGGTTATCAAGTCTAAAGTTTTGCGAAGACGTCGCTCACTATAGCTAAACTTGTCGACGTCACCTCGTAAAGTCCCAATCGTGTTCTGCACTCTACTAATAGACCGCCATGCGACTCCCATACCCAATATTTTATAACTACAGAGATTCTTCATTATTATCGTCAATCGATCTGTCGGCCATTTTAAATGTTACTTATCGATAATTGCCCCGCCCATTTCAGATAAGTGTAGATTGTATTAAGCTATTGATATATTATACCTTACAACTAATAATATATCGAACAACAAAATGCTCTGAACGTGTGTAATAAACGATTCTTAAAATACTTGTGTGTATCTATCTATCTAAATTATCTATCTACCTATAGTGGGAGAGTGATCGTATAGACAACGCAGGACTTAACTTTTCGGTGCCCTAGGTTTTTATAATGTACCATGCCTTAGTTTTTCTCTTTTTGTTGTTTTGGTTCATAGCGCAGGATCTCGACTTTTCATCGTCTTCTTGTAATATGTTTGTTTCACATTCTAGTGTTCTAAAATTTTTCATAATATTTGATCCAGAAGAAACTTAATCTTATATATTTTCATGAAGTGATCATAAATAAAGTTCTGTGCAAACATATAATTTTTAATCAGAAGTCTAAGAACATCGATCTATTTGTTAAAAAAAAGTATTCTCGTGCTGTAGTGCCTCCTCTGTGGTGGTGCCCTAGGCCCTAGTGTTTCTTACCCATCACGGATCGTAGATCAATAGTATTTAGATTGGAATTGCTGAACTCTATGATTACCTAAATGAAAATTTTATAACCTTTTTTGTGTATTAAATTATTTCGAAAATGTATATAAAAATATATAGACAAATTGAAATACATACTACATTTTTTGCACATACCGCCTATAAAATAGCTGATTTTCACTTCATAATAAGTAGGTATCTATATATATAAAATTCTCGTGTCACAGTTTTCGTTGCCATACTCCTCCGAAACGGCTTGACCGATTTTGATGATATTTTTTGTGCTTATCCGGTATCTATGAGAATCGGCCAACATCTATTTTTCATCCCCCTAAATGTTAGGGGTAGTCCACCCCTAAATTTTTTTTCTTCCTTCCCCATTCGTTCTTTTGCACCGGGCACGACGGTGCAGCCGGAGTGCTCGACATACACACATATACGTCCATGTATATTTAAAAATAAATAAAATAGATAGATAGATGTTCCAATTAAATTGTTTTATTATTTCACTTTATACGTAGCGAAGCACGTACAGGGCCGCTAGTATATTTATATATCTGACAATAGAGTGTTTGGCCATATTGAAATCTATAGTTTGGTTTGTTTACGAAGGTAATGTCTGGTTTGTTGTCTCTGCTGCTCAAATGATTTTTAATGACAAATAACAGAAAAATTACTATTGGATTGGTAAAATCACATTAATTATTTGTTACTTTACGCATTAGTGCGAAATGAACAATTTTACTACTGCTATACAGGCATGAAAATCAACCATTTTATACAGGGTCGTGCAAATTAATTCATGTCTTTTTATTAGAATGACTGATAAATTTTAAATTAAAAGATATACAATTTTAGAAAGATTGGAATTGAAAAGAAAACTATTACCTATAAAAGTGTGTAGGTAAAATGTTCTAAAACAAATGTATATTCTTATATTAAAATGTAGAAACATTTAGAGTACCTACCTAAGTTAGCATGTTTGCATTTATTTAAGGGTTTTCGTTTTAATTTCAATTTTTCTAAATTTGTATATCGTTTATTTTTGAAGACCGTTTAATTTCGGATATAGACATGCAAATAAAAGAAAATAGCCCGTATAAATTACAGAAATGTACATAACTCAAAACAAAAATTAATAAAATAACTTAACGCCAACCCCAAACTCGTTATCAAGGTTATATTACGTCACTCACGTGATAAAATATTTTAATTATAATATTTTAATTAAATCCAAGTTATTCTAACATTGTACACATGTAACTATGCACGTATTGTGTTATTAAATAGGTACTTATTTATCAAGTTAGCATATCATAACTTGAATCACTGTTAATGTTATAATATGAAATGTACTTTAATTTTTCAGTTTAGTTAATTATATCAATTAACGTCAAAAATGTTTCTCCGGTAAAAGAATCAGGAATGTAGGCAGCACACTATAATATTATTCTTATTTTGAAGGCATTTTGTTAAGGCGATCGTATACCTAAGAGCTCTACACTATTGCCGAATATCGGAATAATTTTTATAATAAAATTTATTTCGTTTATTTTAGTCTTTCAAAATTTTCATTATTAAAATATTCATTGATTATTTTATTCAAAAAACGATTGCATCACGTATTGTTATCGGGATGTGTACAAAATTTCAAATTGATCGGATATGTCGCATCCGTCATATTGGGTTTATAATGATGTCACGTCGTTTATCGTATTCCACTCGTCAAACTCTTTCATTTGATGTCCACGTCAAAAAGTTCTAAATAAAAAGGCAAACCGCCATCTTGGGGCGTCCGCCATCTTGATTTTTTGCATTATCACTGGACTTATACACGTTTGCAAAATTTTAAAGCTCCAACCTAGATCTAGTCGAAATTTTGTTTGCAATATTTGACCCAAACTGACTGACTGACAAGGATGTGAAGTTAAATAAAATCGTGCAGTAAAAATCGGGACGTGTGGCAACGCTGCTACGATGCTAAAGTATTTCTTCAGTCAAAGACACTGAGATTTAACTGCGACCAGAAACTGGTAGTAGTTTGCATGCACTTAATAAAATAATACTCTATATTGCTAGTAGGGGTCTGGAAGAGGATGACGACCCAACATACGTATGCTGCGTCATTTAGACCTCAATTGTTATGCGCATGTCTGAGAATTAGTGTTGGGTAACTCAGATCTGAACCGGTTTAAAGAGCCGACTCCGACAGAAGATCCGTGAGAGCCGACACACTTTTTTTTGAGCCGACGGATCAATGGATCCGCATAATTCAGTGAAACACTTAACACACAATATTTGTCAGCTCAAATGACTCATGCATCATATGTCTGGCTATGCATTCTATACAGTATACAGGTATACATTATACAATCAACAACTATACAGTGTACACACTACGCACAGGCGGTACAGTTATTAGTGTTTTACTTAAGTCACAACTATTTAAGGTATTGTATTGCATATTTGTAATATGCTTTCTGTAACATAGCAAGTAGCAACCTGTAAAACCCCGCCTTATAACATGTGAGTCAGTCACTGGCATAATATTACGTGATATGATTGACTCAACTAACTCAGTGGCTCAGTTGACTCGAATAACATATTCAGAACTCGGCTCTTTTTGAACCGGTTTAGGGAGCCAGCTCACATACGGGATCCAGATGCAAAGATGCAGATCACTAAAAAGACCCGTTTGTCCCATCTCTACTGAGAATGGAGCATGCACTTCCCCGCTATAGTCGCAACGCATGCGCATAACGGATCGAGTATAAATAAGAAGTATTTATGCAGTTGTAGGGGAACTGGCAATATAGGAGTATATGGTAGGCTGTTTGTTAGAAAGCTGGTCTCAATAAATCGCCGCAGTAACTTTGAAGTGGGAGAACAGCCTTAATTCTCACGAGAGACGTACCTATAACAGCCATGCTATATAGGTTATGTTGTTATGGGGACCTATAGTTATGAAGGTATACGCATTCTTATCAAGATATCCTGTCAACCTTTCTTGATTTAGCGAGTTTTGTTTTGTTTGCGTGTAAATATCCTGACAGAAATTTCAAACAAATCAAAGGATTAAAACTCAGATAAACTTGCAGGCTGCGGAGAATTTGTACCTTTTACGTATTAAAATAGAGAAACAAATAATAAATGTATTCAAAAATCGAAACGTTATCGAGAACATGTGAAATAATAAATTTACGTTTAATCTTAGATGAACGTTTTTTTTTTTGAAATGAAAAATATAGCAGGATGCTCTGTTAGTGGGTTGCTGTGTTTTTTTTATTTTTTATGGTCTTTAATTTTTTGTAAAAATAGGGATTCTCAATCGAAGTGCCACGGAAGTGCGCCGCGAAATTTCATAGTAAAATAAGAAATACATTCACGACTGTGTGCCCTTTCACCATAAATTTAGTACATTGATAATAGCAAACCAATGCGAATTATTGCTGCGTTATAGCTAGTGATGTGCCGGATATCCGTATCCGTATCCACGGATATTCGAGGGAGAAGAAAGATCCGTATCCGTGTCCGTTAGTTTTTGGCGGATCTTTTACGGATCTTTTACCTTATTAATTTTCAATTCATAGATAAATTTATATATATTATATAGGTTATTAGGTAATAATGAAAACCTGCTAAATTCCATTCAGATTATTTTTTATTTTTTTAATCGTATTTGGCACCTTTATATTGCAAACATTTATTGTAGTGAGTACCATACTAATAGTACATAACTCAAAGGTACTAAATCAACTATCTTTATAATGAGATATTGCACATCGATCTTTGGAAAGAGACAATCTGTTATGAGAGTTAACTCTTAAAGAGGTCAATATTTTTTTCCCATAACAAATAGTCTCTTTCCAAAGGTCGATGTGCAATATTAACCGCCGCGTACTCTAAGAAAGTTAAGATCCGTATCCATATCCGTATCCGCGGATCTTGAAACCAAAAATCCGTATTCAGATCCGTATCCGCGGATATACAATTTTAACGATCCGGCACATCACTAGTTATAGCCTATGTGTGCCTTAAAGCCGCTGCACATGAGGCTGGAAAGACTGCTCTGACTTCTGCTGGCCGGTAGGCTGGGTACGAGGCTGGAAATGACGTCACTGCGGGCTCATAAGATGAATTTAAAATTAGAACAGGGGCTATTTTTATTGCTAGGTCCTCTGCTTGATCTGAGCAAGAACCAATCAGGAAACAATATTTTGTCACATGGGCGACATGAACACGGCGTCATTCTGCTCATAGCAGATAACAGACACGTTTTGCCCTGCGTTTATATTTGAACTGTCACTGCGCGCGCACCAGATCTAACCACAAAACAAGCTTGAAAGACGTCTCGTGTGAAGCGTGCATATAAAAGCAATTAAGAAATCCAGCGCTAGAAAACTAGTAGTCAAATTTAGCAAGGAATCTGTCGGCAAACGGCACGATAGAATTGAATACTAGCTGATGGTACTCGTAACTTAGAAAATAATTTACTATACTCTAAAAACTTATAGCACAGAATAAACGCGGGAGTTTTAAATTAGTAATTGGAAAGAAAAATTAAGAAAAAATGAAACAAGACAAACAAAATTCACAAATTTTTTTGTTAATTAAAAAAATTTAAAAAAACGGTAAATTACGAAAAAACGGGAGAACGGGAGAAATACAAAGAAACGAGAGCTCTGACTTCACTGATCCCACTTTAAATACGATGTTTACTGTATACTTTTCATATACTTTTATTCTATGCTGAGCATAGGAATAAAATCGCATTCGAACCATTAGGGTGCAAACATATACTTTTGTCTTTTTTTAAGCCGTAAACACTGGCGTATCCAGGAAGGCAAAACAAGCACTGGGGAACCGGCTTAAGAAATTTCTAATTTGCCCCCTCCTAAGCCAAAAGCTGGGTACGCCCATGTTAACGTCATTGAAAAAGACAAAGTATGCAAATACATCAACCAATCCTATCAGAAATCAGGGAATTATATCGAAGAAAGAGACACAGATATATTTTCGATACGCTTTGTTGCCTTCACTCACCGCACATTGAGTAGATAGACAATGATTCGTATAGTAAATTATTAAATATATGACACTTTTAGAAAATTTAGACTTCGCATTTTGTCGGATTTGTTCGGTACAGAACCGAATTATGCAGTGCGTGGACTTTTTTGTTTCCGTGTGTTCCGTAAGAAATTTGGAGTATTAAATTATTCGAGATAAGGTCAAATGATTTGGACTACCTTCGAAGAATAAAGAAAATAATTTCCCGCATAACTTTAGCGCGGTCGTGTGATTGATACCTATGTACTGTGGATTTTTTCTGTTCGCAATGTGCCAATTTGAACTATAGTGTTAAATGTGTCATTTTACGACCGCTATACAGGCATGAAAAATAGCAATTCTATACAGGTGTACACAAAAAAAAAACGAATTTCAACGTACGAAGAAATTCTTGTTCAACGGCATTTAAATTACCGGATGTCTTCAATTTTTATTTGTCACGAATTCACGACATAATAAACTATTTTATACAAAATTATATAAAAAAAATATACGAATGAAAACCACAAAACCTATTATTCAAATGATTGACATATGTCATACGACGAAATACAATTGGCCATTTGTAAATTGTCTCTGGCTTTGACACTATAAGTCAATAGCATCTGTTTACTCAGTATTGCTTATTTTAAACTTCGTATCGTGAATGTAAATACAGAAACAAATTTATAAATTAGGCAATGCAATCACATCATTAAATCAGTTCCAGAACTCTCCTGCACCTAAATTTAATCACGGATGTCAATTTATTGAACAATAAATATGTATAGTTTAAAAAAAACTAAAAAACACGCTTCATATCGAACTAAAAAGTAAAAAATATTTTTTTAAAATAAGCTTAAAACAATAATGAATAAAAAATACTAGTATTATTGTGAAAAAAGCGTGGGGCGCTCGATGTACGAAAATGTGAAACAAGGCGCCCCACGCTTTTTTCACAATAATACTTGTATTTTTTATTCATTATTGTTTAAGCTTATTTTTAAAAAAAATATTTTTTACTTTTTAGTTCGATATAAAGCTTGTTTTTTAGTTTTTTTTAAACTATATTTATTTTCCACTTTTAAGTTCGATTTATTGTCAAAAATTTGCCGAAAAAAACAAATTTTTCACTTTGGCGTGGACGGGATTAGAACCCACGACCGGTGAATCCGAGAGTTGACGTCAGCGAAGACCCGTGCCTTAGACCGCACGCCTAACCACTGTAGTTACAGTGCTGGCATATTATACTACAGTAATAAACCATTTGCTGTAGTCCAAACGAAGGTTACAAACAAACAAACATACATACATGCATACATACAAACTTACAAGTGAAGTTAATGTAAAGCGTGTAAAAATTATTATTTCAGACGTGATCCCCGATAAACATTGTCTGCTGCGTCAAATCGTCATGCGTCATCAGAATTCTACTGATACATTGCATGTCTACAATCGGTGTTCTTTGACGTCGGAGGCTGCGTCAAGACTCAAGACCCAGCGTACGACATCAGGACAGTGGTCGCTATCAACTTTGAGTGCAGACGTTAAGGTCGCTGCACACGAGGCTAGAAACGCTGCTAGATTCAGTTCTATCCTTGTTCCATAAACATCCAGGAAACCAAGCAGCTTACCAAAATCCCTACAGTACAAGATCACAGATCTTAAATCCCATCCAGATCCCAAAGATGTCGAAAACTTTCAGTCAAAAACACACAGCGTTCCTTGGTCCAAAACTATACAACAGCATACCGGTTGAATTCAAACAAATTCGAAACATTAGAACTTTTAATAAAAAAATATTCAGGTGGTTAAGCGACAGAAAAGAGTCTGAAGTCATTTATAATATCTTGAACTAATCCTCAACTAACCGCAATAGCTTCTTAAAAAAAAAAAAAAATATCGTATCATTTGCTTGCTATTATTACTATTATATTCGTTTTTTTTTTACTTTTTTCTTTAATTTTAAGTATATACTCACTCTCGCGTACGTCAATAATAATCCAACCCTAGCACTGGCAATAGCCAAGTAGGGTTGGAAAATTCCTAATCGATTTTTTGTATACGATGTATTTTTTTTCACGTGGAATAAAATTATTATTATTATTATTATTATTATTCCTTGCTAGATTTGCCTACTAGTTTTCTAGCGCTGTTTTTTTTTTTGATTGCTGTTATGTGCTCGCTTCACACGAGGCGTCTTTTCAAGCTAGTTTTGTGAAAAAATCTGGTACGCACTTAGTGAAAGTTCAAATATAAACACAGAGCAAAACGTGTCTGTTGTCTGACTCTGAGAAGAATGACGCCATGTTGGTTTGTGGGCGTTTATTCAAGTCGCCCACGTGACAAGATATTGCTTCCTTATTTGTTCTTGCTCATACCTAGCAGTGGACCAAGCAAGGAAAATAGCCCCTGTTCTAATTTTTAAACCTATCTTGTATAAGCTAGCAGGCTAGTCCGCAGTGAAGTCATTTCCAGCTTCGTACCCAGCCTACCGTCCAGCAGAACTCCAAGCAGTGTTTCTAGACTTGTGTGCGGCGACCTATAGATGCTGCATATTGAGTGAAAATACGAAACCAAAGCCTCGATAATAAATCTTTCTGCAGGTAAGCTATTAGTGCAATTATTTCAAAATAATTTTTGTCATACTTATACATCATTTATACGAGTATATTTTATTATATAAAAAATTGAAAATGAAATTGATAATTAAATTTCATTATTAGAACTTGGACGCCGAGGACACGTCATGAAAACGTCTTGTAAAAAACGACATCCCGACGCACTCAGGTCCAACGTAACAAGCACTGCGTCTTTTCCAAAACCCGCATCTGAAACATATTGTAGTGAAATTCGATTTTTAAGGAACTGTTTAATTTGAACTAAACGTAGTTCTAAAGCAACAATACACTATATTGCGTGCAGCATGCAAATTAGTGTGGTGACACATTAATTTATGCACAAATATTTTATAATATACAAACACACGGGTAACATCTGAATGTGTTGTAACCACAATATTATAGGACCAGTTGTATAGATGCAGCTTTACATGTTACATTAGGATCATTGTAACTGTAAAAAGCTAGTACAGTAACGATATCAATCCCGCCATCTATAATAAAAAAATATACTTTTGTTTCATTTTCAACAAACCATTACAAGCGGCATCGCACAAATCAATATAAATTTAGTTTCATTTATTATATTACTATGCTATTTTTTTTATTAATGTTAGATATAATTCTAAGGTAAAATTAATAATGCGTTTTTGTATTTGTTGTAATACCTCTCACAACCGTACATACACATACATAAAAACATGGCATATGACAGCAGTGGCTAGTGTATACTGGAGTTTGTTGTCAACAGTGTTCGAAAAAGTTATTGATTGAATACACACAAAGTACATGGATGTGAAACACCCATTTAAAATGTTGACGCGCCGCCACTGTAGTGTACATACATTACGTAGGTTATTAACTTGCGCAATTTATACGTTATAATTTATAATGTTTAATATTTTTTTGAGGTGTCAAACAGATTTTGTATATCTCGACTGACAAAATATCTATCTATCTATATCAATTGTAATGTAAAACTGGAAAGTAGTAATAATTAACGCCATTTTTATTATTTGTTCTAGTTAATAGCGCATAGTCGTCTAAATTTTGATTGATATAAATATAAGATGTTAAAAGATGAATGGATTTGATACGAAGGTAGTCACTATGTCAGTGTAAGCTGACATACGTCGACGATTTAAATAACTGTATTTTATAAATAAAACGATTTTAATGTCAACTAATTAAAAATAACCTAAAAGAACCATCCATTATTTTAACGAACTGACTCTAAAACCGGGTCACTACTTCCAAAGAAACATATTTTGTAGCAAAACTTACTAGTCATCAAAAAAATGCATTTTCATATAGACCAGCAGTTTTTACATACTACACGAAAAATAAATGCAAATAGCTTCTTATAAATAAAATAGCTTTATTTAACACGCGTGAGTAATATATAATTTCGGGGCCCTGCTAAATTCGGGAGAAATAATAAATTACTTCATGTTGACGCGTAGAGTCCTAATAATGAGCCGAAACTGTACGTTAATATATTACTGTATAGTTTCTGAACCAATAGGAACGCGGCAGCGAGCCGAAACTGTGCGGTAATGAATAGTTTCTATACCAATAGGAACGCGGTAGCGATTTGTATACCTATATGAAACAGCATCGCAATTCAGCGAAAGTCAGGGCCATTTTGTGTGCATCGAGGGCGGTGGGTACGTCAATCAATGAAGTGATTTATTATTTTTCCCTCTTTTATCACGGCCCCGATTACATATTACTCGTGCTAGTTGAATAAAGTATTATGTGCGAACATTGATCAAAGAAGAATATTCCACTCGCGTGTTACCGCACTCGCTACGCTCGTGCGGCAAATTTCACGCTCATGGAATCTTCTCCTTCTCTCACTAGTCGCACAATATACTATTATTTCACAAAGATAAGTCTATTTAGACAATAATATTCAGATTTTCATCATTCTCCCATAATAAAATGCAAACGACCTAAATACAGCAAACAGCAAACACAAATTGCCGTTTGCCGTTTGCACTCACTAGTCATCAAAAAAATGTATTTTTATGCAGACAAGCAGTTTTTACAAATCTACTACACGAAAAATAGGTGCAATAGCTTCATATAAGTAAAATAACTTTACTTCACAAAGGTACCTAAGTCTATTTACACTATAATATTCAGTTTTGCATCATTCTCCCATAATTAAATGCAAACGGCATATAATATGTGGCATTATTTTAAAGAAATGATCCTAAAACCGGGCTGTACTATAATTTAACGAATGCAATGATATTGACAGATACACCACCGGGATGTCGTACAATATATATATGTTTGGCAGATGTCAGAACGACACACGATAGACGTCGCGATGTGCCCACGTCCGTCTGCCGGGTTCATGGTTGTACATGGTTGTATGCGGTTGCATGGTTGTGGATGGATGTGTTACACATTACACGATATTAACCTTTTGTGTCTTGTTTACATTGCAACGAACGATGCATTAATATAATATGCATATGGAAAATAATATGCAAAATAGAAGCTGTGACATGGGTCTCTATCATCATTCAAAATGTAGAATGTAGTTGAAGCTCTCAGATTACACTAAGTTAAGACCGAATATAGTTTCCAACGGTGTTTTCCAACCGAAGGTATCTCCTCACACGGGATATAGGAATAATGGAGGGGGGGCAGCATCAACGAAGTCGTGGGTACAACTAGTAAAAAAAATCCAGTCAATTGGGCTACGGGATCTTTCCAACTTCAAAAATATTAATATTTGACATAATATTATAATAAAGAAAATAATATTTCTGTAAGCGCGTGCGGTAACGCGGGTAACAGCTAGGATTAAATATCACGATATTTGCTATTCATATATGCATGGTTATCTATGCAATATGTTATCACGTCATGTAAAAATTAATCAAAGCATGCTTGTCAACTACCTAACAGATCTACAAAACAAAAGAGTAACAGATATTTTTTTATTTTCAATATATTTCCGAAATTCTAAAGTTAAGAAAACAATTTTTTGTACAAAACTTTCTTATAAAAATAGATAGAATAATAAACCGTTATGGAAAGTATACAATTATTATATAAAAAAATATATCTCTTCAGAATTACCCCAAAAATAATAGGGCTCTTCATATTTGCATATCAAAAACCCTCCCAAAAATTGTTTCAATCCGCTCATCCGTTTGACCTTATCGTGCTCACAAACAGACGCACAGACTTTTTCTAAAAATATGTTTTTTTTTATTCGGGGAACCTCGAAACGGTAAAATTTTGAAAAGTGAATTTTGACCTAAATTAGTATCATAACCCATTTGTGGGAATCGGTATTCATCTTTAAATGAAATGAGACTCTTTATTTTTTTACAGAGAAGCTACAAATCTTTCAATGGTTACTGACAATAGTCAATATGTCAATTTACTCGATTATTGTTAGCTTGTACAAGCCTTCTTGATTCCAATTGACAAAAAGGGCATTAAACATTCAGTAATAGCGATAACAATCTGAATTCGAATATATTTTGTAGATATAATACATTCACGGATGACATGTCATTTAGATGACCGCTGAAGAATGTTTCCATTGTAACGGTGCGAACGCTGGACTTTATTATTCCCTCTCGTTACAGGGTTGGACTATAAAGATTGAGAATATTTCAAAAGCAACATAGAAACTATCAACGTAATCTATATAAATCAAAATGTAAATCAGTTAAAGTAGTGTTGATCCAATAGAATATTAAGATGAAGGAAGGTTTTGAGGAGCATAAAATAAGCTTTACCAGTGTTTCGCTAGATGAAAATAAATTTTTCGAAACGTTGGCCTCTAGCGCCATCGGTGGGACGTTAAAGCAACACACGCTACACTTAATATTTTACGGCAACGGAAGCGCCATGTTAAACGTAACGACAACGCAGCAACGTGTGGTCGGGTACAGCTAGTATTTCGACGGCGCGTCCTGTACTTCTCAAAAGTCTGCAATTGCACCGTATTTCAGTCAATTTACCGTGCGGCGTGGCGTAGAAGCGAAAGCACTAGACTCGCATTCGGGCGGTACCGGGTTCGAATTTCAGTGGGGGCAGATGTCGCTGGGATTTTTCCCGCCGAGAAACGCTAATTCCTGTATCGGCTATCTTGTTGAGGTTTTTTATGGTTTCCCTCAATAATTCCAGATAAATATCGAGATGGCTCCTTATTCAAGTCTATAGCCGATTACCTGTCAAACTCCTAGGCTCAAAATTTGCCTACCTCCTCCCAATGTCCTAAAATCCTTTCATTCGCCCATTGCTATTAATTAAGTGGAAGTTTAAAAATGTAGAAAATAACGGGAAGTGCGTGATAGATAGAAAATAGTAATAGTGCGAATGGCGTCTGTTATGACATAAAGTCGAGGAACGAACGTTAAACGCATTATTATTATTGTTATTATTATTATTATTATTATTATTTTAGACAATTTAAGGAAGAAAATAACATTTAGGAAAAGCTCTGATTTGACCCGAATCTGCTTGTTTAATTTGAGAAAAATCTGAGAATGTTTCAATTTCGTCAAATATTGCATTTTTTCTCTAATTATAATAAAAGTAACTACTTGACAACAAACAACTTAAAATTTCTTCTCGACTTACGTTTCGCCAACCATGTTATTTAGATTTAATCAGCTCCTGATGATGCTAACGTGGTTAGTGAAACACACGTCAACAAGAAAGTGTTAAGTGATTTGGTGTTTGTGCAGGTTTCATATATTCAGTATCTTCAGATCATGGACTGCATTTTAAATTTAATACAGACATATTATCTTAAAAAAACGCCAAAAAACGATATTTTTGAATACTTTGAATCCACCTCTGCAGTTTGAATTCAGACATGTTGAGCATCAACAATACAGAAGATACATTAGTTGGATGCTGGGAGTTTGGTCCATCAGCGGGATGTCCTGAGATTGATGGGTGACGCCGTCGGGATCATCTCAGTGGTAGACGCATCAGTTCTACTGATTCTCAAATGACTCAGACACAGGTGGGAAAGTTGTGACTGGTGTCTGCTTCAGACAGAGGCTTCAATCATCTCCTAGGATCATTCTGAATGGATGCGCACTTTCACGAACTTTATTGATTACCCCATTATCTATATATTAATAGGCCAGCAGTTCTTTGTACGGCTATCTCCTCCTAGACTGCTGGACCGATTTCAACGAACGAGGAGTCGTTTAAAAGGGCTCGTGGTACAGATGTGGGATAGGGTGTCAGAATTGAAGTTAATTTTAAGGTTTGAAAATTCATGTTCAAAATATCGATTTTTAACCTAACAAACTGGTTGAAATATTGTGTGGAAAAAACAAGTTGTATTTGATATTTAAAAATAATTACGATTCGCTTTTAATTTTATATTTAAACGAGATTATTTTATTTGAAAGAAAAAAAGAGGAATAATATTATTTCAGCGAGTAGTTTTAAGTAAATATGAATTTTTACAAATATCGTAAATATTTCATGTTTTCGTGCGTTTTGCAAATCTTCAACATTTTAAGGCACTAAGCGATTTTTGGCCCGTTCTATATAAACCGAACTAAAGTCAAGCTGAATCGATTTGACAACCCGCAACCCCGTATCGCTTTCAGTTTAGAGATGTTATGTTATTACTTATTTTTTAAGCACTATGTTTATAATGAAAGTATTAAGTTTACTGATACATTAAACAGTAAAATAATAGATATAAAACGCTTAACGTGAGGCCAAGAACTCAACCTGACACACTTGGATATTTGGATACCAACTGAGCTAGGAATTTGAACCGAATAAAATAGTGTGTATATTTACATGATGACTAATAACGGAAATTTAATGCTTAATTAATAGAATATTTTATTTTTACGAAGCGACATGATAATTTCTGATTTTAAATTGCAAATAACTATTTGATAATAACTATAATATACTTCCTACAGCTTTTTATTTATTTATGTAAAATTTATAGATCCGTACGTCTGATTGGGTAATCTTCATTTAGTCATCTTCATGTTGAGTTTATTATCATGCTTGCACAAATTAAAGTCGTAGATTATAAAATATGTCTATTACGGAAATACATAAAAAACATTTGATTTACTATGTACGTACAGAGTGGTCTGAAATTGTTGATAATACAGAATGGGCAAAGATCCGGAAAACCTGAAAAAGCCGGAACTGTTTGTAGCTCAGGGTAATCATGAAAGGTAATCGTGAAAATACCAGAGAATATTCATTGTCAGAGAAAATACATACTAGTGTGACCTGTGCGAATTATTCGCACTAAATAAGTATAATATTTATCACTTTACAAAATTATTTTTTAAATATGATTGCAGGTATTCAATTCGTTTCTAATTTTGCACACTGCTTATAACGTTCTTCTTTTTGTTGTATTACAAATATGAAGCTCAGATGACAGATCGAAGAAATATTTTACTAAAATTGTCATATATAGAGGCGCAAGCAGCAAAAGCGTTGAGCTAAGCCAGATGGCATCATGCAGCATTGCTGCGACGTTGTTCAGCGTTGCTCGCTGTTTCAAAATTAAAACCGTCAGATGGCAGTATGCAGTATTGTGTCTGTTGTATTACAATATGAAGGTCAGATGACAGATCGAAGTATTGACGTTGTTTCAAAATTAAAGCCGTTAGATGGCAGACGTTGTTCAGCGTTGCTGTATTTTAATTAATTTACAAAAACAAAAGCAATAATAAATTTTTTAGTTGTCGATGTCAGTAGAGCAAGCAATTATCTGAAAAATGATATATAATTTATGTGGAGAAATTGTGAGGTTTTTTCGTAAAAGGGAGGCAAACATCTTTAACCTTAGCGTATTAATATATATGAATGATGATACGAGTTTAGGGGCGCGCTGAGTTCTAGCGTCTGAGCACTGTGCAATATGTTAGAAGAATTGTGCGTGATAAATAAGGAAAAATATCTATAAAAGTAGATAAAATATTTAACAAATGTAAGTATTTTTAACTACAATACGGGTGGTGTGTATAATAAACTAAACGAGATTGACAAATGTGTTTTAGTCCAATGATTTTTTACAAATTTCATTTAAAAACACTTCTCAGATCAATCATTTTGAATAAAAAAGTATCCCCTGGTGTTTCGTCAAGTTGAATCTAATAAATAAACGTAAATCAGTGGTGGTTCCTCTAAAAGTGCTGCAACTGCAGCTCTGCAGCGCTCATAGACTTTCTTGAGTTCAGACGCTGTTCTGTGAGCGCATGAAATGCCATCATCAGTACCACTGGTCTTCATCGTGCAATTCCTGATCCTCGAGTTATTTAGATCGACTTTGAGCTGCATTTACCGTCAGCACATTAGCACAAATAAGCATCTGTCACTGTCATGTGCTAGAAGTGTTCACTGAATCTTATTCTGCAGTGAACACATTTGATGGCTTTGGCTCGACGGTACGTTACTACGTTTGTCGTACATACACATACGTAATGCATCACGAACGGATTATGTCAGTAGTGACTAGTGTTACAGTATATATTGTAGTTTGGTGTCAAAAATAAATAATTAAAACGTCATTTGTTATGAGGTACCACCGGTCGACCATGCAGAGCACCCATTTAAAATGTTCACGTGTCGCCACTGACGTAAATAGTTACTTCGGTTGCATCCATAGCTACAGGTGTAAAATTTAAAGAAAGCACTGAATTATGTAATCCAACCAGGTGCTTGTCCCAGGCTCGAGGGTGGCAGAAAAGAATAACTGTGTGACATATCCTTTAGTCTTTTATCTACCTGTTTGATCAAACTTGAGTGCGTTATTGTATTGATGACACTTGGTGTTCCTTGTGAATAATAGTTGATGATTGCGTCATTTCATTGTGTTACCTCTCTAGAGTCAGTAGATATGTTCTGTTACTAAGAATTAAAATAAAATGGAATATAAAAAGTAACCCCTTATGATTTTATTTTTCTGATGCATTAACTTTGTTAAACTTTCATAAGAAAAAATTAGAAGACTCAAGCGGGATGCGAATCCGATCTTTCTATTTTCGTATACCAAAAAAATTCGGTGTTTTCCCCCCTCCCAAACAATGCTGATAACAAATTATACAAAATGTGCTGTAAGAACTAATGTACACCAGCTCTATCTGAAATGAAGTGCCTTGTGCTGCTTTGGAGCGCAGAACAGAGTCTGAACACAAGAAAGTCTGCCACACAGAACACACACGAGTTTTTGGGCTGGCTAAATTAAATTATTTCCTAACATTAAATATTTATTAAAAATGGAAAACATATTTTACTCTAAAATTATGAAGTTACCAAGATTTTGGTTGTTCTGCAGGTCTGCAGCGTTCATAGAAAAACCGCCACTGAAATGGTAAATGTAACATTATTGTATTTTTAAATAGAAAATTTCGACTCTAATTTCACCGATTCTCAGAAGAGAATCTAGAAACTCGAGGTTTTAATAGAGCAGGCATGATAACGTCATATAAACAATGACGCTCCAACAGTTAAGTGTACCGGTACGTCATGTGATGCTAAAATTATTAAGCGTAGAAATTTGTGATTTAATTCCGATTAAAGAAAAACATATTACTCGATAAATTTCAGTTAATTGCGTAATGAATTCAATTTCTGATCTCTGCACGACACACGATTATCATTTTTAAGGTCTTTTAATTTATTTCTAATATAGGTACGTTAGAAGCAGCAACGATAGTAACTTTAATAATTATAAGTATTATATTGAATACGCCGCTTACCACAAATAAGGGGTTGTCACTATTTAAGTTTAGTTATTATTATAATGTTCAGAAATGGTATACATCCATTCAAACTGAAGAAGAGAAGCAACGACAAATACGTGTAATCAAAAACAATAATAATAATTATTTATGTAAATTTACACGACAGAACTACATTCACCAACAGTCTGGCTAATTATAATATAAAAATGATAAATAAAAATAAATCTGAATCAGACGAATCACACATACAGGTGTGGCAAAAATCTATAAGTTGAATCTTCGATATTGGTTTACATTATTCTGAACCATACTTTAAGGAGGTTGATGCGTTACAGTCCCAATCAAAAGTAAGTAAATGGGAACTTTTCCGTAATAAATTTTTACAAAAGGTTATATTAAGTCGATGATACCAACAAATTATTGTCATAAAGGCATAAATAAATCATTTTTTTTTTTTAATATTAATTAATTATTTAAGTATTTTACTTAATGGACTAACTTTTGAATTTTTTGTACAAAGTTAGGTTAGAAAAAATAAATTTACGTAAATATCTGTATTTTACATAATTTTTACAGTAAATAATTAAAAAAAGAAATTAGAAGTAATAAAAATTAAAATTAAATCATTAAAAAGTTGAAAATTCAGTTAATATTGTTAAAATTGTCAAGAATAAAACTCCATAATCGAAAAGTGCTAAGGTTTAATAATTTTTTTATTGATTAAAAGTCTCCTAATTAAATTGGAAAAAATATTAAAATTTGCGTAAGACATCGATGCTTTACATAGTTAATTTTCGGAACTGCTGACATTATTTGGTTATTTGCAAGAAATTAAAATGTATCGTTTGCATGCTAGGTTGACATATTTTCCATAAGACTACATGTAAAAGTTTTTTTTAATTTTCAACTTTATAAATCTCCTAATGATTTTGGATTTTTTACAGAAAATTTTGTCAAAAAAAAATCTATCAAAATCTATCACTGAAATAGTTACGTATCTATAGTGCGTGAATTAAACACTTGTAAAAAATAATTTTTAAAAGTAGTTAAATACAAATACAAATACTTTTTTCTGCATAGACTTGTAAAAAAACTTTTTAAAAGTATTTGAAATACAAATACAAATACTAGAAAAGTATTTGAAATACAAATACAAATACAAATACTAGAAAAGCATTTGTATTTGTATTTTGAAATACTTTTACTCAAATACTTTACAAGTCTGATGAACAATTATTTTATGACATTATTTTGGTTGCTCTGCTGCAGCGCTTATAGAGGAACCGCCATTGGGTAAGTCGTGATCAGTAATAATTAATGTGTTGTGTATCATCTGTAACGTGTAGATCGAACAAGGGCAGCTGATGGTGACAGTTTGTGAGCCGGCGATAACTCGGACGACACGGACAAGCTATCCCGGCGGGTGGCTCGCGACAACATAGCCACTATTACCCACCGTGCAGCTAACAGTCAATATTTCAATTAGACGGCCTTCTACTAAGCTATGTATCAGCTATAATGTGCATAGCAACGTATAGATATTATGTGTAACCATCTTCCCGTATCATTAGTTAGTACCTTTGCGTTTGGTATCATAATAGTTAAACAACTGCTCAGGTTTTCAATTCTGGACACAAAAATAATTTTATCGGACACACATGCTGGGTTGCAGAAAGGATTGTCAAAAAAAAAAGATTTGACAATGACCTTAGATTGTAATCATATAACCACAGTTTCCACACATCAGGAGCAGTCTATTTGCTCATTCAAACTCCCTGTCATGAAATTATTCTACTCACACAAAAACAAATGATTGTTCTACATAGAACAAGATCGTTTTCAAATAAAAATAATCATTTTGCTATTTGGTCAATTGTTTTCGGCATCTAGCATATTTTTAATTATTTCGATTTTGCACCTCAATCAATGCCGTGCCCAGAATAATCTGTGGCGTGCTACCTGTGGCACGCGTGCCATAGGTTCGCCACCCCTGTCATAGATCTTTCAAACTATTGATTTCTGTGGTGCTGATTTTTAATTTATGAGTAGATTTAATATAGATGGCAGAAGAATAATGCTTACAGGTCAAACAGGCTGTTTAACTATGGTTTTTATAAACTCATATTAAGCTTTGGTTCAGAGTTGCGTTATGCACAACAAATGTAATATTATGTTAATGTTCAATGGCAATATAGTGTTATTCTGAAGCTAGGGTCACACTGTCACAGACAACTGACGGGTACAACACACATAATATGGTTATATGTAGCTAAAACATGCAGGATATTTCAGGGTTGTTGGCTAAACCATTTTTAGATATCTTAAATAATTATACGAAAAACATTATTTCGAATATAATATTCCATTCTCTAAAATAAATATTTTCGAAGCTGTCAGATTACAAGCAATGTTGGAGACTTTTGAATATTAAGTACATGTGAGGCACATTATAACAGCACTTTTTAAATACTTTCCATTAAATAATCTATATATAAATAAATATGTGGATAGATGTTTAGAAAACATTTTTTTTATAAAACACTCTTGTAAAAATAGAATAAATATAGTTTTAAAAAAACTAAAAAACACGCTTTATATCGAACTAAAAAGTAAAAAATATTTTTTTTTAAATAAGCTTAAAACAATAATGAATAAAAAATACTAGTATTACTGTGAAAAAAGCGTGGGGCGCTTTGTTCCACATTTTCGTACATCGAGCGCCCCACGCTTTTTTCACAATAATACTAGTATTTTTTATTCATTATTGTTTTAAGCTTATTTTTAAAAAAATATTTTTTACTTTTTAGCTCGATATAAAGCGTGTTTTTTAGTTTTTTTTTAAACTATATTTATTTTTCACTTTTTAGTTTGATACAAAGCGTGTTTTTTAGTTTTTTTTAAACTATATTTATTTTCCACTTTTTAGTTCGATTTATTGTCAAAAATTTGCCGAAAAAAAACAAATTTTTTATTTCGGCGTGGACGGGATTAGAACCCACGACCGGTGAATCCGAGAGTTGACGTCAGCAAAGACTAGCGCCTTAGACCGTTCGGTCAACGATTGCTCTTACAGTAGTGGCATAACATACTAACAGTAATAAACCACTTGCTGTAGTCCAAACGAGGTTACAAACAAACATACATACAAACTTACAAGTGAAACTAATATAAAGCGTGTAAAAATAAACAGTTATGTATGAAAAGTATACCATTATTATATAAAAAAACGCTATAGCATATATCTCTTCTCCGCATGCGCCGCTTTTCCCCAAAAACAAAAGGGCTCTTCAAGTTTGCATATCAAACACCGTCCCAAAATTTGATTACAGTTCGCTCAACCGTTTGCCCTTTATTATGTTCATAAACAGACGCACAGACTTTTTCTAAAAATATGTTTTTTGGATTCGGAGGACCTCAAAACGAAAAATGTAGTAAAATTTTGAAGAGTGAATTTTAACCTAAATTAGTACTATCTCCACTTTGTGGTGTTGGAATGGTAAAATAATTGGTGGAATATATGATATGAGATGTCCATTATCCATAGATAACATATTAAAATTTCAAATCTTTGTCTGAACTTCTAATGCTCGAATAACCTTAAAAAAATAAAGGCAAGCATAAATGTGAATATTAGGAGCCCTGATTAACAAATCGATGGTATAAAGAACTAACACGAAAATCAATAATTTAGTGTGAAGTTTTTCACGGCTGGAGTCGAACTATGAAAGTTTATAAAGACGATTAATATTTTTTCACGTTTTATTTTTATGTTTCATTCTGGTAATAATAATAAAATCGAACGATATAGTGAGGGAATCGTTAACCTTTTAAACATGTTCAAAGTCGCTAATAATTTACTTATAAATGTTAATTCCTATTCATTATTTGTAAACAAATTGTTTCAATTTATACATTGTATTATATTATACCATACTTTATTAATTATGCACATAATTATTTCTTTTATCAATAAATACCATAGAATAGTAGTTTATGTATCTAGATTTTATTGCATTCTTATATATATGAGTATGAATTTATGTTAAAACGAGCTGTCAGCGAGTTTTAAGAGTCTCGCAAGTCAGAAAAGCATTACAAGCATATGCTTGTAATGCTTTTCTGAAAAATGTAGTATGTATATACATACTACATTTTTTGCATATTGTATTATGTCTGACAGTTTGAGTATTTGGTCATATTGGTATTTATTTTGATTATTTACGAAGTCAACGCCTACTTTGCTTTCTCTGTTGCTCATATGGTTTTAAATGGCAAGTGACAGGGAAATTACTGTTAGATCGGTAATATCGCATGCCCTATAGGGCTTCTGTTTTTTCATCGGATGTACGCAACCCTGACACGGTAAAAATGATATGACAAGCAATTAATGAGCAAGGAACGTGCTAAGAAATATGTACGTGCATTAAGAGTATTCGTCCCTGCAAACACCCCCTGCACCCTTCATCTCAAATCTTTTCCCCTCGCCTAAAAACGGTTCGCGCTCTCCCGACGCTATATTTTCAAAGCTAGAGGGTTCTGGTAAACGCCAAATGAAAGACAAAGAATCAGACTACAGATCCTTCAGGCGATTTTTTTGAAAAACAGTTTCGCCTACGTGTGAAATATACGTAACTTATTTTTTTCAAAAGGTTGTAAGTTTTTTCAGGAATTTTTTTCAAAAAATTCGCCTGAAGAATCTGTAGTCTGATTCTTTGTCTTTCATTTGGCGTTTACCAGAACCCTCTAGCTTTAAAAATAGCGTCGGGAGAGCACGAACCGTTTTTAGGCGAGGGGAAAAGATTTGAGATGAAGGGTGCAGGGGGTATTTGTAGGGACGAATACTCTTAATGCTCTTTGATGATTTAATTTAAATAAACGCAGATTATGCAGCTTAAGGTTTTTGCACACGAGGCTGGTTTTGCCGCTGAGACTTACGCTGACTGTCGTGCTGGCTACGAGGATAGGAATATGACGTCACAGCGGGCTCGCGTGCGTGGTTACAAGTTGGACTTCAAAATTAGAACCGGGACTATTTTTCATAATTGTTTTGAGCAAGAACCAATCAGAAAACAGTATCTTGTCACGTAGGCCCACAAACAAACATGGCGTCATAGTGTGTGTTCAGAGACAATAAACGTCTATTTTTATTATCATTCGAACTGTGCGTGCATCAAACCTATCTACAAAGCCAGCTTCAAAACACGTATCGTGTAAAGCGAACGCATAAAAGCCATCACGAAATTCAGCGTTACAGCAAGCTTGAAACCTAACAGCCAAATCTAGCAAGTAATCTAGCGCCAAAACCAGCCTCGTGTGCAGAGGTCTTAAATGCAGATTATGCAGCTTAGTGTTTTGTTTAATAAATAACCAACACGTGCAAGAAAAAAATGACGATGGAGACATAAACTTTGAAAAGTCGACATCGACAAATGAATAACTAGCTGTTGCTTCATTGGCCAATTTTTCGTTTAAAAACCCTATCATTTTTATTTTAATTTTATGAATTCTTGACTTCGTTTTTAATTTCACTGAAAACACGGACCTCTTAAAAGTAAACTGACAAAATGACCGAAAATCACTGCGTTTTAAAGGGTACTTACTGTTATTAATATAGGTACTGAGTATTTCATTTTTTTTGCATCAATAGGTATTATAGAAACATTACATTAATCAAATTTAAATTTAAACAACTGTTAAATATTTAATTAACAATATAAACCATGAAATGAAAACAATAGATTACTAAAACCGATGACATGCACCTGAGGCTAAGTTTAAAAATTATGAGCAAATTAGTTTTTGACTCAGGTAAACAAGAGATCCGAAAAGAAAAAAAAATAGCTAACTGGTAATACTGTGTAGTATTAAAATGCATGAGTACTTACTTATTTGATTTTAGAAAAACTCACCAAATATTTTATTTCATGAAAAACTAATTGAGGTACTTTTTAAATGATTGTTTTTCCCTTAAATAAAAATAATGCACATTTTATAAAGTTTGTCGGTCAGTGGTACAGTTTGAAAGGCACTATTGATTAAGTATTAATTTTTTTCTGATTTTAAGGCCGTAAAAAATACGGAATACCTATTTTTATTTTGTATTTAAAAAGCATTTTGTATTTTACTTGAAATACTTTATATGCGTATTTTCTATTTGAAAAGTTCAAAACCACTTTACGGCTCTTTAAAATTTTCTAATAGTCCAAGAGACGGCTGCAGAAAATGTCATAAGGTGGACGAACGAAAAAATTAGAGATGATAGTTAAGACAATAATTAAGAAAGATCGCTAAGGTTGCCTGCGAAAATCTTGCCGAAACAATGTTTTTTTAATTTGTTTATCAGTTAAATAGACCAGTGAAGTTAGCTTTTGACAAGGACAAAATTAATAACAGAAAACGAATGATGAGGAAGGGAAGAAACTGCCGTCAGAAATACAAAAACCAAAAATTCAAATGCGTAAAAGACCGGAGGGCTGTGGGGGGTGCGTTTTAGGGGTCAAACGCGGTTTTTCGTTATTTCCGGCGAAAGTTGACCTCCAATCGAAAAATGTTGTATGGCAATGTTGTAGGTATTAAAAGGATCTACATTTTTTGTAAATATAACTTTTTCACATAACCTTAAAGATTCAAGGAAATATTGAAAAAACCGTGTTTTTCGTTTTTAAATAAAAAATAACAGCTTATTTAGGACATAGAAAGGTAAAACTCCTGAAAATTTCATGAAAAAAAAATCATTTTGCAGGAGAAAAAAATTAAAAACGAAAAACACGTTTTTTTCAATATTTCTTTGAATGTTCGAATGTTAACAAAAGTGAACGTTTATTGTTTCTGGAAGAGAATACACACTATGACGCCATGTTTGTTTGTGAGTCGCCCACGTGGCAAGATAGTGCGTTTCCTGATTGTTTCTTTGCTCTAAACAAGCAGAGAAACAAGCACGAAGAATAGCTCTGAAGGTTCTAATTTTGAAATGCATCATGTGATCGCGCACGCAAGCCTGCAGTGCGATGTCATTTCCATATTCGCAACCAACGCAGCAGCCAGCGCAAGTCCCAACAGTGATTCAAAAATAATCTAGATACATGTCTGGGACAGCCTGTATATTGAAAATGATGACAAAATTATAAAAAGACTTCAAAAACATTTTCACAGGCTTGCTAATGAAGCGCTGCCTCACTTAGGTCATGCATCGTCACCATAGTAACATAGTAACTAGAGTAGTATGGTTACCATAAGTGAAAGTGTCCTCAGTTAAGAGAGAGAACGCTGCAGAAATTTGTTTACTCAAATCAGAATTGTTTTGCATCATTAATTACCATAGAGATAAGGAACTGTTCTCGTTCTTAATTGCAGACAATTTCACTGCTCTCTCGCGTTCTCTATTGTAATATCTCTATGGTCGTCACTGATATAATATTTTAGTAGGTAGGTAGATATTTATGTAGTCTTTTTAAATAAAAACAGACTTTTGAAGAAGAAAAATGACGCATAAAAAGGGGACCAACATGCGGCGTTTCTTTGTTTCACACCTCTTTAAAACACTCTGAGGTGAAGTTAATTAGCCTCATCGTCTAATTACCAACAAAGGTAATGTTTAACTGAAAACAACAGAACGTTCTCATTCAATGCGAGATGCAAGATACAGATGTGAACGTAATAAAAGAGACCGATCGAGAATAAATACACTGAAATCATCAAATCTTTTTTCGTGCTAGCCATAAATAAAGTCCAGGTATCGGCTATTAGCGTGTTTGGTTCTTAGTATTCACCGACAAACGCATAATACATATCCAATATTTGCAGCCTGTTCGTATCAGATTTGACCTGAAAATCAATCATAGCTTTCATCTGTTCTTACTGTTTGTACGGACGTAAGAATTATAGCAGTTATTGGTTGCTCTATTACAAACCCTTAGTTCATACATTATTATCTCAGAACTGGCAAAATTTTCAATCGTATTGCCAACGTTAAACATTAAACAGAAAATGTGAATTATAGTTATAGATCCCGATTTGGCGCGATCTTCATCCATCGAGTTTTCTAATGAAATTTGAATTTTGATAATATAATGTATTAATAAAGAAAAAATTGAATAAATAAAATTGTCGACCAATTTTTCTCAGACCAATATATTGACAAAAAATTTAAAAAAAAATAACAAATCAATATACATAAAATGACGTTTCGATGTTATATTGATTTGTTATTTTTTTATTTTTTGTCAATATATTGGTCTGAGAAAAATTGGTCGACAATTTTATTTATTTGAAGAGTTCTATTCAGACGTTAATCAAAGATTTAAAAATTGATTTGGTTGCCATTCAATTTCTTGGCACAGCTATTTTTAATAAAGTTGTTAATTTTATTTCTGAAATGTAGTTATACACATCCGTCTTAAATATTTTAAAAATACAAAAAAGATGTCTTCGTATCATCAATCGATCGAATTTAAGAGAACATTGTAGACCTTTGTTTAAAAAATTTAAAGTATTGACGGTATTTGATATTTATATATATGAATGTTCAGTGTTTGTGAAGAGTAATCCTGATATTTTCAGTCAATATTTACCGGAACATGGCCATAATACAAGACATAAAAGCAACTTAACACTAAATCAAACAAAAAAAAACCAAATATACAAAGGAGTTGTAAACAACTGTATAAAAATTTATAATCATTTAGATGCTGACTTAAAAGCACTCCCAATCGCCATGTTTAAGAAAAAACTTAAATACAATTTGCAACAAAACTGCAGGTACTCAATCCAAGAATTTGTTGAAAATTTCTAATTTCTTATCTTATATACATGACGCATTCAATGTACTATGTACTGTACTGAATAAAGGCAAATTATTATTATTATTATTATCAAGTTTTCAGATAAAATTACCAATCGAAAGTAAAATATTATTTATGATATATAAAATGCCAAAGTTTGGTCGACATTTTTAAAACCAGATAGACAGGCATCTTCGAATTATTATTTTGCAGTTATAGGGTTTTCTATATTGTCATATATGCTACTATCTCTTCTAAACGATACTACTCTAAGAAATATTTTTTTCTTCTTAGTCAAAGCTAGTACTTTTTCCATTTTTAGAAACTCTCCATTCGGCATGACAGCCAAACTATCCGTCAGTCAGTACAAAAATCAGTATGTATTAATGAGTGATTTCGGGGTCGAAGCAGATTTGAACTAATGTGGAAGTTAATAAGTTAGTAGAGGCAGGCTGATGGATACACGATACGGGGGCGGCAACTCCCAAGCAGACTATCGGCTGATGTTCAATAAGATAGACACATACAATCTTGCCCTTTAAGCATTCGGTGTCGAAATCATTACTAAGGTGTAAACTCGCGAGGTAATTACCTCTGGCGTTAATAATTCATTATACTGAAGACCGTTGCACACGAGGCTAGAAACGCTGCTAGGAGTTCTGCTAGCCGGTAGGCTGGGTACGAAGCTGGAAATGACATAACTGTGGGCTGGATTGCTATAGCTCACAAGATAGGTTTTAAAATCAAAACAGGGGCTACTTTCTCTGCGTGATCTGCTGCTAGGTATGAGCGAAAACCAATCAGGAAGCAGTATCTTGTCACGTGGGTACTTGAACAAACGCCCACAAACCAACATGGCATCATTCTGCTCAGTCAGACAACAGGCACGTTTTGCTTGTGTTTATATTCGAAATGTCTTGCGCGCGCACCAGATCTATCCAAAAAACAAGCTTGAAATAGTCTTGTGTGAAGCGAGCACTTAACAGCAATCAAGAAAACCAGCGTTAGAAAACTAGTAGGCAAATCAAGCAAGGAATCTAGCAGCGTTTCTAGCCTCGTGTGCAGCGGCCTTTATATATGTGTTGTGCGATTGTGTGGTGGATTGCTCATCGAAAACCGTGTTTTTTTTTTTTATTCGGTACCATAGTTATCTGATTTCGCAAAATAACGGAACACTAAAATTGCTCAAAAGTTAAGATATGCGAAAAATATCAACTGTTGAATTTAGTTTAGATTCTTTCACTTTTATCTATAAAATTAAACAGAAGACGTTCTATAATTTTACAAATATTTCTTATTATTTTTTTTCTCAAATAACACGATTAAGAGGTTGCGGCTGGATGAAATCTAACACCCCATGATTATATATTAAGTCAGAAATTTTGACGTCAACTTTATTTATGTACCTAGTCGATAACGTAAGAATCCGTAAGGTGGGTTGTCAGTTGGGACGCTACAAGTGCGACCCTTGACGTTTACACGTCCCCCAGATTACCTATATGATCAATATTGAATATTAAATGTGCAGGTACTTAACAAATTAGAACCGAGAAATATTTTACAAAAAATTATAAAATATACTTTTTTAGATTTTCTGTTTAAACAAGAAAAAAAAACGACTGAACCGATTTTGATATTATTTCTTTTGGATCAGACCGACGTTAATCGGTTTTGATTGGCACCCTACCAAAGTCGATATTATTTTTTATTTTTTTTTTTATTTTTGATATTTTTTGTCTTAGATCGAAATGACCACACCATATAGAAGTGATGTGCCGGATCGTTAAAAATGTATACCCGCGGATACGGATCTGAATACGGATATTTGGTTTCAAGTTCCGCGGATACGGATACGGATCTTAACTTTCTTAGAGTACGCGGCGGTAAATATTGCACATCGACCTTTGGAAAGAGACTATCTGTTATGGGAAAAAGTTATTGGCCTCTTTAAGAGTTAACAGATTGTCTCTTTCCAAAGATCGATGTGCAATATCTCATTATAAAAATAGTTTTTTAGTGCCTTTGAGTTATGTACTATTGGTATGGTACTCACTACGATAAATGTTTGCAATATAAAGGCGCCAAATACGATTTTAAAAAATAAAAAATAATCTGAATGGAATTTAACAGTTTTTCACAATTACCTAATCACCTATAGGTATATATAAAATTTCATCTATGAATTGAAATTTAATAAGGTGAAAGATCCGTAAAAGATCCCCCAATAACTAACGGATACGGATACGGATGTTTCTTCTCCCTCGGATATCCGCGGATACGGATACGGATATCCGGCACATCACTAACATGTAGTACACACAAATAGGTAATAAAAAAATAGTGTAGTGATCTTGACACATAAAAATTTGTAAACATTTTTTTTTCGATTTTTGGACTCATTACAATAACTTCCGAATATACTGAGAAGTTAACAATCCAAATAATGACCGAAAGTGACCCGTCAAAAATGCCAATAATAATGATGAAAATGACAAAGAAATCCTTTCCAAAAATGTTTATTTTCAATTAATATATTAAGCGCTTTCGGACCATTGTAAGTCCATCTTCAGAATTTTTTTATTTTTTTATTATAAAAATAATAATAATTGTGGCTTCCTATATTTCTTAGCTCCGATGCTAACTCTCTCAAAGTCTGTGTGTTTGATAAATCTTACGGTGGCCTCTCTGTCTATCTATAACCACAAAATTACAAACTTGCTCGGTGGTATTTTTGCCGGCGTTGGAAGGAGGGGTTACACTACTGCTTGCAATCCATCGAAAATAAGACGCTACAGGTACATGATAGCTGTATATCAGTGAGTACTCACCAAACCCTGTTATATTATGACAGCGTATGTAATATCGGTACCAGATATAATTAAAGGCCTCGGAAACCAAGCGAACTCCGCTTCGTAAATGATGTATTAGTAGCCTACAAATTATTTAGAGGTTCCGACAAATAGCCCCGACGTGTCGAAGAGAGATGCAACTATGCTTTGCCCTCTCTCATCATAATCCTCATTTTAATTGTGTTATTATTTATTAAGCTTTTATGTATACGGCATATGCAAACCTTGTATATTGTCTACAAGTATTGCTACAAAATGGTCAATTTTCATTCAATTTAAAATACAACTTGAAATTATTTATTGCTTTCAATCTTTTATACAGTATTTTTTAAATGAATTTTACATTTCAACAATGTATAGGTAGGTACGCCGTGTGCATGGCACTATGGATTAAGGTATTACAATTGGATATTATGAAAAAAAGAACAGTAATGGCTAATGCGCATCTTTCTAAAGAATAGGTAGAGTTAGGGTTGCCAACTGTCCTGATTTCAGACCTCTGACAAAAGGGTTAGCGGGACCCATTTGTCCCAATTTTGTATCATCTAGCAACGCTAGAAAATTTTATTATTTTGTCTGTCGCTCGCGCAGTTTACTATAATCTTTTTAATTTCAACGGATAAATACACCATGTATTTGTGAAACTACATACAATATAAACAGATACAAATATTATAAAATAATTTAGTATGGCCAACAACTGTTACCAATTTCCCAATTAGGTTAATTATTTCAAAATAGAATTTAGAATGCTGGAAAAAATTATCATATTTTTGGGTTTTGTGGATTTATTTGATTAGTTTCTTTGGATCATTTTATTCTGATATACCTACATTAGTGGAAAAAATTAAGGGATCAAAAAGAAAAAATTCCAAATTTTTAGGTAATTTTCAATAGACTTTAACTTGGAGAAAAATGGTTGTACAGCAAATTTAAGAATCGAACAATCAATAGCTAATCCTAATTTATTCAGGTTTTCGAATCCCGCCTTTAAATTTCTGTGCGATTATTGGTTGCTGAGATATCGATAATCAATGACAAAATGATCCTTTTCCATTCAAAGACCGATATCTCGGCAAGAAGTGGTTGTATCGAGGTCTTTAAAAAAGGAAATTGAAGCTGAATGAACTAGTTATCCGCTCCATATGCCTGTTAAGTAAAAAAAAATGTTCCAATCCGTAGATCAAAAAAAAAACAAAAAAATTTCGAAAATTTTTTTGTCGGTGGTTTTTTTAAGATTACTCAAAAACCCCTCACGCAAAAAAAATTCCAAAAATTCGACACTTGGAGCTACAATTTCCTTTTTTTGGATTTGCTGTAGGTACGATCATGTTTCTCCAAGTTACAGCCTCTTGAAAATCACCTAAATTTTTCCACTAGTTTATGGATTTTTAAAAGAAAAAAAAGTTTGTAAATTACCTAATAGTAAGTATTGTTATTGTGAACATATTTCTTCGACGTCAATAAATTGATATAAATGAGGTGATACCATGAATTTACTGCATCAGGTGACACCATGCCCAGTTGGCAGTCATCCCTGCACTGAATATTTGAATTAAATATATATTCTTTATTTTTTTAATAACCTGTTTTCTTTTATGATATAGAAAAATCAATGCGTGGGTCATTTAAAAAGCCTGCGTGGATCAGTGTCTGATCGACGAGTCATCATAATCACTGATCTAGATTCTAGAGGCTAGAGGAGGTAGAAGCACGTACACAGATCGCTACTTCTATACGTTTTGGATTTTCTTAATTAAAGAGGACACTTTGTAATTCATATCATCTGTTTAATCGACGAACTATAACGCCCTTTGGTGAAAATGTTTTGGTCTGCGCTCAAACACATTTCTAATTTTATCGCAAATGTTCATTATAGGTAACAATATTACATAAAATGCTTATACGAAAACAGAAATTGCTGTTTGGGAAACTCCAAGACTTCAAGACTGAACAGAATAACAATAATAACGATAAATAAAAACGATTTTTAAAAAAGTACCTTACCTTCTTGTAGTCATTTGAAGTTCACTATTCTGAGTCGACATAAAAAGTTCACTTTTTTCGATAGATATTGAATTATCGTATTATATATATAATTAGCATAAAAATTCTAACAAGAAGACACTCTTTAATTCACAAACAGAACTTGGTTCAAACTTCAAAATATTTCCAAACATCAAATTAATTAATTAAGAAGTCTACACTTTTCAAAAACTACACAAATACTGTAACTGCAAGTTTCGTGCTCAAACTTGCATTGAAAATAAAAAAGACCTCTAACAAAATCTATAGTATCTTACTATGTAGGATGTATTACATAGTTTACTTGAATGTCAAAAAGTGACAAGTCTGAGAGCAAAATAATAAATATATTCTGTAAGTTGAGTCTCGTTTAAAATGATTGGTGTGTGTAATTAGCCGGCGTGAGTTTCAGAACTTCATGAAAATTAAAATTCAAACGTCAGCGTGCCTGCGTGTGAATTAAAAATACATGAAAAATTCTGAGTACCTACATCCAAGTGCTATAGTAATAATGAAGAAACAATCCTTCCAGTGCTACGAAGTTTTAGGATCATCCCTCAGCTATTAAGGTTCACCAGAAAGGTCAGTCAACAGCTTTAATAATTATTTTTGTATTATTTGCAGTGATTTCATCCTCTATTATTATCTATAACCTATTAAAAAGTCGTTCCTGAGTCCTGACTGTATCTCAAGTAGATATTGAAAAGTTTAACCAAATTTTTGACGTGATAACGTCTTATAAATTGATGAAACACCAATCTTATAAATTGATAAAACACCGGCTGCATGTACGAAAAAGTGTCACGTTCCGAAATCTGTCCCGTTCCGAAATCTGTCCCGTTCCGAAATCTTTCCCGTTCCAAAATCTGTCCCGTTCCGAAATGTGTCACGTTCCGCCTGACTTAAATATGATATTCGAGCGGCAGATATCATCAACCGATTGAGATGAAAATTTGTATACACGTTTAGTTTGAATGACAATGCATGGTTAGCTGTGTGACGTCACTCTAAATTCAATATGGCGGACTTCTAAAGATGGCGGAAATGCCTTCGGTAATTTTGAAGCAGATATCATCAACCGATTGAGATGAAAATTTGTATACAGGTTTAGTTTGAATGACAATGCATGGTTAGCTGTGTGACGTCACTCTAAATCAAATATGGCGGACTTCTAAAGATGGCGGACTAATTTTATTATGCTTTCCTACAATATGGGTATCAAATGAAAGGGCTTGCTGAGAATAACTCGAAAAATAAAGTGACGTCACTCTAAATCGAATATGGCGGACTTCTAAAGATGGCGGACTAATTTTATTATGCTTTCCTACAATATGGGTATCAAATGAAAGGGCTTGCTGAGAATAACTCGAAAAATAAAGTGACTTTAGTTTAAATCCAATATGGCGAACTTCTAAAGATGGCGGGCTAAGTTTTTGACGTGATAACGTCTTATAAATTGATGAAACACCAATCTTATAAATTTATAAAACACCGGCTGCATGTACGAAAAAGTGTCACGTTCCGAAATCTGTCCCGTTCCGAAATCTGTCCCGTTCCGAAATCTTTCCCGTTCCAAAATCTGTCCCGTTCCGAAATGTGTCACGTTCCGCCTGACTTAAATATGATATTCGAGCGGCAGATATCATCAACCGATTGAGATGAAAATTTGTATACACGTTTAGTTTGAATGACAATGCATGGTTAGCTGTGTGACGTCACTCTAAATCCAATATGGCGGACTTCTAAAGATGGCGGAAATGCCTTCGGTAATTTTGAAGCAGATATCATCAACCGATTGAGATGAAAATTTGTATACAGGTTTAGTTTGAATGACAATGCATGGTTAGCTGTGTGACGTCACTCTAAATCAAATATGGCGGACTTCTAAAGATGGCGGACTAATTTTATTATGCTTTCCTACAATATGGGTATCAAATGAAAGGGCTTGCTGAGAATAACTCGAAAAATAAAGTGACGTCACTCTAAATCGAATATGGCGGACTTCTAAAGATGGCGGACTAATTTTATTATGCTTTCCTACAATATGGGTATCAAATGAAAGGGCTTGCTGAGAATAACTCGAAAAATAAAGTGACTTTAGTTTAAATCCAATATGGCGGACTTCTAAAGATGGCGGGCTAAGTTTTTGACGTGATAACGTCTTATAAATTGATGAAACACCAGCTGCACGCACGAAAAAGTGGAACGTTCCGCCTGACCCTGTGCGTGCAAGCGAGAGCGCAGTAATGTATTATTAAATATGATATTCGAGCGGAATACGTTATCACGTAAAACTATCGTCCGTAAACCGACTTTACAGACAACCAATTTTTTTTATTAAAAGCGTGAGACGACTGCACGAGCTTTGAGTAAAAAAATAATTTTTGATACGAAATTCAACGTGTTCACTTGGTTAATAATATTATCGGAATCATGCGTTGTGCACGTACAAAAGTTTGTAATATAAATAATTCAAAATTTAAGGAGTGAGACATAATATATTTCGCAATGTAATATAAACGGCATATATTCTCTGCATGAGAAGAAAATGTTTTTTCATCGTTTTATTGCTTTGCCCTCCATTAAGCTTAACGGTGACTATAACTTCTTAAATTTTGGTACCTTATGTCCAAGCTCCCATGACAGAAAAAGTTACCCCTACGAACACCTCAAAATTATAAAGTGAAAATGGCTGAAAAACATGTAAGAAACATGTTACGCCCGCCAGACTAGTAAAAATTTGTTAATTGTTATTTTTTATGAATTATTTTTGAATTTAAAAAAAAACATTTTTTTTTCCAAAACACCTGCTTGAAATTTAAACAATTTGTAGTAAATAATGTACCATTTTTGAAAAAAATTGTCTGGCTGACAATTTTTGTTAATAAATTTGTCAGACTCCATTTGTTATAAATTATTTTATTTTATGAAAATACGATTCATAACACCTCCTTGAATTTTTTTTTAAATAAAGTTTAAGATCTCTTCTATCTAATACAACTTGTCTGGCTGAGAATTTTTGTTAATAAATTTGACTATTACCTGTACCTATTACTATAATATATAAGCATTATGCCCTCGACCAACTATGATTTAAAATCGGACAATTAGGTGTTGATATAATGTGGCATAAATGATCTGGACGGGTACCTATACGACTAATTTAGAAATGAAAATAATTCTAGCAAAGAAATGGTTTTAGGAAAATTTTATTAAGTATGCTTTAAAATATTTCATAATTAGCTTTGTTTCAATAAAATATTAACGTTGATGGAATGTTAGGTTGAGGAACAATTTAACAAGAACTTTGCCGATGTTTCGCTTGTGACCAACGTTTCGAAAAAAATATATTCATTTTAAAGGTCCAAATAACTAGCAATTTTGTTGTATCTACTGTAAATCTAGGTCTGTATTATTGACGTGATAACGTCTTATAAATTGATGAATCACCAATCTTATAAATTGATGAAACACCGGCTGCATGCACGAAAAAGTGTAACGTTCCTAACGTTCCGCCTGACCCTGTGCGTGCTTTTCTCGAAAACGGCCCTAACGATTTGGATGAAATTTACTGAAAAGGGATTTTGGGGGGCAAAAAATCGTTTTAGCTAGGTCTCATCTCTCGAAAAAATCGTTTTCTTACAAATTTTATCATTATAAAAATCAATTTTTTGACGTATGAAAATACTTAGATATTGTAAGTAGGTTTTGGAATTTTATATAAACAATGAAACAATATTGTTTTCAAAATATTATGACAATTAATCTTTGAGACTTAAAATAAATACGAAAGAAAGAAAGTTAAATAAAACAATTATTATTATAGGTGGTGAGTAATTTTAATAAATAAAATTAACCTAAATTTGAAGCGAAAGATGCAATATCATAGATTCGAATTATTATAATTATTATATGTAGAATTTAGGTTATGTATTACGGAATACGTTATCACGTAAAACTATCGTCCGTAAACTGACTTTACAGACAACCAATTTTTTTTTGCTCTAAAAAACTTCGATCTCTCGTCAAAACGGTTCTAGTGGCGTCTCACAGCGGAATTATTTGAAAACTACACGAACACTTTACGTTCAGTGTGCACTGTACGTGTTGTTGTGCATGGGGCTGCCATCTATCACACAGGATCTTCGAGTGTAGTTTTACTTGTTTCATGTCTCTAACAGCGACATCAAACCTATACAGTTTTGTATTTTGTGCTTCAAAAAACCCTTTCAACTGAGATTACATTAATTGTAAGCATTAGTTTATCCGTACTTCCAACATATTTTGTATCGTATAAATTGACATTTAAGAGTTACCAAGTACTGCACAAACGACCAATGTTTTAAGAAAAAAAAATGCCCAGTCCTTTCTAGTGATGTGCCCGATATCAGTATCCGTATCCGCGGATATCCGAGGAAGAAGAAAGATCCGTATCCGTTAGTTTTTGGCGGATCTTTTACCTTAATAATTTTCAATTCATAGATGAAATTTTATATATATAGATGATTAAGTAATAATGAAAAACTGTTAAATTCCATTCAGATTATTTTTTATTTTTTAAAATCGTATTTGGCACCTTTATATTGCAAACATTTATCGTAGTGAGTATTATACAAATAGTACATAACTCAAAGGTACTAAAAAACTACCTATCTTTATAATGAGATATTGCACATCGATCTTTGGGAAGAGACAATCTGTTATGAGAGTTAGTTCTTAAAGTGGTCAATAACTTTTTCCCATAACAGATAGTCTCTTTCCAAAGGTCGATGTGCAATATTTACCGCCGCGTACTCTAAGAAAGTTAAGATCCGTATCCGTATCCGCGAATCTTGAAACCAAATATCCGTATCCGCGGATATACATATTAACGAACCGGCACATCACTAGTCCTTTCACACTTTTGTTTGAAACTACAGAAGGGTTATACTGCCGTGTTAAACTAGAAAACAGCATCCCCCAATTGTTAGTTTTCAGATGTGCACACTGCAAAAGGTAGTTTTTGACGTGATAACGTCTTATAAATTGTTGAATCACCAATCTTATAAATTGATGAAACACCGGCTGCATGCACGAAAAAGTGTAACGTTCCTAACGTTCCACCTGACCCTGTGCGTGCTTTTCTCGAAAACGGCCCTAACGATTTGGATGAAATTTACTGAAAAGGGATTTTGGGGGGCAAAAAATCGTTTTAGCTAGGTCTCATCTCTCGAAAAAATCGTTTTCTTACAAATTTTATCATTATAAAAATCAATTTTTTGACGTATGAAAATACTTAAATATTGTAAGTAGGTTTTGGAATTTTATATAAACAATTAAACAATTGTTTCCAAATATTATGACAGTTAATCTTTGAGACTTAAAATAAATACGAAAGAAAGAAAGTTAAAAAAAACAATTATTATTATAGGTGGTGAGTAATTTTAATAAATAAAATTAACCTAAATTTGAAGCGAAAGATGCAATATCATAGATTCGAATTATTATAATTATTATATGTAGAAGATAGGAGAAATAGAACATAAATTATTGACGTGATAACGTCTTATAAATTGATGAATCACGTCAATATAAAAAGATGAAACACCGGCTGCATGCACGAAAAAGTGTAACGTTCCTAACGTTCCGCCTGACCCTGTGCGTGATTATTAAATATGATATTCGAGCGGAATACGTTATCACGTAAAACTATCGTCCGTAAACCGACTTTACAGACAACCAATTTTTTTTGTTAATGCCTATATTCGCATAATTAATTCAGCAAATGAAATAACTACGGGCAAAAACAAAGTTACATTGCTTTTTAGTTTAAGATGACAGTAGGTATAAAGTATATTAATTTTCTTTAAAAATGCAAGAATCTAATTTTATTGGAGTGAGCAGTTCTTGAATAATACTAGAAAAAATATTTTCTTGTAATTGAATTAGGTGATATGAAATAATCTTTTCTTTTTGCGCTTTGTTTTATTTTTATAATACGAACTTACGAAGTTTACATAATGTTCGTTAGCCCCGCGAATTTCGAGGTTAGCAGTGGATCTTAATGATTGAGAATATATTTTCAATTTTAAACAAGATTTTATTTATATCATCATAATGTTACAAAACAATATCTTAAAATTATAGTTGCAATAAATATACAAACATAGCAATATTATCCTCGCCCTCCTCGTAATGCTAAAACAAGATGGAGAACAGAGCCACCTTGCACCTTATAATCTTGAGCTGTCTTTTCGTCATTCCTGTAAAATAATTTACATTAGAACTGTTGTTAAAATGTGTATACCACGTAAATACGACAATAAGAAAATCATAAGTGCAAATCATTGTACTGTGTAATAGTGGAGACAATTGGTCATATGCATGAAACTCCAAATTGGTTTAAATTTTTATTTCGAAATATATTTTAGTTCCTGATCATATCGTAATGGGTATTTTATTAATCTAATCACTGAAAAAAATACAAATAATAAAAAAGAAATGTAGAAAATACGCGCTATTTTTGAATTTTCAAAACGCAGCGTGACGTCAGAGTACATATCGACAAAAGTTTCCATGACAACTGTGTCGTCTCACAGTAAGATTATGTCGTATTTAGAGAAAACAACAAACAAACTTCATTTAGAACATTGACATCAAGGTTGACGTGCATCGTATATCATGACGTCACATAAGCCCGCCAACATGGCCGATTGTTTAAACTGTCTATTTCTGAATGTGAAATTTAATATTTTTTTCTTATGATAATATTACATTTTCAAATGATTATAAATTTTTTTCCGTATTATGGTTGACTAAATAACTTATTAAAAATATAAAAAAATACATGCATATGACCTATTCCAAGCATACATTTTGGGTAGGCAGCGATTATTTTTTTGAGATTCATAAGGGGTCGGTGGTGAGTTTAAAATTAAGGTTACACGACGGGGGGTGTCCCCATTAGGCCGTCATTCTGAAAATCGTGTATCTCACAGCAATTTAGTAGATAATCTAACACTTTACAACTTTTATTATTAATTTTGTGGGTAAATGTATTGATGATGGGACCGTTGGTTTAAGAGGAGATGAAACAGGGTGAGAAGGGGGGTGATGATTAAAAAGTGAGGGCGGGGAAGCGAAAGTGAATAATCGTATGTTTTTCAATTTTTACTTCACATCAAAGGGTTCCATCCCTCTAAATTCACTATCAGGCATTTGATAAACTGATAATAGTTGTTCCAATAAACCAAACTAAAGGCCGCTGCACACGAGGCTAGAAACGCTGCTAGGAGTTCTTCTAGCCGGTAGGTTGGGTACGAAGCTGGAAATGACGTCACTGCGGGATGCCTTGCTAACTCAGAAGATAGGTTTTAAAATTAGAACAGGGGCTATTTTCCCTGCTAGATTTGTTGCTAGGTGTGAGCAGGAAGCAGTATCTTCACGTGGGCACTTGAACACCCACATGGCGTCATTCTGCCAGACAACAGACACGTTTAGCTCTATGTTTATATTCGAACTGTCACTGCGCGCGCACCAGATCTATCCACAAAACACGCTTGAAAAATAATCTCGTGTGAAGCGAGCACTTAACAGCAATCAAGAAAACCAGCGCTAAAAAACTAGTAGGCAAATTCAGCAAGGAATCTAGCAGCGTTTCTAGCCACGTGTGTAGTGGCCTTAATACTAAATTTATAAAACTAGTGTTGGGCATAATCGATATATTTCAATAATCGAATGAATCGAAATAATCGGTTTTTATAATCGAATGATCATTCGAATTATCGATTATGAATGATGCGCACCGCGTCACTGCCTTGTTCAACTATAAGTTAACCTTAACACTAAGTACAACAAAGTATGTACAATCGAAACATCCCCACTCTCCAGTGCTAGCAAAGACTTCCCATCCCAGTGCATGTAGATGCAGAAACCGAATTATATATCGATATATCACAATATAATCGACAGTCGACATAGCATATTATAGTACTGTGTCGGGATTAATATTCATTTCATATTTCATAATCGATTCAAGCGAATGATATCTCGGTTGCCATAATCGAATGATATATCATTCATAATCGCCCAACACTATATAAAACATATTACAGAAAAGATCTTATATTGTCACTTACATTTGTTTCCCTGAAAAGATCAGTCGTTGTTGTTGTGGTGGAATACCTTCCTTTTCTTCGACTCTCTCCTTTATTCTTTCTACTTTATCAGTTGGTTCTATATCTATCTCGATTTCTTTACCGGTTAAAGTCTGCAAAACATATTAAAAATAAAACGCTAATTCTAGATTTTATATATTGTAAAAAAAAGATTCTAACCTACCTTTACTTTGATCAACATTTTTACAATTTATAAGACGTGTTTATTACTTAAGTTAAGTGTTTGTATTTACAGTATTTGTTATGGAAATTTTATGTTCATTTGATAATACAAAAATTCCAATGGTTCTTCCGGTAGTAACAGAAATTTGGCCTGTTTTTATAAACAAACGTGTAAGATTAAGATGACAACCTTAAAACTAAAGCTTCAAAAAATGTCCTATTGATGTAAGGTTCACCCTCCTGTGCTAGAGAAATCGATACAAACCATGGATGTACTACAAGTCATGAAGTGTTAAATATTGATCTGTATAATACGTCAATGGAAGCTAGAGCGATTTAGTACAACCATTCATATGTAGATGTCTATATTTAGGTACAGATAAAACAGCCACGGCATAGCATTGATTTCAAATTTCTAAGACCACTGGTCATAAATAGGTCAAACTCTCTAATCTTCATCAGTTTCTTTGGAACTTGGGTACTCTAGTCTTTTTGGATGTCTTCTATCTACACTAGGAAGTTAGGAATGATAAGAAAAAATGACGTTTTTTTTTCAAACAGTTGTATTTTGTATAAAAATTAATATTAAATAGAAATACTAATATAAATAAAACTACATTCATGTGCTTCGTGATAATTTCCATAATGTTAAAGACGTTAACACCACAGTCCATACGGCAGCAATTAAAAATCCATCATAGACGTATATATTTGTTATCGACCACCCCTTTACCATAACATTACGCAACGAAAGGATCGGAATCGTGAAAACTAAACACTTTGAAAATAATTGTAGTACCAATGGCATTGCTTCTAGAGGCCATACGACTCCTGAAAATAGTATATATATTATTACGATATTAGATATTTAATTTAAAAATCAAATTTTTTCACATATTTATTTCGACGTTAGACTATATTAATAGTCAAATCTTTGATTAACGTCTAAATAGAACTCTTCAAATAAATAAAATTGTCGACCAATTTTTCTCAGACCAATATATTGACAAAAAATAAAAAATAACAAATCAATATAACATAAGATCACGTTTTGATCCGGCTTTGGATCTTCTTTCAAAAATTTCAATCATCGTGCACTCTATTACATAATATTAAATAACTAATACTAATAATTTATATTTTTTAGATTTTTCTGAAGAAGATCCAAAGCCGGATCAAAACGTGATCTTATGTTATATTGATTTGTTATTTTTTATTTTTTGTCAATATATTGGTCTGAGAAAAATTAGTCGACAATTTTATCTATATTAATAGTATATATTAATAATATCAGGAATGTGGACTAGATAAGATGGTAAATAATAATCACTTTATTATTTCTGCAACGTTTCGGTCTTTATTAGACCTTCCTCATTCCTGATATTATTAATATATATTTATAATTATGGATGATAATAACAACAACATATATTAATAGTGTTCAAAAAAATTGTATAAGCAATAAATTAAAGTTAATATAAATTATTCTTAAAGACAAAAAGTATTTACCCCCCAAAAATAGTATCGGAAAGAAACTTCCTGCCAAATATTGATATGCAGCATTGCCAGTTGGGGCGAAAACGGAAATCATGAAACCTAAAACAAAAATTCAAATTTAATATTTTTCCATTCAATGTTTCATAATATTACAACCTATAACAGTGATGGCGAACTTTTTTGAGAAGTGGGTCAAATTTTGTTAGTTATTTTTTTTAGTACTAGCTTGTGAGCCACTAAGTCAGTTCGCGTTACTTTGAAAGGGAGAGGGGGGGTGGTTAAATACTATTTTTTTCTAGTTCGAAACTTTTTTTGGACGACACACGATGTTTTACGACCGTGCTGGATTCAACGTGTTTTTTTTATAATAATGATGATTTTTCAAATGTTCCGACAGATTTCGGTTTTCGTAAAAAATTGCATTTTTTAAAGGGGTATGCCTTGGAAAAATTGAAAAAAATCACAAGTATAATTGACAATAGAATATAAAATAGTTTAGTGCTGAGGACGTTACAAAAAGTGTAACGAAACGTCCACCATAATTATATAATATTCTTGTATCATTTGTGTGAACTTTCCTACGGCTAACTAAATTTCAATTGGAGTTCATTTTGGATACGAAGAAGTCAACATTTATTATTAAGTTCCACTTCTATCGAGTGTCTCCACGACATATCTAATCTTCTATTTAGATATTTTTTTCTTTTTATGCATAGACACAATTTTTTTTGTTCAGATACTTTCAGTATTATATTTCAAGTTGTAGTACTTACCGAATGCCATACCGGCAACTCCGAGTGCAATGCAAATGCCAATTATAGTATAATAACTTCCAGCAGACGGTACACCGTTCAGTACGAAAACAACTACCAGAGTCACTGTTGTCTCCAGTAATACTAGACAGAATTGAACGACTCCATGCGAAACCAAAAATTCGATAGTTGTTGCTCCACTGACCAGTGCTCGTTCCCACAATCCATCCATCCGGTCATCAACCAGGACAAGTACTGTTAACATTGCAGCCATTTGGAAACATATTCTGAAAAAAAAATTACTTATCAAAATATTATTCATCTCCACCAGTGGCGACAAGTAAACATTTTCAAAGAGTGTCCTGAAGGATCAACCGGTGGTACCTTCTAACACGGGCTAGGAACAAGAGGAGGAGGTAATTAAATTATTAATCACATCCATGCTTATGATGTTTTGATTATAAACTTTTTTTCAAGCACTGTTGACAATAAACTACAATATACACTGTAACACAAGTCACTACTGCCATTATAGGCGGAGAGCTGGCTACGGAAAAAATAGGTGACTCGGTGCAGAGCTGAAAATTTGCAGAATAATAGGAGATAGTACAAATAAGTAGGGAAAAAATTGCCAGAAGGCTAGGGGGAAGATAAAGAGCCGCCAGAAGGTGCTAATGTTGCGAAAAATCAGTGCACTTCTGGCAATTTCTATACTTATTCTGTAATCCAAAACTAGATTATATATTATAATATATTATATTATACATTATATAGTTATAAGGGCATACTGAAAATTCAAACATGATATAATAATTACCTTCGACAAATATTCAAAATTATTAATGTCATTTTGATAGAAATAATAGTATATTGTGCGACTAGTGAGAGAAGGAGAAGATTCCATGAGCGTGAAATTTGCCGCACGAGCGCAGCGAGTGCGGTAAAACGCACGCGAGTGGAATATTCTCCTTCGATCAATAGTCGCACATAATACTTTATTCAACTAGCAAGAGTAATATGTAATCGGGGCCCTGATAAAAGAGGGAAAAATAATAAATCACTTCATTGATTGACGTACCCAACGTCAGTGTATAAACACAAGATTGCCTTGACTTTCGCTGAATTGCGATGCTGTTTTCATATATACAATACCGCCTACCACGTTCCTATTGGTCCAGAAGCTGCTTGCAGTTTTTTTCATTATTTAGCGCTTGGGCTTGCTACTGAGTTTCTATTGGTCCAGAAAATTCATTATTACACTAGTGAAGTAATATATTATTTCTCCCACGCCAGAAAATTCATTATTACACTAGTGAAGTAATATATTATTTCTCCCACGTTTAGCAGGGCCCCGAAATTACATATTACTCATGCGTGTTGAATAATAGTATATTGTGCGACTAGTGAGAGAAGGAGAAGATTCCATGAGCGTGAAATTTGCCGCACGAGCGCAGCGAGTGCGGTAAAACGCACGCGAGTGGAATATTCTCCTTCGATCAATAGTCGCACATAATACTTTATTCAACTAGCAGGAGTAATATGTAATCGGGGCCCTGATAAAAGAGGGAAAAATAATAAATCACTTCATTGATTGACGTACCACCGTCAGTGTATACACAAGTTTGCCATGACTTCGCTGAATTGCGATGCTGTTTTCATATAAGTATACAATACCGCCTACCACGTTCCTATTGGTCCAGAAGCTACTTGCAGTTTTTTTTCATTATTTAGCGCTTGGGCTTGCTACTGAGTTTCTATTGGTCCAGAAAATTCATTATTACACTAGTGAAGTAATATATTATTTCTCCCACGCTTAGCAGGGCCCCGAAATTACATATTACTCACGCGTGTTGAATAATAGTATATTGTGCGACTAGTGAGAGAAGGAGAAGATTCCATGAGCGTGAAATTTGCCGCACGAGCGTAGCGAGTGCGGTAAAACGCACGCGAGTGGAATATTCTCCTTCGATCAATGGTCGCACATAATATTTTATTCAACTAGCACGAGTAATATGTAATCGGGGCCCTGATAAAAGCAGGAAAAATAATAAATCACTTCATTGATTGACGTACCCAGCGCCCTCGATGCACACAAGATAGCCATGACTTTCGCTGAATTGCGATGCTGTTTTCATATATACAATACCGCCTACCACGTTCCTATTGGTCCAGAAGCTGCGTGCAGTTTTTTTTCATTATTGCACGCTCGGGCTTGCTACTGCGTTTCTATTGGTCCAGAAAATTCATTATCACACTGTACGGCTCATTATTAGCACTCTACGCGTCAACATGAAATAATCTATTATTTCTCCCGAATTTAGCAGGGCACCGAAATTACATATTACTCACGCGTGTTGAATAAAATTAATTGTCATATATTTTCATGAATAAAATTACGTTGTTATAACAACGTAATTGTATTAATTTATTTAATTTTATTTCTATCAAAATGTCATCAATAATTTTGAATATTTGTCGAATGTAATTATTATATCATGTTTGAATTTTCAGTATTATATTATATGTCCTTATAACTATATAATGTATAATATATATAACATATAATCTAGTTTTGGATTACAAAATAAGTATAGAAATTGCCAGAAGTGCACTGATTTTTCGCAACATTAGCGCCTTCTGGCGGCTCTTTATTTTCCGCCTAGCCTTCTGGCAATTTTCTCCCTACTTACTGTCTTCTATTATTCTGCAAATTTTCAGCTCTGCACCGAGTCACCCATTTTCTCCGTGGCCAGCTCTTAGACCATTAGCCGCGCGTCGTGTATCATGTATTCATTAATTAGATTTAAAGCGCATCAAATAATCAAATACTGAACTGATAAACTATTTCTTCTATGATTTGTGATGATTATCATTAATATATTTGACGAAACTTACGTTATAATAATAGGCGGTGTTAGAGAAATGTTAAAATTTTCGTTGTTTTTTCCATATACAGGATCTTGAAACTTCATCGGTATGTCGACATAATCGGGATTGCGATGACAGTCGCTCATAATGTCTCTTAAAAATGAGATGTAAGTGTTACGAATGTCAGAACGAATTGTTTGTCCTATGAATGAATCTAGAATGAAAATTTTATTTAAGTATTAATTGGATATTTTTGACGTGATAACGTCTTATAAATTGATGAATCACCAATCTTATAAATTGATAAAACACCGGCTGCATGTACGAAAAAGTGTAACGTTCGTAACGTTCCGCCTGACCCTGTGCGTGCTTATCTCGAAAACGGCCCTAACGATTTGGATGAAATTTACTGAAAAGGGATTTTGGGGGGCAAAAAATCGTTTTAGCTAGGTCTCATCTCTCGAAAAAATCGTTTTCTTACAAATTTTATCATTATAAAAATCAATTTTTTGACGTATGAAAATACTTAAATATTGTAAGTAGGTTTTGGAATTTTATATAAACAGTGAAACAATTGTTTTATAAATATTATGACAGCTAATCTTTGAGACTTAAAATAAATACGAAAGAAAGAAAGTTAAAAAAAACAATTATATTATATGGTGAGTAATTTAAATAAATAAAATTAACCTAAATTTGAAGCGAAAGATGCAATATCATAGATTCGAATTATTATAATTATTATATAAATTTAGGTTATGTATTACGGAATACGTTATCACGTAAAACTATCGTCCGTAAACCGACTTTACAGACAACCAATTTTTTTTTTTATCAAATTTCAATCAACATATTGACTTTACATGTTCATTTTTTCCATTTGAATATATCAAAAAGTAGGCGGTAACGATTTTAAAGTTGTTATATTGAAAAACATGTTTCTGTACTATATTATTTAACTGTAAAAAATAACGTTCCCATGCCTATTACGAACTGAGCCTACGATTTGACATAACTTGCATTCAATGTAAATTTTATGAGGAAATTTAACACGTAATATCAACATGTTGGTGGAAATCTATATCTGTACTAATATATAAAGCTGAAAAGTTTGTTTGTTTGTTTGGTTGAACGCGCTAATTTCAGGAACTACTGGTTCGAATTGAAATTTTTTGTTTTGTTGGATAGCTCATTTATCGAAGAAGGCTATAGGCTATATAATATTACGCTAAGATCAATAGGAGTGGAGCATCAATGAAAAATGTTGCAAAATATAACTGAAAATTTGTCCGTCCAACAAAAATTTTTGAACGGTAACTCTGATCATCATGAAATTTGGACATAACATTCATCTCAGTAAACGAAGATGAACGTGCGTACTCATATCCCTCCCCCAATTCGTTCTTTTGCACTCGGGTGAAACCGGGCGGGACCGCTAGTCAATAATAAACATAACATCCGTTTGTTTGTTAGTTATGATAATATTAATAACTTACGTGTCATGTCCATCCAAAGATTAGCAAAACTGTTTTCGATATCAATGTCTGATGCGCTCTGACCATCGTTGAGCCTGGAGTCCAACGACTTTGTAAAATTACTTCCAAAATAGAGAGCTCCAAGGTTTTTCGTTTTTCTTACAGATTCCAGGGCAGAATCAATATCCGAATAAAATTGCTATTTAGAAATAAGAAAAAAAGAAATGTAACGGATTAATATTCAAAACCAATTGCCAAATATCACTGTTCATCGTGCCGTATTACAAAAAAAAATCAAACGAAAAATATACCTTTTTAAGGAAGGAATCTTCGATTTGGTTTAGAAAACGACAGCTAAGCATTTGCAATTCGCAAGTATTTGTTGTTTCATTATAAAGAGCTGTTGGATATTTGGAGAGATAGTCATTGCAGTTTGTGTTGTTACTTTCGAAATTCACCACGGCCAAAGAAAAACCTTTAGGGTAACCGCCAACACCCCAATATAGTGAAAATATATCAGCTATTGGAAATAAAATACAAAAAAGTAGTCCTCTGAAAAAAAAAACATTCATTTATTTAAGTTAGGCAACGTGAAACAAACCATTGCTTATAAAATACGATTGTGATGAAAAGTGTTAAAGCCAATAGGTAATGGCTATTTCCAGAATAGTGTAATTTCAGAAAAACTATAGATTAAGTGTGTTTGTTAAAATTCTTAGAAACTATTAGATTCTTACCCGGGAAGTCGAGCAATTTGAGTAAAATTCTTGAAAACCAGTGATTTAAAACGACTGCGAGAAAAGAATCGGTTCTGTTTAGTTGTAAATTTTTCATCCTTATTGCTAGTTAATTCCTAGAATAAAGTTTTGTTTTTCTAGTAAATTTTAAAATTGATAATCAGTCATTAGTGTATTTGCCATAAGGCACTTACACTATTGGCGTCGGTCGGATGGCGGGACCTAGGGGTCGGACCAAAATTTCTCGACGTTTCATACCCGGGAAAAAATAATTCATGCCTAATCATATCTGATTATATATGCCATATATAATTATATATAGAATATATATAATTATACACGAAATTTTATATAATTATGTATGATTATATATGGACTTATATATAATTATATATAAGTAGATCTGATCAAACCTGACTAATATGTGTCCATATATAATTATATTGCAGCGACTATATTTTTTTTTTTCATTTATAAATATACATATTATTTATAAAAATGTATCCACAATGACTGTTTTTTATTTTTTTATTTTTTGCAAATTTATTTCTTTTTAAATCCCCTCAGGCCGCAACCAGCATTACACGCTTGTTGTGGTCTGAGAGAATTCATTCAATAATTTGCTTATTATCTTATTATATAACGTTTCTCCTCTATAAATACTGGCCAGCTACCGTATTTCGTAGAGAAATCTATCGACCATCAAACCTTTTTGATTCCTTATTTAATTATCATTATAATATCTAAATTTCAATTCAACTTTTCTTAATTATTTTTTTTTATTTGTGTTGGAGTCATTACCATTTCATTTTGTTAATTTGTTTGTTTTGTTAAAATTATAAAGTTTAAATATATTTTGTTCATTAAATTTCGTTATATTCATTTCTTATTTTATTATTTTTGGGGAGCTATTGGAGCAGATCTCCTTATATAAGATCTATCCAGTTTATCTGGTGCGTTGTGTGCGTTTCCCTTGAGTTCATTGAACACTCTGTGACACCAATTTTTTCCCGAGGAAAACCACACTACGTTACAAATGGTAGCAGAGCGAAGTTGGAATTTGCTCCTATAACTCCTATTATTCTTTTTTTTTCAATAATATGTAAATTTTTGGTGATTGTCATCTTTTTATATTGATTTAATTTTAACTTGAAATTTTTTACAAATCATAATTTCACAACAGAATTTATCAATCATCGCTATATTATGCAACATATCTTTTATTACAAAGTTGCCTAATTTCTGTTCTGTTGTATTATTTTGTACAGTAGTTTTGTATTTTTTTTTTGTTATAACGATAATTGAAACATTTTCGTTTCCTATTTTTTTTCTTTTTTCTCCTGAAATTTACCCGTATTGTGTACCTACTTCGAAGTTCTCTTAGTTAAAAGTGCTAAAAGTGAAAGTTATAACATCAAGTCATCATGCCTACAAATACCAGATCACAAGCCAACATGTCGGACAGTGCAGAAGCAACCATCTCTACAGCCCAACAGCCACAACGACCTGCAACTTCTTCAAATACAGATCAGCCGTCAGTTATTGCCCAAGCAACCGCTGTTCATATGCAGTTGACTGCTGGAATTCACGATCAAATCGCCCAGCTTGTTCAATGGTCTGAGAATCTGTCTAAACATATTATCAAAACAGATACCGCATTCAAACATGATCTTTCGGATTTTATTGGCAAAATATCTATATGTACAGGCAGTGATCCAGAAAAACTTGTTACTTTCATAGAAGAAGTTCAAGATTTAATAGACTTGAAAATTAGACCGGAGTCTGTTCTTCTGTCTTCACTCTTAAGTCGCCTTCAAGGAGAGCTGTTGACTTGGTGGCCGGAAATGTTCCAGAATTGGACTGAATTAAAACTCCAAATGCTAGATCATTTTCTTTCGCCAATGATTAAAATGCAACTTACCAACGCATTAGTGAGAAGATTTCAGTATCATGCAGAATCGTTTAGCGCTTTCATTCGAGACATTCTTCGCAAAGCACAAGCTCTGAATGCTGAAATACCAGACGCTGAGCTCATATGCCAAATCTGGTCTCATGCTAACTCCGAATCATTGACTGCCTATAAGCATACACCTATGCCGAAGAGCATCACTGAATTGAAAGAAGTGTCTCACCGGATGAATCAAACAGAATTATTAATTCAGCAGGCTAAACAGCGTGAAGAGGCTTCCACATCAAGTACATCCGGCGCAGCTAATATTACGTGTGCCTATTGCAAACTTCCCGGGCATCATATTTCAGCCTGTCTACGTCGTCAGAAAAGTAATAGTCGGCAATCACCCCCTCAGTCAACTCCAAAAAACTGTTAGCGACCCGATCCATGTGTGATCGCAAATTTAATAATAAGGATTCGTCGCTATATGAAGCCACATTACCGATTATAGAAATAAAAATAAATCACGTACCTTATAAAGCACTTTTGGACTCTGGAGCAAGCTCAAATTTTTGCGATGAGCAAGTATTCAAGAGTATTCTTCAAACTGGTCTGGGTTGCTCTTCCTTGGCCAGTTCTATGGTTCGCCTCCCAGATAATCGTCTCGTCTCCATTAATAAAGAACTCACCGTCGTTATTAAAATTTCTAAATTTACTTGGAAATTGAAATTTTCGGTCGTTCCTAACCTGGTGTTTCCCTTTATTATTGGAGTTAAATCCTTACAAAACATGAACGCCATACTTAACCTATCCGCATTATATCTTACCTTCAAGTTCAACCCTAAAGTTCAAGTTTCCTTTCTTCGTCAAACTGAAGATTCAATGAAGAAATTGAGCTCTATGGTCGAATGTAAATATCAATTAACGGAATTTCAAGAAAATCAGCTTCAACAGATCTTACGAAAATATAAAGATACTCTCACCTGCGAACTGGGTCGAGTTAAAAATTACACCTACCATATTCGACTCCAAGATCCAACACCAATTCATCAGCCACCATACTCGCTGACTCCACCGAAGGCCGCTGCAATGAAAACTCACATCGACAAGCTGCTACAACTGCAAGTCATAGAACCAAGCCAATCACCGTACTCAAGCCCATGTTTCTTAATTCCTAAGAAAGACGGAACTCAAAGGCTTGTGATTGATTATCGACGAGTGAACCAACGGGTTCTTTATGACGCTTATCCTGTGCCGAAACCAGAATCAATCTTCCAATGTCTTCACGGATCTACGATATTTTCAAAATTGGATCTGAATATGGCCTTTCACCAACTGCCATTAACTGAAGATTCCAAGCAAGGCACGGCCTTTTCGACAACCTTCGGATCTTATCAATACAAGTATCTCCCGTTTGGACTTTCTGTCTCCCCCGCAGCCTTAAACAGGATTATGAATTTAATTTTTGGAGATCTTCATTACAAATTCGTCATAACTTACTTTGACGATCTCTTGATATATTCTAATACTGTCGACGATCACATGAATCATCTCCAAGAAGTCTTCTCTCGTCTCCATCAAGCTGGATTCACCGTCAATCCCGAAAAGGCATATCTTTGTAGATCCAGGCTTAAATGTCTAGGATTTATGATTTCAGCCGAAGGATGCCAAGTAGATCCTGACAAAATAAGAGCCATTCAAGACTTGCCAATGCCAACTAACTTGAAACAGGTCAAGACCTTCTTAGGCATGACTGCCTATTTCTCAAGATTTATAGAGAGCTTCAGTACACTAGCTGCTCCTCTAAATCACTTGAAACGAAAAAGGGTCCAGTTTGAAATGGGGAAAGACCAGCTTGATGCCATTCATAAACTTAAAGAAGCCTTATCAACGACTCCTGTGCTGAAGTATCCAGATTTTAAGCGAAAATTCATCGTTCGTAGCGACTCTTCGGACCTAGCGCTCGGTGCCGTACTCTTACAAGAGTTCGAAGATGGTATGCACCCAATTTCATATGCCTCCCGTAAACTCTCTAATACCGAGAAACGGTATCCTATTATGGAGAGAGAGGCACTTGGTATTATCTTCGCGCTAGACAAGTTTGAAGATTATCTTCAAGGCCAGGAATTCGTACTACAAGTTGATAACGAGGCACTAACATGGATGATTCGACATCCAAAACAACTAGGCAAGATTGGGCGATGGGTCCTTAAACTGAACAAATTTAAGTTTCAAGTGCAACACATTCGAGGCCCCTTGAACTCTGTCGCCGACGCACTCAGTCGCCTATATGGATCGTCTCCAGAACCCAACTCAAACATAGTAGAATCTGACCTGAATGCATTGCACGAAATTCCGCAAAGTTTTCTTACCGTGAAGAAACATCAGGAAACCGACGCCGAGACACGCCTCATCTTGGAATGCCTCAAAAGTGGCCAAGATGTGACAGGGTATGTTCAACGTGATGGCCTCCTGTTGCGACTTGTGGGGAAGAATCGTTTGAGAAGAGTAGTGGTTCCATCTTCAGTCAGAAATATGATTTTATATTATTTTCACGATCTAGACGCATCACATCCTGGAATAACAAAGATCTATAGGGCTATAGCACGTCGATTTTGGTGGTCGGAGATGTATAAGGACATCCGTCAGTACGTCAGGTCCTGTGAGAGCTGTCAACGTATCAAACCGACCAACATTCGTCTTGGAGCCCCCATGGCTTCAACCCCTCCTACAGCAGTCTACTCGAGGGTGTACATTGATTTTTGCGGTCCACTGATACCCTCATCCACCGGAAACCGTTACGTGCTTGTCATTCTTGACGGATTTTCTAAATGGATAGAGGCTATCCCTTGTCGACGAGCCACAGCTGCTGTTACCACCAAGAAGCTGATAGACCTATGGTGTACCTACGGGCCCCCGAAGTCGCTCGTATCCGACAACGCCACTGTATTCCGCAGTGATCTATTTAAACGCATGACATTGGCCTGGGGTATAAAGCATATTTTTACCTCACCATACCAGCCATCTTCGAATGCGGTGGAACGTTCTATGCGTGATCTAAAGAATACATTGTCAATAATGATACGCACTTGCGCGCAAAACAACCATAAAAATTGGGATAAATTTTTAAAGCTCTTTGCGTATTCCCATAACGGCAATGTATCAGAAGCGACAGACCAAACTCCAGCGAATATATTCTTAGGTCGAGAAATCCCGCGCTCCTTAGACCACCAATGGGAATTGGAGAAATATATAGATCCTGTGACCGTTTCCACTCCAACTGAAGTCGAGCGAAAGCTTCAACAGGCGAACCGTAAAGTCAAGGCCTTGTTCGACCTGCGTCAACCTGCTGGTCATCAACTGCATGTCGGTCAGCTTGTGGTTCAACGTCATCACCACATAGTTCGACCTGGTGATCTCGAAGCTCAGAAGTTCGTCCCTGCGTGGAGTGAACCGAGACGGATCATCCGATTTACTACTCCTACCTCCTGCATTGTAGCCAACGATGAAGATCCCACTAGACAATACCGAACACATGTCAGTCAGCTGAAGCCATTCGTTCAACGGGTAGAAGCCGCTAACGCGCTTCTTTTCACCGGGGGATAATGCAGCGACTATATTTTTTTTTTTCATTTATAAATATACATATTATTTATAAAAATGTATCCACAATGACTGTTTTTTATTTTTTTATTTTTTGCAAATTTATTTCTTTTTAAATCCCCTCAGGCCGCAACCAGCATTACACGCTTGTTGTGGTCTGAGAGAATTCATTCAATAATTTGCTTATTATCTTATTATATAACGTTTCTCCTCTATAAATACTGGCCAGCTACCGTATTTCGTAGAGAAATCTATCGACCATCAAACCTTTTTGATTCCTTATTTAATTATCATTATAATATCTAAATTTCAATTCAACTTTTCTTAATTATTTTTTTTTATTTGTGTTGGAGTCATTACCATTTCATTTTGTTAATTTGTTTGTTTTGTTAAAATTATAAAGTTTAAATATATTTTGTTCATTAAATTTCGTTATATTCATTTCTTATTTTATTATTTTTGGGGAGCTATTGGAGCAGATCTCCTTATATAAGATCTATCCAGTTTATCTGGTGCGTTGTGTGCGTTTCCCTTGAGTTCATTGAACACTCTGTGACACCAATTTTTTCCCGAGGAAAACCACACTACGTTACAATATATAGGCCTATATATAATTATATATAATCACACCTGACTAATATCAGTCCATATACAATCATATATAGTCATAAATATAATTATATCTAATCGTACCTGACTAATATCAAACTATGTATAATTATATATAGGTCTATATTATATAATTATATCTAATCGTACCTGACTAATAAGTTCATGTATAATTATATATAGAGTCCTATGTATAATTATATCTATACTATATTTTGGTATCCATGGTTATCAATCAAATAATTGACAACAGAAAAAAATAATAAGTTAGTTCAGAAGAGGATTTGACAGAAAGAGAAGTGATTCGTCGGAAAAGAGTTTTTGTTGTCTCAATTCATGAAAGATGACTTATTTTTTAATATATACCAAGTTATAGAGGTTGAAACTTCGAAGTGACTTAATTTTATGTGCGCGTTTAGTGCTATGGGATTTTGACTGAATTAATTTTTTTACGTGTTTGAATTTTATAAATCTGGATTTTGTTTAGTGCTTGTATAAATTGTTTAATTTTGGATAGTATTTAATATTTCGAATTTTTGATGATAATTTAATTGATTGTAAAATATATAAACTATATTATAGTTATTAAATTGTTATTGATCTCACTTGTGCCTATTTAATTTAATTATTTTTTCCTCGGGCAAGTACATTATGATGCGCTACATAATGTACTTACTTGGGAAAAAAAAAAATAACTAAATCATTTTTTTCCCGGGCGGCCGGGAAAAAAATGATTTTGCCTAATCACATATGATTATACATGAGTCATGAGTATACATTATAATTATATATTGTTATATATAACTATACATAATTATATATAATCAGATCTGGCCAATTTTCGGATCTGACTATATATAATCATGCATAATCATATATGATCAATTTTTTCCCGGGTAACCTTCTAAGAAGTTTGGCACCATTTTTGGAAATGTTTATATATATGTATATATATATATATATATATATATATATATATATATATATATATATATATATATATATATATATATATATATATATATATTTATATATTTATATATATATATATATGTGTGACCACGATAACTCTCGACAGACTTAATTGATTTAAACGAAATTTGGTCCACATGTTGGAATCCATCATCGCAAGAAGCCTATTTAAAATGGGCCCGATCGGGCCATTTTAAGGGGGGTATTTAGGGGTTAAAAAATGTTTTTGGGCCCAAAAATACGGAAAAAATTATCAGAATCGTTTCAAATTAGAAATTTACCCCTTTAGTAATTATTGAAATGTGCTGCTAAAATTTTAATAAATTCGGCCCGACAGGACCGCACTTACAAATTTTATGAAAACTCAAGTTTACTGATATGGATTTACATACTGAAGGGTGAATATAATTTGGTACAGATGTTGAATTGGTATGTAGTATTGAAATTAAGTAAAAAAATGTTGTTCTAGGGGGTGTATTAAGGGGTAATTTTTTTTATTTTGTCCAAAAACAAAGTTAAGTTTATACAATAGAGCCACACTGCCTATAAAAGCAAATACACTATATTGTCGGCAGGGTTTCGCACTGCGACCCGAGTTTTTCTATATTATTATAGCTAGTAATTATGAAAAGCACTACTACTAACCGTTGGTGTGTTAAAATTTTTCACTACTTCTGAACAATTGTGTTGGACTTTATTCCTCTTTTCAGACTCTTCCGGTTGATGACTTTCATTTGTCTTAGGTTCATTAGCTTCGATTTGTCTCAGTGCGTCTGTCTCGGTTTGTTTTTGACTCAAAATCAAAAACACCGCCTCCAGTGTTTCTGTTCCAAATTGGGTTAAAAGATTATTTGGGTCGTCTTCAATTAACAACTTTCCATTTCTCATCAGTCCTATCTGAAATAAATACTCAAGTTGACGTATTTTTTTGGTCTAATTTTTTTTCTCGAAAAAACATCTTACCTTTTGTGCTTGTCTAGTTTCTTCTATGTAATGTGTAGTAATAACAATCGCAACACTATTTTCAGAAGAAATTTTGTTGAGATGTTCCCACATGCTGCAGTGAAAGTAAAGAATTCATTTTAATTGTTGTTATTTAAACAGTAGAACTCATGTATTTTCAACATCATCGATTTTCAACTGATTTTACTCACGCATTTTCAAATTTGCCGGCTGTACACACTCGGCGAAGGATACCGAGATTTCCCGAACGCGAGTGTGTACTGGAAACGCTCGCCCGATCACCTAGCGCGATGTCTGACCTCGCCACTCGCCAGCGCTCCGTATAAAGTCGGTTTTTCAACCGCGTGTCAAAGGGACCGAGCGGCGAGTGCGAGCGCAGTCAATACACACTCGTCACCTCGTGCGAATTTAAACTTACTTCAATTGTCATTTTTGTTGGTTAAACTCAGTTAAAGTGTAAACTTATAGCGTTTTTAATGATAATAATTAATATATTTGTAATAGCAACAGCAGCAACACAAACAACGTCCAGATCCATTTAAAACTGCGCCGTTTAAATGGACAGTGAAGCCAAGCCACGCCGAGACACACATTCGTAGACGCTCGCTTTACCCAATCTCTCGGCGAATGAATAGTACAGGCATTTTACCTCTCCTCCAATGGAAAATACGTTTGAGTACGTTTAACCTCAAATTAATAAAGGTTTTTTGACGTGATAACGTCTTATAAATTGATGAAACACCGGCTGCACGCACGAAAAAGTGTAACGTTCCGCCTGAGCCTGTGCGTGCAAGCGAGAGCGCAGTATAAGCGATAGAAATGCACGATCGGCCCAAGTGTCGGCTGTACGCATTTCTCTCTCTTCTCGCGTGACGTCAGAGAGTAGTGTGCGTTCAACATTTTTTTCGGCTGTTCCAGCGAAAGCTATATCTGACAGATGGCCTTTGTTTTTAAAATCAAGATATCTAATAAAAATGTCATAAATTATCGAATTTTATAGCAATTTTTAACTGATCGCCGTCATTATAGATAAAATATGATATTATTCACAATGAATGGAAATGTATTGATCAATTGATAGTTTGTACATAAACGTACGTAGCTACATTTTGTATCAAAAACAAATCTTGGGAGATATCTGCATTTCATAACAGCAGATAAATTATACGGCTTGTTAACAAATATATAATATATATATATACATTCTTTTAAATGTCTTTTATAATTGCTTAAAAATATGTATTTTGCTTTGGTTGATCAAATTATTAGTCGGTAAAAATACCTATAGTTTGACAGCTACTAAAATTTAGGTTATGTATTATTAAATATGATATTCGAGCGGAATACGTTATCACGTAAAACTATCGTCCGTAAACCGACTTTACAGACAACCAATTTTTCTAATTGGTCTATGATTGCCACGAAGTGAGGATGAAGGAGAAGTTGATAATATTATATGAGTCGACAAGTTGAAAATACAGGAGTTCTATTGTAATAGCAAACAAGACAAAAATGATAAATACCTGTCTCTTAAAACAGGATCGAGACCAACGGTCGGTTCATCCAGAATAAGTAGTTCTGGCTCGTGTACAAGAGCGACTGCAAATGAAATTCTTCTTTGTTGTCCACCGCTACAGTTTTTTATATACCGATTTTCTGGGGGAAGTGCCAATAAATCAGATAAAAATCGAAAGCGTTTGTTTATCTTCTCTTCTGACATTCCGCATAGACGAGCAAAAAAATAAACTGCTTCTCTAACAGTAAATTGCGACATTAATGCTATCTCCTAATAAAAAATATAAAATAAAATGCGTCAAAAATAAATGTGAGAGTAACTTTTCTCAAATTGCAAACGTTTAGTGATCACACCTGAGGCATGTATCCAATTCTGGATCCTGGAACTCCACTTTCCACAGTTCCGGGCCTATGGCCAAATACCAATATTTCTCCCGCCTCCAATTTTTGCCGATCGACGATACAATGCAAGAGAGTTGTTTTGCCGCATCCGCTTGACCCCAAAAGACCATATCTGCACAAGTATAAAGTTTTCTTACCAGGCTGTACAAATTTAGTACATCTGATGTAAGTTATATTAAAAAAAATAAAAATGGCATTTACCAGAAATAAATAACTTACAGAGGAAAACAAGTTGGAAAATCTCAACATGCAGCAGGTGGAGACCTATTTGTCTTTTTCTTTTGTTTTTGAACGGGTCCCCACCCGCTGCATGTTGAGATTTTCCTGCTTGTTTTCCTGTTTTTGCTGTCGGATTTGTTGTTTTTTTAAATAATTAATTTTTCTTTTCTTCCAGTTAGTCATTTGTACGCATTTGAGTAGGTAAAAAATATCCAGAGATCCTACCTACACAACTTTCAGATTATGTAATTCTTAAACGAATCTTATGACTGTAAAATAGTCTAGGAACGCATTTTTTTTCGTCTTTAACGCCATTTTGTATTTTACGGCAGCCATTTTAGTTTTATAAAAACAAAACTTAGCCTATAACCATTGCACGGTTTAGACGAATCGATAGACGTCTCAGTTATAAAAATCCATCCAGCCGTTGGGATGCTTTGAGGGTAAAAATAATCCCACATACATACATGCATACCTAGATACTAGTGATGTGCCGGATATCCGTATCCGTATCCGTGGATATCCGAGGGAGAAGAAAGATCCGTATACGTATCCGTTAGTTTTTGGCGGATCTTTTACCTTATTAATTTTCAATTCATAGATGAAAATTTATATATTAAATAGGTGATTAGGTAATAATGAAAAACTGTTAAATTCCATTCAGATTATTTTTTATTTCTTAAAAAAAAAAATTATCGTAGTGAGTACCATACCAATAGTACATAACTCAAAGGTACTAAAAAACTATCTATATAATGAGATATTGCACATCGATCTTTGGAAAGAGACAATCTGTTATGAGAGTTAGCTCTTAAAGAGGTCAATAACTTTTTCCCATAACAGATAGTCTCTTTCCAAAGGTCGATGTGCAATATTTACCGCCGCGTACTCGAAGAAAGTTAAGATCCGTATCCGTATCAGCGGATCTTGAAACCAAATATCCGTATTCAGATCCGTATCCGCGGATATACATTTTCAACGATCCGGCACATCACTTCTAGATACGCGTGAAAAACATAACCCTATCTTTGCTGTAGCGTAGTCTGGTAAAAAGAACTTGCTACCTAAATTACACAGTATCAAGTAGAAAGATTTTTTTATAATCAAATAATTACTTACATAGTTCCTTTCCGAACTGTCATGTTTAAATTTACTAGCACGTCATTACGTTTGGGTCCATTTTTGGGTCCGTAATGCTTAAAGGCAGATCGGACGCACACTGCATTCTCAGAACTCATCTTTTCGACTCACTGCAATCAATGAAATGTTGAAATGTAAACATTTAAAACGTTTTCATCAACAATAATTCCAACAACGTGACGAAGTTTCCATAATATTAAGATTTTATGTAATAAACAAAACTGTTGTTGCGCTTGTACAATTTATATTTCTAATTGTGCACGGATAATGGAAAATTAATAGAAAAAGCTTTAAATAAATATTTACGTCCGTCTATATTGCAATTTATATGTAATTAATAATTATTAACAAATCCCGTATTGTTCATAATTTTACTTCCCATCTCCAGGGCCGTACCGACAATGGGATAAGCGGGGCGGTGCCCCGGGGCCCCCCACCGAAAAGGAGACCCTTTTCGTTGCCTAATTTTTAGGGGTTCGAAGGTGTCCACACTCGTTTCTTACTTTTTAGAGCCCTTACACAAATTACTTCTATAGAATTGTATGTAAAAAAACCCATTGAAAAAAATTGTGTTTGTTGTTTTTTATATCTATACTAATCTAATATATAAAGCTGAAGAGTGTGTTTGTTTGTTTGGTTGAACGCGCGAAACTCAGAAACTACTGTTTTTTTTTTGTTGGATAGCCCATTTATCGAGAAAGGCTATAGGCTATATAATATCACGCTACACAACAATAGGAGCGGAGCATCAATGAAAAACTTTTTAACAAAAAAATTAAACCGCCGAAAAACTGAAAAGCAAAAAATAATAAATCTTTTTATTTAACTAAGTTCTATCTAAGTAGTTGAACGTATGTGACAGTCTAGTATATCTAAGTAATTTTGAGTCGGCGTCAACAATCCTTCGCCGGAAATCTCTGAGCGTTCACGAAGTTAATGTCAGCGACAGAGCAACCCGAACGGGCACACTGAGGGCACACGTCTTTGCGAGTGGTCGTGTGGAGAGCGCATGTTTGGAATGATAATGTTTATCGCTGAAGATTTCACGTATCATTGTTAATTTGATTTGGTTATTTCTTTTAGTGATCTTTGTTCATTGATGGTTTGACGCCGACTCAAAATTACTTAGATATACTAGACTGTCACATACGTTCAACTACTTAGATAGAACTTAGTTAAATAAAAAGATTTATTATTTTTTGCTTTTCAGTTTTTCGGCGGTTTAATTTTTTTGTTAAAAAGTTTTTATTTAATAATTTTTTGTGGCTATATAATTTATAATTGTAATATACACAACTCAGCATAAAAATCTGTGAGTGAACAATAAATCACCCCTATTTTCCCACCCTTAGGGTAGAAATTTTTTTTCCAAATTTATATGAGACGAACCTCGAGGTATACCCTATCCAATAAAAAAATAATTATCAAAATTGGACCACTCTGTAAAAAGTTATGTGTGGTCATACATTACAATCAGTGAGTGAACAATCAATCATCCCCTGTTTTCCTACCCTTAGGGTTGGAATTTTTCTACCAAATTTATATGGGACCAACTTCGAGGTATACCCTTTCAAACAAAAAAAAAATTATCAAATCGGACTACTCTGTAAAAAGTTATGCGTGGTCATACATAAATAAAAAAAAAAAAAATAAAAAAAAAAATAAAAAAAAAAAAAATATACGCGTCGAATTGAGAACCTCCTCCGTTTTTGTTTTTCGTCGGTTAAAAATGTTGCAAAATGTAATTCAAAATTTGTCCGTTCGACAAAACGAGCGGTAACTCCGATCATCATGAAATTTGGACACAACATTCATCTCGGTAAACTGAGATGAATGTGCGTACTCGTGTCCCTCCCCCCCATTCGTTCTTTTGCAACCGGGTGAAACCGGGCGGGACCTCTAGAATTTTATATTTAACATTCAAAATGCTTTGGTCCCAGATTGAGACATAGCACGGTGTCCTTCTAATATTAAAACCACTTTTTTGTTGAACGTTTTGAAGAAAACAACCTTACATACATAGCATTTTTTTAAATTAAACTTACAGAATCAGTTCACAATTGACAAAAAAATTAAATATGGTTATTCATACACAAAACAAATTTAAAAATTCCATTCAAATAGGAAGTTTCCACTTGACGAAAATACTATTAATGACACTGTTACTTAATGATAAGAATGATAAGTAAAAATAATACGGAGATATTCAAATTTTTGCACGTGGGGCCGCAAACGAGAATTATTTGGTCTGGTCAACGTCTCGCGGATAATAGTTAGTTGCAACAAAATTGAAGGTTTATCAAAAAAATAGAAAATTAACAACTATGAAAAATACGAAAATACATTGTTAAGCTAACTTGATATTGAAATAGAGTTTAAATTTGCCATTTTTTGAAATGATAATTTTGTGGGATAGCTATTTCTCTACTTTGAGTGGAACGCCCGTTAAACAGTTGTACATGTCACTTGGTCCTTAAGAACTAACTAATAATCTTATTACACAAACTTGTTTTTGTATCAAGGCAGGCTACAAAATTTGTATTAACATTTATTATATGAGTGTTTTCCACAAAACTGGTTTTCTTTGTCAAGGTTTATCGGTTAGTATACTTGTTTAAAAAATCAACGAGTTGTCTTTATGTAACACATTATTTCAGTCCATTAATATTATACAAGTTTTTGCATTAACATTTTGAACAGACACCAAATTTGATTTGATCTTAAATGTTTATAATAAACACCATATTGTGTTAGAAGATTCTAGAATATATTACTCATCAAAAACATTTCAAGTAAAAAATGTAGCCAAGTCTCGCGTTGGTATCCCACTAAAAATATAAATGTACTCTGTACAAAAAAAATTGAGATCTAAAAGGGTGCCAAGTTTTCACTTGGCACGTTTTCATGTTAGATATTATGCAAACTTGGACCCCCCCCTCTCTCTCAATTATTTTTTGTACAGGGAATGGCGCCTTTTTAAACGCTTTTATTTAGCTTGACTCCGTATATTTCTTTATATCTCGTTTCAAATCTTGAGACAGCTTTTTCAACTACTTACCATTATCCAATCGAATTGATATTTTTTTACATTTATGTTTAGCGAAACTTGGCTGCAGTTTTTACATGAAATGTTTTTTATGGGATTTCAATTATTTTTGTAGGGTTATATTATACCAACATAGATGTTTTACTTTGGCCATGTGTGCCGTGACATATGTCTTTTTATATACCCAACCTAGCGAATTTTAACTTTCTAGGACTACGGATCTATATAGAAGGGGGAAAATCACAGCTTTTTAATTTTCTCGTTACTTGTATGTGAAACCCTGTTTTCATATAAAATTTGTTTTCTAGAACTACGGGAAGTATTCTAAATTTTTTTATGATCTTTATAGTGAGTTAGTCAATCACTGATGAAATCAATGAACTTTACGAATTAATAAAATCCAAAGCAGTACAAATGAAATTTGCTGTTGCATAAACTTGGTGACTCCATCCTATACTGAAAATTTCAGACGTGTAGTGTTACGAGGGTTCAAAAATACGCCGAGTCGCTTCGACCAAAGGGATGCTGGGCAGTGTACGACTTGGTGTGAGCTCTGCCGTGCACACAGTTACTCTAGACAACTAGAGCTTCCTAAGAGTATATACCTATGCTACCTACAAATATCTCCTGCACTTTTCATTTCAAATCCTTTTTCCTCGCCTATAAACGGTTTGATACAGCTCTCCCGAGACTATTTGTAAAGATAACGGGTTTGGATAAACGCCAATAATGAAGGACTAAGGATCACACTACAGATCATATAGGCAAAAAATTGAAAAAAAAAATTACTGCTTTCGCATATAGCAAAAAATTTTTTTCAAAAATTCGTTTGTGAAGTCTGTAATTTGATTCTTGATCCTTCATTTTTGGCGTTTACCCGAAGCATTTAACTTCAAAAATAGCGTCAGGAGAGCTGTGATCATAGGCGAGGGAAAAAGATTTGACATGAAGAATGCAGGAGGCATTTGTAGATAGCATATATAGTTATAAGGATTTGTTTACAAATTAAATGGAATGTACACAGAAAATTCTAATGATATTAATGTTGTAAATTGTAATTCTAAAAATAACCTTGATAAATATTTATAATATTGACATTTTCCTTTCGTGTCGGTTATGGACTATTCCAACTCCAAAAATACTGACATTTGGCATAAAAAATAAAGTTTCTGTTATTAACTCATATGGTGCTGCAAGTTTGAAATATTTATAATACTTATGATATAAAAATTAGCGTGTCAAACATTTTGATTTGAGGTAAACATATTTTGAACAAAATTAGTATCCCCACTTGTCAATTATCAATTATTTCAGAACAAAAGAACTGCTGATTTTTTTTATTTTCAAAATATTTGCGAAAGTACAAGGTTTAAAATAAGTAGAATAATAAATCGTTTAAACAGTATCCCGTTGAAATTGGAAAAAACAAAGTTGTAGCACAAGTTCTTTCTCCGCATTCTCCGATATTCCAAAAAAAAAAAAAAAACAATAGAGCTCTTCCTAACAAAATTTGGGCTTAGATTTGCTTAGTCAACTGATTGATATCGTGCCGACAGACAAACAGACTATTTGCAAAAACATGTTTTTTGTTGTCCAGGAACCACAAATAGGAGACGTTTTTGGCAAATTAATGCTTATCATCACTTATGGAGTTGGAATGATAAAATTTAGATAATAATTTTCTATCATACGATCTCTACTAAAGTGTTTTGTTTGTGCTATCTACGATCCATTAAAAATAAAAACAGAAAAGCATAAACTCCCTGTTGTTACACATTGGACATTCATGCTGGGTTGCAGAGAGCAATGTTAGAAAATCTAGTTTGGCAATCTTAGACTGAGACCACGCATATATTTTCTTCATAAGAAAAGCATCATAGAATTTTAAGTCGACTCACTCGAACAATAATTGATCTATTTAAATAATAGTTTTTAAACTGTGTACAAACATTTTCCACTTCGAAAGAATGTTTATTCCAAGCGATATTTTTTTATGTAGATCAGTCATTTGTTTTTCTGTGAGTACATTGTTCTACATAACAAAGAGTATGACAACGACATTGCACATATAAATACTGAAGTTATAATATGATCACAATCTAAGGTTATTGTCAAATCATCTTTCCTGATAATGCTTTCTGCAACCCAAAAACAATTGCTAAATAAATTGCGGAAGACCGAGTGACAAATGTGTCAAAATCAAATTAGCGGTTCATGAAGGGTCTTGGCAGATGTTTGTTAATATAAATTTTCATTATATACCGACAGTTCGTGTAATGTTCTACATCAGCGTTTCCTAACAGATCACTTAGAGATTTGTAAAATTGTCCCGAGTAATTTATTAAGTTAATTTCTTTGAAGTGTAAATTTTAATTTTATAACATTCAGATGTAGATTTTGTGTAAGTTTCACTTCTGTAGTGTGTAGTGTAAACAACGTAACACTGTTTGGCTGCGACGACGACGACCGAACCGAACCGAAACTGCAGATTGCAGACACCAGTGTGAGAGCATGGACTCTCTGGGATATACTTACGAACCCCTAAGAGTTCGCGAGCCCCAGTTTAGAAAACACATGGAATTATGTATTTCACTAGAAAATTGCGTTACTTTTTTGCTTCTTGTAAAAAAAACCTCAATAGTAGGTACAACTAGGTACTTTTTAAACGTAAAAAAATGTTGGATTTATATTTCAAAAAAGGACATTTTTGAAAAACCTTACTTTATGGAAAACAGCATCTTACATACATATTTTAAATAATTGCTGTTTTATATTAACTGTACGATTTTACCTTTATTCCAAGGCACTACTTTTTCAAATTGTTACTATATTAGAAAAATCATTAAACTTGGTTTTGAGCTAATATAATTTATTTTTAACTGTTTTTAACCACAATAATTATTAAAAAAAAAAATAAAAAAACACTCAAAAATATTTTTTAACCGAACAATAAGAGAGGTATTATACTAATCCTTGATAAATATAGAAACCTACTGATTTGTTAGTGTTCTTGAGCGACTTCTTCCGCGAATATGATTAGGAATGCGATTAATAGAGTGGGGACAATCATGTCTAGTGAGACTTCAACATTATGGAGATTTTATAATTTTTCCGGGTCTCTAACTTGATATATTTCGGTGTATTAGTCTATATTCAATTATAAAATTCTTTCTATGTATATGTATCTACTTATCTTTGAACGGATTTGACTTAAAAACTGCTGAATATAGAAAAAGCTTTCAAAGTAAAACTTCTTATGTGGCACCTCGAAATAAAAAAAAATGTTATGAAAAGAAAAAAAAAATGCTTGTTACAAAACGAAAAATTTGTCATTATAAATGCCTTTGTTTATCCATTGTAACAGTTTTTGTCTTCTGTCAAAAATATAAATTACTAGCGATTGAGATGAAACAGCAACTCCACCGGATTGTAGTACCAAACAACGTTTAAATACACTTTGACATTTTTGCCAGCAGTCTTTGCGTGCTATTATATAAGTATATTATGTGTGAATTTTGAAATCATCCCCTATTTTACCCTCTTGAGGGATGATTTTGCAAAAACGCTGAAATTCGTAGTTCTTTCTTACCAAAAACCCAAATTTGAATTTTCATATCCCTAACTTCAGAAATGATCGATCCTCCATACAAACTTTCATCTCCTACTTCACCCATTCAGAGTTGTTTTTTGAGACAAACAGTAGGCTATGTCCTTCCTCAGGATGTAATCTATCTCCTTGCCAAATTTTATCGAAATCTGTTCAGTGGTTTACGCGTGAAAGCGTAACAAACAAACAAACTTATTCGCATTTATAATATTAGAATACGTTAAATAAAATCTTGAAAAAATAATTAAAACGTTTGCTATTATTATAAAAAGTTTCACTTAGGACATGTGTCTCGTAACACGCTCTTTTTTGCCCAGCAGCGTGGGGTTCGAAACCACGACCCTGCGATTATGGGTATATATATTATAAACGACGGAATAGCTCAGTGGACAAGCAGTCATATACATGGTATTCCATCGGGTGAACAATCGACATAAATTGACAGTTAGTACCGTGAACAGTACTGAGGTAACTGCTGAGATAAATAAATAATGAATTGTGTAAATAATCGTGTGTATATAATAATAATAATCTTTAAATGAATAAAATTGTCGACCAATTTTTCTCAGACTATATATATTGACAAAAAATAATAAAAATACAAATCAATATAACAATTTTATATTTTGGTCGACAATTTTATTCATTTGAAGAGTTCTATTCAGACGTTAATCAAAGATTTGAAAAACTCGGGTCGCAGTGCGAAACCCTGCCGACAATATAGTGTATTTGCTTTTATAGGCAGTGTGGCTTTATTATATGAATTTAACTTTGTTTTTGGACAAAATAAAGAAAATTACCCCTTAATACACCCCTTAAAACAACATTTTTTTACTTAATTTCAATACTATATATCAATTCAACATCTGTACCAAATTATATACACCCTTCAGCATGTAAATCCATATCGGTAAACTTGCGTTTTCATAAAATTTGTAAGTCCGGTCCTGTCGGGCCGATTTTTTTAAAATTTTAGCAGTACATTTTAATAATTACTAAAGGGTTAAATTTTAAATTTGAAACTATTCTGATAATTTTTTCGGTATTTTTGGGCCCGAAAACTTTTTTCAACCCCTAAATACCACCCTTAACATGGCCCGATTGGGCCCATTTTAAATAGGCTTCGTGCGTTGATGGATTCCAACGTGTGGACCAAATTTCGTTTAAATCGATTAAGTCTGTCGAGAGTTATCGTGCTAACACATATATATATATATATATATACATATATAAACATACTTTTCCAAAAATGGTGCCAAACTTCTTAGAAAGTTATGAAACGTCGAGAAATTTTGGTCCGACCCCTAGGTCCCGCCATCCGACCGACGCCAATAGTGTAAGTGCCTTATGGCAAATACACTAATAATAATCGTTATTAGTACAGATTAGTTAATAAATATAAGTGTGCTAAATACATTTTGGTGTGTTCCTGTGTTGTAAATATTTCGTGTACATAAATAGTGACTTTGTATTCATTATTACTTATTCCGTTATTTTATCAGTTAGAATTGTTGTTTTGTTTCTGTTACGTTATAAAGAGGTACTTTTGTGTGTGTGTTTAACTGTTTTGTTACTATTGTAAATATATATATTTTCCGTAAATAAAATTATCGACCAATTTTTCAGACAATATATTAACAAAAATTATTAATAATACATTAACGTTTCGATCCTCTTCAGAACGGATCTAAAAATATAAAAAAATAATTAATAATTAGTTTCTATTTATTTTGAATGCAATTCGTGATAGATTTTTTTAAAATATTTTTAAAAAATCTGTCACGAATTGCATTCAAAATAAATAGAAACTAATTATTAATTATTTTTTTATATTTTTAGATCCGTTCTGAAGAAGATCCAAAACCGGATCGAAACGTTAATGTATTATTAATAATTTTTGTTAATATATTGTCTGAAAAATTGGTCGATAATTTTATTTATTGAAGAGTTCTAATCAGACGTTAATCAAAGATTTGAATATATATTTTCTACCTCGAACTAGAGCAGTTTTGTTACAATATTAATACACAAAGCCTACACGACCCAAGAATATTTAGATGATTGTCTTTTAGGTACTGTATTTTAATTGTCTACAAATATTTTAATTGTTTGACTTATGCTATAAGGCTCGTTGAATAAAATATATTCTATTCTAAATAAAAGCTTTTAAAAACTAAAACCGGGCTACGTAAACGAAGAACGAAAAAAACAAGCAGATCAAAATAAGATACGATCGGTAGTCGAGAACCTGTTCGGGAATTGAAGAACCCCTATTACTGATAACAAAAGAATACTAGGTTTAAGTAATTAAAATTCCTTGCTTTCTTCTTTTACGTACTCGGGATATATTTTTTTTAACTTTTAATTTTCTGTGACAAAGAACCAACGTTTTACTGATTTAATCGTGAAACAAGAGAAATTTAACATCGTAACACAAGTTTCATTTCACAACCAGGAAAATATTTGACATTTCCATTTTCGTGCTACATTTTTATTGACCAATAACTATACACAGATATAAGAAATAAATTCAACAGCAGCAACAGCTGGTTACGTGTTACAATGTCCAAAGTTTTATTATTGAAGCTATAATATATGTATTTAACTTTTATTATTAGTATGTGACTATAATGAGGTTTTATTGTCAAAAATCATAATATCTGAATAATGCATTACATTTGAACACAACTCTGACGTAATTCAAGGTGCAACGGGTTCTCTAATACAGTAGAACATCTGTAAGTCGAATTTAAAAAATTCGAGTTACTTATAGAGTCTCTGACTTATGAAAGATTGTAACTTAGACGGATTTTGCAAGGAAATATTCGACTTGTAGAGGTTAAGATTCATTCTAACTAATTTTGAAGGGCTATGTTCGAGATACAGAGGTCCAATTTATTTTTTCGAGTTATATGGAGGAAAAATATGTACCGAAATGGCTTGTAGGGACTCACTGATTATTTCGACCTAAGTATAGAGGGTTGAGATTTCGAGTAATAGAGGTTTTGAGACTTGAAGGGAAGGGAATAAAACATTTTTTCGAGTTTTGAAGGCTCTATTGTTCTAGTATTTATATTTTATATCTATATATCATGTATAAATTTAGTCTGGAACAATGCATACAAAAAAAAAAATCCCAGGTCATCCGCGATTTTCTTACAAACCCTCCCCTTTCTGAAATGATGTTTTTATGGAATCCCCCTATTTTTTTGTAGATTAAGATTAACAATTAAATTCTGTTTTCAGCAATACATCAGCATGAAGAGTTCTTAAGATGTTTAGTTAATTATTGTCAAATGTGAATACAAAAATTTAAGATATATACAGGATGTCCCATTAAGAATGGGACATAGAACAACCGCAGATTCTCCAATTCAAAATAAAACGATTAAGCGAAATATGCTTAGATAAAATGTTACTCGTTTCCGAAATACGGGGTGTTGAAGTTGAAAACTGAAAAATTATTAATGTCCATAATTTTTTTAATACACCGTATAATTTTACTCAAATCGGCACACTTGTTAAATATCATAAAATGCACCTAACAATAAAAAAATTAGTTCAGTACGCTCTACCAGTGGCGTACGACAGGAGTAAGTAATGCTTGTACCCCTTCTAAATGTTACGCCGCTGTCTAAATTTTAATTTTGACTATAATTTTAATTTTTTTGATATTTTCTAAGTCAATAATGTACACTTGTTAGTTTGTTGTAAAGTCATTGGCTTTCGAGATATTCGCAGTTTTTTTAAGACAAAATTGTAAAAATGAATATTATTAATAATAATACAAATAAAAAGTACATGTCTATCTATCTTTAACTGCGAATATCTCGAAAACCAATGACTTTACAACAAACTAACAAGTGTACATTATTGACTTAGAAAATATCAAAAAAATTAAAATTATAGTCAAAATTAAAATTTAGACAGCGGCGTAACATTTAGAAGGGGTACAAGCATTACTTACTCCTGCCGTACGCCACTGGTAGAGCGAGTAACATTTTATCTAAGCATATTTCGCTTAATCGTTTTATTTTGAATTGGAGAATCTGCGGTTGTTCTATGTCCCATTCTTAATGAGACACCCTGTATAAAGTTGCCAACACGTAAAAATGGGATTCCGTTTAAATACCTGTAATTATTATTTTTTTTCAAATAAACTGCTGAAAATTACATGTTTACTTTCAATAATTAATATTTCTGGAATAGTCAGTGCTAATGTCAAACTATGGTGTATTCTGAAATCAGAATTTCATTTACTGTCCAATTCTGCAAAAAACTGATGCCATTAAAAAAGGAGGTCGAAAACTAAAAAAAAAACTAAAGAATGACGCAGTACGGGTCCGCGCCGTAAATTTGTCGTAACGACATTCTCTACCCGTTGTGGGCTCAGCCATTGTTGAAGCATTATTAGTCTCGTAGTTATTAGCGATTGAAATCTAAGTGTCTTTTGTAACACAAGAATAAGTTGGACTTTACTTAACGACTGTACTTAACGAGTGAACAGACGTTTTCATGTTAAAATGAAGGATTATTAAAAGCATGTTGTTTTACTCTTTCAACGTAAATAACTAAAAACTTACGGTCGTCTCTAACCGACGTTTTCACTATCAAACCCAAAATTTCTTAACAATTCCTTGAACAGGGCCCAAATCTAAAGGTTTTAAGTTCTGAATAGGGTAGACTTTAAGTTCGGAATAGTTGAAGCGAGGAGAGTAATGATTAGATATCGTCCAATTCAGTACCTATAAAGGCGTAGATATAAACATATTGTGTTTGTCTATTGCGACGAATTGTAAGTAGGGTACACACAATATATCATTATTATTATGTACAGTACAAAATACACACGAACGGATATACAATATACATTCAATTCATTTCAATTATGTATTGATTCAAAAGGCTTACAGATAGTCAAATTCGTCAAACTGTATTATTAATAATATCAAATTTTAATTACGGCACGTAAGGCCATAATAATATTCAAATTTATAGGACAGCTTTTCCTATTGTTGTATTAAACACATTGTTTACGAATGTTACATGAGAAAAATTTATTTTCCAAACAATGTTGGGATTTACACCCGAAACTCCCACTGTCGCTTAGACTTATCACTTATCAGATAGTCTACAATGACAATTCTGTGAAAGCATGTTTGCAAGTGTATTTCATATACTCCGAGAGCTAATTTTTACATTAGGCATCTTGAAGAGTCGTCTACAACGAGGTAATCCGCCATCTTGGAGCGTCCGCCATATTGTATTTGTGCATTGTCATCGTACTTGCACACGTATGCAACATTTCAAAGCGCTAGCTTAACTATATCTAGTTGAAATTTTGATAACAAGTTATGACACAAACTGACGGACTGACTGACAGACATGGCAAGTTAAGTAAAAGCTTATAAAAAACATCTTCCTTTTCTAACTATAAAGGGTATTTAATTTCACCCTGTTTAGATGTAGGACTCTCTTAGAGTCCTATTCAAATAACAGCCTTCTAATGTTACATTTTACGTCCAAAGTGTAATATATAGGCACCTTAGTCTGAAGGGTGACTATGCAGATGACAAATTATTCGTAGTTCACTGAAGTATCTGAACTATCAGAGTTAGTCCTCATTCATACCTCTAAAGTTATTCAGGTTTGATAACTACAGATAAACACATAATATTTATTATTACTAACCAAGAGTTAATTACTCACGCGGCTTGAGTAAATTTCTATTCACGCGACGTTTGCAAGTAATCTCAATAAACTTGAGTTTGAAATTTTATTCATATCGTCGTCCGCGATGCTCGTGTACTACGAAGGTACTTTCGAGGTGTTTGATCAGCAGTGTTGTACTTTTTCTTTGCTGCGAAACGTTGCCATTATATGAGACGTTTCGATAGTTCACCGAAATGTTGAATAGATGGCGTATGGTAGAAGTAAAATTCCAATACTACTTAAATATAACAGGCGCTAATGACCATAGTTGTCGAGTATCAATAATCTACTATTTTTTTCTCTCTACTACCTATAATGAATAATATAGAATTATATTTATACTAAAAAAAAGTTTCTATTGTTCGTTATTATTTTGTCACGCATCATGTAATTACTTTTTCTTTTACGTAAATCGGTCAAAGAAAAGTGTATTATTTCAAACTGTGTTAAAATACAGTAGTTTACCAGAGTTAGAATACAACCTTTTACAAGCAAAATATATAGTAGCACGGGTATCAAAATGGAGTTCAAAGTTTAACTGAATTCTCAAAATATAGAAAACGTGTAAAAAATTTGATTTAAGCGATTTTTTTTTGTACCCGCTGAAAATTAAAAAAAAAACAATTAAATAAGATCCGCGGAAAATAATCGAGTGTTTGGTGGTTTAAACTTTTCGTCTATAGTTTTGTCTGGTGCGTTGACATATAGCGTTAATACAGAGCAAGTGAAACAGGGCCGTTGTAAGCGCGCGACGCTGGGGCGACGCACAAACCTGCGTCGCGGACGTCGCGACGAGCAGAGGTTAAACTTAACTCGGCACCGGTTCTATCGAATCAGTGGCGGACTGTGACTGGTCGCGTACAGAAATAGATTCAGCAGAGATCTGCTCTTTTTGCTGTATCTACTTTCTTTCATTTAATTACGATCGTAACTTAATTTCTAATTGACACGTTTTTCTCGGATTTAACAATAATTGATTTCTTTATGTTTCATTATGAAAACCCGGTCGTTTTTAACGAGAAAACGGTTATTTCACGTCCTGAAATGTTTGCAAAAGTTTAAATAATTCAAATGTATCAGTTATAAATTTCGTTTGTTCCAATGTGTGCTTGTGTGAATTTTTGTGTTTTAAAATATAATCAGGTATGTTGTTTTTTTATTTATGTAAGATATTATGATACGTTGATATTTTATTTTTAAATTTGTATTGTATTATGACCTTAATTCACAAAAATAGAACTAACCGATGCCATCTAGGCGGTGCCAAAACATTTTACACGATGTCCAATCTTAATGTATAATACAAAAGCAATTGTGAAAATAGAAAAGAAGGGATGTATATAATATATACAATAATATTTGCGTGATTACTTATATATATTATATTAGCGAATGAAAAACATTTATAGTAGCCAAAACTTTTTGTAAAGGTTTTTAAATCTACGAAAGCTACCAACTTTATTAATCAGCTGATTTACAGGGTGCTCCTTGTATAATGTAATATTAATTCAGGCTAAAGTTAAGTGGCAATTTACATTCTTTTTGAATCGTATAGAATTTACTTAATATTTGTTCTGGAGTTCAGATAAAATGATTGTTAAAAAAGAGTGATATTTCACGAACAATCTTACACATTTTTCAGGAATGAATGAAACGTTTTATTTATTTTTTCTGTTACCACTATTAAACAGTTTTATTGTTTTGCTGAAAACAATAAATTTTAAGACTCTTAACTAGACCCGAAAAACTTATTTCTTTGATTTTGGATAAAACTTGAGATAGAAAGTATTTCCAGATCGCCCGCGAAATGAAACTTTAGGTAATTTTTAATATAGAAAAGATTTAATATTTAATTCTTCTAGCGTTAATGCAATTTTCATGTTCATTACATGTCGAGATACTTATTCGTTTTTATTTTATTTTATGTATAAGAAGACGAATACATATATAAAAGTGGAAAGCAAAACAAAATAACTCAAAAAATACGTAAACAATTATAACAGAAACAATAACAATTAAATACATTGTTCAACGACATTTTAACGATTCTGTAAAAACAACATTAAACCGCAGAGACCCAAATTTCAAAAACTGCTCCGTCTAGACTGAGTAGTAAGTAAATTGTAAAATACTTTGGAAGAATCTCGTAAATAAAATATAAAAAAATACACACAAACCGTGGTGTAAGTCTTGTATTATAATACTCAGCTATACAGTATACAATTGCGACCCTTGAGGTTCACAAGACCAACTTCCCACTATGATCAAATATTGATTATTATAAATTGTTTTATATTATATATATTTTATAAAAATAAGATAAATCAGTTTTATTTTAATTTAGAATATTTATTGAAATAATAATATTAACATAAAAAAACTTAAAGTACATTATTCCATGAATTCTATTTCAGAACTAACTTAAAATATATTTCTATTTAAATTTAAATGTAATCTATACAACATAAATTACAGAACAATATTAACAATTAACAATATTACTCTTTTTTTAATAAATACATTAGCGGCCCGGTACGGCTTTTCCCGAATTTGTGGATTATCACCGTTTTTTCGTAGACTAACGTTGTAAAATTGGTTTCCACGAAAAGCGCTTTTATTACAACGCGATAATATATTATATAGGTAGTCTATCTTCATTCTGAAGGTCCGTTCTAAATATTGGTGAAAACATTTTTGAAATGGGATGATTCGTTTCGGAGATTACCTACTATACCCAAACTTACAAACTATACCTCATTATCTAATATATAAAATTCTCGTGTCACAGGTTTTGTTGCCATACTCCTCCGAAACGGCTTGACCGATTTTGATGAAATTTTTTGTGCTTATCCGGTATCTATGATAATCGGCCAACATCTATTTTTCATCCCCCTAAATGTTAGGGGTAGTCCACCCCTAAATTTTTTTTTTTATTTTTTAGACAAAATTTTTAATTTCTATTTTTTTATGATACAACATACAAAAATACATACAATCCTCAATTTTCACCCTTCTACGATCAACCCTTATTTTTTAATAGCCATTTTAGTAATTTAATCATTTTTCCTCTCCGGTCGAAAACTGATCAATCGTCATTTAATTAGTTATCCCCGCCAGATGTCTACAGGTGTCACTTCGCCAACATCTATTTTTCATCCCCCTAAATGTTAAGGGTAGTCCACCCCTAAATTTTTTTTCTTCCTTCCCCATTCGTTCTTTTGCACCGGGCACGACGGCGCAGCCGGAGTGCTCGACATACACACATATACGTCCATGTATATTTTAAAATAAATAAAATAGATAGATAGATGTTCCAATTAAATTGTTTTATTATTTCACTTTATACGTAGCGATTAGCGAAGCACGTACAGGGCCGCTAGTAATATTAGTATAATTATATTGTTATTATTATTCGTATAGATTTAATAACAGTACATATACGAGTATATGCATGTGATTAATAAAATAAATTTATTTAAAACGTCTGTATGAAATAATGGTATTATTTGTTGTTGTTATTAAACTATTAAAATATCAGTTATTTGAAATATTGGTTGCAACCGATAAACCTTTTTCAAGAAATCATAAATATAAGTTTTTGGCGGTTTTTTAAACAAAAAAAAAAAAATAAAGAATAACGGCTGTAGTTCATAAAAATACAAATTTTTGTACTTTTGTTATGAATTAAAACGAGTGGACCGATTTCGATAAAATTTCTTTTAGATTACACTGGAATTAGTACGCTTCGATTGGCATCTTAAAAGTAGTCGATATCGTCTTTTATTCGAGAGATCATGCAGGAAAAGATGACCACGTATTTACGTGCACACACACACACACGCAGCAGGCACATAAACATTTCTTTTCGAAAATAGTGGAAAAATACTGTACTGGTCTTGAAACGTAAAAACAAATTTTTATTTTTATTTTCAGACTCATAAACAATAACGTATACCTACCTATAAACTAGTAAAATACAACGGGAGTTTTTCTTCCAATTTATTTTTCTTGCGAATTTTCGAAATTTTCGGCTATAAACTATTATATTCGAAATTTTTTGGCACGTCTGCCTGCTTGAATTGGCGTCGCTAGAAAACGCCTGAACCGAGTCATCGATTTTGATGACTTGGTATATTAATTGTTATTCCAGTTGATAATATAGGATATTTTTTACCCGGGAACTTTCAGGTTACGGTAAAACCGTCATAACTCTGTCAACATTAACGCTAGAGAATCTGCGAAAAAGCGAGAAAAGCTACGATCAAAGTGAGTTTTGAAATAAATAGATGCACTATAGTGTAGTTACTTTGCTGTAAGAATGTAAAAGTGACACAGGTTTATTTTGTCCGCGTTTAAACCTGGTTTCACATTCTGCTGATATGTATGTTTGTTTATTATTCAAGTTGTATCGTTACATATTATCTACATAACTAGTGTAATTAAGCTAAGTTTAAAGTTTGGTTTTCAGCTGTGAATGTCTTACTATAATGAAATTGATGTTCTACCTACTAGAAAATTGGAAAAAGCTTCGGCAATGGGCATGCCTTTGTTTCCATAAAAAAACTGATGTTACAATAAATACGTTAAGTTCGCTAAGTATCAACGTAACATTCAGATTGATTCTCATCCTAAGTGGGGTCTAGGATGAAAATCTTCAAAAAAACCCTTTCAAACAAATCCTATAGAAAAAAATTCAAGAGAAATAGCGGACGATTGCAGTTGTGAAAAACAAACAGACTAGGTTGAAACGGGGCATAAATTGAAATTTATTTATTTATATTCCTATTAATGCATGGGTTTTATATATTATGCAAAAAATAAAATTATTTATAAATGGAGTTCTAGTCTGATAGTAAACAAAGTGAATAAAATATAAACCAAGGCAATTTGTCCAAAATTGCGATTTGTAGAGCTCGGACGTACGTACGTAGTTACGTATATATGTACAAACCAACAGATAACTGCTGTTCGAGATTTTCAATTACAATTTCAGGAGTAAATATGAACTCGAATCAATCCAAAAATGGTTCCGTTTTATAGAACATATTTTCAATAAGCTACAATTTCAACGGATTTCTTGCGTAATCAACCTGGATATAACTTCTTGTATGAACGAAACTCAGCTCTGACGTGCGAAGCGATAATAGAGCACATAACGCTAGCAGTGTAGCGGTATACACAAAGGATACTTTTGCTTGCATACAGTGTGGTATTTGAAAATTGTTATTTTGGTATTGTGGGGCAAAATTAATGTTATTTCTGTACTTAGTGCAAAGTTAAATTTGAAAGTGAAATATTGAACATTTCATACCTTCGACAGTATTTTCCTATATCTACGATAAATCATGAAATATACTAATGGCTGGAAATCGAACAATTTACAGACATGATCATTTTTCACCACCAAGAAGTGAACGCGACATATAGATAGAGGGAGATGCACATGTTGTTCTTATCATCGTTATTATTCACGATATGGAAAAGTGTTAGCAGGTGTTTGTGGAAAATGCGAATCGCGCTAATGTATCATAAAAATACTAAAGTTTGTTTTTAATTTATTTCGACGAAACAGGTGAAACAAAGTATGGAGTATAATGTATAAGTCGGTTTTAGACGCAAACAAGTTTGGTATCGATGTTGTCAATTTTTTTAATTTTAATTCCGTGTTTTCGCACTGATAGGCAATTGTTAGTGAGCCGACTGTTTAATTAGGAAGTTTTCACTCGACGAAAATACTAAAAATGATAGTGTCATATCATGATAATAAGAATCACTTTTCGTTATCTTTATATTCAATCGAGATATTTAATTTTTTGTACGTGAGGTCACAAACGAGACTGACCGATCATTATGGCGCTCTGCGGCATGATGTGTTATATTAGTAATTATATAGTTACTATAATATGTAAAAATATAGAATATTATGCATGAATTTAAGATTATTGAGATATTTCAAACCTTATAATTGACATTCCATTAATTTTAACATGTATTAAAATGTTTAAAATGTTAATTGTCTGTTGCCTTCATGACTTTTCTATATTCAAATCTTTGATTAACGTCTGATTAGAACTCTGCAGTAAATAAAATTATCGACCAAAATTTCCAGACAATATATTAACAAAAATATAATTAATACATTAACAATTGATCTAAAAATATAAAAAATAATTAATATTTAATTTCTAATTCGCTTTTTATAAAATTCTTTCAAAATTATTAATTAGTATCTAAATATTGAAAAAATAATAATAATAATTTTATTTATTGAACTTTTCTGTATTGCTAGTTACTACAAATATGACACTTGTGCCGCGTGACGTCACCCGTAATGAGAACAACGTTTAAATTTGAAGTAGCATAACTTATTTTAAAAAATATTACAAAATTTCTTTCGCTATTAATTTTGTAATTTTTAGGACTATGATTACGAGTAAAAAGAGTAAAAAATATATAAATAATTCCCTGAGAGACTACCAAGTGCTTCTCTGAATATGCGCTCATATTTACAACTGTTAAAAGTGTTAAATCGGGTGGTTAGATACATAGTTTGTCGGGTTTTAGACACTGATGATCTCACTTGTCGAGCGTTTTTAATTAAAAATCTCTCTCTTTCTATTTCCTATAACACATTTATAGCACTCTACACATGTGTAAATTATTAATAATAATAATTATTACTGTATATTTAGTTAATAAATTGATAACGTTTTCTTCAATATTTTCTTATTTGAAAATTTTATATGAATTTACAGAGAAAATATAAAACAAAAAAATATTTGTTGCTATTTGAAAAAAGGCAGGTAGGTTGAGTTTGAAGTACAAAAAAATATACCTCATCAGTTTTTGATAGTAAATCTCGAGTTGAACCAAAAACTATTTAAACTTTTTTTTTTGTATCTAGTACGATACATGTATGAATTATTCACTGTTACCACTTTTGGTGAACACACTGTATAGTATATTGAAAATTAGCAAGTATATTTACTTAGAATGTCCGCACATGATATTAGGAATAATTCAGTATATCATCTTGAAAAAAATGAAAAAACTAATAGACACTGAATTAATTTTAAAAGAATTTACAATAAATATAAAAAGTTAACATTAATTAATAAATAATAAATATATTTTCAAAAACAAATTTCGTTTTTGATTTTGTTCATCAGTAAACCACCTTTATTTGAGTTGAGAAAAAAACTTAATAAAGAAATATTCTTGGTTTTCGGGCTTGTAGGCCTTGATCCATTGGTAGGAAACCAAGAATATTTGGAACAACATCGGCCGTATCTATCAGTAACCAAATGTTGTAGACAGCATTAACTGGTTACTGATAGATACAAGAAGGGGCCGCAATGGTTCAATTTACTGCCAGCAAAAACTACTTTGTTATAAATTCTTTAAAAAATTCAATTAAAAACATTTTATTAACTGCTTGTTTATAGAAGACCAGTGACTTTGTCAACATAAAATTTTAATTGTATAAACTGTCTTTTTATTATTGTATATTTTGTATGACAGTCAACTTTATACGTTGTGAATAATAAATCTAAATCTAATAAACTTCTAAAAAAGTTTAAAATTTGGTTTCTGCTCATATTATAGACGAACGACATCTAAAACTCCTTTTTTTGGGATCAAACGTCAAAATTCGTGGAAATATCGAATTCAATTTTACGGGATTAACTTCACTAACAGAACCCGTTAAATAAAATTATGAAAAAAAATATTAAAAATAATTTTACAGTACGGAATAAATTCGCGTTTTTCAAGATTACGTCTTCTTCCATTTTAAACCGCCTTAGGGTAGCGCTAGCCTTGTTTGATGCATGAATTATATTTATAGTATGAGACATATGCTTATTCTATAATAAAATATACAAGGACAGGGAATCAGGAAAAGAACGATTTAAAATGTAAATAGTGCGTAGTGCTTACATTTTTTATTACAAAATTATAATAATGTGAACTATTCTAATGTGAACTATACCTCGTTATAACGGTTACAATTTTAATTAAATTACTTTAAATATATATACCGATGCCAGGGTCGTCCCGGAACCTAAAAAAATAACCTGATATCTTTACATCTTACTTTGTCGTTTCTTTTAACACTTATCATAATACGTTCTATAGCCCTCTGTGTTACGTGTAGTTTCTTTGCATCTTTATTAGTTAAAGACTATGTTTGTGACCCGTTAAGATAAGATGGTATTATGCAAGCATTGAATACTTTAGTTTTTAGTGAGATTGGTAGGTTATTTTTACCCAAAAATATTTAATAGCTCTTGGATTTATTAACGGTACATCAAATAAAAAAATCTTGAGGACATTTCTGCTCAAAACTTGTGTCGGACTATACAAATGTGTAGGCTTTCGCGGCCGGTGTTGATCCAAATCTTCTTGGTTTCCGGGCTTGTATGCCGTGGTCCATTGGTATTTCTACCTGACGTTCCGTCTACAACTGTGTAAGAGAACACGAGCACGCGTACCATAAAAGACGGAAGTATTGCACTTGTCGACACACTTACCTAGGACACTTCACCCGCTATACCACATCGCCTTTGATAATGTCTACCGCAGTTATAGACGAAACATCAGGTAGAAATACCAACGGACCACGGCATACAAGTCCGAAAACCAAGAAGATTTGTGTCGGACTGTTCATTTATTGTACATATTATACAAACAGTATTTTTCAATATCATTTTATAGGCATAAATTACATTTTTAATAAATTTGTCATGTATTTATATATTTATAAAGAAAAAATAGACAAATGAAATCATACTCTCGGAAATGAGTTTATAAATAAAAGTAGAATCACGAACGATTTAGTTAAAAATATCTTACAGTATAAATCATGTTAAAATTTCGCGGAAAAAGATCCTGTTTACTGTGTATTTAATATTTACATAAAATTTTCATCAAAGTATCTACTCATTAGATAAATAAATCGATAATTTTTCGAAATTAAATTAGTTATTTAATAACAAACTTATGTAGGTATGTGCAAGTTTTCGAATTATATTGGAAAATTTGGAAACAAGTAATAATTTGTATCTTCCGGTGTATAGATTGTGTAGTAGGTATCTAATTGATTAATTTGATTTTTCATTTAAACAAAATTTTACAGTGAATTTAAATTATTAAACTTTGTTAGTTTATATAAATGTTTATGTTGTAATATTATATAAGCTGGTTTTGATACTTTTAAGAAGAAGAATTGTAGATTATATTTATAGTACTAACAGACGGTCGAACTTGGTTCGAAGCGGACAGCGGATCTGGTCTGCTCCGTACCAAATCTGTTCGTCTGTACAGTAGTCTGCGTGTCCGCCCGGTTCGATGGGAACAGATTCGGTCGTCTGTTGCAAGATCCGCCGTACCATGTCCGTTGTCGGACCGGACCAAGTTCGACCGTGTGTTAGCACTATTAGACGTTCAACAGCTGAGGTCATAGTGTCTTAACAATTTTAAACAATTAGTAGAAAATAAGAGACATATTTTTGTATAAAAAAAAAAAAACAATGCCTGATAACTTGACAATGTCTTTAAGAGTATTCGTCCCTGCAAACACCCCCTGCACCCTTCATCTCAAATCTTTTCCCCTCGCCTAAAAACGGTTCGCGCTCTCCCGACGCTATTTTTAAAGCTAGAGGGTTCTGGTAAACGCCAAATGAAAGACAAAGAATCAGACTACAGATCCTTCAGGCGATTTTTTTGAAAAACAGTTTCGCCTACGTGTGAAATATTACGTAACTTATTATTTTTTTCAAAAGGTTGTAAGTTTTTTCAGGAATTTTTTTTCAAAAAATTCGCTTGAAGGATCTGTAATCTGATTCTTTGTCTTTCATTTGGCGTTTACCAGAACCCTCTAGCTTTAAAAATAGCGTCGGGAGAGCGCGAACCGTTTTTAGGCGAGGGGAAAAGATTTGAGATGAAGGGTGCAGGGGGTATTTGTAGGGACGAATACTCTTAAAACAACGTGTCAATAAAGACAAAATCAAAAATAATTTAGATTAAATGGTTTCCAGGCTTGTAGGGCGTGCTAGGGTGATATTTCGGGAGGGATTGAAATGGACCTTCTTGGCGGCCCACAGACAATTGTATTGCAATTGTAGACGAAACGTCAGGTAGAAACGCCATTGAACCACGGCCTGGAAACCATTAGTATTTGAAACAGTTCCGCCGCGGCCGTAAAGACACTGCGAAGCAGGCTATTTAGTTTCTGCTTTTTAATATAACAGCTAAATATTTGCTTCTCAACTTTTATACATTGAGATTTTTAAATTTGGTATTATATCTTTTTTTTTGTTTACCGCAAGTAGATTTGAGGCAAATTACATATCAACTGAAAATTCTGCGTCACTGAATGGAAGAAAATATTTTCCAATTATTCGTTTAAAATTTACCTATTATATTGAATTATTTCATAACGTATACGTGTTCGGAAACCTTAGAAATGCACAGACAAAATAATGCTAAAAATAATAATATTCTGTACATTTCATTTGAATTACACAAAGTACCTATATAGTTTCTGTAAGTGTAAGGTATATGCTGCCGTGTGTTATTTTTAGAATAAATACATTTAATATATCAGAATCCATATTAACTGGAAATTATACAGAATGTGTTGTTTGTTAAGTTTGTCGCCAGCTATAACTAAAACTAGAGATGGATTTTCAGCCGAAAGTGCGACAAAAAATCCAGGCTCAGTTTCGGCCTTCGACTGAACCATGAACTAAAGATTGTAAAGGATTTTTTTTATTAATCGCTACAAAATCAAATTTGCATTTCGAGGGTCACAGTGCAGTACTTCGTATGTTTTTTTTTTTTATTTTTTTATAATAAATGTGAACAGAAGTATGGAAGATTTTTACGAAAATAATTGAAAATATTTCATTTTGGCGATAGACAGTTCAGTTGGGTTCTATAAAATAATCCATGAGAAAAATATGGTCTATTTCAGAAAAACGGTTTTTTTTCTCTTTTTTTGAAAAATCATGTAAAAAAAACACACGAGGTACTGCACTGTGACCCTCGATTTCGTGTTTGGTTCTTATTGATATAAGAGTAAAAATTTAGTCTTTAATCAATAATAATTTTCATGTTAAAATATATGTTCGACACAGCATTTATAAATTTTCTACTGTTTAAAGATGACCCGTTGTTTATTTTGGGACAAGGTTAAATACATATTAAATAATACTATTATATCCTTAAGAAGAAAGTGTCATAAGCAGGATGTAAAAATATGCAAATTTGTATTAACAATAAATTATATGTTTGGAATTCTTTACTGTTACTAATTATTATTTCATTGATAAAAAAAATATTTTATTTCGAAAATAAAACAAATAATTAATATTTCAATGCAAAATTCCTTAATTTACTTTGATCCTAATATTCTTGAGAGGGGTATAGCTACTATATGTATTGGGGGATGTTGAAATATGTATAATAATTTAGAGTATTATTAGACTTTTGACTGTTGTTTTGAAGGCTTTGAAATATTATTCAAAGCGTTTTTCTTCGCGGTTCTAGAAATATACAGAAAAGTTTTATACCGTAAGTATTTAAAATGTATAATTTATGCCATTCTCGTTGTAGAGTTATTTAATACTGCTACGTACAATATTTTGAAAAGTCAAATACACATTCAGTGATATTCTCGGTTCATTTAACATCAGTCAGCGAGCTTTCGCCAATCTCGCGTCAAATGTAAATAAACTTGAAAACTTGACAGTTAGCTGTTAACGGTGTCAGAGAATACTTATTTGTAATTCCCTCTTCTGCTCGGTAACGATACACAATATATATTTCTGTAAATTATTCATTTAAATGTCCCTCTTTTTCAAAACGTCAATTACGGCATTTTATTATTACTAAAAAAAGGTCCATGCTAAACAATTATTTACGGATATACAATATTATACATTATAAGACCGCTGCACACGAGGCTAGAAATTTTGCTAGAAACACTGCTTGGACTTCTATTGACCGGTAGATTGGATATGAAGCTGTAAATGACGTCACTGCGGGTTCGCCTGCTAGTTCACAAGATAGGTTTTAAAATTAGAAGAGGGACTATTTTTCTTGCTAGGTCCTCTGCTTGCTCTAAGCAAGAACCAATCAGGAAGACGTATCTTGTAACGTGGGCGACTTGAACAAACACTCACAAACAAACACTATGTGTGTGTTCTGTTCAGAGACAATAAACATGCACTTTTGTTACAGCGCCGAATCTACCTGCAGACCAAGCTTGTAAAGACGTCTCGTGTGAAGTGAGCACATTATCTAATAGCAATTAAGAAAACCAGCACTAGAAAACTAGTGAAACTTCTTTAGACGCAACTTGAGAGTAACTCAGATCTTTATTCGGATTAGTTATGTGTTTACGCATTTTCCGCTATTCAATCGATTAACAGATAATGACATCAAAACATATATGTAAGAAACATAGCTACGGACGCAAACTAATAAGCATAATCAACGTAATTTAACACGTAAAAGGAATAAAAATAAAAATTAATTATTACCTAAAAATACAATTATTTATAATTTATCTTCGATACATGCTTTATAATGCAATGTTGAAAGGATAACAGTAAACTGTCGCAATTTTTTCTGTCTCGAACTGTAATGTAGGTGAATGTATATTTGACAAATGAATCATAGCAATTAATTATTTATGCACATATTGTACATAATATGTACAATATGAAAGTGTGTTTATTTTGGCATATTTTATGTGTATTGTCGCTAAGAATTGGAAGCATTTCTAATCTCGCTTAAATGTGTTAAGTCGTAAAGTCTGTAAATATCCAGACTCATTGCCAGAAAACCGGTTTAATTTTCTAAGTTATTAATAGATACAAAAGTATTATATTTAATTTACTTTGATCTGTAAAAAGCAGCGATAAACAATGGATATTTGATAGACTGTTTAAAAATTTGTTGTGCATTTACATAAAAAAAATTTCGTATAGCCACTTGCACTGAGTAAGTTAAATGCGAAATTTAAACGTAAATATTTACATTAAGAAAATCAGATATTGAGCAGCAAAATTTGTTGAGTTTTTACATTTTGCAAAAAATTCAATTAAACGATAAAATAAAGCTAAATTATGTAATTTCAAATACAACAGAGAGGTATAAAATATGGCTGAGCTTACTCTTTTTAGTGCAAAATTTTATTTCTACTTCTTCCTCACAAAATCATTTCGGTATGATGTTAATTTTTTTTATTATTATTTTTATTATTTATTTTAGTTACAGTTCTCTCCGCATCGAAGCTTGCGACTTCGTGCGTTGCACTGGTAGCAGCGCAAACCCTTAACACAGGCTTTATAAAAAGAATATAAAAGCAATTTTCCGATACGATGAAATAATAATAATAATAGCCTTTATTAGGGGCGGAGTTCAGCCAAGCTGTTCTTCCACTCTATAAATCTATATAATAATATAAATACATTTTATGAACAACAATATAGTTTTTTTTTAAAGACAAATTGGGATTAGAATATCATTTTACAACCGGCGAAACTTTTGTTTTTGATTATTTAGGGACCAAAGAACTGGAAAAAATAATTTAAAAAATTTGCACATCAGCATAGCTGTGAAAATAATCGTGCGAAGCCGGTTGCGTTCACAAAAATTAATCTGTTTCTCGGCAGGAAAAAAAATTGTCGAGTGGCGCCCGTATAGAATCGGCTATAAATGGATATAAATAAATTACACTAATAACATCCTCTTCTTTTTATATTTTCACAAATCTGAGCGGCTTTCTTAACTTTTTTTAAATAATTAAAGCAATTTATTAGAAAAGGTTTATTTTTTCTGTTCAAAATCGCTTACTTTTTTGGAAGTTCAGTATTTTATGTGTTTGGTTAACATGTGAATATTGCCCACTTAAAGTAACATTATGCAAAAAATGAAAGAACCAATTTTCCAAACGGATGTTCAATTTTAAAACGCATTACTCACTGTAATCTCTACAGTGCTATTTTGTGTGAAAATCTCCTAATTTCATATGCGACGGGATATTTTTCCAGCAGTACCAACATTTCAACATAAAATTAGATACTAATCATTCTACAGTGAGAAATCAAATAAAATTTATTTGTTGCTTAACAGCTTTACATTAAAAAAGCAAATAATATTCTCTTTTATTACGATTCGGTATAATAAAAGGAATTCATTATTATATAACTCAAAATCATTGCTTGCGTGATATATTTTGTAATATTCTTTTATTAAAACTTTGAATTAGACTATAAGGTTGTTTATGAAAATACCATTGTTTTTCACATAATATGTCCAATGGTGCGATTAGTTTGTTTATGAAAATTACTGTTTAATTGGTTAGATCGCCTACATTTGGTTTATTTCACGCACTAGTGTTAAATGTGTAATCTTACGACCGTTATACAAGCATGAAAAGTATCCATTTTTTCAGTGTAGGCAAAAAATTTATAGTAATGACATTAATGCGAGATTCTTTGTACGATTTTAAAGATGAACGCACTTTTAGCTGCGTGGTTTCCATGAATTTTTTTGGATCAATTTAGTTAAGACTTTGGGCTATAGTTGGCAGCTCGATAAAATGTAACCTTTCACCTAAAGGGCATTCTCAGTGCCTAAAATAAACTATAGTTAAAGAAATTTGGAAAAAAATTAGGTGTGTTTATAAAGTTTCTGATGAAGTTTTAAGGAACAAGTTGGTTAAAAACATAATTTCTCTTACATATTATTTGGTATTAAAATTGTTCAAAGTAGTGATGTAACGAATATTCGTATACTTTTAACATTCGCATTCGCAAATATTTTACGAATAATAATATCAGAAAAAAATATAAAAATATTAAATTTGACAAAAACAATAATTTCTTATAATTTTTATTAGAAAAGTTTTTCTTTCTCCTTTTTTAAAAAACAACTTAATTTTTTTCACATTTTGACGTGATAACGTCTTATAAATTGATGAATCACCAATCTTATAAATTGATAAAACACCGACTGCATGCACGAAAAAGTGTAACGTAACGTTCCTAACGTTCGTAACACGTAACGTTCCGCCTGACCCTGTGCGTGCTTTTTGCTAATTTCTCGCTCAATTTAAATCAGATCGGTTTGAAACCAGTCTTAAACGAAAGAGGAGAACATTTTACATAGATTTCGTATAACAGAATTTGCCTAAACAGTTTTTTTATACAAATTTATATAGAAAAATAGCTGTATAAATGCAATGTTGTCTAATGCATGACGCGACGCGGTCGGTCGTCTTTGTTTGCCGTACATGGAAATTAGAAAATAACGTATGTCTTGTCTTAACATGAAAACGGCTGCATTTCTAATGTTTAATTCAATTTTTTGACATTAGTATTTTGTGAAATGCAACGCCTTCTAAGTTAACTATTGGAATAACTAATTATTATTAGAACATAATACTTTGACAGTTGCAAACGTCACTTTTGACATTTCTTATCATTCCGACACCAAGGATAAGCGGATTGAAACCAAATTTTGGGAGGATGTTTGATATGCAAATATGAAGTGGCCTATTGTTTTTGGGGAACATCGGCGCATGCGTAAAAGAATATATCTCTTATAATGATGTTTTATATAATAATAATATAGTTTTTAAAACGGTTTTTACTCTATCTATTTTTACTAGAAATTTTTGTAAATTTTTTGGGGAAAATCGGCGCATGCGCAAAAGAGATACAAGCCATAGTTGTTTTTTATATAATAATAGTGTACTTTTTATAGTGTTTTATTATTCTACTTAATAAAATTTACCTAAATTTGAAGCGAAAGATGCAATATCATAGATTCGTATTATTATATAAATTTAGGTTATGTATTACGGAATACGTTATCACGTAAAACTATCGTCCGTAAACCGACTTTACAGACAACCAACTTTTTTTTTATCAGCGTTTACTTTAACATTAGATAATAAAGTCTTAAACTTAGTATTGATAATAAACCTAGTACCCAGAACCACTACAAATATGTGCGTGCAATTTGCGCGGCAAATCAGCTGCCAAATTTAAACCTTGGACAAATGACGCCACATTTGAAAACATTTGAAAGCTTCGCGAATATCGGCGACAGATATTCGCATTTGCACTCGCGAATGTCTAAAATTTGACATTCGTTTCAGCACTAGTTCAAAGTATAATTTTGTCTGACCATTTTTTTCTAGCACTACATTTTTTAAAATTTACGAATGATTTTCGTTTGCTTCGTGGAAAGCATTAATTTGCAACAATAATATTATATTTAATTGGATGTTCAACTAATAATTAATAATAATTACTTTTGTATTATACTCTTCTTTTTCTTTGTACATACATGTGTATATAGGGTGTAACAGAAAGTAATCGATAAACTCAAAGGAAAATGATATCAAAATATCATCTGCAAGAAAAATAGCTGGTATTTGACTATTGTGATATTTATAATCAATTATCATTGTTTAATATTATTTTTGCGACAAAATCAATCAGTAACTCTTTTGTAATTTTATATTCATTCCGAATAAAAAATATTAAAGTGTAAACAATACCACACACATAGTAATACGTAAACGTATATTTTGTAGGAGAAAGTCGGAGAAATTACAATCTGTTTTTTCGTCTAACTTCAAAATATTTAAAATTTATATTTTTGATATTAGTTAAGTCCGCAAGGTTAATAGGAAGGTTAAGGACCTATTTAAAAAGAAGTTTTACCAATGTTTCGCTTTTGGCCGACGTTTCAGAAAATTTATTTTTATCTTTAAGACCTCAGCCTACTTGAAGGGTGGTTCTAATTGTACTAATCTTAAATTCACGATCAAATTTCATTAAATTAATTTCTTTAAAATAAATATAAGTAAATTTACTATTAAAATAGTTTTTTTAATTTTATGTTATTGTTATTTGCACTATAAAATTTATGTTTCATAGTGCACGCAATAATTCTTAAACTTAAATTAAACCATTTTAATTGTAATTTTATATTTAGTTTATTTTAAAGAAATTGATTGAATTGTAGTAACCGAAAAAAATACATTTTTTGAAACGTCGGCTACAAACGAAATATCGATAAAGCTTATTTTTAAAATGTCCCTCTATATAACTTTCCCTCAACGTTAACATTTTACCGGATCAAAACCAATTCTGGAAATAGGATTTGTTTGTTTTGGTTTTCTAGTAGTTTGTCGATATATTTTTGTTACACCCTGTATGAATCAGCTAACGATATGTAGCTATGTATATTGTGTTTTATTTTCTTTTTATATCATTTTATTTTCATTTTTCTTTATTTTATTTTCAGAGTGAAATACGTCTTACTTTCCTTACTGTTTAAGTTCCCTTTTGTTCCTCAATGTATACTTTGTACTGATGCCCAAGTCCTATAAACTTATTGTTGAACTTTAAAGCTATCAAAATTTTATATTTCATATAAAAACCTTTTTCTTGTTTCTTAATAGAAAACATTCGACATCATATACTTTTACATATTTTTATTACAATATATTTTACACATACGGCTTTGTTTCTCTTTATAAAATCGATTTTTATATTTCATAATACTTGTAGGTACCTATGTCGGAAAAAGTTCTGCTCGTGTCTTAGAAGTCAATTGACGTATTTATATATCGACTTATCGAATGATTTTAACGCGTAATGTGTCTGATTTTGCTGTCTCAAAATTTTTACAAAGCAAAAATCAAACTCAAATCTATTAAATTCAACGTTTAGGTTGAACATTTTTTTAAAACAATGTTTAAATCGGACTCGACAACAATCGTATTGAATAAACGGAAATAAACAAACCGGAAGTACAGTGAGTTTAGATTCGGTAGTGACATTCTATAATCCCAAGTCTGCGCAATGTGGAAGCGCAGAAAGGGATGTACGTAATATTCCCAGCGGAAGAAGTAGTATATCTCACTTACGGTTACCAAGTCAATTCCGCTTTACCTCGCCCTTCCCTTTCCGACCCATCCGGTCCTACAGCCAGTAGGGAAGCACTTGACCGTAATTCAAGGTCATCGATATCGAGATCGAGCAGAACTGAACTTTGTTCGGAGCGTGCGCGCAGTGAATTAAACTGTGTTGCGAAAGTAAAATCGGCGCCGAACACTCCGCTGTTCGCCAGACACAGTTCGTCATTTTTAAAAACGCCACACGAAAACAACATTATCACAATATCTTCGTCTTCGAAAGATCGTAGTTCCCTCCTTAAATTACCCTATTCTAGATCGCCTAGTAGAGAGAGATCGCCCGGTAGAGCGAGTCCCGATCCTCACCTGTTTGCTCCCGATCCACGTCAGCAGCTGTCTACCATCCACCAGGCTAGCGCGTTCTTAACGCCAACCGCAGGGCAAGGTGATGAGAGAGTAATTTTGTTCTTTAACTGTGTTTATACTACACTGCACTATGTTTGTTGCTCTTTACTGTGTCTCTGTGTATGTGACTAACATTCTTCCTGTCGGAAAATTGTGGCTATTAATCATTTATATAACAACTCACCTCGCTTGCTTTAGGTGCTTTTCACACTGCAGGCTAGACCGAGCCTACCCGACCTGAGCTCGGACTGAACCGAGCCCCAAAAGATTACCTGATACGTAACGGATGGAATCGGCGACTATATTGTGAAAATATTATATAATGAAAATGATGTTTTAAATATGACGTGTATTTATTACTGAATTGAAGTTATCCGCGTAGCACCGTGTTAGTAGTAATTACGAAGTATTTTTTGTAATAAAAAAACGGTTATAGGTACTTCTTCATAAACTATTATTTCTTATTTGAAAATTATATTCAATAAATTTAATTTTTTAATATTTGAGAAAATAATTAAATATCAGACATAATTTGACTACAGCAGTATACTTATAATGTGTTTGACAAAGACTGATATAATTTAAATGTGACTGAGAAGTAATTAGACAGTTGTTGTTTCAACAATTTTTAAGTAATATTTTCCCGAAAAATCCACAGGGACATTTATTCATTGTAATTTTTACATTATCCAAAAAAGTCAAACTTTCGAATAATAAGTTTTTTAAACTTTGGTTCTGTAGCCAATTTGGTTTAATTTTAATTTTTATCCGTATCTCAATTTTGATTAAACTGCGTAGAAAAATGTCATTTCAAAGTGGAAATTGTCCAAAAAAAATATATTAAATACATGTGTATTCAGTTTAAAAAAATATCGTTTCAATCGAGCAGGCTCGATTTAAAATTCCGAAACGCACCTTTTATTATGGAGAAATAGATGTCACAATCTAAGGTCATTGTCAAACCAGAATTTCTGACAATTCTTTTAGTAACCCAGCATACGTGTAATAAACATTATATAAATAGTTTACTAGCGTCAGCATCGTGCTTATTTTAGCTTATTTTAAAAGCACACTCGTATGTGCATGACCACACGAATAGAAAATTGCGCTCGGGGCATAGCATTAATTTAGCGTCCCTCATCCTACACAATGATTAATCAAACAAAATTTTGGTTGACTTCTGGCGTCCCGCTAAGAGCGCCGTCGCACGGACTTTAGTTCCCTCCCCTCCTTCACACGAGTGAACTAGTGTTAACTGGCTAAATCTGACGCTAATGAACAAGCATAATGTCAACGTCCCGTCGCGCCATTTAAATGAAGTGCTGGTAGGTAATGGGATAACTATATATTTGCTATTTAAACGGAATTGGTTCAGCTTGGTGGCTTGGTCTAATCATCAAGCCTTCAGTGTGAATGATGCCTTATTCTCCGTGTTTTACAAAAAAAAAAAAAAAACTCTTTTGCCATATCATCCCTTCGCCCAGAGAGACGTTATTCTTAAACGCACATTGCAGACTAAAATTGTAGCTGTGCATATATATTGCTGTAGAACAAAAAAGAAATGTTTTACGGAGACATCGCGCTTTGAACAAAAAACGATCGTTCAAGCATACGGGACGTAGCTTATGTTCAGAATGTTTTCGTAATGGTGAGGGAAAAACATTCGCGCAATAAATAACACCTGAATACGGTTTTGAGCTATAGTCTATGCCAGGGGTGGCGAACCTATGGCACACGACAGATTATATTGGCACGGCATTGATTGAGGTGCAAAATCGAAATAATTAAAAATATGGTCCATGCCGAAAACAATTGACTATCACCTAATAACAAATCCGAAAAAGTTTCATGGAGCTCAATGTATTATCAAAATTATTATTTTCATCTATGTCTGATTTATTTTTTTGACAACTAAATTTCTTTGGTTACTTGTCGGCACGTCATGGCTACATTAAACATTTTTGAAAAAAATTGGCACGTAGCCGTAGAAAGGTTCGCCACTCCTGGTCTATGACACAGCAGTTGTGTAATTTTGTAAAAAATTTAGGCTAGTCAAAAAGATGTTGTCACTTATATGGAAGTTGAACGTTTTTTTAAGTATTTCGAAGATACTTGGACGACACATTTGGTAGACGTTGGATTGGAAGACGTGGACCATTACCTTGGCCAGCAAGGTCACGTACGAGCAAGGGCGTAGATAAGGAGGGGGGTAATTACCCCCCCAGGATCATAATATTAAAAAATAAAACTGAAAATAATACGAATACCTGGCTAAAAAATAAAATTTAGAAATACGTCTTCTTGACAAAAAAAATTGTAAAATTAGTTTGGGAACTAATATTTTGCTTGACATCATCCTTTGTGAGTAATTCTTGTGTTATATTAATAAAACTTAAAAAATATTGATTTTTGTGCTTAACCCCCCTTCCAGATAAAAAAATATCTACGCCCTTGCCTCCAAACGATTTTTAGTTATGGGGAATGGTCAAAGAGCGCGTGTATGCCACGAAACCTTACGACATTGACGATCTTAAAAAACAGTGATACTTAACATCTTTATTCAGTTAAAATAAAAGTTTTGGCTCAGGGAAACGAAAGGATGAAAATATTTCCAATGTACTTCTGGATACTTCAACTGGAGTTTATTATAGAACGCTCCCAGATGAATATTATAAACTAGAATCGTCCGGACTTCTGGAATTCCTGTATCTACGCCACTTGGTTGATGGAAGTCTAATTTCCCAATATTTAAAAAAGCTCGGGCAGATATTATACACTAATTCTTTTCCTGATTTCTTAGCTTTTTCTACTTAACAATAACTAATGCTTTTTGTGATAATTTGTTATTGAATGTTCTTTTCTAACAGCTTAATAAAAGGTTTAGAAAAAAATGTGGTTTTATTAAATTCGGAATCAATATATCGAGAGAAAAAAATGTTACAATTTAAAATAAACTTCAGTTACGTTTTGTACATTTTTTTATATTGTGACTTTTTCATTATCGTATTTATAAAACTAATTTGCAATGTTTTCGTTTACTTAGCACTACATATTTTAAATTTACTTCACTTTTATGAATCATGGCTGTAAAAATCAAATCGTTATTCAGATTTACGGCGTAAATTTTGGATATGACGCAAGTATAGTGTTATTCTTGTATACTGAATAAGTTTTTGATTTATTAATTGCATTAAAACAGGTGAAAGGACCCCTCACAAACCTTATCGGATTTGGTTCTCGGTTAATTTGATCGAAAATGATTTTATTTTATAGTTTTAAAGGTCACTAAGAAAAAGTGTCTATGGTCGCATAGCCTAAAAACCAATAGATTTTTAGCTACAGATATGTTTAGCGAGATTTTAGATATAGGGATTTAATATACAAAGATATCCAAATCTTTGATTAACGTCTGAATAGAACTCTTCAAATAAATAAAATACCTATTGAAAAAAAAAATAATATAAAAATAAAAATATTTTTATATTATTTTTTGTCAATATATAGTCTGAAAAAAATTGGTCGACAATTTTATTTATTTGAAGAATACAAAGATATCATTTGGAATTAATTATTTATATTTCAGTAGCCATATTTTTGTTTAAAAATAGTAAAAAACAACTCTAACAATTAAAGTAGCCAATAAAAACATATTTCATGTATTTCAATATCATATTTTTTTATTCTCAGATAAATCGCCTACAAAGAAAAGAAGTTTTTTTACAACAAGAAGAAACAACAAATTGGTGTCGACCGCCGGTGGCGGCGGTGGAATGGCGGCATCAAACAATGAGTCGGTGCTCAAGGAGCTCACTCACCCCACTTACAACGAACATTTGAAAGTTCACAACTCGGTCACCTTTAAGCTCGTGAAAACTGGTCAGTGCGACTTTTTTAATTATTAAAACATATTGTTATTTGCATGGAAGTGCACGAGGGAGAGAGCAGACGGAAGCTGTTCCCCTTCCGGGCATAGAATAATGAAATAATTTACTTCATTCTACTTTTATTTGCCGTTATTGAACTTTAGCACCTGAAAATTCGGACGCGGGACGATTGAACTATCGTAGGACAATCGGATGCTCTCATAATACTTCCCCCCCTGAACAAAATTCTATATACACCTTTGGTTATACGCCTTCTTGAGTTAATATAAACCCTCCACCTCAGGAGTGTAAAATAGGCGGCTTACAAGACTCTTCGAAAAACCATTAAAAAAATGTTGCAAGAATTGTCGAAATGTAATTTTTTATTACCGTGGACATAACTGTGTTTAACTGTTTTGTTACACGTTTATTAGGTAAGAGTACGATAACTTGCTATGCAAAATATCCACTGGAAATTCACAATTATTGTTTTATATAACATATAACAGCGTTATTGGTCGTTTTAAGTGCGGAAAATTAATTTTTAAAAATTAATTTAAAAAAATTAAATAATTATGGTATAGTAAGTTGAGAGTATATTATTTACTATAGCGATCGCTATCTTGTCTCATATAGTGATAAGAAAAGAGAAAGTTATATATACCTGTATCTATGATAAACAAAGATATAAATATCAATTGGTTGGAATGAAATACAATTGAACGTTCAGGGCAGAGTCGTATTTGGAAATTTTAATTTATAAAACGAATTTTAAATTTAAAACTCACATTTTCATGAAGATTGAAAACCACCGCTTTTTTTGATAAAGGGGTATGCGAATTGTCTCGCAGTGAAACGGGAAGGGGCAAATGTGGAGTTTTTAAACAAACAATTCCGGGGTGAACGATAAACGGGTATGCGAATTGTAATTCTGGGGTGAACGATAAAGGGGTATGCGAATTGTCTCGCAGTGAAACGGGAAGGGGCAAATGTTGAGTTTTTAAAAAAACAATTCCGAGGTGAACGATAAACGGGTATGCGAATCTAAATACGACCCTGTTTCCATAACACAATCGAAAGCTGCATACAAAGTGAGATAGTTATACAATAATTCTACACCAGCTGCTATGACGTGTATTTGTGATTTTTGATTGGTTAGATTCAAAAAATGACAGTGAAAGACGAAAAGTAGTTCCATTTTTTTCACGTATTTTTGAGGAAATTTGTGAATAATCCGCAAAGTTTTTTTTTTTGAACGTCAAAATTTGGCGTTTTCTATGACTTAAAAAAAAAAAATTTCAAAATTTGGGTGCATAGTGTTATCGTACTGGACCCCGTTTATTATTGTAAATAAATAATTTCCACCACGAACTACAACAGTTTTGTTACAGTACCAAAATTCGATGTCTATTTATGTTTTTTTGTAACAATATACAAACAAAACACACAAATAAAAATTAAACACAGGAAACTATAGTTTTTTGTGCTTTTATTTGTTTTCGTTTGATTATATTGTGTATATGACGTGCTTTTTACTTTGTTCTATTTGTATGTTTTGGTATTAAAGTCAATTCACACGAATGACAAAAGAATGTTTAAAGCACTGCTTGGGATTCTTACCACGTACCAACTATTTTCCGTGTTCTTTCAAGCAAACAATCGCATTTAAAGCATTTCGTTTACAACCCTTAAAAAATTTATTAACACAGGTTGAAAAAACACTGGTCGTAATATTTTTGCATTTTTATCCATTCTTGTACTTAAATATATCATTATATAACCTTAAATTTCTTTTCCCTCATACAAAATAGCTATTTATACGTTAATTTCGCGGGAAATTGAGTCAAATTGTGTTTTCTTTTTTTGAAAAAGAGATATTCTGTTCTCTAAAAATGACACCATCGGTTCGATGCATATAATTTTAATAGAAAATCGCGAACAGCTGCAGTTGTCGGTTTGTCTGTACGTACGTATGTATGTACCTACAGGTCGCCTCTTAACGCATCGATCGCCTTGGTTTATTTTTTTTTTCGCTTTCTTCCCCTAATTTCAATTACTTAGTACTGTAGTGCAAGCAAAATGCTAACCATTTTGTCTATAATACTTCGACCTCATTCAAAGGTGAAAAAAGGGAAAAATTGATCTAATTCTAATTCTAACTCTAATAGATCAGTTTTAAAATTAAAAATTTATAGATGGAAGTAGAATATAATAAGTTTTTATGAAAGTTCACTACTTCAACGATTCGAGATTTGATTAACGTAATAGTTTAGTCAATGAGTGCTCATAAGGGGCATCTAGATGGAAAAGTCGAAAGCAGAACATTTGACTTAGGAACTTTGTTTGGACTAGTTAGGAGATAAACATACTAAAAGTCCTTGCCCCTCTGAGGTACGCCCGAAGGGGGGGAGCACAAAGAAGGTCCCGTTTTTTGGTTTTTTGCTTTCATCTCGAAAACGGTACGTCGTACGAAATTTTGTTGTAATACAAAATGAAAGCTGATAAAATTCTCTACAACTTTAGCTTTCACACTTTTTATCTATCTCCAATCTTTGCCTATCTATGAGCTCCGAAAAATGGTCGATTTTCAAAAATGTGTTAAATTCTCTGTACCACATTGTAACAATACGAATTTGTCAAAATCATTTCGTATCGCTCATCCAAACTATTAAAAACACCCACACACTATTAAAAAATAACATAAGCTTTAACCTATTGAAGGCCCTGGGCACATTAGGATTATGGGGCCCCTATGACCTTAACAGAGCACTATTTTGTTAGAATAGACAAAGAAAATAGATAAACAAGGTTCTAGATTCTAAGTCGAGGAATGTGATATAAAATGCATATATTTAAAAGGATCACGTTCCCAATTTTAACATGAAGGACACAAAAAAAATAAGTATATCAAAAAATAGTTCACTGATGATTTTTGTTTAAAACAGTTTAGGTACTTAGTATACCATTAAACTAGGGGGTCCCTATCGATCGCGGGGCCCTGGGCACGTGCCAGAGTGCCCAGTGGGAAAGAGGGCCCTGTGTGGAGGTACTCCCAGCTTATGTTATTTTTTAATAGTGCGTGGGTGTTTTTAATAGTGTGGATGAGCGATACGAAATGATTTTGACAAATTCGTATTGTTACAATGTGCTACAGAGAATTTAACACATTTTTGAAAATCGACCATTTTTCGGAGCTCATAGCTAGGCAAAGATTGGAGATAGATAAAAAGTGTGAAAACTAAAGTTGTAGAGAATTTTATCAGCTTTCATTATGTATTCCAACAAAATTTCGTACGACGTACCGTTTTCGAGATGAAAGCAAAATACCAAAAAACGGGACCTTCTTTGTGCTCCCCCCCTTCGGGCGTACCTCGGAGGGGTAAGGACTTTTAGTATGTTTATCTCCTAACTAGTCCAAACAAAGTTCCTAAGTCAAATGTTCTGCTTTCGACTTTTCCATCTAGAATTATTCGTTGCTTAAGCTATAATGTTTTTTTTATATAAATTATAAATAATTGGATATTTTTCTAACTTTAATTGAAAACTTTTGTCCACTAACTTAATTGAGTTGTGCTAATTAAATTCATTTTATTGAAGCATCATTCTAACTTTTCACTTTGAACTCTATTTTTTATAAACCTATAAAAATATGTAAGTAATTGAAAAAAGCAAGATATTAAACACTTTTATTGATAATAAAAATAAAAAAAATCATGTAATAAAAAAGAATAGACGTAATTATTTTAAAATATAATTTCTTTCTTCAAATACTTCAATTTAAAAGAGGAAAAACTGGAATTTAATTTACTTTTAGTATTGTGCAATATATATATAAGCTCTAACAAAAGTTTATATCATATTCATTTTTTTTATTTGTCATAATTTTTTTACTGCAGTAGAAAAAGAAACATATTTTTAAAGTAACAGAGTAGTTTGGTTTATTTTAACCTAAAATTTTGTACCATTTAGATGATTAAAATAAATGAAAAAAAAAAACATCTGTTGGTTTGCCTTCAACAAAATAACGTTTTGCTATAGTTCATAAATTCTTCAAAATCTCGTGGTTGTTTATAAATGAAACTTGAAAGTATATTAGAATGAAATTATTTGAACTGGTTAATGTAGTGAAAACTGAATTGTAAAATTGTAAAAATTAATTGTTTTCAACTCAGGGTTTTTTTTGCTTATAACTCTTTTATTTAGGTTACTTTAAAAAAAGTAGTATAACAGCTGGAATCATTGAGCTCTTAAAAAAAGAAAAATTCAGAAAGGAAAGTCGTACCGTCTGCATACAAAATTGTTGAAAATGGCTTCATATTATCTGCTAAATCATTAATATAAATAATAAATAATACCGGACCTAACACTGAACCTTGGGGCACCCCATTCTGAATGATTTGTAATGAAGATGATGAATTACCGGTAATTACCTTTTGTTTCGTGTTAGTTAGATACGACTCACATAATCTAAGCGCCATGCGTCTGATCTCGTAATATTCTAATTTACTTAGAAGAATGTCGTGTGAGACACAATCGAAGGCCTTTCAATGGCCTGTGCTACTTGTAGTCTCTTCAACAGTGAAAGAGTTTTTTAAATCGATTTAGTGGTACTTAGGTAGCATAGAATGTATACAAAATTCTTTTATGCATAATATATTAGTAATCTGAAAAGTATATTACGATAAACTACACCAGATTAATAATAATGCAAACCAGAAATCTTTTCGTCTTCAAAATAAACGATGTTTTTGTGACACCGGATATTAAAAGGCAAATTCTTAACCATATAATATATCTTCTGTAAGAGAAGCTTTACGCACTTTGTTATGTGAAACACAAGCAAAAATGTGTGTATATTTATTTAATTGTTCAATTTCCTTTGTAATTTACTGTATAGTATGTCTCCAAAGTTTGGGTCATGTTTATTAAATTTAAAGACATAGGTATTATTAAAATTTAATCTTTCACAACAGTAACGTTCATTATCCAAGTGTGTAGGCTTTCACGGCCGGTGTTGATCCAAATCTTCTTGGGTTCCGGGCTTGTATGCCGTGGTACATTGGTAGTACTACCTGACGTTTCTTCTACAACTGCGATAGACATTATCGCCTTTGATAATGTCTACTGCAGTTGTAGACAAAACGTCAGGTAGTAATACCAATGGACCACGGCATACAAGCCTGGAAACCAAGAAGATTTGGAGTAACGTACTTTATTCCAAAATCATTATTAATTACTGATAAGTAAATGTAGACAAACTTAACTTCGAATATCGAACGTCGGACATTTTTAAAACATCGCACGATCGCATCTCCACATTCAAGAATGTCTGCACACGCTTGATAAGCCCGCTATTAGGCAGATGGAGCAGTGTATCCAATTTTCGTCAAAATCTTAGCAGTAATACTCACTTGGAATTTATGAGACGCAGTGCTTTCCCGCCAAAAACAGCAATCGACCGCCCCACTGTGACTGTTCGACGCGTCCCGTGACTCTGTATCGCCCCTTTCCCCGATTTTTTAATCGATCGCGTTGTGACTTGTCGTGATTGTGCGAGGTGCAATCCGGCGTTGCGGGACTTTCCCCTACAGAAAAAAGTGAGTATCTACGTAATATGTGCTTAAGATAACATGTAAAAAGTTATACTACTTGATTATTTTGTTTATACTATACCCAACTATAGAAGACAGGTGCCTATCAAACAGATTGTGCAGTTCATAAATAGTGCATCAGTTGAAGATTGTGTTATATCTTTTTTCTTTCTTTATCTCTATCATGTCTCGTTCTCGTATCATCGCCTCACGAATCTAACCTTTATACTATAAAAGTTTCACTTTGAATATAGTGAAGCAGTGGATTTGTTATTAAAATACCCTATCCACTTTTTTGTGAGCAACGTGTATATTAAATTGCAGTTTGAATGGAATTAAAATCAACAACAAATGCTTAATTATAATACGTTTACCGAAATTTCGTTTCAAGTTTTCACAAAGGCTTTCTCATTTCTTCTTTTTTTGTTTATTGTTGTTCTTGCAACCGTGAGGACGATTTGATTGTCAAAGTTAAATTGCCACAAGGAAGTTTGTAAACATTTATCCAAATTTAAATAGCTTTTTTAAAAATTAAACGTATTAAATTTTCTCATTTGAAAATTTAGCGAAGATGAACGCATAGAAAATACGTTCATAAAACCGTGTTTACAGAGCTCAAATAAAAAATATTTGCTTTCATTTTTCGACAAATAACATCCGATGAAAAGTATACACATGTCAATTGAATGCATTTTTCTATTGAAATTATATTGTGTCACATATATTTCAAAAGCATATCTAATAAATTTTATCTTTGCTGCAACCTGAGGTACCCCAAGGATTGTATACATATTACCACAGAACAGTAAAATTATACAATCGATTTTAAAAATATTTTAAAATGTAAAATTTCACACAACCCTGAAATGAAACAAAATGTTTTGGAACAATTCGGAACGCTTTAAAAAATAACTAAAAATATTTTAAAATATAAAATTTTACCCAACCAAAATGAAAAAATTGTTTTGAAACAATTATCACAACAATTTAAAAAAAATAACTAAAAATACTTTGAAATGTAAAATTTTATCCAGCCCTGAATAAAAATTATAAGCGCTTCAGATTGATGTTACAAATCTTAAATCAATCAAATCTTAAAACTGAAGATGATAATAATAATAACACAATTATAATAATAATATGATAATGAAATTAATATAATATTTAGTATTAATATATTAGTAATAATTAAATTTATATTATATAATATTATATTATAATAAAAGCAAATACAATACTATGAGCCCAGTACGGCTCTGTCTGCTGCCATCAAAACTTTCATGGCTACCGCTGAAAAATGAGATTTAACATACCTTTATTAAAATAATATTTCTTAGTGACCTAAAGAAAATTTATGGTGTCTTTTTTATTAGAAACTGCTCTACTATCACTCTTACAATTTATAACAGGTACATCTAACCATTTTTCAAAAGAATTTTTAGTTTATTTGTTAAATATTCGGAGCTCTTAACTCTTTAGCTGGTAAATGCAGACTGCCACATGAACCATAAGCTATGTCAAAAGACGTCAAAAGGCGATTGACACTATAGAAAGAGATATGCGCCTCCTATACCTATTACTGTTCTGTGCATATTACATAGTTTTCTTTCTTCGGTCAAACAATATAGGTACTGTGTAAATAAATAAATTGATCGTTTTGCTGATTTTTATTTGCTTATGTCATTGAACATAGTTCATTATCATTGGACATATTAACACATCCTTAACAACGACTCTCAGTCACGTCACAGAACCGACCCTGAGTAACCCAAAGTTTCATTTTTCAGTCACCAGTGAGAATGCTTTATATTCTCCCAGATCTGAAATGCGCAAAATTTATTGTATTTTTTTTAAATTTTTTTGCTCCCTCGTTTTTGCTTTCTCGTTTTTCATCACCCCGTTTTCCGTCCCTTCATTTTTGTCCACTCATTTCCTCCCTCGTTTTTATCCTCTCGTTCCCCCTAGTTTTTCGCCTCCTGGACCCCCTCGTATCTACACCACTGGTGCTAGAGTTACACTAAAGGCCGCTACACTAAGGTTGAATTTGTCGCTAGATTCCTTGCTAGATTTGACTAATAGTTTTCTAGCGCTGGTTTTCTCGGTGGATAATATGTGCTCGCTTTACACAAGACGTTTTTTCAAGCTTGCTTTGTAGGCAGGTTCGGTGCGCGCGCAGTGATAGAACGGTAACAGAAGAGGACGTTTATTGTCTTTGAACAAAACACACACTATGGCAGTGTTTGTTTGTTGGAGTTCGTTCAAGTCACCCACGTGACAAGATACTGTTTCCTGATTGGTTCTTGCCCAGATCACGCAGAGGACCTAGCAAGAAAAATAACCCCTGTTCTAATTTTAAAATCCATCTTGTGAGCTAGCAGGCGAGCCTGCAGTGACTTTATTTCCAGCGTCCATCGTCGCCAGCCTGCCGGCCAACAGAAGTCCCAAAAGTGTTTCTAGCCTCGTATACAGCGGCATGACAACCCTGACAGTTTGTGGCAACAAGAAAATTAATTTAAAATCATTTGTCAGTTTGTAACATTTTGCGTAGAAAACATGTATTCTGTTGTTACGTGCAAAGTTTGTCAACCAGTACGTAAAATAAGTCCCAAAGGCTTTTTATTCATGGAGAATTTTAATATTCAACAGGGTGACAGAGGATAAATGATTTTTAAAAAAGGGTTCACTTTAAAAGAGACTATCGTTTGAAAATTTATAATATTTCACATACAATATTGAAATCGGGTCAATACATTCGGAAAATATTTCTCTTAAAGATTCATTTTTCTTTTACACTTGAATAGACTTTGAAAGTTATATTTAAATAATAAAACAATGGCTGCAATGTGTTTCTTATTAATGCAAATTTAAGTTTCCGTTACTTTATAAATGTTTCACGTTATGGTGGCTATAAATATCTAACAAAGCGTCATTTAGATGTCCTGAAGCTATTTAATTGTTTATAGTAGTACAAGAAAAGCTTTTATGTGGTATGCAGAGCTTTCGCGCTTTATTGATTAAAACTTGACTTAAATTTTAATGTCGGTTTATTAGTTTAATTTTGCATCTATAGATAACTTTTTACCGATATTGGCATATGCATTTTTATCGATACAGAATATAGAATTCATTCTTTACAATTTTATCAGCATCATTTTAACGATTGCAAATTTTCCGCGGGACAAATCTTCCACTCGAAGCACAATTGCTTTCACCCCGTGACGTAGGCAAAATTTGATATCAATATTTTCGACGTGAAACATTTTTAGGAGTGTAAATTTGCCTGGATCAGACGAAAAGTGAAACGCTTCCCCTTCTCCGGCTTCAACCGGCACTATACGTAGCATTTTCTCTAGTCACGGTAACAAATTCCACACAACCGTCTCCTAATACTGAAATATTAAAAACGTCAACAAATGCTAGAGCCTAAGAGTTTCACTTCTAGCGCGTGAGAGTCACACATTTTTTTGTCAAAATTGAAGACGAATACAGACCATAGAGATATTACAAAAGAGTACGCGAGGGAGCAGTGAAAGTGTCGGCAATTAAGAGATAGAACAGTTCCTTACCTCTATGGGAACTAATGATGCAAAACACTGCTGATTTGAGTAAGCAAATGTTTGGTTTTCTGCAGCGTTCTCTCTCTTAATTGAGGACACTTTCACTTATGGCAAGCATAGCGTACTCTAGTTACTTATATGACACAGACGGCCGAATATTGGAAATCCGTTTTTACGGTAAGAAAGTTTAAATCCGTCTAAATCTCAGAATCGATTTTTTTCACTCCTTTGCCTGCTCGAATGTAACAACATTGACGAAACTGCGTTATAAATGATTCCGTATTTTGTAGTTCTAGAACACGGTCTACTGGAATCATTCTTTTGTACACATTTGTGTTTACAATTTTACATGAAGTTTTTAGCATGTCATAGTTGTAAAACAAAGGAGCTCTGGTCGTTAAGCAATGACCCGAGAGGCGTCGTTGCCGTCATGAATGTGCCTCACGTACTGAATTGGACTGGCATGGTTGCACACTGAATGGAGAAATGTGTGTATTGTGTTGGCTACGGTAGCGGCTAGCTATATTATCGTAGTTGTGAGTCGAGCTTACCCTGTTGTTAACTCGAGCATAGATCAGTAGCAGCTATTCAGGTGAATTAGGTGAAATCAACCTTCACCTTTTGTTTTTGGATCGTTTCCCATAAAAATCTTTTTTTGTGCATCTAATAAATATTAATTAAAATTCTAATAACAAAGCAAGATGTAATTTTTAACCGACGAAAAACAAAAACGGAGGAGGTTCTCAAGTCGACGCGTATATTTTTTTTTTTTTTTTTTTATTTTTTTTTTTTTTATGTATGACCACGCATAACTTTTTACAGAGTAGTCCGATTTTGATAAATATTTTTTTGTTTGAAAGGGTATACCCCGAAGTTGGTCCCATATAAATTTGGTAAAAAAATTCCAACCCTAAGGGTAGGAAAACAGGGGATGATTGATTGTTCACTCACTGATTGTAATGTATGACCACACATTACTTTTTACAGAGTAGTCCGATTTTGATAATTATTTTTCTGTTTGAAAGGGTATACCCCGAAGTTGGTCCCATATAAATTTGGTAAAAAAATTCCAACCCTAAGGGTAGGAAAACAGGGGATGATTGATTGTTTACTCACTGATTGTAATGTATGACCACACATAACCTTTTACAGAGTAGTCCGATTTTGATAATTATTTTTTTATTGGATAGGGTATACCTCGAGGTTGGTCTCATATAAATTTGGAAAAAAAATTCCTACCCTAAGGGTGCTAAAATAGGGGTGATTTATTGTTCACTCACAGATTTTCATGCTGAGTTGTGTATTACAATTATAAATTATATAGCCACAAAAAATTATAAAATAAAAACTTTTTAACAAAAAAATTAAACCGCCGAAAAACTGAAAAGCAAAAAATAATAAATCTTTTTATTTAACTAAGTTCTATTTAAGTAGTTGAACGTATGTGACAATCTAGTATATCTAAGTAATTTTGAGTCGGCGTCAAACAACCAATGAACAAAGATCACTAAAAGAAATAACCAAATCAAATTAGAGAACTCTCGTGAACTCTCAGAGATTTCCGGCGAAGGATTGTTGACGCCGACTCTAAATTACTTAGATATACTAGATTGTCACATACGTTCAACTACTTAAATAGAACTTAGTTAAATAAAAAGATTTATTATTTTTTGCTTTTCAGTTTTTCGGCGGTTTAATTTTTTTGTTAAAAAGTTTTTTATACCTGAGAATTGCATCTTATAACAGAGAAAACGCAACACGCATGAAGTTAAACATACGGTGACATACACACTACAATGAAGAGCTTTGCCAGGCGAATGTAAAACACTGCTATGGTCATCATGACGTCAGCATGGTCAGCTACCGATAGTAAAGCATATGGTTAGATTTCGAGTGTGCATAGCTCAACAGTAACATGTTGCACACATTCCATAGCTGCTTGCTTGCTTCAGTTATATACCCACGAAGTCATAGCTCGAGCTTAGCGGTTGACCGAGATCTGTAGCACGAACCAATATGGCGTCAGCTACTGGGTAACACGTGTTCATGGCTTACATGTGTGTAGTGTCTGTGATGTTAAACAACTTTGATTACTATGGCGACAACAGGTGGAAAGAACCGAAGTTTTCCCAGCGCCATCTCGCGTGCGCTAAAAAACGGTCCATCTCGAAACACAGCAAACATTGAAAGCTAGGTCTCCCGTATAAAGTATAAAAACAAATCTTCTAATATTTCAGCAACCTAGGAACCCACAAACCGCCACTGGCATAGCTATGTGTTTTTTGCACAGTATGGTAGGATTGAACAAAACAGTTCCAACTTTTTTCTGTTGTTGAGCGGATATGTTCCCGAGGAACATGTCGGAGTAACGATTCCACTGTTTCGCTACCACCTTTGCAAATATTGAACCCTAATCTTTTAATCTTCATATGTGAAAGGTGTTTGAGAATTGCATACCAAATTGATTATGCTAACGTTTTTGCTAGAGCTGAGTGCTTCATGGAAATCTATTGTAGGAGTATATGTGTTTAATTAATCGTACATTTTGATAATTAAGAATTCACGTTGTACATAAATTTAATCTGTCCAATAAAATAATAGAAGAGCCATGTTTCTGCTCGTGAGATATGCGTTCAAGCTTTCAAATCGCGGCCATATTTGTAACCTGAGTGTTCTGATGTGATTATTATTTTAAAAGCACTCTATAAACTTCACAACAAGTAGCAAATAAATTGAAAACGTTCCGTCTTATATACGATTTATAATGGCCTTGAAAATAATACAACGCAATTAAAGAAAAAAAAATCATGATGAATATTGCGTTAAGTACATGCAAGACTAGAGTAAAAAACTTACAATTTTAAATAATTATGTACTAGTCTTGAAAAAGTAATAATAATTGCTTTTTCGTTGTAAGCTTTCAGTAATTTTGAAGAATTTTAGAGTAGGTATTGAATTATTTTAATACCCTAATCATAGAATCCTAAATATTGTAAAGATAATAGTACGTGATGTGATGACTAGTGATGTGCCGGATATCCGTATCCGTTTCCGCGGATATCCGAGGGAGAAGAAGATCCATATCCGTATCCGTTAGTTTTTGCCGGATCTTTTACCTTATTAATTTTCAATTCATAGATGAAATTTTATATATATAGGTGATTATAGGTAATTAATGAAAAACTGTTAAATTCCATTCAGATTAATTATTTTTTATTTTTTAAAATCGTATTTGGTACCTTTATATTGCAAACATTTATCGTAGTGAGTACAATATACTTACCATACTTAAAATAACAATTTATATATTATTTGTATTATATTTATTGAAATAAATTTATTATTATTATTATTATTATTAATAGTACATAACTCAAGGGTACTAAAAAACTATCTTTATAATGAGATATTGCACATCGATCTTTGGAAAGAGACAATCTGTTATGAGAGTTAACTCTTAAAGAGGTCAATAACTTTTTCCCATAACAGATAGTCTCTTTCCAAAGGCCGATATGCAACATTTACCGCCGCGTACTATAAGAAAGTTAAGATCCGTATCCGTATCCGCGGATCTTGAAACCAAATATCCGTATTCAGATCTGTATTCGCGGATATACATTTTTAACGATCCGGCACATCACTAGTGATGACATATTTTATGGCAAATGTGACATTATGTTATCAGTCAGGTAAGCTATATTATTACGCACGAGAGACATATAGAATTTTTTGCACGTATCCCCAATAAAAATAGCTGATTTTCACACAATTTTTAACCACCGGGTGTATGGTTCACTCACAGTGGCTATCTTAACAATGAGAATATACAGGTTTATAAATATTTAACGTACTGCTCCAGAAAATAGAACTCAACGCAAATTTTATTTCCGCTTTTTTATTGACAATATAGAACTCCCGCATAAACTTAAGTCGATCCCCAGGGCCGGAATCGAGTAAATATTTCATGGTATATGTACACTGTACAGCTGTAAATATTTTTTATGTAATCTTTGGGGTATATAAAATAAATGTACGTACTGAATACTGATACTTTGAAAAGACATCTTTGTTTTATCTGATCTTTGATTACTTTAGTTGTATTGGAACTTAATATGAACTCCGAGCTATAAGAATAATTTCTTTTTAGTGTTCCGTACATAAGGAATTTGTTTTGAAACTATTATAGACGAAAAAATTTTAAATTTGACTCAGAGATAGAGTGTGGTGGCATAAATAGAGACGCTAAGTATAAAAAGTTATTTTTAATTCTGGGAGTTAATTTGAGATAATGATTTAGAAAATGAAAAAAAAACTTTTTAGGGCATCATGTATGGTGTCAAATGATAGCTTAATGAAGCACGAATTTAAGTAAGGGAAATGAGCTGCTAGCAGAGAACCGATTGGGGTTGGCTGGCGGGTAGTGAGTAAAACGTATAATAAAAAATCGTCATCCGTCCTTATCGAACTCATTTTATTAAATATCGGTTTATTTCTTTGATTCATTTATGAGATTTTTTATAAACTCTGAACTTTTTGTTATAAATCTTTGTTTTTGAAACATCTTTTGTAGACGATACATTTATACAGAATTTGAATGCAATGTTTATATTCGTATGTGAATGTGGATAGATTTCAGTAAGTGTTTTTGTTGGCAGCCGATGAAATCTGTCTTGATTTGCACCAGTAGTTTTGGTATTTTGACACATGGTGGCCAAAGAATAATATTGTACTCAATGATTATTTAATATTGTGTAAAATTTCAAGAGGGGGATCTTTGGATAAAAAAAAGTTTCTATGAACATATTTTCGGAAACGATTCGTTGTTGAGATAAATAGAGCTTTTTTTTTGTCCGTGGAATTTCTGTTGCACATATTTCGGTTCGTTTTCGAGAAAAAAAGCATAACATTTATCCTGCATATATTAATTCCGGGTAGGTAAATTTATTAGAATAAATTTATGCAATTAGAGCAGCAAAAAGGTTTTATTTATCTCGGAAACAAATCGTTTTTATTCAAAGAACGTCTCCTTGATTTTTTTTCTAAATATTAAATCATGAATAGAATTTAATCTGCAACTGCAATTTATGAACCTTCTATAAACACTGTAAGTCCTGGTTTCTGTTACACTGAATCTACTTAGAAATTTGATTTAGCGTTGAATTTCAGTGCTAAATCTACTTTGATATAGCAATTTTGCTGAACCCCTATAAAATTGTACATGGCTATACATATTTTATATAAACAATTTTCTTTTCCTTCTTCTACTTTGAAAATTGATTTAACTTTGAAAATCGTACCAGAAACCGAGCATTAATCATTTATATTACAAAGAACTAAACACGAACTTAGATCAATCAAACTAAGCAGTTTTTAAAACGTGTAAATCATTCAATGAATGGCGCTCCCATTGCCGTAAAACATTTAATATAGCGTGTATTGCTTTGACGTTCAACAGATGCCGCTGCATCCAACAGATTAAGCTCCCATTACCGTAAAATATTAAGTGTAGCGTGTGTTACTTAACGTCCAACAGATGACGCTGTTTTTCAAAAAAAAAACATGTTTCCACCTGTCACAGGTGCGACGGCTATAAATATTAAAACACGTGCGTATTCGAATGCAAATGTCAAAAATTCAAAGAAATCGGTGAAGAACTTTTGTAGATTTAAGATTTTTAATAAACGAACATTTACATTTCTATTTATATAGATTATAGGGATTTGTATTCAAGCTTTCAAGCTGTGCTAAATTTCTTTTGACCACCTGCAGTGCATTCTCTGCAAAATGATAATTATAGTACTTATTATGCACATTACGACTTTACAAATGTTTCGACATGAAATGCAACTCACGTCAATGATGCATCGGTACACTGCTCTCTCATGGAGTTGTGTTCGTAGTGTCTGTGACAGATTGTTAAATTAATAGCCGTTAATAAATCAGATACAATTTATTCTTTTTTTTGTCAGTGTTGCGCTTTTTTTTATAAATAGAACTTAACTCAAAGCAGTTCTAATTTAAAACTTAATATATAGAGCAATGTTACAAAATAAGTAGGGATGAGTTATGTATAAAAATGGACATTGAAACAATTAATTACAGTGCAGTTGGTTCTCTCTAATAATATTACATTTTTCAGTTTCACCAGGGGAAATATCGCACTCCTAGGTTTGAAAATGTGTTTGAAATCTCCGACAGGCAATCAGAGGGTCCACAATAAATGTTAGACTACCTTCCTTGTACACTATATGCTTTTCGAAATTGCTTCATTAGATTCTCTCCTGTCCTATAAGTGTGCAAGGTTTCAGCTTCCCAAATTAACGAGGGCTTAATAAAGAATTATACATGGTTTTTCCAAAAATTTCCCTGTTTCTGTTTCGCTCCTGTTAGGTTCTGTCCTGTGTCCTATCCGTTAAGTGTGCAAAGTTTCAGCTTCATAGATCCATGATAGCCTTTTATCCCCTATTTTAAGTACCGCGGGAAGAAAATCGAAAAATCAGCTCCGTTGTGCCTTGCCCGGCGTCCTATTTTTAACCGACTTCAACAAAAAGGAGGAGGTTCTGTGTTCGTCTGTATATTTTTTTTTTATGTATGTTCACCGATTTCTCCGTCAATTATGGACCGATTTTCAAATTTTTTTTTTATTCGAAAGAGTGCACCTTAGAGGTGGTCCCATTGGAACCAAGTCAGGATCTGATGGTGGAATCCGGAGAAATCAAGGGAAACTCTCAAATTTCAAAGAAACGCATAATGTTTTTTATGTATGTTCACCGATTTTTAGTATTAGATTAACACTAAAAAGAGAAAAATAAAATATTTTTAACAAAAAAATTGAACCGACTTCACACTAAAAAGTAAAAAATAATTGCGTATTGAAATGTTTTGGAGTCGGTGTAGTTCTCGGAATAGATTTCATTTTGGCTGACACCGACTCAAAAACATTTCAATACGCAATTATTTTTTACTTTTTAGTGTGAAGTCGGTTCAATTTTTTTGTTAAAAATATTTTATATACGTGTATAAATCTAGATCAACGGGAGTTTTTGGGAAGGTCTAAAAAGATAAACATACATTAGGAAATTATATATTATGTAAGATGATACCAGTTTTTCAACAACAAGAACCGATTTTGCGATTTCATTTCGAGGTTTTAAAATCGTATGTAAAATACAGTGGTTCGGGCTCCATACAAACAGCAAGACACATTTTTTAAAAGCTACTTTAAGATTCAGAAAACTTAAAAGTGTAAATTCACCAAAAATTGGAAACGATATTTTGTTTTGCACTATCACAAACTTTCTATTATGTACTTTGTAGATGGGAAAGAAAAAATAACTACTTAAACAAAACTGTTCTAGTTCGTGGTGGAAAATTATTTATTTACAATAGTGAAACGGTAACAAAACAAATAAACAAACAAACTAAAATCACTTCTCTATAACGTAACAGAAACAAAACAACAAATTCTAACTAATAAAATAAAAGAGTAAGTAATAAAGAATACAAAGTCACTAAACACTATATGACTATATACAAGAGATTATTTATGTTAAACTAGATTTATATAATTGCAATCAATGGTCTATTAATCACTCCGCACTATTTATTTTGCGCACCGTTTATTTACACAGTTCATTTATCTATTTATCTCAGCAGTTACCTCAATACTGTTCACGGTACTGACTCAATTTATGTCGATTGTTCACTCGATGAAACACATGATACCTGACTGTCTGTCCACTGAACTATCGCGCTGGTATATATATGCGCTGGATCGTTCTTTCTTTTTCTTGCATTCATTGTTGTCTGGAATTTGACAACAAAGCCCTTTTTACCTACGCATATTGTTAGAATAACAAGCTGATTATTGCTCCATAACAATATGTGTATCATTGTTAGAACAACAAGCCGATTGTTGATCCACAACAATCTGTGTGTCATTGTTAGAATGACGAACCGATTGTTGTCTTACGAAATTCTTTGTCGTCGCCTGCTACATAAATCTCTGTTACATAAATTAATTATCTGACTTCATCTATTTTTTTACATCGTAATGTCGTTAATAAAGATAACTGCATATCGATTCTGATACTGTGAAATGAGAGTGAAACTTGGTTGCGAGTAATTTGAAACGCCAATTTGGATGTGGGTAATCAGATGCGCCAGTCATAAGTTGATGAATTAAAAATTTAGAATGGATTGTATCAATTATTTATCATAATGGTATAGCAATGAAGTAAATCCAACGGCTTTGGGTTTTATTTGTACAGGAAACTGCAATATGTATTGTACTGCGTACCTTCTACGCGATAAAGTTCCGAATCCGGGCTTTACAACAACCGGAAATTAATTTTGAACCTATTTTGATGTTATACGTATAAAACTTACACAGAAATTACATGACGTAAAAGGGGATATGTTGTGTTTGAAACAGAGAGAATTTATAAATAAATTTGATCATTTGGTATGGATATTTCAACGAACAACCGACCGTTTTTACCCGACTGCCTTAAAGGAGGGTAATGTTTTTTTACTGAAATTGCTTTCAATGTATCTTATCTTCAATGAGCTTACACGGTAATTTCGTGAAACATAACATAATAATAAAAATTATCAAAAAAATTGGTTGTCTGTAAAGTCGGTTTACGGACGACAGTTTTACGTGATAACGTATTCCGTAATACATAACCTAAATTTATATAATAATTATAATAATTCGAATCTATGATATTGCATCTTTCGCTTCAAATTTAGGTTAATTTTATTTATTAAAATTACTCACCATATAATATAATTGTTTTTTTTAACTTTCTTTCTTTCGTATTTATTTTAAGTCTCAAAGATTAGCTGTCTTAATATTTATAAAACAATTGTTTCACTGTTTATATAAAATTCCAAAACCTACTTACAATATTTAAGTATTTTCATACGTCAAAAAATTGATTTTTATAATGATAAAATTTGTAAGAAAACGATTTTTTCGAGAGATGAGACCTAGCTAAAACGATTTTTTGCCCCCCAAAATCCCTTTTCAGTAAATTTCATCCAAATCGTTAGGGCCGTTTTCGAGAAAAGCACGCACAGGGTCAAGCGGAACGTTACGAACGTTAGGAACGTTACACTTTTTCGTGCATGCAGCCGGTGTTTTATCAATTTATAAGATTGGTGATTCATCAATTTATAAGACGTTATCACGTCAAAAAGTTTAGAAACTAAAACCCGACTACTGAAAATTATGAAAATATTCTCATCTGAGGATAGCCGTGGTCAAATACCACCTTCCCTAACAAAACATTACATTTTAACAGTAGTAAGCGATCATAAGCTCTAGGGTAGTGATGGCGAACTTTTTTGAGAAGTGTGTTAAATTTTGTTAATTATTATTTTTAGTACTAGCTCGTGGGCTACTAAGTCAGTGGCGTTACTTGTAAAGGGAGGCCGGGCATGGTTAAATTATATATATATATATATATTTTTTTTTGTTTGAAACTTTTTTTAGACGACACACGAGGGTTTACGACCACTTTGCCAAAGTTCCGAAAGATTTCGATTTTCGTCAAAAATTGCATTTTTTAAAGGGGTATGCCTTGAAAAAATTACGATAAAATTATACGGGATACAAGGTTAAAATATTAAAACAATTTTTATTCACTAGAACAGTATTTATTGGTCAACGTTTCGGCAGTATTTCTTGAATTCTTCAGGACCTTAAAAAACTTTAGTGAAAAGTCACAAAATTAAAAACAAGTTGAACTGTCAAACATTTCGAAAATTAAAAATCAGCTACTTTATAAGGGACACGTGCGAAAATGTAGCAAGTATCTTGTTCATAATGCTATAATGACTCGTTTGACTGCTATATCTCGCCAATCGCTTGATTTTACATAATGCCAACGGCTCGTGCATTAAAATTTTGTTTACGGACGCGATACATAAGCTATTATAAGGTTCCGTAAAAACTAGGGGAAGCCTTATAATTTTATCATATCCGTCCAGCCGTATGTCACAGTCTTACAATTCTTTTTTTTAATCAACTATTCTTTTTTATATGAGCTCACTTCTTTCATAACAGTTTCATAAAACTCCACTTTTTCATTTTTTTTTGCATTTGAATTGGCAACGAATTTGCAACAATTAACGGGTTATTCAATTTTTTCTGTTCTTGTTAATGGAACTAGAAAACCTTTTTTCAAGCTATATTTTCTTTTTGAGGAAATATTTTTATAAAAATGTGAAAAGAACAAAAGAAAAGCAAGGTATATAAACGCCGGACATACTTTCATAATATTTATATATACTTATTTTATGTAGATATACAGTCTTGCCTAGGAAAATTCATTTCATATTCAGTTGTGTTAGCTCGATAATGTATATCCGCGGTGGAAAGGAAAAACCACTTATGTGGATTTATACCTTAAAACTTTTCATCTGCTGAATGTAAATCGCAGTTCAAAACGGCTTTCTTATTCTCTACTTGCTTTCTAATTTACATATCTTTTTTTTACTGAATACTGAATTTTATTTTACAAGCTTTTATTTAGTTTTACCTGTCCCGGTGTCTGTCATCCATTTCCCGCTTTTCAATTGAGCTGAAATTTTGCATACAATATTATAATAACCAACTGACTGGTCCAGCTTTCGTCCGTATGCAAATCGCACTTTTAATAAAGCACATTAAAAACTTAAAAATAAAATGAATTTTAAAAAACATTTTTAGAAACAAGCTTTTATTTAATTAATACACTAAAAAGAAGAAAATAAACTGAAAATTAAATCAAACCCAATCATTTATTATCTTATACAATTTATATGACATAAAAGCTTGTCGTGAATCTTCCTGCGTAAATAAACAAGAATACAATATGTAACTTGATCTTGACACAAGTAATTCTAAGAAAATTTTACACAAGAAAATCTCGCGACTAGGTTTTATATCATTTAAATTGTATAAGGTAATGAATGAGTTTGATTTAATTTAAAGTTTATTTTTTTCTTTTCAGAGCACTTAAATAAAAGCTGTTTAAAAAAATGTTTTTTCTTCATACCTCGATCGAAAGTACATACTTTCGGCATCAATTATTGTAAGGCAGAAAGTCTAACATTTACTCCTTGGTGGGATTACACGCTACAATACGGGAAATCAACCAATCAACTGTTGTTTACATGCCGTTTCCATAGCAACCCTATTACATTTTAGCTAATAGTCCCGAACAAATGTCATTGTCATTCTTGTTTTTACGTTAACCTCAAAGCTTCTTGATTGGAATTTATCTGTGTTTTTATGTAATTAATTAATTAATGTATTTAATAAGAGTGCTTACAACCGAGGTATGAAGAAAAATAATATACACCACACTGGCCCAAAGTTTTATACCTTGCCCCTCGTGCCATGATGCCCTCGGCTTCACCTCGCGCACAGGGCAAGATATTATCATACTTTCGGCCCTTGTGGTGTAATATACTATTTTACTATTAATTTTATTTATATTGCCGGTTTACTTTTGGGACACGAAAGCTCACTGTTTACCAAGCAGTTCCACATTCATGTACCCCGGCTGGCAATGGCCGAACAATATATTTTTGTCATACACGTGTTCCAACTGTGTACCACAGTATTCTTTTGTTTTTCAGTACAGCGAAAAATGAGTAACTAGATCATAAAACAAAGATTATTCGTTAACCAGTTCGTCATAATCGACTTATATGACTTTGTTTTGTGCTCCTAGATATATACAATATGCAAACAAACATTGTATATGCAGAGAGGTTCAATAAACATGGTGAAATGATTTTCAAAGAGAGCGTCAGCCCTATTCATAACACAAGCGGTTGAAACTTGCCAATACTCTAATTTCAATGTGTTTTTTTTTTGTTACGGCGCCCCTTGATATTTCAGCTTGATGAAATGGTTTTCTGGTTGAAAGATTCACGTACAGCTATAAAACTTATATTTTTATAGTGTTTTTTAACGCTCTCAACCCTGTAATTAAATTATAAACTCACAACTTTTATAGAGCAAAAATAATTTTATCTGGAATAATTACTTTGAAGAACTTCTCTTTGTTACTATAGATACATAACTCAATTAGATAACTATGGACTATAAACGTTTAAAAAAATTGAACAAATACATCATATAATAATATTAATAAATATAATATTGTTGAATTCTTGCTTCCATAAGCTTTCCTTTCACACGTTCTACACGTAAAATTGTTGTTTTCCATTTCCCAAGTTACCCCCTGAAATTAATCCCCAAAATAAAAATTCAACATTTCATACTTCACATCTGTATTTGGTTCACCATATTCTATCTCTGTGGCAAATTTCAAAATTTTACGTCAAATAGTTTTAGTGAAAATTTCCTGTAACAGACGGACGAACGGACTCCGAAGTGATCCCATAAGCGGTCCGTTTTGCTCGGAACACGAAAAATTAAAAGAAAATAAAAAAATAAACTAACTCAATCAGTGAATTAGAAAATTAAACTTGTCAGTAAAAAATTTTTAACGGACGATATAGTGATAATAATGCCATGGTGTATCTTTACATAAATGGATTATATTCCAGATCTCTTGTTTTAAATGCTAGAGGAATATTTAGGGTGACAATTTTTCTCGTAACACAATGCGGGACAGAAAATGTTTGTTCAGTTCGCTGAGAAAAGACCATTCCAACATTTCCAACCCACAAGTGGGGAATGGTATTAGTTAAGCTCAAAAATCGCTTTTCAAAAATTTTGCAATATCTTATCGTTTTGAGGTACCTACACAGAATCCAAAAAACATATTTTTGGATAAACTCTGCACGTCTGTTTATTATTATATTAATATATTAAATATATATTATTCTATATTATACTATTCTATATATATTATTCTATTTATTTTTGCAAGAAAGTTTTCTTAACAAATGTTTTTTCTAAACTTTATAGTTTTGGAAATATTTTGAAAATAAAAAAAATCATCCGTTCTTTTGTTTCGTAGATCTGTCAGATATTGAATACTAGCCATTACCCGCGTCACCTCGCGCAATATCATAAACACAGACTAAGTTTGTTAAATTTAATGCGTTATGTAGTCAAAATATAACCGAATGTTGTATAAAATTCACATAGTAATGCAGGACATTTTCTCTAATGCGGGACATTTTCGGGACACAATATATTGATGCGGGACATGAGGCTTCAATGCGGGACTGTCTCGGAAAATCCGGGACGTTTGGTCACCACAGGAATACTGCACTAGTTGGCTCGTTTGTTGTTGTCGTAATTTGTTTAGCAAAAAGAAAGTCGGTAAGTAGATTTTCTTGGTAGTTGTTTTTCTATGGCATGTGGCAGTGGCAATACCCCAGGTGTACGCATTGCGAGTATGCTTGTATGCTTACCGTATCGATCGAGTTGGCCATGCAACAAGTTGTGCAGACAAAACACTGCCATTATTTTCTGCTGCACGACATAGCATCAAACAACCTGAAATTATTACAGCATAAACCAGGGCTGTTATATATGTTTACATTAGTAGATAGCATTATTGTTATTATCGGCCGAACGATTTACCAACAAAAACTAAATTTGTCTATACAATGCAACTGAATATTAATTCATTTCTTGTTTTATTTTAACTGATATATACATAGCGAAATAATTTATAACTTAATTGTTATATCAGTGTGTATTTAGAGCTAATAGTAATGACAATAACCTAACTTTATTTGTGATAAAGATAGACTGCACATTCGATCATTGGCGTAGCAAGAGGGGGGCCAAGTGAGCCTGGCCTACCCTTGAATATTAATTGCTCAAATAACAAGACCAAACTACAATAATCTACATATAAAAAATATTTCTCCATAAAGTCGTGTTGATCAATTTCGCTTCTATGAAGATTTCAAATTATGTGTAAATGGCAGCTGGTAATGGTAAGTAGAGCTGAAAATTTGCCCCCCCTCCCAGGATAAAATTGTTGCTACGCCTATGCATTCGAAACTGATCGAACAGTTAATATTGAATTAAACAGTATATAGACTCCTATACAGATACGTATCTATAAATCGGTCTATATTGAATCGAAAATACTAATTAGGAACGTTTTAACATAACGCCTGGCAGATGTGAAATATTAAATTTAAGCTTGCCAAATGCAACTTTAAGTTGCAAAGCCTATGGACACTCTACGGACATTTCCTAAAGCCCTATGGACACTGAAACTGTAAGTTACTAGCAACGCCACTTAGACTATTCTAATAACTATAATAAATCTTAGTTAAATACCTTCGTCAACAAAAGCCACGTGACAATCCAACGCATACACACAACAAGCGTTACGAGCTGTCATCTAACGAAATACTAGTACCTAACTAAGAAACTAAACAGTAACTAAGTACCGTCCTCCCATAAAAGTGTCGCGCCAATTGCACGGTTCTACTCCCAACCAAACCCTCAAAACGCCTAAAGATGTTTTAGTTCTAGAGACAAAAATGATCTTAGCACTTATTCTGTATCTCCCGAATTATTTTTTTGTGAAATATATTTTAGATGTAGGTACCTATACGTATACGCAAAGCAGATAAGTAAAAAGGTAAAAAATGATGAAAACTGAAAATTCGCTCTAGGAATCTTAAGTACCATATAATTGTAGGCTAACTTTCGATTTTATTTATTTGTATTATTTAAACTAACTTCTGTATAATTCATTAAAAAATCAACTCTCGCAGTATGGAAACTGCAATTCGTTGCTATATATAAATCGTAAACCGGGTGAGTTTTTTAACTTGGCTCATCCAAATATCCTGAGAAATAAACACTCTGGGAAAGAATATCTCTGATCAAAGTCAAACATGGGGGAAAGACTTTGGTGCAAAAATTAAAACCAAACCCTTGAACACCCCTCTTGAGGGAAGGGGGGAATTTTGAAATATTAAATGGTGACCTTTTTTTATCGCGAATTCGGACTCCCCGACTAAAAATACAATGACTTTAACCCAAACACTTTACAAGAAATTGTAAAATTGATTCAGCAGATGTTGTCGATTTGATCATTTTTTTGGTTAATTTGTCAAAAAATTCGGACTCCTCGACTAAAAATAAAAAAAGGTTTATCCCAACCACTTTACAAGAAATTGTAAAATTGACAGCACATGTTGTCGATTTGACTAATTTTTTGTCAAACTAACCATAAAATTGGTCAAATCAACATCTGCTGAGTCAATTTACAATTTCTTGTAAAATGTTTGAGATCAAACTTTTGTCTTTTTAGTCGGGGAGTCCCAATCCGTGATAAAAAAATAGAGGTCCCCACTTAACATTTCAAAGTTCCTCCCTCCCCTCAAGAGGGTTGGAAGAGGGCGAGGTAATGTCTTTCCCCTATGAAATGCTTTGACTTTGATCCGAGATATTTCACCCCAGAGTACTTACTTCTCGAGATATTTGGATGTGTCAGGTTAAAAAACTCACACGGTATACAAATACAGGGAAATTGTATTTTGTTATGTTGTCACGTAAAAACGTGCCTAAAGAAGTTTTAATTAAAAAAACATTTTTTTAATAAACCCGACAAATGGTTTTGCTTTGCCACAACTGTATGCAATAATTTGAGTTCGTTTGTCCAATTATGATAATAACTTCCATATAGTGTAGGAGTTATCTAGGTGCACAAAACAAAGCGTGGGTGGTAGCTGTCAAGTGAATGGACATTAATTCAATTAGTTCCACGAATGCAAATGGATCCGGACATTGACGAGCCGATAGATGTTTTGAATAATTCCAATCGGTGCATTGATGACACGTTCGATTTATTGCATCGTAATGTTACAAATTATCGAATTATTGGTTCTGAACGAAACAGTATTCTACGACAGGCGGAAAAAGCTAACGGCTACAACATATCAATCATAATTAAAATCGATTGTTAGCAGAGTGCACAAGCTTTCGTGACTGAAGATTATATAGAACATGAAGCGTCGAGCGCTCGAAGTGTTTCTTTTTGTGTAGAAATATTGAATATAAACATTAAATGAAAACTTTAACGCAATTTAGTAAATTTCCATTGCTAGAGACGGTTTTGGTAAACGTTTTTAGGGTTCCGTACCAGAAGGGTGTTCAATTACTAAGCCTCCGCTATCCGTCCGTCTGTCTGTAGCCGGCTGTATCTCATAAATCGTAATAAGTAGAGAGTTGAAATTTTCACTGAGTATGTATTTCTATTGCCTCTATAACAATTTTTTTTAATACACAAAACATTATATACCTACTATACAAACACAAACCGCCACAACGGGCTACGCACGTACACAGTAAGGGTCCGCTAACGGTGCGTTTATACAGCAGTATACTCGAACATCATATATAGTAATACGCTAAGGTTAAAGATGTTTGCCTCCTTTTTTATTAGAAAAAATTCACAATTTCTCCACATAAATTATATAGGTATCATTTTACAGATAATTGCTTGCTCTACTGACATCGACAACTAAAAAATTTATTATTGCTTTTGTTTTTGTAAATTAATTAAAATACAGCAACGCCATCTGACGGCTTTAATTTTGAAACAACGTCAACACTGCGATCTGTCATCTGACCTTCATATTGTAATACAACAGACACAATACTGCATACTGCCATCTGACGGCTTTAATTTTGAAACAGCGAGCAACGCTGAACAACGTCGCAGCAATGCTGCATGATGCCATCTGACGGCTTAGCTCAACGCTTTTGCTACTTGCGCCTCTATATGACAATATTATTTTAGTAAAATATTTCTTCGATCTGTCATCTGAGCTTCATATTGTAATACAACAAAAAGAAGAACGTTATAAGCAGTGTGCAAAATTAGAAAGAATTGAATACCTCTGCAATCATATTTAAGAAATAATTTTGTAAAGTGATAATTATTATACTTATTTAGTGCGAATAATTCGCACAGGTCACTCTAGTTTATTAAAATACAATTATGAGAATTATCGCATACAGCACGGTATGACCGCTAACTATCAGATACAGTACAGTTCTGGTAGTCCATCTGAACTCATGCAATTATACACTTAATTGGTAAACTGACCGCGACCTATGCCGATGTGTGGGGACAACAGTTTTCCAACGACAAAACGGGAAAAATCTTCGAGACTCGATTCCAATGGTGGACGAGCTATTAACAAGGCCTACAATTTTGTACGGACCCCTCCGACTTGTTCTTGCAGACGGAATGATAAAACAGTGCTGGTCATTATTCAATGCAGAAATTTTGAAAACATGTACTAAAGAGAAACTGTTCGACTGTTTTAAGTTTTCGTATCTGAAAATGGAGCGATAGACGTTTTTACAACAACTCCGTTTCTCAGAGTGGTAAAAAAGTTATCCTTAATATAGGATCACTTAGTCAAGATTCTTTTTCTCAGGAACGATACGAGGTATCGAGAAGAAATTAATTTAAAATACTAAGGTCTATAATCTCGCAGTTCTGTAAAAATTCAAGCTTCTAGCTCCATGCAATAAAAAATCACGTATTTTATTATCGACTCCCTCACTTATTCATCAAAAGCCATAGGGTTGGTTCCGTTGATCTAGAATCTTGATATTTAGCACGGGGGGCGATGTTAGAGCACAAGTGAAGGAAAAAATCTTCGACAATCAATAATTTTTAATTCAAAGTGGAATTATTACGTGATAAACAATATTTTTGTCAACTTTAACAAAGTGTCAAATTGTTATAACGATACGCAACCCTGAGGATGCGTATTCTTTGTGAAATATTTTTTGATTTTCTGAGAGTCTTCCATAATCTTCCAGCAGTAATGTATGTCTTCGACGTTACCAAGACGATATCCAAAATGTCTGTATTGTTTTCAAGATTTATTGAAACGTTTTGGAAATTGTATTTTTTAAAGAAATTTTGAAAATAATTTCTGAAAGAATAATGTACTATTTCTGTTTTTTTTTATGTTCACAGCTGAAGGTTGCATAACTTGACTTTTTTTGATTGAGTGAAACATTCATCATCCTGAATAAAAATGCCTTGAGGAATTACTGGAAATCTGTACTAAAGAAACTACGTATGCAATTTACCGAGTTTCTGTAGATGAATATTGCGGAGTGTAAAGCTTTTTACTTTATTCTCCCAAGGCGCAAATATTCCATCAGTCGCTGTTCACTGCGTATAAAAAACTTAATATTAAGAAGTGTGAATAAACTTCAAAAATAAAAAATAGAAGATTTTGCTATTTTCTACTAATGTGATCTCGTGAATCTCTCAACGTTGTGCAGTCATCTATATTTTCAATCTACTCAACACCTTTTTAACTAAAGCGACTGTGTTTGTGATCATAATTAATTTATTTATTTGAAATTGAGCAAGAAAGTTACAATATAATTTTCTATTTGGATTTCCAATATGTAAGGACACTGCAGTTAATTATTAAAGCAGATGTTTTTATGTTCATTTTATTTATTTAAAATTGATCAAGAAAGTTTATAAAATAATTTCAATTGTAATGAAAAGTTTTAATTGAACCAACAAGGAAGTTTATATAAATTAAAATTATAAACTTGCACTTTATCAATGTAAACAAACTGTTCTTCAACATTTCCGGTATTATGTAAGCCGGCCGTTCAATTAATAATATTAAAAGTTTTTGTTGTGAAATAAAGAAACGTTTGAGACTAATTGCTTTGGTCAAAGCATTACTTATTTAATATACTGCGCTATTTTGATCATAAATCACATTTTGCTGTCTTGTTCTTTGTCTTGCAGTCAGTCTCCATTTTCCTTTTTCTTTTCCAGCAGATTCCAATTCTCTAGGAACTGATTAATTACTACGTCCGCGTTACCCATTATTATCCATGTATATTATTCAAGCTTCGGTTGAATGTTGAATATTTTATTTAAATCTCACACACACACGTACACACACCCATAAAAAAATGTGAGCCGTCGTGGGAGGCCTGGCAGATATGAACCATAAATTTAAGCGAAATTCTAGTAACTAAATATCGCCCTGTAACAGAATTTCTAGTAACTAGTAACAGTTTTCTAACGGCCAAGCGGGAAAAATCTTCGAGACTCGATTCTCGTGATGGACGAACTACCTACAAGTTTTATCCAACTGTGTATAGGCTTTCACGGCCGATGTTGAACCAAATCTTCTTGGTTTCCGGACTTGTATGCTGTGGTCTATTAGTATTTCTACCTGACGTTTTGTTTACAGCTGCGGTAGACATTATCGAAGACGATGCGGTAGCATTTTATGGTCAGCGTGCTCGTGTTCTCTGCTCGGTCGTAGTATGATCTTCTGTGATTGGTCGTTCCATTCAGTGGGTTGGTATTGCACAGTGCTGATGTCCAGGTTTTACTTAGATTCAAACCTTCATCTTTCCGGTTGAAGATATTTGTGTGTTTGTGTATTGCTATGGCCTCTGTATATGCGCGGGTAGTAACTCGATGTTCTGTCTATAACTTTGATTTCTTCAAAAATGTCTTATGGTTGTCTAGAGTCAACGTATGCTCGGCTATTGCAGATTTTTCAGTGTCCGTCTACAACTTCTCTTGTGTTCTGTTATGCGTGTCTTTATGCTTCGTTTTGTTGTCCCAACATATTATACTGACCCGCATGTGCAGGGAACGCGATAAATACCGGGTGTTGCCAGTGAGTCTCTGGTATCTTTGGCAGATCTTAGGCACTCCTGAATATTTTTTGTTGGCTTGTATATAGTTTTTATGTTATATTTCTCCAGGAGTTTGTCGATGCGATCCGTTGTGTTTTTTATATACGGTAACTAGCTATGCGCTTCCTCTTTGGTCTTCTTGAACTGTGTTATTTGGAACGGATGTTATTTTTGGACGTCAAGCTCGGTTTATTTATTTTATTTATTCTGCAACGCTGTTTTCAGATGGTCAAGTTCCGACTAGAGATATTTGGGTTCACAAATTCTAGTTGCTTTGTTAACTAGCGTCTTGATTAGTCCTCTTTTTGTCTTGGGTAGTGATTTGACTCATTATTTAAATATCGGTCTGTATGGGTTGGTTTTCGATAGACTCTGTGTCCTAGCTTGCCACTGTCTTGTCTTTCCAGTAGCACATCCAGGAAGGCTATCTATTTGTTTTTCTCCTTTTTCATCGTGAATTGTATTCGTACGGAACCCTCGGTGCGCGAGTCCGACTCACCCTTGACCGGTTTTTTGTTTGTTTTAAAGCTGCGAAAACGACAACATATTTATTGAACTGTAATGCTTTGCAATATTGCTTTCAATTAAATTTCCTTATATTGTCAGTTTCCAAAAAATTTCACTGGACATAAACAGGATAAGTAACGAAGCATTTCCTATTTAGTTACCTCTAAAACAGACGCATTTCTAGACGCCAGATATCCTGCAGCTGTGCAGTAAGTCGTTGACCTTCCACTTCCAGATGTACATCTGGAAATTCTAAGAACACAATTTGTGTGTGAAAAGTATATTATTGTTTACTTAGTGATTCATAATAATTAATGTTTACAGTATTTGCTTAGATTTTAAATTATTAATTACATTTTTTATCAATTTCGTGCCAAGAAACGGAGAAATACCAGAATAAGTGAGAAAATTGTTGCCCGCTCTGTATTTTCTTTTTGATGTGAAACATCTAATGACGCGTTTTGTTAAGAGTAAAACCGTGCGCAATTGGCGCGACACTTTTATGGGAGGACGTTACGATTTTAATACGCTTCCTGTGTATGTGTGCATTTGATTAAACATGGCTTCGGTAGAAGGCGACATCTAGATAACAAGGCGAAATTCAGTTACTGGTATTTCGTTAGATGACAGCGCGTGACGCTTGCTTTGTGTATGTGTTGGATTATAACTTGGCGACATGACAGGGCAAAATTTAGTTACAGGGCGATATTTAGTCACTAGAATTTCGTTAGTTTACAGGGCGATATTTAGTCACTAGAATTTCGTTAGTTTACAGGGCGAAATTTAGTTACAAGAATTGAATCTCCCGCTGCTTTAGCTAGCTTGCCGTCTGACTCTCTATAGCAGGGGCGGGCAAATCTTTTGATTGCCGGGCCACATAGCTGATGAAAACTTGACCGCGGGTCAAAAATTTGCAGCGGGCTACTATTTGCCCAGGCCTGCTCTATAGTAGCCTTGATCCCGCTGTGGGCACCACATGACTGAGCATTTCGGTTGGTACCTCGCTGCCCTGTCATTCACAAATTCGGCCCTTCTCGGTAATGTTTGGATCTCGGCGTGCGGCTAATCGGCTCCCGACTCAACACGCCGTCGCCGCTTAGAGCCTTCCTGAATAAACGAACTATCTAATGCAAAAGGATTTTTTCAAATCGGATTAGTACTTCCTGAGATTAACGCGTTCAAACAAAATAATTTTCCAGCTTTATTATGGTAGTAACTATAGATTTGTGCTTTTACCACCATCAAATTTTGACAGTTACATTATAGTCGATATTGGTACAGAAATACGACTTTTATTATGCGATAATTTTGTTGCGTTTTACTTTAATAAAAGTGGCGATAACATATTTAAGTAGGTACTTAGATAGTCAATAAAATAGTTATTGATCCACAATATAGGAGAACGGTTGTAATCTGAACAAAGTTTTGTTATATAAAGGTGTACACGAGTAGAAAGGGTGATAAGGAAGATATCTGCCAATCACAATGTCAATATTTACTAATGCGCTTGCTATGATGGCTTTCAGACAAAATTGACTCGGAGACAAGTGGATTTATCTTAGGTTCTAGCCGCCGACTAAATAGATACCTCGGTTCCCGATTATCCATGAGTTTTATTTTGTGGACGTAGAGCATCTGTGATTTTTTTGTGATCTTAAAATACAAGCTTGCAAATATTATTTAATTTCCAAAACACTCGTTGACTAGGCAATCACGTAGATATTTTTTTTTCTGGGAGGGATAATGCATAAAAGCTATAGTTGTTTTTAAGTTTTATATTAACATAAGAATACTTACGAAGGTGTCAAGCAAAATATTAATTACTCAACTAATTTTACAAATTTTTTTCAAGAAGTATTTCTAAATTTTATTTTCTAGTTAAATAGTTATATTTAGATATTTAATTACCCTTTTTACCCCCCATATCTACGCTCTTGTGGCTATGTTAGCGGCATAAGCAGTGTTTTAATTCCAGTTCTAATAAACATAAAATCTTATTTTTTCTAGTTTTAAACAGAAGCCCTATCAATCTCGGCTATTCTCAGAACTCGATATATATCTCCTTTTCAGTTCATTAAAACTTTGCGAGAAAGTTTCAGAACAAAGTTTCGTTAACGCAGGTAACACTGCAGCAGTAATTATCTTGTATGACGTAAATACTATTTCATTGATTAATAAACACAGTTTATGAATCAAGAAATATATGATAGTATATTCCTGATTGCAAAGTTTTCTAAGAACATAGAGTTATGAAAAATAGTTATCATTAAATCTTTCAAAATTCAAATGTGTAAATACATGAAAGAGTAAATTTGTTTTTACATGCTGTGTATATTTACGTACCTACATTACGAAGAGGTCGATAAAATCATTTCTTGTTATACGAATCCGAGGATGGGAAAAACTTTGGTGAACACGTAAGAAACTTTTAATTTATAATGAACGACCGTCTGATTATAATATTTAAAAGTTAATAATAAGAAAAACGTTAGGAAAAAATCAGTCAATAGGATACTCGCATTTTTTTTATTATACACGTCCTGAAGTATATGTCCCTCAGTTCCGTTGACGTCCAAAATACTTTGTTCGTAGCATATATCACATAATTTATATGAATCATTGTCTATCTACTCAATATGCGGTGAGTGAAGCCAACAAAGCGTTTTGAAAATATATCTGCGTCTCTTTCTTCGATGTAATTCCCTGATTCACCGATGATAGTATTGGCTGATGTACTTGTATTCAATCTGAACAAAACGTCGAAATAAGAAATATCTCTATTTAATTCAGACAAAAAGTAAACAAAGCCATTGTTAATGTCATTTAGAACATGTTTAGTGAATTTGTTTTGTATACTTATATCGGTGTTTTTTCTTGCATTTCTCACATCAACTGAAGCACAAACAATTGTAAACAACGGCAGCCATGACATACCTTTATGTCATCCATGCCATCATAGACATGTCAAAACAGAGCAGTCAATAGTGTCTCTGTTTCAAAAACTTTATGTCTTTTTCTATGACGTTAAGCCAATCAGAACCAACAAGTTCTTACGACTTAAAAAAAGACAGAAATATATTTTTGCACCCTAATGGTTCCATTGCGATTTTATTCCTATGCTCGCTATAGAATAAAAGTACCTATATGAGTCATAGTAACTACAGTAATTATTGGACGGTGGATCAAAAGTTCAACAAAATTTTGTAAAATATTCAATAATCTCTGATGATGATGATACTTATAATTTAGGCGACTCAGCGTTATAATTTTTTTAAAATTAATAATTGACATTTCTCTTGGTTGTTCTTCCAACGTTTATTTTTAATAAAAAAATTATATAAGTATAGGAAAGTCACTTGCACTGATGGGAACCTTCTAATCCAATATTGACCTGCCAGTGTCTGTCACTGACAGTCAGTTGTTTCCTACAATCGCATTATTGGTTACAAACAAATAATTTTAACCCTTTCGTGGTTGACCTTGAATCTCTACTCTGAAGTTACGCGGAGTAGTACGAGACGAGAATGTGGTAACTGGCAAGCATTTTTTTTTAAATAACAGCATTTATAAAATTAATCCATGAACTATTTGATTAAACTGTTTTATTAAGAGTGCAGTTACTATCGTAGGTACGGTACGGTATTGCGCAAAGTGAAATGCGACTCTTACATCTTAGACATATTTTGATAAAACACGACTCCACTCCAATATTCACTCACCGATACGTTTCGTGGCTCTTAATCGGGAAAGGGTTAAATACCTGTAACGATATTTGTATGCAAAATACAGCAACTGCTTTGAAAATCGTTACCCTTGTTTTACTTTTAATATTTTTCCACGCTGTTATCTCTTACAGGTCTTGCAAAGATGCTTGAAAATTGAACCAGTTACTAAACTTTACATTTATAAAAAGATCATAGAACGCGTTGGAAATAGTTTGTCATCCGAAGTGGTAACGAATTGATTGCAGTGAGAATTGTAAAATACATCTTCCGTAAGATTAGAGATTTTAAAAGAGTCCCAGCTGTGTAATTATAATTTTAATATTGCAATTTTAATATTTATCTTTGATGTGCCGCGGGATCTGAAATGCTAACGAAATATATATCTATTTAACTTTATATTGTAACAAAACTGTTCTAATTTGTGGTGGAAACTATTTATTTACAATAACAAACGTTTAACAAAACAGTTAAATACACAAACGAAAAGTACTTCTCTAACGTAACAGAAACAAAACAAATTCTGACTAAAAAAATTAAAAAGAATAAGTAATGAAGAATTTAAAGTCACTATCTATGTAGGTACACAAATTATTTACAACACGTAAACACCAAAGTTTATTTAGCACACTTATCTATTAACTATATGCAAGAGATTATTTATGTTAAACCAGATTTTATATAATTGAAATCAATGGACTATTATTATTTTCTATAGTTATTTATTTCGCACACGTGTCTGACTATGAACTCACTTACACAGGAAATTTGACTGTCTCTGACTGACTCACCGAGCTCGCCTGGTCGTATTTATATGCGCTGAGTATACCTTCGAGGGATTTCTGTAATGTTCTGTTCCTTTCTTATACCTGCATTTATTGTTGTTACAAGTTTGGAATTTGGCTTCTTGCCACCACAAAAACTCTTATACCTGCGTGCGTTATTGTCTTCGAGAGCATTCGACAGAAAGCAGCGTTTCTAGCCACGTGTGCAGCGGCCTTTAGTGTTAAATGTGTCTTTTCACGACCGCTATATAGGAATGAAAAGCATCTATTTTAAAGGGGTGTGTGTAAAAAATATTTATATAACGAATTATGCCCAACATAAAACCCTCTAAAATTTCACCCAGTATCGATTGCTTGTAATCCGATAGCTTTTATTGTAGTTACTCACCAAAAACCTTTCTAAATTGAGCAAGGGTGTCCGTACAATTTTACGTCTAAGAACTTTTATGTGCTGAGTATATCAAGAAGAAAGATAACACAGAGTCGTTTAAAAATCAATTTGCATATCCCTGGAGAATATAGCAGCTATTGTAATGCACATAGTTATATAGAATGTACATATGTATAATATATGTATCTCTGTCTGTATGTAAATACAAAACGTTTAAAAAATAGTCTGGTTCATATTTTAATAGCTCAAGTCTTGATTTTTATGTGTTTTCCAATTTCACAAGTTCATTTAGCACCCCGACGCCAGACGTCTCTACTGCTGCTTTGCTGATTGTGGTATATTTGCTTACAATATTCAAAATATTAGTCACTTTTAAGCCGCTGCACACGAGGCTAGAAACACTGCTAGGAGTTCTGCTAGCCGGTAGGCTGGGTACGAAGCTGGAAATGACGTCACTGCGGGCTGCCTTGCTAGCTCAGACGATAGGTTTTAAAATTAGAACAGGGGCTATTTTCCCTGCTAGATTTGTTGCTAGGTATGAGCAAGAACCAGTCAGGAAGCAGTATCTTCACGTGGACATTTGAACAAACGCCCATATGGCGTCATTCTGCCAGACAACAGACACGTTTTGCTCTGTGTTTAATGTTTATATTCGAACTGTCACTGCGTGCGCACCAGATCTATCCACAAAACACGCTTGAAAAATAGTCTCGTATGAAGCGAGCACTTAACAGCAATCAAGAAAACCAGCGCTAGAAAACTAGTAGGCAAATCTAGCAAGGAATCTAGCAGCGTTTCTAGCCTCGTGTGCAGAGGCCTTTATATACGTTTTGAACATTTTTGCTCCCATATACTTTAGTACCGCGCAGTGAGTGAAAAAATTGGAGGGAATTAGAGCACATCCTTTAATTTTTTGATATTATACGAACATTCTGTATAAAAGTGTGTACATATATGTACGAAACACTAAACGAATTCAGTTCCAGTCGTACGCTGGTATGTTTACAACGACGAAAAATCGATATACGAGCGTCGTACGCGCTCCGTCAAAGGCGCAACATTTACACACTTTTTTCCTTTACGTCTACGTCGTAACGTGCGTAACTTCACACAAACAATATAAATAATGTAGATTTATGCAATGCAGTGTTGCCAACTCTTCAAAATTATTTTTTCTGTGATCACGTGAAAAAAAAAATACCGACCGGACCATAAAACCTTGTTGATATTTGAATGAAAACGATAAGCATAAGGCGCATTTTTCACTTTTACACAAAATGAAGCATGTCTATATAAAACGTTTCACTTTCAACATTCGTTTTTTTTATTATTTAAGTGGAATTTTCAATTTGGATGAATGTATACACAGTAGTTTATGCTATCCTCGACGACTCAGAGGTATAGTACGCGCCACGGATCTAGAAGGTTCGGAAGTTAAACAAACAGCGTCGCAAAGGCACATTTTAGAGCCGTTGATACTCCCACCACCTCCCAGCTACCTGCACGGAACGTGCGCTCGTCGGTGATTGGCCGTGATCGCTCGTTGCCTTTGTCACTTGTCGCTTTCCCGCTTTAAAGTACAGTCGAGTACGCTATTGTCAAGTTGTTATTGCTATGTTAGTTTTGCTGAGTTGCGAGTTTGTAGTTTTTCAACAGACTGTACAAGCGCAAGCCTGCATTCGCATCTAACTTCCGAGCCTTTTAGATTCGTGGCACGTACTATAACTGTGAGTCGTCAAGGTGAATCCTTCAGCCACTACCACACCGCCTTTAAGGATGCCCACCGCAGTTGTAGACGAAACGCCCGGTAGAAATACCATTAGACCACGGCCTACAAGTCAGAATCCAAGAAGATTTGGAAAAATGCCGCCCGTCAAAGCCTGCACACTTGGATAATTAAAAATTGTTTCTGGTGCCTACAATGAAAAATTTTCGATATAAATAAATAAAATTGTCGACCAATTTTTCTCAGACCAATATATTGACAAAAAATAAAAAAATCACAAGATGACGATTCTTCAGAAATATTTAAAAAATATAAAAATTCATTAGTATTATTAATACTAATTAATTTTTATATTTAAAATAAAAATAAAAATAATAAAAGTAATAAAAAAAATAAAAAATATAAAAATTAATTAGTATTATTAATACTAATTAATTTTTATATTTTTTAGATATTTCTGAAGAAGATCCAAATCCGAATCGAAACGTCATCTTGTGTTATATTGATTTGTTATTTTTTTATTTTTTGTCAATATATTGGTCTGAGAAAAATTGGTCGACAATTTTATTTATTTGAAGAGTTCTATTCAGACGTTAATCAAAGATTTGAATTTTCGATATACTTACTACGTATACAGAATAATCTAGAAATCAAAATATGTTTTTGGTGGAACATATCTTTTAATAAACTGAAAATTCTGTTTGCTTTTTCTGCTTTCATTTTAATGAAATTTTATTTTCCAGTCTCTATAATTGTTTGAACTATATGTTTCAAGAAACGTACCTTTAGTTTTGTTTGTAATGAAAAAGTCCTACAAGTCGAAATGTCACAAAATGTCACACAACAAGAAATTCTCAGTGGGATTCTTTTGTCAATAAATAACAAAAGGGATGCCTTGACGTAGAAAACAATAAGAAAATATACGATTACAAACAATAATAGCAATTTTATTTGCGGCACTGTTTTGTTATTATATTATGTCAAGTTTATTTCATTGTAAATTTGTCATTATTTAATTTCTACGAAAATTATAATAAATTAAATCAAATCTTCAACAGTAAACCACGAATTAATGTCAGTTATAAGTACAAGAAATTAAATACGGAATGATTTAACGTTGATTTTCTTTTAGAACCTGAATTCTTAAAGGATGACCAAAGCTTACTCGAAATGTTTTTAAATGGAAAATATCAATACTTACTTGAAAAGTAAAAGTGTGCTATAGAAAAACCATTAATGGCCATATTCATACGAACACTATTAAAGATATAATGTACTAATCTTGGAACAAATTTATTCGTTACAAAGAATAAATACACACTGTACTATACTCCTTGGTATTTTTGTTGAATATTGTGACGTTCAATTAAAAATCCGACCGATGGCTTTAGTGTAAACGTAAAAAAACTTTCATTAAAATAAAAATGTTTTATCCTAACCCAATTGCACACAAAACTTCCACTAACTTTAATGTTTTACAATTATACACTTCACAAAAGGTTAATAAACAACATATAAATAAATTCAGAAAAGCAACTGCAGATATAATAACTATGATCTATGTGGCGGCCATTATTATTTTATCAGGCGAATAAATATTTATACTTTGGAAGTAAGACAGAATAGATTTATACCTGCCGTAAACATAATTATGCTTAGTGAATTATCGCTATTTATTGGGAGAAATGAAACAAATGAACTGAATAAATAACTACTGTTCGGTGAATATGGCCATAATACGAATAAAGTTTATATCCTGTGAGATGTACAAAAAATGCACTGTATTATTTTTTCAAATAATTTTAGTCTGCAGTCTCATGCAATGCATATATTCCCGTCTTTGAGTTGTCATTAGTGCAGTTGGTAAACGAGAGTTGTCGTTTGTCATTTCGATCTCACGTAGAGTAAGCACTTTCCGTATGTTGAATGTACAGGAACAAGGAACAGGCATCCAGCTAAGCTTAAATCAGCATCAAGACTGCAGCAATAACAGTAGCAGGTGGCATAACAATGGCATTAATAAACCACACAATACGGTGCCTTGTACTATACAAGATGTTAAGTGTTTGTCTTTAACAGGGCTGTTTTCAGGCCGATATACAGTATAAAACCCGGAAACGTATTTTGTAATTAAGAGACGTGATTGTCCCATGTGCAAAACTCAACGCTCTCGTATTTCAATTATAGACATAGTCTGTCTACACTTACAATAATGAATAAAACCAGTTTTAATTGTGTAAATTGTTACCGCAGTCAGTGCGGCTGTGAATTGGTCTGGAATATGACGCAGTTTTACAGTGCCCGGCGTGCTTTGGACCGCTGTAACTTCGGACTGCGTCGAATGAGTACTACGAAGGTGGTGTCATTTGCAGGGCCGGATTAACCCTGTCCGGGCTCCTAGGCAATGCAATCAGGTCTTTTCAAGTTGATGTAGGGATGTGAGTAACTTCCAGATGATCGGCTCCAGGCATCCTGTTACTTCAATGTCTTATGTGATATTGTAACAACATGATTACTTTGACTAGATGTTGCAACATCGCCTTACCTGACTCGTTAGCTTTATTGAAATGGTCTCAATGAATAGGTTAAGATAGTTGATGATCCAGGTTTTTTGATGGGTCAGGAAAGAGAAATGAGACGTGACTTAGCTATTTTAAATATTATCTTGTTAAATGCAATAAATTACAATAAACAACGAAAGAACGAAGGAAAATAATATTGTTGTTGGGAAATTTCATACAAATAAAGTATCGATGTATTACGCATATTTTAATATTTTTTCCAATTTAATGAGGAGACTTTAAATCAATAAAAAAAATTATTAAACCTTAGCACTTTTCGATTATGGACTTTTATTCTTGACTTTTAATTGAATTTTCAACTTTTTAATGGTTTAATTTTAATTGTTATTCTAATTATTTACTGCAAAAAATATGTAAAATACAGATATTTACATAAATTTATTTTTTTTAACCTAACTTTGTACATAAAATTCAAAAGTTAGTCCATTTAGCAAAATACTGAAATAATTAATTATAATTAAAAAAAAATATTTATTTATGCCTTTATGACAATAATTTATTGGTATAATCGACTTATAACCTTTTGTAAAAATTTATTATGGAAAAGTTCCCATTTAGAATTCGACTTTGTTTTGATTGGGACTGTAACGGACCAACCTCCTTAATGTAGGGACATATCGATGAAAAGACCTTGAGGGTGATATAAAAAATTAAAATATTTTTTTAGTCTCAAAAGTTATTTCTTCTACGTAGTTACAAAATAAACAAAAAATAACAGTCACTTAAAAATTTCTTTCCTTACTTCTTTACATAAAATATTTACCTACGTGCCCTTGACAGAAGATTTATAATTTTGTTTAATTGTTTTGCTTAATTAAATTTTATCTTTAGTAGTAATTAATTGAGAACAAAAATTAATTGTAAACAACATTATGCAGGGAAACTGCAACACAAAATTCATCTGCAGAATTTCTAGTAGCTATACAGAGTGTTTAACAAAAGTGAGAATACAACAGCAGTGTACCTAGTATAAAAATGGAAACATGTCCGTTTCCATCCAAGTACAGTAACCGAATATTCAAGCACGTGAAATATTAATAATAACAGAATAATGACAGTAAAGGACACAGAAAATCGAATACAGAGTCTCCAGTGACTTTAATATCATAATTTAAAATTTTAAAATTATATCAATGTCATTACAGAACTATTTATTGTCATTACAAAAAGCTCGATTTCTTATTTATTGAAAATGTCAATCGTTGACATTTTTGAAATATGTTTTACTCATTTTGGAAAAACGAAATTATGAAACAGTCAGTGAAGATACAATATTTTAATTAAAATTTTACTTTTTATTATTAGAACTAAATATCGATGTATCCAGTGAAGAGTCGCAGCACAGATGCAAGGTACTGGCGATTGTGACCGAGGTGGCAATCACTCGAGTCGCAAACGACAATTTCGTCGAGTAACACGCAGTACTTTCGGTAACTTGCACTTGCATTGAAAGAACAACATTAAAAAGCACATACATAAATACCTCCAATAGATTTTGTAGGTTAGGCGAATTCTCAGATACAGTTTACAATCATCGCGTAGGATGGCACCACTTTCATTTATTTGTAGAAGCCATTTAGATTCGTAGCTATGTTTCATCTTTCGTTCGAGATGGTTCCTACATACTTGCGACCCGAAAAGAATTTCCCAAGGGACGAAAACACTTTAGTTTTGATCTGCGCTTTTATTTTACGTCATGACATGTAAAAGCGCACTTTCGACCACGAAAACCAGTATGAAATGATATACTTTTATTGATAATATCTATACTAATGTTATAAAGAAATATTGAGAATTTTGTGAGTTTGTGTGTATACGGAGGGTAATCTCTTAAACTACTCACCCGATTTCTTTAATTTTTTTCACCAATATTTAGAATGGATCTTCTGGATGAACATAGACTATCTATTATCGCGTTAAATTAAAAGCGCTTTTCGTGGAGACCAATTTTGTAAACGGTGGCAATCTACAAATTCGGGCGAAGCCGAACCGGGGCACTAATTATTAATAATGAATATAATGTTTTCAGAGAAGGATCTCGAAATCAAGGTACCTATATATTTGGAGTTCTGACTACTTTTTTTCGAGGTCGTTATTTAATTTTATAATACAGCTGAGTATAATACACCCGACATAGACACAAGTCGTATATGTTTTGCGTAAATAGAGGTCTGCTATACACACAAAACGTGCTCCAGCATTGACTGCGTGGACCCGTGTGCTGTGGGTAAGGGTTAGTATATAATATTATTATTATATAATGGCTGTATACACAAATTACATGTCCTTTAAAAATATGGACTTATTTATACGAAATAGTGGGATAATTCATAAAAAAATAAAATTATAAATCCCAATACTTGTTCAGGACGGAGCGCGTATTAAACAAAATTTATGAGGTGAAAAATATTTGAAAAGTGCATTCAAATATTGATGCTTTTTAAATACAATGTGTTTGTTCAATTACCGCGCTCAACAACGTAAATCAAAATGACATAATGCCGCGTGACTTTTATTAACAAAATGTATCATTTATAGGCCAGTAAAATGACGTACGCAGTTTCCATTAATTCGAAAATTAGAAGAACTATTCCATGGTTCTAAAATTGAATTTTGACAAGATACAAGCAAAAAACAGATAAAACGCAGTTTTTTAACTCTTTTTTAACAAGTTCCAGTCATCGCACGAAGATGCAATATTATAATCAGATTGTGTATCATACTTATAAAACGTTCTCTCAAATGTGCATACTTTTCCGCATTGGAGGACGTAAAACGAATTGACAATTTTAAATATTTTATTGGGATATCTGATACTGCTTTTAATTAATAATTATTAATTAATCAATCTATAATAATAATTATAAAACATAAAGAAAATTTTGTTTCTGAGTGAATTAATTTCTGAATTAATGCGGTTTCAAAAAAAGTATATTGCACAAATAAAAGTTATCTCAAGAGAGCGTTCACAATAAAAATATAAAAGTTTAAAAGCGTTTGTTTTTCCGCATGTTTTCAATTTGTTTGCACAATCTTAAAGTTTCATTCAGTTTAAATTGTCACTTCACAAAAGATTGTAAATGTTGTTTATTTTCAAGAAGAAAATAATACATAGTTTCTTTCCATATCTTTTAGTTTCAGTAGTTTTAACCGACAAATGCGACAGTCGAACTGCAACAACTTGCTCTAGAAAACTGACAAAACTTTTTGTGATAATTTATCTTTTAACACAGCCGATTAAATTCATTGATGATTTCTGTGGGATTTGTATCATCTATCCACAGCCTTTTATTGGATGGTTCAAAAACGTGTTATATAAAACCTCACTTAAAAAGTATCTTTAAAATACCCTTGGATTTTTTTAATCAGAAACTCCGATTAGGGGATGTATTTTCAAAAATCCTATCTTGGTATACTCACCTACGGTATGTAAGGAACTCCTGCTTCATGCTTCTAGACCCACCGGTTTAGGCTGTGCGTTGTCTGTTAGTCAGTCAGTTTTATTAAGTAGATTAAATGAAATCGAAGACGGCAGTCGATAAAATATTTTCCAATAAAAAAACTTCTGGAATTAAATTTGGAATTTATAGTGGAAATTTTTAATTAAAATCAGATTGTTGTTAATTGGCTTGATCATTAATTGGTCGATTTTTTCCCCACGTCACCTGCAGTGAAATTATCTAGGTGGTTAGTGGGTGTGAGTGGGAAATGGAGCGGGATAGAGATAGAATGGGGAAATGACATGAAGCACGTTCGAAGCACGCGTTAAAGCACTTCATCACGACTGCGTATTACAACGCCGTCAAGGCAGAGGGAAGGGAGAGAGGTGCTTCAGTAATAGCGTTGATTATATTGCTCCTGATGGTGAAGAGTGCAACTAAAGAATAATAGAATGAGTAGTCGATTTTCAAGAACACCACCTACAAATATACAGAATGATTTTTAAGTTGATTCATTTTTTTTACAGCGTGTAGAAATCAAATAGACGAACAAATATTTCAAGTAACTTTTTTTTATCAAAACTCAAAAATGAAAGAGGAACGAGCTTTCAAAGTTTTATTAAATTTTATCAAATTTTCAGGTCGGTCCTGGCGTTATGTTATGTCACTATGGAAATATGTTATATCATTATTCACAGAAATTGTTCGAAGTTGCCGTCGTTTTGTTGAACACAAAGATGCGTGCGTCGTAGCCATGCTTCTATACATGCTTGTAGTAACGATAAGGGCTTTCCGCGAATTATTTGGGATGCATTTCCGGTTCGTGCTATCATTTCTTCGCGTGTGTTAAACAGACTTTTGAATAAATTAAATAAGATTTTAAAAAATTTTAAACGCTTCTTTATCGTTTGTAGTCTAAATTATGGAAGCAGGATATTTGTATTTGAAAGCTATAGTCCAAGAGCTATAAATAATTTTTGGGTAGGTATTTGAGCCTGCGTGAAAATTTGTGTAACACTTTTTTTGTAAAATCGAAGACCAGATTGAAGGGTAGTGGGATCTAGCCAAGCGTTGAATTTTCAACTTTTATTTGCTAAAAAAGTTCTTGAAACATTTTGACATTTTAATACTTTCAAATTTAGTTTTTAACAAAATACAAAATAAATAAGCCAGATCATTTAGTCAGGTCTAAATGTCTGCCAGGCGGTTACAAAACTGTCTATTATATGTGCTAGTAAGACGCCGCGGGTAGGTTGAAGTATATATGGGCTGAGTTGAACTGTGGTACGATGCGTTATTACGCCGATATACCCTCTCTCTCACATTAAAAGTTGCTAGTTGTGCTGGTCAGTGTGCAAAATCGTGCTGGTTTCAGGTTCGTGCTTAGCTGATCGTGCGCGGTCGTTTATCCTTATTCCTATATAATTGCTCCGATCACCAGATGACAATGGATCTGAAATTATAACTAATAATACTTATTTTTCTTTTTAATATTTTTTCCATATTAAGTTTGTATGTTGTTTGTATGCCATGCGTGGGTTGTTGTTTATTTTTATGTTTTGTAAAAGTGTCGATTTTCCTGCGTCGAAGCAAATCACGCAGATTAAGTTCGGCAATGCGTATTTGTGTGTGTGGTTTGTTTTATGTGAAAATCCACAGATAATAGAATACAATTCGAAGCTTACTGCACGCTTCACCATAGGTTTCAATATTGTGCTGTAGATATGAGATCGGCAAAGATATTAAATAAAACTAGGTTTTACTTGGAGCTAAGAGTACTTATCTTTTTCGAACGGAATTTCACGAAAATTTCCTGTTATGTGAAAATGTACACTAATAATTTTAAGATTAATATTTAGAACTAGCGTTAATTAATTTTTTTCAAAAATAAGAGCGCTGCTACAGGTGCGGGATAGCTTTGGAATTACACTTTTGATTTTGGAAATGTTGTTTCAGTGGCGGTTTATCTGTATGCGCCACAGAGCTGCAGAACAACCAAAATTTTAGGCGCGCTTCATAATTTTAGAATGAATTATATTTTCCATATTTAACCAATATTTAATATTAATAGTATAATAATAATTATACATTCAAAGTTTAGCAGCCAATGACAAGCCACAAAACTCATATGTGTTCTGGGTGGCAGACTTTCTTGCATTCAGGCGCTGTTCTGCGCTCCAAGCAGCACATGAAAGGTTATCGTTAGATACCCCCGGTGTACGCCGTGCAACTCCTATCCCACAAGTTATAGCGTATAATTTAGATCGGCTTTGTGCTGTATTTACTGTCAGTACGTTAGTACAAAATAATTAATATAAGCATTTATTATTGTCCTATGCTATTCACTGAACACATTTGACGACTTTGACTCCGCGGTACCGTATGTCGTACAGACATGATATTGTAGTTTGTTGTCAACAGTGTTAGAAGGTACTTCCGGTTGATCCTGCAGAACACCAATATTATTTTAAATGCTCACGAGCCGTCACTGTGTTGAATTAATTTCAAGTATAATTTTTTGTAATATCAATATCGATTGTGATTATAGTTAAATAGTTTAATCACACATCAATGATTTAAAATATGTTTCGTTGAGATGATTACAAAACATAATATTTTATTTATATTGGCTAGATTTATCAAAATATAGTTTCTCCTCACAGTTCACTAATAATATTTTCGACTACGTTATAATCTAAGATCCGATATTAGAAATATATACACTCATATGTTATTTGATGATGACAAAGATTATATGTTAGATAATTTTATAAACATTGATAAATTAAATCGCGTACCGATGCTGTTAAATTCAATAAATTACAATTGATCTTTTTTTAATCAACTTCCTCGATTTGTTAATCATAAAAATCGAGCCTAAAAAGAGAGAATATGACACAAGGAATTGGATTATACATTAATATAGATCATCCACCTAAGCATATCTTGTAAATAGTTAACAAATCGGGAAAGTTGATCCAAAAAAGTTAATTAGAATTTATTTAATTTAACAGCATCGGTACGCAATTTAGCTAGGCAACGATTTATCAATATATATATACATATATTATCTAACATAATAAACTTTGTTTTAATCAAATAACAGATGAAGGTATGCATTTCTAATACCGGATCTCACACTATTAACCATAGGTGCCGCTACTGTAGCTCGTAAGAATTAACGAGTAACCAAGGTTAGATACATCGAAATAAAAGGAGCTGGTAAGTTTTGTCTCGACGGCAATGCTATTACCGAGCTGCGATTTTATCATTTTATGGTAAAAATGTTTTTAAATGCGTATTGTTTAAACAACACTGCTGCAAGGTAATAAACATTTAATTCACCGCCAAGTGTGTGTCATTTAGTAGCGGGGTTGTCACGTACCTTCATAGATGCATTAGCGCTGAGAAAGAAAATTGATAGCGCTATAAAACAGTTTATAGATAAGCTATTGCTTTTAAGAAGACTGTAAATTTTCAGCATGATAGAGACGTAATGCATATGTGCAGCGCAAACATCTGACTCGCATACATATAGAACAAAAAAATCGGTCAGAACTATATCCAGCAAGTGAAATGTCTAGTCGTGGTTTGATTTGACGTAACTACAGTGCATTTTTGCCCGACTGCGGCGATGCCAAAAGGAAGGGTTATGAATTTATTATTTAGCAGTCTATAATGTATGTTTGTATTTACGGATGTTCCACCGTAACGCCTAAACTATTCATCCGATTTTTATAAATAAGGTGTCAATCGATTCGTTATTATGGCCTGGGTAACATTTATTTTTGGATTTTGGTACCAGAGGGGAGCAATTTGAAAACAAATAAAAAATAAGTTCAGCCAAAAAAATTTAAATAAAAGATAAGTTCAAAAACTAAAACCCGACTACTGAAAAGTATGAGACAAGAAAATATTCTCATCTGAGGATAGCCGTGGTTGTATGCCATTTCATATATATGAGGCCCCTCTAAGATGTATAGCGTGATGTACTTTGCTCTAGAGCTGTTAAAATGTAATGTTTTGTTAGGGTAGGTGGCATATGACCACGGCTATCCTCAGATAAGAATATTTACTTGTTTCATACTTTTCAGTAGTCGGGTTTTCGTTTTTGAGCTTGTTTATTAAGGGCTATTAAAAACTACCAAAAAATACATTGTGAATAATGAACTATACCGGAATGCGTTATGGAAGAGATACTAGACTATGGACGCTCGATAACCTAGCTCTATGCGTTGTGGACGCTTTGTAAACGACCACAATTTTGTGTGCTAGTATTTATTACATGTGAAATTTTACTTTCTGTATAGTATTTATTACATGTGAAATTTTGCTTTCTGTATATTATGACTTGTTTTTATCGAAACGCAGGATTTAAAATTCCCTCATCAAAACCACAACATAATTTCTTAGAACACGTTTAGATTGAATTTATTCGCTCTGCCCCTAACACATACATTGTAAAAACTAAAAACAAAAAAGTCACGTTTGTTTTACTAGCTTATGCTAGGACTAAACATAATTCATTTTATCATGACATGTTTACAAAAGCTGATGATGTGGGCGAGCTTATTCGCTTCTGATAGGTTGATCGATAATGAAACTTGAACCGACGTACAATGTAACATGTTTTATCTAAAAAATTGTTTACAATACTATCAATTATATTTTCAAACAAACAACTCGTTTATTTCGAGAAATAACTAGCATAACTAACATAATATTATATTAAAAATGTATTTTAAATAACAATAAGTAATTGCTGCAAACTGCAAAATTATTAAAACGAGTTTCCAATTAAAAACCAGTAGAGTAAAAAGATCTTAATATCAGAATCATATAAACATTCTAAACTGTGCAATTAAATTTATTTAAATTAACTTCTCATTTATCCTAGCACTGGCTCTGCCAAGTTGGATAGGTTAATTCCATAATGTAACTATATAAGTAAATTGTATATGGACATTTTTGTGGGAATAAATAATAATAATTATTATTATTTGACATGCAGTACATATTGTATTCTTAAAGTTCCTGATATAGCTTGCGATGTAAGTACGATTTGCCAATCACTGGCTTATCTAATTTGCCCCGGCGATGGATGTTGAAACAAAAGCTTCTAAAGTAAGTTCACACAGTGCGTGATTTTGTAAACAAGCCCGAACGATCCTATACCGATGCAGCGTGGGGAGAATATTGTCCGTAACGACGCATACGCACCGGTAGCTGAACATCCGGTCTATAGCTAATCGGTAAGATCAAAGATGTGGTGCGAGCTTGTCTATATGGTCGTCCGTGTCAATACAGACGACCGACTCAACTTTGATGCCGACAGTCGTGCAGCAGATACCAATATGAATTGGTCGAACGAATCAATTTTTAAATTTTTGTACAAAACGAGCCATCGTTATTGACAGTGGCGTAACTATCCCCTTCGAGGCCCGTGGCAAATTTCAACGATGACTATATAAATATCCACCAGTGAATAATTTGAAAGGGCAACGAGCAATGGGCGTAGTAGTGACAGCACTAGACTCGCATTCGGGAGGTACCAGGTTCGAATTCTGGCGGATACCAATGTAGCTAGGACTTTTTCCTGCTGCCTCTCGCCGAGAAACGGTAATACCTGTATCGGTCATATTACTGAAGTTTTTCATGGTTTTCTTCAATAATTCCAGATAAATTTCGAGATGGTTCCTTATTTAAGGCCATGGCCGATTACCTGTCAAACTCCTATGCTCAAAATTTGCCTACCTTATCCTAATGTCCTAAAGTTCCTTCATTCATTGCTATTAATTCGTGGAAGTTGAAAAAATGTCGAAAATAAAGTGTGATAGATGAAAATAGTAATGGTGCGAATGGCGTCTGTTATGACATAATGTCGAGAAACGAACGTTAAATGCATTATTATTATTATTATTAAGCGGAAAAAATTATGAAAAGAACCCCGGTGCGGTGCGTAATCAATTGCGCACGCGCTCGGATAATTTATCAGTTGATATGACGCTGTTGGTAACTGCATCCGACGACCACGTGATACAAAAGTAGCCTGTGTGCACTGGCCTTTATTATTCAGCACGAAAGTAGGAAATAACAGTTCTATTTACTTGTATTGATAGTCGAATAGAAGATGTCTATGCAACGTGCTTCGAGAAAACTTGTACAACTCTATGGTATGGTATCAACCTACTTACGTTCATCCACGTTTCGATATGGAGTGTTTGTATGTGAGAGTGTAGATCAGAAGGCTAAACTTTTTATAGTTCTTTGTATTTCACACTTCGTGTCCCAAATACCTACCTTTGTGATTTCCAATACGTCAACTGCATGCCAGTTTAAGGTATTGTTTTTGTGTGTAAAACCGTTTCCAATAAAACATCCGCTTTTATTTATTGTCTTTTATTTTAAATGAATCCCACACATTTCCGCTTTGTTTTTTGGAAGTCTTAACAATTTATGTGTAGTTGTCAAGCGACACATTTTATTTTACGACAGTTCGGTAGCTTTCTTTCGGAATAAATTATTACTAAACTTCAGTGGCAATCAATCGGTGCTCGATAAGTCAATCCTTCCTCAAGTTCTCCAAACTAATCTGAAAATCCAGATATTTAAGTGTAATGGAATTTTAGGCTACATACGCACTAGGCGGCTGCCCGCAATGCGGCTAGCCGTCCGGTTGACCGCAAGTAATTAACTATACGTAAATTCTGTATATATAAAAAAATGCATACGCACTACGTTGCGGCTGCCCGCAAACCGCTCCGGTCGTTTGGAGCACTGAGGCCGCTTCGACGGCTGACTGCACGGTTCGTATACGCACTCTACGGTTAGTTTGCGGTTAACCGTTACCTGGGTAGTTGTGTATTTTGTAATCTGACAATTTACATTATGGAGTTCGATACAGAAAAAATATAGTTTAAAAAAAACTAAAAAACACGCTTTATATCGAACTAAAAAGTAAAAAATAATTTTTTTAAAATAAGCTTAAAAAGCGTGGGGCGCTTTGTTCCACATTTTCGTACATCGAGCGCCCAACGCTTTTTAAGCTTATTTTAAAAAAATTATTTTTTACTTTTTAGTTCGATATAAAGCGTGTTTTTTAGTTTTTTTTAAACTATATTTTATTTTTCACTTTTTAGTTTGAGGATCTATAAAAGAATTTATTAATCCTGGGGGTCCTAATAAGGATAATGGGAAACTGTTATCAAATTATTGCATTGTCATCGGTCCTTGATACGTATGCAAAGTTTCAAATTAATCAGACTTCGGGAAATTGGTGAAAATTATGCTCAAAGATTCCGTTACATGCATACATACATACATAGTTAGTTACAACCCAAGCTAATATAAAGCGTTTAAAAATTATGAATGTTTTTAATATACTCAATAATTCTTCAAATGATGTTAAACGCATTCTCATGTAACCAAAAAACTTGTCTTCGTGTTTTTTGAGGTTTTCAAAAAATATATCAAAATGCCTGGTTTCATTTCGTGTTTGTAAGAAAGGATGTATCCAGTATTTTTTCATCTTTTTATTTTTTATGTAGCGATCGTATATACCTATATAATAAACAGCAACAACTTCTTTAACGTCCATTGTAGAAATGGTTCGTTTTGTTTGGTTAAACAAAATATTTCTGGTTAAACAAAATCTGTCTGGTTAAAATTAGATTCAACCGCAGATTCAACCGACGGTTACATACGCACTAGGCGGCTACCCGCAATGCCTAGGCGGCTGGCTGGCCGCCTAGTGCGCATGTAGCCTTAAAGTTGTTACGAAAACTGACTGCAAAATAAGCATGAGTTATTCTAAAAAAGTTTTTTTTTCATAGATAAACATTTGATAAACATTTTTTTTAATGTTTCATACAGTCTTTAATTTCATTGAACATATATTTTCTGTATCTGCATTAGTTATTCAGCTAGGTGATTAATTTAAAATGGAAATTATTGTTTGATGGGTGCGCTATCTTCGGACGAATAAAGTATACTTAAATAATATAGAGTAATAAATTTAATAAGTAATAAATTAACTACGCCAATATAAAATATATTTTGTTGGTGTATGATGTTTATTTCATAAAACAAGATATAATTTATCACACAAGCCTATAATATCTGGCCAATAAAGTTAAAATATTTACCGGCAAACATTAATGTCTCCTTTTGACATAAAGTTAAGAGCTTACATTATTATGTGCTTAGATTAGTGGCTGGGAAAATAATGCCCCTGTATGAAGATAGATGATAGGGCTGCAAGAGTCGCGACTTAACTACAGGTGATACATTTGTCTTAAACAATAGTGCGTGTAATCTTTACGCGTGGTTGAAGGAAAACTTCTTTTATATTAATGAATATTTATTTCTGTTATAGGTACATTTGTTTTTATTGTTATATTTTATTTATTATTTTTGACTTCTTATCATTATCTTTATATATAATTCGTAATTCTTTTCCTCCTAAACGGCTTGACCGATTTTGATGACTCTGAACCCGATAGGTGGCGCTATTGTCGATATCCAAATTTTTAAATATAATTTTTGGATTTCTCACATAAATTAAATATAATCCCAATCTACAAATTTATGACTTACTATCATAGAGATATAAGTAACTAGAGTATAGGCATGCTTGCCATAAGTGAAAGTGTCATCAGTTAAGGAAGAGAACGCTACAGAAAACCAGAAATAAAACACACTGTATTACTGCCTCTCTACTGAGCTATTCCGTGGTTTATATATGCGCTGGATCGTTCTTTCTTTTCTTGCATTCATTGTTTTCTGGAATTTGGCAACAAAGACCTTTTTACCTACGCATATTGTTAGAACGACAAGTCGATTGTGGTTGCCCCACAACGATCTGTGTATCATTGTTAGAACAACAAGCCGATTGTTGTTCTACAACAATCTGTGTGTCATTATTATAATGACGAGCCGATTATTGCCTCACGAAATCCTTTGCCGTTGCAACGGGGAACGTGTAACAGTAATAATAATAATAGCATCTTTATTAAGAACCAGAGTAGGTATAATAGCGTTAAGAACAAATGCAATATAATATCACTTAAAATCAAAGTTTAAAATTTGAACACTATCATAAAGGACATAGTCATTAAAAATTGCAATGCACCATTTAAAAGGTTTAACAAAAATACAGCTTTAACATAGTTAGAGGTTAAAAAAAATAATCTGTCAGAGAATAAAATTCCGCATCAATCAAAAAATTGAAAACAGCCGTTTTAAAAGAAGAAAAAGATTTAATTGATCTAATTTCCCTTGGAAGTTTATTAAAAAACCTTGTACACATATATCTGCAACTGCCTTCGAACATAGTTAGTGAATGTTTTTGGTATCCATATTGAATAATAATATGTCTATGCTTACTTTACGCAATCAATTAGTATCCAAACTTAAAGTATAGTGTATTTTTTATACCGTTATGCTCTAATTAAGACTCGATCCCCAATTCCCAAAGCTCGAGTAAAAGCGGAAAGAAAAAGTATCACTTGAGCAAAGTCGTGCGCGAAAAATAGATTTTAATTAAAATAAAACGTCTTGGACAAATAGCCGATTTGAACAATGGATGATCACCTATATATATGTATAACATGTCCAGCCGAAACGGCAGGAACAGTGCTGCCGCTTGTTATACGGCACGTGAACTAACTAATGAGAATGAATCGACTAACCGTGTCCTGGTTTGACGGTATATCGTTAGCGGTACTTTTGCGGAGGATTCGTTACTCTTTACTGGTTTTTTATATTGCATTATTCTGACGTCACAACCATAATACGTTAACTTTTATTTATTACATTGCATGAAAAAGTTAACGATTTACTTAAGCGCGAACCGATTAAAACTGAATCTAAACGTTAATCTGTTGTTTTTAACACACTTTTATTAGCTTTGACCTGTATGTATGTAAAGAAATCTTTCAGCCGAATTTTCACCAATTTCAAGAAGTCTGATTGACTTGAAAATTTGCATACGTGTCAAGGGCCAATGACAATACAATTATTTAATAAAAATAAGTTTGAATTTAAAAATTTTGAATAAAATTTGAATTTTAAAATTTTGAAAAAAATACTTTTGATCGATCCTGCTCGAAAAATAATTAATCGATTGAATCGATATTTTTGCTAAACTGAAGTGTATACATGTATTTTGCATCGTTTTTTGTACAGTTTCCACTTCGAAACAACATTTTTCTACACATTTTGATCAAAATTTAGCTTGAAAAGCGATTTTTTTCTCTATGTACAACACTCATTTGTTTTTGTGTTAATAAAATCTAATGCTCTAGATGACATGGAGTTTGAATAGGACATTAGACTCTACTTGATGTATGGAAACTGTAATTATTTGATCACAATTTAGGGTCATTGTCAAATATTTTTTTTGACAATTCTTTCTGCAATCCAGCATTATTTTGTCTTCACCAACCCTGTCTTTACCAACCCCACAACCTTGCACCGTTTTCTCATATACCTACTATGCGAAACGTCTCATATAGTAAAGCATTGCGCGCTGCGTATTTTTGTAAATATGTATTCACAATTATGGAAGTTATATAAGTCATTTAAAAATCGTAGAAGAAGCACAATATGTGCTGTACGGTACCTACCTAATTTTGTTATAGTAGACAAAGTGTAGGTAAATGTTGATATTAAATTATTTATTAAATTGAAAAGTCACTTGATTATACACCGTTGATTTCGTGCGGTTTCATCTATTATTCTAAAAATGTGTTTATAAATTGTCAGAATTGTACTGTTTTCCATATAAGCTCATATGTTTACACATCAACGCATACGTTTTTTGCTTCGAAAGTTTTTTTATCGCCGGGAGCACTGCAGCCTTTTGGGCTTATTGCGCCCTCTCCTATAGTCTGTTATACCGCCAGATTCAGTATATTCGTTCCTTGTACTAGATCATGGATTTGTATTTTCTACGAAAGTGCAGATACATTTTTAATAAAAAAATCATTTTAACTGACTTGTTTATGACAAAAAGTCTTACTAGTTCACAGCTATAAATTATTTATTCCGTTCACAAGATATTAAATAATTTAAGCTTCACATGTTTCAACAACTTTGTTGTCATCATCAGGTTGATAAAATAAAAATTACGATATAATATGTAAAACAATAATTATTGCATCAATAAGATTTGTAAGATCATCAGACATGAAAGAATGATCAGTTCTGAAGTCAAGATATATTATTAGCTACCAAAATCGGAATATAACAAAAGTTATTCTTTTGAAATAGTTTGAGACAAAGTATACCTGACATGACGTGAAATAGAGCGGAAAATTCAAATACGATTGACCGATTACTGTATATATTTACGAATACCGATCAGGACGTGAGTATCGGTATTACGGAAATGTAATCCCAACCTGAAACATGATTAAAATCAATTATAGTAACCCGATATTTCGGGATTTGAAGGATTAGTACTAATTGATAAATGCAAGTGCAAATAAACAAACAGAGAAAATTCGGGAAACGCTTTCTCCTGTCTATAGATACTAGTCAGAGTGCCCATCGGCAAAAATTTTATAAACACATACTCTCCCCAAACTTTGTATATGGCTTCATTAGGCCTAGTCTGACACCTATTTCCTTTATTACTTTTCTTGATTTTGGGGCGTTTTCCCTCTAAATTTTCCCAAAGATGTCGTTTTGACGACATGTAAAAATTTATAGATACTGTTTGTTTTTTTAATTGGATAGCTTAAAAACTTCAACCAAAACGCTAAAATAATGTTCTCTGACAAATAACATGAACCATATAAAATGTCTGACACCTCGAATATGTTCGTTTGGTTGAAGTTTTTAAGCTATCCAATTAAAAAACAAACAGTATCTATAAATTTTTTACATGTCGTCAAAACGACATCTTTGGGAAAATTTAGAGCGAAAACGCCCTAAAATCAAGAAAAGTCATAGAGGAAATAGGTGTCAGACTAGGCCTAATGAAACCATATACAAAGTTTGAGGAGAGTATGTATCAATAAATTTTTTTCCGATGGGCACTCTGACTATACTATATCAAATACCTGAAAAACTGATGTCGATTTTCTAACTAGTATCTATTCTTGTTTTCTAAGTGTGTATAAATGAGAGTAATTTAGTTTGCACCTATCCAATCGACCTAGCTAATATTTTGAAAATAAAAATATTAACTGTTTTCTTTTTGTCAGATCTTCAGAAGAATAGAACAGCAAAATTTTTTTTTTTTGAAAATATTTCAGAAATTATAAAGCTTATAGGAATTTTTTTTGCAAAACTTTCGGAAAAAATAGATAGTATCTACCTATCATAAACCGATTTGAAAAATATACCATTATAACAGAACCTGTTTTTAAGGTATCACGACCTCTCTGGCAGAACATTCACTAAGAATGAGTTCGTTGGCTCCCACGCCAAATTGTTAAGAAAGATTTGATCTATTTAGGAATAAAATCGCAATCGAACCATTCGAGTCCAAACATATACTTCTGCCTTTTTTTAAGTCGTGAGCTCGTTGGTTCTGATTAGCTAACGCCATAGATAAAGACAAAACTTTTTCTAAAGAGAGATATACTCCTTGCTAATATATATAATATAATATATTGTCGGAATAACCAAGGAATTAGTTCGAAAAAAGAGACGCAGATATATTTTCGATACGCTTCATTGCCTTTGCTCACCGAACATAGACAATGCTTCATATAGTAATTATTATATATATGAGTTGATCATACATTGTAAAATTAGCTTTAAATAATACATATGATTTTTTGATGTTTCTAATAAAGGCTTTTAAGCCATTTAATAGAATTTGTGTCAGTTTAAATAAAAGATAAAAAAAGTATCAAGATAATTATTATTGTATTGTTTACCTTACATCGACTGCCAAAACGTAAATGATTTTGAATTACACGTTAAATGTGTGTATTAAAAAAAAATGTTTGTTTTTATATTTGCGTGCTGGTGGTCGTTTTGTGACGGGTAAACACCGAGCTTTATTTGTTTTAAAATCTATGCAAGTTGTTATTGACAAAATGGGATTATAACGTTGTTGATTTAAAATTACGTACGTTTCAAAATCATGTTATATTCACATATGTTTTATGGAATCCTTGAAACCAACAGAGCAACCAATTAAAATTTATTATATACAGGCGATTCAGTGGTCGACCAACAAAATTTGTCGAGTCAATTTCGTTTTCGGAGTATAAACACGATTAATTTTTAATTCCGTATTGCCAAAAATTCAGTTCACTAAATACAAAGTAAATCTATATAAATAAAAAAGTAATACTTCGCTTGTTCAAAATCTTAAATTTTAGCTAGGTATGTTTCCACTGATTTCTGCAAACAATTTTCTTAATAAAAAATTTATTTTCATCTTAAGGGCCTCAAGCTGGTCCAGCTTGAGGTCCTGAAAATAATTTTTTCGAAACCGTGGCCGCACTATAGCGTAACATTGGTAAAGCTTATTTATGATCCTCAACCAAAACCTTCTTTCATCGTAACATTCTATTGGATCAACACTACTTTATGCTGAAGACATTCTATTTATTATTTCAAGAAAGTTTTGTTAAATTTTTTTTTCTAAACTTTATAGTTTCAGAAATATTTTGAAGATAAAAAAAATCAGCCGCTCTTTTGTTTTATGGATCTGTCCGAAATAAACTAGCTAGGCATGCTTTGATTAATTTTTATATGACGTGGAACCATAGAGATATAAGTAACTAGAGTACGCTAGTTCGTATGCTTGCCATAAGTGAAAGTGTTTACAGTTGAGAGAGAGAACGCTGCAGAAAATCCAGAAAACCAGATATTTGTTTACTAAAATCAGCATTGTTTTGTATCATTAGTTACCATAGAGATAAGGAACTTTTCTCTCTGAATTGCAGACAATTTCATGGCTCACTCGCGTATTCTAGTCTAATATCTGTATGCGTGGAACATATTGCGTAGGTAACCATGGCAACGAATAGCAAATATCATATTGAATAATAGCCATTACCCGCGTCACCTCACGCGATATCAGAAATTTTATTTTCTTTATTATAATCAAATGTCATTATTTTTTAAGTTGTAATGGTCCCGTCGCCTAATTGGCTGGATTTTTCTCTTTTTATTTCATTATAATATGTAAGTACAGTGGAAAACTTGCGGTACGTGCACTTTTGGTTTTGCTAACTATTTTTAATCTTTTTGGGGCCTTTTCCCGTCTGGGCCCTGGGACGTACTCCTGTTGTCCCTGCCTCGTTGCGGCCCTGGATATTAGCGTCGATTAATTTGAATTGCTTCTGTCATTATATAATAATATATTGTGCCAACATTTTGTATTTATAATTTTACGGTTAATGAGTCTTGACTATTGAATTACTTGAATCTCTTTTAGAAATAATGGAGAAGCATTTCTCCGCCCTACGCACTCTACCGCACACGCACATATTTGTAGTCGTTTGGTAACATTTATTTTAAAGCAGATATTTCAGTTTGGTATACATTTTCCAGTTATATTCTTATTTTACAATCCTTAAAGTTGCAGATATATTACGTAAGTTATTAAATCAATTCACTATTCACTATTCTAATGAATTTTATGATAAAATTATACGGAATACAAGGCTAAATATAAAAACAATTTTTATTCACTAGAACATCATTTAATCGTCAACGTTTCGGTAGAAATTCATGTCTTTTTCAGGATCTATAACAAATAAATAAAACTCTACACATCTAAACCATTTTAAAATTTTTTTATAAAAATTTTAAGTTTATGGTTTAGATATGTAGAGTTTTATTTATTTGTTATAGGTCCTGAAGAAGCCATGAATTTCTGCCGAAACGTTGACGATTAAATGATGTTCTAGTGAATAAAAATTGTTTTTATATTAAGCCTTGTATCCCGTATAATTTTATCATACTATAATATCAAAGTGTCTTATTTTATTTTGTTAATGAATTTTATAACATGTGATGTATTTACTTGTTATTAGTCTTAAGGTTGACATTTTTCTATAAAGTTCATGAAAATAAAAAAATATTATTATTAATATTATTAAAAAAAATATTTATAAATTTGTCACTTTTATTATTTACAGTAGAACCTCTTTAAGTCGAATCTCGATTGGTTGTAAAATCAAACATTGCTATGTTCGAGATAGAGAGGTCCAATTTATTTTTTCAAGTTATGAAGGGAAAAATTCTACTGAGATGGCTTGCAGGAATTCACTGATTATTTCGACCTATAGACTTTTGAGATTTCGAGTGATTGAGGTTTTGGGGCTTGAAAGGAAGGGAACAAAACACTTTTTGGAAGTTTTCGACTTATCGAGGTTTGACTTAAAGAGATTCTACTGTATTTGATAGGAAGGTGTGCAAAAAAATTTTAATAATGAAAATTTTTTCAATTTATTAGACGTATTATTATAATTACTAGTGGTCGAAATTCGACCGTAATTTATTAAATTTTTAAGTAAGAACGTTAATGGGGTTCTTTTGTCATAATATGAATTTCTCCTGAATCAACTTTGCGTTAATTCGTACACATCGTGATGAAACATATATTGTGCACTTCCCCTCATTAAAACGGAGAGAACGATGTATGTTTCATCATAATGTGTGCGTATTAACACACTCAAATCGTTACCACATTTTTCTTTCCTTCCCGTATTTTACATCGTATATAGATTAAGAGCGTCAGAACCGGAGCAAAGTAAAATCTAACCGTTTTTTATGTAAAACTCGTTACTTAGGAAAATCTTTAAGGATCAGAATAAAATAGGCTTCATTTGAGAATATGCATTATCGATTTACATACATCTAAAACTTTAACACTGTCGCCGATCAAAGAAATAATACTCTCTTACTCAAAGTATAAGTAACGGATTTTGTTCCGTGCAAATTGTGAAGTTGAAGCTTGATGGAATATCCCTCAGGATTTTTTGAGATGCTGTTTTTCTATATTTTTCTTCTTTAGCATATCTCTTTTTTCCTAAAACAGTAGCGTATGCATCCGCTACTAGAGACACTTAATCCTTCATAATACTCGAGAGTTGGAAAACTGCTTGGTTAGACAAAAAGAATATTGGCACAGCTTTTTTAACTGAATTAATAAGCATAATACAGAGTGATCGAAAACAATAATAAATTGAATACAACAAACGGTATACGGTGGAGTAAGTTAGATTTCTTTTGCGGTTTCACTCAAGCGAACGTCGATTTTGTTTGAAGATTCGCTATGAGTATATTAAATTAGCGGCCCGGTCCGGTTTCACCCGAATTTGTAGATTGTTAGCGTTTTTTCGTCGACTTACCCTGCAAAATTGGTCTCCGCCAAAAGCGCTCTTATTTGAACTCGATAATCGGTATTATATAGCCTATCTCCACTCTGGAAGCTCATTGGTGACATTTTTTTTTAAATCGGATGAGTAGTTTCGGAGATTACCCCCTACATTCAAACTTTACCTCTTTATAATATTGGTATTAACGAACTCTAATCAGTGATTAAACAGTGTTTTTAAACTTCGTTATTTCCAGTAACCAGGCATATATCTGGAGCTATTGGCCTTGCCGCCGAAGTCATATTAATATTTAAAAAAAAAATGGTATAGGTATGGCCGCAGCGAATCGAGCTTCTATACTCTGTAGAGCCGACATAACAACATGGCATGGAACTCAACACAGCAAAACAGCAAATATAAACCCAATTGGTACCAGTAATGTAGTCTATTAACTGAGCGAGTTTCAACAATATTGAGCCATAAGTTTTTGAGTGTCAAAAAAAAAACAGTTGGAACTTATCTCTCATTAAAATACTACAATACATTGCTTAATAGATGAATAGTTCAAAATCACAGAGTTTATTTTTGACGTGATAACGTCTTATAAATTGATGAAACACCGGCTGCATGCACGAAAAAGTGTCACGTTCCGAAATGTGTCACGTTCCGAAATGTGTCACGTTGCGCGCACGATCGGCCCAAGTTTGACAGCTACTAAAATTTAGGTTATGTATTATTAAATATGATATTCGAGCGGAATACGTTATCACGTAAAACTATCGTCCGTAAACCGACTTTACAGACAACCATTTTTTTGTATAGATAAGATATGCAATGATATTTGTCAGTAATAATTACTGGGTTTGTTCCAAGCTCAGCCAGAGAACTATAACAGAACTATCACAGTCTTGTTACTGCGCAATAGCTCAAAAAACGGTGACGGTTCTGTTATTACCGTTCTCTGACAGAGTTTGGAACAAACCTATTAACAATATTATAGTTTATATACTTATATGTATATAGAATTCTCGTGTCTTACTTGGTTCAACTTACGCTATAGGATAGTTTTTATTAAATATCTTGTAGAAAATTACAGTGTTTTTTCAAAAAAAACTGTTTTAGTAACATGTAACGACATCTGATAAAATTTATTCAAAGCTATTAGTTCAGAAGCAAACAAAAAAAACTGTTTTAGTACCAAGTAGCGACATATGATAGAGTTCGCTCAAAGCTATTACTTCAGAAGCAAATCTAGTAGAATCTTCTCAAAGCTATTAGTTCAGACGCCGGGCCGCAAACGAAATACATTTTTTAGAATTATATTTATCGCACCCGGGTGAAACCAGGACGGGTCGCTATAAAATAATAACATAAGTGGAAAGAGAAATAGATAGATAGATAGAATATATTTCGTATGTGACCGTTTCGGGTATATACAAGTCATAAGTCATTTAGTGTCAATATGATACATAAAATTAAATTAAATATTTAATTGCGGATCATATAGACAGATATTAGTTCACAGTAAATTTCACATCACGAAAAAAAATACGCAAATGATACTGTATGGTGTGTAAATCAAACGTTATGTATTACACAAAGTGTCAAATATGTTAATTTGTAATCTCAAATTTGTTTTCCATAAATTTCAGGTCAATGGAATATTGTATAAGAGTGTACGTAAGCCACTGTGGCAATATAAGTACTATTGCACGCGATATTCCGGCTGCCACAGTAGGTAAAAAGAATTGATATCGACCGAGTGGCAGTCTCCAGGGAAATACCCGTTTGTGGTTTTAGTCTCACGTCTATATGTGTACGAAATATGTATGCATGCTCACTTTTCAGTTGTGATCTATTCCTTCTGAAAGTTCGGATGATTTTGATTCAATTTAAAAGTAAGTCAACCGGACTGTTTGTTCTAGAATACGTAAGTATTATGTGGAAAACTACTTTTTCAGTCACTCCAATCTCATAAAAAATGTATTACTGTCCATGTACGTAACATATTTGTGTTGGAGACAATAAACTATAGTTATATATTTTGGTCTCTAAAAACTAGTCTCGGTCCGTCATAATATTGTTACATGCTCCCCGCTGGGACGACAAAGAATTTCGTGAGCCAACAATCGACTCGAGTCATCCTAACAATGACACATGGATTGTTGTGAACAACAATCGGCTTGATTGTTCAAACAATAACAATATGCGTAGGTAAAAATGCTTTGTTGCCAAATTGCAGACAACAATGAATGCAAGAAAAAGAAAGAACTATCCAGCTCAGTAGACAGACAGTCATATATTGTGCTTCATCGAGTTAACAATCGACAAATAGTTGTGACATAAGTTGACAGTCAGTACCGTGAACAGTATTGAGGTAACTGCTGAGATAAATAGATAAATGAAGTGCGTAAGTAAGCAGTGCGTGAAATAAATATAGGTTAACATAAATAATCTCTTTTGGTGTGTTTACTGTTTAGATGTAAATATTTTGTGTACATAAAGAGTGACTTTGTATTCATTATTACTATTCTTTTATTTTATTAGTTAGAATTGTTGTTTTGTTTCTGTTACGTTATAAAAAATAGTACTTTTGTTAGTATGTTTGACTGTTTTGTTAACGTTTCACTATTGTAAATAAATATTTTCCACCACCAACTAGAACAGTTTTGTTACAATATGTTCCTGGTTCCTGTTCGATAGACCCATTAAACCTTTTAGACACCCATGAAGCATTTGAAGCTTTGAATGTTTTTTTTTTAATTCGACACACAAAATTTTGGAATATCGGCGCAGCGTTTATAATAAAAATTAATATCCGTCGTGGGACGCCTTTCCAAATGCAATTTTAAGTTAGAAAGTCTATGGACACTACATACACTTACTAAAGCATTATACTCTACGGACACTCTCTAAAGCCCTATGGGCGCTGCAACTTTAAGTTACTAGCAGCGCTACGTAACTCTATTAACTATTAAATCTCAGTTATATGTTCCCGTCAACAAAAGCCTTGCTACAATCCAATACAGCAAGCGTTACGCGTAAAGGTCTTCATAAAACGTCCTCCTATAAAACGTTGTTGCTGCAATTGCACTGTTTTAGACCCAACCAAACGCACCATTAAATGTTTCACATCAACTTTTTGTATATCAAAAAATAGTATGCTAAATATCACTCTGCGATATAAAAAATATAGCAAACGCGAGGTCAATCAATAAAGTTTAATATTGAATACTCAATTATTTATTAAATGTTCATTTATTTAACAGCTGTAAGTAGACTCGAATTCATAAAAAAATAAATAACAGATAACGAATAAAGTGTTCTGATAGTTCATACAATTTTGTTACTAGTACATAATTAATGGCTACCAACCTTACAATATTGATCAAAAATAATTTTGAAGCACGCAATGTTCCAATAACATAATGACCGTTAAATGTTTACAACAAAATTTTGTTTGAAAATATATCAAAGCAAACACATTATCAAATGAAATATAGAATTCTGTTTGAAAGGTTTACTACATGTATTTTTTATATCAGAACCAGTTAGTCGTACAAAATATGTAATACTTCATCGTTGATTTTTTCATTCATTTTATGATATATTCATTTTTATTGCTAGTGCACAGTAGATCTTATAATTACCACATTTTACGACCATGTATCAGGGGCGGCCCGTAAATATTTGAAATTTGCAGGATTACCCGGGGGTAAAGCAGAGAAGACCCTTCTTTCAAAATTGAAAAATTTGATATTAGGTATACATGCTTATAGAAAGTCTTTCTGAATAGATTCCGACCATCCGCAACCGTCAATGTAATAAAAAATTGGTTGTCCGTAAAGTCGGTATACGGACGACAGTTTTACGTGATAACGTCATAAAGAAACATTGATGAACTCTCTGACGTTACGTGAGAAGAAAGAGAAATGCGTATAAGCCGATGCTTGGACCGATCGTGCCTCTCTATCGCTTATACCGCGCTTTCGCTTGCACGCTCAGGCTCAGGCGGAACATGACACTTTTTCGTGCGTGTAGCCGGTGTTTCATCAATTTATAGGACGTTATCACGTCAAAAAAATTAAGGGCTATATAAATGATGTTTTAAAAACATTTTTTGAAAAAAAACCTCTTTAAATTGCTGTCCCCTACCCTTACCATCAAAAGGAACGCTCAAAAAAAGCTTTAAAAATCGTAAAAATTGAGAATTTGGTGTCGATAGAATAAAAATTATAAGGATTAAAAAATTCTAGCTCAATTAATTGTTATAAATAATTTATTTTACACAATATTTCAGACTAATGAATAAATATCATTCTGGTATAGGTACAGTCATATCAAACGAAATGCACAAACTATATTATGTTAGTTTTATACGGTAGAGCTGTAAGCTTCTAATTGCAGGGTCGTTTTTTTCAGTTAGACAAAATGTTTATTTCATTTCATATTTATTGCATTAAATATCATTTTCTGGCGCGATCAATTGTTACCTATAGGCAATTTTATTGATTTTTTTATAATATGTAACTACAGAACCCACATTTGGATATAGAACACACAAGTGGGGTGCTGATGGCACGGAATTCTAATTGTGCAAGTATAGCTTGCGATTTTTCTATAACCGTAAACATTGTTAATGCTAGATATTAGATATCGTGTCCATCTAGATAATTATTAATAAGATAAATCGCAGGATTGTGGACAAAAAGTTATTTATTTAGTGTACGACGTTTCGTCTATAGATTTAGACTTTTTCAAGTACTTAACTTTTTGTCCACAATCCTGCGATTTATCTTATTAATTGTTAATGCTACTTCATCACATCACTACTGTTATTAAATACCAAAATAAACTAGTCGGAAAATCTTTTAAGCGTGTGTCTAAGAAAAGGGTCGTAGTATTCAACAAAATGATAATATATTCGTTGTCAACAACTTTGTAAACTGTAGAATCTGTGACATACGGTTGAAAACAAGCACAAGTATGTTGATAGACGGCTCGTAAACAAAGACAAACATAGTCTATTCTTTGACTCTGTATGTAAATCAACAAGTAATTGCTTATTCATGAACAGCAGCTCACTTACATACAGGCTGTTGCACTGAAGAATTCACAAACTAATACTGCGAATTAATTCGAAGCACTGACAGAAAATTTCTATTGAATGATCTAGAAACAAAAATGTTGTCTTTGCATTTTTGACAAAAATATCTCGAAAGATATTACTTAGAATAGAAATTGTTATATAAAAACATGTTTTAAATACGTTTATACACATTACACACTGTGAATAAAATTTTATCGTTTTAAACTAGACAGATTAAAGTTAAATTTAAGATCATTGTAAGCACCTTTTTGTTACAGCCTGTAGATAACGCATCGAAATACGTATTTATGACTGTAAATACGAAATTCTGACGCGATGTAGTGACTCTGTTTTATTACCTTTTGCTTGGTTGAAGCTTAAAGTTGCAAACTTTATAATAAGATTGTGCTATAGCTTTGCTTGTTTTTCTTAACGGGATTACAGCCTGGTAATTGTTTTAGTCCGCTGTTATGAAAGAGGTTACGTAACTGGACATTTGAAAACAGATTTTCAACAAAAAAAGGCCCTTTACAGAAATAACATTGATAGCCAAGTACGATATTGTATACCCAGTGTAACCAAAATTATGTGTATCTGGAAAAATCATAAAAAAAAAAAAACAGCCAATTAGGCGACAAACCATTCCAACTTCAAAATGTTGACAATTATTGATATAGTATAATAAATAAAATTTCTAATATCGTGTGTGCGCATGCGGGTGACGGTTTCGTTATCGTTTGCTGGCATGCTGGGAATAAACTTAATGATTCATGTGACTGTTAAAACTCTCTGACCTCGTTTTAAACATAATGGCACAACTTGTCGGAATATAACCCGTTATGACACTAGATATATAATTATTTTTGACGTGATAACGTCTTATAAATTGATGAATCACCAATATTATAAATTGATAAAACACCGGCTGCATGCACGAAAAAGTGTAACGTAACGTTCCTAACGTTCGTAACGCGTAACGTTCCGCCTGACCCTGTGCGTGCTTTTCTCGAAAACGGCCCTAACGATTTGGATGAAATTTACTGAAAAGGGATTTTGGGGGGCAAAAAATCGTTTTAGCTAGGTCTCATCTCTCGAAAAAATCGTTTTCTTACAAATTTTAAAATTTTAAAAATCAATTTTTTGACGTATGAAAATACTTAAATATTGTAAGTAGGTTTTGGAATTTTATATACTTAAACAATAAAACAATTGTTTTCTAAATATTATGACAGTTAATCTTTGAGACTTATATAAATAAATACGGAAGAAAGAAAGTTAATAAAAAAAATTATTTTTATAGGTGGTGAGTAATTTAATAAATAAAATTAACCTAAATTTGAAGCGAAAGATGCAATATCATAGATTCGAATTATTATAATTATTATATGTAGAATTTAGATTATGTATTACGGAATACGTTATCACGTAAAACTATCGTCCGTAAACCGACTTTACAGACAACCAATTTTTTTTTGACATAGTGTCGAATGGATTTACTTATCGATACGATAAGTTCCTTGTTGCCTAATAAAAATATTTTAAATCCACTACGAAATAAAATATCTCTCAACAATCGCTATGAAATCTTTTAGTCATTTATCTAGTAGGTAATGATATGTAAATTTAGTCATAACTGTGATAAATTCTGTGTGTCTCGGAAGCCAAATAATTACAATAATGTATATATGTAAAACCAATTAAATTTATTCGCGGAAGCTTTGTATTGACTATTGATTATTGCAATTATTCAATGTCTAGACGGCGGCTTAAATAGATCTCATTAAATTTGCTCTACAAATCATATTTTGTTCATCTTTTACAAATTGGATTTTAAAGGAGATCATTAATTCTTATAACAAACCTGTACAATTAAAGCAGCATTATTATATTTCGTTTTCATTTATATATTCCTTTAATTGTCCTTTTATGTAGTTAGGACTTCGAATCCTAAAGGTCGCTGTCCACGAGGATGGTTTTGTTGCTCGATTCCTTGCTAGGTTTCAAGCGTACTGTGGCGCTTGTTTTCGTGATGGCTTTTATGTTTTGTCTTCACACAATGTCTGTGTTGAAGCTGGCTTTGTAGATGGGTTTGGTGCGTGCCCAGTGACAGTTCGAATGCCAACAAAAGTGAACGTTTATTGTCTCTGAACAGAACACACACTATGACGCCATGTTTATTGGCGGGCGTCTGTCCATGTCGTCCATGCGACAATATATTGTTTCCTGATCCGTTCTTGCTCAAAACAAGTAGACAAACAATCACGAAATATAGCCCCGGCTATAAATTTGAAATCCATCACGCGACCCCGTCATTGCCATCTTTGCACCCAGCGCGCCAGCCAGCACAAGTCGCAGCTGTGATTCCAGCGGCAAAACCAGCCTCGTGTACAGCGGTCTTAACATAAGAGATTCCATTAGAGGAAAAATAAAATTAATAATTTAAGTACGCTTTTATGATAATCATTATTGAAAACATATTGAATTTGATAAAATCTCGAATTCTTTTTTTTTTCGTCATTACACGACTTTCTTCACTTCTATGGTATCTCGAGAATAAAACCAAAGAAACGAGGAACAAACATTTATTTTAAATTCTTTCCTTGTCTCACTAATTGAATCAGCTATGCTCGCATTTTGTGTACCATAATTTATGATACGAATCTTTAAAAGTGTCTTTTAAATACGACATTGTGTATAGAATTCATTCTCAACAAACCCGTACTCCCACCATATTTTACATCTGCACCTCCACCATTTCTGTTGGGTTGCGAATATAGGCAATATAATATTACAGTTTATATTATGAAACTCGATTCAAACTGTAAGTTTTTCAATTGTTTTGAAACAAAATAAAAAATTACTACTTAATGTAGCGCGTATTTTTTTTGAAAGTGGCGTATTTTATATAAATTCACACTATTAAGAAACTTTTCAGATTATACAAAGTCGGAAAGGAGTCTGTAAGCTGAAACGTACCGTTATTAATTAACACTGTAATTGTTTTATCTTTTAATGTTTAACTAATAACGATCAAGTTAACACAATCAATTTACTTTATTGAATGAATGGTGAAATGAAATAAATTGCTTCTTTATAATAATTTTACAAAATAATTTTGTCATTATATAATATGTACAAACTTAACTATTATTCAATTTAAAATTGTGAGATATAATATAACAGTAATATTTCGCAACAATTACCAAGTAAAAAAAAATTACGTTTTATAAAAAGCCTAAAAGTGAGTGTTACAAAAGCGTAAAAATAAATAATTTTTGACAGGGAATAAAGTAATAACGTAATAATTAAAATTACGCTGTATGAACACTGACTGATTAAAAATTATCGATTTGTAATATGTCACAGCTTATGCCCTATTTGAAATATCTGAAAGTGCAGACTGGAGCAAAAAAAGACAGTTAGACTTAGGTAAAGTTTCAAAAGTATGCAAACATTTAGAATCGAATACGAATACCTACAGTTACATAATATAACGACAAAATGCTAAGATAGCTGACCAAGCAGGGTCAGATATATAGCTGATCGTAGAGATACTTTCGTGACACACAACAATCTTTTAATAACTTTACCTGTATGTACGTATGTAACAATGTATGTATCTATCTAGTGGTATCTTTCAATTTCATTTTCACCCACTTCAAGACGTCTGAATAATTTAAAATTTTGGACACGTGTTAAGAAACCATGACATTATAATAAGTTATATAACTATTTATAAATATATAAATTATTTATATAAACATAGTCATTTGGGAGTTGGTTTTTGGAGTTATAATTAAAATTAGAATTTTAAAAAACTCAAACAAAAAAAGTTCTTTTATGGCAATGTGGACTAAGAAGTAAAAAATATTAAGATTTTGTTGAACAGCGATTCGATATAGGGGGACTTCCTATCTTTATATTTTTTACTTTTTAATCCACATTGTTATAAAAGAGTTTTTTAAACTCTAATTTTTTGTCTTGAAAATTTAGCAGAAATTTGGAGAAATGTCAGTAAAGATGTTTTCCTATCAAAAATGATTCGTGTATATTTTTAGGCCGTGTAGTCCCTAGGGAGCACATGACGGAACTCAAGAAATACGGGAGCTGAAAGGTTATGTATCATAGTGCTTTTATTCCAACAGGAACATTTATATCAACACTATAACACGGTGCATGTAATACATATTTCATGGTCTAATTCTGAAATCAGATTTCGCTTCGGGCTTTGCTCTGCTGCAAAAATATTGTTCACTGATGCGTTTAGGTTGCTGTACCCATATTTTATGAATAATTTAACAACTCAACTCTCTGTAGCCTTGCAAACATTTGTATTAGTCCTACGAGGATTACACAAAATGTTTCTGATTTACAATTGACTTTACAATAATATAATTAGTATATTAACTGTAGACTTACTGATTAACTCATCCGCCGCGATAGTGAAATTTTCGGGTTTGAGTCCCGACAGTAATACTGTTGGAAAATAAATTTTTCTTATATCCCTTTGCAACTATCCACAATTTTTTTTGCCGCGAAACAGATTAATTTTTGACGTGATAACGTCTTATAAATTGATGAATCACCAATCTTATAAATTGATAAAACACCGGCTGCATGCACGAAAAAGTGTAACGTTCCTAACGTAACGTTCCTAACGTTCCGCCTGACCCTGTGCGTGCTTTTCTCGAAAACGGCCCTAACGATTTGGATGAAATTTACTGAAAAGGGATTTTGGGGGGCAAAAAATCGTTTTAGCTAGGTCTCATCTCTCGAAAAAATCGTTTTCTTACAAATTTTATCATTATAAAAATCAATTTTTTGACGTATGAAAATACTTAAATATTGTAAGTAGGTTTTGGAATTTTATATAAACAGTGAAACAATTGTTTTATAAATATTATGACAGCTAATCTTTGAGACTTAAAATAAATATGAAAGAAAGAAAGTTAAAAAAAAACAATTATATTATATGGTGAGTAATTTAAATAAATAAAATTAACCTAAATTTGAAGCGAAAGATGCAATATCATAGATTCGAATTATTATAATTATTATATAAATTTAGGTTATGTATTACGGAATACGTTATCACGTAAAACTATCGTCCGTAAACCGACTTTACAGACAACCAATTTTTGTGAACGCAACCGGCTTCGCACGGTTATTTCGTGTGGGTTATTTTCACAGTTAAGCAGGGGTACACAATTTTTTTTATTATTTTTTCTAGGTTCTTGGGTCCCTAAATAATCAAAAACAAAAAAGTTTCGCCAGTTGAAAAGGGGGATATAGCATTTGTAACTGTAACAATGACTGTATTTCATGCAACAATAGCAAACGCTGTGTAATAAAATTAATAACAATTAGAGACGAACTAATACAGGAAAATGTTATTTTTTGTTTGTTTAAATTTAAAATGAAAAATTTTTAGCTGATCAAAGGTTATCTTTTCGTTACGTCAGCTAATTCAAGATCAACAAATTTAATTTGATACTTTGCTGTATCTCATGCAGTTTGGCCAGTTCACGGCAAATTAGCCTAGAAATCGCGAGCGAAATTCCCGACTTCTATAAATTTTCGCCCACTGCTCAATATCCTTTTGTCTAAGCGTGATATATGTTATTTAGAAAGAAGTATATCTACATTTTTTTTTTAACTTTTAATATCACTGGATCAGCTGTGGTCAACTATTCACAGTGTAGATAACAATAGAAATCAGTATCTAGTAATTATTAAAAATGTATGACAATCCTACATTTAAAAATTGAAAGAATTTTTCAACCTGAAAAAAACACATTAAAAAAAATTATGAGTGCAGTGGGAGCAGAAATTCGCCACTAAATTTATTTATGTTTTTTTTATGAATAATGAATACACTTTATTAAAAATATTAATTTAACGATATATTATTTTGTATAAGCGGTATTTATAAATAATTATTTTATTTTAACTATAATTTGATACAAATTAATGCAACAGGCATAAATAGGAAATAAAACTAACTTGTTAAATCAAAGTTGCTTTTAAATACTTTGTTTTTGTTTATTAGGCTGTAAAATATTTTACTGTTATCTGCTATTTACTTAAGTTTATCACTCGATCGTATTTTATTCGTTGATACATTACAATAAAGTTCTATTCGACTTGTCGGTCTTTTTTTGATTTCATTTATTTTTAATACGTTTGTTGTGTTAATTTTGTTTTAAAATACAGTTTACACTCTATATAGCGAACTTCTATTTAACGAAAAACTCCTTGAAACGTAGAAATTACTATGGTTTGTTTGATTTGCATTGTTATAGTACGCGCCACGGATCTAAAAGGTTCTGAAGTTAGTCACGAACAGCGTCGCAAAGGCACATTTTAAGCCGTTGATACTACCACCACCTTCCAGCTACCTGCACGGAACGTGCGCTCGTAGGTGATTGGCCGTGATCGCTAGTTGCCTTTGTCACTTGTCGCTTTCCTGCTTTAAAGTACAGTCGAGTACGCTATTGTCAAGTTGTTATGGCTATTTAGTTTTGTTGAGTTGCCAGTTGTAGTTTTTCAACAGACTGCACAAGCGCAAGCCTGCATTCGCATCTAACTTCCGAGCCTTTTAGATTCGTGAAACACACTATATAGCATGTTAGGCCGTGTTCAGATGAGGCGTTTTACGCGCGAGTCCACTCGCGCGTTGACACTCGCGCGTACTCGAGATACTAGAGCTACATATATATCCCGTCCAGATGCCTACGCGCGTTTCCTAACTCGCGCGTAATACGCGTGCAATGAGCGGGACTCTCGACTCGCGCGTTTTACTCGCGAGCGCCGCGCGGGTCGAGATACTCGGGTGCCAATTGCTGAGTCCAGTACTACGCGCGAGTCCGTTGCGATGTTTCGATCGAGGGTATGCAAGCCACAACACAACCGCTGTTTCCGAGTCCATGTTTGTAACTGGTGCCACACCGAGCTCAGCGCAGAAACGCGCGTAAAACGCGGTATCTGGACCCAATAGAAATTGAAACGCGCGAGTGGACTCGCGCGTAAAACGCCTCATCTGGACACGGCCTAACCACCACTCTTAATAGCAAAACAATACGTCATTATTTAGACCACAACAATGGGATTCCTAGAAATGTGTTCATTTGTTTATAGTAATTATTACTTAACGAAAATGATACCATTACATCGCAAGATCTGAATAAAACACAACGAAAGATACAATTCACATATTGGCATAGTATAAGAAACGACAAACAAAGTTAACGGATTATAATTTTGTTGTGTATGTATTTTTTTCACTTAATTTAGACAAAATTAAAAAAAAACACTTATTCGTAAAACTACATTGTTTTCTTTTAATCTCTGTTTTACGAAAACTCTTTAGAACGCAATATACCCGGTTCCTTCAATTTCGCTATATAGAGTTTAAGTTACTGTATATCCAAAATGTATTTGACATTGTTCGCTTTGTAATTATTTAAAGTACTAACAGCGATGTTCCAGAACAGTCGCAATGTTTAACCCTTGTCATTTTTTTGAAAAGGGCACACCGCGATACCCAAACTGAATACTAACTAATATAAATATTAAATTTTCATTATAGGTTAAAATTGTTAAAAACAAGCTATACAGTACGTTCAAATAACAAAAATATTAAAATTGATAGTGATGTACAAAAATAAGTATAGCCTCACATTCTGACAATAGAGGACCTTTTTGATGTGGCAAGTGATGTCGAAGTATAATATGAGAAATTAAATGTGGATGAGTCTTTTTTTGTTAAAGTTCGTAGAAGTCATTTTGTTGATAAAAGCAGTGCATTTAACGTTGAATCTACTTTGCACATTTTAATCTGTTTTTATGACCCGCTTCTCATTGTACTGATAGTATTTTCATTAGCTAATAGAGTTCGAAAATGCGCACTTCTCATTGGGGGTTTGTAAATAAAAAATCTCGGGTCGCAATGCTAAACCCTGCGGACAATAGGTGGGTATAGTGTAATTGATAATACAGGCACTGTGGCTTTATTATGTGAACTTTAGTTTGTTTTCGGACAAAATAAAAAATTTAGCCCCTTAACACATTTCTTAAAATAATGTTTTCTTTCTTAACTGTAATATTATTATCAGTCCAACGTCTGCACCAAATTAATTAAGATAAATCAGTATCCGCGAACTAGTGTTTTCATAAAATGTGTAAGTCCGGTCCTGTCCGGCCGATTTCATTTATATTTTTTTCAGAATCTTAAAATTTTTAAAAAGTAAGGATATATTTTTATAAATTTTTAAGATAGATCTTTTAAAGTTTTTATTATTTTTATGAAGTTTAGCTTAAAAAAAAAGTTTTTAAATGTTGAACAATAATGTTTTTAAATTAATTTATGTTTTTAATTTGTGACTTTTTAATAGACATTTTTAAGGTCCTGAAGAAGCCAATAATTGCTTGCCGAAACGTTGACTATTAAATGAAGTTCTATTGAATATTTTTTTTTTATATTTAGCCTTGTATCCCGTTAATTTTATCATACCATAATACCGAGGTGTCTTATTTTGTTTTATATTTTTACTTTGACTAAAGGGTAAAATTGCAGATTTGAAACAATTCTGGCTAATACACTAAACAGTACAGGGAAAGTTCTCTAAGAAAGCGATTTTCCCCAAAACTTTCTGTAACATTTTACAAACCTGTTACAAAATCAATTGCATATGTACATAAATTTGTTGTAAAGAGGTGCACTCTTTTTGTAAATCAGTAAATCATCCTCTCTAAGAAAGAAATTTCTCTAAAAAAAATCTGGTTTTGCTTCTAAAGCGTTGTTTTTAAAACGCTTGACCTATACTTTCAAATCAGAGCAATTGCAGGAAAAGCATATTTAAATATTAAGTTGCATTTCAATTCAAAAATATATAAATTTGACTACCTATCCTTTTTCTTTGCGAGTATACCTAGTATAATGGAGTATCAAATGTTAATGTAACGTGAATAAACCGGCCAGTATGTTGTACTAATTTGTACCTAAACAAGCATAAACTCCTTTGAAATCGTATTATGTAATAATCTTTATTCTGGCAATGTCCAGCCTTTAGCTATGTTATTCAACCATTTTTACATACAAAAACATATTTTATATAATATTAATACACACGGTTAGCCACAAAAAATACGAATGTCGTATTTACTTACCAGTGAAATGACAAGTTAAGATAATTATTTCATGATTTCTTACATACTTATCTTTAAATATTCTTAAAAATTATAAACAATCCGAAATTAAAAAAACAACATTTATTTATTCATCGCAAAATCGCAAAAGAAATGTTACTTTTGAATAAAAAATAAAATAAAATAACAATCATGTGGCCTCCATGGTAATTTGGCTGCTACAGATTGACAAATCGCAAAGTTACCAAATGTCGGTTCAGAGAAAAAGAAAAATAATAGATAACGTGTCGGGTGCTAACTGGCTCTGCTCATTTCAAATTTTATTTTATTTAATCGATATCATTGATAAAATCAGTTACACCTGACTTGAATGTGTCATTATTCTATTAATCTATGCTTTATCAATTAACATAATTCAATAATAATCAATTGCAGTTTGACAACATTGATATAGGTTTGTTTTCACCGGTATCATTTAGAATGTGATTAATTGAGGGCAATAAAAATGTGGATAAATGTATATATCTTTCTATTATTTATCTGTGGCCTTATAGATCGTGATTAAAAAAATAGTTTTCAATAGTAAAGTTGAATATTTCAAATTAATTATTATTAAATGAGTTTAAAGATGTGGTTGTTCATTCTACTAAAAACCATTTGGACGTGTTGACGAACCCAATATTATGCTCTGGACAGACAAATAAAAAAAAATATTTTGATACTGTTTTGACAATAATTCTAATTGAAGGTTCAATGATCCTAGCTATCTTATGTAACTGTATGAAGTAATCTAAGGCCTAGTTTAATTCATTTCCTAATGCGAGTATAAAATTATTATATACCTAACAGTGTTTTTTAGAGATAACGGGCGAGTCGTTGAACTTATTTTTATCTTTTGTTAGATTTCTTTTTTATAGGGAAGGGAAGTTGCATTAACTGAAAGTTTTTCCACCCATAACCTAGATTATGTTTATGGCCAAAAGACAAAACTGCTTAGGTCAAATAAGATCAATTACAATTAAATGATTTAAATCATAAGGTCTTGGTTTTCTTAGATAGCGGAACCGTATTATGATGATAGATTGTAGACGCGCAACCGGTGAGGTAATTTTGTGAGTTTACTTAGAGTTAACATTTGCGTTAATGATGACTTCCATTCGATAATTGCGACCGCGACGGGAAACAACGACAACCTGACAATGTCATGCTACATCTATAGGTCTCAAAAGCAACAGAACATGAATCAGTTCTTTACAGCTGTAAAATTAACACATATTTCTGTCCATGTTCCAAAATAGGTTATGTGAACATTTATGGTTTGTACTACCATTTTAAAGAGTTGTCGCCAACGATGTATAACATTATTCATTAATTATTGTAATAACGACATAATAATATAATTTAGCTGACATTTATTTCCAACTTTTGGCTGTATTATAATATTATTTATTAATACTTACTATACCCAACTAACTTTCAGAAATGAATTCGTATAACGAACTATATTATAGTTATTTAATTTATATTATAAATGTTTAGTTAGTATTAAAGCGTGGTTGATAGCTGTGTTTTCTTTCTCTTTCTTCCCTTTTTTCTCTAATACGGTGCAGCTCATACGTCACTGTAGACCGCACCAAAGAAACATAATTAATTGAATAGCGCTTCCTCAACGCATTTCCGCTGCATTGACAAAATTACTGCTCGTACCGAGAGCTAAGATGTTGCACATAAAAAAAAAACAACAAAGTTACCACTCATTCTGTCTCACTATTTTGTTGTTTACACTTTCCCTTAGTTGTTATGAGGGTTAATAGATTGTTCTAGAATTTAAGAAATGTTTTTACACAATGTTACACAAAATCTTATTAAAGTATCAACTAAAGATATTAAATAAATTTTCAAAAATTCAACATAGACAGTTTTGCGCTCTTGTCATTGATATTTATATGCGAAGTATTCATGTAAATGTTCCTCTACCAATTCAATCAATCATTCTCGCCTGCCTTTCCAGATTGGCTGAACCCGTAGTTAGGATATTCAGTTCACCTTCCATAGTGGCGCCTCTATAGGATGTGCGTGTCATAAACTTAACAGTTTCAAGGTCAAAATCATATAATATATTAATACGCTAAGTTTAAAGATGTTTGCCTCCCTTTTTAGAAAAAACCACACAATTTCTCCACATAAATTAAATACCATTTTACAGATAATTGCTTGCTCTACTGACATCGACAACTAAAAAATTTATAATTGCTTCTGTTTTTGTAAATTAATTAATTAACAGCAACGCTGAACGTCTGCCATCTGACGGCTATAATTTTGAAACAACGTCAACACTTCGATGTGTCATCTGACCTTCATATTGTAAATAGTGCATACTGCTATCTGACGGGCATCGCTGAACAACGTCACAGGAATGCTGCATGATGCCATCTGGCTTAGCTCAACGCTTTTGCTACTTGCGCCTCTATATGACAATTTTAATAAAATATTTCTTCGATCTGCCATCTGAGTTTCATATTGTAATACAACAAAAAGAAGAACGTTATAAGCAGTGTTCAAAATTAGAAACGAATTGAATACCTGTAATCATATTTAAAAAATAATTTTGTAAAGTGATAATTATTATATACTTATTTAGTGTGAATAATTCGCACAGGTCACACTAGTATTTAATAATACTGTAATTTTGCACTCATTTTACTGCTTTTTCCCGCGATTCATCCATCAGTGTTATGATATCATGTAACACTCAAAACTATTTTCATGAAAACCTTTGAATCGAGGTATATTTTGAAAACGGATTTGACATAAAACGATACGACTTCTGGTAATGTATTCCATAAGCACTGTGTATTTTACGGGCTCTATTTATATTTTTGTTGCTCTTGAGTCTTGACTATTACCAGAACTACTCAGTAGAAGGCAGAAAAGTCAGTATGAAATTTGTCAACATAATTTCTTAATATCTTCTTTCAACGCAATTTAAGAGTAACTCAGGTCTTTTTTTGGAATGAAGTAGCGTGTTTACGCAGTTTCTGCTATTTAAAGGCATCGACGGACAGATGGCGGCATCAAAACGCATGAACGAAAGGTGGAACATAGTACGGACGGAAACCAATTTTGTGATCGGTTTCCGCTATTTAAAGGCGTCGACTGACATATGCCGCCCTTCTAAAAACCATCTTGAAAGAAAGATGAAACAGAGCTACGAGCGCAAACCAATTTTGTGATCGGTTTCCACTATTTAAAGGCATCGACTGGCAGATTACGGCATCAAGACGCATGAACGAAAGGTGAAACATAACTACGGACGAATATTTCCGAAAAAGTGAGAGTGGTAGAAAAAAATCAAATGAAGTTTTACTTCAAACGTGCGTAAAGGTTACACGCACTCATTATTTTTTTGTTACATTGTAACTTGTTAAAAGCTATATCAATAATAATTATTATAGTTTAACGTTTCTTTTACCTAGTAAATTCACAAATTACAACTAAAGTTTTAATTGACTCCTAAACCTTGGGGCACAACTGGAACATGTTTCATGATTCTAATTAAGCGAAAGTAATAACATGAAGATGAAATATTTAAGTATTTAATATAGTAAAATGAAAACGACATTCACCGCGACTGCACGCTTGTGACCTAAGATTAGATAGGCTTTATAGCGTCTTTATTGTTTATTGGCTTAGCAGTTTCATGCAGAGCTGGGATTGTCTTCTTTGCATCAATCTTAAAATTTTTACTAAGAGTAAAAAACTTTATTCGTTCCGAGAAGAAAAAATCAAAACAGAATCTCCCATATTATAATATATTGCATAAACGTTTAATTTATTCTTTAAAAAAATTCCCTGCAGAGCGTCTATATAGATGCACAGTCTATGTTTAATTTAAGACCGAAATTGGGCCTCTAAAATATAAAAATAATGTTGGTACAGCGTAAATAGTTCACTTATTATTTTCGTCATTGTCGGCAGCGTTTAATCCTTATATAAGATATATTTCGTTATAGACATTTTTATATAACGTTTTATATAACGTTTTTCTATAGAACGTTATAGATCTGAATGGAGAGAGCTGGAAAAAAAACGTAATAAAAAATCGTAAAGAAAAGGCGTAAAGAAAATCTGAAACGAAAATTGAATGTCTGTCCGTGGACATAGAAAGTTGAAATTTGCCACACTTATAATATAGGGCATGGGACAGATCCTAACGGAGTCCCAGACGGGATCAAATTGAAAACAAAAAAGTTTTTCGCTTATAATTCGCTCATTTTAAATCAGATCGGTTTGAAAATTATATTTTCATCCTGAGGCCCTGAGGATAAAAATATAATTTTCGAAACGTTGGCCACAAGCGATACTTTGGTAAAGCTTATTTTTCAATTGTTCCTCAACCAAATAAATCTCCTTCAATACATATTTTGGAACAAAACATCTACCTACTAATCCAAGTCGAATAATCTCAACATATAGCGGGTGGGGACCCCTTTAAAAACAAAATAAAGAGATAAAATACGTCTCCACTTGCTACAAATTGAGATTATCCGACTTGTTTTCCTCTTTTTATTAGTTATTAATTTCATTTTTGTGCAGTCGAGTTTCTTGTTTTTATAAATAATTAATTTTTTTAAATTATTATAGTCATTTTATAAACGATAATAATTTATGTGTGGTATATCGAAGAGGTGTGTTTGGTCATCAGTGACGAGTGAGAGAATCTTCTTTTTAAAAGAGAGGAAAATAGTTTGAACTGGAAGTATTTCATCAATCAATTTTTTTTCACGTAGCTATATACAATATGCATGTCTGTTTTTTCTTGCGAATATTGCTATATCGTTTCGAAACTCGTTACCTATTCATAGAAAATGTTCTCCAGCGCTGCTTTGTAGATTTTTCTATGATTACGAAACATCCCATATTGATATACAAAAACATATTTTGTTATTCATACAAACTTTGCTTTACTTTTGCAGAATTTTATTTTATGAAACATTCTATACTCCGTGCTAGTTTCGAGATAACATTAACGAAACAGAATATTAATTAAAAAACGGGAAGTATGATTTTCACTGAATTTTCACATTCTTTCGTACAAAAAAACAGAATTTTCTGTGTAGAAATAATTTTGAAATTTGTAATATTTGATCGCTGTCATAAAAGTTTAGGCTTTTTAATTTTTAGAGTTTCGTATTTAACACGTAATCGCTGATGGCTATGAACTTATTAGGATTGTTTTTGATGAACTTATAGAATTGTGATTTAAAAATACAAAAAAATATTTTTATTATGTATGGCATAACAGTTTGGGGTCATACAACTGAGAGATCGAGTTTTTCTAATTCAAAAAACAATAATTCGATAAATTTTTAATCTTAAAAATAGGAACTCATATCGGCCAATTTTTAAAAATAATGAACTTATAATATTACGGTATTTATGCCTGCGAAGTTTTAACTTTTCTATGAAAGAATTATGATACATTTGGCGTTAAAAAGCCAAATAAGTATGATACCGGCAACACAGAGATTACTCTCAAACACAAAACAGCCTTCTTTGAGAAATCAGTGTTTTATACAGGACTCAAAATGTTTCATTCTCTACCGCAAGAAATAAAATGTCTCAAAACAATCAGTTTAAAAAAAAGTTCTTTTCGTGCATATAGCCAAAGTTGCTGAGCACGTAATCTAAGTGAAAAAAGAAGAAAAAAAAAAAGCGCATATTTACTTTGTGCCTTATAATATCTCAAATATATTGATTTTTTTTTCTAATTGTTTTGATATTCTATGCTGGATCTAACATTATAAAAATTCCAAAATATTGTCTGATATTTATACAGAATGATTTATTGATTTATTATAGTTCACCGACGAACTTCGACAGATGGAAGCTCATCTAGTTAAAAAATAATAACAAAACAACAACGAATGATTTGTTATTAACAATTAAAAACAAGGATTGTTTGTTTATTAAATAAGTGCAAGGGTACATATTTTCGTACAATTTTTTTCTCAAAATTAAATGAATGTATGTCACGGTTTGTCGGTGAGCTAATAAAACTGACTAAAAATGGATTTAATATATTTTAATCTTAATAAACTAATTAACAACATATTATCTCTATAATAAGAAGTATATCTGATAAAAAATAATTTATATCTTTTTTTCTTTTGTTACAGGTAAGATAATCATGCATATCATAGGCAAGAATACTTACGAGTAAGTTTCAAAATTCTAACATTTCTTAACTATTGAGAACGTACACTTAAGGCTGCTGCACACGAGGCTAGTTTTGCCGCTAGAAACACTGCTGGGTCTTGAGTTAACTGCCGTGCGGATTACGAAAATGAAAATGATGTCATTGCGGGTTCGCCTGCGAGGTGACAAAATGGATTTCAAAATTAGAACCGGGGCTACTTTTCGTTCTTGTTCGTCTGATTGTTTTGAGGAAAAACCAATCAAAAAACAGTATCTTGTCACGTGGGCGCCATGGACAAACACTGTGCAGTGTGTGTTCTATTCAGAGACAATAAACGTAGTTAACATTCGAACTGTAACTGCGCGTGCACCAAACCCATCTACAAAGCAAACTTCAATACATGCTTCGCGTGAAGCCAACACATAAAATCCATTATAAAAACCAGCGCGTTAAAATTTACAGTTAAATCTAGCAGCGAATCTAGCGGCAAAACCAGCCTCGTGTGCAGCGGTCTTTATTGGAATTAACTCTCGACTCGAATGTATTTAGTACCTATAATGGTCCGTCCCGGTTTCACCCGGGTGTAAAAGAACAAATAATTAATTAATATTAAATATTTTTTACACCTTGGGTTACATTATTGGAGTTTTCGTAGGAATCGTTAATTTAACTCTATTAACAATATAGCCTACTTATATGTTGCTCAGTGATACTGTAGCATTCTATTAGTGAAAGATTTTTAAAAATCGGTCCAGTAGTTTTTGTGTTTATTCATTACAAACAAAAATACAAATATTTTCTCTTTATAATATTAGTATAGATGATGATCTTTTGATGATAACCTAGCAAGCAAAATGTGCGTCAGAGATTAAAATTAATGTGTTGGTTCGGGTAAAATATTGTTTTACAGATTGTAATTATATTGAGAGAAGATTTCAAGTTGAAATTTATTTTCAAACAGGTACCAGTGTTGACTGTTACAATCAGGCACTTTATTTTTAAAAACGTTGTTGATATTGGGATAATAGACCAGTGTCAAGTGTTTATATTTAACACAACCGACGCGACGAGCCGCCGATGGCTCGAAGCCAACTGAGTCTCATTAGGGACGACGGGATACTGACGACACTTTGGTGTCCGTACGGTATATCTACTTTCTATTCAACACTCTCTCTCTCTCCAAAATAATTTTCTTAATTTACTCGGTCAGACCATTACAAACAGCTATTGTTAGTATATTGGCGGGAGTTTGAGCAACTCAAAATAACGAGCTTCCTTAGTACTGTTTAAAGATTTAATTTTAATCTCATAAATGCCAGCCGTAATTTCTATAATACTACAAAAACTGCGTAGTTTTAGTACTACACCGATTAAATAGATTGCATAAAAATTATAGCTCAAAACCAGTTAAAAACGACTTAACCGATTTTTATAAAATTTGTATGGTACCAAACCGGAAACATTCTGAACAAAATGACGTTGAAATTTTTCAAATCAGTTAACCCTTCGAGAAATTATAGCTGAACATACACAAAAAAATATACGCGTTGAACAAAGAACGCCCTCTTTTTTGAAGTCGATTAAAAAACAATTATGTGGTGAAATTCTCACTCAGCTGGATAGAATATGATATTTTATATAGAAAAAGAAATTTAATGCCTGAGCACAAAATAAGCAAAGAATCTCACTCAGCTGGATAGAATATGATATTTTATATAGAAAAAGAAATATATGCCTGAGCACAAAATAAGCAAAGAATTTTAATTAATTTTAGTTATCCCGCAATTATTTTTAATGGCGTATTTTAAAAATAGCGAAAACAAAGTAGATATTTAAAATAATTGGAAGGTCAGCAATTTTTCATCGAACTAAATACACGTAAATGTAAAATAACATTTGGACAGCGTTGCCTTCATCACCAAATGTTTGGTTTATCTGACTTGTAATGCATTTATGTGTAATTTAGAAAATATAATATTAACGTAATTGAATACTATACATGTTCATAGGCCCTGAGGATGAAAATATAATTTTCGAAACGTTGGCCACAAGCAATACTTTGGTAAAGCTAATTATTTCAATTGTTTTTCAACCAAATAAATCTCCTTCAATTAAATACTTTATATGTTAGTCCGTCGAATAGAACAGTAGTTTTATTTTTGAATATGGAACCGTCACAAATTAATTATTATTATTATTATTATTATCCAGTGCTGCTCTAGTGCTCAATTTGCAAGGTAGACGATGTCTACCTTACAAATTATGTAGTTTGCATATTCGTCTACTGACGCTATTCGTACTGATCACAACTGATAAACTTATCACATCAAATAATGGGTGGGGAGCCACAAAAACCAATTCGGAAATATACTCAGGAAATTAACAGGAAATTGACAGACGTCAATCCTGTAAAAGAGATAAATATATTGTACCTATATGGTGTTTCAAAGTATTTGAAACAAAATAATTGCATTTTAAATAGGATGATAAAATGAAAAATCTGGTCATTAAAAAAATTTAAAATATCTTTGTATTGTAACAACAGTTAAACACACAACGAACTTCTTTAACAAACAGTAATAATAACGTTAACAGAAACAAAACTAATAGTTCTAAATAATAAAATAGAAAACTAAGTAACAGAAGAATATAATGTCCTAAAAAAAATTTAAAATATCTTTGTATTGTAACAACAGTTAAACACACAACGAACTTCTTTAACAAACAGTAATAATAACGTTAACAGAAACAAAACTAACAGTTCTAAATAATAAAATAGAAAACTAAGTAACAGAAGAATATAAAGTCCTAATAAGTGTACTAGATAAACTTTGTTGTGTTTGCGTGTTGTAAATATTTTGTGTATGTACACAAAATATTTACAACACGCAAACACAACAAAGTTTATCTAGTACACTTATTCACACTTGTCTATTAACTAAATTCACCCGATTATTTACTAAAAGTCATTTATGTAGAACCGGATTTATATAATTGCACTCAATTCACACAGCAGAGTGTATTTATCTTCACAGTATGATTTATGTCACAACGTCAAGCACTTGTTTTAACGCATGAACAGCTAACCAACTGACTAACTCCCCAACCGCTCCGCTCGCATTTTATATATTGCTTCATCCCCCGCCTATCGAAGGTTCTGGAAGCATCTCGACCTTTCTTCACCTGCATTGCATTCTCCAGGCAATTCTAAGAAGGTCGGGTTTTTACCTGCTTTTCCATTGTTGTTGTCGTGGTCTGGAACATTCTATGGAGCCCATAGTCGTCCCAACAGGGGGGTGCACAACAGTATATTACACATTACATTCTGAGCATAAAAGTTAGTGTATTCGTTTGGTCTTGACCTGTTTTTAGTACATGTGTATTACATAATTTGTTACAAATACGGGAAACTCTGTGTAAATTCGCACACATTGTCATGAATCATACATCGTTCTCTTAATTTTAATGAGGGAAAGTGCACAATATATATTTTTTCACGATATGTACGTATTAACACAGATATAATCGATTCAGGAGAAATCCATATAATGACAAAAAACCTCAATAACGTGCAAACCTAAAAATGTAATGAATTACGGTCGAATTTCGACCACTGAGCGACCGCTAATATACGAGTATAAATAAATAAATGAGTCTACTATAATATATTGCAATCATTTGTGAGTGGTTATTAGATGGTATATTATAAGAGCTTTATTTAACCACGTAAATATATAGCTATTACAATATTTTAAAAAAATTGTGCATTATGATATACAGGGTGTTTGGAAGCTGGGTGCAAAGCCTTAAGGGGGTGTTAGTATAGACCATATAGAACATTTTTAGCCATATTTGTCCTAACCAAAGTCTGATAATTTTTTTTTAGGGAACTTTTACGGTTTTAGTACCAAAATCCCAAAATTTTCCAATTAAGTGCTAAAAACGCAAAGTTTAAGTGGAAATGTTTATTTTTTTTAATGTACTTTTTTAGGCTAATGTGTTTAATGGTATCAAATAATTTTAAAGCACCGTTTTTACTAAAAAAATAACTTTCAGACTATTTAAACCTAACAGAAAAAAATGTCAAAGAAAAAGATGGATTTTTATTGACATTTAAAAAAATAAATAAAATAGCTACAGGTGTTCAGACAATTTTAAAATCATGCTGAGTTATTGTTCTTTCTGTTAAAGTATCATTTACCTGAATATCTTTACCATTTTTGAAGTTAGGGTGCCTGAACCAGTTAAGGGTAAGAAATTAAAAATTTCAAGAAATTCAACACAAGCCTAATTTTGCTCAAATAACTTTAAACTGATGTCTAAAACAATATCCGAGATTATTTTTTAGTCTACTGTGTAATAATAATAAACTTACCCGAACAAAAATGTAAAGAGTAGGTAGCCTTACAGAACTAAAATCGTAAAAGTTCCCTAAAAAAAAAATCAGACTTTGGTCAGGACAAATATGGCTCAAAATGTTCTATATGGTCTATACTAACACCCCCTTAAGACTTTGCACCCAGCTTCCAAACACCCTGTATTTTAGTTTTAATAATAGCAACTTAAGATAAATAATTAATGATCAAAACAAAAGTGTTCAATTCTAGTGGCACATTTTAGATGTACCTACCTTAATCATTTTCACTGGAAAATTTCGTTTAAATATTACGTGGCATTTTTAACATAATTTCAATTTATGACATTACGTGTGAAATTAACGTCAGTTTTCTTGTCTTTCACAACTAATTTTGTTCCCTTACTGTACATCTAATTAGTACCCTTCAGGGGAAACATTGGAATGCATTTTTCATTCCAATGTGTTTTGGGATTTAGCGCTGCCAGGAGCCCAAGCTCGTACCAGTCGGTATGTGTATGACGACTGGCAGATTCTCAAATACACACTGACACTGATAACCTCAGCTGTTTAGCGTCTATAACCTATATAATTTGTCAAATTAACTTTCTTAGAATTTTTGTTTAATATATATACGAGCCCGGTCCTGTGTAAGTTAAATCGGTAGAATGTTGCATTGAAAATTGTTGGAACTAGACCAATGCCAATGTTCTAATTTAATGTAAATGCTTAAAGCATCGTTTATCGTTCACTTTCCTTGTCTAAAGGTTTAACGGTTCTGTAGGTCGAATAGTTTGTTCAACATACTCGTATTATATGGGGCAAATGTACAAATAACACAGCGAGAAGGAAACTTTTAAGTTTTTCAATGTCTACGGTATCTTTAATGATCGTCGCCTCCTCCCAAATTTGTTTTATAGTGTGTCAGTGAAATGTCACGGAAGCGTGTCATGGAAGTATTATACTATTTAGGTACAAAATTGCGTACATTTCTAAAACCACAAATCCTTACTGAGACTGACAGTTTACCAGAATTGGATTAATTGTGAAGGAAAGAATATTTCAGATTAATTCTTTCACTTTCTGAAGATATAGGACAGTGATGGCGAACCTTTTTGAAAAGTGGGTCAAATTTTGTCAATTATTATTGGCTCGTGGGCCACCAAGTCCGTTACTTGTAAAGGGAGGGGGGGATGGTTAAATACTATTTTTTTTAGTTCTTTAGTTCGAAACACACGACGTTTTAGCGTTTTTTTTTCTATACCTAAGCATGATAATTTTGTAAAAGTTTCGATAGATTTCGGATTTTGTTAAAAATCGTATTTTTTTAAAGGGGTATGCCTTGAAAATATTGCAAAAATAGAATTCTTTAATAATATACATTTGAAATTGAGAATGCTTACAGAAAAATATACGCTGAATTCAATACGCGTAAGGAAACGTCTGTATCTCTTTTAGTTTGGAAACTACAGCCATTCGGAGGTTTTATATGATTTTCTGAAAACTATAAACGCAAGTAACTTCTAAACCAAAAGACATACAGATGTTTGTTTGTGCTCATATTGGATTCAGCGTGTTTTTTTTCTATAAACATGATGATTTTGTCAAAGTTCCGAAAGATTTCGGTTTCCGTCAAAAATCGCATTTTTTTAAAGGGGTATGCCCTTTACAAAAATCGAATTCTTTAATATACTATTGAGATAGAAAATACTTACAGTGGTTGAAATATCCGTCTGCCACGCGGGCGTCCTGTGCCGATGCAATAATCTTTTTTGTTTTTAGAAATGCAAATAACTTGATTTATATATATTTTTTATTTTTTTATTTATACTCGCACTTTTTTAGTTACATTGAGTTTTCTCTCTATTATGATATAAAAAATGCGTTTATAGAAATAAACACGTGGGCCATTTAAAAAGCCTGCGTGGGTCAGTGTCTGACCCGCGAGTTATAATAGGTTCGCCATCACTGGTATAGGACAAGCAAAAGCAGACTTTATCTCGATCATGATTTTTCGACTACATTATCAATGAATGTATATTTCCTTACGGAAAATGGAAGTAAAAATGCCATTAAAAGAAACACTTAGATATTTCCTGTTCTGCATACTTTAAGAAGTTATTCTGTCGGGATTCACGGTATAATCTTTTACTATCTATAAAAATGGCATAGATCTTGATTACGCGGGTTACATTTTATAGTTGTGGAGAAACTTAACAGGTTGTATTTGTTGTTCTATGCAGGTGGTGTAATAAAAAAACATGGTTATCTTTTTGTGACCTCATAAACACGCATGAATAAAGACGGTTCACGGTTAAAGATTTAAAAAATTCGACTTTAGAAAATGTCAGCATTTCTACATAAATTATATATCTACTTGCGTAGATCAAAATTTATTTTTTAATGCTTGTTATCGCCGCATAAATATTTTTTGTACACATCGCTCAACATCTGAGTTCTTGACATTGTTGTTTTTTAACATTTTTTATATAAATACTGCGCTGTTATTAATTACTTTTAGGAATACATTCGTATTGATTTAAGTCGATTTAAAAAAAAAATAATTTATATCTCGCTCATTTTGCAGTAATCTTTATAATATAAAGATTACTGCAAAATGATCGAGATATAATATTATAATATTAATTTATTAAAAATTTATTTTTTTATATCTCGCTCATTTTGCAGTAATCTTTATATTGTAGCAAAATATACCTGTGCAACGTCGGACCGAAAAACAATTTATTAAAATAAGCAGTCAATCAGATGCATCTGATTGGCTACTTACTTTAAAAAATTGCTCATTACCTGTACGTCGGGTGAAAAAATGGTAAAGGACTTTTCGTCTCAGAATTTTATTCTCTATCCAACCCATTAATCCCGTGCGGTACTTACCGGACACCTTTATATTCGACTTCGTCACAGGACTCTAACTAGTCGAGAATTGTATCACTTACCTCCTTTAGTATGAAATTTTTGATCAGTGAAGTGAAATAATAAGCTATTTCTGCTTTGAAAATTTCACTATTTTCGATAATTTACAGAATGATTCGATTTTATGGCTGAGTTCGCACAGATATAAAAAAATGGTCCCGAAATAATAAGTTTCTACAGGTTAACAAAAAAAGTACGATAGGTACATTTTGCACTAAATATAAATTTACAAAAAATATGAATCACAATAAATAAATAAAAAAAAAAAATTATACAGAAATTATTAAACTATGTGTTAAATGGAAATTTCAAAATTTTAAACAATAGCGCACGGAGTGCGTTAACCAAGACAATACCGTCCATTGCCAGAACTTGTCCGAACAACAAAATTATAAAATTTCTATTTATTAAAATTATTATAAAAAAATGGTTGTCTGTAAAGTCGGTTTACGGACGATAGTTTTACGTGATAACGTATTCCGTAATACATAACCTAAACCTCCCAAAATTTGGTTTCAATCCGCTTATCCTTGGTGTCGGAATGATAAGAAATGTCAAAAGTGACGTTTGCAACTTACAAAGTATTATGTTCTAATAATAATTAGTTATTCCAATACTTAACTTAGCAGGCTTTGCATTTCACAATATACTAATGTCAAAAAATTGAATTAAACATTAGAAATGCAGCTGTTTTCATGTTAAGACAAGACATACGTTTGCTTCTAATTTCCATGTACGGCAAACAAAGACAACCGACCGCGTCGCGTCATGCATTACACAACATTGCATTTATACAGCTATTTTTCTATATAAATTTGTATAAAATATTTTTCTATATAAATTTGTATAAAATATTTTTCTATATAAATTTGTATAAAAAAACTGTTTAGGCAAATTCTGTTATACGAAATCTATGTAAAATGTTCTCCTCTTTCGTTTAAGACTGGTTTCAAACCGATCTGATTTAAATTGAGCGAGAAATTAGCAAAAAGCACGCACAGGGTCAGGCGGAACGTTACGCGTTAGGAACGTTACGCGTTAGGAACGTTATGCGTTAGGAACGTTACGCGTTAGGAACGTTAGGAACGTTACGTTACACTTTTTCGAACATGCAGCCGGTGTTTTATCAATTTATAATATTGGTGATTCATCAATTTATAAGACGTTATCACGTCAAAAAAAATATTTTTGAATTCGAACCTGACAGGTACATGTATAACTAATAATTTAACAGACGCAACGTAACGACCACAGCTATCGATTGTCTTTGGCTGACGACTTTAAAACATGTATACACAATGCACCCTTTCACACGTAGAATAGATCGATCTGATTACATTGAGTAAAATATAATATTGTCAATGACTTACTATATGCGCTTTGCTTCTATAATCCTTTCCTTGCTTTATCATCTGATCACAAATACGTGTGTGCGCCTTTGCTTCGTGATGCTCGTTCACTCCTTTTTTTCAGTCTATTGCCAGTTTCGAGGGATGCGTTGTGAAGCGTAGTTACAAAAATATTTTACACCCGGGTTTGGTAACATAATGAAATTTTATGTAAAACCAGCATGTTTGTATTGGATTATAATCACGCTATATGTTGTTTGTTTTGTCGATAGAAAGTGAGGTTATTGTTAAAACTATTGGTTAAAGGCTTCAAAGGATTTGCAATCTAACAACGTATAAACTTTTCCGGTGTTGAATTCTAATTATCATGTTACCTTATTTCGTAACCGTTTTACGCACTAGAATACATAACTCTGTGACCCACTGATCTTCAGTTCATGGATAGAGAACGACGATCATCAACTCGTAGGTACATCATTATATTGATCTCTGATGAGACTGTTGGTTAATTTACTTCTACTAAAACACAAATATTTAAAAATGTATCTCAGCTTGTTAATCACAGTAGCTCTTCAGTATGTCTTGTTCAGATCTTGCTGCTTCTAAACAGTTTCTGCCTAGTGTAGTAAAATGGGCGGAAAAAGGGCAAATCTTCATTTTGGGTTTTCAATGATTTTTTTTGTATTAGTAGGGAATCCGGATTTAAATTTTTGGATAAGATATATTTACCTATCATCTTGAAAAAAAGTGTGCAAGTTTTTTTCTTTATCTGAGGCATCATATTATCTCATCAATTGATGGACCGGTTTTTTTATATGAGAAAAAATTTGTGGGAAACGTTGTAGGATACCAAAAAAGCGAATACATTATGAAATACAAAACAAGGTTGAATGACAAATTATAACTGCACTAGACGTTGTATAGGATTAGGGACTAGCTGCCTATTCGCTATCCATTAATTAAAGATCAATGATCCCGGTTTAGAATTCAGTGGGACAGAAGAACACGTAGGGATGAAAAGGGGAAACGTTGTTTTGTATACAACTATGCTGTATTCCCAACTAGTACAAGCGAAATGATTTTTTATCATAACCAAAACAGGAGTTGTCACAGCTTTGTCGCAATCATCATTTGGTTGTAATTCGGTTAAGACGGACTTTTTTATATTTTTTGCATATATTAACTAAATATATTCGGGGGGGTTAGATCATACTTTAAAACTGACAAAATTGTCTGAGATTTTTATTTCTGGATTAGGTATATAAATGTTAAAATAAAAGATTAAAAAAAAATTTAGTTGCTTAACATATTTTTTTGGTTTATTTTTTGCAAATGTCATATGCTGCGCAGAAGCGAAAGATTCACCCATTGATAAAATACTGTTTTTTTTTATTATTTCAGCTGGCCTTAATTACATGTCCTAAATTCGTCGTCAACTCCCCGCCTATTAGCCCGATACTATGAATAACAGTGATGTACGTTCGTAATCCATTTCATTGAAAAAGCTACTTCGATAGACTGTTATCTGAAATAATTAAATATTTTAGTATTTTGTTATATTGTAACTATTGCTCACAATCATCACATTTATTTTGGTAATTGGTATGGATCCTGCTTTCTAAATATTCCATATACATATAGCATAGGAATAAAATCGCAATCGAACCATTAGGGTGCAAACATATACTTCTGTCTTTTTTTACGCCGTAAGCACTGGCGTATCCAGGAGAGCAAAACAAGCACGGGGATCCGGCTTAAAAAATTTCTAATTTACTCCCGCCAAAGTCAAAAGCTGGGTACGCCCATGTTAACGTCATAGAAAAAGACAAAGTTTTTGAAACAGAGATACTTTATTTAGATTGAATGCAAGTACATCAACCAATCCTATCATCTGAGAAATCAGAGAATTACATCGAAGAAAGAGACGCAGATTTATTTTCCATACGCTTTGTTTCGTTCACTCACCACACATTGAGTAGATAGACAATGATTCATATAGTAAATTATTAAATAAGTATATGAAATAATCACACGATTTTTTCAAAATATTATAACTCACCTGTATTATAAAAAGTTTGACATGTGATCACATTCAAAATTTTTCCAACTTTAATAACGTTATTATTTTCGTGCAATGCATCCTCGAAATATTCTATTTTTAGAAACTTTCCGGTGCGTCTTTTGTAATATTATACATAAGAAATATGTTGTAAGTACTACTACAGAATATATGTCCGTTCTCAAATTATATGTATTTTTTTTATTTTACCACATGCAGAGTAAATCAAAGAAACCGAATTCTTTATTCTATATGCATGTTGAGAACATCTTTTGAATAAAACTGATTTTCAATTTTAAGTATAAGAAAAGCTGGGAGCTATGGACGCATAAGCAAAATATTAATTCGGTCGAATTTTTTTTGCATAACCTTGTTTATTACATAGTACTGATTACAAAAGTCAACCTGTCAAGATATTGTTTAAAACGAAATTGTTTAAACAACTGCAAAATGTTAACATTTTGGCATTTTTTTTGTATACTTTGAAAAATTTCTGACAAAAATGTATATATTACTTTTTATGATAAAATTAATACTTTCAAATATGAATTTTTAATGTTTCAAAAATGACGATTTTGAATGATTTCAGATCATTATAAACATACTAGCGGCCCTGTACGTGCTTCGCTACGTATAAAGTGAAATAATAAAACAATTTAATTGGAACATCTATCTATCTATTTTATTTATTTTAAAATATACATGGACGTATATGTGTGTATGTCGAGCACTCCGGCTGCGCCGTCGTGCCCGGTGCAAAAGAACGAATGGGGAAGGAAGAAAAAAAATTTAGGGGTGGACTACCCCTAACATTTAGGGGGATGAAAAATAGATGTTGGCGAAGTGACACCTGTAGACATCTGGCGGGGATAACTAATTAAATGACGATTGATCAGTTTTCGACCGGAGAGGAAAAATGATTAAATTACTAAAATGGCTATTAAAAAATAAGGGTTGATCGTAGAAGGGTGAAAATTGAGGATTGTATGTATTTTTGTATGTTGTATCATAAAAAAATAGAAATTAAAAATTTTGTCTAAAAAATAAAAAAAAAATTTAGGGGTGGACTACCCCTAAAATTTAGGGGGATGAAAAATAGATGTTGGCCGATTCTCATAGATACCGGATAAGCACAAAAAATTTCATCAAAATCGGTCAAGCCGTTTCGGAGGAGTATGGCAACGAAAACTGTGACACGAGAATTTTATATATTAGAATTAAAAAATACCACAAATGATAAAGAATATTTTTTTTCGTATACTTTAAGCCATATATAATCAAATAAAATCCAAGTGTGCGAATTGAACGTTTATTGTTTTTTAATATCATTTTTAATTGTTTATTGTGTGCGCTTATCGGTATCCTCTACACCGCTAACAGTATCGCTGTTTTTCTCACACTCACGACGTAAGCATCGCTTCTCCTACTGAAACATTAAGATAAACAATTAATAGTATATCACATCACAAGGGCCGAAAGTTGAATTTTCGGCCCTACGCGTCATGAGCCTGAGGCGGAGCCGAGGGCATCATGACGCGCAGGGCCGAGATTTCAACTTTTAAGGCCCGTGTGGTGTATACGATTTTTCTTCATATCCGCTCGAAAGTACGTACTTTCGTCAGCAGAGACGAAAGATTGACATTTACTCCTGCGTATTTATACTCGTAACTAGGGTCACCGCTGTCATTTAATATAATAAATAACAGGGAGTAAATGCCAAACTTTCAATCGAGGTATGAAGAAAAAATGGTATTACAAAACTCCACATTGCTATAAAAGAGTGCTTTTTTTAGTTTTTTTAAACTCTAATTTTATTTGTGAGTAATCTAGTTTGAAATCGTCACCCTACGATTAATATCTACATAAAATCCAGTTGTGTTTAACTGTCAAATATTGTAACGTATGGAACTAATGAAAGTCGATGGACTAAGGCCAAAAATTACTGTCACTGCAGACATTGGCATTGACGATTTTAAAAATTAGGTAGACCGTTCAGAGATCAGTGAACTCTTTTTCTGTGACTTTAGCAAACTATCGTTATTTTATTAGTGTCACTCCGAATTGATTCCGACTACTAACACAGTCACACCACTTGCACTGTATCTTATTTGGCTTACGAGGTAATTATTATGAACGTTTTTGTGTATTTTTTTATAAATATTAGAAAAACGCGATAACTTCTAAACGAAAAGAGGTACAGAAGGAGACTTTTCAGCGTGTTTTTTTCTATAAGAATGTATACAGATTGTATCAAATCAAAACGGTCCATAGGACATTCTGTGTGTAAGACAGAGACGATATATAAAGATCTAAAGCAGTAAGTAAGAATGAGATAAATGATCGCTAATATAGTTACTGTAGTTACGTAAATAAATAATTACGTACACTGTAAATCTTTTTACCAATTTATCAATAATTAAAACAACTACAAATAAAATTATGTTGGCGGTTGAATTACCACCATAAAACCATTTAATTATTTGGATTTTTTCCCGAACAGTATAAATAGCCATTTTATCAATAATTTCACTAGTGAATACTGACATTTGATAAAATTGTGATTTTTACTGTAGAAAACAAAGACGATCAGATTGTATAACCACAGTAACTAGCTATTAGCGATCATTTATCTCATTCTTACTTACTGCTTTAGTGCTTTATATAATATCGTCTCTGTCTTACACACAGAATGTTATATGGACCGTTTTGATTTGATACAATCTGTATATATCGTATATTGGTGCGTAGATATTTGGTCTTTCAAATTATAATATCATTGAACATACGTTGTTTGTTTTAGTAAACTGTGTGAAAATTTAAAATAGGCCAAGCGTCTTTTCAAAAAAATGAATATTACTCTACAGATAAATAAAGGAAAATGTCTCTTGAAATTCATTAGCGTTGGGTTTCACGCTCAGCTGCTCCTAATTAGTATTTACTTAGAAATGTGAACGATTATTATCAGCTGCTTTTTGTGGAACCTTTTGCAATATGATGCTGCTCTACGTACTCGTTTTAAATATGGGCATTGTGGGAAGAATTTTTTTTAAACAAGCATTTATTATTTAAAAAAAATATAGTTTAAAAAAAAAACTAAAAAACACGCTTTATATCGAACTAAAAAGTAAAAAATATTTTTTTTTAAATAAGCTTAAAACAACAATGAATAAAAATATTAGTATTATTGTGAAAAAAGCGTGGGGCGCTTTGTTCCACATTTTCGTACATCGAGCGCCCCACGATTTTTTAACAATAATACTAGTATTTTTTATTCATAATTCTTTTAAGCTTATTTTAAAAAAAAGTATTTTTTACTTTTTAGTTCGATATAAAGCGTGTGTTTTAGTTTTTTTTTAAACTATATTTATTTTCCACTTTTTAGTTCGATTTATTGTCAAAAATTTGCCGAAATTTTTTTCAGCGAGGACGGGATTAGAATCCACGACCCGTGATTCCGAGAGTTGACGTCAGCGAAGACCCGTGCCTTAGACCGCACAGCTAACCACTGTAGTTACAGTGCTGGCATATTATACTACAGTAATAAACCACTTGCTGTAGTCCAAACGAAGTTACAAACAAACATACATACATACAAACTTACAAGTGAAGTTAATATAAATCGTGTAAAAATGAACTAAACAGTTAAAGATAATTTTATTTCGATTAGAAATAAGTCATTTTGTACGTACTTACGTATCACAGTCTCAAGTTTTCAAATAAAAGCGAGTTACATTTTAATAGCTAGAAAGAAAAAAAGACGGTGTAACAAGCTTTTATTTCAAAACTTGAGACTGTGATAAGTATACGTGTGAAACGACTTATTTCTAATCGGAAGAAAATTATTTTTACTTTTTAGTTCATCTTTATTAACAACTAATAAAAGCTTCTTTTTAAAAATAAATGTTTTTCGTTTATTTATTATATCCTTCAAAACTTTACACCTTTATGTTATCGGTATTCAGAAAAAGACGAGTGTTTTTCTCTCATATTGGGTGTTGTCATCACTACATTGTATTTTTTTTTATTTATTTATTTAAATCAATAAACACAACGGAACAGAAAGTTCCAAACAGTGTACAAAATAAAAACAAATTAATAATCCCAATTGAAAGACGACAATCACAGTAAATGATTCATTAATAATATAATATAGGGAATGCTAGGTCCATTTATATATTTTACGTCTTTGGTCTGGTGGTAACTTTCAGTTTGACTTCATTAGTATTTTTTTCGAAAACTGTTCGATAAAATCCTCGCACATCGAAAGCGTGCAATTTAATAACAGCAGGGTGACACTGATACGACGCGGTTGAACGATGTAGTTTCGTAAGTTTGTAGCGTTATTTTGGTATAAGCCGCACGTAGACGAGGCAATAGCGCTGCGACGCGACGTCCCAATGTGACGTCACAGGACGCGTGCTGTGCCAATACACACGGGCGTCATTTCTTACATACCGCGTCTCTATAAATTTTGGGATTGATCATATATTTATTTTTTTGCAATTCTATTTCAATCAAATTGTTCAATTATGTAACATCAATGTCTTGTAAGACTTCTCATAGAAAAATAAACCGTTGGTATCGGTTTTTATAATTTTATGATAACGCTGATATACTTATTTAATTAGAAAGAGAGAAACTAACGTATTTTTTTTTAAATTTTTGTTCTTTGTACTGTAATGTTCTTAAAAGTTCTCCTTATAATTTTCCTGTACTACAAAAATGACTCTTCTGCCCATATTCACAGAACACTATTAAAGATAGAAGTTACTAATCTTGGAACAAATTTATGCGTTAAAATAAAATTTACTTTCAAATCATCAAGCAAATTATCAGATAGAAAAGTTATTTAAAGAATGCACTATACTCCAGGTACTTTTTGTTGAATATTTTGACGTTCACCCAAAAATCCGACCGATGGCGTTAGTGTAAACGTCAAAAAAAAGTTTCACAAAATAATAATGTTTTAGCCTAACCAAATTGCACACAAAATTTCCACTAATGTTTAACAACTATATACACTTCACAAAAGGTTAATAAACAACACATAAATAACTTCACAAGAGCAACTGTAGAAATAATACTCCACGTTTATAGGTTAGGTATTATGATCGACGTCCCGGTCCTTATTATTTTATCAGGCGAATAAATATTTATACCCTGAAAATAAGGCAGAAAAGATGTCTACCTGTAGTAAACATAATTATTATGTTTGGTGAATTGAATTTTCGTTCTTTATTCGAAGAAATAGTTACCTGAAGAACAAACGAACTAAATAAATAAGAACTTACGTTCGGTGAATATGGCCATTAAATGAAAATTATTAAAGTACGTACAGCTCTAAACATAATATGTGTAACCCTTACAGATGGTCGTTTGATAATAACAGTTGAATTATAGTCAGATCGTCTTTTATTTTACACGTCTCGGATTGGGAACGTTCATTAGTTAATTACCAGTTTAATATTAGCTGTAAATAAGTGAATGTTTTTTTTTTAATTTATACACGTCAGTGAGATTTCAATGCACAAAAATAGAACGTGCTTATTATATGTATGCGAGTTAAGATTATACACATTATACAGAATGTTTACGTATACATAACTGAAAACGTAATCCTACACGTGATATGCAAAATTACAATTTTGTTACATTTTATCTTTTTATAACATCCACATTAATAAGAATGAAGTCAGAGGCGCGTGTAACTTTTACGCTGTAGGTTGTATAGTAATTTCAGTAATTTTGGGACATTACATTTTAAAATAAGAAACAGAATTAGCCCTATAGCTTAAGGCCACTGCACACGAGGCTAGAAATGCTGCTAGGAGTTCTGCTAGCCGGTAGGCTGTGTACGAAGCTGGAAATGACGTCACTGCGGGCTGCCTTGCTAGCTCAGAAGATAGGTTTTAAAATTAGAACAGGGGTTATTTTCCCTGCTAGATTTGCGGCTAGGTATGAGCAAGAACCAATCAGGAATCAGTATCTTCACGTGGGCACTTGAACAAACGCCTACATGGCGCCATTCTGCCAGACAACAGACACGTTTTGCTCTGTGTTTATATTCTGTCACTGCGCGCGCACCAGATCTATCCACAAAACAAACTTGAAAAATAGTCTCGTGTGAAGCGAGCACTTAACAGCAATCAAGAAAACCAGCGCTAGAAAACTAGTAGGCAAATCTAGCAAGGAATCTAGCAGCGTTTCTAGCCTCGTGTGCAGTGGTCTTAAGACGCGGGGTGGCGAACCTTTCTACACCTACGTGCTATTTTTTTCAAAAATGTTTAATGTAGCCATGACGTGCCGACAAGCAACCAAAATGTCATAAAAATGAATAAAAATTAGGTAAAATCGATAATTTTGATAATACATTAATACAAGCACCGCAATTCATTGAGCGCCATGAAACTTTCATATTTGTTATTTGGTGATAGTCAATTGTTTTCGGCATCTATAGCATATTTTTAATTATTTCGAGTTTGCACCTCAATCAATGCCGTGCCAAGAACAATCTGTCGCGTGCCACCTGTGGCACGCGTGCCATAGGCTCGCCACCCCTGGTTTACACGAAAAAAAATTGACTATGTGTAACCTTTACACGCGGTTGAAGTAAAATAATTTCATTTTTTGAGAAATATATTCACTCACAAATTAAATCAGTCGTAAATTAAATTGACTATGCTTATTGGTTTGCGTCCGTAGCTACTTTTCACCTTTCGTTCAAGATGCGTTTTGTTGCCGCCAACTGTCATTCGATGCCTTTAAATAGCCAAAACCGATCATGAAATTGATTTGCGTTTGTAGCTAGGTTTAACCTTTCATTCCGCGCCCTCTGACAGGCGATGCGTAAAATCAATAGTGAACACAATACAAGCATTTTATACAAAAATACTAGAGATCCGTCCAGGTTTCACCCGGGTGCGATAGATATAAGTCTGCAAAATGACGTTTGCGGCTCGGCGTCTGAACTAATAGCTTTGAGCGAATTCTATCAGATGTCGTTAGATGTTACTAAAACAGTTTTTTTGAGAAAACGTGGTAATTTTGTACAAATAATTTAATAAAAACTATCCTATAGCGTAAGTTGCACCAAGCAAGACACAATTACAAAATTTCATTAAAATCGGTTCAGTGGTTTCGGAGGTTAGCGCGGCCAAAATTGTGACACGAGAATTTTATATGTATATAGATTGCTATTTTTGATTTGTTGGAACATTCGGACGCCAATGACTACCTCCTTTTGCGTAGGATCTATGTTTCTATCACGGGATCTGTGATTCACAACACGCTTTTCTGTAGTGAGCTGTGATGTGACTGAAGAGACTTTCCATGTCCTATAATTATTATAAGCGTCAGATATACAGCATGTTCAAATTAAATTAAGGGAAGGACGAGAAAAAAACGGAACCGAAAACATGTTTTTTCCCATCGATTTTTGGCTATCTTAATCTTAATTATGTAAATTAAAATTCAAGATCTTTGATCTTTCGAGAAACATCTCTGAAATCATAGAGATATTAGACTAGAGTACGCGATTGATCCGTGAAAGTGTCTGCAATTCAGAGAACAGTTCCTTATCTCTATAGTAATTATAATGATACAAAACAATTTGAGTAAACATTTGCTTACTCAAATCAGCATTGTTTTGTATCAGAACGCTGCAGAAAACCAGGTATTTATCTGGTTTTCTGCAGCGTTCTCTCTCTCAACTGAGGACACTTTCACTTATGGCAAGCATACGAACTAGCGTACTCTAGTTACTTATATCTCTATGTCTGAAATACTCCGAGCGTCCTATCGCTTAATGTATGCAAAAGTAAAACTATACTAATGTATGCAGATACTTAATATTCATTGAATTATATTCTCTATGGAAATATAATGTAAAAGAAAATTTGATTACTATTTTCTCATGAAAGCTGTAATGGCATGTAACATCAAAGTTTCTTGCTAATTCAACTTTTGTGGTTATTATTCATTGGTTGGTGACATTAAACAGTTAAAATCGTATAGACGTCCACTCAAACAAAGACCACATGATTATAATGTATCCATCTTTAAAAGTTCTTTCGTAATCAACCAGTTAAATATCTATAAGGTTAGATACTTACCTTATATTATGATAACACTCCACATTTTATCAAAGTGAAAATAGCCTTAGCTGCTGCTCACTGTTTTTTTTTGACGTGATAACGTCTTATAAATTGATGAAACACCGGCTGCACGCACGAAAAAGAGTAACGTTCCGCAAGCGAGAGCGCGATATAAGCGATAGTCTCTCTCTTCTCGCGTGACGTCAGAGAGTAGTGTGCGTTCAACATTTTTTTCGGCTGTTGAAATCGACTCAAAATGGCTGACTGACAGAAAATGATGTTCCTAGCAACATTTACATTAGGTTGCGATAACATTTACACAATTTTAAATTTGTATGATTTTTTTGTGTACCGCGTTTCGTTTCTATTAAGTATATTCATGTAAGTGAACACACTCTCACCTATAAACATTTTTAAAAATGATATTACTTTTTTCCAAAGCACATTTTCGTTTTATAAAATTTCTGTTCCATTGATGATAAACGTCATGATAACGTGTTAAGACAGCATGGTGTAACGGTTAGTGTGCTTGCCTTTGAATTAAATCTCGTCTCTACTTTTAATTTAATTTGATATCAATGGATGCTAACGTCTATAATTTACAATATACTGACTGGTTTACACGTTGCGAGCTGTTGACCTGACAGTAGGCAGCTGCTCGCATTGTGCACTTGCACGCCAGTAGCTCGGCTCGCCTGTGCTGTCCACATAATTAGTAGCCGCCCAGTCTCATGAAATCTCACGCGAATTGTCGCGTAGGAAAGGTACCGCTCGCAACCACAGATTTTCACAATTGCCTGGCGACACTGGCGACCTACTGCCGAACGCGCCAGAACGATGCGAGTGATGTGCGAGAAACAAAAAATGTTGAAGTAACTCGCTACTATCAAACTCGCACATGCAAGTACGATACGTCTATACAATGCGAGTTACTGCACTGCAGCTACTCGACAGACCGACTTGCACGCTAGCTCGCACACGTGTAAACCAGCCGTTAGGTTATGTACTGCTATGTGGTAAATGGTTCGACTATACGCACTGTACATAGAATACAAACTTGCGTCCCCAATTACTCAATCTACTTCTGAACTTATTATACGCGCTTACGGCTTACAACTTACAAGGGTCGACACTTATAATGCGTTTGACTATGCCGACCTACGCCGAATGTTCGACATTTCATTAAATTACTTGTGAGTTGTAACACTCGCACACAGTACATATTATACATTACTAGTCGCTACACGCGTCTTCGCACACGATTAATGGAAATATATTTTTTATATTATTTCAAATTTATTTAAAACTTGGAGAATCTTCGATTCTTGAAGGAAGTTTCGTTTTCTATTGTATAGCTTATAACTCCACTTTATTAAAGTCTTACTTTGCGGGGTTGTGCTGTGCCTCGCTCGATGACAACAGTGATAGAGCCGTCGGCTCCACTGTATTATAAATTTTTACAGTCAAGCCGGGTTATCGACCATCTTGACACACAGTAGATACTATGTTTTTCTATTAAATTAATAGTTAATTATCACGTTACTTACTCACTTTACAGTAAGAACATATTTTTATTATGTATATAAAATTTATGTTAGTTTGACAGTTCAATGCAATAATTTGTTTTCCAGAAAAAGAAATACAGTAGAACCTCGATAAGTTAAAATTCAAGGGAAACGTTGAAAAATTGTTATCGACTTTTTTAGTTATCCAGAGTTGAAGTTACAGAGGTTTTGGAAGTTCAATTTTAAACTTAACGAGGTTCAACTGCTCTAATAGTGTAAATTAATAAAGTCACGATGACTCAATGATAATACTTTAAGTTATGGAGGTCACGAAAATATTAAGTTATTGAGGGCCAACGCTCAAAATATTTGTTTAAATTACCGAGATTTTATGCTTTAAGTAATGAAGGTTTTAAGTTTTGAGGGGATGGGAATTCAAAAATTTTTGAAGTTACAGAGGTTTTTAACTTATCGAGGTTCTACTATACATCTAGTGTTAACCGTATTCTGACGCCATCTATGAATCAGTTTATCAACGATTTAAGTGGAGTCAGTAAACTGTTTTGTTGACAGAAACGTGAAAGCTGTCATGGCGTGTGTATGTGAATTGTCAAATTTGTTATTATTATTGTAATAACCTGACTATTCGATTTTTGCGGATATAATATATTGTCGATTCGGAATTAACATTTGCTCATGATTAATAATTCTTGATGTATTTCAATCAAGTCTGGACGAAATTATTAATGCCAATTATATATAATATCGTTGACAAAATTAATTCCTGCTATATAATAATAATTATTATTAAAAAGGAAAATGGTTCACCACAGCCTACAACTTCTCTAATTAATTAAGACTGTTAAGTTTTGATCATTATATTCTCAGAATCGTACGAGACATATTATTAGTATTTTCCATATGGCACATACACTATTGGCGTTCGTCCGATGTCGTAAACTCGGGTTAACCATAGAGATATAATTAACTAGAGTACGCTAGTGCGTATACTTGCCATAAGTAAAAGTGTCCTCAGTTAAGAGAGAGAACGCTGCAGAAATTTGTTTACTCAAATCAGCATTGTTTTTGCATCATTAGTTACCATGTAGAGGTAAGGAACTGTTCTCTCTCTTAATTGCAGACACTTTTACTGCTCTCTCGCGTACTCTATTGTAATATATGGGTTGAACCGAAACATTGCTTGACGCGTTTTTAAAAATGTTGTTTGGGATCTAAATTCTGAATAGGCATGTCCCTAACTGTATGTAATATACTCGTACTATTATGATACGCAAGAATTCGCTAGTAACTAGTATATAGGAGATACTGTGAGTTACTTCACCGTGTGCCTCGTATTATAGTTGCACTGAAAACTGTCAATGTGGTTGGTTTGTTCTCAAAAATGAGCGGAAATTTTCATAAAAATAACAGTAAGATAACTTCAGTTTGCTATAATCGTTAAGAAAAATACCCATTGTTACTATAAGAAAAAATTGTTTTCAAATAATGTCAACGTCGGGACTCAAATTCAAACCTCCCACTATCGCGGCGGCTGAGTTAACATTTATTCTATAGTAACACATTCAAGCAAACAAGTTTTCTGATACTTAAAGCACATTTGTGATCAGTATTCACCCCATGCGAGAGCATATTATGAATGAAATATTTTGTTAAAAATGTTTGATTGCGCTGTTGCCACGTTTTCAACAGTAAACATTTAATTAATAATAATAAGTTAATTAATAATCCAAAAAATTGAATGAATTTTCGATAAATGACAAATTTTTTAGGGTAAAATTGTTTCATAAGATTGAAAATATAACGACCGTTAACATTGAGCTAAGGTGGCGGCGAGGTAGAAAAGTTTCATCGTAACCTAAAAGTTGTAAATACCACGAAAATGAGCGGTCGGTGTCATTATTAGTATTATTTTTTTTACAATTATACCAGCTTTACTTCTGTAGTGTGTAGTGTAAAATAAGTAATCTTTTTTCATAATTATGCAGTACGTTATTATTTTCAATTAATAATAAATATGTTCTATTTTTATGAATTAGGATACGACGGATTCCTTATTTACTTACAATAAAAACCCTTACAACTTTTAAACGATTTAGGAAGTCGATCTCAATTATTTTGTTAGATTAAAGATATATACATACAGTGTGTTCATTTCAAAAGTATCCACCCTTAATAACTCCTGACCTGATGTGATTATTGTTTTGAGTGAAAACACGTCGATTTAGATATCGAGGGGGAAGTTCAAAAATGGAACCTAGAGAATTTTAGGTTTCATCCCCTAGCCCCCAGCCACCCCTACTTTGAAATTTCAAATGGCACCCCCTACCTTGTGATGCATCATTTGAAAGGGCATAAAATTCTCTATTCAACCATGATAAAAAAAATGAAATTGATCGATTGGTTCTTAAGATAGACTACACAGAAGATGCAAACGTTCTTCTTTCTTATTTGACACTTTTCCGCAACAAATACTACTTTTAACAAGATAACACTCGACAAAAGAAGTAAAGAAAACCGTACTGATCTTTGACAGAAATTGTTGCATTTGTTTTTCCATAGCCGCCTTCGAAAACGACAAAAATCACATCCCATGGCTCGAGACTGTGTTTTTTCCATTATGCGACGTAAGCAACATTCGTCAAAGTTCGTGAAGAGTTCCAAAAGAGAAAGTATTTTTGTCTACCAAATAATGGTGGCCATTTCGAACATGTCATAAAATAATTTCTTATGACTGTAATTTAAAATAAATAATAATAAGTGTTTCAAAATGTTTGTTGAATTCAACAGTGTATCCAATGTTTTGCTAATAATAATTGATTTCATACCTTCCATCTTCTGTGTAGTCTATCTTAAGAACCAATCGATCGATTTCATTTTTTTTATCATGGTTGAATAGAGAATTTTATGCCCTTTCAAATGATGCATCACAAGGTAGGGGGTGCCATTTGAAATTTCAAAGTGGGGGTGGCTGGGGGCTAGGGGATGAAACCTAAAATTCTCTAGGTTCCATTTTTGAACTTCCCCCTCGATATCTAAATCGACGTGTTTTCACTCAAGACAATAATCACATCAGGTCAGGAGTTATTAAGGGTGGATACTTTTGAAATGAACACACTGTATAATAAAGACAATGTGTCTAGCTGGGAAAGAAGTTTGAGGAACGAAAATTCACCTCATGCAAAGAACGGTTATTTCAGGCTCATGAAACAGCTGCTTTTGAATTTTAAAATATATCCATCTTCATTTAACTTCTTAATTACAAATTTAAATGGCTCTATCTCAAACGTTGAGGACATGTCATGTGTATAAACTATTAAAGCGCTGTAAGTCAGTTTCAGCAAAGTTACATAAAATGCAGGCTTAACATTTTATCATAGTTTAATTCAAGTTTAATACCCCTTGAACGTCAATGTTACATCATGTGATCAATAATAATATTTTCAAATTCCATCAATTCCATTAGAGACCACTTCAAGTAGCTTTAAGTGCTTAACCTGTCTAGATTGCTTCCAGCAATTTAGTTTGTTATATGGGCTATACGTATATCTTTACTTCACATGTGCATCTTGTTACAATAACAAACTATAGGTTAGGTTACTTTATTCGTTCCGTTGTTAAGCGATTTTTAGGATAAAGCTCTGATTAAGGGATACGTCCGGTTGGGATGAAACTTTGAGCATTTGTTGATCTTGGTGGGACATGAAAAAACCCCAAATAATTTTTTGCGCAATTTTTTTTTTGCGTGGACGGGATTAGAACCCACGACCCGTGATTCCGACAGTTGACGTCAGCGAAGACCCGAGCCTTAGACCGCACGGCTAGCCACTGTAGTTACAGTGCTGACATATTATACTACAGTAATAAACCACTTGCTGTAGTCCAAACGAAAGTTACAAACATTTATACATACATACATACATACGTGCATACATACATGCATACATACATACATAAATACAAACTTACAAGTGAAGTTAATATATAAAGCGTGTAAAAAAAAAAACTATAAGTCTTAAGGGGACCGTAAAGCTTCCAAAAATAATTAACGGCAGATTTAAAGTTTTGTAAAGCACTATTTAACACAGTATTATGAGTGTCTGACATTTTGTGTAACCATGACCTTGGAAATCTCCAAAAAATCAAACTTGTCTATGAATAGCTTACAACATGTTTTTTAATTATAAACAATAATAATTTCGTACCCCTGTACACATTAATATTGTGATGTAATTTACGTGTTGAATAATTTCAATTTGTTTATCGTGTTAGAGTTAAAAATTTAATTTTCCTTATTGAATTACACACCCTCGCTTACGAGTTAATTTTCATATCGTTAGAAGTTTTCGCTAATCTCTAAAACCAGAATGTAATTTTCATTGTGAAAATTTTGTTAAAAATATATGATCTCCACGTTGACTTGGAAAAGTTGATATACGGGATGTCATAAAATCGAATTTCCAGGCTTTAATACAATTTTATGTTTTATTTATGGTAATTAAGTAATAACGCATCACAGTCTATCAAGTATGCAGAATCTAAAGTGATATTCAAGTAGTTAGTGCTCATAGAAAAATTATGAGTGTTTTAAACATTCATAATTATTTTTGGGTCTTCCTTTACCAATACACGCGCGTAGCACTAAATAATTTCTGGAAAGACTAAAAATCTTCAACTACAAGCGACAATTTCTTTTTTTTTAAAGGTATATTCAATTGTATATGTCCACATAATATATGAAGCACTTCGCAGGAGGTGACTCCATTTTACAAAGAATCAGGACAGTATCATAAAATATTAACTGGTTCTAAGCGACGTCACAAAATATTCATAAATAGAGATGAGGTTCGAACCCACCACACTCTGATACAAAGGTCAGCACGCTGACCAATACACCACCCTGTTTCCTGATGCTCTCGTCAAAGGGTTTTTGTAATTGGAGGTTGAACCTATTTTATTACAAATCAGGCTTTCACATGCAAGAGTAGATTACATTGACTACATATAATTATGACCTCAACACCGAATTAATTATGTCAAATTTTTGGCTTTTTTCAATGAGTAATGACTTATTGACACTCCAATGGATGTGACCCAAAGTCTATTTTTCGTATTTATGACACTTTTTAGGATTCCGAACCTCAAAAGGAAAAAAGGAACCCTTATCTATATATCTGTCTGTCCAGAATAAAACCATATAAGGTGCTACCTGTTGACCTAGAATCTGGAAATTTGGCAAGAAGCAATGTCTTATAGCACAAGAAAAAAAGGAAAAATCCGAACACCGTAAATTTGTAGTTACATCACTAAAAAATAACATGCTACGCACGTATACACAGTAACAGTTCTAATACAAAACAAGCGTCCACTACCGGTGCGTTTATACAGCACAATATGATCATTCTCGCATACAACGCGGTACGACAACTAGGCTATCAGATATAGCTAAAAGTTACAATACAGTTCAATAGTCAATCTGAACTCATTGCAATTACACGCTTAGATGGCAAACTGACCGTGAAGTTAACACTTTTAATAATTTTGTGCCACAGACTGTACATTTCCCAAACACCGTCATCTCTGTTGCGTAACGGATGTCTCATTTTCTCTTCTGCGCAGATAGATCACGGCTGTATCCAGATCGGTGTTTTCCATCGCGGGGGCCCACGCCCCACAGGGGGGCAATTCGAAAATGGACTCGACACGAGTTTAATCCTTTCGCTCCAGCCCATTTAAATGCAATGCTAGATTTCGGTGCCAAACTTAACGAAAAATAATAAATTAATGTAGAAAAATCTTCATTAAAATTATTTGGAATTTGAATTTCAGTTTGTCATTATATGTTTTAAAAATTTACTTACTGTGTTTCGTTAACAATTTCCTAGTGATTTCTTCCTGAAACCTATCATTTAAGTTTCTTAAGTGAACAATTCAATTTTTTAATATTAAAAATTATGTATGTTTCATAGGGCGAGGGCATAAGATTTTTAGAAAGGCTTAGGTGGGGCATGTCACAAAAAAGGTTGGGAAACACTGATCTAGATGGTAAAACAGAGTCGTCAGTGCAGTCTCGTTGCATTAAAACGAAAAATAAAAAACTGAAACATTGAATGAACTGGGTTGCAAAATCACAATTAATTTTGAGTTACAAAAAATTCGACATAACTCATTTTGCTTTGTCACCGCACATATTATATGTACAGCATGTTACAAAGGTTTGAAAAAAAAACCTTGTAATAAACTAAGTGATTGCTGCTTTATACTGTCAGTTTGAAAACAAAGTGCTGCTATTTTGTTAGATATGTATTAATATAGTTAATCGCATTATATGTAGATAATATTCTCGAACCTAGATATTGGCAATTTCAAAATTAACCTTTTCAGTGTTTATTTTGACTGGCGCAATCATAAATAACTGCCTATAAAATCCAAAAAATAATAGTCCAGGTGGTATAGGGAGATATTTCCTATGTTAATGTGGAGACATACATACCTCATTGAATTTTTGCATACGCTTTTAGGTCCCTCTCAGTGTTCCAAAATGCACAAAAGTTTACAATTTTTGCGTTACGGGGGGAGGCTGACTGGTAAAATATTTGTTTTCTAATTTTCTCAGCTTGTATTATAGCTACGACAAAAATAATTATACCAGTCTAAAGGGCGCTCCGAGCACTATACAAGTTTGCTTCTTATGACTTTTGTCGTAACTTCAACGGTTACCGATTTACATCAGAACGATGTTTTCAGATATTTTTAGAATAACAACTTTTAGTTTTCCGGCGTAGCTAAGGAAAAGTAATTTTGAGAGAGAGAGAGAGAGAGTTCATGTAACAATACTTGCTACAATAATTTTGAATTCGTAGAATCGTTGCAGTTACGACGAAAGTCATGAGGCGCAAACTTGTAGTGCTCGGAGCGCTCTCTACATTGGTATAATTATTTTTGTCGTAGCTATAATACAAGCCCAGAAAATTAGAAAACTAATTTTGCATCTTTCAGCCTTCTCTGCCCCCTAGACGCAAAAATCGTGGACTATTGTGTATTTGGAACACTGAGATAAGTAAAACAAGGTTGTAAATTGTAAATTATAGAAGCTCGATGTCTCCAATCTATTAGCACAAACTACGTGTTAAGTTTTATACGTTGGAAATAGTTTGTTTTTCACAATGAAAGTGAATAAATTTTACATAGTATACAGTTTGGTGGTCTTTAATGTCTAATAGTTGGCGACAACACCAGAAATGAAAAGATTATTTTCGTGTAAATTGTTCACATATTTATAATTAGCTGAAACGGTCTCATATTTGAGTTAACGGGCTATAGACATTGTAGCTAAAACTGTGGCAGCGTAACTGCTTAATTGCCTACTTTGTAGTTAAGACTCACATAAATCATTCTATTAAAAGGTTCCCGTAATATTATTTAACGCCGTAGCGCCTTTTCTGTTTTTATAGCATTTTCTGTGCGTTATAAGCGGCACATTATCAATATGTTATATATAAGTCAAATCGTAATATTGTTATTCATTTTGACATAGATGTTCAGTTTATAGGATGTTTAAACCGAATCAGTATTTCTCAAAATTTTTATCTGTCTACTATCTATACTGAACCGATTTCGATCAAACTTTCATTATAGGTGTCATGTTTTGGATTGTTCTACCGAGCCGGGTGGCGTAGCGGTGAGAGCACTAGACTCGCATTCGGGAGGTACCGGGTTCGAATCCCGTCGGGGGCAGATGTGGCTGGGAGTTTTTCCCACTGCCTCTCGTCGAGAAACGGTAATTTATGTACCGGTCATCTTGTTGAGGTTTTCCATGGTTTCCCTCAACAATTCCAGATAAATATCGAGATGGTTTCTTATTCAAGGCCATGGCCGATTACCTGTCAAACTCCTATGCTCAAAGTTTGCCTACCTTATCCTAATGTCCTAAAATTCGTTCATTTGCCCATTGATAGTAATTAAGTGGAAGTTTAAAAATATAGAAAATAACGGGAAGTGTGATAGATGGAAAAAATAGTAACGGTGCGAATGGCTTCTGTTATGATAGAAAGTCGAGAAACGCATTATTATTATAATTAGTATTTTGGATTGTTCACTTTTCCGAGGCTCTCCTTTTTCTTGTTATTGTCGTTTCTATAAAAATGATGTTTCCTCACACAAGAGCTATGAAACATTTTTGTCTGAACACAAAATCGAAGACCTGACTGAAGGGTAGTGGGATCTAGCCAAGCCGTGAATTTTTAACTTTGCGAAATTTTATTTACAAAAAAAGTCATTGAGCCATTGAAGCATTTTAAAATTTTGACACCTTCAAATTTAAAAAAATAAATAAGCCACATTATTGCTCGGGTCTAAATGCCTGTCAGCAGGCGGTTACAAAACTGGCTCTTATACGTTAGTGCGGGTAAGACGCTACGGGTAGGTTGAAGCGTGAAAGAGAGCATATATGGGTTGAGTTGAAGTGTGTTGCGGTGCGATATACGCCGATATGCCCTCTCTCTCAAGCTTCAACCTACCTTACACTCACGCCTGACATACATTTAGATCTGACTAAATTATCTGGCTTTTTTATTTTATTACATACTAAATTTGGAGGTATCAAAATTTCAGAATGCTTCAAAAACTTTTTTTGCAAATAAATTTCCGCAAATTTAAAAACTCACAGCTTAGCTCTAGGCCCCACTACGCTTCAGCCAGGTCTTCAATTTTGTGTTCAGACATTATAAAAGAAGTGTGACTCAAATTTTCACGATTCCTCAAATACCTACCCAAAAATGTTTGATAGCTCTTGGACTATATAATAAAACACGACTGTACCTATATTTATATAACCCTCAGTCACCATGGCTACCAGAAAATGACACTAAATCATATTCTTCACGACAGCTAATTTACGAACATAATTTGCAAATAAATTGTTCCATATTTCCATCGGCAGGAAATCGTGCCACTTCTTATATATTTATAACGAAGTAATGAAGTTTATTTAATTTTATTTGGCGTTAGACTTTCTAACGACCACCTGCGTTAAAGCAAGCTGTATTTATAACGCAAGGTTTTCTGTGATATAAACTTTATAGACTTCGAATGTTGGGCGACACAACCGGCCGCGTTTTGCACTAATCGACAAATTTGTTTTCATTTGAGTTGCCAGGCGAAAACCAAAAATAAGTCATTGTTCGTTTTATGCGTTTTGTGCTGCTGTGTAAAGTTACCAAAAGGAATGTAAAATGACCAATTAAAACATAATATTAATATTAAACATAACTTTTAGTAGTAATTTTTATTTAAAAAGTTTCCTGTATTTTTTTATCTTACTTATTGCTCTGAAAATTATAAAATTAATGGCAAACGAATTTTTTAATGTCTTTCAAAATAACAAAGTTATGCTACTCAGCGAAGGGCCTGGCCTCAGGGAATACTGGGACTTTTCTCGGTGGGCCGCCGGTCCGGATATTTGTCTTTTTACAGGGTTACATAGAGGCGTTCATTTACTTTATTTCGAACAATTTTTTGATAATTTTCCTGGTAACTTTTAAGGTCCCAGCCCGACCTTGATGCTACTTGAAACTCTCCGCGCTATGCAATCCTCAGCTTGGGTGACGTCACGCGACACAGTAACTAAGAATATACCAAGTTTCATGACTTGTCATAGTCTCGGTTACTACATTTAAATCAACGTAAAAATTAATGTAATGTCCATATTTATGTTTGACATATCTGAATATATCTTAAATTCATGACATGACTATAGGTTTGTTTCAAGCAGTCTTAGAACGGTAACAGAACCTTCACAGTTTTGTCACTGCGCAAGACTTTCTTGCGCACTAGCTCAAAAATCGATATAAACAGTTTCGTTTTAGCTAGTGCGCAAGACGGTGACGGTTCTGTTACCATTCTTGGACTGATTGGAACATACCTACCTACCTTATATTTTTACTTATTTAGGTAGGGAAGGATGGGGTCAATAGTAACACGGGTCAATTGTAACAGTGACTATTTTAGTGACATCTGCCAACAAAATAAGAAAATGATTCTACGGAATTGATGTACATTCAGTCACCAGGGAAAGAATGTACATAAATGCAGTATTATTATGTTCTCATTTTGTTGGTAGATGTCATTAAAAGAGTCACTGTTACAATTGACCCCGTCCTCCCCTTCTCTAAACACTAATATGATATATTGTGTCGCAGAGCGTCATAATGGTCGACTAGGCGTCGATCAGTCTCGTACAAACAACTGAATATCTCCTTTGAATTTAAAGATATCAAAATAACATTTTCAGCATTTTTTAAGTTGTCCTTATTATCATGATGTGACGTTATCATTATATTTTCGTCAAGTGGAAACTTCCTAATTATTTTCTAAAAAACAAAATTAAACTTACAGCGAGATTGAATATTATATTCAGCTTGCTTATGCCCAGAGCGTATAATATAGATAATCTATTATTAAAACAATGTTATGTCGGCATTCTAATGTATTAATTTATTGACGCGAAAAGACACAACAGTAGGTGGCTCAAAATCACCAAGGTCGCAAATTTCAAAATTGGTTTAATGATGAAAAATATTACAAGCTGTAATCATAAAAATGTGTTTATATTGTCACTAAACTTATGTTATAAACAATACCTGTGCTGGACAAGCAAACAACTCATAATATTTTTTGATATAATATTGTTTTTTAACACAGCCTTTTCTAAAAATGGTCATTTCGGGAATATTTTTTAAAAGTCAATGAAACGTCCAAATATTATTATAATATGTTTTTTTTTGCTATATACTGCAGAGTTCTAGTTTAAAGTTAATCAATACATTGAAAAATAAATAAAAATAATACGAACTATACAGGGTGAGTCAGACCACAAAGCCCTAATGAAGAATCGAATGGTGATATTTTTTTCCCCCGGAAAGGTCGGCTTCCCTATTAGTTTGCCCCAGAATGTTCAGAACTCCGGAATATTAAATGGCACGATAGGTTGAAAGTGGTATTGTTGAAAAGATCTTTAAAAAATAAGCAAGTTTTGTAGGACATTTTTTTTTGTTACTGCCACCCCTGTTAAGTAATAGTCATTTGAAATTATTGAATTAACATGTATAATAACGAACTTAATTTTAAAAGTCGGCATTTAAAATCTAGTTACCTAACTAAACAATGCCATAAATGCTTAAACTGTTTTCCATTTACTTCTAAACACTGATGAGCTCTTCTAGATATGCTATGGGTACCTCTAAGTATTTTCCGACAAAAAAAAGCAATTGCAATTTATAAAAAAATATTGTGACATTTATTATTGTTTAATTAGGGAACTAGATTTTAAATGCCAACTTTTAAAATTAAGTTCGTTATTATACATGTTAATTCAATAATTTCAAATGACTATTACTTAACAGGGGTGGCAGTAATAAAAAAAAATGTCCTAGAAAACTTGCTTATATTTTAAAGATCTTTTCAACAATACCACTTTCGACCTATCGTGCCATTTAATATTCCGGAGTTCTGAACATTCTGGAGCAAACTAATAGAGAAGCCGACCTTTCCGGGGAAAAAAATATCACCATTCGATTCTTCATTAGGGCGTTTATAATGCAGATTTTTGACACAACTCTCTACGACTAACCGTTTTCGGAAAAACGAACGGTAGGGGTGGTCTGACTCAGCCTGTATACCTTTTTGAGGTAAAATATATAAAAAATCTATAAAACGTTAGTTTTTTATGGACATAATTTAGGATATAGAAAAATCAGAATAACTTATTGAGTGCAATTCACTCTACATGCATATAGAGTTAAAGTTTTTTAATATAATAACGATCTAGTGAAAAGAGACATTTTATAGCAACGGTTGTAATCAGCTGGTAACGGTACAGCCTTAACCTATTTTTTTTTGTCGATTTGTGAACAAACGCCTGAAAGGCGTTAGTGCCTAAAGAGAATCAATAACGAGACAATATATCTAAAGCTTGTATTGATATCAGTGTAGCCGTCGCTCACCGGAGACTTCAATAAAACCTGCCTATTGTCATGTAAATTTGTCTCGTTTTCTTGTTCACTGCTGTAAAATTACTATTCAATATCGGTTCCCCACGCAGAAGCTAAACTTTACACTTTTATTGAACCTGTAATCCGTGTCGTCCAATAAAAGCCCTGCTTGGTCTGCTATCAATTTACTTGGCAAAGTGGTCACATAACGTTTTATCGACACTAATTATTCGACAAGATTGTCTTTATTACTTTTTTTAATGCCAATTAAAATCAGGTCACGTGCCTTGAATATTTAAGTTTATACGCAAGTTTATTAGAAATCGTTACGTTCAAAATAATAATTAACGGTGCATTGAGGAAGTTTTGAAATAAAAATTGCGTAATCGATAGCCATTATTCTGTTTAATGATTTAACTAAGAAGGTTAGAGAGGAGGAGAACGAACTGCCATGCTTTTAGCGGTCGCCCGAGACAAAAGCCGTCGGTACACGAGGTGGCGTTGCGATTGTCTTCGAACCAGAGATTACTTTTCTGTGTTCTCGAACAATATGAAATGCGATACTCTGCGCAGCAATATGGAACCCGACCACGCACGCGACATGCGCAGATTGCTCTGATTGGTTTTATGCGCACGTTCGAGTACACCTGCAGCGCATCCTGGTATACCACCATATTATATTCTCTCAAGTTAAAATTTGGAGTACGGTCTCTTCCTCTCTAACTTCCTTGAATTTAACTACTTCGCCAGATATTTTACAGAAAATATAATAATGCGTTTAACGTCCGTTTCTCGACTTTATGTCATAACAGACGCCATTCGCACCATTATTATTTTTTTCCATCTATCACACTTCCCGTTATTTTCTACATTTTTAAACTTCCACTTAATTAATAGCAACGGACGAATGAAGGAATTTTTAGGAATTAAGATAAGGTAGGCAAATTTTAACAGGTAATCGGCCATGGCCTTGAATAAGGAACCATCTCGATATTTATCTGGAATTATTGTAAGGAAACCATGGAAAACCTGAACCAGATAGCCGGTACAAGAATTACCGTCTCAGCGAGGGGCAGCAGGAAAAAGTCCCAGCTACATCTGCCCCCCCCGGGATTCTAACCTAACACCTCCCGAATGCGAGTCTAGTGCTCTCACCATACGCCACCCGGCTCGATTATAGAAAATATACTAAACTAACTTAAAAACCGACTAATATATTTATAAGCGTTTATTCAAAATTTCGACTAATTCTAAGGTACAACTTTGAAATTTTGCACACATGCATAGTCCGGTAACAATGCAATATAGTATATCCAATATCGTGTGAAAAATTATTTTTTTCTAATTTAGCGATGTAACAATGAGTGTTCCTTGACAAATGTAGCAAACAATAGCTATATCTAGTGTTATTATTTTTTACTTTTTAGTTCAATTTGCTATAAAAGCAAGTTTTTTGGTTTTTTGAAACTATATAACTCTAATTATTTCAAATGTCTATCGTGTAATGTTGCCACCTTTTAATTTCCGAGATACGTTGTACAATGTACATTTCTTTTCAAATAACGAACTCCCAAACGATTGGCAGTGTTATCATGTAGTTATCTAAATATGTCAGAGCATTATTATTTACTACAAGTCATTATTTTGAAATCAGCATACGCTATCGTTTTTCCAATATCGTGTCATGGAAATATACTCGCTCTTGGAAAAATATTATACAGAAATGAAATTACATGTCAATATGTTTTGTTGCACTGTTGTCTTCTTATCTAAAATACCTTTCAAACCCTTCAACACTAAAATATCTGATAGTCGGTGTCACACTACAATCTAAAAATATACACTACACTGTGAACATAGGGCAAAACTGTTAAATTATATGTCAACTAGAGTGACCTGTGCTAATTATTCGCACTAAATAAGTATAATAATTATCACTTTACAAAATTATTTTTTAAATATGATTGCAGGTATTCAATTCGTTTCTAATTTTGCACACTGCTTATAACGTTCTTCTTTTTGTTGTATTACAATATGAAGCTCAAATGACAGATCGAAGAAATATTTTACTAAAATTGTCATATAGAGGCGCAAGTAGCAAAAGCGTTGATCTAAGCCATCAGATGGCATCATGCAGCATTGCTGTGACATTGTTCAGCGTTGCTCGCTGTTTCAAAACTAAAGCCGTTAGATGCCAGTATGCAGTATTGTGTCTGTTGTATTACAATATGAAGGTCAGATGACAGATCGAAGTGTTGACGTTGTTTCAAAATTAAAGCCGTCAGATGGCAGACGTTGTTCAGCGTTGCTGTATTTTAATCAATTTGCAAAAACAAAAGCAATAATAAATTTTTTAGTTGTCGATGTCAGTAGAGCAAGCAATTATCTGTAAAATGATATAGAATTTATGTGGAGAAATTGTGAGGTTTTTTCTATATGATAATATAGCACATTTTTACTGACGCACTTGTACAAATAATTGTTATCTACAGTGCGTCAACGGAAAACTTGAAAAATTTCGTAATTTCCCTTGTTATTTCATATATTTCATTTTCCTGCTACGTGCCGGCGATAGGAAAAACACCGACATTATTTATTTTCGTGCTCTTGACTATATCTACGTCAGTTTTTGTAAAAAATATTTCACGTAGCGTTAATTATTTCCTCAATTTAAAGGAATGCTCAGAATGTTAACATATTCTGTTTCATGTTGAGTTATCTTGAAAGCGTATTTTCAGTAATAACTTTTGTAGTTCGACTACGTTTTCTATAATTCCGAGCATATTTACGAGTCATATAAGACAACAACTAATTAATTATTTTACAACTTTCAATCTAATATCGATTTTTACTTATATTCCGACGTTTATTTTTTATTGTCTCTCTGTCCTGCTCTGTCAGCTCTTCGCGTCGACACCCACCGAATAAACGTTCTAGCTAATCACGTTTCCACGCTACATTAACTTAAGGCTAATTCGTGACTATCACGTGCATGCGCCTACACTCGTGCGACGACGTCACAGGTATGGAGGGTAGAGGTAAGGAGGACTATCTTATATGGGATATATATTATAAATGCTGTAAATAATAGTTCAAAAATAGTCCGGAATGGCGCTAGAGCTGCATTAGAGTATAAAATGAATTTAGGAGTTGTTTAGACTCCATAGCAGTTATAAACGAATTGAAGTGCGCTGAGAAAAATTTAGTATTTTTAATGATTAGAGTCGTTAATAACACTGCAGTATAAACTGTTTACGCAGTCCAAAATAATTTAATAAATATAACCTAAAAACCTGCTGTGAGATAGTGTTGAGAGTGATTTAATTTTTGTTATCTTTTACCAATATTTTTTAGTCATTTTATAGTTTATTCATATCAATATAATCGTTTTTTTAGTACTAAATGCATAATAGCGTTTAAAAATTACATTTAAATCAAAAATCAATTTTATATCATATTGTTTTTTTTTTCATTTTTTCTTTTACTTTCGAAAAGTACGTCATAAAAAAGCGAAACTATTTCTTTCCCCGTTTACTTTTTCATCCTACTCAAATAATAATAATAATAATAATAAATGTTTATTTGTTGCGCCATTATAAAATGGATACAAAACGTCAGTAGATATATCTACACAGTTAAAACATATTAAAATAATAAAATAATAGTTTTTGCTCTCCATACGCTTGCTTTATTTACCATTTTGCGACAGTGGAGGTCCCCTGATTGAACGCTTTTTAACGGATACTTTTTCGTACACAGAGATGGTTTTCTCTCTACCCTCCATAGTCACAGGCAAAACGAATCCTGCGCGACGAACTCGTACTGACAACTACTCGTTGTTGTCGCATTAATAGTCTCGTAGTTAATTAGCGATTCAGATCTGACGGTAATTTGTAACACTAAAAAAAGTTCGACCGGCTCACACTATACTTAACGAGCGAATAGACGTTTTCACGTCAATAATGTTAAGAATGGTGTGTTTGAATTATTTCGGATCATTTTGAAAGCAGTAGCAATATTCAAATATTTTCAATAAGGACTTTTCAGAAATTTTCATTCAACTAACATCAAGGTATAAAAACAATATTATATTTACATTAATTCGTCTTTGTTTCTAGTTGTAATTTAATCATTTAATTAATTATCCGTGGATCTTTGTTTGACTGGAAGGCAGAAATAACTTTTCACGATGCTAGAGTAAAGTTCGTTTCGAGTGAAACCTAATAATCTGTTTGCAAGGTACAAGCCCAACGAACGAAATACAGAAACTCATTTACTTGAGTGGAGACGAGTTTTCTTAAGGGTTGAGGAAATGATGAAGAAACGCGTCTATTTTTTCTTTTGAGACAAAAAAAAATTAGGACATAATATAACTGGCACGTTCGCGTATAAAAATTGACGGTAGGATTTATTGATTCGTCTTAAAAATATGTAATTGAATTAAGAATTAGTTAACGCGATACAATCAAAGAAATCTTCAACAAATCCTTGTAATGACATTGATTTATGATGTTATATAATTAAAAGTTAGTATAATCAATTCAAAAACTTGAATACGTCTTTACTGATATAATTAGCCAGATTTATAATTTTGATTGTAAAAAAAATATGTTTGACAAGATTTTAAAGTGTTGCCTACATGTATTTATCATGAATAGTAAATAGACCCTGGATACGTTTATATATATTAGTTTTTTGTGAGAAATCGACGCTAAGTACTAATAGAACATTATGGTACTAGTGCTTAGATGTACCTACCTAGTATATTAAATTAGAAATTGATTAACATGCCGTAACATCAAGAATTCCGCAGGGAAATAAGTTTCAAACTGTACATGACGTAAGTTGTTGTTGTGAAATTTCATGGACAAAAAAAGCATGCATAACTTTAGAGTAGGTACAACAAATCTAAAATCTATAGTAAATAAACCCACTATATTAAATATTTTTGTTTTGTTTCTATGTAATTTGTTTTTCTCATCAAGTAAAAGTCGAAAACTGTAATATAATTATCTAGACCAGTAAAGATAATTTGACCCTAAATATTTCCACAAGGTTGCCAAAAGGTGCAAAGTTGAGGGAACATTTATATAACTATGACACACAATCTGTCAAATTTGCACCTTCGTGCGATGACTGGAACTTGTTAAAAAAACGTTACAAAAGCGTTGAAAAGTTCTGTTTCATTAGTTTTTTGCTTGTATCTCTAGAGCAGTTAGAATTAGCCATATTTTTTATTGATAATATTGTAAAAGGGAAAATGATTCGCGAACAAGTCTTTAAAAATAATGATCCATCTCTTGTCAAAAAATTAATAAAATATTATTAAAGTAGGTAGAGGAGTTGAAAATTTCCACTGCAGAGAAAACGTCTAAAAACACCCAACATTTAAAAATACAAAAATGATCAATTATTTGAATTTTTTTATTTTTTATTGATTTTTAAAAATCGGGCCAAAACTGTCTCCTTATCCGCTTCGAGTTTTTCTAACTTTCAAATAAGTGGAAACTTAGTTCGTCATTTTACTGGCCTATATCCATAGAACATATTTTTTCTTCCTTTCTTTCACTGGCCGTACCCATATTTTTTTGAGTCTAGAACTGATTTATATTTTCTACTTATTATTTTTTTATATAGTGAAAATTCGACTGATTCTTCTGCCAGAATCTGGGAAAAATGGGTCTTGTTATAGAGGAACAGCAAAGATGATTTGTAATAAAGACATCGATCTGTCCTGACTCCAGTAATATTTTTCGTAAATATTTTAATGTTTGTATTTGATATTTCGATAGTAGTTAGTTTTCTTTTAATTCACGTTACACTTTTTGAGAATTCCATCCCGACACACAGCATCAAGAAGTGTGTTATTTACTTTTTTATTTACACCAATTTAAACCGCAATGACAACAAACTTTTAGAAACTGCTGATGTGTTAAGGTGAAAGTTTTGACAGAAAGCGTAAGTTTTTTGATAGCAGTATAAAGTTCACAAATGAACCTGCATAGTGGGAGGATGAGGAAAACACATTTCGTGGTCTATTACTTTTGGTAACTGTTAAAGTTTGATAGATCGTGATAATAATTCTAAAATGCGGGTGCATCAAAAAGTTTTAAGACAACAAATTAGATATATAGAGTATGTTAACCGAAAGTGGTAACAGTGAATAATTCGTGTAGGTATCCTACAAAAAAGTCTACAAAGTTTTTTGTTCAACTCGAGATGTAGGTACTACCGGAAACTGCTGAGGTATATTTTTTTGTATTTCAAACTCAACCGGAAGTGTACATGCATTTGTTTTTTCAAATCGCAAAATATATTTTTTTATTGCATTTTCGAAATCTCTATTTTTTTCTCTATAAATATACCTATATAAAATTTTTTTAAGGTTTCATATGAAAATATTCGAGAAAAACGTTAATTTATTAAATCTTCTCGTTTTTACATGCCCATTTATTAAATACTTGTTATGTTACGTTGTTTACAAAACTACTCCCTTTTGGTTAAGAAAACTTTTTAAATAATGTACGTATCAATATTCATTGTAATATCAGTATCAAGTGTGATTTAAAATAAAAATAAAATAAATGATTTATCGCCTTATAAATGACATGGAACCATCAGAACTTTTAAAAAACACAAGAATTGACCGAAAACTGGTAGTTAACGGAGCTTTGCGTCACTTACGCGACATAGGTACTTCCCTGTTCGTGACATTTCCCTCAAAAATCACTCGTGCAGAAACATTTTTAGACATCAAACATTTAAAACATTTCTATTGGCGAAGCTATTTGATATTTTTAGAAACAGAAGGTGATCAAATTCTTTAAGAAATCACTATTGAATGAATAAAGGCTTAAACATTATCTTTTGATCTTGTTATAGTTCATCCAGATATAAGGTTTGCTGATGTAGAAAGAGATAATACTTAAGGTTTCTGTTTGTGTTTTGTTTCGTTTGAGCTTTTGTTTAGTCGATTGTGAACTTTAAATTGCCCGCTCACATAAACTGTTATCCACTGTTCACTGATTTGAAATATTCTCATATGAAGCTTTTCTCTAAGAGATTTGAAGGTAAAAGTGACCGCAGAATATGGCTTTCTCAATCGTTATATGATAAACTAGCGGTCCCGCCCGGTTTCACCCGGGTGCAAAAGACCGAATGGGGGGAAGGGACATGAGTACGTACATTCATCTTCGTTTACCGAGATGAATGTTGTGTCCAAATTTCATGATGATTGGAGTTACCGTTCAAAAGTTTTTGTCGGACGGACAAATTTTGAGTTATATTTTGCAACATTTTTCTTTGATGCTCCGCTCCTATTGGTCGTAGCGTGATATTATATAGCCTATAGCCTTCCTCGATAAATGGGCTATCCAACAAAAGAAAATTCAATTCGAACCAGTAGTTCCTGAGCGCGTTCAACCAAACCAACAAACAAACAAACTGTTCAGCTTTATATATTAGTATAGATTAAAAACAAAGCGAATAGCCTATAGTTCAGCAAACACATGATTCGTTTCCTGAAGTATTGGGTTTACAGAAAAATTTAGTCTAGATTTTTTCCTTCTGCCTCTCGCTGAAGTTTCCTTCCATATTTCATACGCCATAGAACAATGGTTGTTTTCACAAAATGATTGCGTTCATAAAATTTTTATCTTACATTGAATACATATTTCTTCAAATCCGTTCTCGGCCGACATCGGAAAGAAAACAAACACCAAGATTATAATAGATATTTTCCAAGCAGCCAGAAAACGGTAACGAAACCGTCACCGTCATGCACAAATAGCTAAAACGTGTTCCGAAACCGATACAGTCTCGTTTTAGCTACTGCGCATGCGGATGACGGTTTCGTACCGTTTGCTGGCTGCTTGGAACATACATAATGTTGGTGCCTACATTGGAAAGAGAAGGTCTTTGGTCCCCATCCGATGTAGGAATTGATGGCAATGAAAAAGCTGACTCCGCTGCCAAAAACTCCACAAATCTTCCCATAACCAACATTCCTATTCCGTTCCCTGATCTCATCAAGAACAAAATCCGCGAAAATTGGCAATCTGAATGGACGACAATCCCCAACAACAAGCTCCGAGTCATCAAACCGACAGTATTGAAATGGATCAACCTGCCCATAAATCGCAAAGAAAATACTGTGCTGACCCGACTGAGAATTGGCCACACCTTATTAACGCATAGCCACCTGTTCAGAAGAACCGACCCGGACATCTGCCCCACATGCAATACAACAATAACCGTCCATCACATCCTCACCGAATGTCAGGCATATTCATACCACAGACTACAACTCCCCGCTCAACTTCAAGACATCCTCAGCGACAACAGAGAAAATATTGAAAAATTATTCCAGTTCCTAAAAAATACCGAACTCTTCAACAAAATCTAAGCATCGATTAAACCACGTATTTACATCAACCTATAGCATACCTAAAGCTAATGGCCCTGCTGCCGAAGCCTCATTTAATAAAAAAAGAGAAGGTCGATTTCCTTTTTAATGTAATAGGCCCGTACAATATATTCTTGGTGTTTGCTTTTCTTCCGATGTCGACCGACGATGAATCGGGAGAAATACGGATCCAATGCAGGTGCACCCTTATATTAATTATGTCAGTTCTTAGCTTGCATTGTATTACAAAGGAAAATATTTACAAATGAACAAGAAAATGTTAATTAGAGATAATAATGGTGCCAGTCGGGTACAACTAGGTCATTGAATAGATTCTTATTATTTTTATTATTAAGGATTCCCACGGAACACTGATCGCTGCTAAAAAATCACCGATACTTGGAAGTCGCTGTCATCAAAGTACCGGTTATATGTTAGTAACGAAGTAACTTTTGCACTGCAAGAAAAAGAGGCAGCTCTGTCAATCAATGCCGTGCCACAATTGCGCTGAAAATGCATTTGCGACGCTCTTGCAGTAAGAAGGTGCCTTTTGCCTTTTGTTATTTTAGCTAAAAATAGACTACTGCATGTTTTGAAATGAAGTTTAAATAAAATTGATATACCTACATCAAAAAAAAAATGGTCTTACACAATGTCACACGGAATATTTTTGAAGACAGAAAAAAATCGACGTAATATAACTGACTTTGTCTTGCGGTTGCAGATACAATGAAATTTATAACACGCTTATATTGGCTTGACCTGTATGTATGTATGTATGTAATTTTCACCAATTTCAAGAAGTCTAATTAATTTGAAAATTTGCACACGTGTCAAAAGCCGATGACAATACAATTATTTCATAAAAATAAATTAGAGCTTAAAAGTTTTGAAAAAAAAATAAATTTGAAATTAAAAAAAAAATTACTTTTGATGTCGTTTTGAGATTAAAAATTAAGAAAATAACTTATAGTTTGAAAATACTAAAAAAACACTTTTTTTTAATAGCAAACCGAACTAAAAAGTTAAAAATAATTATTAACAAAATATTTCAATTATAGTAAAAAAGCGTGGGGTGGTAATTAATATATTTTCATTAGAACTCTAATTTTATAAATAGATACCAATGAAATAATTGTAACATTTAATATCAAGCACCCCACGTTTTTTTACTATATTTGAATTATTTTGTAAATAATTATTTTCTACTTTTTAGTTCGGCTTGCTATTAAAGCGTGTTTTTTTAACAACATTTTTTTAAATGAAACTTTCGGCATCTATAAGAAAAAAATGTTTATATGATATATATGAAATATACTTGATTTAGTCCCGTATTATATATGCCAAAGGTAACAATGCAGAAATCATTTTGGCTTTCAACAAAGTTGTTCAACAAGAAAAGTTTTGTAACTTCAGCGAAAATTAGATGCTAGATAACCAAGTTTGCGAATAGCTGAAACTTATTTCTTTCTTAAGAATTTTCAAGCATATCTTTTTAAAAGTAAAACTCCACTCAAACTAACAGCTTTTTTCAGTCTAAATATTGCGTATGATAATTTAAAATAAGTTTAACTTATCTTTAGAAATGTCGTTGTCTTAAAACTTCAAATTAATAAATTAATTAAAATAATAACTTTTAAAAGACCTTAAGCGCTTACCTATGAATTTTAATTTTTTGCTAAATTGATCAATTTGAAATAAATAGAAATACACTTTCCGTAATTAATGCAAAATCAAAATTAACTGCTTGGCACATTTTATGTACTCTGTACCAAGTTGAATAGAGATTTATGTTATGTCATTGGTATTAAGTATTAACTGTAGTTGATTAATTTAAACAATTTTTCTCAGGTAAAAACACTACTTCAGAAGTACCTACAACTTTTTTTCTCCAGCTCGGTGTTTAATAGTTATGAAACCATACATATACTATTCCAACACCACAAGTGGGGAATGGTACTAATTTAGATCAAAATTCACATTTCAAAATTTTACAAAAAACATATTTTTAGAAAAAGTTGTTTGTCTGTTAGTCTATTGGTCTGTTAGTCTGTAAGGATGTTTGATATGCAAATATAAAACCCCTACTATTTTTGGGGAAAATCGGCACATGCGCAAAAATATATACGCTATAACGTTGTTTTTTATATATTAACGGTATACTTTTCATAACGGTTTATTATTCTATTTTTTTCAAAAAGTTTTTATAAAAAATGTTTTTTCTAAACTTTATAGTTTCGAAAATATTTTTAAAATAAAAAAAAAATGTTATTATTTTGTTCTGTAGATCTGTCAGAAAGAAATTAGTTAATTAATTAATTAATTTTTACATGACGCGAACATAATATTATGTAGGTAACCTTGCCAACGAATAGCAAATGTTATATTTAATTTTAAAGAAGAGGTTCTGTTGCTACATTGTTAAAACACCCATTGTTACATGTCTATATTAGAAAAATTTATTTCTCAAACAATGTCACCATCGGCATACGAACCCCGAATCTTTCCACTATCGCAGCGGACTGAGTTACATTACTCCACAGTGACACAGTAAGGTCAATTCATCATTCCAATATAATATATATTTCACATCATGCGAGACCTAATTTTTTTTTTTAAATTAGCTCTCGCATGATGTGAAATATACAGTTACAATGGCTATATATTGTAATGATGAATTGACCTTACTGTGTCACTGTGGAGTAATGTAACTCAGTTCGCCGCGATAGTGGAAAGATTCGGGGTTCGTATCCCGATGGTGACATTGTTTGAGAAATAAATTTTTCTAATATAAACATGTAACAATGGGTGTTTTAACAATGTAGTAACAGAAGCTATTCTTTAAAGTTATTAATTAGTATTACGCACTATAACGTATTAAAAATTCACATTTGTTATATTTAATACTAGCCCCTACCCGGGTCACCACACGCGATATCAGACATTTTATTTTCTTTATTATAGGTACTATATCAAATTTAATATTTTTGAAGTTGGAATGGTCCCGTCGCTCAGTTGACCGGAATTTTTTTTGTTATTTTTCTAAAACTGTCCTTATATTATAAATAAATATTTTAAAATACGCTTACATATAAAAGTCAAATCAATTTTAAGTATCTACAATTTATATGCTTGGATGCAACTCAAACGATTTAATTTACGCAATTTTTCAAAGTCTTTATTAGCAAAGAATCAAATTATTTTGCTAATGAAAAGAGAGTTCATTCTGAATTAATCACAGTAGGGGTGCTGAAATTAGCTCGTCATGATAATGTCATTTCGTCAGAAGAACGCAAAAGACTTTCATTACAAAAGTAAGTGCTTATTTTATTTTAAAGAAGAACTGCTGCCGCATTAATGTTTTAATGAGACTATAGTTTAAAAAAAATCAGTCTTGGATTTCTTCTAGTCATTCTAATGAAAAAATCCATAGAGCTGTAATAGTACTAACAGACGGTCGAACTTGGTTCGAAGCGGACAACGGATCTGGTCCGCTCCGTACCAAATCTGTTCGTCTACCTTGGTCTACCTTGGTCTGTACAGTAGTCTGCGTGTCCGCCCGGTTCGATGGGAACAGATTCGGTCGTTGTTGCAAGATCCGCCGTACCATGTCCGTTGTCGGACCGGACCAAGTTCAACCGTGTGTTAGCACTATATAGTTTGACACATAAAACTTCTATATTTATTTTTTACAAGAATATATAAATTTACTACCTATTTTACCTAAAAATCTGTAGTAGAAAAACGGTAAAAATTATATTTGGACACCTGGGTTTTTATTTAGAATTTTTGTTCTGAAAGCAGTGATGACAAAATACCGATTATGTAATGGCTAATAAAAAAGTCGGCATGAACAAAAACTGCTCTCCGTCTATTGAAACACAAAAAAGTAAAAAACATACGTTCACTATTATACAATCTTACCACCTTATTTCTGATCTTAAAGGGTCCATGCTAGTTTCAAATTAAAAATAAAAGATACGGCTAGGTGCGTTAAACAAATTTTTTTAAAAACGTTGAAAAGCTTTTTCAGTGGAGTTGGCATAAAACCATCAAATATTCAAAAGGACGTTGTGTGGACCTTAACACATTTTTAAAATTCAGCCTGTAGCGCCTCAAGAGAAAACCATATTTTGCTTTACATTGACACAAAAACTCTATTCTCAGAGGTAAAATACGATCGAGAGCGTGTAAAAAAGTTTTTTGCGGAGGGAAGATGGCTAGACCCTTTTGGTGTTTTTGATGTTAAACTTCTTTTGACGAATTTTGCGAAGGGAGATCACTCGGTGTATTGGCGTTACAAATTGTGCTGCTTATTAACAGTCTAAGAGCTATCAAACATTTTCGGGTAGGTATTTAAGGCAGCGTAAAAGGACTTCGCACAAACATTATGGCATTTGTTTTAGCTACACATAGATATGCTTAGCGAGATTTTAGATATGGGATATTCATTGAATTCACAATCTTAAAAAATCCTTAGCTCTCGAAATATGTTTTCGAGTGCGCTGAATCCGAATATGGCATTATTATTTTATACGGGGAGACATCTTCCTAGTTTTCGACTACTTTTCTATTTCTAAAAAAAAAGCACAAAAGTTGAACATGCAATATGTTTGTGAATTCAATGGATATCCCTATATCTAAAATCTCGCTAAACATATCTGTAGCTAAAAATCTGTTGGTTTTTAGGCTATGCGCCCATGGACACTTTTTCTTAGTGACCTTTAAACTATAAAATGAAATCTTTGTCGATCAATTTAACCGAGCACGAAATCCCACAAGGTTTCTGCGGGGTCCTTTATGTAATGTGTGAACACAAAATCGGAGACCTGGTTGAAGGGGCCTAGCCAAGCCGTGAATTTTCTTCTCCGTCTAAGATTTCGCAGAATTTTGTCTGTCCCGCACGATTTCACCTCCCTTCCGCACAGACGTACTTTCGCTGTTCGCACAGTAACGAGGGTGAACGCTGTTTGAAAAGCGTTGACCCTGATTGAAATTGTACGCCTTATTGTAAATATAGTGTTATTCAAAGGGCGTAAAATCGATTTCACAAATTCAATGGACGGTACGGTTCGTAGCCCTGTATATATGTTGGGTAGATTATACTCCACAGTATACACTGGGAATTGGGATTTACCTAAGGCAATTGATTCAGGAGATCTGTATACCTTACAGAATGACGTAACTATTAACAAACTTCTCTGAAAGCTACTATTGCAAGTGCAGCTTTAACTTTTCATAATCTAATATGTGTGTAAAATGTACATATAATATTTGATGCCCATATTCACCGAACACTATTAAAGATAGAAATTACTACTCTTGGAATTTATTTGTTAGAGTAAAAATTACTTTCAAATCTTTGATTAACGTCTGAATAGAACTCTTCAAATAAATAAAGTTATCGAATATCGACCATTTTTTTCAGACTATAAGTACCTATATTAACAAAAATTATAAAATTATAATTCAATAATTCATCTATTGAATTATTGCTTTATAATTTTTGTTAATATACAGATTGTATCAAATCAAAACAGTCCATAGAAAATTCTGTGTGTAAGACAGAGACGATATTATATAAAGCACTAAAGCAGTAAGTAAGAATGAGATAAATGATAGCTAATATAGTTACTGTGGTTATACAATCTGATAGTATCGTCTTTGTTTTCTACAGTAAAAATCACAATTTTATCAAATGTCAGTATTCACTAGTGAAATTATTGATAAAATGGCTATTTATACTGTTCGGGAAAAAATCCAAATAATTAAATGGTTTTATGGTGGTAATTCAAACGCCAACATAATAAATTTACTTGTAGTTGTTTTAATTGATAAATTGGTAAAAAGATTTACAGTGTACGTAATTATTTATTTACGTAACCACAGTAACTATATTAGCGATCATTTATCTCATTCTTACTTACTGCTTTAGATCTTTATATATCGTCTCTGTCTTACACACAGAATGTCCTATGGACCGTTTTGATTTGATACAATCTGTATAGTCTGAAAAAATTGGTCGATAATTTTATTTACTTGAAAAATTTACTTTCAATTCACCTGGTAAAAAAGTTAGTTAAACACTAAATATACACTGCACTATACTTTGCTCTTTTTGTTGAATTATTTGACGTTTACTCAAAAATCCGACCGATGGCGTTAGTGTGAACGTCAGAAAAATGTTTCACAAAATAATAATGTTCTATTCGTCCCACATTTCAAAAGCTTGTATACTGCACACTATGCGAAACAATCAAACAGATGAACAGACTTTTTTCTAAAAATGTGTTCTTTGAACTTGGGAGACTTTAAAATGAAAAAATATTGTAAAATTTTTAATACTGAATTTTGACCTAAATTCTTTACTTGTAGATTCGGAATGATCAAAATAAGATGCGAATTAAACAGCAGTTGGTAATAATTGCGTTTTTTTTTAATTCTTCAGCCACTGACGACATCGTCATTCGGATAAAAGGCAGTATGGTTTTATATTATTTGCAAGCTAATGAATGGTTACATCTCTGAAACTACTGCACCGTTTTCAAAAAAGTTTATTCCTAAGTTGTATTTAAACCACGTATCGTAAAATATATGGAAAAATTCTGGATTTCATTTTACCTGATTAGATTTGCTGTAACTTGAGAATTACGAAAGTATAATCTCAACCAAACAAGCTGGCCAGATAATATACCTACATGGGAAAAGTAAACCGCATAAAAATCGGTTCTTGCGAACAGACATAAGGACGTTTCGTTTTATAAGGGTATAGTAATTAATATTATTTAGTGTTTACATTTCAGAGGAATGAAGCTTGAACCTTGAGTAAATTACTTATGAGATATATTTGATCTAGGGTCGAACTTTAATATTCTGCCATTAATAAGTAATTGGTTTAAGAAACTAATGGATAACAATGTTAACCTCAAACATATCAACAGAGTAACTTGAAAAACTTCGTTAATTCCAGAACACCATAAGTCAGTGAATTTTCAAGATACAAAAAATACCGGGATGATAATCTGCACAGAAATTTCATGTCTCTAAATAATTTTTCAAAATCATTATTTGCATAAAAAACATGTAGGTAAGTCGTCGTGGGACGCCTGGAAGATGTGAAACAAATTTAAGCGGAATCCTACTAACTAAATTTCGCCCTGTCAACTAACTAAATGTTACTAACTAAATATAACCCTGTAACTAATTTTTCCCTGTCATCTGTTAAATTTCGTTCTGTCAACTTACAAAATTCCAGTAACAAAATATCGCCCTATAACTAAATTTCACCCTTTAACTAAATTTTGTCCTGTCATCTAGTTATTGCCATTTGCCGTTAACAAAAGCCAAATTATAATCCAACTCATACACCTAGCAAGCGTCACGCGCTGTCATCTAACAAACTATTAGTAACTAAACTAATAACATCTAGATGTCACCTTCAACTACAGTCAATGTTTAAACCAACGATCACAAATATAACGTCCTCCCATAAAGCGTCGTTCCATAAAAGCGTCGCGTTAATTCCACGGTTTTACTGTCAATCAAAATTTCTAGGGAACCTGCCCGAAGCTCTTTTCTCGGGGAGAGGCAATAGGAAAATGTTCTATACTGGCATGTTCGAAATCCGTAGGCGTTAGAAAATGTCTTAATCACGTCTGTCGCAGTCTAGTTCCGAAATCAAGTACCTAGGACTCTCACCACTAGGCTACTCACTCGACTGCACAATACATTCCTAATATACCGGATTTACTACATTCACATTAATCCACCCTTTGTGTCTTTCACATCGGTAAAATTGACCGATATGATGTGACAAGGGTGTCTGTTATTGACAGCTTTACTCTCAACGATCAAATTATGCATTTTTAAAAGCCCACAATGCCCACAGCTATGCACCGAAGTTTCAAAGCAATATATACCTAATGACGTAAAGTCGATATTATGTTTGTAGAGGTGTATAGCATATACATTATAGATAGTAGGAGAGCTATCAAACATTTTTTTGTAGGTCTCAAATACTTACACAAAAAAATAAAATTGTCGACCAATTTTTCACAGACCATATATTGACAAAAAATAATGAAAATACAAATCAATATAACACTAGATGACGTTTCGATCCGAATTTGGAGCTTTTTCAGAAATATTGGTCGACAATTTTATTTATTTGAAGAGTTCTATTCAGACGTTAATCAAAGATTTGTACTTACACAAAAATTTGGATAGCTTACAAAATAACTCTTGGCGTATCAATTATGTCCACGAATCCACGTTTTTTATCACGTCTAACTAAAAAAAGCCTAACTACCTATTTCTATTGTCTAAGGCATGAAGTCTGTAACCAGGAGACCTAGCTTTCGTTGCTTTCTGTGTTTCGAGATGGACCATTTTTTGACGTACGCGAGATGGCGTTGTTATCACTACCTGGGAAAAATTCGGTTCTTTGAACTTTCCAACTGTTTTCGCCATAGTTACCAAAGTCGTTTCACTTCACCAAGCCATGAACGTATTGCGTTACCCAATAGCTGACGCCAAATTGGTTCATGTGACAGATATCGGTCCACCGCTACGCTGGAACTAGGTCTCCTGGAATTACAGACTTCGTGGTCTAAGGCATTAGTTCAAGAGCTATCAAAGATTTTTGGATAGGTATTTGAAGCATCTTGAACATTTGTGTAACACATATTTCATCATATCTGAAGACAAAACGAAGACCTGACTGAAGAGTTGTGGAACATAGCCTAGCCGTGCATTTTTAACTTTCTTGTGCCAAGAAAGCTCTTGAGGCATTTTGAAGTTTTAATACCTTAAAATTTCGTATTCAATAAAATAAAAAATAAAGAAGCCAGATCATTGAGTCGGGTCTAAATGTGTGCCAGGCGGTTACAAAACTGTCTATTATATACGTGAGTGCAAGTAAAACGTTACGGGTAGGTTGAAGTGTGTGAGAGAGAGCGTATATCGACTTGAACAGCGTCGAGCGTAACGGAAATTGGACGTTTTAACTCCCATCCAAACGCACCAGTACATGTTTCATATCAAAAATACAAAATTGAAAACAGATATTGCTGTCAGACATCGATACCCCTGTTCAAAGACAGTACGTGCAAATGTTTGAATGTAAAGACCGCTGCACACGAGGCTAGAAACGCTGCTAGATTTGCCTACTAGTTTTCTTGATTGCTGCTAAGTGCTCGCTTCACACGAAACTATTTTTCAAGCTTGTTTTGTGGATAGATCTGATGCTCGCGCATTGACAGTTCGAATATAAACACAGAGCAAAACGTGTCTGTTGTCTGACTCTGAGCAGAATGACGCCATGTTGTTTTGTGGGCGTTTGTTCAAGTGTCCACGTGACAAGATACTGCTTCCTGATTGGTTCTTGCTCATACCCAGCAGCAGATCTAGCAGGGAAAATAGCCCCTGTTCAAATTTTAAAATCTATCTTGTGAGCTAGCAGGCCAGCCCGCAGTGATGTCATTTCCAGCTTCGTACCCAGCCTACCGGCTAGCAGAACTCCTAGAAGCGTTTCTAGCCTCGTGTGCAGTGGTCTTAATTTGTAAATAGAAATGTCGTTTCCGGTTGCATTTGCAGTCATCTTATGTTACTGTGTTCCATCTTATTGGAAACCTGTTTACAAACAAAACCAGCTGCATGGAACTAATGTGTTGTTTGTTTGTTTTGTTATAGTGTCCGACTTCACCCAGCAATTGTCACAGATCTACGAACAACATGCCGAGGAGTTGCAGCTTCTCGTCTCCAATTTCCGGAAAAGAAACGGCGAGCTCAGGAAAGAAAGGTAATGATACTGACTGTTCATAAATAACATAAAGCTGATTTAAATAACACGTCAACTTAATAAATTCTACTGTATAATTAAATAATCTTAATATATAAAAATTACGTGTCACATGTTTGTCCGCGATGAACTCCTAAACTACTGAACCGATTTTAAATTTGATTTGCACACCGTGTGCAATTCGACCCAACTTGAAAGATAGGATAGCTTACATTTCAATTTATAGTCGCAATATTATTTTATTGCAAATTATTTGTCTATTCCTTGACAGTCATAATACAACCATATAAGATGGCGAACCTGTTGACTGGATTGAGTGAATATTCAATAGATGGCGAAACGAACTTAACAACCATATAAGATGGCAATACCTGTTGACTGGATTGAGTGAATATTCAATAGATGGCGCAACGAAGTTAACAACCATATAAGATGGCAATACCTGTTGACTGGATTGAGTGAATATTCAATAGATGGCGCAACGAACTTAACAACCATATATCTAGATCGAGAATGTAAAAAAACTGAATATCGTTTAAAACTGCTCGGCACGACGGCGCAGCCGGAGTGCTCGAAATAGAGCAAGTGTTTTAAAGACCAGTTATCCACGAATACTTAACGCTCTTTTTTTTCGAGTACGACGGCGCAGCCGGAGTGCTCGACATACACACATATACGCCCATGTATATTTTAAAATAGCTAGCTATTAATAAAATAGATAGATAGATAGATAGATGTTCCAATTAAATTGTTTTATTATTTCACTTTATACGTAGCGAAGCACGTACAGGGCCGCTAGTTAAAAATAAATAGAACTTTATTCAATATTATGTCACTATAACAAAGAACGCGTCAATCAAAAATACAATATAAAATGTTGTCATAAAATTAAATACAGCAGTAAAAAAAATTGGTACGGGCACTTTTACATTTTACAACTTTTTTTTTTTTAAATAACTTGTAGCTTTTGATGCTTACAATTTCAGAAGTTCAGTAGGAAAGCTGTCAAATAACTTGGCAGCATAGTAACGGGGTCCCTTAGTATATAGTGTGTGAGGTGGTGATTATACCATGATTTAACGACCTCGCGTATCATAACTGTGATCTGGCAATGGCGATGAAAAAATTCTTATTTCTGAATAGAAAACAAATTGACTTTAGCATGTACTTCGGATATATTATTGTCCTAATTCCATGTTTATTAAATATACTGGCTTGCAATAATCAGTAGGGCTTAGATAAATAGATAGATATAAATTTATAAATTAAATACCAAAAAATTGGCGTAGAATAAGTCAATATATATACAAAAAATACATAGTAAAATTAAATAATGCTAATATCGTAATAGTCTTTAGTTGTGTAAAGGCTCCTCTACACTAGTGGCCAGCACCGCCACTTACAGGCACTCACGATTGTGTAGAGGGCATATTCGTCGGTGCGTGGACATAATCGCCTGTAATCGGCAGTAATCGGTTGATTGTCGGTACATCAAAGGAATGCGTGGCCAGCATTGTGCGCCCATACACACAATCGGACCGGCACGATTGTGTGGAGGGCTAGGCAATCATCGCGGCGATGATGGGCACTTATTTGAGTGGCGGTGCTGGCCACGTGTGTAGAGGCACCATAAGATGTTTTTGAGTTCACTTCTTAATTTTTTTGCTGACAAATTTTTTATAATTTTGTATAATACTTTATATTATACAATTTTTTTGAACTAACGTGAGTTTTGTTCTTGGTGGACGTAAAAGGAATGAAGACTGACCTCTGGTGTTAAAATTATGGTCAATTTCATATTTAGAGAAACTGTAGTTTTCTTTGACAAACATGACTGACTCCAAAATATATATACTAGGCAATGTGAGAATTTTATTGTTTATGAAATAGTTCCTGTAAGAATCTCGAGGTTTAAGACCAAAAATAATTCTGATGCACATTTTTTGTATTACAAACAGTTTTGAGACGACGTTACTGTTGCCCCAGAATATAAATACAATATCTTAATCTAGCAAATATGAATGCATAATAAGCACTTAGGCACGCTTCTCGACTAACATTATTACTAATTGTTCTAAGAGCATATAAAAAACTTAGTAATTTGTTCGAGACATTTTCAATGTGTGATTTCCAGCCCAAGTTACAATCTAACACGATTCCTAAAAACTTTGTATTATACACTGAAGTCACCATTTCAGAGTTCACACTAATGTTTATGATATTTTTATTTGAGGGATTTTTGACCATTTCAGTTTTATTAATGTTTAGTTTCATGTTATTATCACTGAACCACCCATGTATATAATTCTAAGAATCTTTTTTTGTATTATAAATGCCCTTTCAAAATCAGGGGATTTGCCCCAGTACATAATCTCATAGTTTAGTAACGAGTAGATATAGGCGTAGTAAGCGGTTAGGCAGGTTGAAATATCACTAATAGTTCGAACTCGAAAAATCAGATATTTAAGTTTGTTGGGTTCAAATAATGGCTTTTCTAAAAAAATTAAATATAACAGTATATTATGTATAAATTCCCTAAGCAACTTTCATCAATATTCAAATTATTTATGTACGACTGCTGTAACTATAGTATTTTAATATCAATATAAAACTAATTGTCGATTAAAAATGTCATTTTCGGTCTTTTTTTCAAAATTATTTGTTATATCATCAAAGTTTAATATATTTATATACACATTTTAAAAACGAACGAAAATTAACGATGCCGACCGGGCACGCAAGCAAAGATGCTTCTGTATTAGTGACTCCTGAAAACATAGCGCACCCAACTGAGAAACTTGGCGAACAAAAACTCACAGTGCTTGAAAATCATGGTTATTTTATAGGCAGAAGTATTGGCAAAGGTTCATATTCAACTGTTAAAGTGGCCGAAAGTGCGCGACACAATGGAAAAGTCGCCATTAAAATTGTGAGTAAGTTTACAGCTCCCACAGATTATTTAAAGAAATTTTTACCGCGTGAAATTGAAACTGTAAAAGGATTGAAACATCCAAATTTAATACGATTTTTACAAGCGATTGAAACGACTCACCGGGTATATATTATCATGGAATATGCCGATAATGGAAGTTTACTGGAAGTGATAAGGAAGGAGTCACACATTAAAGAGAGTCGTGCGCATTATTGGTTCCGACAGTTGGTCGATGTAATTGAATATTGTCACAGTAGAGGAGTGGTCCATCGGGATATCAAATGCGAGAACATGTTGATGGATAATAGTTTCAATATTAAACTGTCAGATTTTGGTTTTGCAAGGAAGAATCTTAAATCTAAAAGTGGCGCGCCTTTGTTGAGTCAAACGTATTGTGGAAGTTATGCTTACGCTTCGCCTGAAATTTTACGCGGTATACCATACGATCCTAAACTATCGGACATTTGGTCTTTGGGAGTTGTCTTATACGCTATGGTATTTGGAAGACTTCCATTCGATGATGCTAATTATAACGCACTGTTAAAACAAGTTTCAAAACCTTTGTATTTTCCAAAAGAACCAAAAGTATCGTCCGCTTGTAAAGCATTGATTGCGAAAATTGTTGCGCCGTTAAAGATTCGTGCAAATCCGTCAGAAATTAGACAGGATCCGTGGTTTAGATCTGAAGAACTGTCTGCTGTTTATGTCTCTGAAAATAAATTACCAGCAGTTGAGATAGCTGCCGCAACTATCGAGGATACAGGAACTGCTGTTCAACTTGTCACTAAAGAATTGTTAAAATCAAAGACCCATAAAGTGGACGATGCGAATGTTTCTATTGATGAAAGATCGATATTAACAGAAGGATCTGCGCCCGAAGATTCTGTTGAAAGTACTCCCTGAATGACAATATTACACAAATTATTTTATTATATTCACGCTTTTTCTATTTACGATAGTTTATTAATATTATAAATATTAGTACATGAAAACTTTGTTTTATTTACAAAAACAATTTTATAAAAATATTATGCTTGATTCACAATTTTATGTTGACTATTTGAATTTTGAACTGATCGTTTCATTTGTATATAACATAATATTATTATGATACTTTTAGAATGTCATGATTTTTATTTATTAGTTTGTAAATGGTTCAATAATATTTTTATTATTTAATAATACTTTACAATAAGGCGTTGTCTCCATTAAAAATACAAAAAACAACTGGGAGTTACCAAATAACTTCACTGTATAACTAATACCTTCTTTACAGTTGTTTTATTTATCATAGACTCTCATTCATAGAGATATAAGTAACTAGAGTACGTTAGTGCCTGTGCTTGCCATAGGTGAATCCTCAGTTAAGAAAGAGAACGCTGCAAAAAACCAGAAATTTGTTTACTCAAATCAGCATTGTTTTGTATCATTAGTTATCTTAGAGATAAGGAACTGTTCTCTCTCTTAATTGCACACACTTTCACTGCAATCTCGCGTACTTTATTGTAATATCTCTATGCTCTCACTAGGTCGGTTTAAGTTGGTAACACGTAAAAAATGTGAAAATTAGAAACCGGTATTTTCATATTTTTGAGTTTACAATATTATTAAATAAAAAGTTAAAAATCACCATCACTATATAAAACAGAACAAACTTCAATATTCTAGAAATGATAAAAGATAAATGGTAAAGCAGTGATCTTTGCGTGTTTTTTGTTATACCAAAATCAAATAAAACAATTTTTAAGGTTAATATTTCTGAGAACAGTCCAGCTGGCGCTTCAATTATAATTAGGTATATTCGTTCAGCTGCACTGGATAACATTATACTGACCGACTGTAACAACAGATTGTATAATATTGCTGTGTTGGAATAAAATTCTATGGATATTATGTAAAAGTAGTAGTCATATCAAATATAAAACAGATTATTGCAAGTTAGTTTTTGAAAGAGAAAAGAAGTGTTTTGTTTTCCCTGCTATAATACAATTATTTAAGCAGATAATATATTCCTTTATAATACATTTTTTTTATCTTAATAAATAACACTTTTTACATTTTAGACTACAGAAATATACATTTTATCTTAAGAAAAAATAAATAAAAAGGCTTCAGTATTATATTGTAACATGTATTTCCAGAAACGACAAAAAACCTAAAATCAGATTAATATGAAACCTTTCAGATTATGAGTAATTCGCTTAAACCCGATAACACTGATTCATTTGAGCGTTTTTATCTACAGTTTGATTATTTGTTGTTTTTCTGTTACTTTTAGACCAGCCTGTGCGAGTTCATTGTTCCATACGTGGGAGACGCTACTGCAGGAAGTCGAAATCGACTCACAGGCGCATAGTGACATAGCGTCCATTTTGGCCAGACAAGTTTCGAGACCGCTTCTGGAAAGATCGTTTCATCGCAAGATACAATCACGCAAGGTATTCACTCATCGCGAAAGCTACGAGACCATTATATCCAAGACTGAAGAAAAACTAGGAAAAGTAAGTTCTATTTACTGATTGCAAATATAATAGGTACACTCTCGCTGATCTGAAGGGAGGAGGCTTCGAATTAGCAAAAACTTCAGTTTAAAGAACAAATATAAAGAAAACTAGTTGTCCATTTCGGCTGCGCCCAGGTGCAAATCGTCATTTTAACGTTGTCAAGATCCTATACTACGGTAGCTGTCGTTATATATAGCTGAAGAGCCAGTAGCCGGATGACAACACATATTTTAACAAACCTGAAATGTTTATATGTTATTTATAGTAATATTATAATATATGCCTATATTTATGATGGCAGACATTTCCTCCGGTTGTAACATCCCGACAGACACAATGAAAGGTCCGCTGTATAAGCGCGATGATATTATTATGCAAACATGTATGACAGTTCCATGAAATTTAGGTTGTTTATTTGTTTCCATGGAATTTTTCTCTTTTAAACTCTGTGTGTGTGTGCAAACAAATAAATTTCATGAAGCTGCCAAAAAAGTCATCAAATGGTCTCACTCGCGCTCATATGTTTGCATAATAATATCATCGCGCTCATACAGCAGATCTTTTATTGTGTCTGCCGGGATGTTACAACCGGAGAAAATGTCTGTCATTATAAATATAGGCTTATAATATTACTATAAATAACATATAAACGACATATAAACATTTCAGGTTTGTTAAATCCGGCTACTGGCTCTTCAGCTAATAAGTTCTGTTTAGCTCGTAGGACCAGTCCACTTGGACGATAAGGAAATATTTTTAAAGGAAAGTAAGAGAAACAATTTGATTGCAGCAAAGTTAGAACTAGAATAATTTATTAACGATAAAAAAAATGAAATAAAAGAAATTGCATAATGGTAACATAAAAATTATATAAAAGTAACAAAACATAATTTTAACAAAAAGATTGATTCAAATAAACTTATTTATACCGTACAAGCTCTGTGAATTAAAGAACAAAGGTTAAAAATGAAAAATTATGAAATTGCAAAGATTATTCAGCATAGTATTATTCGAATTATGTCTTTACGATGTAAAGTCATTGAGCATTTTTTGTTGGCTAAGTATTAAAAAATTCCGAAGTAAAAAAATCTATGTTGCTCATTTGTTTTAATGTCGTTTTAAACACAATCGCATTGGGTTATATTTTTATTAACGGCGCCTACTTCTGATTCTGCAGAAAAAATGAATGCTTATAATTTTTCATACGGGTGTGGCGTCCGCCTGGTCTAATAGTCTACATTACTCGTCAAGAAGTAGGCTTTCAAACGATGAAAAAAATCAAATCAGTTCAATGGTTTTTGAGTTTAGGGTAGGTACTGGCTACTGATCTAGGGATTAAAAAAGTTGGCTGTATTATTCCGGGTAGGTATGTCCGATAGTGTGGTAAAAAACTTGGCGGTACAGTATCGTACGCCCGGAGATATTATGTTGCGAAAATATGTTACTTCTTGCCTCTTCAGCGTGTATCTATCCTTTATTCTAACCTTTATATATGTTACGATAAATGTAAACTCTTGGGAAATGTACACTTTTGCCGTAAAATGTGCCGGATAATGTGTACATTAAATGTAGATATTGCGGCAAATGTACTACATATTTCCCGATACATTTTACGGTAAAAGTGTACATTTCCCAAGAGTTTACATTTACCGTAACATATACAAAACACACTCACCTGATGATAACTTTCAGATAACATTGCAGTAGCAAAGTTGAGTGGACAATTAGGGCACACATTATGTAATATTTGCAGAAACTATCAAATGTAAACATCGTTATCTTTTACATTACTTATTGTGAAAGCTGATTTTTTGCGTAGAGAAAACAAGTTCGCAAACTAGCGTACGTCCATCAGTTGCGTTAGCTGAACTTTCACACAATAAGTTAGGAGCTCGCGACCTTTTTTGGTCAGACATTTCACCAAACCTGATTTATATCCATATGATTAATAGTTGTACACAGGCTGATTCATTTTAATCTTACCAGGCAGATATTTGAAAACAGTGAGGTTAAAAAAAAGTTTTCAACAAAAGTTGTACGGTTGTTAGGGTGACATCCTTCGGGGGCACAATCATCCCCCTTACTCCCAACCCTTCTCGTAGGGGGATGGGTAAGTCGAATTTTAGCAACCCCCATTTTTTATGACGTATTTTGATGTCTTATAGCACAAGTAAAGGGAAAAATCCGAAAACCGTTTTGTAGTTACATCACAAAAAAAAAATCTTTTTTAACCGTAATAACATGCTACGTACGTACACAGTAACAGTTCTAATACAAAACAAGCGCCCGCTACCGGTGCGTTTATACAGCACAATATAACAACTCTCGCATATAACACGTTACAACAACTAGCCTATCAAATATAGCCACGAGTTACAATACAGTTCAGTAGTCCTCTGAATTCATTGCAATTACACGCTTAGTTGGCAAGCTGACTGCGACGTTTGTCGATGTATGGTGACTACAGTTTTCCAACGGCAAAGCGGGGAAAATCTCCGAGGCTCGATTTCCGTGATGGACGAACTATTTACATACCTAAAAGTTTGTACGGGACCCTCGGTGCGCGAGTCCGCCTCGCACTTGGTCGTTTTTTTTTAAATTAAATGTACCTATAACTGTGGAGTTTTCAGCACCACTTTATTTTCTCATTTTTTAATGTCGAGTCCATAATCGCCGAGTAGGCAAAGCTAGTCTTTTTTTCAAAACTTGATTTTTTTACTTTGATATTTCAAGCACACTTACAAAATATGTTGAAGGACAACTTGAATATTATACATCAAAAGACATTTATTAGATTATCTATTTATGTACGTAGTCAAATAACATCAAAGACTTCCCAAAAATATTTGAATATTTTAGATATACCTAGTTTAATTTGTTTTAAAATAATTTTGTTTTGAAATAAACTTTTAATATTTTGCAAAAATATCCATATTAAAAAAACGATTTCGAAATTTTTAATAAGTAATTTATAAAAAAATACTTTATATAATTTCAACTTCAAGTTTCGAAGCTATATAAAAACATTATTTTTACAACAATTGAAATGGTAGAATGCGGTAGACGATAAAAATTAGGTTACCTACACATTGTTTATCTGTATTTGTAAAAAGTTTTATATTGACTCAGACTGCGTAGTGTCCTGTTAAATTTTATACAAAAGTTATAACATCATTATTACTGAAATAAATAAATAAACTTTTTTAAAAAACTTTTTGTGACCAATTATGTTTTCACATTAAATTCCTTTTTGTATTAGTGTTCAAATCTTACAAATAACTTCACGTCATTTTGTCAAAACAATTAACGTAAATTATTATTTTTTGTACTTACAATTGGGAAAAACTTTTTTCATTATTAGGGAAAAGCAAATGAAAATTAATTTATTATTATTATTAAAACGAAAGAAACATTTTTTTATATAAAAAAATACCTAGAATTTTTATCTTGGCTTCATTCTATTTTTATTGACTAAACCATAAACACCATAATAAAAGCCTTGTATCCCGTATAATTTTATCATACCATAAACACCATAGAATTAATTTTTATATTATAAATGAATAATGAATTAATCAAAACACAGTCCCGTGTTTGCCTGGCGAGGGCCTGGTGCAAGAAAAGGTGTTTATTTTTTATTTGCCTAATCCTTATCACAATTGTGTTTGGCAAATTGGCTTAATTCCTTGAAGCCAGGGGGATTTATAAAAAAATCATTATAATATTGCCTATTTAATTATTTATTTACTTGTTTGTTAAATACCCATAGTCAGTTTCCCAATTTAGATTTAAAATATTTTTGGTTAATTAATAAGAAAAATCGCAGGTTTGTGGACAAAAGTTATATTTATAAATGTACAACGTTTCGTCTATAAATATAACATTTGTCCACATACCTGCGATTTTTCTTATTAATTAATTATTATCGATGGACACGATATCTAATATATATTTTTGGTTAATTTTATATTTTAATACCGAATACTGTTTTTGTAATACGTTTTCTATTCCTGCTTTACTTATAGAATAATTGTAAATACATTATTATTTTAGTTCTTCATTTTCACAGAGTGATTAATTGGATGTTAATTTTCCTTTTTCCAAATTGTGAAAGAGAAATTAATTACAGTACAGTTAATACATTCAATTATAGTTTCTTCTGGCTATTCATTATTGACGAACAAGTAACTAGGGATAGCTTTCGCTAGTTTCAAAAATATGACTCCATCCGACGTAGTAATTAATAAAGCTACTTGAAGCTGACAAATTTAATTAATGTTGTTTCTTAATTTCGTCTACCTATAAATAATTTTCGTTTTTTTTTTGTACAAATGTAATTAATTACTGGTGAACAAAAATATAAATTTGCGATATTGTCCTAATCTGGATTTTTCCGAAACAAATGAATGGCGACGCACTGTAATTATTATACTGATTTATGAAAATAATAATGTTTGAGTCAGTTTCGTGAATATCTAAATTTTCTATTTTTCTTCTCCGAAACTACTGAACAAATTTGAAAGATTTTTTCAATGTTTGAAAACCTGTTTTTTCCTGGTTATTATAGGTAACATACTATCACGATAACAATAAAGAAGGAATGCTTTAATTCTTTAAATCTGTTAAAACCTTAATAAGTACTATTTCATTTTTTATTAAAATCGCAATTTTACAAATATAAAAATGTAGATGTTTGATAAATTGCACATTTTGTGACACGCATACCGAGTTGCAGGAAGCATTGTCAAAAAGTGTGGTTTGACAATGACCTTAGATTGTGATCCTATAATTAGTTTTTATACATGTATATTAACAACGAGATGTTATTGTAATAGGGAATATGCATGTGGTTTAAATTTACATGATTTTTTTTCCAAGAATCTTTATTGTCCGGACATTATGCCTAAACAGTTATTTTACTATTTAGTTCGCTTTTAATTGTAAAAAATATTAATTAAAAAGTGCAAAACAAGCGAGGGAAATTCAATTTTTCGAAACGCATCACTATTGGTGGAAACAAAACGTGACGTCACATGGCACGTCACGTCATCTGATTTCTCGGCGTCGCTAATAGTGTTTGAGTGACAAATAGTTTTTATTTGTATTCCTGTAGTGTTTTAAATTAGCTAGTGCAATTTTAGTGTTTTGCTGAAATTAGGAATCATCTAGAACGATGACTGAAAGTGGTTTTGTCAAAGCACAATCGGACAATCTACCGAAAATAGATACATTCATGATGACAGAATATTTTGCCACAAATCCATCTCTTCTCATTACTTTACACCATAGTTTTCGTGTTTTCGCATCTCTTGGAACCGAAAAAAACATTTTATCGGGTGTACTTCTAATAGTATTTATGCACTTTGGTACAAGGCAATACCTATAAAATGTTTTTTTACCTTCTTCTATCGTCTGAATGGCTATTAAAACTGAAAATTGTTACAAAATAACTGTAAAACTATAGTAACAAACACTGAACTGGCAGAACGTGCCATGTGACGTAACACAAGGCCCGCGAAAAATGGCAGCGTTCAAACAAGTCGAATTTTATTGATGTTTTAAAATTTTTTTTTTAATAATTAATTTGAACATTTCCAAGAGTGTTTATATTGTTTTATGGTGTTATAATGATGTAAAAAGTGAATTAAAAATATAAAAAAATGCATGCATATACCCTATTGTACATTAGATTGTACTCACATAAAAACAAATGATTGATCTACATAAAAATGATTAATGTATGCATATTAATATGAGTAAAAAAATGTTATTTAGATGCTGAAATTGTGCAAAATACTATGTTAAATACACAATTTAAAAAATATTGTTTCCATAGATTAATTATTTTACAAGCAGGATCGATTTAAAATGCTGCCATGTTTTTCTTACGGAGAAATAAATGTTGCCGCAATCCAAGGTCGTTGTAAAATCAAATTTCCTGACAAGTCAACATCAGTTCATCTTCCAGTAGTTACATACAAAGTTTAATATAAAGAATGTCTTGTGTTGCAGTGCAGACAGGACTATAAGAATGCGTACCTGTCGTACCTGTCGGCGCCGACGACGCAGTCTCTCAGCGCCTACTTCGATACGCATAACGCTTACGTTCAGCAGCTACATGCCACCAACGGCATGCTGGACGAATACCACAAGGAGACACTGCCATCATTACTTCAGGTCAGTAAAAATATTTTAAAAAATTAATTAAGGAAGTACCCACAATAAATAAGTTAACAAACAGAAAATTACGAAAATTTGCAGATATGTCGAAATCTTTTCAAGCATAGAATAGAATAATTTTATTGCTAAAGCAATCGGATCGAAAATACGTTCATTTGGTTGATTGACAAGTACAAACAAAAAGTCATTAAAAACTTCAATTAGAAGTTTTATTGATTCTGGGAAAGAACAATTAATGCATAATTAATGCCATTTTAAATCAAGGTATAGACATATTATTTTTAACGACATTAGTAATGTGCTTGTCAGTCCCGTATTTGCGGGCGAGTTTTGTATTTCGACACCGCGTTTCCTTTTTCAGCAAAAAAACTATATTTTTTCATGTTTTATCAAACAAGAATACTCATGAAGAAATGTGTCAAGGAAAATATTAATTCCCAAACTAATTATATTACAAAATACGCTTTGCAATTTATGGACATTTAAAGATTGCGTATGTTCTGTCTTAAAAAGATTGCATTTGTTCAAAAATGGATGTTATTTCAAATTTTAGTTAGTTTTTTGCCATTAATATTTTGTGAAATGCAACGCCTTCTAACTTCTAACGATTTGTTATTAAACCTATATAAATAGCGATATTTAAGCAATGTCAGTGGTTCAGTAATAGAATACTTATCTGCCATGCGGATGTCTCGGGTTCGATTCCCGACAGATGCGCTTCAAATGTTATTTTTATATTTTTAGAGTTGCAAATCACATTACTAATTTTTGTTTAATAATCATATTATAGTATAAATAAAATTTTCGAATAATTTATAGACAAATTAGAAAAAAAAATTGTGATACATAATAAATAGCGAAAAGAACTTCGTTCCAACCGGGTATTCCACGACACCTCTCGTCTTTTTTTATTATTATGATCCTAAGGGGGATTACCCCTCTAAATCTACGCCCTTCAGCCCTATATATATTAAGATGTCACGCGATGACAGATCTAATTCCATAATAATATGTGAAACCGCTCCGTTATACTAGTCATTTTAGCACATTCAGCAAACGTAAAATACGTACTATTTTTGAACCGCAGAAATGGAATACATAATTTCCATTTGAAAGATTTTCAATTCGGTGAGTGCATGTGCACTAAAAACAATTCAGTTTATTGCATTGTAGCCGCCATAATAACAATATATTAGTGTTGACTAGACAAATGAAACATTTTTCATTTTATAACTGCTTTTATTCATAGTTGAAATAAAATATGCCAACAGACATTTTGTATTGTAATTGCACGCCCGTTGGAACAATGAAACTGAAGTATATTTATATAGCGGATGGTTTTTCGTTATCCTTGAGTTTTTACTCAATTGCAGACTCATCTATTTTCAACTTTTCACGCTGTGTTTTCTCCTACGCTGCCCGGTCAATGGAAAAATTCGTTTGATAACGCTTAACCTCAAATTAGTAAATGTTATTTCTGATTGGTCTATGATCACGACGAAATGAGGATGACGAAGAAGTTAAAAATATAGGAGTCGATTAGTTCCGACACGTTAAAAATACATTAGTTCTAAAGGTCGCTGCACTCGCGGCTGGAAACACTGCTTGAACTTCTGCTGGCCGGCAGACTGGGTACGAGGCTGGAAATGACGTTACTGCGGGCTCGCTTGCTAGCGGGGAAGTAATGAAACAGTGTCGAAATATCGTCCTGTAATCGAACAGTTGCAACACGTATACCGACTGCTTGATCTGTTGACTGCTCGTGAGCATGTTTATTGGTTACCTAGGCAACACGACACCGAACAGGGCAAAAATAATTGTTTCAAAATCCATATTATGACATATTGATTTGAGCGAGCAATTTGAGCGGTTAAAAACGTCTGCTCGAGCGATTGACAGTGACTGCTTGTGCGGTTCGTGTATATTGTTCGACTTGTACGGCCTGCCTTATTTATTAGGCCAGTAAAATGAAGATTATTTGACCCTAAACATTTCCACATAATCGCAAAAGGGTGCAAATTTTACGGAACATTTATATAAGTATCATACACAATCTGTCAAAAGTGCACCTTTGTGCGATGACTATAACTTGTTATAAAACGTTAAAAAAGAGTGGTTCATCAGTTTTACCATTCCAACCCACAAGTAGGAATGGTACTAGTTTAGGTCAAAAATCACTTTTCAAAAATTTTACAATATCTTTCCGTTTTGAGGTCCCCCGAATCCAAAAAACATATTTTTGGAAAAACTCTGTGCGTGTGTTAGTCTGTTTGTCTGTGAACACGAGACAGGTAAAAACGGATGAGCGGATTGAAACCAAATTTCGGGAGTATGTTAGATATGCAAATATGAAGAGCCCTATTGTTTTTGGGGAAAATTGGCGCATGCGCAGAAGAGATATATTATGCTAAAACGGTATTTTTTATATAATAATGGTATACTTTTCATAACGGCTTATTATTCTATTTATTTTTTCAAGAAAGTTTTGTTAAAAATTTGTTTTTCTTAACTTTATAGTTTCGGAAATATTTTGAAAATAATAAAAAATCATCCGCTCTTTTGTTTTATGGATCTGTCAGAAATAAACTAGTTAGGCATGCTTTTATTAATTTTTACATGACGTGAACATACTATGTAGGTAACCATGGCAACGAATAGTTAATATCATATTGAATACTAGCCATTACTCGCGTCACCTCACGCGATATCAGAAATTTGATTTTCTTTATTATAATCAAATGTCAACATTTTTTAAGTTGGAATGGTTCCGTCGCCCAATTGGCTGGAATTTTCTGCTTGTGGTTTGGTAAAAATCAATATTGTAACCATGGGAAAATTCTTCTTAATTCTTAATTATTGGAAATTGAGTTCGTCATTTTACTGGCCTATTATATTTTAATGTTAGATTATATTTTTAACTATTTATAATACATTTCTTCAATTTCAATATGAAGTTTCAAATGTAATTATTGTTTTTATTATAATTTCGTTTCTAACAAAATTCCATATAAAAATTTGGCAACAATATCTTGATGATGTACATTTTCTTCTCCAAACTTTATGTTGTTAAAAGTTATACAATAACTTTTTGCTTGGCTTGAAAACTCCTACGGGATTTTTTTTACTTTAAACTAGGAAACTTGAAGAGTTATAATTACTTTTAAATAAATTACGAGACATGATGTCGCGCTGTAATTAAATACTGGAACCCTTTTGTTAACTAAATTAAAGTCAAAAAATCTTTCACATTTGAATTACATTTTATTCACAGTTTCTTTTAAGGCGATACTCAAATAATGAATTTTATCAATTTTTAAGGATAATGCAGCACTTAGTTACTCGTTTATTATAGTCTATAGAACGTCTTATTGAAGTGAAACTTCTATAAGCGCGACTTGAGAGTAACTCAAATATTTTCTCTGGCGGAAGTAACGTGTTTACGCAGTTTATGTTTTTTAAAGGCATCGACTGACAGATGACGGCCTCAAAACGCATGAACGAAAGGTGAAACATAGCTACGGATGCAAACCAATTTTCAGATACGTTTCCGCTGTTTAAAGGAATTGACTGACAGATGGCGGCATCAAAACGCAAATTTAGAAATTATCTTGAACGATAGGTGAAACATAGCAACGCATGCAAACCAATTTTCAGATCGGTTTCCGCTATTTAAAGGAATCGATTGACAGATGACGGCCCCAAAACGCATGAACGAAAGATAAAATATAGCTACGGATGTAAACCAATTTTCAGATCGGTTCCGCTATTTAAAGGAATCGACTGACAGATGGCATCAAAACTTATCTTTAGAAACTATCTTGAACGATAGGTGAAACATAGCAACGGACTGAAACTAACTTTGAGATCGATGCAAATATTAAATGGAGTTTGCTATAAAACTCTTATACCTCAAACCATTGATTTAAACGGCATTAAAATCAGTAGGCTTACTGAGACAAACATTAAAATAAACTATTCATTATTAGTGAATGAAAAAACAATGTCTATAGACGGACACGCACGCACACAGCCATCATGTCTTTATTTTATGGATAGTACAGTTCAAAATCTGACCTCGTAACACAATTTTTAGACTCTATTACCTCTGTTTCCTTTTCTTTAGGGAAGATATAAAAAGTATATATATGAAAAATATTATTATAGTAGTATTGTTACTTCTAGAACAGATTTATTGTGATGGTCTTTCGCGGAAAAAGTAAAATTGTTTACTTTCTTCATCAGATATTTCTCTATTCAAATAGACATTGTTGATATTTGTTCGAGCAAAATATTTTTTTTTGCAGACCCTTACATTTATAACATTTTTCTATCTCATTATAAAAAATATTGAAACCAGTTTCTGAGAAATATAAAAATAACCTTTGGTAAAAAATATTGTTACTGGTTTATCAAATCGAAAAAAGCTGTTATTCTATCTGTCCAAAACAGAAAATTTGTGACATTGAATGGTAGAGTATAAATTATATGAAAAACGACTTTTTAGAAGTTTTTTATTTGCATCCTTGCATAAAAATTATCTTGAAAAATTACTTTTTTCAAAACCCCCTACAAAACATCCGCTTTTCAGTAGTAAAATGACCGATTTCACACTAGTGCGAAAAGTAAAACACATCATTTCTATTTTACCAATTATAATATTAATTTCCAAAAGCGACTTGTCAGTTGCATTTAAAATTATACCAGCAACAGAGACAGCAAAGTAAAATTTTTGTTAGCAACTCCAATCTGGCCGAAGACTGAACTGTCAGATATAGGTACTAAAATATATAGGTATTTATTATGAAGTAAAAATCAGCTATTTTATAGGAGGTAAAAAACGTTCGTATTGATATGACTCGGGTGACTGATAAACCTCGTGGATCCCTCGTTTTAACGTATTTTCACTTACTCGTATAGTATAATACGCGCCACGAATCTAAAAGGCTCGGAAGTTAGATGCGAATGCGGGCTTGCGCTTGTACAGTCTCTTGAAAAACTACAAACTCGCAACTCAACAAAACTAAAATAGCAATAACAACTTGACAAAAGCGTACTCGACTGTACTTTAAAGCTGCGGGAAAGCAACAAGTGACAAAGGCAACGAGCGATCACGGCCAATCACCGACGAGCGCACGTTCTGTGCAGGTAGCTGGAAGGTGGTGGGAGTATCAACGGCTTTAAAATGTGCCTTTGCGACGCTGTTTGTGATTAACTTCCGAATCTTTTAGATCCGTGGCACGTATTATAACTTCGTTTACGAACGAAATTTATAAACTAATATTTTTATTGTGATTTCTTACATTTTTATTTTGAGGATTTATATTAGAGATTCCACGAATATTCGGCTACTATTCGGTATTCGATATTCCGAATGTTGCGTACTATTCGGCCGAATACCGAATATCAAATCATGGGGAAAAACGCACATATTACTCAAAAATATGCGATTTTTTTCTTAAATAGTATTATTTTGTGAAGTGATCAAACAGTGATATTTTTTAGTAATAAGGACTATTAATAACACAATTTGATGTAACAATGAACAAATAATGCGTGTCGTGATACGGTCTAGTTGCGCAAATGAAACAAATACGCCCGCAGCGTTGCTACCGCACGCTCCGTAATGGGACAAGTCGTAACCTGTCACCCGCGAAATGTACAAATAATTAGCCGAACATTCGGTCGCCGAATATTCGGCGCTTCGGCCGAGAACATGGCCGAATATTCGGTATTCGGCAAAATCACTATTCGTGGCATCACTAATTTATATATTCTTATACATAATATATATTGTTTCTTATCGGTGCATCCACTATAAATTTATTTTGGCTATTTTACAATTCTAATAAAGAAAAAGTGGAATTGAAAAAAAAACGGTTTTACTTGTATAATAATAATAATAATTTTATTCCTATTTTTAAATTCCATATTTTTTGAATATCTGTAATGCAATGATTTTGTTTGAAAATAACCCCCATCAAAATCAATTCAGCAAAAGTTTACTTTTATAATTGTTCTATTATTTACATTGCAATAATTATACTGTCATATTTCATGCTAGAACTAATGACGTCACGCACAGAGCTGACGTACGAGTCGAAGTAATCAGCAAATTGTGATTTAAATAATTAATTAGACGTCTCAACCAGTGTTCCTTTCTGTTAAACTTCCAGTTAAATCAGGTCAAGTCCCAGTTGATTATATTGTAATGCCACTGCCAATCATCATTAGGACATTCAGTTTGGGATGCGTTCGAAGTTATGTACAGTGTTCTCTAACAATGCCTTCGTAGTCACATTTGCCTACTTTGCAGTCAACTAGCTGTACCCGGCTACGTGTTGCTGTGGCTCAGTCTGGTTTAATGGGAAATAAATAAAAGAGAAGGCGCACGTTTCTAATACGTTTAGTTTCACAATGCTTGTGGATTTCACAATATTTTTTGTTCTTCCATTGTCATTTGTCCGTGTAGATATAGAGATTGTCTGGTTTGCCGACTCTAAAACAAGCAACATATAATTGTCCATGTGAGAAGCAATCCGTGTCTAGATCTAAATAACTCAATTTAACATTGAAACATTGAAAATGCTAAATGACACGCGTGTGTTGCTGTTACGTTCAGCAGATGGCGCTCTCTTTGGAGTAAAATATTGAGTATAGCGTGCGTTGCTTTATCGTTCAACTTGTGGCGTTTTTTTTTTTAATTAAAGCATGCTTTCACCTAAAAAAAAGTATGTTTTCATCTGGCACAGGTATATGACATATACAGTATGTAAACACGTAAGGTGCACATAGGGAAATTAGCATTGGGAAAAAATACTTGGATCAGAGTTAGCCATGACTGCATTAATTGTTATTTCTATTGAATTATCGTGGTAATCTTGAGGACTTCTATTTTATTTTGATTTATTTTTATTTTACTTTACTTTTTTAATAATAAAAAGCTCTTATAAATCATTATTTTATTTTTTTTGTATAAAAATAAAACAAAAAAACAACTCCATCTGTTTGGAAACATTTCATTCAAAAATTGTCTGACTGGTATGACGTATGCGCGTTGGTAAATCAGTGACCTAATGTCTTTAGGTTCAACACGAATAGGCGGAGATATTTGATCTCGCACCATATTTAAGTATTTTTGGGAATTTAATGTCCTATTAATAAAAAAGTCCGATTATGTTGTAATAATTTGATAATTTTCTTCGGTAATATACACATTAATTTTGCAAAAGAATATTATCTGTCAAATTGAAAAACAAGATTTCAAGGCTCACTCTGATCCAGTCATTTTTTCCCAATGTTAATTTCCCTATATGCACCTTACGTGTTTACATACTGTATATAATTAATACGTATATAATAACACGCGCGCATTCAAATGCAACGTTGTGTCAAAATTTCAAAGCAATCGGTGAAGAACTTTCGGAGATATAAAATTTTTAACAAACGAACAATACATTTCTTATTCATATAGATTAGAGGTAACGTGAATAAATAAATAAATGGCCGTATAGCTTATAGAGCAAGAATTCTAATTGAATGTAGGAAAAGTTATGAATCGATCCAACACAAAATGCGTGCTTTCATTTATTTTTCAGTGTTCTGAAACCTAGCCGGTTCAGCGTCAAAACACAATATTAATTAAACGGTGATGGTCTTTTCATAATTATAAAATAATAAAACCTGTATTACTTCATTCAAAAACAAAATAGCACGTATTTTATTGCGTACTACGTTATATAAATACGCAGTTTATTGGAGCTTTTAGCACTTAATTGAAGAAAATCAGGTGAAATTGAAAACCAATTAGCGCTCTCCAAGTAAACAGGTATTTATTGAATGAAAATGAAGAAGTATAATTGGAGTACGCAGCAATTAATGTAAATTATATTCTAAAAAAACCTTCACTTATTTTATTTTTTAACTTTTCAGTCATCAATCTTCACCTTATTTAAATTTATTTTCATTCAAAGCTCCTAAATACATTTATGTGTATAATTAACAAATGAGAACATAATACAGATTACCTACTAAGTATTTTTTCGTCTCTTTTTTATTATGTAGAACGAAAATGTACGTCAATTTGAACAAAACTCTCAAATCTGAGTAGCATTGAATGATCACAAACGTCATATCTAATGAGTGTTCGTTTCCATAAATACATAGTTTATAAAGTCTAAACCAATTCTGAAAATTTTAGAGGGGGTTGCCCGATTGTTTACATAAATGAATGACTTCAAAAGTAGGCATATTTAACATTGGCTTTATGGTAAAACGGTAGATGGATGATATGTTTTCATTGATTTCTCCAAAACTAGTCAGTGAAAATTAAAAAAAAAAAAACTATTTAAATTAAAGTTAAAAACTTAATAAATCATTGAAAACAAAATTTCCACCAACTAGTATGGAGAAATCAGTGAAAACACATCATCCATCTACCGAAATATAAAAAAAAATTAAGCCTTTTATTTAAAATTGCCTTGGTGCTCGTACTACCTTAAAGTTACATAATTTATTTAATACATATTGTAATATCCTGATTTTAGTACAATCGAGAATTATGAACGTATCGATTTACAGTTATAAAATATCTGCACCTAATTTTATATTCATATTTTTTGTTATGTATCCGCTCGAATAAAATTGAAAAAATATTTGAAACTATATGTCTGCAGTGGTACATTACACAGACGTAAAAAGTACTCTCTTGGGGCTTCAGTATCACAGACACTCAAAAAAACCAAAATGAAAAATATGTTTTTCAACCTCTTAATAATCGAATTTAATTGAAATGCAAATAATTTGATTTAATATCTTCTTGTTCTACAATAAAGTGTAAAGGTCGCTGCACACGAGACTGGAAACACTGCTTGGACTACTGCTGGCCGGCAGGCTGGGTGCAAGGCATGATATGACGTCACTACGGGCTTGCATGCTAACTTACAAGATAGATTTTAAAATTAGAACAGGGGCTATTTTTCTTACTACCTAGGTCCTTTGCTTGCTCTGAGCAAGAACCAACAGGAAACAGTAATCTTGTCACGTGGGCGACTTGAACAAACACCCACAGACTATGGCGTCATTCTGCTCAGAGTCAGACAACAGACACCTTTCGCTCTGTATTTGTTTTTGAACTGTCAATGCGCACGCATCAGATTTATTCACAAAACTAGCTTGAAATGACGTCTCGTGTGAAGAGAGCACATAAAAGCAATTAGTAAATCAGCACTAAAAAACTAGTAGTCAAATCTAGCAAGGAATCTAGCTTCAAATCCAGCCTCGTGTGCAGCGGCAAATTCTGAGTAGAACAATTGAATATAGAAACAAACCACTGTGCGTACAGTGGTGCCAACTGCGAGCGAAACAACAACAGCGTTTGCAAACTGAATTTATCAGTGATTGAACACGAAACTTTGGAAAGTGGATTCTTCGTCTTTCCATTCTCCCCTTTTCCTTTCTCTGTAGTCTCCCTTTCCGTCTGTCTAAAGACAAGTTTCGAAACTCAATTATGGAATTATACACAGGTTCAGAAGCATTAAAACCACCCGCGGAGTTATTGTCCTTATAGATAAATATTTGATATTAACTTTTAGAGCTTTAATCAAGCTGTATGAAGGAAGCTTACAAATCAATCGTCTCTGCAATAGTTCAATATATGCTACAGTTTCTCTGTAACTTACGAAAAAGTCGACTTGAAGAGCTGAACAGATGGCAAAAGCCTTATTATTAACTTCCCAGTACATTCGGAAGTTATTGTAATGGGTTCGAAAATCGCAATCACAATTTTTAACAAATTTTTATGTTTCAAGGTCACCGTACATTTTTGTGTATGTGTGAATTTGTTCGTACATGGCCATTTTTTTCTAGAACAAAATCTCACAAAAAAAAAATTATATCGACTACGTTAAGATGCCAATTGACGCGCATTAACTGAGTTATGATCTGAAAGAATGTTTTACAAAATCGGTTCAGTCGTTCCTTTCGTTTAAAGGAACTTCAAAAAAGAAGATTTCATACGAAATTTCGCGAGAAAAAATGATATCGACTTCGTTAGTGGATCGATCGCAGTGTATGAACGTCAATATGATCTAAAAGAAATTTTATCAAAATCGGGTCAGCCGTTTTTTTGTTTTAACAAAACTAATGCAAAAAGTAGATTTTTTACACGAAAACTTTTGCACAAAAAATGTTATTTAGGCTGCCAATTGAAGCGTATTAACGTGAGATCCGAAAGAAATTTTATCAAAATCAGTTCTGCCATTTTTTCCCTTCAACTGTCATATAGCAATAAACAGTTTCGTACGTTTCAAAATTCGCCAAAATCGTTGGAGCCCATCAAGTAAAATTTTACCGAAAAGTCACTTCCAACCATGTCACTTTTTAGAAATATGATATTATTTGCACAAATCATCAATTTATTTTGATAGAGTCTGTATATTTACTTCAAATATCGTTATTGTAACCTCAAACCTGCCTACTAGATTTGATTTGTTAACATCTCTTACTTTGTTGCCAGACAATTTTATTGTTCAACAGAATATAGGTCACTCGGGCGCGACGTAATGTCATACGACAATAAATTTGTTAATATCTGTGTCCCGGATGTGTTTTTGGATTAATACGATACTGACCTACAGAATTGTCTCAGTCGCAACATAAAAAAATTATATCCCATAAACTGATTCTATCCGCATACTACCTTTATTCCATATTTCCGCTGCTATTTTATATATTTGTTACGCTCAAAGATCGAAAACGCTCAATGAGCGGAAAATAGCTCACAACGCGTTGTGGTCACAGTAAAACATCCACATGGCGAAATTCGTGTTATGGCTCTAATGAAAACGCGCACGACGCGTTGTGGCAATCACAGAAAGACCAAATAGCGAAATTCGTGTCGTGGCTGACATGCTATTCGATCTCAACGCGTTGTGGCAATGAAGAAAAGCCATGGCGCGTTCTAAGCATTCATTGTTTTAACCATATCACGACGGACAGGTTCTAACTTGTGTTAAATATTTTTATTACTTGAAAGAATTTTTAATTGTCATAAAAAATTTAAATCCCTAATTATTTTAAGTGAATTATAAGTAATTTACAAATGATTAATATTTTGTGTTTAGTAATTTATTACTTAATACGTTGATTTTTTTAAATATAAAGTAATAATGACAAACACGTTATGCAGTGATTTTATAAAATAAAAAATATTTCCTAAGGACATCTACCAAAACGTTTCTAGCCTAGGTCTAGTAGGATCCATATCGGAAAGTAGTGTGCGTCGTAATCAAATAATATTCCATACGCGTCATGGCTTTTCTTCATTGCCACAACGCGTTGAGATCGAATAGCATGTCAGCCACGACACGAATTTCGCTATTTGGTCTTTCTGTGATTGCCACAACGCGTCGTGCGCGTTTTCCTTAGAGCCATAACACGAATTTCACCATGTGGATTTTTTACTGTGACCGCAACGCGTTGTGAGCTATTTTTCCGCTCACTGAGCGTTTTCGATCTTTGAGCGTAACTATTCAATTACGTGATTTTTAAAATTCACTGGCGTAGTAATGTTCTTAAAGCCAAATTTTATTTCTTTACAAAAAAAAACTTACTAAAAATTACGTTCAAATTAGGTGTAAATTCTATACAGCGAACTTCTATTTATCAAAAAATTACCTAAAATGTAGAAATTGCTAAGATTTGTTCGGTTTGCATTGTTACTCATATATTAAAACAGTCTATATAGCGTAACAACGACTTTCAATAGCGAAATAATACTACGTCATTATTTAGACCCCAACAAAGGGATTCTTAGAAATGTGTTCATTTTTTTGTTATAAAAAGATACAATTACTGGCATTGTAAAAAACGACAAACAAAATTAACAGATAATAATTTTGTTATGTAAATTTCGTTCACTTAATTTAGTCAATATTAAAATCATGCTTACTCGTAAAATTATATTGTTTTTTTTACTCTCCGCTTAACGAAAACTCTTTATACGCAATAAAATACCCGGTCCCTTCAATTTCGCTATATAGAGTTAACGCTGTATTGAGTTAGTCACACGATTTGACAATGAAGCAGCCATTTTATGGGTCTAATCAGTGGCGGTTCTTCTATGAGCGCTGCAGAGCTGCAGAACAACCAAAATCTTAGGTACTTCATAATTTTAAAATAAAAATCATGTATAGTGTAATTGTTTATACAACCAACAATAAATTTTAACAGTCACTGATTACGGTTGGATATTGTTTTTTGCAAGTCATTTTTATTGTTGCATAAATTTTACGCTTGTTTTAGTAATAATGATTGGGCAACTTCAGTTAAAAACAAACTAAAATATCTGTTAATTGGAGATAAATCAAGTGCTGATACAAATTCAATGCATAACAGAGTTTAATTAATTATTTATTTATCGATGCATTATTATTATTAATACAGGCTGACTGAAATTAAGTACATTTTTGTAAAATGATTAATACGTTCAATTCTACTGGTAATAAAGTCTGTGTTTCTATACATTCGATTTTTATATGAGAACTGACCAGAAATTAAATTGAGTGAACGATTCTAGTCCATCATTTCAAATTGAATTTACTTTATCCATTATCTGTCAAAAACTACAAAACGCTATGTATGGAGCAGGCATGTTGAACATTTTGTCTGTGGGACTGTGTCAACTTGAGAAACCGTTTAATATTTTTGATGTGTAACATCTAAGCTCTCGATATGGACAGTAATTTTGTGAATGCAGTGAAAATTTGTTGTAAAGCTATTCAATTTATGCACAGCACCTGTTAATGGTGCTCCAATAAGTTTATCTTTTTGTCTTGATCCGGAAAATGGCGCTAGGGTCGTGATATTTCAAAAAATATTACCGATTTGAATACGGTTTTTACCAGACTTGTAAAAAATACTTTTTAAAAGTATTTGAAATACAAACGCAAATACTAGAAAAGTATTTGTATTTGTATTTTGAAATACTTTTACTCAAATACTTTACAAGTCTGGTTTTTACCATTTGGATAGCTTATTTCTTAAGTTATAAAGGCCCGGATTCGTCCGAGTTCAAATCGAATCGATTCTAAACTGGACATCGAACAAGCGAAGCGAGTGTGTTATGATATAAACTCGAGGTGAATGAATTTCAAAGGGCCGGACCGCTAGTTATGTATTATAAATTGTTTAAATTGCTCGTCCATAATAACCGAGATATGCAACAAGAATATTTAGGATTAAAAGTCATTATATTATTGTAATCATGAGAAAGATACTGACCAAACTTTCTTCTTGTGGAAAAACAATGTTCAACATTTATACATGAATCGTATACCAAATATACATAAATAAAACGATCCGTACCTCCACCATTTCCCACCTGCACTCCCACCATATAGCATTGCAGTTTTCAGTTTGATGTGTAAAACCTAGCTTGAACAGTGCGCTGTATTTTAAATGTAGGTACTGAGTAACGATGTAACATTGCTAAAATCTCTTCTATGTAGCTTAAATAAGCTAAAAAGCTCGAAAAAAGTTTGTAGTTGAGACTATCTATGATTTCGATATTACAGCATTTTCTCGAACTTTTTGGCTTATTTACGCTATACGAAAGATATTTCCGCAATCTTACAATATTAAGTAGTACCTGAAGTACCTACATTTATAAAAAATTGGACTTTTCAAGCTAGACTTTTTTTTCAAACTGAGAATCACAATGTTATATGGTGGACGTACAGGTACAAAATGGTGGAAGAACGGGTAGTTAAATTATTTTTCATTTGGATGGGTCTGTCAAGGTCAATCATAAACCAATTGTAATGTATGCGTTACGGTAAATGTAAACTCTTGGGAAATGTACACTTTTACCGTAAAATGTGCCGGTAAATGTGTACATTTGCCGCAATATCTACATTTAATGTACACATTTCCCGGCACATTTTACGGTAAAAGTGTACATTTCCCAAGAGTTTACATTTACCGTAACGCATACATTACAATTGGTTTATGATTGACCTTGACAGACCCATCCAAATGAAAAATAATTTAACTACCCGTTCTTCCACCATTTTGTACCTGTACGTCCACCATATAACGATTCAAAAGTTTTTTAATAATATACCATGCAATGTGTAAGCATTGCATATGTTACGGTAAATGTAAACTCTTGGGAAATGTACACTTTTACCGTAAAATGTGCCGGTAAATGTGTACATTTGCCGCAATATTTACATTTAATGTACACATTTCCCGGCACATTTTACGGTAAAAGTGTACATTTCCCAAGAGTTTACATTTACCGTAACATATGCAATGCTTACACATTGCATGGTATATTATTAAAAAACTTTTGAATCGTACACATTGTAAATACGTAAATGTTGTTTCTGACTTTTCATTTATATACAAAAATAACAAGTTTCAAAAACTAAATTGTATTAGTCAGGGCGGAAACTTTTGAGATCAAAAAATGTACTTTTAGATAATTTACTATACTTACATTTAATTAATTGAAAAACGCAGTATTTCCAGCCTTTACAGCAGTTTTTTTCTTAATATTCTTTTTTGCTTTATGACGTCGCTAGAATGTCTAAAAATAACTACCTTATTAACAGCAAGATGAATATATGTTGTGACTCTCCAATTAGGTAAACAGGACAAGAAAAGGAATAAAGTATCCCTTCAGAAAAACAGCTTCTTCTGCATCTTATTATTATACAGGATGTCGAACAATTCAGTTCAGTTTTATATTAAATCAGTTGTTTATGTTTCTTGTTTGTGAATGAAAGTAGTTTGAGGAGAAAGTGAGATTACGTTAAAACATTACGAATTTTTTAATTGAATACACTGTGATAATTATTATTAATAATTTACACATGTGTGGAGTGTTATGAAAAACAAGTATTACTGTGTATTTAATTAATAAATTGATAACATTTTTCTGAAATATTTTCTTATGAATAATAACTAATAAATAATAATAAAGCCGTTTTGAACCAGGCAAAAGAAGCTGCATTATTTAAGTTAGATGGAACACACTCTAGTGATTTATCAAAAAAGTCGTGTAAATAGAAATAGATCAAAATAAATTTTATTTAAAATTTTTGGACACTCAATATGTTCGCATAAAAATTGACATCATTTGTCATACTGTATTATTTTAAAAATAAAACAAGTAATATGATGGGGTAAAAGATATTAAATTTAATGAGGTATCAGTTTTCAGTAAGCATTATGTATATTTTTGCCAATAATTTTAAAATTGCACATCGACATTCGTGTTATCCACGCCTGCGCATAGCCAAAAGCAGTTGTTTTTAATAGGGTATGCAGAACGGTAGGTAATTAAAAACTGTCGTGTTGACATATTTTGTGAAAATGATACTTCATTATTGTGCTCGTTGATTGCATCAAAAACAGCATAAAACTCTTTAAAAGTAAACTTCGTGTTTTCATTGCAAATTTGAATTCACGATTATTAGTCGGCCGGAAAAGGACTTTTTAAAAGTGTTTTAAGTACCTACTAAATATAGAACAACTCTGCAACACACAATTTTAATTAATAACTGTTCATTATTGCGCTAGAACTTGAGCTTAAAAATATGTTCAAGATTTCAAATACAGGACGAAACATTTTATTGTTAAGCAACTGTGCCAGACATATAATTGTTACATGATACACTGAAAATGTTCGAATATTTTTGAGTATCATTTTTTTTCAAAAACTCTAAACATATTCAAACGGCTATCAAGTAATTTTTGTGCCCCCAAACTTAATTTAAGGATTATAAAAAAAGCAAAAAAACATAAAAACGATAATCATTTTGTATTTTTTTCTTGAGTCACAAAAAAAAATCCGGTAATTTTTCGAACATTCATACAGGATACTATTAAGCTTCAGAATCTTACAGGATCATCGATTAAGAAACTTATTTTCGTATTTATTAATTTTCTCTTTTAAATAATCTACATATATATTTATTTATTTACAGGAACTTGAAGAGATCTATTCAGATTTATGTACAACATTAGCTGAAGCAGTACTTCAAGGAGCTGAAGTCGTGTCGACTAGAGTAAGTTTTTTTTAATCTTATTACTTAAAGTTTTTATTAAAATACGTTCTCTAGAGTCGAGAGTTCTGACGTTTTTAATTAGTGAGATAGTTTACACCTTGAGAAGGATACAATTTTAATATTAAAGGATAGCAATATGAGTTACAAAAAAGTCGACCTCAAAAGCCAAAACTGACTTCAAATCAGAAAAAAACTTTTTTTTTGTTTTTAAATAGTCAAAAAATAAAACTAATAAAATGTTATTATACAGTATACATACTATTGTATAATTAATATTTTCACTCCTTTTTGTTTCTAAAAAGAACTAGTACTTTAATGCTGGATTGCAGAAAGGATTGTCAGAAAATGAACTTAGATTATGATCATATAGTTACAGTTTCCATACATCGCAGGAGCTGTCTAATATCGTATTCAAACCCCCTGTCACCTAGAACATTAAATTGTATTTCAAACTAAATTTTCATCAAAAAGCGAAGAAAAATGCTGTTTTAAACTGCAAACTATACAAAAAAAAAAAATAATGTTTACACAGTTAAAGAAAAATATCGTTTTAATCGATCAATTATCTTTAGAGCAAAGTCGATTTAAAACTCTACTGTGCTTTTCGTATGGACAAATACATATTATGTCTATTCACAATTAGGCTTTTGAAAAAAAAATAATTATCGATTTTTTTATTGTATTTTAAAACTTTATTATAAATAATATTGATAATCGATGCGAAAAACTTTCAAAAAACTTTTTTTAAATTAATTATAAGCAATTTAAAATTGATAAAATATTTAAAAAAATCACGTGACCGTAAACGCACTAAAATTGTTTTTGACAGTTGTGACGTCATATTGTTAAAATGTATATAAGCAGTCTATCAATGGCTTCTACATATTGTGTATTGACTAAAACTATTCTAAATTTAGTATAAAAAAATATTGTTGACAAGTAATTCCATTTAATAATGTGTGACAAAGCTTTTATAAAAGCCAATTCTGCTAATATACTTACTGTAGATATTATTTATGATCACAGATTTTCTAAAAAATGATACATTTTCGGTTCAATTCAGCTGAGACTAAGTTTTTTTTTTTTAAATAATAATGTGACTGTAATATTTTATGAGAAACTAAATATTTTTCATTAAATATAATTAGTTAATTTATTATTTATTATTATTATTTGTAGGGTGTCACTCGAAAGATATACCTATATAAAGATTATATTTCTAGTTGAAACATACCTTTTCACTACATTATTAAAATACACAGCGGCTTTTAAGTATGAAAATCGGTTTATATTTTTAATGACGCTCTGTTCTTAACTTACAGTCTTTACCACCTGGCAAATACTTAATCGTATGTACCACACACCATTTTTGTCATGTGTATTGTGTATGCGAGTTATGGTTCAAAAAATTCTGGCACATCATAATCGAACTGAAATACACTATTTTATTTCATTGTTTGAAAATTTTTATTGTTGTCACATTGTTACTAATTTTTTCAATTGTTATCTTAATATGAGAAAAAAACACAGCTCATACTAGTCTATTATTAAAAGATATTAAGTATTGTTATGTATGTAGGTACTACATTTCCTTGAATATCGATTTTTGTGAGTTTTTTGTGACCTATGCAAAGCAAATATTATTGATTGAAATATTATACAAGACATTGCTAAGAAAAATATACGATAAAATTGATATACCATATTATTCTTAAAAATGAGTGCCGAGAAATGACAATGGGTGAGTAAAATTACATCCGAAACGGCAATTTTTAAAGGATCTAAAATAACGGCGGCAGATTTCAAAATGACGACCTACATAAATAATATTTACAAAGGGAACGACTGTTATTATAGAGAAAAATAGTTGGTAAAGTTGAATCTTGGATTTCTCGTTTAAAAAATACATAACATTGAAATTAATTCGTTTCGTAAAAAAAATTGTACAAAATCAACAAATCACAGCAAATTAATAATATGTTTATTGAACTATTCCAAGCAAAGTTCGGTCACCCAGATATTTAAATTTATACGTTGATATAAATTATTATTAATTACAGTATTATATTAAAATACTTACATCAAAATGATCCTTGCAACACAAAAAAATGGATGTTTCATGATGTTGACATCATTATTTTCGACGTGTAACATCTTGTGGCACATTTAAAAACATTTTGTGGGGAGTTTTTTATGTAATATTCGTACACCTTTGTACAAAGCAAGCACGATAACATTTAAGATTCGACATTTTTGATAAATTTATTAATATATTGACTGTATTCAATCAATGAGAGGTTAAAACACTGTGTCAATTGCATGTGATGATAATAGAAATTTACATTATGACGTCACATTACGCTCGGGAAATGTCGGCTCGTTCTCGGAACTGGGTACAAAAATTTATTTTTAATTTGATATAACTTTTGAATTATAACGAAAATAAAAAAAAGAAAAATAGTTTTGTTATAAAACTTATATACGATCTTGCCATTTATGACAAAAAAAAATTTCATTCAAAAGCCCAATTGTCATTGTTGAGTCAAATTTTCTGACAATGCTTTCTGCAACTGAACATTAATGTTTAACTTGTAATTCTCCATAAAATAAAGATATTTTTGTTTCATATTGTGTAAAAAAGTTTTTAGCGTTGATGATTTTCTTTTTTCATTGATGTTTTCAACTCATATTTATGAATATCGTATTTTAAAAAGCTCTTTTATTTTCATATAGAGAGAATGTACGGGTTTTAACAAGGCATCCATTAAAATATAATTATTCTAATAAATTTATTATAACCTGCATATAAAATGACCCACGAGAATTGGGTCATGAATTATGTGTTAAGCGTTAAACAAGAAGGATGGGTGAATATTTTCTATTAGAATTTATTATTACGTCATGTTTCAAAAATACAGTTTCCATTTTATTATGCCCTCCTCTTTACTGTGAAGTGTTAAAGAACATAATATACATAATGATAATAATAAATTTATTTATAATAGTCCGTGAGCCTGCGATGGATTTTAACGGCTACAATAACCAAAGCTGATTTTTATTTATAAGGTTAATGTGATATAAGGACGCCTCGTAACCTTCGCCTGAGGAACCAGCTGTTTTAGAATTGAAAATATTAAACTTGAAAGTTCTAATATTTCAGAGTCGTTAGGTCAATAGGTCTAAAATAGGCTTACAAAATTTAGTCAAAATTGGATAATTAATTGGCAAATTGCAGAAAATGATAATTTTGTCAACAGTTACTATTCAGTTTAGAGAAAAAAAATATGACATATTTTGTAAAAAATTTAATCCTATATTTTATTTCCACACATTTTTTACCTATGATGCACCCAGGCCGAGATATTAAAAAAACTGTTTTTCCGCCATTTCGCTAACATGGCGGCCCTGGCGGTTTATATTTCTGATTTCATACAAGGCATCAAACTCTATATATTCCTAAATTTCAAAATTTCCGCGCTTATTTCGATTAAATCCCCTATATATAAGATATTTCTACTGAACTACAATATATCGATTCAACTACGTGTGAAACGGTAGCATTAATTCCGAAGATTAGCAATTAAATCACAGTTTCTATTGCAATCTCAATGATTATCCCGGCAAAGACATGGACACCATGATTAGAGTTAATTGTCTGTATGAGACCAACTAGGTACCTATACATTGTGATCTGTTTACAAATTCGAGTAATTACGTTCAGTTTCGAGATATTATTCTCTTCAAAACATTTGGTCTCAGTAATAAAACATATATTATTCGTGGGAATCAAATTATATGATAAAATTGTACAAAAATTAGAAGAGTACCTATATAGCAGGGGCGGGCAAATCTTTTGATCGGCGGGCCACATAGGTGATGAAAATTTGACCGCGGGCCGGATGGCTGACGAAAATTTCTTCGCGGGCCAAAAATTTGCAGAAAAGAAGATCCATTTTCGCATTTGGAGAGCAAAAAAAAAAGGTCGTCACATTCTATTTCCGTATTTATATTGGAGAACAAAAAAAAAAGGTCCTCACATTCCATTTCCGCATTCGGAGAGCAAAAAAAAAAGTCCTCACATTCTATTTCCGCTACTATTTTTCTAAAATCTTCTAAAATGCTTCGCGGGCCGGATGAAAGTGCGCTGCGGGCCGAATCCGGCCCGCAGGCCACCATTTGCCCAGGCCTGCTATATAGTATAGTAGTATAGATTTACAATTTCTAAGATTACATTTCCAGTAAACGTAGTCTGAATGATATACTCGCGAATTCATATTGATATGTGTAATCTTACAGAGCGTTAGATCAAAATAACGAACTGGTTATCGTTTGATTAGGGTCAGATGGGCTCACAGGAATTTTGGAAGTTTTCCCGTCAGGTCAGGGCCTACTGAGGCCGGTTGACCGATTACCTATATTAGTTTATAACTGTTTTGTTGACTAGAATGATTTTATTTTTTGATAGATATAATTCCACGGTGAACACAGTTATGTCCACAGTGGACACTAATGTTTTCGGTGGACACAGTTATATCCACGGTGGATACAGTTATGTTCCCAGACCGGAATAGTTGAGTCCGTCTGCACCTGTGTTTGATGTTAAGAAAAAGCTCACAAGGGCAACACGAAAACTAAAAGATTAGAACATATTAACACCCTCCAGTGCTGAACATGAAAGTGAACAAAAACGGAAGAAATCTTTGCCCAACGGCGAAATCGATTCGGTTTCTAAAAGGTGTCCCAACAAGAGCGCCGGATTTAAGAAAGACAAACACATTTATTTTTTGAATTAAACAAACATTTTTATTTCAGTATAAAGAAAAATAGTTCCGATTAAACGTGAAATACATCAGGCAGATGGCCACAACGAAACCTCTGGCACAGAGTTATTCCTTTGTTGAAATTTTGAATAACGTTTTCGCATAAATGTGGCTGTATTTCACCAATAACACGCCGTATTTCCTGTTTAAAATGTGCAATTGTTTCAGGCTTTTTCGCATACATCTTTTCCTTCACATAGCCTCAAAGAAAAATGTCCATCGGCGTTAGATCGCACGATCTTGGTGATCAATGTTGATTGCCAAATCGAGAAATTACACGGCCTCGAAACTTGGTGCAGAAACACCATTGTTTCACGTGATGTGTGGCAGGTCGCACCGTCTTGTTGGAAAAACATGTCCTTCATATCAATTACATCGGTCCACAAAAACTCCGTTAACATTTCGCAATACCGCACACTATTAACATTTAGCGCATTTCCTGCCGCATTTTCAAAAAAATACAGATTCCTTTACCGAAGTGACTATTCGTACGGTTACCGTATGAATAATATATAATTATTCGTACGGGTACTGTATGAATAATATGTAATTACAAAGCTATCTTGACATAATCAATTAAGGTCTAGTAAGTAGCGTGCCTTGCTATCACCCAAGAGGCCCGGGTTCGATTCCCGGTACCGGAATGAGTTTTGTTTTTACTTTTTATTTTTTTTTTCACTTTGAGACTACAACTTAAAACTCACATTTTCATGAAGATTAAAAACCACCGCTTTTTTTGATAAAGGGGTATGCGAATTGTCTCGCAGTGAAACGGGAAGGGGCAAATGTGGAGTTTTTAAAAAAACAATTCCGGGGTGAACGATAAACGGGTATGCGAATTGTAATTCCGGGGTGAACGATAAAGGCGTATGCGAATTGTCTCGCAGTGAAACGGGAAGGGGCAAATGTTGAGTTTAAAAAAAAACAATTCCGGGGTGAACGATAACGGGGTATGCGAATTAGATAGTTAATTGTTTGAATAGAACTGCGTTTTCTAAAAAATGTATATTTAATTGACAGTCAATTAAATACATATTTTTTAGAAAATCAGTCTCAAAGTGAAAAAAAAATAAAAACTAAAATCAAACGTAAAAATAATTGTATTTCTACGTCACAGTGTAATAAAACATTATAAGTGTGGTTACTGTTTAGTGCAATACAATATGGTGCCTAAATGTTAATTATTTTGACGTTTGTGTGTGAATTTATTTAATTTCAGGCGTTTATACAATTTTTTTTCTTGAAATAAAATTATTACAGTACCCGTACGAATAATTATATAATATTATTCATACACTAGTCGTACGAATAATTATATATTATTATTCATACGGTAACCGTACGAATAGATGCAGCCTTCCTTTACTGTGGCTATATTTTCGAGTGACCGACAAAGATAACGACGAACATCAGCCTAAATTTGATCTCAAATTTTGTAATTAAACGCCTCACTGTCGATTCATTTGGCACATAATTACGACCGAAAACTTGACTTGTAATGTGTTTTTATACGCTAATTAAACATTGTTCGTTTGTATACTTCTCCATATTCTTAAATCGCGTGGTCTGTACGTGACAACTGTCAAAAAAAAGTTACCGTGCAACTCGTATTAACAAAATGACGGCAAATTTATATCCGGCGCTCTTGTTGGGACACCTTATATTATTATTAATATCTGCTGTATGTTTGTTTTGTGTTAGGCAATGGAGCAATCGAGACGGTACGACGGTTTGTCGTCCCAGTGCAGATCTGTGTCGGGTCCGTCTGACCTATCGAACTTAGTGCGCGCCCTTCCACCGCCGCCTCACCAACGTCCGGTGCTCAAGCGGCTGTTCAGTCCACCACAACCGCCTCACGCCGCTCCAGACAGTCCGGATGGAACCAGTGCCGATCCTCGAACGCCTGACCATTTGAATGTGAGTATTACTGACTTTAATTCGACGCATACCGAGCGTAGTGGTGAGAGCAATAGATGAGCATTTGGGAGGTTATCGGGTTCGAATCCCGGCGGGGGAGGAAGTGAATGGGACTTTTTCCTGTTGCCTCTCGTCGAGAAACGGTAATTCCTGTACCGGCCATCTTGTTGAGGTCTTCCATGGTTTCCCTCAATAATTTCAGATAAATATCGAGATGGTTCCTTATTCAAGACCATGGCCGATTACCTGTCAAACTCCTATGCTCAAAATTTGCTTACCTTGTCCTAATGTCCTAAAACTCCTTCATTCGCCCATTGCTATTAATTATGTGGAAGTTTAAAAATGCAGAAAAAACGGGAAATGTGATAGATGGAAAATAGTAATGGTGCGAATGGCGTTTGTTATGACATAAAGTCGAGAAACGGACGTTAAACGCATTATTATTATATTATTATTTTTATTATAAAATAGAGATTTTTTCTAATGATATCATTCTTTTAATAAGGTAGCTCTTTCGCATATTGAATATTAGTGATGCCACGAATAGTGATTTTGCCGAATACCGAATACCGAATATTCGGACATGTTCTCGGCCGAAGCGCCGAATATTCGGCGGCCGAATGTTCGGCTAATTATTTGTACATTTCGCGGGTGACAGGTTACGACTTGTCCCATTACGAAGCGTGCGGTAGCAACGCTGCGGGCGTATTTGTTTCATTTGCGCAACTAGACCGTGTCACGACACGCATTATTTGTTCATTGTTACATCAAATTGTGTTATTAATAGTCCTTATTACTAAAAAATATCACTGTTTGGTCACTAAAAGCTTTACAAAATAATACTATTTAAGAAAAAAATCGCATATTTTTGAGTAATATGTGCGTTTTCCCCCATGATTTGATATTCGGTATTCGGCCGAATAGTACGCAACATTTGGCCGAATACCGAATATTAAAAAAAGTAGCCGAATAGGCCGAATGTAGCCGAATATTCGTGGCATCTCTATTGAATATACGAACAAAACTTTTTGCGTCTCGTTCCTGTATAGCGGTTGTGAAATGACATGTTTAACACTAGTGATGTAAAATTACGTACACAGAAATAGGCGTACTACCATTTTAATGGTAAATCCTAATCCAACCGCATGAGAATACAACGCAGCGTACACTTAGATCTGAACTTGCTACAAAATTGAACCGTTAAAAATGTTGAAAATTTAGTGAAAATTAGCTCACGTGCAAAAATGCTATATATGTATCTCGTGCATGATGATATAATGACTCGTGCGACTGTTAAAACTCGGTGAGACTCGTTTTTAACATATCGTCACACTCGTTACGCACTAGAAACAATACTTACTTTTGTGAACATTATAATATCCGGTAAAGTTTCACTCAACACGAAAAGAATAGAATTGAATATTTACACATACTTACACTGTGACGTCACAATATACCTACAATTTAAAAACGAAGTTAAAAATTCATCGATATCAAAAAAACAGTTGCAAGTAAAATACATTTTTAATAATGCTTATAAAAAAAAATGTATTGGTTTTTACGTTGATTGAATTTTTATACCATACATTGAATTGTGTTACAGACGCTAATGGCCTCAGTTGCCAAGCGTCTATAAGCTACACTTTTTTGGCGGTTTGATTCTTACTTTTAATATAATTATTAATCATAATTAATATAATATCGTAGTATTGATCCAAATGAATTTATATTTCGCTTAAATGTAGTCGTTTATAGAATAAAATAGCAATCAAACCTTTACATATTCAGTAGAACCTCTTTAAATCAAAAACCTCCAAAACTCGAAAAAAGTTTTGTTCCTTTCCCTTCAAGCCCCAAAACCTCCATTACTCGACATTTCAGCCTTCTATAGGTCGAAATAATCAGTAAGTCCCTAATAGTCATTTCGGTGCACATTTTCCCTCCATAATTCGAAAAAATAAATTGGACCTCTGTATCTCGAACATAGCAACTTAAAATTAGTTAGAATTAATCTTAACCTCTACAAATCGAATATTTCCTTATAAAGTCGAAATCCTTCACAAATCGAAAAGTATATACCTCGATTTTTTGGCGTCTTCCTTGAAGTTCGACTTACAGAGGATCTACTGTATTAGTTGTCGTATACAACACGAGCCGCCTTTACCTATTGTGACATCATTCTTGTAGGTAATATACAAACGTGCAAATAAGACTCTATATCGGTTTACACGAGGCTCTCTTAGTGTTTACTCGCGTGTATGACGTGTGTTTATTTTGGAATATGTGGGTTTACTGCAAGTCTGACGTCACACTTTAAAGTGTTTAAACCATCATGGCAAGCAGAATATTAACATGATTAAAAATTGCAATTTTAAAATTGAAACAAATAATGAATCAACCCCGTGTTTTTGTAAATGCAAACCGATAATTTTTGATTTCTTATTCGATAAATTATCAAATTCACTTACATTGTTTAATCTTTTGTTATAGTAAAATATATTTTGGACAACACTGCAAAATGACATTAACTAGCGTAGTATTTTTTTATTGTTGCATCAAACAAAAGAAAATTTTTACATGGTTGATACAGTTCTTTTATTTCGTGTATCGATAAAAAATATTACTGTTGCTAGCGACCATAAAATACATTATTCGGTACGATTCAATTACACAATATCATAATTATATCGATTTAATTAAAATCAAGTAATTATAATCTAAACGCCAGTCAAAATCCTTACTAATTTCCATGAAACAACTAGACTTAGCTTAATTAACTTCGCGGTTGTAATGGATATAGTCCATTTCGGTAGTGATTTATTTCATAATCAAAATATAATAATTATCATATTATACACCAAGAGTCTTTTACTTGAGGGGACTGAAAATTAATAATTAATTTACAAAGTGCACTGCTTTAATACATAAGATTATACATTTAATTATGAGAGTTAACTAGAAACGGTTTTTAATGAACTACAAATAAATTTAATCTAGAATATTATTGTTACAATTAATAAGTTTATTTAATATTATTAATGGCCATATTCATTGAACACTATTAAAGATAGAAATTACTAATCTTGTAACAAATTTATTGGTTAGATAAAAATTTATTTTTATTTCACCAAGCACAATTACAAGTAGAAAATTTAGTTAAAGATTAAATACACACTGCACTATACTCCTTTTTTTATTTTGTTGATTATTTTGAAGTTCATCCATAAATCCGACCGATGCCGTTAGTGTAGACGTTAAAACAAAAAACTTCATAAAATAATAATGTTTTATCCCAACCCAATTGCACACAAAACTGCCAAAAACATTAATGTTTTACAACTATAGGTATACATCACAAAAGGCTAATAAACATAATTCACAAGAACAAACTGAAAATACTCCACGCTTATAGATTAGGTATTATGACTTATGTGGCGGCCATTATTATTTTATCATAGAATAAAAATTTTTACCCTGGAAGTAAGACAGAATAAATTTATACCTGCAGTAAGCAAAATTATGCTTGGTAAATTGAAATATCGCTATTTATTCGGAGGATAAGAACAAATGAACCAAATAAATAATCACTTAGGTTCGGTGAATATGGACATAAAGGTTATAAACTATTACCGCAAATAACCAAAACTCATTTTTATGCATACTTACTGGTGAGAATGAGAAGTATGTACGAGTATTTGTACTTTCGCGCTCTTACTATAGAAAAGACACGGATTAATTAATTTAATTCTGATCAACGGCATTATTATTATAGGAGCAAAATATTCCACCACCGTTGAAGAACGAGCTAGTGGTGGACCGCCTGTCTTCCGTCCAGATAAAACCGAGCTACGATGCATTGAAGAAGGAATCGACAGATTTGGAGCTTCAGATTAAGCAAACTCACGACGCAGTTGACACGTTAGCGAGGATGCAGCAGCGCTCGCTGGAGTCGAATCTGTTCAACAAGGTTAATGAGCTCCAGGAAGACATCAGCATCAAAAAGTTCGATCTCAGGGTTGCACAGATTCACATGGCCGCAATTAATTCGCAGGTCAGTTGATATTGTTGATCATGTTATACATAATAATATACATTTAATGGCTTTTCGAAATACGGTAGCTACAATTTTAAGGTGTCCTCCCACTTGCGGTCGTGCCATTTGCGGTCGGAACAATTTTCGTCCCACTTGCTCAATATTGATCAATATGATAAAATGCAAATAGTGTCAGGGGTGATCTCACTTGCGGTTAAGAAAATAACAATTTAAACCGGAAATTCCAAATTTCCTACTGAAAGAATAAGTCTTTAGAAGACGAATGTACAAGTTTAATATTTTCCTGCCTTAATAACCTTTGGCGCTTTCTTTATACAATAGTCCAGGAGTGCCATCTTAAATTAAAATGCTATTCGAGAGACACATTTATAACATTGGGATGGTTCTCCATATCTCCACCCTCCATATTTTTGGTGAACAAGTTTTAGGTACAATTTACTACTTCAAATTTATTTACAACTTCTCCTACTTAAAAATTAAATTAATATTATTCGATCCCATCGTAATTAGCCACTAATCAGTAACTTACGGATTTTATAACTTTTAAAGGCTTTTTGGAAGTAGGTAAGTCGTTTGTCTAGAAAAGAATTATTGAAATATGGACAGTATATTATTAACAAATATATTTTTTAACAATCAACAACTGCTTTGTGATTGAGGATATAAAATATTTCTTATAAAAATCAAATCTTTTGTAAAATTTATAATACAGAAACCGAAAAAATATACTCATAGTATTTATCGACGTTTATAAATTGGCAGGAAATTATAATATTCTAACACAACGACAACTGTGTTAACAGCAAATACGAAAATAAAATGAGATTGAAATAAAAACAGGAAATTAAATCAAGCGTAAGCAGATTCAATATGATATCGATCAATATTTAATTTCTTTAATGCTAATATAAAACCGTTCGCATTGAATTTAAAGTACCTACAGTTCTTTTTCCCCCTGTAGTCATATTATAACTGGCGTGCCGTCAAAGTTAAAAAACGTATACAGTGTGTTCACAGTGAATAATTCTTGTACACTTGAACAGTTTTTTGTTCAACTCGTGATTTACTATCGGAAACTGCTGAGATATATTTTTTTGTACCTACTTCAAACTCAAGTGTACCTACATGCAATACTTTTCAAATTGCAACAGTTATATTTATCCAGCGCTGACCAAAAAAGCCTATTCGTGAAGGTAGGTACTCATGTTTGCGCACATTAAGCTAGCACCTGCAATTAGCAACCAGCAACGATCGCCAGACGGCCGCTTGATATGTCTATCTGTCGTGCTGGATCGATGTAGTGTGCTAGTGATGTGTCGTTTTCATTAATAGAGTAAACCCAAAATCTTCTTTCTTCCTGGCTTTTTCCTCTTCCTCCTGTTCACACATAGAGACGGACTTTCCATAAGGCTGTCGCTCAAAGCTGCTGATTGGTGCTTGTCTAGTGCGCGACATCGTGAAGGTTTCAGGTTCTTGCCGGTCCATGCTGGATAGGTGTGCGCGATCTTTTATACTATTAAATAAAAGTCGTCGAGTTTTTTTATAGAGTTAGTAATTTTACTGGAAATAAAACAAGTTCAATTTTAAAAGTGGTAGAGTAGTAATGAAATTAACAAATCAGTTAAACTTTTACATTTCATGAGTTCATTACTCATTAGGTGCTGTCTCGTACTTAAACAACAATTTTAAAAGCATCAACATTTCATAAAAAAAAACTGTATCTAAAGTTAGAAAATAATAATTAGTTTTTCCGTTTCTATTGTTTTTCGCTTGTGAACTTTAATCTATTTTTAATTGCTTTAGTTAGCTGTTTCAAGAAAACTTCAAGAGTATTTAAACGTACGACATATTTGAAAAAAAAAATTAACCACATGTAGCGCAAGGTTACATTTGTTGTATTAATTTTTTATTTTTCATCTTTATGCTGACAAAAATTTCAGTTAGCTGGAAATACGAATTTTGCGTTAAATTTTATTTAAGGATGTGTATAACATTTTTGAATTCAAAGATTTTTGCCTAAATTTAAAATATGTTATAGAATTAGATCTCCTGCATCGATTAAAACCAAAAAATAGATACCTTACCGACCAAAAATTCATTTTAAAATCACCATTCACTCAATGTTATTTCATAGAAATTAGAGATTTTGCAAACACAGAAGTCAGTGCATTTTGTATGCACACACACATTCAAATGCTCGTAATATAGAGCTATGCGAATGAATAAGGGAAGACCCCTTATTCATCCGCATAGCTCTATAAACTCTACGAAGCTGGCGAACAATCACCTTAAACTGAAACACACGCTACATTTTGTGGTTCCCATACTCATTTTGAAGTCGTTCTACATTACAGACACAGTTTCGAGTTGAGAACGTGTCATTTCAAGGAGGGAACTTACGTGAGAATGGGGGTTTCTGATACGACTTTCAGCTTTGAATGTAGATTTAAGATTGCCAATTGTTTTCATTAAATGGAGATCTCCATCTAATTGAGTTTTTTAGAATTGAAACTGAGCATTATATGTTTAACCATCCAAACGAATAGCAAATGTCATAAAATTTACTACTAGTTGTTACTCGCGTCACCGCATGCCATATCAGAAATTTTATTTTCTTTATTACACTATTGGGTTCCTTCAAATGAGTGGAGCTTTAAAAACATGGTGACGATGGGGTATCATTTCCCCTAGTTACTATGGTTACCTACTATATAATATACAGTGTAATTGTGATTTTTTTAAATGCAATAAAATGATAACTATCAGCACAATATGTAATTGGGCTGATACAAATCACCGAAAAAGAAATTTACTTGAAAGGGGACGTATATTTAATGAGGCCATATAATAAAATTAGGCAAAAATTCAATTGAAACAGAACCTTCAAGTAAAGTGAATTTTAATGTTTACAAACATCCGATTTAAAGAGTTATCTACATAAAATAAAAATGGTACCTAAATAGAGATTATTATATCAATGCAGTGTTGAAGAACGTTGCAAACATGTTATTGAAACATTACTTTATTGCAACAGGTAGGTTCCCAACTTAAAAATAGTCTTCTGTCAAAATGTATTTTCAGCTTTATTTTTTTTCTATCAAAATTCTTGATGTTATTTAATAATAATAACTATTCAATTAATAAATTAAGTTTTCAATATGAGACTAATTAGTATATAATAATAACTATTCAATTAATAAATTAAGTTTTCAATATTGAGACTAATTATCTCCTTACTTGGTAAAATAACTAATCATCTGCATTGAAATGACGTGGTACTATTACAACCTTTTTGCACGAGGTGAAAACTTCGCAGGTTCCGTAATAAATCATTTATCAATTTATTCAACGCTTTTTATTATTATAATAAAAAAAAATCACAATTATCAGTACGATTCATAATCATGTTTCCCTGATTATAGTCGTAAGTTTTGCCACCAGATAGAGTAGTCCATATAAAGGATCCCTATATCAAGTGTTAATATTTTTAGTGGAATGGTCCCTTCGCCCAATTGACTGAATTTTTTTACTATTGATAGTTTCTCTACTCTAATATTATACAGACAGAGATGTAATGTATGTGAGCTTTGAGATGAGATAGAACCATTCTAACCGTCAAAGGCGTATCCAAAGTAAGAGCTTGTCAACCACGTGAACATGCTAGGAGACCTTAGATGAAATATTACGTGTACATGCTTATATTATATACCTCTGCATAACTATATTATGTCGGATAAGCTACGTTCAAAAAGAACTGCGATTGTTTTGTTTGCGTTTGCAAAAATTTCTCTACCACTGCGGTATTTTTAACAGACTTAAAAAAGAGGTTATTAATTCGACATGTATCTATATACAGGGTGTATCACAGAAAACCGAACATAGGGAAAAACTCCTATGTGCAAATTAGTTTGGACTTTGGATCAATGATTACTTTGGCCACATATGAGAATGGGTACCATGGTAACGCTAACAATTATTTTATAACAATAATTGCTAATAATGAATAATTAGAAAAATCAGTTACAATAATTCTTTAAAATTACTTAAATGATTTTATTTTTATTAATGAAACAATTTTTTATTGAGTAAATATTTTTTTACTTAATAATTAAACGAAACATAAGTTAAAACAAAAAAATAAAGCAAATGTTCAAATAAACCTTTATTTTTAATTAAGCAATAGCTTAATCGGTTATAAAAACTTTCTCTCACTTTGTCTAACATTACTAAACTGTCAAATGAACAGCAATATGCATTTGTTACCGTATACGTACACGATGGTAACCATGGTGACGACCTCTGAATAGAAGGCAAAGCAATCTCTGGTCTTAACTAATTTCAAATTTGTACTGTATACGTTTTCCTATGTACGGTTTCCTGTGATACACCCTGTATATATTTTATATTATTTTTGATCAACCATAACTTTCGGAGGGATTAACCGTTTTAAAAAATTTCGACACAATTTTGTTTAAAATATTTACGGTTATATAATTTTTCAAAAATCGTTTCAGTCGTTTTTATTTTCATCATTCTTTTTCTATTTAATTGGGCATACCTTCAGAGAGGTATTATATAAATTTTATTGAAATCGGCTCAGCAGTTTTTTCCTAGTTTAGTAATATAATACTAAGGAAGAAGGCGATTAATAATTAATGCTCAAACTACGCATTGTAAAGCCACTAACAAGTAATAAATAAAAAAAACTTTAAAAATATTGAACATTCTGGAAAAAATGAAATAAAATAATTAAGTTACCTCAAAACTTTATTATCTTACGTTTTTCAGTGTTTTTTTTAACGAGGTTCATCTTTTTTTTTATTTGAAATATTTTTGTTTTTAACACTTAGGGAAGTACCCTATAGGTTTTGATTTTTAAGAGTCGACAGACGGACAACAAAGGGTTCCTTTTTTTCTTTTGAGGTACGAAACCCTAAAAACGTTCGAATTTAGGTCCTTTTGCTCTTTAATAGGATGGCCACTAAACTTGAATATATTTATTTAATGTTAAAACATTTTTGAGTCGGTGTTTAGACATGCTTGCGAAAAGCCATTCTCTATGTGAGCATACTTTCTCTAGGAATTCAACCGAATATGTCGCTCTTCCACTAAATATGTCGACAGTAGCTCGACAAGACGTGTGTACTCTGTATTGAGAACGTCTAAATTATTTTATATATCTTATTGCTTTTTTATTACGACGAAGAATCGATATGATAAACGATAGTTGTTTAATTTCTGACAAAAATATAATCCAAATGACATAAATAATACTTAGTTAAGTTTTTAGGGAAAGATATTTGACAATAAAGCTCGTTTTATACTGAAATAATTTTTGTATCAAATTTGTTACATATTTTCCCTCTCAAACATTATATCTCAAGTAGGAGTGTTTTATTAATAGTAAGACGCTATTTTTTTGTTTTACTATGCGCTGATGTCAACAAAAAGTGTCTACGCTCGTAGTCAAATTATATACTAAGAAGATGCTTCCATCTCTGATAATTTGTATGAACTATAAATGACCTTTGACAAAATCAAACTAAGCTTTGAACCAGGTATAAATAAAGTTTTGCATACAAAGTCGTTCCGTTTTCTTTTTTGAATTAGCAGCTAACTGCCAGATAAATTTTGTTACATATCGCAAGTTTTCGATTACTGAATAAAAGAGTCCAGAAAATGGCAGTTTTTTATGTTTACCGGATATCCGGTGAATTATCAGTTCATATTTTTAATTTCTTATCATTTCCAATTTTAAATTGAAACGACCGATGATATTTTCATTAGTTTTTACATGGGTATCTAATAACTGGTGATCTCTAATTGGTAGGCCATGGAAGTAGGATATCCCCACGAGCTCGGCTTTTCTATCAACGTTTTGTAATCGTATAAAAGTAATTCATAGAATCAGTTATATCTATTTCCATGAACAAGCATTAAAAAAAAATAATACATACATAATATTTTTAACATGGGTACAAGTTTGTCTGATGAGAAACATTCCAGTTTTACGTAACTCAAAAAAACTATCAGATTTATGCAAAAAATACTGTAATCGGATAAGAAAATCTCATATAGATTCTACGAATTCTGTCTGCAGCCTGCGACACATATACACATATCACAGAGTTAAGAAATTAATTATTTTTTTTTATCACGACACTCCATACAGCTTTTTTTATTATTCTATTTGCTGGTATACACATACGAGTATAGTATCCGACCAACGTCAATAGTGTATGTGGCCAGTGGCGGATTTGCCCTAAGGCCCGGGCCTAGGGCGGCCAGATATTAAAGGCGGCCAATTGTCACAAAACAGTATTATGGCGTATTCATTGAATATGACGTTTTGTATCTATATTGCATATATAGCTTCACAAATAAATTGTCTATCTATCTATCTATCTATGGTGGGCCGCACTGCAAGGTGTAGTCTGCATCGCATCGTATAATAATCTTCCTAAAAAAAATTGGTTGTCTGTAAAGTCGGTTTACGGACGATAGTTTTACGTGATAACGTATTCCGTAATACATAACCTAAACCTCCCAAAATTTGGTTTCAATCCGCTTATCCTTGGTGTCGGAATGATAAGAAATGTCAAAAGTGACGTTTGCAACTGTCAAAGTATTATGTTCTAATAATAATTAGTTATTCCAATACTTAACTTAGAAGGCGTTGCATTTCACAAAATACTAATGTCAAAAAATTGAATTAAACATTAGAAATGCAGCCGTTTTCATGTTAAGACAAGACATACGTTATATTCTAATTTCCATGTACGGCAAACAAAGACGACCGACCGCGTCGCGCCATGCATTAGACAACATTGCATTTATATTTTATACAGCTATTTTTCTATATAAATTTGTATAAAAAAACTGTTTAGGCAAATTCTGTTATATGAAATCTATGTAAAATGTTCTCCTCTTTCGTTTAAGACTGGTTTCAAACCGATCTGATTTAAATTGAGCGAGAAATTAGCAAAAAGCACGCACAGGGTCAGGCGGAACGTTACGCGTTACGCGTTACGAACGTTAGGAACGTTACGCGTTAGGAACGTTACACTTTTTCGTGCATGCAGCCGGTGTTTTATCAATTTATGAGATTGGTGATTCATCAATTTATAAGACGTTATCACGTCAAAAGTGATCGGAATATCTAATTTAGATCAATATTTTGAACAGTTGAGTTTTTTTTAAATGCATTTAAAACAGACAACTTATTAAAACCAACAATGTTGAGATTTCGTCGAGGATTTTTTTTTATTTGAGTTTAGGTTACATAACGTTCTTCTAATATGATTTTACGTCAGCTTTGTTGATAGCGCGCAACGTCTAATTTCAAAAATGAGTTCGCGAGAGTGTTAAACACGGAAAATATTACAAACTGGCAGCTATTATAGTTAACTAATTTCGGAATCGATTTCGATAAAAGTTGGCAATAAAGTAAATTCATTATGTAATCTATATATGATGAGTGCTGAGAAAGGGGCGGCCAAGATTGCATGCATAGTATATAATCACATACACTATTATCATAGGATTGTAGATTAAAAACGCTTGACAATTGAGACAATTAGCGCTACACTTCATTTAAAATCACCTAATGTAATTGAATCATCTTAAAAAGCAATTTTTATGGTCGCTTTTTAACCCGAAAACATTGAACAAAATTACGATACTTTTTGAACATCAAAATTAAAATTTTTACGGCAAATTAAAATATACCCTGTTAATTTTAAAAAAATCATCTAGGCGGAATCAAATTTACACCATTTTTTTATTGAAATGGAATAAAAATTTAAGAGGTTTATTCAGAAAACTATTTGTTTAGTGCTTAAACCATTTTAAATTTACGTAATATATATTGTTCTGAAGACAAATATTGACACTACGGCCAATATTTTTCCTTACTGCCTGTCAACTTTGCTTTCTTTCTTTCTTTTGAGAGCACAGCACAACAAAAAAAAACAAATTTTTGTATTCTTGAAAAGCAGAAAAACATAAATAATCAAATTTAACATCAGAATTCATTTCGTCTAAAACGAGCTACAGAGAAAATGTAAGAAAAACAAATTTCATTGTTTACTCCACGAACTACTATTGATGTTTGTAATTTTTATTTTAAAATTCCCAATTTATATCTGTGAAAAACACCGCATTTACAAACCAGTTTCAAACGAGGCATATATTTATTTAAACAGAGAAAAAAATTCACGCGTTGCTACTTACTATGTGCATACATTATCATAGTCATTGTGAAAACTTTCTAAACGTCCCATAAAACGCACCCTTATACGAAACAATTTCGGCGATAAAATAATAAATAAAATTACAGTGGGATAACTACAGTTTGCTACAATAGTAAGTTATAAAACAACCATTGTTACAGTGCTATATTAGAAAAAAATATTTTCAAACACTGTCACCGTCTGAATTTTCACTATCGCGGCGGAATAAGTTGGCAAAACCGAAATCACACATACCGCAAGTTTTCCACGGTACCTACATATTATAATGAAAAAAATTGAGAAAATAGATAAAAAAAACAATTAAAAAAATTAAAATCAAAATAAAAATATAGTTGGCAAAACCAAAAGTGCACATCCCGCAAGTTTTCCACTGTATGATAAAAAAATAACAATTAAAAAATATTTTTAATAAATTTAAAAAGATTTAAAAATTTAAAGAAATAAATAATTAAAAATTGAAAAAATATTTTTTTTTTAAGTTTGCAAAAATAAAAAAAATTAAGAACTATACATAATATAATATATAATTAATATCAAGTGGAATAAAATAAAACAAAATAAAAAGAAAAAAAAAGAAAAAAATTAAGGAATCGAACCCAGGACCTTGCCCTCGGGGATCCAACGGCATAACCATTACGCCACGGCTGCCTAATACGTGTAGTGGTGTTATCACGGTATACAAGTGTAGCACTTGTTTTATGGATTACACTATATTTACCAGCAATTATTATATTGTTTTTAAACTATTAGCTGTCAAAAATAATAAAAAATAAAACTGTTTATAAAAATTAAACTACTGAACACATTTTAGTGAATTTAAATAGGGTTCTGGTCAGATAGTAAACAAAGTGAATAAAATATAACCCAAGGCAACCCGACCAAAATTGCGATCTGTAGAGTCGTGACGTACGTACGTACATACGTACAGACCAACCGACAACTGCTGTTTGTGATTTTCAATTACAATTTTAATAGTATTTATGAACTCAAATTGATTTAAAAATGGTTTTATTTTATAGATTAGAATCTCCTCTTTTCAAAAAGCTTCAATTTGAATGGATTTCGTGTGAAATTAACTTAGATATAACTTCTTATATGAACGAAAGTCAGCTCTGACGCACAAAGCGATAATAAAGCACATACCGCTAGTTTAGCGGTATGTGCAATATGAGTAGATAATATATTATATATGTCGCCGGGATATTGTCAAATCCGTGATTAAGGCACTAGCTTAAAAAATCGTGATCACATGTCAAGCATAACCCTGCACGACCTGCACAGCACAAATCTACAACCTGTAATGTGCGGTAGACATTTCAAGTAGTTTTATCAATGCAAACTATTTAATGAAAACGACACATGATTTATGTCGCGTGTCTTTAACAAAACCGATGTATTCATTCTTAGTTAATTTATAAAATCAAGTAAATTACATAATCAAGTTACAAAGCATCACAATTACTGTACACTATTTCGGCCCAGCACGGCTAGACAGAAATTGCAGGCGACCAACTGACAGTCGTAGCTGTTTGCTAGTTGCAACAAGCTTTTTTTTTTACTCCGTGCTGTGCATGTCATGCAGGTTTATGCTTGATTAGTGTGCGCGGTCTTTAATAGAGGATTGTTTATAAACATATAAATAATTCAAGGAGATTTATTTGGTTGAGGAACAATTGAAAAATAAGCTTTACCAGAGTATCGCTTGTGGCTAACGTTTCGAAAAATATATTTTCATCATCAGGGCCAGTACAATATTTATTTTCATATTGGACAGAACAATTTTATTTTAAATTTAAAAACTGGAAACTCATAATAAATGATCATGTATATTACAATAATTTGTACAATTTACCATCTCAACTTGCATTGAGGCCCTGATGTTGAAAATATATTTTTCGAAACGTTGGCCACAAAGCTTATTTTTCATATTGTTCCTCGACCAATAAATCCTCCTTCCATACATATTTTAGAACAAAACTTCTACTAACATATAAATAATAATTATGAATAAAAATATTAGCTTTTTCTAACTAATTATGCCTTTAGGGCAATATAATATGTACATTGTACATGTAGAGCTGCCTTTATGCTTTATATTAAAGCGCTGTTGTGTTTTGTGTTTTTTTTTTGTTTTGTTTTCGTGTATTTATTTATTATTTTGTAATTACCTTGCAGAGACAAAAAAAATACATTTCCATTTGAAAAAAAGAAAAGCTTTTAGATTTAAAATAAATTATTTATCAGTTTTCCATACTATACAGATGTTCACCTTATTGTCTCACATTTTATGTTGAAAGTATTTTCGACTAAAGCAATATTTAAAAAAAATCCAAAATAGAAAATTCGAAAGCAATTTGATAAACAATCGACTACGAGAAAGTATACTCATAAGCATAGTTATCGATCCGTTTTAAGTTGTTACTTAAATTTAAGAAATAAGTTAAGAAAAAAGTTTTTGTTTTTTCTCCCTTTTGATGTTAGTGTTACTTGTTACCATTATAAAAATGTGTATTTTATTTTTTCGATCTGCAATTAGCTTCACTCATAATAATAAAAATAGACCCATCAAATCAGAATAATTTACCCGTTCGCCAAATGATCATTGCAAGGCATTCGGTTTACGTCAAACGACGAGGTAATTTACTTGATAGAAGGTAATAAATCTCAACAAAAAGGGATAATTACTATCGATCAGTGGTCCTGTGGGACTCACTATTACCTGTGTAGACTGCTGAATGCCCGGTTGTAATATTGAATACAATGATCAGTGATGTCTAAAACTTCTTGTGAAGAGATCGCAACTATATAATTGGTATCTAACAAATGCGACCAATTAAAACTTGTATTATTTTGTATTAATAAAAAAGAATACAATTATGTTGGATTTAAAAGTGGAAGAGACCGAGCTACAACTTCACGTATACAAGTAAGTAACAGTTATCATTCAGATAGGTAGAAATATACACTTTTTTGGAAGGTTTATTATTTATGTTCACTTATTCAAAGCATATTATGCACATATCCAAGAGAATCATTTGGGTAATGGCCCCGTTGTACAAAGGTCGCTGCACACGAGGCTGATTTTGAATGCTGGTTTCAAGTGTTCTGTGGCGCTGGATTTCGTGATGACTATTATGTGTTCGCTTCACACGATGCGTGTTTTGAAGCTGGCTTTGTAGATGGACTTGGTGCGCGCGCAGTGACAATTAGAATGTCAACAAAAGTGAACGTTTATTGTCGCTGAACAGAACACACACTATGACGCCATGTTTGTTTGTGGGCGTTTTCCCGCCCACGAGACAAGATACTGTTTTCTGGGTGGTTCTTGCTCTGGACAAGAAGAGAGACAAGTATGACAAATAGCCCCGGTTCTAATTTTGAAATCCAGGTTGTAACTACCCACGTGAGTCCTCAGTGACGCTATTTTCCATCCTCGTAGTCAGTGTGGTCTCAGCGACGGTTCTAGCGGCAAAACTAGCCTCGTGTGCAGCGAGCTTTAGGTATCTGGCCAGTATCATCAAATATTAAAGAGGACAGGTTGAATTCGAACACACGACAACTTGATGCAAAGGCCAGCACGGTCGGAAATATGAAGTTGAGTAACCAAAAACCAGTTAAAATAATTATTTTTAAGACTAATATCACCGAGCGGGATGGCATAGTAGTGAAGGCATTAGACTCACATTCGGGAGGTACCGGGCTTAATTAGGGGTTGTGGCTAATATCCCGTTAATACACGTCATCCTATAAGAATTTTTGGGCTCCCCTTATCCTCCAATAGTCTGGATCTTCTCATGAACTCCAGAAGATCTGTGACTAGATTGTCCTGTTCTCATCAATCTCGTAGGCTAAGGCCTCGCTTGCGAACAGTAAACAGTTGGCTGTTTTGTCCTCCATTTTATAAAATCTACACTGTGTCGATTCCTGACGTATCCCCATCGTGTGTAGTTGTTTCCTTAGGGGCGCAGAACCCAACCACGTCCCTGAGTTTTGATTTACTGAGTTTGATCAAGTTTTCTGTAACCCTATTTGAAGAGCCAACAGTCATTTTTTTAACTTCCCGCTATAAAAAAAAAAAAAAAATTTTCAAAAATCGGGAAGTTATTGGTTTCACCCCGATTTTCGAAAATCGAGTTTTCGCCAGATCTCGACGTTTTGAGGTCCTAGGAAGCTATTGAAACTATTTTGGCGATGATGTCCGTAGGGCTGTATGTATGTGTGTGTGTGTATGTATGTATGTAAACCTTTTATATCTTTTGAACGGAGTGTCCGACTGAAACGCGGTTTGCGGCATCTGACGTGATCTTGGTGAACTTAAACTTCCTGAAAATTTGAAATAATTCGGCCCAAAAATTTTGAGAAATCTTAAAAAAACAAGTTTCAAAAATTTTTAAAAATTTATTTTTGTAAAATATTTTCTAAACTACTCAACCGATTAATTCCAAAATCTAATCAGCTCTTCTCCCTAACAAACTGCGTCAATTTCCGCAAACCGCATCAAAATCGGTTCATTTGTTCACGAGATACCGTGAACGAAAAAATCGTAAAAAAGTATTTTTTTTTTTTTAAATGACTTAAAATTGTTGACAGATCAATTTTTTGTAATAAATTACTTTCTTAGGCTAGAAAAACTGAGTCGATCGCCGCAAACAAAATCAAAATTGGTTCATTTGTTCATGAGATAGCGTGAAAGAAAAATTAGGAAAAAAGTTTTTTTTTTAAAATTACTTGTAAAATTCTTATCAAATCGATCCTGCAGGGTCAAACTTCTTTTCAAATTTTTTCCATGTGAGTTTCCTGGATATAGGCCAGATATGCTGATTGCTTTTAACAGTCTGTTGAATATTCGTATTAGAAATTCCACAAACCGGTTCTGGTCCAATGAATTTCGCGGAGGCTCTTTGTCTAGCAAGGTTACCCGCCATCTCATTGCCCCACATAATATAAAGGCATAAAGTAGTATATTGAAAGCTATAACTAGTGTCCGACCGAAACTTCGGCTTCGGCCACCTTCGGCGAGACCTTCGGCTTTGGCCAAAATGGGCCGAAGTTTTGGCCGAAGCCGAAGGTTTCTAACAAGCGCCGGAATTGAACGAACTGATTAATGAGCGAGAGCGCGATGGACGTGGCGACTTCTAGAGATGATTAAAATTACCTTTTTATATTATATCGTCAATGTAAGCTTTCAATTTAAAAGTTTTAAAATCATTTAGTTCATTAATTGTAGCTTCCAGCAGTTGTAGCCTATTTGAACTGAATTTCTTAGGGTTTTTAAGTCTCCGGCTGAAATTTGTGGCGAGAACCGATTAATCTGCTTCGGCCAGAAATCGACCTTCGGTCGGACACTAACTATAATTTCAAATATGCATATTTTGTTTTAAAAAAATTGACAGTAAAACGTTTATTATCACTCTAGTGTTCTGTTATTTAGTGCTTTAATTAAATGTTAACATATTTGTAGGGAATTGTTATTGTTTGACAGTTATATTCTAAGGGTTTTACATTTTGTAATAAAATTTAATATTATGTATGAAATTATTTACGATGTTAAGCATTACTCAGGCAATAACTTCCCTGCACAACATCTAAAGTCAATGGTCCTTATCTAATCTCTCTACATCACAGAACAACCTCGAGAGAGTCTGTGGGTGGCAGTTATAGTGGTTTGTGTATGGGAACCGTTCGAAGTAAACGTCCAAACATTTATTTTATTTATTCATTGCACATCTGAACTCAATGATCCTCACCTAATTTTTATACTGCCTGTATTTTAGTTCAGTATCGATAAAATTGACGATTATTTTGTATACACTTGTTGTTACTTTAGCTTACTATTTATTATTATACGTTAGTAAAGTATCTTTTAACACACGACCTTTGCGCCCTGTCGTGTTTTTTTTTAAATAGTGGTTCAGTCAAAACCTTAGTGTCATATGTTATACGTGCATTTTAATATGGATTAATACACCAACTAAAAATCCATAATTACAACTCCACCGTTTTCCTGGATTTTTTTATGAATTAAAGAGGGAAAAAATGGATTGCAGCAGTACGTCGTCAAGGGTAATAAAACTTTATTTTATGTTTGTAATCATTATTAAATACATGAAAAATATCATAATTATTATTTTGTTAACAAAAGTAAGATTTAAAAAATGTTGAAATAAAAAATGTACATCGTTTATGTCGTTTTTTTACTGACATTTTGCGAAAATATTTTTTATGGTTAAGAATAAAGCTAGTTTCCATGTGTTTGTAAGTTTTGAGTGAACCAGATTTAAAAAAATCAAACACTAGATGGCGCAAAGATCGCATATCCAAGATACTTTCCTAGCGTATAAGATGACAAATTAAATGTTATGAAATTGGCCTGAATCCATGGTTTCGATCACGTAGTATAATATCTATGAATTATAGTTTTTGAAGTGAAACTCTTTTAGGCGCGCTGGGAGTTTAAATTGGCGTGAATTAGACTAAAATGAAACTTTGCCCCTTCTCCAACTTCTACCAACAGCTGAGAGGAATGAATGGGAGAATCGTTTCTACTCTCTGTCAAAGCGTCCTGCGCACGGTAACAAATTCCACATAACCATTTCCTTATCCTGAAATAATAAAATCGTCGTCAACAAATACCAGAAATTAACATTTTTTAACTTACTTTTTTCACGCAGTTTCGCTCCCGTGAACGTCAATTTTACCTTGATTAAAATTTTGCGGGAAGTGTACCTTAAACAGTACGCTATATTTTAAGGTTATGTATCATTAAACTGATAATAATTGGACTACTTTATATTCATTTTACAATTTTCTATCGAAATTGACTAGGAATGTTTATAGATTAGACCGCAAAATGTGTATAAAGTTCTACACTCTGAGTATTCCGTACTCTGCAGAGTGTAGAACTTTATACACCGAATTTTACCGTGCTCACGATACATCTATGGAATCCTTTCGATGTCCGTTATTTCATCTGTCACAAGCGATTTTCTCTGAAACTGTTTGACGCTAAAAATTTTTAATTTGGCACAGAGATAGTGTGGTGGCTCATATACAGACGTGAAATAAAAAAAGTTCAATTTTGATTCTGGAGGTTAATTTCAGGGTGTAAATTGAACGAAAATTATCAGGGTAGAAAATTGCTAGCGTAATCAACTGTTATAAACAATGGGCGTGTTTGGCCGAAGTAAGTACTTACTAAATTTAGTAAGTCACTCATTATACTAACAAAATTTTCGGCCGGAACACAAAATAAGTGCTAACGCAGTAAGCATGGCTTAATATAAGACGCCATTTTGCTTATTGTTGATGTAAACAAAACAGACAGGAACAGATCTGTCATTTATCCATTTGCAACTATTTACATGAATTAAATTATATTGATAAATTTAGTACTGTCAATTATATTCAGTCTATGAGGTTATGTACGGGATATAACGTAAAGCAGTGTTTTGAGTTATGTCAAGCCAGTAAGTCTGCCCTGGCCGAAAAGCGCTATATAATAGTAAGCTTGTAAGATTGTAATTTTTTTAAGCTAACTGGCTTACTATGTTTAGTAAGTACTTCTTCGGCCAAACACGCCCATTATTAAAAACACTATATTTCAAAATAATGAAAGAACGTCAAACCGGTATATAATAATATCAAGCACTATCTGGAAGCTGTTAGCTGTAGATCTGAGTAGATCTTTATTATATGCATTATTCTTTTTAGCAAGAAGTGTTTGAATCCCGCATCGTGTGACTTTTTAAAATTTGTTCTTTATTATATTTATGCAAAATTCTAGCGCGATCAATTATAACAAGCAATTCAATTGTTTATTTCTTTATAACTGCACAACCACAATTATGTTTAAAAAACACTCAAGTGAGGGACCTGATGGCACGAAATAAAAAATATTAAAGTTTAACTAACGTTTGTTGTGAACGCAGCTTGGATGGTTTTAACAGCATACTGCACAGTTTGTCATTTCCATAGACAAAATCCTATCGCATATCAATTTGCATATTTGAAACACTAGACTAAAATTGTATTGTGTTGAATTCGGTCGAGTTCAAATTTTCGATAATAGATTTATTTATTTTTGTTAATTGAACAAGCCATTTTTCAATGTGTATGGTAATAAGAAAGAATATAAACTTAAGGCCACTGCACACGAGGCTAGAAACGCTGCCAAAAACATTGCTTGGAGTTCTGCTGGTCGGTAGGCTGGGTACAAAGCTGGAAAAGACTTCACTGCGGGGTCGTCTTCTAACTCACAAGATAGGTTTTAAATTAGAATAGGGGTTATTTTCTTAGCTAGGTTCGCTGTTTTGTACGAGTCAGCAAGCAGAATCTTGTCATGTGGGCGACTTGAACAAACGCCCACAAACCAACGTTTTGTTCTGTGTTTTTATTTGAACTGTCATTCCGCCCGCACCAGATTTATTCACAAAACTAGCTTGAAAAGACGTCTCGTGTGAAGCGAGCACATAACAGCAATCAAGAAAACCAGCGCTAGAAAACTAGTACGTAAATCTAGCAAGGAATCTAACAGCGTTTCTATCCTCGTGTGCAGCGGCCTTTACAGAACTTTTTAGGTAATCTAAAATCAAACAATTTGTTTTGTTTTTTATTTGACTCTTAACCCCCGCATTACCAATTTCTTATTGGGCGAATATTAGAGTCTAAAGCATTCTCTATGATAACCAAATTGAAATCTTTTCAGCCGTGTATTTAACTTTTAAACTAATTGCTTACATTTTTGTATATATTTTCGAGCCTTCCCAACCCAAAAGGACATGTTGGTCGAGTTGACCGCCCTGTTTATTTTTCCTACCTATTAACTAAACTAATTCAATTTTATTCGTCTTTGTAAGTATTTCCAGACAAAAATAAAACTCCATAAAATACAGAATATTTTTCTTTTAAAAACTAACAATAAAATGTTCTTTCTTCCGCAGTATAATTTACTGTTAAAGTTTTTTTCACATAAAGAGAAAAGTACGATATTTCTTTTTTGTTTAAGCAAATACACACAAAGAAAAATTGCATGTCTAAAAGTCGTTTTGTAAACGTGATAATAGACTTTGCGTATTACACAAAGCATGTGTCAAGAAAAATCTGAAATTTTTAACAGCGACCTTACCTACGTTATGCGACAAACACATGTGAATAATTATATCACGCCATTCTTTCTAAACGGAAATTATTGAACAATAACATAAGCATATTAATTTTTGATCAAATACTTTTATTTTTTACCGCCGATGAAAGGAGGGGTGTGTTATAAGTTTGAAGTCTGTTCTATCTGTGAATCGTTTTTTTTTTTACTGAAAGTTGGCATTTGCGGGATGATTTCAAGCTAAGTTTCAGCCATCTCTAAGATCTTCGGCTATCGACACAGTTTGTGTTAGAAACTTCGAGTCAGCTCAAATTTGAGATCTCATTAATTAGTTGTATTATTTGAAAACCCCCGGCGAAATAATCAACTTCTACTATAACCAACTCATTCTTCATTTGGATGAAATATTGCTGTAATTTGACAAAAACACTAATATCATCCAAAGAAGAACTTACATCGGGCTAGATATATACATTAGCAATTTAAAACATTTTCTTTTTTGAGTGGGAGGATTATTACTAAATTTTTAATTTACATTTTTTGGATAGGGGATATGAACCGATCATTAGGACCCTTTTTTGAAAATTCTTGCTGGTGGTGTACACGATTTCAGAAACATATTTTTTTTGCCTTATTTAAACGGATAAAAATTTTCAATTTTTTTTTGTGGAAATGACAGCTGTTTAAAAAAACTCGTATTTGCACCGAAATTTTGAGTTTGAAAAATTTATAACTTTTGAACATGGTACCCAATCAAAAAATCGTACGAAATATTGTAGATAATATTATAAAAAATAAGTGTTATAAATTTTAACCAAATCATTTAAGTAGATCTTGAGATATCGTGTACACCGTTTTGAAAAATGTAGTTTCGAGAAAAGTGCAAAAGAAAATACTAACTGATTGAATGCTCTATCGCTAATATGAACTCGTTATTGCTATAACTTTGGTAATAGTTTGAATTTTGGAATAGTTAAATGCTTAAAATATTCTCAAAGGTGTAAACAATCCATCTACACTGAAAAAAATCGATTTTTGGAAAATCTCAAGGTGGCGTAACCCCTTAAGACAAAAACAAAATTTTGAGACGAAGCGAATAGTGCGTTTCTGCAATAATGTTGACACCGTATAAGGGTGTACGTCATCCCCAGACAATGTGAATATAGTATCGTCCAACACATTGGCGCACGCGCAGTCATCTCCTTGGCAACATCAATACGATGGTGGATGACCTACCTTAGGCCGGTTCGCGCGTTCGTATAAAAATAATCAGCAGTGTTTTTTTATTGCGATCGCAAAACTGTCATTCATAATTATAATTGGGAACGTTAAATAATCGATTCAAGAAAAGGTGATAAGTATTGTGATTGAGCAACGGTGGCTGTGATGAGACATTATTTTATTAGTTTTGGTTGCGCCCAAAAAGTAATTGACCTCATTTTAAAATTGCTGCAGTGTCAATAGCGCGGTATGAGAACTATTTTCGAAAATATTTTGTGAGACTTGTGAGAATAATTATATTGTTGGTCTGTCGTTAATTTCGTTGGGTTCGTTTTTTTTTTTTAACTTATCGGGTTGAATCTAAGATGGGTTGGATTTCCTTACGATCACATCTGGTAAGTTCAGATTATTAGACTAATTTTTTCGTTTGAAAAGATTGTATTTTCGTGCACCTACGCAAGAGAAATGTACAATAAATAGTGATTGTCACGTGAATGATTCAGAAATATATTCTTTATTCAATATCAAATTGTGTTATGTAAGACGCAATAATAGAACGATAAATGAAAAATTCTCATATTTTAATGAAAAATTGCATTTTAAATGTTTTTATAACTTTTTTACATTTTGTAAATTTCAAGGGATTTTAAATATATTTTAGGTTACAAAAAGTGCCCAAAGTTTTTTTCACTTTGAAAAATGGCTAAATTATGTTATTTTGTGTTGAATTTTTATAAAAGTCAACATGCATTAATTAGCTTTAGTTTTTTGTTTTAATTTTTCCCAATTCAAATTTTTGTTGGTTCTGTATTAGTATTCTTATGTTTTTGTTTAATCAAGCAGCAGGTATTAAGAACGCTGTCTAGGAAATTGTTTTATTTTTCTGTACATAATATGTATAATTTTTTCTAATACAGTTTATCTTATCTTATCTGTTGAATTGTTTTATGGAATGCGCAAAATTGAGTTATGCAAGATTTTTTAGAATAAACAACGGCATATAATGAGTAATCATGAGTCAGCTAAAAAAATACTTATATATATAAGAATTCATCCATTAGAAGTGTAAGTTTAGAATCAATGAAACATTTTTTTACTACAAAAAATAAATTTCTTTGCACTTTGCAAAAAGCGAAAATCATTACTTGAATCTTAAACCTTTATAATATAATAACTTATCACAATATGGGAAAACATTCCTAATATTCCTAAAAAACACAAGGTTTCAGTTTTTTCTTTAAAGCAAAATACATACGAAAGCTTTTTTGTTGTTAATACGGAAAATAAATTTCCCAGAACATGGTGACTCTTATTTATATAAGTCTACCAAAGTACACTTTTTTATTTTCAAAGAAAACCCTGAAATTAATCCAATCGCAGTCGCTCTAATAACGGTTGACGAAATAAGGAGTAGGATTGCAATTTTTGCCATATTTACTTTTAATTATTTGTATAAATTGTACATTATCATGAAAACATTATATAAGTATATTTTAAATTAATTAACTAAACGATTACGGATCGCTAATAAAGGAAAACCTAGTAATTAAGTATGCGGTTCATAAATGGACAACGCAATATCTTTGTTGCTATATCGAACTTTTCTTTTCATAAGGCGCACACACGTACGTCATTTGGTATATATACACGTATATAAAATGTAGAAAACACAAAGAGAGAAAATCAACAAGCACGTGGGCAGGGTCACGCAACCGAGCTTTTTAATATAACGTTTAATTGAGATTACGGTATATCCTTGTTCTGATAATAATTTACTTCTTAAATAGAACCGTATGATTATTGATTATTTCGAATACAAAAAATAATTCGCAAACACGCTAAAATAGGCGGCTAAGCCGAACTAACAAATTAAAATAATAATAGTTGTATTTAACAATCTAACTAAAAATGTAAATGTTTGTTTGTTCAAAATCGCAAATCTGTGAAAGTTCTTCACCGATTGCTTTGAAATTTTGGCACAACGTAGCATTCGAATACCTTGTATATTGATGTCACACCTGTGACAGGTGAAAACATGCTTCTTTTGAAAAATGCGCCATCTGATGAACGATAAAACAACACTCGATATACTAAATATTTTACCGTAACGGAACGGCATTGGCTGAACGTTAAAGCAACACCCGCTATACTAAATACTTTACCGCAACATGAGCGCCATGTGTTAAATAAAGCATCATCTGTTGAAAGTAACAGCAACACATACAAATTAGACAGTCATTGCAACGCGTGGCTAGTGAATAATATTAATTATTAAATATCAATAATCAATATTTTTAGATTCTTAAATAATATCAAACGATTATCATCGTGACATATTTTTTAGACGGATTATATATAAGAAACGACGTAAATGCCACTGCCGGGATTTGAAATTGGTAGGTTAGGGTTCAAGTCCAAATAATAGAAGTTACATTTTTTTGTATATGTCACCGGGATATTGTCAAATCCGTGATATTGTAATTTCACTAGTGAAATTACAACATCACGATTGACAAAGAGTCGTGATATTGTAATTTCACTAAGTGAAATTATAATATCACGGGTTTGACAATATCCCGGTGACATATATAAACCATCTAAAAATATATCATGATGATAATTGTTTGGTATTATTATGTTGTTCACTAATAAAAGTAGATCGAATTTTATCAACTTAATCTAAAATTATGAAGTTCACTATTATGAATAAAATGTCCTTATTCTGATTAGTAGAAAGCAATATCAGAATTTTGATTTAACAATGATCTTAGAATGTGATCATAAATTTCAGGTTTTATACATTCAGGAGCAATCTAATGTCGGTATGAAACTCCTTGTCATGTAGAACATTAGATTGTACTCACTCAACAACAAATGATTAATATACACAGAAAAATGCTGTTTTTCAAACTAAATTTTGATCAAAATACGTAGAAAAAAGCTGCTTCGATCTGAAAACTGTACAAAAACGGTATTATATACGAGCATACACAGTCTAAAAAAACATATTTTCGTTTGATAATTAGTATTCGAACAGGATCGATTTAAAATTGTCATTGCCAAATAAAATTTTTTGACAATGCTTTCTGCAACGTAGCATTAATCGTTCTTTTTAAAAAATACGCCATAAATAGGTAATCGTCTCGTTTCCACTGTGAAAATACGTACTTCCACCATATATACCCGTTCTCCCACCACATACTGTTTAAAATAGTTCAATGTGCATAATTCTAAAAGAAGTGATTTTAAATTTTGTGTGGTGGGAGAACGAGTCTGTTATTCATATATTATATAAAACTATGCAACAAATTCAAAATTTGAGTGCGCCATACATTTGTACTTCACAATGTAATGCAAGCGGCATAATTTTTACGGATGTGACGGGTATACTTTACACTATTTCAGCTCTATTAGCTGTTATAATGGCTATCTCATCAAATTTTGGTACATTACTATAAGACGTGTACTCACTAACTGATTTATATAATGTACAGCTGAATGGTCAAATTTAAAAGGTATTTTCTCTTTCTTGCGTAGGCACCTAGTAAACTTTTTTGCAATATTTAATTGGGAAGTATTAGTCAGAGTGCCCGTCCGCAAAAATTTTATTGACAAATACTCTCCCCAAACTTTGTATATGGCTTCATTAGGCCTAGTCTGACACCTATTTACTCTATATCTTTTTTTGATTTTAGGGGGTTTTCCTTCTAAATTTTCCGAAACATGTCTTTTTATAGATACTGTTTGTTTTTTAATTGGATAGCTTAAAACCAAAACCAAAACGCTAAAATAATGTTCTCTGACAAATAATATGAACCATTTAAAATGTCTGACACCTCGAATATGTTGAAAAAACGACTATAAAAAATTTATCAATAACCAGCTAATTACCTCAGCATCTTATATTTGAACACTGCAAAATCAACTTTTCATATTGTCTGACGGAGATAGTTTTCCTATTTTCCAGTCTGACGCGTTAAAGTTGTCGATTTCATGACTACAAAATATTTATTAATATCAATTTTTTTAAATAAAATGTAGAATACAACAAATAAATTGTCTGACAGTGAAACAAAACCTTTTACGGTTTTTATAAAAATATTCTGGGGTGATTTTTTAGAGTTTTATTACCATTTAGAATTAGAAAACAGGCCCTCTAAATCCCACCTGAGTGAAGACAGGTACAACGATTAATACTTTAATTATTAATATACTTCACTTGTTCCATTGTAAATTCAAACAAAGTTTTTTCTAAGTCTGGTTCGTAGGCATTAGGTACATAATATAATAACAATCTAATGAGGTTTTAAGTAAACTGACGTCACATTTTATAACAAAGTTATTTTGTGACGTTGATTCTTTTTTCATTGAATAAATTGTTGTTTTTCTGTTACTATGTAATTTTTATTCTTGTGCGTTTTCAAAAGAAATTATGATTTTTTCTACAACTTTCACTTTCTTTTAAAAATTATTTCATTGTAAGTAGGTATCACAAAAAATATTTTATAAGATAATAAATAATATCAAAATTTGTTATTTAAATTACTACTAAATAAAAATGAGTAAAAAAACTTTTAAGTTAAACGCTTTTATTGTACAACCCATAATGTACAAAACAAAAAAAAGAAAATAAAATCGTGGGGGGAATTTATGGTTACATTATGGTCGAAAAAGACAGTTGAAAGCTGAATATTATTTCCAATCTCAAACAAACGAAAGTTTTCTACAAAATGCCCTCCACGATTTTATTTTTGTTTATCGATTCCTCCTATGGTGACTCATATTTATTTTCTAGTTTTTAGTACATTATCGATTGTACAACAAAAGCGTTTAACTTAAAAAAAATTATCTTCAAGTTTTATTTTCAAGTTTTAGTTTGATTTACATCCGAACGAAAGCCGGAATGGTCAGTTCTTATAATATTAAATTGTCATCGGAACTACATACGTGTGCAAAATTTCAACTCAATCGGATAACGGGAAGTAGTTGAGAAAGCTGTCCCAAGATTTGAAGCAAAAAAAGAAATATACGGAGGCAAGCTAAATAAAAGCGTTTAAAAAAATAAAGATAGTGCTCCGCGAGCTCTTTGAAACAACGTCCTAGCTAAACACATCTCTACGCTACATAAGGTTATCACGCAATTGCGCCTACACTCGTACGATGACATCAAGGACAAAACAAATCCTGCGCAACAAACACGTACAAACATGAGTTATACGTTGTTTCCCGCATTATTAGTCTCGTAGTTATTCAAATCCGACGTTATTTTGTCAAACAGGAAAGTTCGACGTCATATTTACAGTTTTTGTACATCCTTAATATAATATTATAGACAGGTGTATATTTGTATTTACGTATGTAGGTACGTATATGTTGAATGTTGCCATTGACAACTAACAATCGGGGCTTCCTTATGCTTTCACAGTTATATTGAACAACAGTTGACTTCGTGCCGTTGGATTAAATGTTTGCTTCCACTGTTTACATTCCATTTGACGGATAAATAGTGTAATTGTGATGGAAGACATCGCGACGTTCGTTCCAGCGTTTTGAAAACGCTAAAACTGCGTGCTTATAAACCTAAAAATAAGTGACGGATAGTCGATGTTGTTTTGGGCGTGTCATTTCCTACTCTATCTTGCCTTTTAGATTTTTTATTATTATTAATTCGTTTCAATTTAATATTTTTTTATTAAACGTGTAGTCATTATATTCGGTGGTTTTAAGATAAATGCAGATATTGCGTTTGTTTTTCTAATATCGTGTTTGTATATTAAAAAAAAAAAAAAACAAAAACGAATACATCTTTTTCTTCTGCAACTTGTATTTTATACAATATTTTATAAAATTGTAACAACATAATAGATTTTAATAGGTGTATACTGTATAGTTAGTATATTGTATGATTAGATTAAATCAAATATAGTGTCAATTTTTCCGGTTTGATCGGGGTAAATATCCAAAAAATGTTGGTAGTTAATGCTTAATGTAATAACAAACAAATATAAAGTGCAGGACCTCAGTTTATGGTGATTTTTGTCGTCAAAACATAAAAGTTAATAAGTATTCAGATATTGACATTTTCAAAATTTGACGTGATAAAAAAATATACATAAAAGATTACATTAAAAATAGGCATTTCATTTGATATTTAAACTTTTGTAATGTTACAGACAGTTCCTAAATTTTAAAGAATAGTTATAAGTTAAGTTCCGTGTATTTAGACAAAATGACGACTGTACTAATTGAAAATTGGTAGTTTCGATAACTCGAACCATACTACGTTAGCGTTGTGTAAAAATATTTATTGTATAAGTTTATTTATGATATTTATTTGAATCTGAGTGTAAAAATATTTATGTAATTATTTTTGACATTACGAATTATCTATAATATTTACAAAATTCACGAGTATACCTGCATATCTTTTAAAACTAAGTTTTTCATAGTCATTTGGTTAGATCAAGAATTTTTTAAGTGTAGCTAACAATTTGTGCATTCATAAATACGGTTATTACAAAAATTGTAATTAATGCTAAATATTTTATGTAATTAGTATTTAATACTATCCATGAAGTCGGTAGTTAAAAAGTTTTCTCCAAAGGTTAGTATCTAATAATGTGTTATACACATGAATATTTTATTACCCTTCAGGCGCGAATAGCCGAGCGGCTGAGACGTCAAACATTTTAATTCTTAATTGTTTAATGAATATTAAGTAGGTACTGCTTTCATATACATTGTAAATCTGTGATTTTTAAGTCATAGTTTAGACATTTTATAATTTTATTAATGCATTTTTTTATTTAAAGTTATACACCCACCGTCATATTAGTAGTAATTGGTCCGCATTTTTTGTAATAAAAAAATGTTATATGACTTTATAAATTACTAGCGGCCCGCTTCGACTTCGCTCGAATTTGTAGATTGCCACCGTTTTTCGTCGACTTTCGTTGGAAAATTGGTCTCTACAAAAGCGCTTTTATTTTAACGCAATAATCTATAGGTAGCCTATGTTTATCAAGAAGGTCCATTCAAAATATTAGTGAAAAACTTTTGTAATCAGATGAGTAGTTTTGGAGATTACCTCCCACATCCAAACTTACAAACTTTACATCTTTGTATAATATTTTCGCAGCGCATGCGATGCAAGGAGTTTTATGTGTAAATTACACCTTGGGTTACATTATTGGAGTTTTCGTAGGAATCCCAAATTTAACTCTATTAAAAATATAGCCTATCTTACTCAGTGATAATGTAGCATTCTATTAGTGAAAGAATTTTTAAAATCGGGCCAGTAGTTTTTGAGTTTATTCATTACAAACAAAAATACAAATCTTTTCTCTTTATAATAGTATGTATGAATTATTTCTTATCGAAATATTATAACCTGTATATTATCTTTTTTTTTATTTTTAACTAATTAATAATTAAATATTAGACATAACAATAATACTTTGACTACAGCAGTAGTTAATATAATGGTCATTAAGCCCCTTCTACACGAAAAGTTTTAACGTACATTTTGCTTTATCAGTTCAGACGATGAGATGAAATCTACGTCAACACATTTTGTTAGCTGACGTCTGTATCTAAAATTTCAATTTTGTGTTTTTCAACATTTAATTAGCTCTGTAAAACATCTATTTAATAAATTTACAAAAATGTTTCCGTGTAATTTAGTCTTCATGACAATATAATTCAAATAAAGTTGAAAGCTATTTTAACAGTTGTTTCGAAAATTTTTAAGTAATATTTCCCCAAAATTGCTCGTGAAAGTTTTGTTTTAGTAATTTTTACGTTATCTAAAAGTGCCAAAATTTCGAATAATCAGTTTTTTAAATTTTATTTTTATGTAAAATTCCGGTGTCTTCTCATTTATCATTGCGTTAAAAATAACATTTTTAATATTTAATTCCTTGAAATCTAGACGCCCAATATTAAAAATAATAATATAATAAATGAATGTATGAGATGTCCATCTATATCGGGTCTATAACCTAAAGTTTAAAATCTATTTTGGTAATTATTAATTTAGTTGAATTGAAATAAAATAGACTTAATTTTTACAGTTTGTTTTAAAGGATACAACTAACTGTCATTGTCTGGAAACAAACCTGAATTCGTAGAAATATAGGCTCCAAAAATGTCTGATACCTTAAAATCACTTAAAACGGTATGGATCGGCTCAAAAATATTGTGCTTTAAGAAATCAGAAACATAACTGGTTTTCAAGTGTAAATTTATTTACGTAATTGTTAATACATTGTGATAAATGGCCATTTTAATTAATCAAATTGTTACAATTTTACAAATATTAGACAAACCGCAAAGGCAGTCAAATTCGTGGTCGCAAATTTTCGTGGAAAAATAGCTCCAAACAGCAAATTAATCAATTGATGTGAATTGTTTATTTCATTTAGCTATAAGTGGAATATTCATATCAGTTTATTAAATTGTGATTTGAAATAATAATCTCATATTTTTAGTAAACCGGCATTTTTCATATTGAATTGAAGTTTTTTCTTTCATGTATTAATTTGTTTATTTGAAAAAATTATATGGAGCGTGGAAATTTTTATTCATTTAAACTAATGAAGTACGTATAGCAAACCAAATCATCTGAAAATAAATAAAAACATATTGCTAATCTGTCAAAAACAGTATTAAAACTTTAAAAAGCTTTAAACTACGATTTTTAGTATTTTTTACCACTTGTGCTTTTATGCTTTTAAAAAGATTGAAAGCCTATTTGCGACTGGAGTCTAATTTATATTAGCGGATACTTCAATAATTCGCAGACAAACAACAAAAATGTTTGCTATTGTTGCCAGCGTTTTTAGACAATTAATACACATGATAAAAATTTTAGGAAAGCATTAAATACGATATTATGACTAATTGATTTACAGCAGAAGTCTTTTCTAGAAATATTTTAATGCACAGATGTTTTTAACGTAATAACACCCCCAGTACACAGTCTAAGAAATGTTAAAAATGTCAATTGAATTTTCAGTTTATTATTAAAAAATAATAAATTGAAAATATGAAATGGAGCTAAACTCAAATATCTCCAGGTGTTGACCTTAAAATTCAAATAAGTGTAACAATAAAGTTATGTAGAAGATATGAGGAAGACGATAATATATTCGTGGCTTAAGGATCAATGAAAGGCAACCAGACGCTTATATTGCCTCTGTTGTCAAGCGTCTATAATCTACTAAGTCTAAAATCTATCAATAAAATACGATACCAATTGGTTATTAATATACCTACACACAATACCAACATTTCGACGGAATTTTCATAAGTAATTAAATTTTTAAATATTGTAAGCAGACAATTTTGCGTATTAATAGAGGACTCAAACTCGCAGTTCTAGTTCCTAAATTGTTTATATGTTTTTATATTAAATTTTTCATAAATCATTTTTATATCCAAGCGATACTGGCAAACTGCAGGAGATATAATATTGACTTTTTTTATTATAAAGATTGAATTACCTCAAGAAAAGTTCGAAGCAATGCAGCAATAATTTTTCTTACGCTTCGAAGATTGACTAAATTGAATTATATATCGTTTGATGTTTGTTTACAGAAAGAATTATTCGCGAGTAAACTCGACGCAAACGATTCGGGTCGCGAAAGAAAGATGTCGTCATCGTCAGCCGGAAGTATGAAAAACAAGTGGCTCAAAGCTTTCAAAAGCTTAAAGACGCCACCGTCGTCTTCGAACACGTCGCCCAAAGAGACTGATAAGTAAGTGACTCTGCCATATTTTTGTGTACATACTATATAACTGTATGATTTATATAATTAAATGAATGACACAGTTTTTCAATTTTGTATGTCCTACCTAACAACTGAAATCACTTTGAACTCTAACGGAATTTATTTAACGTCATCTTTACCTTAATAAATATATTCAATTTTGAGTTTACAAACATGCTCTTATAAAATTTGTTTGACCTCAAATCAATAATTATTAGTGCAATCAAATAAGTCAAAAAAAAAGGAACGACCTCGGAATGAAACGGAATAAGCTGAATGTTTGTGTAAACCTTTATTTTGGCATTCTAAATGTTATCTTAAAAAGGTCACGTGTAAGCGTCCTTAGATATTCAAGGTCAAACCGCGAAACTCAGTTCTTTGGAAATATCTCGCTTTCTTTGCCTCAAATGGTATTTGAATTTATTATAAAAATTGTAGAGTATAAAATTCTCAACAAATTCGCCTCAAACAATTTTAACCGTTTTTGAGATAGAGCACGAAGAGTGTGGAGCGCTCAGCCAATGTCAAGGTCAATCGCGAATCCTAGTCCATAGTACGGTTTTTTAACTTAATTATTTGTTAAATATTAATTAATTAACTATTAAATTAATACATTATATTTATAATTATAATTTATATTTATGTATGTATCTTAAAAACGGTTAAACGTATAAAAAATTGGTTAAGACAAAATTTGTAGAGAATTTCATAGTCTATAACTTTTATAATAAATGCAAATACGATTTGAGGCAAAGAAAGCGAAATATTTCCAAAAAACTGATTTTTTCTACGTTTGGCCTTGAATATCTAAGTAAGCTCACTCGTGATCTTATGAGACTTTTGAGACAACATTAAGAATGCCAAAAAAAGATTTATACAAATATTTAGCTTATTCCGTTTCTTTTCGAGGTAAACCCTAAAGTGACTGGACTATAAGTTATTTAAAAAGTAAGTTTTTAAGTAGAATGTAAATAAAAATTATTATATTTATTCATTTATAAATTACATACTTAAAGAACCAAAATTTAGTACAGAGCTACGTTGGCTGCGAATCAGTAATCAAATTATGATATAATGTAGTTCGTCTTGTATCATATTTAACAATTATTACCATCATCAAAGGCATGCCGTTCCATTAATGAAATTAGTGACGTTCATTTGTTCAATTTCTCACCAATAAAGTTATTACCAATTTGTCACCGTTTCTAAAGAGTTATATTATGTTCAATTTCTGGTACGACTTCGAAAGTAGATTAAAGACAAAAATACTTTTGGCATTGACTTTTATCGTAGTATGAAAGTTTTAGTTGTAATTAAGTGTTAAAAATATTTTGAAAGTAGATTCAAGGTCGTATCAGAAACCGAGTAAAACTATTCTTCACTTATTGTCGAATATCAAATAAGAAAAAATAGAAAATTCTAGTTTGTCCACCAAGCACGAACGAAAAACACATCAGAACGTCTGTCACAAAATTGCACTACTTGTAAATTTTTTACGAATGTTTATAACCAGAAGGATATCCAGTGAATCGCTTTCCTACCTAAAGCTGCGTCCTGACTATGCCGATCGGCAATACCGATCGGCAAAGCTGCACTAGTGTGGACGTAACTGTCGGCTTCGTTATCAGGCCGAAGACGTTGCCTTAAGACCGCTGACCGCGAAGCTGGTTTTACCGCTGGATTTGGCTGATAGGTTTCAAATGTGCTGTTGCGCTGGATTTTATGTGTTCGCTTCACACAATGCGTGTATTGAAGTCTGCTTTGTAGATGGGTTTACTGCGCTAGAAGTGTCAGTTCGAATGTCAACAAAAGTGAACGTTTATTGTCTCTGAACAGAACATACACTGTGACGTCATGTTTGTTTGTGGGCGTTTGCCCATGTCAGCCACGTGACAAGATACTGTTTCCTGATTGGTTCTTGCTCAAAACAAACAATCAAGCTAGAAATAACCCCGGTTCTAATTTTGAAATTCATCTTGCGATCACACAGGCGAGCCCGCAGCCAGCGCGCCAGCCAGCACATGTCCCAGCAGTGATTTTAGCAGCAAAACCAGCCTCGTTCGCAACGCTCTTTATTTATGGAAATGCATAAACATAGTTGTTTATAATCAGAATTGTTTCGATTAATTTTATTACTGATACGAGAGAATCGATGACGTAATCAATTTTGCTTTATTCATAATTTATAAGTGATTTCAGCGTGTTTTTTTTACATAAATATGGTATGAATTTTTAGATGAACGAATTAAAACAATTAGAAAGTTGAGTGCAGTATTTTATTATTAATATTTTCTAGTTAATGTTTGACTTTTCTTTTTTTGTAAAATGATCATTAATTATGAGAATGGTTTGTTATTGATGTTTCTGTTATTTTTAAATATAGAAAAAACCAAATGTACCATGCCGTTTCCACCATCATTGCGATGAGGTAAAAGATCTAGTTATCATGCTTATTAATGCTTTCATTATTAATTTTTTAACAGCGCCAGTAACGTTTTTATGTATACTGACGATTAAAAATTTACATAATCGAATTGGACGATCTATAATACCTTTGAAACGAGAACCAGGCTTCAAGTCTTGCATATTTTTCAAATTACAGTATAATACTCAAATATATATATATATATAATACTCAAATCCGTTTATTACACTCAAAAACTCCAACAGTGAACCTAGTGCCCTTATGAAATTTACACAGTTTAGTGCATAGTTTCTCAACCTTTTTACACACGCGGACCACCAAAAAATCCAAAAATGTTTGGCGGACCATCAACATTGGAATAAAATAATAAATATTTATATAATTGATTTTTTATTCAAAACAATTAATTTTGAAACACCGTATGCTGATATAACAATTTTTAAGTATATTAAAACAGACAGTTACAAACAAATATAATTTAAAAATCCATAAAATACAACATCCCAAAAATATTCGCGGACCACCCAAAAATTTCCGCGGTCCACTGGTTAAGAAACTATGGTTTAGTAAGCTTCACATATCCGGATAAATGTGACTATTTTCGGCTTGCTATGTTGTTCCCTTCACTATTTATGAAGTTAGACCGGGAAACTACAGTTTTCTTTTACATTTTATAAATAGATAGTTAATCAATCTAAAGGTAATCGATTTCCGATCTCTTATACCCTTGGTTTTTAAATATAAACGTAACACAATAGTTCAATGCATTATAGTAGAGTGTATAATGTGTATCCAAGATATATCACAGAAAACCGAACATAGAGAAAACTCCATTGTGCAAATAGTTTAAATCAAAGATTACTTTGGCCACATTTGAGAATTGGTACCATGGTAACGCTGACTAACCATTTAAATAATTAGAAAATTCAGATAAAATAAATTCTTCAATATTAAATTAATTTATTTTTGTTAATGAATTTTTTATTAGGCAAATATTTTTCTAATAAATAATTAAACAAAACAAACAGTTAAAATAAAAAATTAAATCAAATGTTCAAATAAACCTCCATTTTGAATTAAGCAATGGAATCGGTTATAAAAACTTTGTTTCACTTTGTCTAACATTATAGGAGTCACATTGAAACATACTTCGGCGATTTTGTATTTGCCACCGTCTCGAAGAGATTTCATTATGTAAACCATAGTAACGACCTCTAAATTGAGGGCAAAGCAATCTCTGATCTTAACTAATTTGTACTATGTATACTTTTCCCTATGTTCGGTTTCCTGTGATACACTCTGTATAATAATTATATAAGTGTAGTTGAGCGAGTTGTGATATTACGTTTGTTTCAAGCATCCAAAGAACGGTAACAGAACCGTCACAGTCTTGTTACTGCGTAAATCTGTCATGCACAGTAGCTCAAAAATCGATATAAACAGTTTCGTTTTAGCTACTGCGCAAGACGGTGACGGTTCGGTTACCGTTCTCTGGCTGCTTGGAACAAACCTACTATGAAGCCGTAATACCAATAAGCACGAAATATATATGGTATTTTATAACTTATACCCTATAAAACAGTTGATTTTTACTTCATTTTCTAATTTGAACAGTCCCTATCATATCTACAGCATAAGCTGTAATTTATTGTTTTTTGTGTAGTTGACGTCGTAGATGAATATTTACACATATCTTCTGTTTTTGTTGCTGTTTATTTTCGATTATAAGCAGTTTTTAAATTAGATATTTTCAAAAGAATTGCAATACAATACTGTAATTTAAAATATATGTGAGACTTATCGATCATCCATAATTAAAAATTCATTTATGTTTTATTTTTAATCGCAGGATATAATGCGAGAGAGAAATTTTTCGAAATATCATTACCTACTTTTTTCGGTATTGACATAAAATTAATCATGGTCTATGTAGTTTAACATTAAAGGTTGACCAAGTTCAATCATACTAAAACGAATAGGTGTAACTGTGTAAGGCATATAGGTAAGTTAAATAATTGATTAATCAATTCTAAATATATATAACGCAAGTTAATAATTGGAATGTTTCTGACGTTAGAACCTGTCGATAGAATGATAGCTGAAGAATGTCATTGAAGTAAATATCAATGTAAAAATACTTTGAACGCTGAAAAGAAAGATTGAAAATAGAAAAAAATAAATAAATAAAATGATGTCTACAATATTTTATTTATGAACGAATATGTGGGCGTCACTGTCAAACTTATTATTTATATGTACCTATTTTAAATTTTACTTATTCGTCAAAACAACAAACATATAATTTTTCATTTTAAAGTTGAATTAACCGCTATAGGTATATAGAAAACGATTTACTATTTCAGTTTTACATATCTACCTAAAAAGAGGAATGACAATCTGGCCTTCACTGTAGTTTGTGTCACAGCTTATTTTCCCCGATAAAAAATTGTAATTTAGTACATATATATAGAGTTAGATAATCTAATTCAGACGTACAGCGTAAACGAATTCCGATTTTGGGGGGCAAATTAGAAAATTAATAAAAAAATATTTTTTAAATAGGTACATCATATCTAATTAAAGGACTTTTGAGAAACACCAATATATATTTTTTTTTAATTTTTAAATGAATAGCTTAAAAGATATTAAAGAAGATATACGAAAATTAGCTATCTTCAATTTTTACAATCCTTCGGAACTGAAGACATTGAATATAGACATATACGCCGGGTTCCTGAATTTTCCAGTGGAAGAATAAATACATCTTTACAGATTTGAGTGCAGAGTAAACGGATTTCATCTTCGTTGCTCGAAGAATTTGGTTTCTACTTGATACTCAATGATTAAAATAATTGAAATGATTTTTATGTTCGGATTTTCTCATTTCTTGAATAGGGGCGGAGTCTCGGTAATGAAACTTCAATGTGTGCCCGAATCTCGAGCCCTCACTTATCCGACGCCATTGAGTGTCCCCTCAGGGGAAAAAGTTTTTTGGGAATTAGAGATCCCAGGAACACGATACTCGTACCAATCGGTTTGTGTATACCGTCTGGCAGATTCTATAATTCACACATAGACGCCGATGACCTCAGCTTTTGAGCGTCTATAATTTGCGATCTATCTATCTAGACATTAAATGTAGACATGATCTACCATATTTACTATTTTATGATTGAATTTTATTTTTAACAGGTAAGTTAAATTTTTCGGGTACATGAAGGTTTTTTTTTATTTTTACATCGTCGAATAATTTCTCTCTCGCAAAATGATTGCTTCTCGCAGAACAATGCGGCTTTATTGATAATAATATATTGATTTGCTATATTTTCTTGTGTGTTGCACAATTTAGCAATATATCACGTATATTTATTTTCTTGGTGTATTTACTTTATTTTTCACATATTTCATGTTGTCAGCCTTGAGTACTTCAATTGTTTAGCCCGATCTACAGAGCTGAACTATTGTTAGTTATTCACTTGCGTTATTCAGCTATTATGCAGTAAAAGAGTGGAAAACTGTGTGAGAGAAAATTTTATTGGAACGGAATGTCAATCCGTAAACAAGATTTATTTTAATCCATTATCGACACGATTCAATCTATTTAATACCATTATTATTTGTCTGGACTTATAGTATTAAAATATATTTAACACTACGTTTATATGATTGGTTCTGGAAAATTATCACGTACCTATATCGAGACCATTTATATGGAAAAAAGAGAGTAAATCTAAAAAAAACTAAATTTACTAAAGTTTTCCGATTTTGGAAATTTAAGTGAAATAATATTAACGTATAAAATCTACTGAATCGACGGATTTCTATATATATCTATATAATTCCCGTGTCAAAATTTTTTACCACGCTAATCTCCGAAATCACTGAACCGATTTTAATGAAATTTTGTAAATGTGTCGTGCTTGGTCCAACTTACGCTATAGGATAAATTTTATTAAATATTTCGTACAAAATTACGGTGTTTTCTCAAAAAAAACTGTTTTAGTAACATGTAACGACATCTTATGGAATTTACACAAAGTTATTAGTTCAGAAACAAACAAAAAAACTGTGTTACTACCAAGTAACGACATCTGTTAGAATTTGCTCAAAGCTATTAGCTCAGAGGCAAATCTGGTAGAATTTGCTCAAAACTATTATTTCAGACGCCGGGCCGCAAACGAAATATATTTTGCAGAATTATATCTATCGCACCCGGATGAAACCGGGACGGACCGCTAGTTATAATATAAAGTGACATTATTCCATAATACATACTGATTGCTTCTGTACTAGATGTGTCCAACAGTTTTCTACCGGCACGTCACAGTTCCCTGCACAAATAGCTGAATTATGTCTTTCATTTTTCAGTAAAGCAATGTGTTTAAAAACAACACACACCAAGCCACCTTTGTGAAGGTTTCTTTTCATTACTTTTTCTGTGACGCGGTTTTTATGTACATTGTACTTCTCTTTAAATCTTATGTATATATATGTCTGATCGCTCTACTATCACTTTATGTTGGTATCTCTTTCTTCTTTTATCACACACATTTTATAGAGGTCTGTGCACACTTATTGAGAACCATTAAATGCGTTCAAAAAAGTCGTTTACAGACTTATTTGGTTGTATTTTGATTTCTATGCTAATCAATGATTTATGTAAACCGGTAACCTTACCATTTTTTTTTACAATGAAGATTTTGATCCAAATTTTTAAAATTTTCAACCGGTGTTTCTCAGATGATTTTTTTTAGTAATCAACATTATACTAAACCAATGAGCTTCTACAGGAAAGGCAGTGGCCTCCCTGAAATTATTTGTAGAATTTTTAAACCAGATTTTTTTTTGGTAAGTTTGGACATGCCTAAATGTTGTACCATTGTGGTGTCAATTTTGTGTGATTTTTCACAAATGTATATATTTTGTATCACAATTTTATTGATTGAAATATTATTTTCAGCTTTAGCTAAAATATAAAAACTCTTTTTTCTATTGTAATACTTAAGTAATACCTAATGTTATTTAACATTTCTAGAATACCTACATTTCCGCCTATATAGAAAACAAACGGTAACTTTTAAAACTAAAAATCAGTTCATACTTTTCTCAGATTAAATAAATAAAATTATCGACCAATTTTTCAGACAATATATTAACAAAAAATATCAATAATACATTAACGTTTCGATCCGGATTTGGATCTTCTTCAGAACGGATCTAAAAATATAAAAAAATAATTAATAATTAAGTAGTTTCTATTTATTTTTAATGTAATTCGTGAAAGATTTTTTTAATATAGAAATATTGAAAAAATAATAAACAGACCATATGAGTAATAATCACGGCGTGAACCATATAGGCTCTTTATACACAAGGGTTTTTCTATCACCAAAGTCAAAAAGTGTTTTCTGTGTGGCCAATTGTCGCCTGCCTGTAGATATCTTTTAAGCAGAGGCTACACACATGGCAAGCCTGGCCCAATATTGGACAATAACGATTATGTGACCAGTGACAATGATGTTCGAGGCTCGAACGTATTGAAGGGCTGGTTCGAAGGGAACGACCAGGTTCTAACCAGAGTTTAAAGAGCCGCCTTGTTTGACATTGCTGCAATGAGTCTGGCCACACATTTGTCGATGACGTTTTAATAAAATCATTTAAGTGAAATAACACAAAACGTATTTTATATCAATATACATATTTTGAGAATACGTATTTTGCATTTAGTATTTAAAAACTAACACACCTAGCCACTTTGTAGTTTATATTTAAAATTGGAAAACAAGATGTTTTTTGCATTTTTAATCGGTTTTATTTAAATTCACATTCCGTATACTTACATTTTTATTTTAATCAAAATCTTCATGGTTGGGTTTGATGAAATGATTATTGAAAGGTACTTATAATTAGAGTGTTAATATCTACTGCAAAATAAATGAACGGTTTCTTACTTGTGAGTTTCCTACAAGATAATTTTTGCAAAGGAACGTTGGGCCAAGCTGGGCCAGTGTGCAACCAGCCTATGCTGCTGATGCTTCATTGGAGCAGGGAGAGACAAAGATTGGAAGCAAATATTTGCCAATGACTATTAGACCAGGCTTGTCATGTGTGTGGCCTCAGTCTTACTGCAATGGGCAGTGTGCGTTCCTCTTTCAGTCGAAAGCTCAGTTAACCACATACGCTGTGGCCTGTCCATCCGTCGACCACATGCCGCTGATAGGCTTTCATATTTTTGAACACCAACTTTCCCTTGTCAGGCGTCAGTCAACATAGTCTGTAGAAGATAACCTAATCTGGATTAATCCAATTCTCGTGGTTTAAAATACGAAATCGCCCAGTTCAATGACTTACTTCTCTATCAAGCTATGAAATTATGAATGACCGATTTTCCCTCGACGCGAGCGTGGTTTTTTCACGCTAACTAAAACCAAGAGAACCACATTTTGTTGCTGACAACCATAAAATTGGGTTGAATCACTTCAATGGGACAGGAGTTCTGCAATGGAACGATGTTTCGACAGTAGAACGAGATTTCTGCAGATGACGTCTGCGATAAAAACTCTCGTGTATAAAGAGTAATTTTAGTAATTTTTTCGGTTCAAATTTTTATTAATAGAATAACAGGTTAATTAATTGACGGTAACGGCTCCAATTCTGATTGTTTTAACATACTAAGAAAATATGTTATAAAAAATGTTTTTATCCCAATATACTAGTAGTAAGGTGTGATCCGTTTATTTTTGAAGTATTTGGTTAGGAAATTTTCGTGGCTCTTTGGATCAAGAAAGCATTACTTTTTTATAATTTTGCTATATTCTTACGTTTCGGCAGTTATAAAAAATGTTTACCTACCCGAGTGACATTATTTTTCAACTTTCTGTATACTCCTACACGAGTCACTGCACCGGCCTATGTGGGAGCATATGGTAGGTTGAAAAATACTCGGAAAAGTTATATTATAAACTTTTCCTTCTACAGAAAAATAGATTCGTATGCTGAGAAACTGAAAATAACTGTATCAAATACACTTGCATCCGTTGAACTCCTATTATCGAAAGTTACGTGAACTTTACGAAAGTTTTCCTATGAAAACTGTAAAATAAATCAGTGGTGGGTGGTAATTCTTTTAACAGGTCAATGTATACATTCTTTCGGGAATTTTATGCAACTTTTAATTGTAATGATATCGTTTCAGAAGGGTTTTTATATCTCTTAAAATAGAAACGCGAGCCTAAAGGTTTTTTTTAACCAACTAGCTTCTTTCTCAATCAAAATTTAACGTCATTATCAGAAGGTATAGAACGGATTTTTTTTTATTGTAAGTCATTAGCTTTCAAATTCTTTTTTTTTAACTTTTAATATCATTAATTCAGCTGTAATCAGTTATTCACAGTGTAGATAATAGTAGAAATCAGTATCTAGTAATTTTATGTAAAAAAAATTTATGTCAATAGGGTACATCTACTGTTGGTACAATTTAACTATTTAATAGATAAATAATAATAGATGACTAGAGCGTTTGGTCCTGAGGTAATCTTGATTTTTTAGTCTTGGGGACCCATTTTGTAATGTCGCGCATCTGGGCATGAGGTAATTCCTGTGAGAATTTTTTTCGTTACCGTTTTTATATAGCTGTCAACTGTTGGAATAGATAATTCGCGGTATATTTGTGAATTACGGATGAACCAGGGTGGGGGGATTAATTGTTTGCAATATTTTATTTTGAAATTTCTGGAGGCTCTTTGATGATGCTTGTCATTTGCACATTCCTACGTCACGATTTTTTTAATCAATTACAACATTTTGAGATGTTAATTTGAAATACAATTTTAGATACATTTTCAAATATAATTTTTCATAATTATTGAAATATAATACGCATTATTTTGTTAATCTATGCGTATTTATATGTATGATTTACTGTGTACAAAGCACCCCATTTCATATAGAACGATTAGTTGATAAAAACAAAAACATATTGTTGTTTTGACGGCATCACTGACGTCATAAGAGATCAATAGACAAATGCATAACGTTGATTGCATAGTCATATGGGATATTGCATAAACAAAATAAATAAACAAAACATATTGCCAGATTATGTATGCTGACGTTATTCTTATACATAATGAATTAAAAAAATCGGTCTGTTTATTTTCCGTCAAAACTTAACTTTATTTATTTATTCGAATTTGTGAGTAAAACGTTAGGGGAAGCAAATACACACGGATAAAAGCTAGTAAAACAATATAAATAAAATTGTAACCGGATCAAGCTTGCTGTTTATATTTAGAATGCCAATATATCAGACATTCTATTCTGACAACGTAACATGTAATTCATGGTTCATTTTATGTCCTTTTTAAGATGTCTTCCCACTTGCGGTCGGAACAATTTTTGTATCACTTGCAGTCAATCAATATGATAAAATGCAAATAATATCTGGGGTGATCTCACTTGCGGTTAAGAAAATATCTTTATAAATCGGCAATTTCAAATTTCCTATAGAAAAAATAAGTCATTAAGTCATCTAAACAACTCCGAAAACAATCTAATAGATTTTTCCAAACATCAAAATAATATCGCACAACTAATTCTTATTACTAAATTTAATTCAACATTGTTAAACCCATGGTTTTTTGTTGCGCAGTTAAAAGCGAAGAGGGTATGATGGAGTTCCTTAAAATACGATTACAAGGTGCTGTTGATGCGATGGTATTTTAGAAATTATCAAATTCTCACTCCTAACATTATTTTCTTTTAATAATATCGGTTGACCACAAGTGGAACCATAATTGTTCTGACCACAAATGGCACGACCGCAAGTAGCACTGTTTCCTTTTTAGTTCCATCATTTTTTTTTCAGAAATCATAGCATTACTCTTCTATATGACGGGAAGGTTTACTTCATTTTATAATTGATTCGTAACCGCTAGTCCGCTAACCAAACATTAAAAACATATAACGACTGTATTAATTTAAAAATAATTGGTACAGAAAAAATGGAGCCGGTGCAGCAGCAGGAAGAGGCGGCGAATCAGATGCTCACGCTTTCCAAGAGTACACCTACAAGAAGATCACACCGTGCGACGCATGCTCACAAATACTCAGAGGTTAGTGTCTTAGAACTATGTCCTATTATAGATGTTTGTAGTTATTAGATTCCTTGCTAGATTTGCCTCCTAGTTTTCTAGCGCTGCTTTTGTTGATTGCTGTTATGTGCTCGCTTCACACGAGACAAGTTTTCAAGCTTGTTTTGTGGATAGATCTGGTGCACGCGCAGTGACAGTTCAAATATGAACACAGAGCAAAACGTGTCTGTTGTCTGACTCTGAGCAGAATGACACCATGTTGGTTTGTGGGCGTTTGTTCAAGTCCTGATTGATTCTTGCTCATACTTGGCAGCGGATCTAGCAATGAAAATAGTCTCTGTTCTAATTTTAAAACCTATCTTGTGAGCTATAGCAGGCGAGCCCGCACTGATGTCGTTTTCAGCGTCGTACCCAGCCTACTGGCCAGGAGAAGTCCAAGCATTGTTTCTAGCCCCGTGTTCAACGTAACTTAATATTGCTCCACACGAGGCTGGTTTTGCCGCTAGAAACACTGCTGGGACTTGGACTGGCTGCCGTGCAAGCTATGAAAATGGAAATGACATCACTGCGGGCTCGCCTGCGCGATGACGAGGTGGATTTCAAAAATTAGAACCGGAGCTATTTTTCTTGTTTGTTCGTCTGATTGTGTTGAGCAAGAACCAATCAGGGAACAGTATCTTGTCACGTGGGCGACATTGACAAACCCCCACAAGTACTGCGCCGTAGTGTGTGTTCTGTTCTGAGACAATAAACGTCCTGCACTTTTGTTAACATTCAAATTATCACTGCGCGCGCATCAAACCCATCTACAAAGCCAGCTTGAATACATGCATCGTGTGAAGCGAACTCACAAAAACCAGCGCTTGAAAACTAGCAAGGAATCTAGCGACAAAACCAGCCTTGTGTGCAGCGGCCTTTAGTCTAAGAGCATTTGAACTTTTTTTGAGCAGATATTTGATAAACGCTGAAAATTCGTAGATGTGTAATGTAAATAGTTAATGTTCACACATTCTGTGTGTTTTATAATCTTCGTTAATATTGAACGACACTGTTTGCAAGTTGACAGAAGTTAAAACGTTGAAGGATAAATAATAGAGCACTACAATACCGACTGACATGGTTTTGCACTCACTGGTGTTGTTTATGTCCTGCAGTTTGCTTAACTCCGGTTCGCTGTGTTTCAATAACGATTCATGCTCTTATAGTTGAACAACCGGATTGGCGTTTTGGGTTGACAAAATTATATCTACAAACACTGATCCGAAACTTTACAATAGTTACAATAGAATTGTTCATACGTTTTTAGTCAACTTTTTAGATTTTCGTACCAAAACAATAAGAAAATTGTGTAAGCCTCATAATTGCATAGCAGAAGTGAAACTTCTTTCTAAATTATTTACTACAGCTGAAATGATGACATAGTTGCCATCACGCTTACGTGAAATTGACGTCACTGCGGGCTCACCTGCTAGCTCACAAGATATATTTTAAAGTTAGAACAGGGTCTATTTTTCTTGCCAAGTCCTCTGCTTGCTCTGAACCAATGAGAAAACAGTATCGTGTCACGAGGGCGACATGAACAAACGTTCATAAACCAACGTGGCGTCATTCTACACAGAGTCAGACAACAGACACGTTTTGCTCTGTGTTTATATTTGAACTGTCACTACGCGCGCACCATATCTATCCACAAATCAAGCTTAAAAAGACGTCTCGTGTGAAACCAGCACATAAAAGCAATTAAGAAACAAAGCGGTAGAAAACTAGCAGTAAGTTTTAGCAAGGATTCTAACGGCAAATACAGCCTCATGAGCACCAAAAGAACCAAGCTTCTATTGTATTATCAGTGTAGATTCTATAATTTGATGTTAATGCAAGTTCTTTTTTTTTCAGGTCACACACGACAAGGTCTGAAATGCCGTGTTTGCAAAATGAACGTACACGTTGACTGCCAAGACAAGGTCGGCAAATGTCAGGCAAAGTCTCGACTCTTGCGACGACAAAAATCTACCTCTGAGATAGATACTCGCGTACAAGAACACGCCATCGAGGACGAGAGTAAGTACTTAGCGCTTTATTACTCCATGTACTAATCTAAAACAAAACATCGTACATAATATTACCATCTATGTTTGCACGGATGTTTACGAAAATTTATTGTCATAATAAATTTCTTTTTATTGTAAAAAAAATTTTCTCTGAATATTTAAAGTAGGTAACCAACGTACTGCATTTTGCTTTATCAATGTACCACAGTGTACCTATAAATAAGAGGATTCGACTAAGAATATTCAGCGATAGCATGCAAATGTTTTTATATTTGATGTGAATTAATGTTAGCTTAAAATACTTTTCATAGACATCCGTGTTTTATTTTCTAGTTTGGCGCCTTCCATATCACTCATAATTCATTAATCATATCAAAAATATTAGTCCTTATTGCTTGCAGCACTTTATGGCAAGTACTGAAAATCGCCACGATTGGCGCATAATCGCTCCTATTATCGTAAAAGTAGATTATGTAACCGACCATTTCTGCCAACGGTTTTTTAGTCTGTGTTGAGGCACAGCAATTAAAATTTGTTGTTATTAGTCAGAGCGGCAACCGTAAAAAACCATTACGATTTTATAGAGGTGAAACTTTACGTACGTATAGTGACTTCAATCATTTGCGAGAACGTGATTCGACAGCGGGGAAAAACACCACTTCTGATATTTATTTTGATGTAGTTACTAGTCCTACGTAATTAAAACTTTAAATTTATTAGTCGGTAAGAGTTTTTTTAAGAATGAAAAACTGAGTTGCCATTATTTGGGACGGCAACCATATATATTCTTAAAAAAGTTCCTACTGACCAACTTTATAGAAATTAATAGCTTGCTTTATTGGGACTAGTAACTACATCAAAATGAATACCCGCTGTCGAATCAGGTTCTCGCAGGGTTGCCTAGGCAAGTGATTTATATACTATCTTTTCAGAAAAAGATCATATTAGATCGGAACCATTTTTTACGTCCGCCGCTTGGACTATAATAAAAAAAGTAAAAGTCATAACGTTGTCAGTCATTTTGAATGCTATAAAATAAGGCTTCAACACAATGAAATTACAAATAAGGGATTGTGACAGGCACTATTAGGCGGAGAGGCAGTTTGTTTGTAGAAAAAAATATACTGATGGTCAGTACTACTTAATGGTCAACTAAAGTTGATTATTTTAAAATAATACAAAAAATTTAATTCCGTACAGTTAGTTCTTTGGTTCAGAGAGCAACGTAACTTGGCTTAGAGAGTAATGTATGCATAAAACTAAATTCAACATATTTTTACGCTCCAATGCTTTCCTTCGCTTAGAGCTAGATTCTGCAAAAGTGGTAATCCTTTGATATACACAGAGGTGAATTAAATTTGTGTCATCTATGAACTCTAGAGCTGGTGTCGTCTCTTTTATGAGCTGTATTTGCCTGCGAGATCCAATTAAATAACCGTTTCTCGAATTTTTTATCTAAAATTTTCGCCCTAGGTTCCAGTCCACTTTTGCTCGGCATTTATGATATTTGTTGTCAAGTAAATGGAGATATCGTTTAGTTGAAAAACAGATGTCATTCTAAAATCTAAATTCAAAACTGAAAATCGTATCAGAAACCCAGCATAAGTGTACTAGTAAATTAGCGCATTGGTTCGCTTAATGTTGTTTAGCTATAACGCGATTTTTACAAGCTTACAATGTTTAATTGCTATTGCTCTCTTAATACTCACTATAAAGCTATTTTCGGGGATTTACCGTACTCTCAAATATTCCTATTTCATAAATGCATTATTATGCCGCCTCGTAGTATCAAATAAAACTATTCTACGGGGCATTTCTATATTTTGTTGTAATATATAAAGAAAATCGAATGAGATTTGAGCGTATCAATTTTCAAAGCAAGCTATGCTGCAATTGGTGGACTCGATTATTTTTTTATTGCCATAGCTTATTGTTGCCTATCGCTATTTCTTTTTGCTTTTATTGTGTTTAGCTTTTTAAAAAAGGCCGGTTAGTATTTTTGGTAAATTTAAAAATAATTATGATAATAGTTTCGATTTTGAGTTGCCAGGTTGTAGGATTATTTTATACTTTCGCAATTACTTGATTTATGACTCAGGAAAAATGTGATAAAATTATCAATGAAATAATAACTATTTTGCTTAGTTTCTTCCTTTTCATTTTCACCGCAATTTGAAGTCAGTAGAAGGGGCACTGCTGACCATAACTTTCTCGTAACAACAAGAATACCTATACTACGTGTGTGGATAGAAAGTTTATAATCGTTTTTATATTCTCCTGAATTTAATTAGCTAGAAAACAGATCTTGAAGATACTTGTAAAATGTAATATTAGGAAATAATACTTTATCATTATTTTTCTATAACCAATTAATCAATTAATGCCACAAATGATTTTTAGTACAAGGTTTTTAAATGCAAAATATTTAGAGTAAAAACTGCTGCCATTTGTTATTATAACTATTTTCTAAATTCGATTCCACATTTTTATTTAATTTAATATAGGTTTATAATAAACGTATTACAAAGTTAATTATATTTTAATCGAAAAATAACATGCATCCAAATGAAAAATTAATTTGTTTGAAGTAATGTAGATCAATATTTTGCATACTTGTTATTTTATATGTATATATACACAATCCAATCAGTGTTCATTGAAATTGATGCGGAAGATTAGTTCTGATCCGTTTGCAATATCGAAAATACATGTATTTTATATAAATTTTCTCCAAAATTGTAAATAAATGATCGGAAAAGATAATTTTTTTTATATGAAGTTGTAATTTCAAACTCCAAATTTTTTAATGGATGTATATTTACGGGACTTCCGTACTTGAAAAGAGAGTGAAGAAGTAAAATTTAATAGAACAGTAAATATGAGGGCCAGTCGTATTTGGAAACTATAAATACAGTGTGATTCGGGAGGAACTGTCAATATTTTAAGTATATATTCGGGAACCCAAAATAAACATAAAAGTTCCTATAAACATGGATTCTATTCTCAACCGTTACAGAGAAACAAAATATTCAAATTAATTTTTTTATTAAATCATTTATAACAGGTAGGCTAGTTTACTTCTAAACACAAGTCAGCTCTCTGATGAATAATTCAGCTCACTCTATGATTAGATGCGGGCATATATTTAATAAACTTTTTAAACTTGAGTATGCTTCTGTTGTCTGCTGTCCTGTATATCAGGTGCAAAGTAAGAGGATTGAAATGATACAAAGTAAATTCTTTAGGGCAGTAATGTACAGAAAAACCAAACTGTATCCAACATTTACCCCATATGTTGAGTTGCTTGACACCTTCAGAATATCTACTTTAAAGTTTAGACGTGATTTACACACTGCTATTTTTTGTTATAAACTATTCAACAACTATATAGATTCAAGTCAACTTTTATCCTTTTTAGGGTTCCGTACCCGAAGGGTGCTCAAACGGGACCCTATTACTAAGCCTCCGCTGTCCGTCTGTCTGTCTGTCTGTCTGTCCGTCTGTCTGTCAGCGGGCTGTATCTCAAGAACCGTAATAGGTAGAGAGTTGAAATTTTCACAGAGTGTGTATTTCTATTGCCGCTAGAACAACAAATAATTAAAAACCCCCCAAAACTCCCAAAAGAGGAGCAAACTAAGTTTTTTGCTTATAATTCGCTCAATTTAAATCAGATCGTTTCGAGACCTGTCTTAAACGAAAGAGGAGAAAATTTTACATAGATTTTGTACAACAGAATTCGTCGAAACACTTTTTTTGTACAGCTTTATATAGAAATATAATGTATAAATTCAATTTTGTCTAATCCATAGCATACACGGAGATCGTCTGTCTTCGTTTGTTGCATAGTGTACTATGGGAATTTAAATATTGCGTATGTTTTGCCTTAAAAAAAAAGATTGCATTTGTTCAAAAACGAATGTCATTTCAAATATTAGTCAGTCTTTTGACATTAGTATTTTTATGCAACGCCTTCTGAGTTAACGATTTGAATAACTAATTTTAATTATTAGAACATATTGCTTTGACAGATGCAAACGTCATTTTTTACATTTTTTACCATTCCAACACCATGGATGAGCGGAATGAAACCAAATTTTGGGAGGATGTTTGATATGCAAATATGAAGAGGCCTATTGTTTTTCAGAGACGTCGGCGCAAGCGCAAAAGAAATATATATTATAATGTTGTTTTTATAAGATAATAGTATACTTTTCATAAAGGCATATTATTTTGTTTTACAGGAGTTTTGTAAAATAAATTTTTGAAAAAAATCGGCGCATGCGTAGAAGAAATATATACTATAAGGCTGTTTTTTATATAATAACGGTATACTTTTCATTACGGTTTATTATTCTATCTATGTTTACAAAAGTTTTGTAATTTTTTTGGGAAAAATTGGCGCATGCGCAAAAGAAATATATGCAATAACGTTGTTTTATATAATAATAGTATATATTTCATAATGGTTTATTATTCTATTTTAAAAGAAAGTTTTGTAAAAAGTTTTAGGGGGAAAGGCGGCGTATGCGCAGAAGAGATATGTGCTATAACATTGTTTTTATATAATAATGGTATACGTTTCATAATGGTTTAATATTCTAAAGTTTTGTATTTTTTTTTTTTTTGGGGAAATCGGCGCATGAGCAACAGAGATATTTGCCATAACGTTGTTATTTGATATAATGGTATATTTATCAAAACCTTATATTATTTTATTCTACAAGAAATTTTTGTAAAAAAAGTGTTTATAATATAAAAACGCCGGGGTGAATTATGTAAAATTTCACGCCTTGAAATTCTTGAACTACTTGCATACTCCCACTGGTTACATATTGTTATAGCGCCTCTCTTGTTTCTTTTACAAAAGTATTTAAAAAGTACATAGTGTACGGAACCCTTCGTGTGCGAGTCCGACTCGCACTTGACCGGTTTTATTTCAATTTAAAGTCCCTGTTATCAGCACCAGAAACATAAATACTATATTTCATATACCTTCTTTCAATACTAATCACTTTTTTAATTCTCCGATAGTTAGAATGTGTACTCTGGTTAACCAAATTACGGAAACAAATCCAAACTTTGATTTATTTTTTACAAAATTCGGCCAATTTGTGCAAATGGCTTACGATTGCCTAAATATTTAAAATTATCTGTATCACTGATATTTTTCTCTATTAGTATCTATATGTTTTTTTTTTCACGGTATATATATAATATTTGTTTTGATTGTACTATTTTAATCACGTGTACTTAGTGAGTTGCTCTCATAAATGGACTTTTTAGTCTGTGAGAGAAAGGCATTTAAATAAATAATAACCTATATGAATCATTGCCTATCTACTCAATGTGCGGTGAGTGCACGCAACAAAGCTTATCGAAAATATATCTGCGTCTCTTTCTTCGATGTAATTCCCTGATTTCTCCGATGATAGGATTGGTTGATGTACTTGCATTCAATCTGAAGAAAGTATCTCTGTTTCAAAAACTGTGTCTTTTTCTATGACGTTAACATGGGCGTACCCAGATTTTCGACCAGGAGGGGGCTAATTAGAAATTTTTAAGCTGGGTTCTTCGTGTTTGTTTTGCCCTCCTGGATACGCCAGTGCTTACGCCGTAAAAAAGACAGAAGTATATGTTTGCACCCTAATGGTTCGAATGTGATTTTATTCCTATGCTCGGTATAGAATAAAAGTATATGGATGCGGGTCTGTTTGTTATAATTTCTGTTGCATTTTTTATTCGATAATGCATCGCTAGTGTTTACTTTACTTGAATATACCAATGATTTAAACCACCCCTAAAGACAATAATTCTCAATAAATCTCTGTTGAGAATGGGACCCATGCTTATAGGAACTTTTATGTTTATTTTGGGTCCCCGAATACGTACCTAAAATATTGACATTTCCTCCTGAATCACCCTGTATATAAAAAAATAGTAAATTTCTTCACGACAAGTAAGTTTCATCAAAATCGGCTCAGTGGTTTCTGAGATAAGTGTCTCCGAAATTCGTGTCCTGATATACAATAGCTACTAATGCTGAGCCTTTGGTCTACATACGGAGTTGGTACTCGACCAATTTTTTTACTAGGTTTGAACAATAAATATGTATTAATAATATTTTGAAACGGTGCATCGGTACTATGAATAATTTTCTATGTTCACATAACCTAGAATTAAATAGTTGGTGGCTTAGAATCCAAATACAATAGAATACGTTCAAATTGGTAGATACGCGATATACTATGTTTCACTTTTCACTAACAACCTTTAAGCTCATGTTGATGTGTATAATTTGTTATCAAGCTTTGTCTACAACAACTGCTGTATAATTTATTTCAATGGGGATTAAAATAACTAAACACCGTTTCTTGCATAGGTCACATTGTATTTCTATAATCCTCTTATTTTGCTAATTTGGTTCGAATTGTTCTGAATTTTTGTACAGTGTATAAACTCTATATAGCGAACGTCTATTTAACGAAAAAATCTTTAAAACTCAATAATTGCTAAGGTTTGTATTGTTACCCTTCTATTGAAACACTCCATATAGCGTAACAACTACTCTCAATAGCGAAACAATACGTTATTATTTAGACCCCAATAATGAAATTCTTAGAAATGTGTTCATTTGTTTGTCATAAGACGACGCAGTGAATGATCTTAAGCCACCGCCAAGCATTGAAACAGTTCTTCATGCCGCAAAACTATTGGAAAAAAACTTTTTTTATTTATCAAAGATGACCCCACTATAAGCCAAGATATGAATAAAATACAACGAAAGATACAATTAAAATACTGGCATAGTAAAAAAACGGCAAAGTTAACAGAAGTAAAATTTTTTTCATTTAATTTAGTCAATATTAAAACCACTTATTCGTAAAATTATATTGTTTTTTTTTACACTACGTTCGAAAACTCTTTATAACTCAATAAAATACCCGGTCCCTTAAATTTCGCTATAAGTCGTGTGTATCCGGCATTGTTGCTTAGAATAACTGCCCTCAGTTTGTAACATCTGAATCTATGCTAATATATAAAGCTGAAGAGTTTGTTTGTTTGAACGCGCTAATCTCAGGAACTACTGGTTCGAATCGAAAAAAAAATTGTTGGATAGTCCATTTATCGAGGAAGACTATAGGCTATATTATAATATCACGCTACGACCAATATGAGAGGAGAGCATCAATGTTCCAAATGGTACTCAAAATTTGTCCGTCCGACAAAAACTTTTGAACGGTAACTCCGATCATCATGAAATTTGGACACAACATTCATCTCGGTAAACTAAGATGAACGTGCGTTCTCATGTCCCTCCCCCCATTCGTTCTTTTGCACCCGGGTGAAACCGGGTGGGATTGCTAGTGAGATATAATCTGAAACCTTCCCGAATATATTCGTGGAACGCCGTAACACAATCGGTTGAATGGTTTTAGCGATTATGTAGCGTTGCATTTCAAATTAACTAAAACCGAAATATCGAATGAACTGCTGAACCGATTTTGATAAAAGTTAATCTATGATGGAATTTCTTATCCTTCGAAAGTCTTATCGAATTTACTCTACCAGTTCTCGAGTGTGTCGGCTACAACTGTGCTACAATTTTATTCAAAGTAGATTTAAGCTTAGAGAACCCCCACGTTAAGCGACGATTATTGCGACTAAATAAAAGAAGATACGCGTGAAACAAAACAGTTTCAATATTAAACCAATAAAGCTTAGAAAGCAGTTTTTTTCTTAATATTATGCATTTAAAAACATCAATATCTGCAAAAGATAAAGCTTCAGTTTCAATATTTTTACAATATTTTTGAAACGTAAATATATTTTCGCAATTAACAAACATAGAAAACCGTAGATTTTAGCTTCAGGAACTATCAGTAAATATTATTTTTTATGAGGATTTTAAAACAGCTTTTTACCATTTAAACTAAAATAGAGTTTGCTAAAAAAACTTGCAAATAAAATTTAAAAAAAAATAATGAACGGTATAAAAAAATGATATTATCAGTTCATTTTTTTTAAATTTAATTAAACAAGCTTTTTCGCTGAATATTTAATTTTAGTTTCTATGCGTAGGCGAGACTATTGTTTTAAATAATTAATTAATCTTCACATAATATGTTACTGGTGTTAGTTTTTGCTTTTCGTAACCTGTCATTCCATTTCATTTGTTTACACATTCGTTTTGGCGTCATTCATTTTTTTCGATGCCAAATATAATTTTTGTTGTTATTTTTAATATGCAGTTCCAGATTTCGAAAATTATATAGCATTCCCCAAAGTGAGTCGTCAGATGTCGTTTAAAGACAATAATAGACTTCATCCACAGAACAGTTTAGGTACCTACATTATTTTATAAACTTTTTACCAACACGTAACATATTTACAGTGTGTATTAAAAAGAGTGATTTAACAATATTTATTAACTTTACTACTAAGTTTAAAAATTAAAACATTAATACGCCTCTTTAATTTTTATTTTAGTAATGTATATAGAAGGTAGATTTTATTGAAATTTAATTTTCAGCTTTTTTCAACCATAGTTCAAAGCTGTTCTCACAATTTTTCAATAATGCAATTTTCGATATGAAATTTTTTTCTGCAAAGCTGTAGGTATAAAACAGAATTTTCTTAGCAAAATAGTGCTTTATTTTGTATGACTTAAATACTTTGATGAAAAAATTTACGCCATAAAATGTGATAAGACTTTGAACTTTGTGTTTTAGTATGCAAATGAGTGAAGTATTTTTGGGTATCCTCTCAATTTATTCCTGCTATCAAACCAATCATTTTAATTTAACAAGGATGATTGCGAAACTTAAAAATTCCGAAATCAAATCGTCTTCAAAAAATCTGTATAAACCTCCATATATATATTATATAGGGTGACCGGTAATTGCTCGTATTCTTCTCAAGAGAAGAAACTATGACTAATTTGGAATGATTTAACCTTATCACTTGGAGGTCGGAAATGCGACATTTTTTTTATTATAATGACATTTCTGTTAAGAATTTCCATTTTATTTTTTTTTATTTATTGTAAGTTTTAACATAATATATAACAGTAAACTTAGAGGTTTTTAGCTTTAGGAAGGTTGGCCAATTAGCAAGCTATCAGATCATGGAAAAATTCAAGCCAAAAAGTGAGAATTTTTTTTAATTTTTAAGTGCCAAAATTTGGATTTTTGTAAAAAAACCGAAGTAGATTTTCTCGCATATGGCGCATTCCAAACCACAAGTGATAGAAGTTAAATTATTCCAAATTAGTCATAGAAAACGGGCAATTATCGGTCACCCTGTATATATATTTTTTTTCAATTTTAATATATTTTTCGTTCACAAATTCTTCCGATGTGAAGTGTTATTTTTAACCGACGTTTTCTTAAGAAATTTGAAACGTTAATATTAATTTGGACAAACAAAATTGATTTCAAAACTCAAGACAAAGGTTTGGTTACGTCATAAAACTTCGCAATCAACCCCGTCATAAAACCTTGATGTATTTTCAACCCTTATCAATCATTAATGCTCATGACATGTTATATTGTATATAATATTGAGAGCGTCGTAAAATATCTGCATGATTCATGACATTGAAATCAGATATTGTAAATTTATGTTCAAAGTGGATCAGTTCCATGCCCGCCATTTTAAAATCAAATCAATTTTCTGTAAATAAGAACGAGTAATGAAACATTGTAAGAATTGATGAATATTTACTAAATTATCCAAAATATAATTCTCAAAACGTCAGTTTGTTCATTCGTGCATATAATGCAACGTATGCGTAAGTAGGTATAACTCTGTGCACAGGTAGGTATGTAAATTCATTCGAGGTTCAACGGAGATTTTCATGCGCAATGAATGTGTGATTTCGAATGACACTTATATCTTGGGCCTTCGAAAAATTGAGAACTGGATGTCGATTGCCATAAAAATAATACAATTCTGATTTGGATTAAATTGATCACATTAACTAAAATAAATTATGCGTGAGATTTTCGCGGCATTAGAAGTGAAACTTCTTAAGTTGTTGGCGATTTTATTCTTTGTTATCGTGGCTAGAGAAAATGTTACGTATATACACAGTCCGTACTGTGCATGCGTGTAGAGAGCGTATGACGCTTTGACAGAGAGAGTAGAAACGCTCCCACTCTTTCCTATCAACTGCCGGTCGAACTCGGAGAAGGGGAAGCGATTCACTTTTCGTCTGATTCAGGCTAGTCTACTCTCCTAGCGAAACGATTCCCTCACTCCTTCTCAACTGCCGGTTGAAGTCGGAAAAGGAGAAACGTTTCAGTTTGGCGCCTAAAAGAAGTTTCACAATAAAAATTGGTTGATGTTTGGATAGTAAATATTCGTCAAAGATTCTTCTGATATCGCTTTGTACATTTCATTACGAGTTCTAACAAAGAAAATTCATCGCTCTTAATAGAAAGCCCTGAGGTGGACTTGATCTATCAAGTTCTAAAACAAGCCGGCGAGATATCGAACACAAAAGCTCCCCAAAGTCGCCAAAGCCCATACGAGACTGGGGGGCCGGTGGCATCGACGTCAGATCGTTCGTTGAACCGCCAATTGGACGGCGGGGGTCCCGACAGACCCCCAGTCGGTATTATTGTTCCGGAACGGAGTATGGCGAACTCCTCGGCTCCTGGCAGTAGCGGGAGTTCGGGCCAGAGTCTAAATCGCAGGAATCAACAGTCGTCGAGCCGTGGCGGTGTTCCCGGGGTTAATTTAACCGTTTGTAACCCTGTCCCACATTCCACTAGTTCAGGTGTGTTTCGACACTACTTTTATCGCTCTATCTCTCTCTATATTTCTCTCTTGTATATCTTTATGTCTCTGTTTATCACATTGCATCGTAACTCAAGTTGCATAGACGTTGTATCGAGTTACTATCATTATTATTTTTTAGAGGGCGTAATTGAAATTAAACATAAAAATATATCCTGGATTCAGAAGATAAAAGAAATTAATTTGTGTAACAGTTTTATTAAAAAGAATGAGCAAGTCTTACAGTAGTCGCCAATCATTTATTTATTAATACTTAATAATAATTTATTAACAGAACACGATCGTATCGATTACTACTTCGATATTACTATATCCTTTATTGTCATAATATGTACATAAATTAATGTAATGTGTTAAAAGTTGTTCACAAACAAATTGTGCAACTGGGTCGATAATAATACTGCACAAGTCACAACATTCAGGAGAATACGATCTTAAGAATATACTGTTTTGACAATAGGTTTTTTTATTATTTTTATCTTCTGAATTCATAATAAATTTAGCGGTTTATTTCTATTATACCTACCCTCAAAAGTCTAGTATCGCTTATATAATATTTTTTTAGTTACGCAGAATGTTCCAGAAATGTTTTTGTGTTATACATTTCTAAAATCAATAAATGCGATCATTCATAAAAAATTAATAGAACGCCTGAAAGCTTTTGATAATGAAATATCCAAAAAAATAAATTGCCTTCTTCAATTTCACACAACAAAGCAATGATTTGCTTTTAAAAATACAAAACAAATTGCTTGTGAAAGGCGAACAATTTTAAATAAATTATATTTGAATATTATGTTTTATTAAAACAGTCGTGTCAGATCTTTTTAAAAGCAGAACTATGGTAAAAGCACTTTATCGAATAACCAGTTCTGTTAATTATTATAAATACGATCAATCACCGGCGCCTTTATTCTATATGACTAAAGATTAATTATATCAAATCACAATTTTATCTGTCAAAGAAAGAGATACACTGCTGCTATATCTGCGGCTTTAACATATGACCTGATTACATCTACCGGAATTTTTTATAATTATATGGATTTTAAAGAATGCTTAACAAGCTATAATACAACTGCAGCTATTTTGAACTTTATTCAAGTTATAATAATTAATTATTTCATTTTAAACTTAGTTTAGTCATGCGACTTAAATAACAAGCATTTGTAGTTGTTCTATCTAAAACGATAGCGTATAGTTGAAATACATTGTCAAGAATTAATTTACAATTATTCGTTACACGATAAACTCTAGTCACGATTTTTCTGAAAAATCATTGACTCACTCATACAGTTTTTTTTTTTTTTTTTTTTGTTAAAAACAGTGTCAGTTGAAAACGAGAGAAAACCCGTTAAAAAAATTTTAAATTTTTGGAAACGTTGAAATACATTCATGCTTTTTGGTGTATAGATTTAAATCAAGTCTATAATATATAAATTAAAATGTAAATGTCCATTTGTTCAAAATCTTAAATCTCCGAAAGTTCTTCACCGATTGCTTTGAATTTTTGACACAACGTTTGTATTTGATTATGCGCGTGTTTTTATATAAATGTCACACTTGTGACAGACGAAAACATGTTTTTCAGAGAGAAACAGAGCCATCTGTTGGACGTTAAAACCACACACGCTAGACTAAATATTTTACGGCAATGTGAGCGACATCTCTTGAACGTAACAGCGACACACGCAAACCAGACTGAGCCACAGCAACGCGTGGCCGGGTACAACTAGTATTCTATAAAAAAACCAGTTGTGTGGTTTTAAGAAACCACGACGCAAGTGAAACTTTTATTGGATTGTAGGCGTTGGATTGTAGACACTTATCCATCACGATTAATTATAAACAACAATATTCACTTGAATACACGAATAAAAACATGTAAACACTGTACAGCATGACAGACTGACTATGTGTTATACATACTACACGGTCAGCTGATGCTAACCATGGACGCCGCCATATTGGCCTTGGCTGCTCTACCGAGCGCCTACTCCGAGCGCCTTTCACTTTACCCCTACTCCGCGGCCGCCTGTAATGCGACATGCAACAGACGGCCAGAAAAATTCGGGGCGATAGAATAAAAGTTTCACTTTAAAAATTTAAATGTACAAACTTATTTTCAAAAGACGTAGTCGTGCTGAAAACGTTGTGGTACAATCATGGCTAAAAATACCCGATTTTTAAATTTCCCAATCGCTCTATAAATTGAATGAAAACCATTCTGGTAATGTCTTTAACGAATATTTCCAATAGCAGCTGCATATAATATTTATTGTATAGTAAACTTCATTTTTATTAAAAGATTGTATCGATTTTCTTTATGAAACATGATGGTTGTCATTTACGTTGTTTAGATCAAATAAATGAACAAAAAAAAAAAAAAAAAACGGTACGTTTTATCTCTCAAAGCGTGGAGTAGATGCTATTTTTAAGAACTTAGATACTGTATTGCTCGCGTTTCATTCGCCTTTATATTTTATTCAGTTCAACCTACAGAAATGTGGTGCAGGCGCCGGGTTAAGTACATGATCGTTCCGGTACCTCAACCACTTAACTCGAATGTCGGTCTTTGAATTTCATTTAAAAAAGAATTTTTAATACGTCTTTAACTGAAGTAGATTTTGAGAAGAATTTTAATGATCAAATTCTAGTGCCAGTAAATATTATCTCCCATCAACCGTTGATATATTTTTGTCTGATTTAAAAGTTTTAAATAAATGGGATTAGGGTATGGTGGTTTGTAAACGTATTTTTTACTTTAATTTTAAATTTTCAATAAACAAATAGTGACGGCGCCTTTCATAATAAATTAAAAAAAGAATATTTTGTACTCACTGAATAAATATCTTTAATAAATTTCTTACTTTTATCAATATTAATGTTCAGGATACAAGAAAGGACCCCGCACAAACCTTATGGGATTTGGTTCTCAGTTAAATTGATCGAAATTGGTTTTATTTTTTTAGTTTAAAGGTCACTAAGAAACAGTGTTCATAGCCTAAACACCAATAGATTTTAGCTACAGATGTGTTTAGCGAGATTTTAGGTATATAAGGGATATCCATTGAATTCACAATCTTAAAAAATCCTAAGCTCTAGAAATATGTTTTCGAGTGCGCTGAACCCGAATGTATTATTTTATATAGCTTCCAACATTACTTAGTTTTCGACTGTTTTTTTTTTTGTATTTCTAATAAAAAAAGTACAAAAAATAAACATGGAACATGTTTGCGAAGTCAATGGATATCCTTATATTTAAAATCTCGCTAAACATAGGTATCTGTACCTAAAAATCTATTGGTTTTGAGGCTATGCGCCCATGGACATATTTTCTTAGTGACCTTTAAACTATAAAATAAAACCATTTGCGATCAATTTAACCGAGAACCAAATCCCAGAAGGTTTGTGCGGGGGTTCTTTAAAAGATAAAAATTAAAATAATTCAATCATTTATATCATGTACCATTTCTACGTTTGCTGACATTAAATGTATATAACTTGTGCTAGCAAAAACAAACTCTCCGATACTTTATAATTTTAGATTTAAATAGTGCATGCTGCATCCTCTACCGTGCTCTTATAAAACAGTCTGTCGGTCTATCTGTCAACTACCGTGTTGTTTTCAGCATTGTGTGTAAAGCATTACAAAACAAAGCGATAATCAAAAGCGTTCAGGTAAATAAAATTGATTTTTCTGTATTGATTTTTAATGATTTTAATTTCAGTATTTTTTTAAATTCTGGAACGTTCTGCTTATGTGCAGTATTTAATAATAAAAGTGAATTAAAAATTGCGATTCATATTTGTTAAAAAATACTGTAGACAATTGCTTGTATTCTGATTGCTTTTTGTAATATTTTGAAAAGTAAGTTAACTTGAAATGTACGTATTTAAATAATATTCACTAGTATCAATTATTGTTGTTTACATGGGATGAAATAACAGTAGTTGTTTAGTAATTGTTATCGAAAAATAACCATTTTCAAAAAGACCTGTTACTAAAATTATACTGTTAATAAACAGGTTTTAATAAACCTATTTAAAATTATTAACGGCCTGTTACTAAATACCCGTTACAAAATAGCCTGTGTTACACAGACCTGTTAACTGGTAAGAGAGTGTTATTTTGTCACCGTTATTTATTACAGGTTATTTTAAAAAAGCAGTAACATCTGTTATTGAAAAACAATGTTGCCCATTAATAATTCGTTGTAGAAATTTACAGTGTAATCAAACGTGATATAATTACAGTGTAAAATTTGTAACTTTTCAAACAATAGTTTCAGATTTATTTTTTCAAACATCGATCACTCGATTTTTTTTATACAATTTTTTTTATTTTAGAACTTACTACTTCTTTAATCAATTCCGTCATATAAATATTTTGTTTGCATTATTTTCTAAACTTATTTGGCATTTTGAAACTTCTAGAATTTTCAGAACATTCAGTACATGAATTTCATATAATTGTATGTTCATGATTTCTGAATCTATTTACATTTTATTTTCAGAAGTCTTTATTTCAAAGATATGAGTATTTGCATGCAATTTGGAAACGTCAATGTAATGTAAATTATTTTTGTGATTGATGCCATAATTATAACAATGTAGAACGATTGAATGTGTTTTCAGTTTTACGTAATTATTTATAACCAACAATTTATTTGCGAAGTAGATATCGGTATTGTTATTTTATACTGAAACTCGAACCTTTACAGAACATCTTTTTTTCTCAAGACATGCTGATTTTATTTCGTAGTGTATTAACATTAAACCCGCATTCTAAATATTTGTTGAATGCAAAATAAACTTAATTATTATAAACTTTAAAGTATTCATAATCATTAGCAATAACTTTACCGCTCCTCGAATGTCTACTACTTTAGCGAGAAATTTGAATTCAAACTTTTAATACTACATTTAACCAATTCCAATTCAAAACATTAAGAAATTGAGCACTGTATTATTGGAATTATTAGTTATTATACATTTCTACATAATTGTCGGTGTTAAACTAATACAATGAAATGGTTTTTAAAACACAACAACGAAAAATTCAGCAACTAAAGGCCGCTACACACGAGGTTGGAAACACTGCCTGAAATTCAGCTTCCCGGCAGGCTGGGTACGGGACTAGAAATGACGTCACTGCGGGCACGCCTGCTAGCTCACAAGATAGATTTTAAAATTAGAACAGGAGCTACTTTTCTTGCTAGATCATCTGCTTGCTCTTAGCAAGAACCAATCAGGAAACAGTATCTTTTCACGTGGGCGACATAAATCAAACACTTACAAACCAACATGGCGTCATTCTGCTTAGTGTCAGACGCTGTATTTATATTTGAAATGTCACTGCGCGTGCACCGGACCTATCCACAAAATAAGCTTGAAAGGACGTCTCTTGTGAAGCGAGCACATAAAAGCAATTATGAAAGTCAGGGCTAGAAAACTAGTAGTCAAATCTAGCAAGGAATCTAGCGGCAAATCGAGCCTCGTGTGCGGCGACTTTTAATTGTTGAAGTATTATTCCAAACTTAACACAAAAAAAGTTCGAATACTAGAACCTAAAAGCGTTGCAAATAAAATTCTCTATGCCAGCGAAAACGCCATCAACGTGGTTGAAATTTCACAACTTCGGGTTTCTCGTGATCCTGTCTTTTATAATTAAAAACATGTTTTGGTAAATATCATCACACACAATCAAAACTCCTAAATGATACTAAAATAAAGGATTTACAAATCTCATTACTTAAGTTTACTGATTAAAGTGGTTCCACTACGAAGTACAGTGGAGTACTTTGTGCCGCTGCCGGCGGTGGTGCCATTCAAAATATATACGCTTCTCTTTCGTAAGCGCTAATGGTAACTGCAAATTGATTTAAAAAAAATATTCTTGATACAAACAGTATTCTGATTGGACTCTACTTAGATTTATTCGCGCAGTGTATTGGAAATAAGAGTAAAAAGTGTTAGAAATCAACCAACGGATTGAATTTTTTTGATAATATCACTACATTAATAATTTCTATGTCATTGATCTGCACTGCTGCACGTTGGTATTTCCAACCAAAAAATATTATTTTTGCACTCATTTTTTTCTTCCGTGAAACTACTATTATAATTTTTACCGTTCTTTGTTACAACTATTTTCGAACTCCCTGTGTACGTATAAATGTGTTTAAATCCTTATTTAATATATTTTATTACAAAAGCAACTTAGAATACAAAGCATTGGAGATTATATTTTGTATACTATATACAGTTTTTTTTTTAGTTCTTTTCATTTAGTTCATACATATTTTTTTTTTATATCCCTATCGATTATATATCGACAGTCCTTTCAAATTTTCTCTTCCTTCATATGTCCTCTAATGTCTGCGGGGGGTACTTTTATTCGATATTATTATGATTTTTTTTATTATTATAGACTAACACTGTACTAATTTTAACATATTAACAGCATATTATTCTGTATACATTGTATGCGCCATACATGGACAATGGGAGCTTTATATGAAATTATTGTTTTTATTAATTGATTTATCATTCATAAAAATATCCAATATTTTGAATCAGACAGTCGAAACACCAAAAAATTTAAACCAAAATTATTGACTATATTCAATTGATTCAAATTGTCTTTTTTAACATCACATTATTGGTGATAGATATAATATAAAATTATTACTTACCTATAATTATTGTAATTACCTCGGATTGAAGCACACTTTGTGTTGTTTGTTTTCAAAATAAAAAAAAAAAAACGATTAATCGAAAACACCAGATTTAAAAACAAATTGCTTAAAATTTAAAAAAATCGGTCGATAGAGGAACGATTTTTAAGGATTAAATATAAGCTTTTAAAAATGTTCCTTATAGGTATAAATTTAATCTAAATCATCTTTTACTGTTTTTTTATTGATAAATAATAGGTATACTTTATGATAGTACTACATTGGCGGTGACCAAACAGTATTGTCTAAAATCGTTTGAAGATAGTTCTCAAGTTACATATAATGTCAAATTCCCGTTTTATCGGTAAGATACTGTCTTGAAGATAATTATTGTTGCTATAAAATAATATTTCGCAAGATAGCAATATTGATACAAAACAGCAACAAATTGGGGTACGTTTGATTTAACTGAAATATTTTAATAAACTATGGTTGCTATTTTGTATTTAGTTTAATGAATAAAGATTTATAGAGAAATAGAATCTATGAATTTTGGGTTATATTTGTTGCGCAGACGTATAACAATTTGGAATTTATGGATGATAAATCGACATTCAAAGTTACTTTGTTAGCTTAACATAGTATATGATAATTATTAGATTTTAACAGAAAACTGTTGGAGAAGATGATTTAGAAAGAAATAAATATTACGAAAGGTCAATAATATAGAGAATGACAAATGTCTAGATCCGCGTCGACCTCTGAGTGGGCCAACAGGAACCTCTGACGGATCAATGCGACGACGACTGTTTGCGGGAATGAAAAGTCTAACTGGGCTCGGTTCCCGATCGAGACAAGGCTCACCCAATAATCGCTCCATCTCCTTACCAGAAAGTATGAAAAATAAAAAAAAACTAGCTATATATTTCAAAATAGCTGACTAAATAATAGCACAGCTTAGAGATATAATATTACAGTTACAACGCTTTCTAATTATTCGAGGCTCTCCAATTCCTCCAATTTTGAAGGTTCTCCAAAACAAAAATTAGTATTTTGAAATATATTTCGATTAGACTTAGAATATGAACATGTTGGTTTTTTTTTTTTTTTACATTCAGAAAAACGTGAGTGCAAATACTAAATAATAATAAAAAAAAAAACATCAATCATAGATTATGATTATGCTTTGTTGAAATAATATTTTATGTATTTTTTGTTTGTTTTTATATTATTTAAAAAAAAAATCCCATTAGAATCATTTCAGTAACTTCATAAATCAATATGAGATTTAAATAAAACACGCATTCATTACGTCAAAATTAAATAATTTATAATAAAATAGACGATCTCGATTAACGCATGCGCGTTTGAAGAGTGGAATAACTGTACATATTATTATATTCTCTAAGCGGTGACAATAGAGAAACTATAGCTAGCTTAGCAAAATCAGTGGGTTACTGTTTTAATAATGTTTCATTATTTTTATCAATTTATTAATCTCAGATCGTGGGTGTTCTACTAAATCAAAACATTTTGCATTTTTAATCGGTGTTATTGCATTTTTGATCATCAAAATATTATTGCCCGTGTCATTTGCCTTTTGGTTCGTTTATTCAGAATCCTGAAATGAATAATTTATTTATATCATTGCGCCTTAAACCCATATTGTAATACTATTTTATTACGCAAACATTTAAAGACTGATTCAAAGTTTTTTTTTCACGAATGCCAAATAAATAGTTACGTAACCAGTTCTTTATTAATCGTGTTTGCTGAGATATAATAGTTCAAGATCTGACTGTACAAAAGTCTACTGAACAATAAATATAATAATTTTTAATATTGAATTTAGCAGATAAAAAAATTAAATCTCTGGCAGACAAATTTAATTTTTTTTGTCATTTTTGCTAACAGTTTCTCGAATATATAGGCTTGACACTATTTGATGAAATGTATACTGATTATAGAAGTGTAGCAGTTATTGCACATACCGCTAAACTAGCGGTATGTGCTTTATTATCGTTTTGTGCGTCAGAGCTGACTTTCGTTCATATAAGAAGTTATATCTAAGCTTAATTCACACGAAATCCAGTCACATTAAAGCTGTTTGAAAAGAGGAGATTCTGATCTATAAAACAGAACCATTTTTAAATCAATTCGAGTCCATAAATACTATTAAAATTGTAATTGAAAATTATAAACAGCAGTTGTCGGTTGGTCTGTACGTATGTACATCACGACTCTACAGATCGTAATTTTGGTCGGATTGCCTTGGGTTATATTTTATTCACTTTGTTTAGTATCAGACCAGAACCCTATTTAAATTCACATAAATTTGTTCAGTAGTTTAATTTTTATAAACAGTTTTATTTTATTATTTTTGACAGCTAATAGTTAAAATAAAAAAACAAAAAAATACCTATTACTGGTATTGTAAATGTAGTGTATTACGTAGAATAACTGCTACACTTCTATACCACAATAACAACGCGAGCTGTGATATCGGTATGGCCGAGCGGTTAAAGCGTTAGTCCAGTAATAGCAAGGTGCCGAGTTCGATTCCTGCTGACACAATTAATATATTTTTTTTCTATTCCATTTTATTTTTTATTTTTTGTCTATTTTTTTAATTGTTTTTTTTTTAATCTATTTTCTCAATTTTTTTTTTCATTATAATATGTACAGTGGAAAACTTGCGGGATGTACACTTTTGGTTTTGCCAACTATTTACAATTATTGTCATCGTCTGCTTTGCAATTTTTGCACACCAGGCATACCGCATATTCGAGACAGCAAAAATTAATAAAAATATAGAATTAATCTATCAGCGATAGGACGTTTTTCAATAACAAATTTTTTATAGTCTTGTCCAATAGATTTTTGTACGCTCAGAGCTTGGACTAAAAGACATCAGAGCTAATATATCTGAGTGTCCAACGCCTTCACATAAAATAAATAATCAAATAGTAAACAATTTCGCTTTAAACTGTTTCATTCTTTGTCATTCGTGGACGAAGCCAACATTGAAAACAATCTTTGAACGTATACGTATATTTTAATAGTATGCAGTGCTGTCCATTTTAATAATTTATTAATTTAAATAGTCCAATAAAAAACTAAAATATATTAGTTAGAGCAATTCATTTACTATGAAACGTCCTCAAAATCATACAATTATTTATTTTGGACCTTAATAATATAAATCGAAGTAAATTAATTAAAATATTACTTGCGAACTGAAAAAATGCACTCGGAGAATTGCCTTCCATTAATCATTTCTAGAATTCGATTAGAAAAAAAAATAAAAGCTTCACATTTTTTTAACATACTTCGTGACTAATATTTAAATAAATCTCTATTAAATAGATTCTTCAGCCCATTTTTGTTAGACTGAAGGTTTAATCACAAACCGTAATCAGCTCTCATAAATAATTTGTTCATTTTTTATAGTGTGGTTTGACAGACTGAAGCCCAAAAGGCACGTTATATTTACATCCATTATAAATGTTTGAAAATTTTTAAGCTTCTTCATCGTTTTTGATTTTTTTCGTTTAATGTTAGGTGTTTTTGTTACCATATAGCTCTTTGTTTGTGATGGTGTATAGCTTTTAGCAGCATAAATAGCTACAATGTATACATTGAAACCGAATATTAGCGTTGGTATACCTAAATGTTCAGTGGCGTACATAGAACATTATTATAATATAGCTGAGTAATAACATATTCTCTATTTACCTGTGAACAGCTGTAGAGTTTACTCCATCATTGAGTTTGACTTACCTAGTTTGACTTACCTAACACTTTCATTTTTCTACTCTTCAATATTTGGACCTCATTGTTCTTTTTTAAATATTTTTATATTTATAAAATTTTGAACAGGAAAACAGGAAAATTCTCGAAATTTTAGTAGAAGAGAACTAAATTGAAGTTTTTTTTGAAACTTTTTTATATAGGGTGACCAGTAATTGCTCGTATTCCTCTTGGGAGAAGAAATTATGACTAATTTGTAATGATTTAACCTTATCACTTGAGGATCAGAAACGCGTCTTTTTTTTATTTTTTCTTATTTATTTAACACACGACAAAAAATCTAACAGTAAATTTCGTGGTTTTTAGCTTTAGGAAGGTTGGCCAATTAGTAAGCTATTAGATCATGGAAAAATTCAGGCCAAAAAGTGAGAATATATATTTTTTTAATTTTTAACTTCCAAAATTTGGACTTTTGTAAAAAGAAAACCGAAGTAGATTTTCTCGAAAATTACGTATTTCCGACCCCCAAGACGTTAAATAATTTAGAGGTTAAATAATTCCAAATTAATCAAAGTTTCTTCTCCCGAGAGGAATACGAACGATTACCGGTCACCCTGTATATATATTTTTTTCAGTTTTATTATATTTTTCGTTCACAAATTCACTATAATATGAATTTTAATTCTTTATATTTGAACGGTTAATATTTTGTTTTATAATGATGGAATCATCATTAATGAAATGCATTCGTGGAGAATTTCATCAGAAATATAAAAATGACTTATATTTGTAAAAATATTAATAACAATCTAAATTTTGAAAATCTGTTCTTTGTACGCTACTTACTTGTTTGAAACTTTTGTTAAAAACTGTTTAAAACGTTACAGCTTTAATAGCTAACCCCAGCACTAACCTACAAATACTACTAGAATACACAAAAATATGTTAGAATCGTTATCATTTATTTTGCTATACGCTTTTTAGTTTATGTATATTTTTTTTTTGTTTCATTTTTTATATAGTTTATTCCTGGTTTTTATATTTTCCTTAATTAGGTTTTTTTTTAACAATTTTAAGTTTTCGACTAAAAAATACCTCGCTGTTTTGAACATTGTCAAGAATCAAGATAATCCCCACTCATATGTCATTAGTTTTGATACTAAATTTTCATGAAACATAAAACAAACACATTTTTACTTTGACGTCTTATTTGCATTTTTCTATAAACCGAAATAGAGCTACTAGTCATTTAGATATTGTAAACTGTTTAGAAATTAACTATATCTTGTCAATACATTTTCATTTTGTTCTCTTTTCTAAGAAAAATCTGGAAGTGAAGTTTTCGTTTTAAAAATAGTATTGAAAGCGTTTTTTAAATTTTTCTTTCATTTAAAATTAAAGTCATCCCAAAAATGTGTGTAAAGTACATATACACATAATAAAACAAATATATTGAAATATTGAAAGAGATTTCTAACACCAAATCTGAGAAGGAACAATGAACATGATACTGAAGAATCGATTGACACTGTGGTGTCATCATCGTCATCCGGTATTGTGGAAGGGCCTGAAAAATTAATCCAAAATGTCTTGGTCCTATATTGAAATTATTAAGCTATAAAATCAAAAAGTCGCTAAATTTTACAGAGAGTGGGCGTGGGTATAGTGAAATATGAGTATAAGTTTTTAAAATATGCTTCACAGTTTAAAATTTCAAGGTTCTAAAGTATATTCCCCGAAAAAAAATGTCGTTAATTTCTTAATAGTTTACGGCAGTAGGTGACCAAGTATAAATAATTGTAGGCTACATATTTTTATTGGTTAATTAGCTAGTAATTTTTGCTCTTAATGAATTTGAGGTCATAAAAGGCTCCAAATTAAACAATATCAGAGGAAATAAAATTAAAAAATATTATGCTCACTTTATATAGGTACGTTCAAATCAAAATCAAATTTTGAAAGTGTCTTCTCCAAAATTATTTACAGAACTATTTTCAAAAATAGTTTTATTCCTTTTAATTTCATAAAAATATTTTCGCCTGAATACCGAAAGAAAATTAAATAAAAAAACAAATCTTAGCAGTTTCGTCTAAAATCTGTAAGTACTCTATCAACTTTATACAATAATAATTTACATATAATTACTTAACGGTTTGTTAATATGGCGAACCAGATTTAAATAAAATGCAATTTATTATTTACTGTTTTATTTCTTCTGGATATTCAGTTATATTTTTGGAAAGATCTCCCCGCATTTTATTTACGAAAAGAGAAAAAACAGGCTATTTGACTGTTAATTGGCCTGTTTTGCAGAAAGGGGGTCCACTTCAGGATCTGGTACCCGTCCATTTGGTCAACCCTTGTGTTTAATGGTTCCTCAAGAAAATGGCGACGGTAGTGAAAACCACAGCCCTCCATCCCCCGCTACAAAATCCAAACCTCCACTAAAGCGAACTGTCAGCAAAACCAATAAGAAATAATCTGACAAAATATGTACTGTATAGAGATTTGGCTTTGGGCCTATTCTTAATAAGTATTTAAGCATCTTTTTTGTAATTATTTATAATTATAACATTTCAGTCGATGACGTACCAGTTTATTTACTAGCCACTGACATAAAAAATAGTAAATTTCTGAACAGAACAGCTCTGTTTAATATTATAGTTGTCCCAACACAAAAATGAATTTTTGTTTGATAAAATTATGATTCCAAAACGTTCATCTTCTTTTGCACTGCAAACATATATATATTTATTTTCTTTGAATATTTACTATTTGTAGAATAAAAATTATATTGAAATTAATCAGTAAAACTAAAAATATGCGGTATATTAAATCGCTTCCAAAATTATATACTATCCAATCTCAGTTTTTTAATCATTTCTTGATTTTTAAGTTTAATAAACTATTAATGATTTATATCTCAACCTGATTATATTATAGGTTCCTGTGGACAGACAGGCGGGTCCTTTTGTCATATAGGTAATTTGGTAAAGTTGGAGATTATAATTTTAAAACATTGTTATAAATTTTATGAAAAAACAGAGCTTCTGTACTTATTAAGCCCTTAAAGTTATTAGATAAGTACTTTTTGCGAAATCCCTTTGTAATCATTTTTGCTCAAAAAATTATTTATCATCATTATTTTTTGTTTAATTTTCATCCTATCACAGTAAATATCGTTTATTTTTCTTCTTCTTCTGATTGTTATATATTTTTAAAAATTTGTTGTAATTTCGAGAGAATATTTTTGTGTATAACACCACATTGTATTTGATAAAAATATTCTATCCTCCTAATATATATATTTTTAAACACCTGAGCTGTGATAAATAAAAAATATTTTGAATAGTTTTTAAATGTGTTCATTTTGTTAAAACCCACTTAATTACTTCTACAGCGATTTAAAAACGTAAGTTCGAGTTTCAAGCATGTTTTGATAAAATTTTAAATGAAATTCGTGTGAAAATTTTTTTAGAGTGATCTAATACAAAGTACACCCCTAATGACCTTAAATAAAAAACCATAAACTTGAATTTCAATCCATATCCTGTTTCAGTATTTTAGTTTTTTTTTCTTTTCTGCATTTTTTCTATAATTATTTTTTGTGTGTTCTTGATGTTATGTGTAACAATTATTGTCCGTGGATCGATGTTTATAACAATATTAGTGACAATTTCTAGTGTCTTTTTAAATTTATGTGTGAACTAAAATGAGCTTTATTTTAATTTGTCCACGATAACTTCTCGAAACAAAGATAAACAATCGTTTACGAACGAAAATACATGCTTAATTTTATCATAACGATAAAACGTCCTACGTAAAACTGACGTCATTATTTCGAGAATAAAATCTGTGGTGCCCCAAGCTTCCTTTTTAAGCTGAACTACTAAAATAATTTTGTTTTTTGTCAATTGCAAATTGTCGCTAATAAAATCAACAAAATAGCCATGTAATATATAGAGATACTGTGTTACTTTTTACAATAAGGTTTTTTTATATAATAACGATAATGTATAAATTGAGGTCCCCAACCTAAGTATCATTTACACAGGTGGGGGAGGCATGCGGACCTCAACAAGTGCCATGATGTTAACCCCAGATGGAGCCTCTAGTCCTATTGGTCTGTAAATGTCATTGTGTTAGAAAACACTTCTTAATAATATTATGATAAATATCTTATTGTTCCCAAGCATCGCATAAACATATTTTAAGTTTTTCTAGTTTGTATAAGTCGTTTTTATACACTACCTTAGATATTATGTATGATATAAAAATCTTTATTTAAATTTTGTCACATTTGAATGTTGTGTTAACCAATCAGCTATCCGGATTGAATGCTAAAGCTTTTATATACTTCAAATTTATATAAAATCGGTTATGACCTACGTACCTACATTTAATTACTTTTAAAATTTAGTGGTGAAATTCAATTCTGAACCTAATGTTTACATACAGTATAAACTTTATGTAGCGAAATTGAAGGGACGATGTATTTTATTGCATTGTTTTCGTTAAACGAAGAAAAAAGAAAACAAAATAATTTTACGAATAAGTGGATTTAATTTTGACTAAACTAAGTGAAAGAAAATTATAATCTGTTAACTTTGTCGTTTTTTTCTATACTGGTATTTTAATCGTATTTTTCGTTCTATTTTATTTATATCTTGGGATATACTGGGATCATCTTCTTTAATGTTTGGTGATCCGCCCTCTTCATTGCCTTGTTTCTCATTTGTCCTCACTAAACCAAGAAATTCTAAGAATCCCATTGTTGGTGTCTCAATAATGACGTATTGCGAGTGGTTGTTATGAGAGTATAGACTATAAAGTATAGAGTGTTTCAATATGTGGGTAACAACGTAAACCAAACAAACTTTATGAATTTCTATGTTTTAAGGAGCTTTTCGTTAAATAGAAGTTCGCTATATAGAGTTTACACTGTAATTTGAACGTAATTTAGTTATAGTCAGTTTTTTTTGGTAAAGAAATAAAATTTTACGTTCAGAATTTTGCTACGCCAGAGATTTTAAAAATCACGTTATTGAATATAAATCGTTATTAGCACAAGCTTATGGTACATTTGTTTAGGTAGTTAGAAACGACTTATATGCCAATGTCAACGTCTGCTGTGTATCTTATTTAGTAGAAAAATGAAAATCGGTAAACGATTATTTATTTCTAAAAGTATCTATATTATTTGAAGCTATTAAATCTTCTTTGCTTTCATAAGAATGCTTCAAAAACATTTTTTCTGAAGTGGTCGATATAAATAACTTATAAAAAATCAATATAAAGGTTCATTTACAATGACAAAATCAACTATTTTTAAATGGTTATCGTGCATAACCATAAAATTTTCAGTAATGACAAGTGTGCGCGGTCTTTAATACCGCTTATTAGGCAGGACGGCGAGGAGTTTTGGGTGTATTTTTCAGGCACAGGCGAGGTTATTGTTGGAATCGCTTCGTTTAAGGGTGTATTTCAACCCCCTAAGTTTGCTTACAATTTGTTGGTGTGCTTGATTTTATAATTGACAATAAGTGACGAAAATAGTGCTTTTTTCTCTATTTCCTTTAATATCTCCGTTCCTCTTGACTTTTAGTATAGCATATGTATTGAGAAAGTTGTTCCCGTTGGAATTTTTGGAAAAAATTAATTCTAACCGATTTTATAACGATTGAATATTGAAAAAGTTATATGGTTATATACGTTTGTCTAAGATTGGTATCGCTAAATAAATCGTTATAAAATCGGTTAGAATTAGTTTTTTTCCAAAAATTCCAACGGGATACTAAAGTTGAATGGATTTGTGATTTTTCTGGCTTGGTCCGACCAGCGAAACCCGTTTGTGAAAAAAATGGCGCAATTTGCAATTTAGGAAACAAAAAAAAGTGGTCGTTAATTACTCAAGAAGTAACTAACCAATGACGCTAAAATTATTCATGCATGTTTGGGTCAACACAGACATTATTTTTGAAAATTTTCAGCCATCAATGTGCGTTCATTTTTTAGTAAAAAAATAGTGAAAAAAACGTGTTTTTTTAACTTTCGGGGCTATTTGCAAGTTAACAATTGCACTTAGCGAACTCTGTGAGTTCTCATTTTTTAGGAAATTTCATAAGGAACAACTTTCTTAATGCATATGCTATACTAAAAGTCAAGAGGAACGGAGATATTAAAGGAAATAGAGAAAAACGCACTATTTTCGTCACTAATTGCTAATTATAAAATCAAGCACACCAACAATTTGTAAGCAAACTTAGGGGGTTGAACTACACCCTTAAACGAAGCGATTCCATCAATAATCTCGCCTGTGCTCGAATAATGCACTTTTTAATGTTTTTACGTCCTCGCCGTCTAGCCTATATAAAAAGACTCACTAAACTCAATAAGTACTATTTCTAAGTTATCATTTTGATGATATTTTATATTTTTCTTCGAAAACATGTTTTAAATTATAAATATTTGAGTCGGTGCATAAAATAACATTTACAGGGGGTGACATCTATGTCGCCTAGTGTCGAGTTTGTGCCGCCCAGTGATTCTACTCGCGCCATCCTGTAGCAACACAACCGCGTTTTCTTTGCGACATTTTTACTTTTTACTATTTTATAGGTTAGGACGAATGCCAAATGCTGAGTCAAAAAGTATTAACGGCACTTTCTCTGTATTCTTTGATAATAATAGAAACGTTTAAAGTGAATAAAGGCCACGTTTTATGTAATTAACGTACGGCCTCTTAGTACGAGAACTAAGAACGTTGCTTTTTAAAACTTACCACTACGGTGCTTTAATTTAGGTTTACGGCATGGTCTTTGTTTGTCATTGTAAGAGAACCTTTATTTAATTCAAACTCAAGCAGTATTTAACCAACCCAAGCACATTTTTATTTTTGTGCGTAAACTGTAATTAACTTTAGTAACAATGATGTATAATAGCGAAATTTCTGTTACATCGAAAAAATAATGAAAGAAAGTTTAAACATTCTCGTTATAAAGAGATACAGTTAGTAGACAAGATTGATTTTCACATGAGGTATTAATTTGATGCTATTATTCAGTTTTCTCATTTTTATACATGTTTGTATGAGTTTTTTAGTACTACAGTGAAAATCAATCGAGTTGATAAAAATTAATAATTATTATAATTATTGATCGGCAATTATATTTGAATATGTTATTGATTCCCAAGCTTGCCGTTAGAGCGTGACATGCGACCTTTTATTTGATTATTTTAAATTCCCGTTGACGACTATGTAATATTGGCGCATTCCTATCGAACAATTTTAGGATGATTTTTTTGCTGGGTAAATTGTGACATAATATATTGATTATGAAATTCCATTCTACCAGACGGCAATTACTTGGTTTAATATTTTTTTAATAATTGACAATTTTTAATTGTTTACGTATTTAAAAATTTGTTTTTGCATTGCAAACGGGGTTCCGTCTGGCAGCATTGGTTTTCATAATCAGTACTATGTTTTAAATTTATTTCAGTCAAAAAATATGTTCCGAAAATAATTCGACACGAACGCCTCAATACTACCTAATCTACAAACATAAATATTTACAACTGCAAAAAAAAAAACTACATTTAAATAATACCTATACATTCAGTAATTTTAGAATTTCTGTACTTACATAGAAATCAAATGAATTAAATTTATTTTTCTTCCAAAAGGAACAAACTGCATTATGTTTTCAACGCCTTTTTTAATACATTTTTATAATTATGAATATGCGTCCGTATTTTGTAATTAATTTAACTTTTCGCTCTATTCACTTTAATATATTATATGCTTTTAAACGCAATTTTTTCTAACTCATTTTTGAAGTGCTTTGTTTTATAAAATTAGAGAACCAAAACAAAGTATGTATATGTCGTAGTCATAATGCAAAATTAGGCATTTTACAAAATGTCTAGGCATTTTATAAAAAGCCGGCAAAACGCGAACGAACAATGCAGTTTCCGTTATGACTATACCAATTCAGGCAAATTGATAAAATGCCGGCAAAATGTGAACAGAAGAACGTGTATCTCGTTCTGACGCATTATTTTCAGGCATTTTACAATTTACCAACAGCGATGTAGTCATAACGTAAGCGGGAGAAAAAAATAATAAAATTAGGGAGATAGGTACTAGGTAAGTATTTCATAAAATGGCACAATGACACAAAAAACAATTAACTTCTTTATTATATAAATCTAAATAAACACTTCATACCTATAAAAACTTTCAGTTAGGTACTCTTAAAGTAATGCACGAAATAAAGTAACTACCTAAATAAGTACCTAAGGTAAAGGGTCCAGTTTTTGGCGGTTTAAGAGTAACAGCTGAGGTTATATTACGATACCTAATATAAAATTCAATTTGAATAAATAATATTCTATATCATAAACAAGTTCAGAATTTCTAGATAAGGTCATATGAGCGATTGTCATTTTCGATTTGCACTTCTTCGCGGTTATCACTCATTTTTATGTGTCTAAATGAACTCCGAAATGAATAAATAACAAAACAACGTCCACGTTTTAGGTTAGCACGTTTTAGGTTAGGTTAAGTACAGCTGTTTAGCGCGAACTGTATCAGAAAAGCAAAGCAAAAGCAAACAAAACAACGTTCACGTTTTAGTTTTAGGTTAGGTTTAAGTACAGCTGTTTGGCTCAACTGTATCAGGAAAACAATGTTGTGCGTTTTGACTACATCGCTGTTGGTAAATTGTAAAATGCCTGAAAATAATGCGTCAGAACGAGATACACGTTCTTCTGTTCACATTTTGCCGGCATTTTATCAATTTGCCTGAATTGGTATAGTCATAACGGAAACTGCATTGTTCGTTCGCGTTTTGCCGGCTTTTTATAAAATGCCTAGACATTTTGTAAAAAGCCTAATTTTGCATTATGACTACGACATATATTTATTCAATTTAAATGTGTTTTTTTTTTCAGTTGTTGAATTATTTCTACAGGATGCGACCATAGTTTTCACCTAGGGGCTGTTTTTGCACCGACTAATTGAATTGTGCATTTAACCCTTTGGTTACAGTATAAAATAAATTCAAGTACCGTGCATGTTTGTAAAAATACTCCATTATTCAAGTATGATTAATAAACGTGATAAGGGAAGCACATGGAAAATTAATTATACAACAAACATGTATTTCTCTGTTTACTTCTAAATGAAAGTTTTAATTTCCATCCCTCTTATCACTTGTTTATCATATTAGCAGCCTTAGATAATATAATTAATATACATATTTTTATGTTTTCAGATATATTCTTGAAAATAGCACATTTTAAGACGCAATATATACATGACTTTTGTTGATATGATAATCATTAATGCATTACAGAAAATCGTTGCATATAAAAAAACATACGATCCTCTCTTGGCCGCGAGGTTTTTGTGGAACAATTTTCTATAATGCATTAATGATTTCCATAGTTTACATATCAAAAAAACTCATGTCTATATTGCATTTTAAATTAAATCTACTCTATACATGTGTTTTGTTGATATGGTAGCTATGGAAATCATTAATGCTTTACAGAAAATCATTCCACATAAAATTCAACAGAAACCGGACATCCAACGGACGTTCGTATACATTTTATGTGGAACGATTTTCTTTAATGCATTAATGATTTCCATATCAACCAAACTCATGTATATATATATATATATATATATATATTGCGCCCTAAAATGACTTGTGTTACCAATTCTAAATTCGACATAAAGCTTTATAAATCTGACCTTTGCTATTTCAAATGATGTGAAGTGCTAAAAGTTCCCCGAGCAACGCATTAAAAAAGAAATGCATTTATTAAAACGTTTTAGCAGTGGCGTAGCATCAAGCATGATAATAACAGCTTTTCTTAAAAAAATGCAAAAGCTATCTTTTTGTAACTTTTTTTCATTCAGAATAGACTTATATTTCTAGTTTAAAAAATGTCAGCTCGCCATTTTTGAAGTTGTTTTTATTAGTTTTTTATGTCACTGCTAATTCATGTTCGTAAATTATTTTAAACAACAAAATTAATTGAAAATAATCATTTTCAGTAGCTTTATATGTAAACCTATAGCTTGTTGATAAAAGAATCATGTTTATGTATAAATTAACCCCATACATGGCATCAATTTCAGTTACAAATTGTTTTTCATAAAATTCAGAGCCTATCAAATATTCTGTAATAAAAAATGTAGTAAAAAATCGGAACTTCAAGTGTCAAAGGACACTCTGACATCTCATTATTCTGAGATGTTCAAGATAAAAATTATTAAATAATGTATTTTTTTATTAGAAGTTCGTTAATGGATTTTGCAGGGAAACAAAAGTAACCAAAGCTTGGTGTGCCCAGTTTTATAGAAGTCAAATGAAAGTCCACAGCAGTGCATTAAGAACTGATTCTTTTATGAACTGAAAGTAAATTAAAGTCAAAAACGCTTGTGGTGTCTAGTCGGACATTTATTCATTCATTTGTAAAAAAAACATCACCTCAAAATTTTGTGGTAGATACTCAACGGTAGAGAAATGTCTTTTTTTTTGCAATATTAGACATAACCACTTTTTTATTAGATCAACTTAAATCTCACATTTTTCTCTAATAAAAATCCATTTTACATTTTTTTACTTTCATTACCGCTTCTTTATATTTACAATTGAATTTTAAAATCGGACAGGTTATTTTTAATTTATCTTTTTTGTGTTAACAGTATATACATTTACATAATTTTTAGTATTTTTTTTCGTGATATTGTTTTCGTAATTCTTATAATAACTAACTTAAATATTCAACTAAAAAAATGCTACATATCTCAATTAAACAAAAAGTGATAATTTTTTCAAAATTATACTAGACTACAGCAGCGTAAAATGGATTTAAACCATTTTTACAAATACTTTTAAACTTTTAAGTGGCACACGATAATTTTGTCACTTTTTAATAATGACGTGAATACGCATAAATAACCCACTTTAAATAACTGATTGGTTCTTTACCAACTCTAGTAAGTGTAAGAATTAGCTGTAAACTTTTTTATTTAGGAGTGCAGTCAAAATTAACTTTATTTAGGAGTGCAGTCAAAATTAATAATCACTTTTCAAATCAACAAAAAATTAGTACCAAATAATTATACATACATTGTACGTTTGTTGCTTTGAAGCGTATCGGTTATAAACAATAAAATAAATTTTCATTGTTTATAAACAATTTTTAGCATATTCAATGTAGGGACACCTTTTCTTTTTATTCAAGTTTAGCAGTCTTGAAAGAGAGTCCTTACGTATCAATGCTTCATCACTAAAATAAGAATAGCAAAAAGGCAATCGTGTGTACTTAAAATGTGTTTAAAAAAATCTTGTCAAAATGGTTACTTTATAGAAAATATCGATGTAAATAATTGAAACCAGCCTAAAATTTAGATAACCATACGTAGTCAATGTTCATTGAGTAATAAAACACTGAATTAGTTTCGCTGTTTAAACATTTATATAAAACGAGAAGAGTATTAAAATTTGATATTAACAAATCCACTGTACATATAGCTCCCCACTCTCCCCGACGCCAAAAGTTGAACTTGAGAATGAAGAGTTTGTCGCTGGACTCACCTGAAAGCACTGAGCACGTTCAGCGGCGCCGACATGGCGGGGGCGGCGTCGTCACTACGGTGTCTGGGACCATCGGTGACCATTCGCACTCCTCCAATCAGTCATCATCATCTAGAATACAATGTATGACCTCATTCATTATCATTAATTATTGTATTCACTGTTCTTTTGTTTATTTAATTACTATATGTCTTATATAACCTCACATTTATATTATGCCTGAGCACCATTTATTTATACTTAAGTTGATGTAAACTCACCTCTTTTATAGAAATCGCTATAAAAACTATTGTACGTTCAGTGTCGGGTTTAGGAGAAGACAAAAGATGTTGAAGCGTTGGGGTTTCCTCATAAAAATTGGCCTTCACAAATTTGTATATGTTTCGTTAATGAAAATACAAGTTTTGCCTAACAGAAAGTTTTGATTTTAATTTTGAAGTCTGGGCTTTTTTAATCATAAATCATAATTTTTTATACAATAGTTGAACAATCTACGTTGTCAGCGCTTTCTTCCTTGTAAGACTCATTAAAGTCTACATATTGTGTTAGAAAACCAGTGCAGGATTTAGAACTAGGGAACTGCGCAGAGGCCTCTACAAAAATGTCTGCCCAGGGGCCTACGCACCCTAAATCCGGCACTTTGTACGTTCCAAAGGAATGTATGATTCGGTATAATTCGGATAATAATGATTAAAAGAAAGCAATTGGTCAATTGATAAACCGTATACTCCTCTTTTGATGCAATTAAAAGTACTAATATTATTCTTATTAATTTTTACGTATGTACTTCATTCACATTTTTTCTCAAAAAAATTATTACATACGTTTTAGGTTGCCATTATTTTTTAAGCTTCTTTGATCAAGCAAGTAGATTAATAATGGTATTTTACGAATTTTGAATACCCAAATTTTTTCTTCGTTAGCTTTATAGCTTATAAAAATTATTCTACAAACATATTTTTACAAAAAGCATTCCCGCTTCTTGATACATTTTTTGGGTGCAGGTCTGCAAATATAATTTTTAGTTTTTTGTTTGCAGGCTGAATGGGTTTAATCCGCTACAGCTTTTGATATAGGTAGTACCTACTTCCGATTTTTTCAAATTCTGTAGATAGTGTCCTTCGGTGTATTATTTTTCCTACTAGGTCATTTAATGCAAACAGGCAGTAGGTATGAAGAAAAAAGCGAAAAATTCCACTATCCAATTTTGTCATTTTTTCAATTAAAAATTGTTATCTTTTTAATGTTCCATATAAAACGGAACACTAATTATCGAATCATTTCGGTTTCCGTCCGTCTGTCACAGGCGAATTATTTGTCATAACAATTTGGAATTTGGCACAGAGATATATAGTGTGGTTGCTCAAAAACAGACGTGAAGTATAAAAAAAATGATTCTGGGGGCTAAATTAAGAAATAAAACGTTTTTTATATTACATTTTTGCAGCAAAATAATGTGAAATGAAATAATATATTAAGTAAATACCTAACTAAAAAGGGATTTTAAGCGTTTTTCCATCAAAACAGTTTTTAATCTTATATAATCTATTATATTGATGGAAACCAGCTTCATAGAAATGTTAAGAGATGTCATCAGTGGAATTGCGACAACCTAAGATAAAATATAAGAAGGTATTCCAATCCTGCAATGCATCATGGGAAATGTGTCAAGCGGTGGCGCCACCACGAGTGTGTCAGATACACTAGCCATCCAATCCTGCAATGCATCATGGGAAATGTGTCAAGCCAGTAACTAAAGTATTTTCATCCTAACTCTTGAAATAATAATAAATATTGTTTATTAATTAATTAGCGCCTAAAACATTTTTTAGGCGCTAATTAATTAATAAACAATATTTATTATTATTTCAAGAGTTAGGATGAAAATACTTTAGTTACTGGCTTGACACATTTCCCATGATGCATTGCAGGATTGGATGGCTAGTGTATCTGACACACTCGTGGTGACGCCACCGCTTGACACATTTCCCATGATGCATTGCAGGATTGGAATACCTTCTTATATATTATCTTACGACAACCTTTTGCACATGTTACAGAACGAAACTCATTTTTAATTTATATTTAAATTTCTTTTTAATAATTATGATAATATATTAATTCATTTGCCTACTACGGATAAGTAATAAAATAGTGTGAATTGTGGTATTTTTCTATATATGTATTATGAATTTTTTATTCCTTTCAGCAAACTCTCTAATATATGCGTAATATTCTATTCTTATATAATATTTTGTGTGGTAAATCTTGCATGTTTGTTCACAGTTTATTGTCTTTTATTTCTTTGCATGACAGTTGCTCCCAGGCCCGTTATTATCCATCATGGAACCAGATCCGCTCTTAAATCTAGATCAAGTATGACAATTATATAATATATTATATAAGTATTTTATTTCTCTCGAGTCTTTGAACAGAGGCCAACTTGTCTTGTAAACTCATATCACTTAATTTATTACAATTTGTAAAGATTATAGTCACGTGCATCATCATCTATTAACTAAAATTGAATTTGTAAACTCAGATTTTTCACTTTAAAAACTCACAGATTTTCTTAGATGACTCGACGCGACGTGACAAAATGTTGCCGCCTAGAATGTATGTGCAGCAATTCCTCACAAGAGCGATGCGTCAAAATGCAACGCTTCGGAGAGTGTTGCATGAGTAGTAAAGTTTAGAGAAGACAGCAGCAAGGTGTGGAATCTGCGTAGTAAGAAGATTGGAAAAAGCGATCAGTAGCTCTGTGATTCATTTCAGGGAGAATTACAATCGGTATTTGAGTCTCGACTAGCGACAAACAACATTCATAGCACTTCCCTTTGCTAGAAAATATAGATCCGTCCGGCCCGAAACTCACTTCTCTAAACGATACTGGTGCGGCACACTACCACGTCGCGTCGCTATGTGAGATTTGATCTGAAATTTTCTGGTTAAAATGTAATTGGAAATGAAAAATTCAAATTAAAACGTTAATCTGATATATTGTTATAGTACTTTAAACTCAGTTGCGAGGGCAAACCTATTTATTTTACGATTCTCCAAGTAAATTTAATAACAAAAGAGAGTACACACTATACGCAAGCGTAAATATAGTTTGTATTATGAGTTGTTCATTAGAATTATTTACATTCCGTTTTAATTACAAAACATCTGAAAAAAAACAATGCAAATACAACTATAGAATTTTTTAGACTTATATATTTTAATGAAGCTTAAATTTGTACTTTGAAAAAAAAAATATTATATACAAAACGTATCGAAACGTTAGTATTAAATGCAAGTTTAAAAAAATCTCAGTATTGCTTCATTTTCGATCCTTATGCCACGGAATTCTTTCCAAATACTCATCATTAACTTCAATGGATCACAGTTACTCTATTTATTGAATAGAGTCAATCTTCAAAAATATTATGCCTACCCAATTTTCTAAACGACCAATTTGTCTCTGTTTAAAGATAATGTAATAAATATTAATTTTTGAGAATTCGTATGATGTCATAAAAAACACGAAAATAATCATAAAGTTTAGTTCATCTTAATAACTGAAAAAAATTGTACTTGATGACGTCAAACGAATACGATAAAATATGTTTCTACCTATTGATTTTAACTTCCATGGGTTGCTTTTTTTTAAATTCTTGCATGGCACAAAGTGTTCGTCTTTCTGAGTTTTGTGTCCGAACATTTTAAATGTTAATAGGAATTTGTTGTAAATAAAAATAAACGCTACCATTAATTTCAGATAAACAATAAGCTATTAAAATAATACATATAATTTTTCATCTTCAGCACAGTAAATTATGTTTTATCATCTATACAAAAAACTTTATATTTCTAGGGCAACTTATTCTTTTTTACAGAATATTACATTACAGTATTACACCATAACTGAAGTTAAAATCAAATTATTATCATTATTTTTATCATCATAATTGACGTTTCAAAAATAGTTTTACGGTCGCTAATTTTATGAGTTCACCTTTTAAAGTAGTTCTTAATTCGAATCCTGTATATCATTAATTCATCCTCATGCTCTTTTTAGAATTGAAACCAATTTCGAAGTTTCTTCTTATTTCATTCAAAGCCTGCCCTAGACTAGATAAAGTTAATAAAGTCATTGCACTTAAAGAATACGATATAATTGTACGACTATATTCTATAATTTTTGTCTGTAAACCTAAGCCCAGTGCTGGATTAACCTGTAAGCAAAGTAAGCAATTGCTTAGACTTAGAGCATCACGTCTCAGGGGGCACCAAAAATCAAAACTCAGAAATTAAAAGTACCTAGCCAGACCATCTCAACAATTTTTTTTTCGATCATGCTCTAAAAAATTTGATATACTGATATAAAACTGTCCTAGAAAATATAAAAGTTAAAAATAATAATTTATTTTGGAAAACGAAAACGATTTATTTTCTTAACTTGAAAGTTTTGTAACTTTTTTCAATTAATTGTATAAAAATGCCTAAGGACTGATTTTGTAGACAGTCAAATTTTCAATGAGAGCATTGTTTGTAAAATGCAATTTTTTCCCTAAAATTCTAAGCTTTTTAACTTTTTTCTATCAATTTTAAGCTTATGACCATTCACAATTTGAAAAAGAAAAACTTCTAAACACTTAACACGACAGATAGATAATATTACAATTAGACAATTGTTAGAGACGAGGGCTCATAGAAAAGAAATGTTTAGGGCATCAAGAAGTCTTAATCCGGCACTGCGGCTATAAGCCTTGCACCAATACTAAAAGTCTAAATTGAAATATGTATTTATTAAAATTTCAATTTAACTTTTATATTAAGGCCATATTATTCGGATTCAATAGCAAATAGTATTTTCATTACATTATTTTTAATTATAAATTGAAAATTCAATTGACACGTTGACCGGTTCGAATAATCTTGGAAACGTTTCCATGAAGTTTTTCTAGTTGTACGACCGATCATTTATTCTATTATGGAATTTAAACTTTTAGAGCAAACTTACATTTTTTATATGTTCTCTAATTATCTAGTCACTAAATTAAACAATGGAACGTCTCATTTTTCGAAACAGTTTTTTTCTCTATTTTAATAGGAAAACATTTTCGAAACAAAGTATTAAAATAATAATTATTTTGTCCTTTCTGAATATTTCAATGTTCCACAAAGTAATACAAATTGTCAAACTGTCGTATAGCTACAGACTACGATTTAAATATAGACCGCCTCTTTGAAGTGGATGAAACCATCGACATAAAGATTTGAACTGTTAGTCTAAGCTGCGCGAGTCAAATGATTCAGAAAAAGAGGGCGATAAAGTTGGAACATATTCCATCTTCGTTCAACAACACGTAGATCTGACTGCTAAGAGGCTTTAAGAAAACGTACATGCTCCAACTTAATCGCGTTTATATGCCATCGACGTACATTCCTAGACATGCCCTAACGGTGTAAAAAGTCCAAGTGTGCAGGCTTCCATGGCCGGTGTTGATCCAAATCTTCTTGGTTTCCGGGCTTGTATGCTGTGGACCATTGGTATTTCTGACGTTCGTCTACAACTGCGGTAGACGAAACTAGACTGCAGCCTTCTAGGCTGCTCACACAGGTTACAGCAGTCTAGAAGGACACTTCTCCCGCTAACACATCGCCTTTGATAATGTCTACCGCAGTGATAGACGAAACGTCAGGTAGAAATACCAATGGAACACGGCATACGTAAAGTCCAGAAACTAAGAAGATTTGGTGTAAAAAGTGTCCTCCACCGAAAGAAAAATAGTACCTTTACTCTAATCATGCGTGTAGAGAAAACAATAGAGATGGCTACACTCTACGCTATCCTCCTCTCTCTGTGAACCAAAAAAACATCTCGGTAACATATTATATGTAATACTCCTATATTTCCAGTTTCCCTATCTAACCAAAAAGCTGGAGTTTAGTAATCAAAGAACAGCCTGTGTACTTTGTCACTTCTGCGCATGCTTCTATTTAAGCGACTTATGTTTTTACACGACTGTTGACAACGAACTGAAACATTCATTTTTAATAACGCACGTGAATGAATATTTCCTATTGGTCAATACCCAATAATCATTTTCGACGCATGCGCAAAGTGGACGAAGCCCATAGCCAGTTGAGATAGCGATGTTTAGTGATGTTTCCTGATCGAGTGTATTCCGTACCAGCAATATAGGTGTATTACACATATGTTCTACGACGATATATGGCGAAGGCATGTCCAGGAATGTAAGTCGATTGGTTAGACTAACTGTCCAGTTGTTAATGTCGATGGAGTGAAACACGAAGACTATTATTGGTATATCATTATAATGTTGAATAAATTATTCAGCTCCCTCAAGTCCCGTTCACAATCGGCGTTTGTTAAGCGCCCGTAACATGCGTATGTCATCTGTCGAACTCCCAGATGATAATGAGAAGAGTTTATCTTCCGCTAGCACCTCGCCGTGTCCAAGTCCAGTTGGTGGAAAGGTAAGTCACTCGAAGGTCGTGTGAAAAAAATATGTTTGAAGACAGCTTTCACAACCAAATCAATATATGCATTATACATATTATAATGGATTTTCGATGACAAATTGAAATATATTTTGTAGACTGTAGACGACCGAGTTTCCTTAGTGTAAACAGAGCCGGATTCCTTCGCAGCGTACATGAATACAAATGAACAACAGAAAAAAAACATTATACCACGATCCCCTAATAATAATTTAGCTGCTTTTCATGCCTGGTAGTAAAATGATTAATTTCGCACTAGTGCATATAGTAAAAAAAACGTAATCGTACCATTTCCATATAGAAAGTAAATGTACGAAAATCCAACGCAGTCTACAATAGGGTATTTTGCACCATGTAAGAAAAAATCTAATAATACGCATTCTTGACATATTTTGTAAAACGCAAACGAGAAATATCGATTTCTATTCATAATAACGCACTATAAATTTTATAATTCATTTTTAAGAATTGTATTTTGAAATCTGTTCTTCAAAAGTCTAAAACGTTGTTCGCCATGTTGGATTCCGGCGTGACGTCACTTCGTCTGTAACTACCTACGTGCCGTGTGTTATTTTGAAGTTCTTTCAAGCTATTATCACGTTTATAGACTTCTATCCCGTATTATATTGATTTTACATCATGGAAGACGGTTTCGTAAAAGCAGAAAATACTAATCTACCAACGATAAATACGTTTAATAAAGAACTAAAGTTTTACTAACTTGTATACTTACTTACACTGGTAATGTAATAACCATAGCAATCTTAAATATTTTTAATTATAGGTACAGTGTTACTATGGTTACTGTGCACTATCGTCATTATTTACAATCATAGTGACGTCACGAGTCGTTTTCGCGCGAAAATTAATAATTATAAATTAAAAGTCGTTATTACGGGAGTATTCGGTTATAAAATATTATTATAAAAATTGAAGTGCTTCTTTGTCACTTTAAGCTTCATTTAAAACACTTTTCAAAAAACGATGTAATAGCTTATTGGAAGTGAACTTGTTCAAAATTGAACTGTCAAAAATTTGTAAAATTATGCGAAAATCAGCTATTTAGTAGGAGGTACGTGCAAGAAATGTAGTATATATCTTGTTCGTAATGCTATTAAGACTATTATCACAACTCGTATATAAAAATTGTATTCACTAACAACTATGCTATTACAGTTTGCAGACTTCGTTAATTAATTTATGAAAATATTCTCATAATAAACGCTATTTTGAAACGATAGTTTGTGACGTTTTTAATATGCTACTTATTATGAAATCAGTAGTTATTCGGTTATTGTGGTTACTAGAAATTTCTGAAACACTTAAAATCACCGCCAGTGAAATAATCATCTCTATATTTTCTGCATCCCGGCCCTTAAGTAGTTTCCAACTGTAGATATATATTACAAAGACGTTTTCATCAGTTCTGATATTAATCAATTTGACAGCTGTCTTTCAACATGATTTTTAAAATAGACAATGAATGATCAACGACTGAGTTGATATTTATTGTGAATAAAAATAATCCGTTACAGAAACCGCATAGACTGTTGCCAACAAATTTGTACGTTGTTTTGTATAACTTCAAGTCGAGGCATCAGGATGAGCTCGATTTAAAGGCCGGTTACAAGGTAACTGTGATTGACACGTCGGATAATGACTGGTGGAAAGGGAAATGCTTGGGGAGAGTTGGGTACTTTCCATCGAAATACTGCACGAAACTTTCAGCCGGTGAAAAGCCATTACAGGTTTGTTATACGTTCCTTCATTAACAGTTAACACGTTCGCGCGCGGTAATATCAACTTCGAATTTGCGTCGAAGAACTAAACATTGTTATATGTTACGGTCTATACCCGAATTCGGTCAATGATCGAAATAAATGCGCAAAATTAGTTTTGACCAACGAATATTTCCCAAACCCGAAATCTTACATTTAAGGAGGTTCAGCCGTTTTACGAAGATAATGAAAAAAATCTGAAATAAAGTTTTTTTAATAGATTTTTTTAGACAAAATTTTCTATAAAAAATCCAAAATCATTAGGAGATTTATAAAGTTAGAAATTAAAAAAAACTTTTACATGTAGTCTTATGGAAAATATGTCAACCTAGCATGCAAACGGCACATTTTAAATTTTTGCAAATAACCAAATAATGCCAGCAGTTCCGAAAACTAACTATGTAAAGCATCGATGTCTTACGCATATTTTAATATTTTTTCCAATTTAATTAGGAGACTTTTAATCAGTAAAAAAATTACTAAACCTTAGCACTTTTCGATTATGGACTTTTATTCTTGATAATTTTAACAAGTTTAACTTTTTAATGATTTAATTTTAATTTTTATTACTTCTAATTTCTTTTTTTAATTATTTACTGCAAAAAATATGTAAAATACAGATATTTACATAAATTTATTTTTTCTAACCTAACTTTGTACAAAAAATTAAAAACTTAGTCCATTAAGTAAAATACTGAAATAATTAATTAATATTAAAAAAAATATTTATTTATGCCTTTATGACAATAATTTGTTGGTATCATCGACTTATAACCTTTTGTAAAAATTTATTTTGGAAAAGTTCCCATTTAGAATTCGACTTACTTTTGATTGGGAGTGTAACGGATCAACCTCCTTAAACGAGTATTGAGTGTTACAAAATGAGCAAAACTAGTTTTGCGAGTTTTCAATTGGTCAAAACTAGTTCTGTTCATTTTTTAACGGACGTTACTAGTTCTCCTTGTTTCATTCAATCAGCGTTGCTTTTCGGTTTCATTAGACACTAAAAAAAATACATTAAAAAAATTTTAAATAAAAAAATTGATACTGCTGTGACCGTACTGATTTTATATTCGGCTAACACCGTACCTACTGTAATTCTAGCATTTTCATTTTTACTATATAGCAGCTACCGCGTAAGAACGTGTTAAGAGGTGTACACCCTAAAACTTTATTACATGCTCCCGATCGCATTTTATTTTATGTCAAATTAACTATTTTCAGTCAGGTTCCTAAAAAGTTGTTGATTGACGTATAGTTTTTGTTTTAAATATAATGTGAATTTTTTCGATCTTACTGTAGCCCCCCTCCCTTCCGTCACAGTTTGGGCCCCTGCCTAGTTACGGTCCTGACTGTCCGTGTTTTTTATGCTGTCTTTTATTTTAGGTGACACATAACTTGCAAGTATCGGACGGAGATAACGGATTAATGTTACTAAGGGACCAGATTGTTATACAGGTGGGAGAAGAAGTCGACGGAATGGTGATGATTAGATCTGGTGATAATCGCCAGGGAGTGTGTCCTGTAAAATTTCTTCAGGAAGTGTGACAAAATCTCTCTTACATAAATCCGCCGAGGAATTATATTGAGTATTATAAAAATCACAATCGTTTCTGTTATTGTTTGAAACATGTGAACGGCAACGGTTCATCAACAAATAATCAATTAGAAAAAATATATTATCCTGCTAACTATAACAATGGAGAAAAAAAATCAAAAGCATGTTACGATTTGAACTTACGACCAACGTATTGTAAGCAAAAAGAAAATTGGAGGAGAACCGGTTTAAATTCTGGTAATATTTTACAATATTATTACAACAATGCCCTTAATAACAACAACGGCAATATTGTTAATATCAATAACATTATCTCGAATGTTAACAACAATACGACTAACAACAGTGCTAACAACAATTTGATGACGAATGCCAGTAACAATGTTGTTGCAAATACTAACAATAACATTACTAAGAAGACTAACATCAATATGATAAATAATATATTCGCAATAACGAATCAAGAAATGACAAAAAATTACGAGAAAAACAGCATCCAGCAGTATTTTGAAACTCAAAGTAAACGCTTGCCAATACCGTCGACTATACGACCCCTCGGAATAAAATTCAACACTCCTAAGCATGTATCAAATTTCATCAACAAATCCTTCTTAACAGATTCACAAAAACGACCGCTTTTACTCAATTATAGAGATGGCATTAATGATAAAACAGTTCAGTATGAACCTCTCATTAATAGCCCGAATGAAAACGTTGAACCTAATTTTAAAATAATTCCAAATAAAAATGGCCTAAAAATATCTCCAATTTACACAATTAGTCAAAGTATTGACAAAATTACGCCAAATAAAATATTGAAAGGTCAGTCGTCATATTTTCGAAAAAATAATATATCGTCTAAAAATAGACCTTTATTTTTGCAACACTAAATTTTTTTTATACCTAGCCTTATAAGTAATATTTGTATTACGTTTATATGAAATAACATAAAACGTCTATGCATTTATTATATTAAAATATTAAAATGAGAATTTATTCATATTTGTATAAGCACGTCCTTAAATATTAAAAATTTCATACCGGATGAACACTGAAGCACTACCCTATCTTTAAAATACGGTTAAGAATTAAATTTAAAAATATCAATTATCATTGTTAAATTTTCGAAGTATTCAGTATTCACATTCTAGAAATAAAGGAAAAAGAGATGTATTTCTTATGAAATCAATAAACAGTATGTCTTTTGGAGGAATGTATTTCCAATTTATTGTTATACTAGCTGTACCAGACTCCGTGTTGCTGTGGCTGTCAGAAAAAAACTATACTCATGAAATGGTATAAGTCATAGCTCAATTTCAACGCAATATCACAGGAAATAATTAAATGAAAATAGATCAAAATCTATGAAAATTCAATTTAACAATGAAATAGAAAACATGTCATGAAGCACGCTGCCTGCCATGCGCAATTTTTAGTATTGCGTGTGTTGCTGCTACGTTTAACCGATGTCGCCTCCATTGCCGAAATATTTAGTATAGCGTGTATATTTTTAATGTCCAACAGATGATACTGTCTTTCAAAAAAAAAGCATGTGACTTCTATATAATAGGTATCTCTAAAAACACGCGCGTATTCGAATGCAACGTTGTGTCAAAATTTCAAAGAAATCGGCGAAGAACTTTCACAGATTTAAGATTTTGAACAAGCGAACATTTACATTTTTATTTTTGCGGACATTTCATAATACTATAATCAGAGTTTTCTGAGAAACTCAAGCATTGGCATATTAATGACCAATACTTTTTTAGAAAAAGTATAAAAAGAAATACGAAAATACTTCCCGTTGAAAATGGAGACCGTCTTTGTTATTTTCAATAAAAAGAAAAACTTAACTTTAGAGTCAACAGGGACCAGAGAAACACAAATGTGTAGAGATGCAAAAAAGCTCCATAGGGAATAGAAAATAAATAATGATCAATTAATTGCTAGTTGCTAGTTCACTGTAATTTTTTTGGTAGCGCGGCGTTGCGGTTGGTCAATATAGATATCATATGAACAAAATAATTAGTATTTTTTTCATAATAGTTGTCACTATTTTAAAGTTAATGCATTATTATTTTAATGTCAATACTGAATACTTAACAACTTAAAAGTTTCTATAAAATCCTAACATTTGTATGTTTTCCGTCCTCTTCCAATCGATAATTTTTTATGACAAAAATTATGACAAATTACATTGGTGGCTTTTCAATTTTAATATACACTTCTGGAATTGAAAAAAAAAAATATAAAATGTTTGAATGTTGATTTGTTTTGATTCAAAACAATGTCGTCGCAACCCTCTTACCGGAATATACCGATAGCACATTTTCTAAAATTATTGTTGAAAAAGTTTTTATGATAAAAACTCTGAAAATAACACAAATTTATATTTTCAAAATATTTTTAAATAGTTTTTTTTTTCAAATCGCGCTTTTTATATTGATATCAATAATTAGTTTCCATTAATATTTTCATACTTCACAAGATTTAAGTATTACAATAATTATTAGAATTTAATAGTGTGCAAAATAGTCCTTCAAATCAATATAATTTCCAAACATATTTCTAAAAAAAATAATTTGTCTAAAGAATTTAAACAAAAAGTGTAGATTCAGATAAAAGAATGAATTGGGATGTTAGTTGCAAAATAAACTTTTTTTGTCCATCATTTTCAATATTAATTATTCATTACATACATTTTTATACAAGAATATTACCTAATTTTGTGCAGATGTTATTCATATTTTTCATTATTCACATATTTTTTCCTCGATAGAACGTCTCAGAGCTTACTCAAACTCACAGACGGACTTAAGTCTTTGCCGCCCATACGCCGATCTATGTGCAGCAAAAATTAATAGGTAGGTACTATTAGGTACTCAAGAAATTTAATTATTTCAAAACGAATTATTTTAATTTAGGACCCTGTACAATTTTTATAAAAAAATGTTATTTGGTTTTAATGGCTTGGGTTACTTAATATATTTGGACATGATAACCGCCTTTCACGAAGCATGCCGCCCCTACGCCATGGCCTTTTGGAGAAACATTAAAACGTCTTCTATTTGTGCTCATTGAAATCTGCGTCTGTACTGAATTTTAAAAGAAGCCCAGTGATATTCTAGAATTACCGGATTTTTTTTGGAATGGTTCTATTTTCGAGACGCTAATAATTTGAAAATGATCAAAGAGATTTCCCAATTTTGTCCAAAAAAGACACCAGGCGTCTATTACGTGAAAATTGTCCATTTTCGTTGATTTCTGACAAAATTGACTTTTTGTGTATATGTTACCGGCAAAGCCCGTTACGCAGTCATACCTAGGTTTGTCTAGGCAAAGTCCGCATTGCCGGGCCACTTTAGGCTAAGTCGGAAATTAGTTGATATTTCCGACATTGCCTGCACTGTTGTAAGACAATCTTAGGTTTACCAAATATGTAGCAGGCAAACTCCGAAATAACCTACCGCATTACTATCCTACCTACTGTCAATATTATACCTATGTACGAGTAAGAAGCACAGTTTGCGATAGAAAAAAAAACACTAATTTGTATTAATAATTTGTTGCTTAGTGCTTTAATCATAATATCTTTTCCAGCATGACCACATTCCTTGTGAGCATTATCTAGCACCTCAAACAATTCTTAATTGGGGACAAAGTATTTCACTTCAGTGACTTGCGCAGACAATGGCAAAATTAACTTTTTAATGCCCCCAACAAGTAACACATCGTAACGTTTGAGACGTCGGTATTGAAGAGTTGTTTTTTTGGCAACCTGCTTGGCTTCTTCAACTTCTTTAATTAATGCCTCGTACTTCTCTATCGATGGAATGTAAAAAGAATTTATTGGTTTCTGCATACTCTCTAATTTCTCCAAAAATCTCGCCTTCATTTCACCCACGCCACTCATATCTACTTGCATATGTCTTGTTGGTCACAAATCCAATAAAGATTAAACCCAACTGAACACAACGGCCGCTTAACCCAACTAAACACAAAAGTCAATGCAGAATGAGAATTCAGTGACGTCGCTTGGAATCGGAATATCAACTTATTTCGTAGTTTGCCTGCTACACATCTAGTAAACCTAAGATTGTCGTACCACAGTGTAGGCAATGTTCGAAATATCGAATAATTTCGGACTTTGCCTAAAGTGGCCCGACAATGCGGACTTTGCCTAGGCAAACCTAGGTATGACTTCATAACGGACTTATCCGGTAACATATACACGGCTTGAGGTTTTGCTGCCCCTTATATGCACAGCAAAAATATTTTTCTCGAAAAACGTATTTATTTGAATATGAATTACGTACAAAAACTTCAACAAATTGGTTTCAGAGCAATTATTGAACAGTCAAGTTTTTGGTAGTACTAACCATCTCTATAGGGCGCTATACAATTTTTATAAAAAAGTGATGTGGTTTAAATAACTTGAGTTATTAAATATACTTGGACATGATTGCCGCCCCTCTCGAAGCCTGCCGCCCCTACGCTATGGCATTATTGGCATAGACTAGAGTCCGGCTCTGACCAAACTTAATAACATTCTCTTAAATACTATATAAAAAATATCACTGATAGTTGTCAGTAATCACTTCCCAAACAACATTATTAAAATCTTACAAAATCAATATAAAATGCGAGAAATTATTCCGAAACACATAATTTTCCAGTTTTAGTTGATACTTGAGTTGCAATGCCTGGCATAATATTATATAATATAAGGCATAAGCATTGAAATACTTCTGCTCATTTTATTCGGCTACTATTTTTCTGGAAAAAATCCAATTTTGATCGATTCGTTAGGGTTTTTTGATGATGTTATAAATGAAAAGTGCTTGATGTAAAATTCTTATTATTTTTTAAGCGTTAAAAGAGAATCGAGTAAGTTTGAGTAGTTTGTTAAATGATTTGTGATTTTTAATATGTAATTAATAACTTATTGTTAATGAATGTGCAAATATAATTAATACACCTTAATATCAAACATCTGGGGATACGTTCATAAAAACAGGGAGAATGCCTTCTATATTTCGTTTATATTTTGAAATATTACTATAAAATTCAGCATTGTTAAATAATGCGTATCTGGTGCTAATAAAAATAGATAAATATTTATAAATTAAGTACGCTACGATAAAAAACTCTCACTGTTATCGAACTTAAAATATTTTTAGACGAAACATCTCAACTTTTTTTTTAATGAAAGGTCATCTACGAAATATGCTGCTTTAATCAACAATTTTTGCAACTGTTCATCAATTAGATTTCATTGTGAAGATAATTATTATTTATTTTATACACACCTCTTGTATTTAAAAAAAGTCTATTTCCATTTTAAATACTCGGTGTATAACGTACGTAAACTTGGAATATTTATTTAAATGAAATATTTTCGACCATTAAAGGTTTTTGCTCAATTTGGTCCCCCAAATGACAAAATTAAAGTATTAATTTTTGAAACACACTGTATAGTGTCAGCTTTCACATCGCATTTTGCCTTTGAGTAACTACTTATATATTTCAAATGACTAAAATTTGGAGGCAATTTTTTGTCTAGATATCCCCAGAGGCACACACGACCAATACACAAAAGTATTATCCTAAAAATCTAGTCAATACTTATTTAAAAAAAATAGTTTAAAATAATATAAAAATGCATGTGTTATAATGTTGGACTGTATTGTTATAAACAATTCTAAATGAATCGGGAGTGGATTAAACAATATTTTATTTGTTAGAAATTTCAACCGAATTTTATTACTTAACTAGTTGAAATATCAATTTTGGGCATTAAATGCATTTCCCCAAATCCCCCAGTGAGCCTGTCCTATTGTAAAATAAAATAACACCAACGGGGTTTTCGAGTTGCATTGTTTACCTATATTCCTATAAGATACCTTGCATGTTTCATAAAAACTAAATTTGCCGTAATACGCGAGCAACAAATAAATAAACGCAACTTTTTTTATCTTGCTATACTAATATTATCCGTATTGTTTTTTATTGTGGGTATCCTGCAAAATTCTAATATTAGTAGAGTAATTACTGCTTAGTGCCCTTTTTAATTAAAAATCTCAATGCTTTGTCATCAGTGGTGTAACTAATCCGTTTTAGGTCTGTGGCATGGCCCCCACAATGGTGGGGCTGGTGCAACTCTGGTAACAGGGCCCGGGCTCAGAGGGGGCCCTGGTTTGAATGAAAATATTTAAATATAAAAACAGTTTAGAGTAAAATAGATATTACTTTGTATCCAACAGCACGCACGGGCCCCACCTACTCCCTCTACTCTCTCCCACTCGAACTCTGCGAAGATTCTTGTCTGAAGACTAAGAAAAATAAGCATATGTTGGGGGGGGGGCCCGACCCAGATCCTGGTTACAGGGCCCACAATCGAATGTGGGGGGCATGGTCTGTGGCCAATTTTACTAAATGTAATAATAAATGTTAGGATCCTCCTCTTCGGCAAAACAATCTGCAGCTTTGAAACACAATAAAGTCGTAGGTGCGTTGAATGCCTGTTGTCTAGATGCGACCAAGGGCGTAGATATTTTTTTTCTGGGGGGGGGGAAGTAAAAAAATATTTTTTTAAGTTTTCTTAATATCACACAACAATACTTACGAAGGAACGTGTCAAGCAAAATATTAATTCCCAAACTAATTTTAGAAATTCGTTTTCAAAAAGTATTTCTAAATTTTATTTTTAGCCAGGTATTCGTATTATTTTTTTTTTTTGTGATCCTGGGGGGGGGTAATTACTAATTACCCCCTTTCCCCCATATGTACGCCCTTGGATGCGGCCGACATAAGGGGTGTCGATATGTTTACAAAGATAATTTTTTTTCGGAACTTAAAAATGAAATACGAATTCTTAAAAATAAACGCTTTATCCTGATCTAAAAGTGCATTTTCCTCCTTCTTTTTTTACTGTGTGCAGTTCTTGTGGTTTCAGTTTCGGCCGAAGGTGAAAAGAGAGTCAAAGTTCGACCGCGACTGAAAAAATTCCCTTCAATCGCATTCTACATGTAATATTCGTTTCAGTATCTGATTTAAGGTTGTGGAGGTCTTTGAGCAGACGATTCAACGCGAACCTTTGCGTAGGAAAAAGCAAACATGGGATAATCGTCGCTTGGTGGACACAATTCAGACTCGTTGACAGATAAAAGGGATTCCCATTAATCGGATAGCTATTTCATAATTGATTTTTTTTGAAAATTATTTTTCAAATCAAAAGAACTACCTTTTCAGTTCTAAATACGCAACCGGATTTTACGATTATTTTTCTTGAAACAAACACAGATATAATTTATATATCATTTTTAATCCATTCCTGCTTTCATGTAAGAAAAGGCACTATGTTTAATAAATGAAAAAGTCTATAAATGAAAAAAATATTTAATTCTATGTTGATTAACTTCAGATTAATATATTAATGTTATTATTGCAAAGCACTTTAATGAATAGAAAAATTGCAAGTTTCTGTTCTTCTGGGAGTGCGATTTTTTACTTAACGGTATATTTTTAAAACTATACGTACTGTTATTGAAAGATTAACGTCTCTCAGTTTACGTGAATAATTTTTAAAAAATTGTAATATAGGGGAGGACTGGGTCAATTGTAACACGGGTCAATTGTGACAGTGACTATTGTAGTGACATCTAGCAACAAAATGATACTACTGCATTGATGTACACTCAGTCGTACATCAATGCAGTAGAATCATTTTCTCATTTTGTTGGTAGATGTCACTAAAATAGTCACTGTTACAATTGACCCCGTCCTCCCTTACGCTTTGATCGCGATTTTCTTTTATTCCTTGAGTCAGCAACATTTTCGTTATAAAATTTAAATTGTCTGCGAAAGAAAAACATTTTCTTTTTTCTAACGCCAAACTGTTTCTTCAGCTTTTCAATCTACTAATTTTTTTTCTAAAAAACAGCTTAATAGAATGCAATTACTGATCACAGTATTCGATTAGTTCGAAATGTACCTTTATGTGAAAATGAACTTAAAGCCGAGTTTACACATTCTACTTGGTTCGATCGAGCTAATATAACAGCAACAAAGATTCTTTCAATTATTTAATAAATATTGTCAACAATACTTACATTGCCGAAGACCAACAATTTTGATTTGTAAAGCTATTTTAAATTTTAAATTGAATGAAATATTTGAGAACTGTGAGATGAAATTGGATAAAAAATGACAAATGTGAAGCAAAAAATTTATAGGCCAATTATTTACACGTTTTTGTTGTTATCAATGGAGACGGTTTTTCGAAAAAAAATAGTTAACAATAGCCTCACTTTTTAAAAATAGATTTTAAGAAAATCTTCAACGGAGCTTTATTCTTACAAGCATTAAGTAATTTATTCAAAATTTTAAATTGTCATTTATTACTATAAAAAAGTTATTTTATGTGTTGTACTCTCTCAACAGGGCTGTGCGCTCGAACTGTAACGGCCGCGCGGAACTCTATCTTCAACGTTAAAAATAATGGAGATAGAGGCCCGAGAGATGAAACTCATTTATTGAAAATTTCCTTCTCTCTAAGAATCTTTTCTACAATTTTGGCTATCGCTTATAGTTTTTGAGAAAAGCTAAATGCCTTTTTTCTTTCATCTTAATTTGTTTAAAACTTTTACAATGTCTTACGTGCTAATAAAATATTTTAGTACATTTTTCTAGACGGCATTTCGAATCCAATAGCCTTCGGTCATTTTTGTACGAGTTATTTCAAGCCATAACACGTTTTTGAACTTGTGAAATACAGCTTCAAAATAATAATAGGCCGAGAAAACTTAAACTTAACTTGCAAACTGCTGTGTTTGAGCACGGAAAGTCAACTAAGCCAATTAACATGTGTAAACCGTGCTGAATATAATATGTGTAGTGGGTACCTACTTTAGCGAGACGTGACTTAAATCAAGATAAATCCTTTACAAAAAACATCAACTGATATATCAGAGTTTTTAAATTAAAATTAACGTTCTGAATGTATCAATCTGAATCCAAAAGAGGTCTATAAAATCTTTAGGTTGTTTTATATCTATGATTTATGATACGTCTTTCTATACCTAGCATGTAAAATAGAAGGCACATCAGCTTGGGTAATATGGTAAAAGAAAGGATCAACTGGATATAACTTTACAGCGAATATTTCAAACGTAGTTTTCAAATTAATCAGTACAGCACCGCACATAAATCCTAATACAAAAATAAAATCTTGCAGGAGAATCTCAAATACAATGATTTTATTTACGATTTTTTGAAAAAATGTGTCACATGCTTTGGTGCGTTTGGAAGGTAGACAACCAAATGTGCAGAGATCAATATATTACGAATTCGTCCTTCATTTGTCCTTTAGAATTACATAGTACCTAAAACATTTGACGCGTGAAAAATACTTGATGTGGCATCTATTTTATTTATATTCAAAACACCAACTATGAATTCGACGTCAACCTACTAATTAGTACTATAAAATATTATTTTGTATTTACTACATGATATTTTGTTGTAAATTTTCTTGCTTGTAATATGTTTTCTTTTCACCACACATTATTATAATTATTACAAGATAAATTTTATTATTAATTTTGCAATAATAAAGTCAGTAAATATATTATCAAGTATATTTTTTTCATCCCTGAAAATTAAACTCTGAAAAGAAAAAAAAGTTTTACAGAACAATTTAACCACAGGTACCTACTAATAAAAATTTCTAACAACAAATAAAAATTGACGTTGCTTGTATAATGTTGTAACGCGTGGGATTTGCTTTTAAAATTAAAAGCTACAATTTTTTTAAATTTAATGAAACAAACAATATTTATTGTAGCTCTGAAACAAAGCTTTTCTCATCGATGTAAAATAATAATATCTAAATATTCCCAAAATATTGAAAAATCTCAAACTTTGAAAACTCCCAATTAAAAACAAAACAGTTCGTTATTCAAAAACGTTGGGAACCCCTGAACTAAATGTTTATTGTTCCATCTAACGGTATATTTCTATGATATAACATTTGACGCATGCGCACTATCATAAAGTGCCCGTTTGGCAAAGAGTTCATGTCATGATGTTTGTTGTTTAGTGAAAATATAACCTTGTTTTTTATTTGAAAGCCAAATATATTAATTGATTGATAAAATGGCAGAAACTAAAACAGACATATTGCAGTACATGCCTTTTAGTTCATGTATAAATCCGACGTTTTGGCACAGATTAACGCAAATAAAAATAGACATTGACAGGTTAAATGATGATTCAAAATCTGTTTGGGGTTTTTATACTAATGTTTTTACCAACGAAACTGCCTCAATTTTAGAAGCTGACTCAACGTCGTTTAATAAGTAAGTATCCTGGCTTTCTATTTATTTTTTAATACTCTGTGTTACATGGTGTAAAAGTCTATCCTCACTGTCTGACAGCTGTCGCTGTTCTCTTACTATAAATATATTATGTAAAATGGTTATATTAGATTCCTATGGAAACATATTTACAAATGTAAAATATATAATATATTTTATCTAATATTTAGGGTGGTGAGGATAAGGTTCTAATAATAGGATGGTAATGAAGCAGTTGAAAATGAAATTTGTAGGGCTAAAGCTGCAGTCACACAGCACGCTAGTAAACGACGCATTAAGCGTCAAACTGTCAAAACACCAGAGACCAGAGTGCTTTTATAAATTATTATATCAATGTTTTTTTTTTTAATTAGATTAGTTGCACTAGCGGAGAGCGTCAAAGTTAAGCGCCAACAATTATAATTACTACACGAAGTTAATAATAATTTGACAATGATTGTGATAATATTATTAGAGTTTTTGTGTATATGCAGAAGCCCTGTAATGTCGTGAAACTCCCTATCATGTAGAAAATTAGATTGTACTCACTCAAAAACAAATGATTGATTTACACATAAGATAAGATCGCCTTTCACTATTTTTTTCGAAATTGAAGTTGTGCAAAAAAATTAATCCGCCATCTTTAGAAGTCCGCCATATTGGATTTAGAGTGACATCACACAGCTAACCAGGCATTGTCATTCAAACTAAACGTGTATACAAATTTTCATCTCAATCGGTTGATGATATCTGCTTCAAAATTACCGAAGGCATTCTAGTCGCTCACTTAGTAACGTTAGGAACGTTACACTTTTTCGTGCATGCAGCCGGTGTTTCATCTTTTTATTTTGACGTGATTCATCAATTTATAAGACGTTATCACGTCAAAAAACTATGTTAAATATATAGGTACAGTTTAAAAATAATATCAGTCAAATCAACAATGGTTTCTGCAATCCAACTGGTCTATTTTTTGACAATCCTTTCTGCAACCCAGCATTAATGAATTAGAAACAAAGGAATGAATCACTGTATAAGCGTATAAATCGTTTTTTTTTTTTATAGTGTCTGTCATAACCAAAAATTATTTTTACCTGCATGTGGCACTTTATTAAATAAAAATACAATTGAGCAATTCAAAGAAACGGATAAATCTCAATTATTAGAAAGTTTCGGTTTGAAAATTTGGGAGTCGATAAAAAATGGCAATGCTCTCGAAAATCCGGATATATTAAATGTTTTCATTATTCTGTCGTTTGCTGTAAGTAAAAATCGCACCAAATGTCTCTTATTACATCCTAGTTTCATAAACTACTATTGTATATTATAATTGAGAAGTTTTATTAATTTTGAAATTAATTTTTAGGATCTAAAAAAATATAAATATTATTATTGGTTCGCGTTTCCTGCGCCCATTAATTTGATTGTTAAATTAAAATCAGAACCAAAAAAACTTGCAGAAGAATTTGATGAAAAAAAGGTAAAAAAATGATAATTCAATAATTTTATTTTATTAATTAAATGCATAACATGCGCCTTTTGACTTTACACATTATGCTAATATTTAATAGCAATTATATATTGTTTTAGCTTGAATATTTAACAAAATATTCAATTCAACAGGAGAAGCAGAAAAGTTTTTATATTGTTCAGACTGATCAAGCAAACGACACATTAAATATTTTAAATTTGAACTCGGTTATAAATTCAGAGCTTAAAGGTGACAATTTAAGTGACTGCAATTTACAAGACCTGTATTTTGCATTTGCCGATCCATGTAATACAAATAATCCAGGTTGGCCTTTAAGAAATTATTTAGCGCTACTTTTGTATTATTGGTTAGTATTTTTACTGAATGCTTGTTTTACATTAGTTTTTTTTTTTTTTTTTTTTTTTTAATAATGAATCTCAATTTTATTTTGCGAGAACTAAATATCGCCCTGTAACTAAATTTCACACTGTATAATTAAATTTTTTTCTCTCATCTTGCTGCCAATATATAATCCAACGCATACACAAAGCAAGCGTCATGCGCTATCACCTAATGAAATAATTAGTAACTAAATTTCGCCCTGTTATCTAGATGTCGCCTTCAACGAAAGCCATGCTTAATCCAACGCACACAAACGTAACGTCCTCCCATAAAACGTTGTCCAATAAAAGTTTCGCGCCAATTGCACGGTTTTACTCCCAACCAAACACGCCATTAGATGTTTCACATACAAAATCTAAACTCTTTAACCTTTAACAGTTTGATATATTTATAGCCCTTACTTAAATTTAAAGTAGAGCCAGCGTCGGTGGGTTAGAGTGTTCCATAATTTATTGGCATAATCGATGAACTGCACATTCTGTATTATCACTGGGCCTGTTTTCTTAAATCCGTCTCTGATATTTGCTCAACTTGCATCGCAATTCATTGAAACTTGATGGGCTTGACCAGATGAAGTCGATCTCCATGTTGTGCATCTCTAAAATAAAGCAATTGCCAAACTCTGAACGGTCTGGTCTGAGTACAAAATATATCGGCAAACGTTATTGGTTCTAGCTTGATATAAAAAAAAAAACATGAAGAGGCGTCTCCTATATCTGTCTTCTTTTATTAAGCATATTTTTTCTGGCCTGTCACACAGTCGTCTTTGTCAGTTTCTACCCTTTCTCTATATTATGTTAATGGGTGTGCTCTAGTTGCGCTGACGAATCGGCGCTCTGAGCGAGTTAAAGAGAGTGTTGCATTAAGTAATAATTTCGGGGTGTCATTTTTTATTGTTTTTGTGAGAAAAAAGAAGCATGCTTTGTAGAAAAAATAAATTTTACTAGAAACTGTCAAAATATGACATTCTGAGTTTTTTAAAATTCGCAGTGAAAAAATTCTTGTCATTTCAAATATACTTTTTTATTTACAGCCCTATTTTGTACGGCAAAACTATAAAAATTATTTCTTTTCGTCTTGTGCGTCAAAAAACAGGACTTAATTGTAGAGACAGTTTAGTTTTTTATATAAATATACCTGAATATGGAAGTGATTTTGAGAATATAATTTTTCCACACGAAAAAGACAAATCTCATTGGACTGGCTGGGAAAAAAATGAAAGAGGGAAATTTGGTCCACGACTTACTGACATGTCAGCCTCTATGGACCCATCAAAGTACGTATAAAACAATAATAGTAATAACAAATTAATTTACACACAACCCCTATGGTCCTATAAAACAATAATGCTTTTCATGCGTGGATATACTCAATATAGCGATCATAAAATGAGCCATTTAACAACAGTAGGTAAAGTAACACCAATGTAGACAATCTAACCATATCAACAGTAATATTCATAAAGTTCCCAAGAACACCATCAAAAGATAAACAAAATATTTTTCATAAACCACCTATAGCAGGGGTGGCGGATCTTTCTACACCTATGTGCCAATTTTTTTCAAAAATTTCATATGAAGCCATGACGTGCCGACAAGCTACCAAAGAAATTTAGTTGTCAAAAAAATGAATCAAACAGAGATAAAAAAAAAATAATAATTTTGATAATATAGATACCTACATTGAGCGCCATGAAACTTTTTCGTATTTTTTATTTTCGACATTAATTCTTAACATAAATCGATTAATTAACTATATGAATCATTGCCTATCTACTCAATGTGCAGTGAGTGAAGGCAACAAAGCGTATCGAAAATATATTTGCGTCTCTTTCTTCGATGTAATTCCCTGATTTCTCCGATGATAAGTTTGATTGATGTACTTGCATTCAATCTGAATAAAGTATCTCTGTTTCTTTTTCTATGACGTTAACATGGGTGTACCCAGCTTTTGGCACAGGAGGGGGCAAATTAGAAATTTCTTAATCCGGGTCCCCCGTGCTTGTTTTTCCCTCCTGGATACGCCAGTGCTTACGGCGTAAAAAAAAACAGAAGTATATGTTTGCTCCCTATAATAGTTCGATTGCGATTTTATTTCTATGCTCAGTATAGAATAAAAATATATGTTTCTTAATTATTTCTATTTTGCACCTCAATCAATGCCGTGCCAACAATAATCTGTCGCGTGCCATGTAGCCATAGGTTCGCCACCCCTGACCTATAGATATTAGACGTGCCTTTTTTACACAAATTAAGTGTAATAAAAACGAAATGAAAAGCAGTTGTTGCAAAAAATGTGGTACCTATATATATTATTTCGGGTGCATTGGTAGTACTATGACTTGCGTGGCGGTTAAAACTCGGTAACTCTCGTTATAACTTACTCGTCTGTAATATACTTCATTACCTGTTACATAAAGTATAAACTATTATTATTTAAGTTTTTGTATTTCTTTAGACTAGCGGAAACGTCAGTAGATTTAAATCTAAAGTTAATGAAATGGCGTCTGGTACCTAATTTAGATCTTGAAAAAATAAAAAATATGAAATGTTTACTTCTGGGTTCGGGAACACTTGGCTGCAGTGTTGCAAGGTCATTACTGGTCAGTATTTATATTATTACCCAAAAAAAATTTTTTTGATGAAAATATGATTAAAGACATAAAAACATATTTTTAGGGATGGGGAGTTGAAACAATAACTTTCGTCGACAATGGCAAAGTATCGTTTTCAAATCCTGTGCGGCAGAGTTTGTTTTTCCATGAAGATTGTTTAAAGGGGGGAAAACCAAAAGCTCTCGCTGCAGCGGCGAATATTAAGAAAATTTATCCTGGCGTTAAAAGTAGCGGATATCAAATTAATATTCCAATGCCAGGACACAGTATTGGCGAAAGTTTATTGAATGAAACGAAAAAAAATGTAGACGAATTAACAAAATTAATACAAGAGCACGATGTTATTTTTTTATTGATGGATTCGCGCGAAAGTCGGTGGCTACCGACAGTACTGGCTGCTTCTTTTGGCAAAGTAAGTTTGTTAATTCATTCTACAGAAATAAATAACTCTAATTTTTCTAAGCGCAGTTATATCATTCACCAATTTGCATATTTAATTTCGAAAGTTGCTCAACTTCGTCATTGTAAATCGTAATTGCTAAAAGAGTAAAAGTGTGCTGACCAATTGAGTTTATCTGAATGGGGATTACAGGGCATGGGTCATTATTACATTGAACGCAAGGTCCCCAGTTCTATGGCTATGACCTTGGCGCCTATTGACGAAATTGGGAATGTCCCCAACTATTCCACCACACCTAATAAGTTTCAATTTACTGCATCCAAATATCACTGTTCTTGAACTAAAAAATATAATTTTGTAGGTATCATATAATAAAACTTGGCATTTTGTGAGACTTTGTTAATAACGGATTGTTTTCTTTTTTAGATTGCAATTAATGCCGCATTAGGTTTTGATACTTATTTAGTAATGCGTCATGGGACAGGAAACCTCGAAGGCGTCACTAAATGTGAACCATCAAATTTGTGTGGATTGAAAGCAATTCCTGGCAATCAGCTGGGTTGTTACTTTTGTAATGATATTACTGCACCAGGAGATGTATGTATTTTTCAGTAGACACCGAATAGGTTATCTCTAACCCCCTTATTTATGGTAAGCGGCGTGGGCACTATGCATAACTTTTGGTATGGATTGGTGTTGTAATTACGTCTAACGCATACTAGAAATGGGAGGTTAGGGAGACAATTGCGGTATTATCGGCAGCATTTAAAATTATTGCGCAAATTATTCAGACTAAATACAGTTTTAATTACAGTCTTTAAAGGACAGAACATTGGATCAACAATGTACCGTTGCTAGACCTGGAATATCAGCAATTGCTGGATCAATCGCTGTTGAATTGTTGATATCAATATCTCAACATAAAGATGGGTAAGTTATTTGCCGAAGTTGATTAAATAAGATGATGTCTCTATTTAAAAAAGCTAAAAAACTGTAAATTCAAGAAATTTTAAACATTGAGTGAAATGTATATTAAAATGCTAACAATACCAGCAATTGAAAAAAATATTTCTAAATCTAAACTTTGGTGTTGTATTTTCAGTCCTTTAGCAAATGCGTACATAAAAACAGAAAACAGTGCATCAAGCGACGTGGAGGACGAAAGTCTTCTTGGCATTGTGCCTCATTCAATACGAGGTTTCTTGTCCTCATTTTCTTGCGTATTACCGGCAACCATGAGGTACAATCAGTGTATTGCTTGTTCAGACGTTGTCCTCAAGGAATACAAGAAAAACGGATTTGACTTTTTGTTGAATGTGTTCAATTCAGCTAAATATTTGGAAGACTTAACCGGGTTGACTGAAATTCATAAGCAGACCGATATCGCTGAGGTAAATAACTTTACAGAAACGTTAAAGGCACTGTAGACGTTGAAATAACTGCGAATGAGCGAATATTACCCAAAAATTGAACGAAATAACGAAAGGTCCATTTCTCCTATATGAAGTTCTATATTATACCACATTTTGTTTTGATCGAATAGCCGACACATTGAGAAGCCCCGAATCTAGGGAGTAGGCAGCCGGGGCATTTGCCCCGGGTGGCATTTTCAAGGGGCGCTAAAATCATAATATAATATGGTTGAAAAATGCAAACCATTATATATATTTGCGAGTTTTTTTTTATTAATCAATTGCAAACGCTGGAGAAAGGGGGCGCCATTATCAAGTTTCTGACAATAAATGCATTATGTGATTGAGCTATTAATTGTTCGCATAATAAGAGAACATTTGTCTATAGCTTCAGTAATATTAATAAAAACTCGGGTCGCAGTGCGAAACCCTGCCGACAATATAGTGTATTTGCTTTTATAAGCAGTGTGGCTCTATTGTATGAACTTAACTTTGTTTTTGGACAAAATAAAAAAAATTACCCTCTAGTACACCCCTTAAAACAACATTTTTTTACTTAATTTCAATACTACATACCAATTCAACATCTGTACCAAATTATATACACCCTTCAGTGTGTAAATCCATATCAGTAAACTTGCGTTTTCATAAAATTTGTAAGTCCGGTCCTGTCGGGCCGATTTTATTTAAATTTTAGCAGCACATTTCAATAATTACTAAAGGGTTAAATTTCAAATTTGAAGTGATTCTGAAAATTTTTTCCGTATTTTTGGGCCCAAAAACATTTTTCAACCCCTAAATACCCCCCTTAAAATGGCCCGATCGGGCCCATTTTAAATAGGCTTCTTGCGATGATGGATTCCAACATGTGGACCAAATTTCGTTTAAATCGATTAAGTCTGTCGAGAGTTATCGTGGTCACACATATATATATATATATATATATATATATATATATATATATATATATATATATAAATATATATAAATATATATATATATATATATATATATATATATATACATATATATATAAACATTTCCAAAAATGGTGCCAAAGTTCTTAGAAACTTATGAAACGTCGAGAAATTTTGGTCCGACCCCTAGGTCCCGCCATCCGACCGACGCCAATAGTGTAAGTGCCTTATGGCAAATACACTAAAAATGAATGTGATAAAATATATTAATGGTCTGTGAAGAATTGTTATTCATATTTACGTACATAATATAACACGTGCTTTCAAATTTTATCCCCTGTTTTAGATTATCATCTTACCAAACACGAATATAATTATTTAACTCTATTTTTTTTAGATTATATTGCATAATGCTTTGAACAAACAGTTGTATTTAATTTTTTTTTAATTTTAGATTTGGGAAATGAGTGATTCTGAATTCGATGAAGAATGAACTGATGCCTTCAGGTATGTGATTTGAAGACTTCCAAGAAATTATAACAATCATTCAAATTTAGATTTTAATGCTTAGTGTAGGTACCTTTTTTGCCAAGTGATACTTTTATTACTGACATTAATATAAATTATTTTGCGTGTACTTATATAAAGATATTAATTAATTCATTGATATTAAAAACATAATAATAAAGTTTAGTGATCATAAGAAAATAAAAACAACAATTTCATGAACATAAATGTGATACTTTTTATTTTATCTACTATATTTACATGTAAAGATTTTTTTAATATTTCTACGAGATCTTATATTAGATATCTATTATGCGAGGTACGTATTCTATAATATATTTTTTATGTGTTTGAATTTTTAAAGTTATATTTTAAACTTAACAACGTTATTTTTAAATCTTCATTGTATTATTAAATGAAAGTATTGTCACTACAAATAAAAAAATGTTTTAATTTGAAACTTTGTAAAATATAAATTGAAATAAACAAGTTGATAATTAATTATAATAATTCTTTTTGATTTTTTAACAGCGTCTATACGACGCACACTTCGCTTACAAGTTCAGCATCAATGAATGTTCGAAAATAATTTTTAATATGAAAAATAAAGTATACTTTGCGAGAAAGTCCTTATAGTTATAAAAAGAATACAAAATGTGCACCTAATTACATGTATTTCCAAAAAAACATTGGCCTAATGGGCATCAAAATCAATAAGATCCTGTTGTCTTTAGTATTAAAACAAACATTTTGCAAAGAGATCATTCGACTTGCATTTCTGCAGAAATTATTATGGATGAAAATGGCGCAGACAGACACGCACATCCGCCATGCAAAGAATTACATTTCTTTATATTTTGAGAGTAAGGCAATCATAATTTGTACTTATCTCGGGACGATGTTTCGATCCAATCATCAAAGGCACTTGTAAAAAAATTGGTTGTCTGTAAAGTCGGTTTACGGACGATAGTTTTACGTGATAACGTATTCCGCTCGAATATCATATTTAATAATACATAACCTAAATTTTAGTAGCTGTCAGGCGGAACGTGACACATTTCGGAACGTTACTTTTTCGTGCATGCAGCCAGTGTTTCATCAATTTATAAGACGTTATCACGTCAAAATGAAAATGACTCTTGGCGATGTTTAAGGCCTAGCACACATGAAGAGCGTTCAACGCGCGTTGAACGCTCTTCATGTGTGCTAGGCCTTTGTAAGTATTACAGCTGATGTAATTTAAAAACAACAGTACTGTAGCTAGATTCATTGGCGCCTTTGGCAAGATTCTGATTGGTTGATATTTTCAAATAAAGCAATCATAATCGTGCGTTGCTGATTGCGCCTTCCCGGGTTTGCGCCCCTGGCGCCGATCCCAGTTGCCAGACCCTAGTCATGGCTCTGAGAAACGATATGCGGTCAAGGTAAGTAGAAACTTAAAAATAATGGCGGGCAAAAGCTGGATTGAATTGAAATTTAATTTATGTCAAAATCGGTGTGAAATTTACGTAATAATAATAATAGATACGTCGCGGGCAGTTAACTGTAAGTTCGAGGGAAAAACGAGTGAAGCGACTGAGTTGTTCGAGTGAACGATTTCAAAATGTTTTTCACCAATATTTTAGAAAAGACCTTCAGGATGGACATAGACTATAATTCGCTGGGTGGAATGCAGAAGTATCCTAAATCCAAAATATGCTGTTTTGGGTTTTATATACCACTTATAAATATGTTTTTGAGCATATTTCAATGCAAAATAATCTGTTTCGCCAAAATATAGTATAATACATTCTTTTATGCCATATTTTGGCGAAACAAATTATTCTGGATAGAAATATGCTCAATAACATAATTATAGTACCTTACCTATATTATAAAACTCAAAACAGCATATTTTGGACTTAAGATACTTCTGCATTCACCCAGCATTATTATGTTAAAATAAAAGTGCTTTTCGTGGAGATCAGTTTTAGACTGCAGACCTATAGTCATTACTCATTAGCGTACATTTGTCTGTAGGTACCTGGTATACCTAAATGAAACTATTGATGCCGGTCGGATGGCGAGAACAAAAAAATCACAGTTTAAAATCATTTTTTAAAATAACGTTTATTCTTTTTCGAAGTCTAAATTATTTTTCTGTAAGTCAATGAACAAATAAAAATGCCTTTGCGAGTTTTATAATAACAACACACAATGAATATTGACGTAATTGTTTTATAAATTAGGTCATTTCGGTCAATCGAATTTGGCAAATTGAGAAAGCAATAGCATTCTTTTTATAGTATATTAACAAGTGGCGCGTTTCGATGATGTTTGAATTTTTCGGGCACCTTAATAGCCCTGTAACAATACTTAAATTGTGTGAATCGTTACACAAAATAAGTTTTGATGTTCTATAAAAGGACTATCAATTGTTATGCACATAGTTTAAACTTTAAACGATTATGCAATGAACTATCATTATTTTCAGAGTGCATGCTTGCTGATGCGATGCGAAAAATTCATCCAATCAAATCCCTTCAATTGTGAGTGTGCATTAAACAGAGCAAATTGAGTTTTTCGTAAGGTTTTTGTGATAAATTTGAGTTAATAATACGCTGTAACGTAGCTTATACGTAAGACACGTGATTTTGTGGCGCAACGTTGACGTGATTTTTATGCTTACAGGGGTGACAATGAAATGTAAACAAAAATATTATTTGTGTGAGTTTAGTGTGTTGTGTTACGTACTTGGCAGTTGTCGAGTTTGCCTGTAGAGGCGCTCGGTAAATATTTAACATTCCTCGCATACCTAGGCTAGAGGTTCGGCTAAAATGTCAAATAGCATACCGCGTTAAACAACTTTAGTTCGAATAATCAAGTATTTTCAAGTGCAATATTTTTAAAAAAGTGTATAAATATATTGTTTATTGTGTTTTATATTAAAATGTAAGTGTATTAATTTGAATTAAATTATTTTTGCGATAAAAATAAGCCACATGTGATGTATTAAGTATTGATTTTTCATTCAACACCCTTCGTAAAAGGGATATTTTTATTTTAGTGTATTCGCACCCCCTTTCTTATACATTCATTTAAAAATAGACTTGTAAACGCATTTTTTGGTCGATAAAAATATTCGAGTTGTTTTCTGAAAAATCAGTGAAAGAAAAGTTAAATTCGACGTTTGAAGTTTTAAATATTTTCAAATATTAATTTTTCCAGAAAATGGAAAGTGCCGAATCTCCATTGGAAGTTTTATCTCGTGCAGCAACAATGGTACAAGATGGCTTACCGGTATCAAATGGTTAGTTAATTTTGTCTATTTTCTCTATATAATAAATTACAAAAATACCCTATTTCTTTTATTTAACTCAAAAATCAACTGAACTTTTACGTATCCGTTTAAATAATATCTCATTTTTTTATTGCGTTATTTAAAATGTGTTATTTGACTGTACGCTAATCTTGACCGGCCATGCGAATGTTCCCTTATCAAAATTCAAATAAAGGCTCGTGATAAGACGATTTAATAATATTTTTCCAGACGATTTCGATATTTACAATAAATTACAATTCTCATTTTGATAGTAAAACTTTTAGAACAGGTTGGGCGGGTTTTATTTTTAGCGTAACAGAAATCGATAGCAATGTTCAGACGTTATGCAAATTAAAAAATATCTCCTTTGAACGAATTTTTGTGCCCCAGATTTTCCCAATACGTAAAGAAAACTCGATCAACTAAAATTACAATTTTACAAGCTAAGTGTTTATTTAAAAAAATGAAAGTTTTTTGTTTTTTTATTTAATCGTAGGAGATTCCTTAAGACAGTTTATAGGTATTTTTCAATCCATAATATTATCTGGTTGCGGTTAGACAATTGAAATTCGCAGAGAGAACCAACCGATAATTTTCCAGGAAAACAGAAACCAACATTAATTAATAAAAACAAGCTCGTCAATGTTCTGTAGGTACCTATCTATTGATATCAATGACATTTTCTGAGCCCAAAATTTTTCTACTATAAACGCCTGATCATCCCCGGTACGTTCCTCATAATTCACGGGATTCCGGGCTACTCCAATTCAACTTACATAAAGCGGCATGTTCGTATATCAGATCAGGAGTAAAAACCACCCTATCAGGCCTGAATCGCTCTTTTATATATACCTAAGTTAAAAAATTCAGTGCAAACGAAAGAAATAATTTTTTAGTTTTTTAGTTTACACATCAAAAATCTGCAAGTGTTCTTTAATATATAACACACAAGGGCTAAAAAAAGACTTTTTTTAATTGTTTACTCGAAAAATACTGCACACCTAGTATCTTTGCGCCCTAGGCTAAAGATCAGTCAGATTTATTAAGAAAAATCGCAGGATTGTGTACAAAAATAATAGATTTATTTAAGAGTATTCGTCCCTGCAAACACCCCCTGCACCCTTCATCTCAAAGCTTTTCCCCTCGCCTAAAAACGGTTCGCGCTCTCCCGACGCTATTTTTAAAGCTAGAGGGTTCTGGTAAACGCCAAATGAAAGACAAAGAATCAGACTACAGATCCTTCAGGCGAATTTTTTGAAAAACAGATTCGCCTACGTGTGAAATATTACGTAACTTATTATTTTTTTCAAAAGGTTGTAAGTTTTTTCAGGAATTTTTTTCAAAAAATTCGCCTGAAGGATCTGTAGTCTGATTCTTTGTCTTTCATTTGGCGTTTACCAGAACCCTCTAGCTTTAAAAATAGCGTCGGGAGAGCGCGAACCGTTTTTAGGCGAGGGGAAAAGATTTGAGATGAAGGGTGCAGGGGGTATTTGCAGGGCCGCATACTCTTAATGTTTCGACTATATAGATTTAGACTTTTTCGAGTACCTACATACAGAAAATTAATTTTATCATTTTTGTTCACAACCCTGCGATTTTTCTTAATATTATTCACGATGGACACGATATCTAATATACAAATCAATCAGATTCATTATGACTGAAAACATATTCAAAATTGTTGCTTATGTGATGCAATGATTTTTTTGTGGGTTGCAAATCCCCAGTTCAAATAGGTAAAATTCTCGTATTATTATTAAAAATATTAAAGAATTGAAAAAATGATCAGATACTGCGTCGAGACATTACTAGCAGTTGGCGGTCAATAAAAAAATGAAAGAATATCCACGCTGTGTTGTAGTCCAGGATGTTGTAAACATCTCTCCCTAAGCATTTAAACAAAACATAGCATCCCTAAATATGAACATCGGCAGCTGCACACTTGAAAATATATTATTTTGTTTCTTGAGCACAAGTCGTTTTAGAAAGAAAACGACAGCTGTTTTATTCACCAAGCCTTCATTTTAGAAAACTCGTTTTTTTGTTTGCCAACGTTACAAAACAATGTAATTTTTCGTACAATCAACGTCATGCAAAGTATGTAGAATTACATACTGTATTTTTATGTTTTTGAATAATTCGGAATTTATTTTTTAATCCTAGAAACTTTCCGGTTTTATATTTCGCATCAAGGTAGGGTTATATTTTTTGAACAGATACGAAACGTACGTATAAGTTCGGCATAGTCAATGCCGGATTTAGAGGTCTGGAGGCCTCGGGGCAACAAAGGAGTGGAGGCTCCCTGGCCCCAAATTATTTTCCAAATAAAATGAACAATTTTTTTCAGTCGATTTTTCCAATAAATAATTTATTGTGAAACCAAGTATAGATTCTTTTAATATTTAACAAACATATAAATATAATCAGAAACACGAATTATCTGAAATTAAATTTTAGCATTAACGAACAGAACCTTCCGAGCTGAAATTCAGTTCCCGCGAAGTAAATCACTTTCAATGCTCAGGAAATTTGAATTTTTTTTCCAAAGTCTCTATTGTGGCGGCCCCTCTTTTGTGGTGGTCCCGGGGCTGTGGCCCCGGTTGCCCTCCCTTAAATACGGCCCTGGGCATAGTAATATAATACTTGCATTGAAAGTATTTTACATTAAGCAGACTGTATCAGTACAGAATCTTTTATAAACCTTGCTTGGCGATGCTGAACCGGTACGTGTTTGCGCGTATAGTACAATTCAATTTTTGCCCTGGAATTATTTTCCAGGGTGCCTGTCGTATTTATTAAATTAAAACTATACAACCAATGTGTCAATTAAAAAAAAAGATTGAAAACACTGAAATAGTAGTAAAAAGATAACAGAGGTTGACCCCTTGTACGTGGTACGAACTGTGATAAATAAAATATTAAAAAAAAAAACAACTTTTTAAAGACACATTTTTAAAAGAGGGGGTCGTTACTAATAAACCTATCGTAGATTTTACAACCCACGCTTTCATATTTATGAATCTAAATATTGTTTTGCTTTTTTAGTATATTTCAACAAAAACTTGTCTTTCAAAAGTTTTTTTCTAATATCTTATTTTCAATTTTTTGGTTTCATCTAAACCTATGCAGTTCTGATTATAATGGAAGAAAAAAAGATAACCCTTTATCTTTGGGCGTCCGTCATCTTTAGTTTACAATAACGTTACATATTTTATCGTAATCTCTTCGTTAAACCCTTTCATTTGATAGTTGATACCCATATCAAGGGACTGTGAAGAAAAATGTTTTCGCCATCTTGGAACGTTCAGCATATTGCGTTTAGATTTAGACCGATATTAAAAATACCATAGTTCGTTGTTACCGAACTTATTTCAAACCTCTAGCTTAATTAGAACTAGTCGAAATTTTGATTGCAATATTTGACCTAAACGTAACTTTATAACAGGTGAAGTTAAGCTGGGAACACATTTCTCGGTTGTGTTGTGACGATAATCTGGAAGCAACCGGGATTCGCATTGCGTTGCGACATAACACAACGAAGAAATAAGCACGCGACCCGTTTGATTGCATGTAAAATATGCTCTCTTAATCCATGCAACGTTGTCGCAATACAACAGAATGTGTTCGATAAAAGCTTGTAAAAAATGAATTAGAATATTGATGTCATATAAAAGTGAATTGGACATTTTTTTCAGCTATTTGAATCAAGCTTTGGCGATCTGCTTATTTTCAATCGTTGTTTTTCAGTTTAACCCTAATTTTTTTTTCAATAATGTATATAGCAAGGCGATATTTTTTGTCAATAGTATTCTATATCTATACAAAAAATAGGTTTGAAGTGTCTGTATGTCAAAATAACAGCTTTATACTAAATGCATATAAAAGTATATATAGGTATACGGTACTTATAACAAAAAAAAACAATTAAACAATTTTTTGTCTGTTTATTTGTTCCGGGTAATCTCCGAAACGACTGGACCGATTTTGGCGGGACTTTCACTGGCAGATAGCTGATGTTATAAAGAGTAACTTAGGCTACTTTTATTTTATATATACTCTACTACTGTTATCGCTAACAGTGGCGTAACAATAGGGTGGCAGAACGGGCAAAATGTCACGGGCCCCTGCCCTGAGGGAATCCCGGCCTGAGAGGCCGTTAGGATAGTAGGAACCTAACATAATTATATTACAGAATTTTGTAAAAAATATTAATTTTGTATTTAATCAATTTTAGTTAGGTATTAATTCAAGACCATACACGAATTATACAAATATCTACTTTACTTCGTTATTTATAAAGATGAAATTACAACGTGAAGCCCCCATCCGATGAATTTACCACGGGCCTCAGGCGGTGTAGTTACGCCACTAGTCGCTACCGTGTTTCATTTCAATCGCGTGCGGAGCCGCGGGAAGCAGCTAGTATAGTATAAATTGTGAAGTGTGACATATTATATTCAAACTAATTAAGTGTTGTTCGATATAAATTGACTTCTTATCATTTATATGGCCTTATTGAAATTCAAAATGAATTATCATTTTACAAACACACAAACCGCATTTTTCAGACTTATCTGTAAATAGCTTCGATACTAATTGCAAATGTTATGCAGAGTGCGGCTTCACATTATTAATCTTTTTTAATCGTTCTGTTTGCTGCATTTTGTTATTTTTATTAAATTGTTTGAATTCTTATTGATATTAATCATTATAGATTTTACAATTTTTTATTAAGAGGACTTTCTCACTGACGTTGACTACAAATACTTCCGAGCAACACTTTACATACATAAAATTATTACTGATTGTAAAATGACTTGAAAAAACAAAGGTAGGTACTAGGTACCTTACAGGCAACAAGGACAAGAAAAAAGGAAAAAAAACAGAAGTTCATTATTTTACAATCTTCCGACCTTATTCTTAAATTTTTAGGGTCCGCTTTGGTTTTAAATTAAAGATAAAGGGTGCATGTAGACGCGCTACAGAGCACTTTTTAAAAATATTGAAAATCTTTTTCAGTTATGTTGTCGTTTCGTAAAACCATCTTATATTCTGAGGGGTGTTTTGTGATCTAAACACAAAATATACAAATTTTGACCGGTATCGTCCCAAGAGAAAACCATTGTCTGTAAATTGACATAAAAAAATCTATTCTCGGGTGAATGATAGGGATCTTGTAACAAAGTTTTAGGCGATAGGGAAAGGGCTAGACCTATATCTTAATATAGTTTTTATTTAGAAAGCATGAAAAATGGCACACAAAGTGGAAAAATATTTAAAGAATTTTTTAGAAAATCCCAAGGAAGTAAATTTTCACACGGTTTGTAAATTTTGTCAGAATGTCTTCAATTTTTTTATAAACCTATTACCTAGGTAAATATTAATGGAAATGTCAAAACAACTTTAATAAATTATATATTTCTAAGCGCTCTTAAAGTATAATTTGTTAATTTATTTTATTAAAATCGTCTATTTCAATGCGTGATTGTCTATTGTCGAGCTATCTGAAGAAGAAATGACCTAAATATAATCATCATTCAACGCGGGTCATAAATTCCAAGAGTATTTGAAATTCATTTTCTCATAAGTTACCCATAGGCGTGCGCAAAAAGAGATTTTGTATTAGTTTATTGTTAGAATTCAAACTTGTTTTATATCATGCCTAATAAAAATTTTACTGGATTTTAAATTTAACGAAAGGCTGGCACTATAATAAAACTGATAATTTACAAATGTATTTGAGGGAAATTATAGATAATCTGATTTTTCTAATAATCTCAATTTCCATTTTTATTAGGTTATCTGGCTAACTATTTTTTAGCAAACTTGCAAATAGGTACCTATGTTATGTATGCCAATTGTCAGAAATACTTTTTTGGCGCTATTCTGTAAAAATAACAACGCTGTTACATTTCTGTCTCAATTTAACTTGTGTGATATTAAATTTGCTAGATAGTGACAAAAATTAACAGCACTAAATTCTTACATTGACCTTACAGCACCATAGAGTTTGTACCGAGTAGTCGGGTTTTATTATTTAAACGATATGCATTCCGGCATAAAACTTCAGGGAATTCCACGGAAAAGTGGATAATTTGAAACAAGAATTTGTTTTTTTTTTGATCAGGCAATTGAGTAGGTAATATACTGTTCTGGTAAATGGACAATTATACTAAATAGCTTAATAGTCACGACAGCCATTTTAGATTCGAAGCACAATGTTTCCACTTCCAATAAAATCTCTGTTGATTAATTATTTAAATCGCATTTAAACCCCCAATTTAACAAATAAACTAAAGTTACAAATAGTCTAAATAATTAAAATTAAACAATTACTAAACATTGTTTAATTAAAAAAAAATATGAGCCAGACGCCTGGCAGATGTGAAACATAAGTTTAAGCGAAATTATAGAAATAAATTTCGACCTGTCAACTTACAAAATTCTAGTAATTAAATATCGCCCTGTGACTAAATTTTGCCCTGTCATCTATAGTCGTCGCCTTTAACAAAAGCAAAATTATAATCCAACGCATACACAAAGCAAGCGTCACGCGCTGTCATCTAACGAAGTATACTATATAGGAAGTAAACTATTAACTAAATTTCGCCCTGTTATCTAAATGTCGCCTTCAACTAAAGTCACGTTTAATCCAACGCACGCAAACGTGACGGCGTCCTATAAAAGTATCGCGCCGATTGCACGGTTTTACTCCCAACCAAATGCGCCATTAGATGTTTTACGTCATAAATTACAATAAAATACATTTGTATTTCTCATATTGAGCCTTTTCATTTGATACGTCACATGATTGACTTGAAAAATAATTGTTTTAAAATTTTCTAATTTGCCCCCCAAAATTGGAATTTGTTTATTTACGCTATACGTACGTAAAAAACTTGAGTAAAATGAGTTGAAAATACATGGTGTTAAATATACAAGAGGACTGACTAATAAGTACAAGTGTTATAGGCAAGAAAAAGTAAACTTTTAAAGGTGTAAGAATTTTTAAATCGGTGGGGTAGTTGTTGAGATTATTCGCGTCAAAATCATAGCCTCATAGTCTTTGCAAAACAGAAAAGTGTTTGTGAAACGACGGCGCTCTAACATGTGTCTTACCAAGATCGTATACTGTGCGCCGCGGCAGCGACAAATAATAATTTTAAAATAACGAACGCACGCCGGTCTAGTTTGAAATATTTAAAGTGTTTCAATAATGTAACTTTCTACTATTCGTCACATATTTTGTACACAAAATAATTATTGTTTCCGTATCATCAACATGTGTATCGGGATAATACAATGTGTACATAGAACTATGGCCATAATATAGTAATATTTCGTACGTATGTTGTGAATTACAGTAGATAGTATACGCGTATTTACTATGTATAGTGTGAAAACGTCTAGATACTATGTTTTTATTTACAATAAACTGTATGCAATCAAAACAGAAGAACTAAAATCGTTTGTCGGTATGGAACAAGGTTGGGTGATTACGAGTAGGTAAAGGCCGCTTTGCACACGAGGCTAGAAACGCTGCTAGATTTGCCTACTAGTTTTCTAGCGCTGGTTTTCATGATCGCTGTTATGTGCTCGTTTCACACGAGACGTTTTTCCAAGCTAGTTTTGTGAATAAATCTGGTGCGCGCGCAGTGACAGTTCAAATATAAACACAGAGCAAAACGTGTCTGTTGTCTGACTCTTGATTGGTTTGTGGGCGTTTGTTCAAGTCGCCCACGTGACAAGATACTGTTTCCTGATCGGTTCTTGCTCATGTCTCGCAGCGGGTCTATCACGGAAAATAGCCCCTGTTCTAATTTTAAAATCTACCTTGTAAGCTAGCAGACGAACCCCCAGTGACGTCATTTCTTGCTTCATACCCAGCCTACCGGCCAGCAGAACTCCAAGCAGTGTTTCTAGCCTCGTGTGCAGCGGCCTTAAATCGATAGTTACTAGTTCTAGACGGAGAGCTCGCCGTCAAATTTCTTATGTATCTCGCGAATATGCAAGCACATTTATGTGAGTGGCACATTCGGACAGAATTCAGATAAATAAATGAAAGGGATATAGCTTTGCTCATATTTTTTGCAACCCGTAACTAAAATCACATGCTAAACGAAATCGATGAAAACAAATGTTGTCAAACTACAACTGATCATTGATTGATGTAAGTGATAAATCATAGATTAATAGAAATGACACTTTCAAGTCAGTTGTAACTGATGCTATTTTTCTCTGAGCCGACATTTGATGACGTTTTAGCATTACGATCTGTCAATCTGTAGCAGCCAAATTACGATGGAGACTAATGAATAACGTGACCATTTATTTTTTTACTCAAAACGGGACATCGGTTTATTTACGTCAATTAGCAGGTTCTCAATAAAAAAACACATTTTTAATGTTTTTTATTCAGAAAAAACTCAGATATTATTACAAATTAAAAATATGCCACATAAAATAAAATATCTAGTTATATTTATATATTTTATCACAGGAACACATTTATATCATTTGCTTATGAGAAAAGAGAAAGGTATATGCACTTATATCTATGATAAACAAATATAGAAATATCAATTGGTTGAAATACAATTGTCAAAAATATGATATAGGTATACAGTTTTTTAAATAATTACATCTTTTTAATTAACGTAAATTTACTTTTTGTAGCTAAAGTAGAAACCCGCACCGCTCGCGTCCGGCGAGCTCCATAATTTTCGCGCGGTTTCGGAAAACGGGACAATTGTGCGTCCCGAAGCTTTCTTTGGGGACAACAGGACAGATAACCGAAAAAAGGGACGGGCCCGTTCAAAACGGGACGTATGGTCACGTTATACATGAATAATTTATATTTTATTGAAAATGGCATTTTTTTTGCAACTTTGCAGTGAATAAATAAATGTTTTTCGGTGAATTTCGAATTGTTCACGATATTTAAAAATATTTAAAGCTGCGGTTATATATAGTGCTATGTATGTAAGAAATCATGAAGTAATTATCCTAATAATAATTAATTTATTACTTTCCTTTTTCTCTGAGTCAACATTGAAAATGGTTTTATTTTATAGTTTAAAGGTCACTAAGAAAAGGTGTCCTTGTGCGCATAGCCTAAAAACCAATAAATATGTTTAGCGCGATTTTAGATATAGGGATACTATCCATTAAATTCACAGACATGTTCCATGTTCAACTTTTGTGCTTTTTTTTAGAAATAGAAAAATAGTCTAAAACTAGGTAATGTTGGAAGGACAGTGGTTACCCTGTTACTAGAGCTTTTTTAAGATTGTGAATTCAATGGATATCCCTATATCTAAAGTCTCGCTAAAGATATATGTAGCTAAAAATCTATTGGTTTTTAGGCTATGCGCCCATCGACACTTTTTCTTAGTGACCTTTAAACTATAAAATAAAACCATTTTTGTTCAGTGTAACCGAAAACCAAATCCCAAAGGGTGTGTGCTGGATCCTTTGTGTTTCACATCTGCCAGACGTCCCACGACGGCTCACATTTTTTTTTCAAAAATGTGCAGTCTTCCTGAAACGGCTCATCCCTGACATGAAAAGAGACCGTCAGAGCACACCGCGACCATATCGTGTTCGTCTGACGTCGCACCGCTCTGCGTCCATCCACCACCAGATGTGGTACAGAGAACACATTCCACCGATGGTATGCGGTCAGGTGGCCGGCACATGTGGGATGGATCCGACCCCCCCGGTGCATTGTCGCACACAATAACAACACTGCACTGCACTAATCTCTCTCTCTCTCTCTCTCTCTCTCTCTCTCACACACTGCCATCCTCATCCTCATTCGCTGTTCTTGTTCTTCTCCTGAATTTTATCTCTTTACAGCACGGGAATACTGTTTTTTTTAAGTCGAGGTTGTAACTTATGTTTGTAGTTTTTTTGTGCTTTTGACGTAACGGTTGCGTATTAAAATATCAAAAAAGTCATAAAAATATTTGGGATGCTTGCTTTATAATGCGTCAGCTATAAATCGAAGGTTTCAGGAGTGGCTGCATTCTTCGAAGTTGAAGGAGATGTTGATAAGTAGCGAGAAAAAGAAAACAACTTCATTCATTCTTTATGTCGAATTATTTATATTTTCAATAAAAAACATTTTAACACATTATCTAAGTTTCATAAAAAGATACGGTAACAGGTAACTATTTTGTAAAATTTAATTTCATCCTCAGGAAAAAAATATTAATAAATATATGGTTTCGGTATCGATGTTCTTTTAAGAGGTGAGAAACGGAGTATTTTTAGTTTTTTTTTTCATAACAATTAAGTTTATTTTATAAAACTGATTACACAGAGTTTTTATGTCATGGTTTACTTGACTTTTTTTTTTGTTTTCCAAAATTATTTTTGTTCTCCAAAATTTTTTGACGTGTCACATAGATCATTTGTAATCTCTACTGACAATAAATGCTATCTTATCTTATCTTATATCTTACACAAAATAAAAAAAATGTATTAATTATTTATAAAAAAAATCGCCATCTTTGTTGGCCTCATTTCCGCAAGTAGTGCTTCGCGGTGATAATCAGAAAATCTCACTGGATCATCCAAAATCAATAAAACAAATAAAAACCTAGCCTTTAATCGAAGGTTTTCATTCATTTTTTTTTTATTAACAAAATGGCGGCTTTTGACAGTTTATTCTCGGATTTGCGACTAAAAATGATTAGTTTATTGTCAAAAAATCGAAATTTTTAACAAAAATGAAAATCCTTTGATCAAGGACTAATTTTTAATGCTATTAATAAGCTGTAAAAATTTCACCAAAATCCACAGATAGTGGTTTTTGAAATTATTATAGTTGTCACCGATTTGATTTTTCAAGTTTTCGTAGTTTCGTGAAAAACACTTTAGTATTTCAATGTAGATACGGTATTATATTTCCTAAAGGTTATAGTTTATGAGTTATAAATTTTTGAAAATTTCTGAAACAGTTTTCCAATTTTACACTTAATTTATGTATAGAAATACTAATTAAATAATTACTTATATCGAATCATCAATTCCTGGGCCAAGCAATAGGACTTCTGCCGACGTGGAAGCTTCTCTGCCATGGGGCTTCGAGACACCTTCAGTAATTGTACCTATGATATCTCGAAAACTATTCATCGGATTGACTTGAAATTTTCAGAAATTATTTTTGAAACATACTTCAATAAAATCGATTTTTAGAAAAATCTATCTGCATTCTCACTATTTATAATGGGAGCCGATTTGTCACCTGGAACAGTGCAGCCTCTAGACCCCTAGGGCTTATTGTGCTATCTCCCTAATGTCTTTACATCATCCGATCCAGTACTCTAGTTCCTTGTACTAGTTTGCACAGTCCGTGGACTATTATTATTACAACTCAATCATCTAAATCTAAATTGGTCAGATATTTAAGTTTTCTTAACTAATTTGATTTATATTCTAGCTATGGAATTGTAATTTTTATTATTTGGATTATGGAACATTAATATAATACACAACTCTTTTTATTAGTAACTTAATTCCTTAACAAACAGATGTTTTGTGGATCTACACATTTTATCGTTGAATTAAACAATTTTTCTATAAAAACCTCAAGCAAAATGATACAGCATTTTATTTCAACCACAATTATTTCAGTAGCTATTTACCAAACCATGCGGCATAGCGTCGACCTTTATGTTTTAGGTATCCCTCATACCGTACTAATTGTGTTGAATAATGACCTATTAGCCAAGGACATAACGAACTATATATACATATTTTATTATATTTATATCATTTTTTAAATGTCTGTATAAATGCATCATAATATTTCAAAAGTCAAATGAGTTTTATTATTATATGCATTATTAGTCTTGAGTCTTTACATCCCAATTAATAGGGTACCTATGATCTCCTCCATTCATTTTTGCATTAGGTAACAATGTCTTTTCGTTGAGAATTGACGATATCTACTATGATTCTTTTTTCATGTCGATTTAATACTCATGATTCTGATCTAGGTAAATGCAAAGACTGTCAACAAAGGACATTCTTAAATTTAGATTTAAAACTGAAAACCGTATCAAAAATCTAGCATTAATGATTTAAACTTGTGTTTTTTCGGCTTCTTCGTGCTTTAAACCCATCTTTTAAATACGAGTCAAGTGCTGACATTATTACACCATGAATATTATTTAGAAAAAATTAATTGATAGAAATGCATTTGGTCATTGCGAGAAAAGAAAACTAATTGTAATAAAACCCATTTCACTCATATTGCGTAGTTTTTTTGTTTCAAAGTAAGCTACTCAGTGGATTACTCATATATTATACTTATTCATGAATAACCCGAACGATATTTTTGGAGTTCATGGTGTATGACTGTATGGTCGATTAAGAGACAGTCAGTATAATTAGTGATGTTAAAGTTGCGTGCATTATTATTTTTTCATCATATATAAATACAAAAGTGTATCTACGTTTGAGTAAACGTCATGAACTTGGCGTGCTTATTTTACGTTCACGGTTAGCTAGGCTCCAGCTAGCGTTTAGCTAATCCACAAACCATGACATGCTTATAACTTTCAATATCAACGATTTAGAATATAAATATGCTACAATGTAATTGTATCAAGTCATCAAAAGTTCAGTAGTCGAGGCTGTAGTACAGCGTTTCCTAAACTTTTTCACTTACGAACCCCGTAACTTGTAGATCAACGCCTGTGTGTGTATTAGAGAATCTACCAGTTGGCAACACAAACCGACTAGTACGAGCTAGGGTACCTTGTTGCGCTAATTCTCAAAAAACGGTATGTTTACGCTGAGCTTAACCCCCATTAATAACAGTAATTTACCTATTAAATTTTTTAAGTGTAAAAATTAATAACATTTATAGATATAGAATTCATTTCTATAGTGTGTAGTATTTTACAACATGTCACTGTCTGCCGGACGGCGCTCACACAGTTCAATCATCGCTGGGCGAACTGTATAGTTGTGATCACTTGTTAATTTACGTTCCAAATCGGTGACTATAGAATCCCTGTTTGCCGGACGACGTTAATACAGTTCGGTCGTCGCCGGCCGAACTGTAGAGTGTAGTACACACGCTTGCCGACTAAGGTACATAGTCATACTAGAGATGAGTCCGCGGATATAGGTACTTACGGACCACCTAGATGCCTGCAGACCCCAGTTACTCTAAATTCTAAAAGGCTACAGTCTAGACCAGCCATTCAAAATAAACATTTTAAGTACGTCAGATTAGATGGACCATGGCAGATTTTGTAATGTTAACTTACTATATAAATAATTGTTTCAACTACTAATAAATTGTTAAATAATACTTGCTATATCTCGTTAAACCATTAGTGAAATAATTTACTTCTAATACGTTCCATAACTGACAGTAGACAGAGAGGGGACGTTGTAGATTGGGAGTCACGAGATTTATGGTTTTTATAAGAAAACTAGCGGCCCGTCCCGGTTTAATCTGGGTGCGATAGATATAATTCTGCAAAATGTATTTCGTTTGCAACCCGACGTCTGAACTAATAGCTTTGAACAAATTTTACCAGATTTGCTTCTGAACTAATAACTTTGAGTGAATTCTATTAGATGTTGCTACTTGGTACTCAAACAGTTTTTTTTGTTTGCTTTTGAACTAATAGCTTTGAGTAAATTCTATCAGATGTTGTTACATGTTACTAAAACAGTTTTTTTGAGAAAACTCCGTAGTTTTGTACAAAATATTTAATAAAAACTATCCTATAGCGTAAGTTGCATCATGCAAGACACGTTTACAAAGTTTCATTAAAATCGGTTCAGTGGTCTTGGAGATTAGCGCGGCCAAAACTGTGACACGAGAATTTTATATATATAGATGTCTAGAACCGCTTCTCTACAGTCTAAAAGTTAATTTTGTCAAGGAACGGATGGCTTCATTTCACCATTGATTTAAAAAAAAACTGATCTCATTTGAGTTGCCACGATTAGATAACAAAAATACCAATAACAAAAAATGGAGACAGTTTTGTTTGTAATGTTAATATTTTACAGCGTAATATTATCATTTTCTAAAAAATCATTCTAAATTTATTTGGAAGTACTTCTTACTTGAATAAATTGTAAAAAAATATGATAAGTGAAAAAAGTCACAATTCTAGTACCTACACTGATTACATTTTTCACTTATCATTTTTCCTACAAATTATGTAAATAAAAAATATGTCGAAAAAATTAAGTTCGTGTACCAATTTGAAATTTTACGTGGTTTGAGATCTTCAGAAAATTCTAGGGAATTCATTGCAATAACAGCTATATAATTACATGTTATTATAAAGTTGGCTTTTTATATGTAATACTATCATATTATGAAAATTTATGGTCCGTTCGTATATCCCACCATTCAATCAACGCCAGTAGTCCACCGATATTGATTTCTCGTTTGTATTGAGCAGATGTTGAGCGTCTATAATTTATTACAATTCAGTTCAATTCATTTGTATTGATAAGAAATAAGAATTTCCTACGCCATTGAGTCAATTGAATTAAGAAATTATGTGATTGAAAAAATTAATTGCCGTTACAAATGTATTATTTAATTAATCACTTTCAGAGGATTAAATGACGACTAATCTTTGTTTCTTTCAATCTGATTGGTTAGAAATATAGTAGAACGGTTGGATTTTTTTAAATTTTTAATGTGATTTGCTGCATTTATTTCGGTATTCATTCTTTGTTTTTGTTTACCTTTCCAAACATTAGTACTGGATTTATCAGAGCATTGCATTGTCAAAAATTCTAAGAATGTGACATCTATCAACTGTGGTCTGTGAATATGTTTCTGTAAATGGACACTATAAAATAATTTTTATATAGAGTAAAGGCTGCTGCACACGAGGCTGGTTTTACCGCTAGAATCGTTGGCCGTTTTGCCGTTGAATCGTTGGCAGGCTAGCCACGAGGCTGGTAATGACGTCATTGTTTGCTCACGTGCTCAAGATGCATTTTAAAATTACAAGCGGGGCTATTTTTCTATTAATTGTTCCTTTGAACCAACCAGGAAACAGTTTTTCTGTTACGTGGGCGACATGAACAAACGCCCACAAACTAACATGGCGTCATTCTGCTCAGAGTTAGACAACAGATACGTTTTGCTCTGTGTTTATATTTGAACTGTCACTGCACGCGTACCTGATCCATTCACAAAACAAGCTTGAAAAGACGCATCGTGTGAAGCGAGCACATAAAAGCCGTCAAGAAAACCAGCACTGGAAAGCTAGCAGTCAAATCTGGCGGAAAATAAGCCTCCTATGCAGCGGCCTTTATCGTTAGTCTATTATAATCTGAGAACTGGTGAAAGTAGCAACTAGATTTTTAATTCGTGTTTGTTTTCAATTTTCATAGAGACGTAAATTGGTTAGGTAGATTAAATAAAAAAATCACATTTCTTTGAGATATTTTCTCAAGTTGTAAGTCACGTTATTTACGATAGTGATTTGTTTTCATAATTTAATCAACCAAAAACTTATAAGATTTCAGTCGGAAACCACATGTTCACCGCATTTCCGATATACGGATAAATGCGTATTTGAAACCATAATTTACGTTTAGGGGAAAGCTGATGCTGTATAGCAGCGATAGGCAAATCATTTGTTGGTTATGTATGTCCATTTCTTTGGCACATATGCTTTGTCTTAATTATGGGGTTGACAAAGGGTATAACAGTATATAATAAAAAAAAGAGAGGAAATTAAAAAAAAAAAACATGTTGTTATTATAACATTACTAGCGGACAGCGGTCCATCCCGATTTCACATAGGTGCGATAGATATAATTTTGCAAAATGTATATCGTCTGAACTAATAGCTTTGAGCAAATTCTAACAGAGGTCGCTACTTGGTACTAAACAGTTTTTTTTGCTTCTGAACTAATAGCTTTGAGTAAATTTTATCAGATATTGTTACAATATGTTACTAAAAATATTTAATAAAAACTATTCTATAGCGTAAGTTGCACCAAGTAAGACACATTTACAAAATTTCATTACAATCGGTTCAGTGTTTTCGGAGATTAGCGCGACCAAAATTGTGACACGAGAGTTTTGTATATATAGGTATCAAATAAAAGCTGTATACATATATGTAGTTTAGTCAATATAGCAGCTTTGTTCACTGTCTGCTTATACCCAATGGTTTACTAACTGGTTTGGTGGTGTGCGTTGGAACATGCCTTCGATATTGAGACTCGTGTGACTGTTAAAACTCGCTGGCACTCGTTTCAACACAATGTCACAGCTCGTCGTAAATCGCCACATACACAACTAGATATACAAATTACTTGGCTAATAAATAGTTCTCTGTTCCTAGCACTTATTTGAAGGCTGGAGAACATAGACGCAAGTGTGAGAGATCCAATGATGAATGTCGAGGTTTTTGATCCCGAAAATGGTCCCTTTTTCCCCTACACATGAATGTAAACGACACTGGCGTACAGGAAACGCGCGTTTATTTAGTTTTTAATCGCAGCAGTTGATCTAAGCCGAGCAGTCAACAACGGAATTGTTCGCACGACCTCATTCTTCATTCGATGAGCGAAAACTATCCACAATTCACTATTATTTTATGTTTGTTATAAAGTACAGTGCGTTCAAGAAATCAACATTTTTAGTTTTAACTGTTTAACTCGTTGAACATCCTGTTTACTTTGTTTGTACCTTTGTTTGTTTCTAACTCTTTAATGCATCAATCGCTTTCAATCCTGTTTTTTTCAGTGTTAATATTAAAATCATTGAACCAAAAAGGTACGTTTATTTCTTCACACCCACGTCGAATATTACCCTGGTACAGTTTGTTATGGACCAACACATATGAGTGCATACTAACATAGAAGATACGGCGACATTGTCGCAAGCCAAGTAGGTATATATATAGTTGTAATTAAATCTATCAATGTCATTGGTTAGTTGTCAAAAGTGAGCGGATGTTGTTTACATATTATTATGATATAATATATGCGGTTGCCCCATTGCCGCGTTTTGATAACATGAAATTAGTTACAAATTCATGATAATTACAGTGATATTTGTGAATTAAAACCAGTAACACTAATATTTCTTATGCCTAAACTCTTCATTTTCAAACTTTCAGAATTTTTAATTATTTTTCTATAAAGGTATAATGTATTTAATTTAAGTGAACACGGTAACATTCTTTCCATAAGATAACGTGTAATGTTGTGCAAAATTAAAATCATTATAACTTCTTATTTAGCGATTTAATTTTTTTCACAGCTTCAGAATTTATAGAAAAATAAAATTTTTCAACTTAGAACATTTTCGAAATGTTTTCATAGTTCACACCCAATAATGTGTATTAAAATAGAATTTTCTTCTTCTCGATTGATGTTTTTTAAAAGAAATGTATTTTTTTAAATAACTCATAATGACATGTTTAGAATTTTTCTTGTTACTTGCGATGAGTTTTGAAACAAAACATTTATGTTTTTTAACGGATCACTAACGTTGAACCTGGATCAGGTGTACCTATTAAAAGTTGCGACACTAAAAAAATGGGTCCATTATGTGTGTTGTTACACAACTTTTTGAACACGCTGCATATTGTTTCCAATTCTTGCGTTTCAAAGCCAAGAATCCATACATATTTTTAAAATTATACAGGCTGTCCCAAATCTGTATACCTATCTAAACAAAATTCTTCAGACTATAATATAATCTATGAAATGGTTAAAAATGTACATTTTTTAATTATCTTTGTAAAATAAAAAGCTCTATCATTTTTTTTATGATACTTTCAAGGAATGCATGAATTTATACAAGATTTGGTAAAGTTTTCGGTTTGCGATATTAACTAGTATTTTTGAAATACATTTTTTTAGTAAAGTATTTCATAGGTGATATATTTTTATAATAATAATACGGAAAGTTTCTGACTAAATATCGTTAGGAGAAACTATTTCTATTTCTTGTATCAATATACTTTTTGGAATTATGCCCATTTGGCGCACAAAATAAATATCTTCTTTTGTTACACATTTTTTTTACAGAAATGTCTAACGTCAATGCAATGTGCAATTTTATTTATACTCTATTATTTATACTCTATTATTTATTGTATGTTCGTGCTCACATTATATTACTCCGTGCGTCCAAACAAGATTTGAATCAAATATATTGGCATTTGGCAAAATATATTATAAATTATATTTACAATTATTCGTTTTTCAAACCACGTTACTTATCTCGCTGACAGTGGCGGATCATCGCACAAAAGCGATGAAATCAAACACTGGGCGTCAAAAAAAATTAGACTTAAAAAAATTACGTTTTAATAATGGAAAGAAATTTTTAGTAGGTGGTATAAAAATGTATGCTTAGGGCATATACTATTCTATACTGAGCATAGGAATAAAATCGCAATCGAACTATTAGGGTGCAAACATGTACTTCTGTCTTTTTTTACGCCGTAAGCCGTAAGAAATTTCTAATTTGCCCCCTCCCGGGCCAAAAGCTGGGTACGCCCATGTTAACGTCATAGAAAAAGACAAAGTTTTTGAAACAGAGATACTTTATTCAGATTGAATGCAAGTACATCAACCAATCCTATCATCGGAGAAATCAGGGAATTACATCGAAGAAAAAGACGCAGATATATTTTCGATACGCTTTGTTGCCTTCACTCATCGCACATTGAGTAGATAGGCAATGATTCATATAGTTAATTAATAGATATAATTTGGCTTAGGCCCATCCAAATCTACTACTGCTCGTTAAGGTTCAAGATATATTTTTACGCTTTCATAAGATCTCAAAAGCAGCCAAAAAATTTAATCCTTATGTTTGTCACAGTTGGTTGCCAGGCTCTAAAATACAAGAGTCGGGCTCGGTGCTGTATTAGGCAGTACATTTTGCCCTAAAAGCCGGACATATCTTTTTTAAAAGCCAAACATGCCTTTTTAAAGCCATACGTGTACGTTTTTAAAGCCGGACATCACATTTATATTATAAAAAAAAAACTTTGTTAGGTTCGTATTAAAGTTGTTTACAGTTTTGTTACAATATTAACAACATTCAATAAACAGCTCTACATACATACAGTGTAAACTCTTTATAACGAAACTCAAGGGACCGAGCATTTTTTATCGTTATAGAGAGTTACCGTTATATGGAGTGAAGAAAGAAAAACAACCAAATTATCAATAATCTTCAATGTACTGTATAATCTCTTTATAACGAATTTTAAGGGACCGAACATTTTTTTCGTTATAAAGAATTTTCGTTATATGGAGGGAAGAAAGAAAAATAACCAATTTTCACAAAATTAATTTATTCCAAACACATATACCTATAGTTTGGCGTCATCAAGTGCTTGTTGAATAGATGGTGATGGTTCAGAATGGTCCTCTTTATGTCTGTAAACATATTTTGCTGACGCCTAAATATGAACATATTTCTTCGTAATAGAGAATGGCTGTTGCGTTATAAAGAGGGTATTAATGTATAGGTTTTAAGGTAAACCAACCAAATCGTAAAAATTTCGACGTTATAGGGAGTTTTTCGTTATAACGAAGGACGTTATAAAGAGTTTACACTGTATTTGTATTTTTACTTAAGATATTGATGAAGTGAAAAATGTTCACTCTTCTGTAAATCAACTCGCTACCTATTACTGTTCTTGAGATACAGACAGACGAACGGACGGACAGCGGAGGATTAGTAATAGGGTCCCGTTGAGCACCCTTCGGGTACGGAACCTTAAAAAAAACAACAAACAAACAAATATATAGCTCTCTTTTAACAAAATACAAAAAACTAAATGTTTTCGTTAACCAAATCAAAAATATATCCTATCTTTTGGATAAAAACAAAAAGATTTTTTTTTTTCAAATAACAATTTCAAACTCTTGAAAGATATCAAAAAAGTCTATACTTTATTAAAAGTGCACAGACCAAAAGTCGAACACATAAATATTTGGCCGGACACAACCGTAAAAAGCCGGACATATCCGGCTAAAACCCGACACCTGGCAAGTGGCAACCCTAGTCAAAGTTGAATTTCTCTAGATTTAAAAAAAAAGTGTTGAACTAAAAGACCCACTACTGTTGTTTGCATCTAAATCGCGCCCGAAGTCGCAGACGGCGGCGGCTAGTTAATTAATAAAAATTTAAACAAATTATTCCGCTTATTTATCTTTTAGACGCACGCCTTTTTTATCCAACGTTCATTGAAATTGAGACGCCATACCACAATTTAATTGCTTATCAATATTATTATAGTAGTTATATGATGTAGTATTTTATTTTCGTTTTCTGTTTCAATACCTGATTGTGTATTCAAATTTATGTAGGTATTTGTGTCACCATTGTCGTGTATAGAATATTAATTGCAGCGCAATCAAACTCAATTCAATTGTATTGTTCATTTGTAATTAAATCATTGCTTCAGATACGCTGTGTTGACCAATGGCCCTGCGCTCACATTTGGCCCGAATAAATCATGGTTACATTGCCATTTTAAATGAAATTTGTAAAGGAAAAAAAATATCCCATCGCAATGTCAAACCCTGCTGGCAAATAGCGCACATATATGAATAGTGTTCATTTGGTATTTGAATGAAATTAATTAAATTGTAATCCCCTAATACAGCCCTTCCGAAAAGTATTTTTCCGAGAAAAAGTACTCCTGACACTTTTGAAGAATAGTGTTACCACAATTTCATTGGTAACTGTTGTAACAGCAAAGGTACCGTCGCGAACTTATATAGAAGGCGGAATTACATTTGCTAGCAAAAATTCATCAAAATTGTACGAATTCGTTTTTCATTATGATATTTTCTCGAGAGGGATAAATGATAATTAAAAGAGTCGACAAATTTTCAAGAAAACCAAAGAATTTTAAAATTTTGGTATTCTGCAAATATGCAAATATCTTATCAATGCGACATCCACACCCTTCACTAAATAATTCACGTCATAATATCCATAGGGAGTAAACTATTGTTTTCATACCCTGTCTGACCGATTCGATTTTTTTCGGTTTCTTTAATAGATCTTTTATTAGCTTTTGGACCGGCTTTGTTTACAATAAGCGCCGAATTAGTTTTATGGTTTCGTTCGCAATTAAAATAATATATGTAATATAAGCCGTCCAAGTTCACATTTCACTAATTATTTTATAAAAGCCGCTGCGCACGAGGCTGGTTTTTCCGCGGGAATCACTGCTGGGACTTGTTCTGGCTGGCGCGCTGGCTTGTACGATGGAAATGACGTCACTGCAGACTCGCGTGCGTGATCAAACGATAGATTTCAAAATTAGAACCTGGACTATTTTTCGTGCTTGTTTTAACTAAGAATCAATCAGCAAACAGTATATTGTCACGTGGGCGACATGGACAAACGTCCACAAACAAAATGACGTCATAGTGTATGTTCTGTTCAGGACGTTTGAAGCCTTGCAGCCAAATCTAGCAAGGGTCTAATGCCAAAACCAGCCTCGTGTGCAGCGGCTTTAAGTTTCGCAATCGGTTTTTAGAAATTTCTCATTATTATAACGAGCATAGAGCATTTTCTTTTTATTTTTCTACATGTTTTGTGACATCTTTTTAGTTTTACATTGTACAGTAGAACGCTATTTAATTACTATTTGTACCCAAAACAATTGTACCTCAGTTTCTGATTATGTTCACAAATCCTTACCCGCAATGTTAATTGAGGTCACAAGGTTTATATAAACTTAACAAGGCGAGTTCATGCATAATATGACGTCAGTGTATTTGTATCCAATGCATTAAAGAAAAGAGACATAGGCGGGCATAGAACCTCCACATTCTGTGACGTGTTCTTTGGGTATACCTTACGGCGAGTCTGTAAGCTTTCTAAATTTTAAACGTATATTAAAGAATTCAATTTTTGCCATTTTTTCAAGGCATTTAAAAAATGCGATTTTTGACGAAAACCGAAATTTTTCGGAACTTTGGCAAAATCACCGTGCTTATAGAAAAAAACACGCTGAATCCAATGAGCACAAACAAACGTCTGTATGTCTTTTGGTTTAGAAGTTTTTTGCGTTTATAGTTTTTAGAAAAACATATAAAACCTCCGAATGGCCGTAGTTTGTTGGGATTATCTTTCATATGTTTAGCTCAAGATATGAATAAAATATGTAAAAAAATACAGTTAAAATACTGGACTAGCAAAAAACGTCAGACAAAGATAACAGACTATACGCAATAAACTTTGTAATTTGTGATAGTATAAATGTTTATTGATCAGTTGCAAATTTTATATATTATGAGTAAATACATATTATAGTAAACACATATTAATGGATTAATTATTTCTTCTCTCCGTTTAACGACAACTCTCAATAACGCCACAAAATATGCAGTCCCTTGAGTGTCGCTATATAGAGTTTACATTACTTACAAAATGAATATTTTTGTATGTTACGCGGACTGAGAGGTATTGTTTACAGTCATCACGTAGGATGGCGTCACTTTCGCTTACTTGTAAGGGATAACTAACAGTTATTAAGAAATGAAGTTAAAACTGTATTAATGATAAAATATATTATTTGATTCGATCGCAAAAATAACGCTCGTTACAACTTTTTCAACCGCAAAATTGGTGCTTTTAACTTGTCCTTTAGATGGATTTCGATCTGAGAAGAATTTCCCAACACAAAATCAATTTACTTTTCATCTTTAAATGTGCGCTTTTATTTTACGTCATTGGCATGCAAAAGCTATTTTCCCTCCCGAAAACAAGTATTTAATGATGTATTTCTCTAGATAGATCGTAAATACTTTTGACCCGAAAATAATTTTGTAACGGACGAAAACATTTTACTTTAGATCTGCGCATGTGCGACTTTTATTTTACGTCATTGGCACGCGACAGTTAAATTCCCTCCCCAAAAACAAATGAATATCATGATGCACTTCAAAATAACTAAACCGACTCAATGTGACATTTGTTAATTATATTCAAAACTACCACACTTTGAATATTTTAAATTCTTTCTGTAATTTAAGAAACTGTATTGCGTTTGACATGCGCCAATCAAACGTTGAACTTGACAGTAAGAGTGGCTGGATATTAATAACACGTCATTGTGGTAGACAATCTGTTTATCGAAGACTGCCTTTATAACTATCACACGTGCCTTGTTGAGTGTCTCTCAACATTCATTGCATTCCATGCATTGTTATTGTGTACGCATCAAAATAAAGACTCGTGCACATTATTCACAATTCAATACCGCGCTAAAAATACTATGGTAGATATTGAAATTACAGACGTTCGACAACAGAGATAGTTTGCTATTTTAATTGTAAAGTAAAGCATAATCTTATTTTAAGAGCATACCTTCAAATACTCTTCATCTTAAAATTTTTTTCTGTTGCGTAAAAGCGATTGGAGCTCTCCCGATGCTATTTTTAAAGCTCCAAACTTCGGGGACACATCAAATGAAGAACTAGAATCACAGTACAGATTCTACAAACGAATAAGCGTTTGCTTCGTTATGTTTAGGTGTAGATTTAGTTCAAGAATATATTTTGTAGTCCAGTAACTTTAGCTTTTTTCTTCAAGGATAATTTTAAGCCAAGGTTTTTTTTTTGCACAGAGCTTCGTTATTTCTTTATAAATGATACCTGAAAAGACTCTCTGCTGTACGCGTCTCCTTTGGGAAGAAGGTGATAAAATAAACAAGAATTTCAGCTCGGCTATCTAAGCAAGCTATGTTTTACGCTGAATCGATTAAAACCAAAAATTATTAAGTTGATGACATCAATAGTTTAAAAATTAATGGCTGTTCATTTATTACCTAAGAAAATTTCAACCACTTTCTGACCCCCCTAAGAAAAAATAAGGCTTAGATGAACCCCTCTTCTTCAATCTTAGCCTCTTAGGAAAGATCAGTATCTACCAAAATTGCAAAGAAGAAGTAGCAAAAATATAAAAACGCGTTGGTTTGTGTTATAATTTACTAGCGGTCCCTCCCGATTTTACCCGGGTGCAAAAGAACGAATGGGGGGGAGAGACATGCGTACGCACTATTATCTTTGTTTACTGAGATGAATGTTGTGTCCAAAATCTCTTGATGATTGGAGTTATTGTTCAAGAGTTTTTGTCGGACGGACAAATTTTGAGTTATATTAGTCGTATCGTATAATCGTGATATTATATAGCCTAAGCCCTCCTCGATAAATGGGCTATTCAACAAAAAAAAATGTTATTCAATTCGAACCAGTAGTTCTTGAAATTGGCGCGTTCAACCAAACAAACTCTTCAGCTTTATATATTAATATAGATAAAAAAAGTAACGTATATTATGAATCGGGTAACACATGTTTTACTCGAAATGTGAATCATGTCCAGGGACTTAACAGCCAGTCAGCTGATGGGTCAGCAACTGGAATCTTACGTAAGAACAATCTAGACCCCCTCCCACCGAGGGGATATTCAAACACGAACGAATCCTTATGCTATTAAAAAATGACTTTTTGCAGTATCGATGTGATAATGTGTCACATACTTTACTGTATGTTGATCTCTCTCGCTCTTATTGTATACATAAATATAGATAGGCAAATATACAACATAATTTTACACAGCTTACAATGATGATGAGTGACATTTGTATTAACTATTTATGTGAACGATGGGTGGTGATTGGCTGAATTGATAACGACGTCTCATCAATATGAAATGTTTGCATCCTTTTTGATACAATTATCCCGAAGGAAAAAATATTTTTCGATACAAATCTATGTTTACATAAATTATGGGATGCCTTTCTGTTTCAATGAAATCACTATTACTGAAATGCGTTTGTCACTTTTTGACAATAATTTTTGTTTTTGAAGGAAAGAAGTTAGAAATAATTTACAGAAATGAGGAATAGCATGCACAGGACTAGCGGTGCCAGGCGTCCGGATAAAGCCGGATATAGTTAGGCTTTTTGATTGCGTGTCCGGTCAAAATAAACGGTGTCCGGCTTGTCCGACTTTTGTTAGGCTTTTTACATTTTGCAAACGAGCGAGCGTCGAGCGTGCCGAGCGCAGGCGAATATGAATAATGATTTTTATTAACTTAAAGAAAAGAAGTTTTATTTTGTTTTGGGAAGTAATAGCAGGTACATAAGACTTATTTGTGCAATTGCCTTTCATTAGAATTTAAGAAGAATTTAAAATGTTGATAATTAATGTTTATCTAGAATTTAATTTTTACTGTTGACTTTGGCTGATTAGTAATAAAGTATTTGAAGCATTCGATGTTATTTATATTTCATTAGAATTTAACAAGATCCATGGTAATAATCCAAAAATTTGATTTTACATACAATTTTTTTGTCGTATCTATTAATACTGAGACAAAATCGTCAATAATGTAGGCTGTCCGGCCTTTTTACCCAAATGTCCGGCCAAACTGGCTAGTCTGTCCGGCTATTTGGTTTGGCGACTTGGCAACACTACACGGGACAATATTATTTGTTCTAGAATTTTGATAGATGAATCATGCATTCAATTTTGTGTCGTTTACTTATTAGCTATTCACTTTTGTTAATATGAAAATAGAAATGCTGAGTAACAATTAAGAAATGAAAATTTTTTACTTACCGACGTTTGTCGACACCTTTTGTTTAAATAACATCGAATTCAGCTATTACTAGATCGCAGACATCTACTGTATTTGTGTCAAAAATTGAATGGGTCATTGTTTACACATAGGAGATAGTGACAAAAATTATTGTCACTATCTTCCTAAAGAGAAACGCTCTTTCGTGTAGTCTGAGTCTCTCTCTATACAAATCCGCTTAGTAGAGTGGTCTAGCGCGTTGCGGTACGACGCTGTGGCACTTAAAAAAAACGCAAAATTCAAAATTCATCTACAAAATGGCAGAAAATGACTGAACAGTATGTGGTGGACCTCCTAGTTGTAGAAATAATATTTTCTGCCAATTGACTTTCAAAATCGAAAAAAAAGTCAAAAAAATAGAAAATTGAATTTGAAGTTGAAAGTTGACATAATGGTTGATTCGGTGGCCCGGAATACCAGAAAAAATTTTCGTGGCTCCAAGTGACTTCACTTCCTTTCGATGATTCTTCAAAATTTGCACATCAGGCAAAAAAGTTCTCGCGCGGTGGCAAAAATTCTTACCCGACTTTCTATTAGTACCCAAAAAGTTTGTAAAAAAAATTATCTGCCAATTTCGTCACTGCTAGATCACAATCTGCCAATTTAATGTACTTGTCTAGCTGAATAGCATGTTAAACTTTCCGCGTAGGTACTCGGTGATTTTTAGCTTAAACAAAAAAAAAATGGGACAAAAGATGTCTTTTGTTGCCCGAAGAACTCGACACAGAAAAAAATTGTGGCTGACATTTAAAACGTAGGACCCTCTGCAACACCCCCCCCCCCCTTGGGAGGAATTTTTGTGACCGAAAAATACATTACAAGTTGAACAATTTTTATTCACAACAGTTTTCAAAAAAACTTAATTTCTTTGTGATATTCAGGCCTTGCGGGACTTTTTGAACATTATATAATATATTATGTGGTGTTTAGTATCAATGTTTCTTCTAAATTCTAAAAAATAAAAGTGTCTGTAAACTATTTAACTTGTCTAATAAGATAATCTGTTGCCATACGCTCATCGTACATTGGTTATTTGTCAATTTATGATGATGTTTACTTTATTGCTTCATTTTCATATATCTTTAGTCATTTTAAAAAGCATCAGTGTGATGTTTTATGAGCAGAAATTGTTTCTACTATGTCATCATCTTGGACTCACAACACAAGATAAATGCTTTTTAATCAAAATCAGTTCGGATCAGGTGTATATTGTTATTTATTAATAACGCAATATGTTAAACCAGATAATCTCAAGTCAGCAATGATGCAAATTAAATACAATTGTTTCGACACAGTGTATTCGGTTTGCAGATCAATATTTACAGATGTGACATCTTATTATTTGCGTTGTATCATGGCCTTTTAGATCGATTATAATTGAACCTAGTTATGATAAAACGAACCAAACGGAAAAGTTAAACATAAAAAGCGTTTTTCAAAAAAATTGAACCTCCTTCAAAAAAGGGTCACTAAAAAAGCATAAAATACAGTGTTGAGGTCGGCGCCAATTTAATATACCTATACATGAAACGTGATAGTAATTAAATAGGCGCTGAATCAAAACTTTGTTATTTTAAAATTTTAGTGACCCTTTTTTGAAGAAGGTTTAATTTTTTTTACTTCTAACTTTTTAGTTTTTAAAGAAAAGTATTGAAGTCGGTTAGCCTTTTTTGTGAAAAATAAGTTTTTTTGTAAAAGGCTGCTGAACCGATTTTGCTAAAATCTATATGAGACCAATTTTGAGACATACTATTATATATCGAATAAAAAAAGATACATCGAAATCGGTTCTCAGCCAGCGAAGATATCGACCGACACACATACAAAAAAAAACACATATACAATTTAACCTCCTCCTTTTTTTGAAGTGGGTTAAAAATAAACAATAACTTGTTGTGAAGGTACTTTTTATTATTATCGTTTCCAACTTGACAAATAATTTTTTTTTTAATTAAGTATTAAGAATTATTAAAGCTTTAAAATTATAAGCTGTGCTCATTTATAATTTTGCAAAAGTGCTTAATTCAGAGCCGGGTTGGAAAATTTTAAATTCGGCATTCTTAAAAATACCCCCCTCCCCCGAATCTACGCCACTGATAGATACAATAATTTACGATTAAAATGTAATTGCAAAATATGTTTAGTGCGTCAAGTTAGAGACATTCTTCCATTATCTTAGGTCAATCCATCACCTGTTAATCAGCTTCTTGTTCACGGGTTAATAACATGTGGGAATTTTATGATTACAAGCAATATTGTATTCAGAATGAATCTGTATCATTTTATGTTTTGTTTTACGTCAAACGATGTAATTTATTTCAAATATAAAATACATTTTTGTAGTACGTGCCAAAAAATGTTCAAAATGAAATGTGAGACAGGAATCTATCGTACAACTCTTTGCTAAAGTTTGTATTAGCTTTGTAATCACGAAATCTGGAAAAAAAATTCCAGCCAATTGGGGGACGTGACCATTCCAACTTCAGAAGTATTGACATTTAATATATTATTATAATAAAGAAAAATGAAATTTCTGATATCGCGTGAGGTGACATGGCTAGTATTCAATATAATATTTGCTATTAGTTGTCATGGTTACCTACATAATGTTCCACGTCGTGTAAAAATTAATCAAAGCATGCTTAACTAATTTATTTCTGACAGATCTACAAAACAAAAGACAGCTGATTTTTTTATTTTCAAAATATTTCCGAAACTATAAAGTTTAAAAAAAAATCTTTTTAACAAAACTTTCTTGAAAAAAATAAATAGAATAATAGGCCGTTATAAAAAGTACACCATTATTATATAAAAACATCGTTATAGCGTATATCCCTCCTGCGCATGCACCGATTTTCCCCAAAAACAATAGGGGTCTTCATATTTGCATACGAACCCAACCCAAAGTTTGGTTGCAATCCGTTCATCCGTTGGATCTGTATCGTGCTCACAGACAAACAGACTAACAGAGTTTTTCTGAAAATGTGTTTTTTGGATCCGAGGGACCTCAAAACGAAAAAATATTGTAAAATTTTGAAAAGTGATTTTTGACCTAATCAAGTACCATTCCCCACTTGTGGGTTGGAATGATAATTGGAATCATATGAATGGTAGATTGTGTATCTACTTGCGTAATTAGGTTTATTATGACGAGATGTGACATGTTTAATACAACCGCCAGCGATTTATCACACGAGTCGTAATACCATTATGCATGAGAGATACATATCATATATTTTTGCACGTACCACCTACAAAATCGCATTAAATAAATTTGTAACGTTTTTGACGGCTTGATTGTTAAACAAATTTCACTTCTCTTAAGGTTATTAATATAAAAAATTCGATTAAATTTCCTACATACTTCTTTTTTAGCACTTATATATTGTTTTGTTTATTTTTTGCTTTTTAACGATTAGGTTGGTCTTGATCGAATATTAATAAATATAAATATCTAATTACCTAGATTATATAGAAATTATTTAAATCTGTACGTGACATTGTTTTTCTGTTTCTTTATACAAAGATCAGGCAATATTTAAAAAATAAATTGCGAAACGTTATATGAATAAATCATGTCAATTATTAGTGTGTAATTCATTTATATTCTTTTTAATTTGAGATGAATTTGGAAAAAATAAATTTTTAAATCTTTTATACATGCTTTAATTTTTTCATATAGTACCTAATGAAATTTTTTTTTAATTAAAGTTGATTTTTGTAAACACAATAAATTGATAATTTAATAGTTACGGAATAAGAATGTCAGGTTATGCACAAATAAATAGGAATAGCTATAGTTAAAGTAAGAAAACTTTCAATGGATCATGGACGAATCGTGTTAATGTTTTTCGGAAATTAACTAAAACTTGTTTATAAATAATCCACTAAAAGGCAATTTAGGACTATACAAAAATGAATGAAGAAGGTATTACTGAAGTACCTATTTTAAAATAACTTAAACCTAATAATATATCTGGAGGGTTAATCTTTTAAGGGTACATTTTCTACCTCTATATAAATCCTTTTAAATTGTAACATTGTTTCAGACAAATCTAATCTTTGTATCAGGTTATTTTAAAGAAGCGTTTCTTCGCGGTGATTATGTTAAAGTTTTTTAACGCTACGAGGAAGAAATTGTAATTACAGTCCAGAAACTGTCTTATTGAAACAGGACCGTATTAGAAAAAGGCCGATTTAAATATTAAAATAAGTAGGACATACTTTTTATTTCGCAGGATATTTGGTACCTATATGTTTAGATTCGTAAGTTAAAATTTCTTGCAACTAGAATATTTTGATACAAATTACTACACCATAGTGATGTGTCGCTCCTGACCTAGTCGTTCATAATGAACGACTCTTTTCTCGGAGCGGAGCGAGTCGCTCTTTTTTTGCGCCATTACTCTGTGCTGAGCTGTTCTGTACTGTTGCATTCGCACATTTACAGAGCGCACACAGCACAGGCCACAGAGGCACTAGTGAATTTTGCAATGTACGGAGCTATCTTTGCTGTGTTGTTTAATGTTGAATGACACACTGTAAGTGTAATAGTACTAAGCTTAACAGTGACTTAAACCATTCACATTGACGTCGTTGATAAAGATATAATATTGTAACGATTATTATTATTATTGTTAAGCTTTTTTTATACTTTATAGTTTATCCGAAATGCGAATAATATAAGATCAGAATCATATTAAAATGAGCTCAGAGCTGAGTGTGTATTGTGCTGTGCTTGGTGACTCCTGAGCATGGCATGATGACAGTTCACATCTCTGCAGTAGTGCATACTGTCTAGTGTCGCTCCTTTGAGCGACTATTTTTAGTGAGCGGAGCGCACGGAGCCAGTTCCTAATAAAGAGTCATGTGGACACATCACAACTACACCAACATTTTTATAAATGCTAATAACATCTCCTCTTGAACCAAAGTTATGTCATAAACAATCTTTAAAAAGTCCAGATAGTAGGGTTTGCTAATCCCTGTTGGACTGAATTTAATTCGATAGCAGCACTCACCAGGTTACTTCATAATAGCACCCGACTAGAAAAAAAGAGACTGTGTCTTTTTAACTGACACTACAGCTGTAAGACTGGTATAAAATGTAAAGAAAATAATAATAATGCCACCGTTCTGTCTCGCCGCCATCTAAGTTTAATTTTCGACAGCCGGTTGTTATAGTATACCGTATACGTACATTGCGACACGTTCATGAATCAATTTTACCGTGCCAAAAGAAGTTTTACTTCAAAAATTCTAGGGAGGGCACCGTGGTCCTCAGATGCTGGTTCAGCGTTCGGATCTCGGGAATGACCCGCGCGAGGTCCACGGTCCGTACCTGTATACGAGTTCATCTTTTATGGACGTATCTTTTATACCTGCCAGGTCTTCAGACTCATGAATGAATTGAGAAATATTTTAGTAGTGGACAGTTCGCCACGCAGTCAACTCGCTGACTCTTCAGTTACATAAACTATTATTAAACAGTTGAATGAGCAAAAATCAGTCAACAATTTATTGTGATTGAGTTTTGATTAAAAAAATAAAATCGCGATCAAATAATTTAAGCGGTTTGTGCACTTGTTTATTATGGAAAGTGTATTTTATACAAACGTCCAGGATTTAATAATCAGGACAGTGTTTCACCGGGATAATTCTAAAATAATGGAATCACCACAAGTGTCCAAATGCACATTTTGGCAACCTTGGCTCTCGTCTACCAATACAGGTACTTATTAAAACTTTAATAGTAGAATTATTGGTTTCATTGTAGTTTTCCGTATTGTTCAAATGCAATTAAGTATGATTGCTTAGCAAGCAAATATTCAAAGCATGGTTATAATTATTGTGTATTTCACTTTGTTTTTTTCTTGTTTTAAACGAATACCGAAACAGGAAAATGTTGAATTTGAATCAAATGCAAATAAATATGATCGCTTGTAAGCACGCATGTGAATTTTTTTCTTTTAATTAGATTACTTAGGAGATATCAATGCAGGAATGTATTGGTGAAGATGTTAGTTGACTTGAAAATTTAAAATTGTGGCGCTATCGCTTTGGTAAAGAATACATAGTCGTTATAATCGTTAGTTTAATGTTGCAGTGGGATTTCGATTACTCAGGCTAGTGTTAAAGACATTATATTTATTTATTATATATTATAAACAAACATATTATTAGTAATCTATATTTCACTGTATTTTGTGGAGGCATTTTGGCAATATTAGTATCAAATATCAATAATTCCTTTATTTGGATACTGATACACTGTTTTGAAAAAGGCTATTTTGAGAAATCATAAAAGTTGAGTTTCGTGGCGTGAAAAAAACTCTACCGATATTAATTTCTTTACTAGCGTTTTCTTTTTGTATAACTATATTTTTTTTTCATTGAGCTCGATTTAATGCCTTTAGTTAATTTTTTCGAAGTCTTACTTTGTCTTATTACTACTAATTTGAATAAGAAAATTGACTTAAATCCGTGAAATTGAAATTATGTTTAAAAATCATGTTATATTAAGTTTTTGAGAAAACTGTTACTATATAAAACAAATGAAACAAAATAACGCAATTACATTAAAACTGCTTTTGTATAAAATACCTGATGAACCTTTTCATGGTTCTTTATTTTTATCAATGGTCGTTTCTAAACACCATTCTTTGTTTCCCTCTAGGGCCAAAAACGTACAATATGTTTTATGAATAGAATGAAACAATACAAGCCAATACAGTTGTTTTTTTACACCTTAAAGCTATTCTTTTCAATCTTATGTTATTTTGAATAAATTTGATACAGTAATTCTATTGAGACATGCATGAAGAAGAAAAAAGATCAAGTTTCTGTACGGCAAATTATATACGAAAGATTGCAGATTCTTACTTTTTTGGAACTAAGATTTTTAGGTTCTGCATATTTAATTTTTGATGCATAAAATATTTCACACAATCTGCTCATCTGTCAAATTAATTATTATCCATCTGCTGGTCTGTTTCGATATATTTTTAATATTAAATTTTAAAAACATTTATGTATTCGTCTGCGTATACCACAAAGAGGTGACCATCCGAACTGTAGCCAGGGGCTTTAAGAGCATTAAAACCATGAAGAGACCCACCGTAAATTGTGACCAAGTGGCGCCCGTCTCCAAATGTGGAAGCCTTGCCGCATACATTAGAATTCGTAACACATAAATTTATTATTTTGATAGGAAAATCCCTTTGGTCTATATGTTTTCCCCGCGTATAATGAATTGTTTTTATTCCTATATAATATTTTGAATAAAAAAGTCGGGGCCGTTTGAAACAATATGTTTTTTTGATCCGGTTTTAGTATGTTTTCAACCGTGATAATTTTAAAATGAGTTCAAAAATGATTATAAATAAGAGTTTTTAAAAAATAGTAGTTATGGTGTACATTGACTCTTATTAAAACCCTTAATGATTAATTCCATTAATTAATGGTTTTATTTTAGAATATCCGTATTTTTCTGGTGGATTTATTAATTTTTTTTGTGAATTTTAGTAAGAAATGTATTTTTACGACGATTTTACTGGTTTTTGGTAACCTAATAAATCATGTTGAGTAACATTTTCGAAGATATCTGTAAGTTTAAAATAAAGAAGAAACGTGTTAGTTTTTACTCAGTCCTTACTTGAAACAAAAAACACGTCTCATTTTTTTACTAATATTAACCGACAAAAATAAAAACTTTATCTTCGGAAGAGTTATACATACGTACAAATGCTAATTTATCTGTGATGCAGTGTTGAAAGAAAATAAAATTTAGCATATGCTTGCCCGTCAATTTGACGTTTCGTTAATTTGAGCGTGTTTTCATCCACTGATTATGCAATTGCCTGAATTAAACAGTTTGTTAAAATGGCGTTTCCTGACTTCTATTGTGTTATGCCCTGCGGCAAGCAATGCTTCTTTACCTGTTTCATTTTTCAATCGTCTGGCGCTGGATGTATGGAAAGGTATTAATGAACTGTGGACCTAATCGATCGTGTACCGGTGACCGGACTCAGACCCAGGTATACAACGGATCCACACGCTTATCCGAGTTACATACAGCTGATCATAATATATTTGAGTGTTTTTGGCAACCTATGAGTCGGACCTTAAAATATGAACATTGTGTAAAAACCACAATGCGTGTATTAGTCAAGTACCCTACTTTGTCGATAAAGTCTTAACACTGTAATATTGGCGTATCTTTTTTAAAGGAAAATATATGTTAGATAAAATAACTCAGGATTATTTTTCATAAAAGAGGCGCATTCTAATATAATATGTATAAATTAGTTACCGTAAGGATATTAAACTGAGAAAACAAACGTCTACAGGTATAGCGCAAATTCTGACCGCAAAAACAGAGCTTTTAATTCAGCATACTTGTCTTTTAAAAGGATACTTGCGTAGCATCGCGACGCAAGACGATATCGGTACTTTTACCAAAATTTTATGAATACTAACTATGGTAATAGAGCCGCAGCCGTCGCTCCCATGTAAAAACTGTTTACACTTTTGACACTATAACGTTTGTTATACAAAAATGTAAGATACACTTACACAATGTCGAACTAAAAGCGGGGTACGTAGTGTAGTATAGGTCACGATGTCTGAATTTGACAATATTGCTAGAACAAATTGATACTTTTGTTAAATCTAACGTACACGTTTCTGTGTAAACTTCACTACGTTATAATATACTAAACTGTTATGTGAAGATTTCGATGGTGAACGGCCATCCTGTAGATATTGCGAGTTGGGTGTGTACGGTGTGAATAGTAAAAAGATTTGAAGTCTCTTCTTCACAGTGTACATGGCGTGTTTGCCGCGGGCCAAGCGTTCACCGGATGTGGTCCATCTCTCTATCTCTTGGATAATTAATGGTTGGATGCTGGCCGACGAGACCTTGGAAGGTCGACGCCAACTATATAGTGTCCGCACCTCTCTTCTGTTTCACTTCTAATCTCTTTTGCTTCAATAGTAACTCGGTGCGCTTACGCTGTAGTATGCTGTTCGTTGCGGTACTCGACACATTATTATATCATTAAAGTTTATATTCAATTGCATCGCGTAATGGACGCTTAAATTCGCTATTTATTTAGTATATATCTTTGTGAAACCAAGAATGTTTTGAATTAATTAACCAAATTGATTTATGCTTAGAATTCCACTGAAAAGAGAAAATTAGAATGGCAAAATCTTTAAAAAAATAAGTTTTTAAGTTTTAAAGAAAAATGCTGTGTGAGTTTTTTAGCGACGCCTCGATTTTAATACTTTTAAACAGTTTTTCTAATCGAATTTTTTACTGTTATCCTTGTTTTGATTTTCGTTTGTTGTATACTGACATGCGATCCTCTAAATATTTATTAACCCCGTTACCCTCAGGTATCTACCGAGAAATCCATGCAATCAGCGTTTCCTAAACTGTAGTTCGTAAATATATTCGAGGGGTCCGCTGGTATAAGTCGGTAAAGCTGTACACTATACAGTTTGACCGGGAAACAGTAATTCTATCATAAGACGAAAACCGAGTATTGTCATTTTTTTTTTGTAACAGTTCGTTGGTTTCTGATTGACTACTGTCATACATAAAGACATAGAACTTTTGATAAAAAGAGATATACCCCACGCTACTATATTGTCGGAAAAAACAGAGAATTACTTCGAAAAAAGAGACGAATATATCTTTTTTGCGCTCTTTATTGCCTTCGCTCACCGCACATTGAGTAAATAAACAAAACTTGGTACAATAATTTTTATGTGCGTGGATTTTATAGTCTGCCCGCAAGTTTGAAATGGGGCAAAGTCGGTTGAACTGTATGAACGCTATCCGATAAACTGTGTTTACACTACACACTGCAGAAGTGAAACTTACATAAGCAAATTCTACTTCTAAATGCTAGTAAATTAACATGTAGGGTAGGACGGGGGAATGGCGTTCACTTAAGGAAAACATGGTGTATTTTTTAAATTATTTATTATAAATTAAAATTAAGAAGAGTAACAAAGTCTTTAATTATCGAGTAATCAACAATTTAACAACAAAAGCATATATCTTTCACCTACTAGTAGTAGGAAAACATTATTAAAAAAACATGTTTGAGCGGCATTGCCCCTGACTTTGGGTAATGCCGCTCAGGGTCTCATAAAGTAGTGTCCCCAATCCAATCCGGCTGTTTTACTGCTTTGATCATAATTGTTTTTGATATTGTTGCGTTCAGCAAATTTATAAACAAATTTACGCAAATCTGCAGCACTGAGTCCATAGTATAGCGAGCCCAGCAACTTAACTTGTTCAGCACCTAATTAAAAATTAGATCAGCGCGGCCGCAAACAAAGAAACGCTCTTCACGGTCGCATGACGCGAGCTGACTGTCCGTTTGCATCGCTGTCTATTAGAGGCCCCCTCCCCTCGCGCTTCACGCGACGTGACGTGCTACTACGTTCCTTTTTGACAGAGTTACAGGGGTGAGCGCCATTACCCAGTGAGCGCCATTCCCCCTCCCTCCCCTACACGTGAAAAAAGTTTTTTACCTGTTTTTTTTTATATTATTGGGGCTCAGCAACTTCATTTATTAATCGCTAAGGGGTTCGTAGACAAAAACGTTTTAGAAACACTGCTCTAAATATTATATTTTCATTTCTCTTGAAACTATTATTACCGTACTACAATTCAAACCTGCCATGATTTGCTTCTAATGATATATAAACGTTTTACTTTATTATTTTTAATAATCTGGCCGTAATGCCTACAATAATATAATGGGGCAAAAAATTCATCGCGCAGCATCATTTAATGTGTATTAAAATTAACCTCGACGGAGACGCTTTTCTATGAAGAATAAAATATAATATCAGTGGCGTACGAATTTAATTTTAGTTTTATAAATATTTCTATCAGCCAGTGGCGGCGCGTGAACATTTTAAATAGGTGTTCGGCAGAGTCAACCGGCGGCATTTCGTAACACGGGGGGAGATAATTGAATTATGAGTCACATCCATGTTTATGATGTTTTAATGATTAACGTTTTTCAAACGCTGCTGACTAGTGACTACAAACTACACTATACACTGTAACACTAGTCACTACTACCATAAACCGTGTGTCGTGTATCACGTATGTGTATGTACGACATACGCATCGCCGAGTCAAAGTCGTCGACTGTTTTGAGATAGACTTCTAGCATATAACAGTATAAAAGATGCTTTTTTGTACTAATGTGCTGACTGTAACTGCAGCTCAAAGCCGATCTAAATAACACGCTAAAACTTGTGAGTCAAGAATAATCATAGCTGGATATATATTTTTTTTAATACTTTTTGTGTTTATTTAATTTAATATTAAATTAAGCATGTTTTATTTTTACTAGCTAAAACACCCGTTCTTTTTGCCGGGGATTCCCTGGAAGTCCCCACTCTTAATTATTATTGTGTAGCAGTCAGCTAATATTGTAAGTTTGACCTTGAGATAATATGATGTGGTTTCCGATGATATCGGAACTAAATGCATTAATCGCCCTTTAGTCATGTAGATATTAACCAAGAATTTAACTTTTTTGAACTTCTTGCTCTATTTCAAGGATTTTAATTTTAGAAAAATGCGTGTCTATGATAATTGAATTTGAGCGATTTACAAAAAACTAAATTTAAGTGTACATGGACAAAGCTTTCGAAATTAAGATCCTCTGGTGTTTGAGTAAAGTACGACACTGGTCACTGGGCTTAAAAATTCGTTTTTAATTTTCATTCTAAGAAGGTCTATAAAATGTTTATAAATTGTTTATATTATTATAAAATGTTAATTGCATTTTATATGCAGTTTATTAAAAATAAGTTGCCACAGAATTGAGAAATTAGATTGTCGGAACTTCGTTCAAAGAAAGGTATAGAGGTTGTTCACAAAAGAATACTTTTATGTATTACTTGACATTGTCATAAAACTGGTATATTAGTAGCTGCTCTGACTGTTTTTTTAAGTATGACATTTTAACGTCATATATATGATTTATTCGATTGAAGCCTGTAGAGTGTAGACTTAATAACAGCGTGTCGAAAAGGGCTAGGTCACGATATTTTTCTTTTTTTTTTTTTGTACGTAACTACACAAAATCTTTTGCCCAACAGACAAAAATATGAAAAACTGAGATAATATGATATGGGTATGTAAAAATTATTTCAGAATTTCGTCATATTACACTATAAAAAATTATTGATTGATAAGTGATATTAAAGTACAACAATTCAAGGGTGTCCAAAATTTATCCATAATCTCTAGTTGTAATCATTTTCAGTGCACTAAACCCGAAAAGTAAGCCAATAATTTTTTAATGCTGACTTTTTTTACTCCAAATTTAAAAAATTACCTGTAACAATAAGATGGACGCCAAAATGATTCCATAAGTGTTCCTTTTTGCACGGAACACTAATTAACTTATGAAATAAATTCCTGCTCAACATTGACTCATCAGTCACCATCCAGTTTTTCTCTTATATTTCTTTAATTAAAAGAATTTTTTAACTGGATGCACATTTATTTTATTTTTTTTTTTTTAATAAATTTAGAGGAAACTTGAAATCATCAGAGTTTCGTGAACTAGTTTGTCTTGGAGATACGTTTGCTACCTGCAAGGGAAACAAAATAGTGTTCTAAGGAGGAATTTACTTTGACGCTCGTACAGTTTGCCTGTTATTGCAGGCAAAAAAAATCCTTTCTCCAAGCCTTTGCCATTCACCGGCGTTTGATTTTAAGGCTCAAGCTTATTCTGATTTCGTCAGAAACAAAACATACTTATCTACAGTTCAACTCATCAAAGAATAAAAATTTAACAGAAAAACTCACTTAATTTGGACCAGGATACATAAATTACGTGTGTCTAATTTTTGTATTGGGAACACGCTAGAATAAAAAATAATAATCCATCAATTTTTGCTTTTGAAAGGTATAAAGAACAAGAAATTATCACAAAATTGTTTTTGATAACATTTATCAGATTCTCAATGTAAACAACAGTGCTTAAAATAACTAATTGGTTGATTAGATCGTTTAGTATTTTTTTATTGCAATATTGCCTTTATTTTCAATTAGTTGATTGTTTATTATTTAAAATTTTAAGCTTTATTTATATTTAATAAATTCTTCGACAGTAAATGAATATAATTTTTATGGCAAATTACCCTACTACTTGTTATTATGATTTTAATTTTGACAGTTAAAACCTATTTCATTTTTTATTTCAATAGAAAATTTTAGACTTACTACTTAGTAGGCGAGCTATCAAAGATTTTTAGTAAGTCTTTGAGACTGCGTGAAATTTTGTGTAGCACTTCTGTTGTAATGTCTGAACACAAAATCGAAGAGTAGTGGGGCCTAACCAAGCCATGAATTTAACTTTGCGAAATTTTATTTGCAAAGAAGTCCTTGAGGCATTTTGAAATTTTATTTCCTTCAAATTTAGTATTTAATAAAATATAAAATAAGCCAGATTATTTAGTCGGGTCTAAATGTTTGCCAGACTGTTACAAAACTGTCTATTATATGCGATAAGACGCTAAGGGTAGGTTGAAGTATGAGAGAGAGCAGTGCACTTCAACTCAGCCCATATACGCTCTTTCTCACACTTCAACCTACCCGTAACATCTTACTCGCATTCACGTATAATAGACAGTTTTGTAAATGCCTGACAGACATTTAGATCCGACTAAATAATATGACTTATTTATTTTTCTATTTTATTAAATACTAAATTTGAAGATAATAAAATTTCAAAATGCTCAAGTAGTTTCTTGCAATAATATTTCGCAAAGTTGAAAATTCAAGTCTTTGATAAACCCCGCTACCCTTCAACCAGGTCTTCGATTTTATGTTCAAACATTACAAAAGAATTGTGTTACACAAATTTTCACGCTACCTCAAATACCTACCCAAAAATGTTTGATAGCTCTTAGACTAGTAAGAGTGTTACATTAGATTTTAATGATATACAGCTTTGAATAGCAATTTTTGGCAATTGATTATTTGATTTCATTGTTAGATAGTCGTAATATTGAACTAGATGTAAATGTTTCTATATGTATTTTTGTTTTTCCCAAATATAATTATAAAAAGAATATTTTGTGATTTTAAAATTTATTAGAATAGATATTTGAAGTGTATACTACATTATAATTCATAAAAATATGGATATACACAGTCTGCCAAGTATCCTGTATATTAATTTTTTAGACAACTGACAAATTTCCTGTTTATGCAGTCTAGATGTCTATGCTTTTTAGTGATACTAGGTTTATCAAAACGTTATCAGAAATTTAAGCTAACACTACACCTAGATAACTGTTATCAAACGAACAATATTTATTTATTACTAAAAGAACCACAGGAATTTTAAATAATACAGTTTCAGGCAAGACTCGGATATAGATCTTTTATATTTTTTTTTTTTCGTTGATAAAATTTAATGTTATTTTTCATGGAAACTTTCAAAGGACAATCTGAGATCATTGTCAACTCAATTTTTGATCAGTGTTTTGTAAAAAGAAAAACCAACCTCTTTCCAAAACCATAATACCAATGTTTTATGACAAAATATACACCATAAACTTTATGTTGCAGATAACACATCAAAACAAGGATCAAACAAACAATTACCAACAACAAAATGGAAGAGAGATCGTCGTTCACGTCTTCCAGAATATTCCCGAAAGTCAGACCCAAAATTACCAGAAAATATGCCACCAGAATTAATATCACCAGCTAGAAGTATCTCGCCAGATTCTAGTGTGAAGTATCTGTCAACAGATAATCATTCAGAATCAACAAATTCTTCGATATCATCCAACGACAATGAAACAATAAAGAAAGAAGAATATTCAGAAACAAATTCACACAATGGTATAAAAAAAGACAAGGATGATGCGCCTTTGGACATGAGCGTAAGACAAAGAGGTCTTCTGCCCTCATACACACAAGCTATCAGTGATCCTAGCTACCGAACAAATCATAGACCCTCAGTGATAACGCAGGCACCTGTTGGGGGAATTAATGATAGCAAACACAAATACGAAAATAAAAATAATTATAATTCAGGTAATAATCATTAATTATTTTCAATTTATTTCTATTTCAATTGACAAGTTTGACCTGACTCAACAATTGTTCAAAAAAATATTGAGTTCTTTTGCCAATCACTAGCGTGCTTTGTATTCTATTATCGGTTGAAAGCTTCCTGTAGAAAATTAATTAATAAATGGAAACAAGAAAATATTTCCTTTAAATAATGTCCACATTATTCCTTTATTGATTACTTTTACAAAAATGAACATCAAACATGAATATGGTTACTAAAGCCAGCGAAGCCAATGTACCGAAATTTGGTGGACAGGGCTACGAACACTCAACTATATTTATAATTCATTAAAATTAAAGGAATTTAGTAGCTATCAATATTAGTGGATACTAGTGATCTAACGAATATTCGCATATTTTTTGACATTCCCATTCGCAAAATTCATGCGTATATTTTGCGAATATTATTAGCATTTTTATTACAAAAGTTTTTTTCTTACATCTTTTTTCGTTAAGGTAACTTTACAATTATATCTTTTATCAGCCTTTACTTTAACATTAGAGTATAGCTTTAAACTTAGAATTAATGATCAACTTAGTACCCAGAACCACTACTAATCTTGGACACATGACTCCTGATTTGAAATTATAAAAATTGACATTCGTTTCAACACACATAAAACAGCAGAATTTTGTTCTAATAGTAAATTAGCCGCTAGTTCCGTCTCTTGGAACAGTCAGTGGGAGACTCGGGAAGTTATAATTTAAAATATTTATTGAATATTTTTTTCTTCTATTTATTATCTAAAGTTTTTTTTAATTCTTCAAAAAAAAAAACACACTCACCGTCCTCCAAAAAATTATCGCATCACAAATCAAGGGTAAAAGGTGATTCAATATTTTGCAAAATATATAAAAGCACTTGATCAAGAATTGTTTGAACAAAAACTTAACAAAAATTGCCGACTCCTGAGCAAATCTCTTTCTCACACTATAAAACATATTTGTTTCAGGAATGTCAATGTGTGATCCAATAATCGACGAACACTTCAGAAGATCGTTAGGTAAAGACTATTGTACAGTATTCTCAAACAATAATGTCTCATCTGTATTTTCAAACAAGACGACATCACCGAAAGACTTATCGGGTTATCAAGAATTGATGGATACCGACGCAGCGAGTCTGTCAGTAGACGATCATTTTGCAAAAGCCCTCGGCGAAACTTGGGCCAAATTGAACAGCAAGAACAAAGACAGTGATTTAAACAACACAAACAGTACCTCCGGTGGCAAATCGCCTTGTAGAGTAGTGTCTATATAAGCATCTAAATGAACTTTTAAAATTTAATCCCAGTTTAAAAACACCAATAAGTTATTTAATTATTCGAGTATATGCATGTAAATATTTAAATGTAAGTTTGCATTACTCTTATGGTAGTTGTAATCTACAAATCGTCCTATAAGCTCTATAAACTATGGACAACCGCAAAAAGCATTTGCACGAACTGTATATCGTCTTAGTAATATTCCATGGTTAAAGAACTTACAAGGAGCTTCAAGAATAGTTACGTAAGTTGCAAGGCGTTCTTTATTAGTATCGGGCCTACATGTTTGGTTTCAGCTTTTGTGTTTCAAGAGTACATTTTATATCTTTGATAAATTATTCGAAGCAAAATAGTTATATTGTATCAACGACATAAAGAACAGAATGCGCAACAAGTCAGCAAACGGGCATTGCTCAGACCACAGAAAAAAGGAATAGCCACCTTCTTTTCCAATCACACTATTAGCGTTAACAGAAATTGACAACCACATTTTCAGGATATTGTTGAGAAAAGGACTGAGCATGCTATTCTTAAAGTCAGTGGTATTTATTATAGTAAAGGAGCCTCTACACAAGTGGCCAGCACTGGCCAGCACCGCCACTCAAATAAGTGCCTATCATCGCCGCGATGATTGCCTAGCCCTCCACACAATCGTGCCGGTCCGATTGTAAGTACGGGCTCACAATGCTGGCCACGCATTCCTTTGATGTACCGACAATCAACCGATTACTGCCGATTACAGGCGATTATGTCCACGCACCGACGAATATGCCCTCTACACAATCGTGAGTGCCTGTAAGTGGCGATGATGGCCACTAGTGTAGAGGAGCCTTTAAAGATTATTATTTTGTATGGCGCCGAAGGTTGATTTTTATTACACAAGTTGAAGTATTTATAAGTTCCTATAATGACATCACTGAAGCTGTTGCCATGGCAATAAACTGTGTTTATTAATTTATTTTATATAAGTGGCTCTGGAATCGATTTTAATGTTAGTACCAATGCAAATTTTGCATCTTCCGAAATCTGAATAAAGTAATGTTTTTGTTGTATATTCAGGTCGAGTGGCACAATAAAAAACGCCTTGTTAATAATAATTATTTAGTAGTGAACAATTAAATATGTTGCAAGAACCCCATATGAAAACTATTTAATGTTGTTTTTTTTATTGAATTTCTTTTATTTTACTTTTTGTAGATATACCTCTATTATATTATATAAATACGAAACTAAACTAGTAATTATTTTTTGAAGCAATTTTTCTTTGAATCAACTATTTAGTAGAAAATGTTAAATATAATTTATTAAAAGAAACACCTACTACGATGCTTTTCCACTAGTCCATTAACTCTTTACATATTGATGTCAGCGGCAATAGGGTTTGTTCCTACACAAATCCAAAACTGTCCGTTATGTGCAGTAAAATGTTTATAGTTTCAACTATCGTCTCACATTAATCACTATTTACCTTATCAATTATTCCAACAGATTTAGAAACCGTTTGTGTGCATAAGGTAATTCCAAAGATCGTGTCAAACTAGACCACGTGTTGCATAGAACTACAAAGATCAGAAAGTTTGATGGAAATTTTTGTTTTTTAGCGTAGTGTAAACACCGCGTCACCTGTTCCAATCACCAAACTTAGTCATATATAATGTGCGGGTGTTAATAAAATCCTAAATATCTCAGAAATAAATTCATAATTGTAAGAACAAACCAAGTACGGACGAATTTGTCAAGGACTAATCAACGATAAATTGCACAAACGCTTTCAACGTTACCAATGTTTGGAGAAAAAATTACACAATATAGATATATTTGCTTGATGCTTGTAGTCGTGCTAACTGGCTAACAGGATCTGGTGCAGAATTTGAAAATTAAGGCAAAAAAATAAAAAACATACTTTTTTTAATTTTTTAAAGTTTTTTTAATATCAAACAAGAATTACTCACGAAGGATGGTGTCAAGGAAAATATTAATTTCCAAACTAATTATGTTACAAAATACACTGTTGCAATCTTGTCTAAATTTTGTTCTTTAGTTAGGTATTCGTAATATTTTCAGTTTTATTTTTTATTATTATGGTCCTGGGGGGGTAATTACCCCCCACATCTACGCCATTGCTCTCGTCACAGGATGAAAATGAAATCAGCGCGTAGTGGAAATTGAACAGAATCCGACTGGGTTTCATCCGTTTCTTGTCGGCATTGGCGAAGCAAAGAGAATTCTCCTGGCCTACCCTACAATATTAATTGTTCACGTTTTCTTGTCGTGAAATTTACCCAGAAAGTCGTGTTGATCGATTTCGCTTCTATGAAGTTTTCAAATTATTTATAAGTAGCAGCTGGTAATGGTAGGTAGAGTTGAGTATCTGCCCCCCCCCCCCAGGATAAAATCGTTGCTACGCTTATGCTTGTCGGTAAATGCTGCACGTGTCAAAAGAGAACGAGCCATCCAATATCTATGTATTCAGTTTATTTGAGGTGCTAAAAACTATTCACGTTTCATATGGGAATCCTTTCACAGGAATATTGGCCGTAATAATATAGTGCTTCGCATTTGCTAAAGCTCCTCTCAACGGCTGCTGGGTATGCGGATGTCAAAAATGTTGCGAAAATGCAGACGCAAACGTCTGCAACATCCGTAATGCAGACACACTGCAACTTATTTGCATCAAATAAGTACTCTCTAAGTTCGTATAGTGAACTGGATGAACAATTTCGTCTTAAACGGATAAAACCACTTAGTATTTGAATTTTACGTATGAACACCAAGACGTATTTCTGGAGTGTTTATTATTATTAGTAGTACATGCGTACCTACTTATACAGGGTGTTTCATAAACATTGCGCCAAATTTGTAGAGGTTATAGAAGGCATCAAAATAAGCAATTTTGGTCAATAAACCCCTGTCCGAAAATGTACCATTTTGGCTCTAAAGTTTGGTGTATGAGACACCCGTTCCCAACGCTGAAGAACTGCTGGGCAGGGTGATGGCCGCTTGCGCACATGTTCAAGATATGCCTGGGATATTTCACAGGGTTCGGACATCAATGAACAACCGTGCCCAGCTGTGCATGGAGCAAAATGGACGCCATATTGAGTCGTTGATGTTGACCAAAATTGCTTATTTTTCTGCCCTCTGAAACCTCTATAAATTTGGCGCAATGTTTATGAAACACCCTGTATACACTTTAGTATTAAAATGAGATTGATACCGTACTTTGGCAACTTGATCATATTTTTCAAATAATAGCATTAAATACATCACTGTTGGATACCTCTGTGCAGTAAATTCCTGCTGCAGAAAATTGGCAAGTTTCATTTAAAAATTGTGTTTTAAATCTCTAACTCCATCTTATTCCAAGGACGCTTGTTTGGAATGCGGAATATTTAGAATAGGTAAACAAAATTGTTTTTATACATAAATACGATTTGTGTTTTACAGAATCAAAAGTTTAAAAAAAAATATATACGAACCAATATATATTTTTTTCTATATTTTCTTTATTGAAAATGATGTACGCACAAGTTTTTTTTTAAACTAATTTACTTATATACATAATATTGTGTTTGTTGAATCTCAAATATATATATAGATAATTCGGACAATGCGAATTTTGATCTTTATATTTGTAGCAGAATGTTTTGACGTGATAACGTCTTATAAATTGATGAAACACCGGCTGCACACACGAAAAAGTGTCACGTTCCGCCTGAGCCTGAGCGTGCAAGCGAGAGCGCGGTATAAGCGATAGAGAGGCACGATCGGCCCAAGCGTCGGCTTGTGCGCATTTCTCTCTCTTCTCGCGTGACATCAGAGAGTTCATCAATGTTTCTTTATGACGTTATCACGTAAAACTATCGTCCGTAAACCGATTTTACAGACACCCAATTTTTTAATAATAATATCTATTACAAAGCTTTCTCAAATTCAGTATTTTTATAGAAAATTGCGCACTGATTTATAGAGTATAAAATATTCAGGCCGACTATGTATTTTTTGTTTGTTTAAAAATGTTTCCTATATTCTTTGATTCTTTTTTTCAATTTTGGAATATATTACTCTGCCGTTTTTCGAATTAAGAATTCTATTGAAAATTATGATTAGAAATTGATAATCACGCAAGTACTTCATATTTCTTAACTCTTTAGCAAACTGGTTTTAAAATTTTTTAATGTAAAAAGTATTCAAATCTGATTAGCGTCACAGGAAAGTGACAAAAATCAGATCCAATGAACTTTTTAAGAAGAAAAATAATATGACGTAACAGTAATAAATACCCCCACCCCCCTTTGTAAGCCACGTATGATTTAATAGTTACTCCTCCACCCTCTATTTAGTGGTTCAGTCAGGGCTGGATTTGATGGATTTCCAAGAGTTGATATGAAAGTCATAAAAATTTGAACGGGCAGAATTTATAAAATATGTTACAAAATAATTGTCTGGACTATAATAATAATAATGAATAACTCGAACCCATGCATATTTTATCAGTATTGATGACCCCAAAACTAAGTTTTTGCATCACGCCCCGCATCATTATATTTTTAAAGGTGGTATTTTTATTATTTTTTCCAGTCTGTACTCTGTTGGTATAGTATACAGTAAGTTGGGTTGCCTATGAAATATTTTGAATTACGTTGAATGATTTTTTTAAGAATCAACTACAGAAAAAATAAGTGAAATACTGCTTCTAGTCTAGTTCAGATATTTCTAGAAAGCTAGAAATATGTAAAATGAAAAATTGTAAGTTAATTTTTTTCTTTTTAAAATTTAATCAAGTTGCAGACCCAATTATTAATTTCTTAGTCGCTCCTCTATTATCTAGAAAAAATTAAAACTAGTGTCTCAAACAATCCACGTATATATTTTTTCTTTTTTTTTTATCGTAAATTTCGAGAAATAAATAAAATAACAATATGCTTCGACGTAAAATAATGTAGATACTTATACTATTTATAATGAACTTCCAGCTACTTCTTATGTTGTACAATTATTGTAAGTTGTAACAATTAATGTGATTTGTTTAATTGTTTATTAATAAGACTAAATGTTAACATTGCATACAAATATTTATAATACAGTACGTAATTCCTATGTATATATTTTTACTCTGTATGCATCTTATAAATACATTTGTCAGTTACATTCAAAGCCTATTTTTTCTAATTTATTCAGAAAAAATTGTTAAAACTTTTATATCCTATAGCATTCAGAAAATGGAAGAGAATATATTAACGAAAACTACAAGTAAAAAATTAATTTAAAAAGTAAAATATTTACAGAGCGATTTTAACAGCAGTTAGCCGAATGAATTTAATATAAAGTTGGTTTGACAAATTCCCACTATTTTTCTACAAAAATCCTTTGGGAACTTCTACAGACGCGCTAGAGGTGTAAATTGGCCTGGGTCAGATGAAAAGTGAAACGCTTTCTTTTTCCGACTTACACCGGCGCTTGACAGGAAAGACTGGGAGGATCGTTTCTACTCTCTCTGTAAAAGCCTTACACGCATTCAGTAGCCACGGTAAAAAACTCCACATAACCTTTTCCAAATTCAGAAACAATAAAATCGTTAATAAACGCTAGAGCCTGAGAAGTTTCACTTCTAACACGCGAGACTTTCACGCAATATTTAAAAAAAAATAATACTGAAATGATTAAACAGCACGCGAAGTATCTACCGTAAACCTACTCTGAAATAGTTCGTATTGTTGTAAATTGCCGTTTTTTTCCTCTTATTCGATACTAACATGCATAATAATTTTATGCATATTTATGGCTCCATTAATCTTAAGCTATGATTAATAAAGTCAGTTCAAAAAACGACATTATATTATATAGATGTTTTGAATGGACTTATTGCTTTAACAAAAAGGTTTGTGAATTATAGCCGAGCCTGCAGCAAGGCTGTAATATATATTACGTTTCTATATCTCATCTATTACAAGCCCCCAGTTTCCAGGCATCAATAAGCGCATTGGTTGTAATATAAAGTGCATTTTCCAATTCTTGTGACGAAATAATAATTGAAAAAAGTAAGTAAGTAAAGTTCTGTATTTCGAAAAATAATTTTTATTACAGGAGGTTACATAGCGCGAAATTTGCATAATATTAAATTATTCCCACATACGGAATGCTCTTAATCTTAAACTATAGGTATATTAAATAGTGATAAATGACATATATCTTTCTTTGCGTACTTATCAGTAATAGTCTTTGTAAATTGTCCGTCAGCCATTACCAACTTCGATACACAGTATTTATTTAGGTAAACTTCCCTGTATGCACGGTATAATGGGCATTCGAACAGAAAATGATGAGTTTTCATTTACACTGAGGTTGCAACATAAACAAATTTGCGTACCATCCATCTTATATTTAATTTTATCCACGTAAATTTTAGTAAATCTATCTTAGCTAGTCTTAATTGGGCAATAATTCGGATTTTTCTAGTGTCTTTAGATAAGTACTTTTCTACTTCCTCTTCAATTTTGATATTTGGGTATATGTATATTACTATACGTTGTATTATCAGCTCTCTCATAATCTGTTTCTTTTAGTACGTTTTTCAAAGACTCCACCATATTGTCTTTATTTTGATTAATTATTTCTGCACTTTGAAAGTCCCAGATCATAGCTTCTTCTGGTATCGCAGTTCGTACTTTCATCTAATAATTTAAATCGATCATAGCTTCACATACCTTTGTTGTGCCATGTTTAGTTCTTTTGCCCACCAGTTCCAGCATTTTTTCAAATATTTTCACTTCTATTTTTGGTCTGCCTGACTAATCTGATAAAGTAGCTTGGAGTGTTCATGGGGAGGTATAGTAGTTGTTTAAAGAAAGATAATAATTGAAAAAATGAATACTAAACCCAAATAGGCGGAAATAGCCCTATAGCTGTAATGATGGAATTACCAAAAATAAGCTTTTAGATTAGAACTATAATAATCCAATTTTTGAAATATTATAACTGAAAAACTGTCCTTTGCCCTTTGCGCAAACAAATGCAATAAATATAGATGATCTTGGTTCGATGATGCACAAAAATAATTAATAACTCGCTATATCGTAGAAGTCTGATATCGAACCTCTTTACGCGCACCTCGTTAAAATTCGTGTTTAATTATTATTTTTTTTTTAAATCATCATATTCCTATTTTATTCAGTAGCTTTGCTTCGATAAAAATTCCGAAAAAAGGAATGGCTGCGTCCCACGACGTAAAATTTTAGAATCCTGGTTTGTCCGTCTTGATTGTGGATTCCTTTTCTTAAATAAACAGTCCTCGTCTAAATGAATCGTGAAATTTCTAAGTACAGCACTGATTTCGTATGGTGCTAGAATTTCAAAATCATCTTTCACCTCTACGAAGCCAGTACTCCACTACAGAATAATTTATAGCATTTCTGAAACATTACAATTATTATTGTTAAGAATATTATAAAATATCAGACATGTTTTGTTAAAAACGCTATATAAATTATCGATATAGTACATACTCTTCTCGCGTTTCGTTATTATCGCATAACAATAAAATTTCAATTCTATGTCGCAACAAAACCGGAGCCATAGGGTCAGGAAGGGCATTGCCGTTCCCGGAGAGGATCTCTGTTCTTCCTGGAGAATTTTCGAACCCAAGAAACCGAATTATACACATTTTTGACAAAATTACATCACAGACCGAATATGAAGCTGTGGCTTTAAAAGACCGCGCACACTTGTCAAGAATGGACCAGCGTGATCAGCTCAGCGCGGATTAGAAAAGCTTATACGTGAAGCTACCCATGTTATTTAACGGAGTAATGCACATTACACCAGCATCCAGCAACGACCGTCAGTCTGTTGTCTACAATTTTTGTCTATAGCTGTGCTGGACCGATCTGGAATGCTAGTGATGTGTTGTTTTCATTAATTAATTTCCAATGATGAAACTACAACTGCAAACATGTCTACCGCACATTACAAAACCTGCTGCGCTAAAATTTGCTGGTTTATGCTAGTCTAGTGTGCGACATCGTGCAGGGTAGGCTGTGCAGGTCGCGCAGGCTTATGCTTGATAAATGCGCGCGATCTTTTATTGATTCTACTTCTATTTGTATTTTTTAATTCAAATTGCTTAGTACCTACAATATACCTAATATCTAATAATTAATACCTACATATTACAATTTGTTTGGGTTTCTCAACTATGATTTTGTCCAACCTACAGACTTGGCTAGGGTCCTGTGTTGTAATATTTCGTAATTTATTATTGACTATAAATTGAAAATATGTTATCAATATAATATTTTAATAGCCCTGACAATCGTCTCTACTTAGAAATAAAAAGGCTTTAAAATAAATTTATATTGCTATCACTATGATTATTTTAATACACTGTGCATTTTTCCAATGCTTCTAATTTTGCGAAGACTCTAATCCGATTATGCAGATTAAACGATTCACTTATGTTAATTAAATTACAGAAGTCAATTTTCATTTAAAATTTATTAAGTGTTAAATTTAATATATTAAACGTTTTATATTGCAAAAGTATAATATATTTTTTTTAGAAAAAGAGAACACAAGATGTAACGACTAGATCACAATAATGTACTAAATTTGTCGCCAAGGAGGAATTGCTTAAGTATGAAAAACTAGTTACAGTCGAGAAATTTCAGACAAAACCTATTATTTCATGAGAGTAATGTCATATAGGTGTACCTTTGGTTACCCTAAGTAAATAGATCCGCTTTATCCACCTTAACTCTAAGCTTTGTATTGCAGTAGAAAACAGTTTTGATTAATTTAATGCACTATTATGCAATTGCAATTAAGAACTTAAATGCACCTTGAATGCATACTTGGAGAAAAGGATCGCTCACACATAAACTCATTTTTGCATACTCAAAATGTCACTTTTGAATTCGAAATTTTAAATGATTGCAAACAAAAACTTTCTTTTACTCGAACATTCCATCTTAAAGGTACATCTCTTTGAGCATAATTGGCTGAATAGTGAATATTAAACAAAATTGTTTTTGGTTTATTTTTTTTGAAAAATAATAATATTATTACAAGAAAGTTGAATCTTCATTCTGTTAACGTCATCACGAGGACTTAAAAATATACCTATATATATTGTGATTGAGGAAAGAGATTTAAAAATAATCTTGTTTTGAAAAAACAGAAATTGCTTAGTAATTCATTTTTCAAAATTATTTGAGTTGTTTTAAGTGTCTATGATTTGATAAATAAAGCCTTTTCTCTTTTCAAAAATACATAGTGACGAATATTACAAGATTTAAGTTGCTAACAGTTTGTTACATTTTTGTTTTTTTACGTTTTTTTGACAGTTTTTATAAAATAGCGGGCAGGATTTATTTTTCCTAAACAAATCGAATAACTCGTAAATTAAACAGTATCATTTAATAAAGAATCATTGTCTTTCAAAAGGTGTATTTTTGTGTTTTTTGTACCTACACTTCGTGTTTTTAACTGCATTTTTTATTGCATCAAATATTAGAGGTCAGTCGTTGGTTACATCTCGTCTTATTATTTTGTGTAAGCTCATTATATAATTTGTATTACAATATTGTTTCTGATGAATTTCATTTCATTTTAGTATTGTCTTTGCGAATGTCAATACTCAATAGTAATACATATTTTATGTTAATTGAAAAACGTCTAATATTTTAATGTTAAAACGTGCATTATGTGAAGTTTTCAAAAGTGAACATTACTTAGTATCAATTTAAAGTTCTATATTTTTATAAACTGATTATTTTTTTATAAACATTGTGCTCAGCGAATAGTGCAAAGTCTTCCTACCAAATTGGTAAGAATTTTTTACTTATGTAAAACCATTAAGAATTTTATATAAAAGGTTATTGGATAATATTTGCTTAGATTTTTATGAACTCCACAAGTTTTGAGGTTCCCCGAATGTTTTGAAAATAAAAAAAGCTGTTTTCGTTTTTGACAAGTGTTCAGATTAAAAGAACTGATTTTTTTGCTTTGAAAATATTTCCAAAATTATAAAATTTACAAGAAATGTTTTTTCACAAAACTTTATTGGAAAAATAAATAGATTACTTAATCGATATAAAAATTATACCATTAGGTATGTCTAAGCAGTTATTTTATAGGGAGAAGTACAAAAAATGTTTTTTCATTTGAATTTATTTTTTGTTCACGTCACTAAGAACTCTTTCATATATTTTAGGTATATAATTTAAATTATGAACACGATTTGTCAACATTGTCTACATATCTTCAAAATCCTACAAAATACACTAATTGATTCTGTACGTGTCGTAGTGTTTTATTTTATCTGACGCATTATACCTCTTTCAACTCAAAATTAATTTTCATTCTTCATCATAACAATATTCTGTTCCAAACTTAGAAAATATTAAATTACTACAAGATATCCGATGATATACGCGGTTACATGTGTCCGACATTTCTGTGAAGCGTTTTAAAGTCAACATTAGTTTAGTTTTTACTGTAAAATACAGTGAAATATAATTTATAGCGTGTTACACGGTCGCGAATGTCATCGTGGAAAGTGACGAATGAATTCTTAAATTATTATTTTGAAATCTACCAATTTCCCCCGTTGTAATTTACTAGCATTTTTCAATGATGCTCCGCTCCTATTGGTCGTAGCGTGATATTTATATAGCCTATAGCCTTCCTCGATAAATGGGCTAACCAACAAAAAAAAAATTCAATTCGAACCAGTAGTTCCTGAGATTACCGCGTTCAACCAAACAAACAAACAAACTCTTCAGCTTTATATTAGTATAGATATAGAAGTATAGATGCTCAGCTGCTGTTTTTTGAAGTGAAACTTCTATAGGCACAGTAGGGCAAACTGGTCTGAATCAGACGACACGTGGAACACTTCCCCTTCTCCGACTTTAACCGGCAGTTGAAGGGAAAGAGTTGGAAAATCTTTGTCTACTCTAACTGTCAAAGAGTCATGCGCAATCTACACTCATACGCAGTTCATACTGTGTAGCATGGCCCCCACAATGGTGGAGCTGGTGCAACTCTGGTAGCAGGGCCCGGGCTCAGAGGGGGCCCTGGTTTTTTTAATCAAGAAGTATTTGCAGTTGATCATAGCTTTATTATCAAAATGAATCAAAATATTTAAATATAAAAACAGTTTAGAGTATAAAATATTTAAAAAAAAAATTGAACCGACTTCACACTAAAAAGTAAAGAATAATTGCGTATTGAAATGTTTTGGAGTCGGTGTCAGCCAAAATGAAATCTATTCCGAGAACTACACCGACTCCAAAACATTTCAATACGCAATTATTTTTTACTTTTTAGTGTGAAGTCGGTTCAATTTTTTTGTTAAATATTTTATTTTTCTCTTTTTAGTGTTAATCTAACACTAAAAATCGGTGTACATATACAGGTGAGTTTTAAGTTGATGCTTTATTTTTTACAGCGTGTAAAAATCAAATAGACGAGCAAATATTTCAAATAGTTTTTTTATCAAAACTTAAAAATAAGAGAGAAACAGCCTTTCGAAGTTTAAATAAATTTTATTAATTTTTTTCTTTAATTTTGAGGTCGGTCCTGGGGTTATATTAGGTCACTATGGAAATAAGTTGTTGTTATCAAGTATGTTGGTGCTTATTTGAAACTGACATGTGTAATAATAACATATTTCCATAGTGACATAATATAACCCCAGGACCGACCTCAAAATTAAAGAAAATTTAATAAAATTTATTTAAACTACGAAAGGCTGTTTCTCTCTTATTTTTGAGTTTTGATAAAAAAACTATTTGAAATATTTGCTCGTCTATTTGATTTTTACACGCTGTAAAAAATAAAGCATCAACTTAAAACTCACCCTGTATAAAAAACATTATGCGTGCCTTTTTTGAGAGTTTCCCTCGATTTCTCCGGATTCCTCCATCACTTGGTTCCGATGGGACCACCCCTAAGGTGCAGTCTTTCGAATAAAAAAAAAAATTTGAAAATCGGTTCATAATTGACGGAAAAATCGGTGAACATACATTAAAAAAAAATATACAGACGAACATAGAACCTCCTCCTTTTTGTTGAAGTCGGTTAAAAATAGACACTAATTAGTATACAACAGCACGCACGGGCCCCACCCACTTATTTTTTTGTCATTTTTTTAAATTTTATCAATGAAGTTTGGTTTTAAAATTGCTTAATTATATACCTTACAATCCATTTTCAGTGTAAATAAAATTTGTAAAAGGGTAGAAAAATAGGCATATGTTGGGGGGGGGCCCGACCCAGATCCTGGTTACAGGGCCCACAATCGAATGTGGGGGCCATGCTGTGTAGCATTTTCTTTGGTTACGGTACCAAATTCCACATAATAACTATTTCCTAATTTTGAAATATTAAAATCGTCAACAAATGCTAGAACCTAAATAGTTTCACTTATAACACGTGAAGTACAAGCGAAGGTACGCATTATCTAAAATATTTAATACTTAGTGGGAGCGGCGGTTCCTCTATGAGCTCTGCAGAGCCGCAGAACAACCAAAATCTTAGGCAGTTCATAATTCTATAAACGAATTATATTTTCCATATTAACCAATATTTATTGTTATATGAAATAGTATAATACTTACACAGTCAGCGCTAAAGTTGAACAGCCACTGGCAGAACAGAAAACTCGTGTGTATATTCTGTGTGACAGACTTTCTTGCGTTCAGGCGCTGTTCTGCGTTCCAAGCAGCACATGAAACGTCCTAATCAGATATTTCCGGTATACAGTACACCGTGCAACTCCTGATCCACAAGTTAAGTTTAAATCGGCTCTGTGCTGCATTTACCATCAGCACATTAGTACAAATAAGCATCTATCACTGTCATGTGCTAGAAGTGTTCACTGGATCTATCTCATTCAGTCAGCACTTTTGACGGTTTTGACGTCACAGTGCGTATGTCGTCCATACATGATACACAACGCACGGCTAATGACAGTAGTGACTATTGTTACAGTGTAGGTTGTTGTCAACAGTGTTAGAAGGTACATCCGATCGACATTTAAAATGATTGACAAATAAATTACGTTCCATTATCAAGCTTTTGTTTGAACATTTTTCTTTGATGATATCTCGAACGCAGATATACGTAATCTGAAGTAGCTGAAACAAAAATAATATCTATAAGTATCCCGTATCAATTTAGTATATTTTACTGAATGTGTTATTACCGCGAATGTAGACATAATTATCTTGTTAATACCGCTCTACTGTAATAGTGATTAATTACAAACAAAAGTAAACCAGATCGGTGTTAATGGTCTTCAATGCAACACGTTAGTGTGAATGAACTGGTCCACTTCTACCTGCATAAAGTAATTCAATCTGTATTATAAGGTATCATATTAATCGTGTAACGTGTTCGACACTGAGAAATAAAAATATGAGGGGCTACGGTGACAGTTATGGCATTATAAAGACATCGGAAGTGGATTAAAATATTATATGGACACAAGACAAAATCACGTCATCTACTTCTTGGCCCATTACTAATGTAACGTCCATTCAAGTTTTCACAGGCTTTCGGGAAACAACACTTCACTTTCATAAAAGACCCCGCACAAACCTTATGGGATTCGGTTTTCGATTAAATTGATCGAAAATTGTTTTATTTTATAGTTTAAAAGTCACTAAGAAAAAGTGTCCATGGGCGCATAGCCTAAAAACAAATAGATTTTTAGCTACAAATATGTTTAGCGAGATTTTAGATATAGGGATATCCCCATATGTTTTCGAGTGTGCTGAATCCGAATATGACATTATAATTTTATACCGAGTGACACCTTCCAACATTACCTAGTTTTCGACTATTTTTCTATTTCTAAAAACAATGAACATGGAACATGTTTGTGAATTGAATGGATATCCCTATATCTAAAATCTCGCTAAACATATTTGTAGCTAAAAACCTATTAGCTTATAGGCTTTGCGCCCATGGACACTTTTTCTTAGATACTTTTAAACTATAAATTAAAACCATTTTCGATGAATTTAACTGAGAACCAAATCCCATAAGGTTTGTGCGGGGTCCTTTCAAAATACAAAACAATTTTTCACTAACATAATAAATTAAAATATAAACTTTTTATAATATAGGATCGAAATTCAGCTCTGACGCGCAAGGAGATAATAGAGCAAATGCTGTTAGCGTAGCGGTATGTGAAAGTAATTGTTGAAGGAAAATTTGATTGAGGAACAATTTAAAAACAAGCTTAACTGATGTTTCGCTTGTGGCCAACGTTTAGAAAAATGTATTTTCATAATAATAATTTTATTCACAAGAGAAACATCGGTAAAGTTTCTTGTTTAAATTTATCTCGACGATTAACATTTTGTTGGAACAAAACTAAATACTAGACTAGAAAAGAAATACATGTTCAACGGTCTTTTGACCACACTATCCGAACGGAATGGGCGTGGATTTTATATCTATATATAAAGCTGAAGAGTTTGTTTGTTTGTTTGTTTGAACGCGCTAATCTCAGGAACTACTGGTTCAAATTGAATAAAAAATTTTTTGTAGGATAGCCCATTTATCGAGGAAGGCTATAGGCTATATAATATTACGCTACGACCATTAGGAGCTGAGCTTTAATGAAAAATGTTGCAAAAAGTATCTCAAAAATAAGCTTCTATTCATGTGAAATGCACTAATTAGATATACTCATATTAGTGATGAAAGAACACAACCTCAGATAGATCAATCGGTAGCGCATGCGACTGTCAATATCAGGGTCGCGGGTTCGAGCCCCACGTTGGGTGAACATATTTTTATTTTTTTTTTTATTTTTTACATTGCTTTCTTCTAAGGCTTACATTTAAATTTATTTTAATTTTATTTAATTCATTTAAAAAAAATATATTAGTTAAAAAAAATTTAAATACTGCTCTTTATCGACAAAAACTTTTGAACGGTAACTCCGATCATCATGAAATTTGGACACAACATTCATCTCGGTAAACTAAGATAAATGTGTGTACTCATGTCCCTTCCTTCCCCATTCATTCTTTTGCACCCGGGTGAAACCGTGCGGGACCGCTAGTTATAAAATAATTTAACTGGGTACAATATATCATCTATACCACGTGAGTCGTGGACGAAATCGCGGGCAAACCGCTAGTATTTTATAGCTCTGTTCCAAGCTGTTGCAAAATGTAACTCAAAATGTGTCTGTCCGAAAAAAAACTTTTGAACGGTAACTCCGATCATCATGAAATTTGGACACAACATTAATCTCGGTAAACTAAGATGAACGTGCGTACTCATGTTCCTCCTCCCCCATTCGTTCTTTTGCATCCGGGTGAAACCGAGCGGGACCGCTAGTGTAATATAAAGTAAGTAAAACTTGGCTCGTTACCCAAAACGCTGGCTTTATAAATATAGTAGATAATAATAATATTATATGGTGATTAGTAAATTGTATAGTAAATGTTTTGTTGATTTTTTTTTAGATGATAAAAAAGATTAAAATATGAATGAACGCTTTTTGATCAATACTAAACTAGTAAAAAAATCAATTTATTAAACTAGGGCTGTATTTTTTCTTTTTTTTAACACCTGTTACCGTTAAATAAAAAGGATAAACTCATTTCGAAACTTATGCAAGAAATTGTGTATTATGAAATTATTTATATTTTAAGAATATGAAACGGAATTAAGGTCACACTTTAAAAAGCTAAACTAATAAACTTCAGTTTTTACGCGCGACCTCAGCTAATTTAACTTTTTCTTTGTAACATTTTTCAAAAAAAAATTTGCACAAGTACGTTTCCAGTAATTAATGAAATTTTTTCACCCTGGAAAAAAAATTCTATAACAATCACTTGACACTTTAACTATTATATTATTAAATTGATAAAAAAACACACAACACTTGTCAGCATGTTAATTAAATAACTCTAGTTTTTTTTTTAAAAAAAATGTACAATAGGTACAGTAGTTAGAATCAATAAAATAATTTACTTTTTTAAATTATAATAAAATATTGTCAACAATTATTTATACGACTTCTAATCGTAAAATATTTTACTTTTTTAAATGCAATATTTTAACTAATGAATGCAATATAACATTGCCAAAAAATCCAAAAATATTTTCCATTAATTTTTATCAATTTACTCTTTAATGAAACTTTATATCAATACCATTTTTTTCTGATTCGTAAAAGTCGGAAAATAGTGATTTCTTTAAATTACTGAATTTTAAAAGTATTTTTTAATTCACTGTTCAGTTTTTTTAGGTTTAAAAAATACTACTATTAAAAACGGTTTAGTAAAATAACCATGTTCCCCATTTTCCTTGCAATTGAAAATATTCTGATTAACTCTTTGGTTTATAATGTTTCAAATTTAATCGAACACTACAAAGTTTCCGATCAAATTACTGTTATAACACCCTAAGTAATACGATTCAGACTGAGGAACGTTCCCAGTTTAGTGTCCCACAGTTACGATTTCTTAGCAGCAGAATTTGTCCGTTGCTTTTTATTTTATTATATTCATAAGAGGGGGTCGTACAGTCGTACCGATATATTCTGATCATATTACATAACGCTCAATCATGCGTAGCATTCAACTGTTCCGCTGTAATACAGACCTTACGTAATGAAGGGTAGTTCTCAGAGGCATTGTGCATTTTTTTTCGGCAAGAGGGTAGCGAAATGCATTTAAGAATCATGCTTTGCTTTTTTTACAATCTATTGTCTGTTTTCGGCGAAATGCAGTTTATACAGACCACAGAAAAAATAAGGTGTCGCAAAAGTCGACGGTTAATATAGGTAACTAGTAATGGGTCTTTCAGTAAACGCTTCCTATCTTTAAAGGGTATAGCAGGTTAAGCATTAAGAATGTGCCCCCAGAGCCAAATGTAATGAATATCATATTGTTATGTACGTTACTCATTTACATTACTATTTATGTAATTTTTGACTCCCGATCTCTTACTGTCATTGCGTGACCCTGCAAAAGGGCCTGATAACAGCAAATTTTTTAAACTTTTCGTTCTCTAAAACTAATAGAGCTAGGAATGTGATTCCAATGTCAAACTATAGACAACATTATGACAAATATTACATATATTTTTCTTAATTATTTTGCTAATAATAAATACATTTTTTAATAGTAATATTTTTTTCTTGGCTATAATTAGTAAGTTCTAACAGAGTTACCACTTTCAAAAAATTCTGAAAAATAGCACTTAATGTGTAGATTTTATTGTTATAAATTTCATCAAAATCGGATGCCTGCAACATCTTCAAAAAAAATTTTTTTATTACTCAAGTCCCTATTTGTGACTCTACTTATTAAACTTTTGAATGATATGTTTAATAATAATAATACAAAATAGGAAAAAGTTACGCTCCATCCACTCTGCTAACCTCGTAGTCTGGCATGTTATGTAATCAAATAATTCATTGCTTTGAAAAAGATACTTTACCATCTTATTTTGGATTTGATGCAATGTCACGAGAAGATCTTATTGATAATCACACCACTTACATAGCTAAAAAATTATATAACATCACACATGAGTTGATGTTGATTTTCGATGGTACATATTATTATGTCCGTCACCAAAAGAGTTTTAACAACGAGTACCAGAGAAAATCGTATTCGGGACAGAAAAAGATGCCTTTGTGCAAGCCATTTACAATTAATTGTACTGATGGTTATATTGTCGATATTTTAGGATAGAATATATGAATGCAAAAATGAATACGTTAAACACCCTGAGCGTGGAAGTTAAAACTCAAAATTGGAATAGAAGAAAAAAACCATTTAAAACATTAATGGCATCTGAAGTGATGGATTTCCCGAAACTCGGTGAAATTGAATTAAAAATATTATTCACGGGGTCATACCAACTATCTCAGGCGGTTTCATATCTGGCAGAGTTAACTGGAGATCAAGATAGTCCTCAAATACAATATATAAAATATTCACCTAAATCCTTAAAATTGAAAATCAACATCAACTTATGTGTGATGTTATATAATTTTTTAGCTATGTAAGTGGTGTGATTATCAATAAGATCTTCTCGTGACATTGCATCAAATCCAAAATAAGATGGTAAAGTATCCTTTTCAAAGCAATGAATTATTTGATTACATAACATGCCAGACTCTTACGGGGTTAGCAGAGTGGATGGAGCGCAACTTTTTCCTATTTTGTATTATTATTATTAAACATATATCATTCAAAATTTTAATATGTAGTCACAAATAGGGACTTTAGTAATAAAAAAATTTTTTTTTGAAGATGTTGCAGGCATCCGATTTTGATGAAACTTATAACAATAAAATCTACATATTAAGTGCTATTTTTCAGAATTTTTTGAAAGTGGTCACTCTGTTAGAACTTACTAATTATAGCCAAGAAAAAAATATTACTATTAAAAAATGTATTTATTATTAGCAAAATAATTAAGAAAAATATATGTAATATTTGTCATAATGTTGTCTATAGTTTGGCTATGGAATCACATTCCTAGCTCTATTAGTTTTAGAGAACGAAAAGTTTAAAAAATTTGCTGTTATCAGGTCCTTTTTCAGGATCACGAAATGACAGTAAGAGATCGGGAGTCAAAAATTACATAAATAGTAATGTAAATGAGTAACGTACATAACAATATGATATTCATTACATTTGGCTCTGGGGGCACATTCTTAATGCTTAACCTGCTATACCCTTTAAATAAAACAAAGTGTGTATGAGATATCGTCGACATTTTTTATTCGTTTAAAGGTGGCACTTCACATGGCTATTTGTGTTCGCTATTGGGTGTTTGTTGTATTTGGCAAAATATATGACGTTCAAGACAAACATGCAAATAGAGGCAAATACGACCATCCACACATGGCAGTCAAGTAACAAACACAAACATTTGGCAGCAGAACGCAAGGTTCAAAATTTCAGGAATTTTAGCACTGTTTCATTGTCCCAATTCATTTTCAATAGTAATTGTTCCAGTTCTCGCTTACAGCACAGACACAAAAATACTGCACGTCCGTACAGGTTCACGGTGTGTGCGCTTCTGAATATGGACATTGTGTGGACGGTTTATTTGCGTATTTGCCTCCTTTGATGTGCCTCGAAAAACCGACAAGCGCACGGTAACGGGTATTTGGTATTGGCCTTATTTGTCAAATAGGCAAATAAGGCTAACACATTGTCAAATAGACTGTCCACACTTGGTAATTGTTTGCCAAATATGCCAAATACACCAATAGAAATAGCCATGTGAAGTGCCGGCATGAAAGACCTATCGATGCCAATATGTGTAGAGTATAGCATCACTCAAATGTCCGCCACCGGTTCTCTGGATGGCGCGCATCCAAATTTTCCATGACTACGGCGCATAAATCAGGCTGAATTTGACCGATGGCATGGGTTATGTTGGCTTAGAGGGCCGCTGTGGTTTGTGGCTTATTCGCATAGACCTGCGACTTAAGAAAACTCCACAAGAAAGGTTTAAGGGGATCAAATCGCACGATCTCGGTAGCCAGCTCACGAGCGGCAACGGACAGCTGACATACAGATGGTTTTCTTCCATTTTAATTTTTTTTCTCGCGGTAGTTTTTATTATACAGATTTTTTTTGACTAATGAGAAATATTAAATTAATGTAGAGAATTTAATTTTGTCATGCTTCGGAAATGAATGCTAAAATATCTAATAAAATTTTACGTGTCCTCACAGATTGCGTACCAAAAAGGTGGATTGTTTTATTTTAACGACTGTATAAATCACAATAACATTAGATACGGTTAGTTTTAATGCTTACTAAATTTTCCAGTGACAGCGGTAAGGATAGGTCAGGTATGTTTCAAGTCACCCTAAGAAGTAAACGTTTTAATTGTTTATTATTAATGACATATCTTTTTAAAAATGTAAATAATTATTTTTTATTAATATCGCTCTCTTTAAATTTCTGAATTGATAATTTCATTTTTTAGTATGAAATAAGAGATACTTGTTTTTTTTATAATAGTGCAAATCGAGTTAAATTCAAGGATTTATATTAAATTAATATAATATTATCCACAATTGATTCGAATCCGGTAAATTCGGGTCGGTCAGTTAGTATAACCCGAAACCTGAACAGATAACGCGTTTATAAATTTAAAAAAATCATGTAAATTATGTCAGTGGTTTTCGAGTTATATTTAACTGTATGCTGACGGACAGACATTTTCAATTCAATTCGATTTTTGCACGGAGAAATCTGGAATTGAGCAGTGTATATTAATTCCGACGAACCAAACAAGAGCGGTAGGCCGATTGCCTATATTTTTGTTTTATCTTTTTTGTTTACTAAAATGATTTTATTTTTATTTTTTGATGGATATATTTTTAGGGTTGTCTTTGTTGTAATATATTCCTCTTACAACCGTAAGCTATAATTTTTGTGGCGGCGAATAGAGTGCTCACTTTGTGTAGGGCGGAAAAAATTAGCCCTGGCCCTCTGTACGAAAAAAATAATTTTCATGACGGAATCGGTCTCTTTCTTTTCCGAGCCGGAAAGGAGCAACCATCCAAAACTCGATAAATCAATTTTTTTCGTTTTTGAGTTATATATCAATTCTAGTTAATTTTGATGAGTTTTATTGATCTGTGTATTTAGAATGAAGTTAGACCCGATAAATCCCATAAAAACGAGTGTTAAAGTGGATACTTTCAAGCAAAACCCGATAAATCCAAGAACCATGCTCAACTGTTGAGCCCATACGTCCCTGGAACCAAGCAACACGATCGTAAAAGTTTCATTTAAATCGGTTCAGTAATTTAAGAGATTAGCGTCTATATATAAATTGATCTTTTTTACATGTATTTAGCGTATATTTTCTTCTGAAAAGCTAACAGTAAGTAGTGACTTGAGCTTGTAATTCAAGTTACAAACAATTTAAGTAAACAGTTGTAAATATTTACATTGTACAATACAGGCAACTAGCTACACACTTCTGTAAAGCAAACAAAATCTGTGCATAAGTGATGGTGTTTGAAAATCATTAACGCATTACAGAAAATCGTTCCACAAAAATGCAAGATAGACCGGGTACCCAAGGAAGGGTCCGTAAGCATTTTATATGGAACGGCTTTCCGTAATGCATTAATGATTTCCATAGCTACCATATCAACAAAACTCATGTATATATTGCATTTTAAATGAAATTCACTGTATAATTTTTACTAGCACATATTATTATAAAGTATGAAAACAAATAACACATTTTTTGTAAAAAAATCTTTCAAAGACAAATATAAATATAATCTTCAAAATTTTAACAGATATTTACAAATTATCACAGTGACGCCATTCTAACACTTCACAGTTTAATATAAATGTGACAGTTGTTATGCATGGGACGGGTATGCTTTACATACGAGTCCCACTTTGGCGCTTATATGTATAATGTGGTTTAAATGTGACGCCCTGCCAATTATTTTAGAACTGTACTGTAGTATAAGAAATTTTTCTTAATACAATTGTATTTATTGCACTGACGTTTCAATAGTATTTCATGTCATCTTCTGAGTATATTAATGTCACCATTTATCTGAAATTATAGAAGAAAATCGCGGAAAAATCACAATGGGAATTGTCATTTCTTGGTGGGAAACAGAAGGAAAAAATCTTGGTCACATCTGTCCCAGATCGAGTCTAGTACTCTCACCACTAGACTACTCACAAACTGAATGTTTATTTTACAACTTGACTGTTGAGCGAACATCTCTATAGGAATTATTGAAAAACTCGTTATTCATAATGACCGCTGGCATTGACAATTATTGCAAATGTTCTAGGAAATTATTATTAATTCGCTATTGTCGTTTTGCAATGTAAATAAACTATACACATAGTCGAAGTTCAGTTTACCTCTTATTACGTTTCTAATATTTATATATGATCAATTCAACAATTAATAATAATTATCAGAATAATTTAAAATTTAGATTTTAGGAATCGAATGCCGTCTATTACAATCTACCAGTTCTTGGGTTCAAATTTGAGAACTGATGAAAGAATAAATTTTATCGATGTGAAATATCTAATGGCGAGTTTAGTTGGAAGTAAAACCGTGCAATTGAAGCGACACTTTTATGGGAGGACATTACGTTTGTGTGCGTTGGTGTTAACATGACTTTAAATAAAGGCAATATCTAAATAACAGGGCAAAATTTAGTTACTATAGTATTTCGTAAGATGGCATGAAAAGCAGCTACAGGGAGGTGTGCAAAAAAACTATTTTATTCTTTTTACAGTTTACTTGTTAATTTTTTTAAAGTAGATTCAAATTTGTAAAAACGAAATATTGAATTAAATCGCGTATTGAAACATTTTCTTATAAATGTATTCAACTGGGTTACATTTTCAGAGCATTACTTTTAAATTGATATAATTTTCACGCATAGCTAAGAAAAATAATTGAGACAGTGTTGTGGAAGAAATATGTAATGTAATAAATTGTTCATAAGCTTAATCCTAACTAAGAATTTTGTATTCAATTGAAACCACTTCATAGGCTTATTAGAATATTCAAACACAACTGCAATTGGCATCAACTTAATAGAATTTATTCGATAAAATTACGGAAAAAACTCGGATCTTTAAGCAAGACTTGTGTAAAATTGCGTAAAAACTAGTTTGTCAATGTCGTCCTATATAAATCATGGCAAGGATCCTAGAATATGATGATTATAATAATAATTAATTGTGTCATAGCCTTTAATGCCGTCTTACAATAACATTTCTTGATAACTGTGCTTAGATTTTCAAAAATACTGGAAAATTAGTTAAAAATAAACTGGTCCTAAAGGAATTGTAAAATGTAAACAATATATCACAGATTTCTTGGTTTAAAAAAAAATAAGAAAGAAGAGTCCCCTTCTTTCGAACTTGGAAAATTTTTGAAAAATAAGTTCGCTCTGTTTCGTTTGATTATATGCATATTCATAGAAAAAGTCATTCTGAATCGATTACGACCATCCTCAACTCTGTATCTCCTTTAATTTCGGAGACAGTTTAAATTTTTATACATATTAAACCGTCATAGCGTCTAAACTAATTGAGATACGAAGTAGGCCTAATCGATTCAGCGTTCTTTTTTCTATAAGACACGTCATTAAGCACATCTGAGATATTTATATATTTCTCCAAATATCATACATCCGTTTATGGTTTCAAGCGTTTTCCAAATCTGCAACTGTTTAAGATATTAAACGATTTTTGGCCTGTTCTATGTTAACCAATCTTATAGAAAACGTCAAGCTGAATCGATTCCGACAATCGCTTTCAGTTTCGGATATATGAGCGTTTATTTATATTATTAGAGAAAAACTTAATAAGGCTATAATTTCTAAACGACTAATAATACAGAGCTGGGAGTGGTCGGAATCGATTCAGCGAGTTTTTTTTTGTAAGAATAACCTCAGTTATAAGTCGTATATAAACAATATCTCACTGATATCTCGTTTTTTTTTTTTAAACAGAAAAAGTAAAAAGGGGGACCCTTCTTTCGAAATTGGAGAATTTTTGAAAAATAAGTTCACTCTGTTTCGTTTGATATTATGCACACTTATAGAAAAAGTCATTCTGAATCCATTCCGACCATCCGCAACCCTGTATCTCTTTTATAGTTTCGGAGATATAGCCAATTTTAACTGTTTCAATTTATATACATCTTATACCGTCATAGCGTCTGAACTAGAGAATACAATCCCGAGCATGTTTTTCAATCCCGGGAATTACGGGATTTTTGATGCGTAATCCCGGGATCCTGGGGATATCCCGGGATTAGACTATGTGGTTTCTAATTGGGCTAAAATGAAAAAAAAAACCTAAGTAATTTCATAAGAAATGTTTTTAATATCGCTGCACAACACTAATCACAATATAGTAAGGAAAGAAAATAGACTAAACAAAAAAAAAAAACTTTACTTTTGCAAGAAATCAAAATGACAACACAAAAAAACTATTTAGAATTTCGAATTCACGTTTATTACTATTTGCCAACCCCGATTAATTTTGTATTTGTACTTCAGGATCAGGAGATTTCATATTCTTACATATCGTACCGCGTATTTAAGGGTTGTTTTTTGTCGTTATGTAATAAATAATATTAATATAATCTAGGCAAGGTAATTGTCAAGGCGCAACGGATTACGGAATGCAAACTAGATCTGTTTGTGCTAATCCCGAAAATCCAGAGATTAGCCAAGTACGATCCCGCGGGGAATTTCGGGGCCAGAAAACGGCCGGGATCTCGGGATTGTATTCTCTAGTCTGAACTAATCGAGATACAAATTTGCGCTTAGGCCTAATCGATTCAGGATACTTTTTTCTATAAGATACGTCAATATTAAGCTTATCTGAGATATTTATATATTTCTCCAAATATCGTAAATCTGTTCATGTTTTCAAGCGTTTTGCAAATCTGCGAGTTTTTAAGACACTAAACGATTTTTGGCCTGTTCTATATTAATCAACCTTAATAGAAAAAGTCAAGCTGAATGGATTCCGACAATCCGCAACTCTGTATCACTTTCAGTTTCGGAGATATGAGCGTTTATTTATATTGTTAGAGGAAAACTTAAACACGACTAATGATAAAAATAAGAGAGAAACGAGCCTTTCAAAGTTTAATTAAAAATATTTAAATTTTATTTAATTAATGCAAGAGCCCATTTAGCACACTCGAAAAAATGATAGTACGCATCGGAAATGCATCTCAAATAATTCGCTGAAGGCCCTTATCGCTAACCATGTGCAGAAGCACGGCAACAAGTCTACGACGCACGCATCTTTGTGTCCACCAAAACGGGGACTACTTCGAACATATTTTATAGTGACATAACATAACGCCAGGACTGACCTCATAATTTGATAAAACTTAATATAACTTTGAAAGCCCGTTTCTCTTTCATTTTTGAGTTTTGATAAAAAAGTTACTTGAAATATTTGTTCGTCTATTTTATTTCTATACGCTGTTAAAAAAATCAACTTTAAAATAATTCTGTACATTCAAATAAAACTATCATAACCACATGACTGATTGAATCCTTCCAGGTTTTCTGCGCTGGCCTTGATCCCGGTTGCCAGGCTTTAGTTTCTGCGATGGTTTTGATAATAATTGATGAATTACGTGGTAGGAGAAATTAATGAATTATAGTGAGAAAATACAAGTAATTATAAATCTATAAATGAATCTACCTGGGTGCAATTATTATTGTCTGCTAAAAATTTTTGATTGTAATTTAGTAATATTTTTTTATTCCAATATCCAAAAAAATCTTAACGCAAGACCTCTCAATAATAGTATTCAGTGGCGGATCCAGGATTACGGCAAGGGGGGGGGGTCTTGAAAATTTTTTACTCCTTTTGCGGAGAATTCATGAAAAACATGAAAAGCTTTTTTTTTTATTGCGCAGTAAGATTTTAATTTGGGATTTTTGATTCTCTGGAAGGGGGGGGTTTGAACCCGAAACCCCCCCCCCCGTAGATCCGCCACTGATAGTATTAGAAGTTTTAGATGTTTTTGTAAACATCAATCTCTAAAAATATTTTTTTTTATCCAGCTTAGCCATTCTCTTGTACTAATGATGTTTTTAATATTATGTTAGTAAACTTATAATTACTTTTAATTTGAATAATTGTAATATATTTTAGTTCCGCTACGGAACCACAATTTATGCTGGATAAATTTGAAAATCTTCCACTAATTTTTTTGTGGTCAGGTATTTTTCGTAGAAATGTTTGAAGGTTTTATTCACAAATCTTTAACCTTTATGACGTAAACATATTCTAATACATTAAATCAATAGACGGTGCTATATTTTTATCCTCAATGCCAGGATGAAAGTCAAAACCGCTTAAAGAAAATGGCCCAATATTTAATTAAAAACAAACTATATAATTTGAAAGTTCCCAAATCACTGCGCAATGTGTCATCCCTCTTTAACTTTATATCCATGTGAGAATCCAAAAGAAATCAGGAGAGTAGCACTTTATAAAATTTTCAACGAAAATTATTTTGAACAAGGTATATTAACAAGTTTGGAAGTTCAACTGATCTTTTTTTACAGTATTTGTATATGGTTGTCATATTTCTATTAATATAACGGAGGCAAGGACCACGTCTACATTAACTTAAAAAAAAAACCACCCGATGTCATTGTGAATGTCAATATTTACTTGTTTTATAAAAGACCCCGAAGTGATTTTGATAATGCAATAATAATAACTTATAGATAGGTACTTGACGTTTTTTTAATTAATAATCTTAAAAGTTTCAACATAATATTGCAATAACGCTTTGCCAGTTAGGGTACGATATTTGTCAAGCAACGATTGCGACCCCTAAATACGTAATACGAACTCTGCGGAACCCTATCATGTGTGAGCCCAACACGTGTTTGGACGTCTTTTTTTTTGTTTTAAGACAAAATAATAATCTAATTATTGTATAATAATTGACGCAATATATATTTATGTATGTTATGTGGGATACGTGTGATTTTGTTGACCCAATTATTTACGTTACACATATTGGTTATTTGATATTCATTGGGTGTTTGGCGACGATCAGAGAAAGTTATTTTCATATGCTTTGATTGAAGAAGGTGCGTATAGCTACGTATTTATTATAATACTTGTGTCATCGATAGTGTACGGACATTTAATGAAAAATACAGGGTCACACGTAAAATTGACTAAATGTGCAAGGTTATATCTACGGTCGCAAGGCAAAATGGTTTCAGTCTCTCTTAGGGTCTTGTAACTGAAATATACCTAGTATTTGGAATGACACACTGATGCTAGGCTGCAGTCAAAACATTTGATTTGACAATAACCTTAGATTGTGATCATATTCCATATACATCAGGAACCGTCTAATGCTGTAATCATTTTAAGGCTTTGGAAAAATAAACATACATTAAATGTCCTGGGTAAGAATTGGTACCAAAACTATACGTATTATGTAAATTGTAAATATAAAAATTAAATTAAAATTTTTTAATGCCGTATTCAAATTGTCATCTAGAACATTAGATTATACACAAAAACAAATGATTGGTCTATATAGGAAAAGACCATGTTTCAAGCTAAATTTTGATCGAAAGGTTGGCTTCCCTATTAGTTTGCTCCAGAATGTTCAGGACTCCGGAAATTTAAATGGCACAATAGGTCGCAAGTGGTATTGATGAAAAGATCTCTAAAAAATAAGCAAGTTTTGCAATATATATTTTTTTTTTGTTACTGCCACCCCTGTTATAATTATTCGTTTGAAATTATTAAATTAACATGTCATAATAACGAACTTAATTTTATAAGTCGACATTTAATATCTGTAAACAATGTCACAAGTGTTCAAACTGTCTTCTATTTACTTCTAAACACTGCAATTGCAATTACTGAAAACTTATTTTGACATTGTTTAATTAGGTAACTAGATTTTAAATGCCAACTTTTAAAATTAAGTTCGTTATTATGACATGTTAATTTAATAATTTCAAACGAATATTACTTAACAGGGGTGGCAATAATAAAAAAAATTGTCCTACAAAACTTGCTTATTTTTTAAAGATTCTTTCAACAATACCACTTTCAACCTATCGTGATATTTAAAATTCCGGAGTTCTGATCATTCTGGAGAAAACGAATAGGAAAGCCGACCTTTCCGGGGGGAAAATATCACCATTCGATTCTTCATTAGGGCTTTTATAATACAAATTTTTGACACAACTTTCTAAGACTAACCGTTTTCGAAAAAAACGACCGGTACGGGTGGTCTGAGTCACTCTGTATATGTTCACAATCTAAGGTCATTATCAAATCAATTTTCTTGACAATCCTTTCTGCAATCCAGCATAAATGTTTTTCTTCATCACCATTGAGTCACAATTTCTTAGCACTGGAATCATTTTTTCTATCTCGGATTTTCTGCCTACAAGGTTTAATTTTTCATCGTAACTACACTTTTTTCCCCAGAGATGTTCCAGTTTAACTGGGGAGATTTTCAGAATCACGTTAAAAAAGTCGTCTAATGCTGGGTTGCAGAAAGGATTGTCAAAAAATTTGATTTGACAAACCTTAGAATGTGAAAATACAATTTAATGTGAATATGAACAATTTACGCCATCATGGATACAGTACCAGAATTAAAAACAACTACATAACAACTTTTCTCACCATCAACAAAGGCTCCATGAACATTATTATAAAAATATTTAATCACTTACCTATCTCAATAAAAAATCTAAGCCTACGGAGGTTCAAAAATGAGCTCAAAGCTGTGTTGCTATGTCATAATTTTTATAGTATCGACGAATTCTTCTTGTGTAAATTAACCAAGAGATCTTAATTTGTATTTTTGTATGTATCATACCTTTATGTAAATGACGTCTTCTACACTACGCACGTAGTATTACAGAAATAAAGAAATTATTATTATTATTATTATTATTATTATATTTCTCTACATGAAAAGTATAATAGAGTGTTAAATCGATCCTGCTCGAAAAATGTTTGATCGATCGACACGATATTTTTCTTAAACTGTTTATACATGTATTTAGTATCGTTTTTTGTACAGTTTCCACTTCGAAACAACATCTTTCTACGCATTTTGACCAAAATTTAGGCCGAAAAAAGATCGTTTTGTCTGCAAATCATTTGATTTTGTGTTAGTACAATCTAATCTTGATCAGTCTTTCCCAACCTTTTTTAACGGCTCACCTTTAGGAAGGTTAACGATCATCGTCACGGACCCCTTGAAAAAAAAAATCCAATAATATTATATTTTTTCCGCTGACCCCTTGGGCTATGCCTAGGGGTTCGCGGACCCCAGGTTGGGAAATCCTGTTCTAGATGAGAGGGAGTTTGAATACTACATTAGACTGCTCCTGATGCATGAAAACTGTAAAATATAATTGTGATAACATTCTAAGCTCTTTGTTAAATCAATTTTTTTAACAATTCTTTCTGCAACCCAGCATGAGACCTTTAAGCTAACAACGTTTAAGTCGCGCTTGAATCCTTCTTACGTGTTAAAATTACCTGTCATATTTTTAAAATTTTTATTTTTTCATCAGATAATTTCTAAAATTTTTATTTTTTCATCAGATAATTTCTAAAATTTAAAGAATTGCAACGTATTCAATGAAAATATTTGTAAGGTTATGTTCTTCAACACTTAGCGCCCTGCAGTCCCTATAGTTAGTACCATGGTAAGGGTGTTATACAAAAATATTAGAAATTATAATATTGTCAAGTGTTAGTGAAAACAATTTAAAAATAAATAATTTTCTTTGTTATAAATCAAATTAGATAAACCTGCTAATTAGCTACGTTTAGCATGCTAAATAATTTGAATTTTGATAATATAATTGCGATTATACCTCAGTTATTTGGTATTTTTAGTTATCATGTCATCAATAGCATATGCACTGACCATAACAATATTTTGTGTAAAATTTTATAAATAAATTCGAATTTAGCATATCATTCGACGGTGAAACATTTAAATGCTGTTCTGATTTTAATCATGCTAAAGTATAAACTTGTACGGTCTAAAGTTGATATTGTAATTAAAAATAATTAAACAAATATTATTAATTTAGTGATGATTGTCATATTAATTTATATAGATAGTCATAATTCCACGCCGCAATATATCCAGCTAAATTCCTAATGCGAGCCGCCCAATCATTGACTGACTCCATGGATTCTTTCTTCGCGTTATATAACTTCAATATAGTACTAACGGGTCTGCAGTGCCTGCCAAATAGCTCTAGCAATTTTCATTTTTTTTGGATTCTGGGGCATCCGGTATACATATTATGATCCGCAACAAAATGCTCAGTATTCTTTACTTCGTCCTTGGTAATAGCATAATATGCCAATAAAAACGTGTTTGCTCAAGCTTCAAATCCCAAAAATTCGTTTAAATTGTGGTTCAAAACATCCAGTGTTCCCACTATTCCACTTGCTGTAGCCATGACTTCCGGTTATATACGCTCATGGATTCGTAAAATCCTCGTCGCCATTTTGACTAGGTAATAATAATTCAATGCAATTCATTTTACGAAGGAGTTTTATTAAATACTTAAATAATGTTTGATTATACAATTGTACTGATTACATAATAAAATAAATAATAATATGACAATTCAAAAACATTTTGTTTTAATAATTTCGAATAACATAACTATGCAACAATAATTTTGTAATTATTATGTCCTTGTGGTCATACCTACATTAATTATAAGAAAATAAACATTTGCAAGTCTTTTTTTTTGCTTTGTGACAATGCCGGCCCTGTTCATAATTGTTTGATATGTTTTCATTGATTTCTCCAAAATTAGTCGGTGGAAATTAAAAAACTACGAGTATTTAAATTAAAGTTAAAACCTTAATAAATCATTGAAAACAAAAGAAAACCCATTGTGCTCGACTAATTAAAAAGATATTGAATCTTTTTAATTAAATATCTTTTTAATTAGTCGGGCACAACGGTTTTTTTTTGTTTTCAATAATTTATTAAGGTTTTAACTTTAATTTACATAGTTTTTTTTTTTTTAATTTCCACCGACTAGTTTTGGAGAAATCAATGAAAACATATCATCCATCTACCGAAATATAAAAATATCAAGCCTTTTATTTAAAGTTGCCTTGGTGATCGTACAACCTTAAAACATTAAAATTATAATTACGTAAACTAAATTATTCAAAAAATAAAATTATTTTGGAAATTTTATAAAACTAATTTCATTTAAAAAAATTAAAACTCAAAAAACCTAATTTGCAATAATTAAAGTTGTAACGTATACACGCTTCCAATAAAACTAAAAAACTTCAAAAAATGTTGCAGCTCTAAAGCTTTAGTAGTCGTTATTTAATTTAATTTCTTTTGAGGTCCACTTTAGAGCAAAAAGCTTCGTTACAAAAATTCCTCATTATTTTAATTTTCTATACTAATAATAAGTGTGATAAAAAACCAATTTTATCATAACCTCGCGTATCTATTTAAAATGTGGCGAAAAAAGTGTTAATTTCTTTCAAATAAATATAAATTATAAGTTAGCTTTAACTTGACAAAAAAAAAACAATCATCGGAAATAGTTTTAGGCGGCGTAGACGGACAGCCCCGGATCTACGATTTTTTCGAACCGGGGCAGAAGTTTGATAATGGCGCCCCCTTTCGTTTGAGATAAATTACTTAAATAAACTCACAAATATATAATGGTTGGCATTTTTTAACCAAATTATATTATGATTTTGGCGCCTCTTGAAATTTCCACCGGGGCGGGTGCCCCGGTTTGCCCCCCCCCCCTAAACCGGGGTTGTAGAGGGAGCTATATCTAATCTCCAGCTTCTGAAGGTCAAGTTCGTTCCTTGCGGACGGTAGATTCTTCATAAGTCTTTTTCGATCCAACTAATAACAGTCTATTTATGTTTACAGTTAGGGTTACATTTTAGAACAATAACTTTGTACTATTTTCAGTGCCGATCTGTACCTATTTAATGTATCAAATTTAAGTGATTTATTAAATAATATTCACCAGATTTTTAAAAATCCTCATAAGAAACATATTAAACTTTGATAAAAATATTTCAAAACACAAGAGCTGCGAACATATTAATTAAATTGACAGCTTTACTGCTAACAACACCTTTGTCATTACGAAGTAACGTTTTTTTCAGGAAAGAAGCATTTATATTTAGTTAATTATTTATTTATTTAAGTAGTTAAAAAAGCTATATCATTTAAGATTGTACGTCATGCTCAAGTAAAACACTATTTATCATTCTAATTTATCATAGAAGTAAAAAATAAAAATTTGCATTTTTTTCAGTAATATTTGCAAATAGTTTTTATGATAATTACGTATCAACAGAGGAAAGTACCAACAATTATTATTTTTTCTGTATTAATGACAGAGGCGTAGTACATTTGAATATTTCAAAACAGAGTGTGGAATAAACATTGTTTTTAATTATGACCTAAAATATTTAATTAATTAATTTTTTTAGTATTTTGTTCCCAATAAAATTATTTGCCAATTTATGAAGCAAAAGGGGTCAGTGTGTATAATATAATACCTATTATAATATTTTTTTAGCATTACAATGGTACGGCACACAATGGACATTTTTGCAATAGTATCAAAAATCTAAATAATATTTAGAAGCATATTTCATAATAGAGTGCCACGTTTTCGAGGCACAGAATCGTTAAAACCCTGATTTTTTAAAATTATGACCTAAATTTAAAAGACTAACATATATAACCCGCCAAAACCTAAATGTGAAAAGGGATAAAAAAAAATATATATATATATATATATGCACGAAAATATATTTGGTTTAAAACTTGGCACTTTTTTAGACCTGATTTGAGTAAACAAATTTCTGATTTTCTCTCTCTTAACTGAGGACACTTTCATTTATGGCAAGCATACGCACTAGCGTACTCTAGTTACTTATATCTGTATGGGCTAGACAGAAATTGCAGGCGCGACTGACTGACGGTCATTGTTGACTGCTGGTTGCAGATGCTGGTCTAAAAGTTACAGTTGGCGTGTTCAATTGAACACAATGTAGGTAAATCCACAACTTTTTATTTTGATCTGGTGGAACGATAATATTCCAAGACGTCAATAATGTTTTAGCTAACACATGAATGTCGACTTTTTTGTTTCAAACACATCAATCTTAATTATTTTATTTATGTAGTTACAGCCAATTAAATCAAAGTAGTTATAAATTATCCGTGCATAACATTATTTTTTTCCTTTTTTCAGGTTTCAGTTGGCCACGTGAATGAAGGCAATGTCATCCGGACACGTTTTATCTTAGTACTCATTACACTTCAAACAAAGGTAAGTCTTTACGAAATTTGAATATTTTGTAACTAAATATCATAGAAGTGCAATATTTTATGAATACATCTTGTTAGGACATATATGTATTTCATTTACTTTTATATCATTCTAACCAGAGATATTTATGTCTATGATTCTAACCCACAAATGGGGAATTGTACTAGTTTAGGTCAAAAATCAATGTCCATAATTTTACTATGTATATCTTTTCGTTTTGAGGTCCCCCGAATCCAAAAAACATATTTTTGGAAAAACTCTGTGCGTCTGTTTATCTGTTGGTCTGTTAGTCTGTGAGCACGATACAGATCAAACGAATGAACGGAATGGAACCAAATTTTGGGAGGATGTTTGGTACGTAAATATGAAGAGCCCTATTGTTTTTAGGAAAAATCGGTGCATGCGCAAAAGAGATATATACTACAACGTTGTTTTTATATAATAATGGTATATTTTTCATAACGGTTTATTATGCTATTAATTTTTTCAAGAAAGTTTTGTTCAACATTTTTTTCTGAGCTTGATAGTTTTGGAAATATTTTGAAAATAAATAAAATCAGCTGCAGCTCTTTTATTTTATAGATCAGTCTGTCAGAAATAAACTAGTTCGGCATGCTTTGATTAATTTTTACATGACGTGGAACATATTGCGTAGGTAACCATGGCAACGAATAGCAAATATCATATTGAATACTAGCCATTACCCGCGTAACCTCACGCGTTATCAGAAATTTTATTCTCTTTATTTTATTATGTCAAATGTCAATATTTTTGTACTTGGAATGGTCCCGTCGCCTATAATTGGCTAGAATTTTAGTGTTCCGTGCAAACGAAATGCTTATGAGTTATGAAATCACTTCGATGTCCGTCCGTCCGTCTGTCACAGGCGATTTCCTCTGAAACTATTTGACATAAAAATTTTAATATTGGCACATAGATAGTGTGGTGGCGTAATCACAGAAGTGAAGTATAAAAAATTAAACTTTGATTCTGTGGGTTAATCTTAGGGGGTGAAATTGGAAATGAAAAAAAACATTTTCACGGACATCGTGTAGGTCAAATGACAGGCTATGAAAGCACGAATTCGACATAATATTTGTTTAATTTTATTTTAACATTTCTTAATAATTTTTGGAGAAAAATGGCTGTCTCCTGCCCATATTACCGAAACGATCGCTCAGAAAAGTCTAAAAACATCATGAACATTGAAAATTAGAATGAAAATTATCAGGATTGAAAAAATCTAGTGCGATTAATTGTTATAAACAATTTGACACCAATTTTTATTTAATGAGACTGATCTGTGGTTTTTAATTTTTACTCCTAATTTATTGCTTCATTTAGTTACATTCAAATAGAAGTCGCGTAAATAAATCACTGTGACTATACCTATAATAGAAATAATTGTAAAACAAATTTGGATAGATTGGGCAACCCTGTTATTTTTATTTCATTCATCATCTTAGTAGTTTTTATCTAAAGGTATCTAGTAACTCATATAAGTATTGCTGACAAATTCTAAACAACAATTGCACAATAACAATACAACGTGTGACCTATTTAATACGTTTACAATAATACCAGTAGCCTTGGTAATTGCTTGCTTAGTAATTGTCACAATTAATTGTTTAATGAAAAAAAAAAATAGTACTTCTGTTTATTAATTAATATGAGAATTTCACGCCGAGATCGGATTAGGCCAGCGTTTCCAGAACTAGGGTCCGCAAGTTTATATTTGAAGGGAATCGCGAACTCTTATTTGATGGTGTAAATGGACAACAGCAGATTATAAAAAATATAAATCCGGCACTGGCAATACCCATTGTCAGTGCCGGATTTATATTTTTTATGAGTGTAGGCCACTTTATTTCCGCCGCCCCATGTACATACCTTTCTAAAATAATAATTTTTCATTTGTAGTAAAGAAGGCCTTAAAGTTAAATACACGAATGAATTAGTCATTAAGAAAGAGCGTAAAAAAGAAACAAGATATACAATTTTTTACGGAATTATTTAATAGTCCACTGAACTCAAGTGACCCTCCTCTGAAATCTGCCGCCCCTAGGACGTTGCCGCCCCTAGGCCGCGGCCTATACGGCCTAATTATAAATCCAGGACTGGGTATTGCCCTATTTTCTCTGATTATTGAAACAGATAAATGGGGAAAAAATAATGTATCCGTATTTTTTCTTCAATAAATAAAGTTATAATTAATAAAAATTGACAACCTATTAATAGCTTAAGAGCTTACAAAAAAGAAACGGTAAAAAATTTGTACCAGAGAATGCTTATATTCCATCAGTGAATTTTTTAATATTAATTTTAAGTTATAGAAAAACTAATGTAATTTTTGACGTAATCTATGTGGACTTGCCTATCTATGATAATAAATCATATTCTATTCTATTCTATCGAACAAGGCGCGAAGTTATTGGCCTGTAGTCTACGTACAAGCAATAAAAACGCTAAGTAAGTACACGGCACTTACCTATCAAAGTAAATTCGTTACTATGCTAATGAATTTTCATAAACTTAATAATAATGATAGATACAGATTTGCATATTATAAAAGAGAGGCATTGTTTGTTATGAAGCTATGGACACACAGCATCGCAACTTTTCGACGTCATTTTCGAAACTGGCGGGTTCTAAACCGTTTCAATTTTTAATTTATTTTTTATGAAAAAAAAAATGGATCGCATATCCAATTATCTGAACGCCGTCCGGCATATACTGCATATACGGGTATCCACTATATTATTATAAACGAGCTAATCTTGTATCTACCTGTGTACCTATGTACCTATGTACCTACCTACGTCCCTAAATATTTTCTCGAAAACGGCCCTAACGATTTGGATGAAATTTACTGAAAAGGGATTTTGGGGGCAAAAAATCGTTTTGACTAGGTCTCATCTCTCGAAAAAATCATTTTCTTACAAATTTTATCATTATAACAATCAATTTTTTGACGTATGAAAATACTTAAATATTGTAAGTAGGTTTTGGAATTTTATACAAACAATGAAATCAGTATTTTATCTAACTATCCGAGCAAAGCTCGGTCACCCAGGTACTGGTTATATTAATTTTTCAACAATATAGTTTACTTCCCTTTACAGTGCGTAAAAACGTAAATAATGAATGTGCTAGTTATTTTAAACTGTTTTAAACTAATCAATCACTGTTTTTATTAGCTAAACGATATAACGAAAAGTTACCAGTTTACAGCGAAATTCTATTAAATAGATAAATATAAGACAACAAACACAAATAGTCATCTTCTCATTCTTCGGGTAGGAAAAACGAAAAAATCTTCATTAAATTTGAGAAATTAAAATAATAGCTACATGCTACTATTTGGCTTTGGCATATCAATTAGGGGAATTAAAAAATCTTTAAACATTAAAATAACTAAATGCCATAAGTTATAGATATGAATATTGGGATGTTAAAATGTTTTATCACTAACGTCATTTTCCTTGAAATTTCATTGACAAAAAGCCGGACTTGTAAATATTTGGCCGGACACAACCGTAAAAAGTCAAACATGTCGAGCTAAAGCCGGACGCCTGGCAACCCTAACAATAATTTTGCTAATCTCTTTAATAATAAAAGCGCAGGGCAAATAGTTCACGTAATAAGGAAGACGTTTTTATCTAGCTTTTCATGTTTGTTAGTCAGTCAGTCAGTGGGTTAGTTTGTGTCAAAACTTGCAACCAAAATTTAGACTAGATCTAATTAAGCTAGAGCTTTGCAATTTTGCAAACTTTTTCGGTGATAACGCCACATATCCGATCGTTTTGAAAAATACTCTTTATATAGAAAATAAATAAATATAAATACAAAACAATGATTTTATTTTTCGTCACTAATGCGTTTGTTCTATTAATTCAATTCTTACAACACTCTCAAAACTTGATATCCATTATTTTAATCGCACTCATGAACTTCAAGTTTACGTTGTTAATGTTTTTTTTAAGGATAAAACATTTCTAGAAATTATACACGTAGGTACTGACAGAAGATATTGTGCAAACTATGCCAAAATAATCTCTACTTAAAAATTAACCTTGAATTTGTGTATATCAATATCAATATTCACAGTTCCTGATTACAAAAGTTCAGACATAAACAAACAGTGACAGAACACAAATGTTGTAATGCAACTTAGTTTTGCATAATTTTTATTTGTATTATTACACGTATTAGTAGGTGAATTCGTTAGTTGATAGATATTGTTGGTTGTAGATGTTCGACATAAGCAGTTAAAAATTTTTTAATTGAGATTACAGTTTTCATGTTCTAAAATAAAATGTAGATAATTTGTTTGTGTCTGGAAATTCTAATTCCCTTTCATGTAGGGTCACCGGAAGTTATCTATTATACAAAAATATTGACTCTATCTAACTACACTTTATCAACATTGTACTTACCTTCTTACTATACTTACCTTCTAAGTTCTACTAACTATTGTACTTACCCTTTATTACTATATTATCTACTATAACTTACTTCTATACTTATCCTCTAGCCTTTTTTATAACCTATTTGTATATTATGAGCTAATGACCTGAGTAGTCGAAGCGCATTTCTTTTTTTTTCTCTAAATAAAAAAAAAAAAATTGACCGGAAGTTTCGCTATAAAAGTCCACATGTCATATCAAAATGATCAAAAGATTAATGCGTGAGCAAATTAATTCTTATGGTGTCAGTCAATCTGTTACTTTCTTTGAGCTACTGAGAAGACATTAACGGAGGGGGGGTAGTTTCTAAAAAACTCGATTTTTTTATTGCATTTTCTTATAGTAAAACATTTAAAGAATGTTGTGTCAAAATTTCAAATCAATCGGAGCAAAACTCAGTCATAGACCTAAGTCTCCCTTCCTCTAATACTGCGGAGCGACAAGAGGTCGGCGTTTGGTGAGTCAGCGCCTAGTGTATAAACGCAGTTTATATAAGTTTTGGGTATACAGGGTGAGTCAGACCACCCGTATCAGTCGTTTTTTTCGAAAACGGTTAGTCGTAGAGAGTTGTGTCAAAAATCTGTATTATAAAAGCCCTAATGAAGAATCGAATGGTGATATTTTTTCCCCCCGGAAAGGTCGGCTTCCCTGTTAGTTTGCTCCGAAATGTTCAGAACTCCGGAATATTAAATGGAACGATAGGTCGAAAGTAGTATTGTTGAAAAGATCTTTAAAAAAAAAGCAAGTTTTGTAGGACATTTTTTTTTGTTACTGCCACCCCTATTAAGTATTAATAGTTTGAAATTATTAAATTAACATGTAAGAATAACAAAAAAGTCGGCATTTAAAATCTAGTTACCTAATTAAACAATGTCACAATAAGTTTTCAATAATTGCAATTGTTTTTTTTTTGTTGGAAAATACTTCCAGGTACTCATAACATATCTAGAAGAGCTCTGCAGTGTTTAGAAGTAAATTGAAGACAGTTTGAACATTTGTGACACTGTTTAATTAGGTAACTAGATTTTAAATGGCAACTTTTAAAATTAAGTTTGTTATTCTTACATGTTAATTTAATAATTTCAAACGAATAATACTTAATAGGGGTGGCAGTAACAAAAAAAAAATGTCCTACAAAACTTGCTTATTTTTTAAAGATCTTTTCAACAATACTACTTTCGACCTATCGTTCCATTTAATATTCCGGAGTTCTGAACATTTCGGAGCAAACTAACAGGGAAGCCGACCTTTCCGGGGGGAAAAAATATCACCATTCGATTCTTCATTAGGGCTTTTATAATACAGATTTTTGACACAACTCTCTACGACTAACCGTTTTCGAAAAAAACGACTAATACGGGTGGTCTGACTCACCCTGTATAAACGCAGTACCCCCTAGAATAAGACGTAAACTAGAAAAAAAAGCCGAAGTCTCTGCAGGGAATGTAATTTATGCAGTTGTAAAAAAAAAATAAATGTTTTTCTTCGTTCAAACTTTAATTGCGTTTTTCTCGAAACCACGTTTCAAAAGTCCGTGTACATCATCATTTCAAAACTACTACACCGATTCTTTTGTGTACACACTTTCTACATAATATTATAAAATACCAGACTCCAACTTTTTTTACATTAGGGGGTTTTACAGCTATAAAATGACGGATTTTTTCGTAAAAAATCGCAATTTTGACTTGAAACAACCACCATTAAAAATGGAAAAAAAATAAAAAAAGAACGTTGAGGTCTAGAAAAAGATCTGTTTTACTTAAATTGTTTTGTTTTTTTGATTTCAAATAATTCAACGTTGAGATATAGTGTACACCGCAAATAATCTTTTCTAAAAGGCGTTCTCGAAAATGCTTTGTCACCGGCTTATTTCTCAATATTTTTCTACAAAAAATTACAAAATGTTGTTCGAATGATGCTTTGTAACATGCGAAACATTAAAGTATATCGACTTCAACGACATCTCTAAAAAAATTCGTAAAAAAGTGTTTTTTTTTAACCCGTTGCCAAATTTGAACAATTGTTTAAATTTGGCATTTATATATGAAAATGTACAGTTAAAAAGACGAATTCAATGTTACATTAACAAATGTATTACACCACCTGAAAGTAGACATTTTAAAGAAACCCCATACTATGATTTTTGAAAATCTGAAATTTTTACATTACTTTTTTAGGAAGTTAGGGGTAATTTTTCGTTTTTTTTTTTAATATTATATTGGCAAATTAATTTTTTTATTCGAAAAAATTATAGCTTATTTAGGACATAGAAAGGTAAGTCTCCTGAAAATTTCATGAAAAAAAAATCATTTTTGCAGGAAAACACGGTTTTTTAGATATTTCTCTGAATATTTAAGGTTATGTGAAAAAATTATATTTATAAAAGTTGTAGATCCTTTTAATACCTACAACATTGCTATAAAATATTTGTCGATTGGAGGTCAACTTTCGCCGGAAATAACGAAAAACCGCGTTTGACCTCTAAAACGCGCCCCCCACAGCCCTCCGGCCTTTTACGCATTTTAATTTTTGGTTTCTGTATTTCTGACGGCAGTTTCTTCCCTTCCTCATCATTCGTTTTCTGTTATTAATTTTGTCCCTTTTTCACTTGATTGGAATATTCGTTACATCATTACTAGAAATACGGTCCTGGTTTTTGAAATACGCCTTATTCTCCAAATCAAACGCCCATCAATTTTTGTTTATTTTGCCAATTCTTTACTGTTACGAAATTTTATTTATTTAATAATAATAAAAGCTCGCTTGTTTGCACAGAATGGGGAAAATTACTAGTAACTTTTTCATTTCTTTCCTTTTTCAAGACGTCATAATAGATAATTACATAAGCACAAGTGTTCCTAGAAATACCTATAAATAATGTTTCATATTAATCATTTATTGTATTTTTTTAATTAACGGTATTTGAATACTGCATTCAAATTAATAAAAAATGTGTACATTGTATAGCGTACACGTAATTAAATATTTTTATTAAAAAAATTGTAAATAAATTAATTAATTAAATGCCTTTGACAGAAACCTTATTTTACCTGAGTATTACAGATTATAATTTATTACTATTTAAAATGGTATCAAGTTTCTTCAAAATTGTTTTAATTGACGTTGAAACAAACAGACAGACAGACACAAAACATAAACTCACGGGCGACGTGAAACTTCTCTAGAGTTAGGAACACGTTTCATTGATACGTTATCCATTTTGCAGGACTTTTCTTATATCTCCTCGCCGTTGTATCGTTTCTTCTTAAATTTTGCGTTACCAAGGTAGCTCTTACATTTTCCCGCTGTTAAATAATTTTCTATTTATATTTGCAGAAAATTCCAAACACGCCGCTAAAGAAATTTCACTTTCAAAACAGACAAAATTAAAATTGGGTATAACAATCATTTCTGCACAAAATTTAACAAAAGTGGACATTACTTATTAACAAAAGAATGATAAAGTGTAACAATTAAAAATTGTGCTGATTAATTGATTAAAAAAAAGCAATAATAGTGAATTTAAACAAGTGTATCGCGTGTATCAGGCTTTATTTTATCAAATTCGGTGAAAGTAGCTTGAGAGAGAGACTAACGTTGTAAGTTTTGTGATGCTGTTCCCATAGATGGTTACTATAACATTGCTAGATAGCAACAATTCTTGTGAATGGCATATTTTGTTAAAAAACATCGTTTATAACATTAATAGTTTTATAAATTCACTAGCAATTTTTTAAAAAAATATGTGTTTTCGACTAGTATTAAAATAATTGTTCAGCTAATATATTTTTTTTAATATTTAGTGACGGTTCCTCTATGAGCGCTGCAGAACAAATCTTAGGTACATCATAATTTTAGAATGAATTAGATTTTCCATATTTAACAGTTTATCAGTCACTGACAGACCACAGCACTCGTGTGTGTTCTGTGTGGCAGACTTTCTTGCGTTCAGCCGCTGTTCTGCGCTTCGAAGTAGTATGTAAGCAAGCGTGTTATTTAAGAACAGTTTTGAACTGTATTTACTGTCAGCAGATTAGTACAAATAAGGCATCTATCACTGTCATATTATGCTAAAAGTGCTCACTGAACCTATTTCTTTGACGGCTTTGCCTTGGTAGTACGTATATCGTACATCAGCGTTGCCAGACGTCCCGATTTTTAAATAAAAATTAAATGTCCCGCGCGGGACAAGCTCAGTCCCGCTTTTCGGGGATAACTCGTGGATAACTTTAAAAGAAGTAAAATCTTCACAGATATATCATGAATAAGTAATTCTTATAAATAATTATTCTCTTATTGTAAGTTGCAATTTGTAACACTCACTCCACAGACTTTTGTTTGAAACGCCATATTTTTCTTAACGATAGGGTAAATCTGATTTAAAATATTATATTTTTATTAAAATACATTTTCTATGGCTATTTTGTCTATCTATTGTCATGTAAACATAATTTTAATTCAAAGAAAAAGATAAATAGGTATTTGAAAACTTCTGATTATATACGTTTTTTTACTATGTCCTGCTTTCGACGAAAGAATCCCGCTGTTTTCACTCAAAGAGTTCCAAAATCCCGACTTGGCAAAAAAAAAACTGGCAACGCTGTCGTACATACACATACATGGTACACGACGCACGGCTCATGGCAGTAGTGACCAGTGTTACAGCGTATATTGTAGTTTAAAAGTTGATAATTAAAACATCATAAATATTCCTAATTTAATTACCCCCCTGCCCTCCTCATTCGTAGCCCGTGTTAGAAGGTACATTCGGTTGACCCTGCAAAACACCCACTGAGTGGAAAGAAGAAAAAAAAATAAAAATAACCAATAATTACCGTATCTATAAGCAGTTGATAATTAAAAAAAAATGAAAATCAAAAAAGCCGTCTGCGCAAAAAAGACACTGACTAAAAGGAACGCATTTATATTTATATTTATAATGAGTGCTTTATCCACAATACTACTTGAATGCGACTAATTTTCCATATCGGGGTAGTGTTCGATTCCGCCTAGACTAAACAATAATATTATGAACCAATGATTTTATTATGATAAATGTTGTGTAAACTTCCATGATTTTCTGGAACTGGTAGTACATATGACATTATTATATAATTTTGATATTTATTTTTTGGTCTGTGTAAAAAATACCTCTAATAGTTTTAGAATTGAATGAGGTTAGAATGTGGTGCCGTTTGCACAAAAAATACAGCGACCGATCCTATATTCAATAGCGGTCAAAAACATTATTGAAACCCCGATTCTCATAAATTAATAATAATGATTGTTTATTTATGTGTGTATCAAGCTACGCTCTTGCTTCTTTGATTGTGACTTGAATATGTCTTTAAAATTAGAAAATTACAGAAATAGAGCGTAACTAAATTTCAAAATTAAAAGCAATATCCAGACGATGTTTTTCGTACCTGAGACGACCTTTGAACAGCATTCAGCGCGGGTTGGGGGTGTCATTATTTTTTCTCTAGTTACGAAAACCTTTGCGTATGAATCGTGTGCCCTAAAAATGGTGGATGATTGCGGTACTTTGCCAATCTAGAGACTTGGCGCTCAACTGTGCTCCTTATCAATTCGTTCTAAAACTGTTTGACGCGATTTATTGCAATGAACGAGAGCTCAGAACACTATTTCCGGTTTCAAGAGGTCATTTAAAATATAATATGTACCTATACATTTGTAAAACCGAATCACTGTTTGTCTGGAAAATTAGTGATTATAATTTTTCTTGAATAATTAAAAATATTTTAATTGTATTTTTGTCAATGACTGTGGGAATATGCTTACAATGAAATTAAAAACATTAATTAATTTTTACTAATTATTATAAAGGATTGGGAACGCTTTTTTACATAAAAATGTATTTATATTAAATGTTTTACTTTTATTTATTTTTAATGTTGATGCTTATTTTTTACACAAATTGGAAAAAAATTGTTTAAATTTAATTTTATTTTGATTTATACACCAGAGTTGTATGAGTTTAAATATAGTTTTAATTTCAGTTGTAATTTTCATCTTGCAGTAATGGCTTGGTTAGTGGGTGGAGCAGGTTTAGTTGTCTCAAAGTTAATGTCTCTCTCGGTAAGATGCTCTAGCAATAGCTCAAATTCGCGAGTCTAAGCTATCGTGTCATTTTTAGGGTTCCGTACCTCAAAAGAAAAAAGGAACCCTTATAAAATCATTTCGTTGTCCGCCTGTCTGTCTGTTAAGACTATTTTTCTCAGGAACGTTGAAATTATTATCAAATACTCAAGTCTGCAATCTCTTTGAGCTGTGAAAAAAATCAAACTTCTAAGTCAACGCAATCAAAAGATACTGCCGTTTATGCCGCATATTTTGACACTCGCGAGGCAATCAAAACCTATATAGGATACTTCCCGTTGATCTAAAAGCAAGAAGCAATATCTTATAGCGTAAGTAAAGGGAAAATTCTCAAAACCGTAAATTTGTAGTTACATCATAAACGCACTTCTGTCTGAACACGTGCATTAAAACAACATGTTTTATGTTATCTCCACCGCGGCCGCCCTAGTCTGTGAGAGCCTTTACTTATGTCATTGGTTTGTCGCTCGATTAAGCGAACCCTACTATAATGATGACTCATTTCTGCTAATTTGGTATCTTAGCATACGTATTATTTTAATTAATTATTATTTATTGGAAAATATTTTTGTAATATAAAGTTTTGAGATTACACACCCGGTCCTGACTGAATATATCTAGACCTGCTATTGTTTTTTGAAGGGCAATCCGGACAAGTAATTCATAAACAAATTATAAAAAAGCAAGGAATTTTATTTTTAAATTTTGCTAAGTTCATAGGTATATCAATTTTAGGTACTAATTTTTACTGACAAAAATCATTATCTTTGGTCGTAATAATCTTTTTCTTTGTAATCGTATGTTTTATTTTTGATAACTTTTGATAACTACCATTCATGTTTTGACAGAAGATGAAACTTTAATGAGAAAACTCTTCGTTTTATGCATTCTACATAAAAAAAACTGCGAAACAGGAGGCATATATTTTTAGTAAATTTTAGTAAACTTACATACTTTTTAAATGTGAACAAAAACCCGAGCGGGCCGAGCGAAATACTGACGTATGCTACCTTTAAATACCCCCTTGCAATCTGTATCTGAACTTCTTTCCCCTTACTTTAAATTACTTCCAGCTCTCTCGGCGTTTTAAAGGGTTCGCGTAAACGCCAAATAAAGGAATCAGATTACAGATCCTACAGGCGAATTTTTTAAAAATTTTGTGAAAGATTACCTAATAAGTTTATATATATTTTTTTAAAGTTAGGTAAGATGCAGCAAGTGCATTTCCGGGGCAAGTGCCATTATGTATTGCACAGCCAACTATAAATTTGATAGTTGACTAAAATATTATTCCGTAATCCGTACTTTATTGATGGGCGACTTTCAGTTGCATTATTATTGTGGAAAGGCACGTATATGAAATTTTCGGTTGGTTAACGAGTTAATGATAATTTTGGATGGATATCGCAGCAACTAAAAGTTGCTTAAAAGTTTATGTACCTTGCATATGAATGCATTTCTGTTTACTGTATTAGCCCCGATTGTTAATCACAGTATTATGTTCAGAATAGTAGGTTTTGACAGTTTGTTTGCTCTAGAGGGGCAAGTGCATTTCATGGTAGATCAAAAGTTCTTTAATCCAATCAAACTTAATCGAAACAAATGTATTATACAAATTACAAAGTTGTTCTATGTTACACTACTGCTAAGATAGAAACGTCTCCAGCTAAATATTCTTGGCATTTCAGCACTTGCCCCATCTTATAACATGTTTTTTAAGATTTATTTCAATTTTTTGCCTGTACGATCTGTAGTGCGACTTCTGGCGTTATCCGAATTCTTTACTTTCAAAAATAGCGTCGGGAGAGTTGTAGGCGTTCTTCATCGATGGGGGAAAAGATGTGAGAGGAAGAGTGCACGGGGTATTTGTAGGTAACGTGTAGGTGCTATTGCCTATGGCTTTGTTTTGTATAGTCTATGTTAAAATTAACAACGTTGTTAAAGTTTTGTCCCAATTTAACTTGTGATGTTAGGAGACAAAAAATTAACAGCATTGCTAATTATTACATTGACCGTACAGAATAGCACCACAAGTCTTGTAGAGCCCGCAGACGGTCAAGTTTTCTGGAATTTTGTAACACTGAGTCATAAATGCAAACCTGTTTGACGTATGTTACCTCAATTTACCCCGGTCCCAGGGTATGTTGTGTGCAACGCACGGGAAATGTTTGTAAAGCGCGTTATTCGAGCACGTATAACAAAATATCGACGATAATGTAGACAGGATCAAGTATGGCGTTGGGAATGATGGTGAACTGGTTAGATGACGACCTTCTGGAACCAAGGTTAACGCACAATTGTTTGATCTCATTAAATTATGTTCAGTCTTGTAGGGCCGTTCAAACTTTTATTTCGGGGGTCACTATATAACATAAAGATGCTCTCAATATTCGAGTTTTTTTTAAATTTCTGCTCGATATAAATCAGGTTCAACGGGCATCTGCAGATTCGGATTTTTGACGTCAGCATCTGCAGATCTAGATGCGAAAGCAGATGTGGAAATAATATTTTTAACCGACGAAAAACAAAAACGGAGGAGGTTCTCAATTCGACGCGTATATTTTTTTTTTTTTTATTTTTTTGTTTTTTTTTTTTTTTTTTTTTATTTATGTATGACCACGCATAACTTTTTACAGAAAAGTCCGATTTTGATAATTATTTTTTTGTTTGAAAGGGTATACCCCGAAGTTGGTCCCATATAAATTTGGTAAAAAAATTCCAACCCTAAGGGTAGGAAAACAGGGGATGATTGATTGTTCACTCACTGATTGTAATGTATGACCAGACATAACTTTTTACAGAGTGGTCCAATTTTGATAATTATTTTTTTATTGGATAGGGTATACCTCGAGGCTCGTCTCATATAAATTTGGAAAAAAAACTCCTACCCTAAGGGTGGGACAATAGGGGGTGATTTATAGTTCACTCACAGATTTTCATGCTTTGTGTATTACAATTATAAATTATATAGCCACAAAAAATTATAAAATAAAAACTTTTTAACAAAAAAATTAAACCGCCGAAAAACTGAAAAGCAAAAAATAATAAATCTTTTTATTTAACTAAGTTCTATCTAAGTAGTTGAACGTATGTGACAGTCTAGTATATCTAAGTAATTTTGAGTCGGCGTCAAACCATCAATGAACAAAGATCACTAAAAGAAATAACCAAATCAAATTAACAATGATACGTGAAATCTCCAGCGATAAACATTAACATTCCAAACATGCGCTCTCCACACAATCACTCGCAAAGACGTGTGCCCTCAGTGTACCCGTTCGGGTTGCTCTGTCGCTGACATTAACTTCGTGAACGCTCAGAGATTTTCGGCGAAGGATTGTTGACGCCGACTCAAAATTACTTAGATATACTAGACTGTCACATACGTTCAACTACTTAGATAGAACTTAAATAGTTAAATAAAAAGATTTATTATTTTTTGCTTTTCAGTTTTTCGGCGGTTTAATTTTTTTGTTAAAAAGTTTTTTTAACTGCTAAATTAACTATTAATTAACTTAATTAACTATTAATTACTAAATGGTGATTTTCGTTAAATTCAGTAAACGGGATTGCAATTTATTATAATTTTCATTAAGAATGTAATTATTTTCATTACTAAACCCATGTAACAAAAACTATTATTTGTAAAAAAAATAGTGTGTATTTTTATGACATAACAGAATAAATATATATTTTTAACAATAGAAAATCTTAATGACATATTTGAGGCATATGTCTCAAACTAAATATGATAAAGTACGCTGTATGTAACTTTAGTAACGCCATTTAGATATGAATAGCTATAGTTAAACATTAAATCATTTTCCAAAAAAATGTCCTTTTAAAAAAATTCAAATGGGTTATTAATCAAATTTCAGAATTTATAAAATCATCACTTGCCATATATTTCTTTATTGCTAGTGGCCGTAAGTGAAGTGAGACAGCAAATGACTGTTCTCTAACTCTTTCTTCTTACTTGATCCGTTGTGCGCAAGTGTCGCGTCTGTAGTGGGACAATTGGTGAGTGGAATAGAGTAAGCCACCACCCTATCACAGTTTAGTTCTCATTTGCAAACTGACGCGCATCCATTCACGGACATGCGCATGAGACTCGAGTATAATAAGTGAGACAGACGTATACATATATCTGCATCGTGGTGTTTAAGTCTTTCTCCCGATCTTTGCTAGCAATATAGAGGATATTAAATATATGTCACTTGCACGCTTTGCCAAATTCTTGATCCTGATTGGCCCAAAGAACTTGAGCGTCAAGTGCCGGGCCCGCCGTCGTCAAGGCTTGTGGAATAGGCACACTTCTACATAAGTTTTAAACATTTTTGCTCCCACATATTTTTGTACCGCGCAGGCAGCGTAAAAATTAGAGGGAATATTTGGTTGCCAGGCCGTAGCTATAGTGCCCGCGGTGAGAGTTGAAGCCAGGCACGTCATCAATAATATGCTAGTGAACGCCTACTTGCCCACAGACAGTGGCGTGTGGAAAAAATTCGACATATCCATTTATAGCGGTAGAATAAAAATAAACACTCGACGCACGTGGGTCTCCGAAACAGCCAATAGCAAGCTAGAAGGCGGGCGCAATGCGTTCGTCACTATGATAGTATACTACTTACAAAGTTCACTGAATAAATTCTGCTTAGGCCCGTTTGCGATAATAGTTTGTACACATGCAGCACATCGCGACCATACGCACACACAAGTTTAGCAGCATGTTTGTATACTACGAAATATTGTGTTTGTATAAAGCAGGCATACTCAAGCGTCACGTGGGTTTGTACTAGTACTTAAAATACATGCAACATACACGCGCTGCCTTCAGTCTCTCGTCATAGGTGTTTTGTAGCCGGTGCTCGACTGTGTTTTTATCCATTATCTGCATTAATTAATTGATTGCAATTAACGTTATATTAGCTCCAGCAAGTTATTTCATTTTGGATTCGCCACAATCGTGTTTGTTATTACCGAACTATTAAAAAAACGAAAAAATGAAATAACATCTTTTTATTGTGTTTTTTATATATATGTATGCATTTTTTACTTAAGTGTGAAGTGGTTTTTTTATTTTACAAAAAACACGTGTTTTCTAATATTGTTTTTTTGGGATAGTTGTGAATAATTGCAAATAAAAATGTAAGTATATAGTTTTAAAAATTGTTACGTAATTTTTATATTTTCACCATTTGTAGTTTGTTTTCTTAGTAAATACTACGTGAAATGTTTTATAACAATCCGAGCTGTTAAATTGCAATCACTTCCTTTAAAAATTAATAGTTCGTTTAAGAAAAAGTCAATAACACACATACAGTGCGTTCAGCTTAAAAATTTCCGTAGACTATAGAGACATGTTTGACCGCGGTCGAAATTGTAGTATTTCGCGTAGCGTTTGTTGAGAAACACGTTTTTCTCTCTTGAACAACTTTTACGTCTACTTGATACCTTTTTCATCAAGCTGTAGTTATCACAATTCTTATTTCTGAACATCGGTTATAATTACTAATCTTTTTGTCATGATAATGAAAGTTGTAGTAATCTTTTACTTATATTTATTGAGCCTCGTAAAGTTTTCTATTTGCTCTTTTGTAACTAGAAAAAGAAATGTTAAATAATAATTACCTAATTAAAGATGGAAATAAAACAACTAAATCGCGCATTTTTCCTTGGGTGAATGTCGAAGTTATAAATGTATAGGCAATAGGCATATGAAAAAAACGGTAAAATTTTACTGAATTGGCTCCAACGATTTTAGCGAATTTTAAAATGGAGTGGTGTCGATACGATGGTGTTTTTTTTGCGCACTGCGTTTCGAAATTTTCCAAAATCGTTAAAGCCCATTCAGTGAAATTTTACCAAAAAAATTTCCTCCGAATGATATTAATTGTGCAAAATTCATAAGTATCGTATATGGAACGTTATTTAGCGAACATACTGTATACAGACATTCATTCAACTCGTATGAACCTCATACGACGTAACCGCCTATTTCTGTAAATATATGCATAAACTGACGTACACATTCATCCTTTTTTATCTTTCGCGAGATTATGTAATTCCAATTTCTTTTCTAACCATTCCCTGTTGGCCACTGTCAATAAATTATTACTCAACGTAATACAGTGCAACCTTCTTAATCCGAATACATTTTAATGCAAATGATAAAATCGTGAAGTTTTAATCCTAAAGAAAACTACGATAAATGTCACCTGAAGTGCTATTATTTTTTTGTTAAAACAATATATTTTGTCGTTAAAACAATAAATATACATACCTATATAAAAATACAACACTTATGCTCAGTTTCTGGTAGGTCCGCTAAATCTACTTTGAAAGTAGATATACCGTTGAAATTCGTACCAGAAGCTCTAAAATATGAACCAACTTGATAAGCCATTATCCAAACCACCTATTGCGCGTAACTGTTCGGATAAAAGAGGTTACACTGTAATTTGATGTAAAAAAAATACGTACCATATAGTGTATTAATACGTTACTATACGGGTATAAATATTTGCATATTCAAAATTGAAGATTTCATGCTTGAGGGATATTGTTAAAATAAAATGAATAAAATATCTAATGCAAAATTTATTGTCCGTATAGTACGATAGTGTGATGTAAGAATATTGTCAAAATTATGTAATTTGGTATTGATTTTCTAAAATATCTGTTACGCGTAAAGTAAAGATTTCTTGATTCAAAGAAACTTGTGTATCATAACAAAAGGAATATTTGCAGCATATAAAGTACTTCCTTAATTAAAAGAATGTTATTGATGCTTGATGGTGTATCTATATAATATTTGTAGGGCTCCACACCGAAAAGGTGAAAAAAAACCTTTATGATGAGACAGCATTGTCTGTAACTTACAGCTGATTTGCGTGGAAACTTGAAATTTCAGATTGTTCTGAAGTTGTGTGCCAAGAGTCAGAATGGGAACAAAATTGTTTTTGTTTCTATTTTTGGGGGCTAAAAATTGGGGGCAAATACTGTTTTACCCGAATTGTGCAGGTATCATATGAAAGAAAACTTGATTTCAAATTTCATAAATGTATGTTTTCTTTCAAATGTATTTGAAACAACGAAAAACATTTTATTGATCTATTTTGTAATTGTTTTGCAAGGAATAGTAAAAAGTAAATGCAAAAACCTAATAATTAATTCCATTACTTAATTATTAATTAAGTGAAATTGGAAATATAAAATTTGAATTGTGGAAGTTTTTTTGTTTTAAATAGGAACACAGTAAATTAATCAATTTATTTGTTATTATCTTTATATTTATTTTATTCTGCTTTCTACAAGGTAGTAAATATTTATAAAAAATCATAGGTATACGTAATAGTTTTATAATAACAGTAATTTTAATTGTCTTGGAATAATATAATATTAATTGGGTTTTACCTTAAGTGCATCATACATCTGTATATAAAGTTATTTCACTGTCATCTGGAAATTTTTACGCGAGTATTGACGTAAAGGGTCATTTCCGGCCCCACTAATAAGTAGACATTGAAAGATTCCGCGATTTTTAGGGTTTTTGCAGCCAAATGACAATAAAATGAAACCATTTTAATTACGTCATGTCCGTCCGCATGTCGCGCCATCGTTTCATCGATTCAGAGAAAATTTTACAGGCAGGTGTCTTATGTGAACCGCCGTACAATATAGGGGTAGCTCGCTATAAATAAAACTGATGCCACGAAATGATTTATATATAATAACTCATGAATACTCGACTTCTTTTTAATCGATAATCCTCAAAACAGTATCAATATATGACGCATTTCTAGGTAGGGTATGGTATTTGTCAGCCAACATATGTAACCAAAAACTACGGAATCTTATGTGTGTGCACAACATGCACTTGGTCGTTATTTTTTTTTTTTTTTTGCTTATTTAGAGTAACTCGGTACTATATCTATGAATTATGAAAATGATCTTAAAACCTAGTTTTCTGTAAATTGCAATTTAACAGTGGAAAACACTAGAAGCATTATTAGTTTGCTTTTTGCTGTTGAAAATTAGTGTTTTAAGTTGATCTTAATACGATATAAAATATATAAACAATTCAATTTTTTTGTAAATATAAACCACCAAACAATTTATCGATTGAAAAAATAAAACAAAAACATTTTTCATTCTGTCGTGGGACTAGAAGAATAGTGTAGGTATATTGAATCGGCGTTACATCTGAGACGCTTTGTATAGTTTTTAATGTCAATTACGATTTTTTTTACTTTACGATGGTGTATAGCTTTATTGATAAACTAGCGATCCCGTCCGGTTTCATCCGGGTGCAAAAGAACGAATGAGGGGGAGAGACATGAGTGCGCACCTTTCTCTTAGTTTACCGAGATGAATGTTGTGTCCAAATTTCATGATGATCAGAGTTACCGTTCAAAAGTTTTTATGTCGAACTGACATATTTTGAGTTATATTTTGGAACATTTTTCATTGATGCTCCGCTCCTATTGTAGCGTGATATTATATAACCTTCCTCGATAAATGGGCTATCCAACAAAAATAAATTTTCAATTCAAACCAGTAGTTTCTGAGATTAGCGCGTACAACCAAACAAACAAGTAAACAAACTCTTCAGCTTTATATATTAGTGTAGATTTTATTTTAAAATTAAATATTTTGTAGTATTTCATTCATTTATGCAAATTGATAATACTCTATAGATTTTTTTTGATGCGGCATTCTTATTCACAGTATAAAACCCCGGGATTAAACTTGGGGATTTCCAACTGGCAGATTTATGGGAGAAACATTTTGCGGCAGTCACTTGATGCCAATGTCCCTTAAACCTGTGTTGCATATTTCTTGCTAACCATTTTATGGTATGTAAATAATAACATCAGTATTCCTGCCACTTAATGTTGTGATTTAAGAAAACTGTCATAAAATTTACTCGTTTATTCTGATGGGTTTTTATGATGACGCATTTAGAACAATGAAGTTCAAGTTCATGACCTAAGAATGTGACCATATATGGGAGAGGCTGTTAAAATTCAGTTGAAACAATATAAGCGCATGCATATACTTCCTATTTTTTTCTCATGTTTTATTGACCTAATGGTTAATGTATTGAACAATGACCAAATATGGGGGTGACGCTTAACGATTTTCCTCATGTATTTTTTTTTAGATTCCTTGTTAGATAAAATTCGCAAGGCTAAGCTCTTAGTGAATTTTAGTTACTTACTTTAAACTACATTTCAAGGAAACATTTGAACGTGTTTAAAATTTTCAAATATTCTGGAACAATTATTCCAAAAATTGTTTTAGAATATCTAAAAAAATTTCCAAAGGTAAATATTTTTCGTAGGAATGTAATTTAATGATTAATCTAATCAAAAAATAGAAATTTGCTGAAAGCAAAAAATATTTTAATTGAAAATTTGTTATCGAAAATGATAGAGAAAATGTTTAGATTGTTTTTTGGAAATCCTCCATGCCACAGAACTTTGATTGCATAGAATGTTGGAAATTTTTCTAATGACACATTATTGTCAGTGAAACAATCTTTTAATGCTTGTCTTAACACAATCAGATAGGAATATTTTACCTTTAACTGACTTGGGTAGTTATTATGGAATATTTATAAATTAGTAATGGAAATTCTGCAAATGTCTAGGAATTTTTGAAACCACAATTCGATAATTGATACAGGCTGATTCTTTTTCAATACCGGTTTCTTCCCTGAGGTCTTAAAACTTAATATTTCCAACTTTTTAGAAAGTTTAAACAAACTGTTTTAATAACCAGAAAAATCTTTTCGTTGTTACATCATTTCAATACCCATTCAGTTTGGTTACTTTAGGGCATACTTGCAAGGATTTTTTTATTTACATTTTTATTAGGCCGCCAGGTTTTTAAGGTCAGCTGCCATATTTAAAAAAATCCAGTTTCTTTTAAAGGGACGCAGGAGAACAGGAAACCATTTCCCTGTGCTATTTCTCTATACATTTTTTTCCTTGAAAACAATTCCATAAATATATACGCCATCCCTTTCATTAGTACCAGTTTAGTACCAAATGTGTTTTTCAATAGAAATATTTTTGTCAATAAAAGTACGGAACTTGATTAAAAATCCATTATTCATAAGTTGGGATACCTGTGTACAAACTTCCGACACCCTATTTATTTTTTGTGGACTGAGGTTGTACATGTTCTATCTGATTTTTCAATATTTATATGCGTGCATGTTTTCTATTTCTCAAGAACTATTTCGTTTGTTATTTTTGTCAGTTTGGTAGAATACATATCTCAGAATAAAAATGTACATATCCTATATACTGTTGGCAAAACTATTAGAGATGATTGTCTATGGATTATTCCTTATTTAATTTTTTTTTAGTTAAACTTCAATAAAATATAAATAGTATATTGTGCAACTAGTGAGAGAAGGAGAAGATTCCATGAGCGGGAAATTTGCCGCACGAGTTAGCGAGTGCGGTAACACGCGAGTGGAATATTCTCCTTCGATCAATGGTCGCACATAATATTTTATTCAACTAGCACGAGTAATATGTAATCGGGGCCCTGATAAAAGAGGGAAAAATAATAAATCACTTCATTGATTGACGTACCCACCGCCCTCGATGCACACAAGATGGACCTGACTTTCGCTGAATTCTGATGCTGTTTTCATATATACAAATCGCTACCGCGTTCCTATTGGTCCAGAAACTATGCAGTGATACATTATCGTACAGTTTCGGCTCATTATTAGCACTCTACGCGTCAACATGAAGTAATTTATTATTTCTCCCGAATTTAGCAGGGCCCCGAAATTATATATTACTCACGCGTGTTGAATAATAATCTATTATTCAGTACAGATGTTAAAATTATTGGTACTAACGGCCGGGTCTGTGGTCGAAAATCGACCGTAATTCACTCCGCATTTACTCCGCTCATTTTTCACAATGTGTGAACGTAAACAATGAATAATTTTTTACAGTATATGAACGTATGTTTTATTTATTAATTTATTTGTAACACATATTATAAGTATATACATATATTTTATTTTTCTCCGGTTTTTCTCCATATAAACTTAACTATGCCAAATCTCGCACTCCTCCGTGCGGGCAATGTAAGAGGTACAAAGTTTTTTCTTCACAAATTAATATGTATATTATTAAATATATTATGTTGTCTAAATTTTTATAAAATCTATTGAGATTTAACATATGGACGGAGTTTAGACCAAATGTCCGGTTAGAGTACGATAACTGGATGTGCAAAATATCTGTTGGAAATACACAATTATTATTTTAAATAACATATAACTGTATTGTTAGTCGCGTCAATGAATTACTTCGAACTTCGCAAGAACAGCTTCGATTTTGATGATTTTGTTTAAATTTAGTTTTTTTATATTATTGCAGAAACATTTTGGGGCGGGGAACGAATTATTTGTATTGTTTAAGGGGCTAGAAGTAGTCAGAGGCATGACATTTTTTTTAAAAATTAACGAAGTTCGAAATATTGCCTGTTTTATGTATTCATTGACGCGACTATATTCACTAATAATGAAATTAAAATTATGTCGAACTATTGTCTAAACATAAAATATATACAGGATGAGTTATAAGTTGATGCTTTTTTTACAGCGTGTAAAAATCAAATAGACGAGCAAATATTTCAAATAGTTTTTTTATCAAAACTCAAAAATAAGAGAGAAACAGCCTCTCGAAGTTCAAATAAATTTTCTTTAATTTTGAGGTCGGTCCTGGGGTTGATAATAATAACATATTTCCATAGTGACATAATATAACCCCAGGACCGACCTCAAAATTAAAGAAAATTTATTTGAACTTCGTATTCACAGAAATTGTTCGAAGTTGTCCCCGTTTTGTTGGACACAAAGATGCGTGCGCCGTAGCCATGCTTGATAATAACAACTTATTTCCATAGTGACATAATATAACCCCAGGACCGAACTCAAAAGTAAAGAAAATTTTATAAAATTTATTTAAACTTCGAAAGGTTAGTTCTCTCTTATTTTTGAGTTTTGATAAAAAAAAACTATTTGAAATATTTGCTCGTCTATTTGATTTTTACACGCTGTAAAAAAAAGCATCAACTTAAAACTCACCCTGTTTATAAATATTTGAAACACTAATGGCTGGCAATATATACTATACCCCAAAAAGTGTCTTTCGTAAAGATTACATAATAAAAAAGTTAATTTAGGATTTATTTGTTTTTAAATATTTATTTTTAAAATGCTTTATGTGATAAAACAAATATTGATTAAAAAAACATTTCATAAAGGTAATTACTTAAAACCACAGGTAACTTGATATTTTAACCTTGCAATTTAAGCGTGGTAGAAGTGAAGTTATAACCGACTTGCTAATCGAAATATATTGTGTTATTAATAAAGATGATGTAAACAATTCAAAAATATCTTCTCGAAAAATGCCAGCGCACTCTCAATCTCAAGAATATAATCTTTAGTTTTTTAAGTTTCGTTTATTTGAACTGTTCAAATATTAAACTTTAAAAGCTTGTGTTTCTCATGAATCAATCAGTTTAAACTGTCTGCAGTCTGCTGCGATTTTTCAACCTTGCAGTGTTATACATTTGCCTTGATAGTGAACTATAATAATTTACAATCGATGTCATTTTTTACGCATGCAAAATGACCATGGTATAATTTAATTTTAGTATGTCAAGTTATTTTTGTTTTATTTTTAAGATCTGAAGGCAGGCAGCATTTAATATTTTACATATTTTAATTATTTTTCCACTATATTTAATATTTTTCTATCTACAGTTTAAAAAAAATAAGTTTGAAAAACTAAAACCCGACTAATGAAAAGTAAGAAACAAGAAAATATTCCCGTCTGAGGATAGTCGTAGTCATATACCACCTACTCTAACAAAACATTACATTTTAACAGTAGTAAGCGATCATAAACTCTAGGGCAAAGTGCATCACGCTATGCATCTAGAGTATGAGATGGCATACGACCACGGCTATCCTTAGAGGAGAATATTTTCTTGTTTCATACTTTTCAGTAGTCGGGTTTTAGTTTTTGAACTTATTTTTTTTTTGAATTATTTTTTATTTGTTTTCAATTTTTTGGGAACAAAATTCAAAAATATGTAACCTATGTTACCCGGGCCATATAATAACGAATCGATTGACACCTTATTTATCAAAATCGGATGAATAGTTTAGGCGCTTAGGTGGAACATCCGTAAATACAAATACACACAGACTGGTAAACTCATAACTCTTCCTTTTGGCTTCGCCGCAGTCGGGTAAAAATTAAACTGTTTTCAGTCGATTTTCAAAAAAATGTTTTCTTCTATTTAGTGAACTAACTAATTTTGTCTATGTTCATAAAATGCTTATAATAGCTGACCCACTATAACTTCTTTGGCAAGACATTATAATTTTTATGGCGTTTTAATAACATTAATAAAATTTTAATTAAAAATGTATTTTACTTAAAACACGGTACATGTAATATAAATAGAAAAAATTGTACAACAATTATAATTTTTATTGTCCTGTATCATTAATCTCACGAGTTTCTTAGACGCTTATATAGTTTACTAGCCGTTACCCGCTGCATCGCACACGATTGAGATGAAACACGGATGCATTTCCATTATTTGGCATAGTTACTTCTTTCTCGACGCAGCCCCCCCCCTAATAATTTTCAAATTGATGACACTCACGTGATTAACGTCCTGACAAACCTTTTCACCCTCTGAAGGGGTTGTTTTTAAAAAAGCATGAAACACGTGTGTATTTATTTGTTCACAGGAGTAATCCTACGCGTTTACGAATTGATACATCTATCTTATATGATTTCTCCATGCAAGTTTTGATCCCCCGTTACACCCTTAGAGGGGTTGAATTAAAAAAAAAAACGGATGCCTACGTCATAATAATCTGTGTGCCAAATTTCAGCCCAATCCGTCCAGTGGTTTGAGCTGTGCGTTGATAGATCAGTCAGTCAGTCAATCAGTGAATCAGTCGGTCAGTCACGGTTTCCTTTTATATATTTAAAAGCTATGGAAGATAGACAGACAGAATAGAGATAACAATAAGGTGCCGTTTGGATCCTTTGGACATGAAACCCTCAAAATATTTACAAGAACAAACTGACTCTATTATCCAGCTATTTTTCTTTTGAAATTTAATAAATACGATGTAATTCGTGTTTCATGTCACATCAAATTTCAATAAATTTCAAGATAAATAAAAAATGGCATGTATTATTTAGGTATATGCCATAAGTGTCATTAAAATTAGGCTGTGCATGTTATTGAATTGTTATCCACCCTCGCTTTTAAGTCTGCAGCCATATTATAATGGTTTCCTGGATAAATAATATATTAGTATACATGTCGTGTCACTGATGCTTATAAGTATATACCTTCTGTGTACAATGCTCTAATGTACATTACGCACTGTAAATAGTCACAACCTCCTGTCATTTAATTAAAAACAGTACAGATAAACGGCTCTGTTCAGTTACTGTATTGTACAACTCCCAAGCTATTGTGTTGATCAACTTACAAGCTACTTACTGCATTCATCAACTCACAAACTATTGAGATATTCACAAAATACTGTGTTGTGTAACTCACAAACTACTATGTTGAACAATTCACAAGCTACTATGTTGTGCAACTCAGAAGCTACTATGTTGAGCAACTCACAAGCTATACTGTTTTAAGTAACTCATAAGCGACTGCGTTGCACAACTAACAAGTTACTGTTTTGAGCAACTCATGAGCTACTGTCTTGGTAACTCACAAGCTACTTTTTTAAGCAAAACATAAGTTACTGTGTTAAGCAACTCACAGGCAACTGTTTTGAGCATCCCGTAAGTTACTGTGTTGAACAACTCACACGCTACTGTTTGAGCAACTCATGAGCTACTGTGTTGGGCAACTTACAAGCTACAATTTTAAGCAATTCATAAGTTACAGTGTTGATGAACACATAATAAGCTTCTGTGTTTGTTAGCTCATGCGCTACTTTGATAAATCACAAGCTACTCACAGCCTACTCTATATGGTAGCGCATTATAGTTACTCAGGTAGCTCACAAGTTGCTGTGTAAGTAATTGTGTTAATAAAATTCTGTAGAGTCTTTGAAGGTAATGTCTACTTAATAATTATTTGAAGTGGAGATTAAAGAGTCTCCTAGAAGTTACAAGATGTAATGTTTTAATTGATAATTACTGTACCATTAAGATTTTGTAATGACCATTTGATTTATTTAAAGATTATTCGTGTCATTATTAACCATTTTTTAAGTATACTATAATTGCGTCATTACTGAGTCGTTAGCTTTATGAAGTTGATTATAATGGTTGCACTGACATCATACAGGTGACAGATGGTCTGGTTTTGATAGCTCTAGATACATATTTAATGTCTCTGGGTGTACTTACATTGTTATCGTGTGATTCAAAATGCATATTTTTAATGTCTAGTAAACTAGGGCTAAGTACATAACAAAGTTAGTCGTGCTGATTGCTGGTTATAGTGAAGCCTGTTTTATACCAAAGTATGTATTTTATGAAAATTTGCCAACTTTGTTAAAAATGTTTCGCTTGACATAAACATAAGAAAAGCTTATGTATTTTAATTAAATAGGAAAATAGCATTTTTAAGTAAGTTTGAAGATAGAAAACCTCAACGGTTCAAGTCTACCGAAGCGAAAACATTTTAGCATCAACAGACTTTCATGCGATTGGCTCGTCACCTATAAATATGTAAAGTTAGTAAACGGTGTTATCCTAAGGTATAAAAAAATAAAATAAAAAATGGTTAAGGTTATAATTTTCCATCACAATTACAAAATAAATACTGCAGAAAACTGCATATAAATAAAGATGCGTGTTTATTTATTTGTATATGAATGCTTTTCTGTCTTTGATCTTTTCCTGTTTAGAGAGAATGTTAAATTTAGCAATTGGATAATGTCCAGAATTTTTGTCATTATTACACGATACATATACCTATTTCATTCTTTACGCTAAATGCACATTTAAATATGAATTGATAATGTGCGTGCATTGATTTTTTACACCGATAAAGTAAATAATTTTTATCACTTTAAATATTTTTTTACGTATTCGCATTTAGTTCATATAAATAAAACTCTTTTTTAAATTAACTGACCCTCGTAGTTATAATCGTTTTCACTTATATTAATTGATTATAGGTTAGTTTTATATATAGAAACAATATTAAAAATTACTTTCGAATACGTACAGTTCCATAATTTTAGAGGTCATATAACACTGTTTTATTTAGTCAGCTGATTGCATAGTTTTTTTAATATTATGCTAACAGACATCTACTAACCATAAATATCCTGTCTTAAAACCGCATGTATACGAATATTATAAAGTTTGCAAGTTTGGCTGTAGGAGGTAATCTGCGAAACTACTCATCCGATTTCAAAAAAAATTCACTAATATTTAGGGTAGACTTTCAGGATGAACATTGGCCATATATTATCGCGTTAAAATAAAAGTGCTTTTCATGAATACTAATTTTGCTCGACGGTAGTTATTTATATAGTATATTATACCACAAGGGCCGAAAGTGTGATATCTTGCCCTTCGCGCCATGATGTTCTCGACTTCGCCTCAGGCACCATGGCGCGCAGGGCAAGATATCACACTTTCGGCCCTTGTGGTGTAATATACTATTAAGCACATGACATGGAGAATATCCGTTAAAACTGTAAGCCGAGCGAGAGTACCCCTGCTGTTACCACAATTTTATGAACAGTACAACTGGTAATATTACCGGAATAGTCGTTTCAGATCAGTGTTACTTCTTTGCAGATTTGTATAAAAAATAAAATTGTGTTAAATTGGCAACTAATAGGTAAAATGTATAACAAAAGATTTTTTTAATTCATAAAAAAGCGAACACAATAAAAGCATACAAACAGTTGCATATGTGCATGATAATATATTAGTACACGCTATTGAAGTATATTATTGTAAAATAGTTCGTTAGCCTTTTTATGATATATATTTTCATTGATAAACTAGTTACAGATGTTGTAGCGACTAGGAACACTAGTAGTATTTTTATTTCTATTTGATTTTATTATTTTGTCATGAAATTTAATCTCATAATATACATTTGGAGTTGTTTTATATCTTTTGTGTGTTTCTTTGATGCGGTAACTTTAAAGTTTTTTTTATCAAAACTAATCTTAAATTCATAAAAGGAAGAAATTTAAATATTTTTTATGTTTTATGTAGAAAAACGTGTTTATAAAGTTGACATTCAGTTTAAAACAGCTCGTGTTTTGTTCTTTGAATATACTTGAAAAAATTTGAGTTATTATTAAATTAATTATAATATTAGTTGCACGAATGAAAATCTTAATGACCTCTTAATTTAGACCACTTAGATGAGCTTGGCACGATTGTTAAATTGTTAAACTTGCTTGAAAAAATAGTCATTTTCCACTTTCCACGTTCAAAGGGAACTTAAAAATTGAGGTTTTTAGTAATATAAATATTAATTGCAATTAATAGAGTGAATGGGTGATTCTTCAAGGGTTTTTTTTTGTTTATTTTCCCTCAAATAAGATCATGAACGAAAATCGAAAATTGTTATTTTATCGAAGACGGCTCCAACGATTTAGTTCATATTTCATGAATGGATGTATAATTAAATAATGACCCTATAGTATTCTGTTATCTATTTGTTTGAAAAAAATCAGAAATAAGGGTAATTTACTAATAAACGAGTCAAAGATCGAAGAAGTCGTGTGAGAAAGTAGATGCCGTGAATTAGCTGTATATACTATTTATTTGTTTAAATCTGATTATAATGACCTTTTCTTATGCAAGTCCATTTGTAAAGAGAACAAATAGTAACAAGTAATCTGCATGTTCAGAAAATTGTTATTTGAGGGGAAACTTGCAAAAATATGTATTAAATATGTAGGTATAATAAAATTTCAGGCGATGCGTTTATTTACGGAGTAACAAGGGGTCGATTTAAAATTTTGTTGTCTTTAATTATGAAGAAATATATCATGTACATAGTTACAATGTAAGGTTGCTGTCAACATAGATTTCCTGACAATGTAGTTCAAACATATATTTGATAGTCAAAGCTGTCAGATCACACAAAGTGACAAAATCCGAATGTGTAATGTTAGAACCTAGAACAGTCTGGATAATTATCACAAATCTGGAAAACCTAGAATTATCAGGGAATTCAATGCAACCTGGAAATATCAGGGAATTTTACAAAGTATCAGGGAAAAGTAGCATTTTGGAGTTTAAAATTCCTAGTTTTGAAATTTTTGTTGTTGTTTTAAAACTGCATTGAGACTTGAAAACAAGTGTTTCCAAGCTTTATGAATACCGGGTCATTGAGGTTGGTGTTCAAGCTTCAATTTGGTATTTTTTTATTTGCAATGCGACTATTTATCGCTGAGATATCGGCGATTAAGTAAAATGTAATCTTTGGTTTTTTACCATCGATATCTCTAACTAATGATCGTACAGTAAAATGTGTCATCATTAGTTTAAGAGATAAAAATTAATTATTATCTCGATGGACACGATATCTAATATATATTTAAGAGATAAAGTTTTGTATGCGTAAAAACCGCGAGAAAATTGTTTTAAAGTTCAATTTCGATATGAGAAAGTACAAAAAAATGACTATAAATATCTCGATCATACAAATAAGATATTCAAATCATGGAAAAGTATAAATTTCCTGGAAAACCTGGAATTAGTAGAGAAATTTGAAATCATTTTTCTGTGACCACTCTGTTATTAAGCATTTTCTAATACTAGTAAAAAAATATTCCTTGTTAATAACAGAATGAAAGTAACAGAAACAAAAATTGGTAGTTTATAATAAATTTTAATCACGATACAATAAACAGATTATAAATATCTGTAATCTTATACCGTTTTCTGTAGTAATGTTTGCTAATACAATAAATGTTGACACTTAATGGTAATTTTAAATTTCAAACACGCGATCTAAGGTCGTGTGTATCATTCGTCTTTGTTTTTTATGGTACTTTTCGAAAATAATAAGAATAATGTGCAAAATATGCAAATAAACATCTAGTCTGATGCAGATAGCCTCGGCTAATAAAACTTGTCATATTAGATCAGCAGAAATGATGGTCACTTACTATTGTTGTCTGATGCATATTTTTGTTTATTTATTTTTTAAGTTAAGTTTATCGTAGCATTATTTTTTGTTTATGCTGTGGCGAAATTTGGGTTTGCTTTTTACACGAATTTCGTAATTTTTTCAAATAAGTGGGAATAAGATTTATGTAATTTGTATTGGTTTTCATTGTTTTCCATAAATCGAAACAAACGAAGTAGTAATACCCAAAATCGGCCACGAGCACATTCGCAAAAAAAATTGGTTATCTGTAAAGTCAGTTTACGGACGATAGTTTTACGTGATAACGTATTCCGCTCGAATATCATATTTAATAATACATAACCTAAATTTTAGTAGCTGTCAAACTATATTTTTACCGACTCTCTATCGCTTATACTGCGCTCTCGCTTGCACGCAAAGGGTCAGGCGGAACGTTACACATGCGGAACGTTACACTTTTTCGTGCGTGCAGCTGGTGTTTCATCAATTTATAAGACGTTATCACGTCAAAAATCCTACTGCCGAATTCAGATGACTTGAAAAAAACAATAATATAAGTGTAAAAACTATTATTATTTCGAATAAATGTCGTGGTAGTTCTTTACTTCAGATTGTTAATGAATGTATTCTTTAAAAAAATTTCTATCAAGCATATAGGTCTGCAATCTATACACCAGAAGGTCGAAGAAAATAATGCAAACAAAGCCGAACCCTGACAACGTGAATAAAAATACATCTACAGCAGGGGCGGGCAAATATTTTGATCGTCGGGCCACATTGCCGATGAAAATTTAACCGTGAGCCAAACATTTTGAGAGCAAAAAAAAGGTCCTTTCATTTCCGCAACAGAAAAAGGTCTTTTTTCGTCTGTTGTGGTCCTTGTTATTTTTTTATGCTCCAAATTATATTGGCAAATTATTTTCGCTCTTAATAATCATTTATAAAATGTTTCGCGGGCTGGACAAAAGTCTACTGCGGGCCGAATCCAGCCCGCGAGCCGCCATTTGCCCAGGCCTGATCTACAGTATTTTAATTTTGTCTTAACTGACTCCCATTAAATCCGGAGATTTTTTTATGTAGTTGTTAACTAAAGCAATTAAATTTTCGTAAAATTAACTGTGATTACTGAATAGTATTTATGTGCAGAATATTTGTTTTTGTTTTCATTATTTATTCGTAAAGTGCGCTATTATTACATAATCCCAACACTATGGAAAGAGGTTTTAAGCATTAAATAGTTGCATCCGTATAAATAGTACTAAGTTAAGAATGTCAGTATTATTGTCATTTACAGCGGACCAGCGGCTTGTTGGTGTCAATTTATATCATAATATTATTTGTGTGTATTGACTCGTTGTTTGCGTTTAATCCGTTGTCACTTTCTCTGAACGTTGAATCAGAATGTTGCAGTACCTAGTCTAAAGTTCGGTCATTCATTACCGACTCGTTTTGAACGAAAAATAGTACGTTTCCAAATTATATTTCATTATATCTATCATATCTTCGTTGGTTCTGTAATACCTCTTATGTGCAAAAAGTAAAAATTGCAGAAAAGGCCAAAAAGTGGTTTTTTCAGCAATGGATGGTAAGAACTAGCAATTTCAGAGGTATATTACTAATTCATACTTTTATTCACTATACATGTTCAATATTAAGACGAAGTATTTTCTTAAAAATATTTAACGTTAATTTCGGATTTATTGGCACATGGGAGGAATTATTGGATACAACTTTTCACATAAGAGTTATTACCCTTTGTTGGTTACTGTAAAATTAATTTGGAGGTATTACTAGTGTATAGAGCTCCGTTTCCTGAATCTATTCATCTAAAAAACGTCAAATCTGCCAACTATGCACATAAGAGCTATTACAGAACCAACGACGATATTTAGTATGTAAAGTTATAAGACCAATATTTTGGGTTATGTTCCTTAATTGCACACTGTTTTATCACTGCTTAAAGGAGTTCCACTGGTAGGGCTGGAGGGAACCTGGAACTTCCATATGTAAAGCATGTCAATGCCAATGTTAAACACAAAAATTTTAGATGTGAAAAAGTATTGTATGATGCAATTGTTTTTAGAGGAAGGCAACGTCTCAGCTTGAAATTTCATGATTATACAGTTGGTACTACCGTGTAATTTCAGTATATCAGCTTTTCTGAAATGTATATTCATTTTTGTAATTAGTACAACTATTTTGTTGCTATTTTTCATCCGTTTGAAATGCTTTTCGTATACTTCTACGTTATATACTATAGCTATTGCATTTTATCGGTAAAAATAATTGTCTGTACACCGAGTAAACTTTTAGTTATTGGAAAGTTATTAATTGAGTGTTATGTAAGGAGTATTTCTGTTTTTATATACATTTCAGTAATTCTTTAACATCAATAACATTCAGTATAAGCGCGCGCTACACATTTGAATTCAAATCTTAGCGCGCTTACGACGTTGCCTCGTCACCCAAACTAGCGACTTCTTCGTAATCTTGACTAGTACATATTATCGTACTTATCGCATTACGTTTTTTTACCGAAGCTCCGAATTGAGATCGTATTTTGCAAGAGCTTTCATAAATATCTGCTTTCAATATTTACAAAGTTTTGCCAAAATCTGATCTATACGACTCGTACAGTCCACGTCACAATAAGAAGAAAATTTCGGTGTTTCCCATACGAGCTCATGTTACAAATTCCAATTTCTCCGTAACTAAGCTCCGAATATTCAATATTTTAATGACGTATTTTGGTAAATACAATTTCATTGTATTCTGATCATTTCGATATTTGGAGGGAACTCGCTTAAATGCAATCGGTTTTTTTGTTCTTTTAATATTTTTTTTTATTTACTTGAGTTCAGATGATGATATAATATTATGAAGATCATTGCGTAACATATTTATGCGCAGTAAAGAATTATATAGACGTCGCAATAAAATATATAATAAACGATTGGTTGTAAGCATTACACGTGAGACACGAAATTGTTAAAACGCGCGTCATAGCTTATTAATTCTTATTGGTATTACTGTACACAGTTTGATGGGATGAATTTAATATATCTTATTGCTTTATTAACGACTCAACTCTTTTTAGTGATTTCTGCGCATTATTTCATTTGTATTTTTTTTTTTGTAAAATGAAAGAGAAATTTCACGCCACCATAATGTTGTTTTATATGCTTTGAATCGCAAGTCTATACATTGTACATGTAAAATCAATGGCTTATTAATCAATGTGTTTTCCTATCAACAGTTTTTGATATGTAGTTAAACATCTTAGCTCTCGCTCCACGATCCACGAGCTATAGGTTCGACAGTCGTGTAACGCCGTGTCATACGTACTTGCGTGAATGACTGTGGTAGTGTGTGTGTGCAACACACAGCTACAATACACCTATTGCTTTATGTATACGTATAATGAAAACAAATTGATACTGTTTAACATTTATTTTTATATTGCACCGAATATTAGAATATTTGCAGTTTAAAAATGAAGGTATGACATTTATTTTTTGAAAATAAACTTTTAGGTTAGATTGTCAAATTGATTCAATGAAAACAAGTGCACGGCCATAAAATGAAACCAATACGTCATAATTCACACCTTTTTTCTCGGACATTCTAGGGAACTATACAAAAGATCGGAAATCGATATGGTGTAACTTGAAAAATTTCGAAAAAGGACTACAACACACTGACACTGCTGCAATACCTTGCAATTTTTCTAATTGTGGTTGTTTGCTGTAATAACGTTTTAAAAAAATGTAACAACGATACGGTCTGTTTTATGTGTTTGTAAGTCTAGTGCTATCATAAATAAACTTTGAAAGCAAGAAAAAAATACACCATCAGGGTCTCAGATAAATATTGTTGATATTCGATAATATTCTGAATTTGCTCAGTTATTTCTTGAAATCATGCAATTATTGACTGAATACAGAAACAGGAACCAATAACACTGCTTTATTTTATGATTTATGTATTCAGTTCGTAGCCTTTTTTTTTGTTTTAATTCGTTTGAAGTAAGTATTTTCTTTTCGATATTTTTCCATCCACCAGATTATTTATGATATTTTGTACTATACCACTATTAACGTTTCTGTAAAATATTTGCCTCATTTTAGTTTATACTACTTGATAGACAATGACAAAAAATTATTATGTAAGAATAACTTTTGGATGAAACTGCGGACAGTGTAGTAGTAATTTTATGACTGGAAATTGGTTAAAATTCAATCCTGAATAGCGGCGGCACAACTCCCACATTTGAAAATGTACTCACTGCTCTATGTATAGTTCCTATCCCAGGTGAAACTTTTACCGTAATTAAAAGAAGAAATGTAATCAGCTTCTGGTTATATCAGTGTTGAGTACACTAAGAACTGCAGCCATAAGCAGTTATTTTTTTTTTACAAAATTATTTATTAAAATCGTCATGAGGGTACTCGGTGAACTGCGCACGTAGTTACTGTTAACGACTTACGGAAAATTAAGTTTGACCAGTGGCGACGCGTGAACATTTTTAATGGGTCAACCGGAGCTAACTTTTAACACGAGCTAAAAATGAGGAGCGGAGTGATTAAATTATGAATCACAACCATGTTTATGATGTTCTAATTATTATTTTGAAGTACTGTTAACAACAAACTACAATATTCACTGTGACACTAGTCACTACTACCATAAGCCGTGTGTTGTGTATTTTGCATGTGTGTCACGACGTGTTGACTGGATGAGATAGGTTTAGTGAACGCTTCTAGCATACAGTGACAGATGCTTATTTTGTACCAATGTGCTGACGGTAAATGCAGCTCAAAGTTGATCTAAATAACACCGAGTGTATCTGATGATGACGTTTAATGTGCTGCTTCGGAACGTGAATAGCACCTGAAAGCAAGAAAGTCTGCCCACACAAAACTCACACGAGTTTGGAGGTCTGCCAGTGGTTGTTGAACTTAAGCGTTGATTGTGTAACTATTACATTACTTCCTAACATTTAATATTGGTTATATTCATTCTGAAATTATGAAATACCTAAGATTTTGGTTGGCGCTCATAGGGGAACCGTCACTGATTTTCTATGATGTGTAACGCTGCTCAAAGTGTGACAAAAATAAATTTTATCAAAAATAAATGGACACGGATGAGTTCCCGACAATTTCACATATTTATATTTGCGTGTGGAGAGTGGAGACTTATTTTGTATGCGTTAGAGTTTATAGCATAGAGCCTTGTACATCTCTTTCTAGGTTAATGGTAAAACGAGAGACAAAGTTTCAACTTTATTGACATATCACACATAAATACAAATGGGTAATAATATACATTTATGTGTATAGAGCTACTGTGCCAATTCATACTTTGTCCCCAGCGTGGAGGACGGGACTTTGCCGTTCTGACGTCATCGGATACACAAATAACATAACCTCTCTTCCCTAATATGCTGTATTGTAGACTTTATTTAAGGGGGATTTCTAGTGTAGAAATCTAATTTGATATCTAATTCGCGATTTTATTCTAGGAAATGTAAGGTAAATACAATTAAGAGAGTTTTGACGTCTTTTATAAGGTACAAAATATTGTTTTTTTTTTTTCTTCAAAAAATCCTAACGAGAGATTTGCAAGGCTCTGAGTCTACATCCACCAAAAGACGCGGTGAAATCTCAAAATCGGATAGATTCTCTACGTAGATCTTGTTTTGACCTGAATTAGATTTTTCACGATATTAAGAACAAAATTTGGGCCACTCAAAGACGCGAAAAAAATGTAAAATATGTTTTCAATATCGCGCCATTAAAGTAAAATCGTTGTATATGAGATATAATTAAGGCTAAATTTTAGGGGCACTAATTTTTTTTTAAAGGATATTCTAAATTTATATTTTTAGGTTTTTACCTATTTATATATTTACTATGCCGTGATATATAAATTATGTATTGGCAAATTAATAACGTTATCTTATTTCCGTTTGAAGATAACACCGCGCGGATATGGTTTGTTTGTGTTGTAATAACGGTACCTATACCTACATTTAAAACTTTTTTAGTCTATTGTAATAAAATAATAATTTTTATAGAACAACGAACAGCTTCCTCATTTATGTAACAATCGTTTTATTGAAATGAAAAATGAATTAACATAATTTAATATGCTATAATATTAACCTGTCTGCTAACATTATGTATTTAATTTGCAATAGTTCAAGGATTATGCCCAATAAAGAATTATTTTGAATAAAGCGTTTTTTAATATTTTGAAACTGATCGGTTATCAAATTTGAAAATGTATATTAAGCATGCAATGCATTTATATTTTTTCCGTTTTTTCTAACATTTAAAGGAAACTCAATATTTGCAAAAGTTTATTGTAGAGAGTTACATAGAAATAATGAGAGGTGTGTGGGGCTACTTTAGTTTTTAAGCAAGCTTGATTAAATTATTCAGTTGTGACAAAAAGTACGAAATTTAAACGGGAAACATTTATAAAATAAGTGGAATGTATCGTAATTGGTTATATTACGACGAGCTTTGATAATAGGTTTAAAATGAGCGCTAGCGAGTTTAAACACTCACAAGAGCCGTAACACCATTACGCACGAAATATACGTATCTATTTTTTGCACGTAGCCGGTTTTTAACTTATTTGTTAACTTTTTGACAGTTAACTTTCGAACAAACGCCGCTTCTAATAATAGGGGATTAAAAAAACAATTGACGAACAATGATTTACTATATGGTATGATGCGACCAGTTTTGTTTTACTTTACCGCACTAGTGCGAAACGGGTTATTTTGCATACATGTATGCAAAGCTGCAGCTATTTACTAGGGTGTAGTATAAAATAATACTTACAAATAGTATATTGAAATAAGGAAAGAATAATATCCCAAACTGCCGTTGTTTTTTTGTTTTTCTTTGAATGAAAAATAGCAAAAAAAAAATAAACCATCATAATATTCTATTGTTACTCTTTATTTTTCACAATAAGGACACTTCGACTGTTAGTATGACTCATATTATTTTTGTTGTTTTTGAGGAAATTTATAAAGTATGGTTAACTTTAAAAATTTAAATCATTTCTATAAAGGTCACTAAACATTATTTATCTTTACTTTATTTTCATCAATATTCAGAACTTAATTAATTTAATAATAAATACATAATTAACAAAGGCCACTAATGTAATATCAGATAGTACAACGATGGTATTGAAAATTAAGCATTTTTTTTTAATTTCATAATTTTGTCACTGAAGTATGTACATCGGAATAGATAAATAAAACATTCTTGAACTTGAGTACATATTACAGGCTGCCCTTGAACACATAAGTGCATATTCTAGGAACAAAAAAAATTAATGAAACGATAGTCATAGCAAATATAAAAGAATTTTAATTGCGAGCAATACTAACCTGAAATTGGTAACAAGCAACACTAACGCCACGCGCGGCTTGAGTTGCAAAACAGAACAATGTTAAAATGTAATGTGCAGATTGATCTTATGAGTTTTTTTATATCTAAGCTAAGAAAAAAATAAACAATTATTTTAGAGAAACAAAGAAATAATTTTGCCGATTCTTGTTGACACCCCGAGCTCATAGATGGTACTGTTTTTTTGAGTGTCGTAGTATGCACATTTGCAAGTTTTTGGTTGTATCTACAGAATGATTTTTAAGTTGATTCTTTTTTTAACAGCGTGTAGAAATCAAATAGACGGACAAATATTTCAAGTAACTTTTTTATCAAAACTCAAAACAGGTTTTCAAAGTTTTATTAGAATTAATCAAATTTTGCAGTCGTTTCTGGCGTTATGTTATGTCACTATGGAAATATGTTATGTCATTATCAAGTATTCACAGAAATTGTTGGAAATTGTCCCCGTTTTGTTGGACGCAAAGGGGCGTGCATCGTAGCTACGCTTCAGTACATGCTTGTAGGGTCTTCCGCGAATTATTTGGGATGCTTTTCCGATTCCTGCTATCACTTCTTCGCGTGTGTTAACCGTGCTTTTGAATTAATTAAATAAAATTTAAGAAAAATTAACTAAACTTTGAAAATCTGTTTCTATCTTATTTTTGGGTTTTATTTAAAATATTGGTTAGTTTATTTGGTTTCTACACGCTGTTAAAAAAGAATAATCAACTTAAACAGTATTTGATCGTAGTTACGATACTATTTTGTATTGACTAAGTTTGGATTTTCATTTCATTTATTTTATTTATATATACACTGTAATTATGCCAGTGCTTTTGTTGATAAAAGACAATTAAAATTTCTGCAGGAACTGTCCACAAGTTATTTTTAACTTTTTTTGAACCTGTGCTATCGATTTATATATAAGCCGGAACCGCGTACAAGCGCGTACCACCATCAAATGTGTCATTTTCATCTATATACGAAGAATTGAGAATACAAATTTTTATTAGTTTATGCCATAAACTGCAGCTTCATTCTGTAGATCACATGTTGCGTAACCTATATACTCTGTATAATGTGTGAAAGCATAATATCTCTCATTTTACTAGGCCTAAAGCAGAGATTCTCAAACTCGTTTGACATACAGCCCCCTTTTTCAGATAGAAAATTATTCGATGCCCCCTGGAAATCTACTTTCTTTAATTGAACAAACACAAAGATGCAGCGACAAATTGGCTTTCTTTTATGTATCTATAATATTTCTACCTACGGAACAGTAATAAAAATATTTAAAAATGATATTATGATGAGAATTGGGAAGGATGGGCTTGATGCGCTGCTGTTCATTTGTAAATATTCGGCTCTATTTTTGTGTACTAGCATTCAGCGGTTAGTTGTATATTCCACGACAAATGAAGCATTTAAGAACGGTTTTTCAAAATTGTCTTCTTTTTGTTTATGCTTCTATCGTCCCCTTATTTTTATTTAAGCCCCCTGTCCAATTTTTTCTAAGGATACTAGCGCCCATCTGAATCTATTCAGACGCTGATGACCTCAGCTGTTGAGCGTCTATAATTCACAATCTAACTATCTGAATCGCTTCAGCGTCCATAGGGGCGCGATAGCGCCCACTCTGGAAAACACTGGTCTAGAGGATTTGGTTCAATGTTGGCCACAAGTGATTTCTATTTCGATTGCTGTCTGATGAAAAACAAATATGGTACCTTTAAGATCCGTCTAGAGCTTTGTTTCAACAATAGTAATGAAGCATTTTTTAAAATAAATCTAATAACGTATTCATTAAAATCAATATTGCTCCCGCGACATTTCTATTTAGGATAAACAATTTTGGTCCAATAGAAAAAGTTGCATTATTTATATCGATTTCCACTGGCATTGTTTGCTCTCAAAACACTTGAACCAAAAATCCTTTATCAGTTAGCGGTAAAACGTATGTCTATTCACTGAATGTATGTCATCATCAATTCATTATTATGTTTATATCATAAATAAAAGCTGTCTCATTTTACCTTATGTAATATTCAAGCTGCTGGAAAGCCGTCAATTTATTAGCACTGTTAATTTTAATATCTATGGTGCAGTAACATTTCTGCAGTACTTGCCATTAATTTTTTTTTTTCAAATTTTATTAATTTTATTTAGCTTTATTGCTGATGATGAATATTATAACTAGCAACAAAAGTGTTATGTAATAATCTATACTATTATATAAAATTCTTCATATGGATGTGTGTAATGATTTATGTATGTACGTTTGTTTTATTTCACAATTTGATCACAAAGTTAATTAAATTAAAATCTGTTTTGGCATACTTCTGCACAATTATATAAAATCATAACGCGGTGTAGTATGTTCACAGTAGACTTCTCCATACTAGTCGAGACCGACTAGTATTCCCTCTTCTCTCGCGACTGTGTTATCTAAATATATAAATGGTAACCGTGACTAACTGATACATCAACGCACAGCTCAAACCACTGGACGGATTGGGCTGAAATTGGACACACAGCTAGTTATTATAATGTAGGCATCCTCTAAGAAGAGATTTTTGAAAATTCAACCCCTGAAAGGGTGTAACGAGGGTTCAAAATTTGCACGTAGAAATCATATAAGATAGATGTGTCAATTCGAAAATGCGCAGGATTATAACTCCTGTCAACAAACAAATAAGCACGTGTTTCATGCTTTTTCAAAAACAACTCCTTCAGACGGTGAGAAGAGGTAAATAGTCTAAAAATCAACGTGGGTGTCATTTTCAAGGTTTGTTGATCACGTGAATGTCATCAATTTTAAAATTTATTAGTGGGGGTCTACGTCGAGAAAGGAGTAACCATGCCAAATAATGGGAATGCATCCGTATTTCGTCTCAATCGCGTGCGAAGCCGCGGGTAACGGTTAGTATGATTATAAACCGTGAAAGAGTCAGTGCACAGTGGCCAAGTCATTCGACATTCGGCTTGTGATTTCGCATGAATTTTTGGAAAAAATTAATTCTAACCGATTTTATAACGATTTCTTTAGCGATACCAATTTTAGACAAACGTATAAAACCATATAACTTTTCCAATATTCAATCGTTATAAAATAGGTTAGAATTAATTTTTTCCAAAAATTCCAACGGGATACTAAAGTTGAATGGATTTGTGATTTTTCTGGCTTGGTCCGACCAGCGAAACCCGTTTGTGAAAAAATGGCGCAATTTGCAATTAAAGAAACAAAAAAAAGGTGATTAATAAATTATTTACTCGAGAAGTAATTGACCGATGACGCTAAAATTATTCATGCATGTTTGGGTCAACATAGACATTATTTTTGAGAATTTTCAGCCATCTATGTGCGGTCATTTTTTAGTAAAATAAAAGTGAAAAAACGTGTTTTTTAACTTTCGGGGCTATTTGCAAGTTAACAATTGCACTTAGCGACCTCTTTCAGTGCTCATTTTTTAGGAAATTTCATAAGGAACAACTTTCTCAATGCATATGCTATACTAAAAGTCAAGAGGAACGGAGATATTAAAGGAAATAGAGAAAAAAGCACTATTTTCGTCACTAATTGTCAATTATAAAATCAAGCACACCAACAATTTGTAAGCTAACTTAGGGGGTGGAACTACACCCTAAAACGAAGCGATTCCAACAATAATCTCGCCTGTGCCCGAATAATGCACTTTTTAATGTGTTTACCTCCTCGCCGTCTAGACTAATATATTTTGGAATAGTTTTACAAATATTAAGTGAAACATGAGCAGAAAATGTGCAAATTGAACGAATAAATTTGATTACACAACAAACAACAGATTGTAGATAATTTATGAACATTTTGTACACAGAGATATGTCATTTATCAATTGATGATTGCAATTTGCAATTTATATTACGATGGCCAAGAGTCGCTGTCAGTGTCGAAGGCCGTCGCCATTATTGAGCTATTCATTTGTTAAGCGAATTTTTATGACTTTATTGTTCATTTGTTTATTTATAGTTTACTTCCGTTTATGCAGAGAGTATCTTATAGAGAACGCTAGTAAATTTCGAATATCAATACTCATTAAAATCGGTTTAAGATTATTTAATAGAATAACATTCAAATTGCTAAATTAAATAAATAGAGGTGTTTAGAATTTTTTTATTGACAGCGCACACTATACCAGCATTAACTAGAAAAGCATGTGTGTAAACGAACCCATGTTATTTAGCGGAATGACGCACATTAGACCAGTACCTAGGCAACCACCAACGACCGTCCCAGCAAATCATGTTGAACGCATAGAATGTTGTGATATTAGATATTGCGGTCCCACCCGGTTTCACCCGGGTGCAAAAGAACGAATGGGGGGAGGGACATGCGTACGCACGTTCATCTTAGTTTATCGAGATGAATGTTGTGTCCAAATTTCATGATGGTCGGAGTTATCTTTCAAAAGTTTTTGTCAGACGGACAAATTTTGAGTTATATTTTGCAACATTTTTCATTGATACTCCACTCTTATTGGTCGTAGCGTGATATTATATAGCCTATAGTCTTCCTCGATAAATGGACTATCCAACAAAAAAAAAATGCAATTCGAATCAATAGTTCTTTAGATTAGCGCGTTCAACCAAACAAACTCTTCAGATTTATATATTAGTATAGATATAGATAAGAATATATTTAAACAACTGTATTGATCTCTTTCCATAATTCAGGAAGTCAATGATGAGATTTACCATATTGCTTCCTCTTTTCATTGATATAGGATGAACCCAAAATCCTTTTTTTCCCGGAACTCTTTCTCTTCCTCCTCTTCACCCAACATCGTCAAAATAAAAACTTCTTCCAACGAACGACACCACGTCCATATTGCTGCTGTACACGGAACCTGCACTAAAAGTTGCTGATCTGTGTACAGTGTGCGAAATCATGCAGATTGCAGGTTCGTGCTGGACATGTGCGCAATCTTTTAAAATTTAAATAGACGATCTGCTTACTCATTCAAGAAAACAAAAGATTCGTTTTTTTGCAATTACTGGAAATTGTTGTGGTGTTGTTTTGTTTAACACTAAAAAGCAACAACGCTGTTTTCAACACCGGAGCAAATATAAACGCGAATTTAGGTGAATTTCAAGCAATAGTCACCATTATTGTCATAATTGCGTTACATTTATTTTTTGTGTCCTATGTGCACAAAACCGATACGACCAATAAACAAAAGAGGGACCTGTGGGCTCTAATGCCCTTGTACCCGCGCATCAAATAATATCAATGCTAATTAAAAATATTATGAAATGTTTGGTGCGCTGAAGAATTTTTGTTACATATGAAACTCCATTGCATTAACGTAATTAAACTCTGCCCCTTTTAAATCACTTCAGGGTAATATTGACTTACCTATCGACACATGTCTGGTCAGAGTGTAAATAAATTAACTCTTCAATGTAATATGTATTGTTTTGTTTATTACAGACTACTTAGTGTTAGTGAGATAAAAAATGTCAAGCATGTCCATTAGTGGTCACTAGTGATTATTTTTTAAACGCTTTGTGATATGTCGCGAAATATTGGAAATTAGTAATTTTTTGACCGACTTCCAAAAGGAGGAGGTTCTATGTTCGACGCGTGTATTATTTTGTAATGTATGACAGCCATAACTTTTCGAGGGGCTAACCAATTTGAAAGATTTCGACGCCATTTTGTGCAGGACATTTTCAGACTGGTATCAAAATTTTGTTATACAAATAGGTTCAGCCGTTTTTAACTGATTTCAAAAAAGGAGACATTTCTTTGTATGTTGTCATAACTTTTTGACGTGTTTAGCGATTTGAAAAGTTTCCATGCCATTTTGTTCAGAATATTCCGAGATTGGTACCATAAAATGTTTATAAAAATCGGTCCAGTCGTTTTTAACTGACTTATAAAAAGAACATTTTTTTATATAAATAAAATTATATCGACCAATTTTTCAGACAATATATTAACAAAAATTATACAATTATAATTCAATTACATAATAGACGTTTCGATCGGAATTGAGCTAAAAAATGAAAAATATAAAAATTAACAAGTAATTATTTTGTAAAAGAATTTAAGTCAATTTTTTTCAAAAACGAAATATTAATGAAAAAATACCTAATAATTATTGTCACCTCATATCTCCGTCATTTGTGAGTCAATTTTGATGAATCTTTTTCTATTTAATATTCATCAGGTTGGTTTGACATAAATTTTACTTAAATCAATTTGGCGGTTTTTTTTTAGTTTGATAATATTAGGAAACAAGGCAAATTACATATTGTAAAGCCACCAAAAAGTAAAAAATTGAAAACTTATAAATGTTTTTTTTTTTTTTTAATCGATACAACGATGTCCATTTAGTCGTTTGTATTGTGCAGAATAACGGAGTAGCGCCAATAAATTGATTTTCTACGTTTAATTATCTCTTGCACTGTGTATGACATTCAAGTGTATAGTCAGAATTTTACTTTCCTGTTTGTCTTGAAAATTTGTCTAATGAAAATATCAAATAACGATTTTTCCGTGTTTTTTCCGACATTAAATTTTTTTCCCATCGCTACTGTCACCCATCCTTAATGTGTACAATTATAATGTTGTGCGCATGACAGGTGTGTTCATTGGTATGTATGTTCGGTAATACATAGATGCCGTAATATGAAAGTGAAACCAAGATCCGATGATAATATGGCTGATAGAGAATGGAGGACCGTATTTAAACTACCTACACTTAATTATTAAGCGAAGGTCGGCTGTTATGCAGATAGTGGTGAAAGATTAATACGTCAAAATTTTGATTCATAAACGTTGCATTCGAATCCGCGCGTGTTTTTATACACCTATTTGTATAGATGTTACACATGTGACAGGTGAAAACATGTTTTTTTTTAACAACAGCGCCATATGTTGGACGTCAAAGCAACACACGCTATACTAAATTATTTACGGCAACGGGAGCGCTATTTGTTAAATACAGCGCCGTCTATTGGACGTTTGAGCAACGCACGCTATATTAATTTTTTGTGGAAACGAGAGCGCCATCTGTTGAATACAGTGCTTTCTGTTATATGTTAAAGCAACAGACGCTATACTTAATATTTACGGCAATGGGAGGGCTGTCTGTTAAACGTAACAGCAACGCACACAAACCAGACTGAGCCACAGCAACGCGCGGCCGAGTACCGCTAATCTAAAATATAAGTATGCCATTCGTGGTTTCGCCCGCTTTAATGGCAATTTTAACAATGAATCCTATGTTTTCTGTTAGTATATTATATATTAAATCAAAATCATTTTAAGTAGTTCAGAATTCAGATCATTGCTCCTTAGGGCGGTCCTTAATATGCAGATCATTTTCGAATAATAATTAATGCTATCGTGGGCTCAATGTTTTTAAATAAAATACGATTTTTGATATAGTTTACAATTAATTTTTTTTCTATAGCAATATGTTAAAAAATCTTATAACGCTTTGTTTGGTATTTCTTAGAAATTTTAATGATATAATATTTGTTAAGTTGACCACTTCAATAACTCTGTGTTGATCATATCTGTCTGTACATTTCTGTAGAATTAATTTATTAAATTGAAGAAAAAACATACTAATATATTATCTTGATGGTATCGAGATGTTCATTATTTTGTATTGATTGTATATGATATGCGATAATAGACATATTTTGATTTATTAACATACTGGTAACATTTCCACAGCAACTGGTCATATTTGAAATATTACCTGTGGCTAAAACTGCAGGTTATATTATACATTGTATTAATTGTATGTTTAATTATACATATTTTTATATAACTATAAACCATAATTCACGTGTGAATGGATTTTGTCGATTTCGTGGCATTAAAAATTATACCTCTGAGATAAATTAGCTTCAATTAGCGTGTTTATTTACAAGGTGATGACATTGAAAGTGCAATACTTGAATAGTTTTATTATACAGGTGAATCAGATCAAGTTTTTCAAATGTCTTGAACGTAATATTTTAAATAAGATATTATTGAAAAAAAAGGAAATAACATTCTAGTCCGGGAGGTGGTGTCAAAATTTATCAGTGATTTATCTCCGACTCAAATGTAATTGATTGAAGAGTTTAACCATTACTCTCAGGGCCCTCGCGCCCTATAGTGCGATGCGTGCGACGCACGCGGGCGGCACATTCAAGGGGCGGCAAATGGCCTGGTTGTGTTATGTTTTTTGTACTGTATAGAAAAAATATATAACTGATATTATATCAATTTTATTCAAGCCTGCGTAAAAACTCTTACGAGTAGTTATTTATTTTTTAATGAAATTCGAATTCGAAATATTTCGTGCGCAATTTTCGATTTGATAGTTAATTCACATCAGCGCGTAGACAGGGCGCCCCTATTGGGAGACTCCCGCGTATGTTTATATCTTGAATTTTCCTGTCGATTCCTGCAAGAGTGCGAGTGAAGTAAAGTATTTTTCAATCAACAAAATACTTTTTACGTAAGACTTGTGCACCTGAATGATATAATTGATAATATATTCTATCCCTCATGCGAGTGCAGTACGGAAAAAAATGCAGGTTAATTTCAGGGGATTCACATTCAGTCGTAATGGTATTTATGTTTTTATTAATTGCACTGGTATTCATTTTTCCTAATTGATAAACTAATGATTATTTTGACTTAATGAATTCTCTCAGCTCAGCGGTGAACCTAAATTTGTGTCTCATTACGACAGGAGAAGAACGCCGTGAAAAATCGCACGGAGTAAACTGTTTTTGTAGAGAACAGTTTACTCCGCGGAGTGATTTTTTTAACGTGAAGAGAGAATTTTTGAAATTCACTCTGTACGAGTGAATTTTCAAAATTCACTGTTTAATGTGTTTCATTTTAATTGAATATATTTCAGAATCAAATTTAGCTCTATATGTTTCAATGATTGTGTTTCGTTTGAATTATTTTACATAACAATGTTTAAATATTTTTTTTACAGTTTATTTATATTTATAAGAAATAAAGTTTCTATTAATTGCACTTACAGTATTAGTTATTTAGGATTTTTAACGTTTTTCAATTTGACATATCGTCTAGTGAGTTTATCCCCAATAAGGGGCGTCAATTATGAACCCGCACGCGGGCGGCGTGAGGCCTTACGAGGGCCCTGATTACTCTGTTCAAAATCGAAAGTCAGTCAGCGCGAGTCAGAACGAATAGTAGGAACTGAAATATTCTATTCCTACTATTCGTTCTGAAAATATCGATTTTAAATTCATACACTGAGCAATTGATATTCTTTTAAAGGCTTCAAACCTCTGACTGACGATGTTTCCCCCGTCGGGAAAGTGACTGACGAGTGTTTTCACGATTAATCATCAATTATTTACAATCTAACAAATTTTCATCAGCAGATTTATCACTTTTTTTCATAGTTTTTCCGACGAGTTTAACAGCCTCCAACGCCCACACCCACCGCGGTGGCACTGACTGACTTTCGATTTCGAACAGAGTAATGGTTAAACTCTTCAATCAATTACATTTGAGTCGGAGATAAATCAGGGATAAATTTTGACACCACCTCTCGGACTATTCGTGTCGGTTGCGAAATTTTACAATTTCCTTGTTATAATTAACTTATGATTATAGCCGATATCGTTTAAATGTCGTTGTTTATAAGTATGTTTTTTCCCCTAAATATCTACTGTTCTTTTAAAAAAATTACTGATTCTACGCACCGTCAGTTTTCAGGATCTAATTTGAAAAGAAACCAAGCATTATATTTGTATTTGTTTTGTTTATGAATTTAAAAAAATATGGATAATTTGTGAGATACATATTAGCTATGTATAATAGCTGTGCTCAATTGTAAAAAGTGTTATCAATTTTGACACTAAGTATTGCGTTTAAGATGCACTGACCTGTTTCGTATTTCAGTGTCTGAATTTGACAATTCTTTTTTAATAAACCTAGTGTAATATAATACACTACTAATATAAAATTAATAGTTACCTATAATTTATTATTGTAATTACCTGTTAATCTTATATACCATTGTACAGTGCTAATAATCCTCGGGTTGAAGCACACTTTGTGTTGTTTGTTTTTCAAAATAAAAAAAAAACCTAGCGTACACTTTTCAGTGACAAAATTACCCTGAATTATCTACACTACACTAATATACCGAATACACCTAATTACACGCTAAATTGTATGGGTTTATTTGACTCATGCTTTGTATGATTAGTTCTGTGTTAAGGTCAAATATTCGTTTAATCAGGCCCTGAATAGAAAGGTGTGTTGTTATAGAGCCAGCAGCTTATAATAGATGGTTCGTCGCAGTGTATTTGAATCATTCGTCGTTTAGGTGTCAATGATAGTCGGAAATTATTTATTTACTATTTGGTAAAAAAACAGATTTATATACTAAAATGTACAATTTTTAGTTGTAATGTCAATTTTCCGTTGACTGTTATATCTTCTCATATTTTTTTCCTGATTTTTGTGTGACGCTTAAAAATATTTATATATTGTTTATATAAAACACACTTTAGATTTTCAGTTTTCTATATCCATACTTTTATACTAATATTATAAATAGAAAATATTTGTATTTTTATTTGTAATGAACAAACTCAAAAACTACTGGACCGATTTTAAAAATTCTTTCACTTATAGAATGATACTTTATCACTGAGTAACATGGGCTATATTGTAAATCGAGTTAAATTTCGGATCCCTGCAAAAACTCCAATAATGTAACCCAAGGTGTAAAAAATATATTATATAAAACACAAAATTTGTCCGTCCGACAAAAACTTTTGAACGGTAATTCCGATCATCATGAAATTTGGACACAAAATTCATCTCGGTAAACGAAGATGAACGTGCGTACTCATGTCCCTCTCCCCTATTCGTTCTTTTGCACCCGGGTGAAACTGGGACGGACCGCTATAGTCATTGATATAAGTAAAATATCTTATAAGTAATTTTCTATTTCTAAATAAATTTTAAGGAGAATTGAAACTACATTAAAAAAATATTATTAGCCCTTCAGTAGTATGTTCTTCGCTGCCGGAACGCGGGAAACTTTGCTGGGAGTAGAAACATTATTGACCGACGTCAATAAAAATTGATTAGAAAAGCAATCATCTAATTTAAAAACATGTTCATTTTCTACTAGTTTTTTCTTTGAAAAGGTAGCGTTACTGGTTTTACGTTTGAGAAACACTGCTATATGGTATTTAATAATTTATATGTTGTGATAGGTCTTAATTTTGCAAACAAAATAGGTACTTTTTAAAAAAAAAAACTACATGCATTTTTTGTACGGCATTCTTGACATTTTTAAGTATTCTCCCTAGAGTGTGCGTATATTTTTTTATGTGAACATTAAAAGTAACATTTTATAAAACTTGCTCATATAAACAACGTCGTAAAATATTTGTTACTTCATGCGTATACAAAATTCTCAATTAAAAAAAAAATTGAAACTACGTCAATTTTCCAAAACTATCATTTTAGTCATCTTCAAAATATAAGGAATCGCAATTAAATTTTAAACCAGACACAATCTAGATCGTTAATAAAACATTTTGTTTCATTAAAATGTTCATACCGAACCATTAAAGTAAGTTAAAACTTGCAATATCATTTTTAAAAATAATTAATTTTGGTATTCTGAAAGTTTCGTAAACAAGAACAAAGTAAAAAATTCGATTTCATAAAAATGAAATTCTATAAAATTTACCACGGAGCAAGGACGTTGGATTAAAATATCACCTTTTGTCTAAGCAGTGGTGGCCACCACTGAACCGAAACGACTTATTTAATTTAATTTTATTAAGTAATAATCAAATAACGCAATAGTAATTAAGGCTATAGGTATTATGCAGTGGAAGAATTTTTGCACGTTTGATTCATAATTCGGTTTTCGATTACACTTTGGTGTCAGTTTCAAGGAGACGCTCTTCATTTTTTTTTCAAACAAAAGTAAAGCAAACAAATACAGATATAGGAAATCATTAAATTTTGTATGAATTTGTATTATCGCGGTCCGGTCCGGCTTCGCTCAAATTTGTTGCACGGTCTTTTTGTCGTCTTACAGTTGCAAAATTGGTCTCCACGAAAAGCGCTTTTATTTTAACGTGATAGTATAGAACCTATGTCCATCCTGAAGGTCCATTCTAAATATTGGTGAAAACATTTTTTAAACCGGAGATTAACCTCCTACATCCAAATTTACAAACTTTACCTCCTTATAATATTAGTATAGATTGACTAGCATAGAATTAATAAAAAAAAACATTTTTCCATTTTCTACTTTAATGACTAGCGTTCAGACCGATGTAGGATTATATTATTTTATAACATTTTCATCAACACAAGGCGGCTTTGTGCGTATAGTATAATAGCAGATTGTATATCTAGTATGTTATATTACGGTGAGATGTGACATTATGTTTGAAATGAAAGTCAGCGAGTATTAACAGTAACACGGGTCGTAATACCATTGCGCACAAGATATATACCACGAAAATCGATTTTTTTAACTATAGCGATGCGAAATTGTCACGTATCGTTTTGCTAATTCTGTAGGGATAGTACCTACCTCGAAAAAATCCATCTCCTCTCGGTATACTCATCCGAATCTGTTTAGTACCAAATCGATCCTATGAAGCCATGGACCGATTGTTTCGTTGCGTGCTGGACCGAGTCGATTTTAGCGCATCCTGTTTGATACAGGAGATCAGTTTCTAATGAAATTAGAAAGGAATAAGCTGCGCGCGCAACCTACAGCCTACAAATTTTGAAATTGTATTCGTTTTTTTTAATAACATTATTATGTCATCGCTGATGATGATGATGATGACTCTTGCAAAATGTTTGAGAAATCCTCTGTGCCAATAGACTCAATGAACTCTATTAAACAACTTGACAAATCAATTTATTTCTGCAGCAACAATTGACCTGAAGTAGATATTGTTGATGTACCGTTGCTTAAAAAATCAATTCTTGCATAAAGAAGACACGCTGACTAGATTTATGTTTTTAATTTGATAAATGTCATGAATTAAAACCTTTTATCGTGTGGCGCTGGCTGTGGGCATTTACATGGTTGATTTGTAATCACCTTTGAATATTTGTGCAATTTTATTTTGGTCAAGGTTTTTTAAATCGATACAATATTCTAAAGTGAATTGTTGATACAAAATTTGATAATTACATCATTTAAGTAGATTTTTAAAATGTCGCAATTTTTCTATGATGAACTATTACGAAGTTTTTTTTATTTATTAAATAATTACCCACCGTATATTAATAATTGATAGTGATAATTTCTATAATGCAATATTTTAATTCAGTTAACAAGTACCTATTCGAAATAAAGATGCATTCCGGGAAAATCTATAAGTTTTGGTTTTTGACCGTCAATGCATGTAACTTAGTTCCTAAAGAGTTAATCATCAACAATGAAAACTAAAAATGAATTAGTCGTGTTAATACGGAAAACCACTTTTACTGACAATTTTCTCTTTTGCATTGATTTATATGCAAAACTAAATTTATACTTCTTTTGGCGAGCTATGAAAAAATGATTTTACAATGCATCAATCAAAATTAACAGGGTAAGGTTGCTCGCAGAATAGAAATAGCACCTTTGGCCAATTATTATCGTTGTGGTTGTTTTTCGGTTCACCGAGTGAGCAGGATAGAGTATGGTAGAGTACGTGTTATATGCGCGTAGAGTCTAATAGCTGTATCGATGCTGATCTCACTCCAGTCCTTTTCTTATTTCAGTTCAATAAATTATTTGCATGCAAAATAAAATTAGTTTTTAACCGCGCCAAAGAAGTATAAATTCTAACGCGCGTGTATTAGTACAAGCGCCTATTTTTGTATCTCGGTAGAGCTCTGATAGAAAATGAAAACTCTTTGGAAAAACCGACCAATGGAATATTTTATGCAAAAGCGTTATTAACAGTAGAAAAGATTACGAACAATAATTATCATTAGCAATGGAAAGGTGAAGGATCCTTGTTTTATTATAGCAATAAACTTTTTAATTATTACGCTTATTGTGATTTAAAATGCAATCAAACAAAGATTTTTTTAAACTATGGTTTGTGATAATGTGAATAGTATGAAACCTGTGTGCAGGATTTGATTCATTTTTACTTTAATTTGATTAAATTTTACTAGCGGCCTGGTTTGGTTTCGCCCGAATTTGTGGATTGCCACCGTTTTTTCGTCGACTTACTTTGCAAAAGTGATATCCACGAAAAGCGATTTTATTTTGACGCGATAATGTTATATAGCCTATGTCCATCCTGAAGATCCTTTCTAAATATATATTAGTGAAAAAAATGTTTGAAATCGGATGAGTAGTTTGGGAGATTACCTCCTACATCCAAACTTATAAACTTTACCTTTTTATAATATTAGTATAGACACAGACAGAAAGATTTTAAAAACTATTTTAGGTTTACTTAAGGGAGTTTTAGTGTATAAATTTACTAAAAACTTAAAGTTGGATTTTCATATGATCACAAGCGTATAATATTGACTTTGAGTTTATGAGTACCTAAACTTTAATTTTTCAAGTTCCTTAAACCCTGAGTCTGGTTGCGGTTGCAGTAGAGCACAATAAGCTACTTTACAATCCTGTATGTAAAGCGGTTCTTTTATAGGGGGTAGTGCAAGAAAATATTCCGCCTATAAAATAGCTGCTATATTCCTGAGTGCATTGCGGTCTTAAAATGACCCATTTAACACTAGTGCGTAAAGTAAAACAAACCTAGGGGATCTAAGTTCTAACCCATTCAACAGTAAACTACGCAGGTCTACCATTAAAGAAACGAAAATATTTTACTAATTTTCATAAACTACTTATCAAAAGTGAAGTTTTTTACTCAATTGATTTATCAAAAATGTATTGAACATGAAGTGAAAATCAGCTATCTTTCTGAAGGCATGTGCAAAAATTATATTGATATTAAGACGCGTGCGATTGTTCAAGCTGGCTATCCTCGATATAACATAATGTCACATACCTGTCGATAATATACTTACATCCTGATACAAAAACTACTCTTCTAATATGATTGTCTGAAGATATTTCCAGTGTACATGTTCGGTATTATAATATAGTGATTTAATTGATGTTTGTTTGATAATTTCCGCTTATTTTTTCTTAATTGGCAAACGTATATTTATTTTAATGGTAAATTGCTTTTTTTACTAATTTATTTCATAATTTCAGTTTTAGTAGAAATATTATAAATAAACAAAGAAAATTCATTGTTATAGGCTTTTTTTAATTGAAACATTTATGTAAAGTATTTTCCATGTCATTTATTAAAGAAAAAATAATTTGGTCTATTATAAACGTGCGAAGAGTATTAAAGACGTTCTTCGTTACATGGGAATATTTTTGCCGCGAACGGAAAATTTTGATCATGTTAACAGATTAATAGGCTAGGCCGCTAGAGACTAAACCACAAACAGTATGTTTATTGAAAAAAACAATTTAATAACACGTACATTTTTGAACGGTCATTGATTCAGTTTAAAAATTTCAAACTCGAAGAAAAAATGGAGAATTTATATTTTATTTTAACATTAAATTATACACACAGAAAAAAAAATACCTAAAAGGTTTTTGATAGTTTTCTCATTTTGGATAACAATACAGGATAATGTAATAGTAAATTGTGTATCTAGTTGCTTAAAAGTAGGATATTACGACAAAGTGGAACATTATGTTAAAAACGAACACCAGCAATTTTATTATTACATACATAAGGGTTGTGTTTTACGAATAAATATGATTCTAACTTTTGCAATTTTTTTACTGACCCTAAATTGTTATTTGAATGGTATCCAGAATTTCGAAAATTGTTATTCCCCATTTAATTTTTAAGAAATATTTTCTATGGGGGGTTTTTTGTGATTAGTTTCTAAAATTCCAATCAACTTTTTAAATAATTAAACCATTTTATAAACGGGCGCCAACTGATGAAGGCAGACTTAAATATCTACAAGTTTTAGTATAAACTCTTTGATAAGACTCCTTAATGGAATAAAATATGAAAACTACTAGAGCTTACTTCATAATAATCTCTATATAGGGTGACCGGTAATTCCTCTCAGGAGAAGAAACTATGACTAATTTGAATGATTTAAGCTGTTACTTGAGGTCCGGAAATGCCTATTTTTTTATGATATAATGACACTTCTGTGAAGATTTTTTTTTTTTTTTATTGTAAGTTGTAATACACAGATAAAATCTAATAGGTTTTCGTGGATTTAAGCTTAATATTTTTTTTTAATTTTTAACTCTCAAAATTCGGATTTTTGTAAAAAGAAAACCGAAGTAGATTTTCTCGAAAATGACACATTTCCGACCTGCAAGTGATATAGGTTGAATCATTCCAAATTAGTCATAGTTTCTTCTCCCGAGAGGAATACGAGTAATTACCGGTCATCCTAACATATTGAACTTTGGCGCCTGAAAATTCACCGATTGGCGCTTAGAACGTTTGGACCATGTTTAGTCTCATAACTCTTATCCTCTGAACAAAAATTAGAGTACGCCCTTGTTGACAAGTATTATGGAGTATAATATTGCAGAATACATTATAAAATTGAAAAACACAATATATAATCTTACCACTTGCTTCGACTGTAATAATTTATATTATTCTTCCGCCATGACAAAACAATAATTGGAAGGGTTTTATATTTTGAACTTGAGTCTCTAGACATTAAACTGTGTTTGTGGTAAATTTCCGCTAATATTGACGCAGACAATTTATTTTGAACCATTATTATTAAATTGTGCATGCGGAAAATCACCGAAAATGTATTTCTCGTGAGATAATAGACTTAATTTATATTCGCTCAGGTAAAAACATGCTAAATAGACTTTTTTATGCGACATTGCAATTTTTATTTGTAACGAAACTGCGCAAAAAGTTAATTGTCTTTCCAGTTAGTTGGTCGAAAAAAAATAATTTTTAATTCATCGGAAATTCCACCGAAAAAGCAACAGCGGTCTGTCCAAATATGCGAAATATTAACCACATGTATACAAAATATAGAAAACGAATAGGTAACCGCAAGTATAACGTTGGTAAATTTTAAACGATTGTGGTACCAAATATTACATAACCTTATCCTTTTTGTGTGGGCATAGCCACTCGGTGACCTTTCCAATTCTAAAACATTTTTTTTTATTTCTTGCACTTAATTTTACGATATTTCTAGTCTCCGATGAAGGTCGATTTCTGGCCAAAGCCGATTAATCGGCTATCGCCACAACCTTCGGCCGAAGCCGAAGACTTAAAAACCCTAAGAAATTCACTTTAAATTGGCTACAATTAATAATATAAATGATTTTAAAACTTTTAAATTGAAGGTTTACATTGACTATATAATATTAAAAGATAATTTTAATCATCTCTAGATGTTACGTCCATCGCGTTCTTGCTCATTCGTAACAGTTCGTTCTATTTCGGCGCTTGTTAGAAACCTTCGGCTTCGGCCAAACCCTTGGCCCATTTTGGCCGAAGCCGAAGGAGGGTTTTTTGGCCGAAATTTCCTTCGGTCGGGCACTAGTTATATTTTTAAAGAATCACCAAAAAACCTGCCGGCAACGCAGCTGTACACATTTTAGTGTACTTAAAAACGATACCATTAGTTTTGCGACTTTACATTGAAATATCATTATGCATGGTTTCTGGTACGATTTTTGACTTTGAATCTAGATTTAAGAATATCATATCGTTTTCAAATAAATTCTCTAAAAGTCGAACTAAAAATCAAGGTAAACTATAAAAATAGAAAAAAATATATAAAAAATAAAATAACTTTTTGGTATTCTCGCGTTCATTAGTAGGTACTAGATAGAAATAAATTCTTCACGGAAAAGTGGACAGGTACAATTAACTTAAATACGTATTGAGTCATTGTATATTTTATTTTGTTAATTCATCATGTACAACACTTTATTGCTGTCCGTATGAGATTTAATTATTTGTCGTCACAGATACAATTGATAATAATTGATAAAATTATTTTGGTGAAGAAATAAAACAATCTTGGTATGGTTTACAAATTTTATCGATGCAGATGCGTTAATAACAATTATATAACTTATAATTGCCAATTTTACAGAATAAATGCAATGTCATGTCAGCAATGTGCCATCTGTATGAGAGTCAAAAAAAATTTTATTTGTTTTCGTAAATTTCGGGACTTATTTTTAAAATGGACATGTTGAAATTTTCTCGTACAATGTACCGAAATTAAGAAAAAAAAACGTGTCGAATTTGTGTAATCATTTATTATTTACAATTAAATATTTAATTATATACAAAAAAACAATACGAATTACGGGTAAACAATAATTGGTTGTAGAAAAAAATAAATATTTAAAGTATTTAATATTTATTCTCTCTGTTGACTCATTAAACAAAATTACATACAATATTATTTCTTGGTCTTCTCTGAATTAGATATTGCATAATGATTTTATTTCTTGATTTAATTTCTTTTATCGCAAGACTACATTTATTAAGTATTGCGTTTTTATTATGTAGATACGATAATGATTATTATAATTTGGCTATTTAGTTTAATGGTATAAAAATTAACAAATTATAATAATTAAGTAATTATACTGCACTAAAATGTGTTTTAATAGTGTGTGAATTATATTAAATAAAAACAAAATCATTTTTGATCTCAAACAGCTTTTTTGCTTAACTGGATTGATTGCGAACTTTCGTTAATCAGTAAAGTACCCTTCCAGATGTTTGTTCATGTCGTAAACGTGCCAAGATAATGTTTCCTGATTGGTTCTTGATCAGAGTTAGCAGAGAATCAAGCACGAAAAATATCCCCCGTTCTAATTCTGAAACACATACTGTGATCTAACAACGGATTCAGCAGTGACGCCATTTTTGGCCTCGCAAATAGCACAGTAACGATTTCAGGGACAAAATCAGCTTAACAGTGATCTGAAGTATTGAAAAGTACATTATTATCGACATTTGTAATAGCTGGCAAAATATGATTTTTTATGACACGATAAATTCGTATCACGATTATTAAGAAAAAAGTGATCAAATTTAATCTATAAATTTATCAATATTGACGTATTATGGGCGTATATGTTCCAATTTATTTTCAACTGCCTGCTCCCCGTGGCTCTGCACGCAATTGTGATGAGAAACGGCAGCGACTAAGTAGTGGAGTATATATATAAATTAATAATATATAAAATAAAAGTAGGCTAAGTTATTCCTTATCCCGCCAGTGAAAGTCCCGTCAAAATCAACCCAGTCGTTTCGGAGATTAGCCTGAATAAACAGACTGACAGACAGAAAAAATTTTAAAAATTGTTTTTTTTTTTGTATATACTTTCATATGCGTTTAGTAAAAAGTTGATATTACAAACAGACACTTCAATTTTATTTATTTGTATAGATAATAATGCTGTCAATTGAATAGAAAATGTGTCTTTGTTTGTATTTCATCCTTACGTATAATTTACTAACGTATGCCTCCGGCTTCGTGTTAATGCCGAATTTGCTTGCTGAATCACTCTCGTCCTTTTTAACGAGCGTACCCTGGCAGCAGTGTCCCTCAAAAATCGAGACACCTAGCAACGTTTGTACCTTGTACTTTGTGTAATAATGTTACCTGTTTCATTTTAATGGATACAATAATGTCAGAACAAACAGACAGATTAAAATTTTTGCCGAGAACCAAGTGTTCATATAGTCCGCAAAAGGCTGGGAAGCATAAAATATATTATGTGAGTGGGTCGTGGATGGTACTAAATGTTATTTTCTATTAATAATTAATGTTATAATCCCTTTCCTCAAAACGAATTAACATTCATTAGCAAATCGCAGTTCTAATAATTATGATTTCGTGTTTGATTGTATTTAAAAACGAACAATTTTACACTTGCATACAATCAGTTTAATAAGTACCTACCTAGTGACATATTGAGGTTAAATGCAACCATAAAAGTTGATTCCCTTGATCCTTTGTATGATCTGAATTTAAAATTATTAATAAGATAAACGTATGTGCAATATTGATTTAGCATTTAGATTCATAAACTTAAAAAATGATGCTGTTATTACTTAAGAGCCCGTTTGCCGATCACAGAGGGGAAGCTGTATTTTGCGGCGTGTGGTGAGGAAACATTTTGAAACATTCCATTCATAATAGTACACCTAATTATTGTGGTCTATGAGAATTGAATGCTCTCTCTCTATCTTTCACACATGTGAGAAGGATTGACAAAGAGAACCGAATTATTATATGCCTCGTTATAGTGATATACATACTATTACATGTGTTAGTATACTAACACAGACACGTATAGACTGCAGATATCAAATAGGGATGTGCTATATTCATTTTATATCCAGAATTACAAAACTTTACAACATATAATTTATCTGCAAAGAAATAGTTTACAAAAAATAGAATTATGTTTAATGTCACAAAAATATGGAAAAAAATGTATTGTATATTCATAATAATAACTATAATACAGTAGGTACTGTTTGTTACAATTAGGGTTGCCACCTTTTTTTCGAAAAAAAAAGTATTTTTTTAAAGTTGCAAAAATATAGGACTTTCATTATTTGTTTTATATATTATTTATTTAATTATTTAATTTATGACTGAGTTTCTTTACTCCACAGACCACAGTGACACAACTATTAGCCAACTTATGAGCTATGGAATCTAATACAGTTGCATAAATAAAAATTTGAAAAGAAGTTTGACCCTGCAGGCCATCCCTGTAACTTCCCGCTATTTTCGAGTTCAAAACGCTCAAAAATATAAAATATAGCAAGAAGTTTATTTTTTAGCTCTTCGAGCCCAAAAAAAAAACACTTTGTTACGAAATTTTCGTTCACTATATCTCATGAACAAATGAACCGATTTTGATGCGATTTGCGGTAGTCGACGCAATTTTTTAACCTAAAAAAATAATTTATTACAGAAAAATCGATCTTATAGGAATTTTACGAGCAATTTAAAAAAAAAACACTTTTTTACGATTTTTTCGTTCACGGTATCTCGTGAACAAATGAACCGATTTTGATGCGGTTTGCGGAAATCGACGCAGTTTGTTAAGGAGAAGAGCTGATTAGATTTTGGAATTAATCGGTTTAGTAGTTTAGAAAATATTTTACAAAAGCAAATTTTAAAAAATTTTTGAAACTTGTTTTTTTAAGATTTCTCAAAATTTTTTGGGCCGAATCGTTTCAAATTTTCAAGAAGTCTAAGTTCACCAAGTTCACGTCAGATGCCGCAAACCGCGTTTCAGTCGGACACTCCATTCAAAAGATATAAAAGGTTTACATACATACATACACACACACACACATACATACAGCCCTACGGACATCATCGCCAAAATAGTTTCAATAGCTTCCTAGGACCTCAAAACGTCAATATCTGGCGAAAACTCGATTTTCGAAAATCGGGGTGAAACCAATAACTTCCCGATTTTTGAAAAAAAAAAAATTTTTTTTTTTAAGCGGGAAGTTAATAATAAATCAGTTAATTTACTAGAAATCAATTAAAAAAATGAATGCACACTTTATTTTTTTGGTTTTTTAATTCTGAATTTTTATTATGTACATAATTTTATTACAATTCATTCTTATTTTATTATGTCCACTCATGCGCCTAGGCACAGGTTTTTTGACATTAGCGCGTTATAACTTTAAAAATATTAATTTTAGAAAAAAAGTTTTAATTAAAAGCTGTAGAAATTTTGTAGATTTTAAACTTAAGTCATTAGCATTTTATTGTTTAAACAATTATTAGAAGAGATATGGATCCAAAAGTCAATAAACAAATCGTAATAGTTGAATAAGTCGTAAACGGTAAGTGATACAAAAAAAAAGTATTGAACAAAAAAGATAGTAAATTTATTTATCTACAATAAAGGTTATTACCTTTTTTCGCCTCAAGTGCACGGTTAGGGAGATATAGGCTGAAACGGTTTTTGTCAAAATGGCGGCACTTCCGCCCTCCTAATTTGTAAGGATTTTGTGCATTTAGGGTCAGTACGTGATACTGAACCTATTTAAGAAAACAAAAAAAAGTTGTAGGATAATGCAGAAAAAAATTCTCTATTACCTGTACTAGTGCCATAGTAATTAAAACAGTTTTATTATTTACATCATTTTAATTCAAAATTCTTATTTTGTCATTAATTCTGAATTTTTATTATGTAGGTACATAATTTTATTTGAATTCATAATTATTTTATTATCTCTTCATAATTAAAATTCTCAATATATTCTATGTGTATAGATGTAAAATTAATCTCTTCCATTTTAATTATGCTGTGACAAAATTTTTTTTCTGTTTTGACTTTTCAGATAATTTTTCTTTTACTATTAAATACAATAACTTCCTATTGAAAGTTAAATATCAATATAAATCAATAAAATAAGTATTATAGATAAAATATTTACCTATTATATTTGGCAATGATACATTTTTTCTTACGTACTGCTGACAAAGGTAATCTTGTTTATTTTCCAAGGCGATAATCCATGTTGAAACGCTGGACTTCTGTTGGTACAAAGCTGGAAATGAAGTCACTGTGGGCTCGCCTGCTAGCTCACAAAATTACAATAAGAACAGGGGCTATTGTTCTTTCAAGGTCATCTGCTGGCTCTGAGCAAGAACCAATCTGGAAACGGTATCTTGTAACGTGGGTGACATGAACAAAGGCCCACAAACAAACATTATGACATAGTGTGTGTTTGTAAAGATGTCTCGTGTGATGGCAAGGTGACCTCTTAAATGACAAGGAATGATTTTAATACCAACTGTGTAAAATGGTGTGTGTGTCGTAGCTGCCCTGGGAATGGTGTTGTCACAACAAGCACGTTTCGAACAAAATGGTTGATGTTTAAAATACATTTCCTCTTATAATTGTAATTTTGTAAGAATTGAACAGTTTTTTATCCTTTTTTATTAAATAATATTGTTCATAACATAAGTAGACAATTTTGAAACTCCCGCTTTGATGCGCTTTGGTGAGCTGGCGCCATTTCAGCGATGCGAATGACTGAAAAAAGTTCGTCAAAAGTACATTTTCATTAATTTTCATGCTATCATGTTGGCATTAAAATTATTCCTTCAGACAAATAAGAGAAGCTCGAATAGCATTGAGTTTCATACCCCTGGTCAGTCCTGCATTAAAGTTCCGTGTCCCGTATTATAGGAAATGTCCCGCATTATTACGTGAATTTTACGAGACCCGTGTGGCTATATGAAAAAGACTTTTTTTTGGCTCTTCAAATTCTACCCAAAACAAAGTTTTTTAGTTTAGTCGTTTGGTTTTGGTGTTCCTATTAATAAAACTTAAAAATATTGATTTATTTAGCTTTATATCCCGCCCCCCCAGAAAAAAAAAATATCTACGCCCTTGTGTGAAGCGAGCACATAATAGCAATTAAGAAAACTAGTAGGTACTGAAATCTAGCGGCAAATCCAGCCTCGTATGCAGCGAACTTTAAATTAAAATCGTTGCAACGAATATATCAAACCACTATATAGTATACAACCCAGCCCTAAATTTTAACGGCACATGCCAGCACAGATGATAATTTCAAAAACACCCGTTCTTTCCGTAGTTACAGCACCAGTCAATTCAACATATTACGATATTTTTTCATTGCAGAGCTACGGCTTCCCGTATAAACTGGGTCGTAATTTTGGAAAACAGGCTACGGCATATTTTTTTCTAGTTATATTAAGGATCAATCTATGTCCGTATTGTAACAAATTTTTCATTTTTTACTTTGTTAATTAATGGCGAATGCTTTTAAAAGACACTTTTTACGGTTTTTAAAATTTTTATAAAAAATTTTCTGCTAAAAAAATTAAAAAAATGGTACAATAGGGACATAGATTGATCCTTAATCTCCATAAAAATAATTTTTCATAATTTTATCTCTCGTTTTACGATCAGATTTATACGGGACCGCAGACCACTGTATTGCATTGAGAAAACCAGGGGAAACGGGCTCTTAATACACGTAAAAATATGAATCATACATTCTACTACTTTTTTTAAATATTATTGTGATTGTTTATTTTGAAAGAATTTGTTTCTTTTTATTATTTGCAACTGGCTGTGTAAGCAACAAAGTCCAATACATTTTCATAATAAAAAAAAATAATTGCGGTATTAAAACATGTACGGCGTCGTTTTGTCTGGGCAAGAAAGCCAATATTATGTGATAACTAGCCTTTACTCGCTGTTTGTTCTCCACCGAAGACCCTTTCGAATGAGCAACAAAAGAAAAAATGTATCTGAAATTTTTGGGTCAATTCCTAAATGCACTGGGCTATTTGTTTCATCATAGATACCGCTCAATTGAGTTCTCTACTCTCTGTAACTTAATCGCTCTTTTAGTTCGTTAGTTCTCGGATCGAGAGCTCAATGGTAGATCACAGTAAGTTCTGTTTAGCCTCGCTCCAGGAAGAACACTGAGGAGGTACGGCGTGCCATTTGAAATGATGCCATAGTACTTTTATACTGTGAAAGCGTAAGTTCGCTCGCTGAATGCGGTATAAGCTTTGTGCAAGTGGGTGGAACTAAACTGTTTCCGAATGTCACGCTCGCGGTGGAAAAATAAGAAAACTTATGCATAGTTCGTTACTATGGCATTTCGCGTCTATGTTTGCAAAATAACGGATGCGGGGGTCGGAACATAAGTACGCACATGAGATGAATGCTGTGTAAAAATTTCCTGATGATCCGAGTTACCGCTCAAAAGTTTTTGTCGAACAGACAAATTTTGATTTTGAGTGTTATATTATATAGATTAATTATTGATAAAAGCATTAAAATTGGAAAATGGTAAACTTTTCCGATTTTAATACTTTTAGGTATAATAAGATTTATTTACTGTAAAAGTTTGAGTCAAAAGCATTGACTTGCATACGTCGTTTAAAAATGTTAAGGTCACCACTTTCCGGTTTTTATAATTGTATTTTCCATTACTTTCTCCTTGTTCCATGGTCCAACCTCTGTTTGTATTCTGGCACTGTGCGATTCTGTTTTGAATTTTAGACACTTCGTAAACTCTATAAATCAATGAAGTTATAAGGACATGTTTCCACCAATGTAAAATTTGGATTAATTTATTGGTTATGTTTCTTAACTTCGCACGTTTCCATTGCTTTATTTCAGCTATAAATCACTAAACCCGGACTAACTTCTGGTTAGAGAAATATGCTTAAGCGCTTTCATTGCAAAAGTAGTAGTGTTGTGTTCTTATATAGAGCAAAATACCAGAATAGAAAACTAAACTTCTTCTTTTAACTTATTATAAATTGAAAACATTGCACTATTAGTTGGCAAAAGTCAAGATATATAATTTTATATGAATAAAACTTATAACGTTTTTTTTTTGTTTTGTTTCAGATTTAACATGGCGCTAATAATGCAGTATATAGACGATTTTCATAATATAATGGATAAAAATGCAGGTACGTGCTTTACAATTTTTATTTCAAAAAATATTTTGGTCGGTAATAAAATATACCTACAGCATATTACATATTACATTTTATGCGTTTTCGTTCTTGGGGTCTCTTTTTACAGAGTATATACGTTTTCATAAATCTACACTTCAAAATGTGCTATTTATATAGTAAAAACTTCATCACTATATTATGCATATAATAAATAGTAGGTACCTATATATAAAGTCGTCTCCGACCGAAACTATAATTTTTACGGCCGAAACCGAAACCGAATTTCGGCTTAAGGCCTAGTTTATATGAGAGGCGTTCAACGCACGCAACGAACTGTTTATATGATAACGCGCGTTCAACGCGCCACCAACGCCCGTTATCATATAAACAGTTCTATACAATTGTATAGAAACTGTAAACGCGCGTTGAACGCCTCTCATATAAACTAGGCCTTAGTCTCAGTTTCGGCCGACACCGAAACATGTTTTCGTGGGAAAAATAAAGTAAACATTATCACAATTTTTTTTTTTAATTAATCACATAATTTTTTTTAGAATTGCAAATCATTTGATTAATTTTTTTTATACAGTCTTATTTTTCAAAACTTTTAATGTTTCCCGTTAACGTAAAATCTTGTTTGGCTCGAAAGAAGGTTGCATAGCACAAGTAAAGAAAAAAGTTCGAAAATCATAAATTTCTGATTTTATACCTATATAGAATTATTTACATGACAAATTTAATTTTTAAAAATAACGGTACGGAACACTCAGGCCGCTAGTTCTATTCGCACTTGTCCGTCTTTTTTTTATATTATTGACTGTTTTCTCTTTTAAGATATAAAAAATGAGTTTATAGAAATAAACACGAGTGTTATTTAAAAAGCCTGCGTGGTTCAGTGTCTGACCCGCGGGTCTAAGGTTCGCCATCACTGGTCTAGTCCCTAGATAAGGATGCTATTTTTCATTACACTGAAAAAAAAAAAAATTATCAATCAACGGAATCGACCAAATTCGTTCACCTCATCTAACTGACAGAAACCGGTTTCTCTTGTCAAAGAAAGTTAATTTCAAAAAAGTTTTATGCCTGTAAACAAAGTTTTTTTTGCGGAACAACTTGTCAGGGAATTTTATTGAACAGTCAAGTTTTTGGTGTAAATAACTGTTATTCACATGGAAAAAAAACTTTCAACATTAAGGTAATTATTCCAACGGAAATATGTATTCGGTTGTTTTTTTGGACGGTCAAGACGAGCAACAGTGTAACTTTACATAACAATGTAGAACAAAGTATTAAAACCCGGGAAATGTTTGCATGTTTATGAATAAAATATTATTGATCTGAATACGGTATAGCAGGTGTGGACAACCTTTTTTTAAACGACGGACAAAATGAAATGTACATGCTTTGACAAACCGTTTTTGAAATAATACTTCTTTTGGCACGGTAACGAAAAATCGATTCACGAGATTGAAAATGTAACGAAACGTAACGCAATGTATTCTATAAAAACCGATCGTACAACGTTGTGCTCAGTGCTGTAATGGGTATAGTGTACAAGTATAGTGGAAATATAATTGATTAGATATATTTTGAAAATCGTCGCAAACCGGATAACACACGCTCGCGTGTCAAAATTAGCCAGCTGGTTGCAGGTTGCTCACCTCTTTATTATGGCGTGTGCGGTAGATAGGGTGGTTGTATGTGCCACTGTGATGTCATTCACCCACTTCTTTTTGTCGCAAGTACGTTCCATGAAACCGTTCTGCCTTATGTTTATAATGAAACCGACTAGTGGAATCGTTATTGTACCTATATATAATAAGTAGGGTAAACTGTGGAAACATTTCTTTATATGAATTACCGTTTAGCTGGACGTATTTCAGATCTATATGCAATGGTTTCTGTCAGTATAATTAATAAATAATTAGCGAGTTCGTGTTCACATTGGCCGCCAGGCGTTTGGGTGGGTATGAATTGGAATTCTTGCCCGAATAGCACTTATAAACCCTTCTGTATTGGACATCATTCTCGTCGTGCTGTCGTCTTGAGCGACGAGTTTTGAGAATTGGGGAATAAATAACTTCACGATGAAAGAATCACTGTGGCCATCAGCCGTCTTAAATGATCACTGTGATCTGACAAGAGGTAATTACGTTCCAAAGTAACGTATGTTGTTTCATGTCACCGCAATCACGACGGTCGCTCCAACAGAGTAGCCGACGTAACGTCCGACCGAGTGTGTGCTCAGTCGGAATCGACGTGACAAAGTCACGATGATTTTTCACTGTGATTTTTGTGTAACTGAAATAACAGTCACTGTTATCACATAGTAACAACTTTTTCCATGTCTAACGAACCCAAACTGGTTGAACTTGACACCGCGCGTGAATCGCGAGCTCTGTCGCTGGTTTGACGTGAACATACCCAAACAACTTCACACGTTAGTTGCGAACTTGCCCGCTACTTCCACCGCACCTGCGTTTTGTACGAGAATACTTACATATTATACCATCTGTTTGATATTTCGCGATCGCGCCCGCCTCCGCGCTAGCGAGTTAACGTGAACAAGCTCTAATACGCCAACGATATGTAATATTTTTGCACACGAACAAGTTTTTCGAATCTACCCTACACTACGGCGTAACACCAGTTTACCACCTGTGTTTTGTGGTGGTGCAATGTAACCACTAACCACATTTTAGTCTACAATGAACAGCGCTTTGTTGTTTGTAGGCGTTGTATTTATGTTTAACTTGCTGTGAAAGGTTAATCGGCTTTTAAAAATTGCTCTTTTCTCCTTTTTAAATTCCGCTTTTCAAAAATTGTCGATAAAAGAAAGTTTATATAAAAACATTTTATTATTACATTTTTAAATTATACAGATTTACAATTTCAATTTGATTACTTTATAAAACAATTTTATGAACCATCCGTCTAGAAAGTTTCCGGGAGAATGAAAGCACAACTATAACTTTTAATATATTCTGTTAATTGTTCAATAATAAAATAAAATGGAAAAAAAACAATAATTATTCCGCAGGGATACTTAAAATCAAATTAATTGCATTAAAAAAATGTCAGCCAATCGGGCGACAGGACTATTCCAACTTCAAACTGTTGACAATTATGGTATATAATAAAGAAAATAAAATTACTGATATCGCGTGAGATGACGTGGGTAATGGCTAGTATTCAATATGATAATATTTGCTATTCGTCGCCATGATTATCTACATATTATGTTCAGCTAAATTTTTTTCATTTTCAAAATTTTGTTAGAAAAACTTTCTTGAAAAAAACAAATAGAATAATAAGCCGTTATGAAAAGTATACTATTATTATATAAAAAAATACCGTCATAGCATATATATATCTTCTGCGCATGCGCCAATTTTCCCCAAAAACAGAGGGCTCTTCATATTTGCATGCCAAACATCCTCCCAAAATTTGGTTTCAATCCACTCATCCGTTTGACCTGTACCGTGCTCACAGACAAACAAACGCACAGAGTTATTCCAAAAATATGTTTTTTTTTTCATTCGTGGGACCTCAAAACGAAAAGGTATTGTAAAATTTTTGAAAAGTGATTTTTGACGTAAATTATTAGTACCATTCCTCACTTGTGGGTTGGAATGGTAAAATGGCGGTATTATTAATTATTGTTATATCGAAGCGCTATTTCTTCTATTTCAATTTTTATAACGCCTGATAATTATTTTGTCTGCTATGATGCCGGGGTGCACAAAGCGTTGTCAAAAAATTACATTTGATAATGACCTTAAATTTGAATCATAATGTTACAGCTTTTATACCTGCAGGGGTAGTCTAATGGATCGTTGTAAAACTCCCTGTCATTTAAAACTTTAGATTGTACTCACACAAAATCAACTGATTGATTTGATTAGAAAGATTGCTTTTGAAACTAAATTTTGATGAAAATGCGTAGAAAAATGTGTCAAAGTGGAAACTGTACAAGAAACTATGTTAAATTATACACGGTTTAAAAAAAAATTGTTTCAGCTGATTAATTATTTTCCGACCAGGATCGATTTAAAACACGTCAATTCTTATGAATAAATATGTGTAGTCACAATCGAAGATTATTGTCAAATTAGCTTTTTTGACAATGCTTTCAGAAACCCAGCATGAAACTGTTTCAATTTCCTGTTCTTTTATATTTATGCAGATGAGTTGTCCTGCTGAAATCGCCTTCTCTCAGATTGAATATTAATATTGATAAATATTTATTTAAAATGAATAAAACAAAATGAATGCAAATTTCGTATTGTATAATATGATACTGCAGACATCAGTATATTTTAACAGAATAAAAAACGAGAGCCTTTTGGAGACGAAAGCTATTTAAAATGTCACAATACTCAACACTGCCGATGGTACATTTGTTAATACAGAGAAATATATTAAAACTTAAAAAATTTCTATGTTCCAGAAACTTTCTAATAGACTCCCTTACACTAATGTCACGTCGCACATTGCTATTCATTACCAAAACTCGCTAATCATTTTGCGAAATATTTTTAAAGATAAATATAGGCGCTTTAGCTTACGCTATTCGCGCGTAAAAACTTTTAACTATCTACCATTACCAATTAAAAAAAATGAATAATCAATAAGGAAACAATTTAATGCCATTATAAGACTCGAATCCGAAATCTCTGGTCACAAAAAAAGATTTTGTTTCAAAAATATACCTATACAATGTACAGTAAACTGCTTGTAAGACCTTGACTGGTGTATTAAAATAACAAAACATGACCGGTAAAAACTTCCCAGTTTTTGAGATATTTAAATTTTTTAAACGTATACTATGCCCATAGTATCAACAAATCGTTTATGTCATCCTGATTCCAAAAAAGTGTCTAAACTACCGTTACTATTTTTTGGAATAAAGAGATTGCTATTTTAATTGAACAGGGTCTCATTTTTGTGATCGGAGACGAGTGTTTTTAAAATTTTAATAAAATTTCAATATCTCGAAAGCAGCAAGATTTCTTGAAACATTTTTTTTTACAAAAAATAATTTAGGTATTTATTATTTACCGGAGTTCTGTTTTGTTAGTTTGATAGACATTATGGTCAGACCTATCGCCGATTAGTCTTGCATAACTGGACACTCCTGCCATAGAGTTTTTTCATATTTTCAGTTATTTAATGATAAAAATTAAAAATGTCTTTCAAGCCAATTTTTCAACAAACCATCACAATTTTTCAAATGTTTGTTAAACGTCTGGATATATTACACAATAAATAAAAGTATTCTGAAGAAAATCCAAATCCGGATTGACAGTCAATTGATTAATTTTTTTTAATTATTCTGTCTGAGAACTAGTCGCAATTTTTATTTATTATAGCTTTTCAGTTACTTTATTATTTTCATTTATAATTTGTAGATTTTAATTTGGCATTTGGCAAGCGCATCAGCTTTCATATATTATGTAAATATTTAATAGATTTGGTATAAAGTAACTCTAAAATATCTGCAAATGAAATTATAAAGCAGGTATTCGTTCCTTACATAAATTTTTACATTTATGATATTGATTTTTATGTGACGTAGTCGGTAGTTAGTTTTTCCTTAAATGTGTTGTTTTTCTGTTCAGTTGAGTTCCACTCCATTTAACTTTATTGAACAAAGTTTGCCAACTTATATAATCTACTTATACACAGAGTCATTGACCGGTTTACAGCGATTTTTGAAAGTTTGATATACCGAATACAAAATGCTCAAATGTTTAATGCAAGGATTGTTTAGTGGTTTACAATTCGTATATTTATAGTACCGAAAAATAAAAAAATATCAGCCGTTCTTTTGTTCTGAAGATCTGTCAAAAAGAAATTTATTAAGTAGCTGGCAAACATATTATGTAACCGTGCAAATGAATACCAAATATAATATTTAATACTAGCCGTTGCCCGCGTCACCGCACGTGGTAACAGAGATTTTATTTGATTTATTGTAATATTTTTCTACTACTTATTTATGTTAAGGCGGCTTCTCACGGCGCGTTTTATCACAGATCGCGCCGCGCCAGCTCGCGCCTACTCGCCGTGTGAAGGCAGACGGATGAACACGTCGCATTAAACTATATGTTCGGTGTATTATTGTATTATTGTATTGTTTATTGATGCACCCAGTCGATCATTTTGTGGTGTGTGAAGTAGGTAAATATGCAAATTCATTCACTTTTTGGCTATACCTAGCGAAGGCAATCATCATTGTTAAAATCTCGTACAAAATTGTACGAGAATTTTGTTATTCTTGTATCTCGTACAAAAACTGTAAATCTCGTAATGGTACGAGATTTCGCGTACGTCTGGCAACCCTGTTAGTGTAATTAGTACAATGCTAGATCAGTAACTACAATATTATTTACATTTTAAAAAGTACGTTGCGTCTATGCGTGCTTGGTCTGGATGCGGCGCAATGCAACGCACGTCGTGAGAACGGGCGGGCGCGGGCTCGTCTGTGGGGCGTGCTCGCGCGTACAAATCGGCGCGGCGCGGCCTGCGATAAAACGCGCAGTGAGAAGCCACCTTTATAATAATTGTTATTATGTAACCACAGCAATTACAAAATTTATAAGCACTGTTTGCAATCACTGATGCTTAACATGCTTTAGGTAGAATAAACAAACTAAAGTGTATACCCGGAGTGCTTATTTTGCTAAGTACTTGGTAATCACCGTAATTGTCGTTATAGTAGAATAGGCCTGACGCCTGTCAATATTTTTGAAGTTTCTGTCACCTAATTTTCTGGAAATTTTAAATTAAACATGACAATTAAAAATACTGAATTTAGTGAGTTTTTCACGTAATCCTGTATATTTTGACAGTCTCTACACCGAGAGAGATAATCGCAGCATAACATTATTAATTTAAGAAAATCTGAGAAATTTTCACATAATGTTAGTTGAGCGCTGGCTACTGACTATTTTTTTTTTAGAAGAAACTGCTTGAAATTATAACAGATGTAAAATTTTTCAATAAACTCTACTTCACTTGTTATCGTTTTTTAAGTTTAAACATTTTTGACGTGTAAACATTTATGCGGTTGCCCCACTCTAAACAAATAATATAGCTCGGACTAGAGTAAATTCGTAAGCTCTTCTAACATTGAGATACTTACGGCCAGAAATCGTAAAGATGTTTAAAGTTCATCGGACACATCAGTATTTTTTTTTTAATTTCTAGTACGCACAATAAAATTCTAAACAATAAAATCATTGAAATTACGTCTGGTTTCATCATTCTTTAAAAATAAGTATATTTATTATGAAAATGACCGTTTCAAATTTTGTATTGTGATAAAACAAAAACTAATGGAAATTTTGCTACTTGATTTATTTTGTTTATTAGAAATGTTAAATAAAAAACGTAAATTAGCGTTGATGATTATAAAAATTATAAAAACTAATCATTTAGTCTATAATTGTTTTATTGTTTTAATTATGTTTTGTTTTTTTTTTCAGATCCAAGGACATCACATTGGTTTTTAATGTCAAGTCCATTCCCTACTTTAGCTGTATGTCTGTCCTATGTATATTTAGTAAAGGTAAGATTTTATTAATTTTTTATTATTAGAGAAAAACAAGTTCGTCTGCGATAAAGCCATTGCCATATCATAAATAATAGATTTGCAGCAAACCTTCTTGTGGTAAATAGCTAGTTATTGCGAGGGAGATTTCACTAAATGTAATTTTTAAACAATATAGTTCAGCAGCAATCGGAAGTTACCCAACACGATATAATTAAATTTTTTGAATAAGCTTAAAATAAGAGCGACTTATTCAAAAAAATAAATGATATCGAGTTGGAGGACATCCTTTCGTTGTTGAACTATATCTTTAAAATGAAAAAAATATTTTTTACTTTTTAGTTCATATTGCTATAAAAGAGTGTTTTTTTATACTATAATTTTAATTGCCTTACTAAAAATTCACGCTTCATATGCCTATGGAATGAATATAATGCCTACGGGTAGGCAACGCAACATACACATTACACACTGCTGCTTACAGTAATTTTTCAAGTTAAGTAATTAATTTATGTGAATTATTGCATTGGCATGGGTTCTTAAAACGTGTACAAATCAAAGTATTCAGAACTGGGTGAAAATTAATTTGAAAGATTTTATTAGTTAGTTAGTTCTGACAATGAAGTATGTAACCAGGAGACCCAGTTCGAGGGAAGCGGTGGACCAATATCTGTCGCATGATTTAATATGGCGCCAGCTACGGGGTAACGCACACACGTTCATGGCTTACATGTGTGTGGTGTCTGTGAAGTCAAACAACTTTGGTAACTATGGCGAAAACAGGTGGAAAGAACCAAAGTTTTCCCAGAAAGTGATAACAGCGCCATCTCGCGTGCGTCAAAAAACGGTCCGTCTCGAAACACGGCAAGTATAGGAAGCTAGATCTCCTGGTTACAGACTTTATGGTTCTGACCCAGACTTTATATCCAAATTATACCGTATACAGGTATACCGTATAATTTGGATATAAAGTCTTTGAAGTCGTTGAAAATATTACTTTCAAAGGGGGGGGGGGGACTAGAAGCGCCAGTAATTTTGTTTGATTAATATGATTACGAAGAGTGAGAAGCGCCAAAATGATGCCCCGGCCGAATTCTTTTCTTTCGAACGGCCCTGTTTGAAGTAGCTTCCATGTCTGTTATATTTGATCCAGATTCGCTAACCTTTATTCTCGTCCCTGTAGATGTAGCATATTTAAAAGTAAGAGTGGATATCCTTGTTTCGAATGCATTTTATAAATTACAGAACGATCGAGTTACATTATAACAGACAAACCCAAAATTCATGCGTGTTGTAATACATTTCAAGATCAATATTATTAACATGCCCACGTGTGAATGCAAGTAAAGGGTTCACAATTAAATGAAATCGGGTAGTCCCACATTTTTTATATGAAACATCTACTGGCGCATTGGGATTGAAATAAAAACGTACAAATGCCGTGACCCTCGACGCTGTGATGACATTACGTTTAATTTAGCTACTAGAATTTAGGTTAGATGACAGCGCGAAAATGTGTATTAACGCTTGCCGTGTGTATGCGTGAGTGCATCTTTTATAACCTTCTTCAAAGCACTGTCGTAAAATATTCCTTTTTAAGTGACATACGTTCATAAATTCGAAAAATCTCATTTTCTTAAACTAGTTCAGTTTATACAGGCTGATAGGTATTTGCTCGTATTCCTCTCGGGAAAAGAAACTATGAATAATTTGGAATGATTTAACCTCTATCATTTGGGGGTCAGAAATGCGTCATTTTCGAGAAAATCTAGTACGGTTTTCTTTTTACAGAAATCCGAACTTTGGGAGTTAAAAATTACAAAAAAAATATTCTCACATTTGGTCTGAATTTTTCCATAATCTGATACCTTACTAATTGACCAAGTTTCCTAAAGCTAAAAACCACGACATTCACTGTTAGATTTTATGTTGTGTGTTAAATTTACAATAAATAAAAAAAAAAATAAAAATTCTTCACAGAAGTGTCATAATAAAAAATAATAATTGCTCATATTCCTCTCGGGAGAAGAAACTATGACAAATTTGGAATGATTTAACCTTATCACTAAATGATAAGGTTAAATCATTCCAAATTTGTCATAGTTTCTTCTCCCGAGAGGAATATGAGCAATTACCGGTCAGCCTATAAAGCTCTGTTATAATTACCTTATAATTAAAATAGTTCGTTATCTTTGTAAGTAAAGTAAATTTTAAATGGAAATTTGTGATTATTCAAGTATAATTTAGTATAATGACAAGCCGATCAAAAACTTCGTGTAAAATATTATGTTTAATGCAAATAATAATTTGCATTAAACCTTTTGAATAAAGTTGAAGAAACGCCAAAATATCCAACTGCATATCAGTTTTAATCGCAAAAAAACACGCAAAAACTAAACAACCGTTTCTGCAATATGAAATTGAAATTTTTTTTTTCATTTTGACCTCAGATATTATTGAAACCATTCAGCTTATTACATGCAAAAAAAAATTAAAAAGGCGGCTTTACCGCTGAATCTATTGAAAGTAACAAAGTTGGTGCGCCAGAAAGTGACCAGGGAGTCGGAGTACGTAATGGTTCGACATCTCTGTTAGATTGTGTCAAGATTCCAATTTGTAACTTAAAAGGCAAAAGAAAAAATGAAATGCATGGAAAGATGTCGCGTACATAAGTTGAAAAGCTTCTGTAGAAATAATAATAATTAATTATTTTTCTGATACCTATATTGATGTTTTCGGTTACAGGTTTTGGGACCCAAAATAATGGAAAATAGAAAACCATTCCAGCTCAAAAATACGCTTATTGCATATAATTTATTTCAAGTAATATTTAGTTCATGGTTATTTTATGAGGTAAGTGAGTTTTTAATAAATACGTTTTAGTGTTTTGTTTATGCTTAAAATGTAATTTATAGGTGATCTTGGAAAGATCTATATTTAAACTTTAATTGACATTATTAAAATTAACCTCTTCATACAAGATAAGGTCGCGGGTTTACCGCAAAATGGAGTAAATTTTTTTTGCAGAATTGAATTTTTCTGTTTCTCCGTTCAACTAAATAATAACAGTGGAAGGAAACCTGTTCAGGGTACAAATATAAGATTCATTGTTTTGTGAGGTTGAAAAACTATTGGTTTAAAACGTATTTTGTTATAAATGCAAGGAACACCGGGATATTAAAATCATCCGAATATTTTCAATTTTTTTCTATAACTCAGAATTGACAATTTAGTTGAACCGAGGAACATTTTGGTTGCCAAAGTTATTTCATGATACATTCCTTTCTTATAAATATTTGTAAATTATTACATTATAGGATAATTCATTGAAAATCGTCTAAGCTTTTAATAATAAACAGTCAGCTAAATTTCAAAGAATAAGTTGTTATTGCGTTTTATGTTTGTTTTTATTTTTTAACAAATTAGATACATACTATTCGCTATTATTAGATTTACAGCGAACAGTGCAACTTTGTCATTTCTACATAATTTTATAATAAACAATGTCTATTTATTAAAAATATAAATCAACTTACTGTGCTTCGACGATTATGATCATTAACAACATGCAAATATCATTACACTATGTATTGACTCAAAACAGTTAGACTGTTTGACGACAACTGGAAATTATTGCACTATTTTCGTCTGCCAATAAATTAACAGGAGTTGAAAACTGATTCAACTGATATTTTCTTGTAGTCTGTTTGGATTATAATAATAGATCTTAAAGCGGCTTTTTAAAAAAAGAGGTTATCACTTCAAAACGCATATTATATTTTTTTTTTCAATGTTTGTTGTCATAACTTCGCGAGGGGTTAAAAAATTCGACGCCGTTGCGTTCAGAATATTTTCGGAGTGGTCCCATAATAATACGTACCTAATATTTGGGAAAAAATCCAAAATTTAGTGATTTTTTGCAACTATTGAATATTTTACTAATCCTTAATTTCCAAATCATTTAAAATATTGTGTACGTTCGAAAACAGTCAGAAGCGTCTATAAACAGTTACTTTAAGAACAATTTATTTCGAACGTAACGTCTTTGATACGTTTTCATTGATAAAATATCATTGAAAATGCGCTAAATTAATTTTATATTTTCTATATTATAACTGCATATTATGTGAATAGAAATAAATAGTACCTACTTTTAAAAACATGTATTTGAAAATATACGTACATACTTTATTTTTATTTTACGTAGTTCTGAAAAAGTTCGAAACTTTAACAGTTTATAGCTTGTTGAGAGAACAACATAATTTCATTCAATACGAAAAAAAAATCGTAAAGTAAAAAATCAGTTTTTAGTTTTAAACTTACAATAAAAGTTAGCAACAGAACAATTAAATAGGTTAGTTTCAGTGGAAAATAATAGTTTTGACAATAAAGCATATTAATCGATTTAGAAGTATTACCGAAAATTCAAGTAATTTTCTATCCAGGTAATACATTTCAAAATTTCGAACTTTTTCAAATATTAAGTAGTTTATTAATATATATTAGATATTATAACCTAAGTCTAAGGGCGCATAAATGATAAATCAGTCAGCCGATCGGTTAGTAATAACAACGCGAGCGCATGAAATCAGTCGATTTTGTGCCTATTTCATGTAACATCGTTGCCATTACTATCCGATATTTCGAACGGATTGAATTTAATCATTCATGCATACCTAATATTAAGATCTAACTTGCACTGGCAACGGAACGTCTTACTTTTCTGTATTTATTTTGAAAATGCCTTTTGACATGAAATTGTTTTTCACTGAAAAAGAGAGACCGTCTTTATATAAGAAACCTTTGAATTTTCTGATGTCTTAATGTGATTTTTTTACGAAATATAGCTTGGATAACAGCTTACGTGAAATTTCATATTTTTCCAAATTTAAATTTCGTAAAAATTCACAACTAAAAAGGGGGATACAGTCATAATATTTCTTTTCTGTAGTCAAACCTGCGTTTATTAGTCAAAATTAAATCACATATACAGGGGCTAAGGCGTTTTGCTACTTGGTACCGACTCATTATCCACAGAGTTGAAAAGATAAAAAATGGTTGATAATGTGATCGGTCCACCCCTGCATGCACATAACACAATTTTATTTCGAATGTGTAATATCACTGGTCAGTGGCGGCGCGTGAACATTTTAAATGGGTGTTCTGCAGAATCAACCGTAACACTATTGACAACAAACCATAATATACATTGTAACACTAGTCACTACTGCCATAAACCGCGTGTCGCGCATCATGTATGTGACAAAGTCGTTAAAGGTGTTGGCTGAACAAGATAGATTTAGTAAACACTTCTAGCATATGACAGTGATAGATGCTTATTTGTATTAATGTGCTGACGGAAAATGCAGTTGAAAAAATATCAGGCTGTAACTTGTATGTATGAGTTGCACGATGTGCTACTTCGGAGCGCAGAACAGCGCCTGAACGCAAGAAAGTCTGTCACATAGAACACACACGGGTTTTGTGGTCTGTCAGTGGCTGTTAAACTTTAGCGTTGATTATAGAGGAACCGCCACTGCCACCAGCTGTTGCCAGTGTTACCCTTTGATGAAATTATAATATTAAGCGGGAGCGAATATGAAGTGTTTCTTTGTGTGATTGATATGATTATGTTTATTGTATATTATATCAACAGTGTTTAATGGGAGGCTGGTGGGGCGAATACAGCTTCCGTTGTCAACCTGTCGACCACAGCAATTCTGCAAGCGCTACTAGAGTAAGTGATGCCGTGTCGTCCCCCTTTAATTACTCTTCAATCCCGCTAACCGAGAGCTCTCAAAACTATTGTTTCGAAAATTATCACATTGAAATAAGGGTAGCTAATTGTGTAAAAAAGCGTATTTGATTTGAATTTATTAAAACCGCGTTTACCGTGTCGAATGCATAGTGTCGGAGGTTATGAAAAGAACGAGTTTCTCTCTCAGTGTTGCGTTTTGCATCGTGCTGTTTTTAATACTTTGGTAATGTGGTGGCACTTATTTTTTTTAGTTCTCTAATTGAAAAGCTTACAAAATAACTCAGAGAATTAAGAAGGCAGATTGTTCCAATTCAATTGATAAAAGGTATTTTGGTGATTTATTGAATAAATTGATTTGATTGAGAGAATAATTTTATTTTACAATTTCTATTAAAAAAATTGATCACAGGATTATCGTGGTTTTTAAATGAAACGCTGAATTTGACAGCTCTTGGTATATGTGTGGAAATTGTACAATATTCGTGGTTATGAAAAAATATTTGAGATGTTTGTGAGATATTTTTAATGCAGTACTTTTCTCAAACAAAAAGATAGTAACCTTAGACTACGTTTAAAGAAACATTTTAATACTACTATTTGTCTAGACCAGTGATGTAAAAGATACGGCCCGCGGGCCGCATCCGGCCCTCAAGCCATCTCAATACGGCCCGCGACCAGAATCTATCCGCAGTGAGGATTTTAGACACCTGACATCAATGAGCTTATTAAAAACGAGAGATCTCAGGTGTCTGGATCCTCAAGCTCAAGATAATTTACCCTTATATGAAAATTGATTTCAACTAAATAACTAATTAATTAAAGATTTTAATTTAGTACGTGTTTTAGTTTTTAAATTAAGAGTCTGGCCCGCTATCACACTCTAAATCTTATAATTGGCACTTTAGTTAAATCAGTCTGACAACCCTGGTCTAGACTCCTGAATTTGAATAGTGACAACAGGAGAAGTGAAAATTAGTGTCGAATAGTTTACAAAGAAATTTAAGATATTTACAAAAACGAAACCTCAATGATAAAATTGCGGAAAAATATTTTTTTTTTAACGGAATTTTTTCTAGTAATTACTTATAATTCAAAAAGGAATAAAAAACGAACATTATTGAAATTTATCTCTTCAAAACGAAGCCTCTGCATACAATTTTATTGGACTCGTATTTAGAACAAGGGAAAAGCTTCTATTTACCATTTCGATTGTAGTAAGAATCGTGAACTTGAAATAATTCTGTTATTATTTTTGTTTGTATTTATTTTGATTATTAATAATGGCGTGTTTAGGAAAAATCACTGCATTAAAAATATTGCATTATCATAATATATTCGATTTACAATTACGCATATTGTATAAGCCAATCTATAAACATTTTCAAAAATGTTACTGTCTTACTTTAATACTTTTGAAAAAGTGTAGATTTTGACTACCCTGTATTTTGAAAACAACGTTGTATACGGCACACTCTCGCTGGCATCTAGAATGAGTTAATTAAGACGGTGCTAATTGGTTTATTTTTGTAACAATACAATTAGTTGCAATTCAGTAAAGACGACGTTAAACAAAAATATTTACTTTTAGGACTATTTAAAAGTTTAGTAAAATTACTAAAACTGAAAGCGATTTTGATTGGAAAATTAGTCGAAGAAATGGAAAAAATTAATATAGGTGAAGGATTTATATTTTTGATTTTTTTTTTTGGTTGGAAGTGACTAATAAATATATTTTAGTAAAACACTACTAATTGGTAATTTACAAGAATTATAAATTTGGGATTTTTCATAGTTATTTAATTAAAAATAAATTGTATTAAATAATAGATACCATACGTGGATCGTATTGTTTTTTTTCAGTTTGAATTTAATATTTCAGTATCTATAACAAACTACTGAATACGTTGCTGTTAATTCAAATATTATAAATTAAAATAACAAAATCTGGCTTATAAAACTAAATGATATCTAATTGTATAGGAACTAAAAATTTATTAGTTTTTTTTGCAGAATTTTCAAGGTTTCGCGAACACGCTTTTTCATTCGGAATTTTAGATCTCCAGCACAATGTAACTAAATTTTTTTAATTTCATAACCAACGGGAACTGATTTTTTTAAATATATTTACATTTTAAAAGCTAATTTAAACATTTTAGACAACACGCGCGTGTAAATATACACAAATATTGATATCCTTGACTACTTTTAATAATATGTAAACATTAAAGTTGAACTAACGTTCCATGCGCGTTAAAGTTTAAATAATAATGTTATTTCCACACGACATACGCCGCATACTTAATGTTGGTTATTGCTAGGATAACGAACAAGCGCTACTATGGGTCAAATATATATTTTCATTATTTTTTCCCTCAGTTCTTAAACAATTCTACGAACCATATGAACATAAATTCTTCTAAATTTTAGACCCTCGACGCCTGTATTACAAGCTTTCATTTGACTCCACATGTTTGTCAGTCAGTCAGTTCGGGTGAAATGTTGCAAGTCGATTTTGAATCACTTCTACTTGATCTATTTACTTTGAAATTTTGCATACTTCGATGACAATACAATAATCTGATAAACATGACCTGATAGTGCAGTCGGGATAGTCAGCTCGCAATGCAACTTTTTAACAGCCTATGGTAGACGTGCCGTGTTTTTGGCTCGTTTTGGTCTGTAGATGGTTTTGATTTTGATGAAAATACACCCTTATGTTCTTATAGAATAGATGACTTTAACGGAAATAATAAAATATAATAAAGAAACCATTTAAAAACAATTTTTTATTGAAATTTAGTAAGACGAAGAAAAAAAAACAATCAAACAAACAAAATCATTTTATCAACCTAAAAGCTTGTCGCGAGATATGTTTATAAGAAAAATCATAATTCAAATTTCTTGCGAAACAGTTTTAGGTCAGGCAACAATTATAAAATCATTGTACTTGTTTGATAACTTGTTACTGTCTTCGTTTTAGTACATTTTAATAGTTTTTAAAAGGTTTGTCACTTATGTTTTATTATGTAATAAATGTCATGTTGGAAATAGAAACTCTACTAAATGTAATTTTTTCAGCCGAAACCAAATTTCGGTATTTTTTCCACTTTGGCTGAAACCGGATATTTCGGTCGATCTAGCCAACGTTGATCATTCCTTTTCTTATAAATTTTGTGGCTTCTATAGCAAAGACAGAGCTATCCCGACATACTAGTCATACATTTTCCGCAATACATGTTTTTTAACTAATTACAATATTCAAAACATCGAGACTGCAAAATTGAGAATAAAATCAATTTATATACGGTGGATATATAACGCATCGGGTGACGTTAAAGATTTCTAAATATTTAATGATACCCTCCTTTATGTTTGATCAAGTCACAAACAATTCAAAAGTATATATTTACGAAAGAAAAATACAAAGGTTAAGTTTTGTCTAAATATTGATCTGTGAAGTATTTTTCTTTTATTCAGACTTAACGTCAATTAATCGATAGAAATTTTCCCATCATTTCAATAAATATTTTATGATTTTTTTTTAATCGCAACAACAAAAGTCTCCATTTGTTAAAATTTTGTGTATTCTAAATTTCAGAAATGGAAAATCTTTATTACATTTTTTATTGAAATGTAGAAAATTCATGTTCAATATTATTGTCATTCATCGTATGTAATTTACCTGAAAAATTGTATCTTCTTCCTGTAAAATATGTTTATTTTTATTGTCAACGTTTCGTATTCAATTTGACTTCTTTAGGGCTCTATAATCGATAAAAAATACAGATACATGGTTGTACTGGTATTAATTATGTATTTGTATTTTTTATAGATTAAGTGAGGAAGTCTATAATTGTAGACGAAACGTTGGCAATAAAACAAAATATTATATTGTACAGGCTGAAAGTTCCATTTTCCTGGTATTTCATTACCTTAAATTAATGAGAATGTTAAATAAAAATTTTAAACAATTATTTAAATGAAATACACTTGCTTATAGATGATCCAACTGCTGAAGCACTATTTTTTCTCTCAATAAAAAAATTATTTTAAGCCAGTTTTTTACTACTTATAAGATTGTTATTTTAATTATATAATGTGCATTTCGCGTGAGGTATCAGTAATAGAGCAGTAGAAATATAATATATCAAATACGTTTACAAATTTATGTGTTACCTTTAATTAATCTGGAGCAAGGTCAAGGGTGAATTTAATTATACATAGGTGTAATATATCAAATGACTCAGATGACGTCTAAACGTAATTTTACGTGCTTTCTACAGCAATATGATTGCCTCAGGACTGGAACATACTGCTGTCGGCCGCCGCCAAATGGGAAAATATTATGTTAATTGTACATTAATTTTGGTTATATAATATGTATGTTATGTTTTACAGGTATTTTTAAGTCGATTTATGTCCTTAATATAAGTAACCATTTTCTGGTCGTAAATTTGATACCAGAAAATAATTGGAAAATCAATTATAACATTTTTAGACTAAATCTTTCGTAAGAAAGTTATCTGACCGTAAATTGGAAGGAGAAAACAAGTTTTTGCAAATTTGATACAATTCCTCAAAGAAATGAAAACGATAATATTTAGTTGATCAATAACAAAAAAAATTTCGCTTCATAAAAAAATCTATGTCTTCGTTTAGATGGACGTGATTAATACGGTTACAAAGGATTTAGTCACAAAATGTAGTCGACCTATTTTGGAAGAACCTTGTTGAGTATATAAAAGCTAGAAATGGAATGGACTCGTGAAGCAAAATTGTAAAAACATATTGTGTCCGAAAATGTGTTTTTTTATCGTAAATATAGACTAAAACTTTACCTTGTTCTATAAAAAATGCAGTGTATTGTGTTTATTGTAAATTCACACTGAAATTGAGAAGACAATAATTAATTATTTGTCATGTTCCTATACTCTTTTGACCCTAAATACGATATATAATTATTTATAAATTATAATACTGACTTTAAACAATAGAAAAATTAATTTGTCATTGTTCTCATTTTTTTATCTACTAATAAAAATAGTGTTTTGCTTTTGCGGGGAATTTACAATTGTAAAAACGGTCTAAATTGAGATACTTACCAAAAATCATTCACATTTAAAGTACGACATATAAACTAGAATTACAATAAAAAAAATGTATTGGATCAAGATATTTTATATAATCCTACCTTTTAAAAGATCGCGCATACTTGTCAAGCACGACTAGTACAGTACGGAGCAGAAAAGCTTGTTCGTGTTATTTAACCGAATAGAGTACATTGGACCAGCACCTGCAAATAGCAGTCAGCAACGACCGTCAGTCGATCGCTTGCAATTTCTGTCTAGCTGTGCTGGACCTATCTAATGTCATAGTGATGTGTCGTCCCTGAACCTGCACTAAACTTGCTGGTCCAGTTGTGGGTTTCTGCTGTGCTGGTACATGCTTGACAAGTGTTTGCGGTCTTCTTATCTTCCAAGTAATATTTTTTATACACTATATCAATAGATGCGCTTATGATTTATGGATTTAAAAACGACGTAATAAATTTCACGACAATCGAATCATAAAATTGCTTTTCACACTATTTTTCTGTTACTCTAATAAACACAAAAAACTGCGAAATGTTAACAGGTAAAACGACGAATATTTAAAAGAATTCGCATTGATTGAATACCATTTTCAGACACGATTAGTAATTTGATTTTATTCTTGCGAATCCAATCTGTAAAATATCTTGCATAATTTTATACAATAATTGAAAGTTTGAAATAAATCTTTCGATGTCTTAACGTTCATAGAATTCCTTGCTATTTTATTTAACAGCGATAGGAAGTCCCCCAACCTGATATAGGGGTACTTGATAATTATCTTCATTGTAAATAATTAATATTTCTTTATAATTAATTTCATCATTTAGTGTTGAGCCGTATTCGAAATTTTTGTAGAATAAAAAATGATAATAAAATTACTCAGTTTGATGTTTTCCGTAATGCGATCCGTTAAAGCAATCAGTAAATTTTAGTACTATTGGGATTTTATCGATTTGTACGGTAATACGGGTGGTGTACACAAAATATTCTTCATTGAGATATTTCTAAAATTAAAATAACGGAGGATATACACTCAGCTGAATCGAAAAGAATAATTTAATGTTTATTGTTGTTTAACATTAGTGCAATTAAGTCATCATTATTGTTTATTTATTCCAAACTTTCAATTTCAATTAAATAATGGATATTTATCCAATTCCTTATATTTTTATGCCTTTTATTTCAGTTCTGTATACTGTAAAACATATCATTTTCATTTCTGTTGTTATTTCATTTTCTTCTTCCACAGAAATATTTCTACTTCTGAATGATTTTTGTTGAAATTATATAATGTAATATTATTAACTGCTGGTTCGTAGTTAATCAGTGTTTTGGAACATCAATCATAATATTTGTACCTGATTCTGTAATAATGGGAGAAACGGAATTTGAGTACTAATATTTTCTTTCAGATTTTATTAATTGACAGGTAGACTTTTTCAAATAGTAATTTTGGTTTGTCTATATTTTTAATTCGTTGTATATTGGTTAATGTCCTCTCTTAACAAATCATATAGTGAAATAAAATTAGGATTTGTTTGATAATTTTCAAAATCCAGAAATTTTAATTCAAAATGCATGTTCTTTATACAGGGTGAGTTTTAAGTTGATGCTTTTTTTTACAGCGTGTAAAAATCAAATAGAGGAGCAAATATTTCAAATAGTTTTTTATCAAAACTCAAAAATAAGAGAGAAACAGCCTTTCGAAGTTTAAATAAATTTTATTAAATTTTCTTTAATTTTGATGTCGGTCCTGGGGTTATATTATGCCACTATGGAAATAAGTTGTTATTATCAAGTATGTTGGTGCTTATTTGAAACTGACATGTGTATTGTTCTGTTTTTGAGAGATAATAACAACTTATTTCCATAGTGCCATAATATAACCCCAGGACCGACCTCAAAATTAAAGAAAATTTAATAAAATTTATTTAAACTTCGAAAGGCTGTTTCTCTCTTATTTTTGAGTTTTGATAAAAAAACTATTTGAAATATTTGCTCGTCTATTTGATTTTTACACGCTGTAAAAAAAAAGCATCAACTTAAAACTCAGCCTGTATATTACTTGCTTATATTTAATATATAAAATATTATTTAGTCAAAATTGCATAATGATTTAATTTTTGTGATAATAAATAAGAACAAAAAGTAAATATAAAAAATCATCTTTTAAAGGTTAGCGATTAAAAAGTAAATAAAGCTATCTGTCAGGTAATATAATTTGAAAATCTATTTTTTAGTTTTGGATCAAATTTTGTTTACTTTAGCGGTTCAAAAATATTGTTTTTTTTTAAAATTTATTCATTTCTAAAATCAATAAAATAAATAGTCAAATGTAACAACTTCCTGCTGTTTACTAGGAAGCTATTTGTCGATATTGATGAGAAGGCATTAAGCTGCCAACATATTATGTGCGATTATTTTTTTATGCAAACATTGCCGATAGTATAGCGGCGCTATAGCACATCGCCCATAGGGCACAGCACAGCAGGCCTAAACTAAAAATCAGCAATGATCAATTATTATAAGAACTAGTCGGTAACAAAACATTGCTTTGCTATATAAACATACTGCAATTGTGTAGCATTAGAATGTTTAGTTTACTATGGCTATCTTGTATGTAACTCAAACAGATAACGATAAAAACAAATGATCCACAACTAAAAAAAAAGAACATCGCTCATTTACCTACTTGTTAACCCATCAATGTGCACGCGTGTACCGATACAGCATTACGCGCGTGCAGCATACAGTGTGTTCGGTTAAAATGGGCCATTTTGTATGTAGTGTATAGCTTGGCGCGCTTTAATTTACAGATAAGTATGGGTGGTTGGCTAACAGGACGATACAGTTTACGATGTCAGCCTGTAGATTACTCGAATCATCCGAGCACAATGAGGGTGAGTAGTCGTGAGTGACTCCCGTTGGTTCTAGAAGTCACTATGACGCATACATAATATGTAGTAGTTAGTTATTTGGTGTATTTTAATCGTTAGAGGTCTGTTTATACACATGCGTTTCGTATCCGGATTATATCCAGGTCGAGATAAAAATTTGGTTACTATGTTGGAATCCAGACCCCATTCACCGATGCAGCCTTTGATATTTTCCTAATGGCCCGGAAGGTCATCGAAATCAAAACTGTCTTCTTATACTTAAGGGCCATTCAATAATTACGTAAGGATGGTTTTGGTCATTTTTGACCCTCTCCTCCTACTCCCATGTAATGGCACATAAGATTTCTCAGACTCCTCCACCCTCTTTTCACGTAAGATTTTATCTGGTTTTAGAAAAGAATTGAACTAAAACTCATAATTTGACGAAAATCAATAATTTTTATGATAATTTAGATTATAAAAATTAACATTAAAGATTTTGAACACTTAATACGTAATGAAAATTACATTTAAAAAAAAAATAGATTTCTTCTAACACTTTTCTCTCAAATACGTATCCATCACTGTATGTTAGAAATCACACATTTCGTCTTAAAAAATATTACATAAGATTGGCTTTGGCCCCCCTCCCCCCGAATAAGGGTATGTAAAGATTTTGAGAAACCCCGTCCCCCACGGGGCCCTTACATAATCAATGAAGCTTGGTTGCAGAAAGTATTTTCAGAAAATCTTATTTGACAATGACCTTACATTAAATTTTCGTAGTGACATCACGATTACGTCTCCAATATTATGTGTGTTTAGTATCGTGATTCAGTGTAAAAAGTGTTAACACTGTTGACACTAGTGCGTTTGATATACAAAACTGTAGATTCACTGATCTGTTTGGCACTTCAGTGAAATCTGTCACGTATGTGTTGTTTATCTATTTTGTAATTTGCATGTACAATCTACTCAGAACATGCTTCGACAGTTTACACTTTTGGTAAACTAAGCGTTTAGTTTTCAGTGTAAAATTCACTCAGATATCTATTCTACAGTCATAGACCAGCCAACACAAACTTGGCCCGGACACGGAATAATTGTGTGTATAAATAGACCTTTATGGCCAATTCATATTCGTATCGATTCTGAATATTTACTCACGCCCTCGAAAAATTCAGCGTGGGTGGACTGACGTTCATCTTAATGTATATTTGAAACTAATAAAAGGAAATTGTGTTTCTATAGCTGTAAAAGATTTGCATTTTTATAGGAACACCTTATTTGAGTGATAATTTAATTGATCATTTAATAAAAAAAAAATACAAATAGGTATGTGTTTTTTTTTATTATGAAACTGTAACTGAGAATTAAACATATTATTATATAGACAATGAAGTCTAACATCAAAGTCTATTCAAGAATTATTGACGAAAGTAAAATCTAAAAGTCTTGTTTCATTAAACATGTAATAAATTCGTCTAATATGCCATTTTCCTGTTAAAAACGCGATTCAAGTGTAGTACAAATACACAAGAAACTTTTTGTTTTATTTTGATGTTAAAATCGCTGGGAGTTGGACAATTTAAGAAAATAATTAACGCAGATAAAGCTGGACGTTTCGTTGCTAAATGCAACTTCCTCAGCGACTGTACATGTTATTCATTCTTTTATTAAATTGTTCAATTCCCTGCGATTGTAACGTCAGCATTAATAAGACTATGGAAGCGTATTGGCATCGGTTACATTGAGAGGCAATTTTTTAGTTTCCACTTTTTAAATATCTTTTAAATGAGACTTGTGACTGAAAATATTATTAATTTATTCTTATTGTTTCAAACTCCTATTGAAGCAATCAGTCGGCGGTACTATATAGAATAAAATACGTACGTTATAGAATCGATACGATATATTATGTATGTAGGTACAGTGTGTTCGCTAAAAATGGTTACAGTGAATAATTCGTGTAAACGACTAGAAACAAAAATAGTTTTTTATTTAACTCGAGATTTACTGTGGGAAACTGCACAGGTATATTTTTTATACTTCAAACTCGACCGGAAGTGTACATGCATTTTTTTTCAAATGGCAACATACCTACATATTTTTTATATTTTCGAAATCTCCATTTTTTTCTCTATAAATTCATATAAAATTTTCATAACGTTACATAAGAAAATATTCGAGAAAAACGTTATAAATTTATTAATTAAATCTGAAAATTATTAATAATCAATTGACAAAGTTTTTCTCGAATATTTTCTTATGTAATCCTATGAAAATTTTATATGAATTTATAGAGAAAAATCTGAAGATTTCGAAAAATATGTAAAAAAATATAATATGTTTTCCATTTGAAAAAAAATGCATGTACAAGTCCGGTTGAGTTTGAAGTACAAAAAAATATACTTCAGTAGTTTCCAATAGTAAATCTTGAGTTGATCAAAAAACTATTACATTTTTTTTGTATCTAGTATAAGATACACGAATTATTCACTCTTACCACTTTCGGTGAACGCACTGTATATTAAAAATGATACTATCTAATATTTTTGAAAAAACGGCCTTTAAGTAGGAGGTTTGATCTTAGTTGTTGATCTTTTGTGTACTTCATAATTTGTATGCGTTTTAACACTACTTAAATGTGTATCATTAGAATTATTCGTTACGCTAAATTATGACATTAGGTCGTAACGTAAGTTCTATTAAGTTCTTCGGTTTTAAAATTAATAATTAACGACTTTGCTTTATTATTTTGTTGATTTTAAGTTACTATAAGTTTTCGTATTTTGTGAAAACTTTATAAATACAACAAAAAAATAGAGTAAAAAGAAATCAAAATATTTATTAAAACGTGTACACAATGACTTAAAAAAATAATGTTTAGTTCAAAGCAACACCAATCTATAAAAAAAAATTTCATAAAAGAATAGATGACTCTTAAAACAAATTAACCCACGACTCGGTTTTTTTTGTTATATTTTTAATGTGATGGGATTATTTTGAAACCATTCAGATTTGTGAAGACTTTGTGAAGATTTGTGGCGAAGACCTAGGAAAGATTTTCTGCCTGCAATATGCTCTGCAACTTTCTAGAAATCTAGAACATAACCCATTGCCGAGATATTGCAGAAAGCAGAGGTGTCTCCAAGTCTTCGTCGTACGCGATTTACGGGCGACTGGTGATTTTAAAGTTTACTCTGGCTACCTCGAAAGTCAAAATATTCTTCCAGTTTAATAATTCCTTCGATAAGTATTAAAATATATAACAGAAAAAAACAGAGCGGCGCATTAACTTTGATCAAGAGCGTACAGTGGTCAAGGGTATACTGACGTCTTATTATATTTTGGTGTAATTTAGGAATGAAAAAATAAGCTAAATTATATGAAAAAAGCCATAATATAGTGTAATAGTAAAAAAATAATAAAATGCGTTTCCCGATTTTAGTTACATGCTGGAAATGCTTTTTTTTATTTAGTAACGACTCAGTATGATCAAAAGCTGTCTTGGACGATTGCAGGTCGAGAAGCTCTCAACATTGTTTCCAGATATAGTATCTCCTATAAAGTCGAGGTCACAGTCACATTGACGCGGTGTGTGATGACAAGTTCAAATTGAGCAATTAAATTCATTTAAACATTATAATACATAAATTAATAATCAATAATCGATTTGTCACCTTACGAGATTAATATGCAGATTTTACATATATAGATATTACATACTTACGCCTAAAAGCTACGTCACATCTAATGCCATATTCAATAGAGCTGACTGACGTAAACTTATTGTACTAATGACGTTCTAGTCACTTAATTTTGTGCATTGGCCCTAACGAGAATTTAAAACTAAAGTGAGCTGATTTCCTGTCTCTGTCTGTCTGATCAGTTTTTGTTAAGAATACATTGAAAAAGATATACTTTTTTACGTGATTAAAAACTTAATATTTAATTTGTATGAGAATAATTTTTATTCGTATTGAAATTAAACATCACCTGACGTCTGTCATATTAACCATTTTACATTTTTGTTCGCTGCACCATCAGTTGAATTTTTGGTGCTTAAAATAAAAATATTTAGTAAAAAGTCTAAAACGAATGGTTTAGCGAGCAACTTCATTCTGTTAATTTTGAAGTTACAGTCGGCAACTTAGTTTTACTAAACAGTACTCTAGGATAGGCGGGCCCACCTGGCCCCCGTCTAATATCGTCTGTGGCTTTGTCTAGTGTCTACGCTAATATTTTTTCATCAGTAAAGGACCGTCTTTTGCTGACAAAAAAATATATCATTTAATGACGATATAACTCTCTCAGATGTACAGGGATACATGATAATCTTGCAGTCTATTGTTTTGACAAATAAGATGATATTATGTATGATGTAGATATATACGTATATCTGTTATATTAACACCTCGTTTGAAGTCTATTTATAGGTGAACAGGATACAAATGACTAAATTGCTTTATGGTAAACATTTCAATACTAAACTGTCTTATCAAATCATTCCACCAATTGCTAGGACGGAGCGGACCTTACAATGATTGTCCATATACATTGTTTTGAAATTTTGATTTTTCGAGATCTCGTCAATCCATTTCTTTACCCGGACGTTTGAGACGAAAAACATTGTTGATCTCCTCTGGTCGAGAAAAATCTGGTCTAGCCGGCAACGCAATTTTATTGTGACTCCACTTTAAAATAATTTGTGCGCTGTATAAATCGTCCATAAGAGGCGACTCCGCTACTAGCGCGGTTTGTTTTGTAACTTGCTGAAAATGAAAGTGTGTTTATAAGTCATTGTCTACACGGCTTAAAGTCGATGTCTGTGCTAATCAGTTGAAATGTGCTGTGTTTTTAAATGATTTTATTTTTTTAACATTGTATATTATTATTGTTATTGATAAGAAGACAGTCTTTAACAATACGTACAGCAAACTAGCAATGAGACGCTAGTTAATTGGTTTACTGCTTTGGTTTTATTAACCTGCAAGAATTAAAAATGATGGTTTCATATTTTATGTTGTCGAAAATAAAAATGCAATTTCGAATAGTCGAAACGTCAAAAATTTTAATCTTCAGCCGTATTTGAGAAATGTTCATTATTCATATCGAAATGATCGAATTATTTTTTAAGAAATTACGTGAGTCTTTGAAGCGGTTCAAATAACTTAAAATTAAATTATTAATAATATAATAATATTAATAATATAATAAAATAATATATCTTTCAACTGACATAGTTTTTCTTGGGCTTGGGTTTATTCTAAAAAAATGAACTGATTACATATATCATAAAATGGTTGCAATTATTTTATAGTACGTCTGTACATTAAAAATATAGGTAATAAAATAATTTTCCCAAAGATGTTTTTTTGTGTATTTCATCACAAATGTTTAGATTAGACGTTGCATTTTTTCCGTATGTTAGACGTTTTGTATCCACAGTGAGTTCATTTTTAATGTAAATTATTTGCGTAAACATTTTACGTCTATACATTATTTAATCGTGATTTGAATTTTTATTGTTTGACAACCAAATATGAAGCCATTTTTCTGACCAAATGAATTACTCATCGCGCTTCGATTAGGGGAATAATGGATCAAGCGTCCTTTATTTAAATATACATTTTCAGCGGATCTCAATTTGACAATTTTTTTCACAAACATACAGACAAACATATTTTTTTTAACTCTTTATTAAATGATTTCATTTTTGCCGCGAGAGGATGCTGACAAAACAAGTAAGCTTTAATTTTTGTGTCACAGTTACTTCATTTTTATGTAGGTAAGAACGTTTTTTAATTAATTTTTGGCCATTTTTTTACAACAAAAAATAATTAGTCACAGCTATCGACTGTGCTATTCTTGTTCAAAAATATTGGGTGATTTATGAATGAAATATTCATACCATTCAAGATACAAGAATAAGTATTCATAGTATTTCTGTTTCGGAGAAATAATGGTAATTAAATTGTTTTTTAGCAGTGACTCTACCCAAAAAATCGTTGAATTTTTACATGGGATTTATTTCACAAAAGATTCGTTAATTACGTGAGCTGTTTTTTTTTCTAAATTAGCACCCCCTCTTGATAAGATTTTCGTGCCCCCCACCCCCCCCCCCTTCACATGAGATGTACCTATAAGTTTTAAATGTTATCTGTTATAATAATGTATAATCTCTGAATTAAAAAGTAAACATGAGGTTTTCATTGACCCCTTTAAATGAGATTTGTTGAAAATTTTCCGAACCCCTCCCCCTCATTTTAACTCACGTAATTAATGGACGTCCCCGAACTGCAAAAACTGATAATCCCACAAAAAATACCAGATGTTTGTAACCTTGTAAATAGCTATATAATTTTGCTACACTTATTTCTTGAATCATCTGCTAAGAAAATAAGTTAAATACTATTATTTTAATAAAATAGTCTTGTGTGATATTTCCTAAAATTATAGCTAATTAATTTTTTGTTGTTCTGAATAAAAACCTAATTACTTTTGAACAAGTATAGCGTACTATTTTTTTGATTGTTTAGAACTAGATTTTTAGTCTACTATAAAAAACATGATTAGAAAAAGAGTATTGTAATGTTTTGTTTTGAAAATGCAATCTTATCGTTATTATAATTTCACAGATGGTCCACGCTTGTTGGTGGTATTATTTCTCAAAGTTCACGGAATTTATGGACACGGTAAGTTTTCTCAGTATTGCAGATCCTGGAGGGGGCAGCTGCTCCATGCACCCTACCCTCTTCCGTACGATCATGGGTCAGTTTTCACGCCACAACTTTCCTCCCTGCATTTTCTAATCTAGGAAGAACTAGTTATGTCATTTCATTCCGTACTAAAGTAGCCGTGTGCAAAATTTAATCAAAATGGTTATTTTGAAAAAAAAAGTTTGTAGTGGTTTTTATGGAGTCACTTTTTCCACATTACAGCGATTTTGAACATGCCTGCAAAATTTGAGTAAAATCAATCCATTTGTGTGAACTTCAGATACAACTAGATAATATTTTTTTTTAACTAAACAACCTGAGGCCAGTGGCAAATTTATCGGATGGACCCTCCCTTAATATAAATAAAATATAGTTTAAAAAAAACTAAAAAACACGCTTTATATCGGACTAAAAAGTAAAAAATAATTGTTTTAAAATAAGCTTAAAAAGCGTTGGGCGCTCGATGTACGAAAATGTGGAACAAAGCGCCCCACGCTTTTTAAGCTTATTTTAAAACAATTATTTTTTACTTTTTACTCCGATATAAAGCGTGTTTTTTAGTTTTTTTTGAACTATATTTTATTTTTCACTTTTTAGTTTGAGGATCTATAAAAGAATTTATTAATCCTGGGGGTCCTAATAAGGATAATGGGAAACTGTTATCAAATTATTGCATTGTCATCGGTCCTTGATACGTATACAAAGTTTCAAATTAATCAGACTTCGGGAAATTGGTGAAAATTATGCTCAAAGATTCCGTTACGGACATACATACATAGTTACAACCCAAACTAATATAAAGCGTTTAATAATAAGGATAATGGGAAACTGTTATCAAATTATTGCATTGTCATCGGTCCTTGATACGTATGCAAAGTTTCAAATTAATCAGACTTCGGGAAATTGGTGAAAATAAAGCGTTTACTACAGAGGATCTATAAAAGAATTTATTAATCCTGGGGGTCCTAATAAGGATAATGGGAAACTGTTATCAAATTATTGCATTGTCATCGGTCCTTGATACGTATGCAAAGTTTCAAATTAATCAGACTTCGGGAAATTGGTGAAAATTATGCTCAAAGATTCCGTTACGGACATACATACATAGTTAGTTACATACATACATAGTTAGTTACAACCCAAACTAATATAAAGCGTTTAAAAAGGCTTCAGGTTGTAGTTTCATCTTTATAAATCACAAAGTAAAGTAAATGTATACCTAATTCGTGTATGTTCTTTAGTTAATACCTATAACCTTAATTGATTACAAAATTAATATTTTATACCAAATTTTGCAATAAATGTTAGGTTCGTCCTGTCTTAACAGCTTCTCAGGCCAGAGGCCCTCTCAGGCCAGGACCCGTGGCATTTTGCCCGTCCTACTATCCTATTATTGCGTCACTGTCCACGAGCTTAATTAAAGATTAATAATCAATGCAGTTTTTTCTTATTTTTAATATAATTTAGTAGAAGTCTACTTTAATTATTCTTGCCTTACACTGTATTTTGAATTTTCCAGATATTCTTTGTTTTACGAAAGAAAAACAGTCATGTGTCCACTTTACACGTTATTCATCATGGATGCATGCCAATGTCAGTTTGGTTTGGCGTTAAATTCACACCAGGTTTGTCAAACTTATTATTACATAGATCATAGATGTATCTATTTATAATATATTTTATACGAAACTGAATATTGTGTTGTTACTTTTATTTCGTATTTTTTTTTACTGGAATAGAAATATGTTTTTCAAATATTTTCAGTTACTTCATTCCTGAAAACCTAAAAAAAAAATAATCTTCTTTATCATTTTTATAGGTGGTCATAGCACATTTTTCGGACTTCTGAACACGTTTGTACACATCGTTATGTACAGTTATTATCTTCTCGCTGCATTCGGACCCGAAGTTCAAAAGTACCTCTGGTGGAAAAAATATTTGACTACACTGCAAATGGTAAGTTGATACCGTTTTTAATGTAGAGCGTTATTTTGTTGGATTTCATCACATTTCGGAACTTATTAAAAGTGAGCGCAATCAAGGGCGTAGATATTTTTTTTCTGAGGGATATTAAACCAAAAAAATCAATATCTTTTTTAAATTTCATTAATATCAGTTAAGAATACTCACGAAGGAAGGTATCAAGCAAAATAGTAATTTTACAAATTCCTTTTTAAAAAGTATTTCTAAATTTTATTTTTTAACCAGGTATTCGTATTATGTTCAGTTTTATATTTTTATTATTATCCTGCGGGGGGGGGGGGTAATTACCTCCTTTATCCCCATATCTACGCCCTTGCCGTTAAATGACATGAGTAGCTCACGAACAGGCTTTTTTTATGAGTGCTGTGCTGCTCGTACAGATTTATGCTTGACATAATGTACGCGATCTTTTTAGGACGAAATGGACAACGCATTGGATTTTCTCATTAATCTAGAATCCATTCTATTAGAAATTATTATTTTTCGCTTATTTTGAGTTATATTGATGGAAAATTAAGATTGTTTTTATTAATATTGATGTTGAATATTTAATGTTACAGGTGCAGTTCGTTGCTATTATGGTTCATGCTTTCCAATTGTTATTCATCGACTGCAACTATCCCCGTGCCTTCGTCTGGTGGATTGGAATGCATGCAGTTATGTTCTTCTTCCTCTTCAACGAATTTTACAAATCCACTTATCAAAGGAGACGCAAGGTAAATTTTGGAATATTTAATAAGTTGCCTAGAGCCCTGTTTTTTTATTTAAATGGTTTCTTGTTTCGCTTTAACAACAATTTTCGATGCGCTCATAATGTAATCTCAATACGAAATAAACTTACGTTTTGAAGTTTTGTTGCAAATGTATTTGCGAATTAACAATAATAATAAAACAGTCGCCAAATCTATTATTCTATTATATATATAAGCAAAATACCACTCACTGACTGACTCATCACGAAATGTCCGGAACTATACATTTTATATAACATATAACAGTGTTATTAGCCGTTTTAAGTGCGAAAAATTGATTTTTATAAATTATTTTTTTTTGCCCAGTGAAAAGAGGAAGGCGGCTGGGAGGAGTTCTTTAAAAAACTATTACGGGGTCGTGTCGATTCAATGGCGTTTTTTTTTGCGCAGTGAGAAGGAGAAGGCGTTTGGAGTATGTTCTTTAAAAAACAATTACGGGTTCGTGTTCATGCGATGGTATTTTTTTTTACGCAGTGAAAAGGGGAAGGCGTTTGGAGGGAGTTATTTAAAAAACAGTTACGGGGTCGCGTCGATGCGATGGCGTTTTTTTTTGCGCAGTGAAAAGGAGATGGCGTTTGGAGAGAGTTCTTTAAAAAGCAATTACTACGGGGCCGTGTATAAAAAACAATTACGGGATCGTGTCAATGCGATGGCGTTTTTTTTTGCACAGTGAAAAGGGGAGGGCGTTTAGGGGGAGTTCTTTAAAAAACAATTACGGGGTCGTGTATGCAAAGTGAGATAGTAGGTAATACAAATTCTACACCAATTGCTATGACGTGCATATGTAATTTCTGATTCACAAAATGTTAGTGAAAGACAAAATGTTTTTACATATTTTTGAGAAAATTTGTGAATTTTTTTTTTTTGGAACGTCAAAATTTTGCGTTTTTTACGACTTAAAAAAAGTCAAAATTTGGGCACATCGAGTTTTCGTACTGGACCCATATTTTAATTATGTTACGTCCAGCGAATAGGGCGGGTGAATAATATTGTTGATATTGTTCTAGGGCGATGGGGCAGTGAGTGTGAATGGATCAGCAAAGGAGAATGGTTCGGCAAATGGATCAGCAAAAACAAATGGAAGCACAAACGGTTACGTAAATGGTAATGCGAACAAGGCAGCAGATTATTATATCAAAGCTTCAGCCGATTTGCATCACAGACAAGCGACAAAATCACAATAAAAAGTACTTAAAATGATATTAAATTTTAGTTTTAGGCTAGTTTATTTTTTAAAATAACATTGTTCTGCTCTCGCAAGAGTAAGTAGACAGAATAATTATGAAAAAGTAAATCTGATAATGCTTATTTTTTAAGCTGTTGTTAAATTGTTGCAATTATAAAATATCTTCATTAAAAAAAAATATAATATTAAAAATAAAATATTTTAATAAAGAACGGAAAGTTCTAAAATGGTTATATTTTTAGTGCAATAGTTAAAATTAAATTCCATGCAAGATAGTGATGTATAAAAATAAGTGACTCTCTTGAGATAATATGCTTAAGTTGTGCTTAAGTATAATAATGATGTCCAAGCTACTTATAAAAAAATCAGCATTACGCCAAATTTTTATTAGAATGCTGTCCACGTAATCACAGAAGAATGAATTAAATATAGTATAATTACTCTTCAATTAGACGATTTATAAAAACATTGTTGCCTGTAAAGTAAAAATTTTCATATTTTTTATAGAGTAGTATAGTTCGGGAATAAACTTTGATCGGTCAGTGGATAAAATTTAATGTACGAGATGTTCCAGTTTTTTCAGTCGATACAAATATATTCAGTGGATACAAAATAATCTCAGTAAAAAACGTGCTTTATATAAATACGTTCTTTCATTTGTATTAAAAACTAACCCTTTCAGGCAGTGTTGTAGTTTTTTTTTATTAGTTCTGCCAATTGTCAAGATCATAACGACATAAGACTGGCGGTCCGGAAATTTTTACAAACTGAACTTAAATCTCGGATTTCCCTCAATTACAAGCCGAAGCGCCATTATATTATTATGCAACACATTCCTTGATAGCGCTGTAGTAAGGCGCATCGCTCCACACGCCAGGCGCGTCACTCGACACGCGGTGTAATGCAGCCTTAAAAATTAAAACTGATTCACTGGAACTTTTTGTATACATACGTATTTAAAAAAATGACGAACATGATAATAAAAACCGTGACTTTTTACGAGTGGTTTACTGTTAATTATTATCGACTGTTAATTATTATCGACGACCGATATTTCTTTCAACCCAAAAACTGTTCATAAAGTAGTTTCAACAAACATTAATTAAGAGCACTGTATTTGAAATTTTATTAATTTATTAATAGATGTACATTTCAGAACTTTGTTTTATCTTCAGCGATCACTAGATTAGTTTTGTGATTGCTAAACATGAAAGCATAGCTCTCAAAATGCACGTCCATTAATAAAATTGTTGTTTTAAAAAATGACTAAATTTGTTATTTTTGAGTTTGAACTGAATAAGCGGCGCGGCGATTCGTAAAGGTAGGTTAGGACAGTTATTTTTGACAAAGACCTGTGAGGAACAATTTACAGAGCAGAACTCCAAGACCTCTTGACGTGAATGAAATGTAGACTCCAAATTTTCAAAAATATTTTCATATATTTCCACTGTGCTCAATATACCTAAGTAAAGTGTCTCAATATGCCAACGTTAGTTATAGTCAGAGTGCCCGTTGGCAAAAATTTTACTGACAAATACTCTCCCCAAACTTTGTATATGACTTCATTAGGCCTAGTCTGACATCTATTTACTCTATGACTTTTTTTGTTTTTGGGGCGTTTTCCCTCTAAGTTTTCCGAAACATGTCATTTTGACGACATGTAAAAACTTTATAGATACTGTTTGTTTTTTTAATTGGATAGCTTTAAAACTTCAACCAAAACGCTAAAATAATGTTCTCTGACAAATAATATTTAATTCAAATAATTTTTTTATAGTCGTTTTTTTCGACATATTCGAGGTGTCAAACATTTTAAATGATTCATATTTTTTGTCAGAGAACATTATTTTAGTGTTTTGGTTGATAAGCTATACAATTAAAAAAACAAACAGTAGGTATCTATAAATTTTTTACATGTCGTCCAAATAACATAATATTTCGGAAAACGCCCCAAAATTAAAAAAAGTGATAGAGGAAATAGGTGTCATACTAGGCCTAATGAAGCCATATACAAAGTTTGGGGAGAGTATTTGTCAGTAAAATTTTTGCCGACGGGCACTCTGACTATTAACTGAATTTACATTCTGAAAGCCTTGGGTCATGTTGATGACTAAACAAGAACAATATTTCCTTAAGGATAGATTTGACATACCCAAGGTTTAATTATAATTATTAATCTACAAGACTATAACACAGGGTTGAATTTGTTTTTATTTGTGAACACCATCAATAAATCCTGCCGTACACTACTAAAGAAGATGTGCTGCACTGTCGCCAGCTGAGCCAGCAATTTTTTCAATTAAACCTTACCTGCTGAAAACAATAATTACAGTACATCAGGCACTCGTAGTGGAATTGAGTTTACATGGTACAAAATGGTTTTGATTGACTTACTGTCTTCATAACCTATGCTAACACATTTAAACTGCCATAAGACTTTTTATATTTTGAATTTTAGTTTATTTTGATTCAGGTTTTAATACAAACATTTTTTGTCGATTTGGCAACTTGTTTTCAACTTATCTAAAATGTGGAATATTTAGGAAACACAATCGTAATTGAATTTTAGGGTATATTCATTTTTCAACAAGTTGTAAGGAATAAACATTTTTGCGATAAATGTACTAAATAAAGAATATTTTATATAAGAGAATTCTTTAATGCAATTTTTGTACAAACAAAAGTTTTTAAAATAAATATATTTTTTAACAACTTGTGAATATTTGTCAATTTTCAACAGGGCCGGCTCAAGGCATCGACAATTTAGAAGGAGCCCTGTTACACTGTAAATCCAGTACAATATTATGTTTCAAATATAATGTGATAGAGCTTAGCTTGCCCGGGCTGCCAGCAATCATAGAGCCGACCTTTATCTTCAACCTATATTACGACGTGTATGGATAATTATTGTTTGTTTAAATTGCACAAAAAATTAAAAATGTTCATTAAAATTTTGTGCAATTAGTGAATTTATTGTAATAATAATTTCGAAACTTAAGGGGAACGAATTGCACCTTTTTATTTACGCTTGCTGACAAGGAAATCTTTTATCAAGCTTAGTGAGATAATCGCCATCTCGAATTCATAAATTGATTTCTTTACTTATCTTAATATAATTATTTATGATAGAGTAATACTTACATATTAATTAATAAAAGTATGCGTTTTTTCACTAGAAGTTTTGATAAAAGCATTTGTTGCTTTGTTTGATGCACAATTTACACGTGAGTTTTTTCTACAATCTCTGTACAAAGATGATTTTTTATGAGGCTAACGCAACCATTATCTTTACTATAGCCTACATAAATGGTGCTTAAGACCTGAAAAAATCGTTAATTTTCAGTAACTAATTAACCAATTAAAACCGAGGAACATCTTCTGTCTTTGTAAGCTTTTTAATAATCTATTTCAATACAGTTATTTCATTATTTTTTCTAATGTAGGATCACCATAATTTAGTGCCGGATTTAGGGCCTCCACAATAAGAAAAAGCTTGCAAGATGCTCATACAATTTTTAAAGTTATTTGTTTTGAATAATATTATTTACACAAGACAAGAATCCTAAATATTATTTTTTTTATCAAATAACTATCACTATACATTTATAAGTTATCTTTTCCAATCTCGTAATTCCTAACGCGTGTTTGAAAAATATTCGTTACGCAGTACTTTTATTATTTCGCATCATCGACTTACCTGCATAGAATCCTCCTTAACCCTAAATTCGACACTGCTTTGATTATTACAAAATGAGCTTTCTTTAGTAGCTACCCTAAACACTAAGGAACGCTCTCTACTGAGTAGGAAATAGTGGTGTGCAAAATGAATATAGGTAAACGTCGCTTTTTTATTGCACAATCGTGGTGTGTCATTGACGATTTTAGCATTAACGAAACAACCCTAACCTGTATTACGTCAACTAGTTGAAAAATCAGTTGTTTTCGTTAACTTACTGGTTTAAATTAACTACTAAGAACGTCGGACTGAACCGTTGCGATGTAGAACTGTGCATATTTCGTTGGTTTTAAGTAACGAACACAATTGCAGGTCTGAGTATACCTATATTCATAATACGAAGTAATGTTAACAAATGCATACAAATACTGCCGTTCGAATATTCCGACTGGCCAATCACATTCGCAAGTCAAGAAACAAAGGAACACATGCACATGTGTTACCGACAATAGTTGAATAGTCAACCATGATAGTCAATTCTAAAAACAGGAACAGTTAAAATCTTGACGAACGCTATCTAGTTCGTTGAATCAACGCTCACCACTGTTGCACAACTAAATTTGCTTTTGAAAACGATTTCAATGTTTTAAATTGCTTTTTAGTTTAAAAGTGAGATGTTGCAAATAATTGGTTAAGAAAAGTATTACAGCACCTCAAGAAGACGTGTTTACCTCTAACAGAACATTGTAAATGTTACATTATACTTATCCAGAATGTAAAAGAAAAGTGACTATTAGAATTCGATCAATAAATGTGTTTAAGATTTTTTTGTCGTCAAAAAATATATTCCATTGATAATAAATTATTATATTTCACAAATATTACAGTATTATTTTATAGAGTTTAATTAAAAACTTACTTTAAATGCTTCCAACTGCATTAATTTATTTATTACTCTAGTACTGTATAACGCAATTATATAACGAATAATTAAGTCAGTGTTATACTTAGAAGCGAGTTGAGTGAAATTTCCAGCAGCAAGTAAGAGGAATCAAATTTCAAAAAAAAAAATGTAAATTTAAAAATGAACATATAGATATCAATCATTATCTGTATAGTCTTATAATAAATTGTGAACAAAGTGTCGTACAAGTGAAAATAAACCATAGATGATTGAAAAAAAGTGTCGAAACTGGTTGGATATTTCAACCTCGCTTCAGGACGCCACTGGTTAGAGGTGCATATTCAATGAATAAAATAAATATTGTAATAATAATTTTGACAAAATAATAATTATAACAGCAATAAAATGGTTTCGGTGAAAGATTCCAAATATGATTTTTATTATTCTTATAAACTAAAATAGCGTTTATGTCTCTCGGAATTGATCTTAGACTTTTTTATTTTAATGGCGTTAAGGAACACTAATTTTAGGCAAGTTTACGTTTACAATTATTTTTTTGAATTATATTTAGCCCGTTGTGGATATATTTTGTTTCAATGTTTAATATTTAAGCGTAACTAAACAACTTTGTTTGGTTTTTACTAAAATAAAAAATATAGTTTAAAAAAACTAAAAAACGTGCTTTTATAGCACATCGAACTAAAAATTAAAAAAAATAATTCTTAATATAAGCAGAAAATAATAATGAAAAAAAAATGTTAGTACTATTGTGAAAAAAGAGTGAGGCGCTTTGTGCCATATTTTTCGTATATAGAGTGCCTCACGCTTTTTTCACAATAATACTAATATTTTTCGTTCATTATTATTTTCTGCTTATCTTAATATTAAGAATTATTTTTCACTTTTTAGTTCGTTTAAATTAAATATGTCCGTTTAAAGTGGGTCAAAATCGAGCCCAAAGGAGTCGGTTACAAACATACATACAAACTGAATTATTTAATTCTGGCGATCCTGATCAGGATAATGAGATTGATTTATCAAATTATTGTATTGTCACCGGTTCTTGATAAGTGTACAAAGTTTAAATTAAATCTGTCCGTTTAAAGTAGGTCAAAATCGAGCCCAAAGGAGTCGGTTACAAACATATACATACAAACATAATTATTTTATTCTGGCGATCCTGATCAGGATAATTAAATAAACTTATCAAATTATTGTATTATCACCGGTTCTTGATAAGTGTACAAAGTTTAAATTAAATCTGTCCGTTTAAAGTGAGTCAAAAACGAGCCCAAAGGAGTCGGTTACAACATAAGCGTGTTTACATAATATATACATACATACAGGTGAAGCTAATATAAAGCGTAGTAAAAATAGTAAAGTTAGTTCTACAAAAACATTTCCTAGTAGACAAAGGGACGTCCGTTAATTACGCGAGGTGTTTATTTTCTATAAAATTCACCTCGCTCCCCCTTGGGGCGATTTGGTACCACTTTGTACCACATTTTTTTCTGTGAAACAAGAGGAGAAAAATTATATTACGTTTAAGATGCACTATAAGGAATATAATCACATTAAGTCAAAGTAAAAAAATAGACTGCGACACCACCACCTTATAAGAATGTATATTCTCTGAATTAAGACGTGAGATTTTCATTAAATGATCTTTGGTGGGATTTTGTCGAACTCTATTTTGGACGTCTTCTTATTTGTTTCTTGACGCCATTGCTTAGAAATTATATAAAATGATTTAATTAGAAAGCTGCTTAGAACACCCTGCAAGTATGTTGTTTAATTGTGGATTTTTGACCACACTTTTTGTTAATGCTTGAATAATTTTGTAAATATTATTGATAGTTTTAGTATTTTTTTATACATAAGAAATAGATGTATTTTTAAATTAATATAATAGGGAATGTAAATAGTGGTATCGTTGTTATTTTGGAAGTTTGTTCAACTATAGTTTTACTAACAACCAAAATATGTTAATAAAAAGATAAAAAAAATGCGAGTTTTTATTTTTTATTATTTATAAAGTTTCTACAATGAGTTCACAAAATAAATGTGATACAATTGAGCAATATAATATTTCATTAACAGTATTTTTAACAACTAAACTTTGTACAAATTATTAATCTAAAATAAGTCTGATAATATATCACCTAAAACAAGAAATGTGATTTTTTTTCATATAAGCATAATATAATGCAAAAGCACTTGAATAAAAAACAAATAATCGATATTTATTATTATTTTGGCTTTTGCATATGAGGTAAATTTGAAAAATGACGTTATAGGTAATATTACATTTTAGAAAAAAAAAATGACTAGGTTTTGCAACCTGCAGTTGTGGTTACAACCCACTATTTATAAATATGAAATGTTAATGAGTTACATTAATTTTTCCCTTACAATTTCTTAACATTTTATGAGTATTAAATATTTTCTACAAATAAATATATCTATAATTTTTTCGTAAGTAGAAAGTGTTTGGTATTTTCTGAGTACAGAATTTTGATTTTTTTCTCTATTTAATCATAGGTACAGTTTGTTAATACTAGACGATTTTAATCACTTCAGTATAATAGTATCCATTTCTTTACTTTCTCTCCTGACAGAATTAGTGCTGGATTAGCCTATAAGCAAAGTAAGCAACTGCTTAGGGCATCACGTCTCACGGGGCACTAAAAATCACAACTCAGAAATGAAAAATACCTCACCAGACCGTGTCAACAATTTTTCTTCTCTTTTTGACATTTTGACATGTTCTCAAACATTCGATCTACTGATAAAAAACTGTTTTCAGAAGTACAGAAATTAAAAATAAATAATGATTTATTTTTGAAGATGAATTGTAAAATTCAATTTCATTCCTTAAAATTCTATGCTTTTTAACTTTTTTCGGTACCTTTTTTCTATCAATTTTCAGCTTATGACATTCACAATTTCAAAAAAAAATGCTTAGGGCATTAAGGAGTCTTAATCCGCACTGGACAGAATCCTGTACAATTATAGTACAGTGGCGTAGTTTCGTTTGCAAAAAAAAAATCGAATATTATGAGATGACCACAAATTATTACATAACTACTATTTAGTTCACTCATTTCGTTTTTTTTTCTTTATATCATTCTGAAGTGTAGTAAATATAATTACAAAACCTAAACACTATTATTTTTTATTGTCTACCAACACAGTTCTTATTATCTCCACAAAAATTAATCACAAGCCCAAGTTATTTCAATTATCCTTCAGTTGTGCAAAATATTTGAGCAATCGTTAACGCTTCCAGCGGTGGCTTACTGCAAACTGCAAAGGCACAAGAGCGCTCGTTTGCGGCCTCAGTTTCAAAACAAATTTAAATCTATTTAAAATTTTAAAACTAATAAAAAATATTACATATTTAAAGCGAGACCTCCAAATGTTTAATTGTTTACGCCCCCAAATAATCATCAAATATTTTTGCGCTAATAAGATATATTGGACTTATATTTTCTGCCCTGCTATTCCGCACCGTGAAAATTGGCATTGTGTTGTTAACGTTTTGCATTTTGTTCTCTCGTATTGCAAGAGCAGTTATTTTTGTAATATGACAAAAGGAACTCACCAAAATACACTACAAATTTAATGACAGACGTAGCTCATAAAAAACAAATTTTATTATTTTTTCTACGTTTAATATACCAGTTCATATTTTTAGTTTACTATTATTTTTGATATCAAACGATTTTTCCAAAATATGTAAAACCTATAGGTATTGAATATTTGTAACTTATAAGCAGCTGTAGTGAACAATTACTAACGTTCGTTCATCTCAACTATCCTCATACAAATATTCTATGATTCAAAAAGTTAAGCTTGATTCTATTTGGTTAATATTTTTGAATGTAGCATATTGTTTTGATATTTCTTTAAAAAAACTCCTGTAATAAAATTAAAATTGGTCAAATATATTCTAGTTCACATGGTTCGTACGTATTGCGGTATATTATTATGCAATGCTTTTTGTTAAAAAATACTTTTTTACATTACCGTGCAGATTGTATGTAAAAATTTTGATTGATCTTTGAAAATAAAATCCAATTATATTCAAAGACATCCCTAATGAAAAAAATGATTCACTTTTGTGTATAACCCGCATACACAAGAGAACAAAATATATTGATCCTTATTTTAAACCAAATTACACTCTAGATCTAAACTGTTTCTTGATTTCACTTGAAATGGATTTCTCTTAATACTCTCCATTTAGTAAATATCTATACTGTTTCAGGACTGCTAGTTTAAAATACTGAACAATATCATTATCCAAGTGTGTAGGGTTTCACGGCCGGTGTCGTTTCCAATTTTCTTGGTTTCCGTTCTTGTAGGCCGTGGTCTATTGGTATTTTTATCTGAACTACGCCCAAGCAGAAAACACTAACGCGCTGAGCTTAGAAGAACGGAGAATAGCAGTCGTCGACACATTTTGCCTGTGTGCTGCCTAGAACGATGCTTATCCCGCTGCCACAGCGTCTTTGATAATGTCTACCACAATTGTAGACAAAACGTCAAGTAGAAATACTAATGTTCCACGGCCTACAAGCCCAGAAAGTAAGAAGATTGGGAATGACGTCATTATTAGACATCAAAACATTATGACCAAGTTGTCAAAAATGCACTTTTAATAAAAAAAAACAAAAAAACATTGATTTGTTTTTACATTACATTAGTTCTGGAACAAATACATTAAACCTTTCCATCCTTTATCAATTCACTAAAAAACTTCAATATTTGAATATTAACTTGGGGTGTTAATTAGAAAATAATGCAGAACTGAGTTGATGTTCCAATTAAAAGTTTGGTTTCCACTAAAAATAAAAATTCACTTGTCAACGTGCTATTTACAGCGTTTTAAGCACGATTCACACTTTAGGGCAAATCAGGCGATAACGTTTACGCACATATTTATTCCCTAATCACTAAGCGATATTATTTGATAAGAAAACAACATGTTTAAGCATTTGGCCAACAATCTTTTGGTAAGACTATGTTGGTCTTCACAACAATTTGTTTGCTTTAACACTATCTTGAGCGACGCGTATATATCGTTTAATAACAAATAACTTAATTGCTTTTATTTGTAATGGAAACTTTTGGCTTACATATTTGTATCTACTTTTTGGATAATACAAGTTTTGTTAATATGTTTTGCTACCTATAATATACATAATATTTACAATCGAGTCATGGTAATTGATATAGAAATATTGAACACAAAACGTTCCACCATGAAGGAAGTCTTTAAAGTCTCAAAGGAAATTATCACTTGTGTCAAGTGACGGATTTTATTATTATTGTCCATATTATATAAATTCAAATCGTTAAATCCGTCACTGGCTTTGATAATAATATACACGATCTAAATAAGTTCAAGGATTATTCATTTTTTAACATTTTTGTCTTATTGGCTGGCCTGTATGCTTTGATGTAGAAATGTGAGAAGAGGCCGAAGAAAATTGCTGAATGAAGAAGCAGGAGGGCGCCAATAAATCGTGGATATCCGCATTCCAAGAACAGAAGTTGCGCCGAATGAATGAATACCAACGTAAATTGAAGCTGCAAAAAATAATACAACCACTCATAAAATTACATTTTCTTATTTAATCCGCCGCTGGTTCACAAAACTATATTCCATTCAGATACACAATGTTATAATACTTTGAATTTAATAACCTTTAATTTTGCATTATGTAACCGCCTTTTAAGTAGCATTTTTCGAAGACAATTTTTAGTTTTACAGTTTTTTGTGCCAGTTGGAACACGTGTTTTTTTTTATTAATTTTCTTGTTGCACTTGAACAATTTATATTTTTATTTTACTTCTGGATGTACAGTTTGTAGCGCATTGTGTGATTTAAGTGTTTTTACATGTTGTTTCGTGGAACTCTTTCATCAATATCAGAAAAATACCATCTTTTTTGGTTTGAAACATTCATAATGTGTTTTGAGTGTTGTGCTGTGATTTTTGAACATTTTGTGTCTGAACTGTCGGTAACCGTTTATAGGCAAACTTAAAGAAAAAATGGTAAGTTTTATATTGTGATAATATTTAGCAGATTTCTTTAATAATATGAATTGGAGTTATTATATAATAAGTTATCTGAAGCCTCCACTACACACGTGGCCAGCACCGCCACTTACAGGCACTCACGATTGTGTAGATGGCATATTCGTCGGTGCGTGGACATAATCGCCTGTAATCGGCAGTAATCGGTTGATTGTCGGTACATCAAAGGAATGCGTGGCCAGCATCGTGCGCCCGTACACACAATCGGACCGGCACGATTGTGTGGAGGGCTAGGCAATTATCGCGGCGATGATAGGCACTTATTTGAGTGGCGGTGCTGGCCACGTGTGTAGTAGAGGCTTGAGATCAGTATGGTCAATCGACATTTCGTAATATTTTATGACAGTTTCGGAATATTAGAAAAGTTGACACAGAATTATTAGTTTCGTTTTAGATAATTATTGGAAATGGGGCTATTTTTTCAAAAATGGCAACAAGATGTACTGAAGCAAGGTAATTGCTAAACTCTGATCCTAAATTCCACAATTAATATTATTGCCGCATCATATTTTCATATTTTTTAGACGAATCCTATTTCTACATGACCGTAAAATGCACATAATAAAATTTATAAAAATAATGTAAGAATCTAAATTTCGGATATAGTTTCGAATACCAGTCATCTTCGATCGGGATGAACCTTTGGACATTTGTTGACATTGATGGGACTAGGGATGTGGAAAAAGTATCGATGTATCGATATTTTTAATTCAAAACATCGATATTTTTAGCCGATATATTTTGATCCGATATATCAATATATCGATGCAAAATATCCAATATCGAAAATTGTATCAAAAACGATATATTTTTTTAATTTTTGATATTTTTGTAATTATTATATTGCCTAACAAAAATAAATACTGGTAAAAATACCTTCATTTTTATTGAGATTTTTGTACATTAAAATAATGTACATTTTGTATAAAAAAGCTAAATACATTATTATTTTAAAAACGCAAAATCTTTTGAGAAATTCATCGATGTATCGATATATCGATATTTTTTCCTTGATATATCGACGTCGATATTGATATTTTTATAAATATCGACACATCGATATTTTTTTTCACTTCCGACATCCCTAGATGGGACAAGAAAAACCCGCACGGTTAAATTTATTCATACGAATTTTGCTTTGTGTGTGCGTGGGGGGTGTCAAACGCTCACTTTGCACAGGGTGGCAAAAATTAACGCCGGTCCTCTGCGTATATAAAATTCTATTCATCTTACTTTCCCGAGCCCGAGTCCACATTCCCCTTAAATATATTTTTGTTCCACACCGTGTCATACAATGCAATTGAATTTCACTTAAATTCGGAAGTTGCAACAAGAAATATTGTTAAACTTTGTAATAATAATTTTGTAACTGAAGGGTACCGTAGGTTCTGACATATGCTATTTTATTATTTTGTGTACCTGTTTGTATATTCTGATGATTTCTTAACAGAGTACGCCACTTATTACTGTAATGTAAAATATACAAAACAACTTTCTAATTCTGTCCTACATACCAGTTGAATTGTTGTTAAATGCTTTTTCCACCAGAGGTACTTCTGGTATTGGGGTCCCATCGCCGACACCATGTAGTAAAAGTACATTATTACATGCACCATGTTGTTGATGAGGTTCGAAAAAGTACCGTGACCACCTGTGGAAAAAACAAAGCAAACAATTTTTAAACGGGCGATCATCCCTCCATATTGTTTAACGGTTTCGTAGGGGAGCAATTTCACTAGAAATCTTGCCAATTTCATATTTTTTTATCATTGTTTAAGACGTGAACATAACTAAGTGTACGCTGTTCTTAAATTTATATCTTGAAATAATGTATGAAATGTATTTAGTTTATGAGACTGTTTTATGATTTTTGATGACCTAACTTTTTACCCGCGATTTATTGTCAAAAAAACGTTGTTTTCTTCGCATAGATTAAAACTTCATAGACAAGTTTTTGTTTGTGAAAGAATGCATTAAGTCTCAAAAAATCTGAGAGAAGTTGTATTTCAAAAGAAAGAGCGTAGTATAATGATTTATTACTGAATATTGAATTATAAATCGAGCTATTTTCAATAAACCCTCGAGATATTTTAATACTCAAACAAAAAGATTATTTTCATTCGAAATATCACATCACATTATTGCATCCTTTTCTCAATTTTTGTCTATGTAAAATAATTTTAGTATTTTGGTGTCACTCATTAAACACAATAATGCACTGATAACGAAAAAAAGGACCACAAAATACTAAAACACGATTACTTTACTGTTTCGCTAATCATGTTAGCATCCCCAGGATATGATTAAAACTAGACATATCCTGATGATGTTAATATGGTTCTTTATGGCTTTTGTGTGTGGTTGTGCGATGTTGCAATGAAAAGTTGGGAGCAGGATTGGGATTGCGTTGCGACACACGATACATGCATTGCATAGCTAGAGCTGCACCAAAGTATCAAGTATAATGGCTACACCATGTGCAGTGTGCACGCGGCCCGTTCGATTACATGCGAAAGATGGTCTGATCTACGTAGCGTTGCGTTAGAACACAACGTTGGTGACATAAGTTTCCAGCGTTACCTACACTTATACCCGTCTTCTGAAAGCACAAGCAAACTTCGTGACGCTACTAAGGGATTCACGGCTTGGCTTGATTTTCAAGCTATTTGACATGAAATGAAGTCAATCTCTCAATTAAAATCCGAAAATCAAGTCGAGTCAATTATATTATTATATGTCAAGTATCAAGTATGGCTTGAAAAATCAAGAAGTTCCTCAAAACTACCTGGTTTTCCGTCAATTTCATGAAAAAAAAAATTGGAAATTCGAAATCGCCTATCGAAATTTAGTTTTCTTTTTTTCACGCTTAAACGGCTGAACGGATTTCAATGAAATTTTGAATGTACACAATATACATCCTGGATTAGGTTACGGGCTATATTATGTCGTTACGCTACCCACCCCGGCTTCGCATTTTAATTTGAAAAATCTGTATAAAAATAGGTAAAAAACTTTTTAAGTCAAACGGTTTTATTCTGGGGCTTTGATCAGACTGAAAAAAATCGTGTAGCGCATTTAGTAGAAAATTTTCATGTTTTGCAGATCGTAAATCATACCTTTCGACTGTTATTTACGAATTTTTGTCAACGAATCAAAAGAGAGAGGGGATATAAAAAATATTTTGTTATTATAACAATATGGGTTTGTGTAGGTATCAAAAGCTAGTAAATAGCCCATTCCAAATATTGTTACAACCTATAAAAAAAAAAGTAAAAAAATCTCGAATGCGTAAAAATGACTAACTAAAAAAAATTAATTTTTTAAGAAAACAAGAAACCCGACTGCACAAAAATGAAATTTATAAGTAAAAAGAGGAAAACAAGTCGGAAAATTTCAACAAGCACGAGGTGAGGACCCATTCAAAAACAAAAGAAAGAGGCAAATATAGGTCTCCGTCTGCTGCATATTGAAATATTCCGCCTTGTTTTTCGCTTTTTAGTTATAAATTTCATTTTTGTACAGTCCGGTTTCTTGTTTTTTTAAATAGTTATTTTTTTGTGTTTAAATATATACCTATAAAATGCAAATTCTATGAAGTTTCGTAGCGTGTTATTTCATTTCACAATAGAATATGGTAAGAAGATTCAACCAAAAGTATTTTAAAATTGAAAAAAAAAAATTAGACTTTGCATTTTGTTGAAATACCTGTTGATTAATGAATTTATATGTTATTTATATGCATAATAACATTATTAGAAAGTTACTTAAATATCAACATTTCTTAACACATTGGTCATACTTTAAAGTATTGTAATTTTGGTTGCTTAAAAATTGCAAACAGTCACGGCACTTGATTTTTTTAGAATTAATTGAATCATCTAATAAAAATTGGAAGTTTTACATCTATATTTTAGCACCTGCCCTACAATTTTTTAGATAGTAAATGTTATTCTGATTGAAAAATTTCTACTCCATGGTACATTAAAAAAAATATCGTAATAGCAAAACAATATATGGTGTGAATATTAGCAGTTGTAATAATAATTGATTTCAACAAAGAACTTTTAAGCACAGCTTATTTTTTAGTTAATCTTTCTACTGGTGCGAAAAAATAAACTATTAGATAAAGGATTAAATGATTAATAAAGCAATAAATGCATTATACAAGTATATACGAAGTGTGAATTAAAAAAAAATGTAGGTACTGATTAATGATGATTAGGTATGACATGTTTACGTGAATGTAATTTATGTAAGCGATGCTGATTTGCACAGATGATGAGTTGAAAATGAATGCAACTTTGCCCTTGAAGTCTCAGCGCTTTTAAGAACCTATAAAAGAACTAAATTAAATAATAAAAACAGGTAATATTAATATCAATGTGTAAATACAAATCTGAAATGAAACACGTTTATGAATAAATGATTGCAAATTAAAGCTTAACTTGTATCGATAGATTTCAAAGAATCTTGAAATTAAGACCATGGAAAGCAAAATGTGTAAAGCGCTGCTCGAAATATGAATCTACTTAATAAAACTCAAAGACTGACTGACTGACGGAACGCACTGTCTAAACCGGTGGGTCTAGAAGTATAGATTTTGCACAGGTCAGCATCAAGAAAGAATATTTAAAAATTAATCCTCTAAGGGGGTTTCAGACCCCAAAAAAACTGAGCCGTCATGGAATGCCTGGCAGATGTGAAATAAAATTTAAAAGAAATTCTAAAAACTAAATTTCGCTGTTAACTAACGAAATTCTAGTAACTAAAATTTTGCCCTGTCATCTGCTTTTCGCCCTGCCAAGATAAATCTACTTCTTCATCTACTTTAAAATCAAAAATTACTACACCGACTAAAAAAAAATATTTATCTGTTCAAAATATTATCTTCCCGAGCGATTTAGGCTATACGTACATTATTAAGCCCCGACAAAAGGAGATAGACCTTTTCTTCTTTTGAAGTCTGTTTAAATGTTAATGCAAGTCGAGGATATCGTGATCTCTCAGCTAAATTAGTGTACGCTGACTAAACTGACATAACATGACAATTACGTTTCTCTTGATTATTCTCTAAAACCGGACCGGGCGAAGATCGAAAATATGGTAACTGAGCAATATGATAAAATTGTCCATTTTTGGATTCTTCATTCGTATTTCGGGCAGCGGGGCGTTTTAACTCGCTTATGGATGCAAACGAATTTTTATGTAAATTTATTTTCAATTAAAAATGTAGCAATCGAAGAAAGGAAAATTTGACCGAAATAATAAGTCAAAATGATTGTTTGTTTTTCTAGCTTCAAAATTAATAAAATATCGTTATTGTCTTCAATTGATTGTTTATTTCTTTGGGTCTAAATTTATGTTTTCAATCTTACCTGCTAAAAATTTGACACAAATCCACGTCTCTAAGGGCGTTAGACTATGATGATATAAATGTAATAACGATATTTGACTATCCTTTTTTCTAAGTACGAAGAATATCGTGTCAGTGAATTCTGTTAACTTTGAAATGTAGTACCACCAACAAAGATGCACCATCTGTAAAAAGAATAACACAAATTTATTCCATATCATTATTGCATTTGTAACAAAAGTTCATTCTTCGTATAAAAAAAATTATTCAATAAACTTGTGCTTATTGCCAATAATTTTTATCAATTTTTAGAATGATGTCACTATCGCGGACACGAATCCGAATCTTTCCACTTTCGCGGCGGAATGAGTTACCAATTATCGTACAGTGACGTACTCAAACTCATTTCGCCGTGAAAGTGGAAAGATGCGGATTCGTGTTCCGACAGTGATATCGCTTGAAAAATATTTTTTTCAAATATAGCATTGTAACAACGGGTGTGTCTTAACAATGCTAATAGCAAACTTTAGCTAGATATCTAATAGTATATTATATATTATTCTTACGGACTGTACCGTAGGAATATTTGAAATGTAAATTAAATAATTTTTGTTCAAATAGAGTCTAAACGCTGTAAATTAATTACCGTTACGTCATCCGCCTAATTGCAACAAAGTATTTTGCTTAAATTTTCCAAATAGGTGACAGTTGACTGACCAAAGCTAAATATTTAAAATTTAAATAAATAATATAAATATTGCACACTACGCCACTAAGTTCGAGTAGGCGGAGACCGAGAGCCGTTGTCGATCGGTATCGTAGCGGTGTTATATCGTCATGTTTCAGCATTAATTGTATTTTAATTTTGTTTAATAAAACTGAAAATACATTTTAAGAATCAATTGGTATTAGAGTTATTGATTTTTAGTTCCTGGTTCACCGTTTCTTTTGTTATTGCAAATGACGTCAAACCTATTAAATTATAGATGGCCTGTCTGTAAATTTATGCTAATATCAGTCTGTCTAAAATGACCAGCGTTTAAAATTCCGTATACCATTATGTTGGAAAATTTAAGCGTAGGTACAAAAAGATGTGCTCACATCTAAAAGATGTGTATTTCCTAATCGGATGACTTGGTTTTCTAATACCAGTTATGGACGTTCTCTATTAGATTACCGCCAAGGTTACTGATTATTATAAATTATGTATCTAGCGTTAATGTTGCAATTCATACGTAATAAGAAGGCAGAAGGTATTTACTACGTATGTTTGTTAAATACATGTTTGTAACCGTTGGCCTCTTTTAAAAAAGTCTCACTTCAAAGGTTATTGCGCTTACAAAAAAACGTCGACAGGAAAAGGTTAATTGTAGTGCCCACAAGCATTATCACGGGTTTTCCCTGTATCATTTATGATAAATAATTCATAGGGGAAAGTTACTGGCTAATGCTTTTCTAAAAAAAATGGCAAAATTGAAATATGTTGTACCAAAGAATTTAATTCAACTTGAAAGAATCCATTTAAAAGCAAACATATGTCACGATATTATCCAAACTTGAGTTATTCATCACATCAAATAAACACTTCTTCCACCTCTTTTCACTGGTAATCTATGTCAAGTCCAGAATATTATTGTATATTTTAGTTTTCAGATTATTTTTATCATTGCAGTGAAAAAATGTTTTTTTATATATATTTTCATAAAAAACACGCAAATATTCGAGATTACATCTATGGACTCACGTCTCCGAGAAATCATAATTTTAGGAACATTGATTTGATTAATTTAGAACTACCAAATTAGAAAAACAATATTACAATTAATTTATTTAAGAATATTGAAAATTGAAATGTTGATACTTTAAGTTTTCATACTTATGTGTTTATTATTTTATGCTGAATAAATTATGTTAGTGTCATAATATCGCTACATTCCATAAGAGATAGTGACACTAAAAAAAGAAAGATATATTATCGTTTCAATAAACCTACTGTAATAATATTGTGCAATTGCCATTATTCAATGTGCTAAAATATTTCAGTTCATGGAAGTAAAATCTTATTTATACATTTTCTCTTATCCAAAATCAGAAATCTGTTGTCTTCTTAAAACAAGTCAAAATCATTAAAATGTTCCGTTAACAAACAACTATTTTATAGTACTAGCGGTCCGTCCCGGTTTCACCCCGGTGCGATAGATATAATTCTGCAAAATGTATTTCGTTTGCGGTCCGGCGTTTGAACTAATAGCTTTGAGCAAATTCTACCAGATTTGCTTCTGAACTAATGGCTTTGAGCGAATTCTATCAGACGTCGCCACTTGGTACCTACTAAAAGTTTTTGTGGTTTGCTTCTGATCTAATAGCTTTGAGTAAATTCTATCAGATGTCGCTACATATTACTAAAACAGTTTATTTTCGCAAAACACCGTAATTTTTTGTACAACATATTTAATAAAAACTATCCTCTAGCGTAAGTTGGACCAAGCAAGACAAATTTACAAAATTTCATTAAAATCGGTTTGCAGATTAGCGTCGTGAAAATTGTGACACGAGAAATTTTTATATATATAGATTTGTGAAACTCGAACGTAATGTTATTATGAAGGTGTGATTGTTTAAACTCACTGATCGTTTTTCCATAAGGTAGAAGTGTTCAATGTGACGTCACTTGACAGGGGAGGGTTCAATGGAAATGTGACTAAATGTGATATAAAGGGAGAGAGGGGTCTAGAAATCTTAAAAATCGTGAGGCGTAATTTATGGATGTTAACTGACAGTTTGCTTTAGAGGATTGATAAGATAGCATTTATTTGTTCAGTTCGTAGCACTAGTACATTAAATGGATCATTTCATACTACCGCTTTACGAGCGTGGAAAGGGTGTATGCAAAAATACATAAAAAAACTTACTCTGACTGCTTTCTTGTTCATTGTATAATCCACTGGTTGGCATCTGTAACTGTAGTCCAGTAGCCAACCGCTCATCAGATGCTGAAAAAAATATTTTTGTTATTAATATAGACGTACGTACCTAGATTAAAAAACACTCTAAATCAGTGATTCCCAAAGTGGTCTATATCGACCCCCAGGGGTCGACGACAACTTGCAAGGGGTCCATGTCAGCGGGAAAAAAAATTGGGGGTCCATGAAATGAAAATGGGGGTCAACGATAGTGAATCTCCTAACAAAAAAAATTGGTTGTCTGTAAAGTCGGTTTACGGACGATAGTTTTACGTGATAACGTATTCCGTAATACATAACCTAAATTTATATAATAATTCGCATGTATGATATTGCATCTTTCGCTTCAAATTTAGGTTAATTTTATTTATTTAAATTACTCACCATATAATATAATTGTTTTTTTTAACTTTCTTTCTTTCGTATTTATTTTAAGTCTCAAAGATTAGCTGTCATAATATTTATAAAACAATTGTTTCACTGTTTATATAAAATTCCAAAACCTATTTACAATATTTAAGTATTTTCATACGTCAAAAAATTGATTTTTATAATGGTAATATTTGTAAGAAAACGATTTTTTCGAGAGATGAGACCTAGCTAAAACGATTTTTTGCCCCCCAAAATCCCTTTTCAGTAAATTTCATCCAAATCGTTAGGGCCGTTTTCGAGAAAAGCACGCACAGGGTCAGGCGGAACGTTAGGAACGTTACGTTAGGAACGTTACACTTTTTCGTGCATGCAGCCGGTGTTTTATCAATTTATAAGATTGGTGATTCATCAATTTATAAGACGTTATCACGTCAAAAAGAAACAAACTGGACACCGTTATAGATTTAAATCGTTCAAAGTGAGTAGCACTATACCGATTGTCAAAAATACATTTGAAATTAATGAATTTGCAAAAAATCAATATCAGATAAGCAGGGGGTCTACCCAAAACCGAAAAACATGGCAAGTGGTCTACGAGACAAAAAAGTTTGGGAACCTCTGCTCTAAATGTTCTAAAAGTAACCCCTTTAGAAAGCATATTTCTTATGAAATTCCAATTGGAAAAGTCTATCGACAGTTTTTATCTGTAAAGCGTCTGTATTAAATTAAAGTTTCAAAAAAAAAAACTGTAAATACTACGTTGCATTTTAATCTCCGTTAAAAAAATGTTGCAAATTCATTGTAAATTATAATTTCTTCCTAATATAAACTAAACAAAGTTCCAAATTTTCTCGGTTACCGGGCTTGTAGGCCGTGGTCCATTGGTATTTCAACCTGACGTTTCGTCAACAACTGCAGTAGACATTATCAAGGGCGATGTGGCAGCGAGCGAATTGTTTTTCTAAGCGGCTCACACATAACTATGAGTAGCTTAGATTCAATAAGAACATTTCGCCCGCTGCCATATCGCTTTTGATAATGTCTACTGCAGCTGTTGACAAGACGTCAGGTTGATATACCAATGGACCACGGTCTACAAATCAGAAAACCAAGAAGATTGGGAACAACACCTACATACTTGGATTAACAAAGTTAAATTTATTTTTGCCCTCATTTTTGCAGTTTGTCGTTCGATCTTCATAATATGGAATTCCATAAGAAATGTTCTGAAATTTTTTAGCGTTGCTTTTGCGACTTTTGGGACAATCTGTATTTTTCTATACACAAAAACAAATATGCGAAGCATATTGTCTTTTTATAGTTTTTTTCTTCATTTTCTTGTTTGTTTTATTATGTAATATATTATATTATTATGCTTTAAGTTAATTAAGCATGTATAAATTATCATAAATCTTTTAGCGTCGAAGTAAAGTTTGGTTGAAGAACAACTTAAAAAAAAGCTTTACCGATGTTCCTTTAACCTAACTTTTATTATTTTCTAGATACAAAACTGATTACGGACAATATAAATCATTTCTTCGACAATATAACAAGGACGAATCGTAATATTATTATATTATGCGTTATAATAATATATGATCTAATTAAAAACAATTATTTTTTGAAAAAATATTTTAGTTTCAAAAATTAAAAAAAAATTGGTAAAATGTGAAAAATGTATATAACTTTACATACGAGGATCGAAATAAGTGGAAAAGTTCTAATAAACAGATGTCCTATAAAATTAAAGGCTTCAGAGATATGGTTAGTTTTATTTATTTTTATTTTTTTACAAATTAATATCAGTTAGTGATTAAAAAAACTGAAATTAATTGCGAAAGGTTTAGAGGAGAAATAAATGTTTTAATGTCCCTCATCGTTTCCAAGACATGTATTACGCCACCGTGAACTCCCGGTATTTATAGAAAAAAATTGAGCTAATTACGTCAGCGGAACGAACAAGAATTTAAAAAAATCAATTCAATCCCTGAAACGTTTAATTTTAGGACTGTCAGATCTCTACTAAATGTTCTATAAATATTATATATTTGTTTTTGAACACCTTGTATAGTACCACTAATGCGAAACTTTTCGCAATGAGTAACAGTTGTGTAAAAAAAAAACAAAGTTATTACTTATAGGGTATTCAAAAGCAGTGAGCATTTCGAAAAATAAAAAAAAAAATGACAAAATAATATATCGATTTATATAAACTTCTACAGCTACAAGAAAGAAATTCCAAGTCTGTGACCAAATGTAAAAACCATGTTTTGAACTTTACTCATTTTTGGGTAATAGACAACTTTTTGTGCGAAACGTCACAGACAGATACTTTTTTCTTGGAAATTTCCGTCAAGGATTGACATTAAATAAACAAGAAATAATTGTTGTGTAGTGATAGGTTATTATTTTCATTAAAACATTCTTTATTAACAAGAGGATATAAGCTCACTGGCTGATTTAATAGAATCACAAATTGGACTCTTGAAATTATTTTTCAATGTTTCAAAGGTCGACTACACCATACAAAAATAATTAATTAACCCTTTATAATATCGTTACTGGTTTCAGGCACAAAAATGAAATAATTGCTCGCACAAGCCATGTGAGACGTACAGGTATCAAAAGATGAATGCAGTAACCAACTTAGGACATTGGTTCCTAAATTTAGTGGTAAAATTACGTGGGTTGTTTGATTTTTCTGGAGGTGTATTTCTACACCACAATTTCCTAATTTTTGACACAAAAGGGAAGTCTATTTTTTCAAAAATCATTTTCTCCAATGTTTAAAAAGGCTTTAACCTTCTAGCAAATAATCATTAGGACTAGTTATAAGGGGCCATTCAAGTGTTACGTATGCAGAATTTTAGTAATTTTTGATCCTCCCTTCCCCTTTTCAGTAAAAGCAAAGCTCTTACGCCCCTCCTATGCTTACGTAAACATTGGTATATATTTTCTTAAATCTGTTCAAGTTTTCAAGTAATAGTTGTCGGCGTGTACGTTGCTCTTCGGTTTCATAAAACACTAAAAACTTAAAAATAAAAATCTTTTTTAAAAAAAAAAACGTAACCTCCTTCAAAAAAGGGTCACTAAATAGAAAATAATAAAGTTTTGAGGTCGGCACCAATTTGATATACTTAAGTAGGTATGTACTTAAAACGTGATAGTAATTAAATTTCGCTATTTTGCCCTTTTTAGTGACCCTTTTTTGAAGAAGGTTCCATTTTTAAAAAGTTTTTTTAGGGAAGCCCTGAACATGCTTTTAGCTTTCGAGCATAGACAAGTACATAAAAAAGTACAAGCCATATCATAATCCATTAAATTTTGCAGAAAAATTAGAAAAAGTAAATAAATAAATATGGCTGACGTAATCACCATCTATAGATCCACCGTCCCCCGTGTCATCAAAAATAAGCTAAGCAAAGACCCCTTCCTGCTTTGGTGCTTACGTAATACTTGAGTGGCCCCATAGTTGTGGGATTTTAATAGGAAATGTTGCCGCAAATGCAAAAAAATGTGTTTCTATGAACAATGTAAACTTAAAATTAATATTTTGATAAAAAAAATGGAAGCTAAAAAATAGACAGCAAATTGAAATTTTGCTTTTGTTTTAAATTGCAAAAGCAGATTTCTGGATGGTGTGGCTCCAGCCTTAGTAAATATCTCATTATCTTAGGTATATAAAGTCTATTGGCAAGTATAAATTGTTATTATGCATTTATATAATAGCACAAGTATTTCCACTTTCGTTTTCAAAACCGTGAACAGACAACAGACCTTGAACTAATAAATTTCTATGACCTTGGATCATGAAACTGGACGTCCTTGAGGTGAAAGTCGATTTACACCGGAACTTATGTTATGGACAAGTGATTCTTGTTTTAAATTAATAATCTCAACAATCTGTTATGTGTTATATAACTGTTCTTTCTCTTTAGCTTCATCAATGAATTTAAAATATATTTTACATATTCTGTGTATGTACTAATTTCGGCAAAAAAGAACAGTACTTTGAAAATTAAAGGACTATATTATAATATATCCTCTTCTTCACCTGAAAATGTGAAAGCTCTAAATCGTAATTTTTATCTTAGAGATCGCGCAAAAAAACTATCTATGATACGGTAAAGCGAAAAAAATTTCCTAGGCAATCAACAAAAATTAAAATACGTAATGGTACATATTAGAATCCCCTCCTCTTGTATATCTCCTTTTTATAAGACATAGCAATGTTCAAAACCAAAAATTCTCAGGATTATTAATAACAATTTTAAATCAACTATTGTGTTCTTACACTTCGGCCGTACATTTTTTCAGTTCAACATTTTGAATATTAAATTTTACGTCAAATTTAATATTTCTCCCCCGCTTTAATAGAAAGACTGAATCACCACACACCGTCCCTTCCTGGGCATTTTGCATATTTTATGGACAACACTTTAGACAAAACAACAGTAATCCAGAAATTAATTTTGAGTCTGATTTAATTTCCAATTAGTCCTATATAAAATAGAGATGCCATTATTTTTATTAAAAATCTTAATTGTTGGTTTGAACTTATATTTTATTCTCAAGACAATAGCCTCATCTTCCGTTGTCCTTGGTTTGTCTATTTCCTGGTTGAACAAATTTTGCAGCTAGTCTGTCGTACGTACGTCAAGTTCTTATGAACACGTGTAGACTGTTTTTTGTTCATTAAACAAAAAAACGTACCGTATTTTTTTGCAATACTTCTCTGTTTCGAAACGGATGTAGCATTACAATATTACAAACGAGTATATCAATTAATTATTGACGACTTTATAATATTCCAGAAGTTAGGACTAAGCAAGGCATTGTTTTCCCTGATGTTTTTTATTTAATTTTGGGTTTTGTTTCTATCTATGCTCTTTATAATTACGAAAAGAATATTTTTCTCATAACAAGCCTTTATTAAATAAAAAAAATACGAGTGTTTAATTTGACCCTCTTTATTTCGAATATGTAAAAAACTCGGGTCGCAGTGCGAAACCCTACCGACAATATAGTGTATTTGCTTACACAGGCAGTGTGGCTTTATTATGTGAACTTAACTCTTTTGTTTTTGAACAAAATAAGAATTTTAACCCCTTAATACATCCCTTAAAATAATATTTTTTCTTAATTTCAATATTACTATCAATCGACCAAATTAAATTCATCCTTCACTAAGTAAATCCATATCTACAAACTAACGTTTTCATAAAATTTTTAATTCCGGTCCTGTCGGGCCGATTTTAATAAAATTTTGGTAGCACATTTTGATCATTACTAAAGGGGTAAATGTCAATTTTGAAACGATTCGGGGAAATTTTTCGGTATTTTTGGGCCCAAAAATATTTTTCAACCCCTAAAACCGACCCTTAAAATGGCCCGATTGGGCCCATTTTAAATAGGCTCCGTGCGGTGATGGATTTCAACATGTGGTCCAAATTTCATTAAAATTAATTAACTCCTTCGAAAGTTATTGCCCGCACACTTATATATATATATAAATATATATATATATATATATATACATATATATATAAACATTTCCAAAAATGGTGCCAAACTTCTTAGAAAGTTATGAAACGTCGAGAAATTTTGGTCCGACCCCTAGGTCCCGCCATCCGACCGACGCCAATAGTGTAAGTGCCTTATGGCAAATACACTAATAAGATGCACTATAATACGCCAACGTTCAAGTTTTTTCGTCGCCTGTAATGGACGAAGAGTCGTCACGTGAGTGATTTTATAAGAGTTCCGTTGTTTTTCCTTTTAAAGTAGGGAGATAGTTTGAGTAATAGTAAGTGTAGATATTTATCTTTTTATCATAATGATGTCAAAGTTACAAATGATTCACGTCAAACTGTTCTTGTAGCTAGTAATTATAGAGCTTAGCTTACCAATTTAACGGGGAAATACATGACTAGTGCGGATTTTTCCATGACAGTGTTTGAAATATTTCAGGACAAAAAACTGTAACTATCAGTTTCAAATAGAGATCTTACATTTATGAAGTTGCCGATTTTGATCAGATTTAAACCAAACGTGTTTTGCACGTTTATATCTTTTGAAATAGCAATTTTGAAAACAGAAGGAACTAATTACGTAATATATGATCGTTTTTTCACTCTGAGACGTCCGTTAATTATGTGAGCTAAAAATGGGGACGCGGAGTCTGCAAGCATCTCACCAAATCTCATTTAAAGAGAGGGGGATCAATGGAAATCTCACGCTACCTTTTCAATTCAGAGATTATACATTATTATAACATATAGTATTAAAAAAATTATACGGTGAGAGGGTTTAGGTAAATCTGGTGATATTCCTGGAAATCTTTCAAAGTATAAGTGACAACGCTATTGAATTATATAAATACGCTTAGACTAATGCTAATTACATATTAATCTATTTAATAATTACCTCCCATAACATGATAAAACTATATATGACTTGAACTCCATTATAGACTATTAGAATTTCTCGTAATTTGAAAGGTTTTCTGTTGGCCATGAGTCTGGGTCCAAGGATAGTAACCACGTAAAGGTATGTGATAACCATCATTATGGTTGGAACAGGGCTGTCCATCAGTGGCCAATCCCTGACTCGTGGATCTGAAACACATAAAACACAATCATTGCTTAATGAATTCTTGTGAAAACCACAATATGTAATAAATTCTAGGTACCTATTCTGATTCATTCATTTAATTTATTTTTTGATAACATCGTCGTAGTGATTATTTTAGTTTTTTGCAAAATCGAATTCAACTTTCTTGAATTTGATAATTTTAAAGCAATAATATTTTAAAAAAAGCTCGACGAATGTTTTGTTATTATGTAACCGTGAATATAGTTTAGTGGACTAGGGTTTAGGAAAATCGCAAGTGTTGGGATAATTGTCCAAATTAGTAATAAAATGAAATATTTACTCACCACTGATGTGTTCATATATAGTCATATATTTGTCTACAGCAAATCTTACTAGACCCGCCATGCTCTGAAAAAATAAATACAAAACTATTAGACATAATGTACATTATAAATACGTATTATAGAATGAATATTTTAATTTTAATTTTTTATATATATATTTATATCAACATGATCAAATACGCAGTGACAAAAAATAAAATATTAAATATTAGATTTAAATTTAATTTTCGTGCAAGTGTACCTATAAAGCGGGTGTCCCACGACTCGAATGGCATAGTTTAAGTGTGTCTTTCTTAGGCAATTTCAAGTCGAACATAGGCTTATAGACACATTATGTCCAAAACTTAATACTAACGGAATTATCTGCGATATTAAATGTAAGGAGCAAGCATAACAAATGAATATCATTGTTTTGAAACATCATCATCATCAGAACGCCCGGTGTACACCGCGCGACTCCTGACCGACAAGTTATAGTACGTTATTTAGATCAGCATTGAGCTGCATTTACCATCAGCACAATAGTACTTATAACCATCTATTATTGTCATATGTCAGAAGTGTTCACTGAATCTATTTTATTCAGTCAACACTTTTCACGGCTTTGACTCGACGATACGTATATCGTACATACACATGATTCACGACACACGGCTTATGGCAGTAGTGACTGGTGTTACAGTGTATATTTATTGTATTTTTTCGTCAACAGTGTATGAAAAAAGTTAAAAATTAAAACATCCTGAACATGGATGTGATTCATAATTTAATTAACCTTCCCCCCATTCCGTGTTAGGAGGTACTTCTGATTGACCCTGCAAAACACCTTTTTAAAATGTTCACACACCATCACTGCTATCTATAGCTAAGTGTTCAGAAATCTAGCCCGCCAGTTCATTTGGGAACTGATTTTCTTTTTCTGACAAACACGTTGACAGCTGTTTATCTATATCTTTACTAATATATAAAGCTGAAGAGTTTGTTTGTTTGTTTGTTTGGTTGAACGCGCTAATCTCAACAACTACTGGTTCGAATTGATTTTTTTTTTATTGGTTAGCCCATTTATCGAGGAAGGCTAAAGACTATATAATATCACGCTACGACCAACAAGAGCGGAGCACTAGTGAAAAATTTTGCAAAATGTAACTCAAAATTTGTCCGTCTGACAAAAACTTTGAACGGTAACTCCGATCATCATGAAATTTGGACACAACATTCGTCTCGTAATATATAGATTCGGATATAAGCCTATGTTGCTTAAAAAAAGTATATATTGCTTGGTAATTTTTAATTAAAGAATTGTTTATTATCATAATTATGGTGTCATATAAATTCGCTAATGCTTGTTAGTAATTTTTTTTACGTAATTTAGATATTTCACACATTTAAATTTCAATTAACCTATTGTAATGGGTTATTTGAACTTGGTAATTGTTTTGGAAGTTTTTTTGTTAACGTTAAATCTTGACGGTAATCAAGAAATGATTAATGATTGTTACAAGAAAACAATAATCAAGGTAAATGAAGATCTTTATCATAACTGGTTTAAGTTTTCAAAACAGTATCGTCTGAGAAATCATAATCAATGTTGCTCCATGTTACTTTATATCTCCAGCGTTTTTTGAAGTGATTTTGTATATTCTGTTTCTACTTAATAGAGAATAACTTCTAGTTAATTTCACATTAAGTTTACTTAAATGGGTCAGTTGTTTTTTAATATCCAGTTGTTTAATAATAAAAAAAATAAGTAAAAGGTGATTTATTACGTGCAAATTATGACGTATTTCATAGTTAGTAAAAAAAAAACAGAAAAAAAATTTTACTCCTTCAAAAAAGTCATTAATAAGCGTAAAATAATAAAGTTTTGAGGTCGGCGTTAAAGAGTTAGAGTAGGTAATTAAAGTAGAGCCGAACTCAAAACTACGATTCGCTTTTAAGTGAGTTTTTTTGAAGAAATTTCAATTTTTTAAAAGTTCTATTACTGCAACTGCCCTCCGTGATCGTAAAGACGAATTCACCGAAAGGCCAATAGTTAATTAATCTTTTATATGCACTTTAATTTTGAATTTGTGTAAAACAAATATTTCGAAATGTTACACAAAATAAAAAAAATTATTATTATCATCTAGGAAAAGAGCTATTTCGGATCTAAACTATTTTTATCGTGTAATTAAACTTAGTAATTTTAGAGAAAAATATACTAAATATATTGAAGATAGGAAATAAAAATAAAATTTCGATAATGCGGTTCACATCGGATATTAATATCAAATTAATTACCGTGCGTAAGTTCATAATATACAAATTTATATTACAGTGTTTGCTATTGTTGTTGTATGAAACACACATTGTTACAGTTACAATGCAAAATAAGAAAAAAATGTTTTCCAAACAATGTCACTGTCGGGGCTTAAATCCAAAACTCCCACTCTCGCGGCGGATGACTTATCATAATGTTTGAATGGCGTATGCAATCGAAAGTTGATATAACACAAAGTTTAAATATAAATGCACATATGATTTGGCGCATTAATAATGTAGCGATAAATTTTCGTTAGTCTTTAAGATCAAGGCAACGCCAATCAATCGACCTGTGCCGTCAAAACCGGTAACTGTTCAAATCTTAAAACCGGATGTCCTTATAGGAAAGTAGGTAATATACCTGCAGTTGTGTAATAAGTACCTACTCAAGTTCAAGTTTATGTTTGAAATAAATTCTCTTAATAATTATGAGAAATAATCGCACCATTCAAGTTCAACATGAATTGACGGTAATGAACTCCAGAAGAATTTAACACAGTTATTTCATTTCATGGGAATTTGCGATTATAAAATCGTATTGTTTGCTAATTGTTTGATTACTGTTGCATCGACGTCATAAATTCGTAGAATTCCGAAACATTTACAGTAATCTTATATAGTAATAATAAAGTAGTATTTTCAATAATTTGAGATACAAAAAAACGTTTTTTATCAGTAGCGATGCACTATTAAAACACAATATTTTTTTTTTCAAATTACTCTCAGGAGTGTCGGAAAACTGCTAGATCGGTTTTGATAAAACTTATTTGTAGGTAGTTAGTTATGGTGGTGTGGAATGCATCTGCCAAAATTCATATTTCTAAATCATCTAGTTTCCATATGTGACCGGAGAGAACAATAAGTATTGTATAACATATGAACACTATGTAAGCCTCCCCCCTTCGAAATTTTTAACTAATAATATAGATTGATGTGCCTGACAGGTATTTCCATTTTCAAAGGTTGCACTTAAAGTTTAGGAGCTAGAAGGTTTTGACAGACGAACAGACAAACAGACCACTGAGAAGTATTCCACACTTTGAGTACGAAATAAAAAAAAATACACCATCGCTAGTCTGATATATTTTTAACCGACGAAAAACAAAAACGGAGGAGGTTCTCAATTCGACGCGTATATTTTTTTTTTTTTTATTTTTTTTTTTTTTTTTTATTTATGTATGACCACGCATAACTTTTTACAGAGTAGTCCGATTTTGATAATTTTTTTTTTGTTTGAAAGGGTATACCTCGAAGTTGGTCCCATATAAATTTGGTAGAAAAATTCCAACCCTAAGGGTAGGAAAACAGGGGATGATTGATTGTTCACTCACTGATTGTAATGTATGACCACACATAACTTTTTACAGAGTGGTCCAATTTTGATAATTATTTTTTTATTGGATAGGGTATACCTCGAGGTTCGTCTCATATAAATTTGGAAAAAAAATTTCTACCCTAAGGGTGGGAAAATAGGGGTGATTTATTGTTCACTCACAGATTTTTATGCTGAGTTGTGTATATTACAATTATAAATTATATAGCCACAAAAAATTATTAAATAAAAACTTTTTAACAAAAAAATTAAACCGCCGAAAAACTGAAAAGCAAAAAATAATAAATCTTTTTATTTAACTAAGTTCTATTTAAGTAGTTGAACGTATGTGACAATCTAGTATATCTAAGTAATTTTGAGTCGGCGTCAACAATCCTTCGCCGGAAATCTCTGAGAGTTCACGAGAGTTCTCTAATTTGATTTGGTTATTTCTTTTAGTGATCTTTGTTCATTGGTTGTTTGACGCCGACTCAAAATTACTTAGATATACTAGATTGTCACATACGTTCAACTACTTAAATAGAACTTAGTTAAATAAAAAGATTTATTATTTTTTGCTTTTCAGTTTTTCGGCGGTTTAATTTTTTTGTTAAAAAGTTTTTATATCTACAGTTATCTTTACCTACTATTATATAAACAGAAAATATTTGTTTGTATGCTCTAGAATTACTGAACGGACTCTGAAAATTGTCTTACTAAAAGCTATAGGACTATCTCTGATGCTCGTTTAACCAAAATTTCACAGTGGATCATAAAATAATAATTTACGCCCTAGACACATAATCTATTATTACGTACTAGCAACCCGGTCCGGTTCGCTCGAATTTGTAGTTTGCTACCGCTCTTACGGTGCAGAATTGGTCTGCACGAAAAGGACTTCTTTTAACGCGATAATATACCTATTATATCCTATGTCCATCCCGAAGGTTTATTCTAAATAGTGGTGAAAGAATTTTTCAAATAGGTGCAGTGGGTCCGGAGATTACCCTCCTCATACACACAAACTCACAAAATTCGTTCTCTCCCACTCTCTTTATTATATTAGTATAGATTCAAATTTGTGTTTCAGTCTGTAATTTAGTTTGCTTGTAGATTTGTGAGACACCTTACGACCTAACACAGTAGAACGCGTTTCCAAAATTTTAGAATTTCTGTCTGTTTTTAAAGGGCCGATTTCAATTAAACTTGGTACGTGATTAATCGATACCCAAATTTAATGTATAGAATAAACATAATCAATATTAATGCGAAGGAATTTGTGGGTCAAATCAGGGCGTGCGGATTCATAATTGACGCCCCTTATTGGGGATAAACTCACTAGACGATATGTCAAATTGAAAAACGTTAAAAATCCTAAATAACTAATACTGTAAATGCAATTAATAGAAACTTTGTTTCGTTGTCTTTTTGCAAATACTTCTTCATAGAATCAGACATTTTGTTTTTTTTCTTCTTGCCTAATTTTCTTAAGTTGCCGAAATTGTGCACCCGAAGGTTTTTTTCTTTTATTACTTTCCTGAAATGCAACAATGCTTTACTTCACATCGTCATTACAAAACGATTTGGACAGGTAAAAATACTAATAAGATAATTAATTTTTGAAAACAAATAAAAATGTGAAAAATGTAAGAGTGAAAGATACTTTACAAATGATAGGCTAAAAGTAGCCTAAAGCTTAATTCTTCGTCAATATCAAAACTTACTCAATCGTAATAATACACACAAAAAAGCAAGAATTTAACCTCTTATTGTGATTTGTCATTATTAGGAAGCACGTGCCAAGCTTAGTTTGTTTAATTAAACGCTTAGTTAATTCTTATTATTTTACTACAGCGTAATTAACACACATGCAAAATTACGTAATTATCTGATAGTACACGCGGAGCTTAATTTGAAAAACAAGTCACCTGAGCTAAGACTGTAAAAGGATTATCCGAAAATGAAAATATGATTTTTCGAAGTAGTATTTTAGCTCAATTTTTTAAATTTCATTAAAAACTTTGGGTTCCCTAACGGAAAAAATTCAAACTAAACTGCCATATTAGTAAAATGATACTTGACGTCTCAATCAATAAGAATATCATAAACAGATCAGTGGGCGTGACATAGTAGATCTAGTCAGCTAATCACAAACTAATAATTATTTGCGTCATATCCGTAGAGCAACAATTCTAGTTTAATAAGTTTTGACAACACACAGTTTTCAAATTTTTTTGTTATAGAAAAAAATCCAAAAAAATCATAAAAAATGTGTCATAATCTATTTTTGTAATGTAGAAGAAAATAATGTGGAACGACTCCATCTTACGTTTTTATGAACAAAAAAATGTTTTTAAATTGATTTTTTCATTTTTGTTTTCTTCGTTGTAGCTAATTTATTCTAGTATGCAGGAAGAACAACATGTGGTTTATTAATCATAGAATCAAGGTAAACAACCACAATACGTAATACAAATAATATACCGGACATCCCTATTAAAACTTGGCTAATTGCGCTATTACGTAATTATTTGCAAAATAATTAATAATTTAATTTGATCTAGAAAAAAATGTTCTAGAAATATTTTTTGCGATAAAAATTGTTAAACGGAATTTTGACATTTTATAAAAACATATTTTCATAACTCATTTCAGGTAAAATAAATTAAAATTGATAATAAATAAATAGTAATCCATAATGGAAACTTGGGTTAAACAAAGCAAATGATAAATTTTACAAAACGTTTTATAAACTGTTTATTTCTTCTCTGAGAAAGAAGTATATCAATCAATCAATCAAATTTATTAACCATAAGCTGGATACAGCAGGTGTCGTCACAGTAATAAAATTAATACCTATTAAAAATCATCAACAGAGTACAAGCAAAGTTCAGAAAGGTACTGTTTTAGTTTGCATTTAAATTTTATAAAAGGCAACATGGCAATATCATCGGGTAATTTGTTGAATAGTCGCAAAGCAGTAGGTTCCATACTATTATAGTAAAGTGACAAGTTGATTTTTGGTTGTAGAAGTTTATTATTATTCCGTGTGTTGTAATTATGCTGTGAACTTAAAGAATCATATTTGTTAATGTGTGTTTTTTATATAGCAGAGCAAATGTTTACGAAACACTGTAAATGTGTAAAATATAGCATTTATTTAGTTGAAGTTCACATTATCCCACTATTTATTTATTTCAGGTATTTAATATATCGTTCTGAAAAAAGACGAAAATGAAATAGAACATAAAGTCAATATTTCTCTGCTATCATTTTAGCTATGGAAGATTGTGTTTTTCTTCTCCGATTTGCAGCACATTTAAGTAATATTATAAATACAAATTACATTATATTGTGTCTTTTTTTTCAATTTTGTTCTAAGTGAACTTTAACGTGTAATGCTCAAGCTTCTATTTTTCATATTAATTTTTTATGTCTTCTCAAAAATAACATACGTTATATTATGTCTGTTCCTGCTTATACGACACAAATATTTAAAAAACATTAAGGTTTCTCTTAGAAGAGCACACGTCAAGTAATGATCTCTTCAGTTATTTCTCAGACGAGATACATCGATTGAAATCTAAATTTAAAATTTTTTCGTCAACCGTTAAATATTGTTGCATTAACACAACCGTTAATAATTGCAAATCGGCAACTTAATTTTTTTCTTATTTTGTCTGCAATTTATTTATGTCTATTCTAACGAGTTTTCCGAGGTCAAAAAACACGATGTAAAAAACAAAAGTTACATTAAAACACCAAGCTGGCAAAAGGTGCGCGCATATTAACCTTGTTACTACATTTTTCTGTTAGTTTACTTTGTCAGATATTTAAAACAGTTAAAACTACCGGGTTATAGCTATTTAATTTTAAACTAATATAGAAAGCAGTTATTTTAATATTATGTGTGAATGTCAGCAAATGTCCGTATATTAAGTTCTAGAAGTCAATAAAATTTAAATATTTAATAGTAATATTTCGATATAGTGTGATTATTTATTTCACAAAAATTATCACGAAAAAATAAATGCTAGGGAATACAAAAAAACATTAAATATTTTTAATTTGCTCCTCAAAAACTCCAATTTACGCAGATGTTATGATTTGTTACCATATTTTTCAAGTTGTAAAAAAACAACGGATTTATGGACCTTGTTATAAATTTTACCTGTTATAATTTGCTAAAAAATTTTTGTCTAGCATAGGTACCCGATGGCTATTCCGCGAATTATAAAAGACGCGAATTAAGAAACAGATTCTTGCCTGATCCACCTGCTCACTTACAAAGAAACAAAAACAGAAACAAAAACAGAAACCGTATAAGTATAGCATTAGCAATAAATTCAACGTAATCAGAACCATTCATTTCATTGAATCGTGGTTACATTTTCAACTTGCTTTGAAAATATATCTAATTGTACGGTGACAAACTTTAAGTTTTTAATGTTTTGGCATGCAAATTTGTAAAGATTCTTCAGTAAAACATGATAATAAGACAAAAAACTCGTTTAACGTTTGTCCATCGACGTCATAAAAACAACACGTTTTGCATCACTATAACTTTTTCCATTCTTTTTAACATTTTCATATCTCATGGCTCATCTTTTTTGGTCATAATGTTGGTGGAGAAATTAACAATTTTAAAGAACCATCTCGACATAATATGTTTGTAATTATTGAGGGAAACCATTGGAAAACTCAGCAAAATGACCGCGTTTATTAGCATAATACAGACGGAAGAAACTTCACACCTGTCTTCGCCGAAATTTGAACATGGTACCTTTCAAATACAAGAAACATATTATTGCTTCATGCCTGCTAAAATAAATACATTTTTATTGCTGAAGAGAAAATTTTTGGTTTCAGTCTTTTAACGTGCTAAAATTAATAAGAAGTATATTGCGGCGACCCGCATTTTCGCGATAATTAAATTGGATATGTAGAAAAATCAGTATTTCTTGTTGCAATCTCGCATATTTTCAAAGGCGCACCTGACAGGTAGCACGGAATAATTAAATGTTTTAATGCCTGACATACATTGAGCGAATTAAGCAATGGATACTTTTTCGAAAGATTAATAAATAACAGTTCGAATGGATGTGTAATACTTCAATATTTGTTAATATACCAGTTCGATGAAAACCAGTTCTATTAAATAACTCTCGCCATTATAGCTATTATTAGTGTTCCGCTGAACTTGAACTGTAAAACTACGCAACCTAACTGATGAAACAGTAATCTTGCATTATATAATCTATTCCTCTAGATTGCAATTACTTATTAATTTGTCAATAGAAATACAAGTGTTAAATAATTATATTATTAATTCTTCTTGATTTAAAATCATCTTATAAAAATGGTCACAAGAAAACTCACGTGAACAATTTAGTAAATCAAATGTGGCTTACATTGGAAGTGTCACGCATAATTAAGTTTCAACACACACGATCCATTCGTATTTTTACCAAAAAAGAAATGCATCGATTTATTTTCTAAATTTTATGACAAAAATTAGTGTGCAAAGTTAATACCTGTCTTTCTATGTAAGAAAATAGAATTTATACCAAGAGACGGCTGCAGAAAATGTGTCGTCATAAGGTGGACGAACGAAAAAATTAGAGATGATAGTTAAGACCATAATTACGAAAGATCGCTAAGGTTGCCTGCGAAAATCCTGCCGAAACAATGTTTTTTTAATTTGTTTATCAGTTAATAGACCAGTGAAGTTAGCTTTTGACAAGGACAAAATTAATAACAGAAAACGAATGATGAGGAAGGAAAGAAACTGCCGTCAGAAATACAGAAACCAAAAATTCAAATGCGTAAAAGGCCGGAGGGCTGTGGGGGGTGCATTTTAGGCGTCAAACGCGGTTTTTCGTTATTTCCGGCGAAAGTTGACCTCCAATCGAAAAATGTTGTATGGCAATGTTGTAGGTATTAAAAGGATCTACAACTTTTATGAATATAACTTTTTCACATAACCTTAAAGATTCAAAGAAATATTGAAAAAACCGTGTTTTTCGTTTTTAATTTTTTTTTCCTGCAAATTACAGCTTATTTAGGACATAGAAAGGTAAGTGTTCTGAAAATTTCATGAAAAAAAAACATTTTTACAGGAGATAAAAATTAAAAACGAAAAACGAATGCGGCATTCTGTTAAAAACTAGCACCAGCAAGTTTTACCAGTCACAGGAGTGATACCATCATCACGCACAAGATACATATACAATTATTTGCACGCATCCACTACAAAATAGCTGTTTCTCATATATAATTTTCAAAATTTTTGACAGCTTAGATTTGACCAAGTTAACTTCTGATTTGTGAGTTGTATTAAATTTTCATATTTTAACTATGAAATTGATAGTGTGACATTTTAAAATTTACTTTTCCCACTAGTGCGAAATTGGTCATTTTAAGTACTATTGCTATACATAGGCATGAAAAGCAGTTACGATGTGGAAAGTTCTTTTTCATCTAATACAAAGTAAAACAAAATACGCGTTCTTTAAATTTTTTGAAGTTTCATACACAAGTCACTGAAATTTTAGTGTCATTTTTTCTAAGTGACAATTTTATGACATTATCTTTCAAGTTTATTGCATACTACTGTATTTTCTGTGCACACATATAAAAAGTGAACAAATAAACACTAGTAAAAGTACAAAACAAGATAGTAACGGCATGTCATGCGCTGGTGGTGCGGTGTAAGAGTGTAAACATCGTTGATAGTATGCGATTAACAAAAGTGTGTCGAATATTATATAATAAGTACGCCACGGCCTACTATCTCGCAGATCACAATAAACGAGACGAAGTGATATTGCAACTCAAATGCTGATAGTTGGTAGTGACATGGGTGTCAGGGCTGGGTGAAAATATGGAAAACAGATTCCTAACGATTGACTAATCTCTTATTCGGTTTTCTAGATGCTTCGTTTGTGTTGGTTCTAGCAGGAACTTCTTAAAAAAAGACCCTAATCTAATATTATAAAGAGGTCAAGTTTGTACGTTTGGATGTAATTTCCGGGACTACTCATCCGATTTCAAAAAATTGTTCACCAATATTTAGAATGGACCTTCAGGATGGACATAGGTTATATATTATCGCGATAAAATTAAAGCGCTTTTCGTGGAAACCAATTTTGCAAAGTAAGTCGACGAAAAAACGGTGACAATCTACAATTTTGGGCGAAGCCGGACCGGGCCACTAGTGGTTGATATTTATGTGTATCATCTTTCATCAAAATAGGTTCACGGATTTTTTAAGTGATGCTGATACAGACAGAGCGACATAATTTCACATATTATGTCTTGGTACCATGCAAAAAATCTATCTAAAATCATTTGCAAGAAAACGAAATTACAGACAGCTAGGTGCCCCGTTAATATTTTTAACGAACTGACAGATAAATTAATATATAGATAGATAGATAGATAGATAGATAAAAATTTATTCATTAAATACCAAAAAATTGGCGTAGAATAAGTCATACATATACAAAAAATACATAGAAATTAAATAATGCTAATATCGTAGTAGTCTTTAGTTGTGTAAGGACATTTAATTACCAAAATGTTTTTGAGTTCACTTCTCAATTTTTTTGCTGACAAATTTTTTAGTCTGCAGGATAAATGATTACAAAGATTAATACTTTGTATTACACAATTTTTTTGAACTAACGTGAGTTTTGTTCTTGGTGGACGCAAAAGGAATGCAGACTGACCTCTGGTGTTAAAATTATGATCGATTTCATATTTAGAAAAAAAACTGTAGTTTTCTTTGACAAACATGACTGACTCCAAAATGTATATACTAGGCAGTGTAAGAATTTTATTGTTTATGAAATAGTTCCTGCAAGAATCGCAAGGTTTAAGACCAAAAATAATTCTGATGCACATTTTTTGTATTACAAACAGTTTCGAGACGACGTTACTGTTACCCCAGAATATAATACCATATCTTAATCTAGCAAATATGAATGCATAATACGCACTTAGGCACGCCTCTCGACTAACATTATTGTTAATTGTTCTAAGAGCATATAAAAAACTTAGTAATTTGTTCGAAACATTTTCAATGTGTGATTTCCAGTCCAAGTTACAATCTAACACGATTCCTAAAAAAATGGTATTATACACTGAAGTCACCATTTCAGAATTCACACTGATGTTTATGATATTTTTATTTGAGGGACTAAATTTGACCATTTCAGTTTTATTAATGTTTAGTTTCATGTTATTACCACTGAACCACCCATGTAATTGCTTGATACTGTTGGTTAGATTATTCTCAAGGTATTTAAATTCTGAATGACGAATTACAAGAGATGTATCGTCAGCATATTGTACTAATTTGCTTTCAAGAATGCTAGACAAATCATTAGTATAAATTAAAAAAAAATAGGGCCCAAAATTGATCCTTGTGGGACACCTTTAATGACATTGCCCTTATCAGACAGGATATTGTTGCCATATTGATCGACAGTTGATATATATTGAATTCTGTTTGAGAGATAAGATTTGATCAATTGCAGTCCAATTCCTCGTACACCATAACTTTCTAGTTTTCCATAAAGAATATTGAAATCTATGGAGTCAAAAGCTTTGGATAGATCCATGAACATTCCCACAACATGTTCCTCATTGATTAGTGCTTCCAATATATCTTCCATAATTTGAAAAATTGCCCTATTTGTTGATCTTTTTTCAATATATGCATTCTGAGTGTATGATATATGCTTCTCAAAGAAAGGTTTTAATCTCCTCGCAATAAATATTAGACTAAATTTAGTTTATTACTTTGGTAACTTAGAATATGGAACTTTTCTTAGTACCTACGTCTCATGAAAATGATTTGATGAAGTTATATAATATTTAAATGTTGGGACTCAGGAAAATATATTTATATTTTGCTTAACCTCTGAAAGGACATGTATGTTGTTACCATCGTTTTAAATGGTAACGTAACCACACCATTACCGTTGCGAAGCTACGTATGCCTGTTTTTTCAGAAGACACACGTTAATGCGTTAATAAAATGTTGTAGATGTATTATCTGATAATATACGATCAGGATAATAACAATAATTTGACTATTCACAAACCCATATTTTCAATTAAAATCTGCAAAAAAATGCTTTAGATATGTTTTTTTTTTAATTTAAGTTCCATGTAAAAATAACCTTTCGGTCTATAAGTTGTAATTTTTATTCATTATAGAAACTTTGGTCTTAAATTACTAAAGTAAGTTTCATGATTTAATTTACTAAGCCGTCCCTTTAAAATTACTTAAAAATTACTATACATATAACAAACACACAGCTTTATACCTTTTAAGTCTAGTTCTAGTTCTATTTACAGAGTTATATCATTCTATATTACTGTGGAGACATCAACACTGGTATAGACGGGAAGCCTGACAATTGAGACGCATATTGTAATAGGAATTTTATTATTATTTTTTTAATTCAATAAATTTATCATTTAAGAACGATAATATAATAAGCCAGTATTGACAAAAAAATTCCGTTTAACAGTTTGTTTGCACAGTCTTCATAATAATTAATGCCGAGCTAGTTTCTGAAGCTTCTTTAAACATTGCATTGCATATTGTGTGCATATCTTGTACGCCTATAACCATTTATTGCTTATTTACTCATCTGAGACAAATCAAAAGTGCAAATGTTGAATGTTGTAACAACAGACCACCGCTTTTATATCATCATTGTCGCCAGAGGGATTTTTACAGAGTGTTTGCTTTCCATTTAACAGGTGCCCCCGTATTCATGTTTTCAGTAACAAAACTTATGGTGATAATTTCGCATTCTTACGCACATATCTTGACCTTATTTTGTAACGCGAATAATTTTTTAATAATTGTCTATTTTACCGCCATCCGATCACTTTCATTTATTTGTGTCAAAACTGTCGAAAAGTTCACATCTCTCTCGCAATTCTGTTTTCAATTTAAACTATTATAATATCTATAACGAACTGTCAGGGAAAATGTCAATTAATTATTATATCAGAAATTGGTAATTTATCTAAATGGGAAAAAAACTAGTAGATTTTCAATTTAGAAAACCAAAAAAAGTATGTACTCCTAACTGGTTATGCATAAAATTGTTTAATAAGATACCCTGCTCGATTCGGAACTTGGAAGTACGGAAATTTAAGAGTGTAATAAAAAAATATCTGACAAAAGGGGTTTTTATTCTGTTGACGAATTTTTAACTGCAGACGTCAAAATAAGCTAAATTGTACTGAATTGTAATTAAGGAAGAATTTATCCACATTGTGATTTTTTCACCTAATAAATTATTATTATTTTAAAAGACGATAATCTCGTTTCAGAAAGGGTGCAGGGGAACAAATACGCCTATCAAAAAATACGCTTAATAAAAAACTAAGGTTAACTTGATCGATGATTTCGGACGCAGACCTAGACAAAAAAACATATTTCCAAAATTTTTATCTATCTATCATGTATACCTATACTTGTATATGAAGCATGCTTTGGGTATAAGGACATCAATGCGAGCGATCGACAGCGTAAATACAGGCAGTTTCATTAACTCGGGGGTTTCTGATTGTAATTTCGTTGTCATACGCGTAATTAATGTAATATCTACACCGGAAAATGCTATACCAAAAATTTTGTCCTGTTTGTCCGTCTGTATTACCCTCGAGTTAAAATAAAATTCCTATCAAAAGCGATATTTTACGCGAGCAAAGCAGTGGATATAAGCTAGTAATCTATAAAATTAACCTACATAAATGCCAATCCTTCTACTAATTATAATATAACAAAAAAGTACTTCCATGGTCACGTACATTCAAACATATAATAAAAAAATAAGGTATTTCATAAAATTGATACCTAGTGTGGAATGTAGATCACAGAGTAAAATTGAATAGGTTAATGATTAATACAATTTTTCCAATCAATTCCAATCTTCGTCTACAGCTTTTATTATATGTGCAATTATTTAATTTACAATAAACTAGGGCACGAATTGCACCAGTGATTTCACTCTCTTGTAATTTACTCGTAATATTATGTATATGTATAATTATTTCATTACATTTAAACTTATTACTGCAAAAGTTATTTGGATTAAATAATTTCAGCATTATTCATCCATATAGATGTTTATTAAATATTTTAAGAAACTATTTTTATAGCTGTTATCAATGATAAAAAAAAAATCTATTTTACCATTTCTGTAAGTCTGTTTTACTAGAAAAACCCAATCTTTTAAATGCGCAATGCAATAATTTGATAGTGTCAAATATTTAAATAGGTTTTTAAAGTGCTTGGCGAGGAATGCGAATACAGACGCCGACGTTTTGCTTCTGAAGTGAATTTCTTGACTTCCGGTGTCAAAACAAAGTTTGTGACAGCTTCATGACTGCTGTGTTTCATAATATTCATGTCGTGTTTTACCTATCGCCAGCAAATAGTAATAATAGCTATTACCATAATAATATTTGACATAGGTACCTACATACCGTGATATTACTATGACAAATTGCATGTTTAGCTTTGCTTAAATGACGTGGGAATTTGTAATTATTTAATTTGAAAATTTTTCACAATATCATCGAATCGTCACCGATACAAGAAAAACGTATCTTTTGAATTCAAATATGATTGGTCCTAACATTTGAGGTTCAACTAAGATTTAGTAAAAGACTGAGGTGAAAATTACTTGACAAAACCTCCTTCTTTGTTTACTTATTCACAGTGAATACTTTAAGTTATGGAGGTCACCAAAATATTATTTTAAGTTAACGAGGGCCAACGCTCAAAATATTTGTCTAAGTTACCGAGGTTTTGTGCAATAAGTAATGGAGGTTTTAGGCTTTGAGGGGAAGGTAATTCAAAAAGTTACAGATATTTTTAACTTATCGAGGTTCTACTGTATTCTACTATTTGTGTTCTAATTGCTATTCTTACGTAACCACAGTGATTATAAAATTTATAAGCACTATTTGCAATCACTAATGTTTAACATGCTACTTAGGTAGTCACTTTGCTTAGAAGAATAAAAAACAAACAAACCACTGTGGCGATCGTCAGGCCTGGATATAACAAAACAGAAGCAAAATTTTCAAAATTAATTAAATGTATAAAATATACGAATCTTTGTTTAACGTCTAATTACTTTTCAATAAATAAAATTATCGACCAACTTTTCAGATAATATATTGACAAATTCCGGACGGAAACGTTAATTTATTGAATTATAATTTTATATTGTGCCAATATATTGTCTGAATAATTGGTAGATAGTTTTATTTATTGTATAAAATATACTTGAATTTTTTCCAAGTTAAATCCGTTTATTGCTATTGTTTGGATAATTTCTCCGGTGTTTTCTTTTCCTTAAAGATCGAAAATTACATAATGTTATTATGTTATCTGGCATAGATCAACGTACTTTAGTCTGAATAAGGTAAATAGAAGAAGGTTAACTTGTAAGCACGCGCATACATTGCATACCTGTATTTATTGCACAATTTTTGTCAGGGATCAGTTTTATATTTTATAAAAATTAAAGCTATATGATCCCCTTTGTTAAAAACTTTAAATGTTTATTCTTAACAAACTTAGTGAAGAAGATGGTCACCGTATTTTTTATTTTAGTTTAGAGAAAATATAATTTTAATCGAGTTTTTAAGTAAATAGCTGCAAAGTTTATGATTATTTTTGATTCTAATTTAAAAATCTATTCATAATTTCACCAATTTTCAGATTAGAAACTACTAAATGAACACAGCATCTCTAGGGTCTTAATTGTCGAGCTGTTTAACTTATTTGTTGCATTAATTAATTAATTCCGTAACTCGTAGAGCTTTTAATGCATTTGAAAAAAAAATGATCATCTTCATAACTTTAATATATTTAAATGAGCCTTCTAAGCAATGTCAGGGGGCATTTTTGTAAAATTAAAATTTTTATTTTAGTTTCATTAAAACTAAAGTAATAGTTTCAATTTTATTAAAAAAGAAAAATATTGAGCAGTACGTATAGAGTTATATAATATATATTTTTTTAATTCCTGATTTCAGATTTAATAATGAATGAGCTCCAAATTTTAAGTCTTATTTATGCTTTATATATAATTATTTTGGACGCAAATGATCTTAATAATTGTCGAGCGTCTATAATCATAATCTAATCTATAATCATTTTGAAGAACTGAAAAACAAACTTGTGTATAATTTATTTAATATAGTAGGTACATACGATAATGTCAAGTACTTACATAATGCTACATTTTTTTAATTTTTTGCGAAACTTTGAAAAAACTGTGACGTTGTATATTAATTGAGTTAACTAATGGTTAGATTGTTAGTTTTTATTTCAAAATAGCTAAAAGATATGTTTATGAATGGATTTAGATGGTTTTCATAAACTTGAAATAAAGTGATATCTATGTCTGTAGTATAAGTTTGAAAATTTCCTGTTTTTTCTTAATTTCCTTTTTTATTCAACAATATAATAAGCGCAAATGCAGTATCGATTACTGTGATATAAAAAATAAATAGTCGTATCAATAGAATTAAATTAATTGTTTATAAAATATCTTAGCAAAATTTGAGTGATTTCCAATAGACTTTTGTCCGGCCCGCGAAACATTTTATAAATGATTATTAAGAGCGAAAATAGTTTGCCAAAATAATTTGGCGCATAAAAAAAATTTACAAAAATAGTAAATAGCAAAGGCCACAACAGACGAAAAGAGACGTTTTTGTTGCGGAAATGAAAGGACCTTTTTTTTTGCTCTCTTAATTTTTGGCCCACGGTCAAATTTTCATCAGCAATGTGCCAGACGATCAAAAGATTTGCCCGCCCCTGTTATAAATGCTAGACAGTTTCTGTATTTAGAGTCTGAGATAATTAATCTTATTACGATAAGAAATCGATCTGTCCTATTTACACTGGGCAACGCCTGGACCAAATTTAAATTATGTCCTTTGTGAAAAGCTAGCCTATAATACACTTCAACTGTGACAGTAATGGCGTTTTCATACACAATTCTGAATGAACATTAAATTAAAAAAAAAATAAAATAGAAATAAATAAAAACATGTGGAATAGTTTGGCCTTAAATAATGTTTTTTTACGTAAGCGATCTGATCTGCAAAAAGAGGAAATAATAAAATAATTTAAAATATACGAACTGGATTTATGAATAGATATTTCTTTATCGTTCTTAAATTAATTCAGTAATGGCAATGAATTAATGAATGGTTTATTACGTCAATAAAATTTATGCAATGTAATTTTGGTGACGACTAAAATTAAATAATTTACCGTATTCAAATATTTATCAGCTCTTTGTTCATAATATGAATAATAAATTACTGTAATTATTAAATTATCTTTTTAACGAATGAATGAGTCGCGTAAAAATCTGAAAGATAATTAATTCTCTAAGCTATTTACGCGTATAATACGAGCTTTAAGAAGATTTAGTACTTTGCACGAAAAAATCGTATTTCTTTTTTCACTTCTCATACTTTTCGATTATATTGCAGATTATAAAAGCTCAATATCTAGGGTTATCAGCATTTATAACTTCTTATACTATAGGATTCATCATAGTGACTACTGTATTGTTTGCATTTTGAGAAATCGTTCTAATAATTTTTTATACCATTTTAACTACAACTAAAAAACGAACTAATAATGATGCTTTAAAATACTTCAATGGCAAATTAAAGACCGCGCACATTTGTCAAGCAGAAAATCTGAACAACCAGCACAGCGCAAAGCTGTAGTCTGCACGATGTCGCATACTAGACCATCATAAACCAGCACGGACCTGCACAAATCAGCATGGGCCAGTAACTTTGAATAACAACACTAGCTCACTAGATCGGTCCAGCATGACTAGACAGAAATTGCAGGTGACCGAGCGAAGATCGTTGCTGGCTGCTGGTTGCAGGTATTGGTTTAATGTGAGCTACTCTGTTAAATAACATAGGTTCGAATACGCTTTTTGCTCCATGCTGTGCTGATTGTGCAGATTTATGATTGACAAGGGTGAGCGGTCTTTAAGTCGCTGTGCAGTCGAGCGTCTATAATTTACTAAACCAACATTTTTTTTCTTCTTTTCGAGTGATATGGAAAAAAATTATACAAATTAATTAACACACAAAATGTTACAACTTTTATCATTTCTTTCATTATTATTATCTCGAACTTTAGTAATTTTTAATTTTTTCCTGGCTATGCAAAAAAAATTAAAATTTTAAACTGAAAAATGACCGGACACTATGAAATTACAACGGATGAACGGATTGTTATATACAAATTCTATTTCTTAGAATTGAATGATTTTAGAAGCGCAATTCTACTATTTTAATTCATAGTTTTAATAGTTTTTTTTTCTTTTTTGATAATGCAACCGTTGGTTATTGCATGAATTTGAAAGTAACAATATTGTATTTTGTAATCGCTATACATTCAAGCTAGAATTCAAACACGTTTCTCGTAAACATTATGCTCTGTTGAATGCACACATACATTTATACTTAAAAATACAATTACAAGTGGACTGTTAATTATTATTTTATATTGTGTCAATATTTCTTAAGCTAATTATTTATTGTTAAAAGAAGTTTTATTTATTTATTTGGTTGAGGCACAATTGAAGAATAAGCTTTACCAGAGTATCGCTTGTGGCCAACGTTTCGGAAAATATAATTTCATCATCATGGCCTCAATGCAATTTACCTACCATCTCAACTTGCATTGAGGCCCTGATGATGAAAATATGTTTTTCGAAATGTTGACCACAAGATATACTGTGGTAAAGCTTATTTTTCAATTGTTCCTCAACCAAATACCTAAATCTCCTTCAATTATATTTATTGCTTTCGTTAAAATTGTGTCTTAAATCTTCTTCTGCATGCCTATCTGTTCATATGTGTAATAATTAATTCAAGGGCATCTTTGCTTACATCATACTTTGAAATATTGCCACGAAGATTACTTTGATAATTAATTTTTTTGGTACAAAAAAACGTTAAATACAGTTTTGATTTACCGTGTCTTATTAAATTTTAGTAATATAGAGTCTGCTTAACTTCAGGTAACCTAATATATAACTTCAGCTTTGAAAAAACATTATTTTAAATTTACTAAAGCCTTGAAATAAAAATTATTACACTGTCAAGTAAAAATTATCCTTTTTACGAGTCAATAATTCCATGTTCAAATAAATCAGATTTTGTGTTAGTATCCACCGTTGCTGCAAACTTTTGAACTTGACAGAGCTTTGTGTATTGATCTACTTTTCTAATAGTTTGGCTGACTTATTCATAGTCCATTATTGCAACCTGATATTATTTTTCCACTGATAATTCAAGATTAATAGTGCAATAATTTTTAATCTGAGTGCAACATTATATTGTATTAAATAAATATTTTTAATATTTTTATTCATCCAAAGACCAATAAAGTAATAAAAATCAAAATTTAATTATTAAAGTAATTATCTACGTTAATATATACAGTTTTTAAGCTAATGTTTATGAGCATTTTTACTACTGGATCGCAGTTTATTAAAAAAACAAGTCGCCATAGAAAAAGGACCACTTTTTATGAATTCAAACTGACAGAAGGAAACCGAACCAGCAATGTCTTTTTGTCGATGTAATAATAATGTAATACCTATAAGTATTGTTTTTATTTTATACATCCATAAGAGCAAGATGTATTACTTTTCAAAACTGCTCTTCTAGTCTTATGGTGAGAACAAATTTTCAAAACGTTATCAATAATTAATTAGTGCATGTCAATTTTTCATTATATTTAATACAAGTGCCCCGTGTACATTTTGTTATCTCAAAACTACATTTAAATAAGTTGTTAAATTGCGCAATTTCATTCACTTTGTTCAGTCAATCGAGTTAATATCTAACACACTCGCTTCGATCGTACAATCTCCAGATTAGAATCAATTCGATTTGCACTCGGACGAATCCTGACCTATAGATCTAAACTTTCCTCAACTAATAAATTATCGAATGGTAAAAACGGCATTCAAATTCGTTTAGTAGTTTAGTATTTTTAGCAGACATAAACAAAAAGCTTTCTTTATTGATATAATATAATTGATGATCTCAATTGTGAAAAAATTAATTCATTAAGAAAATGGTAATTTTTCCATGTAAATATTTTGATTATTTTCGCTTATCCGGGCGCATTGAACAAATAATGTGTTATCTTTCGATTTGTTTACTATTCAATAAAAAAAGTCGAAACTGGTTATTTTTTTACAATTTGCATACTGGTTTTGGTTCTATACAGCGCATTTTTCAATCTATGCGTCATAGGGATTTACATGGTATAAACTGTATATTGGTTTTTCTAAAATTTTCAAAATGATTTTCGGCCCACGATTAGCTCATATAATTTTTTTAACAAGTTCGGGTAGTTTTTGAAACCTAAGAAAAGAAAGGAAATAAAGTATAGAAAGGAAAAAAGTCGATAATTTTAGCTGATTAAAAAACTGAATTAAGATACAAAGTCTAACTTTGTTTTTTTTTTTTTATTGAACTAAATTATCGAGTTTTTTCCATTTCGTTTTAAAACAAATACACTCCTCGAATTTTAAAAACTATCAGAAAATTAAAAAAAAAAGTAATAATAATTTTAAACTCCGTAGTGGAAAGAGCATTAACACGAAATAAAATTTATACCATGTAAGTAAATCTCTTTATTAAAACTCGACTAACAAAATGCCAACGAGGGTTATAATTTTTACAGATTTCCATAATCGATGTGTCATTCAATTTGTCTTAATTGCTATAAAATATTTTTTGTGAATTTAAAATGGTGGCCATAAGTGGAAATAAACATTTCTTCCAGCCTAATCGATCGAGTGGAGTGAATGAAAATTTTGTGGCGATTTCAAAAATATATCTTTTCTATGATTTACAAATAACAACGAATAGATTAAGTAAAAAACTAAAACCCGACTACGTATAAAAAATGAAACGAGCAAATCAAAACATGATGTAATATTTTTGTATCAGTAGCCGAAAACTCGAATACCGAATTATTTTCCTTCAATTCTATAACAGGCTACCGATAACAAAAAAAAAACTGTATCATGTTTTGATTTGCTTTTTTCTTTGTCCGAATTCGTTGTTTTAAAAATGAATAAAAAATATGGCTGATTATGTCAAAAGATGTAGGGGCCAATAAACCATATATTTAAAAAAAAAGAATCAAAAATTATTCTAATATTTCTTTTCTGACTAACAAATAGCCTGTGACAGTCTAATAGGTTTTGATGAGTTCGTCAGCACAGAATAAGAAGTAAATAAGGTAATGATTTATGTATTTATGTACATACTAATTAATCATGCATAGATCTTGTGTGTAATTTATCAGAAGCTTTATGCAAACAAAACAATTAATTTCACTTATTATTAATTTGGTGACGAGAGTAAAAGTATATTTGAAATAAAATATTAATAACATATAAACGTGATTTTTATGAATTAAAGACTGCTTCTTTTTTAGTATCTACATAATGTTTAACTTACCGTTGTATTTGAGTGAATCCGAATTTCTTTAAGTATGTAGTCCATTGTCACTCAATTCACCACAATCAAAAGCACATAATAATTTAAATTTAACACTTCACTATAGCACGTCTAAAAAATAATTATATCGTTGTATCACAGTCTATATCCACTAAAATAATGTAAGATATCACAGGAAATTGAATCCTTAAAATAAAAAAAAAATATCTTCTTAACCAAATATATGTTACGTTGTCACATACATTTATATTTTGAAGTTAGACTTTTTAACGAAAATTGATGACGAATTGACTCACTAGCTTAAAGTTCCAATCGTATACTAAACCCCCCAACTGTGTACAACAAACTTTTATAAACTTTGTTGTAATAATTAATTTCGCAAAATGACTTTTCAATTTTAAACCTCTGCGTTGAATTATTTGTGTGTTATCATAGTTTGAAAAGTAAATTTTGTTATAAATTTGCAGTGGATTATATATTTAAAAGTTTAAAATAATTGTTTAATACTAATTTTCTAGAGGAAGGGAGTAAAAATCAAAAGGTCGATGCGATACGGTTGCAGGTGCGACAAAGAAAAAGAATGGGTAAGAGGTACCGTCGTAATTTAACTTGTCTCACCATAAGAAATGCGCTCAAGCGTTCGCAGAAGTGGGGTGTATCACAGAGCAAGTGGAATAATACTTATTAGATTCTCTTTTTTTGATCCTTTGGGTCAAAGAGGGGATATCGTACCATAGGTCGAATTTGTTCTTAACGTAAAGGTCGCCGTGTATTACTTTTCAATACCTGTTTTTTTTTATTCACTTGTAATTATAACCTGGAAAATAGGTAATTATTACATAATGTACGTTAATTTGTCAATCGTTATTTAAGTATTTCTTTCTAGTTTGAAGTATTGTTTTCGTAATTACTAATATTTTTTAGATTAATTGGAAATAAATATTTTAAGGAGATATATATCGAAAATACTAGCTCATTAATTTTGTACGTACAAAATTATTGGAAAATCCGGTGTCTTGTTATTATTTTTTCTGACGCTTCAGGTTTTTTAAAAGTTGATTTTAAGTATTTTCAATCAACTATATAGGACACTGAATTGTATTGAGAAATATTTGGTTTTAATCCTCAGAATATAATCCATTTTTTTTAAATATTTTATAATTCAAAATTAAAACTCCATTACAGACTTATGTAATGCATTAATTAATTGGTAATTATTGTCCATTGATTAAAATTTTGGTACACATACTTGCATTAAACAGTTTATAAAATAGTCTTGTAACATCGTGTTACATGAACACTCTTTACTTATAACAATGTAAAAAAAGAAATGAAATCAAGAATAAATAATTATTATTAATCAATAATACAGTAAGATCCGACTTAACGCGGGGGGTGCGTTCCAATAAGTTCTACCGTTACACGAAACAGCGTTATTGAGATAAATCATATAAAAGGAAATTTGTCAGTTATTTTTTGTTTTATTTCTTTGTCAAGAGATTTGCTGAAAGAGTCGATGTGACAATGTTTTGTCACATTGAATGATGACCTTAAAAAAAGAAGATTCTTTGCGATACGTGGAAATTCTTTATTTCGCAAAATAAAAATGTACTTTTATCAGGAAATCTGTTTCTTTATTTGATTTTTAACAGTTACTAACCCGTGCAAATTTGTGTGATACTTTCACGTTGGTTGCCCATGGCAAGGTAACCAACTATTCTCTGAATTTCTTCCTTATAATTGATAAGGTAAAAATGAATTAAATAAAATGCAACTATAGTCGCTTTGTTTGATAGTAACTGATATTTACTGTACCTAAATATAAAAAATTCCAGCCAATTGGGCGACGGGAATTCCAACTTCAAAAATTTTGACATTTGATTATGATAAAGAAAATAAAATTTCTGATATCGCGTGAGGTGACGCGGGTAATGGCTAGTTTTCAATATGATATTAACTATTCGTTGCCATAGTTACCTACATAATATTTTCCACGTCATGTAAAAATTAATCAAAGCATACCTAACTATTTTATTTCTGACAGATTCATAAAACAAAAGAGCGGATGATTTTTTATTTTCAAAATATTTCCGAAACTATAAAGTCTAGAAAAAATTTTTTTTAACAAAACTTTCTTGAAAAAATAAACAGAATAATAAGCCGTTATGAAAATTATACCATTATTATACAAAAAACACCGTTTTAGCATATATATCTTCTGCGCCGATTTTCCCCAATAACAATAGGGCTGTTTTTTCGGAAGTACTAAACCAAAAAGGAATGAGTTAGATGACAATCATATATATCTTAAATAATAAACCATCCGTGAAAAAGATTTGCAAATTGCACAATATTTTAAATAATTATTACTAGCTATTACCCGCGACATCGCACGCGTTCAGAAAAACTTTATTTCAATTATTTTATAATGTTCAAATAAAGCCTCCAAAAATTTATATTTGCAGTTTTCTAAAAAATCGATTTTCAGCCTCATCAAGCATGAATAAACGGATTTCTACTGTAATTTATCTTTTAATTTAATTAATTAATCGAGACGCAAATGAGGTTTTTTCTAATTCAAAAGCAAATTACAGCGACAAGTTTTTATATATTCTTTGACAACAATTGACAAACATCTATTATTATTAAACAAAAAACTTTTGTTATTGAAATAAAAAGAAATCAACCCCGTAACGTCAGGCCTTGATAGTTAATTGAGATTTAAACAGATCTGGAGGCAAACAACCTACGTAATGGGGACGTCCCATATTGGCTGGACGTAAGGTGTCCTTGAGTAGTTGTCTGTGTTGTTGTTTTTAATCTATAAAGGCAGCTGCACACGAGGCTGGATTTGCCGCTAGATTCCTTGCTAGATTTAGCTACTAGTTTTCTATCGCTGCTTTTCTTTATTGTTTTTATGTGCTCGCTTCACGCGAGACGTATTTTCATGCTTGTTTTGCAGGTAGGTTCGGTAAGCGAACAGTGATAGAACGGTAACAAAAGTGGAAGCTTATTGTCTCTGAAAAGAACACACACGGTGTTTGCTTGTGGGCGTTTGTCGCCCACGTGACAAGATACTGTTTCCTGATTGGTTATTGCTCAGAGCAAGCAGAGAACCAAGCAAGAAAAATAGCCCCTGTTCTAATTTTAAAATTCATCTTGCGAGTTAGCAGACAAGTCCGCACTGACGTCATTTATGGCCTCGTACCCAGCCTGGTGGTCAGCAGAAGTCCAAGCAGTGTTTCTAGCAGAGTTTCCAGCCTCGTGTACAGCGGCCTTAAGATGACTATATGCATTGATCATTAACAAAATGACAGATAATTTCATCTCTCCTCCTGAGGAATGTCTCAGTGCTGGAAGACTTAAGATCCGTTTCAGTAAAGGCGTCATAATAGACGGAGAGCTAGTGAATTTTTTAGAAACTGATTTTGTGAAACACAAAAAGGCACTTTAATTGGTCCAGTAAAGGAGTAATCAACCTCTAAAAATGCACTAGTAGGGTGGAAAACGTCATCCCAATTTGGCAAGACTGAGATTTTCACTGTATTTCAAATACACTTTTTCTTAACTGTATTTGAAAAGGCAGAACAAAATTCCGGCTGGAACACCCCGCTAGACTACCTTGAAGGTTTTTAAAGCAGTCTGCCGGGGTGTTCCGACCGGAATTTTGTTCTGCCTTTTCACATCGTCTTCTCCCTGTACTGCTTTACTCGATTCGACTCGAAAATCGAGTATTAATTAAATTCTCCAGAATAAAAGGAACATCATCTACTCACTCATCCCTACTTGTATGTTTTTGTCCGTAAGCATAATAAGTACCTTAATTATGTTGGACATAAGAAGTGAAATAATTGTATATGTGATTAATTTCTAATAGTCAATGCAGAATCACCGCCGTCGTTTGTAGAATTATTACACATACCGCTAAACTATATATTATATCTAAGTTAATTTCACACGAAATCCATTCAAATTGAAGCTTTTTAAAAAGAGGAGATTCTGATCTATAAAACAGAACCATTTTTTAATCCATTCATGTTCATAAATACTACTAAAATTGTAATTGAAAATCACGAACAGCAGTTGTCGGTTGGTCTGTACGTATGTGCGTCCGAGCTCTACAGATCGCAATTTTGGTCGGATCGCCTTGGGTTATATTTTATTCACTTTGTTTACTATCAGACCAGAACCCTATTTAAATTCACTAAAGTGTGTTTAGTAGTTTAATTTTTTTAAACAGTTTTACTTTTTATTATTTTTGACAGCTAATAGTTAAAAAAATCTATATAATTATTACTGTAAGTGTAGTTAAATATTTTGGGACCTCCTGCCTTCAGTTGTTCCTAACCGGTATAGTGTATTTTATTGTACAAATATCAAATCCGTACATTTTTATTTTTACTGAGACTCCGCGACCTCTTTGTAGAAGCTCTGCGATTCCCCAGGGGGTCGCGACCCACACTTTGAAAAACACTTCTTTAAATAATGTTGATCCGCTTACCGGTCGATAACATGCAATCTTATTGTGATTGCTTTATCCTGAACACGAGTCTTCAAATAACTAAATGCGAATAATTTTTCAAACGACAACGGTAATTCTGCATGGACTATAAGAACAATTAGCTTAACGTCCTTCTTAATCATTCAGAAATGATTTTAAGGACTTTACTATTCATAAAAATGACTTCTATTACTTGTTACATGCAGCGTCATAATTATATATGTAATAATTTATAATGAAGGATAATAAATGTGATAGATTTTCAAAGTTCACATCTTGGACGAATGTAATCATTATGTCGACAATTTATGAAGAACAAATAACTAATTGCAGCACACAATAATGATGTCAAGTTTCTTTGTTTTGTGACGTCACATGCAAGAAGCAATCGATATTAAGGCTGGGTTTTCAATCTCAGAGAATTTAAATTTTTGTTGATATGTGGTATTTTGTCAGTAAAAATTTACTATTTTTGAATGATATTGTAGCATAATTGATACCTAAAAGTGAATGTTATCTCAAATTAGATTTATGTTGGAATGTACAAATTTGAACATTATTTTGAATGTTTTTTGACGGTTTAATCTACACTCTACAAGGTACACCATAGAAAATTAATGAGCGCAACAAAGAAGTAAACAAAATAATTAACGCGATAAAGACAGAATGCAATTATGGCTGTATAAATTTAGATTATCAAAAACTTATACGTCATTAAAACAGGGCAAAGAAATTACAATAATAAATGTTTTCCCTTCGTTGACAATCCTGTGATTCATTCTTGTATATGATTTAAATGTGTTTTTTTTCACATTACTTGAAATATATAATACTAGCGGCCTGGTCCGGCTTTGTCTGAAATTGTAGATTGCCACCGTTTTTTCGTCGACTTACGCTGCAAAATTGGTCTTTACGAAAAGTCCTTTTATTTTAACGCTATGTCCATCCTGAAGGTTCATTCTAAATATTTATGAAAAAATCTTTGAAATCGAACGAGTAGTTACCTCGTACACCCAAACTTTACCTCTTAACAATATTAATTTAGATTTTTAAAAACAGATTGATTATTTAAACTAGTCGTCCGCGTCAAATTGGAATCTGAATAAAATTATGTATAGACTCTTTTTTGTGAAGAATTTAAATCACCTTCGTTTTTTATATAACTATTAAATTATTAAAATTGCAGCCAATTGGATGATAGGATCATTCCGAATAAATATTGACATTATAGAAAATAAAATTTTAGTTAACGAGTGTGGTGCTACAGATAACGACTACTAATAAATATTAGGATGTTTGCTATACGTTTGCATAATGTGGTTCACAACTAATTTCCTTTTGACAGCTCTTCAGAACAAAAGGAATAGTTGATTTTTTTAGTTTGCAAAATATTTTCGAAAAAAATTTACAAAGCTTACTTAGAAAAAATAAATAAAGTACTAAACTTATCGATTTTTTTAATATGTTATTTTAATGGTGATGCCAATATATTAGCGAAACTGTCCTTTAAAGTATTTGTCTAAAAACATTAATTATTGTTGTGTATAAGCTGTTTATTTGTATATTTGATATTTTTTTTTCATTTTCAGGGTAAGTGGCTTTGCAGCAAGAAACATTCAAATATTGGGTATGTTTATTTTGACTTAGTTAAATAATGACCGAAAATATATTCGAGATGTTATATAAGACATCTATAAAAATATTACACTCAAAATTAGTTTGAGAGTAATAATAATAATTAAATTAAATAATTTAAAAAATAAAAAAAAATGTAACCGTTCAGAATGTCACTACAAAAATAAAATATTAATTGAAGGAGATTTATTTGATTGAGGAACAATTGAAAAATAAGCTTTACCTGCAGAGTATCGCTTGTGGCCAACGTTTAGAAAAATATATTTTCATCTTCAGGACCTCAATACAAGTTGAGATGGTAAGTGCCAATTTACCATCTCAACTTGCATTGAGGTCCTGAAGATGAAAATATGTTTTCGAAACGTTGGCCACAAGCTATACTCTGGTAAAGCTTATTTTTCAATTGTTTCTCAACCAAATAAATCTCCTTCAATACATATTTTTGGAACAAAACTTCTACTAATAAAATATTAAGTTATTTTAAACGAAAATATATTGATTCTGAAAAATACTTATAGACTACAATGCGGATTCCAGATGAGAAAATTAATATCTAAAACACCGAAACATAATATTATAACTAAATATAATAATTTCCAAATAATAAGTGGTGGATATATTTATTTACTCATTATTTTAGCTAATAACTGCGTTTAGATTTTAAGATCTTCTTAAATTTCAACTATCAGCGCGCATTGTGATAATCCCAAGTTTTATTTCATAAAGCAAATAAAAATATTTGAAAAGACTGATCATGTTTACTTGCAAACACTATAATAAACAGGTATCTAATTTATATATTTTAATTAACTATAGCCTGGTTGTTGTCTTGGCCAGACATCTAATGTTTTTTAAACAGTGTCGGTGGAAAATATTTTTACTTCTCACCTCTTACAATGGTAGAGAAGTACTGGTATATGCCCGAATTTTTTTTCGACATATTAATCGACCTTTACGTTATAACACCCTAGGAATAATTTGAAACCATTTTGTGATTGATCTCTTTCTCTTTGTGTATCTCAAAAACTGAATAGTCTAGTCATGTAGTTTGTTTTGTTGTGTTTGCCAGAACTTATCTCAAGACGGTTCGGTGTATCCTGAGATATTTAAAAAAAGACTCAAGCAAAAAAATATATGTCTATAAATGATACCAATTTTTTTCTAAAATCTATGTTTAAAAAAATATTGTCAAAAAAAATGTCGAGAAATCTTTTTTTATTTACCTATTCAAAATGTCTATAATTTTAGTTATCCTTTCGTAGTCCAACAAACCAATAAGATGGTTGTTCTTAAAAATTGTTTTTTTGAGAGACTGTTTACTAGGTTGGAAGTCGACATAAAACATGGGAATTGTCGAATCTCTATAAAGCTGTCTCTGTATAGATACTATTCCGTTTTAGATTATACCAGCAGTAATTAAAAAATACTTATCCGCGTTACACATGTAATTCGTTAATTAGCTTAAGGCCACGACAAAATGAGCAATATCCGTCTAAATTCGTATATTCGATTTAAGTTTCATAAATCGTTGCAAAATTCTTTACAGAACGTTTTTTCCGGTTACAACAACACAGGATTTAAAACTAGAAAAAGTTTTATCAATATTAAAATATTTATTTATATTGGTATTGGAATTACGCAATTACTTGTGTGCAATTGACTTGACATCGGAAGTGTAACCTACATAAGTTTGACATTGACATTTTTAAAAAGATCGAAATAAGAATTACTCTTTTTTATAATGCATAATAAATAATAATTATGTTTAGATAAATTCATTTTCAAAGCCCTGAAAACTCAACTCTTGGTTTTCATTATTAGCGAACTAGAGCTGTGCGAAATTAAGCGATTTAATCCTTTCTATGAAAATTTTAAGGATTCACTGAAGAATTACAATTCGAAGCGTGCGTTTTTTCGGAGACATCAACGTTAAAGTAAGAAACGAACCCGACACACACATTCGTTGGTTGGTATAGTTATTTTATAATTAAACCTTTTCTTAAAACATTTTAAATCGTTTTGTATTGTTTTTTTATATTTTCTGTATAATTTTGAGAATTCGTTATTAGTTTATTATTTTTCTTTGTAAGAAAGCATAGCCATTTTTAATATAGGTATTGCGTATAATTATGTGCATACATTTTTTTAAAGTTCATCCTTTGTTGTAAGAAATGCATAGGATATACTCTGAGGTAAATGGACAAGCAAACAAAAATAATATCTCAGTTGGCGAGGTCAACAACTCGTTTGAAAAAATATAGAAATTAAAAACCGTGGTTCTGGTTTGACGTATTTTTTGTTTACACTTTTTACATGTTAATGTCAAAGTTGTATATTATAACAAATGGCTTATATAGTTCATCCAAAAATATGCAAAAACTACTTTAGTTCAAATTTTCTTGTAGAATTATATTAATACTAGCGATCCGGTCCGGCTTCGTTCAAATTTGTAGATTGCCACCGTTTTTTCGTCGATTTACGTTGCAAAATTAATCTCCACGAAAAGTGCTTAACATTAAACAGGGTTTTGTAAGTTGTCCTTAAAAGATAGACATGTGCCATCGATGCCTTCTCTGTAGACAAAAGTGGAACAATTCCACCATACATTGTTGTGTTACATCTCAAAAGGATTAGGCAGCGTTTTCGATGAAAGCTCTCAGCCGGTTTGATTTTTTCCGACACTTTTAACAATCATCGTCACATTTTAACCTTAATTTACACAAAATATTAATGAATTAATAAACCTTTCTTTTAAATCATTCCGTCCATTGGTAAAAACCGTATGAAAATTCGTTCGGTAGTTTTTGAGTTTATCGCGTTCAGACCGACAGACAGACGCGGCGGACGACTTTGTTTTATAATATGTAGTGATATGCATCAGAACTTAATTTTACCTGATTATGGAGATGCATAGTTACTACTGAACTGATTTTAATAAAACGTATGTTGAAAGATTCCTTAATAGTGTTAAAGGTGACAAATATATTATTAACTTTCATCAAAAACGTGTAATTTCACAAATTTATCAACTTAAAAATAATATTTTCTGTATTTTTGATATATTTAACTGAACGTAAAAACGTCTCCAGAAGTGGTTAACACCACATTGTAAATCCTTTCTTTCTATTTCTATCCCTGAGTAGTAAGAGAAAATAAATACATAAAAAAATGGCGGTATTTCACGCAATTGTAATTTAGTGTGTTTTTATCTTCGTCCAAAACTAATAAAAGTTAATGCTCCTACTTTAAGCTTTACCTTTAACATATAAGACTTGAAAAATTGCTCAGTTTATTAAAAAAATGAAGCAAAAGAATGTCGATTGACGCATGTGCTACGGAACGGTCCGCACAAGAAACTAAAGAATGTCGATTGACGTATGCGCTACGGAACGGTCCGCACAAGAAAAAAATGTCGTTAAGGTGTGTTGTATTTCACAATCAATTTTTAATTGAACGTGTTCTTATTTTTGTCCAGTTGCTCGCATCAAGTCAATGTTGAGCTGCGTACTCTAATTTGTGATTATATAGTCTCGACTTTGTTCTTTTGAAGGATTGCGTACCTTCACCCGAATCAAGATATGCGTCGGCGAATGACTAAAAAAAAATGGTCTAATTGCATACGCGTCATTCAATTGGAAACAGTTTTATCGATCAGTTCTTTGTCAAAGCGTACGGAATCATTTCGAACCAGTCTGTTACCCTGCATGCCAAAGCGACTTGCTTTCACATTGGCGACTTAGTCGCGCAACTATCGCGGACAATCTAAATATATAAAAGGAAACTGTGACTGACTGATCTATCAACGCATAGCTCAAACCACTGGACGAATTAGGCTGAAATTTGGCACACAGATAGTTATTATGACGTAGGCATCCACTAAGAACCGATTTTTGAAAATTCAACCCCTAAAAGGGTGTAACGGAGGTTCAAAATTTGTATGGAGAATCAACGCAAAGCTCAAATCATTGGACGGATTGAGCTGAAATTTGGCACATAGATAGTTATTATGACGTAGGCATCCACTAAGAAACGATTTTTGAAAATTCAAACCCTAAAAAGGTGTAACGGACGTTCAAAATTTGTATGGAGAAATCATATATAAGATAGATGTATCAATTCGAAAATGCGCAGGATTAGATACCCCTGTCACCAAATAAATAAACACGTGTTTCATACTTTTTCAAAAACAACCCTTTCAGAGGGTGAAAAGAGGTAAGATTTGTCAGGACGTTGATCACGTGAATGTCATCAGTTTTGAAATGTATTAGGGAGGTCTACGTCGAGAAAGGAGTAACTATGCCAAATAATGGGAATGCATCCGTGTTTCGTCTCAATCGCGTTCGATACCGCTGGTAACAGCTAGTGTTTTATATGTATTTAGAAGCACGATCGTGTTTACAATCGCTACTCCGTGGTCAGGGTCCTAACTAGGCAGTAACCCCCCGTAAGATCGAAAAAAATCTCAAAAAAACATGTAATTCCAAAATTACTGCCGCCTGGTACATAAGCTATTTAAGTAATTTAGAACATAGGCGGAATCTAGACCCATTTTATTATAAGGGGGTCAAAAATGTCAAAGATGGTTAAAATTTAAAAAAAAACCTCTGCTGCTTCGTTTTTAGGTTCTGTTAGAGTCAAATAACCGGGAAATACCAGTGGCAGAAATATTTGACCATTTACACCCTCCCCAAGCCACTCGTAAGAAAGTGGAGTGGCTTGGAGAGGGTGAAATTAGTCAAAAAATTTTGCAGGAAGCACGTGCAAAGATGACGTAATATGTATCATGGCTCGTGTGACTGTTAAGCCTCGCTGAATCTTGTCACAATTCACAAATAAAATATTGCATTACATTCTAGATACAAAAAGTACTCATTTACATACATTGGTGAGCCACAAATTAACAGACAACGTGTATAAAACTAGATTTTTATAAGTCAACATAGCCAATAGCGTAAGGTTGCAGACTCTGTGATCATTTTGCACTCTTTTCCGCATACAAGACAACCTACTTTGGGTAGGTATGGCTATTTCAAAACATTAGTTTTGTGTACGTTTTATGTGTGTGTGTGTTTACACATTGATCAACTGTAAGTATCCAGATCATTTCTTTTGGTTTTTTTTTCGTTCACAAATTATACTTTTGCAATATTATTTTGCAACATTGAAATGACCCTTTCCAATTACTTAAATTTGTTTAAAACGTTTATGAAAATATTGACTGGGCCTGAAATAACGCGACATCACTTCGATCAAATCTACAGAAATAAAAATGTTCGTTTGTTCAAAATATCAAATTTCTGAAAATTCTTCTCCGATTGCTTTAAAATTTTGACGCAACGTTGCGTGTTTTTATATAACTGTTGTATAGTTGTAACATTTGTGACAGGTGAAAACATGTTTTTTTTTAACAGCGCCATCTGTTGGACATTAAAGCGACACATGCTATACTAAATATTTTACGGCAATGAGAGAGCCATCTGTTGAACGTAACAGCAATACACGCAATACTAAACATTGCTCATGCTGGTGTCACTTACAGCATTTTCAATGTTTCCGATTGCATTTTTTTAGATCTAGACACGGATTGTTTCTCACATGGACAATTTTATGTTGCGTGTTCTAGAGTCGGCAAACCAGACAATCTCTTATATCTGAACAGACAATCAAATGGAAAGGCATGTCTCATTTAGCCAAAGAGCAAGGCATTTTTTATATTTATACACTGTACTGTCTGTAAGTTGTCGAATCGATCGGATGACGGGCCGTTTTGGATCATTCTGAACACGGTTCTGTACTGCGACCTAAGTTATTTAATTTTAATATATTTTTTACATCAAAATTGAGCATCATAAAGTCAAAACGTCGACCGTCGTAGTGGTTAAAAATGAGGCTATATTAAGAAGAAGCAAAGCACAACAGCTGTTTCGTAATCGAAATATTATAATAATTTTCTTCAAGGCTATATTATTAGATAACAAAATATCAGAGAAAACGAAAACGCATGTATAAATTCATATAGATATTACTTTGTCTGCCTATATAATGACTTGTACTTGCATTTTTCAAGTATTTATTTTTTATTAATTTATTCTTTTTTACAATGCATACCTATAAAATATTTTCTTTATACATTAAAAAAATAATTTTTAAATAAAGTTTTAATTTTGAGACAAATTTCTAAGTTATTCAAATCTCATCCGCGTTTATCATTGTTTTATAAAGTTTGTTCAAATGAAGCATATTGTATTACTTACATCATATTGTATCGTACATCATTTGTTATAGTTTTCCGATAATTTTTACACTAACCTTTGTTCGAATTTTAGACGTAACTTAATTTTGGCCATATGAGAGTTTTTTTTTAAAACAAACTATAAAAAAAAATAAAAACTCATATATTTTTAGGATTTCATACCTCAAACGGAAAAAAGGTACCCTTATAGGATCACTTCGTTGTCCGTTTGTCTGTCTATCAAGACCCTTTTTCTTAAGAACGCGGGAAGATATCAAGCTGAAATTAATATCAAATAGGTACTTCTTAGGTCTGTAATCCCTTGGAGCTCTGAAAAAATAAAACTTATAAGTCAACGCAATCAAAAGATACGGCCATTTATGCCGCATAGTTTGATTCTCGCAAGTCATGTTTGGCAAGAAGCGATGTCTTATAGCCCAACTAAAGGGGGAAATCAAAAAACCGTAAATTTGTAGTTACATCACAAAACATTTTTTTTAAACTTATCTTCTTATAGCAGGGGTGCCCAACCAGTCGATCGCGGCGTAATTTTAAGTAGATCTTCATACTTTATCTATTCTAACATTCAAAAATTCAATTTTCAAACTAAATCGAAGTATAGTAAAATTTTTATTCAAATTGGATTCCAAAGTCACGAGCCATTTACTACGGTTCAAATGATACCCCGTGAAAATATATTTGCAACGTTATAAAAGCGATTTTAATTTTTTATCCGCATATTGGTAGATCGCGATGACACTATTTAAAAAACAGTAGATCGCACCTACTAATAGGTTGGGTGCCCTGACTTATATGTAAACTTATCTACAGTTCGTAAACTGATCGCAACCTATATCAATGCGTGGTATACACTAATCGGGAAAAAACTTCGAGCCGCAATCCCCGTGATGGTTGAACTATTTACATACCTACAGATTTGTACGGAAAATCTCGGTGCGCGCGTCCGGCTCGCACTTGACCGTTTTTTTAATGTTTACTGAGCTTTTACTTCCATAGTTCTTTTTTTTAAATTATTAAATGCCTTTGAGTGTGTTCGCGCTGAGATTTTAGTCCAGTACAATTTGTATATTGTTCCGTGAGCATTACCACTTGCTTAGCAAAATTTCGATATACTAGACTTGGTAAATCATTAAGCAAGAAACACTTGACCAGGTACAATGTCTGCATGTGTTCATATTTTAATACACGCGTAATATTATTATAGTATATGTATGAAATATATGATCCGCGTTAAGTAGGTTTGTTATATAATTCCTGTAACATACTTTTTCCAAATACCGTGATATGTGTAATTTTTAAATTGAAGTCAAGGTTATTCTGATGACTGACCCAACACCAGAAAGTTCTTTCACTTGTTTTTATTTCACACTTTCCCATTCTATCTGACTGCTGACAATGAAACTGGACTTGCATGATCGATATCTTTGTCCAGAATAAATTGAACATTGAACATACTAAAGTACTTCTTAATAGCAATTTATCATTTTCATCATTAATGATAATTTTGAGATTCAGTTACCCTAGAAAATATCTGCTTATCATGCATCTACAATGGTCGTAAAGTGACCGATTTAACACTAATTCAATAATGTTGACTACTAGAAGTGAAGTTTACCAAAAAATTATATCGCAAACATTTTCAAAAGATACTAAAAATGAAGTGAAAAACAACTATTTTATAGGGGATAGTGCAAAAATTTACTTTTCTAGAAAATGCTGCTGTCAAAAATTAAAGATAACATTTTTCTATCAGCTATCCGTGTTTGAGTAAAAACGTCGTGTTTGCTATGCTAATTAAATGGGAAACGAACTCAATTTGCGCCGTTCACAGGTTTGATCTATGAAAGCTGAAATTTTAGGAGAATTTTTTGTAGGTCAGGTGCTAAACATTAGCTAATGGGATTGTAAACAAAAAAATCTATAGATTTAAAACACAAACCGTTTTTTTTTTTTTTGGACAATGCGTCAGTATTCCCTAGTTAACCAATTTACTTATTGTATATTTTTAATTGGATATGTGTCGTCACTATTTTTTATTTTGATTTATATTATCTAAAGAAACTATTTTGAATGATCCTTGTGTAACTAGGTGTGTTCGAAAACAACATGTTTATAGTAAAATAATTATTATTTACACATTTCTTTGTTGAAAAACAATTATCTTTAATAGGGAACTGACGTACAAATGAAAAAAAAATATATCAAAATTGTATCGAAGAATTAAAATGAACTTCTAAACAGTCGGAAATAATATATTTTTTATGTATAGCTATTTGTAATTCCTTGAATTTGACGTCATCTGCGGTGACAATCGGAAATAAATTATTTTAAAAATTGGTGACATTGAGATGTCTAGCAATAGATACTTAGCTACTTGGTTTCCTATATAAGAGTGAAATAATTGTGTGGGTAAAAGTAATACGTATATATTCTTGTACGAAACATTGTCTATTTCATGATCAATCTAGATATAGGGTGTAACAGAAAGTTCACAAGATTGCAGATTTATTATCCGACTACGACGAAGAAAAAACGAGGGTTATGTGTTTGACCGGTATGTATGTAGGTGTTCCTCTGTTCTCTCATAACTTCTAAACTACTTATCATAATTTGACAAATGAGTATTGTTGGAGGCGTTTTGATCATCCGCTGGTTATAGGCTACGTCACATTATATATGGCGCCCTTTAGACTCTAAAGCAGTGATGGCGAACGTTTGAGAAATGGGTCAAATTTTGGTAATTATTTTTTTAGTAGTACTAGCTCGGTGGGCTAACTAAGTCAGTCGCGCTACTCAGAAAGCGAGAGGAGGGATGGTTAAATACTACTTTTTTTAGTTCGAAACTTTTTTTGGATAACACACGACGTTTTACGACCATGCTGAATTCAGCGTGATTTTTCTATAAGCATGATGACTTTGCCATCGCATTTTTTTAAAGGGGTATGCCTTGAAAAAATTGTAAAAATCGAATTCTATATAGTTTTGAAATTGAGAATGCTAAAAAATAACTCTGAATTCAATGAGCGTAAGCAAACACCTGTATCTCTTTTAGTTTGGAAACTACGGCCATTCGAAGGTTTTATATGAATTTTCAAAAAATCATATAAAACCTTCGAATTTCTATTATTATCTACCCTGTGCTGATCATGGCTGAACCAGTGATATTATAAGTTTAAAAAAAAGTTCTCGCCTAAAGAAGTATTACTTCAAAAATGGAAATAAAAATATGCGAAAATTTGAAAGACATGGAAAATTTAAATATTTTGGAAGTGTACCTACATTTAAGGGGATCACCCCATTTCATAGGTTAAAATAATTGAATTATTATTTTTTTGCATAAATTGATTCCTAAACATGTTTAGAATATGTTGGTAAAATGATTTTATAATATTCGAAGTTGTTGAAAAGATACAGCTGTTAGAAGAGAAGGTGTTGAGACCTTCTAAAACACATGAGGAGCAAACACGCAAAACCCGATAAATCCATTTTTTCGTTTTTTCTAGTTAATTTTGGTGGGCTTTTTGCAGATTAATGATAAGTTAAGATTTCATAGTTTTAATCGTACTTGAATCGTTAAACGCGTTTTTTTCAAAACTGTGTTTTTCCAATCTGTCTCCACGGTATCTCATAAACGGTTTGACCAATTGCTTTGAAATTTAGATGGTAGATTCGACATATGTGTAGTCGTAGGATGCACTAGGATCTTTTGAAAATTCCCAGTGGTTCTATTTTTTTTCGACGCAAAGTTATCGAAAAAAATTATAAAATTTACGAATTAATTTTCAAAAGACTGTAAATTATTGAATTTTCAATATTTTAGAATAATCCTAGTTTATCTTATTGCTACAGGCTTACAGATTAAAACGCCGTTTAATTTTTTCAATCAGTCGGAATCATGGACACCGTCAACAGCCTTTTTTTCAAGATGGGTGTCTTCGGAGTGTCATGTTTTTGTGGATATTTATGCTTAAAAATTTTTTTATACACTACTGAAATATTAATAAATATATCATAAAACGTTCTTTTTATTGGTCGTCAAAAAAATCCTAAAAGATGTCTTAAAAACCGGCCATCACATGGGGTGACCCCCTTAAAGTTCAGTAGGTAATGAATACAGCTGAAGATTTGAAATATATTGTAATTTCACAGTGGCTTGTCTGAAATGAAGAAACTGTAAAGCAAATATTGAAAATTAACACCTCAAATTATATTCATTAACCGCTCTAAATAACAAAGAAAACAACACTATGGGCAGTGCGCGTACTATAAATGAATATTGTTTTATTGTTTTGTTATATAACCAACAATTGCACATCTCCTTTATGCTTTATATTGTGGTGTCCACATTGGCACATATTTTATAATTTATTGTTTTAATAAGTTTGTTATATGTTTCGACTAGAAAGTGTTGACATACAAAGGATATTTTTTAATTTGTTACAATTGATTTTATACATTTTTAGTTAGGAATCGTTAATATCTTACGTTACACGCAGGGGGAGGGGAGTCAAAAATGTCTGATAAAAATGGGTGGTTAAACTTCTGTGACGTCACATCGTTTGAAAAAATGTATAGCAAACTTACATGTTTCTTCTAAACCGTAGTTCTGTAAATATTTTGAAAATACAAAATAGCTGCTTTAATGACAGGCCCGTCTTTATTTAAAAGATATTTTTCGGTTTGTGATATAACCATTAATCATATATTTTTTATAGTTAGAAAAAAATCGTGCTTGAAAGGTCACCTGCGCGAAGAGCACCGTCTAAAGCTTTATTCTTATTACTTAAGGGGACTGTTCAGTAGCTCTTCTATATGACCCTTTATTTACTCATATAGCTCTGTAATACGAGCATTTGAATGTCTAAGGATGTGTATACAAAATGCACTAACTGATTTTTGGGGAATCTCTAATTTCTATGAAAAATATTCTTCTATATTTGATGGCAATGCTTTCAAAATAGAGGCTAGAAGTATATATCATTCTTCCCTTATAACCTTGAGTCAGATTTTTATATACCTATTATTTGATCTAAATAAAATCAGGGAAGAATTACAAAAATTGCACAAGTTTAACATAAATTTATATACCTATATAGGGAAGAAAATTTCAAAGTTAAATTTCTCAGTACTTTTAGCATACATTTCAAAGGATTTTTATACTTTCCGTAATTTAAAATCTTATGTTTTACTGTTAGGCAATATTGATAAACTTTTATGACAAAAAAATGTTTTTATTTTAAGCAAAAAGACACATTTTGTAGAGCTTAATATTTGTACAGTGTACATTTAAATAAAATTGAAGTGTTTGTAATGTCAAAATAACAGCTTTTTACTAAATGCAATAGAAAGTATAACCTACACGGCACTTATAACAAAAAAACCTATTTTTAAGGTTTTTGTCCGTCCGTCTGTCTGTTTGTTCCGGCTAATCTCTGAAACGACTGGAAAGATTCACTGGAAGATAGCTGTTGTTATAAGGAGTAACTATTAATTATTATTAAAAAAAAATAAAAAAATAGGGTAGTTTTTTCGTAAACTCTGCGAACTAAACAAACATAAATTCCACGCGTACGAAATCGTCATTAATAAAAATGGTAGTAAAATGCCTTTAACGACCACAATAATTGACATTCGCGGTCACCTTAGTAAATTTCTTTCACCATTCGCCTTACGGAATATTGGGCTAATGTCATCACCTAATAATATGGTAGTAATACGGCCTATATGAGGTCAAATGTTTTTTATTTGCACATGCGCAGTATAACCAGCAGAATTGCGTAAGTTACCGCGATGAATTCCACTTTACTGCCATGAAGTAGGTACTAGGTAGGTTTATGTACTCTTAAGCAAATCTTACAGAAGACTATGTCAAGGGAATGCAGAATCAACAAAACGTTGTGAAATGCTTTAATTTTTTCTTTATTAGTAGCCACTTATACTGCCGTCGTCGTTTGACAAGTTATAGCGAGAATGTACGTTGATATTATTATTCTTAGATTTTTGACGTGATAACGTCTTATAAATTGATGAATCACCAATATTATAAATTGATAAAACACCGGCTGCATGTACGAAAAAGTGTAACGTAACGTTCCTAACGTTCGTAACGCGTAACGCATAACGCATAACGCGTAACGCATAACGCATAACGCGTAACGTTCCGCCTGACCCTGTGCGTACTTTTTGCTAATTTCTCGCTCAATTTAAATCAGATCGGTTTGAAACCAGTCTTAAACGAAAGAGGAGAACATTTTACATATATTTCGTATAAAATTTATATAGAAAAATATTTTATACAAATTTATATAGAAAAATAGCTGTATAAATGCAATGTTGCCTAATGCATGGCGCGACGCGGTCGGTTGTCTTTGTTTGCCGTACATGGAAATTAGAAGCAAACGTATGTCTTGTCTTAACATGAAAACGGCTGCATTTCTAATGTTTAATTCAATTTTTTGACATTAGTATATTGTGATATGCAACGCCTTCTAAGTTAAGTATTGGAATAACTAATTATTATTAGAACATAATACTTTGTAAGTTGCAAACGTCACTTTTGACATTTCTTATCATTCCGACACCAAGGATAAGCGGATTGAAACCAAATTTTGGGAGGTTTAGGTTATGTATTACGGAATACGTTATCACGTAAAACTATCGTCCGTAAACCGACTTTACAGACAACCAATTTTTTTTGATGCGAAACATCTAATGGCGCGTTTGGTTGGGACTTAAACCGTGCAATTGACGCGACACCTTTATGGGACAACGTTTTATGGGAAGACGTTACGTCTGTGTGCGTTGGATTAAACATGGTGTAGCAAGTATTGCTGTATTAACTCTCTCTCTCTCTCTCTAATGTAATATTGTCAAAACTACTTTAGAGAGAGAGAGAGTTAATACAACAATACTTGCTACACACACGCGAAGGGGGGTGTTAATGGGTGTTGTTGTATTAACTCTCTCTAATGTAGGTAATAATGTCAAAATTACTTTTCCATTAGCTACGCAGGAAAATTGAAGATTATTCATTTCTGAGAAAATAATCATTAGATTACATTTTGGAGAGAACATTTTCTTCAAAGTCGTTTATAACTATATCCATTTAAAAAGCGTTTAATTTTTAAATGTAATTACTTATCAAGTACTTACAATGGAAAAGACCTTGTGTAACCAGTAACCAGTAACCAATACTGCTCTAGTAATATTCACCTACTAGTAAGGCCCCCATACACCTCGTTCTTTTTTGGCAGTTTTAACCGCACGGGTAAAACTGTACGGGTAAACACGAACAACGACCATATCCACACACTAGGCGTTGTTTCGTTCAGTTTTTCTGAAGTGTGGCATCATCTGATCTGCTGTGATGGATCCTACAACGTTACGGAGTCGAACAAAACCCGTCCTTTTTAACTGCGTCGTCACATACACGGGCCGACTTGAACAAACACCTTTAAAACGGACGGTTTAAATCAAGCAGCAGCAGATATTTTTGAACGCCGGTAAGAAGGACGGTTTTTGGCCTCACATCGACCGTTTTACCCGTGCGGTTAAAACTGCCAAAAAAGAACGAGGTGTATGGGGGCCTTTAGAGTGTGTTATATAAATTAGCCAATATATGTTTCACATTAATTCTAAAATTTTATACGTAGTTTCATCCCATTTATTTCATAAATTAACCAATTATGCATTATATTTCGAACTCTCTCCGTAATTTCATCCAAATTATTTTTTATTTATGGCATATCCAATCAATAAAACTATCGTCAGTCTTGCGAAGTACCTAAAAACAAAACTATATCGGTTTTTGCGAACAAAGACGATTCAGTTTCGTTTTAGCTACTGCGTAAGACTGTAAAAATAATATTACCGTTCGCAGAGAGGCTGGAACAGAGCTATTGACTTTGGAGGGTAGAAGATAAGGAGAACAATCTCTGTGTATGAAAAGTGTCCGTCAAAAAGAGTGAAATTAAGATGGCGCCACAGTAGGAAGAGTGTCAATTTCTCTGTGATGATTCTGTTATATTTACCAAATAATGTTTGACTACGTAAGTGATTGAAGTTTTATTGACTCTAGTCGCCAAAAATATTAAATATTTCTTTTCAACACACTTCACTTCGTCTACAACTGCTAAGTTTACATTAAACACTTTTTCTACAATAGCGCCATTCTGGTCACTTTTTGAACTGTTATTTGACGCTTTCAGATGGACACTTTTTCAGTTTTACCCCCATATAAGATGTTTCGTCTTACCTCTACCCTCCATAATTCGAACTGTCACTTCGCGTTCACCAAAACCATCTACAAATACCACGCTTGGATGCAGCGGCCTTGAGATTGCGTACGAAATCCGACGGTCGGCTCTGTGACTATAATGTGTAGCGGTGCTTACTGGCTGTGCCAGTGCTGGGCATAATATGCAAGCTAAAAAGAATGAGCAATCACTTCTTGCAGATTTGACCCCGTTTTTCAGAACACAGTTTGTTGTATTTCTTGTTTTTCCACTAGATCTTAATTCTTAACAAAGAATGACAATAAAATATGGTAAAATGATATTGGAGTTAATTCATTTAGCTGCTAAGTGTTATAAAATGAAAATAGACTATAATATATACCTATTAAAAAAACATTATGAATAAATACAGTACACTTGGGAAAGAAATAAAATTGAATAATATAATAGTAGGTAACTGATAATTATTAATAATTATAATAACAACAATAATGCTAATTGTTTACATTGTATATATAATTACTTTTCCTGTCATCAAGTTATATCAATTTTAATTTATAAAATTTGGCAGATGCTCTTAATTTAATCATAAATATTAGGTGTATTAAATTATGAATTACAAATTATACTCAGAACAGGTCAGTATACAAATTATACACATTGATTTTTAAGTTGATTCTTTTTTTTAACAGCGTGTAGAAATCAAATTAATAATCAAATATTTCAAGTAACTTTTTTATCAAATTGTAAGTTCGGTCCTGGCGCTATGTTATATTACTATGGATATATCAATATATGTTATGTCATTATCAAGTATTCACAGAATTTGTTTGAAGTTGTCCCTGTTTTGGTGGACGCAAAAATGCGTGTGTCGAAGCCATGGTTCTGTACATTCTTGTAAAAGCGATAAGGGCCTTCCGCGAATTATTTTGGATGCATTTCCGATTCGTGCTATCATTAAATCGTGTCTTCAAAAAAGTAAATCACAATTTTAATTTTATAGATAATCAATTTGATAACTACAAATCATTAAACATACCGATTTGATTTTCATAATTGCAAAACACATTTTAATGCATAATCTGAAAGTTGAGCTTGAAAAAAGTCAGGAAGATATCCAAATGTTAAACACTTAATTACTAATAAATATTTTGTTTGTGTGTTTTACCTTGATTTTATGTTAATACGTATCAATTATTGAATATCTATGAAAAAATCAAGACATTCTGTACATATCGTTTAATGAACACTTATTTATTTTACAGGGTATATTATAATTATGTACGTTAAATGAAGTGAAATTTTTGTTTGTCTCTTGCGTTAACATTCAAAAATCTTATATCCAGCCGTCGCCTTGAGGACCTTAAAACACCGAGAAATGAATGAAATTTTGTCAACTTGTTTCTGCAAAATAGTGAATACTTATATGAGATTAAAATAATATTCTGACCAACTTTTTCTAGTAATTTTTTTCGACACTTTAACGCGACGCAAAATATCCCTGTTTGTGAATTCGTAGTAGGCTGATTTTAAAATTCAGATTTCAGTTGAATATCTAAAAAGTGCGACCCATCAACTTGTATACGACAGTGCGAAAATTCTAGTCTGTAGATATTTCTTCAATTAGCGAAAATGGGGGGTGCCTCCATCTTAAATGTAGGTTGATTATTTTCTATTATTTTCCAGGAAAATTATAAAGAAAAAAGTTCTATAAACTTACTTAATAATAAACTTACCTGATAACAATATCTCCACGAAAATAGCCTTAACTGCTAAGCGTGTTCTATTAAAATAAAAAAAAGAGAAGAATCCGAAATTTTGTTAAATCACAGAATAGTTCATAAAGGTATCCTACTCTGAAATGGAATAGTTAATATGATGTTCTTTTGAAATAATATAATTTTTAAAATAATTACGGCTCCTCGACATTAACGTTATATATGTTCTATTTAAAATAGTGGTTCTAAGTCATGTTTACCTTTTTCATCTTATAAATGACAACGAGCGTGTAAAAGGGACGGCTATATATAAATTGCAGTTGCAAGAATAGAAACAAGAATATATAACTTTCTAAAGAACTATAGCATCAGCTGACAAAGATTGCAGAAAATATTACAAAAATAAATCGAAAAAATCGTATTTGCTTTCACTTTTAACGTTGAATGGGATCCTGTATTTGTTTCGAAAAATAAATTCGCAATTTCTTAAAGGTTAATTTAACCTTTAAGAAATTATGAGTTTATATTTTGTAATTCTTTATGTCTTCTATATTGCTGTTTGTTAAAAGACTGGACACGAAAACCGGTTAGTCGATCAACCGGTTAAATTTTTATATGAAAACCACGGTTATGAATTATTGCTTTTTTATGCCTATATTCACCGAACACTATTAAAGATGGAAGTTACTAATTTTGGAAAAAATTTATTCGTTAAAATAAAATTTACTTTCAATTTACCAAGCAAAATATATATAGAAAAGTTAGTTAAAGAATAAATATGCACTTCACTATACTTCTTGCTTTTTTTGTTGAATATTTTGACGTTTACCCAAAAATCCGACGTCAAAAGAAAAAGTCTCACAAAATAATAATGTTTTATCCTAACCCAATTGTATACACAAAACTTCTACTAACTTTAATGTTTTATAACTATATAGTATATACACTTCACAAAAGGTTAATAAACAACATATAAATAAATTTACAAGAGCAACTGTAGATATAATACTCCATGTTTATATGTTAATTATTATGAATTATGAAGCGGCCATTATTATTTTATCAGGCGAATAAATATTTATACCCTAGAAGTAAGACAGAATAGATTTATACCTGCAGTACATATAATTATGTTTGGTGAATTGAATTACCGCTATTTATTCGGAGGAATAGCTACCTGAAGAACAAATGAACCGAATATATAACTACTTACGTTCGGTGAATATGGCCATTAACACTTTAATTATAAATATATAATATATATTTCTTTAAAAGAAGCATGACGAACGCCTGAACTTAAAACTTTGAATTTGTTTGTCAGCCAATAAAAGAGAAGCTGTTTTAATATTTACACTGCAAATGCCATGCAGGCAAGAACATTTGTTCAAATTGTATCAATTATTTAAAGATGTTAAAATTCAGTGAAAATTTACCTACATTATTTTTTATTGCAACGTCATAGTCTTATACCCCAAGAGCCCGCGGCAGCCAGACCTTCGTATTTTTATAAAAGCTGAAAGTTTTTCTATGGATGTCTCCAATACAGGTAAGAATGATCCCCACCCATGAAACCTGAGTAGTGGTGGCTTTGGCAGGTAACAGGTAGCAAAGGTGTATAAAATTCCATCTCAAATACGTCATTGTATAAAACTCAATTTTTTTATATTTCATTCGTAACAATATTAAAACTCGCGTCGCTCATTGCCAGACACTTAGTATGGTTCCAACCCCCTGCCAGACACCCTTAAACTATTATAATTTGTAATTATATTTACGTTATTTTATAAAAGCTGAATTTTACATATATTTTTTGGAGAACTATTAAATAATGTTTCATTAGTAGCCAGACAGTTTCGAGGGTTCTATCATCCTGCCAGACGCATTAAAAGTGTACAATTTTCAAATCGTTTTTGCTTTATAACTTTGAAACGGCTCATGAGATTTTACTCAAATTTGGTACGTTGGCATAGCTTTATTGGGCAATAAAACCCATATCATAATAATGATGAATGGGCGTAGAACTTGATTTTTTCGATAATTAAACATCTAAAACTTCTACGCTAATGGAAAAAAATCAGTTTGAGTATGAAATCTGGATCACGCGACTCATTTACTACAAAAAAGGTACTCTTGATAAAATTCGATTACTCTCATAGTTTCGACAAAATTTTAATTTTAGTAATTTAGAGCATAATTAAATATTAAAACCTAACTGCAGCAAAGGTTGGGTGGTTGGGTACACGACAGTGATATTCATACCCAGCCACCCAACCTTCGCTGCAGTTGAGTTTTAATATTTAATTATGCTCTAAATTAGTAACATTTACCAGAAAGAGATGATGTTATCACAAAATACCAAACCAATAACGCAGTAACACTATGTTCTAATAACTACATCTTTAAATCATCTCTTGACGATGCTAACACGATTAGAGATACGTAACTACATTGGAAGCAAGTGTGTGTATAAAAAAAAAACTGTTCGATCTTATTGCTCTCTTCGGAGTTTTCAAAAGCTTTGGATGTTTCCTATTCCATTTGAATATCAAAAAATATTCACAAAACATCAAACCACTAGCTCTTTTTCTTCACTAAAATACCAAACACTCACTTTAAAGATAATGAAATAATTTTTTTGCTATAAAATAGCTGCTTTTCATGTCTGTATAGACTATAGAGCAGGTCTGGGCAAATGGCGGCCCGCGGGCCGGATCCGGCCAGCGAAGCATTTTGTAAATTATTATTTAAAGCAAAAATATTACCGATTGCAAATATAAATTGGCGCATAAAAAGAATTTTAGAAAAAAAAGTCAATTATGTTTAAAAATTTGAAATTGTTGTTTCAAAAAACTATACTTAAAATTAAAAAAAGAAATTGTTTGGCCCACGGTCAAACTTTCATTCGCAATGTGGCATGACGATCAAAAGATTTGCCCACCCCTGCTATAGAGACATCAAAATGACCCATTTCACACAAGTGCCTAACGAAAAAAAAATGCGATCTTACCAATCCAACAGAATTTTCCAAAATTTACCGTTTAATTCTATAGATGAATAGAGGTAAATGTTATGGCCGCTTACCATGTCGACACTAGCTGTTAGAAATATTATTACGACGTGAAAATCAGCTATTTTATATGAGATAAGCGCAAAAATTATAGTATGTATCTCGAACATAATGCGTTTGAAGCTTGCGCGACTGTATAACACGTGGACTCTCGCTTTTCCATAATGTCACAACTCGCACATCCAATAGTGCATTACATTCTAGATACATAAACTACTATTAAAGTATTAAATACAAATTATTATTCTAAATGTACAATTATTTTTCATGAATTGTTCGTTTTAATTTTAACTTCCAAAATTGGATACAAATAGTATAGATGTGGTGATTTGCGGTATTCTATGGTATAAACAATGACAAAGCAAATTGAATAACCTATATCTAATAGAACCAAATAGACAATTTTTGAGGCACAGTAAGTTCCAATTTGTATTCCAATCGAATTCGCCGCTGTTGATCATATCATGATATCAAAATTAGTTCGACTAAAATCGGATGAAAAATTATTGTGCCCATTAATTTTTGTTGCTGAAAAAATCGTCTTCCAATTTGATATGCTTGTTAAAAGTGCGATAAAAATTTCGAGACTAATCAAAATTTGTTAATTGTAATATTTCATATTATTAGTTTTCCCATGACGGCTGATATAATTGAGTCTAAAATTCTTTGATTTCTATTTTGTTGTACAATAAAAGCAAGTCTACTATCTAATTCTCAAAACAAGTAAATAACTGGTGAGTCAAATATTTTAGTCAATTTCAGTTAAGAACATTTAAAAAAATTGTGGTACGTGCGCTTTCTAGAAAAAATTCTACTCTACAATTTTTGTAATAAGGTATTTTTTTATACAAGTAACGGTTTAGAAGATAATAATTGTGGAATACTCAAAACTGATCCGCCCCAGTGGTAGTTTTTCGTTCCGAAAGAGGATGTTACGTTTACGATATAAGTGAGCACTTTTTAGTCCCTTATTTCTAAAGCTCGTAAGAGATTTTTGTTAAAAAAACACACAGTATATTAATTATTTTCTTCTATTTGGCTGTTTTTCATCTAATTCCCTGCACAGCGAACGCGAGCCGCTACTGATGCAAATTTCACCATAATCATTATTTTATTTTTTACATGTATTAAAATAAACCAATATTCCACTGCATGACTCTTTAGTATTACAGTTATTTGATGTTTATTATATGTCATTATATTGTCTTGATATAGTTGTTACACTAAGTACGATACAGGACTTTTAAAAGATTATGATAACATCAGATTGATTGACTCCTTAACGAAATGAATATCATTTATTCGCGAGATATTGTATAAAATGTACTTTCCCGCTGTCTTTTCCGTTAAGGAAAAAATAACGCCTACACCTATTTAGAAAAAAATTCTTTCCAATCATATTTACGTCAAATCGCGTCGATTGGTACACCCTAACGCAGTCGATATAATTTTACATTCTCGCGATTTCGTTCCAGAAAGAAATGACCACGTACGTACGTACATACACACGTACCTCTTTTCAAAAATAGCGCAAAAATATTGTAGTGACCCAAGACTAGTAGAAACAGAATTTACCACGTTCCCTTGGATATAAGAGAAGGGATGACGTCAACCAGGAGACCTGTTGCGTGATTGATAAAAATATGAACGGTCTGCCAGTTGACGTAATTCATGGGACGAGGTAACCTGTGTATCTACTAACCTTGGTAGTGATCTTGACACACAAAAGTATGTTAAAAATTTTGTTTTCTATATAACAATAATAAGAATTCATTTGATGGTTATAAAATGTCGCATCTATGTTGTATAAAATGCTTGATTAATAATTGTGATTCCCATGTTCTCCTTAAGAGTGTAATGACTTTTGGCTCATCTATTTACTTACTAAGGCATTATAAAAACATATCGTATTGTTCAAGTATGACAATAAGAACACGCGTGTGTATGTTTGTCATTTGTGTTGGCTTAGTTTTCAGTTCGTAGTTCAACTTACTAAATCAAATTTTGTGATACTGTTCAGCTATTCTTTACTAAAGTATATTATGGTAGAGCTGCTTTTTAAATTAAGGTACAGTTTATTTGAGTTTATATATTTTTTAGACATCTAAAATATATTTTAAATAAATAATAAACTATGTACAGTCGGCGTAGTCAATAAAATAATTTACACTTGAGTTTTTCAGTGTAAGTTCATAAAAAGTCAGTATCTTAGCAATTTAGTTGAAAAAAATGTGAATGTCAAGTAAAAAAGAACAATTCTTGGAAGATTAGAGAAAAGAATTTGCTAGTATCAAATGAACATTGAGTGAATTGAATTGTATAATATTGGGGTGTTTAATGTTACATGCAACACTAGTGCTGTAAAGTTGCGTAGTGTAAAAGAAACGCAGTCGTGCTACCATTTCCATAGTAAATCGTAGCCATAAGGTGTGTAGCCGCATGCGTTTTCAGCGCCATAGTGAATTTTACTCAAAAGTGAACTGTCAAACATTTCGGAAATGAAATGAAAATCAGCTATTTTTTTAGGAGTTACATGCAAAAAATAGAGTATATATGGAAAAATTTAAAATAAAAAACCGGTAACTAGATAAATAAAAGTTGAGTCCGCAGCTGTACTTAGAAGACACTTTGACGGATTAGAAGAGAAATTTGGATCCACAAAATTGTATTCGTGTAGTTTAATTTAATATTAAATATCGTTTCGTCATATAAATTTCGGATACAAAAACAAATTTAGTTTTTAATTTCTCAGTACATCGGGAAGTTATTGTAATGGGTCCGAAAATAGAAATCAAAATTTTTAACTTTTTTACGTTTTAAGGTCACTGCGTGTGTACGTACGTACGTACGTGGTCATTTCTTTTTAGAACGAAATCTCGGAAATAAAAATGATATCGACTACATTAGAGTATCAATCGGCTAGTGTTGACATAAATATGATTTGAAAGAAATTTGTTCAAAATCAGTCCAGCCGTGTAAGCAAAAATACTGAAAAAAGTGAATTTTAGAGTTTTTGAACAGATTTCTTGGGTCTTATTAAAATCATATTTAATATTTTATATTAATCATAGTTGGAATTTGGGAAGGTACACCTCAAGGATCGCTATTGTAGAATCCTATTTGTGTCCCTAAGACCGTTCAAAATTTAAATGATAACAAACTTTGACATCATTATAATAATAGCATACGTATATTGAAATAATCTACAACTTGAAGTTATTAATATTTATGCCTAACTCTAATTTTGCATAACTTGGTATACTATTAAAATGTGTGTTTATTTTGATGTCATTAAAGTAAGCATTATGTTTCGTAACTATAAAACACATAAATATAAATAATAAATAAAAATTGCTTAGTTTAAAATTTACAATGAAAAAGTAAGAATTTTTATTATATGAACCGAGACTTATTTATTTAAATACGATTATGTTTTCAAATAAATTATTGTTAACGAGATGCTATCGGATAAATATCATTTGATCAGATTGTACATCAAATTTAAATTAAAGATCTAGCCCTAAAACCTTATTACAGGTTCTCGATTACATATACTAAACTAGCGACCCGGTTCGGCTTTGCCCGAATTTTTAGATTAAAATCGTTTTTTAGTCATCTTATATTGCAAAATTGGTATTCTCAAAAACGCGATAATATATAGCTTATGTCCATCTTGAAGTTCCATTTTGAATATTGGTTAAAAAAATTTTTGAAATTGGATGAGTAGTTTTGGAGATTACCTCCTACATCCAAACTTGCAAACTTTACCTCTTTTTAATATAAGTATAGATTGATTGTAATTATACTTTCTTGGGGTCTTGAAACAACGCTCTTCAGAATAAGGTTTAGCGTCAGCTCCACTAAAAAGTGTTATAATATTTTTACAGGCTTTATATTTGTTTCACTTGTATAAAGTTTGTATGTATGTATGTTTGTTTGTAAACTCGTTTGGACTACAGCAAGTGGTTTATTACAGTAGTATAATATGCCACTACTGTAACTACAGTGGCTAGCCGTGCGGTCTAAAGCACGGGTCTTCGCTGACGTCAACTCTCGGAATCACGGGTCGTGGGTTCTAATTCCGTCCAGGCCGAAAAAAAATTGTTATTTTTTCAGCAAATTTTTGACAATAAATCGAACTAAAAAGTGGAAAATAAATATAGTTTATAAAAAACTAAAAAACACGCTTTATATCGAACTAAAAAGTAAAAATATTTTTTTAAAATAAGCTTAAAACAATAATGAATAAAAAATACTAGTATTATTGTGAAAAAAGCGTGGAGCGCTCAATGTACGAAAATGTGGAACAAAGCCTCCCACGCTTTTTTCACAATAATACTAGTATTTTTTATTCATTATTGTTTTAAGCTTATTTTAAAAAAAATATTTTTTACTTTTTAGTTCGATATAAAGCGTGTTTTTTAGTTTTTTTTAAACTAACCTGTAATGCAGCTAGACACGTTCTTTATTTTAAAACCAAAACAGGCCTCTCAGGTTCACAAAAGGTCGGAAAAATTATGTAAATAGTGAAGCACTGTTTTTCACTTTTTTTACATTAAAAAAACGTACCGGATATTTTTTTGTCCTTGTCAGGTGCATTTTATATCCATAATGCGTGTTTGATTAGTAATTTTATAATCCGAGTTTTTTGTCAATCAAACATCTTTTTTCGATTGTGATGTTTAAAAAAAAATGACATTTGACGTATTTAGCAAATTTTCATTGAGATGCAACTCTGTTGCAATCTTTATTTTTTATGCACGCAAATCAAATTACGAAAGTAGTTCATGATCATCAGTTTTCGACAATTCACATATATTCTAACCTTAATTTTTATTATTCTAATTTAAAGTTTCTTGTTTATTGTTTAAATTTTACAACAATATTTATAATTGCGTCCATGATCGCAATTAATTGTTTATATATACACATGAACAACATTTTTTTTTTAAATTAGGTAATTGAAGTCACTAATTATTTTTTTTTCGCACATTATGCATCGGCTATAAACAAGCATAACTAAAATTTTTGTTCTAATTAATATGAATAGATAAACTTATTAATGCCGTTATGGAAAAGCCAACTTTTTCAAATCCATTATTTAAGTAATTGCTTCAAGGGGGGGGGGGGTAGGTTTGTAAACTTTTTTGCATTTTTTTTCAATAATTTTTTTCGACGATATAGGTAATACTGGTTTATTTATTTAATTTCCATATAATAACACATCTGAACTATATTTTCCGAAACTTTTATTGCTGAACCGATTTAAGTAAAGTTTATGTAGAATCGCCCTGAAGGTATGCTCTATTAAATAGAAAAACAATCATCAAAGTCGGGTAATTGCTGAAGATATTAGGTGATATATTTTTTTAAGTGAGTTAAGACTACTGGACCGATTTAAAGAAAATTATTCCGTAAACATTCTGATCCATATGACGATGAAATTTGTTAAATCGGCCATCCCATCGAGAACTTATAACAAAATGTATAATATATTGCACCAACGTCAATTATAATTGTAAATATTTGTGAACTCCGCTAGTTTTAACAATCGGTCATTAAAATTTTAATAAACTGAAATCTGAAGAATTAAAACGATTAATCAAAATTAATTTTGTTGAATGCGAAATACAAAGTAAAGTGAATGACTTTTCGTTATAAAATCACAACTGGAACATATTTCTTCTACCCACGGTTTTTCTCATGTAAAAACCGATTTGTTAATTTTATTATATTACTATTATTAAGAGTAGGTAGGTAATAGTAGATATTGTTCAAAATTTAGAGTGCACTCAAATTTTGTCTCATCTAATTGAGGGCATCAAACTCTACAATATCCCAAAGGTTCTAAACTTCCCCACTTATTCCGATTGAACCCTCTGCATGATGCTATTTTTGCTGAACTATTTAATATGTATATCATAATGAGTATCTAATCCCACTACATTAACAGGACATATTATATGCAAAATAGGTATACTCATGTAGTATAAAATAGCATTCATTTAAATAGTAATCAAATCACATGTTTATGTTTGTTTTAAGTCATTCAAAAACTTGTATTCAATAGCAGCAAAAACATTTATACCACGGCGTCATCGACATTATGTAAGAACTATGACTTTAATGATTTTTTTGATACACCGCTGGAAATTTTATTTTTTTTTCGAAGTTGAATTCAAAATAATTTATTTTAAATGATCAGAATGTTAAGCATTGTATATTTTCAAAGCTGCGAAAATAATTTGCTCAACTCCTATAAAATATAGCGGTTGAAAAAATATAATTTTTCGAACTAGTGTGTGAATTATAACAAAAGTAATTCGATTTTACTAATCTAATAATATCAGTTACCATTTAAATCCATATGAGCAAAAGAGACAGCGAAGTAGGCGTTGTCATCGTAAACCCTCCCCCCCCATATACGTTCTTTTGCACTCGGGTGAAACCGGGACATACATATATATGTAAAAATTACTTATTGTATTAAAAATTATTATTTCCATTATTTTTGTGTATACAAAAGAAAAAAAACGATTGAACTGATTTTGATAAAATTTCTTAAGGGTCGTTTTGACGCTAATACGCTTCGATTGGCGTACCCCATGTCTGATGAATATCCACTCATGCGCATTGGATATCGCGTGTATTTAACGTAATTGCGAAAAAGAAAAACATACATAAGTACGAAATATTTAGAACTTAACGGATGATTTGCATTATTTATAAATTATATGTTGTAACTGTAAACTGAGTGTAGAATTAATTGCAATATATTAAATAACAACTAAAATAACAACCAATTCTGAAAATTTATGTGTCTGTTGCAAAATTTATTTCATGTTAGATAACGTCATATTAATAAATACGCCGGTTGGCCGCGACTTCGTCCGAGTGGTATAGATGATATATTGTTTTCTTTTATATAAAATCAACCCCCATTTCGGTCGGGTAATGAATTTTTTTATTTTCTAAAAAGAGTATTTTTTCCCGAGTCTCGCGTTTATAGCATAAGTAATTTCTGCTTGTATGTTTGTTTAATCTGCAGAATCACAAACAAATGACTACACTACTTTTTATGAAATTTAGTTGGTACCCGGACTTAGAAACGCAGATAAACAACATTAACGCCAGCGAGTAAGCGCAAAGGTTAGATTTGAATATATCAGCAAAATCTACAACAATTTATCATTATTTTACGCTAGCTATACCCGACCATGCGTTGCTGTGGCTCCGTCTGGTTTGCTTTAACGTCCAACAAATGGCGCTCCTGTTGCGGTAAATTATTTAGTATGGCGAGCATTGCTTTAATGTCCAGCAGATAGCGCTCGCGTTGCGGTAAAATATTTAGTATAGCGAGCGTTGCATTAACGTCCAATAAACTGCGCTCCCGTTGTGGTAAAATATTTAGTGTAACGGGTGTTGCTTTAACATCCAATAGATGGCGCTGTTTTTCCAAAAAAGCATGTTTTCATCTGTCATAGGTGTGAAACCTATATTAGTAGGTATATAATAACACGCGCGAAATTGAATACAACGTTGTGTCGAAATTTCAAAGCAATCGGTGAAGAACTTTCAGAGATTTGTGATTTTGATCAAACGAACATTACATTTTTAGTTATATAGAAAGTATAGTGTCCGACCGAAACTAGTTTTTACGACCGAAACCGAAACAGAAATCGAATTTCAGCTTCAGTCTCAGTTTCGGCCGAAACCGAAACTTCATGTTTTCGTGGGAAAAATATAGTAAACATTATCATAGGTAATCTGCAGTCTTTATAGTTTTTTTCATTTTTAAATTAATCACATATTAATCATTCAGCCTCTGATATTTTAACTAATCATTAACTTATGATATCATATTGGTATAACCCCCCTTATTTCAAAAAGCACAAATAAATATACTTTTTTTTTAATATTATGCAATAAAATAAAAGCTACAAAACAACATATCTTTTTAGTAGAAAGTATATTTACCTAATAAATATGTTTAGGTAGGTACACACAACAAAAAAAAAGAAAACACTCGTTCATCTTAAGAACAAAATTATTTCTTCTAAACTTTGGTCATTTTGTATAGTACCTACTCTTGTTAACAAACTACAATAAAATTAAAATTAATAAGTATACCTACCTACCAAATACAACAACTAAATAAATGTTTTTAATGCAAATAATACTTCAAACGAAAGTATAAAAATAAAAAGGGTTTTCTCTCAAACTAAAAAAAAATAGTTGGCAAAACCAAAAGTGCACATCCCGCAAGTTTTCCACTGTATGATAAAAAAATAACAATTAAAAAATATTTTTAATAAATTTAAAAAGATTTAAAAATTTAAAGAAATAAATAATTAAAAATTGAAAAAATATTTTTTTTAAGTTTGCAAAAATAAAAAAAATTAAGAACTATACATAATATAATATATAATTAATATCAAGTGGAATAAAATAAAACAAAATAAAAAGAAAAAAAAAGAAAAAACTGAATGATCTCGTAAGGAATCGAACCCAGGACCTTGCCCTTGGGGATCCAACGGCATAACCATTACGCCACGGCGCCCTACTACGTGTAGTGGTGTTATCACGGTATAGAAGTGTAGCACTTGTTTTATGGATTACACTATATTTACACAGCAATTATCATATTGTTTTTTAAACTATTAGCTGTCAAAAATAATAAAATAAAACTTTATAAAAATTAAACTACTGAACACATTTTAGTGAATTTAAATAGGGTTCTGGTCTGATAGTAAACAAAGTGAATAAAATATAACCCAAGGCAATCCGACCAAAATTGCGATCTGTAGAGTCGTGACGTACGTACATACGTACATACGTACAGACCAACCGACAACTGCTGTTTGTGATTTTCAATTACAATTTTAATAGTACTTATGAACTCGAATTGATTTAAAAATGGTTCTGTTTTATAGATTAGAATTTCCTCTTTTCAAAAAGCTTCAATTTGAATGGATTTCGTGTGAAATTAACTTAGATATAACTTCTTATATGAACGAAAGTCAGCTCTGACGCACAAAGCGATAATAAAGTACATACCGCTAGTTTAGCGGTATGTGCAAAAAATTTCGGAGCGCGGCGGCATAAATGACACTTTATCGCTCGCAGCTGCACCGGATTTCAGCGCGAAACCTTCCGAATGTAGTTTCGGTTTCGGCCGTAGTTTCGGCCGGATGGGCAGCCGAAACTAGTTTTTTGCCAAAACTAAGACGAAACCAAAACCGAAATTTCGGTCGGACACTAAGATAGTATAAGAAGACATTAAAAATACTGTTAAAAAAAACTTGCCAGTGGCATAAGAAAAAGGGTTGAAAAATATGATAGTTCAAACATTTTATTGTTTGTCTTACTTTTTAGGTGTTTGTGGGTAGATACTATAGATGTAAATTTTAACCAGGTACTTTCTCAAGGCTAGCGAACAGGTTTCTTTTTGTCTGCCGCTTTTGTTAGTGAGGTAAAATATGACGTCTTGCGTAGTACGCTTACCGTACCTATATTTTTTCAAACCGGGACAAAAATGAGTAATATAATTTATTGAACAATGAAAAAACAATGCTTGTTGAAGCACTAAAAAGTGTAGACAAAGACAAGAACCTTGTATAGGAATCACAGTTGCTTATCAGTTAATTAACGTTTCTTGCATCCCGTATCCGTAATGTGCGTATTATGCGTCGTTTTAATTTAGCTGACCATCTGTCAGCCTCCTTTGCATCAAACATATTTTCTTCACTCCGGATAATTAAGAAAAAATTGAATTGGAATATATTAATCCACAAAACAAATATTGAAATATTGTAAAGGCAGACTCGTCCCATATTTTTGTTTCGGATAGGAATCTGCAGTACAAATCTATACTAATATATAAAGCTGAAGAGTTTGTTTGTTTGTTTGTTTGAACGCGCTAATCTTAGGAACTACTGGTTCAAATTGAAAAAAGAATTTTTGTTGGATAGCCCATTTATCGAGGAAGGCTATAGGCTATATAATATTAGGCTACGACCATTAGGAGCGGAGCTTTAATGAAAAATGTTGCAAAATGTATCTCAAAAATAAGCTTCCATTTATGTGAAATGCCCTAACTAGATATACTCATATTAGCGTTGTGAGAACACAACTTCAGGTGGCACAATCGATAGAGCATCCGACTGTTAATATCAGGGTTGTGGGTTCGAGCCCCACGTTGGGCGAATATAATTTTAATTATTTTTTTTATTTTCTACATTGCTTTCTTCTAAGGCTTACATTTAAATTTATTTTAATTTTATTTAATTAATTAAAAAAAATTATTAGTTAAAAAAAGTTTAAATACTGCTTTTTATCGACAAAAAGTTTTGAACGGTAACTACGATCATCATGAAATTTGGACACAACATTCATCTCAGTAAACTAAGATGAATGTATGTACTCATGTTCCTCCCTTCCCCATTCGTTCTTTTACACCCGGGTGAAACCGGACGGGACCGCTACTAGATAATAAAACAATCTTGTTGAGAATTTATTGGAAACTTGTTTTCAAGAAAAAAAATTCGTTAAATGTATAATATAAAAATCCCGCTATACGGAGATTTTTATTGCTAGACGCCAATCACACCCTCTGGTTCTTTACACTAGTACCATGCGGTAGTGGTATAGATAACTGGTATATACATCCCTTTCCATAAACATACTCTATATAGCTAAATAAAAATGTATTCATTAAATACCAAAAAATGGCATAGAATACGTCAATACATATATTACCTATATACAAAAAATACATAGACAATTAAATAATGCTAATATCGAAGTATACTATTTAGTTGTGTAGATATTTCATTACCAAGATATTTTTAAGTTCATTGTTCAATTTTTTTGCTGTCATATTTTTTAGTCCACTAAAGTGATACTTCTCGTGGTTCAACTTTGACGTCATCGTATGGCGTTTAAAATGAATACGTGTATTAAATTCGTGTTTGCCATTAAAGGAAGGATATATAAGAACGAAATATTTAGTTTACATTATTTGCTTACGTATAATAATTTACACTGTTATAAATTATTAATTTTTGATAGGCGGGACGACCCCTAAAACTTCTGCGACTCTCTCTTAGACAGAGATTGATCCATTCAAGAAAAAAACAATGACGTATGTATACCTAATTGTTATTATTTATTTAAATTAATAACGACGTGACGGGGGAAACACCAACATATTTTGCGAACAAGTAGTTTAATGTCAATGTGTTTTTTTAATGTCCATCAGTGCTTCGTTAAAAATTAGTGAAGTCACGTTTTAAAATGAATTATCGTTGTATGAAGATTAGCTTTGGAAATACCGGATATTTTGTGTCTTATTTTTTTTCCAAAGTGGGTATGTTCATATTATTTTCCGTACCTTTCAAGGCTCGTTCAATATTTGTTTAGCTACTGCATATTATACTATTTGGCGAAATTTATTAAATTAAAATACATTTATTTTCCGTATTCTATCACAATTGTACTTGATGAAAAATTTTCGTTTTCTTTCATAAACTCAATAACACTTCTTTTTAACCAACTTTAAAAAATGAGGTTGTCAATTCGACACGTATAATGTATATTAATATTTTTTTATGGTTAATCTCGAAAATTTTTATAACATTTTCAATACATTTTGTTCAGGAAGTTTTTCTTAAATCGGGTCAGTAGTCCCCACAAGGGGAAAGATAATTTAGGTGAAAATTGACTTTTTAAGATTTTACAATATATTGTCGTTCTAAGACCCCCGGAGCTCAAAAAACATACTTATAGAAAAAGTCTGTGTGTCAGTTTGTCTGTGAACACGCTACAGATCGAATGAATGAGCGGATTGAAGCCAAATTTCAGGGGGGATGCTTGATATGCAAACACAAAGCGTCATATTGTTTTTATTTACATATTATAATCTATTGTTATTATACTATAAAAGTATCTTACAGATAATAGTTTACTGGAGTTAAACATTTACAGACTTCCATGACGATAAAATTTTGATTAACGTTAAAAAAATGATTTTATTAATAGAAACTTCATTATTTTTACAAAATGTAGGCATGTCGTATACCGCAAAGTGTATCCAAAATGTCATTAAAATCCTAACCTTAGCTTTTGAGTTCGATGCACCCATTTTTACACAATATATATACCTGGCAACCTGCGTCAGCACTTCAGTTGTAATTTGCTACGAAAGTCTCCTCATATAGTGTATCCTATATAATATCGACTTTATCTCGCGATCGTCTGACCACTTAGATACTATAAAAAAGATCAGGTATGTGTGGTCAGACAGACTTGTTATATGTGAAACACTGCCATACCGTTGTAGAGTAAAAGAAAATTGTAGTTTATTTTCAATGATACTAGCGGCCCTGTACGTGCTTCGCTACGTATAAAGTGAAATAATAAAACAATTAAATTGGAACATCTATCTATCTATCTATCTATTTTATTAATTGCTAGCTATTTTAAAATATACATGGGCGTATATTATGTGTGTATGTCGAGCACTCCGGCTGCGCCGTCGTGCTCGAAAAAGAATAGCGTAAAGTATTCGTGGATAACTGCTCTTTAAAACACTTGCTCTATTTCGAGGGTTCACTCCGGCTGCGCCGTCGTGCTCGAAAAAAAAATCATTTGTTTTAAACGATATTCAGTTTTTTTACATCCTCGATCTAGATATATGGTTGTTAAGTTCGTTGCGCCATCTATTGAATATTCACTCAATCCAGTCAACAGGTACGCCATCTTATATGGTTGTATTATGACTGTCAAGGAATAGACAAATAATTTGCAATAAAATAATATTGCGACTATAAATTGAAATGTAAGCTATCCTATCTTTCAAGTTGGGTCGAATTGCACACGGAGTGCAAATCAAATTTAAAATCGGTTCAGTAGTTTAGGAGTTCATCGAGGACAAACGGCGGACAAACAACGTGACACGTGATTTTTATATATAAAGATATTATTCAAGCCTATCGGAGGTTTTGACGAGTGTTGATTACTAAGTTCAAGTTCTCTAAAAAACCCCAAAATGAGTCACACGGAGCTTTACTTATAAGAACTAGCTCGCTACCGACGCTAACCCATAATGTTCACCATCAACTTAATGGTCTAGTCGTTTCGGAGATTAGCCGGGACAAACAGGCTGACAAAAATTTTACAAAATCGTTTTTTTTGTTATAAGTACCGTATATACTTTCATATGTATTTATTAAAAAAAAACAAAGATTTAACCTATCGTCCTAAATTTAACAAAAACACAAAGAAATCAATTTAAAACAAATTGATTGTTCAAAAATAGAGAGCTGTTGCCAGCCAGTGGATCACCTACTCAACGATTCTTATCTTTTCTGAAATCAGTTATTAGATAATTTTTAAAACATGTTATTTTGCGTTTTACAATTAATTTTAACCATTATTTTTGACGTTAAAATTAACCACATGTTTATCTGACGTCAAAGTATTTAAATCGACTTAAAAAAAATTTAGTCACGATTACTTCAAAAAAATAAAATAAAATTCCTGGGTGAAAAAAAATACGTCTTCACAACAGAAAACATCTTATGATTCATTTGAATGGAATATTTTTTTTACAACGTTCTTTTTAAATATTTGATAGATAGTGGGTATTAGTTATTATTTTTAAGCTGTTTACGTTCTTCTGGGAAATTAAGTTGTTTAGCATAATGTGGTTTTCAATCTACTATTTGTAGAAGTTGCGATTCGTTGTATTAAAATATTTGGTTGGGAAATTTGTAGCTTATGGATCAATGAAAAGAAGTGGTATTTTGATATTTTAGCTATTTTTCTAACATTTGCAATGAAACGCAGATTAGCGACTATAAAATTTAAAAATTAAAAATTGTTAAAATCACAATAGTATGAAGAATTCTGTGATCAAAAAATATTCAATCTTAAATTTAACAATGTACTTTATTATTTGACTGCTTATTATCTCTGAAGATGGCAATAAATTAGCTGAAATGTTAGATAAGTAGCTAAAACATCAAAAGTACAATTTCTTTTCATTGATAATGTTTATTAATTACATGCCGAAATTCTTATTATTTGACTGCCCTAAATGAAATGCTTATTTTTTTTATCAATTTTATATCAATTTGAAATGCGTATATAATGCAACCTATATCAACATTTTGTTTAATTTTCGTGATAATCAGTTTTTAAGCAATATACCTTAACAAACGGATGTACTTACGTTTCTATTTACAAATAAAGCTTTTCTTTTACCAGAACAATACCTTTCCGAACAGATGCTGATTTTAAATGTTTGTGCTTTGTCTTTTCCATTTGTAAAAGTGATTTTTTTTTCTTTTGGAAAAACCTTCTTTCGTCTTTTAAGGCTGCTGCACACGAGGCTGTTTTTATCGCTAGAATCACTGCTGGCTTGTGCGGGTGTGCGTACGATGCCAAAAGATGAATCGAGGCTGTTTTCTTGCTTGTTTTGAGCAAGAACCAATCAGAAAACAGTTTCTTGTCACGTGGGCGATATGGAAAAACGCCCACAAACAAACATTGCGTCATAGTTTGTGTTAGAGACAATAAACGTTCACTTTTGTTAACAATCAAAATATCATTGTGCGCACATCAAACCCATCTATATAAAGCAAGTTTTAATACATGTATCGTGTGAAGCGAACACATAAAAGCCATACCAAAACCAGCACCACTAGCAAGGAATCAAGCGGCAAAACCAGCCTCGTTCATGAAGACCCTTAATTCGACACTGTATTTACCCAAAACCTGTCCGAAACCCTACCGAAAACTATCTTAATAGCGCACGGCTGCGCAAAAATGCTTCCAATAAATGAAAAGCCCTAGGTACGTTAAATTGCAAATAATCTATGATTGTATTTTTTTTCCTTAGATACAATCAGTCTAATAAATCGTTACAAAATGTCTTACTCGAATAATTCAAAAACATTATGGGACTTTCTTTTCATAGAACTGGCAGGTAAGTTATTTTATTTAAAGTATGCTGTAGTAACCTTACAAGTTCGAAGTAGGGAAAGAGACTAAACTGAACTTGATGTACGAAGAATGAGGAGAAAAATAAAAATAGAATTTGTGACACTTTTGACGCTAGGTTTTGTTAAAAAAATTAATAATCGGGAATAAATCTTATATTAGATAATACATTTTTTAATAATTTATAAGTTTCCAAATCAAAACCGTCTCTTAATTAATAATTCATATCAAAATTTGATTACAGTACGGGTGTTTATTTGGATACAATTTGCAGTTTTAAAAATGTTCCCCTACATTTCCTGTAACGAAAACTATTACAGCTGAGCTTTTACGGAAGGATTATTGACACTTGGATAATCTAGATTCTAGACTGCACTGTAGTGTCTTTCTATAATATTATTGTTTATTTGCCAAAGCTATTTTTTCCAGATCCTCGGACAAACGATTGGTTTTTAATAAAATCGCCTGTACCAGGACTGACAATAATAGGGTCATACCTATATTTTGTAAATGCTTGGGGTCCTAGATATATGAGAGACAGAAAACCTTACCAACTAACAAATACATTGATTGTATATAATTTTCTGCAAGTATTAGTTAATATTTACATATTTCATGAGGTAACTATAAAAAACATTGTTGTTTATTAAATTATTTAAATTAAATAATAATAATAGCCTTTATTAGGGATGGAGTTCAGCTAAGCTGCTCTTCCACTAGATGAGCAAAGGAAGACCAAGACGGTCTTGGACTTGTTCTTGCTCAAATACTTCTAGTCTTGGTCTTGGTCTTGCTTATTCAGTTTTGGCCTTATTCTTGGTCTTGCGTATTCAGTCTTGGTCTTGCTGATTTAGTAATATTTCTAAATACTATCAACATCACGGTTTTTAGGTATATACCTATTATAAATTTTATACAATTCACACGTTGACGACGTGTCTTGCCCCTAGACTCAAGTAATAAATCATTGTTTATTGACGGGACGCAATTTCCTTACAGTATCTTAGACGACAGGGTCTCTTTTTCAAAATCATACGTTTTGTACGGTTCTTGTCTCCAAGGTCAAGTGTTTAAGCATGTTTTAAATACGGTTTTTAACCTCAGCGTCAAGAATGCATTCCAATATAAACTAACTGTAAATGCTGTTTCGTTACTGGGATTTAGTCTTCATACTATTATTAGCTCAAATGGTAAAAAAATTAGTAGACCTGTGCAGAACTATTATAATTTGGTGTTGCGAAAAAGCAAGACCAAGACCTAAACTGCAAGACCAAAACCGATTTTGCTCATCACTAAAATTATGTACTACAAAGATTCATTATTGGTCACAGACGTGATATTAAGTACAGGGAAGGTAAAATAAAACCATAGACTATCATCGCAGAGAAAAGGACGCGAAAATTATTATTGTTTTAAATTAACTTTATCTTTTAAAGACCGCGCACACTTGTTAAGCATAAACCTGCATGACCTGCACAGCACGGAGCAAAAAGCCTATTCACGAAGGTACCCATGTTATTTAACGGAGTAGCGCCCGTTAGACCAGCACCTGCAACCAGAAGTTAGCAACGACTGTCAGTCGGTCGCATGCAACGTCCGTCTAGTCATTCAGGACCGATCTAATGTGCAATTGTCATTAATTAATTTGCATTAATAAAACTACTTAAAAACTGCAAAATGTCCACCGCGCATTATGTAACCTGCACTCTAGTTGTGCTGGTAGTGTGCAGGTTGCAGCTTTGTGTTCTGCAGGTCTTGCAGGTGTATGCTTGACATGTGTGCGCAGCCATTTAATAAAAAAATGTAATACGAATCCAAATACATTTTTTATCACTTATATTTTTTATTTTTTCTACACAAGATTTTTTTTAGTTTTTGAAGGGGCGCGAATATTAAATGACTAGGCTTTTGAAAATGTGTGCCTCACTGGTCTAACCTTTGATAACAACTGCAGCTTTGCGACGTCAATAATACAATGCACTTGCAGATTATAATTCGTTTTTTGTAAATTTTGTGTTATATTGCGTTTGTTTTGTAGGCTTTAGATGGAGGCTGGTTACGTGACTACAGCTGGAAATGTGAACCTGTTGATTTTTCCAGAAAACCTAGTGCAATGAGGGTATGTATTTGGAAATCTATTGTATATCTATAGCGGTCCGTCCCGGTTTCACCCGGGTGCGATAGATATAATTCTGCACAATGTATTTCGTTTGCGGCCCGGCGTCTTAGGCTACATACGCACTAGGCGGCTACCCGCAATGCGGCTAGCCGCGCGGCTACCCGCAAGTAGTAAACTATACGTAAATTCTGTATATATAAAAAAATGCATACGCACTACGTTGCGGCTACCCGCCAACCGCTCCGGTCGCTTGGAGCACAGCGGCCGCTTCGACGGCTGACCGCGCGGTTCGCGTACGCACTACGCGGTTTAGTTTGCGGTTAACCGTTACCTGGGTAGTCGTGTATTTTGTAATCTGGCAATTTACATTATGAATGTTCTTAATATACTCAATAATTCTTCAAATGATTTTAAACGCATTCTCATGTAACCAAAAAACTTGTATTCATATTTTTTGAGGTTTTCAAAAAATATATCAAAATGCCTGGTTTCATTTCGTGTTTGTAAGAAAGGATGTATCCAGTATTTTTTTTTTTTATTTTTTATGTGGCGATCGTATATATAATAAACAGCTACAACTTCTTCAACGTCCATTGTAGAAATGGTTCGTTTTGTTTGGTTAAACAAAATCTTTCTGGTAAACAAAATATGTCTGGTTTAAATTAGATTCAACCGCAGATTCAACTGACGTTGCATACGCACTAGGCGGCTGCCCGCAATGCGGCTAGCCGTCCGGCTGAACGCAGATTCAACCGCACACTGCGGTTAGCCGCGCGGCTAGTCGCATTGCGGGTAGCCGCCTAGTGCGTATGTAGCCTTAACTTATATATTCATCCAAACAATTAAAGGAACAGACTTTTTTTTATTTTTTGTGGTTTTTTGTAGAGCTGTACCTATCTTTGTGAAAAATGATCGTATCGAGATGAACAAAAAACTATTTTGAAGCTTAAAGTTTTGAGATCTTTTGGAATTGTTTTTTATAAACTACGGTTATGGTGCAATGATAAGAAATTTTGCAGGACAAAAAATTTCAAAATTTTTTATATTTTTTTCCTGGGTCTACGGGCTTGGGAAATTTTTTTTCAGTTAAACCAATGCATTGGTTAGTTAGCTTGTTAATTAAGCTTTAATTTTGTTTTTTATCGGTCTCTTCACGTTAATTTTTTGCTGAGATATCCGATTTTGAATGATAAATATTCATTTGTTTTCGATCATTGATGTCTCAGCAACCAATGATCGCACAGTAAAGTAATGGGCAGTTTTAAAAACTTCAATAAAGTTCCTATACAACTAATTGTTTTTGTCATTCTGATGATAATTACATAATAAAGTATATTATATCACTTCCCGGACTAAATCAGCTTCCAAAAAGTTCAGTAGATCTTACTGTTAGTACCTATACATTACAATAAAAAAAAATTTTTTAACTAAATTTTATTTTGTTCTTTTTTACTAAAAAAGAATTTTAAGACAATATAAAATATGAAACAAATTAAAAAAAAAACATTCTCCTAATATGGAGCCAAACCTACTGGGGCTCGATATAAATGTACCTATACCAGTTTCACGTTCATTCATTAACTTGTAAAAACATTAATTAATAAACTACACGTGTATGAAAAATTTCAACCCAATCGAAATAACAGGCGAATTAATAAAAGCTTATTATTAAAAAGCTTATAAAAAAATAAAATTCAATTACACATGTTCACGAATTCTGTTAGAACAAAGTAACATTTTTTGTCTTTTCTGTTTTTCTGAGAAGTTTTTTTTGTAATTTTGCTTAAAAGAATAATATTATTGCGTGCAAATATTTTTCAAGGACATCAACTTATTTTCTTCAATGAAAGAAAATTCGAGAATAAATATTTCAATTTCGTTAAAAAATCGTCATTGGAATCCTTTGATAATTTCCGGTGACGTAAGTTAATTTATCTAAATTAACAAAACAGTAAATGAGTTCAAAGATTTTTTTTATCTAGCGCGCTTTTAGGTTGTTTTATTCCATTACGTTATTTTGGTGTAAGACGAATTTTATAGTTGCGAATTGAGGAAATATTCCGAACTACAATTTAAAACTTTCCTTAGTATTGAAACTGATTCTATCACTAAAAGTAGTCATTTTTAGAAAATAGGTTTTTTGGAATAATCCTTAATTTTTTATAAAAATGAATGCCAAAAGAAATAACTGGTACTGAAAAATAACTGCTATACTACATCAACCGGAACTAAAATAACAATAACCACATTTTTTTATAAATTAAGTAAGCCCTTCTGAAAATAAACCCTTAAATATGATTGAAAATCTTAAGAAACCAATTATAAATAAGGGTTGATTCATGCATGTACCAACCTCAATTAACGAGTTAACGAAAATTAAAAAATATATTTTTTATATTTTTCGTTGACTCCTTTATTGATGTTGGTGCAAGTTTCACTAAAAAATAATTTGACTTATTATTTTTTGTCCTAAAAATAGCTGCTTTTCACTCCTCGTAAAATGACCCATTTGACACTAGTGCTGTAAACTGTAAAATAAAACTAATAAATATGATCTAACCGTTTCATCAGTAGTTTCCATCAATGACTTATCTTTCATCATTAGAAATATATGACGAGCCATAGCTATATAGACAAATGATCGGAAGTTCAGAAATATTGTAAACTGAGTATTTTGAAAGGCGGCTTTTTAATAGCGGGTACGTGCAAAAAATACTATAGATATCTCGTGTGTAATTATATTATGACTTGTGTGACTGCTTAAACTCTCTCGTTCTACCAAAATGTGCGACACATCGTCATAATATGATTAATTACGCACTAGATACATAATAACCTACAGTTCTGAGATTAAAAAATTACCAAAATATACTGAGCGGTTTGACTGTAGGTGCCTTAGAAATAATTTGAGTTTTACATTATTTTTTTTTATTTTTCTGATTTTAGGCAGCGAGGGGTGTATATTTTTACTTTATTATTAAGCTAGTCGAGTTATTGGACACAGTATTCTTCGTTTTGCGAAAGAAGAACAGACAAATAACATTCCTCCACATATACCATCACACCGTAATGCCCATGATCAGTTGGGGTGCCACTAAATATTTCCCAGGAGGCCATGGAACCTTCGTCGGACTGCTCAATTCATTTGTTCACATTATAATGTACACTTACTACATGCTAGCGGCCATGGGACCGCAATATCAAAAGTACCTCTGGTGGAAAAAATATATAACTACAATGCAAATGGTTCGTATTATTGTTGCTTATTATGAATAGATAATTATCTTGTCAGCATAGTATGACATTTCAAGAAATGATCATTTTAGCCAGTAATTTGTAAATAAAGTTGTAGATATCATAGGCGTAACCAGAGTATCCCAGATTACCCTCTGCTCTAGAAATAAAGATTACATATTTAAAAAAATATTTATACGTTGTTTCGACAAAAACTGATTCGACTAAGTGTAAAATAAAATATTCTAATAATTGAGTCGTCTAAACCAAAAAAACCGTGATTTTTAAATATTTTAATCAGCTGTCAAAAAAATGTAACGACAGATATCGTCGGTCTAATTTTAAAACATCGTAAGTCAAAATTTTATGAAATTGTGATTTTAGGCTATAGTGCTTTAGGATTTTAGTACCTACACTTCTGTAAAACCTTGTAAAAAATAAGCAAAATTGACTTACGGGGTTTTAAAATTAGACCGACGATATTACAAAAATAGCCTACGTTTTCATAGTAAGACTGCGGACATACACTATCTTCCAATTTCCATATCACACTGTGCAACAAACAAGAACAACCAAAAAATCTTTTACGATACATTAAGTAGAATCGAGCTTTTACAAATTATATATGATGAAGTTCACGGGATACAAAGCTAATTTTAAAACAGTATTTATTTAATAGCACTTCATTTAATAGTCACGTTTCGGCAAACAATTATTGTCTTCTTCAGGACTTTAAAAATGTCTATTAAAAGTATCCCGTTAACTTCATACTGTTTTAAAATTAGCCTTGTATTCCGTTAACTTCATCATACCATAATACCAAGGTGTCTTATTTTATTTTATTGCAGTTATAGTCATAAATCTATATAAAAACACATTTTTATGTACGAAATCTATTTAATAATTAATTTGTCCTCTTTCATTTAAGACATTTTTTGAACCGATCTGATTTTAATTGAGCAAAAAACACTGTTTTCATTTCATGAGCACGCGCGTTTTAGTTACAAATTTTTCGTTTGATTTTTTTTAATTAAATCTTTCGAGCCATCGAGGTAGTGGCGCCGCATAAAAAGTTTCACTTCAAAATTATTTTAGTTAAAATACCTGCGGTGGTATTTATTCAGCTTAGAATAATCAGATAACAAAGCACAACAATCTAGGAATCATTGTTGGCCTTGACAAATAACGTGAAACGCATTTTATATTATTTAATAAATTCGTATGTTAAATGTAAAAGTTGAAAGGTGAATGTCGCGTAGTAAATATTTTTGCTTTCCAACCTAACAAAGACAAATTTGATAAAAATAATTGTTGATAAAAATATAATTTTTGACGTTACTTCGAATGAAATCACATAAATATTTTTTTATACAACCATTTTTAAAGTGTATGGGCGTGCAAGTAAAACATATTTTAGGATTCAAACATTTATAAAAATTTAAATAAAGAAATATTTGCGGCAGTGTCTTAACTAAAGGTACCTGCGCGCAGCGCGCCCCACATACAGTGAAATCCAAATTCCTGCAAACAGTGGTACCTCGACATACGAGTGCCCCAACATACGAGTTTTTCGAGATACAAGCCGGCGAGCGAGTGATTTTTTGCTTTGAGTTACGAACGAAATTCGAGATACGAGTTCGGTTTAGCAGGTTTAATGACACTTGCCTAACTCATTTCCGGAACATTCTGAGAGGGAAGAAGGAACAAACCTCCTTGGACATGTTTTTTTCTAAACGGCCTACAGGTGAAAGCGAGAAAAATGTAGCGAAAAAGGCAAAGACCAGTGAGGATAATATCTAATTTATTTCTTTACATTCTCTTTTTTGTTTTTGTACAATAAATATTTGTCATTTATAAATACGTTTTTATTATTCAAACTGGGGTGACATTTTGGGGGTTGGAACGGATTAATGGTAGTTCAATTGTTTTGTATGGGGAAATTTGCTTCGAGATACGAGTAATTCAAGATACGAGCAAGGTTGCGAAACGAATTAAACTGGTATGTCGAGGTACCACTGTATAGGCATTTTGAAACCGTTTGTCAAAATTACGCTGTTTTGTATTTTTTTTAATAGTTTATCCTAGTTCTGCCTTCTGTGAATTTTATGACACGAGAGAGCGCCAAGTTTTCCTTTTTCCCAGCAACCCGGCCGTCAAATCTCCAATTCGCCAGAGATGTCAGGACTTCTAAATAACGGCCGTACCCTATAGCAGGCAATGTCGTAATGAAGTTATCGTTTTTACTGGTCAAACACCACCCGTGCAGCGTTGCCACCAGCGATATAATATGTTTCCCAATTTCCATTTACATTGGCATTACTGCGATTTCTAATTTTAAGTAATTATTATAAGAACTGCACACGCTAAGTGGCCTACAAACAGTTGAGCTGAGTTCAGGTGTATCACATTTATTAGTATCTTGAAATACACTGCCGATCAAAATTAATATAACACTACTTCCTTTACCCGCAATTCATATGATTTTGTGGTCAAATTCACCAAACGTAAGACTAAATATTTATTGGGTTCATTTGTTATTCAGGTAACCGAATAAATAGCTATAATTCAATTCACCAACCATAATAGTGTTTAGGTACAACAGGTGCAAATCTATTCGGTATACTTTCAGGGTATAAATATTTATTTGCCGGATAAATTAATAATGGCCGCCACATAGATCATAACACCTAAATTATAACGAATTAATTTGTTCCAAGATTAGTAATTTCTATCTTTAATAGCGCTCGGTGAATATAGGCATTAATGATAGATCGACGTTATTGTAAGTTGTTTTTATTTAATCGCTTGTCACTCTACAATTTCCGCGCCATTTATTTTAATGCCTATAGAGTTCAACTTTAAATGGACCCAACCGAATTCATTTTAAGGGTCGTATTTAGACGTTAAAAATCAAAACAGTTGAAATCTAGCCTCCTAGATTCAAAAGTGCCCCAAAAATATTAACAATACTGTATAGATTTATTTAAAATTTTGTATGCATTTTGCAATATCAGAAAATTTTTTATCATCAGCTTGAATAATGTGATTTGCGAAAAAACGTTCAAAAATTAACAAAGATCCCTCTAAGCTGCGCGGCCGCGCTCTAATTTTCCGAAAGACGCGCAGCCGTTTTTATATTCTGCGCACAATGAGCTTATTCACCATTTTTTTAAAATTTCATTTTATTAAAGATTTACACCTAAAAATGGCAAACATCGTTTCTTGTTTGTGTGTTATGAAAAAGCTTTAAAATGTAATTTTCAAGAATGTTAATTAAAATAACTTTTGACTTCAAACACAGGCACAGGAAACTTTTATTTAACTGACGTTGGAACATTTTTGTACCGCGTAGTCAGCGAAAATATTAAAGGGAACATTACTTACACATCGTGACACATTTGTTTAAGGGGAATTATAAACATTACAAACATTGGGTTGTTATTTTGTGAATAATCCATTTGAGATGTTAAAATAATAGTTGGGTGACTAGACTAGAATGCCTTCAGTAATTTTGAAGCAGATATCTACTTTTTTTTTACTTTTTATTTTTTTTTTTCACTTTGAACTACAACTTAAAACTCACATTTTCACGAAGATTGAAAACCACCGCTTTTTTGATAAAAGGGTATGCGAATTGTCTCGCAGTGAAACGCGATGGGGCAAAGGTGGAGTTTTTAAAAAAATAATTCCGTGGTGAACGATAAACGGGTATGCGAATTGTAATTCCGGGGTGAACTATAAAGGGGTATGCGAGTTGTCCCGCAGTGAAACGGAAAGGGGCAAATGTGGAGTTTTTAAAAAAACAATTCCGGTGTGAACGATAACGGGGTATGCGAATTAAATAGTTAATTGTTTGAATAGAACTGCGTTTTCTAAAAAAGATATATTTAATTGACTGTCAATTAAATATACATTTTTTAGAAAACGCAGTTCTATTCAAACAATTAACTATTAACAAAATGCCGCTCAGAATAAATAAATCGTTTGCTAAATTTTGAAAAAAATGCAGGACGTAACGTTGACACTCAAACAAATATTAGGTCGCTCAAATATTATGAAGCTTCCCATTTTGTATTTTAAGTAACTCAAATGATGTTTGTAAGTTGCTGTTCTGTTGATTTTTCGTCACGCGCAGTCAGTCGCTCATATAGTAATACAGTAACCCAAATTTATTATTTTTGTCACCCTAAATTGTAACTTACAGTCACTCGTTTAAATACTACCCTTTGATTAATATCATTATGCTAGCACAACACGTTACGTAACTCCGTTAATCTTTGTCGGGTCGACTTGAAATTTTCAGGAACTCTTCTCGACAACACAAAACTGTAATAGGCCCCACTCACGATCAAACTTCATGCCACAGTTCAGTGTTCAAACTTATAGTTTAGTGAAGCATGATAATGTGTGGGACAAATAAACACTGAAACCAACACTGAAGTCAAGCATGAACTCATCAAATGCATCTTGATTTTTGAACGACTTCAGTGTTCAGTGTTCAAGTAAACTGCTGTGTGTGTGGGTTTTTTTCAGTTCAGTTTTTGGAGTTCTGTATTTTGTACAACCAGAAGCCAAAAATCTCAATGTTGCTGCAAGTCTTTCTTGTGTAGAAATAGATTTTCGCATATTTGTATCCTGGTTCTTAATAAATGGGGTAGCTAATTCCAGTAAATAATTGTAAGTTAATTCATCCAATCAAGCGGCTCAAGATGTAATTCATAAATCAAATAAACATGACTTCTTGAATCACGCATTTCTAACCAATTTTTCACCCATATTCTTCTTTTTTTTCTTATTTCTCTGTTTTAAATACAATCCCACAGCTATGAACAGCCAATCCATTTAAATAACTCATTTAGTTCTTACTTCATGTATACTATAATATATATTTTATATATCTATACTATTTTATATATCTATACTATTTTATATATACTCGACGAGTGCTTGCATGAACTGTGTGTGGTGCCAGTCAGTCTTTCGATTAATCGGTCCAACTTCACTGAACACTGAACTGTGGCATGAAGTTTGATCGTGGGTGGGGCCTATAATAAAAGATCGTGATTTTAAATTATTCATATTTTTTTTAAATGTTGAACAGTACTGTACATGTCGTTTATGTGTTAGTGGATTGCAGCATAATGGCTACATATTATATGCATCCATGTGTAGGTATGTGTAGTTACCGGTTAGATATGAATGTGTTGCATTACTCTGTCCACATTTTGCAAGAAGGCTAACCTAGGCCTGGTGTATTGGTCCAGACAAACGATTATTTATTGTCAGTGTGTCGTTTGCACAATCAAGCACATTTTTTTTTTTGAAGAATTGTTTATAAAGTTCGTAGGTAGATGCGTGTCTGCCACTTTCTTATGTACAGGCTAGGTGCTTCCCTGGTATAATAGCTGCGGCGAAAGATAAAGCCACCGCGTCATTGTGACGTGAACGCATTGTGCCCGCCTTCTAGCTTGGCTGTTTCGGAGATTCATGTGCGTCGAGTGTTTATTTTTATTCTACCGCTATAAATGGATATGTCGAATTTATTCCACACGCCACTGTCTGCGGGCAAGTAGGCGTTCACTACCGTATTATTGATGACGTGCCTGGCTTCAACTCTCACCGCGGGCACTATAAACCCATGATCAGTTAAGAAGTTTAAATAATGCTTCTTGTTTTTAGCTAATATAATCTTAAAGGTATTGTCCCCCAGCAGGCGACTACAATTTCGTGAGAAAACAATCGGCTGGTCATTCTAACAATGACACACAGATTGTTGTGGACAGATTTGTTACACTATTTTAATAAAAATATTATGAATCTTTAAAATTAGAAAGTCATCAACCTTATAGGAAAGAATTTAATTTATTCGTATTTTTTTAGGTTCAATTCTTGATGGTGTTTTTACATGACTGTCAATTACTGTTTTACGACTGTGGTTTTCCATGGTGGGCAGTATACTTTACGCTTCCGAATGCCATATTTTTTACTGTTCTGTTCGGAAATTTCTATAAATCCAATTATGTGAAGAGTAAAAAAATGGAAAACCAAAAGAAACAACTTCCAAATGAAAATGGTCATACGATTAATGAAATTAAAAATGGTGAAGTGAAACATATCGATAATTCTGAGAAAAATAAGGAAGAATAAATTTTATTTATAAGGACCAACACACGATTTTAATCGTTTACACATTGTCAGAATATGGAACTAATCAGTAGCGTAAGAAGAACAAGTTTGTGCAACGGGGTTACATAAAAAGCCATCGAGTTACAATATTATTAGTCATTTTTTGGTTTATTACTATTGGTTTTAAATATTAATTTTTAACAGTAAATGTATTGTTATAATTAAAAAAAAATGTGTCGATACGGTTTAATGACGTGACACAACAAATTGAACTTATTAAAGTGTTTTTTAAGACAAGGCCGTAGATATGGAGGAAGGGGGTAATTGCCATAATAATAAAAAAAAGACGGGTTGCACTCCGGGAGTGCCGGCGGATGTGAAAACCTAGATGTACTTAAACTAAATTTCGCTAGTAGCGATATAAGTTACATGCAGTGCAAAAAATTATAAGCTATAAGCTTTGACAAAACACTAAGAGATGTCGCTATGCATCCAGGTTTCGTAAAACTACACATTTATAAAATTACATGCAGCCGGTCACTGGATGTAATTTTTTAAATTAGTAGTTTTACGAAACTTGATTACATGGCGACATCTCTTAAGGTTTTGTTAAAGCTTATAGCTTATAATTTTTTGCACTGCATGTAACTTATATATTGCTACTGACATCTAGCGAATTTTAGTATATGTACAGCCGAAGCAATTACGGTAGACCGTCTCAACAACTCGTCAGGGTCACGTGACCCTGACGCCTGACGCGTCAGATCTGACGCGAGTTTAACATTTTTTACCCATTACAAAAAAAGTGTACAACGCCGCTAAAGAAGTTTTCGCTTCAAAAAATAACTGAAAATAATACGAAAAATGGCCAAAAAAATAAAATTTAGAAATACAGTAGTCAAGCTTTAAACACAACATCTATACAATTTTTAGTTAGAGCAGGTACACATCAGGCATTTTGAAGCGTGCGTTGTAAGAACTACGAGGTCTGATTGAAGTGTACACATGCAAACGCGCGCTTTGAGCCAAGCGCGCGTTAGGCGCGCGTTTACAGATTTTGGTTAGAACGCGCGTTACGCAGGCGTTAGCCGCGCGCTTCAAGTTACATGAGCAGCCGTTTTGTCGTACATTCGAACGCGCGCTTTCGTAAAGAGTGGACTTCTTTGGAGTGGACGCACGTTGACGAAAATGGAGAACGATCATTTCCGAACTGAGTGAGCCATAAATATACAGTATACTCACCCTACTAACGCTCGTCGAGCGCAGTGCCGGATTAACCTATACGCTAACTACGCTGAAGCGTAGGGCGGCACTCGTCGGAGGGGCGGCAGGGACGGTCGCAAAAAAAAAATAAAATGATTTCTAACTAACGAAATGACGGTCTGTCTTGAACCTCCAATCGGAATCAGATATTACTAACTGATGTAATATTAATATACACAGCACGTTATCAGGGGCGGGAGGCAACGTTTTCCCTCGAACATGAGTCTTGGTAGGATAAATGAGAACCTAGTTGAAACCTGGTATATTTGCGGGCTACTAAATCAAATATATGCGGGGTTGATGGAATGATTTGAAAGTCGGGAAAACGCTAGCCTTAAGTGGGCGGCAAGCCTGTTTTAGCGTATAGGCGGCACTTGGTATAATCCAGCACTGGTCGAGCGCCTGCAAAACGCGGTGTATGTAATATATGCTACCAACGCGCGTCAAACGCAACGCCGAATGCCCCCAATGTGTACTCGCTCTTACAGAAAGCAAACCACCCGAACTGCCTCCAAACGACCAAACCGAACTGTCTTCAACCGTATATTGTGAACTGAATAAGTATATATTTAATCAAATAATTTTCTTGAATTAGATGTTTGTTAAGGGGTTCTAATTGCGTATTCTTTTACATTTTATTTTATATTCGTTTTACAGCAAAACAATATACAGTGTAACCTCTTTATAACGTCCTTAGTTATAACGTAGAAAATTTTACAGTTTGGTTGGTTTACCTTAAAACCCATACATTAATACCCTCTTTATAGCGTAACAACCATTCTCTATTACGATGGAATATGTTCATATTTAGGCGTATTTAACAGTGTAATTGTTTTTATACAACAAAATGAAGATGAAGAAGATGATAAAGAGGACGATTTTTAATCATCATCAACTATTCAACAAGCACTTGATGCCGCTAAACTTATCGAAACATTCCTATTGTTTAATGAAGGTGATTCCACCACATCCCAAGAGTCAAGACATGCATAATACTTAATAAAATACAAAACAAATATTGGCATAGCAAAAACGCCAAGCAAAGTTAACAGACTACATGGAATAAATTAATTAGGTGAAATTTGGTTATTTTTCTTTCTTCCCTCCACATAACGAAAACTCTTTATAACGAAAAAAAATGCTCGGTCCCTTGAGATTCGTTATAAAGAGGTTACACTGTATATCTATGTATATTGATTAGACTGTATTTATTTATTTGTTTGAAAACTATCGTCGGATATTAATTTATTAATTTTAGCACTAATTAAATCAAGTGGTTTTGGTTCAGTATTATCCCTAAATATACTAAAGTTTCCTGAGACAAAACAAGTTTTGAATTTATATTTTTGTATCTTTACACGTCTTGTTTTTAAAATTTAAAAATTTTATAGCCTACATTTTATATGGTGCATAAGCACTTTTTATACTTAATAAAAATTTTGAAAAAAAAAATCTTATTATTACAAAATATTATACATTCCACATTTCTTCAATAGCATAGCAAATGAAATGGGCGAACAAGCTACCCTCTAAAAAACCGGCCAAGTGCGAGTCAAACTCGCGCATCGAGGGTTCCGTACAAACTTGTAAGTATGTAAATAGTAGTTCCATCACAGGAATCGAGTCTCAAAGATATTTTCTGCTTTACCATTGGAAAACTGTTATCCCCCATACATCGACATAGGTCGCGGGCAGTTTACCAACTTATAAGTGTTATAATGAATTCGGATGGACTACCATGGCTATATTTGATAGCCTAGCGGTCGTACCGTGCTGTATGCGAGAGTTCTCATAACTGTATTTTGAGTAAATATTCTAGTATACTGCTGTATAAACGTACCGTTAGCAGACGCTTGTTTTCAAATCTTTGATTAACGTCTGATTAGAACTCTTCAATAAATAAAATTATCGACCAATTTTTCAGACAATATATTAACAAAATATAATTAATACATTAACGTTTCGATTCGGATTTGGATCTTCTTCAGAACGGATCTAAAAATATAAAAAAATAATTAATAATTAGTTTCTATTTATTTAAAAAAAATCTTTCATGAATTACATTAAAAATAAATAGAATCTAATTATTAATTATTTTTTTATATTTTTAGATCCGTTCTGTAGAAGATCCAAATCCGGATCGAAACGTTAATGTATTATTGATATTTTTTGTTAATATATTGTCTGAAAAATTGGTCGATAATTTTATTTATTGAAGACGCTTGTTTTGTTTTAGAATTGTTACTCTGTACATGCGTAGCACGTTGTTGCGAATTGTATATCTATGTATATTATTATAGAATGTATTGTGTATTAAAAAATTGGTTTTTCAATATTTGTTGTCATAGCGGTAATAGAAATGCACACTCTGTGAAAATTTCAACTCTCTACCTATTACGGTTCATGAGATATACAGCCCGCTGACAGACAGATGGACAGACACACAGCGGAGGCTTAGTAATAGGGTCCCGTTGAACACCCTTCGAGTACGGAACCCTGAAAAATGAGTAAATGGCTAACTCGTTAGCAAATTTCGGGAGTTATGATCAAAATGATATAATTTATCGATAAGAAAAAAAAAATAGCCATCACTTGTAATTAGTCGGCGAAGACAAAACATTGAAAGTGACTTTTTCGCCTAAAAAGGTCCATTTGGGTTTCCTTCTAGAATTTCGCTATGATTAACAAAGTATAAATATTTTTATTGCTATACCTACACAAAGTATCTTTTTGGTGCACATCAAACCATATTTGAGTGAATCACACTATAAAAGAAATTACCTATTCATATTTTAATAAAATTCGTTTTTGTCAATGGCATTTTGCTGGTCAACTTACAAAAATAAACTTAGTTTATTTTGGTGAACTACAACTGGTATGGAAATGAAATTCGGAAACCCTGGTCATAATTGGATATTCAGATTCCATATTATAACAATAATTTTTAGTGACTGCGTATAAGAATCACGTAAGCTACTACAAATTATGAAATAACCTTTGTGGCTTAAATCTTGATAAATGTCAGTCAGAAATCAGATGTCACGGTTGGAAGTTTAAAAGGTAGGGTTAATTAATAGTTTCCTTGAACATTTTTTATCCAATGTTATATTTAGAATTATCATCCTTTGTAAACCTAAAAATGGATTACAGAGAGTTTATTTAGGAAAAATTGCAATTGTTCGCGATTTGCCTGTAGATTACTTCGAGTTAATGGCGATTTTAATCCTTTCTCGGTTTGTCTTGAATCCCTACTCAAGTAAGTGAATATGGAGATACGTCTAGGTGGAATACGTTTTTGGACCCTCCCCAAGTCAGTCCCAAAAAAGTAAAATTATCTGCCGGTGGTATTTTCCGGTCGTTTGGCTCTAACAGAACCTAAAAACAAAGCTGGAGAATTTTTTTTAATTTTAACCATTTTTTACCATCTTTGAAATTTTTACCCTCCTTATCTTAAAATGAGTCCAGATTCCGCCTATATTCTTATATAAGAAAAAATGCTCTAAATTAATTAAATAGCTTATATGTACCAAGCGGCTGAAGGTTGAGACGACATCGTTTTTTTGCGCGTCAGCTCCTAACTATATATATATGGTTCAGTACAAAAGGTGGTTTACAAAGGTGCCAACAGGTTTTACTGTATATTAAAATCTAAATTCGAATTAGTATGAAGAAAGTTGTATTCATAAATTTTAAATATTATTTTAAAACATTAAATAACATTATTTTTATTTTTTAATTTAAAAACAAACATATTTTTTCACAACTTAGCAAATTATTTCTGTTATTTTAACCTAAATAATTAGTAGCTAACTTTACATACCCGATGATCATTTCTCTACCCTTTATTTGTGGCAAGAGATATATTACACTATCTGTAAACTAGTGTCTTCTTAAAATTCCTGAAAATTTTATCAGTAGGTACATATAAATCTTAACTGAAGTGTAAAATTTCTATTTTGAAATAATTCTGAGAATTTTTTCAGTCTTTTTGGGATCTAAAATGAGTCGATTGATGCATGAGAACGATTGACTTTTGAGAATAAAACTTGCTCAAAATATCGTTTTATAAATTTTTTGTTACAATAATTTTTGTCCTTGCCAATCTTTTTCGAGAAAATGAGGAGCGTTGAATGAAATAAACGTCCATTTGAAAAAAACTGGCTGGATTCACGCAAAGCTATAAAATTTCAATTATTATTACCTTTGAAAACATTTCAGAAAGGAAACCAACTTACAGGTTCCTAAAAGTAATAGGATTTACAATAACACCAATTTTACATGACAAAGTTACCTGTTTTGGAAAAAAAAAAATTAAAAATTGGAATTAAAATAAATTTAAAATAATATATCTTTGCTTTGAAATTTTTACGTACAAACACATAGTTTAAATTGTTTAATTATGTACAATGCTTTATTCTACACTACTGATCAGTTTTACAGGTTGCGTGTACTATAGGAGTTTAGTACAAAATAATTATATTGTTGATACATTGTTAAAAAATTTCGAATACATATTATTCAGCGAATAAAAATTTACAAACAAAAAATACTTTCATAATTTTCAGTATTTCATTTAGGTTACTCGCTTATGGTAACGTTTATATCTCCAGTATAATCAGGAATATTGATACAACAATATTACACAGTAACACCGGCTGTCTATTTTCTTGCGTAAAACTCGCGTCGGAAAATTATGCAACCCAAATTACAATCGCAAAGTAATACTTTAAATATTTATTACACGATAAAGCTGAAACTGAGCTTTTAATACATTTTTATAACGTAAAAAAAAAAAAATAAGAACCAACGTTTGGTGTGAATCTTTCTTTCCTGTATCTGTTACCCCCAAGTAGTGTTCTTAATTGGATCCATCTTGCATATTTTTTATTATTACAACATTTGTACGACATCTGTAATTTTACGTGCTATTTTGAATTTTCTTTATTGGGTTGTTTTCTTCCAAAAATTCAAACAGAAAACTGTTTTACAAAAATTTAAATATGTTCATAAAAATTTTTAAGAATCACTCAATCCCTGGTTTCCTAAGATAGCGACACCGCAATATGGCGGCTGAAATATGTCTGTAAATGACGTCACAAAAAACGTGTGCTTAGAAGTAAATCTGTGTGGTTTTCTCGGTACTATAGAGGTAACACCACCGTTATGTAAAAAGCCACACCCATTTACTACTGTGGACACTTTTTTTGTGACGTCATTCGTGTCATATTATTACGGCCACTATAATACGGTACCGGAATCTTAGGAAACAATTTTTTCTATTAACCGCGCTATCCTAATACTGTTTAGTCCAATTTTTAAGTATTTTTTTTAGATATTTATCGCTAATACATTTTGTTTTCTAAATCGTTTTCAATGAAAGCGTATTTCATTGAGAATAGTGTGTAGCATAATTTATTTTCAGAAAATTTCCGATTATATCGCTATCTGTTAATTTATTTTTTATTCGCGTATCTATAAATGTATTGATTGATTATAACACAACTATTATTCGGAGCGTTTTTTTCATATTTTTGATATTTGCATTACTTTGGGAGTTCACTGATTTTAATTGAATACAAAATCACAGTGAAAACTTAAATGCGATAAATTGTAATTGAAATATTTTAAAAATTCATTTTTACCATCGATGTTAAATTTCATAGACTTCTTTCTCTAAAATCGTTGCATTAATGAGTCGATGTTTGTTGAAAGATTGAAATCAAATAGAATAACTTTTCAAAAAATTCTCTCGTTTTCGTTGAGAAAATGTAGTGCATAATAATATGATAAAACACTTGTTAGACGGAAACAATTTTAAAATCGAATTTTATAACAAAAATATTTTATTCCTTACACGCGTTAAAATATATAGGTACTCTTCAAAATCTGAGATCATAATATTACAACGTTGATGCGAGTTATTCTTTTATACTTCGCAATTTAATATAAGCGGGATATATTTTATGCACGGTACTAGTATGCGTTACATTCTTTCATTGCCTTGCCGCTTGATAAAGCTAACCATACTATAATGATGAGTCACTTCTTGAATTTTTGTCAACGTGGTCAATTATGTGAGCGAGATAAAATAAAGTGACTTATCGCCTTTTAGTAAACGACGCGTTTACTGTCAACGTATATTTTTTTGTTCTTATTAGGGTTTAATGTTCTTTCTTTCAGCAAAAATTGTATACGACGTACATATTTGTATAAAATTTGAAGAATAGTTTTTGCGCATTTTTATAGCACATCAGATCAGCTACCATTTTTAACACAAACTAGTTTTCTTACTTTTGTTACTTAAAATGTTTGATATAATATAACATTTTTATTTTAAAATTGATGTGAAAATTGTTTTCGTCTATAGAAGTATTGCGAATTTTATTATTAATAATAGGTATAAACAAAACTTATTTAAGTTTATTGTTGTTTTGAGTTACTTGATTCTTTGAATAACTTTTAGAATAAAAATCTTTAAACAAATAAAAGAATGTCATTGCTTGGAACAGCAATAGTAAAACTGACACTTTTGATGGGTTACACTTGTTGACGACTTGCAGAAGAACGTAGATGAATATTAGAATAAACTGAGCCTGAAAAAACAAACATTTCTCAATTAAAACCACAGCCTGATCAAATAATTCAAAGTCTTAACATGCAGTTGAATTCATGTATTTTCAACCCGTTGGGATTAAACGCCTCGTGTATTTGCAACTTAACCTTCATCCTCACGTGTTAGCTGTCATAGATTAATCAGAAAAATCTTTATTAATTAGAGGTTAAACGTTTCAAAACATATTACAATTCCCAACCACAAGTGGGGGTAATGGTACCCCTGAATCCAAAAAAAACATATTTTTGGAAAAGCTCTGTGCGCGTCTGTTTGTCTGTTAGTCTGTGAGCACGATACAGGTCAAACGGATGTTATATGCTATAACGGTGTTTTTTATATAATAATGGTATACTTTTCGTAACGGCTTATAATTCTATTTATTTTTCCAAGATAGTTTTGTAAAAAAAAATTTTTTCTAAACTTTATAATTTTGGAAATATTTTGAAAATAAAAAAAAATCAGCTCTTATTTTGTTTTGTAGATCTGTGAGAAATAAAATAAATAAGCATGCTTTGATTAATTTTCGCATGACGTGAAACATATTATGTAGGTAACCATGGCAACGAATAGCAAATATCATATTGAATACTAGCCATTACCCGCGTCACCTCACGCGATATCAGAAATTTTATTTTCTTTATTATACTATATCTAATGTCAATATTTTTTTAAGTTGGAATGATCCCGTCGTCCAATTGGCTTTAATTCATCTCGGTAAAATAAGATGAATGTGCGTACTCATGCCCCTTCTTCCCATTCGTTCTTTTGCACCCGGGTGAAACCATGCGGGACGACTGTTAGTATATTATATAAGTACCGGCTTTTTTAAGAGCCTCAGAATTTTTAGAAACTTCCAAATCTTATATCTTTACAACAAGAATGACAACTTTACAACTTTTCGACGTAACATTGACCTATACGCATTAATAAATATTAATACATTAATTTATAACTACAGCAAATTGTGAGAATTATTTTAAAAAAAATTATTAAATACGCATTGTTTGTTGGACAAACTGAACAGGCGTACTACAATTAATTCAGAGTCTAATAATTTGTATTGTTAATCAATGCAAACATATACTTATTAATTCTTACACAAAAAAATACAGGTAGGTTCACTTTTTACTCCGGTGCCTCTTCTTATTGTGCCTTCATAAAGTTTTTAAACATAGAATAGATTAAGTATTTGTAGTGAATTAACAGCATTCACTACAGATAATGCACCGTAACCGAGGAACAATCTCATAATTTTTGACATCTGCATCCTCAACCGCAATAGTCGTTGCGGAGCTTTTGGGGATGCGGATGTGATACAGAAAGATTATCGTGGGCGAGTGCGCCACTTGACGGGTGCTCGAGATCTTTGACTACTTGACCAATATAGGGGATTAATTGTGAATCTTTTGCTAAATCCAGAAAAGCCTGCATTTTTTACTAAAAACCGGTCAAGCTTGAGTCTGATTTGTATACGAAGGGCTCCGTACCATCGTACAAGATAATATAACACTATATAATATGTACTTTTTACACGCAGGGCCAATACCAGCTTAATCGGATTTTTTTTTAATTTACTTGGCGGCCGTTTTGAAATTTGCCATCTTAGTTTTATTTTTCATTCTCGTTTAACTTTAATAGGACTATACACGCATGCCCTGCAATATCAGCTTAATCGGAAACTTTAAATTTGTAAGGTGGCCATTTTGAAATTCGCCATCATTTTTTCTTTTGTTTTCGTATATTGTTAATAGAACTGAACACGCATGCTTAATATCAGCTTAATCGACGATTTTTTTCTAATTTGGTTGGTGGCCATTTTGAAATTCGCCATCTTGGTTTTTCATTATTTGTTTGTTGTTATAGCGACAATAGAAATACACATTCCGCGAAAAATTCAACTTTTTACCTATTACGGTTCATGAGATACAGCCCGCTGACAGACGGACGGTCGGACAGAGGAGGCTTAGTAATATGGTCCCGTTGGGCACCCTTCGGGTACGGAACCCTAAAAATGATAATAATTTATAATGTTTTTGAATACCTATATTTTGAGAAATTTTAATATTTACCGCTCAGAAGTAACATTTATTGTTAAAAATGTTATTATTTTTATTATAATAATTTACTGCAGTCGCATCTGCAAAAAATTTCCATTTGCAGATGTCAGTAAACCCCACATGTTCTGTAACATCCCTGGTATCACTACTTCTGACAACTTACAGCGCATGCAGAAAATTAGCACTTGGATTCAGTATGGTAACCAAAGGAAACTAGCTTATTTTATATTTTAGGTTTTGTTAATTGATAGAAAATATAAAATTCGCGGAGTTCAAACTAAGATTGCATTTAAAGGCGTCCTAACCATAGAGATATTATACTAGAGTACCTATGCGAGCGGGCCGTGAAAGTGTCTGCAATTCAGACAGAGAAAAGTTCCTTATCTCTATGGTAACTAATGATACAAAACAATGCTTAATTGAGTAAAAATGATAATGATACGGGACGTTTGCAGCGTTCTCTCTCTGAACAGCAGACACTTTCACTTATGGCAAGCATACCCGCTAACGTACTCTAGTTACTTATATCTCTATGGTCCTAACGCTTCAGGCGTCTTAAACCGTACAGTGTTTTTAATATTGTCAAGATCTGGAGAAAAAGTCAACTTACCAACTGAAGTTTGGTGATATAACGTTTCCACCAAAGATATTTCTGCATTTGTGGTCCGAACGCAGCCAAGAAATAATATAAATACATGACGATGTGTACGAAACAGTTGGTTATTCCGGGAACAATTCCTTGTTCTACGGGCACATATTTTACGTAAAGCCAGGACACTATCACCATGTTGGAATGATGATAGACGTGCAGAAACGATATTTGGTTTTGCTTTTTTCTTAACACAAAAAATATAGTGTCTAAAAGTTCAACTATCTTTGAACAAAAGTACCAATATGTTCCTCGATTCGTCTGAAAAAGAAAGAAACATTTCTGATTACAATATTCGTGTTACAGCTGAAACTAGTTTCTTCAATAGATTTTTGAAGTAAAACTTCTTTATCGTCGTGTCTGTAACGTTAAAGAGGAAATTATTCAACGGCAAGGAAACATATAAGAGTAAAATGGTTAACTTTTCAAATAAATAAAATAATTGACCAATTTTTCATTTTATATATTGACTAAAATTATAAATCAATAGATGACGTTTCGGTTCGGATTTGTTTTTGACGTGATAACGTCTTATAAATTGATGAATCACCAATATTATAAATTGATAAAACACCGGATGCATGCACGAAAAAGTGTAACGTAACGTTCCTAACGTTCGTAACGCGTAACGCATAACGCATAACGCGTAACGTTCCGCCTGTCCCTGTGCGTGCTTTTCTCGAAAACGGCCCGAACGATTTGGATGAAATTTACTGAAAAGGGATTTTGGGGGGCAAAAAATCGTTTTAGCTAGGTCTCATCTCTCGAAAAAATCGTTTTCTTACAAATTTTATCATTATAAAAATCAATTTTTTGACGTATGAAAATACTTAAATATTGTAAGTAGGTTTTGGAATTTTATATTATAAACAGTGAAGCAATTGTTTTATAAATATTATGACAGCTAATCTTTGAGACTTAAACTAAATACGAAAGAAAGTTAAAAAAAACAATTATATTATATGGTAAGTGAAATTATTATACAAATCTATTAATTTTGTGAAAAAATATATGCAGGCAACCCAAATTACGCTGCTGTACTACATATAGTCGATAGCAGGCATTTTCAGTAATGCCTTTATGTGACTATAACTAATTGTTGGTACACTGATAGAAGGATTTATTAAATATTAATAAATACATTTATTAACGGTTTGAATATATTTATTAGTATTTAATAAATATTTATTTGAGTAACTAATGCGTCGTTACAATCGCCTATATTCACGCAATAACCTCACTATTTTTATACAAATTTATATAGAAAAATATTTTATACAAAGGGTATAGCCGGATAGATATGGCGAGTTGGCCCCCAAATGGCAACCTATATCGAAACTTATGTTTTAATATCTACTTGATGTACGAACTCTTTTTATATATGTGTTACCCCCGCACTCCCCTTTGACCTTGAGTTATAGACCAAAAACCAGCCTACCTACGACTATCGTTCAAAGAGACATATCTCGAAAACTAATTGAGCTAAAGAGGTAAAACCAACGCGAGCATTTAGGTAACCTTTAAGAGCACATTTTATATTTTTTTTGGATTTTTGCGAATAATTACACACAATATTAAAAAATAAATAAAAATATAATTTTCAATTTTTCAGTGTTCTCTGTGACTTACAATCACTGAAATAATATATATTGTGGCACTTGATATGCACTACTACACATACAAATTGCGTTAGAAAAAAGTTGGTGCAACACTTCGAAAAAAATCTTTTTGACGCGCATCACATCATATAAGGATACAAACTTGACATAGTACACACATATATAAATATTTTATTAATTAAAATTATTGTTAGAATGGATTGAATGAAAATATAAACAATTTTCAGGAAAATATTGATTTCATACGGCGCGGTGCCGGGAATTATACGAGCGACAGCGAGTTCGTACTTGTTATTGCACTGCTTGTTATTTACGTGCTTAAGAGTTAAGACTGTTTATGTGTTTACACCACCACGTCATAATTTCATTAAATTAATTAAACAAATTAGCGTCTTTGTCAGTTTTGATAACTTTTTTATAACCAGTAACCTTACGAAGAGCCTTATTTTTTACACATATTATCTGACATTATTATAGATAACAAAATAAAATAATAGCTACAAATAATAAATAATAGCTACTTCCGACAGAAAATGATGCCATGGTGGTGTAAATAAATAAAGTCTTAACTCTTAAGTACGTTAAGTTCGAACTCGATGTCGCTCGTATAATTCCCGGCACCGCGCCGTATGAAATCAATATTTTCCTGAAAATTGTTTATATTTTCATTCAATCCATTCTAACAATAATTTTAATTAATAAAATATTTATATATGTGTGTACTATGTCAAGTTTGTATCCTTATATGATGTGATGCGCGTCAAAAAAATTTTTTTTCGAAGTGTTGCACCAACTTTTTTCTAACGCAATTTGTATGTGTAGTAGTGCATATCAAGTGCCACAATATATATTATTTCAGTGATTGTAAGTCACAGAGAACACTGAAAAATTGAAAATTATATTTTTATTTATTTTTTAATATTGTGTGTAATTATTCGCAAAAATCCAAAAAAAATATAAAATGTGCTCTTAAAGGTTACCTAAATGCTCGCGTTGGTTTTACCTCTTTAGCTCAATTAGTTTTCGAGATATGTCTCTTTGAACGATAGTCGTAGGTAGGCTGGTTTTTGGTCTATAACTCAAGGTCAAAGGGGAGTGCGGGGGTAACACATATATAAAAAGAGTTCGTACATCAAGTAGATATTAAAACATAAGTTTCGATATAGGTTGCCATTTGGGGGCCAACTCGCCATATCTATCCGGCTATACCCTTTATATAGAAAAATATTTTATACAAATTTATATAGAAAAATAGCTGTATAAATGCAATGTTGTCTAATGCATGGCGCGACGCGGTCGGTTGTCTTTGTTTGCCGTACATGGAAATTAGAAGCAAACGTATGTCTTGTCTTAACATGAAAACGGCTGCATTTCTAATGTTTAATTCAATTTTTTGACATTAGTATATTGTGAAATGCAACGCCTTCTAAGTTAAGTATTGGAATAACTAATTATTATTAGAACATAATACTTTGTAAGTTGCAAACGTCACTTTTGACATTTCTTATCATTCCGACACCAAGGATAAGCGGATTGAAACCAAATTTGGGGAGGTTTAGGTTATGTATTACGGAATACGTTATCACGTAAAACTATCGTCCGTAAACCGACTTTACAGACAACCAATTTTTTTCCCGAACCGAAACGTCATCTATTGAATTATAATTTTATAATTTTTTTCAATATATAGTCTGAAAAAACACCTAAATTTAATGCCGATCAAAATTGTATTCATTGTTAAATCTTTTTATAAGGATCTTAGCATTTTTAACCATGAATTTTTATAATTAATTAACTGAAATATAAAATAATTATTTTTCAATGAATTATGAAACTGACCTAGAGAGAAAAAATAACGTGAGAATTTGGCATTAATGCGTAATAAATTTAAGGAAATTTTATTGTGTTTTCTAATTATAATATTAACAGGTAGGTATGTAGATAAGCAAAAATCAAATATTAACAAAAAGAAAAAAATGTAATTAAAAATGTTTTAGTTAATAACGTAACATAATTTTGTTCGTATGTTATTATCTATAATTTATATTTTTTACCTATAATACATGAATGAGAACATTTCTTTAATTAATTATTCAGAATCCGTAGAATCAATTTTGCTAACAAATATAAAAAAAAACTGACGCATTGCGTTTTATACCATATCAAAGGAGAAACATTTTTTTTTTCAATTATAGTAAACACACATGACATAAATTCGAAAATGAAAGAAATAAAAAAAAAATAATATACCTACCACATTTTTAAAGGGAACTAAAATGCATAAAAATTTTTTTTACAGACACATTTTAAACTTGTAGGTATTGAAACGAAAAACGTGGGGCGCATTATTCGTTTTATCACATAAATAGATTTTTTTCATTGATAGCTACTCTCTACACTTCTTAAATAACTGTCGGAAGCGCCCCACGTTTTTCGTCTCAAATCTTACAAGTTAAAAATCTGTCTGTAAAGAAAGTATTTTATACTTTTTAGTTCGCTTCAAAAACGTGGTACATATATTAAACATTTTTTTGTTATTTTTATACTTTTTAGTAAAAAAACAAACAAAAATACATTTTACAAATATTATAGGTCCATGGAGGATCAACCTGCGATCTTCACGTTATTAGCACGACGCTCTAACCAACTGAGCCAGATACTTTGCTATGATAAATATGCTTTACAATGATAAATAAGTATCTAAGAATGAATTATATGTATCTGTCCACCTGGACAGACATAAAGGAAACCAAGTAAAATTAAACGTGGTAAAATAATTTCAAACGAAGCCTAAAGTATCAAAACGTAAATTATTAAATATCTATTAAAATACCAAACTAACATTTTCGGACTGGTTCTAGAATTTCCCCAGTAGAGGTGGGATGTAAACATTTCACGCGTTTACCATTTTACGTCATTAAGAAATCGTTAAATACCAATTGACTTTTTATGTGTAGACATATTATAAGTATATGTTAGTGAATTTTCCATGTGGCACATACACTATTGACGTCGGTCGGATGGCGGGACCTTGGGATTGGATCAACATTTCTTGACATATTATTGTACATATGTGTGCGTGTGGACAAAAACTTTCGAAGAAGATAATTTATTTTAAGCACCGTAATCGAACCATTTAAAGGGGTGTTTTTAAGGACTCAAAATTTTTTGGACTTAAAAAAATAACTAAAAAAATCTCTGAATTTTTCAAAATTAAAATTATCCCCTTCAGTAAACTTTACTAAAATTTTAATAAAATCGGCCCGACATACTTAAAAACAGTAGTATAGTTTAAGGATACGGATTGATTTACTGAAGGATTTAATTTGGTGCAGATGCCGGAGTGATAATAATATTGATAATAATGACGCAATGCCCGTATTAGCAAATACATTATATTGTCGGCAGGGTTTGGCACTGTGACCTGAGTTTGACGTTTACTAAGCTCATTTGGTTTCATTAAGTTAAATTATCAAATGTTCTTGTTAATTAGAATTATTAAAAATTACTTGGCTTTGTCGTTTATGTAACACGTAAATTGACGAATAATTGCATTATAATTAAATAAATAACTAGTGTTATTGTTTTTTTCTCTGTTTGTGAAAATTAGTCGCCTTAAACAAGTCATTGTTTTGCTGATATCTAATATATATAAAGTTCATGTATCCAGATTGTAACGCATTATTTTATATGACATTATGGAAAAACCAGACGTCAATGAGTAACTAATTTTTACATACCGAGTGTTTTTTTGAAAATTTTAGACGATTTTCTTTAAGAAATAACGCGTTGAATAAAAAAAAGTTCAAATAAAAGTTGTTGGGTTTCGATGGAAAAACCGTTTGGACTCAATACCTACCCCCACCACATCACCCCTTAGCATGGAGGTGACTTTTGTTTTCAAATGGGAACCCCATTTTTTATCATCGAATTGTTTTTTTAATGTGAAAGCGAACATCTTTTGTCTGAACTTTATTTTATTTAGGTATTTTTTGGTAAAAAACTACGAGCCGAATTGAAGAAAAGTTCAGACAAAAAATGTTTTTTTCCAAAAAAAAAAAAAAAAACAATATCAGACCATAAAAAATAAGGTGAGGGTGATTTTTTCTGTAACTAAAAATCTATTGGTTTTTAGGCTATGCGCCCATGGACACTTTTTCTTAGTGAGCTTTAAGCTATAAAATAAAATCATTTTCGATCAATTTAATCGAGAAACAAATCCCATAAGGTTTGTGTCGGGTCCTTTCAGGAAAACACTAGTTTTGCGAATAGGGAATTACGCACTCAATGGGTCTGTATAATTTGATAATTGATAAAGATGTTGAAATGCCAAAAACTATAAAAAATATGATTGTTTTATAGAATGCTTATTTTTCATTTTGTCTAAAAACATATTTAAGTTAACATGATTTAGAAGCCGCGGTGCATGTGTCAGCAAATACACTATATTTTGTCGGCAGGGTTTGGCACTGCGACCCAAGTTTTTTAAGTTTTAAAACAGGCAGTAGTAAAAAAAACATTATAAAATGCATATCGTATTAGGAATAATAGTAATGAAAATAAGTAAACAAATCGATGTGTCGATTCGATTTTATTTCCTACAAATAAAAGTGCGACAAGCAATATTATTTAAAAACATTTATTCATAAACAATTTAATGAAATAGTTTGCTTGACAAATATGAAACAAGAATAAGAATTAATAAAAAAAAACACTAACCGTAGTGCAAAACCCTGTTGACAAAAGAGTCTGTTTGTAAAAACTTATAGATTCTGATCATTGTGTGACGTTTTTGTTTCTGAACAAAAATAGTATATTACACCACAATATGCCTCTTTTCAAAAATAGATTCTAGTGACCTTCAAACATTAAAAAAGTTTAAAATTTTGATTTGTATTTTCTTACCCAGAAAGTCAAATGAAAAAAATATTATCAAAATAAACAGATAATTTGTGCTTGCCTACTACTAAACGTATATATATTTAGGATAATATATAATAATACAGAGAGCCGTGTCAAGAATGACGTTTTGTACTAACCCTTACAAAATATACAAGCATGTAAAGTGACTCATTCGCAATAGTGCAATAAAGTTAAACAAAACTCGTCCCGCTCAGGCGCGGTCCGAAGGGGGGGGTCACAGGGGACATGACCCCCCCCAAAATCTAAAGTCAAATTGAAAAATCTCAAAAATTTGCCAAATAATAAAAGAAAATTTTTAGCTACAATACAAAAAGACGACTTTTTTTATTAGTGTAGTGAGTGACCCCCCCCAAAATTTCAGGCTGCGACCGCGCCTGGTCCCGCTGTATTCATTTCACGGTAAATAATTATTATTTGTCTGTCAGTTGTTTTATAACCGCTTATTAGAAGTAAGTTTAGCTAAAAAGTGAACTGTCAAAAATGTTGAAGTGAAAACCAGTATTTTTATGAGAGGTATGTTAAAAAAATTGGTTGTCTGTAAAGTCGGTTTACGGACGATAGTTTTACGTGATAACGTATTCCGTAAGACATAACCTAAATTTATATAACAATTATAATAATTCGAATCTATGATATTGCATCTTTCGCTTCAAATTTAGGTAAATTTTATTAAGTAGAATAACAAAACACTATAAAAAGTATACTATTATTATATAAAAAACAACTATGACATGTATCTCTTTTGCGCATGCGCCGATTTTCCCCAAAAAATTTACAAAAATTTCTAGTAAAAATAGATAGAGTAAAAACCGTTTTAAAAACTATATTATTATTATATAAAACATCATTATAAGAGATATATTCTTTTACGCATGCGCCGATGTTCCCCAAAAACAATAGGCCACTTCATATTTGCATATCAAACATCCTCCCAAAATTTGGTTTCAATCCGCTTATCCTTGGTGTCGGAATGATAAGAAGTGTCAAAAGTGACGTTTGCAACTGTCAAAGTATTATGTTCGAATAATAATTAGTTATTCCAATACTTAACTTAGAAGGCGTTGCATTTCACAAAATACTAATGTCAAAAAATTGAATTAAACATTAGAAATGCAGCCGTTTTCATGTTAAGACAAGACATACGTTATTTTCTAATTTCCATGTACGGCAAACAAAGACGACCGACCGCGTCGCGCCATGCATTAGACAACTTTGCATTTATACAGCTATTTTTCTATATAAATTTGTATAAAAAAACTGTTTAGGCAAATTCTGTTATACGAAATCTATGTAAAATGTTCTCCTCTTTCGTTTAAGACTGGTTTCAAACCGATCTGATTTAAATTGAGCGAGAAATTAGCAAACACAGGGTCAGGCGGAACGTTACGCGTTACGAACGTTAGGAACGTTACGTTAGGAACGTTACGTTAGGAACGTTACGCGTTACGAACGTTACACTTTTTCGTGCATGCAGCCGGTGTTTTATCAATTTATAAGATTGCTGATTCATCAATTTATAAGACGTTATCACGTCAAAAAATATATAACCCTGGTGCTTACGACTCGACGTATGTTATTTTAAATATAATGCAGCATCTTGTCGTAATATAGCCCATTACTATACTATAGGTATCTACTCTTATTATAGACGAGATTTTAATATTTCTCAAAAAAAAAAAAATGTTTACACTGACATATATATTTGCCAGTATTTTATGGATAGGATATTAGAAGTGTACTTTTTCCTCTTATTTATACAAAACAGTGTTTGTTTTAAATAACAGAGACCGAATGTGTAAATTTTCTGTTTATTGCGAATCAAGTTTATTTTATACATAATATTTATTGTATTGTTACTTTATTTTTCGCAATAATAAACATGTTGAAATGAATTTATTTTAAAAATGTTTTAGACACAGCTGTTATAACCTATGTATTTATATAAATGCGTATGTGTTCCAGTAAAAGACCGCGCACACTTGTAAAGCATAAACCTGTACAACCAGCACAGCACAAACTGGTCCTATGTCCCTATGGCCCTATGTCGTACACTAGACCAGCATAAATCAGCAAATTTTAGCACATGTTTCCGACATTTTGCAGTTTTCAAGTAGTTTTATCAATGCAAATTAATTAATGAAAACGACACATCATTAGTACACGAGATCGGTCCAGCAGAGCTAGACAGAAATTTCAGACGACCGATTGACGGTCGGTGCTGGTTGCAGGTGCTGATCTAATGTGCGTTACTTCGTTAATACACGAACAGGTTTTTTGCTGCGTGCTGTGCTGGTCGTGCATGTTCATGCTTGACAAGTGTGCGCGGTCTTTGATCGTACTAAGATTTTTGGGACAGTTTTGATTGTTAAAAATCATTGTCACAAACAAAATGGCGTTAATTCCATTTCAATACGTCAAGTATTTCCGGAGTTACAAGTTTTTAAATTTTAATATCTGTATAGAGCACGTTGCTTGCAAATATTATATACTCTATATAACCAGTTTCTCGTACACTGGTCTCGCATCGGTAAGGAAAAGAACAGGACCGATAATGAATTAAATATTCAAGGACTAGTGGTGATGTTAAGAAAGAATGACGTCAGGTTTTTGAAAAGAATAATATCTATTTAACAAACTTCAAAAAATTATTGTGGTAACGTTTTAAGTGTTAGACAAAAAAGTTTAGGTTACGTGAAGCTTATTCCAACGAAAAAAAAATTGGTTGTCTGTAAAGTCGTTTACGGACGATAGTTTTACGTGATAACGTCATAAAGAAACATTGAAATGCGTACAAGCCGACGCTTGGGCCGATCGTGCCTCTCTATCGCTTATACCGCGCTCTCGCTTGCACGCTCAGGCTCAGGCGGAACGTGACACTTTTTCGTGCGTGCAGCCGGTGTTTCATCAATTTATAAGACGTTATCACGTCAAAAATTATTTATAGGTTCATAGTATGAAACCTGGTGTGAAAGGAAACTAAAAATATTGTCGTTTCATTCAAACAAACAGTATTTAAGTATTTGCTTTTAATGGCAATGGCAACGCTGGAAATATTTTTTATATAATTGGACATAATACCTACTATTATGCTTAATCAGCGTTTCCTAGACTGGTGGCCGCAGATATCTAGGGGTTCGTAACTATACCCAAGGGGTTCACGAACTCATGAGATATTTTAAAAATAAAGAATATAAAAATAATTGGGTGCTAATCACGCAAAGATCACCATGCTGTTAATTTATTAATTGTTTTACTCGACATAGGACATTTTTAATGAAGGTTTGCGACCCGCTTTTAATCTACATGGGGATCCGTAGGTATAAAGTAATAAAATAAATAAAAAATATTTTAATGTAATTACCACGTTTTAAAAACGAACTAAAAAGTATAAAATAATGTTTTTAACTTGTAGGACTTGAAACGAATAACGTGAAGCGCTTTTATCTCATAAATAGAGTTTTTCATTGGTAGCTATACTCTCTACACTTCTTATATAATTGGCGCATGCACCCACGCTTATCATTTCAAATTAAATTGAAAACATTATTTTATACTTTTTAGTTCGTTTTAAAAACGTGGTACATTAAACATTTTTTTTATTTAGTTTATTATTTTCTTCTTTTTAGTTAACGTGGTAAAAACAAAAATATATCGTAAAAAAATAAAAACTTTATATAGGCCACAGGGGGGTTGAACCCGGGATATTCGCGTTGTTAGCAGAACGCTCTAACCAACTAAGCCACGATCAATGATTGGAAGGCATCGTACAACGAGAAGTTAGTTTAAAATCAATTACAATGTTCCGCCCGTCATATGCGAAAAGCAAGTTAATATAAACGTGGTAAAAACTTAGGAAACGCTGCTTTATATGATGAGGAGGAACGTAAGTGAATATTTTCATTTTAAGTTTATGGAGCGTCTATATTTTACAATATCTATCTCTCTATCTACATTATTTCAAGTCCCTGACTTTATCACGCAACCTAAAAGTAATTGTTTCCATACCAAGGCAGAAATACAGTGGTGTAGTTAGGAGGTGCAAATGTCATTAGCATCCTCTGAAGATTGCATTGCTTTATAGTTTTATTGACTAAAATTTTATTTGATAAATCAAAATGATCTGTTACAGAAAAAAAAACTGCCCCCCATATTTAACTTCTTGTTACTCTCCTAAACAGTAGGTGCGTTTCATCTTTTTCTTTTCAATAACTTAACATAAGTGTTGTCTAAATTGTTCTGAAGTAATAATATCGAAGGTCGAATTATTCATTTTGTCTTCCTGAATTTAGATTTTTGATTAATAAAATGTCTTAGCGTGATGTTTGAAAATAAACACATATTTTTATAGCTCATTAAACTTCAAATATTTGATCTTGAAACAAATTTTATTAATATTTGTAAAATATACTTTTTTGATAACAAATATCATACTTATAAGTAAAAGTTGAATGATTTCAAAATTCGACATAGGTTTTGAACCTCATTTAAGGAGTGTTTATTGTAATATTTTTATCATTTTAAATTAAATTATAACTAGAAATGAACATAAATAAGTGCAGAACTACGGCAAAATAAAATATCTTACTTCTTATTGTATTATGTATAATAACATACTTTTTTACTTTCAGGGTAACTGTCTAGCAAGTAGCAACCTTTCAACAGGAAGCAGCTGAATGTCAGGTATGTTTAATTAATGTCTGCTCAATTTGAATCTAACTAAATGTGCGAAAAATGTTTTGGTACTTAAAATGGTTCGACTGCGACCATTTACAAAAATGGTGTGTCAAATAATATAAAACCTGCCGGTTCTATTACTTCGCTTAAGTATATAATTCTATTTGTTTTTTTGCAAATACCCTATAAAATCGTTGCTTTTATATATTTAGATTCCTGTATGGGTTTTTTCTTTTACTTTTTCGTATATCCTTAACCAAGTTAGAATTAGATTTAAGCTCATAACCTGTTTACTAAAAAATTGCTGTGGTATATTGGTACGCAGAATTGTACTACTATGTATTAATTTTATATTTTACTATATTTGACAATAAAAATTTGTGTCTATCTATCTATATATTTAGAATCCACTGAACTGATTTTGTTCGAAATCCAATGAGACCTAAACTAAATGTTGATAAATACAACAAAAAATATCGCACGACCGTAATGCTCCATGTATTTTTTTTATGAAATTTTATAATTAAACTTGATCTATTAACGACCGCGTACACTTGTCAAGCATGAACCTGCACGACCAGCACCACGCGGAGCCTGTTCGTGAAGGTGCCCATGTTATTTTACGGAGTAACGCACATAATAGACCAACACCTGCAGGCTGCAACCAGCAATGTTTGTCAGTCGGTCGCCTGCATTTTCGGTCTAGCCGTGCTGGACCGATCTAGTGTGGTAGTTAAATGTTTCGTTTTCATTTATTAATTTGCATTGATGACACCACTTTAGAACTTCAAAATGGCTACCGCACATTACGAAACCTGCGCACAAAATTTGCTGGTTTGCGCTGGTCTAGTGTGCGTCATCGTGCAGGCTGCAGGTTTGTACTGTGCTGGTTTTGCACAGGCTGCGCGGTTTCTTTTTAAATTACGAAACAAAATTTCAACTGATAATTGTCTGCCTTATGAAAGTGAAAAGTAAAGACTTACCGCAATAACATAATCTTCGGCAAATGGTTTAACGCAAACGGATGATAAACAGTAATAAAATGTGCCACTTTGAACCGCAAAAAGACATATATAACAACTGAACAAGACCAACGCTCCGTTGTACGGTATGATAACGTTTTTGAGATCAAACGGTTTCCTTTGTGACATATATTTTGGACCAATTTTTAAGACAAATATTAAATACACTGCCACTATTCCTATTATTGGAACCAATGAATTCATTAAAAACCACTCATCCACTGCTTTATCTGCAATTAAAATAAAATACTTTCGTTACAAATTATTATTTTTATTTATAAATTGGTCATTGACGGAATTTTGTTTTTGTTTTTTTTTTTCAAAAAGTTACGATAAATAATTAATTAAATCAGTTGGAATTAGCAAATTATCGACTTTTCCGAAATGATGCGACAGTTTAGAAGCAAATTGTTTCTAAATTTTACCAACTATTAAATTCTTATGTTGTAACCGTTGACAAAATACTTCTTTAAATAACATTTACTTATAGTTTTTCCCGAATTAATCATTCAATAAATTTTTAATAAAATTTATAGTAGCCTGAAAAAACTTAAAAAAAGAATTCCTTAAAAAAGCCACCAAAGGGAAAAAAATAATGAATTCTTGAGGTCAAAGCCAATTCAGTTACTAAAACTTTTTGCATATTAGTTATCTACATTTTTAAATTGATGCTGACCTGAAAATTTTACTATTTTACTTCAGCTTTTTTGAAGGATGTTCAATTTTCCTTAAGTTTTTATTTTTTACTTTTTAGTGGATTTTCAATACGTAGTTTGCGCGCAATTAAATTCAAGCGACTTCTTTTTTTATCTTTGATTATTATTAAACTTCAAACCAGAAATATATTTTAAAAAAACTACTCAACCGATTTAAATAAAATTTGTGAGGGAAATCCCTGAAGATGTGCTCTATTAAATAAAATAAGAATCACTAAAAATCAGTTCACAAAAGGTGGTGATAAACACTTGAAAAATTCAAGGCAAATTTTTTGAAGTCTCTTAAAATTTTATTAAATCAGCATCTCCACCGGTCATAAGCGAAGCTAGAAATGCACTGTATTTTAAAAACTGTAATAACGTAGTCTAAAATAACAAATATTTGATCAATTGTTCACAAAAATGCCATTTTAAAAAATAAACTTACTGCTACTTTCAACAATTTCATTGTAATTGTCAACTATCAGGTGCACTAGTCCGGCCATTGTAAATCCTCAAGCACAATAATTATTTAAAAGCAATCTTCTAATTTTAATTTAAACCAATCTATTTCACTTTTAATTATTTTTAGTTAAACTTCATTAATCTCATTACTCATTAATCATATATTTAGTGTGAAATCAACGCCATGGCAGCAAATGCCAATTTAAAACAACTGTCCATATTATTTATATTAACAACAATCAACAATTTACATTGCAAAATTTCACAGAGTGTTATTACGTTAATATGCGCTCATCTAATACAGTACAAATCCGATTGCAAGACCAGTGTCAGTCGAACTTATTTCTGTCTGAAATAATTATTTGAATTCCACGTACTGGTGGGAGTACGGGCTAAGGACTCTTTCACATACAACGACACTGGCCGCACGGTAAGCAGCGGTACTGTTTTTTATGAATTAGTGCGATTTGCTTCCGATTTAAACACGCTTATATTTTTCACCTTCTTCCAAATGTCCAAATGACGCGAAACTTTGCAATTGTATGTAGTTTTAATAACAATACAATATTCTGATATTTTGAATGTAATAATGTTTATATAATAAGTTAAAGATGGAAATTAAAAATAAGTGGTGGAAGTGATGATATTGCTAGTGGAAAAACGTGTCTTTGAAAAATTTGAAAAAAAAACATTTTAGTTTTAAAACTTTAATATCGTTTACATCCGTCGTGGGTTTTTTCAAAATTATTAATTTTGTTTTTTAATTTATTTATATTAGTGTAGATTAGAAATTAGAATGATCATATTTAAACAATGATGTGTACAAGTTTCGGAAGGTAACTTGAAAGTCGTTGACTTAATTGCCATCAAAACACTGAGCGAGGTGGCGTAGTGGTGTGAGCACTAGACTCGCAATCGGGTGGTACCGGGTTCGAATCCCAGCGGGGGCGGATGTGGCTGGGACTTTTCCCTGCTGTCTCCTTCCGAGAAACCATAATTCCTGTACCGGCTATCCTGTTGAAGTTTCTCTCAATAATTCCAGAAAGATATCGAGATGGTTCCTTATTCAAGGCCATGGCCGATTACCTGTCAAACTCCTGTGCTCAAAATTATCCTAATGTCCTACAATTTCTTCATTCGCCCATTGCTATTAATTAAGTGGAAGTTTAAAACTGTAGAAAATAACAAGAAGTGTGATAGATGGAAAATAGTAATGGTGCGAATGGCGTCTGTTATGACATAAAGTCAAGAAACCGACGTTAAACACATTATATTATTAGTAATAGTCATCAAATCACGTGTGTTACGACTTACGTTGTCTGAGAACCTTGAAAATCAACTTATAGTGGGAAATTGCTATCTCGTGTGAAATAAAAGCCGCAACGAAAAATAGAAAGGGTTTTACGAAATTATATTAGACGGATTTTAACTGTTTGATATGTGCATTATTACATTAAAAGATTCTTGCATATCGGTTTCCTTTAAACAATCGGTAATAAAAATATCAATTAACAATATAAAACTATCTAATATTTGTCCAATTGTCCGGTTAGAATCTAGCTACCTACTAAATGAAGTTTTATAATAATTATACCGGCATTTTTTTTAAACAAGATGTAACAACTATACACTTTTCATTGCTGACTTAATCGCAGGGACTGGTTGCTAGTTTATATAAAAAAACTCTTCCCAAAAACACATTAAAAAGGGAATGAAGCTTTGAGGTCGGCTCCGATTTAGTAACTATACTTAACTTTCTATATGTACCTATTATATCGTATGTACTTTCTTTAAAATGGTGTCAACTTCGAAACTTAATTATTAATTTTTTATGTTTTTTTAAGGTCATTTTTTAATATTTTTTTCATTTCTCAATTTTGAATGGTTTTCCAATACATAGTTTGAACGTTATTAAGTGCTTTCTTTCTTAATATTTTATTACTAAACAAAAAAAAAAAAGAAAAAAAAAACTTTTCGTGCAATTAGCCAAAGTTGCTGAGCACGTAATTTAAGTAAAAAAAAAAAAGAAAACCGCTGAATCGTTTTAATTAAAATAAATATGGGAGCACCCTGAAGGTACGCCGTATCAAATAGAAAAGGAGACACCAAATCGGTTCACAAATGCTGAAGATATTGATGTTCTGTTAAAAACGACTGAACCAAAAAATTATATGATTTGGGAAAGGTTACCGATTAAACATTAAAAGAACGCCGCCCTTGCGCTCATTAAAAATTTCTGTCACCCCGACCCCGCGGTGGTGTTTTAATGTTTAATCGATGACCCTTCCCAAACCAAATAACTTTTACCTCATGTAAATTTCTGCGCAAGGTCGTTGTTTAGGCATAAAAATTTAATGGAGTTTCGGGAATCCGATTTTTGACATGCATTTTAGAGAATGAGGGAAGCGTCGGATTAAAACATTTTTCGGACAAAAGTTTGATACTTCTCTTCGGAGAATCATAATCCCTGAGAAAAAATGTGGGTTGCCATTTCACCTCCACCATCTGCGAGGGGGTGAGGGTATGGGGGTGATATTTGTGTGCAAACGGTTAAATCTTTCAAGTTGAGCAACTTTTTTTCAAAACTTTTCACGAAAAACTACCCTTCAGATAATTTCGGGCCGTTGCCGGACCCTGCATAAAAAACAACGTTACAGCATATATCTCTTTAGCGTATGCGCCGATTTTCCCCAAAAAATAAAAGGGTTTTTCATAATCATTTTGCCAAAATTTGGTTTCAATCCGTTTATGCTTTATCGTGTTCACAGACAAACAGACACACAGACTTTAGATTCGGGGGACCTCAAAACAAAAAAATGTAAAATTTTGATCTAAATTATTACTATTTCCCCACTTATAGTGTTGGAATGGTAAAATGAAAGCAGCTGAACATCTTACAATCTGTCAAAAGATAATATTAATTACGGTTATCTGTGTTGATTTTATTTTTGCTAGATTCAGTAAACCGTCGTCATGTTAATTAACATCGCCTGGAAATTTTAAAAGAGTAACATTTTTTTTTCAAATTATTCGTCATTGAAGAAGATCTAACATTAAAAATCTAAAGCAGTTTAATGAGAATAGTCAATTAAAAATGTGACATTATAGATGCACATGAAATATGTCAACTAGTCCAGGTCTGTATTAGCTCTAAACAAAAAAAAAAAAAATGGTGTAAGAGAACGGTAATAGAAACGTCACCGTCTTGGGAAGTAGCTAAACGAAACTCTTTATATGAATTTTTAAGCTACTGCGCATGTTAGTCTTGCGCAGTAGCAAGACTGAGACGGTTCTGTTATCGTTTTCAAACAGCTTGGAACAGACCTATTATCTTCGAAGGAGGGGGGAGAGTCACGTAACGATGTTTACATATCAAAAATTTACACATAAATAAAAGAAATATCAACAGTAGGTACATATATGTATATAAATAATTAATTTTCTTTAATAAAATTTCAATACTAGTTAATTCTATTTGCTATTTTTTTTATAAATTAAAATACATAATAATTTAATTAAGTAACTAGGTCACTCCCGTTTCAGTGTTTTGGATTTGTATGCTTTACGATAGAAATTAATGAAGAGTGCGAAGAATATAATTATGTTGATTCCTAAAATTCCTAAAAGCGCCGGTGGAACTTGACAGCCCGTGAATACAATTGCACTTAAATACATCAACATTATAACAAACTGGATCTGAAACAAAAAAGACAGACATTAAATTTATTAATCTTGTAGCGGATCATTCTGTACTCAAGGCACAGTTTATGCAACGTTAATAAACAACACATACCACGACGCAAAATTCTGGACTTATGCCCTTGTTCTGATACTTAAGACGGGGGTTAAAGAGGAGGGCGTGTTATTGATGATTACGACGTATATAATATGAGAGATTGAGGAAGAAAAAGATGTTTGGTCTCTTGTATTTCTCTTTATTGCGGTAAATGGATGAAGAAAATGGTGTATGCAGTGAACTAAGATATAAATAATCAAATATCTAAAGTGTGTAATTAAGGAAAAAATTTACTCTCTCAAATTAACATGCAAAATCGCACAAATGTAGAAACTAGATTTTTTCCGTTTTCTTGCTGGTGTGATAAGCAGTGGCGGCTCGTGAACATTTTAAATGAGCGTTCTGTTGGGTCAACCGGCGGTATACCTCCTAACACGGACTATGAATAAAGGGGGATTAATTAAATTATGAATCACACACATGTTCACGATGTTTTAATTATTTATTAACTTTTTTTAAACACTGTTGACAACAAACTGCAACACTAATCACCACTGCCGAGTCAAAGCCGGCAAAGATGTTGATTGAATGAAATAGATTCAGTGAACACTTCAAGCATCTGAGAGTGATGCTTATTTGTACTAATGCGCTGACGGTAAATGCAGCTCAAAACCGACCTAAATAACACGATATAACTTTTGGGTCAGAAGTTGCACGGTGTATACCGAGGGGGTTTGATGATGACGTTTATTATGCTGATTTGGAGCAAGAAAGCCTACCACACATAACACACACGAGCGTCGTGGTCGGCCAGTGACTTAAACTTTAGCCTTGATTGAGCAACTTACACTATTTCCTAACATTGGTTAAGTGTGAAAAATATAATCATACTATGGTTGTTCTGCAGAGGAATATGCCATAAAATTTTTAGTTTACATACCAACTGGATCCACGTCATATACTTTTTCCACCATATATACTTTTGATATTCAGGTCCCATGGCAGCTATCATGTAATAAGTGTACATTATTACGTGAACTACCGAATTCAAGAATCCTACTACAACGGAGATTTCTTGTCCCGGAAAATATCGTGCATGGCACCAAGAAGCCAGCACGGTACCGGCATGATGATAGACATGCAGAAACGATACTTGCGATTGTTTTTTACGCAAAACGAAGAATACAGTGTCCAACAGGTCCACTACTTTTGAAAAGAAATAGAACCATGCAGCTGATCGTAACTAAAAAAAAAAGAGACAGTGTATTTTACACTACACGTTACAGAAATAAAATTGGTATAATTGGCTTCAAAACTATGAGAGCCGTACTATGAGTGTATTTTTAACCGACTTCAATAACAGGCAAGGCCGCAGGCAAGAAGGGGTTTTGGGGATTCAACCCCCCCCCCCCAAATTGCTTTAGCCAATTCATCGTTTAATACTTACTATACTAAAATATTTTCGACTCTTTTTTCGGATCTGTGGATTCCAGGTTTTTCGGCATCCATCTGAAATGTAACAATGAAGGATGAGTGACAGAAATGCTCCATCTCTCTCACTCATCTTTCTTGTTACATTTCATATCATATGCTGCTTTGGCGTTGATCGCAAGTCAGTGCAAGGATAAATTAGTTTTTTCGTAACTAACAATTACATTTGCAAATAATACGGATTCATGAAAGTGTTTGGTAAACATGTTAAATCAAACAAGTTTTAAAGAGGAGTTATCGGTGTGGCAAGTAAAGTGTTCAAAAATAATTGCTGCGGAATGGACCACTACACCACTAGAAGCGCTAGACAGCTGTAACGCAGTAATATTTCCCATGATTCACAAGCTACTGTCAATACTAGTGACGCTACCTGTGTCGACGGCGACACCAGAGCGTACTTTTTCCTCGTTGAGGAGGCTAAAAACACTTTTGAGAAACGGCATGGGACAGTCACAACTGACTGGATTAACCTTGATGAGCGTTCATTGTGATGTCGAGATCAATCCAGAGATCGTTGTCACTCGCTTTATTCCTGGTGACAATCCGCGTCGGATGCCTTTTAATTTAATTTTTTATTTATGTTAAATTATACTATAATAAGCATATATTATAATTTTATGTAAATAAGGTTGTTATTAATTGTCTCCGGTCCAGAGCTCGACCCCCCTCCCCCCCCCGAAGTGAATTCCTGGCTACGGCCTTGATAACAGGAGACGGTTCTCTATTTGATTGTATTTTTTTTCTATGTCTCTAGTGAACCGATTTCGATGATTCTTTTTTAATGCGATAAAGTATGTCTCAAAGCTAATCCTATATAAATTTTAGCAAAATCGGTTCATCAGTTTTTTAAAATTAAAAAAATCAAGGAAATATTGCAAATGTTGTAGTTGTCAACGTGAATGACTCTTCGGCTTCACTAGAGACTAAAAATGTTTCAAAGTTGGTCCCATATAAATTTTAGCAAAATCGGTTCCGCTGCCAACTTTTTAGAAAATAAACAAAAAACAAAGAAATATTGCAATAGTTGTAGTTGTCGGTGTGAATGTTGCTCTTCGATTTCATTAGACACTAAAAAATTTAAAATAAAAAGCTTTTTTTTTAAAACTGAACCCCCGTCAAAAAGGGTCATTAAAAAGCGTAAAATAACAAAGTTTTGAGGTAAGCACCAATTTAATTACTATTGGTGCCGATCTCAAAACTTTGTTATTTTACGCTTTTTAGTGATCCTCTTTTGAAGGCGGTTCAATTAAAAAAAAGAATGTTTTTAGACTGCGTGTGCGACTTTCATCATTTTGATGGAAATGTTCAAAAAAAAGAAAAAGAAACCAGCGAACAGGTTCAATTTCAATGTATACTCATATCTACGAAATATTTTTTTTGCTGCATCAGAATGAGAATTTTTTTACATTTATGCTAAATTTCAGCAGCTGCAAAAATCATAAATTACGAAATATTTGAATACAATCAATAATAATAATATTAAATAATATAATATTAACGAGTCATTACAAATTCGCATATTGCAATTATTCGACCTGTAGTCGACCCGAGTAATCTTAAAAGGGTCTAGCCGACTTGCCATATGGAAATTGCACTGACGCCTATGAACATAGTTTCACCTTTAAAATATTACTTCTTTGCCTAAAGTACTGATACTGCGATTTTAGATCTCCGCTTTCACTTATAAGGGAGATAATAATATGAGGGTAACAACCACTAACGACATCTTTTGTTTTCTCAGAAACTATGACAGATATATGAATTAATCCAACGCAGAAATATAGATATCAATTAGTTCTATATTTGGTATTTTTTTATATTTTTAGTTTAATTTTCAGAAGTGCAAAACGCAAAATTTAATTTTTGAGGGTGGTTTTTTATGTGAACTAATGGAGATACACCAACCAAATAAATATCATATAATCATCTAAGAGTCTACTGTAATATATCATAAATACAAAACTTTGCGTTTGGTGGAACATAGTTAAAAAAAAAAAAAACGATAGCGCATGAACTACACCTTATAGATTATACCTGTGCATTGTATAGCATTTTGCAATTTTACAAGTAGTAAGTTACATCAAAATCTGTTTCCTTGCTTGCGTCATGGTCACGCTCTACGCAAAAGCAGCTACTGTCTTTTATTCACGTCGAGTTTGAATAGATATATTAAACGTTTATATTATGAATAAATATTTTTACTGAAAAATAGCTATTGCGCGTACGTTTTATTTAATTATTTAAAAATTTCAAACTTAAAAATTTCGGTCGAATTTTGACCACTATATAGATAATTGCAAAAAATGAATAATTACCTCCAGTTCAGTTTCTTTACTTTTGCCAGGAGTGCGACACTCAGTATGAACCAATAAACCAATAGCGTTTAATTTAAGAGACAAATAGGTTAACATTAAACTGTACAATACTTGATAGGCATTGTAAGACACTAAGAGATTTTTGAAATCGTAAGGTTTTCTTTTCGACATCCATTGAGGACCAACTTTCAATACAAAAAATAAGTACGCTGCTACTATTGTATATACTGGCATTACAGAATCCATGAATATCCATGATTCCACGGCCGGATCTGAAAATGAAAACGGAATTTTGAAGTGCATTTATTAGAGTTATGTCTCGAGGTCTCTATCTTTACAAGACGGCGGTAAATCAGACCTGAGAGGCAACATTCAACGTTGTTTTTTCTTAAATAGAACCATTCCAACAGAATGGTGCTAATTTATGTCAAAATTCACATTTCTAAATTTTACAATATTTTTCTTTGTGAGGTTCCCCAAATCCAAAAAAAACATATTTTTGGAAAAAGTCTGTGAGTCTGCTTGTCTGTGAACACGATACAGGTCAAACGGATGAGCGGACTGAAACCAAATTTTGGGAGGATGTTTGATATGCAAATATGAAGAGCCCTATTGTTTTTGGGGAAATAGAACCATTTTAACACCACAAGTGGAGAACGGTGCTAATAATTTAGGTCAAAATTCACTTTTCGAAATTTTACAATATTTTTAGTTTTGAGGTCCCCTAAATAAAAAAAAAAACATATTTTTGGAAAAAGTCTATGAGTTTGCTTGTCTGTGAACACGATACAGGTCAAACGGATACGCGGATTGAAGCCAAATTTTGGGAGGATATTTGATATGCTAACATGAAGATCCATATTGTTTTGGGACGAAATCGGCGCATGCACAGAAGAGATATATGCTATAATTAAGTAATAATGGTGTACTTTTGATAACGGTTTATTAATCTACTCATTTTCATAAGAAAGTTTTGTTAAAAAAATATTTCAAAACTTTATAGTTTAGAAATATTTTGAAAGTAAAAAAAAAAACAGCTGTTCTTTTGTTATATAGATCTGTTAGTTAGTTGACAAGCACACTTCGGTTAATTTTCACATGACGTGATAACATATTTTGCAAGTAACCTGCATGCAAACGAATAGTAAATGTCAAATGTCAATATTTTTGAAGTTGGAATGGTTCCGTTGCCTAATTGGCTGGGATTTTTTAAGCTATTCTGATAAATATTTTTTAACTGTGCATACATATGTCTGACATATTTCTTTTCCACTTTTACGCAGATCAATCAAAATGATCTTTTTTCCATGTAGATCAACCATTTGTTTTTGTGTGAGTACAATTATCATTGTTCTATACAGGAACAACTACATTAGACTACTCATCCATGTAAAAAACAGTAATAATATGATTACAATCTAAGGTCATCCAATTTTTTTGACAATGTTTTTTGCAACCCAGCATTAATGTTTTCTACTAAAATATTATCTGTTAATTTCACTAATAAAATTTTACTGGTGCTATCCAGATTTTTATGAGGCTGGAGCTTCGACTATATAAAAGGATTTTTTTAAAAAACGATATAATGGAATAAAACGTATTTTATTTTTTACAATTTTTAAATCACTAAATTCTTGAGTGAATATAATAAAAAAAAGACTACTTACCCTTTTCGAAATTTATTAATTCCTTAGCATTTTCAACAGTCCAATGTAATAGTTTCGACATCGTTGCTGTAATGAATAAAAAATCTTTTAATAAAAGGTTTTTTATAGTAAAAAAATCGTTTTCTGGGAAAGTTTTGTATGTAAATTAAAGGAAAATTATTTATTCATTATTTTGTTTTAGATGCAAACGAAATTTATCATGAGAGATACATTTAAACTAACGAAAAACTACAATGATTTCCATTTACATTTTTTCATGGTTTCTTATAAACAATGTATTATTTGCACAGATGCTTAATATTAAAATAAATTTGTAGTCAAATACATATTTAAACCGCTTATTTTTTTCTGTTCACAATAAATTACAATTATTAATTAAAGTATTATTATTCAAACAAAACAGTGTTTCTTAACCATTATAATATTATATTTAAAAAATTCTTCCAAATTGCAAATAAATTCTAAAGCACATATTAAAGTGTTGTAAATAAATAACTTTAAAAAGTTGTTTGTCTATTAACTAAGACCTTTGTCTGTTGGTTATTTTATTTAATTTTACAATCATTCGTTCAGTTCTGAAATGTGGAGGCATAAAGTTGCAGATTTTACAGACATAAAGAATTCTGAAAAGTAAATGGTTTGAAAATACAGTGCGATACTCAAAGGACTGTGCACTTTGTGGCGTTATTGAGAGTTGTCGTTAAACGGAGAGAAGAAATAATCCATTAATATTTTTACCATTCCAACCCACAAGTGGGGAATGGTACTAGTTTAGGTCAAAAATCACTTTTCAAAAATTTTACAATATCTTTCCGTTTTGAGGTCCCCTGAATCCAAAAAACATGTTTTTGGAAAATCTCTGTGCGTCTGTTAGTCTGTTTGTCTGTGAACACGATACAGGTCAAACGGATGAGCGGATTGAAACCAAATTTTGGGAAGATGTTTGGTATGCAAATATGAAGAGCCTTATTGTTTTTGGGGAAAATCGGCGCATGCGTAGAAGAGATATATGCTATAACGGTGTTTTTTATATAATAATATAATGGTATACTTTTCATTACGGCTTATTATTCTATTTATTTTTTTAAGACAGTTTCGTAAAAAAAAATTTTTTTCTAAACTTTATAGTTTCGAAAATATTTAGAAATTGAAAAAACAGCCGCTCTTTTGTTTTATGGATCTGTCAGAAATAAACTAGTTAGGCATGCTTTGATTAATTTTTACATCACGTGGACATATTATATAGGTAACCATAGCAACGAATAGCAAATATCATATTGAATACTAGCCATCACCCGCGTCACCTCACGCGATATCAGAAATTTTATTTTCTTTATTATAATCAAATCTCAACATTTTTGAAGTTGGCATGGTCCCGTCGATTTACTCAGAATATATAAAATTTACAATTGGCCAACAAATATCAAAGAAAATACATTTTCGTATTAGCCACTTTCTTAATGAGGAGGTAAAGCAATTTTAAAACTTATTTATTTCCACAAATTTTGAAAATAGCGAACTAATCGGCCACGATAAATGATTCGGTAAGCTTTGCCGAATTTGAACTTATAAAACTCGTAGAAGGCGAATACTAATTGGCAATATCAACGTTATTACCTATAAAATAATCTATACTGATATTATGAAGGGGTAAAGTTTGTCAGTTTGGATGTACAAGGAATCTTCCGAAACTACTCCCCCGATTTAAAAAAAAATCACCAATATTTAGAGTGGACCTTCAGAATGGACGTGCTAAATATTATCACGTTAAAGTAAAGGCGCTTTTCGTGGAGACCAATTTTGCAACGTAAGTCGGCGAAAAAACAGTGGAAATTTACAAATTCGAGCGAAGCCGGACCGGGACGCAATGATAAAAATAAATGTGACAGTAATTTTCAAGTTTTAAACGGATTGGACGAATTTGTAACTTATTAAAGTTATAATCCAAATTGGTTCATCAGCTGAAAAACTCGCTGCACCGGTAACCAATTTATGTTTAACATTTAGAGATATAAATCTCTATATTTTGATGTTATAGAAGGGAACCTTAATAATGCATATCAATTGTCGAGCGTCTATAATGTACTTTGTATTTTGTGCCGACTTGTGACTGAAGGAAGCAATCGTCTTCCTTGCCTATATTTAATTGGAAAACGGAAATAAGTTAATCATTTTAAAAGGCAGTCGGATCAATTTTTAAAAATGAAAAATCAATAACTTCTGATAATGGATAAAATTTAAGGTTTTTGAAAAAAGTCACGTGTTGTGCAAAGCCGTTGAGTCACCTATAGCACGTGACTTTTTCATATACAAAATGCGCTAATCTTAAATTTAATACACAGCAACTTATAAAGTTATAACAATACTTGTTCACGCTATAAACAACGTAGGTACGTTTTATTATGATTTTGTTTTTTAATAATTTTTTTAACTAACAAGCAATATTTATAGTTATTTAACAAAAATGTAAACAAAAGTTTGTAATACCACATATTTTTCACTACATTTTTAAAAATAAAGAAAATAAAAAAAATAGTCTAAAAGTAACATAAAAAAGTCATTTAAATTGGAACAATAATTTGATAAACGTGGTAACAAAGTAACCACTTTGAACTTTCTTAGAAAGTTTTTGTAACATTATTAAAAAAATACGTACCTTTTATTTAGAATAATATTTTTATACACATGCAATTTTATGGTTAATAGTATCAACTTTTGTCACTGGCGTTCATTTCTTTACTGAGCTGCACTGACACAATGTGAAGTAGAGGTGCTGACAACTACATTATTATCTCACGATACGACAGCAAACAATAACCTATAAATGATGATACTGACTTTCAATTAAATTATTAGTAGTTTACATACCTGCTGTATTTTGGGCATCTCCTACCAAATTTCCCCTGCCACAAAATTCAAAGTCTTGATTACTTTTACAACAATAAGTGAATTATTTTATTTAATGATAATCGTTCTTAATTCACTTTTAATTTGACGTAATATGAAGTAAAAAGCTTATTTTCTAAAATACATGTAATTTGACGGTTCTTTTAACAATCTGCCATTATTTCCAAATTGTGCACAGCAAAAATAAGTTACGTTTTTATAATAAGTGTATTTAAGGAATTTTATTCGAAGAACATTATTGAAAGCTATTATTGCGGTTGGTCTCACAATTTTATCATTCGGGCAAGTAATATAGCCTATAAAAATTAATAGTTCAGTTGTTTTAACACCAAATTAAACATCAATCCACCCGAATCATATTTTATAAGCGCCTTTCAAGTAGGGTTACCATCTCAAAATTTCAAATGTTCGGACAAAAAGACGGACATTTAAAAAAAAAGTTCGTACATTTTAGTTACAAAATGAAATGATTAATTCCCCGTATAATGCACGTTTTAGACGTTTGGTCTGGTCCGGTCTTTCCAAACGGAAGATTATTATTTTCCGAATAAACCTACAGTTGGCGAATCAGATCTTCACACAAGCTCAAAGTTGATAGTTTTTAGTTGAAATAAAACTGACTAACTAATTTAGTTAAATAAAGATTGAAGGCTGATTTGATACGTGCATTTTATTTTTTAGTACTTAATTAAAAGAAATAATATTTTTTATTTTATTTTTCCATCTGCGTAAAAAATCCGGACGAATTAAAAAGCCGGATAAATCCGGACGGATGGTAACCCTACTCCTAAGTAGAATCAAGCCCTCCTCAAAGTAGTATCAAGCCCCCCTCGAAGTAGCTTCAAAAACCCCTCAAAGTTGCATTGCTTATATCTTCAGGAAACTACATTGCATGTAGCACAGATTACGTAGGTTATTAAATCTTGTCTTTGGATTGAATCATCCCTGACAATGCCAACATGGATAACAAAACGTACGTCCAGAAAAAAATCAGTGGCTTTGTTACTTTTAATATATCCAGTGTCTTCACACTAATGGTTTCGTTACTTCATGAATATTTTAAAAGACAATTTTTATAGTAGATAGTTCACTCGTGAAACGTCATTTCTTAGGAATTTAATAAAATTGAACTGCAAGGTTAATAAACGTGACTTATATTTAATTTACAAAAATGAATTTTTTTTACCGCCTATCGAATGAGATATTAACAAACAAAATGTGCATAATTATCATGCTGGACATACACCACGTATATCTCGAAAATGGTTCGTAGTATATCTCTTAAAACTAACGCATTGCGAATTCAAAAATTATAAATCTTTTGAAAAAAAAACTGTTAAAAAATATAGACTTTTAAAATAAAATATTTTTATTCAACACGCGTGAGAAATATATAATTTCGGGGCCCTGCTAAATTCGGGACGCGTAGAGTCCTAATAATGAGCCGAAACTGTACGGTAATGAATTATTACTGCATAGTTTCTGGACCAATAGGAACGCGGTAGCGATTTGTATATATGAAAACAGCATCGCAATTCAGTGAAAGTCAGGGCCATCTTGTGTGCATCGAGGCCGGTGGGTATGTCAATCAATGAAGTGATTTATTATTTTTCCCTCTTTTATCAGGGCCCCGATTACATATTACTCGTGCTAGTTGAATAAAATATTATGTGCGACCATTAATCGAAGGAGAATATTCCACTCGCGTGTTACCGCACTCGCTAAGCTCGTGCGGCAAATTTCACGCTCATGGAATCTTCTCCTTCTCTCACTAGTCGCACAATATACTATTATTCAACACGCGTGAGAAATATATAATTAAATATTACTCGTGCTAGTTGAATAAAGTGTTATGCGCGACCATTGATCGAAGGAGAATATTCCACTCGCGTGTTACCGCACTCGCTACGCTCGTGCGGCTAATTTCACGCTCATGGAATTTTCTCCTTCTCTCACTAGTCGCACAATATACTATTATTCTACTTGCAATTGTAATATTATTGTATAGGAGTTTATCTGTATATTAAAGCTAGATGTATTGGGTACAGTCTCTTGCAAAAATGCACGGAAATCTCTAACTGTTGATACGCTATACTTTTTTGTCTACGACTGTTGCGAGTGAACTACCTCTTCACACTAGCGTTACGCGCGCCATGAACTGTAAAAAATATTTGGCATATTATCAGATCCTGTAGAAACTATATTTTAATGCAATCCTTAGATGGATTTTTTCATTTTTTAAAATTTTTCGCGTATGTGTGACAAGTGTATATTAGAGATATAACAGCCAATTTTTGCTGCACAACTCGAACCCGTAGATGGCACTATTTTTTTTTTTTCGGTAAAGATTTGTACATATTTTCTTCTGTCTATAGTATTTGCTAACACTAACTGAGAAATGTCAGTTTTTATAGTCATTGAATTTATAAATCATGTACTATAGTAATAAAAATAATCTTATTTGTTGCCGGAGGCTGCATAGCAAGTACCGTTCTATAATACTATACCGGTAAGGTACCACATGGTACATAATTCATTTGTATGCAGATATTATTGATGACAATCAAATTAAAATATTTCGTTGCACCTATACTACATCGATTAACTTCGGCCAAATGGCAACTCGATATTTTTTTCATTTCGCATAAATGCTCAAACATCTGTGAGTATTTGGTAAAGTACATTTTTTTTTTTTTTTGATATTGACAGTATATGGTTTGAATAAGGTTTTTGGGTCAGTGAAATGCTTTCTTTTTTCTTTCCAATACTAAGGTCACTCTGAAGTGTGCAAGAATAATAAATATTCGTACATCATTAGATGTTTATTACTTACAACCTCAATTAAAGAATTATTCTTATTGAAACACCTTTATTTGATTTGTTGTTATATTTTGAGATCAAATCATTTACCTTTCTTTTTTTGGATCACTGAACACGTATTATTAAAAATTACTTTTTAATAATAATTCGTGAATATTTGATATTCGCATTTGCAAAAATCATGCGAATATTAATATGTATAGGAAAAAAATTATATTTTGTTTTTAAAGAAGTGAAAATAATATTAAGTAAGACCATTGCCGGATTAACCTATAAGCAAATTAAGCAATTGCTTAGGGCATCACGTCTCAGGGGGCACCAAGAAGCACCACTCAGAAATGAAAAGTACCTCACTAAACCGTGTCAACAATTTTGTTTCTTTTTGTCATGTTCTCAAAAATTTTATTTACTGATATAAAACTGTCTTTAGAAGTATAAAAGTTAAAAATAAACAATAATTTATTTTTGAAAATGAAAACGAAAAAAAAATTTTTTCAATTAGTAAAACTTTTCTAGTTTTAAAGTTTTGAAACTTTTTTCTATTAATTGTATAAAAATGCCTAAGGTCCGATTTTATAGACAGCCAAATTTTTAATGGGAGCATTGATTGTAAAATTCAATTTTTTTCTTAAAAATCTATGCTTTATATGCTATCTATGCTTTATAAACTGAACATATTAGAGATGGGACCCATAAGCAAGAAATGCTTAGGGCATCAAGGAGTCTTAATCCGGCACTAAATAAGACAAAAAACTATTAGGAAAGTTGCTTACCTCTTTTTTTTAAATATAACTTAAGTTTTTCCGCTAAGGTATAAGCTTGCAATTATATCTTTCATCAACCTTCACTTTATATTCAGACTTAATATTTATAAATACAATCAACCTAGTACCCAGAACGACTAGAAAAATTTTAATCATGGACAAATGACGCATTCCCATTCTAAAAATTAACATTTGTTACATCATCTCAAATGAAACGGTTATAACTCTCCAGATGCTATTTTTAAAGCGACCAAGGATTACACTACAGACCCTTAAGTCTGGTACTTTATTAGTATTACTATATAATATACATGAAAAAAACTCAAAAATACCGGATCTGTCGAAAAAAATATATATATACTTGAAATAACTTGACACTTAACACTTCAAATAACAAGAAATAAACACAACTAACAAAAGTAGTGTGTGCTTTGGGTGGCGTAACCATTTGACAGCTATGTCAGGCGCGGTCCGAAGGGGGGGGGGGGGGTCACAGGGGACATGACCCCCCCCCAAAATCTAAAGTCAAATTGAAAAATCTCAAAAATTTGCCAAATAATAAAAGAAAATTTTTAGCTACAATGCAAAAAGACGACTTTTTTTATTAGTGTAGTGAGTGACCCCCCCCCAAAATTTCAGGCTGCGACCGCGCCTGAGCTATGTCAAGTTCTGTAACCAATTACGCAATCTCTCAAAGTTTCCAATTTGCAAAAGAATGCCTGGAACATTTTTGCATGAAAAGGCTGTATATATAGTACAATAGAAATAAGACCTTGCATTTTAATTTTGCCCCCTCCTAGAAAATTTTTTGGCACGCCCCTGTGTAGCGAGTACGATAATAATTTGGCAATATTAAAAATTTTTTAATAAGAACTTCCTGATAAATTATATAACTTCATACATCCATACTGAGTTCGGAGTCCGATTTCAGCAAACGAAATGCTGATGCAGTATGGACAATGATCTATGACCTTGTAAACATCTGAAACATTATCACTACAATTCTTGGAAAATAATCTTATTAAGAGGATAAGATGTCGTTTTACAGCTGACCAAATTTTAATTTTAGTAATTCCGATTTCAATTAAGTTAATGAAGTTATAAACGACACTTGCAATTTGAGAATAAATAATTCTAATTTAATTTCAAGCTTAATAGCATAGTGATTTTAGTATCAATCCACAAACAATTATTTATATAGGTATATAATATAAGAAGATATAGCGTGTTTTTAATAGTGGAATTTGTGGTAAAGATTTGTATTTATACAGGGATGTAAATAAATTATACCTAGATAATAGAAGAAGTACTTACGCACAATTAAAGAATTTTTTTTAAAGATACATGTTGCAGTAATACCTAACCTTTTTTAAGTCGGTTAAAAAACAGGTCAACTGATGTCCAGACTTTTTCTAATTACAGCATGTGATATAATATATGAAAAATATTTTCATAAGGGGTTATTGATGTCATTTTCCCTCTATACTCTATAGCAAGGTGGCACGCGACAGATAATTGTTGGCACGGCATTGATTGAGGTGCAATAACAAATACGAAAAAATATTATTTTTATCTATTTTTAATTCATTTTTTTGACAATTAAATGTCTTTGGCTGCTTGTCAGCCGGTCATGGCTACATAAAACATTTTTGAAAAAAATTGGCACGTAGGTGTAGAAAGGTTTGCCACCCCTGCTCTATAGCAAAGTTCGACAACAGGCGGACCGCAGCTCGGCCTCGCATCTGAACTGCGGTGGCTAAGAAACTGGAACGCGCTGCAAAAGAGCGTTTTCAAAAGAGAAAAAATGTTATGTAAAAGTGATGACAGACGGTATCTTAATAAAAGGACTGTAAATAAATGAAATCACAGAGCCAACGGGGGCAGTATTACAGCGCACTATTGAATATAAATTCCTATTGAAGCTACCGATGAACGAACCTAAACAACTAATAGATGTTCCTGCTGCTGAATTTGTAACTCAAGTGGGCAGTTTCAATAGGAAATTTAGTTATGTTTTAAATATTATAAACCGACCCCCCTAAACGTGAAAAAAATTCAATTTTTAACCCCTATTTTGAAATAAAAAATATTTCTTAGGGTGTTTGGCTTTTTTGGGGTGTAATAAGGTATATTCGGTGAAAACCTAAAAACACTTACATAATTTTGGAAAATCCTATGTCCATTGAAATGGACAACATTTCTAAAATGTTTATTTTTTACGGTAGTCACTAGCATATTTTTTATAAAAGTATAAAAAATGTGTGATTTTTTAAATATAAGTCTGATAGGAAAAGTATGGTCTACAAGAAAAACAAATTGCATCATGAAAATATGTAAGTTATACCATAGATAAACGTATTATACTTAGGAAGATTCGTAACCTAGTTAACCAAAATGAGACCACTTTTATATAGTAAACCTCTTACGTTTCATACCCCTGGCCCACAAACTGAATGTTGTTTTGTGCTTCCACCTACATTATGGTTAAACTAAAAGTTCAGATAATCTTAAAGCTACCTCTATACTGATCCTAATTACGCGCTCAATGGTTTATAAATTGTTAAAAACCATCAATGTTTTTTTTTATTTTTGACGTAGGTATGTGATAATTTTAGTTTTCCGTGACGACAGTTCCATTTGTTTCAAATCATAGAAACGCCGCGTAAACAACGGCACAAATAAATTTCTAAAATAAATAAAAAAACCAAATGTAATTCAAATTTTTTGAATTTTCAAATTTTATTTTGAATAGTCGTGGTAACGTTTTTTTAGTCTGTTTCACATTTTATTCAAAATCATGAATACGAATTCATTTTAATTAATAATTTAAGACAATTTATTATTCATCAAGGATCATTTCAACTTTACAAATAGGTACTGACATATTTTGTCAATAGAAATAAAATAAAATTTCTACTAACGTGTGCAGTGACGTGTATAATGGCTAGTAATAAACATTTTGATATTTGAATCTTTGATTAACGTCTGATTAGTACTCTTCAATAAATAAATTATCATTTATCACATACGTAAAAAAAAAATAAAATTAATGGTTTTTAACAATTTATAAACCATTGAGCGAGTAATTGGGATCAATTTTTTGACAATTTTATTATATAAATAATAATAAATTATAATTATAATAAATAATAATAATAATAAATTATAGACCAATTTTTCAGACAATTATATTGACAAAAATATATAATTATAATTCAATAAATTTATTGAATTATAATTATATATTTTTGTCAATATAATTGTCTGAAAAATTGGTCTATAATTTATTATTATTATTATTTATTATAATTATAATTTATTATTATTTATATAATAAAATTGTCAAAAAATTGATCCCAATTACTCGCTCAATGGTTTATAAATTGTTAAAAACCATCAATTTTATTTTTTTTTTACGTATGTGATAAATGATAATTTACAGTTTTCCGTGACGACAGTTCCCAGTTTGTTTCAAACCATAGAAACGCCACGTAAACAACGGCACTTAAATTTCTAAATAAATGTAAAAAACCAAACATAATTCAAAATTTTTGAATTTTCAAATTTGATTTTGAATAGTCGTGGTAACGTTTTTTTTTGGTTTGTTTCACAGTTTAATCAAAATCATGGATACGAATTCATTTTAATAATTTAAGACAATTCATTATTCGTCAAAGATCTTTTCAACTTTAAGAATACTGACATATTATATTGCCAATAAATATTCCAAAAAAAATTTCTTAAAATTTTTGAAACTTGTATTTCTGTGATTTCTTAAAATTTATTGGGCCGAATTACTCCAAATTTTCAGGAAATCTAAGTTTACGAAGGACTTTGTCTTTTAAAGGTAATCTGTAAAAACTTAATCCCGGTGAATTTCGTCTACAATTTTTACAGTTAACGTAACTGCACGAATTACTAACACAAGCCATTATTGAAAAATTCTCGGAAATGAAATAAGAAATAATTTTTTGACACAATTTATAAACGTACCGACAGAATTTTTTCAAATCATACATAAGGCTGTTTATATTTTGAAACCATGAATACGAATTTAAAAAAAAATAGTCGAACATTCTCTTTATTATATTTCTTGACTGTAGATACCAAAAAAAAATATCATCTCTGAAAAATCTTTAAAAAAAAATTCAACTGTCAGGCCGTTAAATAATTAATCATATATTTTTTCACCTACGGATTTTAACAAATTTATAACATGTAATACAGGGTGCATTTTTCGTCCACTTTGGTTATGTATTCTACTCTACAATTGTGAATGACATATTATTTTGTAGCATCGAAGATCATGTCAATTATTTTATTATGGGAGAAGTACAGTGTCGGTATAAGCATCTAATTAATTAAGATAATAAAAATAATTTAAAATGAAATACATAATCTTATTTCTTGAATTTATATTTTTGTTCGGATTTTTTTGACTCAACATCAGAACTTTGTTTAAAAATAAAATTTTAATTAAAGTTATTCATTTACTTATGTCAAAAGAAAAATATTTAAAAGCCCAATAATAATGTCACCGCGGGATATTGTACAATACAGTCGAATGACGTAAGAGGATCTTTGAAGAACAAATGTAATTATGATGCTAGTCACTAGAGGAACAAATTGCCTGCACAATTCACTACGGAAAACATAATATGTAGTTATGATGCTAGTCACCAGACGGCCGAACCATTATCAGCACAATTAACTACGGAAACTCTACATATTCTACACTCGCAGATTAAAAAAAATTAGCTTATGATGCTCGTCAATAGGTGGCCACCTAGCGGCGAGCATCATAAGTGGTCTCATTTTGGTTAACTAGGATACTTATCTTCCTAAGTATAATACGTTTATCTATGGTTATACTAAGTAATGCACAATTAGAATGTATACACTTTTACCAGCTTTGGATGAATCCATGACTGCAGGTTAACACTTGATTCGATATGTCGACGTGCCCACATAGAATTTTATTGTTTTGTGCGGCATGCCTATATCTCAGATAAGCCAAAAGCACAAAATAATATTTATTTTTGGTGTTTAATTACGCTGAATAAAATTACATGCGTTAGAATAGTATGTCCATTGAAATAACCGCCAGGAGCGGAAGGGTTGAAGTGAAATTTCTTTACGCAGAGTAGGATAAGTTCGATTCTTGCGATTGAAATATGTCTAAATAAACTCTCATCTATGATGTTAAATGGAGTAAATAAATATTATTATTATTATTGTTATTATTATTATAAAATATGAGCAGCACCAAAAATTCTGATCGATGACGTATTATTGACAAACAACATATTATATTTATACACATTTTTTCCAATTACAATAGAAAAAAATATCTTGCAGGCAGTGCCGGATTAAGACTCCTTGATGCTCTAAGCATTTCTTGCTTATGGGCCCCATCTCTAATATGTTCAGTTTATAAAAAAAAATTAAAATTGATAAGAAAAAGTTAAAAAGCATAGATTTTTCAGAAAAAAATTGAATTTTTCAATCAATGCTCCTACTGAAAATTTGGCTGTAAATTAGAAAAATTGAACTAATTTAAAAAATGTTTTTTCCGTTTTCATTTTCAAAAATAAAAATTATTATTTACTTTTAACTTTTATACTTCTAAAAACAGTTTTATATCAGTAAATAAAATTTTTCAGAACACGACAAAAAGAAAAAAAAAATTGTTGACACGGTTTACTGAGATACTTTTCATTTCTGAGTGGTACTTCTTGGTGCCCCCTGAGACGTGATGCCCTAAGCAATCGCTTAATTTGCTTATAGGTTAATCCGGCACTGCTTGCAGATGCTGCACTTTTTGCTTTGATAACGAATATTATCCGTGATTTAAAAAAAAATCTAATCTCCCGCTGCCCTTCCAGGCCGGGCACCTTCTAAAGCCAGTTCTGAGGATACAGGCTAAGAAACCGTGGAATTAGTTTTGTAGGTTATGACATTTTTAATTAGCTGTATATAGATGTTTATGTGTGCACAAGTGTCAGTTATTCAAAGCAAAGAATAAATAGTTCTGTGTAGTCTTTGTTCATAGTGTGCTGGTTACAGATAAACTCCTTTTAATGCTGCGGTCTACATTCTTAAAAGTTAAAATCAACAGAGCTAACTGTATCTGCTTTTTACCAGATTCGTTTGTACTTCTTTGTAATAGACATGCTTTCTCGATATTTTAATGGATAGGGGCAGTGACTTAACTACCAGTAGGATTGTCAGATGGGGTTTCCGGAAATGTCCCGAAATGCGCTGGTCAACGCAGAAAGGACCCCGCACAAATCTTATGGGATTTGGTTCTCGTTTAAATTGATCGTAAATGGTTTTATTTTTAACCGACTTCAAAAAAGGAGTAGGTTTTATGTTCAACTGTATATATTTTTTTCTTTTTTTTTTAATGTATGTTCACCGATTTTTCTGTCAATTATGGACCGATTTTCAAATTTTTTTTTATTCGAAAGAGTGCACTTCCGAGGTGGTCCCATCGGAACCAAGTCAGGATCTGATGATGGAATCCGGAGAAATCGAGGGAAACTCTCAATTCTCAAATTTCAAAGGCACGCATACTTGGCCTACCCATTGCAATACTTTATCAAACACTAAAAAGAGAAAAATAAAATATTTTTAACAAAAAAATTGAACCGACTTCAAAAAATATGCACTAGAAAGTAAAAAATAATAATTTTTGTTATTTTTGGAGTCGGTGTCAGCCAAAATGAAATCTATTGCGAGAACTAGAGACATGTAAGATTTAAATTGCTATTTTCGAATTCCGATGTGACACCGACTCCAAAAATAACAATAATTATTATTTCTTACTTTTTAGTGCATATTTTTTGAAGTCGGTTCAATTTTTTTGTTAAAAATATTTTGTATAGTTTAAAGGTCATAAAGAAAAAGTATCCATGGGCAAATAGCCTAAAAACCAATAGATTTTTATGTTGAAAGGTGTCACCCTGTATAAAATAGTAATGTCATATTCGGATTCAGCGCACTCGAAAACATATTTGTAGAGCTTATAATTTTTTAAGATTGTAAATTCAATGGATATCCCTGCACCTAAAATCTTGCTAAACATATCGGTATGGACACTGTTTCTCAGTGACCTTTAAACTATGAAATAAAAGACAATTTTTGATCAATTTAACCGAGAACCAAATCCCATAAGGTTTGTGCGGGATTTTTTGAACACTATTAACTATAAGGATACGAATCTTTACTTGTATAAACAATCCTGTTCTCTTGTTCTGAAAAAAATGATTTGTCAAAAGTATTATCTATGTGGGCTGTGGCTTCCAGATCTTCGTATTCATAAAATCATGGCCCTTATTGTTTCGTACTCGGGTAAATCAGGGACTGGTAAATAGGTATAGAATGTAATTGTTATAATATCAACATTAATCGTTCACTTGCGTGCATGAAAACATGAATTAATATGGCAGGATGGGACACGCCCTAATATAAGGTTAATTTTAAGATGTTGCCTTAGAGCCCTTAAAATCCAAGATGACGTCAATTGTCGATTTTCTTAAACAGTAACTAGAACATGGCAACCGGAGTCCGCGCCAAAAATCCACTTGTGTCGTTTATTGACTGATTTTTTATTTGTACGCGTATATTGAGCTGTCGAGCGTCATTTAAGGATTAACATTAAATTTTTTTGAGTTTAATTTTGTATATTTTTGACAAAGGTGAAGAACTTGGACGACATTTTCGGCACCTTTCTGATACGGAGCTCTACAGTTCTTCCTGAAATATGAACTTGTATATTCTAGTAATGTAACTGATATAGTAAAAAAATCTTTGGTTGGTGTTGCTGCGTGAATATCTAGTAATGTTTAAATGAACTACTGTTATATGTTTTAGTTTCAACTTTCACGAACAGAGTGCAGTGAACACCTTGTCCCGCACTATAATAACAATTATTAATATTAGTGTTGCCAGAATATTTTACTAGAAACCACTAGTGTCGACTCTATATATGTAACAATTGCTATATCAAGCATTGTCTATTTACTCAATATTGTGCGGTGAGCGAAGGCAACATAGCGAATCGAAAATATATCTGCGTCTCTTTTTCGAAGTAATTCCTTGGATATTTCAACAACATATTAGCATGAAGTATGTCTCTCTTTATCAAAAGTTCTATGTTTTTGACGTGATAACGTCTTATAAATTGATGAATCACCAATCTTATAAATTGATAAAACACCGGCTGCATGCATGAAAAAGTGTAACGTTCCTAAAATCCTAACGTTCGTAACGCGTAACGCGTAACGTTCCGCCTGACCCTGTGCGTGCTTTTTGCTCATTTCTCGCTCAATTTAAATCAGATCGGTTTGAATCCAGTCTTAAACGAAAGAGGAGAACATTTTACATAGATTTCGTATAACAGAATTTGCCTAAACAGTTTTTTTATACAAATTTATATAGAAAAATAGCTGTATAAATGCAATGTTGTCTAATGCATGGCGCGACGCGGTCGGTCGTCTTTGTTTGCCGTACATGGAAATTAGAAGATAACGTATGTCTTGTCTTAACATGAAAACGGCTGCATTTCTAATGTTTAATTCAATTTTTTGACATTAGTATTTTGTGAAATGCAACGCCTTCTAAGTTAAGTATTGGAATAACTAATTATTATTAGAACATAATACTTTGACAGTTGCAAACGTCACTTTTGACATTTCTTATCATTCCGACACCAAGGATAAGCGGATTGAAACCAAATTTTGGGAGGTTTAGGTTATGTATTACGGAATACGTTATCACGTAAAACTATCGTCCGTAAACCGACTTTACAGACAACCAATTTTTTAGTGATAAAACCACTAAGGTGGACACACCAGGCACGGCGTATCCTTATTTGTGTACATTGGGAATTTAACAATTTGCCAGTGTTGATTTCAATAGTATAGAACAGTGATGACGAACTTTTTTGAGAAGTGGGTCAAATTTTGTTAATTATTTTTTTTAGTATTAGCTCGTGGCCTACTAAGTCAGTGGCGTTACTCGTAAAGGGTGAGGGGGGTGGTTAATCACTTTTTTATTAGTTCGAAACTTTTTTTGGACAACACATAACGTTTCTCGACCATGCAGGATTCAGCGTGTTTTTATCTATAAGCATGATGATTTTGCCGAAGTTCCGAAAGATTTCGGTTTCCGTAAAAAATTGCATTTTTTTAAAGAGGTATGCCTTGAAAAAATTGCAAAAATCGAATTCTTTAATTTACTTACGAAATTGAGAATGCTTACAGAAAAAAATACGCTTAATTAAATGAACCTATGCAAAATTCTGTATATCCTACGGCCATTCGGAGGTTTTATTTGATTTTCTGAAAACTATAAACGCAAACAACTTCTAAACCAAAAGACATACAGACGTTTGTTTGTGCTCATTGGATTCAACGTATTTTTTTCTATAAGCATGATAATTTTGCCAAAGTTCCGAAAGATTTCGGTTTTCGTCAAATATCGCATTTTTGAAAGAGGTTTGGCTTGAAAAAATTGCAAAAATCGAATTCTTTAATTTTCTTTTGAAATTAAGAATGCTTACAGAAAAAAATGCGCTAAATAAAATGAGCCTAATAAAAATTCTGTATTTCCTGCGACCATTTGGAGGTTTTATTTGATTTTCTGAAAACTATAAACGCAAATAACTTCTAAACCAAAAGACATCCAGACGTTTGTTTATGCTCATTGGATTTGACGTGTTTTTTCTATACCTAAGCATGATGATTTTGCAGTTCCGAAAGATTTCGTTTTCGTCAAAAATCGCATTTTTTTAGAGGTAGGTATGCCTTGAAAAAATTGCAAAAATTGAATTCTTTAATATACTTTTGAAATTTAGAAAGCTTACAGAAAAACAGTAAAAGCTCTTAGTAATGCAGTGTAAGCAGCAAGTCCAATCCACATAACCATTTCCTAATTCTGAAATAATAAAATCCATCAACGAAACGCATACTTTTCTTGTACTCGGAACAGCTCTGAATAAAGATTCGTAAAAAAGAGATTACAGTTATCAGTAAAGATTATTTTCACACTATTCTTATAATTATTATGAAGTCAAATTTATCACAATAATAATAATAATAATAATAATTTTTATTTCCAGTCCACCCAAAGGTGTGAAATAAGTCATTCATACATGTATTAAAATTTACAAGTAAAAACTAATTTTTGAAATGATATAACCTATTACCTAAAAGAGATTTTAAATACATACATTTAAATTAAGATGTTTAATATTACATAATTGGAGTATTACTAAAAATAGTTACTACAAAATACACTAAACTATATATTAAGATTAAAAATGTTGTAGCAAAACTAAATTTAAAATGAAATCAGTAGCGGATCATCGCACAGGTGGAAAGAGAGCGCACTTAAAGTATTACAAAAAAATATCTAATTAAAAAAATAAATATTTAGAGAGAGACCTGAAGGTCTGACTACTGCCTCCAAATGCATATAGGACCCATCGCACGTGAAAATATAAGCAGTAGGCAACAAGCAGTATCTTTCCAACACGTGCACGCTCTTGTTTCCAGCAGATAGGAAAGACGTTGCCCTAACTCCAAAAGTTCATTGTTTTGCGCAGACAGACTTTTGCACTACTATTTGTATGTTGAATATTCCAAAGAAATGTTCGAATCAAGATTAGTTTAAGTGTTTTTTGACAATAAAGCATGCGCAAGAATGAAGTTTGAAGACTGCTTGCTGCCTAATTCTTTGTATCGTGTGTGACGGCCTTAATAATTTCGCCACTGGGTAAAACAATGTCACAATGGAAACATTAACTACTTTTATTTTTATTGATATTATTTCCCATTATGTTGTTGTGCATTTTCTTCTTTCCTTTTCCTAAATATGCTTTTCTATAAAAGTCAACAAATAAAATTAACATGAAAATGTTTTGTGGTAAAAATACTGCAACGGTCCATTTGGGATAATTGCATGGCTCTGCAAATAACAACTTGAGGAAATGCCATATCATTAGCAGAAATTGAACCTAAAACAAAATGTACAATTATTATTAAAGTAACTAATGAAATGGTCCATCCAAAAAGATTTTAAAAAATCCGTTCTTCATTATGTTATATAACCAGTGCCGGACTATACTCTACGCTAATAACACCAAGCCGTAATCGCAGCTCGTCTCGCAAGTCGCAAGAGGCGGTAATTTCATCTCCAAATATATTAAATAATCCAAGCTATTTAAACCACATACTTCTATAACTCCATAACCTAAGCGTTTTAAACCTCACAACCCGGGGTGACAGATACTTAATTGTTTATGTAAAAAAATAAAAGTTAATTATTTAAAAAAAAAAAAAAAAACAAGAAACCCGACTGCACAAAAGTAAAATCAGTAACAAAAAAAAAAGGAGAACAATCGGGAAATCTCAACATGTTCTGTTTGAAACAATAGTCGAATTTTAATTATTGTATAATATAATCAAACGTTAAACAAAGATTTGAAAATAATTATGTTTTTACGCAAATTTATTATAATTACCTCGGCTTATTAACCCTCGATATCAATAAAATAATACTGATTTGGTTAAAAATTATATTGTTGCCAATAATAATGGTACAAATACAATTTACATTAAATTTAAATAATTATTTTCACACCTTAACTGTTCAGCGTCTACATACATTCTGTTCTATTGTTTTCATTGTTTCTAACTGAGTTGATTTGGATGAATAAAGGGCATCGTCCTTAATTTTTTTGCACTTTATTTAATGTAATTAATTTTTCAACAAACACGACACGCTTGTTTATAGTCTGGCATAGCTTCAGTATATAATACAGGTGTCATAAAAAAGTTATGAAAAATTTTAATATATAACAAATACTTTAATTATTTTAATGCAAGTCATCAAATCAAGGCTCAAATTTTTACAGCATAGTATAGCAATCTCAAAAAAAATTGATGTGCCTTGAAAACTGCTTTTTTTATAATGTCATTTGAATTATATTTTCACTCAAATTCAATAGATACTACCTACCGAAATGTTTTTCAAATTTGACGCCACTGGTTAAGACACTATGCTAAAGGTGGCACTTCACATGGCTATTTGTGTTCGCTATTGGGTGTTTGTTGTATTTGGAAAAATATATGACGTTCAAGACAAACATGCAAATAGAGGCAAATACGACCATCCACACATGGCAGTCAAATAGCAAACACACAAACATTTGGTAGCAGAACGCAAGGTTCACAATATTCCAGGAATTTTAGCACAGGTTCACGGCGCGTGCGCTTCTGAATATAGCCACTGTGTGGACAGTTTATTTGCGTATTTGCCTATTTGATTCCTTTGACATGCCTCGAAAAACCGACAAGCGCACGGTAACGCGTATTTGGTATTGGCCTTATTTGTCAAATAGATAAATAATGCCAACACTTTGTCAAATAGACTGTCCACACTTAGTAATTGTTTGATAAATATGCCAAATACACAATTCATACAAATAGCCATGAGAAGTGCCGGTATAAAATTCATAAATACGAACTGTCTTGGGAAAATTAGGAGGATGGGATATAGCTATACTTACAATTTGTAATTGCGTGATGTGTTTTTTCCACCATACATTTTTCTTGTATTCTGGATCCAAAGCAGATAGAAGATAATACGTGTACATGACGACGTGAACAAATGAATTGACGCTTCCGATGAAGGTGCTATGACCGCCAGCTAGATATTTAACACCACCCCAACCTAAAGCAACCATGCCAGTATGATGGTACACGTGTAGAAATGAGATCTGGTTATTTTTCTTTCTCAACACGAAAAATACCTAGAACAGTCAATGTACAATGATTATTTTTTAATTTTAAGTATATAGTAAAAACAAAATGTTATAATTGTGTAATTGGTACTCGCTCCAGTGCAATGCAGTGATTCCTAACCTTTTCAACCTTGTCACCCCATATGACTTTTTTGGTAACCTATTGTGAATACATATTTTTTGTCTTTTGACGCCCTCCGGAAGCCCCCCGTTGACCAAAGAAGATGAAACTTTGTACACTTATATTATAGACAGGGAACAGAATCAAACGGAACCGGATGATCGATTTTCTCTCCGGAGCAAAAATGATTAACAAAATTTATCATCAATCGTTACCCGCGTCTCCGCACGCGTTAACAAAAAACATATTTTGCTTATTATATATGTTGTCGCCTAAGGCTAGATTTATATGAGAGGCGTTCAACGCGCGTTAGGCTAACGCGCGTTGAACGCTCTTCATGTGCGCTAGCCCTAATTGGCTTGATTTTTTTTTAATTTGAAATAACCGCAGTTATCTGGCGACGACACTAGCTTACTTATAGGTATAAATCTTGTTACCCCTATCATATAGCTGTGCATTTTAACCTCGCGGGAATAATTATGCCCCGGTTAGGAACCACTGCTCTAGTGACAGTGATGTAAAAGATACGGCCCGCGGGCCGCATCCGGCCCTCAAGCCATCTCAATACGGCCGCGATCAGAATCTATCCAGTAAGGATTTTAGACGACATTCGATGTCATTACGTATTTCCAAAATTGCTGGATCCTCAAGCTCAAGATAATTTACGCTTTTTATAACCTTTATATGTAAGGTCGCGGTGTTGACGAGTTGTGCCTCATACCCTCTATCTAATCTAATCTAATAATCTTTATATGAAAGTTGATTTAAACTAAATAAATAAGGATTTTAATTTAGTATGTGTTTTAATTTTTAATTAAGAGTCGGCTTTTTCTAAAGGGTCATTTAGGGTGTGCTAGCCCTAAATGATCCTTTAGAAAAAACAGTCTCACACCTCTGCTCTATAACAATGTTGGCCATCTAGTGTAAAGCGACCTTTTACAATGTCTAGCCATTTAATGTATGTGGACATTTCATGAAATGTTTAGTTACACTCTAGACAGCTGTGACACTAATATTTTTATTTTTGTGTATTTTTTGTTTTGTTTTTTTCCGGTTTTTCTAAATTAAAAAAAGAAAAACAATAGACTGACCTTTTTATTCCCAAATGAGCATAATAAATAATTAAATGGAATGTGAAATACGTCAAAGAAAACAATACGCAACAGGTAACACAAATTATAAATACGACGCATTATAAAATCACAAACAAAGCAAACTGTTTTTAAAATTCTTAATAAATAAAATAACTTATTGCTGAATTAATATATTCCTTCAACGAAAAAATTGAAATTCCTGAAAACTGTCTGGAATGGCTTAAAGTTCGCTAGTTCAACAAGACCTAATAGGTACTGCCCTGCGATGCCTTTTTTACAGAACTTTTAAGATACCTGACCACAGCAATGGCAACTAGTAGACGGTTTTTCATTTGGTATATAAATAACCCCAAATTATCTCTGACATCTAACAGCCAGTTAATGCTAGATATCAAAGATAATTCGAAACATTACGTTTTCCTGATAACATAGAGCACCTGATAGCAAGAGGTCACTTATCACTTTACTAATATGACAAAGAGAAAAGATTTGTATTTTTGTTTGTAATTAACAAACTCAAAAACAACTGGACCGGTTTTAAAAATGCTTTCACTAATAGAATGCTACATTATCACTAAGTAACATAGGCTATATTGTTAATCGAGTTAAATTAGGGATCCTTACGACAACTCCAATAATGTAACACAAGGTGTTAAAAATATATTATAAAAATTTGCAAGTCCGACAAAAAATTTTGAAAGGTAACTCCGATCATCATGAAATTTGGACACACATTCATCTCGGTAAACTAAGATGAACGTGCGTACTCAATTCTTTCACCTCCCTATTAGTTCTTTTGCAACCGGGCTCAAGTGCTCTTGTGGTGTTTATACAGATTGACAGACAGACAAAAATTCTTGAAGCACGTTTTCCCGTCTAAGCGCCACACAAAAAATAAAATTGGTTGTCTGTAAAGTCGGTTTACGGACGATAGTTTTACGTGATAACGTCATAAAGAAACATTGATGAACTCTCTGACGTCACGCGAGAAGCGAGAGAAATGCGTACAAGCCGACGCTTGGGCCGATCGTGCCTCTCTATCGCTTATACCGCGCTCTCGCTTGCACGCTTAGGCTCAGGCGGAACGTGACACTTTTTCGTGCGTGCAGCCGGTGTTTCATCAATTTATAAGACGTTACACGTCAAAACCCAAAAAGTCGGCAAATAACGGAAGTTTTGAAACACGTTCCGTTACAATTTCAAAAAAGTACTATAATTACGAGAAAGACTCATTAGTCTTAAATCACATAAAACATGCGTTACTGATTATTTAATAAAATAATATTAATTTGGCATCTATATTGATATCTGTTATAAAATTTTTTAGTCTAAAATTGAATAAAAAAAATAATACTTACGGTGTCAAGTAGATCCACCAGTTTTAAAATGAAATAGACGTAAACACATTTACAAATTTCCATTGACTCTTCATTCACAGAATAATCGATATCTTCACATTTAAAACGGAAATTACTAAATCCTTTTAGGATTATTGTCTGTAAAAAATTAATAAAATATATAATTCTTGTTTTCAGTCAACATAAAATTCGTGTTGAAATATTTGGTCACGAATTGTCCCAATGTGAGAATCTAATGTTACTTTCTTTTGGTGGCCATAATTATTATTATACAATTATATTCATATTATTTGGTATATTATGAATTAAAATTGCTTAACATAAAATAGCCTGAGTAACCGGATTGTCGAATTTGTCAGATAGTCGGATTTTACTGTATAGCCTCAAAATCTAAGCAAATTAAATTGTTGAGGGTTGCTTAGAATCATCAAATTTTAAATGTCATAGGGCTGTTGACCTTGAAAGACGAAGTTTACATAGAAATTCATTTTGTATATTATTTTAAACTCTTTTTTAGGTATGTTTAGGTATATATTCTGTCTGGTCAATGTAATAATTTGCAATATTATTAATGTCACTTTCTACAATAAAAAATAAGTTCAAAAACTAAAACCCGTCTACTGAAAAAAATCAAACAAGAAAATATTCTCATCTGAGGATACCTGTGGTCGTATGCCACCTACTCTAACAAAACATTACATTTTAACAGTAGTCAGCGATCATAAGCTTTAGAGCAAAGTGCATCACGCTATACATATCATATATATGAGATGGCATACGACTACGTCTATCCTCAGATGAGAATATTTTCTTGTTTCATACTTTTCAGTAGTCGGGCTTTAGTTTTTGAATTTGCTCCCCTCTGGGGCCAAAATTCAGAAATAAATGTAGCTTATGTTACCCGGGCTATAATAACGAATCGATTGACACCCTATTTATCAAAATCGGATCTCTGTTAATGTATTTAATTTATGTATAGACGTTTTTCACATTTTTTCAGTTATGAAACACGTTCAAAACAATGGGTTGCACAACTGAACAAGAAGCAATGACGAGGAGGAAAAATACTGAGCTTCAGTATATAAGGACACTGAAGATCAAGGATGTTCAAAATGAACAGAAGGTAAGATTTAGTTATTATATTAATGCACTACAATTCGGATCTTTTGAATGATTTTTTATTGCAAACAGAAATAGCGGTATTTTCATGAATGAAAATTCACTTTCAAAATCAGTTTTCATGATCGCCATTCTGCAAATTTTACTCTGATTTTTTTATTTTGTTTTTTACATACGACGAATAATTTTTGAAAAAAATAATTACGTAGAAAAATTAAACGGTTATACAAAATAAAAATAACAAAAGCTAGTCGGAAAAACCCCTGAAAAAGTTTTTCCGAGTCAAACAATCCACTAAAATTCATCCCGTTTCTTATTTTAGTGGATTGTGTGAGTCGGAAAAACTTTTTCAGGGGTTTTTCCGACTCACATAATCCACTAAAATAGGAAACGGGATGAATTGAGAATCAAACAGCGGTTCACGATGGCATCAAATCCAAAAATGTTTGGTACAAGAGTTGATCTCTTTGACCCAAAGAACAATAATCCTAGATAAAAAATACAGGGTCGTATTTAAGAAAGTGTAGGTGACCTTGATATTTTGGAGACACCTCCACCAAACGAAAAAAAAACTACATCACTGTTCTTCCCCCTTGATTCCCTGTAACTTTTGTCCGAAACTTTTTTTTCGAAAACCCTTCCTCTAAGAAATAAAAAACCATACTGTATATTTATATATTGTCTCTATATTTATTTTATTTATACTTTAAGTAAAACTTCTTTTAGCATGGCAGCGGTAGGGTAAAATTCACCGTACCCTTTATCTAAAATCTCGCTAGACATATCTGTAACTAAAAATCTATTTGTTTTTAAGCTATATTTGTGACCTTTAAACTATAAAATAAAACCATTTTCGATCAATTTAACCGAGAACCAAATCTCATAAGCTTTGTGCGGGGTCCTTTACTGGTCAGATTTTACAGATAGTGGAAAGTGTATATATTCGATCACCCAACCCTAGTTTAAGTACACTAGTTAGTGTGATTTAACAAGCCTGAAAAACAAGTTTCAATCGCAAGGTGTAATGACCGTATTATATGTATTTAAAATAATTTTACGTAAAAATTCAGTAGATCTATATTATTTACAGACCGGCCCAACGAAGGCCAATGAGCAAGATTTGCCGTTGGCTACCGCACGTTCATTGGCCTTCTAAAATACGTCCCTATGCATTTTGTATAGATTTTTGATCGTTGGACGTGAATCCGCTTTATTTGTAAACGTTCGGTGTGAGACGAATGACGACGAAGAAATCATTGTCGATTGCTATAATATATTCTTATACCTCAACTGAGAAGCGACAAAAATAAAACGAAAGCAGAGGTGTTGAAGGACGATCTTTAACATACTTATCAAGATCGCGAGCTCAAATTAAGCAATGAGCATTCCTTCATTTGCTTTCGATGCCCGTCGAAACGGCATTCGTTCGAATGTTTCGATTCCTTTGGCATTACCGCCACGCTATGAATTGGTATACGCTGAACGGGCCAGCATCGAAACCGTTTCGTTGACTTTCGTGGATTTAGTCAGCGCAAGCTATGTAAGCGTCCTAAAAGACTGATTACAAAATATCGAGATATCTCTACTAGTTTTAAAATTAATATGAATGTGTTATACACATAAACCTTCCGGGAGAAAATCCCTGAATAATGGAGAAAACCGCATCAAAACCCATTGTGTAGTTTAGAAGAACTAAGCAAACGGACAGACGTGGATAACGACTTTGTTTTATACTATTCAGAGATTAGAGTTTTCTTCGCAAGGCTACTAACTGCAATTTTATAGTGCCTACGTAGTATCCAAATTTTTTCTGAAAAAGAATCTCGAAAACTAATATTGTTAGAGGTAAACGTAAAATTATTTCCACAGCTGTAATTTTTGAAATTCAGAGATAAATGGTAACGGTATACATTTGGCACCCTATGATAATATAAAAGTACTCATTTTGACGTTAAATAAACGGTATAGTCAATTCGGCCCTGGCTATGTTCAAGATTGTAGTTTCCAGGAAATTTTATACTGTAGTATAGTTTCGAAACATTTCAATTTTCGATGCAAATGAAAATAAAAATAAACTAGTGAAAATCAGAATAGAGCATATTTTATTATGTGCACAAAACAAGGAAGGCGTTTTATATAGTTTACAATGTCTTTTAAATTTGTTATTTACTTTTGAAGGTGCATTTTAATGCAGACAAGTCAGTGAGTTTCTTGTTTTGTTATTTGAAATTTACTTATCAAGCAACTTTATTAGTGTTGTCTGCACTTGACATGTATTTATTTGTTAATGTAAAATATGTTAACAATTGTTTGATAATAATAGCCGACTTTATTTTAACGGTATACAAATAAATAGAAATTGTTAATTAACTGAATACACATTAATTAGCCAAATGCAGAATTGAATGTCACCATTTTTTAAGTAATATTCAGAGATAGAAAACATCGCCCGACGACAATTTCCATTTATTAACTTCCCAATATGTTTGGAACTTATTACAATGGGTCCGAAAAATTTAAAGACATTTTTATGTTTCAAGGTCAACACAGTATTTTTACACTATTTTTGCAAAGAGTTATATATGTGGTCATTTTTTCTAGCTCGAAATCTCGCGAATTAAAAATGTTATGGTGCCAATCGACGCGTACTGAAGTAAATATGATCTGAATGCATTTTTAAGTCGGTATATTTGTTTGTTTTTTTTTAACTCTACAGATTTTGCGATTAATAAAAAAAGAAAGCATGATAGACACGGTAGAAGTGAAAATTATTGACTACTTTGCATACCCAACCATAGATGGCAGGGTCAAGCAAACGCATTGTTGAATTCACTTAGACCTATGCTAGTTTATAAATAAATGATTTATCTTTTTCTCTCTCAATCTGTCTATTCCTATTTTTCGTTTCATCGTCATACGAACTTATCCACGCTATAGAAGTTTTACTTAAAAAAATATTGAAATCGATCAAGTGGAAGTCGCTGAAACTACTCGATAAACAAAAAAGCCTTATATAGATAGTTCATTAAAAATTTGCATACCTTATAAACGAGGTATAAACATAATAAGATTTGAACAGCGTTATAGCCGACTAGAAGTTTGTCAAGTTTGAACGCTGGCCTTTTTTCCATAAGTCTTGGACCAAGATTTAATACAAAATATAAGTAAAATCCTAAAATTGCTATTCCCGGCCATGGCGAACCAATTAAAAACCAGTCTTGTGTTCTTGGATCTGAAAATTTTCATGAATTTCATTATACATATAAATAACATATTGATGCTGGGTGGAAGAAAAAAAAATGTAAAATAAATTAGATTTGAAAATGACCGTAGATTGTGATCACATAATTACAGTTTTCATACATTCGGGACAAGTCTAACGTCGTTGTGATACTCCCCGTTATGTAGAACATTAGATCGTACTCACATAGAAAATAAATTATTAACAAAAAAGATCGATTTTCAACTACAATTTTGATCAGTATGCGTAAAAAATGTTGTTTTGAAGTGGCAATTGTACAACTAAAATTATGCTAAATGCATGTATACATATAGTTTTAAAAAACTTTGTTTTAATCGATCAATGTTTTTTTAAAATTTTAACAAATTCTACAATGCTTTTCATATAGAGAAATATGCATTGTCACAATCTAACATCATTGTCAAATCAGATAGTAACCTAATAGTCAAAGTGCCCGTCGGCAAAAATTTTACTGACAAATACTCTCCCCAAACTTTGTATATGGCTTCATTAGGCCTAGTCTGACACCTATTTCCTCTATGACTTTTCTTGATTTTGGGGCGTTTTCCCTCTAAATTTTCCGAAAGATGTCGTTTTGACGACATGTAAAAATTTATAGATACTGTTTGTTTTTTTAATTGGACAGCTTAAAAACTTCAACCAAAACGCTAAAATAATTTAAAATGTAAAAACATTTTAAATTTTTCATGTTATTTGTTATTTAAAAAGTCTGACACCTCGAATATGTTCGACATATTCGAGGTGTCAAACATTTTAAATGATTCATGTTATTTGTCGCAGAGAACATTATTTTAGCGTTTTGGTTGAAGTTTTTAAGCTATCCAATTAAAAAAAACAAACAGTGTCTATACATTTTTACATGTCGTCAAAACGACATCTTTCGGAAAATTTAAAGGGAAAACTCTTCAAAATCAAGAAAAGTTATACAGAAAGTAGGTGTCAGACTAGGCCTAATGAAGCCATATACAAAGTTTTTGGGGAGATTATTTGTCAGTAAAATTTTTGCCTACGAGCACTCTGACTATAAGTTTCAAGTCTTTGAAGAAAAAATAAAGTCGCACTTCGTTTTTTAATAAATCGCTTATGAAGGGTTACAAACTTAACCTTAAATCGCCTTTGATCTGTACACGTGCAGTATTTTAATTGTAAGTTAATTGTCGTATATATTATGATACTTTGTAATTTGTACGGCGTAATTTTTGACCACGAAATAATGATAATTTATATACTTATGGTAAGATATATGCCAAGCTGCATAAAGTGTTGTCAAAAAATCTGATGTGATAATGACCTTAGATTGTGAACATTCATATTTCTCTATATGACAAGCATTGTAGAGTTTTAAATCAGTCCTGCTCGAAAAATAATTGATCGATATTTTTCTCAAACTGTGCACACAGGTACATATTTAGCATCGTTTTTTGTTTTCACTTCGAAACAACGTTTTTGTACGTGTTTTGATCAAAATTTAGCTTGAAAAGCGATCTTATTCTATGTAGAACAATCATTTTTTTTGTGTGAATACAAACTGATATTAATAATAATTAGAGAAACAACGATTGGTCTCACTATCTATTGATTTATTAAACACTTCACAACGTTTCGGCCATTTCAACACAAGCCATGGCCCTCTTCAGCTGCAAATAAAATTTAAATAATAAATTCTATGTCATCTCGCATCCACTCAACAATTTTTACTGACAATCTTCACTAACTATGGCTTGTGCCAAGATGGCCGAAACGTTGTGAAGTGTTTAATAAATACATATTACATAGATATAGGGACCAATCGTCGTTTCTTTTGTTATTATTAATCATACAGCTATCAATCCAGCCAATTATCAAGTATCAATCTAATATTCTAGATGAATAGAAGTTTGAATAGGATATTAGACTGCTACTGTTGTTTGAAACTGTAAGAATATGATCACAATCTGAAGTCATTGTCAAATCAAATGTTTTGATAAAACTTTCTGCAACTCCGCAATAAGGAAGTATATTTTTAACATTATGTTTAAATGAACGCCAGCGAATTTTTACTCACATGAGTCTAATTTCGCCCAAAATAATAATATATAATATATTTTTTGCGCTACCCTCTATAAAATAGTCGCTTTTCACTTCGTTTTCAGGATATTTAAAAAAAAATATATTTAATTTGTGTTAAAGTAGATTAAAGGCTATTTATTATTTGGGTCGCGCACGCAGAGCAAAAATAAGTACTAAATATCTACGGAAATGGTCTGCGACTAATTTTATTTTATTTTAAGCACTAGTGTTAAATGGATCACTTTACATGCCGGTATTCATGCTTGCTATTTTATAGGTGATAGTGCAAATAGTAGGCTTTGTTAACAGTCACATGAGCCATAATATCATCCCGCACGAGATACATACAGTTTTTTGTACGTACCTCCTAGCCCTGTAATGTAGCTGATTTTCACATAATATTCGAAATTTGTGACAGCTCAGATTTGAGCAAGTTCATTTCTAATTTGTAGAATGTACACTGTGGTGGATTTTCTTACTTTTTGTATGGAAATGTTCGTACTACAGCGTTTATTTTACTTTACTCACTAGTGCGAATTGAATAATTTTACTATCGCTATTCAGGCATGAAAATCAGCTATAGGGGGATGTACGAAAAAATATTTTATTAAGTAACTGCTGATAAATCATTTTAATGTGTTTTTTTTTGTATTTTTATGTTAGTTATGGAATCATAAACGAAAATATATTTGCAAATTATCATTATAAAGTGATTGTTTCCATGTGTAACGTTCACAATGCAATTCTCTAAGTTTGCGCACTGGATCATTGAAGACCCATTAATTATTATGAGCATGATTTTAACTTCTACATTAAGGATCAGTTGGCGTCAGTCAAAAACTAATTAATTATTATTATGTAGACCCGTGAAATTTTTTTTTTGCGAAGACTGGATTTTTCTAACATAATAATAATAATGATAAGATTTAAAATACGATTTTTTTCGTAACCACGCCGTATAAAAATATTTTCGTTATTACTAAGAGACCGATATGTAGATAATTTAGTGCTGATTATTTTTAATTCTACACTTGCTTACTCTAAAAAATTCGAAGTTTAGAAAATTTTATAGATTTTAGGTACAACTACCAATATTTATTAAAAAATCATTTAAAAAAATGTAGCTGATTACTTTGTTAAATAAAAATTAGAGAAAAAATTTGATACCTGATAATTCGTCATTATAATAAATATATCCCTGGAAAGCTTTTTTTAGTAATAGTGCCATATTTATTTATAAATTACAATGAAATAAAATTCTTAAAACTGTTAATTATTATTTACACTGTTCACAGTTCAATTACATAAATTAACACATTTTAGTTCCTTCGATTTAAAACAATATTAAAATTTATCGCACAATCGAACCGACACCAAGTTTATAACTGATAACTGTGATGATTTAAAATCGAATAATCCATAATGCTCTTTTAAGTTTCATTGACTTCAATTTTTATATTTATATCCACTACAAATGTCATTGTCCAATCGCCATAAAGAATTTCTAAGCGATCAAACGCCGACTGTATTATTTCCTCCACGCGTTGTTCAATTATACTATGGTCACTAAACAAATATACAGGTGTCTCAAAAATAGCGCTGACTAATTTACAGGTATATTCCTTGTAAAATTCTTTATCAAAAAGAGTTTTTTTCTTCATACCTCGATCTAAAGTACATACTTTCGGCATCAATTGTAAGATAGAAAGTCCAACATTTACTCATTGGTGGGATGACACGCACTGATGCTTGAAGTACGTACCTACGTTCGGGTGGCAGTAAAAGAAAAATAACCTATCAACTGTTTTTTAGATGTTGTTTACATAGCAACCCTATATTACATTTAAGCTGTCATTCGTATTTTTACGTGTAACCTCAATGCTGCTTGCTTTGGATTTATCTGTCTTTTATGTAATTAATAAGTAATTAATTAATTAATGTATTTTATAACCGTATTTACGACCGAGGTATAAAGAAAATATTATACACCACACTGGCCGAAAGTTTGATAATCTTGCACTGCGCGTCATGATGCCCTCGGCTTCGCCTCAGGCATTCTGGCGCTCAGTGCAAGATTATCAAACTTTCGGCCCTTGTGGTATAATATACTATTACCGTTTTTTCTCCGAAGTATAGTTAGCTGCAAGTTCTTAATTGTTAAAGTTTTAAAAAAATTTCGTATAAAAACGTTTCCTTTAAAAAAGTCACTAAAAAGATAAAAACTATCTTTATTAAGTTGGGTACCGGCTTCAATATTTAATAATAATAATAATAAACATATTTATTGCAGAAATTATTTTATAAAAATCTACAAAAGGGTATATGAATTCAGTGCTTTTTTTGATGAAGACTCGTTTCTTTTTTATTATTTTAATTTTTTACTTTTTAATAGCTATGCAAGACGTAGTTTTCACGTTACTGATTTTTCATGCCATTTGATTTCTAAGCTAGAAAAAACTGCTGAACCGATGTAAGTTAAAATTATCTAGAATTATCTCGACATCTTTCTGCACACAGCGATGTTGAAATAATATTTAAATCGGTTAAGCTATCGAGGAGGTAAGACTGAACGTACATACAAAATTATAATTTGATTACTATAGAAAAAAACTGCTTAATCGTTTTTTTTTAATTATATGAGTCCATTCACCCTTTTGTACACAACGACGTCGAAATTATTCAAATCGGTTATTAACCGTTCAAGAAATCAAGACTGAACAAAAAAAAAAATATACACGTCGTTAAAGGACCAGATAAATAATTATAAATATTTAAAATTTTTGTAAAGAATTTATTTAGAATTTTTTTGGTAATTTTAAACAAATAAATATCTTTTGATCTTGAGAAAAAAAAATGTTCCTCCTTATTTACACTGTTGTCGGGCACCATCTTATTTTTAACGGTATACCCTCCACTTATTTGAATACATATTGCACAAATTATTGTGCACGAGCAATGATATTCAAAAATCAGGACGACGACGACATTTTTTTCATTTCAAAATAAGAAAATGTTTATATGCAATAATTTACTTTTAATATTTCTCAAAAATTAAATTGCAGTCAATAGATAGATATTTTTATTCTATAATACTGGAAACAGCTTAGAATACGTCAATACAATAGGTATAACACAGTTAGTTTAAAAAGTCATAAATTATAACGCAGTGCTTGTGGAACTGTCATTAAACATAACGTTTTGCCCGCTTAATATTAGCATTGCTCGACAATTGGTGGAAATTCGACTCAATAAATTTTAGATTTGAGCGTCATATTGAGGTTCTTATATTATATCGATTTTACCTGTGGTATTTCGTACACACCGTGAGGAAACATTATATTGTGCATTAAAACGAAGAGAAAACGATGTATGTTCCATCATAATGTGTGCGAATTAACACACTCAAATCGGTACCACAACGTTTTTCCTTCCCGTATTTATATAATATGATGTATAGACATTAATGACCTTGAAGCTATCTCGTTCACTTATGATGCGACGCCTAAGGCAGACGTTGGCGACGCATCTGGGCGTCGCGAGGATAAGTTTGAGAATCACTGACGTAATATAACACACAAGATTTTTTGACAATTATTAATACGATAGTTATATTCCGAAGGCAAAAACGGTAACTGAATTTTTTTGATTTGAAATTTTGCAAGTAAAATTCTCTAAAAACTCCAGGGCGTTAAATTTTTGTACCGTTCTGTATATTTGAGTGAAATAAATTAATAAACAATAGTCATGACAATGTCGCGGTAACAACAACATGAAATGCGCATAAGCAACATTATAATATTATGGAAAAAATTCTTGGGAACAATAGACTTATAATGTAGTGTATTTATTTAATACATTTTATTTGCCAACGTTTCGATCCAGTCTTTTTCAAGACGCCTTGAAAAAGACTGGATCCAAGTCGAAACGTTGGCAAATAAAATGTATTAAATAAATACACTACATTACAAGTCTATTGTTCCCAAGAATTTTTTCCACATTTAAAACTTTATAGACAGATTACTCAAACATTATAATATTGTCTTTTCACCTAACTGCGACAAACAAAAGGGTTATGTTTTTCAAAAGTATGTGTGTATGTAATCCGTATATCTGAGATTTTTTGTTACCAGGTAGACTCTTGACGGATTTTCAAAAATGAGATGTCGATACATTAGTCATAGTCTCACGAGTAAAATTATATAGCGGACACTGGGCGCCATATGTTATCAGCATGCAAAAAATTTTTATCACCTTTTGTGTTACAAGAAAAGACTCTAAAGGTTATTATAAAAACATGAAATAATTTTTAAATTTTGTGAAAATCCGACTGCACAAAAATGACTAACTAAAAGAAAGAAAACAAGTCCTAAAACCTCAACACTTTGTTCTGAAACACCCTGTGTTAATTCAGTTAGTTCAATTCTAATTAAACAATACTGATCATGATAAAGCGATATGTATATTCAATATAGGAAGTAAGCATTCTGTAATTCATATATTGTTTTAAGAACCATGAATTGACTTATTATTATAATATAAATAGCTGCCCAGTCCGGCTTCACCCGGATTTGTAGACTCCCTCTATTAAAGATAACATATTTAATTGGATAACGATTGATATTTTGTCGGTCAAAATACCTTCGCAAGTTTGGTCAGCAAGTAATTGATCCATAATCATTTTGTTGCGAGTAATTTTGAAATCTGTGATATCTTCTAAGTTATTCATTTAAATCCTTAGCTTCCAAAGGAGTCCACGGAAGACTCGGCGGGGGTCTACGTTGGCGTGACAAAAAAATGGGGGTTCAAAATTCGTAAGCGGGGTTCCACGAAAATTTATCTGCTTTCGATAGTGAAGAACTAAAATGTTGGCTTGTCATATCAATGTAGGCAGATAATATTCTTATCGAAAAGTTTTAGTGTCGTTACAAACCTTTTAACAAAAAAAAGGAGCAGATTGAATATCACCGAACGGGGAGATTTGCGGTTATTCCTAACAAAACTGAAGCCAAATATTGATAATTTGCTGTCAATCCACCAAGTACATCATTTCCATTAAAATTATGACTATTTTGTGATTATCATTGTAGAAATTACGTTACGTTATTAATGTTTAATTTTAATTATATTACGACTGTTATCATATTACAATGTAATATGATAACAATAATAATTAATAAAATTGTCGATCAATTTATTTATTTGAAGAGTTCTATTCAGACGTTAATCAAAGATTTAAATAATAATTAATCACAATCTTTGATTAATGTCTGAATAGAACTCTTCAAATAAATAAAATTGTCGACCAATTTTTTTCAGACTATATATTGACAAAAAATAATATAAAAATATAAATCAATATAATAACAGATGAAGTTTCGATCTACTTGAGAAATATCTAAAAAAAATATGAAAATTAATTAGTATTAGCTACTTATTTTGTAATAGAATAGCTACTTAGATATCCATAACTAGGTATTAAAAAAATTGTTTGTTATTAATTTTTCATTAATTTTTTGAATCAGTGAAACTATCATTCAATCTTGCATTCTATTAGAAAATAAGTAGCTAATCCTAATTAATTTTTATATTTTTTTAGACATTTCTGAAGAAGCTCAAAATCCGGATCGAAACGTCATCTTTTGTTATATTGGTTTATATTTTTATATTATTTTTTGTCAATATATAGTCTAAAAAAAATTGGTCGGCAATTTTATTTATTTGACATTCACTCACAACACAATCAATTAATTAATTAGCCAATCAATTCTCACTTATTTCATTTAGAAAACTCCCCATTCGTGGTTGGAACTCATCCGCAACGCAAATTTCCATAGTTAGATCTAATCTTCACATTTTTTGTCGAGTTTTGGGAATATGGTAAAAATGTAGCTGCAAAGGGTTCACTGAAACCAGCTAAATTTTGAAAGTGGTCTATGAGAAAAAAAGGTGTGGAAACCTCTGAATTTTAAATGTCAAGGTCAATTTTGATCTTAATTAAGTGCTTAAAGTAACTGACATATTTAATTGGATAAAGTTTAATACCATGTCGATCAAAATAGCTTCGCAAACACCTCATTATTTTTTATCAAACTGAAAGATACAAATGGTTACTGTGAATCATCCCTAGATTATAGACATATACTATCGAGGACATTTCTGTAGACCTTTTAAAGACTTGTAATTTTGTAGCACATTAATTTCACATATCTCTTATGGTTTAGTCAGCGTAACCCATGTAAGCGCTCTAGTTTTGCCCTATTTAGAGAAAATGCAAATATATCTATTTGCATTTTCTTCTCCAATCAAAGAGGTCACTGAATTCGTTGAACCAATCAACTCGTCAGCAAGGAGCTATTTAATTTTTTTTTCCGTTATTGTGTTAATACTCTCTGTATAATTAAGTCACGAAAATGTTTTTTACGAACCCGAATTAAGATTCTTAAAATTTATAATAAGTTTAAAAATGATTTTCTTGTTTTTCTTACCCGTTTCTTTATTTACGATCAATTGTTTCTTCGAGGAGTTTTAATGGCAAAATGATTTTTGTACACGTCGTTTTGACAAAGTTTAAAAAGTTTACAAAATCCTTGCCAAATTGTATTAAAATCGATCCACGAAGTGTAACAGACAAATAAATAGAACTAAATGCCAAAGGAACCAATTAAAGCTATAATCAGTTGATTATATTTTTGCAAATTCAGCTGTAAGACTGTGCTCTAAGGACATGAAACACTACTAAACTATTCACAGCTATTTGATAAGTCTTACTCGATTTCTGATAGGACTTTTAATGTAAAATATAATTTTTAGAATGGAAACCATCATGAAATTTAATGAGAATGTTCTTTTATCTAAATTAATTATATTTCTATCATAAATAAAGCATAAATGGATATATGGATCAAGATGGAAGAGGAAAAGAAAAGTGTTATCAACATTATTTATTATAAATAAAATAATATTAAATAATTCAACACACACGTTACAGTCAATTCAATTTTATTTTATTCAACAAGAAATTTTCAGTAATCATAAGCACTAGTATCAAATCTGTGAGTTGGATAATTTCCTGGCCCTGGTATCTACTTTATTTTTTTTTTAAATAATTTAGACCTTAGATATCGACATGTTTTAACAGCTTTCTAAATATTTCAGAAAAGTAAATTTAAAAAATCTGCAGTTATCTTTAGACTTATGTATTTTTGGTTGTATTTCTAAATTAAAAAAAAATCAAATTTGAAATCCATCGTCATGTTAGAATTTTTTTCGTTTGTTAATGATAAGCTTTTGCATAAAAATCTCCAAATAACATTGTGATAAATATAACTTGAGGCATAAAAGCATATATTAAATACGTAGGAAGTCCGTCGCAATTTGATCCAAATCCTCCTTTTGATAAATGCCAGAAAATCAAGACAAATTGCCCCTAAAACATACATGTGTATTATTATAAAAATAAAACTAGAATATCATAAAAATGTAATTTTAAAATAGTGCACTAAATTTTGAGCTTGACAGTGATTCGTAGGGGGATCAGTGAGTTTTCGGAATGGGGAGTGCCCCAATTTGAGACGAAGTATGTGTATGTTTTCAAGTGTATCTTCTTTATAACTTTCATTAAAAGTGTTTTTGAAAACTCGATTCACCCATTGCCGATTTATGATGCCACAGATACAGCAAAAAACTTTTTAAAATTATGGTCCAAATGGGATTTACTGCACTATAAGGACAAAACCCATTTTTTCCTACTTACCAACTGGAGTTGTGTTATATGTTTCTTCCACCAAAGGTTCTTCTTATATTCTGGACGTAAAGCAGTTATTAGGTAATATCCGTACATGACGGAATGAACGAATGAATTAAGGAACGGAATAAATGTTGCGTGTCCTCCTGCAAAATACTTCGTCACAAACCATATTCCACCCACCATGAATGAATGATGGTACAAATGAAGGAAGGTTATTTGTCTATTATTTTTTTTAAGGACGAAAAACACCTAAAAATATAATAATTATTACTATTAGAAACTTGGTTGTATGGAACCATTGGCGGTTCATGGGTTCCAAAGTTGAAGTACTAGGAGAAGATTTGTTTTTGTACTCAGAGTATTTTCTTAAGAAGGGGCTGAAATATAGCAAACGGGGAAAATGATGATACTTGATTTTATCTCATTGTGTTTTTTACTCTTATCTCCTCCCTCCCCTGACTACTCTCTTGATTATACATCATATATTCCAATAATCCTTCTTTTTTCTAAATACCATTTATTAGAATTTGATTTAGTTGCAAAATGTGTTTATTATTTTATGGGAAACGCGACTTTGAAGAAAGATGGAGATGCATTTCACCTACTTCACCTGAATGGCCGCCACTGTATGAAACTCGAAGAAGTTATTTTAAAACAATATAACTTTATGTAAATGTAGCCCAATGTTTTAAGGTTATGATATATAAAAATTTGAATGTAATTTAAAACAACAAATTCTAAACACTCCAGTTAAATCTCTTCAATTTTTATCTTTGATCGTATTTAAGTAGCGAAGAGTTCATTAAAATTCGTTTGATTACATAAGTTTTTGAATCATATTTCCTGTTATTTCGATATTAGTATATTGAAAGACTACCCATCATTATTTAATGAATTTAAGATTTTTGTGTAATACTTACTGTATCTAAAAGATCAATATATTTGGTTATATAATATAAATAAACCATTTGAGCAATTTCGTATGAATTTTTATTTGATGAATAATCAATGTGTTGGCATTTGTATTGGATATCATCTGATATGCCTTTCAATAAACAAAGCTGAAACGGTATAAAATAATTTTATGGTACAAAAGTACAGTGTTTTCATTAAATAACTAAATAAGTATAAATAGGGTTGACTTACTTTTATAAATAAATATCCATTTAATATAATCTGTATGGCATTATACACTATTAAAATATTGTCAATTTTAAATGGTTTTCTATTTTCCATCCATTTGATGCCACAATTTGTTACGAAATATAAATATGAACCAACTACTATTAACATAGGCCATGGTGTTGTTACCAAAAACCAGTCGTTTACTCTGGCATCTAAAAATAATAATAAATGGTACATAAAAAGTCGGGTCGCAGTGCTAAATCATGTTGACAAAATGGTGTATTTATTTTTGCTTTTGGACAAAATAAAAATGCATCCCATGAAAACTTTTTTTATATAAATATTTATTATCAATTCAACATCTGTGTCTAATTATATACACCCCTCAATTTGTAATTCGTTACCTTCCAGCTAGCTGTTTCGTAAAATTTGAGTGTCTTGTCCTGTCGGGACGATTTAATTAAATAATAATAATAAATCATTACTACTCCAGAGAGAAAAAAATTTGTAGAAGAGAAGTCAGTTACGAATAGCTGATATTACAATTAAAACAAAAGCAAAACAAAAAAATAATCAATCACTGCCGACAAATAGCATTATTTTTTATTTCGTTAGGAATAAGATTGAACTATAAACATAAGTACAATATTTTAAATCTTACCTGCTATTTCATAATTTGAATATAAATATGAATCGTATACTTTGCGAAAAAACACAGACATTGTAAAAAGTTAATTTGTTACTGAAATACAAAAACTGAAAATATACACTTTCAACGCCACCACAAAATACAATATTGTATCAACTTTACACCATAGTTACGAATAAGCAAATGAAAGGAAATGTTGAGTAATTTCTTGATAATATTGAAAACTTGATGCAAATACTAAAATTATAAATTTAAAATTCGTTTTTTCAATTATTCTAATATACAGGTGTTTAGCAATGAACTAAGCTTAATAGTGTTCACATTGGCGGACCAGCGACTTTTTCTGACGGGGGCACTATAATCGTATTCACTAATGAAAGCTTAAGTTACGAACATTAAACTTACTACTTTAATATTTTAAGGGTGGAGGGCTTGACGATACTTTGAAGAGACTAGTCCCCTTGACCCCTCCTTCATTAATATTTTCAGGCTTTTAAAATTTTAATCTAGTGAACCTCAGAATTTCAGACACATTTTGAACTTTTGTGATTATTACCATCTGGATCTAATAATTCAGCCGGTTTTAACGCTATTCTTACTATTTTTTGATATTTTTATTATTCAGTTTTTGAACTACTTACTCCAGATAGGTAAATTGCAAAATTATATTCCGTATAAGTAACATAAAAATTGTTTTGCCAGTCATCCATTCCACAGAGAATTAAATATGCTGTAAATGAACTTAAGTGTCAAAATGTCATGCATTAAATTATACTTTTTAATTACAGCGAATTAGAAATTCAAATTTGAATATTTATCATTGTAGTATTGTACATTACGTAGACATTTATACTTATATATTTCGAACATATTTTCCGTTGCATTTTAATCAGTTTTATACTTTGGTAAAGACGTAATGTCAAGGTCTAAAGAGATTCATTTCTGTTAATTTTGATTTTTCTCCCTTTTTAGGATCTAACATGCTTTTAGAATTGACATACGTAATAGATCGCGCTAGAAAAAGTTCTCAGGTAAGGAAATGGACAGTTCAGTGGACAATGGTAACTGCCGCTTTACGTTCTTTACTAATCAGATTCGGACCAATAATATCCTAGGAGATTCATACTCGATATTGTGTCCAGGTATTGGCGGCCACTTTATTTTATCTCGCTCGCACAAACGTGAAATTAGTTCACATTATACTGGGTGAGTTTTTTATCCTGGCACATCCAAATATCTCGAGAAGTAAGCAGTCTTGACTCTTGGGAAAAATGTCTCGGATCAGAGTCAAATAATTCCATGGGGGAAAGACTTTGGTCCAAAAATGGAGAGAACTTTGAAATGTTAAATGGGGACCCCTATTTTTATCACGGAATCGAACTCCCCGACTAAAAACACAAAAGTTTTATCCCAAACACTTTACAATAAATTAATTGAAATAAATTTTTTGGTTAGTTGGACAAAAAAATTGGTCAAATCGACATCTGCTGAGTCAATTTTACAATTTCTTGTAAAGTGTTTGGGATAAAACTTTTGTATTTTTAGTCGGAGTCCGAATCGGCGATTAAAAATAGGAGTCCCCATTTAACATTTCAAATCCCCCCCTCAAGCGGGTGGAGTAATTTTTGCACCAAAGTATTTCCCTGATGGAATGATTTGACTTTGATCTGAAATTTTTTCCCCAGAGTGCTTACTTCTCGAGATATTTGGATGTGTCAGGTTAAAAAACTCACCCAATATTTTAAAAGGGAGGGGACAAATACCGACGCAAATATGAGATCTTGATTGTTTTATTAATTATTATTTTTTTTATACAAGTAGTAATGCTAACAGTACAATAATATCTAAAATTAAAACATTTCATTTCAAATATGTTTTTCTGTAAAAATTTAAAAATAACATAAATATAATTAAGTCTTGAGCAAGGACAGCAAAAAATGCTACTCTTGGTATATTGCATGGCTGCATAAACATTACTTTCGTTCCATGCCAAAACATAAGCAGAAACTGAAACTGAAAACAATAAAATAAGATTGAGTGTTAATAAAAAGGAACCAGGGAGGCATAGAGTCATGGGAAATATAACATAAAAGAGAACTGGAGGTTTCTTTGTTCGTTTTAAATCAATAGTTTTTAGTTTTGAGAAAGTTTCTTGACTGTATATTTGATCAACACTTGTTCAATATTGAGTTTTCATTTAGAAGCTTAGATATAAAGATTTTTTACATATTTGCCAAACCGAAAACATTTTCTGATTTGTTTCAAAATTGAAATTAAACCCCTAACTAATGATTTAAATGTGCTGTTAAATTTAAATGTTTACTTATATATTACTAACTGAAGGGTATATATAATTTGGTACAAATATTGAATTGATAATATTATTGAAATCAAGAAAAAATATTGTTTTAAAGGGTGTACTAAAGGGTAAAATTTTAAATTTTGTCAAAAACAAAGTTAAGTTTATATAATAGAGCCACACTGCTTATAATAGCGAATACTATTGTCGGCAGGATTTGGCACTGCGACCCGAGTTTTTTTAATTTATTTTTTTTGAGAAACCGTGTTGTAGGTAATTCAGTTTTTTTACCAATTTATCGAACAGTTTTACTTGCAAAAATTATCGATGAAGATGATGTCGCCAAGTTGGCTGAATGTTCCAGAATAAAAACGCAATTTCTGTAGAGAATTTCGCGTTTATTAATCAACGTTTCGTGAAATACATTCACATTCGCAGAGCTCAAATACCGTTAGGAAAAAACAGTTTTACAGTTTCTTAATTTTACCATTCCAACACCACAATTTGGGAATGGTGCTAATTTAGGTCAAAATTCACTTTTCAAAATTTTACAATATTTTATTTTGAGGTCCCATGAATCCAAAAACATATTTTCTCTATACAGGATACAGGTCAAACTGATAAGCGGATGGAAACCTTTTGGGAGGATGTTTGATATGCAAATATACAAATATTGTTTTTGGGGAAAATCTACGCGTGTGCAAAAGTGATATATGCTATAACGTTGTTTTTTTTAATATAATAATGGTATACTTTTCATAGCGATTATTCTTCTATTTATTTTTTCAAAAAAGTTTTGTTAAACATTTTTTTTATAAACTTTATAGTTTTGGAAATTATTGAAAATAAAAAAAAATCAGCTGCACTTTTGTTCTGCAGATCTGTCAAAATGAAACCATGCCAACGAATAGTACATATCGTTAGCGTCACCGCACGTGATATCAGAAAATAGGTTTTTTTATTATACTCTATCAAATATCAATATTTTTGAAGTTTGAATGGTCCCATCGCCTAATTGGCTAGAATTTTTTAAACTACTCTAACGGCGTTTCACGAAAGGTCAACTATAACCACTAAAAAAAATAAATATTTATTTTGGATCCTTCAGCCAACTGCAGAATGTCGTTTTCAGCAATAATGTTTCACAATTTTTGTAAGGATTATTATGTTTGTTCTGTAGCAAGTATTCTTTACACGTTCTACTTACCATCTGTAGCTGGGTGACGTACTTTTTCCACCAGATATGTTCCTTGGAACCCTTATTCATAATTGAGTACAGGTAATAACTGTACATTATGGTATGAATCACACAATTAATACTGCCAATGAAAGTTGAATGGCCACCCGCGACATATTTGACTCCATACCAAGTAATTGTTATCATCATTACATGATGGTAGAGATGAAGAAATGTTATTTGTCTGTTACGTTTTCTCAGAACAAAGAACAACTGAAACAAAACATGATATTTAATAGACTTTGTTTAAATTTTTGATTTGGCGCGTTTGGCAGCAAAACCATGCTGTGACGGAAATTAATAATAATTAGTTAATTATTATATCATGTTTGAATTTGCAGGTAATCTAGTTTTGAATTACAGAATAAGTATAGAAATTCCCAGAAGTGCAGTGAATCACATAATTATTGCAAAATTTTTCGCAACATTAGCGCCTTCTGGCGGCTCTTTATCTTCCGCCTAGTCTTCTGGAAATTTTTTCCCTACTTACTTGTACTATCTCCTATTATTCTGCAAATTTTTAGTTTTGCACCGAGTGAACCCTACCCCTCCGTAGCCAGCTCTCCGACTATTAATTATCAAGGAGGGTGACCTTTGTTTTTTAAATGAGGACCTCCATTTTTTAAGGTCGGATATTGTTTTTGTGAAAAAAAAACATTTTTGTCTGCACTTTTTTCAATTCGGCTCGTAGCAAAAAGCTGCAAGCTAAATTTAAAAAAATCAGACAAAAGATGTTCATTTCCACATAAAAATTCAATGATAGATAGACAGAATAAATGATAGTGTGAGGCATGCCTCGTCAACACCGCGACCTTAGTAGATCTGTTGTGTAGAAAAAAAAAACACAAAACACCCGGTATAATACTATACAATACTAGCGATTCGGTTCGGCTTCGCTTGAATTCGTAGAATGATACTAATTTAGGTCAAAATTATGTTTTGAAAATGTTACAATATTTTTGTCATTTTGAGACTCCCCGAATCAAAACAATATGTTTTTGGAAAAAGTCTGTGCGTCTGTTAGTCTGTTTGTGAACACGATACAGGTCAACTGTCAACTGTCTCATGTTTGTGATTTATTTACAATTAAATTTCTTTTCAGATTTAAAATCTGCTTATGATAGTTACCTACATTGATAATATTTTTAAAAACTCTTTTTTTTTCAGATTCTTTCACCTTTATACGTAAAAATGGTAAGTGGAACAACTTTTATAATAATGTCATGTATTCGAAACTATACAAAGGCTCAATGGAATCACAATTTTGTGCACTCCTCTATAAAATAGCTGCTTTTCATGCCTGTATATCGGTATAGTAAAATGATCTATTTAACACTAGCGCTGTAAACTAAAACAAACAAATGCAATCTTACCAATCCAGAAGTAATTTTTAAATGATATCATTTAACTATAAGAGGAACAAAGCAGGCGTAGTTCTTGTAAACAGCCCAAATAGATTGAAAATGGCTACACATACAGCTGTCAAAAATGTTGATGTTATACTTATGATGTAAAAATAAGCTATTTTATAGGAGGTATGTGTATTAACGCATCGCTATTATGACTCGTGTAACTGTTACAACTCGCTGTACTCGTTTTTTCGCAATGTCACAACTTTTACATTAACGTTCTACTACTGTCTATGACTTAAGTGTAAAAACCAATTAACACACGGCGATATAATACAATACGACAGTTTTTAGGGTTCCGTACCCGAAGGGTGCTCAAACGGAACCCTATTACTAAGCCTCCGCTGTCCGTCTATCTGTCTGTCTGTCTGTCTGTCTGTCTGTCAGCGGGCTGTATCTCAAGAACCGTAATAGGTAGAGAGTTGAAATTTTCACAGAGTGTGCATTTCTATTGCCGCTAGAACAACAAATAATTAAAAACCCCCCAAAACTCCCAAAAGAGGAGCAAACTAAGTTTTTTCCTTATAATTCGCTCAATTTAAATCGGATCGTTTCGAGACCTGTCTTAAACGAAAGAGGAGAAAATTTTACATAGATTTTGTATAACAGAATTCGTCATAACACTTTTTTTGTACAGCTTTATATAGAAATATAATGTATAAATTCATTTTTGTCTAATCCATAGCATACACGGGGATCGTCTGTCTTCGTTTGTTGCATAGTGTACTATGGGAATTTAAATATTGCGTATGTTTTATCTTAAAAAAAAAGATTGCATTTGTTCAAAAACGAATGTCATTTCAAATATTAGTCAGTCTTTTGACATTAGTATTTTGTGAAATGCAACGCCTTCTGAGTTAACGATTTGAATAACTAATTAATTAATTATTAGAACATATTGCTTTGACAGCTGATGCAAACGTCATTTTTGACATTTTTTACCATTCCAACACCATGGATGAGCGGAATAAAACCAAATTTTGGGAGGATGTTTAATATGCAAATATGAAGAGGCCTATTGTTTTTGAGAGACGTCAGCGCAAGCGCAAAAGAAATTATTATAATGTTGTTTTTATAAGATAATAGTATACTTTTCATAACGGCTTATTATTAGTGTATTTGCCATAAGGCACTTACACTATTGGCGTCGGTCGGATGGCGGGACCTAGGGGTCGGACCAAAATTTCTCGACGTTTCATAACCTTCTAAACACTTTGGCACCATTTTTGGAAAAGTCTGTTTATATATGTATATATATATATATATTTATATATATATATATATATATGTACGGGCTATAACTTTCGAAGGAGTTAATTGATTTTAATGAAATTTGGACCACATGTTGAAATCCATCACCGCACGAAGCCTATTTAAAATGGGCCCAATCGGGCCACTTTAAGGGTAGGTTTTAAGGGTTGAAAAATATTTTTGGGCCCAAAAATACCGAAAAAATTCTCCGAATCGTTTCAAAATTGAAATTTAACCCACTAGTAAAGTTAAAAATGTGCTGCCAAAATTTTATTAAAATCGGCCTGACAGGACCGAACTTAAAAATTTTATGAAAACGTTAGTTTTTAGACATGGATTTACTTAGTGAAGGGTGAATTTAATTTTCTAAATTGATAGTAATATTGAAATTAAGAAAAAAATATTATTTTAAGGGATGTATTAAGGGGTTAAAATTTTTATTTTGTCCAAAAACAAAAGGTTTAAGTTCACATAATAAAGCCACACTGCCTATATTAGCAAATACACTATATTGTCGGCAGGGTTTCGCACTGCGACCCGAGTTTTTTTTGTTTTACAGGAGTCTTGTAAAATAAATTTTTGAAAAAAATCGACGCATGCGTAGAAGAAATACATACTATAAGGCTGTTTTTTATATAATAATGGTATACTTTTCATAACGGTTTATTATTCTATCTATGTTTACAAAAGTTTTGTAAATTTTTTTGGGAAAAATTGGCGCATGCGCAAAAGAAATATATGCAATTACGTTGTTTTATATAATAATAGTATATATGTCATAATGGTTTATTATTCTATTTTAAAAGAAAGTTTTGTAAAAAGTTTTAGGGGGAAAGGCAGCGCATGCGCTATGTGCGCATGTGCTATAACATTGTTTCTATATAATAATGGTGTATTTTGCATAATGGTTTATTATTCTAAAGTTTTGTATTTTTTTTTTTTTTTTGGGAAATCGGCGCATGCGCAACAGAGATATTTTCCATAACGTTGTTATTTGATATAATGGTATATTTATCAATTCTTTATATTATTTTATTCTACAAGAATTTTTTGTTAAAAAAGTGTTTATAATATAAAAACGCCAGGGTGAATTATGTAAAATTTCACGCCTTGAAATTCTCGAACTACTTGCATACTCCCACTGGTTACCTACATGTTGTTATAGCGCCTCTCTTATTTCTTTTACAAAAGTATTTAAAAAGTACATAGTGTACGGAACCCTTCGTGTGCGAGTCCGACTCACACTTGACCGATTTTTTATATATATTATATATACTTCATTTCATTCTCATATAACGATGCGACGCGAGAGTGCATTGCTCTGCTGCCGTGTAGCGTCACTCTTAAGAAGGTGCGTACAGACCGGCCCAGCGAAGGTCGACGAAAGGGTTTTGTTGGTCCGGTTGTGAACGGTTTAGCTAACGCCAACACACGTTTATTCGCGTTTGCTGTTCGTAGCATGACGGTCGCATAAAACGAATCGGAGCATTCGAACGCACGAACGGTTTTTATCGAAATTGGCTCTAATGAATTTAATCATATTTCATAAATAGAACCGTCATTCATGACTTTTCAGTACGCTGCCATTCATATTTTGTTTCGGAAAAATCCAAATGGGGTAGTTTACCTTACGCGGCAAAATTATTCGATCAATATTTTTTTAAATTTCGTTTCTGAGTACTACTAGATTCTAGCCTTTTTTTTTCTACAAATCGAAATAAAAGTAGTTTCTGTTAAAATTATTTTTAAAAATTTTATTATAACTCGTTTCAAATACTGCTGACAAGAGACAATCCAAATTGAAACACTAGTCACTACTGCCATAAACCTTGCGTCGTGTATATACGTACCGCCGAGTCAAAGGTGTTGACTGAATGAAATAGATTCAGTAAACACGTCTAGCATACGACAGTGATAAATGCTTATTTACACTAATGTGCTGACGGTAAATGCTGCTCAAAGCCTATCTAAATAACACGCTGTAACTTTTGGGTCAGGAGTTGCACGGTGTACACCGGGGGTATCTGATGATATGGTTTCGTGTGCTGTTTCGGAGCGCAGAACAGCGCTTGAACGTAAGAAAGTCTACCACATAAAACACACACGTGTTTTATGGTCTCTGCCAGTGACTGTTAAACTTTAGCGTTGCCGTTGATTGTGTAACTATATGAGAGGCGTTCAACGCGCGTTAGCCTAACGCGCGTTAAAAATTTCTATACAACGCCAACGCGCGTTATCATATAAACAGTTATATACACTTGTATAGAAATTTAAACGCGCGTTGGCGCGTTAGGCTAACGCGCGTTGAACGCTCTTCATGTGAGCTAGGCCTTACACTATTTCGTGACATTAAATATTGGTTAAATATGGAAAATATATTTCATTCTAAAATTATGAAGTACCTAAGATTTTGGTTGATCTTCAGCTCTGCAGCGGTCATAGAGGAACCGCCACTGGATCGTACCATTTATTTTCTGAACTTACCGTGTCAAATAGATCCAAATATTTCAATAAATAATAATAATAAGTGTATTTCGCCTCGATGGTAGCGAGTACGTTGTTCGAATAATCGATGCTTTGACATTCATATCTTAAGTCTTTGAATCCTTTATATTGTATCGTCTGAAATAAACAAAAAAAAATTAGTTTAGATCTAATATACATATTGTTATTTTAATTTAGACACACAAATCTGTACCATAAAGTTAAAAAATTGCAAAAAAAAAACTTTAGAATTTAAGGACCATACATAAATTATATTCCAGAAACTGTGACCCAACGTGGCAAGGAAGGGGGTCACATAACCTAAATATAGGTAAAAACTAGGAATGTGACATTGAATGAAAAAAATCGATTAATTAATAATCGATTTTTTTAATTTGAATATAAATCGATTTTTAAAAAATCGATTTTAAAAGAAATAATCGATTTTTGTAGAAAAATCGATTTTTTCTATATAATAACAAAACTAAGAGAATAATATTAAAAATTTATTAGAATGAAAATCATTTAAAATGGTAAGTATAATAATAATAACCGAAATGACAACCTTATGGTTTATTGATACAGATTAGAATTGTTGAAACAATTTCTAGTACAATTTGAAATTTTATTACAAATTGTAATTTACAATAAAAATAAAACCAAACGATAAGCATCAAATGCAAAACGACAAGTTTTTGGTATGAAAATTAAAATACAAAACAAATCATGCTTTAAACTTTGAATTTAAAGAATCAAAAAACTAAAAAGAATCGTCTGTCGCCCAGATGGCACCATTTACAAAAATCGATTAAAACGTGTAATTTTTATAATCGATTCCTTAAAAATCGATTATTGTCATAAATAAAATCGATTACAAAAAATCGATTATAAGAAAAAAATAATCGATTAAAATAAAAATCGATTATTTTTTCACATCCCTAGTAAAAACAATTAGATCTGCCGCCATAACTAAATAAAAGTGAATATCGAAGTTTCGTGGTGTTTCACTGTGCCACTCTTTTTTAAACAGCAAAGCGGTTTTGATATTCTTTAACGTAGATATTTTAAATTGCACCACACGACAAAGTAAATAGGCCATTTTATTGCTCTGTGAATTGCGTAATAAGAAACAGTTAAGGCCTGACACTGACAGAAAAATTTTAACTGTGAAATTATTCGGTCGGGCCAACTACAGGCACAACTACATGGTTCGGAAATTATTTAATTGGCCAATTATTCATAAGAACTCTTGATAGTCACTCATTCAACTAAACAGTCGACCGATTAAAAATTGCCTCTTATCGTCCTAAGCGTAAATATATATTATGTTTTATGTGCAATATTTCATAGGCCAGTAAACTGACGAGCTCAGTTTCCACTAATTCGAAAGTTAGAAGAACTCGGAGCGGGTAGGGAGACAGTTTTGGCCCGATTTTTGAAAAAATTAATAAAAAATAGAAAAAATTCAAATAATTGATAATTTTTCGCATTTTTAAATGTTGGGTGATTTTAGACATAATCTTAGCCGTAGAAATTTTCGACTTCTGTACTTAAATATAGTTTTATTAATTTTTGACAATAGGGTGCGAATTATTTTTAAAGGGTTTTTCGCGAATCATTATCTCTTTTACAAATATTATTAATAAAAAATATGGCTGGTTCTAACTGTTCTGGATATACAAGCAAAAAACTGATGAAACGCGGTTTTTTAACTCTTTTTTAACAAGTTCCAGTTATCGCACGAGGATGTAATTTTGACAGATTGTGTATCATACTTATATAAATATTCCGTCGAATTTGCACCCTTTTGCGATTTTTTTAGGGTCAGATCATCTTCATTTTACAGGCCTATATTCAGGTATTTGAAGTTTCATTTTCTCTTTTCTTTTTTTAATTTGAATTCACATTTTATTCACGTTTCTCTAAAATCCAAAGTTGTTTTTGGAAATCACTATTCAATAATCGAAATATGGGATATATACCTATCCTCTTTTTTAAACAATTAAATATGAAATGGGTAATTATTGCAGTTTGCGTTAATGACCTTTGCTTGCAAAAATACAGATATAAACAATCCTTAAGTCTATAACCTCTTTTCTTTAAGTAATAACCTTGAGGCAACTTGTTTAAATAAGTGGCGAAATGATTGAATCAATACTGGAAAAGTCAAGTACGCGTGAGTTTTTTGATTGCATTATTTTAGCTTAATAGAATCTTAAGTTAAAAATAGAATTTTCAACATCGGTATACATTGTATAAAATTAGAAAAGAAAAACCGACCAAGCAATTGTTGGGCACACACCTGATAGGGTTCCCTAGTGTTCGTATGACGTATTTAGGGGACGCAATCGTTGCTTGATAAATATCATACCCTAACCCGGAAATGCGTCATTACAATACGTTGATACTTTTTCGAAAATTATTGTTAAAAAAAAGGGAGAATGAGAGAGTTTATTTGAGCAGATATCGTATCAAGTTTATCATATCATATTATATTATTATTATTATTATTATTATTATTATTATTATATTATTATAATATTATAAATGCGAATGTAAGTTTGTTTGTTACGCTTTCACGCAAAAACTACTTAACCGATCATCATGAAACTTTGCACATACACTCTTGAAGGTATTAGAAGTAACATAGGATACTTTTTATTAAAAAAAAAATAAAAATTTTTTACGAAAAATAAGAAAGGGTTGAAAACATTTTTTGGGCCCAAAAATACCGAAAAATTTCTCCGAATCGTTTCAAAATTGAAATTTAACCCTTTAGTAATGATTAAAATGTGCTATTAAAATTTCATTAAAATCGGCCCGACAGGACCGGACTTACAAATTTTATGAAAACGAAATATTATAAATGCGAATGTAAGTTTGTTTGTTACGCTTTCACGCAAAAACTACTTAACCGATCATCATGAAACTTTGCACATACACTCTTGAAGGTATTAGAAGTAACATAGGATACTTTTTATTAAAAAAAAAAAAAATTTTTTACGAAAAATAAGAAAATTTTTTGTCAAAATATGTGCAATACCTCAACCCCTGATATGCATGTCAAAAGTCGATTTCCATCTCAATCGCGGGCGTAGCCGCGGGTAGCGGCTAGTACCAAATAAATTGCCTCCAGTACAGTGAAAAAATTCTGAATAAAAAACTCCATAAACGTTTTTATTATTCATTGTGTCGTTTATTTAATCAATTATCATCAATGAGTTGGGAGGAATATAAAAACCGCGCCTGCTTTATTGATAATTACGGTACATTGAATCAATTTTTCCAACTCAGAAACTTCTGTTCGTAGGCTATCGATCTGAGACAGCCTATATAGAAATTTTTTACGATCTGCTAATTCTCTATATGTGTTTAAGCTATAGAGTAATATTTAACACGAACTTTTTGTTTTTATCTACATTTTATTAATTTATTTGTGACCATTTTCCATTCTTTGCTCTTTGGGACAAAATAAAAACAATAGATAAATTATCAACGATTCCAAGTGACATTTTATTTATGTTATTATATTTTGAAAACTATACCAAAATTAAATATTACACCCACCACATAAACTATGTAAGCACAGAAGACGACTTGCAAGGCATTGTATACCATAACAATATTATCTATTTGAAACGGTTTTCTGTTTTCCATCCATTTTGGACCCAATTTTGTTACAAAATATAAATAACAAGCGATGATTGTCAAAGGCCATAGCGGTGTGGTCATCGTAAACCAATCTTTCGTTCTTTGATCTAGAAACAAAAAAAAAACATATCGTCTAAATTAAAACATAAAAAACGTCATCTATAGTTTTTGTTTACGGATAATTCGTTTGCAGATATTTAAATATTTTAATCAAATTATTCAGTCTTGTTCTTCTCTCAAATTTTACAACTGTGAAGTCTTTGAATACGAATTTTGTTATGCAAAATGCAGAAAAACAAATTCTTTTTTCATACTACAATACATGGAGTTCTAATTATATTTTATTATAAAATATGAATTTTTTCACTACTCCTTATATATAATAATATATAGTTCATTACATGCAGGCTGAGGGATGTACAATGATTATTCACTAGTGCGGTAAAGTAAAACATGACTGATATTGTACAGAAGTGATGTTTTTTTAAAATTGAAACGTCAGAAATTTTGAAGGTAAAGTGAAAAGAAATGATTTTGTAGTAGGAGCCTGCAAAAAATATCATATATCTCGTGCGAAATGGTACTACAACTTGTGTGGGTGTTAAAACTCCTTGGCGCTTGTTTTAATCAAAATGTCGCAACTCGTCATATAATAATATCATTACGACAGTTGATGTACAATCTGCTATTAAACTGCTATCAACTTATTTTATGAGACAAAAATCTTGAATTGTTGTTAGACTTTTTTTTAATTATGATGAATTTTCTTTCATCAAAGGTCTTTAATGTTGGGGATGTAATGAATGGGCGCTGCGTGTATCTGATTACGTCACTGCCGACAGTCTACTAGGAATGAGGAAAAATAACTTTTGAAAGGCCTATTTACATAATTGTGATATTTTACTAATAAAGATGTTTATTTTCCTAATAAAGTATATCGAAATATATACAATACTTTGATATGTATTTATTTAAAGCGTAAATATTAATTATGAAGCAATGTTTTTTATTTTAATTGTAAACAGTAATTTACAAACCAGACAATTATCATATAGTTCAGTACATATACTAACAAGCTAAAATATAATTTATTCAATTTTTATATTTCCATCAGACAGACTTTTTCAACGTAATTTAAATCAGAAAAGTAATCGCGGAATATAAACAATAATATACAATTGTTTCTATTAATTATTCATCTATTTTTAGAAAAGTTGCTGAGCTTCTATAATTTTTTCTTTTTAATATATATAATTACTTTAAACAAATACTGGTTTTTAACAATAAATGCAAAATCAGAGCAAATAAATTTTAAAAAATTTAACTATATGCTGGACACAATGCGCTGTTAGAAAATCTAGATTAAGAGCCCTGCCTCATCAGGCGGCCATGGTAGCGCAACTGACTGCACTAGCATGGTTTCTCTAGGCAGCCAACAAAGCTACCAAAAAAGACACCAGAGAGGACTGTAAAAAAAAAATTTGCTGCATTTATTTTTAAATTATGTTGAAATTCGCTAAAATTAATATATTTACGTTACTTTTTTAATTTCAATAAATTTTTTCTATCGAATTGCAATATTTTTTAAGATCGTGCGGTTATGGGGAGAGCAAAATGATTGTCTGTCAATTCAATTAGTGCCATAAAATGCTGAGAATTCAAATGGCAGTTGAATCAATAGAGTTCAACTGACAGTAAGAATTATATGGTATGCCGATATTCGTAGCGCAAGCATGCATTTTGCTAGCAGCCCAACCTGGTGCGCTGCCATGGCAGCCTGGTGAGGTAAGGCGTTGACAATGGCTTTACATTGTGACGGTATATTTCTAATAATTAGCCATATTCCACTATTTGTGATCTAATTACTGTTTTAGGTACCCACAGTGATTACAAAATTGAATCACTATTGTTTAGTATATGCTGTTCAGGTAAAAAAGTCGTTATCCAGAGTGCTTATTTTGTTAAGCAATAATTGGTGTTATTGGTAATCACCGTGTCTATCGTTAGTACACTAGACTTGAGTATCTAATGTGACTATGACCTTAGCTCTGAGATGGACTAATATTGTAATAATTGGTCACGATCAAATTGTCAATCCAGATGTTCTAGCAACGCTTTGGGAAATCCGAATTATATAATAAACGCAAGGTGATTGAACTGGAAATTCCAGAGCCCCCAGTCTTAAGAGCATCTATTTGTTAGAAATACATATTTTTAATTTAACTCCAATCATAAAAAATAAATAAAAGCTAGGTAATGACGTCAGTTGTCGAGAATTTATGATCTACAAATAAATTTAAAGAAAACTCTAGGCAGGGAAGCTGATTCTATAACGAAAGTATCTAAAGTGACCTCTTACGCAATAGTGCGATAACTGGTCCATATTAATGCTGGGTTGCAGAAAGCACTGTTAGAAAATCTGATTTGACAATGACCTTAAACTGAGAACACACACATTTCTTCATAAGAAAAGCATTGTACAATTTTTAATCGATTCTGCTCTAAAAATAATTGATCAGTTGAAACGATATTTTTTTAAACTGTGTATACATTTATTTAACATAGTTTTTTATACATTTTCCATTTCATACACCTTTTTTTACGCATGCTTAAAAACTAGTTTGGTGTTTTTTTTTAATTTTAAGCAGAGTGTATATTTTAACATAATAGTTTCTTTGTACAATTTCCATTTCAAAACATTTTTTACACGCGTTTGTAAATGTTTTTTTCTTATGTATAGATCAATCATTTGTTTTTGTGTGAGTACAATCTAATAATCTACACGGCAGGGTGTTTAATTATGACATTAGACTGATCTTGTATAACTGTAATTATATAATCACACTCCAAGACCATTGTCAAATAAGATTTTTTGTCAATGCTTTGTGTGTAATCCCGCATAAAATTGTGTTTGTCTGCCAGTTGTTTATTTTATAAGTGAACTGAGTTCAAAAGTGTAATGTCAAAAATTTTATAAAAAGTACGTGCATAATATTAGAATACTAGCGGTCCGTCCCGGTTTCACTCGGGTGCGATAGATATAGGTAATTCTGCTAAATGTATTTCGTTTGCGGCCCGGCGTCTGAACTAATAGCTTTGAGCGAATTCTAACAGATGTCGTAATTGGTAGTAAACAGTTTTTTTTGTTTGCTTCTGAACTAACAGCTTTGAGTAAATTCTTTCAGATGTCGTTACATGTTACTAAAACGGGTTATTTGAGAAAATACTGTAATTTTGTACAACATATTTAATAAAAACTATCCTATAGCGTAAGTTGCACCAAGCAAAACACATTTACAAAATTTAATTAAAATCTGTTTAGTGGTTTCGGAGATTAGCGCGGTCAAAATTGTGACACAGGAATTTTATATACCTATATATAGATAGATATATCTAGTGTCGTAATGGTTTCTGTTTAAAACCATGCATAAAAAAAAAACTATTAGTTGTAAATGTTTCACGAACAGTTTCAGAACAAAAAAAATAATTAAGAATCTAAAAACTAATAAATTTTCAAGCATAAATTATTACATATTAAAAACAAAGTATCGCCCCAGCGTGCGATGAAATCACATTTTAGCGTTGCCATGGAAATTAACAGCTGAAACGCATTTCAACCTCAGACAAATAAATGAAAGGGATATAGCTTTGCTCGCATTTTTTGCAGCTCACATTCTAAACGAACTCGGTGAAAACTAATTTATATCAATGTTGTCAAACTGCAATTGATCATTGAATGATATAGTTGATTAAACATAGAAATGACATATTCAAGACAGTTGCAGCTGATGACATCAATGATATAGATAAAAATTTGAAATGAGCATCCTTTTTCTGTGATCCGACTTTTGCTAACGTCACAAATTTGTTTATATATAGCAGTCAAATTACCATGGAGACCACATGAGTATTATTTTAATTTAATAATTTTCCGAAAGTGACATTTTTTGCGAGTTTACTATGAATGTATAAGACTATTTTTGGTCAATTTAGAATTGCTCACGATTTTTAAGAATATTCAAAGATGATTAAGCAATGAGGCTATGTATGTAAGAAATCACGAAATAATTATCCCAATCTGTTATTTCACCGGTAAGCAAATACAACATTTATACAACATTTAAATTTGACTAAACAAATCTAAAATCTAAATTTTAAAGATTGATAAATCTTATTAATTATTATTGCCGTTTTTATATCCTTCAAAACTGCATTATTGATGCTGTCATCTCTATACGTTGTATTAACTTATATAGGCAATGCTAGGTCCCATTTATATACTATCAAGTCTCTGATTCTAACCGAAAGCCCAGATTTTTTTTTTAATTCAACATAAATATGAGTATAGTTTGGAGAGAAATGTAGAAGCGAGCCAGAACTACCGAGGATTAGCGAAATACCAGTGCTCGGAAAAAAAAACACAATTTATTTAAAATATTAATATTTAAAACTTACCGGCAAGATCATCGTTTAAATATTTATAAGTATTGTAAATTTCGGTGATAACTTGTGCCATTATAATGAATTCAACTTGAACTTATTAAAATCACAATTGAGTAAAAACTTTTAGGATATGTGTGTTTCCTCTTTCCTTCGTAGAAACCGACTGAAATTCGTTGGCAGTTTTTTATATGACCAGGTAAATTACAAAATGCAACTGGAATTTGACTTATTTATTAATATTTATGCGAGTCTGTTACTTTGTTAAAACGTATCATTATTTACAAAACAATACATATTCATTTATTGAGTAAGTACTGCTCGTTAAAGAAACAAAACACTGACTAATCGGACCAAAGTGGACAGCCAAGTCCAAGGAATACATTAATATAATAATACTCTATGTACGTTTCTTTATATACGAATAAAGTATATATAGTACTATATACGAATATAGTATATACGAATAAAGTATAGGAAACACACAAAAATAGACATGGTAGGGTTTGCTTAAAATACTCAATAGGTACATACTGTAATATCAAAAACAATACTGACATCATTCTTTAGCGTAAATCAGAAATCTCTCATATCAGCTGTTCTGATCTGAGTGGGATCGGCACCTTGTCATCTAAGAACACAAATCAGTGTGGGAGAATTAGGGGTAACGCTCTCCAAGACGTGAAATAACTGAATTCTGAGATACTTTATATTCAGTTGAAATTTTGTGCCAAATTATTTCAGAGAAATGAAACAAAATTAGTTAATTCCGTCTTTTTTACTTGACTGCAACATGTAAAAGGCCATTATTTTTCAAAATGTTGTACTTTTCTATGTATGTACCAACGACTTGACGGACATTGATGAAGTGTCGATATATAACTGATGTTATAGAAAATAAGTTAAATATGGTAAACACTAGACGTCATATTGTCAGAACTCAAAAAATCAAAAGTCAGCAAGACCTTGATTGTTTTTATTAAACAAAATGTCATAATTTCAAGAGTGACACGTTAAATTTAATATGGAAGACGCTAGATATCATGTTTTCAGTGTGAAAAAATTTGGTAAAAAAATATATACTACATATGGTGGTTATATTATAGTAAAAAGAAACAATTTAGAAAAAACTAGAATCCGACTACAAAAAAAAGACTAACTGAAAGGAAAAAATAAAAACCCCTATATTATTTTAAAAAAACAAGAAACACGACTGCATAAAAATGAGACCAATAGAAAGAATAAAAAAATTAAAAAACCTCAAGACGCAGCAGGTGGTGACCTAATTTGTCTCTTACTTTCATTTTTGAATGAGTTCTACCTGTTGCATTTGAGATTTTCTGACTGGTCTTCTTTTTTGTTAGTGTAATTTTTGTTCAGTCGGGTGTTTTGTTTGATAGTGATAATTTACGTATTAACATAAACAAAAAGCTTTAATAAATTCTATAGTACGGTACAAAAATTTAAGGAATTAGTCATAATCATAATTATAGTACCGTCGGTGTATATTTTTACAAGATAGTTATGAAAAAAATGTGTTTTTCTAAATTTGTAGTTTCAGAAATATTTTGAAAATAAAAAAATATATTGCTCAATAATTTATTCTGTAGACGTTTTAGGTATTTGACAAGGATGCTTTGTTTAATTTGAACATAACGTGATATCATATTATAGAAAACCATGAAAACGAATAGCTTTGATAATGTTTAGTGGTAACCGTTACCCGCGTTACTGCACGCGTTAACGGAAATTTTATTTTCTCTGTTATTATATGTCAAATGTCAATATTATTACTTATTGCGTGGAAAGGCCCCGTCGTCCAATTTGCTGCAATTTTTTCGACTAGATCTAATTACTAAACTTTGAAATTTCACACACATACATAAGTCTGGTGACAACTGACAATGCATATATCCAATATGGCGGATGCCCTAATATAACGAAATACATTTTCCTTCACAACCATCTTGAATAAAATAATCAAATAATTTTTACAAATTAGTGTCATAATAGTTAAAATTTTGAAAGACTAAAAACAAGAAAAATAAAATAATAATAAAAAGAAAGTTTTTATTGAAATGTACCAAAAAGAAAATATAATGATTTAAATAATTTAGGGTAATAATTATAAAAAAGTTGGTTGTGACTAATAAACGATCATAGAGTTTATATATACAGGGTGAGTTTTAAGTTGATGCTTTTTTTTACAGCGTGTAAAAATCAAATAGACGAGCAAATATTTCAAATAGTTTTTTTATCAAAACTCAAAAATAAGAGAGAAACAGCCTTTCAAAGTTTAAATAAATTTTATTAAATTTTCTTTAATTTTGATGTCGGTCCTGGAGTTATATTATGTCACTATGGAAATAAGTTGTTATTATCAAGTATGTGTATTGTTCTGTTTTTGAGAGAATTGTGTGTGCCTCAATTATTTTTGATAATAATAACATATTTCCATAGTGACATAATATACCGCCAGGACCGACCTCAAAATTAAAGAAAATTTAATAAAATGTATTTAAACTTCGAAAGGCTGTTTCTCTCTTATTTTTGAGTTTTGATAAAAAAACTATTTGAAATATTTGCTCGTCTATTTGATTTTAACACGCTGTAAAAAAAAGCATCAACTTAAAACTCACCCTGTATAAACCTAAATTATTAATAAATTATTAAAATGATTTTTTCCGTTCTGTGCTTCAATATTTTGAACTGTTATTTTTTTCTTAGATTAAGTTAATTAAATTATATTATTAAGCTCAAAGTGTTGTTAAAAATATACACCAATTTTCAAACATAACGTCGGGGTATATTATGTAAAATTTCGCGCCTTGTAATTCTTGAATTACTTGCGTCATCAGACAATATTTTTAAATTTATAGAATAGATGATTAAATATGATTAAATCATAATAAAAAATGTTAAAAGAAATTTTTTTCTACACGAAAATAATAATACCAGAAGTTATTTTATCTATCTAAACATGACGTTTGAGATTTTAATAAAAACAAATTGCTACGCATTTGTATTAGGAATATGTATATAAAAAAATAGTTGTTATTTTGTTGGGAAAATTCTTAGTTATAAACGGTTATTTATTGCCCAAGAGCCTGGCCGACCGACTTACAGTTATTCAGCAAGTTTTATATTTTCTTCAGTCAGTCTCCCATACCTGCCGTACATGAGATGGAAACTCGTTATTTCGGCCGGCGGTTCCTTTTTGAGTCACTCAAGTATGAAAGGTGTAAAAAAATGACCAAAGGTAACGGTTAAAGTATCAAGTCTGCCGCTGTGATATCATAAACTAATTAATTATCTTTATTGAAGGCTCACATTGGCAGACAATCATGTAGGTTCCAAGGTCGGGGCAGTTATTTTTCCAAGTTATAAAAAAAAATTCCAACCAATTGGGTGACAGGGCCATTTCAACTTCAAAATATTGACATTTGATATAGTGTAAAAAATATAACATTTCTGATATGGCGTGCGGTGACGCGGGTAACGGCTAGTGTTACTTATTATTGCATAGTTACCCACATGGCATGTTTCGCGTCATGTAAATGTTAACCAAAGCATGCTTAACTAATTTCTCTGTGACAGATTTGCACAACAAAAGAACAGCAATTTTTTTTTTAATCCAGAATTACAATTTCACCGTTTTTCTGGATTTTCTTATGAATTAGAGAGTGAAAAAATGATTTGAGCAGTGCGTCGTCATTGGCTATTAAATTTTATTTTACGTCTGTAATCGTTATTAAATTATCATTTATGTAGTTTTTTACTGACATTGTGCGTAAATATTCTTTTATAGTTAAGAATAAAGCTGATTTCCATGTGTTTGTAAGCTTTGACTGAACCAGATTTTAAAAAATCAAACACAAGTTGACACAAATATCGCGTGATACAGATACTTTCCTAGCGTATAAAGCTTATTAAAAAACTTTTTTGTAAAACATTCTTGCAAAAATAAATAGAATAATAAACCATTTCGAAAAGTATACCATTATTTTATGAAAACAACTTTAGAGCATATATCTCTTTAGTGCATGCGCCGATTTTCCCCAAAAACAAGAGGGCTCATCATATTTGGATATCAAACATCCTCCCATTTTGCGTCAATCCGCTCATCCGTTTGACGAGTATCGTGTTTACAGACAAAATTTTCAGTTTTCACCTCTTGGAGTAATCACCTGTGTAATACATTGAAATATATCGTAATTATTAACAATGTTTTTTTATAAAATATCTTTGAGGCTGTACTGCCGGCCTAACATTAAAAAAAAATGTTTATATAAAAACTGATACTCAAGGTTAGCATAATACGCATAATATTAAATTTTATGTCACAAAAATTAAACATGGTATTTTTATAAATATAACAAAAATTATTTTAATATTTAAAAATATATGCACGTCTAATATAATTACAATATTTACAAAAGAAATTCATTTATATTAAGTGAAAAAATAACAAAACGAATATGTTAATTGTATACATAGTTGTAAGGTTAGCAACTTTGTGAGCAAAATTCAAGGGTTGAGTCATTATTATTTGCTTAATAGAGCGGCAAAGCAATGAAAAAATGTAACGCATATACCCTTCCCATGCAATCAAATCTATGGCGATTTATGAACATAATTCCACTTTCTTAGGAGAAAAAAATCAGCCGCTGGTATTTCCCAGTCATTTTTTTTTCTAACAGAACCTTAAAACGAAGCAACAGAATTTTTTAAAATTTTAATCATTTTTTTACCATCTTTGACTTTTTCTAGCCCCCTTATCTTAAAATGGATCCAGATTCCGACTATATATCATATAAGAAAAAAATGCTCTAAATTACTTAAATATTAACTTATGTAGGTACGTTATCAGGTGGCAGAAAGTTGGAGCGACTTGATATTTTTAACTTAATTTTTGAAGCTTGGAAATTTCTCACTATTCATTTTGGCAGAAAGATTCTTAATTCTTATTGCTATTTCTAACTGTAATTTTTCATTTCAACTAATCATGTAAATAACTGGAAACAGGTTATATATTATTATTATTACCTTAACAATATTACTTATACATTTACGCGTGGTTCAGTGGACTCTCTAGAAGGATGGAATAAAACCAAAATAACTCGGTCGTATCAAAAAATCGTACTTAAGAAAATTAAATTTGATCAATTAATTATTATACATATTTAAATATACATATTATCCATTTTGAAAATATTACAGATATTGGATTTAGCTTTTCTGTCTTTTACTATTCGATATCTTTTAAAGGAAAATGTTAAGGCATTTTTAACACGCTTACATTAGCTTCACTGTATGTGTGTATCTATCTAACGGAATCTTTCAAATTAATTTTCACCCACTTTCTGACGTTTGAATAATTTGGAAATTTGCACACGTATTAAGAACCCTTGTCAAGACAATAATTAATTTATATAAATAGGCGTGGTTTTTAGTGAGAGGATTAAAACTATAGTACAAAAATACAAAATAAAAAACTTTTTTCAAATCTATTTATATATTGCCGACAATATAGTGTATTTGCTTTTATAGGCAGTGTGGCTCTATTGTATGAACTTTGTTTTTGAACAAAATAAAAAATATTAGCCTTAATACACCCCTTAAAACAACATTTTTTTACTTAATTTCAATACTACATATCAATTCAACATCTGTACCAAATTAAATACACCCTTTTAGCCTAAGTTGTTGATCACATTTCCAAATTAAAAAACAAAAAAGTTTTTTATAGGAATGTGCAAAAAAAAACTATTTTTTAAATATAATAGTTTTGTTCAACAACGATAAGATGTGCCCTAATTTAAATAATTTAATTTTTTATGACTAATTTTCGTGAATTGCATTAATAGTTCATTTCGTAATTTTAAAAGTTTATAGGTATGGCTAACTAAATATTAGGTAACTTTTTAAGTATCAGTTCATGGAACTGCTATAAGAATCTAAAGCGGACAAATAATATCACATTAGGAAGCAATATTATATTTGATTCATCCATACTAATATTATAATTATTGCAACTTTGTTATCTGTTCACGCCTAAACCGCTGAACAGCTTTCGATAAAAGACCAGGAAATAGATTGCAACCTGAGAAAGGGCACAGAATGCCATTCGTCTCAAAAAAATCTGAAGGGGGTAAATTGAGGATGGAAGTTTGTATGGGGACAGGGGAACCGATCGTTTTTCAAGTTAGGGATATGATAATTCATATTTAGGCTTTTTGTAAGAAACAAAGAATTTCTGCGTTTTGGTAAAATCGTCCCTCAAGGAGGTAAAATAAGGGATGATTTCAAAATTGACATGTGAGTAACATAAATAATACATAATATACGTTGCTGTCGCTGCTGAGCGGGGTACAAGATTGTTATACGGTAGAGCCGAGGGTTGATTTAATGCGGGTTTATAGTCCAGTATTTATTTATTAACGCTTCAAAATTTCGTCGAGAAATTTTGACACATTTTCCTTGTTTTGACCTTTCTGATTTGTCAATTTATTTTGGCACCTATTATACGAGTAGTTTTTAATTGCATAATAAGTGCCAAAGCATAGTTCTAGTACTCAAGTAATGTTGGTTTAATGCATTTCGATGGCCTTAAAAAACAATAATATATTTAATTGTAATAGCTATTTAAACAAAAAACAAGATTGCAAATTAAACAAAACTGACTTTGTGCATTGCGTTAATTCTTGTTTAAAATCTAATTATTAAAACATCAAAATAATCAAAAACAAGCTGCCCTCACCAGAGTTGATACCACGTTGGCAGTGCATTAAATTATTATTTATATAGTTACTAATTTTACTTTTAAGTTTCAATTAATTTTAAATATTTGCAATATGTTACATAAAATTAGGCCTTGGCCTGTTGTTGTTTATAAATATACTAGCAGTCCGTCCCGGTTTCATTTGGATCTAAAAGAACGAATTGGGGTGGGTGTTAGTCGGTACGGTCATCTTAGTTTACCGAGATGAATGTTGAGTCCAAATTTCATGACGATCGGAGTTACCGTTCAAAAGTTTTTGTCGGACGGACAGATTTTGAGTTTTATACAACGGTTGTATTTTTAAAAACTTTGGACGTATTTTTAACATTGATTTTTTTTAAATGAAAATGAACACCTTTTGATTGACATTTTTTTAAATTTAGAATGTAGTTTTTTTGCAAATCGCTAGTTTTGATTTTTATAATGAGCGTTTTGGTAAAAAACTATACGAGCCGAATTGAAAAAAAGTTCAGACAAAAAAAAATTTTTTCACCAAAAGCAATATTCGGCCATAAAATATGGGGGTTCCTATTTTTAAAAACAAAGGTGGGGATGGTTATTGTGTTTAAACGATTTTTTCCCTCGAAACCCAATAACTTTCGCTCGAACTTTTTTTTATGCAACCCGTTACTTTTTAAAGAAACACTTTCAAAGTTTTAAAAAAAACACCCAGTTTATAGATTTTAAAGACAGATTTATGTCAGCTTCATGAAAATAAAAAATTCAATTGTGCAATTAAATAATTTCATAGATAAATCGTAAATTATTGACGACTCCGGTTTTTATACAAAGTTGTAGCGACCAAAGAATAGGGAACCCTGAAGATTCATCCTCCACCGCATCCTCCGAAATCTCTATGCATTCTCCAACGCTCTCTCCACCGCATTCTCTACCGCACCCTCCACACCCCGCGGAGTTTTTAAAGAAACTCCTCCTGTTCTCACCTCGTGAAAAACTCGCCCTCAGCGATATGTCCTTTCTTCTTCTGAGCTCCTCATTCTTTGATCGCTATAAACTATTCTCAGTTTAATAGTTGAGTTTATATTTCTACTTTTTAGTGGTCATACTTCTGTTTTCTCTAAAAACTAATATAAGTTCATTTCTACACTTGTCTTCACTATATACCAATGATCAACCAAGCTGTTCTGAATTTTTCATCATTAAGTAATGTTTCCTTATTTACATTTTTTTATAGAGGTAGTAAATGCAAAATAGCCAATTAGTGATTTCATAGATCACTGTTATGTACTGTAACAGTTGTGATTTTCTGGTCAAACCGGTTAAAATTAAAAGTATTGTTTAAATACTGACATAATAACTTACACGTGTCTTATTATAAATTATGAATGAATTTTTTTCTGTTAAACAAAAGGAAATATTTTTTTATTTAACAACAGTAATTTATGTATTATGCATTGCAATTCCATTTAAACCAGGAATTAACCTAACAAAATGGACCTCTCCTTCACGTCAAACACGTTTTATCACAGTCTGAGAGTATTCTTAATTTGAAATACTTTTGCGTCAAAATGGTTATAATATTTTAAAAAAATTTAAAAACATTCAAATGAATTATTCACTGCTTTCTGGATAGTAAGTTGTTTTTATTTAATATTTGATATTATTACATTTCGTCGTTAAAAAGTGTTTTTAAATTCTATATATAACATTTTAATTATGAAGTAAAAAATAAAATACCTAAACGTAGTTTTGCTGTAAAACTGGTATCTGATTTTTCATTTATGTAAAAAAAATCATTCAAAAATCAAATTGCTTTTTTTTCAATGAAAGGCCTGGAAACCGAACACGAAACGATTTTAAAAGTCAAAACCTTTCACTTAAATGTTTTTCAATCTATTCGAAGATACATAGGTAACCGGTTTTTTGGGAGACCGGAAGTTACCTCTTTTTCACGGTACCACCCAGTCCAACCTGCCAATATTTTCTTTTTTCTTTTAAGCAGGGCTTAAATTTCCCAAGTATCCGTGAACTGGCCTTTTTGGATGTCCATAGGTTTTGAGTGTTACTGGCTCTTGGACTATAAGTAGCGCTGTATTGTTTCTCTGTGTAAAGTAGAAGTAGTATGAGAGACAAAAATATATTATTTCTAGCTTAAAGCGGTAACACTAAAAGATCAAAAAATATTCAAGGGTTTATATTTGTTTTTTTTTTAGAAAAAATAAATACACGTTACTTATATTATTTTTTATTGCATAAAATCAATAATGTTGTACTATAAATACAAATAACTGCTCACCTTAACAAATTTAAATTTTGTTCTAATTTAAAAATTAGATTAAATCTCATTATCTAATATTGTTATCTAACAAAGATTTTTTTTATTTTCCTAAAAATGACTATATTGCACTTATTCAGGTGTCCCGCAATATTCTAATCATCATGCGGATCATTTTTTTTTAATTATTAACGAAAAAATAACATTGAGCGAAAAAAGAACATTTTGACAGGACATCAAGAACACACACCTTTAATCCTTTCCTGGTTGAACTCCTACTCTGGAGTTACGCGGAGCACTACGAAACGAGAGTGTGAAAGGTAAACACGTGAATCATTGGAGTATACCAATATGTCATTGAAATGAATGTAGGTACTTGAAACATTTATATTTCCCAAAACGTCATTTTTTAAATAAGTTATTAAAAATAACAGAAGTTTTAAATAGATATTGATAAGCTATCAGACTTGTAAACTATTTGAGTAAAAGTATTTCAAAATACAAACACTTTTCTTGTATTTGTATTTCAAATACTTTTAAAAGGGTATTTTTTACAAATATATGTATGCATGAAAAGTATTCGTAATCGTATTTAAATACTAATTAAGCAAGAGTACCTATTTGTATTTAATTAAATAGGTACTTTTAAAAAACACTATTATTAACGAGTTACCTACATTTGAAGATTATTTAATTTGGTTGAGGAACAATTGAAAAAATAAGCTTTATCAGAGTATCGTTTGTGACCAACGTTTCGAAAATATAATTAAACTACCTACGTGAAGTATAGGGGAGTGGGCGGAGTAAAGAATGCTGGTTCCTTCATCTCCTTCACACCTATACGTTTCGTGGCTCCTAAACGGAAAAGGGTTAAGGTATCTGCATCATATTGCAGGACAGCCTGTAGAGTTTTATATCATAAGGGGACTTCCAGTAAATATGTGAGGTGTTTTTTTAAAAATTCGAACCCCCTCCCCCTTGGTTAGATTTGATAAGATGAGGAGGGATCCCCTCACCTTCACGTGAGATTAAGATGCTTTGATTGCTCCATACCACTCAAAACATAAGCATTAATACTGATGTCTTCTATATACAACATTTTTTCTATAAAATAAGGAGAAAAAAATGATACTAACTGTTATCTGGTATAATAATGTATTTTTTTAATTAAAAAGTTGACGTGAGATTTTTAATGATCCTTCCCTCTCTTTAAATGGTGACATTTTGTCGGATCCCTCCTCATCATTTTGAGTTCACGTATAACTAATGGATGCCCTCTAAGTATTTGGCAGTTAAAAGATTGTCAATACATTTAAAAAATTTGTGTTATTATTTTTTCTTAAATATATATCTATTATTTTTGAGATTAACATTAGCTAGTACCTGCATTATACCTGTAGTGATATAGTTATTCTGTTTGCTGTTAAAAAATATAAATAATGATTTTTTCTTCGCCAGGATCCAAGATGTGAATATATTTTTCAAAAATGTTCTTCTGTCTCCGTGACAAAAATCGAAAATATATGTTTATATTGATTGACAGTGAAACAGTTATAGGTCTATTCTATATTTTAAAGATTTTAAACAAGCAAATGTCCCAAAAATAATAGGACGAATCCATTGCACACCACAGCAACAAAAAATATATTTTAACTATTTTCATTTCAAGTCATGATAGGTATATCTGTTGCAAAATAAATAAAACAATAGAAACAAAACTTTAAAAACGTATCCAATTATGTGTCAGTTTGGATTTTTTATTTATGAAACTATTTTATATTTAATAAAAGTAGTAAATATTTTGATTTAACAATTTTTTACTATTATGAAATAATAACAACATATCCAAAATTACAAAGTAAATATAAATTGACATATAATATTGGCACAAAATAAAGAATTTTATGATTACTTTGTTAGAAAAAAATAAAATAAATAAAGCTCCATTATACAAAACATTGTATCATCGAACTTAATTAGAAAAGAACAATAATTCTGGGTTTATGATATGACTTTTAGTTTCATAGATTTAAGAACGTCATTTGTTTTTAATTTAAAATGGATATCTCCATAGTCAAAAATAAATGACGATTTTAAATCTACATTTAAAGTCGTAACAGAAATCAAGTATCTATAAACTTTTGCGTGTACTTATTAAAAAAACAAATTTTAAATAGCCATCAATTCAATTTTTCATCCATGTTGGCTTTTCTAAATTAACGGTACCATTTTATAAATTTGCGATCGAGAGGCAACGCGAGCAGACTCTGTTGTGTCGCGCAACAATATCGCTAATCTCGGTTTGTTCCATATTTAATTCACACACATGCTACTTTTTGTATTAAGAAACGCGCGATGCAGGATACTGAATCCTAATTTGACGATTATTTGGCTACTCGAAATTCCTTGTAATACATCAATTGTTTATCATCCGCTATTGATAACTATATCTAACGATTTTCAAATGACAATCCCAAAATCGTCCATAATCAGTGCTTATGAAACCTGTCGTTGTCGAATGTATAGTTGTTTTCCGCCGTTCCGATCGCAAGTTTCGCAAATTCTAAAGATAATCGAACATTCAAACAACATTCCAAGAGACATATTTTCTTGAGCTATTGTAGAACTAGGATAAATACAGACACGGATACAGGGGGACGATGAGAGGAATTGCATCTATCCCCCCCCCCGCGGCTCACAACCGAAACACTATTACATGAATAAGAAACAAAAAATTTTATCAAATATTCTGTTTAGAACGAATTTTTTGGAAGATATGTAAAATCACATAAAATTTGCCTCCCTCCCACACGCAATCCTGTATCCACGCCTGGATCAGTAGCGTCATTTATTATTAATAAAGTCCATGGAATATAAATCGAATTAACGTAATGTTTAATATTTTTGTTTATTCGTTAAATAAACAATTTTTGCCCAGAAAAATATTTTCATTATTTATATTTTTTTGTTTAATCCCTGGTGAAGACAGTTCTTTAAGTAAATTACAGAATTACCCTATTTTTTATTGACATTTAGGTATAAACTATTTTCAAATATTAGTAACTAAAGATAAATATATTACAATTTGTAAAATCACATGTTTTGTTTTATTTAATAATGAAACGACCGTTGGCACAAACAATTAAGAACGACCATTCCAATTTTTTTAATTTATTTTACAGTGGAACCGTGACTATCAGTGAAACATGTTCTATATTTAATGTTTGAATTTGATTTTTTTTATTTTATTCGAATCCATTAAAATGTTTTTTTTTTTAAAGAATACTATATTGTGCGACTAGTGAGAGAAGGAGAATATTCCACTCGCGTGTTACCGCAATCGCTACGCTCGTGCGGTAACACGCGAGTGGAATATTCTCCTTCGATCAATGGTCGCACATAATACTTTATTCAACTAGCACGAGTAATATTATGTAATCGGGGCCCTGATAATAGAGGGTGAAATAATGAATCGCTTCATTGATTGACGTATCCACCGCCCTCGATGCACACAAGATGGCCCTGACTTTCGCTGAATTGCGATGCTGTTTTCATATATATACAAATCGCTACCGCGTTCCTATTGGTCCAGAAACTGTGCAGTAATATATTACCGTACAGGTTCGGCTCATTATTAGAACTCTAAGCGTCGACAAGAAGTAATGTATTATTTCTCCCGAATTTAGCAGGGCCCCGAAATTATATATTACTCACGCGTGTTGAATAAATATTATTTTTCCACTGTGGCTCTGATATTCGAAATTCCACGGAGAATCGTTAAAAGTGTAAACATTTTTTCCAAAAATTCTAAATATTATACAAATAATAAAAATTCAGTGTTGAAAAGTGACTGTGGCAAGTCCATTTTGTTCGTGCCGATGATTATGATAAATAGAACAACTCTTAAAATAATCAAACAGTTTTTTGTTCTTTCAACATAAAAAGGTATGTAACAAAAGACTTCGCAAAAAATTACAAATACAATATTTTTGTTAACTTAACAGCTGTTGTTGAAACATATACTCAAAAACATATTTTGATACAATGGTGACTAGATACCTAAGTCAACTATTATTTTTAGGACTTTTTTCGAAAACTTTTGTTATTTATGTTAAAAAAACAAATAGCATTGAACAATAGTTTTATCGAGTTGCTTTAAATAAAAAATAAATTAATAGAAAATGACAACAAATTATAACAAACCAAGGAAGAAATATTATGTTAAGTACGACAAAAAAATAAATACAACTTTCCAAAAACATTCTTAATGAATATGTCACTGCTAAAAGCTGGATTTTCAATCGTAGTGGGTAATACACATTTTTTTAGGTTTTTGTTACCTAAATTTTAATTTTTAAATGTGTTAATTGTAACAAAGTTGTTTTTTTTTTTTGGAAAATATATTAGAAAAAAATTTGATAATTTTAATAGTAATAGTTTGCAGTTAACGTAATATTAGTGCCCCGCCAGTACCTGACTGGTCTGTTTTATAATACACTGGATATACTGGTAAGTGCTCCGATATTTTTTATTGAAAATTTCAAAAAAGTGTAAAGTATTTTCATTTTTAGGGTTCCGTCTGTCTGTCTGTCAAACCCTTTTTTTAGGAACGCGTGGAGGTTTTAAGTTGAAATTAAAAATTATTGATATGAAAAATGTAATAATGTATTCATATTCGGCAAAAACAGTTTTGTTTGTCAAATCTTTAATGCGGCACTAATAAAGCACTAACTTATTACTATAATTTTATTTATCGGATCCTAGATTTTCGAAGATAGATTTCAAAAACGTTTAAAATTAATGTTTCATTTACAAATCTATAAAAAGATAACACAGCTATTAAAATAAGAATATGGCGCATTTATTCAAACTACACTATTCCGTCGAAATCACAATAATTGCCAGTTCAGTAAATATTCACCCTGTTTCTTTATTTTCCTCAGTTGAAATCGTAAAACTTTTAAAATCATTAAACGAAACCAAGTAAAATTAAATAAATAAATAAATAAAATGTTATTATTCATAACATTTTTTTTATATAATACAAATTGATTTAACGTTGCATTATTTAATTATATTTTATCAATAAAATCTGATAGAACTTTATAAATGGAGGATTGATAGGGGCTTTATCTTAAAATACTCATTTACTTATAAAAAATTGGAATGTATGGATTTCTGACGATTTTTAAGTATTTCGTTTTCAATATTAGTCCGGTGGTTAGAGATTTGACTTCGCAATTAATTAGGAGAAAGCTGGAAATTGTTTTATTCCCTTCAGTTTAAGTCTAAAATTAATGTACTTTTTTTCTTTAGGTAAGCTCTAAGCGCTATATTCAAATTTAAAAACACGTGTTTTATCACCTCTGTAATCTGTACACACAATTAATACATGTAGAGGTGTATAATAATATGTAATGAATACCCTTTTTAGTTCAAAAGCTCTGTCTTTAAAAAGAATACTTCTGCAGATTGATCGCGAACTTTTTTAAAAAATTTTACACTGTTGGTTACCCCATGGACAGGCTTACAGAGTAGGAAATTTTGAAAATTGAATGTTCCTAGATAGCGTTGGTTGTTTTTGAAATATTGTTATGTAGATTAATACTCAAAAAACAAGTGTTTTATTAAACACGTGTTTTTTGAGCTCACCTAGCAGACCTAAAATGTAGGGATTAAAATCGTTTCCAGCTTTCCCCTAGTTAATTCCAAATTAGTTTCTTTTTTGCCGACCGGCTATTTGTTTTAATTCCTCTCAGACACCTTTAAACTGCTAACAATCTCAGCGAAATCTCCGCTATCAAAAGTAGAAATAAAAAACAAAATGGCGAAAATGTTAATAGCAAATACTTTAAACAGCATTTTACTTAAAAATAATCATTCGTCGTACTTAAAAATGAAAATATAATAAATTTAATATATGAATTCACAATATTTAATAATAAAGTGAGATATTATTGAACTTTCGTTTCTTTTAATTTACTTTCAAACTGTGATTTTTTGTATGTTCTGACATAAAAAGCTCCAAATAAATATAGGAACACTAATGCCTGCGTGGTTAACAAGAAAGCTATAAATTTAGGATAATTACAGTCCGTTACTAGAACCTGTCCGTTGTGAAGAAATATGAGGCAGAACTGAACCTGAAACAAACAGCAAAACGCATTATTTTTAGAGTTATTCGAGAAGTAACCATTTTTTTTTCAAAATTATACTCTTAATTACAAAAACATTATATGTTTAGAGTTATAGTAATAAGAACATCTTATTTTGCTTAAACATACCATTTGCAATAATGTGAGATATTTTTTCCACCATAAATATTTCTGGTACTGTGGTCCAAGTCCAGCTACCAAATAATAGGAGTACATAATGATGTGAATGAAAGAATTTATCAGACCAAGCAGCGTTCCTTGTCCACCTAACAATAAAAATAATTTTATTAGTAGTAAAAAATTATAATTCAATAAATATTGACGACCAGTTGAAACAGAAGAAATTATAATTTATTTAAGACCAAAGTGGTGACCTTTTCGAGATCTGAATAATGATATAAAAAAAATGACAAAAGCTGAAAATATATATTTAGTTTAATAACATTAAATTTAAATATAATTATTAAAGTTTTCATAGTTTTATTTGTCATTTTATTATTTTTTTGATCCAGATCTTGAAAACATATATATCGAATTTTTATCTGTGTGAATTATGTAGGCGTTGTTTTATTAAAAAATAATTGTTTACAGTTTGGTTTCCTTAAATAACCGTTCTTAATACAGGATGACATTAAGCGCGTAGTTTAAATTATCGCAAACATAGGTCATGTCAATTTTATGCAATGGCCGAACAAACAGACAACAATGGACCTGTCCCACATTTTTTTAGGGTCACGTTACAAATTAATAATAAAACAATTTTTTTGAGAATTTTGCGGAAGCTGTTCATGAAAAATGTTCCAATAGTATTTATTTTTCAATGTAATTTTAAACATAAAATAATCCCGCTTCGGAAATATACGTCATTGCTAGACAGCGTCAGCCGATTGGCTGCTTGTAGTTGAAATACACCCATTGATTCTTTAGGTATAGTCTACATCTCTTTCCATAGACCTACCCCTCATGGTCAGCTTTGACGTCATCGTATTATGGAACCTACGTTTGAAATGAAAAGGAATAGTGTGCAAAATTATCAAATTTTGACAAGCGGGGGATGGTCCTATTGTAGTTGATTTTTAGTTTTATTTACTAATTCGTCCGTCTGTTTTCTAGTATAGATTCAAGATGTTAATCTTAATTTGTTGTAACCATGTAAAACATAATAAAGTATTATGCATCCTTCCAAATCATATTTTATGGGAAATGTTTATTACACTATTTAGATAACAGATAAATATTTTTTTCATTTTTACCTGGCAAGAATTTGACGCCAATCCAAGCACAAATTGGCATCATGAAATGGTGGTATAAATGTAAGAAGGATACTTGGTTCATTTTCTTTCTTAGTACGAAGAACACCTGTTAATATAAAAAACAATACGACAATCATTTTACAGAAGATTATTTATTGAACTCATAGCGTTAATTTTACGCGAGGACGTGGTTCGATCGATCGAAATGATCTAGGGAAGATCGAGATTGTTTTCGAACTCTTACCTAGATCACTTAGAATTCATAAAATAAAATCTAAAGTAGATATCAATAGGATGATCAATCTATTTTCTTATGAAAGCCATTACTAAAATCATGCGGCCAAGAAGTGATGGCAGCAACTACATTCTCTTCAAAATGTGGCTTATTTTGGAGATAAATAATTTTTGCATAAAAAAACTATTAAAATTAATATTTGATCTGATGTCAGAGTGCCCGTCGGCAAAAATTTTACTGACACATACTCTCCCCAAACTTTGTATATGGCTTCATTAGGCCTAGTCTGACACCTATTACCTTTGGGACTTTTCTTGATTTTGGGGCGTTTTCCCTCTAAATTTTCCGAAAGATGTCGTTTTGACGACATGTAAAAATTTATAGATACTGTTTGTTTTTTAATTAGATAGCTTAAAAACTTCAACCAAAACGCTAAAATAATGTCCTCTGACAAATAACATGAACCATTTAAAATGTCTGACACCTCGAATATGTTCGACATATTCGAGGTGTCAGACATTTTAAATGGTTCATGTTATTTGTCAGAGAACATTATTCGAGGTGTCAGACATTTTAAATGGTTCATGTTATTTGTCAGAGAACATTATTTTAGCGTTTTGGTTGAAGTTTTTAAGCTATCTAATTAAAAAACAAACAGTACCTATAAATTTTTACATGTCGTCAAAACATCTTTCGGAAAATTTAGAGGGAAAACGCCCCAAAATCAAGAAAAGTCATAGAGGAAATAGGTGTCAGACTAGGCCTAATGAAGCCACATACAAAGTTTGGGGAGAGTATGTGTCAGTAAAATTTTTGCCGACGGGCACTCTAACTATGACTAAAGAATCAACCTCAAACTTCTCAACTTACCGTGTCTAGTAGTTCAACTATTTTACAGATGAAGTACCACCAAACTGCACCGGCCATCTAAAAAAAAAAAAACAACATGAGTGTGTGTAGCCTTTATGTGCGGTTGAAGTAATATTTCTTTAGTAATAATATTTATTTTTATTGTTATTATTTTTGATTTATCAATAATTTTGTATTTATTATATTTATATATAATAAATAGGTACTTAATATATTTATATATCATAAAATAATATTAATTTTTATAAATCATAATTGTCATAAATATGTGTTTCGATCCAATTTTGTGATCGGTCGAAGCTCAGACGGGCTTCGGCCGATCACAAAATTGGATTGTGTCCGTAGCTATGTTTCACTTTTCATTCAAGATGGTTTCAACAGATGCGATTTGATGCCGCCATCTATGCGACATCCTTATTACTACGGTAGCGGAAACTGCGGAAACAGACTATAGACTTTACTGAACGTTATTTCCGTCCGAAAAAAGATCTGAGCTATTCTAAAGAAATTTTGCTTCACTTTACAGTATAGAGCGTGGTTTCGTATACGATGGCGGACAGTCAAGGCGACAAATATTCAAAAATAACAGGTTAATGGATACACTGTTAGTTGTTACATATCCTATATTTTAAAAAACCATTGTAATCATTTGCGCAAACGAAGCCACGCCCGGACCTTTCCCAATTTTAATTCTTACCCTCACTGATTTAGGATTATTTGAAAAATCTACTGGTTGGCATCTAAAACTATAGTCATTATACCATCCTGCTGCTAAAGCCTGAAAACAAAAAAGAAACGTTTAAAAATAATTACTTCACAAACTGTAATAATTACTACAGAAGTTATAAATTAATTATATCATAAAAACGAATCGTTTTTCTCATTTACTGTATTAGATACAGAAAAGCTGTGGGTATACTTTTAAGCTTTTTTAAATAAATAAACATAATTTTGGTAATACTAAGGCCGCTGGAATCGTCGCTGGGATTTGCGCTGACTGCAAAAATGGAAATGACGTCCCTGCGGGCTCGCGTGCGTGATTTCCAAATTAGAACTGGGGCTATTTTTGTGCTTGTTTGTCTGCTTGTTTTGAACAAGAATCGACCAGGAAACAGTATCTTGTTATGTGGGTGGCATCGGCAACCGATAATAAAACTCCAGTTTTGTTAACATTCGAACAACGGCTGCACGCGCACCAAACCCATCTACAAAGGCAGCTTCAATACACGCATCGTGTGAAGCGAACACGTAAAAGCCAGCATCACAGCACGCTTGAAACCTAGTAACCAAACCTAGCAAATAGTCTAGCGGCAAAATTAGCCTCGTAGTTAGCGGCCTTTACTGATACGTGTATGCCAGCCTCTAGATTCACTGTAAGACAACAGGCAGGAATTTTATAGGAAAATCAAAACAATAATAATCTAGTTTGTTTTTACGACGCAAAAACTCGAGTATTTACCGCAATGACTATGCTATTGGTAAAAACCAATCATACATTATATTATTGATACTAATTGCTGCTAATATAATGTCAATAAATTAAATACTTAAAAGGAAGTATTTTCTTTATAATATTATAATTTCTTTAAAAACAATGCAGATTTCAAGGACATTATTTTATTTACAGAGAAATGTAAACACGTACACAGTGCCGGATTAAGACATTTTGTTACCTTTAGCATTTCTTGTCTATGGGTCCCCATCTCTATTAGCAGTTTAAAAAAAATCTTATATCTGTCTCTGTCATGTTAAGTAAATTTACAAAAAAAAAATATTTTTTCTAATTGTTAATGTCAAGTTTAAACTAGATAGAAAAGAAAATAATAGCATAGAACTAGGATAAAAAATTGAATTTGCCCTCATTGAACATTTTACTGGCTATAAAATCGGTCCTTATACGTTTTTATCAAGTCAATAGAAAAAAGTTACGAAACTTTAAAGTTAAAAAAATTGAATCAAGAATTTTTTTTTCATTTTCAAAAATAAATTATTATTTATTTTTAGCTTCTGTATTTCTAAAGAGATTTTTATATCAGTAGATCAAATTTTTGAGAACATGACAAAAAGAAAAAAAATTTGACCGGTCTAGTAAGGTAATTTTCTTTTCTATAGGCTGTGACTTTGGTGCCCCCTGAAACTTGATGCCCTAGGCCTAAGCAGTTGCTTACTTTGCTTATAGGTTAATCTGGCACTACGTGTACAATAGTTAAATATTTTATTATATAATTTGTGCATTATAATGTATCTTTCTCGATTTTGACAGATATTAATTAAAAGATCCTTGGTATACATGATACAATGACACAGTGATTAAAAATTTCACAGAGAATCATAATTCATTCAGACTTTTCATTATTATTTTTATAATGACAGTAGTCGTCAAAAGATTTCCCTTTCATATAACTTTCAGGTCGCTGCACACGAGGCTGGTTTTGCCGCTAGACTCCTTGTTAGATTTTGCTGCTAAGTTTCAAGCGTGCTGTGGGGCTGGGTTTCGTGATGAATTTTATGTGTTCGCTTCACACAATGCATGTATTGAAACTAGTGACAGTTGCAGTGACAATTCGAATGTTAACAAAAGTGAACGTTTATTGTCTCCGAACAGAACACACACTTGTCCACTTGCCCACGTCTCCCACGTGACAAAATATTGTTTCCTGGTCGATTCTTGCTCAAAACAAGCAGACAAACAAGCACGAAAAATAGTCCCGGTTCTAGTTTTGAAATCTTGTGACCACGCACGCGAGCCCGCAGTGACGTCATTACCATCTTCGCAGCCAGCGCGTCGCCCAGCACAAGTTCCCGCAACGAGAGTATTCTCGTGTGCAGCTGCCTTTATTATGATTTTTATAAGAGTTGACAATTAGTTGTTCTGATACTTCAAATTTGAACGTCAATTGAATTTTTCAAGAATAGTTTCTCGCTTTGTAAGATACCCTATATGCTCTGAATTGAATTTATTTTAAAGCATTTTACAATTTTCTCGGAAATCGAACTCACCTCATATACTAAAAAGACGCTCATTATAACTTGTATGGCATTGTATACCAGCAATGTGTTTTTAAGTTGAAACGGTTTTCTATCTTTCATGAAACCAGGTCCAGCTGATATGCAGAAATAAAGGTAACTAGCTAAAATAGTTAGGACCGGTCCCGGTGAGCTTATGAGCAGCCATTGTGAGGTCCTAGGATCTAAAGAAAAACAAATCACAATAAATGACAATTAGCTAGAGCCCAAGAGCTATCAAACATTTTTGAGTAGGTGTTTGAGGCACAGTGAAAATTTTTTGAACACTTTTTAAATTTTTAACTTTGCAAAATTTTACAGTAAAAAAACATCCTTAGGGCATTTTAAAATTTTAATGCCTTTAAATTTAATATTAAAAAAAAATTTTTTTAAATAAGTCTGATTATTTAATCGGTGGTTTCAAAAATCTCATAAATCAATAATATGGAAAAAATAAATTTGAGGCATGCTGAGATTTTGATAGAATCATATTTGTACCCAGAAAAGGACTTTTTTTGGTGGGACTTTTTGCCTGCCAGGGGAAATATAATACCTATGTGAGTGCGAGTAAGACGCACGGCGGTCGACTGAGTTGAAGCATATTGTGGTGCGATTAACTCATAGCTTAGGCAACGAATAATTCAAGATGGAAAAGTCGAAAGCAGAACATTTGACTTAGGAACTTTGTTTGGACTAGTTAGGAGATAAACATACTAAAAGTCCTTACCCCTCCGAGGTACGCCCGAAGGGGGGGAGCACAAAGAAGGTCCCGTTTTTTGGTATTTTGCTTTCATCTCGAAAACGGTACGTCGTACGAAATTTTGTTCGAATACATAATGAAAGCTGATAAAATTCTCTACAACTTTAGTTTTCACACTTTTTATCTATCTCCAATCTTTGCTTAGCTATGAGCTCCGAAAAATGGTCGATTTTCAAAAATGTGTTAAATTCTCTGTAGCACATTGTAACAATACGAATTTGTCAAAATCATTTCGTATCGCTCATCCACACTATTAAAAACACCCACACACTATTAAAAAATAACATAAGCTGGGAGTACCTCCACACAGGGCCCTCTTTCCCACTGGGCACTATGGCACGTGCCCAGGGCCCCGCGATCGATAGGGACCCCCTAGTTTAATGGTATACTAAGTACCTAAACTGTTTTAAACAAAAATCATCAGTGAACTATTTTTCATATACTTATTTTTTTTGTGTCCTTCATGTTAAAATTGGGAACGTGATCCTTTTAAATATATGCATTTTATATCACATTCCTCGACTTAGAATCTAGAACCTTGTTTATCTATTTTCTTTGTCTATTCTAACAAAATAGTGCTCTGTTAAGGTCATAGGGGCCCCATAATCCTAATGTGCCCAGGGCCTTCAATAGGTTAAAGCTTATGTTATTTTTTAATAGTGTGTGGGTGTTTTTAATAGTTTGGATGAGCGATACGAAATGATTTTGACAAATTCGTATTGTTACAATGTGCTACAGAGAATTTAACACATTTTTGAAAATCGATCATTTTTCGACCATTTTTCGGAGCTCATAGCTAGGCAAAGATTGGAGATAGATAAAAAGTGTGAAAGCTAAAGTTGTAAAGAATTTTATCAGCTTTCATTATGTATTACAACAAAATTTCGTACGACGTACCGTTTTCGAGATGAAAGCAAAAACCAAAAAACGGGACCTTCTTTGTGCTCCCCCCCTTCGGGCGTACCTCAGAGGGGCAAGGACTTTTAGTATGTTTATCTCCTAACTAGTCCAAACAAAGTTCCTAAGTCAAATGTTCTGCTTTCGACTTTTCCATCTAGATGCCCCTTATGAGCACTCATTGACTAAACTATCAGGCAATCGTCGCTATACGCTCCCTCTCACATTTCAACACAAAGTTTTGAAACCGTCTGGAAAACATTTAGGTATACCCGATTAAATTATCTGGCTTATTTATTTTTTGTTTTATTAAGTACTAAATTTGAAGCTATTAATATTTTAAAATGTCTCAAGGACTTTTTTGCAAATAAAATCTTACAAAAAAAAATTTAAAGCTTGACTACCCTTTAGTCAGGTCTTCGATTTTGTATTCAGATTACACGAAAGAAGTGTTACACAAATGTTCAAGATGCTTCAAATACCTACCCAAAAATGTTTGATAGCTACTATTAGTTTTAAGATAAGTCGCATCTAGGCGTTTTATTATGAAATTGAATTAAAACACGATTTTTTTAAAAAAAGATACGAACATATAACCTTCGTGGAAACAGCCTAGAAGTAAATATTTGTTGTTTTATGCCGTAAGAGCTTTAATCTATCTAAAAAAGTTGAAATGCATCTAAAACTGGATTTCGTCAGAATATTTCTTATGGAATATTTTAAATATCACAACATTTTAACGTTTGACCTAAATAGCAACACTTACAAATAATTCAAATCTCAGTGATTTCAAAAGTAAACAGCTATAGATTTCAACGTACGGTATCCTCAACTATTATTCATCACTGCAACACATCTGCCTTAAACTGTTTGGTTATTTAAATTGATCTCGTCCCCCCCTCTCAAGATCAATTTCACTTCAATGTTCACTGATTCCAATTGTTGTACCAAAATGAGCAAACATTTTTTGTCTTACTGATATTTAAATGCGACTTTTTTAAATTAAAATAAGTAGTTGACAAAGTTGTTGTTGGAATGCATACAGACAAGTATAAATCATTTTATCGGCAAGGTGATACTGGGTCCAGTGTTTTTTATTAATAATTACTATTTACCACTTTGTGTTTCCATAAGCCAATTGTACTGATCCATTAAGTATGTTAAGCCTGACATTGTTTCTTATTATCTGGAACAAAAAAAGAATATTTTTATAAAATTTGCCGCCATATACTGAACTAATAATTTATTATCCTACAGAGTTGTGTTTGGTATCGTACTCCAATTTAAAAAGTATTGACACTATTGCGTTTGTTATAAAGAAGTATAACCAAGGATTATTATTAGTAGACGATTTTATATCAGGTGATGATCACAAATGAATAAAGATTACCTATTATTTTTATGATTGTACCTAACGTATAATTTTCAGTGAAAATTTGACTGACTTATCTAGAAGCTAGAGGCTGGTTTTGACGCTAGATTAGCTGCTTGTGATTTCGCTGCTAGGTTCCAAGCGTATTGTGGCGCTGAATTTTGTTTTGAAGCTGGATTTGCAGATGGGTTTGATGACAGTTCAAATGTTAGCAAAAGTGAACGTTTATTGTCTCTGAACAAAACACACACTATGACGCCATGTTTGTTTAGAACATTTGCCCATGTGGATGACACGCAGCGTTGCCAGACGTCCCGATTATGGCGGCATGTCCCGATTTTTAAATCAAAATTAAATGTCCCGCGTGGGACAGGCTCAGTCCCGCTTTTCGGGGATAACTCGACTGTGCGTTTAAATCTTCACAGAAATATCATGAATAAGTCATTCTTATAAATAATTACTCTCTTATTGTAAGTTGCAATTTGTAACACTCACTCCACAGACTATTGTTTGAAACACCATATTGTTCTAATGAATAAAACTTTTTTAATTTTGATTTCTGTTTTTTTTTTATTCTGAAGACGAATAAGACTCAACTATTTAACGATAGGGTAAATCTGATTTCAAATAATATTATATTTTTATTAAAATACATTTTCTATGGCTATTTTTGCTATCTATTGTCACGTAAACGTAATTTTAGTTCAAATAAAAAGATAAATATTTGAAAACTTCTGATTATATACGTTTTTTTACTATGTCCCGCTTTCGACGAAAGAATCCCGCTGTTTTCACTCAAAGAGTTCCAAAATCCCGACTTGGCAAAAAAAAACTGGCAACGCTTCTGAGACACGTGACAAGATACTGTTTTCTGATTGGTTGTTGCTTAAAGTCAGAACAGAAACAAGCACGAAAAATAGCCCGGGTTCTAATTTTGAAATCTAGCTTGTATAAAGACGCAAGTGAGCCCGCAGTCATTTCTATCCTCGTAGTCAGCACAAGCCCTAGCAGTGATTCCAGCGGCTGAACTAGCCTTCTAATATACCAAATACACGTGTTTTAGTTATTCAGAATAAATAAACATTAGGGGTCAGACAATGTCTGATATATATTGAAAATGCATTATTAAGGAATTCCATTGTCTACTTGGTTCTTAATTCGAAATTATATGTATAATCTTTTACGGTCATATCCGTCATTTGTTATAGGCACAGGATTCACAAACCAGATCTGTTGGAAAATCGGTGTATATGGGATTTCACTTTAACAATGTATTCTAAAGTGGAAATGTAATGAGCTATTTTAGTTTAATCATAAAATCTGATCCCAAATTTGTTTTACAAAATGGCTGCAAATATTTATTTCAATAAATTCTCCAATTTTTGTCAAAAAAAAAACCTAGTTTAAAAACTGTAAATACATTTTTTTTAAATAAAATCATGTGAAGAAGGTAGAAATAATTCACTACCACCCTGGAAAACATGAAAGAAGAAAAACGCCATATATTCTGGCTGTTTATTATTTCGTAAATATTTTGAAAATAATAATACCTACTCAATACTTTACAAGAAGAATTCAAAATTTTCGTTGAAAAAATTAGAATACAAAGATCTGTTAACATTTAAAAAAAATTAAGGTTTTTGTATTGTCTCGAATATTGCATGAAGACGTTTTCTGAATTAACTTTCTTCGATATTTTTTCAAAACAATTCTTGATAACTTTATAAATTCTTTCTTTTTCTATATTATTGTGTACACATTTTGATAGTCCAAGAGCTGTCAACCATTTTTGGGCAGGTATTTAAAGCACGGTGAAAATTTGTGTAATAGTTATTTTGTAATGTCTGAATACCTGACTTAAGGGTACTAATACGTAGTCAGGCCTTGAACTTTAATAATTTCAAATTTAGTATTTGGACCTGACTTATTTATTTTTTTATAAATACTGAATTTAAAGGTATTAAAATTTCAAAATACTTAAAGGACTTTTTTGCGAATAAAATTTTGCAAAGTTCAAGGCCTGGCTATGCCCTAGTACCCTTCAGTCAGGTCTTCGATTTTGTATTCAGACATTACAAAAGAAGTGCTACACAAGGAACAATTGAATAATAATATGATCTTTTTAAATTAAAAAATATCTGCAGAAATTCATAATTTGATGATCATGCATCATATATATTAATACGCTATAGCTTAAGCAACGAATAATTCTAGATGGAAAAGTCGAAAGCAGAACATTTGACTTAGGAACTTTGTTTGGACTAGTTAGGAGATAAACATACTAAAAGTCCTTACCCCTCCGAGGTACGCCCGAAGGGGGGGAGCACAAAGAAGGTCCCGTTTTTTGGTATTTTGCTTTCATCTCGAAAACGGTACGTCGTACGAAATTTTGTTGGAATACATAATGAAAGCTGATAAAATTCTCTACAACTTTAGCTTTCACACTTTTTATCTATCTCCAATCTTTGTCTAGCTATGAGCTCCGAAAAATGGTCAATTTTCAAAAATGTGTTAAATTCTCTGTAGCACATTGTAACAATACGAATTTGTCAAAATCATTTCGTATCGCTCATCCACACTATTAAAAACACCCACACACTATTAAAAAATAACATAAGCTGGGAGTACCTCCACGCAGGGCCCTCTTTCCCACTGGGCACTCTGGCACGTGCCCAGGGCCCCGCGATCGATAGGGACCCCCTAGTTTAATGGTATACTAAGTACCTAAACTGTTTTAAACAAAAATCATCAGTGAACTATTTTTCATATACTTATTTTTGTTGTGTCCTTCATGTTAAAATTGGGAACGTGATCCTTTTAAATATATGCATTTTATATCACATTCCTCGACTTAGAATCTAGAACCTTGTTTATCTATTTTCTTTGTCTATTCTAACAAAATAGTGCTCTGCTAAGGTCATAGGGGCCCCATTATCCTAATGTGCCCAGGGCCTTCAATAGGTTAAAGCTTATGTTATTTTTTAATAGTGTGTGGGTGTTTTTAATAGTTTGGATGAGCGATACGAAATGATTTTGACAAATTCGTATTGTTACAATGTGCTACAGAGAATTTAACACATTTTTGAAAATCGACCATTTTTCGGAGCTCATAGCTAGGCAAAGATTGGAGATAGATAAAAAGTGTGAAAGCTAAAGTTGTAGAGAATTTTATCAGCTTTCATTATGTATTCCAACAAAATTTCGTACGACGTACCGTTTTTGAGATGAAAGCAAAATACCAAAAAACGGGACCTTCTTTGTGCTCCCCCCCCTTCGGGCGTACCTCGCAAGGACTTTTAGTATGTTTATCTCCTAACTAGTCCAAACAAAGTTCCTAAGTCAAATGTTCTGCTTTCGACTTTTCCATCTAGATGCCTCTTATGAGCACTCATTGACCAAACTACTAAGGTTTAAGATGTTTGCCTCCCTTTTTAGAAAAAACCACACAATTTCTCCACATAAATTATATATCATTTTACAGATAATTGCTTGCTCTACTGACATCGACAACTAAAAAATTTATTATTGCTATTGTTTTTGTAAATTAATTAAATTAATTAAACTCTGAACAACGTCTGCCTTCTGACGGCGTAACGTTAACACTTCGATCTGTCATCTGACCTTCATATTGTAAATACTGCATACTGCCATCTGACGGGCAACGCTGAACAACGCTTTTGCTACTTGCGCCTCTATATGACAATTTTAGTAAAATATTTCTTTTACAACAAAAAGAAGAACGTTATAAGCAGTGTGCAAAATTAGAAACGAATTGAATACCTGCAATCATATTTAAAAAATAATCTTGTAAAGTGATAATTATTATACTTATTTAGTGCGAATAATTCGCACAGGTCACGCTAGTATTAAAATAATTTGCACAATTTACCATCTCAACTTGCATTGAAGCCCTGAGGATGAAAATATAATTTTCGAAAAGTTGATTGATACTCTGGTAATGCTTATTTTTCAATTGTTCCTCAACCAAATTAAATCTCCTTCAATGCATATTTTTGGAACAAAACTACTAACAACTACCCAATAATTGGAGGAGATTTAAGTTGGTTGAGGAACAATTGAAAAATAATATGATATTTTTAAATTAAAAAAAAATCTGTCGAAATTCATAATTTAATGATCATGCATATTAAAATAATTTGCACAATTTACCATCTCAACTTGCACTGAAGCCCTGAGGATGAAAATATAATTTTCGCAAAGTTGATTGATACTCTGGTAAAGCTTATTTTTCAATCAAATTAAATCTCCTTCAATACATATTTTTGAAAAAACTACTAACAACTACGCAATAATGTTTGATAGCTCCCCTACTACGACTGGCATTGTACGAAATTAATTAATTTCAAATGATTTTAATTTAATACATTGTTATTGCAAACCGGAATACCAAATTAACATTGAATCAATATAAAAAATATTCAACGGTTTAAAGAAATAATTTGGTTTTCTTTTTATTTACATGAAAATGACTATTCATTGTCATCGTTTGTCAGAAAGGCGTCCTGCTGGCACAGTACAATAAAATGACTATTTATCATTTGGGAAAATATTTGATCATTAAAATTCTAAATTAGATTATTGTGATGAAGCCATCTAACAATAATGCGATTTTTATAATTACTAATTACCGTCTCAACGTATCCTGCATTCGTAGAAGAAATATTACATTGTAAAATATTTAAAATAATTATAGACATGTCGTCATAATTACATTTGACGTAACCATATAAAAGAGATAATGTGTATAGTTTACGAACACACCACGAACTCTGTAACCAGGAGATCCAGCTCGAGCGTAGCGGTGGACCGATATCTGTCGAATAAATCAATATGGCGTCAGCTACTGGGTAACGCACACACGTTCATCGCTTACATGTGTGTAGTGTCTGTGAAGTTAAACAACTTTGGTAACTATGACGAAAACAGGTGGAAAGAATCGAAGTTTTTCCAGATAGTGATAACAGCGCCATTTCCCTTGTGCCAGAAAACGGTCCGTCCCGAAACACAGCAAGGGTAGGAAGCTAGGTCTCCTGGTGACAGACTTCGTGCGACACACATTTGATTACACAGAAAAGGCACGCTTGCATTGTTACCTATACTAATTTTTTCGAATATTAGAACAATTTAGTTCACGCTTAGATAAAGATAAGATAAAAGATTTATTGAACTATACTAGCCGCCACATGCGGTTCCGCACGCGATTGAGTTAAAACACGACAGCGACAACAGAATGCAGTTACGCAGTATACCACTTTAAAACACCTTAGATTTTTTTGGGTTTAAAACCCCCCTTAAGGGATAAATATTAAAAAATCATTTTTTGTGTTCACCTACTTACGTTATAATGGGTGATTTATTTAGAGGTGCATTTTTTTAGTAGGGATTTTTGATAGATCACGCGTGCGTCTGTCAAACTGTCATGGTATTTTTGTTAAGTATTGTTTGACATTTCATCAATCGAAAAGACTTAGCCCGGCAGTGAGTCTTTATGCTCAGTTGCAGAATTAAACGTTGCCAGAAAATCTGTTTTTGACCTTATATTGTGTAGATACATGTTTTTCTACGCATTTTGATCTTTAGCTTGAAAACCGATCTTTTTCTATGTAGAGCAATCATTTGTTTTTGTGTGAATACTGCAATCTAATGTTGTATATGACAGGGGATTTGAATACGACAATAGACTTCTCCTGGTGAATGAAAACTGTAATCATATGATCCTTATCTAAGATCGTTGTCAAATCAAATTTTATGACAATCCTTTCTGCAACTTTTTTGAGTAAGCTAGGTGTTTTTCTATCTAGACATTAAAAAAGGACCCGGCACCTAATACATGAGAAAATGAATTCCGATTAAATTCTTTCTAACTGGAGGGAATGAATCAGTCATTTGTTGCTGAAAAAAGTTTCCAATATCTGAAACTCTCATTGTATATTATATATGCATACATACTTATATATCTCCACGGGTGCCTGCATATTGCACGTTGTTCGTTAATTGCCACAAAATAACCGTTTTTAATAAGCTTGCAATTTTCTACACCGGGATTTTTAGACCCAAGTTGTATTGGAAACTTTTTTTGTATTTGGTGCGGAGTGCTTTATTACAATTTTTATTAGCAACAATGTTCAGAAACCTTTTAAAATGCTACAAACATTTGCTATTAACGACAATATTATTTTTCTATGATGGATAAAAGCTTTAATTAAATTCATTGCTACCGCGTTTGCAACTATGTTATATCTTCGGTGTCAGTTATAAAGGACTTAAGCCGGAAAACTTAGTTTTTAAGTCGTTAAAGCAAAAAAAATTTAACAAGGTTTAACTTAAGTTACCACAGATATATATGCACGCAAATAACTAGTTGAACTGGTTTATGGAAACTTTCCGTTCCATTAAACTTGAACTTCTTCAACTTACTACCATCTTTTTTTAATTTTTGCTGATCAAAGATCGAGAAGGAGAGAAAAACAGTGTCAATAACCCGAAAAAAAGAAAATACATACATAATATACAGATACGCGATTGAGACGAAACACGGATGCATTCCCATCATTTGGCATAGTTAGTCCTTTCTCAACGTAGACCCCACTAATAAATTTTAAAATTTATGACATTCACGTGATCAACGTCCGCCCAAACTTTGAAAATGACACCCATGTTGATTTTTTGACTATTTACCTCTTTTCACCCTCTGAAGTGGTTGTTTTTGAAAAAGCAAGAAACACGTGTTTATTTATATGTTCTCTTCATGCAAATTTTGAACCTCCGTTACACCCTTTTAAGGGTCGAATTTTCAAAAATCTGTTCTTGGCGGATGCCTACGTCATAATAACTATCTGTGTGCCCAATTTCAGCCCTATCCGTCCAGTGGTTTGAGCTGTGCGCTGATAGATCAGTCAGTCAGTCAGTCACGGTTTACTTATATAATATGTATATTTAGATTAATAATATTGTACAAGGTTTCATTGCGGACTAATTAAGTATCAGGAGTCTATCCGAATATGTTCTTTCTTAAGAGATAAGAACAATACATTTCACAAAAGCGGTAAACCAAACTTTGAGTCCATGTTCTCAACGTTTTATCTTTTGAACTAATATCATCTTCACATATTTTTATTCGGTTCTTATGAATTTCAGTCCAACGTGAGCTCGCTATATAGTCAGCAGTAAATCTAAATCTATATATAAATAAAAAAAATTCCGTTTGTTCCAAAATCTTAAATCTCCCAAAGTTCTTCACCTATTGCTGTGAAATTTTGACACACCGTCGCATTCGAATACGCGCATGTTTTTATGTACCTATTACATAGATGACAGATGAAAACTCGATTTAACAGCGCCATCTGTTGAACGTGAGAGCAACACACACTATACTAAATAGTTTACGCCATCTGTAGTACGTTACAGCAACACACGTTATACTAAATATTTGACGGCAACCGGAGCGTCATCTGTCGAACGTAACACAAAACACCCAAATCAGGCTGAACCACTGCCACGCGTGGTCGGGTACAGCTAGTAATAAATAAAAATTGTTTTAAACTAGCATAAAACGCCAAAATCAACGACCTTGGGGCTAAATTTTAATTTAAGCTAAGAAGCAAAATTTTTGACGCATTCATTATTAAAATAAATTAGATATATCTATATCAAAATTAATGTAGCAGGCTCTTTTATTTTGTAAGGCCAAACTATTTTTTGTTATAAAATAAAAAAACTATTATAATTATATACCTACTATATTGTTACATAATAAAGGATTAACATAAATTAAGTGTTATATCAAATATATATAAGTCGTATAAGTTATAAAATAGTTGTTAATATACTACCAAAGTTAAAACCCAACTAAAACAATAATTTCTGATGAATTCTTGGTTAAAATAATTCTGTTTATCAAAATTAATGTTATCTCATCTAACTTATGTCAATTTGGGTTGAAAAATTCTACACTATAAAAAAAATGCAATGACGGTTCCTCTATGAGCGCTGCAGAGCTGCAAAACAATCAAAATCTTCGGTACTTCATGCACAGTCAATATTCATAGTTTATCGAAACACATTCCATGTATCGCAAATTTTGAATACTCCTACTATAACATTCACTTCAACAAGTTTGGTTGGATAAACCTTTTGTTTATACCAATTTAATATCAAATTAATGACACCTATGGGATAAACAAAAATAATTAATGAATTAGTTAATTTCTTAAAGTTCACATTTGAATTAAATAATTCGCGAACTAGCAGAACTAATTTTGAACTATAGTCAAATTACACTAAGCCCTTAAAAATATTGCATGCTTCAACAATTGTTTAGAATATAAACGTGATTCAACGAAGTGAATAATCTTAAAATTACTGTAATTGAAAAGTGAACACTTCGTAGTATAGAAAGGTGGAGTCACTTGTTAAACAGCTAACAATAGTAATCAGTTAATCACTAATCTTTGAATCACAATGTATTTACAATAATTAGCACTTAAGTTTCGTAACATTATGTTAACATATTATTTAAACTAGTTTTTTTTTCAAAAACTACGGTTATCTATTCCGATCAATCACATTTTGCATAAAATAATGTTAGCTTTAGAAATGTTGCATATAAAAAAGTTGTTTTAAAGCAAGGTGTGCACCATATCCGTCCGACTTAGTAAGTAAAAATCAATTCTGTATAACCCTTTAAAACCGGTCTTATACGATCGTTTCTTTTGCTGCGATACATATTAATTTTTGTGAATGGAACATACGATCTTCTGTGTACGAGGCAGCTGCTATACTTCCCAACTACTGGGGAGCCGAAGGCTTCATTATTGCTGCCGCTGCCGGCTTTCATCTAAATCGCGTGCCCTATCGCTGGAATAAAACATACGACCTTCTGTGTACGAGGCATCTTTCTATACCTCTCAACTACTATAAGTCCGTAGCCGAAGGCTCCACTACTGTTGTCGCTGATGGCACTCATCTCAATTGCGTGACAAGTAGTCTATATGATCAGAAATTCTTTCAGTTTTGTAAAAAAACTACATGTTTCTCTTTATCTTGTCTACAGCCATGGATTCTGGTGGGGTTGCATCATTAACTCGCTGGTCTGCGTGAATGCGAGACAAAAGATCGATCATTGAGCGAAAGTGCGATTGAATCTCCACGCTGGTGTCAAATCGTGTAGCTAAGTGATCGTCAAACACAGTTGCTAAATCACCCGTTTTAGACACAAAGAATATTAAGTATAGACGCTGGCCCTTATTGCTGATAAGTTGCCTAATCTTGCGGAATAGGCAATCTTTTACAAGTTTTCTTGCATCAACATTTGATTGTAACAGATTTTTTATAATTGTAAAATTGCTTGTTTAATGAGTAATCTATCTTCAATAAAATGACAAAATCAACTCGTTTACCTCAACCTAGAAATTTTAGTCTATCATCTAATATTTTTTAAACCGGTTAGAATAGGCATGGGTAATACATATTTTTAAAAAAATTTTTTTTAGGTCTGAAGAAATTACTTTCAACTACGCTTTTATTCACGTGAATTAATAAAATCGGAATAAGGATTGTTAAGTAGCTCTTCAAAAAATGATTTGCTCTAGAAAATATATGTCTATTTTAGTAACTTTTCAAATTAACTCCATAAAAAAATTATTGCCACCACTCAACAAAATATTTACAAATATGGAGCTGATAAACATTAATTAAGATAAAGCATAACTTTTATATATGAATTGGGAAATAACGAACAATAGAATAAATGGGATGAATTTTTTATCTTATTATCAGGTAGCACGAAAATATACGTCAGTTTGAACAAGTGCAACTCTAAAATCTGAGAAACATTGAATGATCCATTGAGGTGCAATAAATGGGGCGACCATATACAAGTTTATAGCAAAACTACGTTTATTTTATTTATTTTTTTACCTCATAATTAGAAAGTTATATGAAATTTAAAAATACTTTTAGTTAAGTTCCGATGACGTCGTAATGTTTTTATGGCTTTTTGTTTTTATTGTTTGATAGTACATATAATATACATACACAAAATAAACATAGTTAAAAAGTATTTTGAAATTCCATATAACTTTTTAAATATGGGGTGAAAAAATAAAATAAACGTAGTGTTGCTATAAAATTTGTATGTGATCTTTCCATTTATGTAATAAAAAAAATTTCATTCAAAAATTCAATTGCGGTTTGAGCCCGTTAAAAACGTAAACAAAATAGAGTAAGCAACATTCTATTCGAAGATGGATAGAATAACCGTTTTTTTAGGTGACCGGAAGTTACCCCTTTTTCACGATTCGGCCCACTCCAGCCTGCCAACCATTGTATTTTTCTTTTAAGCAGGGTTTAAAGTCCCCAAATATTCGTGAACTGGTCTATTTGGAGATCCATAGGGTTTAAGTGTTACGGGCTCTTGTGTTATTAGTTTTTAGATTATATCCTGCTGTGTTGAAGAAAGCATTGTCAAAAAATCTGGTTTGACAATTACCTTAGATTATGACCACACTTATTCTCCATGAGAAAATCATAGTAGAATTTTAAAATCGGTCCTACTCGATAAGTAAATTGATCGATTGAAACGGTATTTTTTTTTAACTGTATATACACATATTTAACATAGTTTTTTGTATAAATTCAACTTTAAAACATCGTTTTTTCGACACATTTTGATCAAACTTTAGCTTAAAAAGCGGTCTTTTTCAATGTAGATTTAATCATATGGTTTTTATGTGCATTACAATTTAATGCTCTACGAATGCGACACAAGAGTGCTCCTGTATGGTATATAAACAAGGTCATTGACAATGGTTTCTGCAATAAATACACAAAATTATGACATCTAGACTTGACAAGAACAAAAACTGTTTTAGCGTCAAGATTTACATAAATATTTCAAAAATAATTTTTGAGTTTACTTGAAATTAGTTCGAAGTATTTGGTTTAGAATTAACCGCTACATTAAATAAACCAAAAAAAGTTCTTGCAAACGACATATTTATTATCTTAAGAATTATTAATTTCATTCTATGTAAGAAATAAGCTGAGAAACTGTGAATATTTTTATTGACAAAACGTAGGTACTCTTTGGCTCAGTGCATGTGAAATGTAAATATATATTGGATTAGAGACACAACAATCCGGTCTATACTTATGAAATATGCTATGAATCAAAGGTTTCTTGAATAATGCGTTTTATTGCTAAACTTACCAAATAAACACCGACTATAAACGTATTTATTACATGTTGAAAAAAACAAATTAAGTTGTAAAGACACAAACGAATCGGCGTTATTTTAATGAGCCTTGAATGACGCGAAATCCATTTAAAATAAGTGTTAATAACCTTAGGTTATACTTAAACCATGCAATGTCACGTTATTTTTACCTAAAATAATATTTACCTGATTTAAGTTCATTTTTTTTCTCGATGACTCTTACGCTAATTGATATATCATGTATTTTTCGCAATAATAAACAAGATAATAAAAACTAAACTAAAAATTTAAAAAAACTCCGACATGAGTCCTTTAAAAAGAACAAACTAATGTCTTGTGTCAGTGGATTACATGGGTTCGAGAGATTGTAGACTATTAAGGTGCACTCGTGGATTCGTATCGTCCCATTTCGCGCATGGAGTATGAGGCTATAGTGAAACCGAGCAATCCACTGACTTTATTTTTTACCGATTGTGCCAGAGGTAATATTTTTCGAGTGTGTGTGTATGAATATGGATATGTATATGCATGTGGGTATATTTGTATTAGTCCAGTGCATTTAGAAATATTTTATAGGTGTGACCCAAAAATTTCAGATACATTTTTTCTTTTGTTGCTCATTCGAAAGGGTCTTTGATGGAGACCTTAACCTTGAATTTGCGCATTCGCCAAATTGCCCCGTCCACCGCCATCTTAGATTTTGTTTTTTTTTTTCAATTGCTCATATTTCGCGTTCTAATAATCTCACAGCAATCGTTCTGGGGTCGTTGGACTCGTTAGGATTTACTCTTTAATTGAATGTCTATCAAGTAAAACTCTCCAATGTACTGGAAAAAAGTTATTAGCGTCCAAAGTTTAAGTTCTTTGCCAAAAGTTTTGCGCCCGGTTTTTCCGCGCGCATTTCTTTCCAGTGCATCTGACACCCTCACCGACAGTTAACTATTTAAAGTATACTCAATTTCCAGTATTTTAAAAAAAAATTCATCCCGATCGGTTGATCCCTCGCCCACGAATCCACGCTCGAAGTTGCGCTATTCATTTAGTGCTATTTTGAAGCCTCTAATACTGTGCTTCGCGCTGTATTTCTCGCTTTTGTAACTAATATAATGCAAACTAATTAAGACCAATGACATATTCGTTAAATCTGTGCTAAGAAAACGCCTTTAAGATAAATTTTTACTTAAATTTATAACTCAGATCAATAGTGGTGTGTGTGAGTCAGACGAACATGTCAATATTTTGAGCCGGAACTAGATTACCCCCATTTTCGAGGATGCGGAACACGGTGGTGATATTAAAATTTCTCTTTAGGGTTGCGCAACCCCCCAAAACTGCAAAAAACCACCCCCGAACGGGGTTAAACGCGCATGACGTTATTCCCTTTCCAAAAAAATGTTTTTTCCCTGTTTTTGAGAATGATGAGCACGGTGGAGCTGTTGAAAATTGCATTCGACTTTCACAAACCCCTCCGCCGGCCAAATTTCAGAATCCTCTGAAACGGGGAGATAACCTAATTTTGATGGTGATATAAAAAAAACAATCACCCGTTTTGGGGATGAGAGGTAAACTGGGTTGGTGAGAATCGACAGCAATTTTCAACACCAGCACCATGCTCAGCATCCTCAAAAACAGGGATAAAACATTTTTTTCGGAAAGGGAATAACGTAATGCGCGTTTAACCCCGTTTGAGGGTGGTTTTTGGCCGTTCTGAAGGATTGCTCAACCCTAAACTGAAATTTTAATATCACCACCATGTTTTGCATCCTCAAAAATGGGGGGGGGGTAATCCCGATTCAGCTCAAAATATTTACATGTTCGTCCGACTCACACACTCTACTCTTGATCAGAGTTATAAATTTAAGTAAAAAATTAATTTAAGTCGCATATTCTTAGCACAGATTTAACGAAAATGTCGTTGGTGTTAATTAATTTGCATTATATTAGTTACAAAAGTGAGAAATGCAGCGCGAAGTGCAAGTACAAGAGGCTTCATAATAGTACGAAATGAATAGCGCAACTTCGAGCGTGGATTGGTGGGCGAGGGATCAACCGATCGGGATGAATTTTTTTTCAAAATACTGGAAATTGAGTCTACTTTAAATAGTAAACTGTCGGTGGGGGTGTCAGATGCACTGGAAAGAGATGCTCGCGGAAAAACCGGGCGCAAGAACTTTTGGCAAAGAACTTAAACTTTGGACGCTAATAACTTTTTTCCAGTACATTGGAGAGTTTTACTTGGCAGACATTCAATAAAAGAGTAATCCTAACGAGTCCAACGACCTCAGAACGATTGCTGTGGGATTATTAGAACGCGAGATATGAGCAATTGAAGAAAAAAAACAAAATCCAAGATGGCGGTGGACGGGGCAATTTGGAAAATGCGCAAATTCAGGGTTAAAGTCTCCATCGAAGACCCATTCGAATGAGCAACAAATAAAAAAATGTATCTGAAATTTTTGGGTCAATTCCTAAATGCACTGGGCTATATGTTAATTTCTTTGGAAAGCTTTGTAGCCTAAACAACTTGGGAGATTTTTACACATGAGGTGTCGTTCGGTTCGTCTTAATTGTGGGAGGAACGTGGGGTATAATATTTTAATATGGCATCAACGAATCAAAAAAGCTACCATTTTGACACAAACAAATCCGTAGTTTTTGTGTCCTAGAACAATTAATATGATCTGTCGTATCAAAATCTTCTACCGCGTCAAAAACGGTTCCACTTATTGAACTTTTGAAGAGCTATGATGTTACAGACAGACAGATTTACAAACATACAACCCAAACACGTAACACCCTTTTGCACATACTGCTAAACTAGCGGTATGTGCTTTATTATCGCTCTGTGCGTCAGAGCTGACTTTCGTTCATATAAGAAGTTATATCTAAGTTAATTTCACACGAAATCCATTCAAATGGAAGCTTTTAGAAAAGAGGAGATTCTGTTCTATAAAACAGAACCATTTTTAAATCAATTCGAGTTTATAAATACTACTAAAATTGTAATTGAAAATTACAAACAGCAGTTGTTGGTTGGTCTGTACGTACGTACATATGTACGTCACGACTCTACAGATCACAAATTTGGTCGGATTGCCTTGGGTTATATTTTATTCACTTTGTTTAGTATCAGACCAGAACCCTATTTAAATTCACATAAATGTGTTCAGTAGTTTAATTTTTATAAACAGTTTTATTTTATTATTTTTGGCAGCTAATAGTTAAAAAAAAACAAAAAAATACCAATTACTGTTATTGTAAATGTAGTATATTACGTAGAATAACTGCTACACTTCTATACCACAATAACAACACAAGCTGCGATATCGGTATGGCCGAGCGGTTAAAGCGTTAGTCCAGTAATAGCAAGGTGCCGGGTTCTATTCCCGCTGACACAACTAATGTTTTTTTCTATTCCATTTTATTTTGAATTTTTTTCTATTTTTTTAATTGTTTTTTTTAAATCTATTTTCTCAATTTTTTTTCATTATAATATGTACAGTGGAAAACTTGCGGGTTGTGCACTTTTGGTTTTTCCAACTATTTTGACCAGTTGAGGATTAAAAAAAATGATAACAGATTTTGCTAAAATTTCTAGATTTTGCCCGCGATTTCGCTTGCGTGGACATCAGTTTTTATATTTAATCGGATTAATGTCGATTTTGACAAGAAATCTATTTTCAATCGAGCTTTGACGAATAAAAATTATTTCGTATTTTATGGTTTGTGCACCAAGTTTCATCACAATCGGTCGAATCATTTTTAATGATTCCAAAAACAGAGAAAAATTCTGTGAACGCATTCTGCCGGCTAGGTACAATATAATCTAAACGTAAATCTCAATATAAAAATAATAAAATAAATTAAATATCTATAATACTCGTATAAACCAACTAGTAAGTATAAATAATTGAAGGTCAGCTCGTTAATTAGGTATGACCAATAACAGCTGGTGCATTCTTTTTCTAAGTAGAAAAACTTTTTGTTTAGCATAATTGCTATTATTTAGATTTCCTACATTAATATATTTTAACAGATATACATAGTATTTTTCTCCTCTTATGTCACAGATAAAATGTATAGTATATAGGGTGACCGGTAATAACTCGCATTCCTTTCGGGAGAAGAAACGATGTCTAATTTGTAATGATTTAATCTTATCACTTGGGGGTCGGAAATGCGTCTTTTTTATAATAGTGACATTTTTGTGAAGAATTTTTTTATTTATTTTTAACCGACTTCAACAAAGAGGAGGAGGTTCTATGTTCGTCTGTATATATATATTTTTTTTTATGTATGTTCACCGATTTCTTCGTCAATTATGGACCGATTTTCAATTTTTTTTTTTATTCGAAAGAGTGCACCTCAGAGGTGGTCCCATCGGAACCAAGTCAGGATCTGATGGTGGAATCCGGAGAAATCGAGGGAAACTCTCAAATTTCAAAGAAACGCATAATGTTTTTTATGCATGTTCACCGATTTTTAGTGTTAGATTAACACGAAAAAGAGAAAAATAAAATATTTTTAACTAAAAAATTGAACCGACTTCACACTAAAAAGTAAAAAATAATTGCGTATTGAAATGTTTTGGAGTCGGTGTCAGCCAAAATGAAATCTATTCCGAGAACTACACCGACTCCAAAACATTTCAATACGCAATTATTTTTTACTTTTTAGTGTGAAGTCGGTTCAATTTTTTTGTTAAAAATATTTTATTTTATTTCTTGTAAGTTTTAACACACAACATAAAAGCTAACAGCAAATTTAGTGGTTTTTAGCTTTAGGAAGATTGGCCAATTTGTAAGCAATCAGATCATGGAAAAATTCAGGCCAAAAAGTCAGAATATTTTTTTGACGTGATAACGTCTTATAAATTGATGAATCACCAATCTTATAAATTGATAAAACACCGGCTGCATGCACGAAAAAGTGTAACGGTCGTAACGTTCCTAACGTTCGTAACGCGTAACGCGTAACGTTCCGCCTGACCCTGTGCGTGCTTTTTGCTAATTTCTCGCTCAATTTAAATCAGATCGGTTTGAAACCAGTCTTAAACGAAAGAGGAGAACATTTTACATAGATTTCGTATAACAGAATTTGCCTAAACAGTTTTTTTATACAAATTTATATAGAAAAATAGCTGTATAAATGCAATGTTGTCTAATGCATGGCGCGACGCGGTCGGTCGTCTTTGTTTGCCGTACATGGAAATTAGAAGATAACGTATGTCTTGTCTTAACATGAAAACGGCTGCATTTCTAATGTTTAATTCAATTTTTTGACATTAGTATTTTGTGAAATGCAACGCCTTCTAAGTTAAGTATTGGAATAACTAATTATTATTAGAACATAATACTTTGACAGTTGCAAACGTCACTTTTGACATTTCTTATCATTCCGACACCAAGGATAAGCGGATTGAAACCAAATTTTGGGAGGTTTAGGTTATGTATTACGGAATACGTTATCACGTAAAACTATCGTCCGTAAACCGACTTTACAGACAACCAATTTTTTTTTGTAAAAAGGAAACCGATGTAGATTTTCTCGAAAATGACGCATTTCCAACCCCCAAGTGATAGAGGTTAAATTATTCCAAATTAGTCAGAGTTTCGCCTCCCGAGAGGAATACGAACAATTACCGGCCACGCTGCTAGAAAAAGCATAATACATGAATATCAAGTAAATACAATTATTTAAAAATTATAGCGTATATCTCATGCGAGGGGAAGGGGAGCATCATTTATGAATTAATAACCGCTTAATAATTTCACTCACAAACCAGCCCGTTCCTTTTGAGTACATAGATGATAGAACCTTAGTCTTCAGGATAATATAATACTACACCAATTTGTACAACTCTGCACTTGTGAATATCTTATATATAGATTACCACAGTGAAGATAACGAAACAAAACATGCAATTTTCTCTGCAGTAATTTGTTGAGAATTAACTTTCTTCAAATTAAATATTGTGCGAGCTACAAGTAAATTACATCTGTTTTGAAATATTTACTCTACCCATTTTCTGTACCTTTTCAAACATGTAAAAATGATTTATGAAATTCTGCATAATATTATATAGTTTTATCATCCATACTATATAGTATGTAAACGCGTAAGGTGCATATAGGGAAATTAGCATTGGGAAAAAATACTTGGATCAGAGTTAGCCACGATTGCATTAATTGTTATTTTTATTGAATTATCGTGGTTATAATAATAATAATAATAATAATCATTTTTATTGAGATGCCACTGATGTGGATATAAACGTCAAAAAAAATACATCAAATATTAAAAAAGTTTCTTCAAATCATAAGGCACAGTGTTGCAAAAATATTGTTTTAATTTATATTTAAAATGTTCTAATTTTTTTAAATTTTTTATTGAATCAGGCAATTTATAGAAAATTTTGTAACCTATATATAACGGACTTTTTTCAAAAAAAGTCGTATGATGTTTTATAGTGATATTGTTGTTGCGGGTGTTATAAGATTTTTGATTATTTTCTGTAAAGTACATTTTCGAGAACATAACTGTGAGCAGCTCAAGAGCAAAAATCCCGTAAAAAGTTAGCAATTTGTTTTCTTTGAATACATTTCGACATGAGTCTCTAAATTTCAATTTGAATATTAGTCTTAAAATTTTTTTTTTGTAATACAAAAATTCGGTGTCTATCTCCCGACATACCCCAAACTATGATGACATATTTGATAGTGTTTACTACAAATGCGTGATAAAAAGTTAGTAATGTTTCTCTGTTATACACTGATTTCATTTGTTTAAGTAAATAATAATAATAATTTAATTTTTTACATATGTTATTAATTTGTGGAATCCATTTTAATGTATCATCTATGTGCAATCCTAAAAATCTTACCGAATCTTTTAATTGTATGTTAGCATTGTAATTCAAAGAAAACAAATTACCCACAGTCACGGGACCTCTGATCCTGAACTGCACGCAGCTAGTTTTTCAAGATTGATAATTATTTGATTTTTATGACAATACTTAGATAATTGGTCAGTAACAGTTTTTACTTTATATATAGCTTCCTTGACTGAATTTGCCGCTATCAATCTCGAGGATTTCTATTTTATTTTGATTTATTTTTATTTTACTTGGCTTTTTTAATAATAAAAAGCTCTTATAAATCAGTATTTTAATTTTTTCGTACAAAAATAAAACAAAAAAACAACTCCATCTGTTTGGAAACATTTCATTCAAAAATTGTCTGACTGGTATGACGTATGCGCGTTGGTAAATCAGTGACCCAATGTCTTTAGGTTCAACACGAATAGGCGGAGATATTTGATCTCGCACCATATTTAAGTATTTTTGGTAATTTAATGTCCCATTAATAAAAAAAGTCCGATTATGGTGTAATCATTTGAATATTTTCTTCGGTAGTATACACATTCATTTTGCAAAAGAATATTATCTGTCAAATTGAAAAATAAGATTTCAAGGCTCACTCTGATCCAGTCATTTTTTCCCAATGTTAATTTCCCTATGTGCACCTTACGTGTTTACATAGGTACTGTATATCTATGTATATAAAGTTGGTAGTTGATCTACGTCTGTAATTCAATTTTCTTGGGTTTATTTAGTGAGTTATGCGATTGCTAACAAACAGTGTTTTTTACTTATTATTTTTTTTTCACTGTTAAATACAACAGTAAGTTTGTACTTATAAGAAAGTTACGCACTTACAAATAATAGATAAGAAAAACAAGCGAAAAAAATAAATAAAAAATAAATAATCGTTTATTTTTTGCTATAGATATTTGATGGAATAGCATAGTTAACCTTAAAAAGTGTTTATACAAGAGACCTAAAAACAAATGTCAGATTTGATCAAACATTTAAAATTACATTACAAATAAATACCAATATTTAGTTAAAACAATATTTATGCTTCTAAACATGTTGCTTAAATATATATTGTGTAATTAGTAATAAAACAATTATTGACTACTACTAAATATTAGTATAAAAACGTTTACTGATTTTAACGGAAAATATAAAAAACTTTAGAAAAATGAATTTTTAAAACTAAAATCAATAAGTAATGATGGTAAATACCAACCCTTTTGAATCGAATAATTATTGCTAGTGTTGTTTATTTTGAGAGTTCCGGACAGAAAAAAAAACTTGTTTCGTATTTTTCACATCTTTTAAAATCATATTTTTATTTAAAATATTTGTAGATGTGTTTAATTCCTAATGATAATTTAAATTTTTAGTGCAGGCGCCGAAAAACATTTCGTTTGAAAAATCCGGAGGATTCAATTCGATTGATTAGAAAGATCTAAAGAATAAAATTCTGAAGGTTGCCGGAAAAAATCGGAGCGCAATATTTTTTTTAACTTATATTATGGTATTAACTAATAAAATCACTTTGTACGTTTGTATGTCCGCTAAAAACGCGAGAACTATTGAACGGATTTGAGTACTTTCAATAGCTTATTTTTTGGGAAAAAATTAAGTTTATAATAAGAGGCTAACCCGGCTTCGTCCTGGTGAAAATAGGATTGAAATTACTGTACTGAACAGATTTGAATGGGGTTTTTACCATTTGGCAGCTAAAATTTTTTAAGGAAAGTAATATAGCCCCGGATTTGCTAGAGTATAAATTATATTGGTTCTAAACTAAAAATTTAACAAACGAAGCGAGTGTGTAACTTAAAAATTATAGTAGCGGGTTCTATTTTTTATCCAGAGTTATTTGTACCTACTTCTAATGGTTTATATTTTCATTGTTTCAGAGTTGCAGCTCAGACATATTTGTCGAAAAATTCATCCTCCTCTGGTGAGATTCACCCTATAATTTTTAAATAATTAAATTTATTTGATATGTTCTTGTAGTTTGCTTAACACTACTAAATATCTAAACGTTAATACTGATGTCTTCTATATGTACCTACTAAGTTTTTTTCTTTGAAATAAGAAGAGAATATGATACAAACTGTGTTATCTGTTATAAAATGTATACCGTAGATTAGTTATTATTATAAAATAAAAATCTATCCAACTATATGCCAATCTACAATGTTAAAATTCAAGAGATTCGAATCCTAAAGATCTAAATCTATAATTTATACCAGTGATAGTGAACCTTTTAACGAGGTGGGTCAAATATCCTTAAGTATTTTTTTAAGGAATAGCTCGTGGGCCACTAAATAAGTGGCGTTACTTGTAAAGGGAGAGGGGGAATGGTTAAATACTATTTTTTTTTTAATTCGAAACTTTTTTTGGACGACACGTGACGGTTTACGACCGTGCTGGATTCAATGCTTTTTCTTTAAGTATGATGATTTTGCCAAAGTTCCGAAAGATTTTGGTTTTCGTCAAAAATCGCATTTTTAAAGGGGTACGTATGCCTTGAAAAAGTTGCAAACATCGAATTGTTTAATATACTTTTGAAATTGAGAATGCTTACAGAAAAAATTACGCTGAATTCAATGAGCGTAAGCAAACGTCTGTATCTCTTTTAGTTTGTAAACTATAGCTATTTGAAGCTTTTATATGATTTTCTGAAAACTATAAACGCAAATAACTTCGAAACAAAAAGACATACAGGCGTTGATTTGTGTTTATTGGATTCAGCTTGTTTTTTGCGTGATGATTTTGCCAAAGTTCCGAAAGGTTTCGGTTTTCATCAAAAATCGCATTTATTTAAAGGGGTATGCCTTGAAAAAATTGCAAGAATCGAATTCTTTAACATACTTTTGAAATTGAGAAAGCTTCCAGAATTACGGTAACGATACGGAACACTCAAGGCGCGAGTTCTTCTCGCACTTGTCTGTTTTTTTTTTTTAGTATTATTAACTGTACTCTCCTTTATGACATAAAAAATGGGTTTATTGAAATAAAAAACACGTGGGTCATTTAAGAAGCCTGCGTGGGTCAGTGTCTGACCCGCGGGTCGTAGGTTCGCCATCACTGGTCTATACTAATATTATGAAGTTGGTAAGCTTGGATAGAAGGTAATTTTCAAAATTACTATCCGATTTCAAATTTTTTGACGTGATAACGTCTTATAAATTGATGAATCACCAATCTTATAAATTGATAAAACACCGGCTGCATGCACGAAAAAGTGTAACGGTCGTAACGTTCCTAACGTTCGTAACGCGTAACGCGTAACGTTCCGCCTGACCCTGTGCGTGCTTTTTGCTAATTTCTTGCTCAATTTAAATCAGATCGGTTTGAAACCAGTCTTAAACGAAAGAGGAGAACATTTTACATAGATTTCGTATAACAGAATTTGACTAAACAGTTTTTTTATACAAATTTATATAGAAAAATAGCTGTATAAAATATAAATGCAATGTTGTCTAATGCATGGCGCGACGCGGTCGGTCGTCTTTGTTTGCCGTACATGGAAATGAGAATATAACGTATGTCTTGTCTTAACATGAAAACGGCTGCATTTCTAATGTTTAATTCAATTTTTTGACATTAGTATTTTGTGAAATGCAACGCCTTCTAAGTTAAGTATTGGAATAACTAATTATTATTAGAACATAATACTTTGACAGTTGCAAACGTCACTTTTGACATTTCTTATCATTCCGACACCAAGGATAAGCGGATTGAAACCAAATTTTGGGAGGTTTAGGTTATGTATTACGGAATACGTTATCACGTAAAACTATCGTCCGTAAACCGACTTTACAGACAACCAATTTTTTTTACCAAAATTTAGAACGGATCTTCGGGATGGAGGGCTATATATTATCGTGTTAAAGTAAAAACGATTTTCGTTTGCAACGTAAGTCGACGAAAAAACAGTGACAATTTACAATTCATGCGAAGCCAAACCAAACCGCTAGTCCTAAATATTCCGATCCACATTTGATGATTCGAAGAGATCTCAATTAGACACGAATGACTCAAACTCTCGAGTTTCTATATAGTATGATTTATTTGTATCCCTCCAGCTTCAGTGCTTTTCCACAATAACTGACACATATAAGTCCTAATAATGATAATGATTAAAATTATTTTTATGTTGTTTAGCTCTTAGCACAAAAAAACTCTACCTGCAATTTGTGTCTTGATTAAATCTTTAAATAATTAGTTGCGTTGAATTAATAGTTTTCTTATTCCTATAAATCAAAATTAGACTAATTATGATTTATGATAAAACGAGCTATAATTATAGATGTTTACGTGGATTTAAGATATTCTATTTCTTCAGTTTTTTAGATGAACTCATTACACAATCGCTCAAAATGGTATTTACACATTTGAAAACGATTGAAATATTTAAGAAAAATGATTTGGTTTTCTAAAACCGTCAAAATTATTTTTGACTTGTTAAATTTGGTACTGATAAATGAATTTTATTATGTTTTAATATGAGATTGTAAAATTTAACATTTCAAATCTGTAGTTACTAAAACATTATTGTAGTATAATAAAAACATTAGGTATATGATAACTATAAAGTTAAGAAATTTCATTCTATACATGAGAAAAATTCTATGATACCTATAAAGACATTTAAAAAAAGTTTTACTACATATTATAGAAAGTTAAGGAAATTTTACAAATGAATGAACAATAGGTTGAAAAATGATTAAGTTATATATTATAGATTTAGATTTCTCTGCTCCCGCAACGCAGAGAAATCTAAATCTAGTAGGGACAAAGGAGCGCTTTTAAAAATTAACTATATAGAAGGAGAGAATAAAATTATGGTTATGTATTACTCCGATGCCTTATGGCGCTATTTTGTATGTTCAATGTTAAAATTGACAGCGCTGTTAAATTTCTGTCTCAATATAACTTAAAGGTCACTGCACACGATGCTGCTTTTGCCGCTGGAATCGTTACTATAGGACTTGCGTTGACTGCCGCACTGTCTACGGGACGATAATGACGTCACTTCGGGCTCGCGTAAGTGGTCACAAGATAGATTTCAAAATTAGAATCAGGACTATTTTTCGTACTTGTCTATCTGCTTGTTTTGAGCAAGAACCAATCAGAAAACAGTATATTGTCACGTAAGCGACATGGGCAAACTCCCACAAACAAGCACTGCGTCGTAGTGTGTGTTCTGTTTAGAGACAAACGTTCACTTTTGTAAACATTCTGTCACTGCACGCGCACCAAAATCATCTACAAAGTTGGCCTCAAAACACGCATCGTGTGAAGCGAGCACAAAAAAACCAATACGAAACCTAGCGCCACACCACACTTGACACCTGTAGCAAGGAAATCTAGCGGCAAAAACAGCCTCGTGTGCAGGGAGCATAAATTTTTACATTTATCATACAGCATGACACCATTAGACTCTCTGCGTATAACTTTTCATTCGAATCGGTTATCTACTTTAGGCGTGTTGAAGTAACAAACCGAAAATAAAGCTTAGTCTCTCGAAATCTACTGAATCGAAAAAGTAGTCTCTGGGTTAGTTCAGGTCATAAATTACTGACATATAAAATTTCATCAGACCCATGTGCCGTTAAGGTGTAATTAAGCACACATACAGATTTTCGCATTTATAATACAGGTTAAGATTGACTTCAATAAGTTCTTCGAACGTTTTGGTTATTCTTCTATTATTTCGGAATATTAGTTCATCATCTGAAGCACAACCAACTAATTGATTTCTTATTATTGTTTTTTTTTTGTACTCTTAATGAAATACCTAGTATTAAAATCGTGGAGTAATTTAAACGTTATATATTACAAATATTTGCGTAGAAAAGTTGATGACATTAAAACGATACTTCATAATAATTACATTTTGCTCCTTGAAAAAACATATGTTTAAGATATTGCGGAAATAAAATTGACATTAAATTGATGAGAAAGGTTGAGGTTGAATGACGTCAAGTAAAATAACGTTTGTAATTGAGATCTAATAGTTCTTGGACCCAAAGGCCAAAAGTATGTATTGATCTACTTGATCGATGACCTGGGAGAACGTTTTCTAAAACAAGGTAAACTTTTTTTAGGAACGTGCAAAAATTCGCAAACACTTTATCGATTGATTATTATTTGTTTACTTTATGTAAATATAATTCGTTTAAGCCGATTGGTGCTTATAAAGTTTGGCAAAAGAGTTAAAATTAGTTCGCAAAATTATAATAATGAATACCTATATATTATTATCTTGGCAGCAGTTTGACTAATGATCAACCAAGAGTCAAAATATATGTTTTGCAATGACGTAGCAAGAAGCCTGGCCCACCCTAGAATATTAATTGCTTACGTTTACAAATAACAAGATAAATCTACAATCATCTACATATTTTCTTTGTCGTGAAATTTCTCCAGAAAGTCGTGTTGATCGATTTCGCTTCTATGAACAGTTTTCAAATTAAGTATAAGTAGCAGCTGGTAATGGTAGGTAAAGTTGATAATTTGCCTCCCCCTTAGGATAAAATCGTTGCTACGCCTATGATGTTTTGCAATAAACAACGTCGGCAACTTGTTTTTTAAGAAAAAATAAAACAAAACACAAAATTAATCAAAAGTGCATCGACTGTAAGGTCATGACCACTAGACAAACTGGTATACCTACAAGCAGCTTACAGGTACAAAGACCACTGCACCGAGGCAGGTTTTGCTGCTAGATTCCTTGCTAGATTTGGTTACTATAGGCTTCAAGCGTGCTGTAACGCTTTTCGTTACACAATTCTTGTTATGAAACTAGTTTTGTAGATGGGTTTTGTGCACGCGCAGTGACAGTTCGAATGTTAACAAAAATGGACGTCTATTGTCTCTGGACAGAACACGCACTATGACGCCATGTTTGTTTGTGGATAACGAATTCACAAACAGGGTAAATTATCGATATTTGGCGTATAGCGTTTGAGATATCCATAAAAAATTATTACGAAAAGTTGTTCAGAATATATTTCTAAGTCTATATACCGAGTCTCATGATAAAATTCGCATTTTTAATTTTTTCGTTATTTTGGTCTATTTTGGAAAATATGGAGGTGTCTTCATCTTATGCCGGTAGTACGCACTCGCCGAGGAATACCGAGACTGCCCGAGCGCGAGTGTGTACTGACTGCTGGGGAACACTCCCCCGATCTTGTAGCTCCATCCCTGTCTTGCCTCGCCAGCTGCAGCGCTCCGTATAAAGTCGGTTTTTCAACCGCAAGTCGAAGGACCGAGCGGCGAGGGCGAGCGCAGTCAGTACACACTCGTCACTTCGTGCAAATTTAAATGTACTTAAGTTGTCATTTTTGTTGGTTAAACTCAGTTAAAGTGTAAATTTATAGCATTTTAATGATAAAAAAATTATGGCGGACTGGGCCAGTGAGACAGTAATTGACTTTTTCGAACATTATCAAAATGACCCAGTGATATGGGATCCCATGCATCTCCAACATAAGGATAAAAAAAACAATGACACGTGGCTTAGATTTAGTGAGACATTTCAATGTCAATTTACAGAATTGAAAAAAAAAGATTCTCTTCTGGTTCAGAACCATTTAACTGCGCCGTTTAAATGGACAGTGAAGACAAGCCACGCCGAGCGTGTACACACACAATCGTAGATGCTCGCATTACCTAATCTCTCGGCGAGACCCCTCGGCCAGCGTTACCAGATTGGGGGTTTTTTTCGCAATTCTGGGGAAAAAATTGACTCTAGGGAAAAATTTGGGGAAATAGTATCTTTGGGGAAATGTTTGGGGATAATAAATACACTATGGGGATTTTTGGGGGCTAGCACTTCTAAAAAACAAAACGATGAAATGAAACGAACGTCCTTTTCAATTAACTTAAATCCTGGCAAATATGCAAGAATCCAGAGCCATTAAAAAACAGAATGCTCACGAAAACCGCAGACCATATTGTGAGAGTAAGAAGTGTCTTAGAAAACCGCGGCGGGTGCATAAAGTTTGAACCAACCGAAAAAATGCTAAATTTATTTAATTCCGAAAATGTATATCAACAAACAGAAGAAAATGAGACTAAAGAAGTACCTACTTAATATTTTTTGTGAAACTTAAACGAATAAAAGTCATTTTAATTTTAAATTCGGTTTTTTTTCTTTAACTAAGCGATTGGGTTTTTTTTTTAAAAACGTATCATTTTGGGGAAAAATAAAAATCAGTTTGGGGAAAATCATAAAATTGCATCTGGCAACTCTGCCCTCGGTGAGGGCTCTCGGCGAATGTGTACTGCAGGCGTAAAATGCGACACACAGTCTATACGAACCTTTTGAAGTATTTAAAAAAAAACACACTCTTAGATAACATATTATGGGATAAAATAATTAAATTCGCTTTTTTACGTTGCAGTGGTGCCGCCGCTACCAAGAAAACCCAATCCATTTACTTCTATGCACACTGTTTCTGTGATGTCATTAACGGTACCGTTATCGAAGGAAGCCAGTGCTTAGGAAAATGAAACTATCTGTTTTGAAAACCCGGGAAATAAAAAAAACTCGGGTAGTAATAATTTACCAATATATATACGTCCGGCTACTATGATATCAACCAGCTGACAATTTTCAACAATGTATTGATCAATTGATTCATTGTTGAAAACAAAATAAATCATTGAAAACAATAAAATATGACAACGCATTGAATTACACATTTTGTTAATGAAATATATTTACTAAATAGTAGACACGTGCACATTAGTAAGCTGTTGATTTAAGAGATAATATTTTATACAACTCTGTTTTTTTTTTTTTAATTAAAAAACGGAAATTAAATATTAACTTTTAATTTGTTACTGTGGCAATTTTTACATTAGATACATTAGAGACAACACGCGACTGCTCATCAAATTTCTTCAAAATTTGATGCAATATTAATTTCGTTGTTCTGAAATAGTATTTGCTCAATCACGTTAGCATTTAAACTAACAGTTATTTTACATACACGTGTTCGAATTGACTTAATATTCCAGCAGGACAATATGTTGTTAATACGCCTATATTAGCTTGACCTGTATGTATGTAACGGAATCTTTCAGCGTAATTTTCACTAATTTCAAGAAGTCTGATTAACTTAAAAATTTGCACACGTGTCAAGGGCCAATGACAATACAATTAATTCATTGATAGGCAATATTACACGTTGTTGCGAGTAAATAGCGCTATGGGTATGTTGAAGGGTGAGAAAGAACATAATATATCGGCGGCCGGCTGACTTGAAGCGTGCTGCTGTGTTACTCTCGCCAAACTCAGCCGGCCGCTGTCTCACACTCCACCCTTCAGTTTCGAAACCGTCTGGCAAACATTTTGATTAAATAATCTGATTTACTAATTTTTTATTTTACTAAATAGTAAATTTGAAGATATTAAAATTTCAGCATGCCTCAAGAATATTTTTTGCAATCAAAATTTCGCAGGGTTGAAAATTCAAGGCTTGGTTGAATCTCACTATTCTTCCGCTTGGTCTTCAAGTTCAAATTACGTACAGGTTAAATTTTTAGTTTAAATTTTCAGCCAGAGTAACTTTTTGTAAACAAGTATTAAATGTAACTAAGTAGTAAATAAACACTTCTGTAGACATCGGATTGGCGAATGGAAATTTTTAAACATCTATAAAACTGGTATTTTCTGTTAGGTTAAACTCATCAAGTATGCGAGATTTAGAAATAGTATAACATGCCTACGTTATATTTTATGCAACATAATAACATTTTTGCAAATATTTTTTTAATAGATTTTATGATTAAAATTGTAAAAACATTAATAATGATAATTACTCGATCACGTAGTTTAAAAATTCGCAATGATTCAACAAGACTTTGAAATCAATATAATAATATATAAGTTCTGATAAACACACTACCCTTCCTTGGTGTGTCGCACACTGACAAAGAGCAACAATATTATTAGAGTGAGTATAATCACATTCTTGAAAATATGTTTCATTTTTTAATTACCTAATATTGTTTGAGTTTTTTGCAACAAATTTGCATAAAAGAAAATTTCACTGACAGAGAGAGCGAGAAACAAAACACATTTGTTTACATTGTCATAATCTGGCTGTATTTCTATAAGTAGACTTTAACAAAGCATGAAAGTAAAAATTGGGTAAATAAATAAAATACTTTTAAAAAATAGCGACGTCTGTAAAATATTACAAATAATTAAGGCCGAAGTTAGAAGGTGGGTATAAATCACATTTTCAAACCGAGCGTAATTAAAAAATGCAGTATTTAAATTGTGCGCACTCAAAAAATAAAAATAAAAACGTAGACAAATTGTAATGTTTTATTTGAAATAATTAAGTTTTGAGATATTATTGCCTGTAGGTACATATGTTGTAATTATCAATACTGGCTCAAAAATGATTCAAGCAATAGAATCTAGAGTTGATTTTCAAACACTCGCGAAATCAAATATTGACACAAAGTTGGAATGACACGCACCCCATCAAATATTGTATTGTTGAATAGGTTTTCGTAAAATAACATTTTGCGAGACATGAACCTCAACGTTGTTTTGAATTTATCCCCTCCATCCAATTTTACAACCATTTTATAATCTTTTAAAAATATGAAAAATACTCGAAATGGTATTTCAACGACAATTTCTAAGATTCATTTGATAAGTTTACGCGTTTTCCAAAAAAATTTAAACTCTTCCGTATTTTCATATGATTGTAAATGAAAATCGTATGTAAATTTCCATTTTTAATAAAACACTGGGAAATTAAATGAAATAAATTAATATCCATTCCTAAGGCTATAATAATGCTACAAAATAATATACACTGTTGTCTTCAAACTTGTTCATTAATGGATTTCAATATATGATTCTTTCTGATATTAAAAATTCGCAAAATGCCAAAACATTCGCTTTTTTGTTTGCATGCTAATATTCAAAAATATACAAATATTTGAGAGTGCAAATATCTGTTAGATCACTGAAAACTATACTATTTATTAAAAATATTGCATAAAATTATTTTGCTATTTGCTAATTATGATTGCTTCTGATGCCATAAACTGATTTATGCAAACTTCATTTTGTCAAAACAATCTCGGACTTCAAACACAGGACACAAACTGAACAAACTTCTAAGATAGTGTTTAATCGTTCAGTAGTAATTAGTTCATGTTTATTTACCTATTTAATTAATATAGATCGTTTCGAAAAACGTTATCAAAATTACAAAATAATGTTCTCATACAATAACAGCTTTACCAACATAAGAAAGATAATGGTCACTGTATAACTCTTCATCAACTAGAACAATAGATTTCACCCACAGAGAAATAAACAATTGATAATTCTATACAAAAAAAATGTATTTTTAAAAACTGCTCTAAAAATTATGCTAGTAACAGGCAATCTAATCTTAAAAAAAAGGACCGTTATTTTTCGAAATTCCATATTGCTGATTAATCCCAACAGAAACAAATTTTATGTATAGGTATTAATTTTGACAACGTTTTGTTATTTATTCGAACATAGGATAACTTACCGTTGCAAGATAATTCCAAAAAAACAGTGAAACACACAAACCAAAGAAAAATTGTATCGATTTCGCGGTGCCAAAAATTTCAACAACGCGAGTCAAAAATTCGACATTAAAAATAATGGCAAATTTGCGATGAGCTTTGCGATGGCAGTCACAAAATCTCAACACGTTGAGCACAGCTCAAAACCTATTCTTAAATAGGTCGGATGTTGTACGCGATCAGTACGATACTGACTGAATCTCTAATCAGTTGGATAAGTTAAGTCACCAGCATCCACAAAGTACGAAAGAGAGAGAGAAATAACCACTACATTCGCGCCCACTGATAATAACAGTCAGGTGGAAAAGGTGAGATGTATTGTCTAACGACAAGGATGGGGGATATTTACTCGACAACTTATGCAAATCTGTATCTGCGATCTACTAAATTAAAATTGAATCTTTGTACCTGTAATAGCCTAGTCAAAAACTATGATTCTTGAGAAAAATAACACAAGTCCCCAAACAAGCAATAACTTATTGGATTCGGGAAAATATTTCGTAAAAGACGTTTTTTTTATTTTTTTCGCCGACAAAAATTGCATTTGTTATTAACAAAAAACGAAAAGACATATAAAGCCCTTCAGATTTTTGGCAATTACTCAAAAACTATAAGCGATAGCAGAAATTGAAAAACATATTCTTAAAGAGGAGAAAATTTCTAATAATAAAGTCCCACTCCCGGAACTCTATCTTTATTATTTAGGTATAGTTTTAATTTTACGTTAAAAATAGGGAATACGCATCTGTAAATACTGCACATTTTCGGATTACACAAAAAGGGCTTTAATATGTACATGTACATCGTTGTATAATTTGTACACCAGTGTAGTACAATGGCTATCGTGAAGTGAAAAGTTATTATTTTATTTATTTGGATTTAATTTTTTGTTTAATCTTAGCACACAATGTCTTTTTTATTTTTAATAAAAATTGCAATATCTTAACAAGTAACTTAAACATTATAAATTATGAATTACAAAAAATCACATTTTTCAAAAAAATGAGCTTTATCAAATAAAAAATAAAATATTATATTGAAACACTTCTACAATATAGATATTATGATAGCTGAATTTTTATCTGTATAGGTACTACCTATAACGACAAAGTTAAAAATTATATTTTTTCATAATGAATTCATCACAAAATACTTTTACATTTTCAATTCATATATTTTATCCAGCCTTCAAATGGACATAATATTATGCCTAAATTTTTTTCATTTGGTAAAATTAATAACAATATTTGCATCGGCATGTCCGAGGTTACACCCTTGGTGTAGCATTAAAGTCTCTTTGAAAAGCAGGATAAATACAGTATCGCCATCGTATTTCAATTGTTCCTGGGGAATTTATGTACAGAAATTGTTATGGATAGATACATTTACATATTATAGACGCTAGACAATTTATTAGTCACTTAAATTGTAGCATATCAGTGATAAAATACTAATTCTATACCGTGTGTTTTCAAAGCAAGTGGCTAAATTTTAGATGCGAATAAATAAAAAATTACATATAATCTTTTTTACATGACTGCCCCAGAAGGAGGGTAATGCTTTTCGACTGTATAATATAATTTCGAGTGTGTAAAACAGTCAAACCTCACATATAGGTACTTTGATAATGTTCACACCAATACGGTTCGTGGTTCCTATTATCAGAAAAACTGTATCTGGATAACTGAAAAAAATAAAATGCAAAAACACTAAAAAGTATGGATAAATAATATTTTTTAAAAAATTTTACCGACATCAAAAAGGAATCGGAGTGCTTCAAAAAAGGAACAAATAGGTAAATGTTTCTTTACTTTTTTTATTCATCCTTACGAAATCGGATAAATTTTTTTTTTATATTTTTTATAAATTCATTTATGACATATTTTAATCGTACCTAAACTTAACATTTTGTTGGTACATTTCTCCTCCGAATGATAAAAATAAAATTGCACATAATCTATTATAAAATTTTCATTATAGCTTTTTCCGTGAAAGCTCTGTAAGCTAAAAACCCATCCCTATCGAACTGCACTTTGCACTAACGTAATTTTGATCTGCTAAATTTAATATCTGAGTGACTAAGCAAATAGTTTATGCAACCCTAAATGTTAATTCACTTCATTTAAGTGATTTCAAAAACTTTGGTAATATTTCTGAGAAAACTCAAGGATACCATTGAGAAATATTAAAATAACTTTTTTCTTTGGCTGTGGCTAACAAAACTAAGGAAAAACTATCAATATTACAAAAGATATTGATTATTTTTCCTACATTTCAAATGAATGTATCGTCAGTAGGTATAATATATATTATATATATTCAGTAGAACCTCTTTAAGTCGAAAATCTCCATAACTCTAAAAAAATGTTTTGTTCCTTTCCCTTCAAGCCCCAAAATCTCCATTACTAGAAATCTTAACCCTCAATAGGTCGAAATAATCAGTAAGTTCCTAGAAGCTATTTCGGTACCTAGGTATATATTTTCCTTCCATATAACTCAAAAAAATTAATTGAACCTCTGTATCTCGAACATAGCAACTCAAAATTAGTTAGAATGAATCTTAACCTCTACAGGTCGAATATTTTCTTACAAAATCCGTCTAAGTCAAAATCCTTCATAAGTCGAAAACTCTATAACTCGAGTTTTTTGGCGTCTCCCTTGAAGTTCGACTTGCAGAGGTGCTACTGTATATATAATTTTATTTCGAGGCAAAACTACAGAAAAATACATAGGTATATAAGTTAGAAGACAAAAAAAAATACTTACGGCCATTTTCTAAAAGGACACGTGAGTAAAGGCCGCTCCAGACGAGGCTGGTTTTGTCTCTAGATTCCTTGCTAGGTTTCAGTCTTGCTGTGACGTTGGGTTTCGTGATGGCTTTTATGTGTTCACTTTACACGATGCGTGTATTGAAGCTCGCTTTGTAGGTGGGTTTGGTGCGCGCGCAGTGACAGTTCGAATGTTAACAAAAGTGAACGTTTATTGTCTCTGAACAGAACACACACTATATGACGCCATGTTTGTACGTGGGAGTTTAAACATGTTGCCCACGTGACAAGATACTCTTTCCTGATTGGTTCTTGCTCAAAACAAGCAGACAAACTAGCACGGAAAATAGCTTCTCTTCTAATTTTGAAATCCACGCACGCGAGCCCGCAGCCAGCGCGCCAGCCAGCACAAATCTCAACAGTGATTCCAGCGGCAAAACCAGCCTCGTTTGCAGCGGCCTTTAGTGCATCAACTAAAAGTTATTAGCGGTTACGGTAATTATAAGATATATAAATACGTATTAATTTTATTGTGTGTTTGACATGCTGATAGCGTTTATTGAAATTATTCTAATTAAATTAAATGAAAAAAATGACGTATATAAACATTAAATTAAAGTACGTTATGATAGAAAGTTTTAAACTTTCAATATCGCAATATAATATGACCGTAACCTAAATCGGAGACAAAGAAATGAAACTGGTGAACGACTTGAAGCTTCAGTTAAAAAAATGGAACTCAAAAAGAACAAATATTTCAAATGAACTAAAATTAAGTTATTGGCAGAAAAATGCATCAACAAATATTTTTTTGAATTAAATGTGCTACTTGCACTATTAGCAGCTTTTCAAGCGTGTACCGCGATCGTACAGTGACCCATTTAATACTAGTGCAGTAAAATATAACAGACGTAGGCGATCTTATATACAGGGTTGTCCCACGGCATGACTGCCATAGCCTGGGACTGTGTTGCTGGGGTGATTTCAAGTCAAAAATGTCTGATGAACATATACCCGGAACGCTATCCTAACTGAGCTAGAAGCATTTGAAATTTTAGATAAGTAGGAATTCCCTACTAATTTATAAACCATTTAAAAATAAATCGCTTTATTGAATTAGTTGCTCAAAATGTCCACCCAGTTGCTGTATACATAGTCTAGCTCTTCTTAGAATTGAAGTGGTAGCTCTGCGAAGAGTCTCAGGATCAGCACGAATAAATAATAATAGTGATTCACAGCCACTTGGTCTTTTTAATAATAACAAAACCAACTGCCGAACCTAATACCTGCATTAGTGGGCTTACTTATTTAAAATTTCGAATGCTACTATAGCTCAGTTAGGATAGCGTTCCGGGTATATGTTCATTCGACATTTTTGACTTGAAATCACCCCAGCAACACAGTCCCAGGCTATGGTAGTCATGTCGTATGTTAATATTATGTTAAAACGAGTAGTAGTTCGTTTAAATAGTCACACGAGTATATTTTGTCCCATATAAAATTGTCGCTTTTCACTTTATTAATTAGTTTTATTTAGCTTGACTCCGTATATTTCTTTATTTATATGTTTCAAATCTTGGAACAGCTTTTTTAAAATATATTTTTAACAAGTACCTTATGAAAATTACTACTTTTATTTTTCATGTATTTCTAATGATAGACTATATAGGTAGTTTATTACAGAGTTGAATTGGTCAGATCATCTACTTTTGTTTTTCATTATAGCACTAGTGCGTTATGGGTTACATTACAAACTTGTATACACAGATATAAATCAGCTATTTTGTAGAGGGTAATGATGAAAAATATACATACACCCCGGTATTAATTTTTCGCTATGATTATGTTCCAGTAAACAATAATTAAGATATTTATATAAATAAAATAGACAATAATTTATTACACATGTTTTTTGTTGACATAACTGTTGCAATAATATATTTCAACCTTTTGTTAATTGAAATGTTTCGTCATTGTAAACCAATGAAAACGGCAAGATTTTTTTTTGTCTGAGATGTTTAAAGTGCAGGCGCAATTAAAATTATTTTCCAAACATAAATAATAATTAATATTTACATATTACAGTCTCTAATGTTGATACAACTATTAATTGAAAAATATTGCTTTTTTTTAAGATATCTAGTAGACATGTATATGCGCATGAAGAAAGTATGCTGCAAATGCTATAAGGTTTACGTTAATTTTACTCAGTCGAAATTTTCCAGTTAGATTTTTCATCTACAGTAACCCAGTTGGTGACATTTATTAAAAATTTTAAAGGTAAATTTAGGGTAAAATACATTTTAAAAGATAAAGTTCTTCTCTTAATTCTTGTGTTGATATGATTAGATATCACAATATTTCAATTAATCCTTACACAAGATAGATATCTATCTTGTGTAAGGATTAATTGAAATATTGTGATATCTAAAATACATTTATATATACCCTATATTTTTATGATTTGAAGGAATCAGCTATGTTTACTGCTCGTAGCAAGTCGTAGTCGTACCAATGCCAGTGTAAAAAAATGGTACCTGATAATTGAATTAATAAATATTTGCGAGTACTTACACAAGTTACCGTTACACAAATAAAAAATATTAGATGTATGACTGCCACAACCAATCTGTCGTCACAAGACAAAGTAGCCTATGTCAAGATTTTTAGAAAACATATATTAGATATCGTGTTCATCGAGATAATACTTAATAATAAAAATCGCAGGATTGTGGACAAAATAAATTAGATTTATTAATGTAAAAACTCAAAACAATTTGTTTTTAATTTTTTTTGTACTTGAAAAAATCTAAATCTATAGACGAAACGTCGTACATTAATAAATCTAATTTTTTGTTCACAATCCTGCAATTTTTCTTATTAATTTTTAGACAACAATATTCAACTAAAATTGATATCGTCCCTGATAATAAATAAAAAATAAGATAATGTGAGCTTGTACTGAATAAAGCCAATGCATAAATTTTACAAAAACTCAACTTCTTCAGACAAACTTATAGGTTAGAATCCTTATTGACAGTTCATTAAGTTCGTTCTTTTTCATCATATAGAGATTTAATCAGCAATTAATTTAGTGACTTCCTATTTGCCGATGAGATTGCTAATTTTTAGTGTTTCGTACCTCAAAAGGAAAAAAGAAACCCTTATAAGATACTAGTTTAGCAAGAGTGCACCAATTTATCCCAGAAATCGTTTGCGTTATCCCCGATTTGTTTTTTTCGCACTCAGCTCATTTAAAACTGGAAGAATTTCTCAAGTCGGTTCAGTGGTATCTGTAATTACCCGCGACAAACGAAAATACATACAATATTTTCCGATATAGCAATAAAGTTACGCAATCAGCTTCTGACAATATTTGACTGGTCGCTTAAAAGTGACATGATAACTATATCTATTGGTGGTAGATGATCAAAAAATAGACATAACTCAGCTTGCCTTGTGGCTGCACACTTAGAAATATGAACTTTGAAGCATATGATGCAGTGTTATGAAATTGGTGGTAATTAAAGATGAATTGTACATAAAGAGTATACTTTCCTTTTCGTTTTAAGCACTTATTTTTTTATAATGGGATCATTTCACTTAATATAAAAGCATGAAACAGGGGGAAGAAAATTTAACTCGGGGAAGACGGCTTGCGAAAATTGAATAATAAGTTGTAACGGATACAGCCAAACGGTATTAAAATTCGCAGTACATTACGAATAATAATATCTGACGTAATTTCATTTTTGTTTTACTAAACCGAATTGAAAAAGGGATTTACTGTCGGATAAAAGATAAAAAAACACACAAAAATAATATATTACACTACAAGGGCAGAAAAATTTAAATTATTGCACTGCGCGTCATGATGCACGAGGCATTATGACGCTCTCAAACTTTCTGCTCGTGTGGTGTATACTATTAGTCTTTATACCTCGGTCGAAAGTACGTACTTTCGGCATCAATTTTAAAGCAGAACGTCTTGCGTGCGTGTAATCCCACCAATACACATAAATGTTAGACGTTCTGCCTTAAAATTGATGCCGGAATTACGTACTTTCGAGTGAGGAATGAAGAAAATATATATCTTGACCTTTCTTGCTACATAACATTTCTAAGTATATCCCCATGTACCGCCACTGGACAGAATTTATGGCAAAACATGACAATTTAAAAATAAAAATTGAGCCTTTCGAGAATTTTCGGCAAAAATAATGACTTTTATGCGTTACTATTTTTGATCTTCCTTACTTCAATAAATTATTACACATCAACGAATCGTCCAATTTTCTCAGATTTTAAATTTCACATACATTTCGTACTGCATAAAAAATGCGACAAATTCTACTGTTCGTTATTTACTCATTTATAAATATACGATATACTTTTTCTCATTCTAAGATCATTGTCAAATCAGATTTTTTGACAACGCTTCCTGCAACCCAGTATAAACTTAGCAAGCTAAAAGAAAGTAATTTAAGAATGATTGAAGTTTTTGTAAAAAAATGATTTTACTATAAAAGTACTACTTTTTGGTTAAGATAATTCAGGAAATACATACTATATAAGTTGTGACTTTTAATACTGTACATAATAATACGCAAATATAAATCTTATAATTATTGTACGTCACGGAACCATTTTGAACTTTGATTGCATTGAGAAGTGACATAGGCAAATTGAAAATTTTGCGCAGCTGAAGACGTGAGCAAATATGAAAGTGAAGTGTTGTCTTAATGACATCAACTTTATTTCATTAAATTTATCATTAGAGATATTATTTTGAAAAAATATTTTTAGTGGTTTTATAAGAAGGTCAATAAATACGTCATTGAATACCATTGAATGCATTCAATATCGATCATAGTTCCAAAAATATGAGTGTTTATAAAAAAGTGCTTTACCCTGAACTTCAACCTAAGTGTCAAAATAATCGAAAAATATAAAATGGGAAAACTCGCAAAGTTATTGAAACCAAACCTGGAATATGTAATAGAAATAGATTTCCAAAAAATACTGAAATAAAAAATTTCCCTTTGCTATTTTACAGTTAATATAAATGATAAGTGGAGTAGGAAACATTCGGACACTGAACTCAGTCACAAATACTTAATTGCTTTTGGTTAAGTAGTTAATTACTTATTGGGAACCAATCTTCCCACTAATTTGCGCGGGTGCGTAGTCGCGCACTATTTTTCGCAGCCGTTTTGTATTCTGCGTACAATGATCTTTGTTCACCAGTTTTTTTAATTTCATTTTATAAAAATATTACATCTAAGAATGGCAAAATTTCTTTCCTATTTGTGTAATTAAAATGCTTTAAAATGTAATTTTCAAAAGTAAGTATTTATTAAAAAAACTTTTGACTTCAAACACAAATTTTTTACTTAAGCGGGGTCTAGCTCCCTTCCTGTCTATGTTGCACGCTGCTGAGAGTGTTTTCCATCCGAAAAGAGTCATTGCTTCAAATTAAAGCTAAATAATGTTTTTTCAGGCATAACTTAAAAAATGTTAGGTAAAGTGGTCAGGAATAATTTTTTGTTCTTGTCGACTGCATTTAAATTCCATAAAGTAATGTCTTAACCATAAAATAGAAAATACTCGTATTTGTCGGTTACTCAAAATTTACTCAGTTTAATTGTTCCTAACAAATTCTGATGAATGTGGTACTGTTTTCAGGTCATTAGATCGTTCCCTTCCTGATGAAGCTGGATCCGGACATCGAGTAAGCAATAAAAAAATTTTGTCAACCGTAATGTGATTCGTCAGATTAAACAAATGATGATATTTATAGCAGAAGTTAAATGTATAAATAAATCAAAAAATGCAATAAAAGAAAACGTTAAAAACGGAAATGAATAGTACCTACTACAGACACCCAACAGAATTGCAAAACATGTCGATATAACATGCTATAAACAAATAATTTATTCAATATTTTTCCATTTTTCGTTTAACACGTTGACTTCCAATATCTGTTTGTAAACCCAGTGAAAATTAAGATAAGTATTAAAATCAGAAGAGGTCAAGGCGTGGTCTTGTTTGCAAAAAAAAAAATAATAATATTGGCTGCGAATCTTGCATGACATTTCCAATGTCGCGTTTACTATTGTAACAAAACTGTTCTAATTCGTTGTGGAAAATATTTATTTACAGTAATAATAATAACGTTACCTAACTAAATCGTTAAACACACAAACAAAAGTACTTCTTCATCGCGTACCAGAAAACAAAACGACAGTTATAACTAATGAAATGAAAGACTAAGTAACAAGAATACAAAGTCACTATACACAAGATTATTTACAAGACAGGAATACACCAAAATTTATTTAACATACTTATTTATTAACTATATACAGTTTATTTATTTTGTACAGTATTATTTACACAGTTCATTTATTTATTTATCTCAGCAGTTACCTCAGCTCTGTTCACTGACTGTTAATTTATGTCAATTCTTCACTCGATGAAACACAATGTATCACTGTCGTATGATGACTGACGTATTGCCCGTATGTGAGCTATCTCGTGGTTTATATAGGCGCTGGATCGTTCTTTCTTCTTGCCTTCATTGTTGTCTGAAATTTGACAACAAAGCCCTTTTTACCTACGCATATTGTTAGAACAACAATCATAAACACATAAATACAAATTTCTCAAAAAAAGACACTTCACTAGTTCTTTAGTTCAACGACGTGCATTTTTTATTTAGTTACTACTTTCCATTTCGATTTAAACACCAAATACCTAGATATCGAGTAACTAAAGTGTTAAATCTATACAAAAAGTTAATATTCATAAAAAAGGAAGTATTTATTACTAAACAGTCTAATAAATGAATACAAAGTTTATACTAAAATTAACCTTGGGAGCCAAAGATGACATTGATCTAGACTATATTATCTTGATTTGTTTACTTAAAGATCAGTGGCGTAACATTATCAAGTGAAATCGTCAAAGTTTTCCAGAAGTATGTATATAATATTAAACAAAAGATATTATTTTCACAATAAAAAAAATTATATCCCCCAAATATTAATTTGTAAATATATCGATCGCTAACCAGAAATGTTTCATTTGAAAGCTTTAAATTCTAGGTACGCCTCTGAAAATTACAAGGAAAATTCCTTAGTAGGTAATATCTGATTCGCAATCATTAATTATATCATGGTGTAAAAACAATTCTCTTGCGATATTAGAATATTTTCTGGAATTAATGAGTAACAGCATCGAATATATTCCATAGTTTTTTTTCTGTATATATTTTCCTGATGCAAAACAATAATACATCTCAAAGAAAACAAAAACAACTCTTAATTTAATCAATACTAGTGGTTGTCCAGTGATCGAAATTCGACCGTAATTCGCTACGCATTTACTCCGCAATTTTTTTGCAGTGTATGAACGTAAACAATGAATAAAATTTAGTATCTCGATTTTTCATAAACTTGCGTACTTCAAGATGCATTGAAACAGGAAAGTTAGAAAAATTCAATTACGGTTTTTAATACAGGAAAAGTGTTTCCGCTAGGAAAAGATCATTAAATCAATATAAATGATTTCCTGGGAGTTTTAAAATCACGAGAATTAACTTCTATTTAAAAATAATCTTCCCAATGATGAGTACAATTTGTCTAATCTAACATCATATTTTTTCTATGAATAAAAAAATTGACCCATATATTATAAAAACAGGTGTTGGTATTAAATTAGCATAGAAGACAGCCATTCACATTAGTGATGTAACGAATATTCAGTTTTCAAAAACGGCGCCACTTGCCTAGGGCTAAAATTTGGCCGCACTAATCCCATTCTCACGCACACATCTGTAGTGGTTCTGCAGGGTTCAGTGAACTATGTGCAAGGAGAGCATATACCTGTTTTTATAATATATTATATGGGTCAATTTTTTTATTCATAGAAAAAATATGATGTTAGATTAGACAAATTGTACTCGTCATTAGGAAGATTATTTTTAAATACAAGTTACAAATTTTTCGATGCGAGCGTTTGTGGTGAGCACTAGGGGAAACTTCAAGCTCAAATTTTCCGTATGTCAGTGAGCAATGTTTATTAAAAGTGAAAATAGTTATAATTTTATGAAGTTTTTGAATTACAAAGAAAACATGGTCGAACCTAAGCGATCTGGAAATGATTGTTGTGTTCCAGGTGTCGTTCCGCTGTCAGCGTAAACAAATTAATTATTTATATAGTGTACGTCATGTTAAATAAATAATTCTCATGTACCTTTTATGCTATGCTATTTATATAATGGTTAACAATCTGAATTTTATTGTATATAAAAAAGTTTTCCTTATTACATTTTTTTTGACACATCATGGCCAACTAAAGTTTTTGACTTATCATTATAGAAACATGTCGCGATTTCCATAAAAAGTTAATTCAATAATTCTCTATTACCCACTAGCGGCGCTAGTAGGCTTCGTGCACACAGCCTATAGGTTGATTATTTTTAATTTTTAAAATTTAAGCCTTATTACTTAATGGTCATTAAAGTAAACGCTGACAAAAGTTATAAATGCAAGGTTACTTTAGCGAAAACACTTATTTTTTGAAAAACGGAGTAAGCAAAAACTTTTCTAATATAAATGCTAAGAAAGTAATATTTTTGCCTTATTTAATATTATTTTCACTTTAAAAAAATATGTTTTTTTCTGATAATCATATTTGCATGAATTTTGCAAATTCGAATATCAAGAAATATACTAATTTTCGCGAATTCGAATGCAAATGCGAATATTCGTTACATCACTACTTCACATATTATACAATATTTAAATGTCGGTTATTCGTCGAATACTTTGCAAAATAAAGTAGGTATGTAATATTTGGAATTTTATTTAATTTATTTTTATTTACTTAATTGGAACTGCCAATTTTTGCTATACATTTTTAAAATAGCACAGATTTGTCTAAATAACTAATCGATGATATTTGTCAAATATCAAATATTCTGTTTGTCATTTGTGTGTGCAAAGTTAACTTAATGCGAATTACTTAACAAAATTTCGTATTCTGTTTAATGTACATTTTTTTCTAGTTTAGATTAGAAAAAAATTTTGAATATTTTGTTAAATCTAGTTACTTGTCTGAAAAGCAAATACTGAAGGTCGTGTAAGTTGTCAGAAGTTCATTAACACTTGCTTTGCAACATTCTTAACATAAGTAACATACAGGGTGTAACGTTAATCAGGCCCACCAAGAATTACCTTTGACTCAGAAGTTTTCTTGTACTTATAACTGAGCGAATCTTCTATTAATATAATCAACACAAAAACGAAAAAAAAATAAGTTGTTAGGTAGGTATAAAAAGAAATTACAAAATTTTATATTTTTGTTACGGAATACCTATATTTTCATTATTAGATTTATTGAGATTAATGACAATAATTAAAATAAGAAATAGGATAAATAAATATTTGGTTTATATGAAAACTATAGTTTTAACAAATCAAAGAAATAACTGAATGAATAAAGAAAACCGATTAAAGAAAAAATGAAACAATGAACTCAGAACTATTTTATCTATGTACTCAATCTGTATTTCGCGTGACATTTCATGTTATCTTTGATGACAATAATAGTATATTGTGCGTATAGTGAGAGAAGGAAAAGATTCCATGAGCGTGAGTTGAATATTCTCCTTCGATCAATAGTCGCACATAATACTTTATTCAACTAGCACGAGTAATAATATGTAATCGGGGCCCTAATAAAAGAGGGAGAAATAATAAATCACTTCAGTGATTGTCGTATCCACTGCCCTCGATGAACACAAGATGGCCCTGACTTTCGCTGAATTGCGATGCTGTTTTCATATATACAAATCGCTACCGCGTTCCTATTGGTCCAGAAACGGTGCAGTAATATATTACCGTACAGTTTCGGTTCATTATTCGCACTCTACGCGTCAACATGAAGTAATTTATTATTTGTCCTGAATTTAGCAGGGTCCCGAAATGATATATTACTCACGCGTGTTGAATAAATATTATTATTATTGTTATTATTATTTATAATGACTAAACAATGTCCAATTCTTTACCATCCGATGTATCCAAAACGGAGCGATAAGAGATCATAATTGTGTTTGTCTGTCTGTAAAATGCGCAGATCAATTTTTTTATCAGGAACATAATCTTTGAAATTGAGTGCTCGTCATATTTATTTGTTTAATTCAAAAAGTTTACAGAGTTTACAAGCCCAAAAACAAAAACAACAATAGTATATTGTGCAACTAGTGCGACAATGCCGCACGAGTTGCACATACTATTTTTTATTACGAATTAAATTGAATTAAAATTTTATTATGATTTAAAAAATGAAATTAGAAGTAATAAAAATTAAAATTAAATCATTAAAAAGTTGAAAATTCAGTTAAAATTGTTAAAATTGTCAAGAATAAAATCTGCTTCAAATGACAGTTTGTTTCGTTGACATTAACACCGTTATTATTTTGTTTTTTTCTCTGAATTTGCGTGCGGCAAAGAATAATTTCAGTGCGACAAATAAAGTAAAGATACCACTTTTCCCGCATGAGTAATAAAATATTTATTTCCTACACTCTCGAAACCTAATATATTAAGTTCTTTCTGTTGCACTCACGACCTTCAAGTTTACATTGTAACTGTTTTTGAAGTGAGAGTAAATTGATTGGTTCGCTAGAAACATCATTTGAATGCGGCAGAAATATTGGAAAATGAGTGACAAATCTTTTTTATTGAATGCTTAGTCAATTTTAACTACACACTGTGTATACTTTATATGCATAATGCATTGAATGCCGATCACTATTATAAATTGCCACCCCGCTATTGCAGCATTGTACTACAAAACCGGTAAATCCAGATTAGAGAAAGAAGAAACTTATATACTTAGTAATGATCAATCAACTTGCAAAAAAAACCGTTAAGAGTATCCCTGCAAATACCCCCTGCACCCTTCATCTCAAATCTTTTCCCCTCGCCTAAAAACGGTTCGCGCTCTCCCGACGCTATTTTTAAAGCTAGAGGGTTCTGGTAAACGCCAAATGAAAGACAAAGAATCAGACTACAGATCCTTCAGGCGAATTTTTTGAAAAACAGTTTCGCCTACGTGTGAAATATTACGTAACTTATTATTTTTTTCAAAAGGTTGTAAGTTTTTTCAGGAATTTTTTTTCAAAAAATTCGCCTGAAGGATCTGTAATCTGATTCTTTGTCTTTCATTTGGCGTTTACCAGAACCCTCTAGCTTCAAAAATAGCGTCGGGAGAGCGCGAACCGTTTTTAGGCGAGGGGAAAAGATTTGAGATGAAGGGTGCAAGGGGTATTTGCAGGGACGAATACTCTTAAGAAACTTTTCACACTCGGAATTAAAATAGTCAATAATAATAGCAAATGTACCTTTCCGCTGGAGGCGTGACGGCAGCACCGCCTACCGTTCGCAATTTTTCATGCTCTTATAACATTATTGTCACATGAACATTTTTCAAATAACTGTAATAATAATTAAACGAAACCTTTAATTATCGAAATTTTTATACCCATGTTAAGGAGATATAAGTGTTTATGTTACTACACTGAAAAAAACATATAGAGTATAATTATATATGTGGAAAAAAGTGAAAAAAAAATTATTCGATGTTTACTTCCAGACTACTATCGCCGTTAGTGGGCAATAGATCAGAATTGAACTGCCTTTTTATTATTGTTTTGAACCGCGAAGAAAACGACATCTGACGGCCACATGAAATAATACTCTATAACCGATTTTATTGCTCATTTAGTCCACAGCTCACTTTGCAATAGATTCAGTTGACCACACTCTATACTCTACACCCGACCAATAGTCAAAAATATCAAAATATTGTTTTGTTGTCGAAACTATATTAGTACCTATAATAGTTTCTACGACAAAACAATATTTTGATATTTTCAAAGTTTCGCGTTAATTAGATATTTGGAAGATTGTTTTTCATGAAACATACAATTTAAACTAATATAATACATACAGTTGTCATATTTTTAGTCTTCCATATCAAAATGGTAAAATAAAGAAACCGTTAGGCCTAGCACGCATGAAGAGCGTTCAACGCGCGTTGACCCAACGCGCGTTTACAGTTTCTATACAATTGTATAGAACTGTTTATATGATAACGCGCGTTATCATATAAACAGTTCTATACAATTGTATAGAAACTGTAAACGCGCGTTGGGCCAACGCGCGTTGAACGCCTCTCATATAAACTAGGCCTTATGTTGAACCACTTCGACACAAGACCACATTCTACGAAAAAAGCCCAGTTTACGCAGGATTTAAGATTTATAAAAAAAATTGGTTGTCTGTAAAGTCGGTTTACGGACGATAGTTTTACGTGATAACGTATTCCGTAATACATAACCTAAACCTCCCAAAATTTGGTTTCAATCCGCTTATCCTTGGTGTCGGAATGATAAGAAATGTCAAAAGTGACGTTTGCAACTGTCAAAGTATTATGTTTTAATAATAATTAGTTATTCCAATACTTAACTTAGAAGGCGTTGCATTTCACAAAATACTAATTGAATTAAACATTAGAAATTAAGCCGTTTTCATGTTGCATTTATACAGCTATTTTTCTATATAAATTTGTATAAAAAAACTGTTTAGGCAAATTCTGTTATACGAAATCTATGTAAAATGTTCTCCTCTTTCGTTTAAGACTGGTTTCAAACCGATCTGATTTAAATTGAGCGAGAAATTAGCAAAAAGCACGCACAGGGTCAGGCGGAACGTTACGCGTTAGGAACGTTACGCGTTACGCGTTACGAACGTTACACTTTTTCGAACATGCAGCCGGTGTTTTATCAATTTATAAGATTGGTGGTTCATCAATTTATAAGACGTTATCACGTCAAAAGTTGTCCACATTATCTGAAAAGTATAAAAAATTAAATTAAGTTTAGAAATGAATTAAAAAAATATTTGTCTTGTATTGTCCCACATAGTTTACTTTTATTTCTTCTAATTTAGTTTTTTTTTTACATTTTTGGTTACGTAACAGTCAACACAAATAAAACCTATTTCTATTTCTATATTTCAGAAGAAGGCTGCAAATTCAGGAAATCAAAGTTTCTTCAAAATTGCAAGGTGGGTGCATTATTTTCCTTTTTTTATTACCACAATAAAATGGGCGTCATTAGATTATTATAGACGCTCGAAAGCTGACATTATTAGCGAGACATCCTTGGTATTCAGAATAGTTAAGATACTTAGGAAAGAAAATGTGTTACAAAGTATTTTTTACAATCAATTCTCAGAACATATAAGTATTATAAATTGTAATCTTGGATAATGAAAGTTGTAATATAAAATTTCATTTTAACTTTTATTCTCTTCGTTATTTTTATTTGTTTAAAACAATTACACGGTGTGTTAATTTATTAACTATAATTACGGTAATATTCGTCTCAGTACATATCTTTAAAAAAACTAAACCCTCTGTTGTACGTCTGTCTGTCTAATCTTTCATAGACCTATAACTACTAGACGCAAGTTAAAATTTAGAATAAATGGTGTTATAATTAGTGTCCGACCGAAGGTCAATTTCTGGCCGAAGCCAAAGCCGAAGCCAGAAATAGGGGTAGTCCACCCCTAATTTTTTTTTCTTCCTTCTCCATTCGTTCTTTTGCACCGGGCACGACGGCGCAGCCGGAGTGCTCGACATACACACATATACGTCCATGTATATTTTAAAATAAATAAAATAGATAGATAGATGTTCCAATTAAATTGTTTTATTATTTCACTTTATACGTAGCGAAGCACGTACAGGGCCGCTATATATATATATATATATTATACTGTTAGGCGGTACGAAGTTCGCCGGGTCCGCTAGTTAATAATATAAATGATTTTAAAACTTTTAAATTTAAGCGAATTTTTCTTACGGTATAGTGCGTACTATACTATTTTAATAACTTTAGAGTCTAGCTACTGTTGCTACATTGTGTTAAAACACCCATTGTTACAAGTGGAGTAATGTAACTCAGTCCGCCGCGATAGTGGAAAGATTCGAGGTTCGTATCCCGATGGTGATATTGTTTGAGAAATAAAAATTTTTCTAATATAAACATGTAACAATGGGTGTTTCAACACAATGTAGCAACAGTAGCTAGATTCTAAAGTTTTAAATTTAAGGTTTACAGTGACTATATAACATAAAAAGATAATTTTAATCGTCTCTAGAAGTCGCCACGTTCATCGCGCTCTCACTCATTCGTAACAGTTTGTTCAATTTCAGTGCTTGTTAGGAACCTTCCACCACGGCCAAAACTTTGGCGCATTTTGGCCGAAGCTTCGGTCGGACACTAGTTATAATATTCCTGCGGTTAATAAAGTGTAAATATTTTTTTCGTTTAGCATGCAGTATATAGTTGAAAAGGGTCCAGTTAAAAATTTTAATGGGGTTATTTTAATAAAATCTATCGAAAAACACCCACGTCGCTCCCCTTTATTAAGTATTAGGTCTAAAATTTTCAAAAAATCCAAAATATAGGTATTATAAAAAAAGCCCTGGTAGAGGTTACAGAATTTCCTGTAATATTTATCAACCTTTTTAAACGCTTTATATTAGTTTGGGTTGTAACTAACTATGTAACGGAATCTTTGAGCATAATTTTCACCAATTTCCCGAAGTCTGATTAATTTGAAACTTTGCATACGTATCAAGGACCGATGACAATGCAATAATTTGATAACAGTTTCCCATTATCCTTATTAGGACCCCCAGGATTAATAAATTCTTTTATAGATCCTCAAACTAAAAAGTGAAAAATAAATATAGTTTAAAAAAAACTAAAAAACACGCTTTATATCGAACTAAAAAGTAAAAAATAATTGTTTTAAAATAAGCTTAAAAAGCGTGGGGCGCTCGATGTACGAAAATGTGGAACAAAGCGCCCCACGCTTTTTAAGCTTATTTTAAAACAATTATTTTTTACTTTTTAGTTCGATATAAAGCGTGTTTTTTAGTTTTTTTTAAACTATATTTATTTTTAAGTCCTGCAACCAGTTAATGCCATGTCGATACTCATTTAGAACTCAGTTAAGGTCTATTGATATGAAAATGAATGTTTTGAGCCAACATCTGCCAAAACTGTCAGTCTTATGATGCTATTTTAAACATAACGTTTCATTTTAGAAATAAAATTTTTTACTCAATTTCGTGGCATAAATTTTGGTTACAAGAACTATTCCCTTGAACAAGTTTAAATCAATATTTAATTATCAGACACACCAATATCATTTTAAATTTTACTTTGGTGAATACAAGTCTAAATAAATAGCTATTAAAATAATAATAAATAGATACGCATGTTTTTTATGGTATTGTTAATCAATTAAAAATAATAATTCTGAACGTAAATAATCGCAATTATTTCATAAACATAATATATATGTTACGGTCTATACCCGAAATCGGTCAATGACCGAAATAAATGCGCAAAACTAGTTTTGACCAACGAATATTTCCTAAACCCAAAATCTTACATTTAAACGGGTATTGAGTGTTATAAAATGAGCAAAACTAGTTTTGCGCATTTTAAGATGGACTACACTAGTTCTGTCCATTTTTTAACGGACAGTACTAGTTCTGCTTGTTTCATTCGATCAACGTCCGAACCCGAACAAAAGTTGGGTTATGTTCTTGTTTATGTATCTATCTATTGAATTGTTCTCCTGAATGTTATAATAAATATAATTGTGAGATATTCAGTGTAATAATTAAGTCAAAATGCAAGATGAATTCAAGGCTCAACTAGTTCGCTTATTGGATGCTTCTGAAACATAATTTTATGACGAAACATAATTAACTTACTACACTAAGTGAGGTTAAGAAAGCAAATTTGTTGAAAGCTGAATTAAAACGTCTGTCTGCTAAACAATACAGAAGAATAAATCGCTTTGATATAATAAGTAAAATTGATGTGGAAAAGTTAATTAAAAAACGCAAAGAAGATTCCGATGCTATACTGTCCGTTCAGAAATGGACAGAACTAGTTTTGTTCAATTAAAAATGCGCAAAACTAGTTTTGCTCATTTTATAACACTCAATACCCGTTTAAATGTAAGATTTCGGGTTTGGGAAATATTAGTTGGTCAAAATTAGGTTTGCGCATTTATTTCGTTCATTGACCGAATTCGAGTATAGACCGTAACATATATAATATACATCTAAATAAAAAAGTAAACAGCGAGAAACCATGAAATCTTTCATAACACTTGTATAATTTGCGAAATAACATTACGGAGTAAATAAAATGTATTAGTTTATTTACCTATATATAAATACATTCTTACCTGTCGTCAGTCGGAAGGTGGGTGCATAAAATCTTAAAGTACCACAAAATCCAGAAATTTTGCATCATTTTTGAAAATGTTTATATATATTTGTATCGAAAGCCATGCAAGATGTTGTCGGTCTACACAGATCAAAAGAGCACGATTAATATTAAGGCCGCTGCACACGAGGCTGGTTTTGCCACTGAGACTTGTGCTGGCTGGCGCGCTGACTACGAGGATGAAATGACGTCACTGTGAGTTCTCGTGTCTGGTTACAAGATGGATTTCAGAATTAGAAACGGGGCTATTTGTCGTGCTAGCTTGCCTACTTGTTTTGAGCAAGAATCAATCAGGAAATAATATCTTGTTACGTAGGCGATATGGACAAACGCCCACAAACAAACATGGCGTCATAGTGTGCGTTCTATTCAGAGAAAATAAACGTTCACTTTTGTTAACATTCGAACTATTACTGCGCGTGCACCAAATCCATCTCTACAAAGCAAGCTTCAATACAAGTATCGTGTGAAGCGAAACCATAAAAGCCATCACTAAAACCAGCGCCACAGCAAGCTTGAAACCTAGCAAGGAATCTTTAGTAAAAATTATATAAGATAGGAAAATTATTACCTAAATTCATATTCTAACATCGATTTAGTTGACATGATGCTTATTTAGAGGGAAATGCATCAAAATTATTGTGCAGCTTTTACTAAAGTGTTTAAACATTAATCATCTTCATGAAGATTGACTCTATTCAATGAATAGAGTAACTGTGATCCCTTGAAGTTAATGATGAGTATTTGGAAAGAATTCCGTGGCATAAGGATCGAAAATGAAGCAATACTGAGATTTTTTTAAACTTGCATTTAATACTAACGTTTCGATACGTTGAAGATGATACAAAACGTACCGAGACGTTAGTATTAAATGCAAGTTTAAAAAAATCTCAGTATTGCTTCATTTTCGATCCTTATGCCACGGAATTCTTTCCAAATACTCATCATTAATCATCTTCATTTGAATCTCACTATCACCCATTCAAAATAAAATCGGTAGACTTACATATCACTCGTGTATACAAATTTGGAGCGTGACCAAAACATCTATTTTCAAGGTCTTCGGAATTGACTACCAAAATCGGTGTGACTATACGTTGATTAAGTTACACATTTTTTGTATGTAACTGACATCATTTACGGAAATTTTTTGTCACCTGACACAATATTGGAAATATGATTAATGGCATCAGGCAAACTTTGCTCAAGTGTGATATATTTTTTTAAGTTTTTTCGAATTACAATTATAATCTATTTTATTGACACTATTGACAAATGATATTGAACAAGTAGTTATTATGGGTAACGTATTTCATAACTACAAATCTACAAAAAAAAAATCATACTATATGTTAATCACTAGAGTTGCGAAATATGTAACAATAATTATTTAATAATATTTTTTTAAGCCATCCTCGCTGTAATAGATTAATTTCTAAAATACAGAATTATTATTATTATTATTATTATTATTATTATTAATTATTATCATGCATAATGACAAAAATTGGTCATAATATTTACCGATTCTGTGGAATATTATCTTTATATTTACAATAAGCTTGTTGTATGTGATGGTAGGTGAAAAATACGTTTTGGATAGGATTTGCATAAAATCCGTTCTTTATACACATATAATATAATATTATATTCTTCATTCATTGATTCTGGTTTCCTAGGATAATATACAGGTTACCGGTAATTGCTCGTATTTCTCTCGGAAGAAAAAACTATGACTAATTTGGAATCATTTAATCTCTATCATTTTGGGGTCGGAAATGGGTCATTTTCGAGAAAAACTGATTCGGTTTTCTTTAAAAAACGAAAAAAAAATATTCTCACTTCTTGGCCTGAATTTTTATATGATCTTATAGCTTACTAATTTTCCAACCTTCCAAAAGCTAAAAACCACGACTGTAAGATTTTATGTTGTGCGTTAAAACTTACAAATTGTAAATAAAAGAAATAAAATAGAAATTTAATATAAATAATTTACTCCGGAACTTGGGTAAATATGTTTTTTGCTTTTTCAAATTATACAACGTTTTGTTGGTAATTTCCAACTTTTTCAGGTAAACTAAAAAAAATTTAAATAACAAGACAAAATTTACAATAGGTGACAAAATAAAAATATAACATTAAAAAGTTATAAATGAAAAAAGTACACTTGATTGTAAAGTTTGTCTCATATTATTTAATTTTTTTTCATTTTAGTTTATCTGAACAAGTTGGAAATAACCAACGAAACGTTGTATAATTTGAAAATTTAGCATAAACCATAATAATTTATCCAAGTTCCCGAGTATATTATTATTTATATTAAACTTAACATGGATGAGATACAACACATAAAATAGAAATTCTTCGCAAAAAAATGACGCATTTCCGACTCCCAAGTGATAGAGGTTAAATCATTCCAAATTTTTATAGTTTCTTCTCCCGAGAGGAATACGAGCAATTGCCGGTCATCTATATAGCGACCATAATGGTATGACATCACTTATTTTTGAAGGAAAAGACAGCCGTTATGACGGTGAACATTATTGTAAAACTAGAGAATAGACCATAAATATTGTACTTCAGTGATATATGCGTGTTAATATATTTAGCGAAAAATCTTTTCATTGTTAAATTAATAAATATCATTAATTGTCAACGCTTATATCAACAAAGATAATCTTCAAATAACGTAGACACCTTTATAAATTATGTTTGTTGTTCTAAGTTTAACTAGTTATCAGTCAATACAATGTTATTTGGTAATAAATTAAGTTTTTTTATGCGTTGAGACCTTAAAAAAAATTGTTTAATTCGTAAAATATAAGTTCTTCCTGCATGTACAAAGACTGTTTAAGGCTATTAAATTTCATGGTCACAGTATTAAACGCACTTTCGCTTAATAGTAATTTGACAATAAGTTATTATTTATTGCGTATATTTAATCATAGTTTCAATTTTTCACAGCTGTTGTTACTACACGTGCTAGGTTCTTAGTAAATTATTTGAAATGCCAACAAAAAGTAGTTAATACAGTTACTAAATTACATAATAGGGAATTCGTAGCTATTATAAATTAAATTGTTTTAAAAAAACAGTAAAAACTTATATCCGCGCGCGTACCACTTTTGCCCGAAGATTTATTTGTCTTTTACCTTAAAACCGAGCGAAGCTGAAAAAAATATCTGAAGGCTGTTGCATATGAGGCTAGTTTTGCCGTTAGAATCACTCCTGGGATTTAAGCTGGCTGGCTGACGCACTGGCTGTGAGGATGGAAATGACGTATCTGTGGGCTCGTGTGCGTGGTTATAAAATGGATTTCAAAACTATGGCCGCTGTGTGTATAATCTGTGAGAATAATAAAAATATATTATAATATTCAATTTTCAATTTCAAAAGGTAAAAAGGAACCGTTTTCGGGTCACTTTGTTGTCCGTCCGTCTGTCTGTCAGTCAAGACTCCTGGGAATCAAAACCTATTGTGTACTTCGCATTGACCTAGAGTCATGACATTGCTTATGTCTTATAGGCCCCACTCACGATCAAACTTCATGCCACAGTTCAGTGTTCAGTGAAGTTGGACCGATTAATCGAAAGACTGACTGGCACCACACACAGTTCATGCAAACTGCTCATTTTTTAAAATTTTTTGTGTTCAGTTTGGTTCAGTTGTTGGCATACACTCGTCGAGTATAGATACATAAGATATATTATATTATATACACACTATAATATTATACTATAGAGTATAGTTCATTAATAAGAACTAAACGAGTAATTTAAATGGTGAGGATTGGCTGTTCATAGCTATGGGATTGTATTTAAAACAGAGAAATAAGAAAAAAAAGAAGAATATGGGTGAAAAATTGGTTACAAATGCGTGATTCAAGAAGTCATGTTTATTTGATTAATGAATTACATCTTAAGCCGCTTGATTGGAATAATTATTTACGAATGGATGAATTAACTTACAATTATTTACTGGAATTAGTTACCCCATTTATTGAGAAACAGGACACAAATATGCGAAAATATATTACTGCACACGAAAGACTTGCAGCAACATTGAGATTTTTGGCTTCTGGTTGTACAAAACACAGAACTCCAAAAACTGAACTGAAAAAAACCCACACACACAGCAGTTTACTTGAACACTGAACACTGAAGTCGTTCAAAAAGCAAGATGCATTTGATGAGTTCATGCTTGACTTCAGTGTTGGTTTCAGTGTTTATTTGTCCCACACATTATCATGCTTCACTGAACTATAAGTTTGAACACTGAAGTTTGATCGTGAGTGGGGCCTATTATAGCTCAAGTATAAAAGGTAAAATCCGAAAACCGTAAATTTGTAGTTACATAACAAAAAAAATAGTGTTTTTAACCGCAAAAACATACGTACACAATAACTGTTTTAGTACAAAACAAGCGTCCGCTACCGGTGCGTTTATACAGCATAATATGAGAACTTTCGCATACAACACGGTACGACAACCAAACTATCAAATATCGACACGAGTTTATAATACAGTTCAGTAGTCCATCTGAACCCATTGTCAATTACATGCGTATATAGTTGGCAAACTGACCGCGACGTTTGTCGATGTATGGGGACAACCACAGAATTACTGTTCTGTGGGGACAACAGTTTTCCAACGGCTAAACGGGGAAAATCTTCGAGGCTCGATTCCCGTGATGCACGAACTATTTACATACCTACTTTGTACGGAGGCCTCGGTGTGCGAATTCGACTCGCACTTGACCGTTTTTTTTTATTAAAATTATTTTTGCAATCATGTCATCGAATATTGCGTTATGAAAATTTAACGACAGCTAGTTTTAAAGCAGTGTATTTTAATTAACGTATCAGTAGGAGAATATTATCTGAAATAAAAAAATTACGGCAGTGACATAAGCAAAAATGGTATTGGAACATGATATATTTTAATGTTAACCACGCCACTATTAATTATTCTAATAGGGCTTTTCAAATTCGTGAAATCAATTACAACATTTCGTCTCACAATAAAATAGTTTGTGATATAACAGAAATGAAAAGTTTTAATCTTATTTAAGATTAATCAATTTTTGGTTTTGCAATATAAAGAGAAAAAAATGCATCACTTTCATTATTTAAAAAAAATTAAAAACAGCTATCAATATTTCAAAAGAAATTGTAGTTCGATCACGTGACACATGTTTTGTTCTGGAAATTATATTTTATTGTGATCAGATCGGGGTGACAAAGATAGTTTTTCTTAATATTTATTGACACAATTGATTTATTGTTAAAATTATCAGATTCAATCACATATTATTGATCTTCCATCTTACAGACAACAAAAAATTAAAACAATTCCTACACAAATATTGCCAATCACAGATTACTGTTCTGTGATTGCCAATATTAAAACTTGCCTATATATTACCTAAAAGAGGGTGGCGTAACTATACCACCTGAGGCCCGTGGTAAATTCATCGGATGGGGCCCTCCTTTAATATAAAAAAACTTCACGTCATAGTTTCATCTTTATAAATAACTTAGTAAAGTAGATATTTGTATAATTAAATACAAAATTAATATTTTTTACCAAATTTTGCAATAAATGTTAGGTTTCTCTTGTCTTAACGGCCTGTAAGACCCGGGGCCTCCTCAGGCCAGGGACCCTTGGCATTTTGTTTGTTCTACCACCCTATTGTTACGTCACTGCTAAAAGACATTATTATTACCTCACATGTAAAGGTACTATAGGTATTATCGTGACTAAATAATAATTAACATTTCCGCCACGGCATGGTTTTGCTGCCAAACGCGCCAATTGCAAACTGCTCTTCATAATAATTAATCGTAGATAACTTTCGGGAACACCCAGTTATTTATTTTATAAAAGATTTTAGTCTAAGCAATCTTAGTTATGTAAAGAATCCATATGAATTCTGTCACAATAATATCACGTACAATGACTTGGAAAATTTTTAAACAACACATTATAATGAAAGTAAGTCGATATTATAACTAGCAAGAATGATCTTACATTATCTAGCATTCTCTAGCGCAAACTGTAACCTACGAAAATACTTTACTTAAAAGTCTACAAAATCTAAAAGAGAAAAAGGAGAACACAAGAGTGAAGTTGCCGTTTCTCTCCATGTAGGCAGTCATTTTCGTCCGGCCTTCCGTGCTCCTGGTTGGTTCCCTTTTCTATTGTGAAGTTGCTTGCGATATCTCGAGCAATTCAATCAATATTCTGGCAGTATATCTCACAAGGATTTCTCGAGACACACGAAGTGCGCAAGCTATACTAGTTTATTTAAAAATCTAATTCACAGAAAAAGAGCTTATGCTTGGAAAGCAATTGGTTCTAGCATTGTTCTAAGTTCAGTTATATAGACAGGAATGTTTATTTCGTTCGAAGTATTAGAACCAGTCTGAAATATTTTCTTGCGGAGATATTAATAGATCTTCACGTTTTGACAGCCTATAGAAGTTGTTTTAGTTCATTTTCTGATCGATATCTGGATGTGCGCATAATATGTGTGTACGAGGTACATGTTTTCACCTTAATATTTTAATAAAAATAAATCGTAAAAAAAAACTAGAAACTGACTACGCAAAAGAAGAAAACAAATGAAATAAATTCACCTCACGGCCGCCATTTTGAATGCACCGTGATTATATTTCGATTACAATAGATCCAGCGAATACTGTTCTTTCAAGGTTAAGTATTAACATATATATATAAAAAGGACATGTAAGGGGCGGAGTAACCACTTTTTATAAAATATACAACATAATATGTTTGTTACTATAAAAATACAGTTTTAACTATTGTATTTCTTGCAACAGTGACTTTTTAGACGAGAAGAAAGCTTAAGGGCATGATAGACAAAGTACTCTTCTATCTCTTCTCACTTTTTTGGTTTATTTTACGGAGGGTGGGGGATAAGGATTATAAGCTTTTTTGCATTAAAAAAAAAATGAAGATATAACATCTCAAGAATATTGTGTCAAAATTTCAAGTCAATCGAAGCAAAATTAACGGAGCTATGAGCATTTGAGCGCCCGTCGCTCCAGGCCGGTTTTCTATACCTACCTGCAAAACTTTAAAGCGTTTTTTTGAAACTTGTCATCTTTGAAGTCGGTGACCAGTGTAGCTCAAAATCTATTGCACCGATCCTTTTGACATTTTTCACACTTTCTTTACATAAATGATAAGGTAACGACGTCGAATTTTTTTTTAATTTTAACGTATTTTTAAATACCAAAATATTTGAATTTGTTTATGAAAAATCAGCATTATGACTTCTAAGTGCTGTAAAAAATTGAAAACTCAATAAAAAAAACATGTTGTTACCTGCAGAAATTTGTGAACTAATAAAATCATTGTTTTAAAATTCCCAGTAAAATGAAAATTTCCACAAAATCGCAAAAGGGCGAAAATTTATATAAGTATGATACAAAATCTGTCAGTATTGCACCTTCGTGCGATGACTGGAACTTGTTATAAAACGTTAAAAAAAAATTAAAAATCTGTGTCTCATCAATTTTTTGCTTGTATCTTGTCAAAATTCAATATTGTAATCATGAAAAAATCTTCTAATTTTCGAATTAGTGGAAATTGACTTCGCCATTTTACTGGCCTAAATACTCATGAGTTAAAGATTTCTATAAAAAAAATTGGTTGTCTGTAAAGTCGGTTTACGGACGATAGTTTTACGTGATAACGTATTCCGTAATACATAACCTAAATTTATATAATAATTATAATAATTCGAATCTATGATATTGCATATTTCGCTTCAAATTTAGGTTAATTTTATTTATTAAAATTACTCACCACCTATAATATAATTGTTTTTTTTTTAACTTTCTTTCTTTCGTATTTATTTTAAGTCTCAAAGATTAACTGTCATAATATTTTGAAAACAATTGTTTCACTGTTTATATAAAATTCCAAAACCTACTTACAATATTTAAGTATTTTCATACGTCAAAAAATTGATTTTTATAATGATAAAATTTGTATGAAAACGATTTTTTCGAGAGATGAGACCTAGCTAAAACGATTTTTTGCCCCCCAAAATCCCTTTTCACAAAATTTCATCCAAATCGTTAGGGCCGTTTTCGAGAAAAGCACGCACAGGGTCAGGCGGAACGTTAGGAACGTTACACTTTTTCGTGCATGTAGCCGGTGTTTTATCAATTTATAAGATTGGTGATTCATCATTTTATAAGACGTTATCACGTCAAAAAGTATATCCGAATTTGAAATTTTTTATGTGAATAACTGCTGTAATTTTAAATAAACAATTCAGCGTGAGTTGCATTAAAAAATGAGCATTTTAATATACTTGAATAATGGACCATAAAACTATATCTGACCCACTTGATTTATAAACAATTGAATATAGAGCAAGTATGACAACACCCGAATAATACTAACGTACCGCATTTACTTTTTACGGCAAAATTATCCTACATAAAATTTTTAAAAGATTTTTTATATATCCAATGAATTGTTGAATAAATAATTTACTCTAGTACATTGATGTGCAAGGACTCCAGTATAAATCAGTAATGTTGGCTATTTTCAGCGAGTAAATGATATTTGAAACGAAGAGTTTTAAAACCGAGATATATTATATTAAATTTTTGGCACGTATCCCCTATAAAATAGCTGGTTTTTGTTTCACTTTTAGTACATTTTTGACAGTTCCATTGTTATGAAAATTATTATTCGCGCCTATTGTTTTACATATATTTGTAATGGTAGGTTTAGGTTGTTTATATGTTTAGTATTTTTTATAAACCACCTAGAGACAAAGATTGCAGATTATAGACAGTCTACAGTCTCTCTCTCTCTCTCTATCTCTTTAGGTGGTTTATAAAAATTACTATTGAATTGGTTAGATCATATACGTGTATTTTACTTTGCACACTAGTGCTAAATATATACGACCACTACACAGGCGTAAAAACAGCTATTTTATTGAGGGGTTTGCAAATAACATCTTTACGTCGCAAAAATCAATGTTTCTTCTACAAAAAAAATAAAATAACTACTAAATTTTTTTTAAAAAATATCAACATTCAAATTGAAAACAAAACTTCAAAATATGAGTCATGCTTTTAGGGTTGTGGTAGATCCAAAAAATTGTTTTAGTTTTCGATCGAAAAATATATTCCATTGCCTACGTTATTTCTCTTCCGCTGACTTAATTCGTTATAACTGACCATTGACATAGATATAATAGACAAGACAAGTATCATTCATTTGAAAGAGTTAATCAATGGTAGACGTTCTTGTCTAATTAGACTAGGGTCTTTAACCTGCACAAAAATTGGCAGCCATTTTATTGTATCTCTCTCACATGCTAAGATATGCTTGAAGAAAAAATTCATATATCTTCAAAAATAAGTAAACACGTGTGTTTTTTTTAAATTCTATGTTTCAATTGTTTTTATTTTGCTACAACTATATAAATGTCCACCATGCTTAAAGATGACGCATAGCGAAGACAAGTTTGTTGGTCAGGATTTTTTTCGCGGGGTCAACTTGTTCGTTTTTATATGCAGATGAAACCATACCGTATTGTAACTTATTCTTTTTGCAACAGAGCGGTAAATATTCCGTGGCATGTCCCTGAAATTAAGATGAAATATGCGTAGACTATGTAAACAATTACATTTCATTAATCACATCCGGTTTTTCTACAGTTTTGCGTTATTTAAAATATTCATGAATAATATGTAAATTTATAAACATCCAGAAAAAAACAAACATTCATACGCCCCTTGACCATAATATGTAAATTTCCATTAGAGCATCTATTTTTATAAGTTTACAATTATTGTTATCTAAAAAAATTAATTTAATCTACTGATAAATAATTTTTTAATCCAAACCGATATGTCAAACTAGCGATAGAAACTTTATGCCCAAATTAGGTAATCACTGAGAAATTGTAATTTGATTTGATTTCCCCATATTAAATTGTACAAAAGCTTGATTTATAACATTACATGATAACAACTAGCGGTCCCGCCCGGTTTCACCCGGGTGCAAAATAACGAATGGGGTGGAGGGAAATGAGTACGCGCGTTCAGCTTAGTTTACCAAGATGAATGTTGTGTCCAAATTTCATGATGATAGGAATTACCGTTCAAAAGTTTTTGTCGGACGGACAAATTTTCAGTTATATTTTTCAACATTTTTCATTGATGCTCCGCTCCTATTGGTCGTGGCGTGATATTATATAGCCTATAGCCTTCCTCGATAAATGGGCTATCCAACAAAAAAAAAATACCGTTATAGTGCCTTCTTGCAACCCTATTGCGCATCTGTGGATGCAAGTAAAAATACTAATATCGCTATTCAAAAATAGGGGTTGGTGGTAGATTGTAGAATGGTAAAAATTTAGCATTATAAGTATTTTTTAATGGCAAATCATAAAAAAATAAAAAAAAGTTGTCCAAAAAAAAAAAAAATTCTAACGTCCTAAACCCATATCTTGCCCTAGCACTGGCTTCAGTCAAGTTGGGCAGGATTTTTCTAACTGTGATCGTAAGAGTAGTATTATAAAATACATATTGTCTTTCCTCTTATAAAATTTTGATGCTTAAAAATTCCCCTAATTGCACTTAGAACATTTGTACCCCCTGAACAAAATTCTGCGTACGTCCTTGTCTGACTCTAATCAAATTTAGGTATACTAGCGTGACCTGTGCGAATTATTCGCACTAAATAAGTACCTATAATAATTATCACTTTACAAATTATTTTTTAAATATGATTGCAGGTATTCAATTCGTTTCTAATTTTGCACACTGCTTATAACGTTCTTCTTTTTGTTGTAAAAGAAATATTTTACTAATATAGAGGCGCAAGTAGCAAAAGCGTTGTTTAGCGTTGCCCGTCAGATGGCAGTATTCAGTATTTACAATATGAAGGTCAGATGACAGATCGAAGTGTTAACGTTACGCCGTCAGATGGCAGACGTTGTTCAGAGTTTAATTAATTTAATTCATTTACAAAAACAATAGCAATAATAAATTTTTTAGTTGTCGATGTCAGTAGAGCAAGCAATTATCTGTAAAATGATATATAATTTATGTGGAGAAATTGTGTGGTTTTTTCTAAAAAGGGAGGCAAACATCTTAAACCTTAGCGTATTAATATATATATGTTACGGTAAATGTAAACTCTTGGGAAATGTACACTTTTACCGTAAAATGTGCCGGTTAATGTGTACATTAAATGTAGATATTGCGGTAAATGTACGCATTTCCCGGCACATATTACGGTAAATGTGTACATTTCCCAAGAGTTTACATTTACCGTAACATATATACCTATAAACCTTATAATAAAGTATTGCGGATATTGCTAATTTAAATTTTTGGAAGCAGATATTTTGAAATGTCGCAACAAAACAAAATAGTAGATATCAATTTCCATATTTATGCGTATTTTGATTACAACTAATTTTTTCACATACAGTAATTATTTAATTATCAGGAATATGTGGAAACAATGATACAATCTTACCGATACAATCAAGTGTTAAAATCACACTGAACTAAGCCTGTCATCTATACTGTGTCACTGGAACTAAAAAGCGGTTACGGTAGATTTCTGTTAAGTCATTGCAACAATAGAACTCACAATTGTCGATTGTTGGCGCTACAATCACTTGCAGCAGGATCTTACTCCTGTTACTTACTTGAAGTATTTCAAAAACTGTTTTAGTCAAGAACATTAAATTTTATTATTCCGTGGTTTTATCAATGTCAAATTAGTAAACATTTGTCTAGGAATAAAATTTCAGAAAATGATTTCTTAATTATTTAATTATTTCAATTTAACATTTGACATTTTCCACAATTTCGGAAATAAGACTGTAAGAGACTTTTCGATTTGAAATATTGTTATATTATTGGTTTCTGAATAAGTTGAAAACAATTTTTTAAATAAATTTGTCGTGTGTACAGAAATTAACCTTCAGCAAAATAAATTTTATTTTCTAAATTTTAAATTAAACATACGTATATAATATAAATATTTCCAAAAATATTATTATATTGTTGAGACTTATTTGAAACGTATCGACGCCATTATGTACAGGAAAAAACTCGAATAAGTGAAAAACAAATGTTCGACGCTTTTTCGAAGACATAAAGCCAGTGCCGGATTAAGACTCTTTGTTGCCCTAAACATTTCTTGGTTATGGGCCCCCATCTCTAATATATTCAGTTTATGAAAAAAAATTTAAATTGATAGAAAAAAGTTAAAAAGCATAGATTTTTAGGAAAAAAATTGAATTTTACAATCAATGCTTTCATTGAAAATTTGGCTGTCTATAAAATCGAACCTTAGGCATTTTTACACAATTAATAAAAAAAAAATTCCAAAATTTTAAAATTAAAAAAATTGAACCCTTAAGAAATAATGTTTTTTTCGTTTTCAATTTCAAAAATAAATTATTTTTAACTTTTATACTTCTAAAAACACTGGTACCAGTATAGATCAAATTTTTGAGAACATGACAAAAAGAAAAAAAAATTATTGACACGGTTTAGTGAGGTACTTTTCATTTCTGAGTTATGCTTCTTGGTGCCACCTGAGACGTGATGCCCTAAGCAATTGCTTAATTTGCTTATAGGTTAATCCGGCACTGCATAAAGCATACAATTATAAAATAAATAAAAAAAAATACAGATCACCGGAATTGAACCAATTTAGATTAATGTTCTACAAGCGGGTTTTTATAGTACACGGTATACATACATTGCGACACTTTCGTTACATTGTCTACTCCAATAATGAATTTTACCCTACTGTGCCAAAAGAAGTTTTACTTCATAAACTACCCGAACGGCTCAACGGGGAGAGGATAAATTTTTCGAGATACCATCACTAATTATAATGAAAACGCTGGCATTCCAATATTGATTCTGTAATGGCCCCCATACACCTCGTTCTTTTTTGGCAGTTTTAACCGCCGGGTAAAACTGTACGGTTAAACACGAACAACGGCCATCCCCATACACCTCGTTCTTTTATGGCAGTTTTAACCGCACTGGTAAAACTGTACGGTTAATTTAAACACAGAGGCGTAGTTTCGTTCAGTTTTTCTGAAGTCGTGGCATCATTAATACGATCTGCTTTGATGGAAAATACAATAATATTGATATTATTTTATGTTTAATAAACATTAATAAACAATATAATGCAAAAATAATTAATAAAATTGATTGATATTAGTCTAAATTAGAGTGTTTTATTTGACACCATTATTTTTTCCTCTAAATTAATCAATATGTTTATAGCAATTTTCATTTATTTTTGTCAAAATTGCTTAGCACTAAAACGGTTAAAATATAAATCAATACTCAAACTAATTACAATCATTTAATTAATATGACTTATTTGCTGTACGTCGCACCACTGAATAAACACGTCGATTCTTATCGGAAAGCGCCACACATTACGATTTAAAACGACAACCAGCAAACACGTCGTGTTTAAAATCAAGCTTCGGCAGATAAAAAAACTGCCGTGTTTCATCGACAGTTTTTGCCCATACACTTCGGTTTTGACCGACGTGTTTTATCGTGACGATGAAAACTGCCAAAAAAGAACGAGGTGTATGGGGGCCTTAATATTTTCTATGATATAATCCAATACTTATAAGTTATAAGTGTTACATAATGTCGGTCGCAATCAAAGTCATTAGGTATAGTTTTTTTCAGACGATCAATAGAAATAAATCAGTACTTTAACTACGTTGATTAGTGTGGTTGTGAATTATAAAATGTGTGCATTTTTTAGTATGAACAGTTAAAAGTTAGATTAATATTGTAAGTTATAGACGCTTAACAAGTAAGGTTATCGAACAGTTGATTTTTATTTGTTTGTGTGTTTATGTGTACAGTGCTACGAGACGACCCGCTTAACCAGACAGCAGCGTTCTCCTACCGGTCGCGCCGGAATCCAAATACTTATACATTACTTAATAATCAAAGTCCAGCAGCATAATTTTTGGAGTCAATTCGACAAGTTGTGGAGTGTATGGTAAGTTTAGCATTTTAATTGCTTATTCCGTTCTCTTATATTAAACTGGAGATCCCGCCCGGTTTCACCCGGGTGCAAAAGAACGAATGGGGAACGGAGTGACATGAGTACGCACATTCATCTTAGTTTACCGAGATGAATATTGTATCCAAATTTTTTGCAGTTTTCGGCAGTTCCCTGCTTTGTTACTTATTTTAAACTCGACACTTTCATGTAAATATTTTCATCAATAATGAAGGTTTGAGTTTAAAATAAGTAACAAAGCAGGGAACTGCCGAAAACTGCAAAAAATTTGGATATAATATTCATCTAGTGTCGAATAAATATAAATGTAAAGAGATGTATATACTGCAGGCTCTAAGTACTTTCACCTTTTGCTAAAAGATACAATGATATGAAGCAGTATTTATACTTTTTTTAAGTAATAAAATTGTTATAAATTAATAATTACTGTAATTAATAAAATATAATAAATATTTAACTGAAAACACTGTAGGAAAATTATTTTTATATATGTACCTATAGTCAGTTTTCAAATGAGCTATTAATTAGATTTAATGAATTTTAATTAGTCGTAAATAAAATTAAAATAAATTTAAATGTAAGCCTTCAAGAAAGCAATGTAGAAAATAAAAAAAATAAAAATAAAAATGTATTCGCCGAACGTGGGGCTTGAACCCACGACCCTGAGATTAAAAGTCGCATGCTGTACCGACTGAGCTAGTCGGGCTTGTGAATGTACGACACTATTATTGAAATATTTAGTTAGGGCATTTCACCTGAATAGAAGCATATGACGGACTAAAGAGATTTTGCAACATTTTTCACTGATGCTCCGCTCATATTGGTCGTAGCGTGATATTATATAGCTTATAGCCTTCCTCGATAAATGGGCTATCCAACAAAAAAAAAATTCAATTCGAACCAGTAGTTCCAAAGATTAGCGCGTTCAACTAAACAAACTCTTCCGCTTTATATATTGGTATACATTACCACAAACCTTTAGAGATATTACGCAAGTAACTTTAAAATCGCATTGAAACAAAAAACTAGTAATAATGATTTGGCTTATTTATTTCATTAAATATAAAGTCCAAAATGCCTCAAGGACTTTTTTTACAAATAAAATTTCGTAAAGTAAAAAATTCACGACTTGGCTGGGCCCCACTATCCTTCAGCCAGATTATTTGATTTTGTGTTCAGACATTACAAAACAAGTGTTAGACAAATTTTCACGCCGCCTCAAATATCTACCCAAAAATATTCGATAGCTCTCCTACTATAATGTAATAGAGTTTTGTGTACTAATTAATAATTATTTGAACGTCATCGAGTGTATTTTAAACAAAAGAAATTTAGTTAAAAATAAATTACGTGGGTAAATTATTACACGCGGTAAATTAACATGAACCTGATTAGGTCAAACACATTATCTCATTAGCGTTTTATAATGTAACTAGTTCAAGCCGATCAAAACTATGTTAGATTCTTATACGCTTGCCACTCTATAATAATCAGCGTCGTTTCATTAAAATTTAAAAAACACTTTGAAATATTAGACTTTGAACAAAAAACAGGACCTATAAAATTATAATCAATTTTTGACGTGTTGATCAAGTAAAAGAATTATTATACTTTTAATTTTAAGATAGCATGTGTAATGTGTTGGTTATAAACGTAACGCATGGAAACTACGGAAACAAGGAAACAAATGCCACTACAGTCGATTTTTTTTAATGCGAGGTACTAGATCTATGGTTATTTTGGTTAATGTTTTGTTGTATTTGAGGATTTTCTAAAAATATTACTTTGAAATGCATGTGGGTTGTAAGTTAGACTTCAGTGGTTTTAAAAACTAAATCTATCAATAAAACATTTAGGTATAAGACTTAATATTTTTATACCAAGATCAATGCACAAATGAAACCCTACGGATGTCTGATGGGCGTAAATGTGCATTTCTATAAATTAAAAACAATTCCCTTACAAAATACGTAAAAGGTTAATCATTTTAGGTAATATTTTTGTCAACGCAATGTTCATTCATTCTCTTTCGATAAGTTTTGAAAACATTGATTCAGCTATGATTTCAACATAAATTCTTTTTTTTCTGTACTGTTTTTTTTTCATTGCTATATGCTCTTGCAAAAACATTTTTCGTTGAAATTATTTTAACAGCTTCTTATTAAAAAAATTGTATTTTTTCATGGCAACGGGCTGCTATGAAAATGAATATTTAATTTTCAAACGGAAAGCATCAAAATCAAAAATAGTTTTAACCAAATACAATTTTAAAAAATCTGACTGTATGCCAAATGTCAATTTTTCGAAATTCAGTTACTATTTCAATGCTAATTGGATTTGAAATGTGAACAGTGAACACACGCCGTGAACTTAATTGAACGGTAATTCCGATTCCGACCAACGAGTTTTTATAATCAGATGACACTGCAAATACTTACTCGAGAATAATTCCCTGATTTCCTTGAGTAATTGTGTTTTTTACACATCGAAGTAACGCTATTAAAAATATGAGCAAAACTCTTGCGCGTTAGAAGTGAAACTTCTTAGGTTCTAGCATTTGTTGACGATTTTATTATTTCGGGATTAGGAATTGGTTATGTGGCCAGAGAAAATATTATGTATATGTCACCGGGATATTGTCAAATCCGTGATATTGTAATTTCACTATTGTAATTTCACTAGTGAAATTACAATATCACGATTGACAAAGAGTCGTGATATTGTAATTTAACTAAGTGAAATTATAATATCACGGGTTTGACAATAATATAACGGTGACATATACACACAATACGCCTTGCGCATGCGTGTAGAATGCGCTTGACGCTTTGACAGAGAGAACAGAAACGATTTTCCCGCTCTTTCCTCTCAACTCACGGTTAAATTCGTAGAAGGGGAAGCGTTTCACTTTTCTAGGTCAATTTGTCCTACCGCGCCTAAAGAGGTTTCATTTGAGTGATGACAAATCTGTGAGTCAGTAACTTTAATTGAAACATGAAAATCGCTCTTGTGTTTCATCCAAGCTCACGTTTTCCCAGAAGTAAATTTGTTTATTTATTTAATCTAGAAAATTGACAAATTAAACTGATAACTATTTCGTTGAACACACACACACACATACTATGATAGTACTAACTGAACTCACTCATTTGTTTAAATTGGGAGTTTAATTATTCTATGTATCAAATGTAGAATAATTTTTATTTGTTACCTTTATACCCCGCATCGTGCGCTATTGTTCTATATTACATAGTCACTGTCAAGTATATGCACTAATACAAGTATAGGTTTCGATTGCTGGATTTCTAAAGCTTCATGCACACCTGTATCCATCTAACTGCAGTATAAAGTGTACGAACGAAAATTGCTTAATCAGACGAAAATAGGTATTTTCTATACTAATACCTATTATAAAGAGGTAAAGTTTAGATCTCCGAAACTACTAATCCGATTTCAAAAATGTTTTCACCGATATTTAGAATGGAACATCTGAATAGGCATGGGATATTTCGATTGAAAATTCGATTATGAAAATATCACGAGATGTCTCGAGGGATTATTAAAAATCATTCGAATGATTTTTGTATCTACTAGTAACTACTTATAATACAATCTCCAGTAATTAATTATTATACTTTGTTCTTCCTTAGCCTTTAAAATATTACATGTAATTGCCTCTCTCAGAATCAATTTCACAGTATAATTAATATATTATATAATTACTTAGACTTTTATCTACCTCTGTTTTATGAAGCTCTACATTACACGTTACTCTCTCAAGTCTGATAATCTAAAACCAGAGCTAAATTCAATTGTTCTAATAATCATACCGAATGCATCATGTACATTGGAATGTATGGGCAGATAGAATGAATTGCGTTTTCACATTACGCAATTTAAATACGATTACTTACGTCTTTTATCTGTGTCTGTACTATCAATCATTGTATGTAGGTGACTCTCTCAAGACTGATATTCGAAATCGAGAGTAAATTCATTCGAGAGTTAAAACACTCATTTATTCTCACCTAGTATTATTATCATATTATATCATGCGAAGGAATCATTTCGAATTAATCATTCGACTAACCACTTTTCGATTATTAAAATCAACGATTTGTCCCAACTGTAGAATAGATACTTAAAGAAACCTGATATTACCTATAGTCTAAGATCCGGTATTAGAAATATATGCCCTCATCCGATTGTTAATATTTAATATTATGATTTGAATCTAGTATTTGCTCAATAGAGCGCGCTTATACACAATCTTTCAGAAGAACTCTACAATCTAGGCAACCATCGATATGACAAACTTTTGCTGAGGCAAATAACTTTTTATTTCATGAAAAAATTAATTAAATAACTGATGAGGGTACATTCATAACGCTTGCTTAACTGTTTATACCTTGCAACATCACAGTTGTGCTGCGTGGAAAGTAGACAACCTTTATTTTTCCAATTCCTTGTATCATATTCTCTCAGCTAATGATTAAAAAATCGGGGAAATTGATCCAAAAATGTTAATTAGAATTTATTTTATTTAACAGTATCGGTTCGCGATTTGTCTAGTCAACCCATTTGCAATTTATCAATGAATATATATTATCTATACTAATATATAAAGCTGAAGAGTTTGTTTGTTTGAACGCGCTAATCTCAGGAACTACTGGTTCAAATTGAAAAAAATGTTTTTTGTTGGATAGCCCATTTATCGAGGAAGGCTATAGGCTATATAAAATCAGGCTACGACCATTAGGAGCGGAGCATTAATGAAAAATGTTGCAAAATGTATCTCAAAAATAAGCTTCTATTCAGGTGAAATGCACTAACTAAATATACTCATATTAGCGTTGTCAGGATACAACGTCGGCTAGCTCAATCGGTAGAGCATACGACTGTCAATATCAGGGTCGTGGGTTCAAGCCCTACGTTGGGTGAATATATTTTTATTTATTTTTTCTACATTGCTTTCTTCTACATTTAAATTTATTTTAATATTTTATTTTTAATTAATTAATAAAAAATATTAGTTAAAAAACGTATAAATACTGCTTTTTATCGACAAAAACTTTTGAACGGTAACTCCGATCATCATGAAATTTGGACACAACATTCATTTCGGTAAACTAAGATGAATGTGTGTACTCATGTAGCTCCCTTCCCCATTCGTTCTTTTACACCCGGGTGAAACCGGACGGGACCGCTAGTCTAATATATAATCTTTGTCATCATCAAATAACAGATGAGGGTATATATTTGTAATATCGGATCTTGCACTATTAGTATCTGATAAGTCAGGCGCGTCTTAAAGGAAGCGTGTAATCAGCTTTAAGTACATCACGGCATGATAAAGAATGCACCGCCATGAAGATGAAGTGGCCGCGACAATAGGGCGGACGAATGACTACATGAAATATTACAATGAGGACGAATGCTTTGTGTGTTGAAAACAGGGCTTGAAGAAATATAGTCAATAAATTATGTACTCCTTCACGATCAGCATTAAATCAGCGCCAGAACTGACAACGCGGCCGTACAAAGCAAATTAAAGAAACGCTTTCAAGTATCTCTCGCAGCCATAATCGAAGAAGCGACACAGTTCGTTGATATTTATTGAACTTTCTCTACGTATCTGAGTTTTCAAAAATTTCCAATAAATATCATTTCACGTACAGGATTTTGACGTGATAACGTCTTATAAATTGATGAATCACCAATCTTATAAATTGATAAAACACCGGCTGCATGCACGAAAAAGTGTAACGTTCCTAACGTTCGTTACGCGTAACGTTCCGCCTGACCCTGTGCGTGCTTTTTGCTAATTTCTCGCTCAATTTAAATCAGATCGGTTTGAAACCAGTCTTAAACGAAAGAGGAGAACATTTTACATAGATTTCGTGTAACAGAATTTGCCTAAACAGTTTTTTTATACAAATTTATATAGAAAAATAGCTGTATAAATGCAATGTTGTCTAATGCATGGCGCGACGCGGTCGGTCGTCTTTGTTTGCCGTACATGGAAATTAGAAAATAACGTATGTCTTGTCTTAACATGAAAACGGCTGCATTTCTAATGTTTAATTCAATTTTTTGACATTAGTATTTTGTGAAATGCAACGCCTTCTAAGTTAAGTATTGGAATAACTAATTATTATTAGAACATAATACTTTGACAGTTGCAAACGTCACTTTTGACATTTCTTATCATTCCGACACCAAGGATAAGCGGATTGAAACCAAATTTTGGGAGGTTAAGGTTATGTATTACGGAATACGTTATCACGTAAAACTATCGTCCGTAAACCGACTTTACAGACAACCAATTTTTTTGCTCGGTGTTGTGCAGGTTGTGCAGATTTGCGCTTGACAAGTGTGCGCGGTCTTTTATAACTCAAGGATGTAAAAAGGAAAACCTTCAAATAAATATTTAAAGGCTAGGAACAATAATAAAATGTTTTGAGTTTTGTTAACTCTCTACATTTAAAATAATTTCTAACTGGCAGTGGTTTTCGGTAAAATATTTTTGCAACTTTTTAAAGTTAACTTCAAATATAAAAAATTAAAAATGTGTTACGAGAACGCATTAAAGAAGTGAAACTTGGAGTTGCAAATCATACGATTGCATTTGGACAAGTGGAAAAAATATGTTACGATATAGTTTCACGTTCAGATTTTTCGTCTGTTATGTATACAAGTTAATCTGAACGTAAAATTGTCTCGTAACACATTTTTTCCACTTGTCCAAATGCAATCGTATGATTTGCAACTACAAGTTTCACTTCTGTAATGCGTTCTCGTAACACATTTTTAATTTTTTCGCAGGTTTACTGCAAATAATAAATAAAAAAAAAAACACAAGCAAACAACAAAATTTTCGCAGGTTTATTGCAGATATTGTTTTTTTATTTTCGCAGATTTACTGCAAATATTGTTTTTTTAGCTCAAGTATTATTCTGATAAACTAGTCGAAAATTTTATATATAATTGATATAATTAAAAAAAAAAAAACGAACAAACAAATTGTTGCGCGCACCTGACGGTAATCAAACCCGGGCCAGCCGCGTGGGTATGCCAGTGTTCTACCACTGACCTACCAATGCTTACAAAGAAAGAATCATTGTTTATATAGGGTTACTAATAAGTAGTACAATTTCATGACAAATTCCGTTACATAGGGAAACGAGTTTACCCCCGTTTTTAGGCGCAACCCAAGGTTTAGCTGGAAGCGCCTATATGTACTCGCTTTGTCTGTGAATCCTTGAGTCACGCTTTTTTAGGCGCGAATAGCGTAAGCTAAAGCGCCTATATGTACTCGCTTTGTCTGTACGTCTGTGAATCTGTGAATCTGTGAATCTGTACGTCCCACTTTTTTGTGTCACGCGTACAGCCCAAACGCCTTGACCGATTTTAAAAAACTTTTTTTTGATCGATTCGTCTCCGGGTAACTTAGATCCTAACGTCGCCCGATTTTTGAATTTTGGCCCCAGAGGGGAGAAATTTAGGAAAAACGAAGTTTTTTGCTTATAGCTCGCTCATTTTAAATCGGATCGGCTCGAAACCTGTCTTAAACGAAAGAGGAGAAAATTTTACATAAGTTTCGTACAACAGAAAATGCCCAAACAGTTTTTTTATACACATTTATATAGAAATAAATTCAATTTGATATAACCGATGGCAAACATCTTTCGGTTATCTCTCTCTGTTGCACGGTTTAACATGGCAATTTAAAAATTGCGTATGTTCTGTCATCAAATAAAATTGGTCGATAATATTATTTATTACAATAATGAAATTAAAAGATAGCATTTGTTCAAAAACGGATGCCGTTTCGAATATTTGTGAAAAGCAACGCCTTCTGAGTTAACAATTTGAATAACTAATTATTAGAACATAGGTAATACTTTGACAGATGCAAACGTCACTTTTGACATTTTTTACCATTCTGACACCACGGATGATCGGATTGAAACCAAATTTTGGGATGATGTTTGATATGCAAATATGAAGTGGCCTATTGTTTTTGGGGAACATCGGCGCATGCGTAAAAGAATATATCTCTTATAATGTTGTTTTATATAATAATAATATAGTTTTTAAAACGGTTTATTCTTCTATCTATTTTTAATAGAAATTTTTGTAAATTTTTTGGAGAAAATCGGCGCATGCGCAAGAGATATATGCCGTCGTTGTTTTTTTTTTTTTTAATAATAGCGGTGTACTTTTAATAATAGTTTTTTATTCTATTTTACAAGAAAGTTTTGTAAAATGTTTTTTTTGAGGGAAAGTCGGCGCATGCGCAGAAGAGATATAAGTTATAAAGTTGTTTGTATATAAGAATGGTATACTCGATCGAATAAAAAAAAAACTTGGTGACTGATGATGAGATACTGTTTTAATAATTTGAGATATTAAAATATATAATAGTTGTGTGACTAAATTAATAAGTGAGCGACTGAATTACTAAGTGACTGACTAGAATGCCTTCGGTAATTTTGAAGCAGATATCTTCAACCGATTGAAATGAAGATTTGTATACACATATAGTTTGGATGACAATGCATGGTTAGCTGTGTGACGTCACTCTAAATCCAATATGGCGGACTTCTAAATATGGCGGACTAATTTTATTATGCTTTCCTACAATATGGGTATCAAATGAAAGGGCTTGCTGAGAATAACTCGAAAAATAAAGTGACGTCACTCTAAATCCAGTATGGCGGACTTCCAAAGATGACGGACTAAGTTTTTTATGCTTTCCTACAATATGGGTATCAAATGAAAAGGCTCAGTGAAACTAACTCAAAAAAAAAGTGACGTCACTCTAAATCAAATATGGCGGACTTCTAAAGATGGCGGACTAAGTTTTTTATGCTTTCCTACAATATGGGTATCAAATGAAAGGGCTTACTGAAACTAACTCAAAAAATAAAGTGACGTCACTCTAAATCAAATATGGCGGACTTCTAAAGATGGCGGACTAATTTTATTAAGCTTTCCTACAATATGGGTATCAAATGAAAGAGCTTGCTGAGAATAACTCAAAAAATAAAGTGACGTCACTCTAAATCCAACATGACGGACTTCTAAAGATGGCGGGCTAATTTTATTTTGCTTTCCTACAATATGGGTATAAATGAAAGGGCTTGCTGAGAATAACTCGAAAAATAAAGTGACGTCAGTCTAAATCCAATATGGCGGACTTCTAAAGATGGCGGATTAAGTTTATTATGTTTTCCTACAATATGGGTATCAAATGAAAGAGCTTGCTGAGAATAACTCGAAAAATAAAGTGACGTCACTTTAAATCCAATATGGTGGACTTCTAAGATGGCGGACTAAGTTTTTTATGCTTTCCTACAATATGGGTATCAAATGAAAGGGCTTACTGAAACTAACTCAAAAAAAGTGACGTCACTCTAAATCAAATATGGCGGACTTCTAAAGATGGCGGACTAAGTTTTTTATGCTTTCCTACAATATGGGTATCAAATGAAAGGGCTTACTGAAACTAACTCAAAAAATAAAGTGACGTCACTCTAAATCAAATATGGCGGACTTCTAAAGATGGCGGACTAATTTTATTAAGCTTTCCTACAATATGGGTATCAAATGAAAGAGCTTGCTGAGAATAACTCGAAAAATAAAGTGACGTCACTCTAAATCCAACATGGCGGACTTCTAAAGATGGCGGGCTAATTTTATTATGCTTTCCTACAATATGGGTATAAATGAAAGGGCTTGCTGAGAATAACTCGAAAAATAAAGTGACGTCAGTCTAAATCCAATATGGCGGACTTCTAAAGATAGCGGATTAAGTTTATTATGCTTTCCTACAATATGGGTATCAAATGAAACAGCTTGCTGAGAATAACTCGAAAAATAAAGTGACGTCACTCTAAATCCAATATGGCGGACTTCTAAAGATGGCGGACTAAGTTTTTTATGCCTTCCTACAATATGGGTATCAAATAAAAGGGCTAACTGAAAACAACTCGAAATAAAAGTGACGTTACTCTAAATTCAATATGGCGGTCTAAGTTTTTATGCTTTCCTACAATATGGGTATCAAATGAAAGGGCTTGCTGAGAACAACTCGAAAAATACAGTGACGTCATTCTAAATTTAATATGGCGGACTTCTAAAGATGGTGGACTTAGTTTTTTACCCCGGAATTGTTTTTTTAAAAACTCCACATTTGCCCCTTCCCGTTTCACTGCGAGACAATTCGCATTCCCCTTTATCGTTCACCCCGGAATTACAATTCGCATACCCGTTTATCGTTCACCCCGGAATTATTTTTTTAAAAACTCCACCTCTGCCCCATCGCGTTTCACTGCATATATGCTTTAAAGTTGTGTTTATATAATAATTGGGTAGTTTTCATAACGGTTTATTTTTCTATCTGTTTTTACAAGAAAGTTATGAATTTTTTTTTCTAAACTCATAATTTCAGAAATATTTTGAAAAAAAAATCTGTTGTTCTTTTGTTCTGAAGATGTTAGTTAGGTAGTTCTTTGTTTAATTTTTGCATGACATAATAACATATTACATAGAGAACCATGAAATTATTAAAATTATTTTTTTCCTTTCTGTGTTTCATTATTTTCAACTGTTATTTTTTTCTTAGATTAAGTAATTTAAGTTATATTATTAAGCTCCAAGTGTCGTTAAATATATACACCGATTTTCAAACAAAACACCAGGGTATATGCTGTAAAATTTCGCGCCTTGTAATTCTTGAATTACTTGGGCATATACTCCCACTGGTTTAAAGAAGTATTCACTTCAATAAAGTTTTGAACTCCTAACGCGTTCGTATCTTCTCTTATATTAAAACGCTTAAATTTGAAATTTTCAAAACGGGACATTTATAGAAAAGTGCATTTTCAGAGGGATTTTTTTGAAAAAAATTCACCGCCTGGGGGCAATATTTCTACGTCTCAACGTCGCATTGCCGATTCTTGCATTTCAGAGGGGGCTTGGCGGTGATTTTTCGCCCGAGGGTCTGCATTCGTATCTTTTAACCCGGTGACGATTTTTTAAACGCTCGGCTAAAATCGAGAAAAAATCGCTCGCGGTTGAATTTTATCGGAAACTGACGACATTTTTGACCTCTTTCGACCGAGCGCGAGTGCGGACGGTTTTCGGCCGAATTTCGGCCGACTTTTGTCGAAATAAAATTTTCCATAAGATTAACCCGGCGCGGGAAATCGCTCATTACTCGGCCGATATTAATCGGACGACGTAGAGACCCGTCTCAAACGACGCAGAATAAAAAAGTCAAACTAGAAAGTGCAAGAGAAACGCTCAAAACGACTTTTTTATAGCCATTTATGCGCCGACAAAATCGGCAAAATTGCTTTTTTTCAAGGTTCCTATGACGGTGAGTATGTAAAAGTGCCTAGGATCATTGGAAAATTTTCAAAAGATCACAGTCTAACTTAAATACAATTTTAACATGCGACGACGAATCGAGTTTTTAATTAAATTTACGTCGCCGACACTCCATTAGTGTGACTGAGATGAAACATTTATAGCATGATTTAACTAGATTCGTTAAGCAATAGCGTTTTGTTCTAAAAAAGTATGCGTTCAAGAGATTTTTCGGCTGTTCCAGCGAAAGCGAGATCTGACAGATGGTTTTTTTTTATAAACCGTGGAAATTAAGACTTAAAATCGAGATATCTAATAAAAATGTCATAAATTATCGAATTTTAAAAGCAATCATTCAGATAATACATCGTTATTTGTTGGTTTTTGCACGGATATTTTTGTGTCATATAATTTATTATCGATTCATCCGAGCCGAAGATTAACTGAACGCTCTCATTTTACTTTGACGTTTGAATTATTAATAAACAAACGACTGTCTAAATTTGGAGCTGTCATTTATCATTTTAAATGAATAATTTGGCATTATTAAGGATTTTGAATCGAAAATGGTTATCAATATTATGTACATTGAAACATATAAAATATTCAAATATACGCCAGACACCGGATAAATCGATATTAATTGAGATCTATTCAAAATAGTAATTTCGGAGGAGCTAGCATTTGAGCTGTGAGTTCGACAGAGACAGAACATTATTCGAATTTCTTTTTTTTTTGGACATTTATTTGACGTTTAAATTTAAAACAATTGTTTTTGTGTCAAAAATACATTTCATAAAATTTTATGCATTTTATGACGGGAAATAATACAGGTTAGTAAGTTAACAAATCATTTTAAATGTATTACAAATACGTGCTAAATACATATTATGCCTATTAATAAATCAAAAATTATATTTTAAACATTTTGTAATATGACAGCTAAAAATTAGGTTATAATATTATTCTGTGTCCGTACACTCAGTCAGGTTTCTGTATTTTAAATCGAGATATGTAATCAAATATTGTGATAGATTATTATATACATTGTAGGGCGGTTTTCTATAGTGCACTCCCAAAATAAAACAACAAAATACTAAAGGTGCTTACGGAACTTTATTTAGCTAAAATATTCCATCACATTATCGAAATATTTATCTTTCCTGCATGCTTTTCAATAGATGAAATGAAAAGATTGGCTCTCATTGTGCAGGACCTTAAGTAAGATTTTATTAACTTTAATTTTCAAAAACAGCTTCTTTCACATGAAGCCACCGAAACAGGGGCGCCGACTCCGTGGGTGCTCGAGGGCTCTAGCACCCACGGGTGATAAATAGAGCATAGACGCATCAAAACTGATCAGTAATCGGCTTTGAGAAAAAAATTACTTTACAACAATGTCATTGTTGGAACTTAAACTCGAAACTTCCACTATCGCGGCGGATGACTTAGTCAGTTAGTCTACAATGACATAATGGACTAATTCAACATTAATTATAATAAAGCATGATATACCTATATATAAAGTTCGTTCCAAGCAGCCAGTGAACGGTTTCGAAACCGTCACCCGCATGCGCAGTAGGTAAAACTGGCGATTTTAGAACACGTTTTACCTACTGCGCTTGCGGGTGACGGTTTCGAAACCGTTCACTGGCTGCTTGAAACGAACCTATATTGTATATACAGCTGCAAATAAGATTTATTATGAGAATGATGAATTATTCTCATATAACTTGATTCTACTGGACGAATTTAGATGCGATTTTCAATTTTCACCATTATGTATAATTATCGTGAATTATACATAATGGTGAAAATTGCGTCTAAATACGTCGGTCGGTGTGCATTTCTTTCCTCGAAATTTGCCAGTTTTTTTAAACGAATCATTAAATTGAGCATCAGCACTCACAGGGTTATTTAAAAGCCGGCGTCCCTGCACCGACACACTAATAGTTAAAAAAAATATCTTCGACACAGTGCTAGACTCGGAACAGACACAGAATAGCCACATTTTACGATGAATATGAGAGGCTCTATGACGCCGTTCATTCCGCTGCTGTGGTAGGTACGATTTATTAATTATTTATTATTTACTCGAATCAGTTCAGTCGCGCGTATGATGTTATATTGTATCTACTTTCATCGCGTTACTCAATCGTTCGACCGAGCGCAACCTGAACTCAATCTTCTTTTTGGAAATTATATTCGACAGTAAATGAAAATAAATTTGCGATACATGTTAAGATATAATATAAATAAATGTAGATAGATACTAGAGTAGCTGAATCCATTTATTTATTGGTATCTATATTATGGCTTTACAGAATGATTCTTCTGTAAGTATTTTCTGGCTGTGCGAGTGAGTTGTCGTTGTCGGGGGCTGTTCGTTTATTACGTAAGATGATTTGGGTAGGGACAGGGTCTGAACAAGTCTTATTATTATCTTACATAGGGGCGGTAAAGGGTCTAGATTGTAAGATCGCAAAAGTAAACAAAAAAATATAATTTCAAAACGCGTGCAGTCTCGCACATGCGTGGATCGTACGGCAATGTATTCAACATACTTAAAGTATCAACGACAATACACCCCTGCTCCACTGTCCATCGGTCCAAAACGCCCTCAAAGTACTTTGCACCTAAGAAAGCTGTGCAACTTCACAAAAAAGCTCATGGCATTGCTTCGAATATTGAAAAAGAACACGCTGTTGCCGCATACTTAAGAAGGGGTACGGAGCTATGTGCCACATGAAACGCAACAATGTTGATATTGTTGAATGGGTGAACTTAATTATTCTCTTAAATGAGGCAGTGAATCCGACGCAGAGCAGAGATGTTCCAGTTGCTGATCCACTAGCTGACTTGCTGTTAAGCCCCTGAACTGATTCACATTTTTAGTAAAACATGTTGTCGGACGATCCTTATTATGGGAAAATAAGGTTCAACTTGCTGTCCGTTCTTAAATAGTCAAAGGATGCATCTTAATAACTTTCTTATTTAACAGTTTTAATTCCGCCGTAGTGTGTACTGACAGCTATTAGATTATATAGTTTTACACAGTAAAACTACAAAATGTAATCGTTGTCGAGCATGTAGTAAGTAAATAGTGTAATAAAATTACTATATCACGCATTGCCTACATTTACTCAAGGTGCGGTGTATAGAAAATATAGCTGCGTCTCTTTTTAGCGATACTAAATTTAACCCACTGCCCACCCACTTCTGTTGGCGGAGGCGAGGATAATTTTGGAATTTTAAATGGGTATCCCCAATTTTTATTACAGAAAAAATGCTTCAGACAAAAGTGTCCTATATTTCACGTACAATACAAATCTGTAATAAAAATAATAAGGGTACCCATTTAAAATTCCAAAATTACCCCCGCCACCGGTATGGGGGACGGGGTGTCAAGTTTTGTATCGCTGAATAGATCTGTTAAAAATACTGGATACGCGTTTTTTTTTTGTTTTTTAATTCAACGTACAGTATTCGCAAAAACTGACCGCCCCGGTTTTTATGACACACCCTATATAAAAATAAGAGTACCTATACAGTATGATTAATTCAATTTACGAATTTCATACGAGCATATTAGTTAGGATTAATTTAAAGCTAATGCCTGCAGTACACATTCGCAGAGCGCGCTCGCCGAGAAATTTGGTTAACCGAGCGTCTACGAATGTGTGTGTGTGTGTGTACCTGTACACACTCGGAGTGGCCTGACTTCACTGTCAATTTAAATTTTAAACATTGCAGCTAAAAACAATTACGTGGTCATGTAGATGCGATGGCGTTTTTTTTTTGCGCAGTGAAAAGAGGTGAGCTTTTTGGGGGATTTCTTTAATCAGTTTCAAAACAGATCTATCTTGGAAAGCTATTCTTAAGACACATTCAAAAAAGTTTTGCCTACGAAAGTTCTGGCAATTGAGCAGTCGTATATCAAAGCACACCAACCTTTGAAAAATATGCCAAAAACATGCAGAAATGTTTTGTCTACGAAATATGAAAATATTTAGGGCTGAAGGGCTGAATTTTGTACCTGTACCTGGACGAGGCTCATTTTTTTGCGCTCGACAAGTATCAAAACACATCGATTTTGGAAAACTATTCTAAAAACACATTCAAAAATTTTTCATTGTGTCTAATATAATAGCGAAACCGACAACTTTTCCAATTATATAATATATAACTTAGGTCGATCGAAGACTACGTATCGATACGATAAAAAATATGTCAGTCGTATGTGTCGATAAACTCTAAGACGAACAAATTTCATGTATTTACGCATCGTTCTCTCGATGCTGATTCGTGAGAACTTTTCATAATTTTCAAACGCGCTAGAAGTGAAACTTCTTAGGGTCTAATATTTGTTGATGATTTTAAGACTCCAGGATTAGGATTTAATGTTTATGTGAAATTCGCTATTTAAAAAAAATAGGCTACCTTGATTTTTTTTTGGGGAATTTCGACATTTTGACTGTTGGACATATTAGAATTTGTGACGGGGAGGAAAACATTTCACAGCGCGGGAGGCCCCTCGAAAGGGTAAAAAGTACCGTTTTTGCGATTTTCGGACGTCTTTTTCGACTGGAAGGAGCAATATTTTTACTGTCGGAAAAATTACCAAAAAATTTGTCGAACCTTCGCTTGGGTGCCGTCCTATCCCGCTGACACGTTCGGATGTTTCCTTATGGTTGAAAAAAATTCCAAAAGAGCGACACCTTTTGAAAGTTGGTTTTTCAAACGCACCTGCTATACGGCACCCCCGACCGATCTGAAAATTTAATGGAATTTTTTTCGGGCGGACTCTTATAAACCTATGTTTCGACCGTCGGGGCCGAAGGCTCCTGGTGGACGTAAAAAATGTCTAAATATTTTCCGAAAACAAAAAAAATCCCCGATGCCGGACGGATCGTCTGATCGAAACTAAAAAGATATCGTCACGTTCGGCCCGTCGAAAGGCGTCTTTTCGAAGTCGACGCTCGAATCGCTCCGACGCCCCGTTCGTCATAAATAACGCGAAATGTCCTAAATTCGAGAAAATGCTATGTAGATTGTATACACGCTAGGGTGTTTTTGTAAGCTAATGTTTTAGCATTGGACCTAAAAAAATTCTCACAAAATTTTAGCCTTTCAGATCTAACCTGTGAATGGCGCCAACCGTTAACATGAGAAAAAATTCGGGAACGTTACCCTGTGTTTTTTTTTTGCGCAGTTCATCAAAAACCGATACAAATAGTTTCGTTTTAGATACAGCGACAGAGCTATAAGTATAAAGATGCATAATACAGGGCGTGTGTGTTAAATACCGGGGCGGTCAATTATTTCGAATGCTGCACGTTGAATAAAAAAACAAAAAACACATGTCCAGTATTTTTAAAAGATCTATTCAGCGACACTAAACTTTGGAATTTTAAATTGGCACCCCCAATTTTTATTACCGATTTGTATTCTACGGTAAAAAATAGGACACTTTTGTCTGGTTCTATGACTCTATATCCTCGGACAAAATATCCTGGACAAAATATCCCGGACAAAATATCCTCAGACAAAATATCCTCAAGACAAAAAATCCTTCGGACATAATATCCACGGTATGATAAAATTATACGGGATACAAGGCTAAAATAAAAAAACAATTTTTATTCACTAGAACATTATTTATTGATCAACGTTTCGGCAATTTTCTTGACTTCTTCAGGACCTTAAAAATCTTTAGTGAAAAGTCACAAAATTAAGAAGGCAAGAAATATTGCCGAAACGTTGACCAATAAATAATGGGTAATTATACACTTTCACGGTCACCTGGTTTTTTGGCTCTAGAAAATCGAAAAATAGATGGATTTCAATGATCTCGGTCTCAAAAAGTTCCATTTTACGGCGGATTTATGAAAAAAATTAGTTCACCCCGGAATTACAATTCGCATACCCGTTTATCGTTCACTCCGGAATTGTTTTTTTAAAAACTCCACATTTGCCCCTTCCCGTTTCACTGCGAGACAATTCGCATACCCCTTTATCGTTCACCCCGGAATTACAATTCGCATACCCGTTTATCGTTCACCCCGGAATTGTTTTTTTAAAAACTCCACATTTGCCCCTTCCCGTTTCACTGCGAGACAATTCGCATACCCCTTTATCGTTCACCCCGGAATTACAATTCGCATACCCGTTTATCGTTCACCCCGGAATTGTTTTTTTAAAAACTCCACATTTGCCCCTTCCCGTTTCACTGCGAGACAATTCGCATACCCCTTTATCGTTCACTCCGGAATTACAATTCGCATACCCGTTTATCGTTCACCCCGGAATTGTTTTTTTAAAAACTCCACATTTGCCCCTTCCCGTTTCACTGCGAGACAATTCGCATACCCCTTTATCGTTCACCCCGGAATTACAATTCGCATACCCGTTTATCGTTCACCCCGGAATTGTTTTTTTAAAAACTCCACATTTGCCCCTTCCCGTTTCACTGCGAGACAATTCGCATACCCCTTTATCGTTCACTCCGGAATTACAATTCGCATACCCGTTTATCGTTCACCCCGGAATTGTTTTTTTAAAAACTCCACATTTGCCCCTTCCCGTTTCACTGCGAGACAATTCGCATACCCCTTTATCGTTCACTCCGGAATTACAATTCGCATACCCGTTTATCGTTCACCCCGGAATTGTTTTTTTAAAAACTCCACATTTGCCCCTTCCCGTTTCACTGCGAGACAATTCGCATACCCCTTTATCGTTCACCCCGGAATTACAATTCGCATACCCGTTTATCGTTCACTCCGGAATTACAATTCGCATACCCGTTTATCGTTCACCCCGGAATTGACGTCAGAAACAGTTATAAAGAATTATATGTAGAAAGTCAATTTTTTTTTGCATTTTTTGTCCACGGATATTCTGACAAAGGACATTTTGTCTCATGGATATTTTGTCTCAAGGATATTTTGTCCAAGGATATTTTAACAAGGATATTTTGTCGGGGATATTTTGTCCGCGGATATGGAGTCCGGTTACCCTTTTGTCTGAAACATTTTTTCGAATTCCGAGTAGTTGGCGCTGTTAATAACGGAGAAAAAATACGTGCCTAGAAATGTATGTGTCTGTTGTTTGAACAGAATGGTCTCATGTTGGTTTGTTGGCGTTAGTTCATGTCGCCTACCTGACAAGATACTGTTTCCTCAGAATTCGAAAAAGTGTTTCAGACAAAAGTGTCTTATGTTTCAACGTACAATACAAATCTCTAATAAAAATTGGGGGTACCCATTTCAAATTTCAAAGCTACCCCCGCCACCGGGAGAGGGGACGGGGGGTCAAGTTTTGTGTCGCTGAATATGCCTTTTAAAAATACTGGACACGTGTTTTTTTGTTTTTTAATTCAATGTGCAGTATTCAAAATAACTGACCGCCACCGTATTTATGCCAGGCCCTATATAAATAAGAGTAAATATGATTTCAATTTACGAATTTCATACGAACATGTTAGTTAGGGTTAACTTAAAGCTAATGCCTGCAGTACGCATTCGCCGAGCGTGCTCGCCGTGAGATCTCGCCGAGAGAGTTGATAAAGCGAGCGTCTACGAATGTTTTTGTGTGTGTGTGTGTACACTGTACACAGTTGGCGTGACTTGGCTTCACTGGCCATTTAAACGGCGCAGTTAAATGGATCTGGACGTTGTTTGTGTTGCTGCTGTTTCAGCTTATTGCGCATAGTAGCTATACCTATTAAAAATAAATTGGTCCTATCCGCCATAATTTATTTATCATTAAAAATGCTATTAGTTTACACTTTAACTGAGTTTAACTAACAAAAATGACAACTTAAGGTACGATTCCGATCCACGCGGCAGACGGCAGCGGCAGACGTCGACGGAATGTGCCGCGACGGCAAACGGCATTACTTTGTAGTTTTCATTTGTATGAGGCCGATTCCGACATACGACTGCAAATGCCTCGCGACATGTCGTGACTTTTTTTGACGCGTAGCGGCAGACTGCACTACCATACAAAACACAGTACTGCCGTTGCAGTTTGACATTATGGACGTGTTGAAATCAAAAATGTTATTAATTTAGTGTCTTTATTTGATTTTTTTATCAAAGTTTCATAAGAACCTTCTTCCAGTCTATTTAAATACAATGACAGTATAGGTGTTCTGCTTAAGTAATAGTATAATAATAGATCGTCGTCGTCTTCTTCTTCTTGCAATAAAACTTGCAGCATTTGATTATTCATAACTATATCGAATACACATCGCAAATTAGTAATGCTGCGACGTAACTGCAGTGCCTGCTGCCGGCTTCGGAATCTATACGACGGCAACTGAAGCCCGACAGCTATTGCTGTCGGTCTGCCGTCTGCCGCGTGGATCGGAATCGTACCTTTAAGTACATTTAAATTCGAACTAGGTGAAGAGTGTGTACTGAATGCACTCGCACTCACCGCTCGATTCCTTTGACTCGCGGTTGAAAAATCGACTTTATACAGAGCGCTAGCGAGGCGACACAGGGCGCTACGAGATCAGGCGAGCGTTTTCAGTACACACTCGCGTTCGGGCAGTTTCGGTATCTCTCGGCGAGTGTATACTGCCGGCTTACGATATAGCGTTTTAATAGAGATGATGATGAAGACCGTATTAAGCATAAAATTCGGTCTCAGATCGAAAAAAAAATTATTGTTCGATTTTGTTGTAAGAAGAATAGATTATTCAACATGAACAAGATGTTGAAATAGATGACACAAACCTTAGACTATAGAGGTATAAGGACATCATATAAATCATTGCGCGCGTCTGTTGACTGTTAGCATCAAAACCGGGGTTGTAAAAAATTACTAGGCCGTGTCGATGCGATGGCATTTTCTTTTTGCGCAGGGAAAAGGGGAGTGTCTTTTGGCGATTTCTTTAAAAAACAATTACGGAGTCGTGTCGATGCGATGGCGTTTTCTTTTTGCACAGTGAAAATGGTAAGGCCTTTAGGGGATTTTCTAAAATACAATTACGGGGTTGTCGATGCAATGGCGTGTTCTGTTTGCGCAGTGAAAAAGTGAGAGCCTTTTGAGAGATTTCTTTAATTCGTTTCAAAACACTTCTATCTTGGAAAACTATACTTAAGACACATTCAAAGAATTTTTGCCTACGACATTTGTTGCAATAAGGCAGGCGTATATCAAAGCACACCAACTTTGGAAGAATATGCCAAAAACACATGCAAGAATGTTTTGTTTACGAAATATGAAAATAGTGAAGGCCGAAAAGTCGAAATTTATACCTTTACCTGTACGAGGCTCGAAGAGCCGAGTATTTTTTTGAGCTCAATCAGTATCAAAACACATCGATTTTGGAAAACTATTTTGAAAAAACATTCAAAAATGTTTCGCGTAAACCTGTTATGGTATTTGAGAAGGCGTGTATCAAAACACACCAACCTTTGAAAACTATGCCCAAATCAAATGCAAACATGTTTTGTGTAAATAAATAACAGTAAGTTGCGCTGCGAGCCTGTATCAAAACACATCTATCTTGGAAAACTATTCTTCAGTCACATTCAAAAACTGTTTGCTTACAACAGTTATGGCAATTGGGCAGGCGTAGATCAAAGCACACCAACCTTTGAAAAGTACGCCAAAAACACATGCTAACATGTTTTGTTGAAGAAATACGACAATTATGAGGGCCGCAGGCCTGAATTTTGTACTTGAATTATTATTACGAGGCTCGAAGAGCCGAGTAGTTTTTTGGGCCTCATTGCAGTATCAAAACACATCGATTTTGGTAAACTATTCTAAAAACACATTCAAAAATGTTTCGCGTATACCTGTTATGGTAATTTGGCAGACGTGCATCAAAAGATGCCAACCTTTAAAAACTATGCCAAAAACAAATGCAAAAATGTTTTGTGTAAATAAATAACGGTTAGTTGCCTGTATTAAAACACATCAATCTTTGAAAACTAAGCCAAAAGCACGTGTAAAAAGTTTTGTGTTGGCAAAAAAATTTTTGGCGACAGCCTGTGGCAAAAAATTTTTTGGCGACAGCCTGTGCCAAAAATTGATCTTAGAAGACTGTGTTAGGTCACCTTCAAAAAAGTTTTGAACCAGGTCCACTAGTTAACTAATTAAAATAGATTAAGGAATAGTAAATAGATTAAAATATTATGATCCATATATGAAAAAAGCAAGTATTTCAAATATAGTTTTCGAATTTAATTTCAACTTTCCAATATCAAGTTATTGTTAGCTTCAATTTTTCATTCCGTGACATGTTTTTATAAAAATATCGATGCTCTAAAGCATCCGTTATTATACCATGTATCTCCGAAAATATTGCAAGCAGCATTTTTTATAAAAGGTGACAGAAATTCTGAACAAACTTTTTTGTCTGATTCTTCGTGTTCTTTACAATGTATTTATTGCTACATTATCCACATCATTCTGGGACACATAATGTTGAATTCTGTTTTGTTTTCCAATTTATGAAGGTAGCAAGAAGTCACGTCAAACATATCTCACAGCCTTGATGTATTACTCAAACCCTTGGAGCGTTTATTACAAGAACCTATGCATGTATATTGTATATTCCTTTTATCTGTTGCTTGTAACGTCACCCTGTATCATCATAATATCGCACAGCGCTTTCTAAAGTTTACAATCACCATACAAATATAAGTAGTAAATAATCCACATTGATAAAAAAAAATACCTACGTGTGGCACTCGGGGACTGCCGCGGTAAAGCTATTGCATATTCTTTTTAGGTCTTTAAGTTTTTCTTCTCTATAAAACGAAAATAGCTAGGTATAAATAATAAGGTATAAATAGTGTAATTACACACCAAAACAATTATTCATTCAAAAAATTTGAACAAAAAGAACGATATTAAGAGTTTGATCATAGAATTTCGCGCGATGTACATTTATATAGATATAATATCATATATACTTTCTCTGCACATAACCTAAATAATTTAGGTTATTTTTATAGCAGTATTATATATAATTTCATTTATACACAAATAAAGATAGAATCAGTTATGAGCAGTTATGCAGTTATGAGCACACAAACACCGTGCCGAAATCTGCCGAACTGAAACGACGTTAGACGATGCACGGCTGTCAACGCCGCACCGCTTTGCCGGTCGGAGTGGAGGGTGTTAGGTTTTTTTTCGTTACGGAATTTCTTGATTCGGTCGCCGCGCTCAAAGCCCGCGATAGAAGCTATGCAATAGCTTAAAAAGTCTAACATTTATGCATTGGTGAGACTACACGCACTGATGCCGGAAGTACGTATTTTCGATCGTCTTATAAAGAAAAATAGTTATCATGTACACCGCTCCATGAGAATGCTGCTAGCCAATAGTCGCGAACAATGTCATTCGTGTTTTTACGGGTAACCTCAAAGCTGCTTGCTTGGAATTTTTCTGTGTTAATAATTAATTAAAGTAATTAATGAGCGTACTTTCAACCGAGGTATGAAGAAAAATAGTATACACCACATGGGCAGAAGAGATGAGAGCCTTGAACTGCGCGTCATGATGCTCTAGACTCGCCTCAGACATCATGACGCGCAGTACAAGAATCTCAAACTTTCTGTCTTTGTGGTGTAATATACTATTATTCGTACTGAAATAAAACATCACCCCATATCGGTCATATTTACTGTTTTATATTTTCGATTGCTGCGCCGTCTGTCAAATTTTTGATAAACGTGCTTCAAAATCAAAATATTTAGCAAAATGTCAAATGCGTATGGTTTATCGAGAAACATCATCCTATTAATTTTGATGTTACAATCTGCAACTTTATCCTGTTAATATTATAATCTTATACAGTCTGTGCGTAAAAATTCACTCTCATCATGTTTTCATAGCGCGCCAAAAGAAGTATATAACTTTGAAATTATGACGGTAGATTTTTTGAACAGTTTTTTGTAATGGCTAGCGTGCTGGCCTTTAGATCAAGCTGTCGTGGGTTTGAGTTGGGAACGTTTTGTGTTTTTGTTTGAATTAGACGCGAATGACCTTAATTGTCACTTGTCAAGCGTCTGTAATCTACAGTAAATAAATATTACGAATACATGAAACACGCGTGAATCGTAGTTTCAATACAATAATAAAACTAATTTCATGGAAAATGGTTTAGGAATAGTTGCTAGTCACAACATCATACTATGATGATTGTAATATCGCTCTGGCGCTGTCAAAGCGTGGTGTTTTAGGACCTGCACAATCGGTGACAACTCGCTTTGATTCATAATCACCACGACCCGCGCCTGCAGTTTCACCATCACCGGCTTGAATAATAATTATAAATCGGCTTTTGTTTCAAATTATCATTTCTCATCTTTTATCTGCGATACAACGACAAAAAATAAATATCCTCTTAGGAAATAACTGACTCGTTCGTTTAAGAAGAATGTAAATTAATTTGGGAAGATGTCAGGGCGTAGCGCCATCAATACAAAAATGTTAATTCCATAAGAAAATACATGTTTCGCCATAACTTTTAAACGCCTAATGCGATTTTAATTAAACTTGGTGCAGGTATTCCAAGCCTACTTTGTATCCGGTTTCGTTCGCGGAAAGGACTTCCACAGAAATAAGAATATTTTCCGTGCAAAATCAGCTAATGATTGATTTAATATTCAGTAAAATTCGGTACACGTGGCTTCCATTCTCAACGAATAGAACTTTATACATCACACTTTGATCTAACCATAGACACACTCGCTGGATATCCTAGCATTCCTAGTTAATATAACGTAGTGATGACAACATCCAATATAGGTTTATAAATCTTATATTTTAGATTTCTTTAATCAAATTTAACTGATAAAAACACCCAAGGTAAAATATCGTATTTACTTACCAGTAAAATGACAGATTGGGATATTTGTTTCGTGATTTCTTACATACATAGTATTGCCTCACCATCTTTAAATCAATTAAAAATTCACCAAAAACATTTATTCATTCACTGAAAAATTGCAAAAAAGTATCACTTTCGAAAAAACATTAAAATAAAATAATACTCATGTGGACTACATGGTAATTTTGCTGCTAAAGATACACAAATTCACTACGTTATCAAATGTCTGCTCACAGAAAAAGGAAAGTAATAATTGCAAACTGGCTCTGCTTATTTCAAATTTTATTTTTTATCTATATTATTGACATCAATTACAACTGACTTGAATGTATCATTTCTATTAATCTATGATTTATCAATTCCATCATTTAATGATCAGTTGCAGTTTGACAATATTGATATAGATTTGTTTTCACCGGTGTCATTTAGAATGTGATTAGCTGCGGATAGCAATACATCTTGGCAAAGCTATTGCCCTTTTATTTATATATTTGAGACGTTGATGAAAATTATATAAAACAGTCTAGTTAATTATTATTCGTTTCAAGATATAGGTACAATGACACCTAAAAAGTGATTGGAGTATAGCGCACTATTTAAGTTCAGCAAATCTGCGAGCAAAACTAACGTTCACGGAAACGAAGCCACTAATGAAAGCTAGCATATTAATTAATTTAGCAAAGTTTGGGTCAGTTTAATAAACATAAATTTAAAGTTACGTTAAAAATTGGAGTTTTATTTTCAATTGTATATTACGCATAGAAAAAAGTTTCTGACCGTTAAATTACAGTTTAAATAGCTTTTAATGATAATAATGATGACAGATAACACAAAAACATGTCCATGAATGTTCGAGAATTATAACCGTATAATATTCATTCAAGGAAACGTACATTAAAGTAAACACCTATATCTGATTCAATCAAAAGTTATTACATTGTTATGTAAACCCAGTGGCGGGGCAAGCACTAAATTTTATGTGGGCATAGTCCATTTTGCGAGGCGCAAGAAGACGAATTTAATAAAATAAGAAAAACAGTTGCAACTGTTCAATTTTTATTCTTATAAATGCAAACTATATTATTTGATAAAATATAAAAAAATGAATTAAGAACCAGAAATTTCTTACTTGTAAAGAAATAGTATATTACACCACAGGGCCGAAAGTGTGAAATCTTGCCCTGTGCGCCATGATGCCTGAGGCGAAACCGAGAGCATCAAGACGCGCAGTGCAAGATATCACACTTTCGGTCAGTGTGGTGAATACTATTTTTCTTCATACCTAGGTCGTAAGCACGCTTATTAAATACATTAATTAATTATTTACTTATTAATTACATAAAAACTTATACCGCACTTTCGATCTAGGTATGAAGAAAAATAAATTGATTATTTTGAAATACAAAATTGTATAGGTATGTTTGATTACTTTGCTGGTAGCTTAAAACTGAGCATAAATCGACGACTGACAGAGCAACACAAAATTCGCCATGTCGCGACAGCTACTGCACTTTGTTTAAAATTAAACTAAAAGAAAGTTTGATAGTTCGAAGAGTTGATAAAATTATATTTGTCATTTAATTTATTGTCGTCGCGGTCACTGCTTTTAAGTACCTAATGCAAACTATTGCAATCAACCTTTGAGGCGCGAAGCCCCTTGTACCGTGAGGCCGTAGCCCGTAGGCCGTGGACCACGTCACCCACGCCTTACGCCGCCTCTGAGTAAACCGAACCTACTTAACTTAATTATGATAAATCTAAAAACAAATTTGTAACTCTAAAAAATGCTTTTTTGAAGTGAAAACTTCCTTAAAAATGGGGGTAATCTCGTTCCCCTATGTAACGAAATTTGTCACGAAGGAGAAGAGAGAGAATTGTACTATTAGTTACCCTACATAAACAATAATTCTTTGCAAGCATCGGTAGTTCAGTGGCAGAATGCTGGCCTACCACGCGGCCGGCCCGAGTTCGATTACCGTCAGGTGCGCGCAACAATTATTTTTTTTTTATAAAGAATGTTTTTTCTTTATACCTCGAACGAAAGTAGGTACTTCCTTTATACCTCGGTCGAAAGTTTGAGAGCGTCATGATGTCTCAGGCATCACAATCTAAGGTCATTGTCAAATCAAATTTCTTGACAATACTTTCTGCAACCCAGCATTAGTATTACGTTCCAATGTTAAAAAAATTATCATTAAACATATTTTAGTGAAGTCCTTACAGAACGAATCCTAACACATCATATTAAAATATCAAAGGATATGATAGACCGTTAATAAAACATCGTTAAATTTAATTAATTAAATATGAAATTCATTAAACTCTGCAGCAGCGAGAAGATTTATTTTGATTTATCCTTATTAGAAAACAGAAACTGTATGTCAAAGGAAAGTTTAGTCTCAAAACTTGTTTGATACATATACTATGCATTGATCCGACGGCAATACCTTCACAGTTTAGGTTACTATGCTTTACACCAACACCTCTGTGACTGTCATTGCACAAGACAAATCATAGTACAAAATATATAATAGTAAACCAGTACATCACCGCAGATTAGAGCTGTAGAAGTAACGATAAATTGTGTACCCGTATGTATTCGTTACTTAAAGAACCAGCACCCGTTACTTTCGTATCATTACCTTACTCGTTACTTTTCATACGACATACAATCGTATATAACAGCATCAAGAAGTGTATGTTCTCTGGCACCAAGCATGTACCATCCCATAGGCGCGTCGCATCGTGATACGGTATGACTTCGTTCGTATAACGTATAACCGCATCAAACGAGTCGAACTGACTCCATGTCAGTTCGATACGACAGATGCGAGTAACGAAATGAATTTGTAAGTAACGATTCGGTACTTCGAGTCAGACGATGTACCCGTTACTCAGTAACGAATACATACGGTTTGTTACAGCTCTACCGCAGATAAGGTGTTCATACCGAAATTCGAAAACTTTGCAATTTCGAACAAAATTGATAGACATATCGATAGCAGAACTGAAGAAATTAAAATTTGAAATTAATTAAAAACCTCGTATCTCAGTGCCAAACCCTGCCGACAATATAACGTATTTGCTAATACAGGCATTGCGGTTTTATTATGTGAACCAAAATTAAAAATTTAATCCCATAAAATATTTTTTTCTTAATCCAACATCTGCACCAAATTAAATACACCCTTCAGTAAGTAAAATCGTATCCACAAACTAGCCTTTTCATAAAACCCTGTCGAACCAATTTTATTAAATTTTTAGCAGCACATTTTAATTTTTCCTAATAATTAAGATTTTGAAATGATTCTATAATTTTTTTCGGTATTTAGGAGCTCAACCCTTAAAATGACCCGATTGGGCACATTTTAAATAGGCTTTGTGCGGTGACTAAGTTTCGTTAAAATCAATTAACTATGTTTCAAAAGTTAATGCCCGCACACACATATAAGTATATACATAAAAATTTTCAAAAATTTTGCCAAAATGTTCAGGAGGGTATGTAACGTTCAGAAAATTTAGTCCAACCTCTAGACCCCGCCATCCGACCGACGCCAATAGTGTAAGTGCCTTATGGCAAAGACACTAAAAATTAGCAAATAGATTGATTTAAAATGAGCCTTAAAGTAAATTTTTTTGTCAATATTTTACAATGTTCCTAATTTTTTAGGCGATAATATGTTTTATGTGAAACATCTAATGCCGCCATTTAGATGGGAGTAAAATCTAAAACCGTGCAAAAATGTAATTGCACATATTATATACACACACACACACAAGCGTCCATCCAAAAATATTCAGAATAGCTTCCTAGAACCGCAAAACCTCGAGACCTGATGAAAACTAGATTTTCGAAAGTCTAACCGAAACCAATAACTTTTTTTGAAAATTTTCATTAGCGGGAAGTCAATAAGTTAATATTTTATTTTGTTTAGCGAAGCTATCTTTTGAATGGTCAAATTAACTATGTAGATATTGTTACTATGTTTATGAAGAAGCTATTTAGCTACAAGCAGTTTAATTTGACGGGAGTCAGTTGTACATAAATGATGTTTATAAACAGTGCGGCGTCTTCTATGAGCGATAGTTTACAAGAAAACCGTCATATTTCGTCTTCGTTCGTGTTCAGTTTAATAATATGTTAAATTGTTTTTATTATAACGGTGTTAAAACATACAACTGAAAAGCCAAGGTTTTCCTTACTTCGAGTGAAGTCGGAAATCGAAACATCTATCTCACGTCAGTTGCACCTCATTCTGATGAATAATAAAATCTGTGGGTTAGACATTGTTTTACCGAAAAGTCTCGACTCTTCAATAAATAAGATACTCGCAAAAAAGTAGCATTGAAATTTAATGTGGTTTCTATGGTAATTCAGTACCAAAAATACTTTTAGCGTTGAAACTCGTGCCAGAAACTATAGCGTATCTACTGTAGTTTTTAACATTTTCTTCTAATGTATGTATGTATGTATCTAGCTATCTTAGAGAATCTTTCAAATTGAATAAAGCGCTGTATATATTACAAATTTTAAAAAATATGTCAACGTCCAAAATATGTTAACAAATATATATTATGCATACTTTCATTCCATCGTGCAGTATGGTATCATTTTTTGGGGCAGTTCCATTCATACCATTAAGATTTTTAAGCTGCAAAAAAAGTGTATCAGAATCATAGCAAATGTGACACCTCGCGCTAGCTGTCGTGGATTATTTACTAAACTGTCAATTCTCACCGTCTATGATTTATACACAGGCGCGGTCCGAAGGTGGGGGGGTCACAGGAGACATGACCTCCCCCCCCCAAAATCTAAGGTCAAACTTAAAAATCTCAAAAATTTGCCAAATAATAAAAGGAAATTTCTAGTTATCCCTTAAAAGACGACTTCCATTTGTTTTATAGGTAATGTATAAAATAAAATTGTGTCTTGTGCAATAATGTTTATTTTATTCCAGATACCTATTTTTTATTAGTGTAGTGAGTGACCTCCTCCAAAATTTCAGGCTGCGACCGCGCCTGTTTATCTATGAATGCAGCAAATTTATGAATTTATGACAGCATTTGAAAACTCTGAAGATGATACAAAACGTATCGAAACGTCAGCGTTAAATGCAAGTTTAAAAAACAGTATTTCTTCATTTTCGATTCTTATGCCACGGATTTTTTTCCAAATATCTATCATAAATAAACTAGGCTCACAGTGTAGAACGCTGCCGATAAAATAGTGAAAGATAATAAAAAAAATTACCTCCTCGGTCGTAATATACCCTCGAAATTATTATCATTCGATAAACATTTTATCAGTGCAATTATTATATCTGCGTTAAATTACATACATTCTTTAGTAAATAATTTACCATTTGCAATTTCATAAATTCTGTAAAGCCGTTAATTTTGTTAAATTTTTAATGGCACATTTTAATTTATACTAAAGGATTATTTTCAATTCCGAAAAAGGTGTCGGGTTTTGCGGGTTCCTTTATTTTCAACCACTAAATATTACCCTCAGAATGGTTCGATCCAGCGTCGGTATGACCTCAGGGAATACCCGGTGGGCCGCGGATTCCCCATGGGCCGGTTCGGTCAGGTCCGGATCTCTTTCTTCTTAGTTATACGCTCACGTAGAGGCGTTATCTTAGGTCCCAGACCGACACTGGACCGATCCCTAGGTCCTGCTACTAAATTGCACAGTGCGTACAGTATTTTTAAATCTTGTAGGTAACGATTATGTAACAGAATATACTTTTGTGTGAACAAGAAATTTCAGACTAGCATTTACTCTATGCTAAGCTAGAATAATGAATGTAGCAAATAGCAAGGTTTCATATTGAAATCTAACAATGGCGTAATTTTTTACACTCGGAAAATTATTTTCTTACAAATTACAGCTAGTTCTTAAGCACTTTATTATAGAGATGATTATAAAATTTTGATACGATTTCATAAAATGCTTTTCATGTTCATGTACCTTGTCTATATGACGTCCGTTTTTTCCACTAAATCTTTGTTATTAAATTGTAAATATAATTTCCTCACTTAATACATTTTTTCTTCACATTTAGATTTTTTAAAACTCAACCATGAAGTCTGTAACCAGGAGACCTAGCTTCCTATATGCTTGCTGTGTTTCGAGACGAACCGTTTTCTACCACAAGCGAGATGGCGCTGTTACCACTACTTGGGAAAACTTCGTATCTTTCCACCTGTTTTCGCCATAGCTACCAAAGTTGTTAAACTTCACAGACACTACACACATGTAAGCTAAGAACGTGTGTGCGGTACCCAGTAGCTGACGCCATATTGGTTCATGCGACAGATATCAGTCCACCGCTACGCTCGAGCCGGGTCCCTGGTTACAGACTCCGTTTTTTCATCATAAAGTGAAAAAAACACGTCGCGTTATTCCGTTGCAAGTATCTCATATATGGCCGTTTTGATGAGAAAATTTTCAAAAAGAAAATTGTACGGCAGCCTTTGTCTATAAGTACCTATATTCATTTTAAATTTTTATGAACATTTGTTTGTATGCTAAATGTTGACCACGTCCTTCACTAAGAAGTTAATTGGTGAAATCATAACTATCATTATCTTTTGAGGCAATTTCTCCACTGAAACCTTTGAAGCCAGACAATTTTTTCTCATGCTACGGTATTTCTTTTACGTCACAAAGTGTAATCACCTGTAAATATTTAACTTTAGCAGCTACCATTAACGTTATTGCATAAATGTTTTAAAGAGGAAAAATAATAGAATACAACATAATATAACAAAAGGAACTGTGCAGACATTGGGACTTTATAATGCGAATAGTTGAGTCGAGTTATAATGATTGCTGCTACTGCTGCAGCCTCCGTCAGAGGCAGCACTGTACATGTATTTCTACAGACAAATTAATATATTTGAATTGCAAATGTGCAACGTCAGTATGTTCGTCTATGTTCATAGCAATGCCGACATATTTGATTATAAATCAATCAATGATTCCATAGCTCTTCGGCAGTTCTGGTGCAATGTCTGCAGCGAAGTACATAGATTCATAAAAGCAGCCAATTTGCAATCTTATATTTGAAATTGTTGTTACCAAAAAAATATTCATTCCAATTTCTCTCGGTCCGGAATCTTAAAATAAAACATATCTTGGATTTGAAATCAATATTTTTACAACCGTAAGTTTGTGTTAATAATCAAAAAATGAATGCATTTATCAAAAAAAAAAAAACTTTTTGCTCGACCCCTACAAAATAGCAAATGATCCGTTTTTATATACTAGTGCGTAAAGTAAAACAAAAGTAATGCAATTTTATCAATCCAATATAATTATATTGCCATTTAAATTAATATGAGCGACAGAGAAACAAAATAAGCATTGCTTCGTAAACTATTCAAATTTCAAACATGGTCGACCTGTCAGATATATAAATATATACTTGTTATGAAATGGAAATTGGAAATCAGCTATTTTAGAAGAGGCACGTGTAACAAATACTATATATGTTTCGTGCGTGATTCTTTTATGACTTGTGTGACTGTTTAAATCCGCTATCACCATAATGTTACGCTCCATCATGTAATAATAATTTACGCACTTGATACGTAACCTACTATTATATACTCTGCAGGTAGATAATAATACTTTTTTATGTGGATAAATATTATATAGTAATAATTGTATCCCACATGTTACGTTTTCAAATACATATTTGTTAATATAACAAAAATCTAATTTGCATGGACCGTCAGATTATAAGTCTTATGGAATTCAATACAGCTGTTTTTGAGTAATGCCCCCCCCCCCAAAAAAAACCAAAACATGTAACACATAATTTCAATATTCCCTGTATGATAATAATAATACTGTTTTGAATGACAAACTTGTACTTTAAAAGTAAAGCGTTTATTGTTTGACGGAATTGGCAAAATTGGTAATAATATTGAAGAGAGCTCAAAGTAAAACCGAAACGTCAGAATTTAATTAAACAGCTTGACTAGTACTACTGTAAATTGGATGCAATTTTTTACGTATTACTTCCTATTGGATAAGAAAAAAGTTTCAGTTAACAATGTTGTTGATATAACTTCTTAAAAGTAATGACTAATGAATATTGCCCTTCAACCACAAGTAATCAATTTATTTTCATGTTTTTTGAAAGACAGTTATCATTTATCTTGCATTCCCGTTGTGTGTCCACCAAAAAACTCATTTTGTTTCAAACTCTGTAGCAGCTGTTCAAACAAAAAGTTCGATTAATTCTAAAAATTAAATTGTCGACAAATGAAAGAATGAACAAATGCTAGCTATTAAAATTCCTTTTGAAAAATTAAAATCGATGATAATAAAAAGCGATTACATAATTAATAGCAATTGCATTACATAACCACAAATCAGTGACCAAAAACTGGAATCATGCATGACTATGTATGAATAGAATAGACATACGTAACTCTTACCTAGAGGTCATGCGCACACGGACAATCGCGTGCGCGTCAGCTTTGCCCCATGTGGTGCTTTAAAGAGGTTTTGTAGAGTTAAGTTACTGCTACTGATTGGTAGTTAGAAAAAATGCACAGTTAGCTAGGACGGATCGATGTTCACGGGTTTTTATTGCAGGAATCTGTCAGTGGGTCATTTAAAAAGAAAAAATCGCAGAGTGCTATTAAATTAGAGGGTGAAAATTGGAAATAAAGGTTAAAATGCACCCGTTTCAGTTATTTCAATATATCTCATAAACGGAGAAAAATTTCTAAATACTTTATATGAAACTTTTTATACAGACTTGAATTTACGATCTAAATGGCTCATTTAAAATAATTTACACAAAAAAATTTTGACCCAGCATTTTAATGGAAATTGGCATAAAAATGATTTCGACGAGAAATTCAATTCTTTACAAAAAAATTTCATATAAAGTATATTGAAATTTTGGTTCGTTTGCGAGATATATTGAAAAAACTTGAAAGAGTGTATTTTCACCGTTATTTCCAATTTCCACCCTGTAATTTAATAGCACTCCGCGGTTTTTTCTTTGTAAATGACCCAATGACCGATTCCTGCAATAAAAACCCGTGCGTTTATATTGCATAATCATCAATAGCTCCTATTAGGAATGTTTCCAATAAATAGAAAATACTAATATACCTACCAAGATCCCAGATCCGCCATAGCTAATTTTCAACAATGTTACCAATTCAATTTTAAACAAGTTCACTTCTAATTTGTAGATGCCGTTGGATTTTCATACTTTTACTATGGAAATGTAAGTATGAACATTTTTGAAAAATAAGTTCGCCCTGTTTCGTTTCTATTGATATTGTGCATATTTATAGAAAATATCGTTCTGAATCGGTTTCGACCATAGAGATATAGGTAAGTAACTAGAGTCCGCGAGTGAGCCTTGAAAGTGTCTGCTATGGTAACTAAAGATATAAACAGCACATGACTAGTTACATAAGGGTAGGTATCGTTTTCCCCACCCACCCCTTTTCAGTTAACGAGCGCTCATGAGAGAGAGAGAGAGAGAGAGTGATACGGAACGATTGCAGCGTTCTCTCTCTGAACTGCAAACACTTTCACTTATGGCAAGCATACCCGCTAGCGTACTGTAGTACTTATATCTATATGGTGCCGACCGTCCGCAACCCTGTATCTCTTTCTGTTTCGGGGATATAGCCAATTTTAACTGTTCATATTTTTATACATTTTAAACTACCATAGCGTCTAAACTAATCAAGATACGAATTTGCCCAATCGATTCAGTGTATATTTTTTCTATAAGGCGTGTCAATATTAATATTGACACGCCTTATAGAAAAAATATATAAATATCCCCGATATGCTTAAGCATATCGGGGATATTTATATATTTTTCCAAATATCTTAAATGTTTTCATTCGTTTTGCAAATCTGCAAATTTTTAAGACACTAAACGATTTTTGGCCTGTTTTATATTAACCAAACTTACAGAAAAAGTCAAGCTGAATTGATTTCGACTACCCCCAACTTTTTAGTTTCGGAGACATGAGCGTTTATTTATATTATTTAAAAAAAAAACTTAAAAACGCCATAACTTCTAAACGACGAATGATACAGAGGTGGGAGTTGTCGGATTCGGGGTTGGTCTGGGACCTAAAAAATTATCGGGAAAATTTCCAAACACCTCTAACGAAACCATGTAGCTAAGAGGAAAAAAATCAGGACCGGACTGGACCGGCGGCCCACCTTTAAAAATTCTGGTATTCCTTGAGGCCAGACCGACGCTGATTTTTGCAATATAATAGACAGTCTACAATATGTATCCAATGTAGCCGTGTCAAAAATATTACAAATATTATTATAATGTGAAAATTAGTTATTTTATAGAAGGTATGTGTAAAATTATATTATGTATCTCGAACGTAATGCTATATTATGCCTCGTGTGACTGTTAAAATTCGCTAATCACTTGTTTTAACACAACGTCATAACTCGTTCGTAATAACGGCATTCACGTTATAAATACATAAATTACTCTTGTTAATGTCATGCTAGTAATTAAAAAAATACACAAAAAAGTGGAGTTTTCCATGCAAAAAAACGATCTGAGTCCTTTTAAATTTCTCCCTTGGTTTCATTTTCATTACTCGTAAAAACCCTTCTAAAATGTATCGCGGCGGGGAAGTGGAAATATTTTATCGAACGGGTGAGACGAAGACAGCAAACTGCGAAGATAAAGGACAGAACTCTCTCATTCTACCTTATGTGATACAAGCTGGAAAAAGGGGATAATCTGTATAATGTTTGTTCAGTTTATCACGTCGGTATTATTCTGATCTCTGCCGTGTTTTTAGTAGCCTACGGTTACTGCTACAACATAATACTAACGAAACAATAGTTAACTATCCCACCATGCACAGCTCTACATCCTCATATCTTCTGCACACGGGGATGCACCTGTACAACAAACATTCATAACTAAAACACAGTGTTAGTTTGCGTATTGTAGGTAGATTTATTATCTCTGATCAATAGTCGTTGCGAACTTAATCTGGGACTAATCATAGCACAATTCGAAAATAGTGTTAAAAATAAATGTGAAAAAATAGCCTATGTCGATACAAAGAATAAATGCGTTTGCCGGCTTTGCTGAAAAAAGAAATAAAATCTAGAAGGTGCTAATTTTTCAGTGGGCAAATTAAAAACTTGCTAAGTGAAAACTTGAAACTGTCTTAGATCTCACTTCTTTTTTTCGGTAAAACCGGCAAAACGCATGTGTTCTCTATATCGAACTTAGTTTTTTTTTTTATATATTTATTTTTTTGGTGGGATTTCAATACTTTTTATATTGTAACTTATTCTACTTAATTATTTTCTAGACACCCAATATAATAGCTGTACACCTCACTACATTATATCACACCAACTAGACGCGAGTAGTCTTCGGACGACCGGTTGATGCATTCGGATCTATGTCAACACCGGTTAGAGTTATACGCTTGTGAATTATGATTTATTAGTCGGGCAGTGAATGTCTGAAATCGTGATTTCTGAACACTCGTACCTTGGAACCCATTAATAGTGGCTTTATTTAAATATTTTTTATTATAATTAGCACCAATATTGAAAATATTTTCTTTTAAATTTTGCTAATATCGTTTTTTTTAAGTATCCATATGTAGTATATTTATGCAAATTATAGACTGTTTATTAATTAAACCAAACGTCTGTCGCGTAGGCTATAATTCCGACGATGCATTTTTTCAACCCTCTACAAAGATGTTTAAGCATTTCATTGCACCCCAGTCAATTCTTAGAATTATAGCCTATAATGTGAATGTGGGCGTCACAATAAATTTACTTGTTTCTGACTATAATGTCACTATAAATTGCATGTCGTGAAGACATCATTGCCAACCAGTCAACATCAAACAAAATTTAAATGAATAGAACGAGCGTTATTCATAAACAGCGAGGAATGATATTTTAAATGATCAGGGAAACTTGGAAAGTTAAAATTATTGCATTCTCGTGTGTTTTTAAAATGTGAAAGAGATTTTTAAACTTATCTTTTCTGCCGAATCGTTTAACACGCTTATATTAATTTCACTTGTATGTCGTATTATAGTGTTTTTTTTTATTTTTTTTTTTTGAGTCTCATTGGCTAATGTTTTAGCATTGAATCTAAAAAATTCTCCCAAAATTTCAGCTTCCTAGATCAAACCTGTGAACGGCGCAAACCGAGTTTGTTTCCCATTTAATTAACATAGGAAAAACGACGTTTATATTCAAACATGTATAGCTGGTAGACATTTTTTGTTTTTAATTTTTTATAGGAGCATTTTGTAGATAATTAAATTTCCCACAAAAAAGGTGCTTAGTACTAAATCCGTTAATTCATTATTTTCAAAGATATGTTCGTTTAAAGTTTTAAATATTCTCATAAAAACCGGATTTCATTTAGTTAATTAATGTTTACACGAACATGTTTTTGAAAAATCTGGACCTAGAATCTGTTTGGCACCCATCTTTAAATAAATAAATAAAAAAAAATAATGAATTCACGGATTTAGTACTAAGGGCATTTTTTGTGGAAAATTTAATTCTCTACAAAAAATAAAAAACAATTTTTTTCTACCACCTATCCATGTCAGAGTAAAAACGTCATTTTTCCATCTGAATTAAATGGGAAACAAACTGTATTTGCGCCGTTCACAGATTTGATCTAGGAAGCTAAAATTTTGGGAGATTTTTTTTAGATCCAATGCTAAAACATTAGTCAAACTATGTAATAAAATTTTGCAACTCGATTTTCACCCTCTGTCAAACGTTCAATTGCCACTAAATTTTGTAGTCTTGATGACAATACAATATTACGATGGCTAGAAGTATATTTAAATACAAGTTTAAAAAAATCGAAATAAAACAAATTGTGGAAGTGACAGTGCTGATGGTGCGAAACCGCATTAATCGTATAAAATTTTATTTGACTAAAAATTTGAAAAAAAGTCGTATTTGTGAAAAAATAAAAGACACTTATATCAACGCAATAAAAAACAGAAAATACTTATTTTCTTTCTCTTCCATAACATTAAAAGCGTAGGACACTCACTGTGCCTATATTTCATATTTTTTTTCTTTTTTTTTTTTTGGTTCATCGATATATGCGTATTATAATTTTTATTTTTGAAAACCTTGTATATTTTTTACTTCTTGCATTGACAATTTATAATTAACATGCAAAGCTATATATTTCAACTAAGTATATGAAATAGGTGCCTTGCGGTAGGCAGCTAGAAGGAAAAAATAAAATTTATTTAAAACAGTAGTTCCAGCAGCATTTGATAAACAATAATGACGTTTTACTCTTTTCGACGTCTATCGTAAATCTTTTAGTTAAACTTTCTTTAAAATAAACCGTCTTCTAATGTTTATAAATCCAGGTACACAGTTAATTATAATAAAAAGATAAATAAATAAATAAAAAGACATTTTTCTGAGAATCTGTAATCTTTAACGGCATCTAGAGTGCATGTTAGTACATATGTATATTTTTATATGTCATTGTTTCGACAGAACCTTGTTATAAGGTGCATGCATTCACGGACAGAAGCCAAATTATCTTAGGCAAGTTGCCGAGGTTCGGACGTCATATCCATAGAATGGTTTTATATCTTCCAGTACTAACGAAAACACTTACGGTAACTGCTCACTCAGATTGTAAAAAATGCTCTCTGCAAATTTCAAACTGTGGTCGCGAAAATTATTTAATCAGCACCGGATCTAAGATTTTTTTTGAACGGGGGCAGAAACTTGGTAATGGCGCCCCCTCTCTCCAGTGTTTGAGATAAATTACTTAAAAAAACTCACAAATATATAATGGTTGGCACTTTTCGTGAACAGAAAACAAGCAGATTGAGTAAATCGGAAAAAGGACAGATTGGGTGTAGTTTTCCATATTATATTATGATTTTGGCGCCCCCTGAAACTGCCACCTGGGGCGGGTTCCCCGGTTTGCCCCCCCCCCCCTAGTTCCACTGTTTTTATTAGCTTCACAAAATGTAGGTAGCTTGTTGCTTAAAATGACAAAAACACATTTTTGATGTGAAACATCTAATGGCGCGTTTTGTTGGGAGTAAAACCGTGCGACTGAAGCGACACTTTTATGGAACGACGTTTTATGGGTGGACGTTACGTTCATGTGCGTTGGATTAAACATGGCTTCAGTTGAAGGCGGCATCTACATAACAGGGCGAAATTTAGTTACTAGTATTTCGTCCGGTGACAGAGTGTAACGCTTGCTGTGTGTGCGCGCGTTGGATTATAGCTTGGCTTTTGTTAAAGGTGACAACTAGATGATCGGGCAAAATGTATAGTTATAGGGTGAAATTTAGTTACAGAGCGATATTTAGTTACTATAGAATTTTGTAAGTTGACATGGCGAAAATTTGTAGATGACAGGGCAAAATTTTGTAAGAGGGTGAAATTTATATACAGGACGATATTTAGTTAGTTAACAAATAACAACTTAACAAGGCAAAATTTAGTTCGTAGAATTTTGCTTAAAATTATGTTTCACATCTGCCAGGCGTTCCACAACGGCTCGAATTTTTTTGTCGTAACAATTGTATCAGAAAAACGTAATATTTGTCAGTATAATAATTTCTGTCTACTTGTGTAAAAATTGCGATCTGATTGTATTAATATTTGGTTAGGAAAATTTTTTGTAGCTTATGGATCAATTAAAAGAAGTACATCTTTTAATTGACCCAAGAGCTACAAAAAAAATTCCTAGCCAAATATTTGTGAGTATATTGTTTTTAAAGAGATTTCAAATCACGGAAGTCTAATTAACATTTTAAATAAAATAATAGTAGGTAATATAGATTACGTAGGTATGTATTTTATTTTCCGTTTATTGCACTATCCCATTTATAGCACATTTTTTTTTTTGTCTAGACCGCTAAAAAGCGTCATAACGAGGTTTTATAATAATGCAAACTTCTTCATTTCTCAACTGTGACGATTATTTCATGCCGTTCTGAATCGAATCGATTTAAAATGGATCATTCCCAAACAAAAACTCAATCTGAAGCCACGAACTTCTGGCAAACCATGTAAGTTTGTTTTCTGGTTAATGTGACGTCTATCAAGTATTTTTTTCTTTATTTTATTTTTCTTGTAATGCTAGACTATTACACTGTCACTGGTATAATTATATTGTTTTAGGATAATTGCCAAAATATCATCTATTTGTAAATGTGAGTTATGCAGATGTTTACAAAATGCAAATTGTATATTTATGTTCGGTTTAAATGATTCGGAATCTCTCTGTTGGTATTAAAATGTAGAAATTAATTGTATTTACAATTCATTCATATTTCTTATTTTTACCCGACTACGGCGTAGCCAAGAGAAAGGGTTATGAGTTTAGCAGTCTATGTATATGTTTGTATTTACGGATGTTCTACCGTAGCGCTTAAGCTATTCATCCGATTTTGATAAATAAGGTGCCAATCGATTCGTCATTTGGCCCGGGTAACATAGGCTACATTTTGGTTCCAGAGGGGAGCAAATTGAAAACAAATAAGTTAAAAAAATAATTTAAATAAAAAATTAGTTCAAAAACTAAAACCCGACTTCTGAAAAATATGAAACAAGAAAATATTCTCATCTGAGGATAGCCGTAGCCCGTGGTCGTATATATGAGGCCCATCTAGATGTATAGCGTGATGCACTTTGCCCTAGAGCTTATGATCGCTTACTACTGTTAAAATGTAATGTTTTGTTAGGATAGACCGTAGGTGACATATGACCACGGCTATCCTGTGATGAGAATATTTTCTTGTTTCATACTCAAATATTTGTAATTCTATTTACATAGAACATTTTATTTATCTCGATATTTGTTAGGCCTATTGTAACATTTCTTATTTTAATGAATAGAACATCTAATATAATTTTATTTAGAAGAAAACATGTACTTAAATATGAAGCAAGACACCCTGTATAATATCAACGGTTTAAGTATCTGGGAAGATTCCCAATTAGTTTTTTCAATTTTTTTTCTAATATCATTCACGTAGATCTTACGAACGTGAGTAAAAAATTAAGAAGAAGCTGTGGATGTTGCGAAACTATGTTAAAACGGATTCCAAAAAAATCTAGGATCAGGAAAACATATGGTATTGAGATGTTTCTTGCTAGTAATACCTACAACTGTAAGAACAATTTCCATATAAAAGTAAAAAAGTTCGCATTCACGATTCTTACATAAAACACATACCTGCCTATCTATTCTGAAAACATTTAGTTTCATAAAATTTAAATCCGTCCATGAAAAGATAAATAACAATAAATATAAAACAATTATAGTTCACTGCCTGCTGGTATCAACAGAAGAAAATTTATATTGTACAACACTGCAACCAGGTGACAGTCAATTGAAATGTAAAATTTATTTTTTACAGCTGCTCTTGCTACAAGAACTTGTATTTTCCATTTGTTTTGTTCTTTTTTTACAAATTTATGTGTCGACTTTTACTGTACGAAATATTTTCGCGCCGGGAATGGCTTTGATCTTTGCTACAATGCAATCTCTTTAAAAATTTTACAAGTGACATGAGATTTAATGCAGATGTTTCATCTAAAATGACAAATGTATAATAATTCCAGAAATATTCAGCTTCCAATTTGCATCATGTCAATCAGTGCATAATTAATAGTAGGTAGTTTATTAATAGTAGTCGTGACGTTATAGAAAAACTTGCGCCATAGTAGCATTACGTTCGAGATAAATATTACATTTTTTTGCATCGAGCTGTAGAGCCGCCCAATGAAAATTTCTTAAAATATGCTCTGAGGTCAACGTCAATAAAATTATGGGGGAACCGCAAGTGCGTTCTTTTGCATTTTTTCGAGTTTTCACATATTTACATATTACCAAAAATTATATGGGTTTGATTGTTTGTTACATCACTCAAAAACGACCGAACCGATTGTGATGAAATTAGTCCTCCAATAACACCTATAAGCTTAAATAAAGTGTACTTTTTACTCACTTACTGCATGGATTGCAGTCATAAGTCATAGCCAGGGTTGCCAGGTCCTAAAATACAAAAGCCGGACTTGGTGCTGCATTAGGTCGGCCATTTTGCCCTAAAAGCCAGACATATCTTTTTTAAAAGCCAAATATACCTTTTTAAAGCCGGACCTCACATTTAAATAATACAAAAAACTCCGTTAGGTTCGTATTATAGTTGTTTATTATAATTAATTATTATTTAAAAGTAAATCGCAGTTTTGTTACAAAATTAGCAACAATCAATAAACAGACCTACCTACCTATCATCATTTTTATTTATACCTACGATATTGATGATGTGAAAAATGTTGTCTTCTGTAGGTAAAAAACAACAAAAAAATATATAGCTCTCTTAACAAAATAGAAAAAACTAAAATTTTTCATTAACCAAATCAAAAATATATCCATTCTTTTGGATAAAAAGAAAAAATCTTTATTAAAAAATAACAATTTCAAACTCTTGAATAATATCAAAAAATCTTTAGTTAAAAGTACACAGACCGGACAGTCCGGACACGACTGTAAAAATCCGGACATGTCCGGCTAAAGCCGGACACCTGGCAACCCTAGTCATAAATGATATTACCTACTCATCAAAATCCGCGGGCAAAGCGGGCGTACCCCTTAACGAATCTGAGAACAAAAACAAGTAAAATTATAATAATCCAAACTCTAGTAAACCGATAAATCAAAAATTGTTTTAAAATATACCTACTGCGAAATTATATTTTTGAATTTACTAATTATAATATCTAAATCAATAACTAATAATAAACTATATGTTTAAAAATATTTTTAACAAAAAAATTGAACCGACTTCAAAAAAGGCACTAAAAAGTAAAAAATAATTACGTATTGAAATGTTTTGGAGTCGGTGTAGTTCTCGGAATAGATTTCATTTTGGCTGACACCGACTCCAAAACATTTCAATACGCAATTATTTTTTACTTTTTAGTGCCTTTTTTGAAGTCGGTTCAATTTTTTTGTTAAAAATATTTTATTTTTCTCTTTTTAGTGTTAATCTGACACTAAAAATCGGTGAACATACATAAAAAAATATTATGCATGCCTTTGAAATTTGAGAGTTTCCCTCGATTTCTCCGGGATCCACCATCAGATCCTGACTTGGTTCCGATGGGACCACCTCGGAAGCGCACTCTTTCGAATAAAAAAAAAATTTTGAAAATCGGTCCATAATTGACGGAGAAATCGGTGAACATACATAAAAAAAAAAAAAAAAAAATATATACATATACAGACGAACACAGAACCTCCTCCTTTTTGTTGAAGTCGGTTAAAAATACAAGCCATTTTCTTTTGACAGTAGCTATCTACATCAGCGACCCCTAAACCAATTTTCATTTTTTTTATCAACGTTTTTAGTCCACAGGTATCGTCACTAATTTTATTTTTATTGCGATTATTTTTTATTTTAATATAAACAATTTTAACGTTCCCTTTTTTTTAATTTAAACAATGTTTTTATGATAACAGTTTTAACGTTGTAAGAAATGTGTAGATCTGTTAGCTCAGCGATAACTAAAAATATCGACAAAATGTAAGTAGCTCTAGTGTGAAATTGGAAGAGAAAAATGTCTAGAGAGATTTAAAACGATATTTGGCAAAAGGAACAACGTAGACAAAGAAGATGCTTCTTAAGGCAAGTCTCCGTTGTGATTCCCCGATGAATCTACGTATAATTTTAAGTGTGTATCACACCGTGACTGTGAAAGAGTCTAAAGATGAAAATAACACGACGCGTCCCACACAACATCATAGGCGACTCGTCGAAATAAAAATTATATACGTGGGACATTTTTATATTTTAATAATATGAAGCAAATGAACCGATTAAAATCTTAGATTTGGATTGCGATGTTCCTCTCGTGTCAGCGTTTGTAAGTAAATAAATATCTATTTACTCCATAAAAACTTCAGTGTAGAACATGTCGCTACAAAAATAAAAAACTATTGTGAGGGTAGGTAACTAATAAGATATGCGTTTGATATATTTAAGCCAGAAATGTTATGATGGACTGCAAACTTGTAGAACACATTTTCTGAAAATCTACTTTGAAACAGATCATAAGAAAAACATTGTAGAATAATAATATATTAGATATATATTTAATCGATGATCGAGCTCAAAAAACAACTACTCGATTGAACCGTTTTTTTGAACTAGATATATTATATAATTTCCTACTTGAAACAACACTTTTCCAGGCAGATTTTGCTTGAAACACGATATTTTTCATCTATTTGTTTTTCTGAGAAGACATAAATACAATCTAATGTTCTACATAATAAAAAGATTGCCTACGACATTAGACTGTCCCTGCATTTATAAGAACTGTAATTCTATTATCATAATTTAAAATCATTGTCAACTCAAATTTTCCGACAATCCTTTTAGCAACCCAGGATCAGGGCAATAAATGAACCGATAGCTCTAAAGAATATAACTTATCGTCTGTAACGAGGCGACCTTGTAACTCATACAATTAACACAGACTAGAGGCCTGTCCTCTGCGTTCGATACCCAGCTAAGGTCTTTTGATTGTTCCTTTAGAGTTTAGAGGCTGTAATCAACAACAATGACTAAAGATATTTATTTAAAATAAGAAAAATACATTATAATTTAATTCCAGGCCATTGTTTTCAATTCTATTATTTTTATTTCATTTTAGTCAAATCATTGTACAATATACATACGTAGTGATTCGTTTAGAAGAAATATCGCACCGATAACTTTTGAGCCTTGGCTTTTGTTTCGAAATATTTAATTTCAATATTTAATGCCAATTCAGTACCAAATTTAAGTAATAAAAGCCAGAGGGCAGACGTTCAAAGTGATCGATTTTTGTATTTTTTTTTAACTCTATAACCAAGGTTTTCACCTTTCTGCATAATGTACCTAAGTTGAGGGGTTTGGACTTCTAGTAGAAGTGAGGGATCCAAATTAACGTAAACTCCTAAAATTATGTGTAAAATCTATCCACATTCAATGGTGGCAGTGACGGTGCTGATGGTGGGAAAACGTGTCTCTAGTCGTTTAAAACTAAATAAATATTATAATGACCAAAAATTAGAAAATATAAATTTATTATAGTTAAAAAAATATAGTTTAAAAAAAACTAAAAAACACGCTTTATATCGGACTAAAAAGTAAAAAATAATTGTTTTAAAATAAGCTTAAAAAGCGTGGGGCGCTTTGTTCCACATTTTCGTACATCGAGCGCCCAACGCTTTTTAAGCTTATTTTAAAACAATTATTTTTTACTTTTTAGTCCGATATAAAGCGTGTTTTTTAGTTTTTTTTAAACTATATTTTATTTTTCACTTTTTAGTGAGGATCTATAAAAGAATTTATTAATCCTGGGGGTCCTAATAAGGATAATGGGAAACTGTTATCAAATTATTGCATTGTCATCGGTCCTTGATACGTATGCAAAGTTTCAAATTAATCAGACTTCGGTAAATTGGTGAAAATTATGCTCAAAGATTCCGTTACGGACATACATACATAGTTACAACCCAAACTAATATAAAGCGTTTAATAATAAGGATAATGGGAAACTGTTATCAAATTATTGCATTGTCATCGGTCCTTGATACGTATGCAAAGTTTCAAATTAATCAGACTTCGGGAAATTGGTGAAAATAAAGCGTTTACTACAGAGGATCTATAAAAGAATTTATTAATCCTGGGGGTCCTAATAAGGATAATGGGAAACTGTTATCAAATTATTGCATTGTCATCGGTCCTTGATACGTATGCAAAGTTTCAAATTAATCAGACTTCGGGAAATTGGTGAAAATTATGCTCAAAGATTCCGTTACGGACATACATACATAGTTACAACCCAAACTAATATAAAGCGTTTAATAATAAGGATAATGGGAAACTGTTATCAAATTATTGCATTGTCATCGGTCCTTGATACGTATGCAAAGTTTCAAATTAATCAGACTTCGGGAAATTGGTGAAAATAAAGCGTTTACTACAGAGGATCTATAAAAGAATTTATTAATCCTGGGGGTCCTAATAAGGATAATGGGAAACTGTTATCAAATTATTGCATTGTCATCGGTCCTTGATACGTATGCAAAGTTTCAAATTAATCAGACTTCGGGAAATTGGTGAAAATTATGCTCAAAGATTCCGTTACGGTAGTTAGTTACATACATACATACATAGTTAGTTACAACCCAAGCTAATATAAAGCGTTTAAAAACAGGCTTATATAGCGCGTTGATATATTTAAGCGTGTTTTTTATTTTTAAATATATATATATACTAGCGGTCCTGTACGTGCTTCGCTACGTATAAAGTGAAATAATAAAACAATTTAATTGGAACATCTATCTATCTATTTTATTTATTTTAAAATATACATGGACGTATATGTGTGTATGTCGAGCACTCCGGCTGCGCCGTCGTGCCCGGTGCAAAAGAACGAATGGGGAAGGAAGAAAAAAAATTTAGGGGTGGACTACCCCTAACATTTAGGGGGATGAAAAATAGATGTTGGCGAAGTGACACCTGTAGACATCTGGCGGGGATAACTAATTAAATGACGATTGATCAGTTTTCGACCGGAGAGGAAAAATGATTAAATTACTAAAATGGCTATTAAAAAATAAGGGTTGATCGTAGAAGGGTGAAAATTGAGGATTGTATGTATTTTTGTATGTTGTATCATAAAAAAATAGAAATTAAAAATTTTGTCTAAAAAATAAAAAAAAAAATTTAGGGGTGGACTACCCCTAACATTTAGGGGGATGAAAAATAGATGTTGGCCGATTCTCATAGATACCGGATAAGCACAAAAAATTTCATCAAAATCGGTCAAGCCGTTTCGGAGGAGTATGGCAACAAAAACTGTGACACGAGAATTTTATATATTAGATATAAATATAAATATAATTTAACCTCACTAATGATTAGTTTCTATACAAATGTTACCAGTATGTGAAACTAGCCACATCAGAATATAAATTATTTATATACGTAATATTTGAAATACCTATATTCTAATAAAGTTTGACACACAAGTAACACTTCTAAAGAAACTAATAATTCTCTTCACATAATCAGTTCAACACAACATCTTCAAATTGATTTCATTTCTCTAGCCAAGGTAATAAATTACTTCTATGCATTTATGGGTTTCCGAAGTTTATATAAATATGCGAATATTTTATGTGCATTCTGCGCAAATATACGGATGTAAATGTAATATTAATATGAAATGTGGCCACAGACAATTTATAGGCAGCTTTGACTTTAGATAATGTTCGTACATAATATTATGAACACACTTCTTTCAGAGGACCACCAACAATTTGCTGTTATGCACCGCGTCCGACTACTGTCGCAAGGATGGGAGAAAGACTTCAAATAAAAATTTAAAAAATAATGAGATCGTAAAACGCTGTTTATACGAGTCTCTCGTTCATAAAAAAAAACCGAATTTCGGTTTGTGTCTGTGAGAACACAATTAAGCGAATTTTAAATAATAATATAAATTATTGTTACAAAATGTTTGACAGTTGATTGTTTACGATTCTAAGAGTCAACTGCCACTCGTTACAAACTAACAAATAATATGACATAAACATGAACCTGTGGTGATTTACTCATTGATTTTTGATTTGATATACTTATTTAAAATAATTATCAAAATCAGAATTAGATTGAAACAGTGTTTGATACATTTTTTAGTTATATAATAAGATTAAATTTAGTATAATATTCGAATTTCGTATTTTTCTCAAAAATTAAGAAAAAAGTAAATCACAAGAAGAAAATGAATGCAACATAATTAGTTTTGTAAAAACATTAAATTCCCAAAAAAATTCATCCTTTGTCAATGACAACTGAAGAAAATTAACTGGAAGAAACAGACTCGTGCATATTACATATTTTATGTACATCGTGCTGACGAGTGATAGATGAATACATTTACTTGCGTATATATACAGATGATTCGTAAAGTCAAATGAGTGGCCAAGTGCGTGTCGGATACGCATCAACTTAATATAGTCCAGGCTCGGACCGTAATACAACACTAAATTTTTGTAATTGAATTTAACAGAGAATACGATGCACAATATAAAATCGGTGAAAAACTAAATAGTTTTGTGGTCAGTAAAACTTCATCAAGTAGTGTTGAAACGTGCAATACTACTTCGCAGTGGCGGCGCGTAAACATTTAAATGGGTGTTCTGCAGGTTTAATCGGAGGCACTTCCTAACACTGGCTAAAAATTAAAATTCGCATCACATCCATGTTTATGGTGCTTTAATTGTCAACTATTTACAAACACTGTTGGCAACAAACTATAATATACACTGTAACACTTGTCATTACTGCTATAAGCCGTGTGTATTGCGTATCATGTTTGTGTATGTTCGACATACGTACCGCCGAGTCAAAGTCGTCAAAGGTGTTGACTGAATGGGATAGATTCAGTGAACACTTCTAGCATATGGCAGTGATTTGATGCTTATTTGTACTAATGTGCTGACGGTAAATGCAGCTCAAAGCCGCTTATAGCTTGAGGGTCAGGAGTTGCACCGTGCACGGTGTACATCGGAGGTATCTGGTGATGACGTTTCATGTGCTGCTTCGAACTGTAGAATAGCGCCTGAATGCAAAAAAACTCTGCCGCACAAAACACACACGACCTTTGTGGCCTGCAAGTGACTATTAAACTTTAACGTTGATTGTGTCTCCTCTCAGTAAATTTTGGTTAAATATGAACAATAATATAATTCATTCTAAAATTATGAAAAACCTAAGATTTTGGTTGTTCTGCAGCTCCGCAACGCTCACAGACGAATCGCCTCTGACCCCATCGTACTCCCTATACAATAGTTCGATTTTTGTGACTCACTTGTATAAAACCTATAAAGTGTTGTATATAATACATGGCCGGCGTGTTTTTTCTTTAGCAGAGAGCATTAGAGATTTTAGAATTAACATATGTAACGCATCTGTCTGTTGGTTGTTAATCTTGTTGCTATTTATCAGGTGTCAAAGTCAAGCGCATATCATTCTCGTATTTCCTATCTGCATTTATTTATATAAACAAATATACATATGTAATACCGGTACGCTACAAAGTTTTACTTCGTCCTAATTGAAGTAAAAATCAATGTATAAGCGAGTAGTTTATAAACAATGTGTGTTAATTTTAATGCTGACGATGAATTTCCGAAAAGAAGTTGAATTGATAAATATACAAGAATGTGCGAAACATAGATCATTTAATAATTGGACTACATACTCTGATAGATAGTTACAGCCAAGATGTTTACAGAAAGTATTCCGAAAGCTTTTCCAATATCGCGATGGATGACTTAATCAGCTTCACCTTTAATTCACAATTATAAAGTAGCTCTCTCTTGAATGAAGGTTCATATTGTGCGATGCCTGATGTAAAAAAATAGCTAACTGTATTTCACAAACTCAGACATCGCAGAGAGCTAATAATAGTATATTACATCACAAGGGCCGAAAGTTAAATTTTCGGCCCTGAGCATCATGACGCTCAGAGCCGAGATTTCAACTTTTGGCCCGTGTGATGTATACGATTTTTCTTCATATCCGCTCGAAAGTACGTACTTTCGTCAGCAGGGACGAAAGATTGACATTTACTCCATATAGTTGACGGTTTAAATTTTTTAGTTAGGTTCTTAAAATACACAATCAAATTACTTTCTTCAGATAGTCGGGTAGAATTAGCTGATTCGTGTCCTAAAAAACGTGCAATTGCGAACGCCGATTTTAAATTTTTTTTTGTTAGATAATACGAATATAAGTAACATATTAAGTTTAAACCGCACGATGGTTAAAAAAAATGGCAAAAATCGTCCATATCACTTTTTGGCGATTTACGGGAAAACTATGCATTTGACAAATTAAGTGTAGGGAAATAAAAAATGCGCAATAAAAAGACGAATCGAATGAGTTTTTGTGAGCTCCGATCGGTCCAGTAGTTTTTTAGTAAATTGCAAAAAACCGCTTTTTTGGGCCATTTTTTCGAAATTCCATAACTTCCGTTCTATTAAATATGAAGACTTGAAACTTTAATAGAATATGTGTTTTATAAGCTTCAATATGCGTACAAAATTTCAGCAAGATCGATGTTATACTTTTTGAGAAACTTTGAAAAAACCGAAAAAAGGCCCTTCCGAAAAGGGTCCCTGAAAAAGTTTTGGGCCAGCGTAGACCAATTTTTCAAACGTGCTTTTGTTCATCGAGAGTTGCTCTACAACATCCTGCAATGCCGTACCATTACACCTAGCGAAAGTGCGAAAAAAATTGATTTTAAAAAAGGGAGCTTCCGCGAACTTATTTTTTTAATAAACAGATTTTCAAAAATAATGTCTAATTAATGCTGTTATTTGTATCCATGCGACACATATGCACAATTGTACGTAAATATATAATGATATCATTATTATTATTGCCATTTTCGCTTTAAAACGCAAAGAAAACAAAAAAAAAATTTCAGTCAAAAATTTGCAGAATTTGCCATATAGCCGCATTTCCAGCTCCCTTTTTTAAAATCAATTTTTTTCGCACTTTCGCTAGGTGTAATGGTACGGCATTGCAGGATGTTGTAGAGCAACTCTCGATGAACAAAAGCACGTTTGAAAAATTGGTCTACGCTGGCCCAAAACTTTTTCAGGGACCCTTTTCGGAAGGGCCTTTTTTCGGTTTTTTCAAAGTTTCTCAAAAAGTATAACATCGATCTTGCTGAAATTTTGTATGCATATTGAAGCTTATAAAACACATATTCTATTAAAGTTTCAAGTCTTCATATTTAATAGAACGGAAGTTATGGAATTTCGAAAAAATGACCCAAAAAAGCGTTTTTTTGCAATTTACTAAAAAACTACTGGACCGATCGGAGCTCACAAAAACTCATTCGATTCGTCTTTTTATTGCGCATTTTTTATTTCCCTACACTTAATTTGTCAAATGCATAGTTTTCCCGTAAATCGCCAAAAAGTGATATGGACGATTTTTGCCATTTTTTTTAACCATCGTGCGGTGCTCCGATTGGCGTTTAAACTTAATATGTTACTTATATTCGTATTATCTAACAAAAAAAAAATTAAAATCGACGTTCGCAATTGTATGTGACGGATTTGCTAATTCTGCGCGACTAAGAGTTTGACAGTGAAGTTTTGTGTTCTCTCTGCCACTTTTTGAACGAGTCGTAAACAAGATTGTATCGATCAACAGATTTCTTTGGCAACGTATCTGTATTTATTATTAATCGCGCTTCTGCATCGAAATCTCGTATAACATCTTCCTCGTCTGTAGATTCATCAGATGACAACGTATTGTTCATTTTTACTAATAGGTTATTGAATAGACTTTAATATTATATTAACTGACGACAAAACAACATTAATAAATATTTTTAAGGTTAGAGGTAGCAACAGTAATGACAGCGGTAAACAAGTTGTCATAGCGAGAGAGTAAATAGTCCCTAGTTACGAGTATAAATACGCATGAGAAATTTTTTCCTCCCGCCATTATAGAGGGAGTAAATGTCAAACTTTCGTCCCTGCTATGATGGACGAAAGTACGTACTTTCGATCGGAGGTATGAAGAAAAGCTTATTTTATACTCTTTATTTTGAGAATGATTGAGTGTTCTCATATGCCATTATTGACTAGCTGATTAAGTCATCCGCCGCGATAGTGGAAGTTTCGGGTTTTAGTCTCGACAGTGTCACTGTTGGAAAGTAAATTTTTCTCAGATGGCATTCTGACTGTGTGTTTCAATCAGCGATAGCAAACAATGCACGATAAATAGAAATAATATTATTTAACCTTACAATCGTAATTTGCAATTGACATTAAATTTTAAGTTTGCTATGTGCGTTCTATTTATATTTTTAAAATCAGAAAGTTACAGAAAGTGCAATCTATACTTGCACAATTAATGCTCCGTTCCATTAGCCTCCCACAGTCCCAATTGACTGTTCTATTACTAAATTTTGATTTTTCATAATACTTTATTATTTATTGGTAGTTGCTCATCGGATTAAGAACTATGCTTCACTTTTCAAGCATAGTTCTTAATCCGGTTTCAAACATTTTACACTTCCGCCCATCTGATTCCTGACACTTAGCTAAGTTAATGACAAAATAATATGATACTAAAGGGATGATTTTTAAATATGAGTAACGACGATGACACTACGACTAAAAGGGGAACAGTCGTTGTTGTATTTGCATGCATAACAAATTATTACTTGTTTTAAGAAAGTTAGATGAATTCAAAACACATTTGTTATCAATTTAGTTTGTTTAAATAATTTAAATACACTTTTTAAAACAACTATAAGTACAAAAGAAATATTTTAAGATTAAAAAAATATATATTTTCTCATCAAACTAAATTGTCCGTAGGTACCTAGTTAATTTAAAAAATGTCGGAACATTTAATCCGGATTCATGAATAGCTCAATAAACCACAAACGTAAGAAAACACCTCATTAACGTCCAGTTTTTTTTAAATATGAAAAATTCTAGTAGATAAAACTAATCCAGCACGATAGTGACTTTGATTATTTTCTTTTTAGGAACCGTTGTAGGCATGTGCGATAATTCGAATTGAAAATACGCAGTTGAATATTTTTCTGAGCCTGCATTTTTTTTTCTAATTGCACATACCGCTAAACTAGCGGTATGTGCTTTATTATCGCTTTGTGCGTCAGAGCTGACTTTCGTTCATATAAGAAGTTATATTTAAGTTAATTTCACACGAAATCCATTCAAATTGAAGCTTTTTGAAAAGAGGAGATTCTAATCTATAAAATAGAACCATTTTTAAATCAATTTGAGTTCATAAATACTATTAAAATTGTAATTGAAAATCACAAACAGCAGTTGTCGGTTGGTCTGTACGTATGTACGTACGTACGTACGTATGTACGTACGTACGTCACGACTCTACAGATCGCAATTTTGGTCGGATTGCCTTGGGTTATATTTTATTCACTTTGTTTACTATCAGACTAGAACCCTATTTAAATTCACTAAAATGTGTTCAGTAGTTTAATTTTTATAAACAGTTTTATTTTTTATTATTTTTGACAGCTAATATAGTTTAAAAACAATATAATAATCGCTGTAAAAATATAGTGTAATCCATAAAACAAGTGCTACACTTGTATACCGTGATAACACCACTAGACGTATTAGGCAGCCGTGGCGTAATGGTTATGCCGTTGGATTCCCAAGGGCAAGGTCCTGGGTTCGATTCCTTACGGTATCATTGACTTTTTTCTTTTTTTTTTCTTTTTATTTTGTTTTATTTTATTCCACTTGATATTAATTATATATTATATTATGTATAGTTCTTAATTTTTTTTTTATTTTTGCAAACTTAAAAAAAAATATTTTTTCAATTTTTAATTATTTATTTCTTTAAATTTTTAAATCTTTTTAAATTTATTAAAAATATCTTTTAATTGTTATTTTTTTATCATACAGTGGAAAACTTGCGGGATGTGCACTTTTGGTTTTGCCAACTATTTTTTGATTTTTTGATAATTGATATTTTCATAAAAAATACCTGTTTTTATAACTTTTCACTGTAGATTATATAGACACTTGACAACTTAGGTCATAAGCGTCTTATAATTACATTAAATTACATAATCAGTTAAAACTAAACGACATCACAATTCACAAAATAACCATGATCAGAGGTGGGGTTCGAACCAGCAACAGCTTGATCCAAATGCCAGCATGCTGACCATTACACCAAGCTGGACACTAAAGAACACTGTGGTGGAATTTGGAAAAATCGACAATTTAACCACAACAATTTTATTGTTGCTTGTAAATTTTGATCGCAAAGTTTCCATCAGCCAATCAGCAAAAGCTAAACCACTTAGTTTAGTTTTGTTCCTGATGGGAACATTAGTCTCGAGACATCTGGCTGTGAGTCAATGTGTATTTGACATATTTTATGACCTTTACAGTTTTCTGAATAACCTAGTTAACATTTTTTTCAAAGTTATCATTTTATGCTTTCCGTATTTGCAAATATAATATATTCAGCTAATCAAAGCTTATCAACTTGTGTACTTTTAAATGCATTATGATGACCTTGAATTACACCCTTTAAAACGCCCATTCTGGAACACGAATTGGCGTATTAGGCGTGATTAGTGGGTTCATTATTTCGGCAAAGTCATAAAACATGACGAAATCAAGACTGGTCTGTAGAAATCATTAACACAAATCAACGCTTGGCCTTGAAGCAATATGATAAAGATGAGTTAATTTACTATTCAGATTGTATGCATTATGATTGCTTTATCCGTTAAGCACCGTATCTGCATCAGCACAGTCGAAAATTCAATAAATATCTACTTATTCATTCAATGATCCCGAAAATATTACATTAACAAAGTTTCAAAATGAAATCAACATCACAATGAATTAATATTACTGTATTATAATACAAATAATAAGAGCACTGTGGTTGAAACAAAAATAAAAAAAAAATATAAAGAATAGTTACTTCTTACCACAACAGTTTTATTAGCGGATGTACATTTCGGGAGCTAATAAAGCTATTGTGTTATGAAGTAACTATTCTTTATTTTTTTATTATTGCTATATAGTATATAACACTAAGAACGTTTTAATATTACATATTTGATCCAACTGCATGTTATTTGATAGCTTCAGCCATATAGTTTAGCTATATACAGGGAAAACTGTATCATTTCCTATTTATTTGAATTGAAGACAACGAATAGAACTCAGCTTGTTGTTTTCTCTCAGGACAGAAACACGTGAACTCCAAAATGGATTAGTTAGAAGGAATAAAATGAAACGTTCCTGATAAGATGTAAATTGGTATTAATCTGTTGTAATATTATGGTAACATAGTTGTCTGGAAACTATAATTTACGAATTAAAGTGATTCCGTGTAGTTAAAATATATTATGAGCATGTATCTTTCTATATAAAAATCAAAATCAAAATTTGTCTGTCCGACAAAAACTTTTGAACGGTAACTCCGATCATATGAAATTTAGACACAACATTCATCTCGGTAAACTAAGATGAATGTGCGTACTCATGTTCCCACCTCCACATCCGTTCTTTTGCACCCGGGTGAAACCGGAACAGATCGCTAGTTACCTACTATACAAAACCCAAATGTATCCTGTGCAGGCGTCATTAGGATTGCAAAGGGTTTATAAAAATCTACGGCAAGGTCCGAACTTCGCCTTGAATTTTTTTTTTAGTTCAGAATGTTCCGGTCCGAACCGAGTCGATTCAGTGCAGGTTATTTAATATATTCTTTTGTGCGAAGGAGTGGACATGACATTCTTTCATCGACTGTAGTCAGATACTTATAGACAAGTAGTCATCATAGGTTTGTGAACATTACGCGTTGTAAATCACGCCAGTTAAAGAATGGGGGAGTTGTAGATATATTATACATTGTGTTCCATTGAAAAGTGGAACGCTATGGAAAGAACAACAATGTCCTTTTATATCCACATCACGACAATGTTGTTCCTTATAATAATAATACTTGTAACTAACTAATTTCAAACGCATGACTAGATTCTTTAAATTTTATTGTCCGACCAAACCTTCCGCGTACGTCTAAGGCTACGTTCACACCTTGCGGTTTACCGAAACGTTTTTCGTATGCGGTTTTCAGTAGCAAATGCAAACATATACACGTATTCACACTATACGGTAAAACCGAATGCGGTAAAAAAAACAGTTTCGTTTATTTTTGCAGCCGTGTCTTGTCACTGAAAACCGTGAGCCGCGTACGGCACAAAAAACGAAACAGTCTAGTGGCAATAGAATTTCGATTCTACCGTATAAGAAAAACGTATGAATGTGAATACTGAATACGTTTTTACTGTATACGGTAAAATCGTATAAGAATTCCGAATAGGAAAAACCGTATAGTGTGAACCTAGCCTAAGATATTATAGATCAGGGATACCCAACCCGTAGCTCGCGAGCCATATGGCTCATTTTATCAACTCGGGCATAAAAAGTCTAAAACATTATTTACTCTATAAAATACAATACCAAGTTGTTAATGGCCATAGTTCAGACATTTCTTTAGTTTAATAGTTGTAGAGAAAGAAAATACATTAATTGTAGGTATTAATTTGGTTATTTATTTGTATAGTTTTTTGTGGCTCCCCAAAAAAAACTTAAATACTTAATTGGCTCAAGTCAGGTTAAAGGTTGGTGCCCACTGTTATAGATCAAAGTTCCCCATTTTTTTCTCGTGATTTCATAAATACATTGAAATCTTCTCTCCTAATTTTCTGCTTCACTTACATGTGTTGTTTCATGTACCAAATTAATTTTTGATTGAATTGCGACAATTAGTGGTTTTCTTCCGGATAATAGAGTATGTCTTTAGGATAATGTCACATAAATACTAGCTTAAATCGGCTCAGCAGGCTTTTTTCTAGTGTACTATTAAAATATTTAAGGAAGAAGGCCGGTAATAACGTGCAAATCACGTATTTCAAAGCCATTAAAATGTAAAAAAACGTAAAATAATCAAGTTTTGAGGTCACATAAGTACATAAAATTTTATAGTAATTAAATTGGCACCGACCTCTAAACTGCATGTTTTTAGTGTCTTCTTTTGAAGGAGTAACAATTTTTTTACCATCTCGATTCACCTAGCAACTTTAAGCCAATGTTTCTCTTACATCCTGTATTGATGTTTATCTTAAGAAATCGGACAGGTCGATGTTTACACTATAATACAACGTATACTATCATTGTATAGTGTTTTATAGGAACGTCTATACACCTACACAAACAAAACACATACACGTGTTCCATTATTAGAATCCCATTTTCTTTATCTTGTGGAGATCACATTTGTGAAACTGGGAAAAGAACGACTTTGGCCGAATACATTGTACTATGTCAATGCTTTAATAAATTGCAAGGCACACGCCGATGCTGCTGCCATTTAATCCATCCATTTTATTCTAAAAATTAACGATGGTAAATTTAATGAATCGTTAATTATTTCGGTAACTGATATCAGAAGTGTGAATTCTGGATACGCCGCTGACATCAATTATAAAGGTGCACTTGTACCGCCCCCTCACAAATAGTGTTTATAGTCAAATGTTCTTCATAATAAAAACATTATTGACGACATTAGACTGTTTGTGCAGATGTAAAAAATTGGATGACCACAATCTGAAACCATTGTAAAGTCAGATTTTCTAATGCGTTTCGTATCCCAGTACTAGATCTGCAGACTGAAATAAAATTAATTAAAAAAAAACTTTTTTATATTTTATAGCAACAGATTAAAAAATAAAAAATAATTTTAAAATACCTATCAGTGTAAACTCTTTATAGTGACACTAAAGGGACTGCAGTGCACTTTGTGACGTTATTGAGGGTTGTCGTTAAACGGAGAGAAGAAATAATCCATTAATATTTTGTTACTATAAGTGTTTACTCATAATATATAAAATTTACAACTGACCAATAAACAATTTGTGGGCAACTAAGAATATGATAACTTATCAATAAGCAGGTGAGCTAAACATATGAAAGATAATCCCAGCAAAAGAACGGATTTCTTAGAAAATTCGGTACGCATCACGCCGACAACAAAGCAGCAAAATAACAAACAAGTACTGTTTATTGCTTAATGATGACGTATTGTTGTCGTTATTTATAGTGGGTGTGTCGTTATTTAGAGTGTATACTTGTATGAGCAACAAGGTAAACCAACTAGAGTTAAGTATGATTTCGACGTTTTAAGGAGTTTGCCGTTATATCGAGTGACGTTAAACTGAGTTTACACTGTAAGTATTTAAAGATTTTGTTCAACAGCAACAGGAAGTCCCCCAATCTCCATTTCGACATAGGGGGACTTACTATCGCTGTTGAACAAAATCTCTATATATTTGAAAATTATTTTTTACTTTCTGTGCGTGTGAAATACAGTACCAGCCAAAAGTTTTTCGTCATCACACTTTCTTGGCGACAATAAAAGTTTTAGGGCAATTTTAAATTTATTGAATCGTTAATTTTTCATTCCACTAATAACCTCAGTTGACAAGCGTTTCTAATTTACAGTCCAATCTTTCATTCCATCTAAAGGAAGATGGCTGCCTGAGAATTAATTCATCCCTTGTTTCACAATTATGGATCATAAAAAAGAGGGTTTCTTTTATAAAAAAGTGCGTGGGTGGAAAAACGTTGGGCCGGCATTGTATATAATTTTTTTCAAGTATTTAAATGCGTTATTGTGTTGTATAATTAATACACATTGAAAATGATAGCCGTAAATAATGTTTTAAAAGGTTCTGGAGCACTTATGTTCGTATATGGTACCTTCGAATAGACACAGAAAGGTATATATTTTACAATAGGTGAGGTCAGAATAGCCTGAGGGAAAGAATCTACCATCAGGTAACACCAATCTCTTGTATCGGTATTCGGTGTAAAAAGGGACGGAAACACCGATGAAACAAATTAAGGAAAGAACATACCTTTGAAAAAAAAACCCTATTCAAAATGTAATGATTTTATTCGCGTTTATTCACAGAATATTTACGATCTTCTATATTTTTATTTATTTATAGAACACTGAAAACTGAAAAGTAAATTATATACAGGATGATTTAGAAGGAAATGTCAATATTTTAGGTACGTCTTCGGGGATCCAAAATAAACATAAATGTTCCTATAAACATGGGTTCTATTCTCAACCGTTACAGAGATACAGGGATAAACAAAATATTCTTAATAAATTTTTATTAAATCATTTATTTATATAATACTGAAAACTGAAAAGTAATTAAATTGTAATATCTACCAAAGCCAGATACTTACAGAATCAGTAGATCAAAAAATTATTATTTACATTTTTTAACCAATAGTTGTTTTTAATCAGCTGATCGTGCATCCGGTTTTTTTTCATAACATTTTTTATCTCCAGATCATTTTGTTATTTTTTTATATATTTGAACACTATATTAAAATAATATAAATAAAAGGTAACAAAAGATGTAACAGTCCTACCTACTTAAAAAAATTGAAGGAATCGATTGGGCAATGAAACTTTTTTATTAGGCACTTTTCGAGTGAAAACAGCGAGGAAAGATATTGAAAAATTTCTTCAAAAGGCTAAGGATCATACTTACAAAGCCCACTTAAATAGAAATCAAGATTAATCGCCACTTCTTTGGATTGAAATCAAAGAAATACTTCAGAAATGTGTTTATTTTCGTAAAGATTTTTTTTTATATATTTAAAAAAATCACTATTGACTCATTTTAAAATAGGGTGTTTGTCTCGATTAGAACGTAAATATTTAATTCACAGTTTCACTTTTGATATTTCCATTCCGAAACGAGGAAAGAAGTGAATAGATCGGAACTTTATTGTTTTTCTAGTTGACGTTAATTGATTTTGGTCGGATGCAACACAGTTCGCTAATGCATAAACGAGTACGGTGTACCCTCATTATCCATTGCAACTGCACACAAGGACCTTCTGTCAGGTAAGTGTATCCTCCTCAAGTAGCGTTCCACGTTATGTAATGCTCGTTGCCTATATATGTAAACCCGCTGGCGTAACCGCTTACTGCCTACAAACACGTAACAAGAGATTCGAAATGGGGTACCGACAAAGAGGGATGATATTTAGGGGTAACTGTGCACCGCTCCGGCAAAGAGAAGGGATGAACGTAAAGCGTCCGAATCGAGAACGGACGTACGCGCGGCGCACTCGTCGCCGTCCAATCTATTTATAAAGACGGGGGCATGCGGCGACAGTGTGTCGGATGACAGAAACTAGATGACTTCGGTCACAGAACTTATCCGGGGTTCATTGCGTACAGTGGAATACAAGAAGGAGCATACGCACACGCTGAATTCTGGACGCATTGTGCGCGACAATTGAAAATCGTCGTTATTTCTCTATACGCTCTATTTTCTTCGGTGATGAAATGTTCGAACGCCGCAACGTCGAACGCGCGTAATTATTGAACGAGAACAGTTTAATTAATCGTGACATTGAAAATTCGCGGACACATTTTCGGTGGAAATATTTTGTGTTTTAATCAAATATAAAAGCTGAGTGGCTTCCAACCCTTCTCGCTGTTGTGATTTCATTTAATTTGCATTGAATCAAAAATCAATAGGGATATTTCACTCTCTGCTTTTTAGAATAAATAAATAAACAGTGCTTCTAGTTACAAACCCTTGGTTTTTGTAAAGTGGCAGTAATGTGATTCAAAAATAAACAAACGGTGAATAGTTTTTATTAACGTTTGTATATTATTTGTTAAAAATGAAAATTGACTACGGAGAATAAAATTACAATGTGGAAGACCAAGCGCTAATGGATTTCACGGGAGGTAATGTTATTTTTATTGTTGTTATATTGTTATATTATATAAAATTACAGCGTTCAATTTACTCCCTGCTTGTAACAGACCAGGCGAAAAAAATCAATGCTCTTTTCATTACGATTCGGCTTGTGAAAGCTGTTTTATTTACAAAATTTAATTATGAAATACTTGCTTTGATTACATTCTTTGTTTCGTATGTTCAAACAAATTTAATTAAAGAACTTATTTTTACATAATTGTTTAAAATCAAATTAAGAATAACTTTTTAAGCATGTTTTGTTATGAATACTCGACAATAAAAAATATGAATAAAATTTTTACGTAATCAATAAAATTTTTGCAATATCGATTTTTCAGTGTACGTTCAATTATTACTCAAAAAGAATGTAGAATAACTCTAAACGAAAACGCGTTGGCTTAAAACAGTTTCTAGACAAAAGTTTTTAATGTAAATAGGAGCACGTGTTTGTCAGTATCAATTGTCTGTTCAAATATATCTCTTCTTGTTCTTCGCATGCGTGTATTTCTCTTGTAATTGGGGGCATTTCGGACTGGCAGTACAACAAAAATAATCGATAAATATGCTGCAAAAAGCCGCAAACCACCGACAAGAATGTACCGCTTAAAGCGTGACACTAACTACATTCCTTTTGTTTCAATTCAAGCGTCTGACGCACGACATACCGTGAATATTTGCATTATTTAAGTATAATAAATGTCCAGTTGTCAGAAGAATTTTCAAAATAGTAACGCACCTGACGCCTCAAAAATAAACTTTATAATCGAAAAAATACCCAACACTAGAAACGTTTCAATACGAAACAATTCTTAAATTTGTGAACGAAAACTCTGGATTTCTATTATTTTTCAACACCAAGTATGGGATAAGCTTGTAATGAAGAAATCTGGATTCTAACCCTTGGGTAAAATTTATTCTGTTTTTTCGACAATTGCGCCGAGGTACTTTCTTATTCGATATCGATTATGAATGCATCTTGTGGGGTTCATAAGACATTAGCAGTTAAACGGTCTTAATAATAAATAAATACCTAATAGAACTGTTCTAGGCAGGCGTTTTTGGTATTATATAAGCAAAAGCAAGAGTATCTACTCTATGATTGACGTTTATCAAAAACGATCATCGTTTTTTTTTTAGATTAGCTGAACAGTTTTCTGTCATTAATAGTCATTTTGAAATGTTCGATTTGAAATTCGTAATTCCTCTTTTTGAAAATGAAAAATGGCAATGTATATACAGATTGTTCCACGCGGCAATAACTTCTTTTAGTTAAATCAAAAGTATTGTGGAAAAAATAGTCAGTGTAAATCCACTCGCCTAAAAATACGGCCATCCCGACCATGTTTTTATGGATCCGGGGATAAGCGCCAAGAATCACTATAGATTTTACAGGAGAATTTTTTGAAAAAAGTTTTGGCTACGTTAAGTAGTAAATTATTTTTTTAAGTAAGTTTTTCCTGTTTTTTTTTCACTTATATGGTCTGTAGTATGATTCTTGATCCTTCCTTTGGCGTTTAATTGAAACCTATAGCTTTAAAAATTACATCGGGAGAATTGTCACCGTTTCTAAGTGAGGGGGGAAAGGATTTAACACGCAGAGTGTAGGGGGTATTTGTAGATATTTAATGCTCTTTAATAAAGTATTTAAGGTAAACACGACCCCTATATAAAAAAAGACTGAAAATTTGATTATTCCGAACAAAAGGTGATTAGATATAAGTTATATTTTCCGCTGAAAAGGTGGCCCGTTCAAAAACTGTTCACTATTTCACCTTAATAAATCAAACAAAAATGTAATTGAAATGAGAATATTTTCATTTTGTACTGTTATTTAATCGACGACAGAACAATAAAATCCGAGCAGTTTTAAAAAAATTTGTCACAACTAAATGATACTAAAGCACTTCTTTATTCGTTTGTTTTTTTGTGAGTAAATAACTCACTTTTGATTTGTGTTACATATTTGAATACTATCACGAATTTTTTATATAATATTCGAAATTTAATAAACTACTATTAAGCTGGACGTTCCTGTAACCTGTATTTAATCGTTGTTATATTAATTCCGAATTTAAGATTGTCAATATCGAATAACCACTAACCATAAATGAGATCAATAATCAATATAAATAATTATTTTCCTCCTATTAAACGGTGAAAGCTCACGGATTTTATTTGACTTCTAAATATTGACAATTTATTGACTTTTAAGTAAGTAAAACAAACAACATTAATTATTTAAATACCATTAACAAATGTAATTATAATTGAAATTGTATTGTTCTCAGCAACTAGCATCAAACGAAAAAGTCAATAAGTGTTATACATTATTAACAAAGTATCTGTATATAGGTACCTATTTTATAAGCGAAGCTATTTCGTACCGCCATTTTCAAAGGCAAAAAAAATGTAAACCGTCGTGGGATGCCTGGCAGATGTGAAATATAAATTTAAGCGAAATTCTAGTAACTAAATTTCGCCCTATCAACTAACGAAATTCTAGTAACTAAATATCACCCTGTAACTAAATTTTGCCTTGTCATCTAGTTGACGCCTTTAACAAAAACCAGGTTATAATCCAACGCATACACAAAGCAAGCCACGCGCTATCATATAACGAAATACTGGTAACTAAACTCTGAGCTAAATTTCGCCCTGTTATCTAGATGTCGCCTTCAACTAAAGTAATGTTTAATCTAACGCACACAAACCTAACGTCCCCATTAGATGTATCACATCAAAAACTGAGGTAAACTGTGCGATTTTCCGTTTAAAACAAAGTATTTGTCTATAATTTTTAGCTATGGAAAAAATAATTTCATATAATAAAATTGATATCAAATGATTGACAGCCCGATTCATCTTCTATTCCATTCCAGCTTATAGACTTTTAAAATGCTACAAATAGTCTTTCTACTCATCAAAAGGGTAGAAAGTCATCATGATTTTTAGTGTTCGGTCCCAAAATTTAAAAAAAAAGGAACACTTATTCCTTCACTCCGGTATCTGTCACAAGCTCCCAGAGCCAAACGGTATAAGTTATAGAGACTTGACCTTGGCGCAGTCAAAACATGTTTCTGAATCCATATGAGCGACAGAGAAGCAAAATTAGGCGCTGAATACTCCACATAGATACCAGTACAGCCGACCGTAAGCTGTCAAAAATATTACACATATAGTTACAATGTGAAAATCACCTGTTTTATAAGTACGTGCAAATAATATATATGTCGATTGTAATGTTTTTGTGATACATGTGATACGTGTTAAAATTTGCAAATCGCTCGTTATTAACACAATGCTACAACTCGTTATAAAATAATGCGTATCAAACTTCATACATAAACTACTATTTTTATATTTCGTAAGTTAATTGAACCGCGCGCGTCAGAAATAATAATTAAAATTCACTCACCACCAAAAGGGTTAAGAGAATATTAAAGTAGGTATTTCTTGGTTTATAAGACATATATTATAGAAAATTCAATAGAGCCAGTCAAGACAGGGCAGGGTATAACGCAAAGGGGATTACAGGGCTTTATACCCCTTCTTGGCTTAAGAGAAATGAGTTGAGACTAAAGAGAACGTCGCGTCGTGTGGAACTTTCTTTAACGCATTAGCACCCAGTGTACCTTCTACTGGAGTCCCTGGAGTTGGCTAAATTATAGAATGCTGTTTACAACAGCGTTGTACACAAACCACTCTAAGAAATTTCCCTCTAAAATCTGCGGTAACATTTTTTATTTAAACAGGCAGCCCGGTTCGGCTTTGCCCTAATTTGTAGATTGCCCCCGTATTTTCGTCGACTCACATTGCAAAATTGGTCTCCACGCAAAGCGCTTTTATTTTAACGTGATAATATATATAGCCTATATCCATCCCGAAGGTCCATTCTAAATATTGGTGATAAAAAATTTGAAATCGGATGAGCAGTTTCGGAGATTACCTCCTTCATTCAAACTTAAAAACTCTACCTCTTTATAATATTAGTACTGTAAATAAAAAAATTTAAAATTCCTTTTATTTTATAACTTTGTTTTTGATATGAAACATCTATTGGCGCGCCTTGGCAGTAAAACCATGCCAAACGGCCTTGTGTTTGTGCTAGCGCGCATACTATATACTTCGCTGCTTCTCTGTGTGAGCTGTGTACTGCGTGTGTTTTTCTATCGGACTACAGTATACTTGACACATTGTGTTTCACATTTGCCAGGCGTTGTACGACGGCTTCAATTTTTTTATATCTGCACTTCTTTAATTTAATTTTAATTTTAATGTCGAAGTTAATCAGTTGTAATACATAAAAGAAAGACAAATATTTGCTCTAATTAAATTTTATTTGTGTATATTCTCTTCAAGCAAACAAAATAAATTAACTTTTTAATATTACGTGTACCTGTAAAAAATGTTGTTGTTTTAAAATTGCCTTCAGACTCCAAAGAAAGTTTTTCCAAGCGTTATGAACATCTGGTCATTGAGCCTGATGGTCAAGCTTCAATTTTGTATTTTTTTGTTTGCTATGCAACTATTTATTAGTGATGTGCCGGATATCCGTATCCGTATCCGCGGATATCCGAGGGAGAAGAAAGATCCGTATCCGTATCCGTTAGTTTTATGGCGGATCTTTTACGGATCTTTTACCTTATTAATTTTCAATTTATAGGTATATACTATATATAGGTGATTAGGTAATAATGAAAAACTGTTAAATTCCATTCAGATTATTTTTTATTTCTTAAAATCGTATTTGGCACCTTTATATTGCAAAAATTTATCGTAGTGAGTAGGTACCATACCAATAGTACATAACTCAAAGGTACTTAATAAAAAACTATCTTTAACTCTTAAAGAAGTCAATAACTTTTTCCCATAACAGAGAGTCTCTTTCCAAAGGTCGATGACCAATATTCACCGCCGCGTACTCTAAGAAAGTTAAGATCCGTATCCGTATCCGCGGATCTTGAAACCAAATATCCGTATTCAGATCCGTATCCGCGGATATGCATTTTTAACGATCCGGCACATCACTACTATTTATAGCTGAGATATCGGCGGTAAAAAGGAATCTTTGATTTTTACCATCGATATCTCTCACCAATGATCGTACAGTAAAAATAAGGTTTACTATGCCATCATTTGTTTTGTATGCTTGAAGAATTTCGAGAAAATTGTTTTGATACTAAATTTTGATTTTTACAAAACTTTAAATATCTTGACAATACAAATAAGATATTCAAATCATTGAAAAGTATAATAAATTTCCTGGAAAACCTGAAATTACCTGGGAAATTTAAAATCATTTTTGTGTGGCCATCCTGATGATAGACATCAAAATAATGCAAAAAATATGTTTAGACATAGATACTTTTATATCTTTATATTGCATCAACATAATTTTTAACAGGAAAAAACGAAATCATGTAAAATAAAAAAACGATATGCTATCATTATGTTCCATTCATTGAAAACTAATTGTCAAAATTATTGAAAAAACTACTTATGTGTACCTACTAAAAATATGTCATTTATTTAAAGCCAGCAACTGCTAGGGTTTTTGAGGGTGATACAAATCCACATTTTGATTTTTTAAAATTATTGACGTGATAACGTCTTATAAATTGATGAAACACCAGCTGCACGCACGAAAAAGTGTAACGTTCCGCCTGACCCTGTGCGTGCAAGCTAGAGCGCAGTATGCTTCGGCCCAAGTTTGACAGCTACTAAAATTTAGGTTATGTATTACGGAATACGTTATCACGCGTAATACTATCATCCGTAAACCGACTTTACAGACAACCAATTTTTTTTTTCAACAATTTTAACTCAAAAAGTAAAGTAATTATTTAAATTCCACATCCACAGAAATAATCTTTTCATAAAATTAAAATTGTGCAATTCTCCGCAATTTAATCTGTCACGTCTTTGCAATTGAAAATAAAAAAGAAACTTTAAAATTATCTCTTTTCTTTTACTTTGAACAAGAAAAGTTCATTTTCGTATAATATATACCCTAAATGAAATAAAAATATTTTAAACTAGAATTAAAATTATAATGCATATTTTAAGTTTTTTTCCTTAAAAATTATTTTTCTTGAGCAGACATTTTTTCTAGATTTTACAAGGCATAATCTTGGAAGGTATAATCGAATTGTTCAATATGAACTGTCGAAACCCTTTTTTCGCTAATTCTCTTGTTTTATGAATCTTCTCATTGACCCTGTATAAAACTGAATAAAGGCCGCTGCACACGAGGCTTGTTTTGCCGCTGGAATCGCTGCTGAGACTTATGCTGGCTAGCGTGCTGGCTGCTAAGATGGAAATGACGTAAGTGCGAGCTTGCGTGTGTGGTCACAAGATGTATTTCAAAATTAAAACCCGGGCTCTTTTTGGCGCTTGTTTGTCTGCCTGTTTTGAGCAAGAACCAATCAGCTAACAGTATCTTGTCACGTGGACGACATGGACAAACGCCTGTAAACAAACATGGCGTCATATAGTGTGTGTTCTATTCAGAGACAATAAACGTTCACTTTTGTTAACATTCGAACTGTCATTGCGCGCGCACCTGGCCCATCTAGAAAACCAACTTCAATACACGCACCTTGTCAAGTGAACACATAAAAACCAGCGCGACAGCACGCTTGAATCTTATCAGCCCTAGCAAGGAATCCAGAGACAAAACTAACCTTGTGTGCAGCGGTCTTTAATGTACGGGAAACATTTCTCTGATTCGCATAACTTTGAACATTTCTGAACACGGTGTACTGTTCTCACACTATAACCGTAGTCTGATTTTTTTAAATATAAATCATTAATATTCGATGTTGCGTTATGAAAAATTCAACTTAAAATTTGCAAGGTACTACTAATGAATAAATAAATTTATAATAAGCATATATTTCCTTCAGTTTCTTTTCTGCATTTAAAAAATATACCTATAGTTCTATATACACACGCGCAGTACTTTACTTAAAAAGATTCTGTTATCTGTATTGATATCATTTGATACAGTCGTTATTAAATCCACTTGAAAAAAATGTAATCTCTTAAAAGTCATGAATAAAACATTCTATATGCTCGATACGTACAGTTTAGCAGCAATTATCCGATCTAAGGACGGTTACTGTCGTTAATACTAGTGATGTGCCGGATCGTTAAAAATGTATATCCGCGGATACGGATCTGAATACGGATTTTTGGTTTCAAGATCCGCGGATACGGATACGGATCTTAACTTTCTTAGAGTACGCGGCGGTAAATATTGCACATCGACCATTGGAAAGAGACTATCTGTTATGGGAAAAAGTTATTGACCTCTTTAAGAGTTAAGTCTCATAACAGATTATCTCTTCCCAAAGATCGATATGCAATACCTATCTCATTACAAAGATATTTGTTTTAGTACCTTTAAGTTATGTACTATTAGTATGGTACTCACTACGATAAATGTTTGCAATATAAAGGTGCCAAATACGATTTAAAAAAATAAAAAATAATCTGAATGGAATTTAACAGGTTTTCATTATTACCTAATCACCTATATATATAAAATTTCATACATGAATTGAAAATTCATAAGGTAAAAGATCCGTAAAAGATCCGCCAAAAACTAACGGATACGGATCTTTCTTCTCCCTCGGATATCCGCGGATACGGATACGGATATCCGGCACATCACTAGTTAATACAGATACTCTGACTTCACATGTTTTATAGTAAAATTCGTATTTGGAACCCTCTTTCTTTTAAATATGCTCTATATACTCTGTAACAAGCACGTCTTCAAGACGAATCGATAGACCACTTATTTATCGAAATCGGTTCAATATCTTAGAAGCTACGAGGGAACATACATAATATGTAAATACTATTAGACTGATTATAATACGCGCCACGGATCTAAAAGGTTCGGAAGTTAGTCACAATCAGCGTCGCAAAGGCACATTTTAGAGCCGTTAAGACCTCCCAGCTACCTGCACGGAACGTGCGCTCGACGGTGATTGGCAGTGATCGCACGTTGCCTTTGTCATTTGTCGCTTTCCTGCTTTAAAGTGCGGTCGAGTACGCTATTGTCAAGTTGTTATTGTTATTTTAGTTTTGTTGAGTTGCGAGTTTGTAGTTTTTCAACAAACTGTACAAGCGCAAGCCCGCATTCGCATCTAACTTTCTGAGCCTTTTAGATTCGTGGCGCGTATTATAACGTTTCTTTTCTGTTTCGTAACGGCCGTGTTTAAATTTTAGGGGCACCATTTTGATTTGTATTGAACGATTAAAATTTGAATTAAGCCATTTGCTCAGTTTTTCAGTTTTCGGATCAAAAAAAATTTCAACCTCTTAATAGACATCTGCAAATTGTTCGATTGTATCCATTTTAAACTATTTTCAAGCGTTAATAGCAACTCGTGTACCAAATTTTGTTTAAATTGTTTTTAAATTCGTAGGTACCTATATATATTTATTTTTTTTAATTTGATGTCAAATAGTTCCAAATCTTTGATTAATTGATTAATCGACCAAAATTGGTCGATAATTTTATTTATTGTCAAATAGTTCCAATTGACGATCACTTGAAAAAACGAATTCCAAAAAAAAAATTTGTATCTGACACACAGGTCCCACCATTCCATCTGATCACGTGAATGTCATCAATTTTAAAATTTATTAGGGGGGGGGGTCTATGTCGACAAAGGAGTAACTAAGCCAAATAATGGGAATGCATCCGTGTTTCGTCTCAATCGCATACGAAGCCACGGGTAACGGCTAGTAAACTAATAAATGAGTAGGTAATTCACTTATAACTGTCGTTTTATTGTACAAGACAGGTATAGACTGACAGTAAATATATAAGTGATGTACCTACTTATTTTTTTTATTTTCGAAGTTTTCATTTACTTCGATAAGCTTCTTAAAATAGATCTGAAATAAATACGTAGACAGTCGTAAGTACATATAATCCAATCAATAATGTAAGGTATGTGGCAAATGCCAGTACTATACAGGATTAGTAACACTAGTCCATGGTTATTAATTCTCTTATGAATTTTTTTTTTCCTCGAAGTTTATTAATTACCCGAAGAATATTTTTAATTTATCCCTTTTTTAGGATTCTTCAATCAAATGGTAAAAACCGAATCCTAAGGCCTAGTTTATATGAGAGGCGTTCAACGCGCGTTGGCCCAACGCGCGTTTACAGTTTCTATACAATTGTATAGAAATTGTAAACGCGCGTTGGGCCAACGCGCTTTGAACGCCCTTCATGTGTGCTAGGCCTTATTGTTTCGTTATGTCCAACCGTTCGTATTTCACAGCCTTATAACTCCACCATCTTTCTATATGAAATTTTACAGGTACGGGTACATATTTCTTCCGATGAAAAGCGTTGTAGAGTTTTAAATGGATCCTGCTCGAAAAATAGTTAATCGATTAAAACGATATTTTCCTTAAACTGTGTATACCTATACATGTATTCTATACTGACCATAGGAATAAAATAGCAATCGAACTATTATGGTGCAAACATATACTTCTGTCTTTTTTTACGCCGTAAGCACTGGCGTATCCAAGAGGGCAAAACAAGCACGGGGAACCCGGCTTAAGAAATTTCTAATTTGTCCCCTCCTGGGCCTAAGCTGGGTACGCCCATGTTAATGTCATAGAAAAAGACAAAGTTTTTGAAACAAAGATACTTTATTCAGATTGAATGCAAGTACATCAACCAATCGGAGAAATCAGGGAATTACATTGAAAAAAGAGACGCAGATATATTTTCGATACGCTCACGTTCACTATAGTTAATTAATAGATATATGATTTAACCTAAGTGTTTTTGTACAGTTTCCACTTGGAAACAACGTTTTTCTACGCATTTTGATAAAAATTCAAATTAAAAAGCTGTCTTTTTCTATATAGAACAATAATTTATTTTTGTGTGACTGCAATCTAATATTCTAGATTCTAGTATCTAGAAGACAGGTAGACTGATTCTAATGTATGGATTTATGATCACAATCTAAGATCATTGTCAAATGAAATGTTTGGACAGTCCTTTCTGCAACCCAGCACTAATATTTTATTTGTGTTTAAATACTTTTTAGAAGTACTACTTTTTACCTTTTTGCTCGACTGGTATAAAAGAAGCTAGTATCTATTACGCTATCCAGGCCCGGACTGGTCAAATGCTCGATGGGCCGGATTATCGATGGGTCGGTCTGACTGTTCGGTGTTGACTGAATTTTCCGATCATTAAGAATCTGCCGTGTGAATGTCTCATTTTTCAAAGAAAACGACTATTTACACTGAATGTTTATGATAGTCATATTGCCATGGGAATTTCCAAAAATCATTGATTAATTCTTAAAAATTAAAAAAATTCATGTTTCAAAATTTGCATTTGTCTCTAAAATTCCCGGGCCGGTTTCCGATTCCAGTCCGGTCCTGACGCTATCGCAACTACGTAGTGCAGGAGGTCGTATTCCCGAGCAACTCCTTACAGATATGTAGGTAATCTATACTAATATATAAAGCTGAAGAGTTTGTTTGTTTGTTTGAACGCGCTAAACTCAGGAACTACTGGTTCAAATTGAAAAAAATGTTTTTTTGTTGGATAGCCCATTTATCGAGGAAGGCTATAAGCTATATAAAATCCGGCTACGACCAATAGGAGCGGAGCATTAATGAAAAATGTTGCAAAATGTATCTCAAAAATAAGCTTCTATTCAGGTGAAATGCACTAACTAAATATACTCATATTAGCATTGTTAGAATACAACGCTGGCTAGCTCAATCGGTAGAGCACACGACTGTCAATATCAGGGTCGTGGGTTCGAGCCCTATACGTTGGGCGAATACATTTTTATTTATTTTTATTTTCTGCATTGCTTTCTTCCAAGGCTTACATTTAAATTTATTTTAATTAATTAAAAAAAAGTTATTAGTTAAAAAAAGTATAAATACTGCTTTTTATCGACAAAAACTTTTGAACGGTAACTCCGATCATCATGAAATTTGGACACAACATTCATCTCGGTAAACTAAGATGAATGTGTGTACACATGTTCCTCCCTTCCCCATTCGTTCTTTTACAGCCGGGTGAAACCAGACGGGACCGCTAGTTTTATATAAACTCAAAACGGTATGCTGAATAAAAATTGAAAACATAAATTCAGTTGTAAATCAAATGAATTGGAAGCGTCACTAACAAATAATATAAAAACTACAGTAAGCATGAAAAGATAGAATACATACTTTTCTAATTTATCTTGCTTGATTTAATTATTTAATATTATTTTATGTTCAATGAACTGCAGACTTCAAACGCTGAATGTTGAGATACGATTTTACTGTTTTTCTATATCGTTTCAATTTTATTAGGGAACTTCAATTAAATCTAATCTAGAATGTCTGAATAGTTTCACAGAAACTACTGTGAAGGAAACGTCTTAAATAATTGTTTGATTTAGAGTTATTTATTTACTTTATTTAAATATTTTTACTATTTTTTATATAAAATTCTTAAAGAAAACAGTCGCGTACAAAAGTATGTCCATAATCGCATATTATGAACTGGTATAGCTACAACGTCAAATTGTACGAAAAATTCAATTTCGGTACAATTTGTTAGACAGTAATACATGTAACATATAAATGTATACGCATGCTGAGTTAGTAACTAGTTTGAAAGATATCGTGACTGCGTCACAGTTGGTTACCATCCGTCTGGATTTGTCCGAACATGTCCGGACTTTGTTTGGTTTTTTAATTCGTCCGAATTTTTTACGCAGATAGAAAAATAAAAAAAAAATAAAAAATATTTTCATTTAATTAGTTTAAAATAAAATGCACGTATCAAATCAGTCTTCAATCTTGCATTATATGCATTATACCTTAGAAATACTTCAACTAGTTAAGTCAGTCTCATCTCAACTAAAAACAACTAAATGTCCGGCTTTTTTCCGGACATTTGAAATTTTGAGATCGTAACCCTAGTTGCAGTTGAACAATAAATAAATCTTTCAATTTCATTGGTTACTAATTGTCAAAAGTAAGCGGTAAACTGTACTTCACGAGTGCGCTGTTGTCAAGTGTGAATACGCATTTTATAAAATACTCTTTTTGATACTTTTCAACTTTAACTAGTTTTTTCTCATGATTTTCAATTATGACAATAGATAAAATTTTGAACAGTGTTCGTTAGATATGCGACAAAATTACGATTTTTTCTCAGTGATATTAAACTATGAATACTTCAATACGTGATTTCCTCATAAGAGCTTATGTTAATTTTAAACGAGTTACTAAACTGTTCTGAAATTTTGGGTAGTGATTGCAGCTATATAAATAAGTTGACACAATTTCGTTTATTTCTCGGTGATTTGTGATATTCCTCATATAGTGTACATTTGAGTAGATTAATTATTCTGTAATAATTGAATTTCACATCTCACTGCTTAAAAACCTAAAGCTTTGTGTATATGTTAAGCTCAAAGAACGAAAACACTCATTAATGATTTTAAGAAACCATAACGCGTCGCTGTGGTCGATTTTTCGCTCAATAAGCGGTTTTAGTTTTTTGAGCATTAAAAAATGATGGCATTTAATATCTATACCAGTGAATCCCATTCAAGTTAACATCTTGCTGTTGCTGTGTCTAAAATAAAGAAGCGTAGAAAATTACTGAAGTTTAGACTTTTGTGCAAACCTAAAGCTCGATATTTTTTTCTCTCAGCGTTGCAAGGTCTCAAATTAATTATTTAACCCTCAATTGATCTGTTAGGTCCCAGGGACTCCGCCCGATTTTCAAAGTGTTGAAAAAACTTTAATATTACACTTAGAAGTTTGTGCATCACAGTACCTTCCTGAAATAGTGTGCGACGCTCGGGGGAGAGAGGACGTGCGTGTACGCTTGTATATCGGTGAGATATTACGTTCATGGAGTCCACGGGACTCCACCAGAGCATTTGTGTAACTTTTTTGCTAATTTTATAAATGTCATTTTTTGGGTTTAATGACACATTTTCTTTGTTTTAAACTACAAAATGGCTTCCAATAAACAAGTAGTAAATTTAAATCAACCAGATGCTGAATATATCATAATGGGCTGGCTAAACGACGAAGATAGAATCCCGATGATGAATCTCAACAGTCATAAAATGTGCCTCGACCTTTTATACCCGAAGAATTACTTTCCGACTCCGAAGATGAGTGCCAAGAAACCAAAGTAAATACTGTCACATTATGTCCTAAGCGCCTAAAAAGAAAGACTGCATATTTGTGTCTTAGCTGTAAGAAGCCAGTATGTTTGGGGTGTACGAAGAAGATTTGCGCCCGTTTTGTTGCGACAGTCAAATATTAAGTGCTGCACATTTTTCATTTTAATATGAGACACTATCCTTTTTTTATTTTGCTCTTAATTTCACTATATTGTTGGCATTGTTTATAAGTGAAAAGATAAATATACTTAATTTTGAATTTTTATAGTAGCTAGAAGATGGTACAACTTTTTGTTAATTTTATATGGAGGGTAATTTGTTTTTCTATTGTTATAAAGCTTAAATGTTAACTAATACCAGTCTGATATAAAAGTCTGATACTGTAATGTTCCTTACTCAAATATGTAGTTTTTTGATACTGGATATCGTTTTATTAAAAAAATATTAACGACTTGTTGAGAAGGAGTCCCCTGGACTCCACCAGATAAATTAAAGTATATCTAGGCACCAGATTAACTGAGGGTTAAAGAGTGCTGCACATTTTTCCAATGAGTATTGATGAGTATTATACCCTTTTACTACGCAATTCTTGCAGATTCAATAAGGTCATTCCGAATTTAATTAAATCTACTCAATAAAAAAAAAAAAACAATATTCACTATGCCTATGTTGTCGTGAGAGAGATCACTTTTCAGTAAATTAAACTGATAGTATGTATTTTTTGCAGAAGGTTGTTGCATAATTGCACTGAAATTTAATAATAACAAAAGAATAACACGCTTCTAGGTAATACTATCTGCATAATATTGTAGTGGCGTCACTTGTTGAAAGTGTAACTGGAGAAGGTTCACTGACTGTCATTTCTGCAAGGCATTCAGTATTCAGTTACATGCTTACTTTATTGCTCAATTACATAAAAACTAACTTAATATTTTGAATATTAATGTCTAATTATCAAACTATGCAAAACTCATTGTTCAAATGTCAACAATTAAATAACTTTGATTTTATAATAAAAATATGGATATTGCTGACTGCAATGGCCGCGCGTGAACATTTTAATTTGGCGTTCTGCAGGCTACCGCGTAATACGGACTAGGACTGGGGGGAGGAATTAAACCATGAATCACATCCATTTTTGTGATGTCTTGATTTTTTAAAACTTTATTTTCAAACATTGATGACGATAAACTACGATATACACTGTAACACTAGACACTTGTGCCATAAAGCGTGTGTCTTGTATCACGTATGTGTATCTGAGATAGATTAAGAGAACACTTCTAGTATATGGCTGTGATAAATGCTTGTTTGTACTAATGTGTTGCCGGTAAATGCAACTCAAAGCCTCTCTAAAAAATAAGATGCCATAATTTGTGGTCAGGAGTTGCACGGTAAACACCGGGGGGTATCTGATGATGACGTTTCATGTGCTGCTTCGGAGCGCAGAACAGCTTCTGAACCGCGAGAAAATTTGCCGCACAGAATTCCGTGGTCTGTCGGTGACTGTTAAACTTTAGCGTTGATTGTGTTAATAATAATATTACACAATTTCTTAACATTAAATATTGGTTAAATATAATTCATTCTAAAATTATGAAGTGTAAGTACATAAGATTTTGGTTGTTCTGTATCTCTGCAGCGCTCATAGAGTAAGCGCAACTAATTGGGTCGATTTTAATTAACAATTAAATGCATGACTTTTTATGACATGGGTATATTGCACATGCAGTGTGCCATAAAATACTTTTTCTATATTGATTTGATAGTGATACAAGCAGAGAAATTATTAATCTCTGAATGTACCTTCGAATTGCTACTTGAAACTTACAAATCTACCTACACATAATCTGTTGCAATTATAAACGATAACTAAATACTTGTTGACAGACATAAAGCCCTACTAAATCTCACTAAATCGTGATTCTATGTAGCTTTAATAAATTATTTAAATTTGGGATTATTGTGACAGTATTAATTAGCTCATTTGTGTGCACAAAGTAAAATTGTTAAATTAATACGCTGTCGTAATTTCATATGCCCATATAAATTTTAAATGAGTCTATTTTTTAAGCCTGAAATTACTTTGTTGACAGCCATTCGCAACATTCATCTTTATTGGAGCTATTAAACCAAAATAGAAACCAATGACTAAATTTGAAATAGGTTTCCACTATCATCTCTCTTTGTTAATTCGTGGATTTAACTGTAATTTGACAGTTATATTTACTCAAGCTTAAAAATATCTAGGATAGGACTATAATTTTATAACCAACATTGGTTTAAGTGATTAGTACTGCGAACGAGACTAGTATCCAATGTTGGTAGAGTAAAGGTTACATCATTCCGTTCAATAGTAGTAAGGAATGGCGTCATACAGCGGACCTGTCAAATTATTGTGAGGCAACGGCTGTTGTTTATACACTTCAATAACAGTATTTATCTATTTCTTTCTGATTTCTTTGACATTTGTTAAATAGTATCATTAAAGTGTATAAACAGTTATTGCCTCGCAATCATTGATGAACAGGTTCGCCGGATGGCGTCATCTCCCCACTACTATCCAAATGAACGAGGCAACCTCTCGTCTACTAACCTTGCCTATAGTATCTATTTTGTCTAGATATAGATTACGAAAAGAGTCTAGCCGCACCGGAGCGTCAACCTCAAAGTTTCTCGATTCATCATGCGCTGTCATATTATAATTTAGTATAGGTAATAATATACCATAAAAACAGTTAGAAAACAAGCACATTACATTTTGAGACCTAATCTTTAAATTTTGATTTTATGGTATTTAACGGTACAGAATACTCGAAACTCCAGAAAACTCCACAAGAAAACGAAATTACATAATATAGGTACTACAGTGGCGGCGCGTAAACATTTTAAATGGGTGTTCTGCAGGGTCAACCGGACGTACCTCCTAACACGATCTATAGGAACGAAAGTGGAGGATGTATATTAAATTGTACATCACGTCCATGTTCATAACGTATTAATTATTTCAAATTCTGTTGACGGCAAACTACAATATATGCTGTAACACTAGTCACTACTGCCATAAGCCGCGTGTCGTGTATCATGTATGTGTATGTACCTACGACATACGTACCGCCGAGTTAAACTCGTCGAAGATCTTGACTGAATGAGCATATGACAGCGATAGATGTTTATTGGTTCTAATGTGCTGACGATAAATGCAGCTCAAAGTCGATCTAAATAATACGCTATAACTTGAGGGTCAGAAGTTGCACGATGACAACCGAACGTATCTGATGGTCACGTTTCCTGTGCTGCTTTAAAGCGCAGGATAGCGCCTGAACGCACACACGAGAGTTTTGTGGTCTGTTAAACTTTACCGTTGATTGTGAAACGATTACACTATTTCCTAACTTTAAATATTAGTTAAAAATATAATCCATTCTAAAATAATGAAGTCCCTAAAATTTTGGATGACCGTCAAAAAAGGTACCGTTACAGTTTTATCCAATATCCATTCTTGTATCTTATAATTAAGCTCCTCGACGCTCGTAGCTGAAAGTGAATTAGAACTTTCAAACAAATAGACGCTTGTGCTTTACATTGTAAACTAATTTTAAGTATAGAAAAAATAAATAACAAAGGAAGAATTGGTAGGCCTAGATAAACCGTTCCACTTATGAAGTTCTTAAATAAAATACAGAATATGATAGTCTGTGAGCACAGTCTATAAACATTCGGCCAGCTGAAAGCATTAACCATAGGCGTATCTACACAATATATTAAAAGTCAATTCAGTCAGTAAATTCATAACCTTGAACATTTTACAAACACAATAGAGTTTAAATTCAAGCAAAACACTATTGACGATAATTTAAGCAACATAATATATAAAGCGGCAGTCTTCTAAATTCGTGCGCCATTTGAAAAGATTTATTTATTCAGTGGAGTTCAGGAGTTTACAAACTGAAACTAGAGAATCAAATTATCGTACTAACATAATATAAGTTAAATAAATCGTGTTTAAGTGTAATGAAATACATGAAATGCAAAATGATTTGACATCTTTATGTGTAGAGTGAACGAGGAATAGCAAGCAACCAACCAACACAATATAGCAATGTTACCATAGTGTACACTGCTGTACCTTTAGTGGTGTTCTGTATGTGTGTACATATAGTATATCTACTTCATTCGGGTGCCTTCAAACTGACTGCGCTCAAGAAAACTCACTCACTCAACGACTTACTCACTTACTCACCCAGCTGATTCATATCTGTGCAGATAACATCAATTGCTTAACGTCTATAATCTATAATTTCCATATATTTAATACTCTCTATATTACTAGCAAAGATCGGGAGAAAGGCTTAAACACTACGGTGCAGACATTTATACGTCTGTCTCACTTATTATACTCTGAGTCTGATGCGCATGTCCGTGAATGGATGCGCGTCAATTGCAGCGTCAGTTTGCACATGGAACTAAGCTGTGAAAGGGAGGTGGCTTGCTCTATTCCACTTACTAATTGCCCCACTACAGACGCGACACTTGCGCACAACGAGTCAAGTAAAAAGAAAGAGATAGAAAACAGTCATTTGCGGTCTCACTTCATGGGCCACGCTTCCACTTACGGCTTACAGAAATTATTAAATATATGACACACATTAGGTGTTTCTATGATCAAGTTTTAGAACAATTTTAGAACTCGGACTATACTGTTAGAACCCAATTAGAATTATTAGTTAAACTTTCTTAACGGAGGCTTTGCTACAGGGAGTCAACTGAACAAACAACGAGCGAGCGACATGTGACATCATCACGAAAGAAAGACGCTGCACTTGTGTATTTGTGTTCAGATCAAAGCTTGGACAAACAAAGAACTTTTGAAACAAAGCGCACATACGTCGTTGATTATTATACATCAGGCCTGTCCGAAAAATCCGAGAAATTGACCAACACGCAGTTCTAACAGTCCAAAGACTTCAATTGGTAGTTTATGAAAATTACTGTTGAAATGGTTACAGCCATAGAATAGAATAGAATAGAATATTTTTATTATCCGAAACAGCTGTACACAGGATTCGTCAATTACTAGACTAGAGTACGCGAGTGAGCCGTAAAAGTGTCTGCAATTCAGACAGAGAACAGTTCCTCATCTCTATGGTAGGTAACTAATGATACAAAACAACGCTGATTTGAGTAAAGAAATATTTGGTTTTCTGGATTTTCTGCAGCGTTCTCTCTCTCTCTCAACTGAGGACACTTTTACTTATGGCAATTAGCGTACTCTAGTTACTCATGGTTACAGCACTTGTAAGTTATTGATCACTTTACCTGTCTATACTATACAACTTTTTTATAGAGGGTCATGCAGAATAGTGAATTATGTTTCTATAGCGAATACGACATTACGTTAAAACGAATGGTAGCGAGTTTAAACAGTCACATGAGCCATAATATCGCCACTCACGAGATACGTATAGTATTTTTTGCACGGGCGTATTCCCTATAAAATAGCCGATTTTCACATTATTTTCAACAGTTCAATTTTGAGCAAGTTAGCTTCCAATTATCGCTGCGTTACATTTTCAAACATTTACTATGGAAATGGTATTACCACTAGGTTTCGCATTCCTTTTGTTTCACTTTACACACTAGTGTGAAACGGGTAATTTTACTACCGCTATACAGGCATCAAAAGCAGCTATTTAAAAGAGGATAATAGATAAAAGATTTTTTCAATTTGGTCAAATTGTTTCTGAGATAACCGCGCGCATACAAAAATACTAAACAAACGTTTTTTTTTAAATTCGGTTAAAAATGAAATTTTTGTTATTTGCCTCAAAGATGAAGGTCTTCCTAAATTGGTTTGCAGAATTGAAGCAAATAATTTGAGTCTTACATACAAAGAGAGTCGACTGGCAGCGCTAGAGGGAGAAAGAGACACTGTATACAGTGGTAGTGTGAGACCCAGAATTATCGATCTGGTTGCCATCACCCCTCCACACACTAACAGCAGAGAGCTAAAAAACACACAGAGTCAGAGTGAGCTTTACTAGCTCTAGTCCACATGCATGTGCTGTGTGCAGCTCCGTGTTCCGTTGGTTGACTGGTTCACAGGCGTCTCGCGGTACTGCGCGCCCCTTGCGAAACGTCTTTACAACAAACACGGCGGCACGTCACTGATTTCCTTCACATCCCCATGGATCCCACTGGAGAATGCAAACCAAACAACGAATCGGACGGAGTTATGTAAGAGAATTTATCCAACACGATTTACAAAACGTTCAATAATATTCCCGATCGTTTCTTGACATCACAGACTTTTCACTCAGCATTTTTACAAGATTATATAAGGTGACAGGTAATTGCTCGTATTCCTCTCAGAAAAGGAAACTATGACTAATTTGGAATTATTTAACCTTATCACTTGGGGGTCGGAAATGCGTCAGTTTTTTATGACATTAACACTTCTGTGAAGAATTTTTATTTTTTTTTTTATTTATTAAGTATAAGTTTTAACACACAATATAAATTTCGAGGTTTTTAGCTTTAGGACGATTGTTCAATTAGTAAGCTTTCAGATCATGAAAAAATTCGGGCCAAAAAGTGAGTTATTTTTTTTTTATTTCTAACGCCAAAAATTCGGATTTTTGTAAAAGGAAAACCGAAGTAGATTTTCTCGAAAATGACGCATTTCCGACCCCCAAGTGATAAGGTTAAATCATTCCAAATTAATCATAGTTTCTTCTCCCGAGAGGAATACGAACCATTACCGGTCACCCTATATAGATATTGTTTTATTGAAGTCAAATGTCTTTTGTGAATTTCGCAAAGGGGCTGCTCGGTAAGTTGGCGTTACGAACAACGTTTTTTCACGTCCTACTCAGTCCGTTTATACAATCTAACAAAAAATTCTTTATAAATATGTATATAGTTACGGATTACAATGGCTATACACTAGGAGATATGTTTTTTTAAATTAATTATACAGAAGTTAGTTGAATGAATGCAAATAAATAAAGTCATAAATTACTTTCAACTTGTACAGTCAATATTCCCATACAGTATACATTTAAAAAACCCAACAATATATGCATTATTTTCTTCAAATTCGCGTAAAGGTTAGGTATACCTACGCACACGTTTTTTCAACTTTATTATTTACATAGTGTCAGGTATCAGAGAATTTAGAGTAGAGCAAACTTTGCTGAGTTGTGTATCACAGACGCTCGACAACTGAGGTCATCAGCGAACACAATAATATTATTGAATAAACTCATATGAAACCTTAACAAGACCTTTGGTGGAACTACCTAAAACTCCATGGAAACTAGCAACGCCACTTAAATGACTAGTAAATCTCAGTTAGATGTTGCCTTCAGCCATATTACAATCCAACGCATACACACCGCAAGCGTTACATCATAGCGTCGCGCCAATTGCATGTTTTTTACTCCCATCCAAATGCGCCATTGTTTCATATCAAAAAACTCAACACAATAAAATAAATTAATAAAACCTGGGGCTTCTTCCGTGATTATTTGTAAAAAATTGCCTAAATCAAGTATGTAGTACAATAAATTATAATTTGCACTGATTTTTCACTCGGAACTTGGTAGAATATGATTAATAACAAATAATAAAAACATTTAAAAATTCTACAATTATTTTCTCTCTCGACGATAGTTTCGGATAAGCAGTCCATCTTCAGGAGTACTCCTGAAGATATACTGATTGTCCGAAACGATCGTCGAGAGAGAAAATATTTGTAGAATTTTCAAGTGACAATAAATTATTTTATAAGTTTCTTTATAATTCTTCACAATAATTAGCTAATATAAAAGCTCTGCGTACGATTTATAACGGACATGAAAATAACACAAGAACATTTAATTAAAATGGATTGTTCTGGAAACAAATAGAACATTTCACTTCTTGAGAAGAATTACAAGCTCACACTGTCAAATTACAGACAATTGACAGCGCTTATACGTATTTGACGATAATCCTACAGCTATCAGATCTTGCTGTAGGACATATTCAGTTATTAAATTTGCACCATACCGTAAAAGACTAAACGCGGCAAAATAACCTTCACACGATAAGTCAAGGCAAGTAAATAACGACCCGTTGGTGGTGCGTGAACGACATTAATGCCGGGAATAAGAATAGCCGAGCGTGTAGCAATGGGGTCTATATGTTTCCTCTATTACAAGCCCCCAGTTCTCAGGTTGATAATCAGGAATTGATAAATGTTACAATTGGATTTATTAATAAAAGAAATGGGAGTTGGTGACAGGACCAAATAACGCAGGCTTTTGAAAAACGTTAAAGCAGAATTGACACTGTATTTACGCAACTGCTTTTATGATACCAATTTGTGAAGTAAAACTACTTTAGAATGAAGATTAAATACATACACAATGATACCGGTCGATGGTTATAGTTTTGTTACTGTAGTTACTACCATCAATAACATAAATGTGAAAAAAATGGCCAAGTTCCGATACAAAGAACAGTGGGTTTATCGGCTTTGCCGAAAAAAATAAGTGAGATCTCGAAAAGTGCCAAGATTTTACTTGGCAAGTTACACGAATCATTTATTTATAATATAAAACAAAAACTCGCCAAGTAAAAACTTGGCACCTTCTTAGAGATTTCACTCTTTTTTTCGCAAAGCCGACAAACCCACTCCTCTTGGTAATTTTTTTTCACATTTATGCTGTTGACAAACCTATTTATTCTTTGTAACGAACTTGGTCTCTTCTTCACATTTATGTTTTTAGTGTAAATTAAATACTTTTTGTAACGTTTTATTCTTACTTATTCTGCTTAAATTAAGTGTTATCTAGACATATATACAATATTATAGTTATATACCATACTTCATTATATCATAGTTATATACCACATTTCAATACATCATACCAATTAGACGTGAGTATTCATCGGACGACCCGTTGATGCATGCGGGTCGATGCTATTAGCACCGGCTAGATGCTTGTGAATTATGATGGCCTGTCTGAATGTCCAAAATCGTGATTTTTGACCACTCGTGAAAACTATTCCACCTAGGCATATAAAATTTGCGACGTTGTTTCTTTATGGTAGTCTTAACTCCCTTGAAAAAATTCAATTCTGTAACGTAAATATCCTCGGAGACAGAGGAGAGTCGAAAAGGGCTCGCAGTGCTATGTCGCAGTGCTTTGCGAGAACTTGGCCATAAAACTATGGTAACAGCATTGGTATTCGCTACATACCCTTATGCTGGCACTTCACATGACTATTTGTATTTGTGTATTTGGCATATTTGGCAAACAATTACCAAGTGTGGAGGGTCTATTTAACAAAGTGTTGGCCTTATTTGTCAAATTGTTGGCCTTATTTGCCTATTTGACAAATAAGGCCAATACCAAATATGCGTTACCGTGCGCTTGTCGGTTTTTCGAGACACATCAAAGGAGTCAAATAGGCAAATACGGCAAATAAACCGTCCACACAATGGCTATATTCAGAAGCTCACGCGTCGTGAACCTGTACGGACGTGCAGTATTTTTGTGTCTGTGCTGTAAGCGAGAACTGGAACAATTACTATTGAAAATGAATTGGGACAATGAAACAGTGCTAAAATTCCAGGAATTTTGAACCTTGCGTTCTGCTGCCAAATGTTTGTGTGTTTGCTATTTGACTGCCATGTGTGGTTGGTCGTATTTGCCTCTATTTGCATGCTTGCCTTGAACGTCATATATTTTGCCAAATACAACAAACACCCAATAGCGAACACAAATAGCCATGTGAAGTGCCACCTTTAGAAGATGAGCGTAGTGACATCACTTAGAATCTCCGCCGTGTGCACTTACCTTTACGGCTTGCAATGACTCATTATTTGCAACGGCAATTATGCAACTAAAACACACATAAACATTAATGTTGACTATTTGATGAAAAGATAAATTAAAGAAAACGCTGCAGTGGAAAACACATAAACTGGGGAAATGAAACTTCTAGACGAGTTTTAATAGCTCTGTAAAACTTTATGCGTCGGCTAAAAAAAAGCATTGATTTAAAAACACAATATTACTACGCTGAAAAAACTTTGAAATATAACATTCTGAAAATGTAAATTTATATTATGTTTAATCATGATTGTTTAAATTAATAGTGAAGATCAGGTCAAAGAATTTGCATTAAGGTGACCCCCTTATTCACCCGCATAGTTCTATATGTTATGAGCATGAAAAACAGTTTTTGAAGTAAAATTTCATTTGACACGGTGGGGTAAAATACATTCTTGAGATTGAAAACGTACATAACGAACGTATACTGTATACTATAAAAACCGGCTGTAGAACGTCAAACTAAGATGGCCTCGAGGTTGAACACTGGCCCTCGTAACTAATGATGTGCCGGATCGTTAAAAATGTATATCCGCGGATACGGATCTGAATACGGATATTTGGTTTCAAGATCCGCGGATACGGATACTGATCTTAACTTTCATAGAGTACGCAGCGGTAAATATTGCACATCGACCTTTGGAAAGAGACTATCTCTTATGGGAAAAAGTTATTGACCTCTTTAAGAGTTACCTAACTCTCATAACAGATTGTCTCTTTACAAAGATCGATGTGCAATATCTCATTATAAAGATAGTTGATTTAGTACCTTTGAGTTATGTACTATTAGTATGCTACTCACTACGATAAATGTTTGCAATATAAAGGTGCAAAATACGATTTAAAAAAATAAAAAATAATCAATGGTATTTAAGTTTTTCATTATTATCTAATCACCTATATATATATAAAATTTCATCTATGAATTGAAAATTAATAAGGTAAAAGATCCGCCAAAAACTAACGGATACGGTACGGATCTTTCTTCTCCCTCGGATATCCGCGGATACGGATACGGATATCCGGCACATCACTACTCGTAACCCGATCCCGGTGGTCAGTCTCTTTTTTTATTCAAATTTTAGGTCTATCAAATATGGTTTTTTAATTTTTTCAAGCAACGAGCCAAATTTTGTGAAGCAAAAAACAACAGTTAAATGCCATTTCCTACCCAAGTTTACCGTAAGCATTTTTTTTTGCAATCTTAAAACCTTAATTACATAATATATAAAAAATAGTAGATATTGTTTTCTTTTTTTTAAACATCAGTGGTTTAGACAGTGTTGACAATGATTTTTTTTCATTCAAACATTGAACAAAAATCATTAGTTTTTAATTTTGTCCTATAATTTCAGTAAAAGTCACTTTAAACAAAATACAGGTTTTGCGTTTAATATATTTAAGCGATATTCTTAAAAAACGACGCCATTACATCAAACTGAAATGTCAAAGGAAGCGTTAGCTTGCTTAAAGGAAATTTTCTTTTAGTTAACAGTTTCTTGGTAGTAGATAAGACACCTATATTTTTTCAAATTGTGAACAACTTGAAAAGCTTTTCAAAACTTTACCAACGATTCCAATTAGAACGGTCGCTTTAAATGAACCAAGTTTTCCTATGTAAATCGACAGCTGTTCAATCGATACCAAAAGTTTCCTGAAGACAATTAGGCTCATTTAGTTGTTTTTGTTTCATCTTGTTAACATTTTAGTTACTTATACATATAATTATGTAGTTACTATGTTTTGTTCAGCACAAATCACCACTGAATATCAATACAAATAAGTAAATTTGTCTGTGCTTCGTTTTTTTTTTGTTTTTTGACGTGATAACGTCTTATAAATTGATGAATCACCAATCTTATAAATTGATAAAACACCGGCTGCATGTTCGAAAAAGTGTAACGTTCGTAACGCGTAACGTTCCTAACATTCCTAACGCGTAACGTTTTTTGCTAATTTCTCGCTCAATTTAAATCAGATCGGTTTGAAACCAGTCTTAAACGAAAGAGGAGAACATTTTACATAGATTTCGTATAACAGAATTTGCCTAAACAGTTTTTTTATACAAATTTATATAGAAAAATAGCTGTATAAATGCAATGTTGTCTAATGCATAACGCGACGCGGTCGGTCGTCTTTGTTTGCCGTACATGGAAATTAGAAAATAACGTATGTCTTGTCTTAACATGAAAACAGCTGCATTTCTAATGTTTAATTCAATTTTTTGACATTAGTATTTTGTGAAATGCAACGCCTTCTAAGTTAACTATTGGAATAACTAATTATTATTAGAACATAATACTTTGACAGTTGCAAACGTCACTTTTGACATTTCTTATCATTCCGACACCAAGGATAAGTGGATTGAAACCAAATTTTGGGAGGATGTTTGATATGCAAATATGAAGTGGCCTATTGTTTTTGGGGAACATCGGCGCATGCGTAAAAGAATATATCTCTTATAATGATGTTTTATATAATAATAATATAACAAAAATATTTAGTTTAGTGTATTGCTGAAGATGAGAGCATAGCTCTCGAAATGTACATCCACTAATAAACTTGTTGTGGTAAGAAGTAACTATTCTCTATTTTTTATTTTTTATTAATAATAATATAGTTTTTAAAACGGTTTTTACTCTATCTATTTTTACTAGAAATTTTTGTAAATTTTTTGGGGAAAATCGGCGCATGCGCAAAAGAGATACATGCCATAGTTGTTTTTTATATAATAATAGTGTACTTTTTATAGTGTTTTATTATTCTACTTAATAAAATTTACCTAAATTTGAAGCGAAAGATGCAATATCATAGATTCGAATTATTGTAATTATTATATAAATTTAGGTTATGTATTACGGAATACGTTATCACGTAAAACTATCGTCCGTAAACCGACTTTACAGACAACCAATTTTTTTTTGGAGGGGGGGGTATGGATATTTTTCTATATTACACATGAAAATGTGGTTCGAGAAGTTCATTATTTTTGTTAGTCGGTACCCAAACAAGTATGGGGTATAGTGCCCGCGGTGAGAGTTGAAGCCCGGTACGTCATCAATAATACGGTATAGTGAACGCCTACTTGCCCGCAGACAGTGGCGTATGGAATAAATTCGACATATCCATTTATAGCGGTAGAATAAAAATACACACTCGACGCACATGGATCTCCGAAACAGCCAATAGCAAGTTAGAAGGCGGGCGCAATGCGTTCACGTTACTATGACGCGGTGGCTTCATTTTTTGCCGCAGCTATTATATCTTTTGCCTGGATTTATATTAAGTTTGTAGATTTTAGACGCTCGACATCTAAAGTCATACGCGAACTAAACATTAACGAATGCCGGAAGACAGAAAAATCTACAATTATTGCAAAAATACTGATTTCAAACATAATACATTCTACAAAAAAATTTGCTTTACCTGAATATTTGGAGAAAAGCGTAGATATAATAATAATAAAACTCGTTATATGGTTTACTACAAAGTATAAATAGCGTCATATAATTAATCATTTAAAGAATAACTACAAAGTCCCAGCAGGTACATTTTTAAATCCTTTTTAAAATTTTTATTTGGTTCATCTTTTAGATGATTTGGCATTTTATGGTGTATCCTAATCATGACATTTCTGACACCCCTCTATGTGACTGTCAGCGCCGAGAAATCGGTTTTCAAATTATTTTTGTCACGAATGATGTAATAATTATGAGTTCTACGGTTCCTATTGAATAAATATGGATGATCTTTCATTTGCTGCATTCATAGATGTATAAATCATAGATAGTGAGAATTATAATATAATTTAGTAAATATATTTAGTAAATAATTAATCCACGATAGATATTAGATATCTTTATTAGATTGCTTTAGATATTAGATAGCTTTATTGTATAAAAGAAAACGTTTCTTATTGCAAGAGAATTAATTTAACATGTGAAATAAAAAATAATAATAATAAATAAATCATATACTCAAAATATTACAAAAATTCAAAATGTACTCGAAAAAGGTAATACAACATAACTTTTTTCTAGAATATATTTAATACAAAGCTTTCTATTGTTATTATGAAATTGTATATAAAAAACGCTGCCATGAAAAATATTAAAGTACTAAAAGCTTCGTATAAAAAAATTTCGACAAAAGCCTTAAACTGAACTCACAGCATCGGCGCGGCGTTATACCGTACCTACATATTATTATGTAAGTCTTTAGAGCTTACGGTGTATCAATAACAAGCAAGGTATCTGTACGACCGACTTGACGAATCTGAGCTAAAAAAGAAGAAGAGATCTTAGAATTTCTTTAAAACCTAATACATACCCTATTGACTACATAATATTATACTCTTGCAAGGTAGACAAAAACGACAAGCCACATAACATGATCTATACAAAATTACTTAATCATCATTTCGACGTGTAAAATATTTTTTAATTTTTGCTCAGCCGTGGATTAAAAAAATTTCAACGCAGTTGTGTTCAGGATGACGGAATTGTCGTATGTATTTTTTTTACAAACCACTGGACCGATTTCAATTTCATTTTCATGGTTGTATAGATTCGAAAAGTTCTTTAGACCATGATGAATCTATAAAACATATTTTCTTTACTTATACTTTTTCCAAATTGTTGACGGAGATCGCGATGTGATATTATCATATTATTAGACAAGTGTCGTTTTTGACGCGGCAATACCTAAAAAATCTTGATATTGTGTAAAGATCTTTCATATTTTTTTTTATTATAAACTTTTGGCTTTACACTTTTGTGTATTCAGTCACTAACTAAACTATAAATAATTCTTACTTAAGAGTATTCGTCCCTGCAAATACCCCCTGCACCCTTCATCTCAAATCTTTTCCCCTCGCCTAAAAACGGTTCGCGCTCTCCCGACGCTATTTTTAAAGCTAGAGGGTTCTGGTAAACGCCAAATGAAAGACAAAGAATCGGACTACAGATCCTTCAGGCGAATTATTTGAAAAAAAATCCTGAAAAAACTTACAACCTTTTGAAAAATAATAAGTTACGTAATATTTCACACGTAGACGAAACTTTTTTTAAAAAAATTCGCCTGAAGGATCTTGTGTTTAATTCTTTGTCTTTCATTTGGCGTTTACCAGAACCCTCTAGCTTTAAAACTAGCGTCGGGAGAGCGCGAACCGTTTTTAGGCGAGGGGAAAAGATTTGAGATGAAGGGTGCAGGGGGTGTTTGCAGGGACGAATACTCTTAATATATTACCACAACCACATAATTATATGAAACGGGGACACATGATGGATGAACCATAAGGATATTGGAATCAGGACCACGGAAGTGCCTCGGACCCAACTCGGCGTGCAAAACTAGCAAGAGGTCAGCCTCCTTCATATTTGAAACCAGGTAAAAATTTCTGAACTTGATCCGCGTTAGTTCGCTTGAGTCCTGAACGTATACATATACTTTAAATTTTTAAAAAACATTTGATACACGCCCTGCCAACAATCGTATGTGTTCTGTGTTTATAATTAATGACACCAAAGCGCTTGATGTGATGTTTTAATGCAAATCAATGATTTAGTGTGCAGACACAATGCAATGCAGTAATTCTAATTCAGCTTTCACTGTCTCGTTAGCTTACTATTTGGTTAGCTCCGTCCACATAAATTACTTATGCACTGTCGTCTGATGCGCCAGCGACACACCGTGGAGTGCGGGAGCTATATATATGTTACCGAAAATAGCCGCAATTCGTTGTTACGCGTACATTAGAGTATTTTTTTTTTATATTTATGTTTTCGGTTGCATTGGCTAATGTTTTAGCATTGGACCTAAAAAAATCTCTCAAAATTTCAGCTTCCTAGATCAAACCTGCGAACGGCGCAAACAGAATTTGTTTCCCATTCAATTAACATGGGAAAAACGATGTGCTTACTCAAATATGGATAGCTGGTAGATTTTTTTTTTAAATTTTTGATAGCAATATTTTATAGAAAATTAAATTTCCTACAAATAAGGTCCTTAGTATTTAAACATTTTAAACCGTCAATTCATTATTTTTAATCAAATTATTTTTAAATTAATTAAATGAAATCCGATTTTTTTGAGAATGTTTAAACGATCATATTATCTTTGAAAATAATGAATTCCCGGATTTAGTTCTAAGGACCTTTTTTATGGATAATTTAATTGCCTACAAAATTAAAAAAAATGTTTTCTACCAGCTATCCATGTTTGAATAAAAACGTCATTTTTCCCATGTAATTAAATAGGAAACAAACTCAGTTTTCCCCGTTCACAGGTTTGATCTAGGAAGCTGAAATGTTGGGAGAATTTTTTTTAGGTTCTATGCCAAAACATTAGCCAATGGTACCAAGAAAAATAAAAAAATATACATCCTAGCGTACATACTAGTAAGAATGCAAAGTAACTGCGTGCATTTGTATTTTTTTTTTAGGAAAGACACGAATGAAAATTTGTATTCGGCTATTTACTGTTTTCTAACTACACGCATAACAGGTAGTAACCAAAATACATATCTCTTATCAAGCGGACTTACTTCCATAACTCAAATCTCTATTTAATTGACAGTTTTATGACATGGTATGATAGTTTTTTATATATGTATGTCTGTTAAGAGGCTAAGCAGAACAATTGCGTTGACAAACTGTCCGTCAATTAAAGGTGTTCGGTAAATATAGGTGTGAGCAATGAAAATATGTCCGCTGTTAAGAGATATTATAATATGTATTTCTGCTGCTCTAACTGAAAACTGCAGTAAATAGCCGAATTAAAATTTCAATTCGCGTTTTACCTAGTAAGAACGCGAAATTACAATTGCCGTAGATACTTCACATTCTTACTAGTAAGTACCTGTAAAAAACGAGGCTATTTACGGTAACATATACAACCAGAATATATATTACTCTGGGTTGGATGATGCGACATTTTAGTTACGATCAGCGCAACGTTGTCGTTTGGGTGCAATTGTGCCAAAGATACATTTTGGTCGTTTTAGTCCAAACATACGTTTTGTAATCGAATGGAGATTTTTGAAGTAAAACTAATTTTTTCAGGGTAGAGTAAAATTCATTCTTGAGATTGAAAGCGTGACGAACGTGTCACGATGTACGCATACCTTATAGGCATATACTATCAAAAAACCGGCTGTAGAACGTCAAGCTAAGGTGGCCGCGAGGTAGAACACACGCCTCGTAACCTAAGGCCTAGTTTATATGAGAGGCGTTCAACGCGCGTTAGCCTAACGCGCGTTTACAGTTTCTATACAATTGTATAGGACTGTTTATATAATAACGCGCGTTCAACGCGCCACCAACGCGCGTTATCATATAAACAGTTCTATACAATTGTATAGAAACTGTAAACGCGCGTTGAGCCAACGCGCGTTGAACGCCTCTCATATAAACTAGGCCTAAAGGTCGTAGGTTAGGTTCAATCTCGGCGGTAAGTATCATTAGGTATGTTCCTAATGCAGCCAGCAAACGGACACGAAACCGTCACCCACTTGCGCAGTAGCTAAAACTAAACTGTTTGTATCGGTTTTATAACACGTTTTAGCTATACCTGCGCATGACGGTGACGAATTCGTGTTCGTTTGCTGGCTGCTTGGAACATACCTAATATTACTTGTTTTGAAGTGAAACAATTTTAGGCGCACTAGGAGGGTGAATTGGCCTAGATCAGACAAAACGTGAAACGCTTCCCTTCTCTGACTTCACCCGGCAGTTGCGAGGAAAGAGTGGGAGAATCTTTTCTACTCTCTCTGTCAGAGTTATGCGCATTCTACACATATGCGCACTGCGTGCTGTGGGTATACGTAGCATTTTCTCTAGCCACGATAACCATTTTCTGTTATATTGAAATAAATAGTAAAATCGTCAACGACTGTTATAGAGCATAAGAAGTTTCACTTCTAATTCGCGTAAGTCTCACGCAGACCTTTTTATGGTTCGTCTTTTTTGCGGTTTTTATAAATTAAAAAAAAAAATTGGTTGTCTGTAAAGTCGGTTTACGGACGATAGTTTTACGTGATAACGTCATAAAGAAACATTGAACCATACTCGTAAAGTGTTGAAAAATAACTTTTTTTATTTTTCACATTATACGTATACGTTTCCAAACATTTATTTTTACATATTTAAATAGTAAAATTAGAGTTCTAACCAACTGTAGAAACGGTTTTTAAATATAATGAACCGTTTTCAAAATACACGCAGTTTTAATAAACGGACGGTCGTGTGGTGTGGATTTTTCACTCCCTGTAAGTATATATACTAGCAAACTGTGACAGTGTATTAGAAGTTTGTGTCTTGTGATCTTTAATAAATAAATTTTTGTAGCTGTCAAACTTGGGCCGATCGTGCTTCTCTATCGCTTATACTGCGCTCTCGCTTGCACGCACAGGGTTAGGCGGAACGTGACACATTTCGGAACGTGACACTTTTCCGTACATGCAGCCGGTGTTTCATCAATTTATAAGACGTTATCACGTCAAAAACGATGTAAATTTTGAAAATTCAAATAAACTATGAACATTTTTTTTGAGCATTATTTTTAATAATAAAAATAATATTGATCATTTAACAGCGTAGACTCACAGCAGCTGGTTGAATTTGGCAGCGACCACACGATTACCTACATCAAATTTGAAAACATGTCACATGCCATCTGTCAGATTTGATCAACTGCTGACACAGCTGGACATCGACTGAACACAGCCATTATTTAGCACATTTTGGTACATTTCCGCTTTGAACTTTGAAACATTAGCAAAATTGGTTGCGGCAACACTGGTTACGATAAGTAAAATTGCCATTCAACAACAATTAGTTGATACTTGATAGTAAAATTGCATTCCACCAAATATGCATCTAGATCAAACAATCTTAATCTTTTCCGGTTTTTATACAGGTATAAGCCTAAAAATATCTATAATTATGAGTTGGTTTGCTCGCAAATAGATATTAGAACATTTATATATTTGAAGACTTATTTGAATAATAATAATAATGTTTTTAACGTTTGTTTCTCGACTTTGTCATAACAGACGCCATTCGCATCATTATTATTTTGCATCTATCACACTTCCCGTTATTTTCTACATTAATTTTAAACTTCCACTTAATTAATAGCAATGGGCGATTGAGGGAATTTTAGGACATTAAGATAAGGTGGGCAAATTTTGAGCACAAGAGTTTGGCAGGCAATCGGCCATGACCTTGAATAAGGAACCATCTCGATATTTATCTGGAATTATTGAGGGAAATCATGGAAACCCTCAACAAGATGGCCGATACAGGAATTACCGTTTCTCGGTGAGAGGCAGCAGAAAAAAGTCCCAATCACATCTGCCCCCGCATGGATTCGAACCCGGTACTTTCCGAATGCTAGTCTAGTGCCCTCACCATTGCGCCACCCCGCTTTACACTACACACTACAGAAGTAAAACTGGTATAATTGTAAAAAAAAACAATACTAATGACACTGACCGTCTGTGGTCAATGTATGAATCAGCGCGACTGTTAATTTTTTGTCACTCCATAACAAATTTAACATCACATAAAGTGAGAGAGATAGCTAACAGTGCTGTTAATTTTAACACTGGCAATACCGAACAACGCTTTGAGATGTTTTTGACCGCTCTCCCACCCGCAATATGCAACTGCGATGCCACAACGACGCTACATCTTTCACCAGAGAGATACCGAGAGTCAACTGTGACGCGAAACTAGTCTGATTGATAACATAAGTTGCTCTAATTTGGTTATCGTTGTGACTTTGCTAGCTTCGTTTAAAACCATCTAGACTTTCAGGATGTTGTAATTAGTTGTTAGTTTACGTTGCAGTTCGGGCAAATATTAACTTTTCCTTTGAAATGTGGTCCGAAACGTTGTATAAAGTTAAAAGTAAATGAGGTTTTGGTACATATGTAAAGCTTTTTGTATCGATTGGCGACGAGAACGTCGGTCGCAACAATAAATCTCAACAGACTTTCAGGTCGAAGGCATTTTTACGTTCAAACAGTCTTCTCTCTTCCTTCCTTTTCTCAAATCAGGTCGCTGCTTTAATATATATGTGTGTGTGTGATGACCAAAAGGCAAAGTTGCTTTTGTCAATTTTGTTTTGATAAATGAATTTCGTTCACTTTTACACGCCGTTTTGTTGGACATTAAGGGTGCAAAAGAACAAATGGGGAAGGAAGGGACATGAGTACGCACATTCATTTTAGTTAACCGAGATGAATGTTGTGTCCAAACTTCATAATGATTGGCTTTACCGTTCAAAAGTTTTTGTCGTTAAAAAGCAGTATAAATTTCTTTTAATATAATAAATATTTAATTGAAAACACTGTAGGAAAATTATTTTTATACATCGGTGCCTATAGTTGTAACAGTTTTCAAATGAGCTATTAATTAGATTTATTTAATTTTAATTAGTCGTAATAAAATTTAAAAAAAATTAAATGTAAACCTTAGAAGAAAGCAATGTAGAAAATGAAAAAAAAATAAAAATCTATTCGCCGACGTGGGACTTGAACCCGAGACCCTGGTATTAAGAGTCTTTCACTCTACCGACTGAGCTATCCGGGCTTTACATTTGACGCGCTAATATTGCGGTATTTAGATACGGCATTAATTCACCTGATGATACTTGTCGGACGGACTAATTTTGAGACACATCTTGCAACATTTTTCATTTATGTTCCGCTCCAATTAGTCGTAGCGTAATATTGTATAGCCTATAGCCTTCCTCGATAAATGGGCTATCCAACAAAAAAAAAATTTTTCAATTCGAACCAGTAGTTTCTGAGATTAGCGCGTTCAAACAAACAAACAAACTCTTCAGCTTTATATATTAGTATAGATTTTACGTCAACGAGAACGCCATCTGTTGAGTATACAGCGTTGTTTGTTGGAAATTAAAGCAACACACGCTATACTAAATATTTTACGGCAACGGTAGTGTCATCTGTTGCATAAAGCGTCATCTGTTGGACGTTAAAACAACACACGCTATATTAAATATTTTACGTCAACGAGAACGCTATCTGTTGAGTATACAGCGTTGCCTGTTGGAAATTAAAGCAACACACGTCATACTAAATATTTTACGTCAACGGGAGCGTCATCTGTTGAATACAGCATCATCTGTTGGACGTTAAAACAAAACACCCTATACTAAATATTTTACGGCAACGTTAGCGCCGTCTTCTGAACGTAACAGCAAAACACGCTAACCACTATGAGCGGCTGCACTGCGTGGCCGGGTACAGCTTGTAAATTAATAAAATTATTTGTAGGTGAGAATTTACTACAATATAAAATCTAATATTCGTAAGTTAATTTGCCTTGTGACCAAAATTGTATATGATGCTGTTGTTGATTTCCGATCTCTGTAACCGCATCCCATAGTCCATGGATTCGAAATCAGACGCGCGTTTTGGAAACAAGAAAAGTTTCATCAAAGAAACAAAAACATTCTCTTTGAAACGTTTAATTAAATAAGAAAACTCTAAATACGAATCAATGAAAATCAATCCTTTCCAATCAATCAGAAACAATTTCAGTTTACAAACGTTTAATCAATAAATTTTCAACCAATTTATAATCTTAGAAAACGAAATTAAAAACTGTATGTATTGATTAGTCTAAAACAGACGCTGATAACCTCAGTTGTCGAGCGTCTATAAAGTACAATGCTTATATATTAATTTGAAAAAAAGTGCAAAAATGTTGCGGTAGCCGTGAAAAACTATATAATTTTGTTCAACCCTGAGAAAGTAATGAACATACCTATGCATGTATATTGTATATATGATAGTTTTAAACCGATATGAAAAGTTTAAGAAAGAAAACAAAGCATTGTTTGATAGAGTTTTCCGTTGAGAATGCAAATCGAGTGGAGGTATTACTATTTGTAATCGGTATCGGGAGCTTTATCAAAGCTTTTTAAGTTCTTTTCCTTTTAGATTTGTATGCATTCGTTGCGTCCAAGGAGATCAGTGACACGACCATTCTCAGTCCAAATAAAAATAAAAAGCTTGCAAAGCTTTAAAAGCACGCTCATGTTAATACATATTTAGATATACATTTACACATTTGCATTGTTTCAGTGAAAGACAGATGAAAAACGTACACGTATACTGGCGCTCTCTTTTGTTTCTGTAGATCGGTTTTTGTTTTGTTATGTCGACAATGCAGATCAATGACTTATTGATGCCATTTGTGATCGGTATGCAGAGCTTTGTACACGAACTGAAATTCTGTAAGCTCCGTTAGTTTTAGCATTGTATCAATGTTTCCTACGTCAGTATATAAACGTCAAACGTTTATAAAAAATAATGTATATATTCATGGTTTTTCACCAATGTTGCAAAATACAATAGACATACGGTATGGAATATTAACCACAATTAAAGCTTGGTTTCATTTAAAAAAAAAAAAAAAAAAAACGCTACATACAATGCGTTTCGTTTCGTTTCAATCATCATATTGACTTAGCCTGTCAATTTTCTTCATTTGGTTAACAGTGAATTCAAGTTGTATCAACTAGTAGGCTAGCATCTTTGATTAACATTTAAGAACATAATATACTAATGCTGGGTTGCATAAATTTTATCTGACGACACACTCTAGAGTCTAGACACATACAATTTTTTTCAATTTTTGTATTTTTTTAATTTGGATCAAATTTTCGAATCTATAAAAGTATTTACTTCGAAACGGCAACTAAATAATAAAGATATTTTAAACAAGTCTGTTGTTCGAACTCTTGATAATAATCAATATCAATAAAATAGGCTTACTTTGACTTTTAATATTTGTAATAAATAGTAGGAGAGATACAAAACATTTTTGGGTAAGATAATTTAGGCAGCGTGAAAATTTGTGTATCACTTCTTTAATGTCTGAACACAAATCGAATACCTGGCTGAAGGGTAGTGGGGTCTAGCCAAGTTATGAATTTTTAACTTTGCGAAATTTTATTTGCAAAAAAAGTCCTCGAAGCATTTAAAAATTTTTATACATTCAAATGTATTTATTAAAATAAAAAATAAATAAGCCAAAAAATTTAGTCGGGTCTAAATGTCTGCCAAGCGGTTATAAAACTGTTTAACGTGAGTTCGAATAAGTCGTTACGGGTATAGGTTGAAGTGTGTGACAGAGAGCATATGTGGGCTGAGTTGAAGTGTGGTATACGCTCTCTCTCGCACTTTAACCTATCCGGAGCGTCTTACTCGCAATCACGTATAATAGACAGCTTTGCAACCGCCTTGCTGACATTTAGACCCGACTAATTAACGATCTGGCTTATTTATTTTTATTTTATTAAATTCTAAATTTGGAGGTATTAATATTTCCAAGATGCCTTAAGGACGTAGTCTAGTGTTTGGGTTCCGGAAAATCGAATTATTTTTTTTTACATTTATAGTAAGTATAATATATTGAGAAAATACTGTAAAAATTTTAGATCGAAATATTAAATATTTACCAAACTATAGCATATAGTCGAGAACAGCAACGGTCTTACGGTAAGACTCTTACCTGCTCTTACCTCTCAATTGTTATCACGTTACCCTTTACTCTCGCAGAGTAGAGCAAAAAAATTAGCAGAAAACGATGCCTTTGAAGAAACGGAAGGTTTGCTATATTCATTTTTATTTTTTTGTAAGAAATCTGAAATCAAAACTTTAAACCCGTTTTTCTCAGAACTACTTTTTTGTAAGCGGCGCGGGTAATTGAAACAATTGTATACAACCGATTGCTTTCAATTTTGCACAGGGTATTCTACACAACAATAGCTCCGTCCGGTACTAGAATTACGTATTTATAAAAATTATTTCTATTTTTTTAACCGATTTTCGACGACAAAATCACGATTTTCTCGTTGTTTTTTTTTTAAACCCGCCATTTTGTTATTTATCAATAAAAATGTTTATTTCTAGTACGGGACAGAGCTACAAGCCTACTAATAAATAACCAATTTAATTTTTATAATTCAGATGACTCCAAGTGACGTTATCACCCGCGCTACCCACTTACCTCCTTTTAAAGTTGTCTACTTTAGGTTAAAAAACAATTATAAAATGGCGTAAAATTAAGCAAAAAAAAATTTTTTTTCTTAGCTTACGATGTCAGTAATAACAAAATTGAAATGATTGTACATTATTTTGTTATTAAAAAAAATTCTGAAAAAGGGTTGAAAACGAGCTTGAACATAGGACTACGTCCTTAAGAGCTTCTTTTGCAAATAAAATTTCGCAAAGTTAAATTCATGGCTTGGCTAGGCCCCACTACTCTTCGATTTCGTGTTCAGACATTACAAAAGAAGTGTTACACAAATTTTCACGGTGCATCAAATACCTACCCAAAAATGTTTGAAAGCTCTTGGACTATAAAGTCCATATGTTGGTGTAAAACGAGTATCCTGTATATGACATCGCTCTTTTGATTGTTTATCGAAACTTCTAAATTTTTATCACCAAAACTTCAATTGGTTTGAAAAGCATTAATTTATTTTCACTCTACTGACTTTCTGAATTTATAGATCAAGATGTCAGTAATTTAAGTGAACAAATTTTATGGATGTAAACAGAAACTTGATGTTTTATCTTGATTGTCGATCTTTTCAACAAGACACAGATCTGTCAAGTTTCATTGTGTCAATAAATAATTATTATCAACTAAACCAGTTTCAAACCTATCAAAGGGCAATTAAATTGTTTGTTTATCACTACTATTTTAAAAGAAAGTTCTTTCATCTTCAACAATTTATTTGTATTGGTATCACTACTTTAAGAAATATTTAATTTTGGTCCACTGTGTAATTATATACAAGCATACCTCATCTGATGTGGTGTTCCTGGAAATTCTAAGATCTAAATCAACATATATAGGACCACAACATATTTCTGTCGTAATTGATAAATTTTGATATTATAATATACTAGCGGATCGTCCCGGTTCACCCAGGTGCAAAAGTTCGGATGTGGGGGTTGGAACATGAGAACGCACATTAATCTTAGTTTACCGAGATGAATGTTGAGTCCAAATTGCATGGTGATCAAACTTACCGTTTAAAAGTTTTTGTCGGACAAACAAATTTTGATTTTGAGTTTTATATATATTACTAGCGGTCCCGCCCGGTTTCACCCGGGTGCAAAAGAACGAATGGGGGGGAGGGACATAAGTACGCACATTTATCTTAATTTACCGAAACGCATGTTGTGCAGGCCAAATTTCATGATGATCGGAGTTACCGTTCAAAAGTTTTTGTCGGACGGACAAATTTTGAGTTACATTTTGCAACATTATTCTATGATGCTCCGCTCCTATTGGTTGTAGCGTGATATTATATAGCCTATAGGCTTCCTCGATAAATGGGCAAGAAAAAAATTTCAATTCGAATCAGTAGTTCCTGAGATTAGCGCGTTCAATCAAATAAACAAAGAAACTCTTCAGCTTTATATATTATTACATACATACATAGATTTCAAACCTGACATAGCGGCGAGGCTGGTTGTAGTAGAGTAATATATTTTCGAAGTAAATAGTGCAGCGTGAAAAAGCATTAAACGGGGTACATCTGTACACGTTCAGATACCATGTTCTCGGTTGCGATACCTCGTTATGCAACGCTATCGATTTATGGCTGTGTCCACACAAGAAGCGATTGTAGTCAATACGAAAGTAAAATCAGTAGGTAATCTATACATTACACAAACTCAATATATTTTAAGTCAAACATAAAATCAGTATCTGGAGCTAATGGCCTTGCTGCCGAAACTCTCATCTCCCTAAATAAAAAAAATAAAATAGATAAAATCGGTGCCCTTGATCAGACAAAAGTGAAAAGCTTCCCCTTCTCCGACTTTAACCGACAGCTGAGAGGAAATAGTGGGAAAATCTCTCTTTGTCAAAGCATCGTGCGCAGTGCGCACTATACACGTACGCGCAGTACATACTATGTAGTATTTTCTCTAATAAATTCCACAACAATTTCCTAATCTTGAAATAATAAAAACGTCAATAAATGCTAGAAACTAGGAAGTTTCACTTCTACGTGTATCAGGCGCACTTTTTTAAAGTATTTTTTATTGTCAGTACCTCGAATACGGCTATACACACTATAATTTATTATTATCGTTGTATGCATACCTGGAAAACATCACAATGATTTTTTTTTATTTCGTGAGGTGTTAAAAAAAATTGCAAGACAATTATGATAATATTGTAAATTAATGTTATTTCTCTAAAATTTGCATTAATTTCGTTAAATAGTGCCGTGCCATGTTTCAATAAATAATTATAAACAAAAATTAAATAAGTCCGCCACTGACTTGATCTTCTCCATCATAGTGTCCTGTGTTGTTGGGCATTTATAATTCACAATCTTTTTTATCCAGTAGACTTTTGTACGGATGGGAGCTTGAACTATGAGGATAGTGACATAATTTTTTGTGTATATAATATGTCGAATTTAAAATTTGGATTTTTCTACCGAAAGGGAACAAATTAAATCAATTTATCTTGATATTAACCCATTTCATTTTTAACAAAATGTAAGAGCTGATATTTTGTTAGATCATCCGCGATAAGACCTTGTTTTGCTCCTATTACATAACAGTTTGTGTAATCGCACTTTAATGTAGTCATGCCTCCATTATTTAATTAAACATTCATAGTCCAAGTTTTTGTCCTCGCGGTCAGTGTGCAGTTTTTTATACAACAAAAGTTTACTCTGCTCTAAATACCACCACGTGTTGTTTTATTTAAAGTTAGCGATTAAGGGATAAAAAGTAAAAATACTAAATTACGAACAGTTCCATCGGATTTTGTTGGTCATCGGTTTGATATAAAAATATTGCTTACTAGCGGCCTGGTCCGACTTCGCCCGAATTCTACCGCTTTTTCGTCGACTTACGTTGCAAAATTGGTTTCCACGAGAAGCGATTTTATTTTAACGCGATAATACATAGCTTATGTCTATCCGGAAGGTCCATTCTAAATATTGGTGAAAACATTTTTGAAATCAGGTGAATAGTTTCGTAGGTTACCTACTACATTCAAACTTACAAACTTGATCATTTTATAATATTATTATAGGATAAATGGTGATGTTTTTTTTTTAAATTTTGAATTTACGTTTGTTTGAAAAGTTTCATTAATTTAGACGCTGATGACCTCAGCTGTTGAGCGTCTATAATTCACAATCTCTCTCTCTCTCTCCATTAATTTACTTGCGTGCAGGCAAAATGGCGTAAAGCCACTAATTTTTTTGGGTATCTACTTAAATAGAAAGGATTTTTTTCAAGAAAATTAAAAATGTGAAATTTCTGTATCTACTTAGTGTGCTAACTTTAGTATTGTATGTTTACTGTTTTTATATAATTTTACAAGTTTTAAAAATGGTTCTTGAAGTAAGACGTGCTGGCAGTGTTTTATAAACCTTATATTTTTTTAAGTAAATCATTTATTTTTAGTTTTGAAAAACATTACGTTAGCTTCATTTTTCAACTCATTTTGATAGGTATCGCTGCATATTAATTATTTTTGCTTATTTTAGAGTTCTCATTGTTCGATAACTAGGCACAATTTATCTCGAACCTGCTGATTCAGTCAGATATTACTTTTTTTTGCTGCTATAATATATCTATACCGACTACAAAAAAGTTTAACATTTATATTTCACAATAGTTTATAGGTATTGTTTCATTGCTTTGCCGCTCTATTAAGCGAACCGTTCTATAACTATATCTAACTTCCACACCAGAGAAACTTTATGTAGTTATTGCGTCATTTTTTTATAAATAATAATGCAATACCTTATGCAAGGACGGCATATTTATATTACTGAAATGTTTGATCTTCAATAAGACCACAAAGGATATAAAAATTTAATTGTAACTTGGAAACGATTTTCTAATCTCCCGAACAGTAATTCTGTATAATATTATCGTGATCGCATTTTACGACGACGGTAAATAGGTTAGCAACTCCTAACGACGGTTTATATTGGCGATACCAAATCCCTGTTAATAAACTTCTGTTGTAATAAAAATGAAGTCTGACAAATTACCCATATAAGAGTAAACAACAAGTGCTTTACATCTACCAGTCGGTAGCCTAGTGCTACCTATTTAGTGATGTAACGAATATTCGCATATTTTTTGACATTCGCAGTCGCAAAATTCTTGCGAATATTTTACGAATTTGAATATCAGAAAAAATCATATTTTGTTTTTAATGTGAAAATAATATTAAATAAAACAAAAAATATTATTTTTTTAGTATCTAGGTATACTAATATATAAAGCTGAAGAGTTTGTTTGTTTATTTATTTGTTTGTTTGGTTGAACGCGCTACTCTCAGGAACTATTTGTTCGAATTGAAAAAAATGTGTTTTTGTTGGATAGCCCATTTATCGAGGAAGGCTATAGACTATATAATATATCACGCTACGACCAATAGGAGCGGTGCACCAATGAAAATGTTGCAAAATGTAACTCAAAATTTGTCCATCCTACAAAATCTCTTGAATGGTAACTCCGATCATCATGAAATTTGGGCACAACATTCATATCGGTAAACTAAGATGACTGTTCGTACTCATGTTCCTCCCCCTACATTCGTCCTTTTGCATCCATGTGAAACCGGGCGGGACCGCTAGTATAATATATATCTGTAATTGGCTATTTAATAGATTTTATTTGATACCCATATTGTTATAATAACAAAACAAATGTTTAACCCCATCTCTTTTTTTATTAGCGGACCCCATATTTAAATATTATACCCTATGTCAGAGGTGACGAGCCTTTTTACATCTACGTGCCAATTTTTTTCAAAAATATGTAATGTAGCCATGACGTACCGACAAGCAGCCAAAGAAATTTAGTTGTCAAAAACACTAATCAAACATAGATGAAAAGAATAATTTTGATAATACACTGAGCGCTATGAAAATTTTTCGTATTTGCTATTTGGTGATAGTCAATTTTTTTCGATATCTAGCATATTTTTAATTATTTCGATTTTACACCTCAATCAATACCGTGCCTATAATAATCTGTCGCTTGCCACCTGTGGCACACGTGCCATAGGTTGCCCTATGTCACTCCCACAATAATTAAGACGAAGCTAACGACACCTCATATGTTAAAATCCATCAAGCCGTTTAGTCTGCAGAGCGTACCCAAAAATAGCCATTCATACCCACATACAGTCATACAAAACATATATATACATAGGTACACTCGAAAAACGTTACCCTCCTTCTTGCGCAGTCGAATAAAAAATAGAAATTTTAACACACTGCTTCCGAGAAATTGCGTTTGCAGACAGTGTATTGTTTATACGAACTTTTTTTTTTAATTGACCAAAAGAATCATCCCCATTTGTTGGTGCAATTTTTATATTTTTGTGAAATAACTTATTAATATTTTTAAAAAGCTATATGTTTACAAGACCGATTATATTATTCAATTTTTAAGAAAAATTAAAAAGGCAATAAAAAATAACCGCTTCGTTTTAACTTTCATAGCCTGAAGCTTCGAGGCTGAACAGTTTACAAAGCATGTTAATATTTAATAAACTGGAAAATAATGTAACTTCAGTCTAACCAAAGTTTTTAAAACGTGAAAATATATTATGTAACGTGTAGCATTTTCAAACTAAACAACGCAGCAATTAGTGTATTTGCTTATACAGTATAGATAGTATAATAAACTGCCCGAAAATCTCAAAAAAATTAATATTATCGAGAAATTATTGAATGCCATAAAATACATTTTCCAGCCATTTTTTATATTATGTTTCTTAAAAAAACTTATTTTATCATTTTTGAAATTTTCGGGCAGTTTATTATAGAGTTGCTGCGAAATTTAATGAGTAAAATTTAATCATCTTAATACTTTCCAACTGTCAAAAAATAATTGAATTTAGGGATGAGCATCGAAAATCGATGTTTTTTCTATCGATGTTTTTGTGACATGGATGTTTTGCAACCTAGGTATAAGATTACATTTAAATTTGATCTATTATTTTTATAACAAAAAATGCAAAAAAGTAGGCATCTTGTTGGTGGATCATAGAGTTAGGTACACATTTGGTTGAATTACATGGGCATATTCCCAAATATCGATAATGATTGATGTTTTCGGCATCGATCAGGTGCGGATGGGCTCAGCTATTACGGCCCAGGAACATAACTGTGTTCACCGTAAATATATCTGTATCCACCTTGGTCACAACTGCATCCACCGTGGACACAACTGTGCAAGTCCAATTCCTTCACTTAACAAAATAGTTGAAATAATTAAATACATATAAATAGTTAAGTTATTTTCTTTAATATCATAAATCAATAATTGAAACGGAATACACACAATAATATTCTATAGACAACCTGACATTATTATCTACATTCATACAAACAAAAAAGCATCAACGACCTGTCAACATTTCTCTTTTAATAATAATTCACATCAGTGTTTGTCAACATTTTGACAACGTGAATGTTCATTTGATGCCTTGATGCGTTTTGATTTAGATCAGTTATGGCAACCTTTTTGAGAAGTGAATCAAATTTTGTTAGTACTAACTCGTGGGCCACTAGATCAGTGGCGTTACTTGTAAAGGGAGAAGAGGGGTGGTTAAATACTATTTTTTTTTTAACTTTTTTTGGACGACACACGACGTTTTACGACCATGTTGGATGCAGCGTGTTTTTTTTCTATAAGCATAATGATTTTGCCAAAGTTCCGAGAGATTTCGGTTTTCGTCGAAAATTGCGTTTTTTTAAAGAGATATGCCTTGAAAAAATCGCAATAATCGAATTCTTTAATATACTTTTGAAAATGAGAATGCTTACAGAAAAAAATACGCTGAATTCAATAGGAGTAAGCAAGTCTGTATCCCTTTAAGTTTGGAAACTATGGCCATTCGGAGGTTTTATATGATTTTCTGAAAACTATGAACGCAAATAACTTCTAAACCAAAAGACATACAGACGTTTGTTTGTGATCATTGGATTCAGCGTGTTTTTTTTTCTATAAGCATGATGATTTTGCAAAAGTTCCGTCAAATTTAGGTTTTCGTCAAAAATCGAATTTTTTTAAAGGGGTATGCCTTGAAAAAATTGTAAATATCGAATCCTTTAATATACTTTTGAAATTGAGAATGCTTACAGAAAAAAATACGCTGAATTCAATGAGCATTTTAAGCAAACGTCTGTATCTCTTTTAGTTTGGAAACTACGGCCATTCGAAGGCTTTATATGATTTTCTGAAAACTATAAAGGCAAATAACTTCTAAACCAGAATACATACAGACATTTGTTTGTGCTCATTGGATTTAGCGTGTTTTTTTTTCTATAAGCATGATGATTTTGCAAAAGTTCCGGTTGAAGTCAAAGAAGAGGAAGCGTTTCACTTTTAATCTGACCCAGACCAATTTACTCCCCTAACGAAACGATTGTCCCACTCTTTCTTCTCAACTGACGGTTGAAGTCGAAAATGGGAAAGCGTATCTAAGAAAGTTTCACTTCAAAAATTATCCGAGAACCTTCTGTTGACAAACGTTGGTGTATACGAAATAATACAGACATTATTAAATTGAAAATACGTTCAACTGTTTAGACGTCATTTTAAATTCACTGACACTGTCTTTATTGATCAAATATTGTTTATACATGTTTAATAACGGTATACTCTCTTCAAACACTGACATTTGAATATATTTAAATTTATACAACATACCTTTTGCTAGACGAAGAATTTAATAAACACACAGCGTCGAAAGCGGCGAACATGTTTATGCATTTCTATGAAATTAAATGACTACTGTTTTTGAGTTATTTTAACATAAAACTAATTAAATCAATAATTATTTCCATGGCTGGTACCACGCTGATAAAATTGAAAATGATGAGAAAGACGAGCAGTTTTTCGCATGAAGTAGGTATGTTTATCTGGTCACTGATTAAGACATTTTCTTTCGTTCATTACCAATTTGAGTGATTTTTTTTAATTTTTTCTGTATGGACTCTAGACGAAATTATTAATAGGTATAGATCATAATAGACTGTTCGTTGAAAATTACATTTTTTTGACGCCCCCTAAAAAGCTTCCTTTTGATGTAAAAAGGCAAGGTTAACCAAAAAAAATAACACGTGCAAAAGAATCTAAGCTCATTGTATATTTTTCGAAATTTCTCACAACAAACATCAGTTTTTTTCTGAAATACAAACAATTTCGTGTCCGAAATAAAATAAGTACCTATAGAAATTTTTTTTAATTTACGATGTCTAGAATAAAAATTATAAAATATTTAAAAACATAAATTTTATTTTGAAACTAAATAAATGGAAACTTATTTTTTACGAGCAGATTCATTAATTCGAAGCTTCATGTAAATGTTGATAATAATTTAATTATCAATAATTTATTACATTTTGGTCACGAAATCGTATAAAAATAATGTTTGTCGCGAGAAACTTAAAAAAAATACGATTTTACCAAAAAACTTCGACCGATTTTCGGCACGTGTTATTTATTTTTAAAAAAAAAAAAAGCTTGTCCTCGCCTTTTTATATCAAAAGGAAGCTTTTTAGGGTGCGTCGAAAAAAAATTAATTTTTAACTACCAGTCTAATAGATAACTGCAAAAGGGTATTTTAATAAGTAACATTCATACTGCATATGTAAATCAAAATGATAAAAACGATTTCTTAGAAAATATGCTTCCTTTCCACAAAAAAACGATTTCCAGCGATAAGCAATTAATTAGATTAATAAACTCGTCGTTATCTCTGTAATATATTTCCTCATGAAAAACTTATTTCATTCATTCCTTCATTGTAAATTAAACGTGAGGAATATACTCAACAAATGATTGGAAGGCTAGGCACGTAAGATTGTATTTATTTTTAAATAATATTCTTTTTTAATTTCCTTTTCTGTATACCAACCAACCAACGCACTACTGTACAAAAGTATTAATGACAGATAAATGTTCGTAAGACATATCCGCTAATATCGACATTTGGATAAAATAGTTATAATGCCGTTTTTATCATTCAGTTTGATTTAATTAATTCTTTTTATTTATTTTTAGTTTATTAAATATCATTTGTAGTAAAAAATGTGAAAGACTATATAAAAAATAGAATATTATAATAATAAAAAACAACTTGTTAAAGAGAAGCTTTTTTTAAAAAGTACTAAAAACGAAAAAAATAATTTAGGTTCATAATTATCAAGGCATGCTTCACTTAGAAGTTAGAGAAATTTATTATTATTATTACAGGCTGTAAACTCTATAATAGTTCGTTAGACCCACGCTGTTATAAGCCGACGCTGATGACCTCAGCTGTTGAGCGTCTATAATTCACAATCTCTCTCTCGCTGTTATAAACCCAAATTATTAAATAAAATATTACACCACAAGGGCTGAAAGTTTGATATTCTTGCATTGTGCGCCATGATGCCCGAGATGATAGGTGATTTTTTCTTTCAAATCTTTGATTGACGTCTGAATAGAACTCTTCAAATAAATAAAATTGTCGACCAATTTTTCTCAGACCAACATATTGACAAAAAATGAAAAAAATAACAAATCAATATAACATATAAGATGACGTTTCGATCCGGCTTTGGATCTTCTTCAGAAAAATCTAAAAAATATAATAATACTAATAATTTTTATATTTTTTAGATTTTTCTGAAGAAGATCCAAAGCCGGATCGAAACGTCATCTTATATGTTATATTGATTTGTTATTTTTTCATTTTTTGTCAATATATTGGTCTGAGAAAAATTGGTCGACAATTATATTTATTTGATGATTTTTTCTTTACTGCCGCCCGAACTTACGTACCTATTTCCCGCATCAGTGCGTGTAATCCCATCAATGCGTAAATGTTAGATTTTCTGCCTTGCAATTGATGCCGAAAGTATGTACTTTCAATCGAGGTATAAAGATTTTTTTTTTCTTTTTAGTAGGTACATTTCCACAAAAGCTTATCTTTGAAAAGCTTTTTTTACTAATAATTTTCAACATAAATAAACTCGAAATTATATGCCTTAAAGGAAGCAAATGTATCAAAATTTATATTCGTATAGCGTTTTGGTCAGAATCGTGTTGACAAACAATCGCGAACAGATTTTTTGCAAAAAAAAAATAGTTTTGCAGTCCGGGAACCTCAACCGGTGAAAATGTTATGAATTGTGAGAAGTGAATTCTTGGTATTAAAATCTCTCTAAAAATGCAAAAAATATTAAAAATTCATCGTCATAGAGTTTTTCATTTATATATTCCACGGTTTTGTTTCCTGTCTGGAACGTCAATGTCCTGATGTGGAAGAACGATTCAACAATAGTGTATTTTTCCGTGGATATATATAAAGTTATGATGAAAACTGAATGAAAAAATGATTAAATCTGAGAGATTCAGCCGTAACAATGCAGCGTTATCAGTTCAGCGGTTCTGACGCTAATGACTACCTAAACTTGGACTCGGTTTGCGTGTGTTGCTCTCACGATATACAAAAATATAGTCCATATAATCCATTATAACAGTAGAATACAATATTCTTATAACCGATTCTGACAATGGACTAAGGCTCTTTCAAAAGTGATTATACAGAATGATTTAAAAGGCATGACGGGTTTAATTCCGAATACCGGTCATCTTCCATCGGAACGAAACTTTGGGCATTTGTTGACCTTGGTGGGACATTAAAAACCCCCAAAGTTTTTTTGGCGCAAAGGCCTCATAACATTAAATTTATCGAAGATTTTACTGTTTTAAGTCATTTATTCACACGACCTGATAACCTATCAGTTACCATTTAATACTATAAGATGAACAGAGATAGCAAATCAACCCAAATAAATTGCAATATAAGTAGTTGTCAGAAATATTACAAAATAATATACCTACTTATTCGTGAAAATTAATTTTTTTAAGATGTAAGTACAAAAAATGTAGTATGTTTCTTGTACATAAAGATCACTGGTTTTAACATAACTCGTACATAATAATGTAATTTACGTACAAGATACATAAACTACTATTATAGCAGTTTATTAAAATGTGTGCATAATTCTGAATATACTTCACTAAATAGGTCATCCTGTAGATCTCCCAGAAATGGTTTTTACATCAAAATTATTTGTTACGATTTAGTGTTAATACGTGAGGTGCATAAATACCCTGATAATCAGCTATGTATCAAGCTTTCGCAAAAATATAACGATTAAACTTTAGATTTTATTATTCTGTAGATATAATAAAATATGAACGCAATTAAATTCAAAGTAGGCAGGGAAAAGTAGGGTTGGGATTTTCGCCGATAAGTTTTCAAAGTATAACAATATCAATGACTAAGAAAACCATAGATTGACTTTTTTAGCAAAGGGACCTTTAACCGTTAAGAGCATGATTTTTTATTTAAAAAAAATATGTATGTATGTCTCAGGGTATGGGGATTACTGGAAAATTAATTTAAATTTTTTTTTTAAGTTTAAGTCTGTTTAATTCTTCATTTTGTCTCTGTAGAATGCAGCCTACACTATAGTAACTTTTTTTTAAAGACGCTTGATAATCAGTCATTAGAATATTATGTATAGGCTGCATCCTACAATATGAATTGAAGGGTTATAATATCCACAATAATGTATCAACTGAATTTAAAAAAAAAAACAAATATTCCTGTCCAAAAAAATCCGAAACTTACTTCAGTCCACTTTGCATGTATCAATGTGTTTTTAACTTGAAAACTATTTAACGATTTTAGAAATTGTTCTTATGACACCAGAAATGCTATAGGCAATGTTTTATTTTACTATTTTATCGCATAATTGCTTAATTACTTACGTTTATTTTTTGCATATACTTCTACAAAAATATCTACTTACATAAAATCGTAACCTGTTATCAACGCAGATCCAGTATTCCCTCTTCTCCCGCGACTGTAATATATTTTACAGGTACATATAAACCATGTAACAGCCTTTTTTTTACTTCCACGCAAAAAATATTTTAAATGTTATTATTATATGCAATCACCACAGCGGACTGTTATTCCCGGACAATGCCGGACAAATACGGCTACATTCAATAAAAAAACTCGCCCGAAGCCAGACGGAACTGCTAGTCTAATATAAAGTGTTAGTGATAAGATACAATATGTCTTATTTAGATTAAATATCTCTATAAAACCTCTATATTGAATTCTGGCAGTAAAAAGTGCAGAATAACGATTTTCAGTATTACTCAGCCTTGAAGAAAGAGAAAACAAACCGTGGTTTATAATACACTCCAGTTTTCTCTTTCAACTTAAATATATTTTCTTTTTACCAATAAAATTTAAATATTGTCTCTTATAATGAAAATATTATATCTGAAATAGATATCTTTATATTTCTCTGACAAGTAAATAAAGTGCCTATATTTTGTATTTTATCACTTTCATGCGCTCATGAATAAAAGTTATTATTTGCGTTTAAAATAATTGACAGTTCTTTTCTTACGAGTGCGTATAAAAAAGTAATCGACTCATTTACCAGTTTGGGGGCTATCGTAATACTTTTAATTTTTATGGACTTCTCGTTGTCAACATAGAAATCGTTATCTTATGTAACTGATAATAATTCTCGTATCAATGATTACGTTTGAGTCAAAAGTGATAAGGTAGATTAGTTTAAGGGGTCTTAGTTCTCCAAGGTTTTCACGTTTTTATTGTGTTTATTTTGAAATTTTATCGACCTATTCAAATTGGTTGAAAGATTTTTAAATAAATTTTTTAAGATTAGTACGGCCCTAATTATGCAGTTATACAATTTTTGGCCACATTATATCATTAGAAACTAGAAACCAAAATTCCGAATTTTGAAAAAAGGATGTTTGTGAGATACAAAAGTACGTCTCTTGCTTTTAAGGGAAGGACGTTTACCCTTTTAGTCTAGGAGCGAATTTTGTTGTGATGACGCCCTAGGCTCGATCTGATATGCCTTCTTGTAATGTAAAAGAATATATTATATTATACATAAAGTTTCTACTCTTTTGGACGAAGAACTACCTGTGTGACGGATCTGTTTTGACTTTTCTTCATTTATATTCTAAAGTCTAAACCGTTACTTTTTGTTTGATATTTTGAATTTTCGTAATTGCATTTTTTCATAGTCTTATGAAATATTAACATTTCTGAGTCGTAAAAATAAGAGAACAAGCAATCGACGGAAAACTAGTTCAATTTTGAATTTTTAGCTCCTTTCAATTTTTTTTTACCTTGCAAATTGTAGTCGATTTTAAAATTTGAGTCGCCTCTTACATTTTGCCGCCCCAGGCCTGGGCCTCACGGCCTAAGCCTAAATCTGCTTCTGCCTTCGACAGTGTGTTGTGCATCAAATTGACTGACGAAATAGATTTTAACTGTCGATATCAATCTTTCAAGAAAAAAATATCTATATTTTCTATACAAAATGTATTTGGAGAATTTTCAACAAATGCCAACCGGAAAATTTAAACACGAATATTTTTTCGCATTTTTTCCGCATAATATTTACTCCGTATCTGTGAAAAGTATCAGACATATCGTGGTTGTTAATTCAAGGCATGTATAGGCAGAACGATATATAGAGTGTTCCAGAAATAACGTGAACTTTGAGAGCACATTTCTGTTGAAATTCCGAATCCATAAGCCTTTTGCCGTTTTTGACTCCGAAACTATCACACTATTCCGACAGTGCCACATAATTTTTTTTAAGCTATATTTTTTTTTGGCGCGTTATGAAAAAATAACAAAAGTGAATTTTACGATGCGCGCGTACACTGTCACATCAAAACTAACAGGATGAAGTTGCTCGCAGATAAAGGCTAGCAAGAGAATAGAGGTAGTGACCGTTCACTTACACTAATGGACATTAGTGATGTGTCCACATGAAACTTTATTGGGAGCTGGCTCCGTGCGCTCCGCTCACTAAAAAGAGTCGCTCAGAGGGAGTCGTTCAAAGGAGCGACACTAGACAGTAGGCACTACACAAGAGTGCAGACTGTAGAGGTGTGAACTGTCATAATGCATGCTCAGGAGTCACTTAGCATTGCACAGCACAATACACACACACAGCTCAGAGCTCATTTTCATATGATTCTGATCATATATCATATTATTCGCATTTCAGATAAACTATAAAGTATAAAAAAAACTTAACAATAATAATGTTTATTGTTACAATATCATATCTTTGTCAACGACGTCAATGTGAATGGTTTAAGCATTAAACGACTCAGCAAAGATAATTCCGTACGTATACAAAGTTTACTAGTGCCTCTGTGCCCTGTGCTGTGTGCGCTCTGCAAATGTGCGAATGCAACAATACAGAATAGCTCAGCACAGAGCAATGGCGCTCTTCATTATGAACGACTCGCTCAGGAGCGACACATCACTAATGGACATGACTTCACCATATATCATTATAGTTGTTTTTCGGTTTACTGAGTGAGGAGGACAGAGTATGGTAGAGACAATGTTTGCATGCGCGTAACATCTGATATCTGTAGTGTGATTCTTGGTCCTTCATTTGAAGTTTACCCGAATGCTTTAGCTTAAAAACGATAGCGTTGAGTAAGCTGTGATTTTTTTAATTTATTTGGGCACTTGATAGGTAAATTATATTTTTTTTTAAACTTTCACAATTATAAACTTGACTGTTACACTTCGAAGACCTGCAAGATAATACTGAGCTGCAAGGTAATACTTCTGAAACAACCTGTAAATTCCAGACAATTGAAGTACGCGCATGCTTAGGGCTGTCATGGTTCGCGGCACCAATTTTGTTATCATATTACATTTCGCTTCGCGGCACACCATCATCACGGGAGGGCGTTATAAACTTATCACTTATTTAACATATTCGATGCTCCTGATAATCCTACCACGTCCTGGTTACAAGGTGTACTGCTATTTATCTTCGATACAGAGCTAATTTTTTACATGCTTTTGATAAGTACACCAGATGTTTACTTCATCGGGTCTTCGATAGGCCGACGTGATAATAAAATTAAAAAATAATTAATCAGTTCTCTGTCGTACTCTCTGAGTGTAAATTTTAAACATACACCTGGCGTTGTAGAATGGTAAAATTTACATACATTACTGTATAACCACGGCCTAAACACTGCGGTAGAGTAGAGAACCCTTTTTGTTTATGATATTGGCGCTGAAATCAGGAAGGCAAATGTCCCACAGATAAAAAAACGTGATAAAAAAATTAACAACTTTTTTGTGTACATAAGTATTCTCTTTGGTTTACTACTTTTTAATGTGAAACATCTAATGGCGCGTTTGGTTGGGAGTAAAACCGTGCAGTTAGAATGACGTTTTAAGGGGGGGACGTTAAGTTTATATGCGTTGGATTAAACATGGCTTCAGTTGAAGACAACATCTAGATAACAGGGCGAAATTTTGTTACTAGTTTAGCTGTTGATATTTCGTTAGATGACTGCGCGTGACGCTTGCTTTGTGTATGCTTTGGATTATAACTTGGCTTTTTGTTAAATGCGATAACTAGATGACAGGGCAAAATTTGGTTACAGGGTGAAATTTAGTTGCAGGCCGATATTTAGCTACTAGAATTTCGCTTAAAATGTTTTACATCTTTCAGGAATCCCACGACGACTTATGTACCTACCTCTTTCTATCTTCACTAACTTATATCTCCCTCTCAACTTCCATTCGCCTCGCCCGATCACACTTTTCGTAACGCTATCGCTACGCATTCAACAGCTTACTCAAGCGTGCGTAAAGAAGTTTTACTACAAAAACTAATATATTCTTAGTACAGAGTATAATTGTGGCAAGAATCCACAAATCACCCGGTATATTTTCATACAAATTATCAGATCAACCACTCACTGCGCTCAAATATTAAATGGGGAAAACATGTTTTTATATACACGTACATATTTTATTTTCACGCATAATACGATAAAAATTATAAAAGGAGGGTGGGTTTAAATTAAAATGCGTAAATATTATTATTATAATTATTATTTTAAAACAGTATTTTAGACATATAAATTATACAGTAAAAAATATGTGAATATTTTTTGTGTTATAAACTTTTTTCCCAAAACTTTAAATCTATAGAATTTAAAGTTTTGCAATTTTTTTAAAGCAGCTGATAAATTTTATTTGTAATTATAAACTTGTATTTCATACACCTAAAATAATTTTTAAAGTTGCAATTAAAATTCAAAAATAAATAAAACTAGAATTTGTTAAACACGTAATAAATTTAACAATTTTTCATAACTACACAAATAAATAGCTATAGTTTGCGATTATATTATGAAACATTTCTTGTTGAAGTTACAATGCAAAAATATTATTATCCAAACAATGTCACTGTCGGGACTCCAACCCGAATCTTCTTAACAATATCTACCTACATATAAAAAGTAATCGTTATCCTCCACCATCTTTATCGATAAATACTTTTTTTTAAATATTAATATGACTTATCCTATCTACTTTATTAATTGTATGTATTTCTTTGTTACAGGTAAGAATATCGTGCGGATTATATATTTTTAGAAAGTAAGTAAAATAGACCTACCAATATTACTACATTACTAAACATATCAGGACATGGATGCAGTGTTGATATGTTGATCACTTATAAGCAAAGTGAAAATTAACTCAACATTCAACCTCAGCTTCGGTGCCAAATTGTCTTTTAATGCTGAATCACCAAAGAAAAAATTTGAAACACTTTTTATTTCCGAAAATTGAAAAAAAAATACATGTATGTAAGGTTGGCTATTATTGGTCTTATCTAATGAATACGGTAGTTAGTTGTCTATAGATAACCCAGCTTTATTATTTAGGGTTCTAATCAAATTAATTTCATTAATAAATTTGTAATCTTGCTTCGCGCGTTTAAAAACAATTGATAAATGTATTGTACCAGACTATACATGAAAAGATCAAAGATTGTAAGCCGTGAGAACAACACAATAATACATACAACAATAGTGTTGTACTGAATAATACTCCCCACTAGAGCAGCCTTTCTCAAACTGTGGACCGTAAGTAATACTAGGAGTTTCGCGGACTCATCCCTGGTGTAAGTGGACAAACAGCGATATATTATTAATTATGCTGTAGGTATACTAGAAAAGTAAAACTTACGCAATCACGAAGTCTGTAACCAGGAGACCCAGCTCGAGCTTAGCGGTGGACCGATATCTGTCTCATGAACCAATATGGCGTCAGCTACTGGGTAAAGCACACCCGTTCATGGCTTGCATGTGTGTAGTGTCTGTGAAGTTAAACAACTTTGGTAACTATGGCAAAAACAGGTGGAAAGAACCGAAGTTTTCCCAGGTAGTGATAACAGCGCCATTACGCGTGCGCCAGAAAACGGTCCATCTCGAAACACAGCAAGCATAGGAAGCTAGGTCTCCTAGTTACATAGTGTGTTATATAGTGAATGTCATTTAAAATGCAATATATACATGAATTTTGTTATAGCTATAGAACTTATTATTAATGCATTACAAAAAATCGTTCAACATAAAGTGCAACTTAGACCGGGCGGCCAAGTGAGAATCGGATATTTTTTATGAGGAGCATTAATAATTATTTCTATAGAATGGATAAGTAAAATTATTACCCTTAATTTGTATTACTGGAGATCCGCAACAATTTTGATGATCTTTGAACAGTCCGCAGGCGAAAAAGTTAGAAAACGCTGTATTAGAGGGTTTGGATCGGTCAGTACAAATTATCAAAAGGAACACCTGAGTGGAAATAACCGCACTTGTGGTGTCTACCTCCTCCTTTTCTGTGATTATACGGTGTGTTCGACGATTCCCAGGTATTTAAATCTATTCTTTCTGTGCAATATCGAGAAAATACAGAAAAAGCTTCTGCGTTTTCTATACTAGAAGCTTTGCGATTTTTATCCAAGGTATGAATCATATATTTCTATCGTTTTTTGTTAAGAGCAGCACTGTCTAAACTTTTAATATAAATCAATTTTTTTTTTTACAATAAGATTTTGCGAAAGTGAGCTTTACTTATGTAATGCGCAGTATAAAAAACATATCACTGCTTGCCGGACGGCGTTCGTACAGTTTGGTCGTCGCTGTATATAAAAGAAGTAACTCTAAGAGTATCCCATTTATAATTCTTGATCAGTGAGCGAAAACATCGACTAACAAGTATTTTGTTGCACTTGAAATATTTCAAAATAAATTACTTTTTGAAACACCAGTCTTTCTCAAGGATACGAATAATTCCACAAAGTTGCGTGAATATCGAAAAATTACTATTAATAATTAATTAAATATTACTGATTCTGAATATATTATGTTAACATTCAATTTTTCTCAGTAATTTTCCTTTATATAATGTAGAATAATTATAATTATAGCGTATATTCTTACAAAAATTATAATCAAAATTTTTTTAACTTTTAAGCGTCTACGTGTTTTAATAAAATATTTTTAATGCAACTTATATTTAGGTTACATAAAAAAAGTCACTTTACAATCTAAAAAAACTTAAAAAATTATAATTTCATGTTAATTATACGTATAATGAAGTCATTAAATAAAAAATATGATTTAATTTTCTCCATTTATCGAGGCCAAAAATTTCTAAATTTCTAGGACACGCAATTTTAATAATATATACAGTATGTTCACCAAAATTGGTCACGGTGAATAATTCGTGTATCGTACTAGATACAAAAAAAAGTTAAGATAGTTTTTTGTTTAACTCAAGATTTACTATCGGAAACTGCTGAGGTATATTTTTTTGTACTTCAAACTCAACCAGAAGAGTACATGCATTTTTTTAATGGCAATACATTTTTTTCATCATTAAAATTTCCAATTTTTTTCTCTCTAAATTTATGTAAAATTTTCATACGGTTACATAAGAAAATATTCTTAATGTTATCCATAAGGTATAGTCGATGTTTGTTGATCTTTCTTTAAAAAATTCTGTAAAAAAACAAAGGGCGTTTGACGTTCTGTCATATCACATTTAATTTAAATTTGCGAGAATCTTAAAAAAGCGACGCATAAAATAAAATTTGAATAAAAAAATTAAGAAAACTTATGTTATAAAATATATCAACAGGGTTTAATTATTCACTAACAATTTTTCCGGCAACAGCTAAAACGAAACTGCATTTGGAATTTTATTTATCTACATTCTACCTAAGTCTAAATGAACAACATAATTTATTTGTACTGAATCTTTATTTTTTCTATGTAATATCATTTCGCACCTTGCAGTTTTCAGAACTGCTGCACCAACGTTGAATTCATTTCTGTTTTTTTTTTTGCAACTAATGAAAAATGGAAGTTAGTTTTATAGTTAAGTTATGCTAATCACGTAGCGGCCATAAATAGCAATGCACCGAGTTCCGTGTTTTACATTCTATATTTCATGATATACAGCGCTCTTTAAGCGTTTGCACTATAAAAACTGAACTGGACCAACTTTAACTGACTTTCGTAAGGATGAGAAAACTTTAATAAATTATATTGTACTTTTATTCGTTTAGTAATATTAACGCTAAAAGTAATTGAGACGGTGCAGCACAATTAAAACAACTTAGAATGAAGCGCGGTGAAAAAATACGATTTTGTAATAACGAACATTTGTCTCTTGTCGGAAATATCAGTCAAGAAATTTTTAGAATGTTACTTCATCCATGATTTTAATTCAAATGCAAACTCAACACTGTCGCCACTTAGTTACCCGTTTGGTTAGAAAATTTCATAATAAAATAGTAATAATAACGGACGTTAGTTCTTTGGTTAACAATATGGAATGATTTAATAAACTAGTTTATTTAAAAAGTAACTTTATACAAAATATTTTACTGAACAAAATGTGATACTGATACCTATAAAAATCAACGCAGCATTTATTTTATAGCTTTACACTTAAAAGAAAATATAACTAGTAGCTGCTTCTATTGCAAGTACTCATTTTACAGGTTCTAATCTGTAAACCAATAAAAGTTATTTTTTAACTAGGCTGTTTTATTAATCAATCTAATATTTTCAGCTCTCACTTTTTTAATTTTTCACTATTTGATATGTCAATTGTATAGCAAACTTAACTACAGTGAATATAGGTTTCTGTTAATATAAGTACCTAGTACCTACCCCTTATGGCCCTGCTTGAAATTCTGCTGGCCGGCAGGCTGGGTACGAGGCTGGAAATGACGCCTGCTAGCTCAAACAGGGTCTATTTTCCTTGGTAGATCCGCTGCTAGGTATGAGCAAGAATCAAATAGGAAGCAGTACTTATCTTGTCACGTGGGTGACTTGAACAAACGCCCACAAACCAACATGGTGTCATTGTGCTCAAAATCAGACAACAGACACGTTTTGCTCTGTGTTTATATATGAACTGTCACTGCGCGCACAACAGATCTATCTGAAAAATAAGCTTCAAAAGATGTCTCGTGTAAAGCGAGCACATAAAAGCAATTAAGAAAACAGGCGCTAGAAAACTAAATCTAGCGGCAAATCCAGCCTCGTATGCAGCAGCTTTAAATATTGCCGTGCGATAGTTCTATTGGTAGCGGAGTCGTCTGATCTGTATTGTGTAGGTACTGTTCACAAGATCGCAAGTGTTCCTCCAAAAATATTAGAAATATAGAATTTTTCTGTTATTGATTATTGAGAATAATAAAAAAACTTCATCACTCAACACAAGACCTGCCTGAAATGGAACAAAAAAAAAATTTTTTTAATCAAAAGGCTATTTCGACACAGAATACACTTTTTTGAGTACATTATTTCATATACAAAAATTGTTATTAATTCATATATTTTAATTCAACCGAAAAATGAAAAATCATGTTCTGAAATCAATTTCGAAACAATTTAAAATAAGATATTAATTAATTTAAAATTATTCTTCCTTTCGCCATTTAAAATTCATATTTACACGTAATAAGTCTTATGGGACATGGTCCTTGGGGCTCAACTACATTTCTCGGTCTGTAAACAAACTATTCTTCCGAAAATATATTTCAAAAATAAAAACAGTAACATAAAACTATTTGAACTTTGTAATTAATGTAGAGTCCGTCAAAATAAAAGTTAATCCGAACGATGAAGTCAAAGGAACTGGTCGAAAAATATTTCATTTGCATTTTATTTATTTAGCACTGAAGAGCTAACTTATAAACAATTGTGATTGAGGTTCGCTCCATTTCGGTGTTTCTTTTACGCCTTACCCTTGTTAAAATGTCAATTTACACAAACATTTGCTTGAACTTAACAAGAGATAAAGGTCACATTAGATTACAAGCTTTTTTCTTTGTGCATTTTTCATTTCATTGAAGCGAGTGTATAATATTAACTTTGGTCCGAGAGAAAATCTTGACAATTTGCATTTTTGTCTCAGCCACATAAACGTGTAATTAAAATGAAACTTCTTTCGTCTTCCTCAACCATACGAATTTATTTATTAATTATTTTTGACGTCATGATAATTAAAAAACAGTTGTGTGGTTTTAAGAAACCACGACGCAAGTGAAACTTTTATTGGATTATAGGCGTTGGATTGTAGACACTTATTCATCACGATTAATTATAAACAACAATATTCACATGAATACACGAATAAAAACATGTAAACACTGTACAGCACTTGCCCGCATGACAGACTGACTATGTGTTATACATACTACACGGTCAGCTGATGCTAACCATGGGCGCCGCCTTATTAGCCTTGGCTGCTCTACCGAGCGCCTTCTCCAAGCGCCTTTCACTTTACCCCTACTCCGCGGCCGCCTGTAACGCGCCGGCCAAAAAAATTCGGGGCGATAGAATAAAAGTTTCACTTTAATAAAATTTCCGGATTGTCATGAAAACGTCGTGTATAAACAACGGCCGCGTTTCATGTTTGAATTTTATGTCGAGGTCGGTCAGACTCACTACTGTCGCTAAAGAAATTTCACTTATAAACCATAGTTAAGCTACTATATTACACAATTCTTCGCTCGTGGTAGTCTCATCGATTTCAGTAAAATATTCTCTTAAAACACTACAAATTTTATAAAAACTCCGTTTAGTATCTCTGTAATTACAACCAATCCCAAAGCGTAGTCTAAAAACATCCCTTTATATATCAGGATAAAATAATTGGCACATTCTTGCACACAGCTATTACAGTCAAAGCTGTGAATTTACACATTATCATATTACATATACCTAATTTAGTACCAAGCATATGGCTGTTTCAACGTATGGTTAACAAATTTTCGTACCTACAACTAAAATCATTAAATCTATTGTCTGTAAATAATCATTGTTTTTACACAATTACTGCAGTTTGAATTTTAATATACCTATTTAAAAACAAATATTAAGAGTACTGTGGTTGAAACAAAAATAAAAAAATATAGAATAGTTACTTCTTACCACAACAGTTTTATTAGCGGGTGTACATTTCGGGAGCTGTGCTCTCATCTTCAGCAAACACTAAACTTTACTGTTTGCTGAAGATGAGAGCATAACTGTTGTGATAAAAAGTAACTATTCTATATCTTTTTATTTTTGTACATTTCGGGAGCTGTGCTCTCATCTTCAGCAAACACAAAACTTTAGTGTTTGCTGAAGATGAGAGCACAGCTCCCGAAATGTACATCCGCTAATAAAACTGTTGTGATAAAAAGTAACTATTCTATATCTTTTTATTTTTGTACATTTCGGGAGCTATGCTCTCATCTTCTGCAAACACTAAACTTTAATGTTTGCTGAAGATGAGCGCATAGCTCCCGAAATGTACATCCGCTAATAAAACTGTTGTGGTAAGAAGTAACTATTCTATATTTTTTTTATATTTAAATACAACCTTTTGTACAACATAATTTTTATTAGTGTCAGTTGTTTTCATATACTTATTAATAACTAAAATAATATCTTGAAATTACATAAGGGACAAATGTGTAATTTTACTGTTTTGAACGTAATATGTTGTGTTTTATTTTAGCATCTGTGTAGAAGTATTTTAGCAAAAATATACTAATTTTTCATTTGAAATAATTATAATGATATAATATTATTAATATTATTTGCAGTTAACCATTTTGCCATTTTATTTAGTTATATACATCACAAAATAAGTGTTACACAAATGTTCAAGATGCTTCAAATACCCACCCAAAAATGTTTGATAGCTCTCCTACCATTATATTAAAGGTTAAAGATAATTTTTCAAGAGTTAGAACAACAGACTTATTTAGAATATCGTTATAAATTGCCGTTTCGAACTAAAAACTTAAGTGAAATCGAAAGTTTTATGCAAATTGAAAAAATACAACAAATGAGAAAAATTTTATGAGTCTAGAGGGTGTCGTTAAAGTTTTGTTAAAATCAAATCACAGGTCAAATAGATACTGGCATATTAATTTGTAATTATAGGGGAACAATAATAATTCGTGCACAAATGGTTTCAAAACACAAAACTCCCTATCTTTCTAATCAGTATGAGTGACTATCAAATTGTCCCACCCCTAAAATAGGGTGCGTAACAACAAGGTAGCGTTTTCACCCTCACAGCCCGTAGATCTGTTTAATTATCTTATCTGCTATTATTTATTTTAACCACTACACCTTTTCTAAATTACTATTACAGCCCTTAATGTCGACTAAAAACATTATGCTTAGCATAAATACGTAATTCCGTAACCTGTTACGGTTATAGTGAATATCTTGATAAATTTTATTTAGTATGCTTCGGCAAAAACATCACGAAAGCAAAAAACTACTCATATTTTATCGTTTTAAAGATTTCAGTAATTAATGTCCATTTTTCTAAATAATGTTTTTAAAACTGGACCAATTTTTGCTGATTCTATTAAGACGTTCGTAAAAATCTAAAACATTTTGTTTATAGTTTTTGTGATTAACAATTAATTACTGCTGAAGAATAGACATGTAATATTAACAGTTTGTTTGTTTTTTTTTATAATAAATAATTAATAAGTAGTTTATTTTGTGAGCTAACCAAATGTTGATAGCTAACTATTTTACTCTTTATTACTTTTAAAATCTAATTATATTTTACAAATACAGTATGTTTTATTAATTTTAATGAGTTTGAATATTTTACAGAAAAAAAATGGTGTTGGTAAAACCGTTTGTGTTTTCGCTTTATTTTTTCGTCAATTTTATTATCGATATTAACATCTTTGAAAAGCTAAGCGAAAATCACAAGTTGATAAACTAATTTTTTTGATGAAAAAAAAAGTTGGGACCATTTATTGACATAAAATAATTGTAATAACGTTGATTCGTATATAAAACGCCTATTCGAAACAATTTCATTAAAACTATTAAAATGTATTAAATTACACATAAATATTTTTTTTAATTTAACAGTTAATATACCGCCATATTGCCACATGGCATCCAAATTAACTCCATAATAAATTATACACATCTGCCACACATAAATAATTATTAAATAAATGTTAATTATTTTTTGTTTTTAATAAAGCTGTTGCCCAAATATAATTTTAAAATTTCATTAACGCCCTTTTTTATTAGTTTAGTGAATATTATGTTTAAAAAATGACAAATGCCTTTACTATTGAAATGAAATAGGTACATGTAACTACAATATGTATTTTATTAACAAACAAATATATTATTAACTCATAAACATAAACAATCGCTATTTTGTTAACTTATCGTTAGTTCAAACTTATTAAAATATTTTGATTTAATTAATGTCAGAAAAAATTTAACTGCAATAGAGATTCGTTTTCTCCGTGATGCTCATCGGTTTTGTGTACTGTCCACAATATCGTAGGTTCGCCTCCGACTGGATGAATAATAAATAATGAAATATTAAAATCAACGTTTGTTTTTTATAAAATTTATAAAAAAAATACTTATACGCTCGCTATAAGCGGACGACAAAGTTACTTTACCTACTGCCTGACTCGTCACTGACCTGAAAGCTATGTATAGGGCAGCGGTCGGCAACCTTTTGGTAAGCAAGGGCCACATAGCAGGGATGTTGCGAATATTCGCATCCGCATCCGCATATGCGGAACATTCGCATCGATTTAGACATCCGCATCTTCATCCGCATCCGCATAAATCGATGCGGAGCTGATGCGAATGCGGATGTGTAACAGGTTGCGACAAGAAAGAAAGTGTTCCAAGTGAACAGTTATTTAGTAGCCCAGGATTAATATACGAACCCTTGCGAAACAGACTGGAGCCCGAAAAGGCGGCTATCCTTCTTTTCATTAAAGATAATGCTCCACTTTTCAAATTTATTACTAAAATAATTTATTATAATCAGTAATAGTAGGTAATTTACTCACTACTTTATTATAAAGTATAAAAAGGATAAGGATTACTGTCTTTTTATTTTTTTTTACCCACACTTAAGTTTTGTTTTGTACAGATCCGCATCCGCATCTGCATCCGCGGATGTTAGCCTCCTAAAATCAGCATCCGCGTCCGCATCCGCGGATGTGAAAAAATCTGCATCCGCAACATCCCTGCCACATAGTGGCAAATTGAACTAAAGACGGGCCGCACTTGTTCATAATTTTAATAATAGGTATTTGTGATATTAAAATTTCGAAAACATTTTATTTGAATTTTATTAAAAATTTATAAAATAGCTCTCAAATGCTCATCTGTGAGACGAGAAGCATTTATTTTTTCTGTAATTGAGAATCGAAAAGGTTTGTTCGCATAAGTAAGTACTACCAAAAATTGTAATTAATTGCAGAGCAAACCTTTTCAATTCGTCAAAATTAGATGGCAAACTGACATAAAACTTAACAAGATCTTTGATTTCAAAGAAAGAATTTTTGAGAGTATCATTAGATTGGAGATCAATCACGTTCATTTGTAAATGACTAGGTACATCTTCAATATCACAAGAAAAAGGATTTGTGAAAATTTATTTATTTATTTATGTAGGTAGGAATATAAGACTTTTATTTATAAAACAGTCACGGGCCGCAAGGTATAAGCTCGCGGGGCACATGCGGCCCGCGGGCCGCGGGTTGCCGACCCCTGGTATAGGGGGTAGGAAAAAAATAATTTTAAGGTTAGCAAATGACAACTATATTTGAATCGATGCCAGGAATAATACAACAGTATGTCATTGGAAGTCAAAGGTTTATAGTGAAAATATAGTCAGCAAAAATAAAAAAATCCACACAACTGAGATTTAGTATTACACCAAATAAATTCAATGTAGAAACTTATATTTACTACGCACCAATAAACAAAATAAAAAGAAAAATAGCAGACAGATCGCGCAGCAATAATTTAACATGTGATCATTTATTTTGTTCTAACGATCAATCCATAACATAATTCAACAGCCGACAGCGTTACTAACTTCAGCTTGCTATCTGCGATTGTGAATTATTCAAGTATCCGAAAAAAATGACAAACTGGATTTAGGGAGTTGCCGTGGTGACAAAATGGTTTAAGGCTTGTGTACCAGAGTTGTGGGGCGATACGCGACGTGGGATACATTTTTACTGTTCACACCCAAACAATGATGATATTGTGTAACGACAAACATCTATATTAATACTAGCGGCCCGGTTCGGTTTCGCCCGAATTTGTAGCTTGTCGCCGTTTTTTCATCGACTTGCGTTACAAAATTGGTCTCCACGGAAAGCCCTTTTATTTAAACGCGATAATATATAGCCTGTATCCATCCTGAAGGTCCATTCTAAATATTGATGAAAAAAAATTGTAATCGGATGAGTAGCTTCGAAGATTGCCTCCTATATCCAAACTTACAAATTTTACCTCTTTATAATATTATAGTGTTCCGTCCCGATTTCACCTGGGTGCGATAGATATGATTCTGTAAAATATATTTCGATTGCGTCCCGGCGTGTGAACTAATAGCTTTGAGCAAGTTCTAACAGATGTCACTATTTGGTAGTACTAAAACTACCTCATAATTTGCTTGATGAATTGCAAGTAAATTATATTCTAACGAATAAATTTGTTCCAAGATTATCTTTAATATTGTTCGGTGAATATGGGTACAAGAGTTTTGTTATTTTTGTGCGGATAAATGAGTGAATGACAACTAGATCTATGTTTATTATATAATGTAATATGTTAAGTTAAACGTATCATTTTACATTGTCATCCGTACGTTCGAACAGAAACGCCGTGGCCCGTAAAAATGTCAAATTACATACGTACAGACATCTGTGTGATGCATTCAGCCATGTGATACCTTTATTGATGGAGCGGGAAGGCGATTGCACGCGCCAACTGGTCGCTTTTCCAAAAGATCCTATATACTGTACTGTATACTGGGTTCTGTTTATGTTTTTAGCCACGAAAATCGAGACTCGCTTCTTAAAAACCGATTACAGAAATCGACAATAAAAAAAACGGTTAAGTGCGAGGATTCCGTACAAACTTGCAGGTATGTAAATAGTTCGTCAATCACGGGAATCGAGTCTCGAAGATTTTTCCCGTTACCTGTTGGAAAACTGTTACATCGATAAACGCCGCGGTCAGAATGTCAACTAAACGTGTAGTTGCAATAAGTTCAGATGGACTACTGAACTGTATTGTAGCTTGTGGTAGCCTAGTTGTTGTACCGTGCTGTATGCGAGTGTTCTCATATTGTGCTGTATAAACGCACCGTTATAACTGTTACTGTGTACGAACGTGGCATGTTGTTTTTTTGATGTGATTTTTTTTGTAGTGAAAAAGTTTTTTTTTTTTAATTTCGCATTTCATCCCCAGTATAAAAATCCAATTTTCTATACTTCACGCCTGTGTTTGGGTCAGCACACTATCTCTGTGCCAAATTTTTAATTTTTAAATCAAATAATTTCAAAGACAATCGTCTGTATGAACACTAAAAATGAAATTGGACACTTGAAAGATCGACAGAATGATGAGTTGCAAAAAGCATTGCCAGAAAATATAGTCTGAAAATGACCTTAGATCATGACCACACATATTTCTGTATAAAATAAACATTGATTGAAAGGGTATTTTTTAAAAGTGTGTACATTTTTGCATAATTTTGTCCTTGAATTTTGATCAAAATTAGGCTTGAAAAACGATGTTTCTTATGTAATTCAGTCTTTAATGTTTCTATCTAATGTTCTATATTTTTTTGAAAATTGCATTTTTTTTTTGAAAAAGTAGATCGTGTTAGTTGACACTGTTTTTTAAACGCTTTTATTTAGCTTGACTCCGCATATCTCTTAAATTTCTTACTTTGTTTCAAATCTTGGGACAGCTTTTTCAACTACTTCTCGTTATCAGATTGAGTTGAAATTTTGCACACGTATGTAGTTCTGATGACAATTTAATATTATAAGAACTAACTGACCGTTCCGGCTTTCGTCCGGTTACAAATCGCACTTTTATTAAGGCACACTAAAAATAGGTAAAAAACTTGTTAAACGCTATACTACAATGTACTAAAAACTAGAAAATAAATATGAGTCACCATAAGGGGCTATGATTAAACTAAAATAAAATCATGGGGGGCATTTAGTAGTAAACTTTCATTTGTTTGAGATTGGAAGTCATGTTTAGCTTTCGACTGTCCTTCGACCATAATGTAACTATAAATGCCCCCTACGATTTTATTTTAGTTTAATCAAAGCCCCCTATGTTGACTCAAGTTTATTTTCTAGTTTTTAGTACATTATCGATTGTACAATAAAAGTGTTTAATTTAAAAGTTTTTTATCTATTTTTATTTATAATCATAGCAATTACAGTCAGAATACAATTTACTAATTTAGAGTAATTATAGTATTTTAGTTTTCTCAAAACATTTCTGCCAACATAATAGCATTTTTTCTGAATTTGTAAATGAAAACAATAATGCAAAATTACACTATACATTCTTGTACCTATATCACGAGAGGAGCCTAATTGACACGGGATCATCAACATCAATATGTCAACATGTCTATTCACGACCCCAATAATCATTTTGTTTATTCAAACGGCACTAACAATACTGCTTCTATAATGTGGATTGTTAATTTTGAAATCAACGTTTTAAAACATCAAAAACTAATGGCATAATAATGACGAAAAAACAAACCAATAAAAAATAAAAGTGCCTACTGTTTACTCATCAGATTACTGGGGCCACAAATTTTGCCCAAAATGATTTTAGAAATTCAGAATGGACTGAAATAAGCCTTCTTGAAAATGAAGTGCCAAAAAAGAAAATTCTTTTCTAATTGTAATTTTTTTTAACTTGTTTAGAATGGTTTTTAACTTTTCCAATTCTAAAGTTACAAGTGAAAAATATACTTTTTCTAGAATACGAAACTATAAAATAGGTATTTTCGCCACTCTTGGAATTGATTTAAAACGTATTACAAAGTAGGTTATGTTTCTAGTGCTTGATTACACATATTATGGCGGATATTAGAAACGAGTCACATCGAGTTTCAGCAATAATATCATCAGGCACAAGATACGTATAGGTATCATATTTTTTGCAAGTAAATATAAAATAGCTGATTTTCATATAATTTTCAAAATTATTTACACTATAGTTTTCAGGTTTCATTGGCTTTTCATATATTTACTATGAAAATGGTAGTACGACTACGTTTCGCATTTCTTTTGTTTTGCTTTACACACTAGATCGAAATGAGTCAAGTTACTACCGCTATACAGGCATGAAAAGCAACTTTTTTATGGGAGGTCATGCAAAAATATATTTTGTAAATATAGTAGGGCCAAGAGACAGCCAGACGAAATAAAAAGCACAAACATATTTTATATTATAATACTCGAAAGCTTTGATTTTATAACAACAATAATGTCTTTATTAAAAAGTTGATTTTTTCCTTTGCCCTGTTATGAAATAATAGTTCACTAGACTGTAAAACTTCGAACTTGAAATCAAACATAAGAGCATAAATGAAAAAAGCTTTATAAAAGTTACATTTTAAAGGAGTAAACAATCAGATATCAATTTAAAATATATTATATAAAAAAATAACTTCATCTATAATTTCTTTACTGTTAACTTTACATGGAACATGCATTAAAATATCGTCTAGAGCTGGAAAATAGTTTTTGCTTGCGGCAGACAAATTGGAATATTTTATGGCGTCTACATAGTTTTAAAGTTGGATTCTTGTTGTGATGACGACAAAATAACTTATGTATTAATGAACAAACGCAGAGAATACTCCACATATACAGTGAATAATATTAGTTTTGTTGCAGTCAGTTGGGAAATTAACACTTGTTTGCTAGTGTGCGGTAAATACTTACTAATGAGAGCTAGTTGCTATTATTATAGCCTCATCATTTCTATCAGCCCTTCACGATCATCTGTTATGATTCGTTATGAACTACAACTTGACTGTCAAATACTGACATTAAAATAAACTTTATACATAAAAAGAAATAGCTCTACTTATATACAAAAAAATTATAATGAATAATTGCATTTCTAATTATACATTTCAGGCTAGATATATTTTTAAAACTAAAGGCCGCTGGACACGAGGCTGGTTTTATCGATGCTAGGTTTCAAGCGTACTGTGGCGCTGATTTTGGTGATGGCTTTTATGTGTTCGCTTCACATTGTATTAAAACTTGCTTTGTAGATGTTCATTGTTTCTGAACAGATCACACACTATGACGCTATGTTTGTTTCAGGGCGTTTGTCAATGTCGCTCACGTGACAAGATACTGTTTCCTGATTGGTTTTTGCTCAGAGCAATCAGAGGACCTAGCAAGAAAAATATCCCCTGTTCTAGTTTTGAAATCCATCTTGAGAACTAGCAATGACGTAATTTCCATCCTCGTGGGGTCACTTCGCATGCATGCATAGGTAGTAGGTACATGTAGCGGGTTGACACAACTTTCTTATTTGCAGAGGCTCTATTGTCATACTACAATATCAAAAATAATATTTGAGAATGAAATCAAGTATAAGTAGAAGTGGTATAATTGATTAAAATAATAATGGTGGTGAATTTTAGATAACCTAAAAAAAATCTATTTTGAAAAGCGGTTGTTCACTAAAATGAATCATATAATAATAATAAATAGTTTATATAATAAAATCTCACTGATACACTATGTATAACATTACATAAAACGTCATTACAGTTCAACTGCCTTATTTATAATGGTTTATGATTGGGAACAATGTTGAGGGGTTATTTACAGTTGCTCAGTCAAAATAAACTCGGGAAAATTTTAAAGTTCTACTGATATTTAGTTACTTTTCGTTAGTTTATCCAACTCAATTCAGTTGGTAATACTATAGAGTCTGTCGAATAAGGTTCCTATCTAATAGCCTTGCGTGTCAACCCGCTGGGTACATGCATGCATGTAAAGTGACCCATTATGCACTGATGCCGTAATGAAAAACAAAACATTTAGCTCTATATCTAACCAACCATACGATAGAATTTGAAGAGTCTCAATGCTTTTAAATATTCATCTTACAGTGTAAAAGCCAAGTTGGAATATTCCTTTAATCTGTGCAATATAATCACGTGTACTAACCAAACCTACATCGCTAAATACCCCTAAAGTAATATAATCACAGGATACGTATACTATATATATTACATCTAATCACAGTTCTAAACAGGGAGTTTAACCAGCTTCCACTAACTGACATTAATAAACTACACATACTTTAACGGTTTAGCGCTAAGTACTAGATCATAACTCAATTAACCCTGTCATCCCGCGGTCAGCTATGAGTTAATTATACATATCAGCGGCTGTATCGCCTTTGACCGAACGCCGAACTCGCTCAGGGTGCGTATAGGTATCCTAGTAAGTTCACGACAGACACAATCGACGATTGCGATACGATTAATCAAACTGTCGACCATTTTAATACTATAATTGACACGGCGCTATTACACCGCTGTAAACTTTGAATTAATGACATAATTAGAAACCGTGTTGTGGTGTCTCTAATTTCTCGTATTAGTCTAGTTCACATGTCCCTTTTTGATGGATTCCAGTCCTACTTCACCGAAAATTATCATCTAGAAACTTTTTGAGTGGGGGAAGAAAAAATTGCAAAAGTTGTAAACATTTTAGTAAAAGAAAAAAAAGTGGTTTGGTTTTTGGCGAATATCTCAAAAACTTTTGCAGATATCTGAAATTGCAAAAAAGATTCTGAATTAGAGCAGGATATTTCCTACAAAGAAGTTCCATCTCCCAGAACTCTACCACCAATATTTTTAATTTTAATTTAGAGATGAAAATAGGGCTAAACGTGTTTTAGCCCTAATTATAGCAGATCTAGTTTTGGTCAATGTTTAGGAAAAATATTTGGTGAAAAGGACAGAAATATAATTTATTATTTAGTGAACTCTATTTTTATGGTTCTGTACCCGAAGGTTCTTCTAGCTCCAAAACCGTAAGTGCTACAATAATGCAATTAATAGCCCAAATCCCTACAAATTATATTTTTCTAAGGATTTTTTTAGACACACCTGAATTTTAAAAATGACGTAAAAGAATTAAAACTGCTAACCTCGAGAGCTGCACCCACACAAAAAATATCTCTCAAGCTTCACCGCGTTCACGTAATCGGCACCTAAAAGTGTAAACATATTTTTTCCTAATGAATAAATTTTAATATTCCGTGCTCGTCTCTCTACAAGCCGATTGATTATAAACCTGCATACAATAACACTGACATAAGGAATTAAAAGTGACATTTGATATATAATATATGTTATCCATAAAACTCTTCGCTTACAATAAGCTAGTCATTAATATTCCATTCATATAGTTGAATTTATGAGAATGTACACACATAGCTGACATATGACTGTGAAACTGTTAGGAATGCTGCAGGAGTATGTGAAATATCAAATATTTGACATTTCTAAACATAACAGAAGTTCGTTCCACCAGAAGAACAGGCCGAATGGAATATTATTTTTAGAGGACAATGCGTTTTTGAGGGTGATAATTTTAATGTTATTTTTAATATTTAAAGAGGGTATCGAATTACTAACAGCTATACGAGGTGTTAGTAAGTTGGGAAAATTAAGACAAATCATTTCTTATAAAATATTTGAAAAAAAAACAACAAACGCATATAAATGTAATAATTAATTAGTTAAATTAATTACATAAAAAACAGATAAATTTCAAGCAAGCAGCTTTGGGTTATACGTAAAAACTTAAGAATGACAGCTGTTCACGACTATTGGCTGGCGGCAGTAGCGGCAGTTTCATGTATCGGTGTACATGAATTATATTGTTCTTTATTAGCCGGTCGAAAGTAGTACATACGTACTTCCGGCATCAATTTTAAGGCATGTCCCGCCATGCATAAATGTTAAACTTTCTGTCTTAAAATTAATGCCGGAAGTACCTACGTACTTTCGACTATGAGGTATGAAGAAAATGTATTTTTTAAAAGTTAACACTATTAATTGTCAATTTTTTTCACCAAATTTGAAATTCTATGAAATGTGAAAAATTATTTTAATATTGGTAGACGACGGAAGCTGAATTAAAAATGATTTTAACCCACTGAAACTGACATTTTAAATCCATTTTTTTGGAGCTGAATTTCTTTGAGAAATCGCTTACTTAAGTTTGGTAATCCAATGTCTTAAAAGAATGAGACAATTTGGATTAAATCAATTTTTTTCTCACTCTGAATCCGCAGCAGTTCATGACAAATATTTCGATAAAACAAAACTATAATCTATTAATTGTATTTTGTAGTCTTTCATTTTTTTTCTCCAGTTGAATTCTTATAAACAGATAAACGAGGATAAGCGAAAGACATAGAAGAATGGTTTGCGCGGAAGGTTTGCATATATAAAACATAGCGGTCCCGCCCGGTTTCACCCGGGTGCAAAAGAATGAATGGGGAAGGAAGGGACATGAGTACACACATTCATCTTAGTTTACCGAGATGAATGTTGTGTCCAAATTTCATGATGATCGGAGTTACCGTTCAAAAGTTTTTGTCGATAAAAAGCAGTATTTAAACTTTTTTTAACGAATAATTTTTTTTAAATGAATTAAATAAATTTAAATGTAAGCCTTAGAAGAAAGCAATGTTAAAAATAAAAAAAAAAATAAAAATATATTCACCCAACGTGGGGCTCGAACCCACGACCCTGATAATGAGAGTCGCATGCGCTACCGATTGATCTACCAGAGGTTGTGTTCTTTCACCACTAGTATGAGTATATCTAGTTAGTGCATTTCACATGAATAGAAGCTTATTTTTGAGATACTTTTTGCAACATTTTTCCTTAAATAAAGCTCCGCTCCTAATCGTCGTAGCGTAATATTATATAGCCTATAGCCTTCCTCGGTAAATGGACTATCCAACAAAAAAAAAATATTCAATTTGAACCAGTAGTTCCTGAGATTAGCGCGTTCAAACAAACAAACAAACAGACTCTTCAGCTTTATATATTAGTATAGATTATAAATACCACGACACAAAACCTTTGAAAACCTCAGATAAGATTTTGCATTTTAATGTATAGAAAATAATTCATTCGTCACTAATCAATTAAAACAAATCGGCAACGGGCCAAAGACAAAAGTCAGGCCATTAACATTAAAAAAAAAAATTAAAACAAGTCAATAGGTATACTATACGAGTTTTATTTGTATACTAATAGCCATCGTTGTAACACAAACAGGCGTATATAATATGCTGGTAATAATTGACTATGATTTTTTTCTATTTTGTAAAAAAATACATCTGTGAATTGTGATATTGCGTTCCTTATATAAGGATTTGTATTTTGTTGAAGCACGCCACTCACCAACAACTATACCGAACCTTTATGTTATGTTAAATTAGATAAGTGCCTCTAAATTAGTTCGATATAATCTTTTTACATTGAATAGTTCAGCTGTTGAGAGGTTGTAGTACAATTGTATAGGATTCTGCAGAGTTTCTTTATTATTTCTTAAATATCAATAGTCCTTATTGTAATAGTTTAGTGGTTAGTTTGGAAAAAATAATAAAGAGTACAAAGACATTAAATATTATTAATATTTTTAATTATAATTATTATAATGTACAACTTACAACGCTGATAAAATTGACATTTTTGATAATAATTAATCGCAATTTTTGTGCTATCGGTGAGAGTGGTTGTTTTAAAGATAAAGCAAACAGTTTAGATAGTGCCAGTGTTTGATCCAGTTTCGAAAGGATGTAAAGACATTCGTAATATTCATGTTTGAGTCAACGCTGACGCCATGACGTCACGCGTCGGTCCCGAACGGCGTCCATTCGACGCGATTTCGACATTATGAAATATGTTCTTAACAGGTATGCCTTAGTGTAATAATTCAAATTAAATATTATTATTAGAGGTCAAAACGTGGTTTCATTTGCAAAAAACAACAAAATAAATGTGGACACCGCGGTTAGCGCCTGAGGGCCAACCCTAAAACTTCCCGCTATGTATTTAAATACGTTAAAACATAAATTGATTCATACTATTGTGTTTAAATTACATTAATGGTTATAAAAAAAATCCAGCCAATTGGGCGACGGGACCATTCTAACTTCAAAAATGTTCTCGTTTGACATATTGTATAATAAAGAAAATACTGTTCGCCTGCGGTGACGCTCGAGTAACGGCTAGTATTAAAATATGATATTTCGTATTCGTTTGCATAGTTATACCTACATAATAATGTTATCAAGTCATGTAAAAATTGAGGAAGAATTCTAGTTATAGATAGATTTTTTTTGACAGATCTATAGAACAAAAGATCAGTTGATTAGTTTTTATTTTTGAAATATTTCCGAAGCTATAACTTTAAATAATAAATCGTTATGAAAGGCATTATTATATAAAAAACAACATTATAACATACATCTCCTCTATACATACTTGCGCTAATTTTTCCCAAAAACAATTGTGTTCTTCATATATTTGTACATCAAACATCATCCCAAAATTTTGTTGATCGGGCCCTCATTTTCTTTTTCATCTGTTAGCAATATAGGACAAAATGCTAAGCGGATCGAAACCAAATTTTCGAAGATGCATGTTTGACAAATTATTAATTGTTTTTGGGGAAGTACAAAAACTTTTATATCTGCGAAAATTATTGGTTGGCTCACGAGTTATGCGCCAGTCAAATAAATTTAAAATAAAACTTCCAATAAATAATTGAATCTATTTATCGAACAAACTTGTCGAGGAGAGCGACTGCAACAACTATAGTAGTGACTAGTGAAGCGCCCTTAAACGACTTGACTGTACAACTTTACAGTTGTATTATCAAAGGTGGTTAAATAAAATTTAACATTCAAAATTTATAGTTCTTCACATGTATATATCCTTAGTCTATAAAGTAATCTTTTAAGAACGCACAACGCAGAGAAAATTTGAATACTTAATCCGTTTTTAGTATATGATCAAAGCAGAATAAGCAGTGCGTCTTTTTAAATCTGATTAGATTACAGGCTTTCATGTTATTTAAAAGATTATAAAGTTACAGGTATTCAAACGATAAATAGACTTCTAATAATATACTGAGTATATGCACTTTGAAAATATAAAAAGCTAACTTCAAACCAGTGGCGGTTGTTCTATGAGCGCTGCAGAGTCGCAAAATAACCAAAATCTTAGGTACTTCACAATTTTAAGATGCATTTTCATATATAACCACTTTTTAATGTTAGTAAACTGTAGCAGTTACACAATCAACGCTATAGTTTTACAGGCACATGCAAACCACAAAACTTGTGTGTTGAGGACATCGTGGTGTAATGGTCAGCGTGCTGACCTTTGGATCGCACTGTCGTGGGTTCGAGTCCTACCTCTGCTCATGGATATTTTGTGTTTGTCGTTTAGACCCAGCTTTGATATTTAATGATACTGTCCAGATACCAAGAGGTAGTGCCATCCCCAAGTGATATTCTCTTGTATATGCTCTATATATGTAGATATATACAATTGGATATACCTTTAAAAAAAAAAAACTTGTATGTTCTGTGTGAAACAGCACATAAAACGTCATCATCAGATACCCCCGGTATTACCCGGCAAATCCTGACCCACAAGTTATAGCGTGTTATTTAGATCGGCTTTGGACTGCATTTGCCGTCAGCACATCGATACAAACAAGCATCTATCACTATCTTACACTGGAAGTGTTCACTTAATCTGTCTCATTCAGGCAACACCTTTGAAGGTTTTGACTCGACGGAACGTATAGCGTCATTACACATTGATACACGACACACGGCTTATAGCAGTAGTGACTAGTGTTACAGTGTATATTATGTTGTTGTAAACCGTTTTTTTTATTCATTAAAACATAATAAACATGAACGTGATTCAAACTTCAATTAATCGCCTCCTCATTCCTAGCCCGTGCTAGGAGATAGATAACTGTAATGGAAAAAGAGTCAGATGACTACGTTATACCAAAAAAATAAGTATATCTTACAGAAGGCAAGGGCGTAGATATGGGGGTAAAGAAAGTAATTATCCCCCCCCCCTGGGATCATAATAATAAAAAATAAAACTGAAAATAATACGAATACCTGGCTAAAAAATAAAATTTAGAAATACTTTTTGAAAAGGAATTTCTAAAATTACTTTGGAAATTATTATTTTGCTTGACACCTTCCTTCGTGAGTATTCTTGTGTGATATTGATTTTACAATTCCAACCCACAAGTGGGGAATGGTACTAGTTTAGGTCAAAAATCACTTTTCAAAAATCTTTCTGTTTTGAGGTCCCCCGTATCCAAAAAACATATTTTTGGAAAAATTCTGTTAGCTGTTTGTCTGTGAACACCATACAGGTCAAACGGATGAGCGGATTGAAACCAAATTTTGGGAGTATGTGTGGTATGCAAATATGAAGAGCCCTATTGTTTTTGGGGAAAATCGGCGCATGCGCAGAAGGGATATATGCTAAAACGATATTTTTTATATAATAATGGTATACTTTTCATAACGGCTTATTATTCTATTTATTTTTTCAAGAAAGTTTTGTTAAAAAAATGTTTTTTTAACTTTATAGTTTCAGAAATATTTGGAAAATAAAAAAAAATCATCCGCTCTTTTGTTTTATGGATCTGTCAGAAATAAACTAGTTAGGTATGCTTTGATTAATTTTTACATGACGTGGAACATATTATGTAGGTAACCATGGCAACGAATAGCAAATATCATATTGAATACTAGCCATTACCCGCGTAACCTCACGCGATATCAGAAATTTTATTTTTTTTATATTTCATCAAATGTCAACATTTTGGAAGTTGGAATGGTCCCGTCGCTCAATTGGCTGGAGTTTTTTTGCCTAACGCCCCATCCCCCAGAAAAAAATATCTACGCCCTTGACTGAGGGTTGCGTCAAATTTGAATGAATATGAATTGGCATACTGTTATGTGCCAGTCTCTGCATTCTATTGTGAGTCATTTTCCAAGTGCAGTGCGGGTTTCTCTACTCCTGCACTACGACAGTTCAATATACATTATTCCATAGCGCAGCGTTTTTCAATCTGTGAATTTGTTAGTATAAAGTTACAAAGTCTACGCGCAAGTCGCGGCAGAGCTTTCCAGCTCAAATGTAACAAGCGGAATAATTCAACATTAAGGTCGTCGTTCCTTTTTTATTACTACCTAGTGGCGGATCCACTGGGGAAGGGGGTCGGACCCAACCCCCCCCCTTCCAGACAATCAAAAATCCCAATTTAAAATCTTACTGCGCATTCACCATCAAATTGATCTAACTGAGGACGAAATTATTTTTTTCAAAAAGCCTCGGAAATTGCAGAATACATCAAAATCAATGTAGCTTTGGTTCACTTCAATTTTTATTTTCAACTTCCCGCTATAAAAAAAAAATATTTTTTTTTTCAAAAATCAGGAAGTTATTGGTTTCACCCCGATTTTCGAAAATCGAGTTTTCGCCAGATCTCGACGTTTTGAGGTCCTAGGAAGCTATTGAAACTATTTTGGCGATGATGTCCGTAGGGCTGTATGTGTGTGTGCATGTATGTAAACCTTTTATATCTTTTGAACGGAGTGTCCGACTGAAACGCGGTTTGCAGCATCTGACGTAATCTTGGTGAACTTAGACTTCCTGAAAATTTGAAATGATTCGGCTCAAAAAATTTTGAGAAATCTTAAAAAAACAAGTTTCAAAAATTTTTTTAAATTTGTTTTTGTAAAATATTTTCTAAACTACTAAACCGATTAATTCCAAAATCTAATCAGTTCTTCTCCTTAACAAACTGCGTCGATTTCCGCAAACCGCATCAAAATCGGTTCATTTGTTCACGGGATACCGTGAACGAAAAAATCGTAAAAAAGTGTTTTTTTAAAATGACTTAAAATTGTTATTAGATCGATTTTTTTGTAATAAATTACTTTCTTAGGCTAAAAAAACTGCGTCGATCGCCGCAAACCAGATTAAAATTGGTTCATTTGTTCATGAGATAATGTGAACGAAAAATTAGGAAAAAACTAATTTTTTAAAATTACTCGTAAAATTCTTATCAAATCAATTTTTTTGTAATAATTTACTTTCTTAGGTTAAAAAAACTGCGTCCATCGCCGCAAACCGCATCAAAATCGGCTCATTTGTTCACGAGATATCGTGAACGAAAAATTTGTAAAAAAGTGTTTTTTTTTAATTTCTCGTAAAATTCCTATAAGATCGATTTTTCTGTAATAAATTACTTTTTTAGGTTAAAAAATTGCGTCGACTACCGCAAATCGCATCAAAATCGGTTCATTTGTTCATGAGATACCGTTAACGAAAATTTCGTGACAAAGTGTTTTTTTTTGAGCTCGAAGAGCTAAAAAATAAACTTCTTGCTATATTTTATATATTTTTGAGCGTTTTAAACTCGAAAATAGCGGGAAGTTACAAGGATGGCCTGCAGGGTCAAACTTCTTTTTAAATTTTTTTTTTTATTTTATTGAACATGTTGCTCTTATTGTAAAGATAGAATTCATTTTATTGTATTTCATATAAACGAGTGTGACTGTGTTGGTAGAATTAACATGAACTTCGCATGTACATAATACACTATGGAATAATTTATATAATATACAAAATGATCTCAGTTAGAAAAACATTTTTCGCAAAAGGAGTAAAAATTTTTCAAGATTTCCCCCCTTGCCGTAATCCTGGTATCCGCCACTGTTACTACCCGTAAAAAAGATTAATTGAAATACTTATATCAGTTTTTTTTAAATCAACTGTCAACTGCTAACATTAAAAACAAAAAGCAAAGAATTTAAATGACTCAAAAATGCAAAAATAACACCAGTTTCTCGTTCGGTTTGGTAGACTTGATTGAAATCTATATGCCCTGACAACTTGCCCGTCTGTCAATACAATGGTTTACTTTAGAATGCTGTTTTATCGACTTAAGTCGTTGATGAAGTGGATCTTCAATAATATGTTTACTGTCTTTTGACGTCACATGTGCAAACTGTACTATTATGTGCTAAATAACTCTATCCACAGTCGTTGATAAAGTGATTGATAGATGATTCTTCGGTATAGCACCCTATAGTGCGTCTTAATTCAAATTTACTGTGTTTCTTACAAGCTTAATTTGAATCCCTTCGTTCAAACATTCATTCAGTAAATTTGAGAAATACACTATGGAAACTATATACGATGCGACAGCCTTAAAATTAGTTAGAAATAGCAGTGGTTGGTATTCGGTGTTGGTCGGTAGTAGCTGGCATAAACACGAGGCGCTCTCGCGCACACACAACACACACACACATAGAAAGAGAGAGCGCGTTTTATTGATTTTCAATTTAAGTATTGCATTAATATTTCTCTTGCCTGCGGTAACTGAAGTGTGTACTCAGAGGGTCCCTCTATTGCAATTATGATTATTGATAAGGGAGCAGAAAGAGGAACTCAGTCAGATCCCTTTAGGGGGATGTTGCGAAAAAAAACCTTTTATAGGTATGCAATAGGCACGGTTAACTACGAAGCGACAAGTGCAAAAAAATGTTTCGATGTCGATGCAATAATAATTATAGTCCAAGAGCTAGTGAACTTTTTGGAAGCTGATTTAGCTTTATGGTGTAGTTTAATCAGTGCAAACAATGAAAATGACATTTTGCGTCACCAAGTCCAGTCGTTTTTAGGAGCAATCAACTCCAAGGCTGAAAACGTCATTTCATTATGACGAGGCTGAGATTTTCAAAGTATTTCAAATAGATACACCTTTTTCTAAATTGTATTTTAAAAGGCCAAATAAAATTCCGGTCGGAACACCCCGGCAGGCTCTTCCCATCAATGCAGTCTGCCCGGGGGTTCCGCCTGGAGTTTTGTTTGGCCTTTTTAAATACAATTTAGTGACTTTGCGATACGTAGTTTGTACGTTATTAACTGCCTTCTTCTTTAATATTTTATTACTAGACTAGGAAAAAAACTGCTGAATCGATTTAAGTATTATTTATGTGAGACCACCTTGAAGATATTCTTTATAAAAGGAAAAAGGAATTATCAAAATCGGTTCACAAACGCTGAAGAAGAGAAAGTCGATTTAAAAAAAAATATATGGAACCAATTTCTAAACATTCTGAACAAAATGGCATCGAATTTTTCCAAATCGGTTAACCCCCGCAAATTTGTGACTGAACAAACATTAAAAAAGTATAGGTTTTTTTGAAGATATTGATTGAAATATGATTCAATAGATGACGTTTCGGTCTAGATTAGGACCTTCTTCAGAATTAAGCTAAAAAATATGAAAAATAATTAGTAATTATTTTCTAATAGAATTAAGTTTGAAACGTCATCTATTGAATTATAATTTTGTAATTTTTGTCAATACCTATGTATATAAAAATTGCACGATAGTTTTATTTATTTGAAAAGTTCTATTCAGACGTTTAATCAAAGATTTGAATCAAATATGCATTTTTTCACCGTAATTTGACAAGTCTCTCAACAATATACAGTAGAACCTCTGTAGGTCGAACTTCAAGAGAGACGTAAAATATTCGAGTTATAAAGTTTTCGACTTATGAAGGATTTTGGCTTAGGCGACTTTTGTAAAGAAATATTCGACTTGCAGAGGTTAAGATTTATTCTAATTTTGAGTTTGAGAACATTTCTATGTTCGAAATACTGAGGTCACATTTATTTTTTTTCAGTTAAGTAGGGAAATGGTTTGTAGGGACTCACTGATTATTTGGACCTATAGAGGGTTCAGATTTCGAATAATGGAGGTTTTGGGGCTTGAAGGGAAAGGAACAAAACATTTTTTCTGGTTTTGGAGGTTTTCGATTTATCGAGGTGTGTTGGTTGCGACCTACTGGGGGGTCGCAAAGCCTCTATAAGAGGTTCGCGAAGTCTCAGTAAAAATTAAAATGTTGTAATATAACAATATACACTATACCGGTTAGGTCCTAAAATATTGCTTTATCCTAAGGGGGTCGCGCCATGAAAAAGATTGATAAACACTGATTTATATAATCCCATTTTTATGTAGCTTGAAAATAAAATACGTATTCGAGACCTCCGTTTTTCAACCACTTATCTACTAAATGTCATCAAAAACATAATTAGTTTTCTTTAATAATAATAATTGTAACATGACTCTGAAGATTGATATACTGTGAGTGAAAAATACGGAATTTTATGAAACTCTTCGTTAAATACAAGTAGGAAACACACATCTACGAAGCCCGCCCTAGACAAAACAGCACAATCTAAGTATGTCATCAAGTTCTCAGCTCACTTCTGAAACGAGCGTAGCCGCGAAGATGACACAACAGAAAAACGAATGAAATACCAAGACCTCCTCTGTTCGAACTCAAATTACACTCCAATTGGAATTTTACCTGGAGGCGGAGCCCGTTTTATTCAATGAGGCCGCCGTATGCGAAGCATTTACAGTATAATACGCGCCACGGATCTAAAAGGTTCGGAAGTTAGCCACAAACAGCGTTGCAAAGGCACATTTTAGAGCCGTTGAGACTCCCACCACCTCCCAGCTACCTGCACGGAACGTGTGCTCATCGGTGATTGGCCGTGATCGCTCGTTGCCTTTGTCACTTGTCGCTTTCCTGCTTTAAAGTACAGTCAAGTTTTTATTGTTATTTTAGCTTTGTTGAGTTGCGAGTTTGTAGTTTTTCAACAGACTGTACAAGCGCAACCCGCATTCGCATCTAACTTCCGAGCCTTTTAGATTCGTGGCGCGTATTGTATTTGCACACGATGCTTCTATGTTTTATTTAAAATGCACATTTCTGAGCAATTTGTTGTTGGGAAACGTAATTATATTGTTAATGTTTTATCTTGCTCCAAGAGAATTTTATTGTTGTAAAATTGTTAAAAATGAAAACGTAATATTTTTATGGTAGGTATCATAATAATATCAATATTTTTATGTCTTAAATATTCACGTTTATTTGCTCGTAAAGTTCGTCTTTATATAGCTCCAGCATATTAGTGAGTTATACACACCTAGTGCGCATCGTCACAGAACTTTTGATTATCGCAATATGTATGACTGAGATATTCATGTCTAGCTTGTGATTTTTTGTAATAATCTATGTATATATACAAATTGTTACAAAATGTTAAATGTAATATATAGTAAACATCATTTTTAAGAAAAGCTTTTTTAAAAGCTATATGATCTGGTAAATTTTTTCAAACTTTTTTTTGCTGTTATTTTGGCTAAGCAATGACAATTGCAGTGATTCAATTGCAAAATAAATTTATTAACAAAATATTTTGTGACAATCGATATAAATAGAGATGTGCACTATGCCAAATGTGCATAAAGTACATACATTATGTAACTATCTCTATATTCGAGAAGTAATTATTACTTACGTTCTGCAAGCTATAGTATTTAAAACGATAAACAAAAAGAGAGACTGTATTTTATACTACACACTACAGAAGGATAACTGATTACACACAGCCACATACGCACACGCACATTCTTTTTTTTATAAAACCTTCCAAAAATCGATAGAATAATAAATAGTTGACAGAAATATTCCATTATAACACTTTACAACCAGCGAAACTTCTATTGTTGAATTGTATATTCTGATTATTTAGGGACCAAAGAACCTAAAAAAATTACTAAAAAAAATTGTGTATCCCTGCTTAACTGTGAAAATAACCCACCCGAAATAACCGTGCGTAGCCGGGTTGTGTTCACAAAAATTTATGTTTTGCGGCAAAAAAAAATTGTCGAACGTCACGATCATATTGGGTCGGTTGTAAAGGGATAATAGGAAAAACAAGGTAGTAGCACATAGTTTGTGCGCATGCGCCAATTTTCTCCAATTAGGGCTAATCATATTTATCTGTCAAACTTTTTATAAAACTTTGGTTTTGATTCGACCAGCCGTTTGGCCTGTATAGTGCGCACAGACGATTACACTTTTTTTTTCAAAAATATGTTTTTTGAACTCGGGAGACCTCAAAACTAATAATAGGGTGTAAAATTTAAATATCGTAATAATTTGATAATCTCTTTTTATATCAGCATTCAAATGTCACCGATTTAAATTTAAAACTTCCACAGCGAGAAGCCTCAAAAATCAAATATTACCATTCCATAATGAAGGTAAATTTTGTTGTTGTTCTACATTGAAAAATAACATAATGCAATGATTTTACGCTTACACTGTCATAGAATAAGCTTTTTTAGAATTATGTTATGATGAGTGAGTCAATAAGGGCTTGGGTCCTTTTCATGAACATACCACTAACATCATTGGAGTGAATTGAGGTACTTTGATATGCCATGCTGAATGATGGATATCATTATTATATCTGCATATTATATCCATATGTACAAGCATTATAATTCCTACATACAGAGTGTCACATACAAATGTTCTCTTAAATGTCATTTCATTCATATAAAATTCAAAATATGTATTTATCAAATTATCTATATTCATTAAACCTTCAGAAATACCAAAATTAGATTGTGCTTAATTAAGCACTGCACGTCTTTAGCATACGTTTTTAAAAAACTCTTAAACTTTTGAAATTTTATCGAAAATCGCAAGCACACACTTTCGGAATAGAGGAAACGTCTTTTTTATTTTTTGTTGCCATCTGTTAGCGATTTAACTAATTCTTATATAGTATTATCGCAGTTGTATTCCTTTCTCCTTACCGCTCCATTACGACTACCGTCACGCTTTTTCCACGGAATCACTCCTACCTATCATGACATTTAAAACGAGCGCCATTCACACGAACCGAAATATCATTACGAACGACATATACATGATATTTTTTGCACGTACCTCCTGCTTTTCATTTCATTTTCAAAAATACGTGTATGATTGTTTTTAGGAAAAACTATTTGAACGGCTAAACGGCGAGCCGCGAGGTATTGAGCTATTCGAGATACACTGTCTGCATTATTTAGATTGAGCTAAATGCTGGCAAAGCCGGACAGAACAGCTAGTTTCAAATAAAATTGTGAGTGTATTATTTCATTTTGAACACAAGTTTATTCTAAAGGCTTCGCAGACAAAAATATAGCTTTATACAAATAATTACAGCAACAATATTATGTTAAATGAGAGAACAACATAAAGAATACTAAAGATAATATGAAAACAAAGACTGTGCGTTATTACTACGAGAAAACAAATGAACAGAAGCTTTATTATAAAGTTTGTCCATTTCCCTTATCAAAGTAGATTACATCTGTTCTATTATTTCTGAATTACTGCCTTGAATGGCGTTATGACAGTTTCGCACAATAATGCTTATTGCGCGCCATAAATGAAATGGAAATAATATTTAAGACAGCTTCAACTGGAATTGGATGAAAGGAGCATCCTTCGCCGATGCTGTTGTAATAATTATTATTCCTGTCAAAGATTTGCATTTCTTTTTTTAATTATGCGAGCTCTTTAAAAATTGCAATCTCTAACAATTGATAAAAGGAAGGCAGCCATCTGCAACCATCGCTTTTTCATTTGTTTGTCTTTAGGATCACCAGTGGCGCTAAGACATTTGTTGATTAAACCAGAGTTGCAGCTTAGCTTGAGCTGAACGCATTTAACTACATAAATAAAAAATGTTCATTTGTTCAAAATCTTTAATCTCCGAAAGTTCTTCACCGATTGCTTTGAAATTTTGATACAACATTGCATGCAAATTCGTTCGTGTTTTTAAATACCTATTATATAGATGTCACACCTGTGACAGTTGAAAAAATGTTTTTTTTTAAACAGTGTCATCTAAATATTTTACTTCATTGCGAGCGCCATCTGTTGGACGTCAAATCAACACACGCGATACTAAATATCATTCGGTAATGGGGTCTATTAAACGTAACAGTAACACACGGAAACCATATTTTTGGGGAAATCAGTTTCTTCTTTACTGTATTATAAACAAAATACCATCAATTTAGTGTAACTTGTTTAATACATAGCGTGAAGTTTTCGGGTAGGCGTACCGGTCAACCAAATTCCAATTTTCTTTTTTTTGAAGACGTATCGTTACCCGGAGTACTGCAGTCTCTATTGTGCTACCTACCAAACTTATATGACCCAATTAAATATCTTCGTTCCTTGTGCTAGCTTGCACAGACCGTGGACAGGATGGATGTAATCTTTTAGCCTAGACGGCGAGGAGGTAAAAACATTGAAATTTCCTAAAAATGAGCACTGACAGAGGTCGCTAAGTGCAATTGTTAACTTGCAAAAAGTCCCGAAAGTTACTAGAACATGTTTTTTCACTATTTTTTTACTACAAAATGACCGCACATAGATGGCTGATAATTCTTAAAAATGATGTCTATGTTGACCCAAACATGCATGAATAATTTTAGCGTCATCGGTCAATTACTTCTCGAGTAATTAACTATCACCTTTTTTTTGTTTCCTTAATTGCAAATTGCGCCATTTTTTTCACAAACGGGTTTCGCTGGTCGGACCAAGCCAGAAAAATCACAAATCCATTCAACTTTAGTATCCCGTTGGAATTTTGGGAAAAAATTAATTCTAACCGTTTTTATAACGATTGAATATTGGAAAAGTTATATGGATTTATACGTTTGTCTAAAATTGGTATCGCTAAAGAAATCGTTAAATATTTCTCAATGCATATGCTATACTAAAAGTCAAGAGGAACGGAGATATTAAAGGAAATAGAGAAAAAAGCCCTATTTTCGTCACTAATTGTCAATTATAAAATCAAGCACACCAACAATTTGTAAGCAAACTTAGGGGGTTGAACTACACCCTAAAACGAAGCGATTCCAACAATAATCTCGCCTGTGCCCGAAAAATACACCCAAAACTCCTCGCCGTCTTGCCTATTTATATTACACCTAAACTGTGATTTCTGAAATAATAATTTTTTTCCCGAAATTAAAAATACTCTGAAATAAATTCAAAGTACAAAAAATTGCTACATAGTTCAAATGTTTGTGATAATTTTATCAAAAAAACATTTAATTGAAACAATTATATAACTGGAAAGGAGTATTAAATAAAACAAACATATGGTAGATTGAAAACAAACGGTCCCTTTTTAAATCAACCCCCCAACGTCGTTTTGTTGCTATTCATTCATTAGAGAAATAATAATATTTATTAAATTAACTAATTAGACCAGGGAACAAATACCCCTTCTTTTAATTATTTCCTTTACCATTGCAATAATAATTCAGCCTTTAGGTGTTCGTCAGTGCGCTCAGATAAAATAATAACACTCACGCAGTGTTATATACAGACTGTTTTTCAAAAACCTACTCGAATTAAAATTCAATGATTTTACAAGAACGAATAAGAGAAATAAATAGAATAGCAAGCAAGCGGTCATATTTATACTATTCTTTTTATCAATCGATATACGTGTCCAATGCATTTGAACTCGTGTTTCGAACTTCAATTTAGCTTCATTTTGAATCTAAACCACCAAAATAAATAGCTTATAATTGCCATGTAAAATTTAAGTTAGCTGCAAGCGGCCACTTTTTTTCTTTTAAAGTTACGTATTGCAAAGCAACTAAAAGTTAAAAATGTATTTTTAAATTCCATATAAGTTTTTAATTATGAGATAAAAAAATAAAATAAACGTAGTTTTGCCATAAAACTAGTACGTGATCTTTCCATTTATGTAAAAAAATTTCATTAAAAATTCTATTGCTTTTTTTCAATGAAGGGCCGACCCGCTAACCTCCCGCCAACCCCCCACCACGAAACGATTTTAAAAGTTAAAACCTTTCATTTAAATGTAATTTCAACCTATTCCGTTAAGAGATAAGAATACCTATTTTATAATAAACAATTTTAGACGCGGTTGGCGGGGGCTTCGGCGTATGGAAACCCGCCAACCATACGAGTTTGAGCACGTTTAAAACGTAAACTTCAAAATAAAGTAAACAACATTCTATTTGAAGATGTATAGGAAAACCATTTTTTTGGATGACCGGAAGTTACTCCTTTTTCACGGTCCGGCCCATTCATTCCAGCCTGCCAACCATTGTATTTTTTTTTTTTTTTTGTTAAGCATGCTTTAAATTTCCCAAATATCCGGGAACTGGCCTATTCGGAGATCTACAGGATTTTAGTGTTACGGGATCTTGGGCTATAGGTATCTACATAAAAAGCTACACTGATTAAATTGGGACCGACCTCACAACTTAATTATTTGGTGCTTTTTAGTGGCCTTTTCTGAAGGAGTTTCAATTTTTTTATATTTTTTTTTTACTTTCATTATCTGATGTTTTGATTCATTTATGACGTGCTTGTTAATATTCATTTACAAATAAAATTAAATTTGGAAAATTTAAAATATGGTTCAGCACCTTATTGATTAATTGTGATACTATTTAAGATCCTTGATGATGTAAATAATTTAATAAAAATCAGAGGAATAGGATCAGGAAATCAGTCAAAACTTCGTGCTTACTCGCGACGTTTCGGCTTTAATTAAGAACGCCTGAGGAAGCCTTAATTAAAGCCGAAACGTCGCGAGTAAGCATGAAGTTTTGACTGATATCCTGATCCTGTTCCTCTGACTTTTACTAAATTAATTATTTATTGATTAATCATAAGATAATTCAGAGCGTAATGTAACTCAAGGACAAATATATTTATAAAAATGCTTCATACAAACAAAAAAATACCGGAATATTTAAAATATTAAAATTTTTATGTGTAGTTTAATAAAACACGTCGGCGATGGTGATTTTATAGAACAGCACGAAATATCTAAACGTTCATTAATATTGTTCTAAGAACGATCATAAACACGCATGCATTTAGTTTGATATTATGACGACGCCATATTAATAAAAGCACTGAACACACACAACTTTTATTTTGCTTATTCTCCCGTTTCGACTGTGTACTTACATCCCTGTAAAGCCGGTATCATACTAACGAAAACACATTTCAATATTGCAAAAATTGATTTCTATATAATAATAATAATAAATATTCATTCAACACGCGTGCTGCTAAATTCGGGAGAAATAATAGATTACTTCATGTTGACGCGTAGAGTGCTAATAATGAGCCGTACTGTGAGATAATGAATTTTCTGGACCAATAGGCACGCAGTAGCAAGCCCAAGCAGTTAAATAATGAAAAAAAACTGCACGGCTTCTGGACCAATAGGAACGTGGTATATATGAACACAGCATCGCAATTCAGTGAAAGTCAGGGCCATCTTGTGTGCAAGAGGACGGTGGGTACGTCAATCAATGAAGTGATTTATTATTTTTCCCTCTTTTATCAGGACTCTGATTACGTATTACTCGTGCTAGTTGAATAAAGTATTATGTGCGACCATTGATCGAAGGAGAATATTCCACTCGCGTGTTACCGCACTCGCTACGCTCCTGCGGCAAATTTCACGCTCATGGAATCTTCTCCTTCTCTCACTAGTCGCACAATATACTATTATTGCTCTAAATGTACAAATTTAGGCAATAAATACAGGATCAAACTAGAGTTTGATCTTCCTCCTGCCTAATTATTATTTATTATACGTTGAATATTTAGGTATCATGTTTGCCATAAAATGTATTGATATTTTCTGAATTTTCATGAAAAATCAGTCCTTCATATTTATTTTTCCCGAACGCACCGTTATATAAAAGAAAATATTTTCAGATAGAAATAGATCACTCAAGTAACGATTCTTTTATAAAAAATTCAATTCTCATTTTTTTATTATTTGAGAATGAATGATATTTTAAATATTCATTTTTGTACTTTTTAAAAGTTACTATTGTTTCGTACTGTTTTGACGGAACCTTGTACAACAATTGAGGTGTCTCAGTAATATATTTTTTATGAATTCTTAGAACTTGACTCAAGTATAACTGAATAGTATTGTAATTGTATATAAAAAATATAATAATATGTGTCTGCATTGCTTGAGATTTTTTTGTGTAAATGCAGTAAAATTTTTATTTGAAAATAGGATAAATTATTATCATGTAATAAATATTTAGATGATGTGTCTATAATACTCGTAGTATATTACGCACGAGGTAAAAATGGTATTTTTTGCACGTCTCTCCTATAAAAAAGTGGATTTTCACTTAATTTCCAAAATGTTTGACATAATTCACTTTTAGGCAAGCGTCACTTCTATTAGTAGGTTATAAAACTACTGACCGACATATACGGTGATTTACTATAAAATTGGTATAGCGCGAAAGGTGTTGTCTTACTTTACAGCACTAATGGTGTAATGGGTCACTTTACATGCCTGTATGCATGCATATAAAGCAGTTATTTTATATGGGGTTGTGCGAAAAAGTTACTTAAGCGCTCTATAAATTCATCAATCTTGCACTAATATCAGCATATAATACGAGAATAAAAAATGATAGTGTGACGTAAGCTTTAGTTAAAATTAACGACGCGTAATACCCTGTGTCAGTTTCATTATTTAATTTTACTTTAGACTGTAGACCGTGCCTACAATGTTATATGTATGAATTCACCAAAAAGATGCAATCTTTTGTTTAACGTTTCGTGCAGTAAAACAACATTGTGTGGTGTAGTTTAAAACACACACATAACGACCGCCCTCTTGATTTTATCCTGACGAAAAACACGAAAATTGTAACCAAATACGTGTTCAAAATACTTTTCTGCTGATAAACGTTGCTCTCATTTTTCAATTACAACGACAAACGTGTTTTTTCCACGCCCAAAATTACAGCTCAAATTTAAAAAAAAACTATCAATACAGTTGAAGCTCTCAGATTACACATGCTTCTCGGAAGTGTAAGTTCAGAGCTCAACATACTAAGCACTGCATACAGATGTGTTATGATACGTTCGGATACCCGAACCGTCCCGGTTTTGAGTATAGGCGTGCGCAGGATTTTTTGATTCTGAGTGCTAGGAATAATTTATAATAATCTGTTTTATTGATGACATTATAAAAATGCGCGGGTCCAGTTCGATAACTCGATGTGCCCAAATTTTGACTTTTTTTTAAGTCATAGAAAACGCTAAATTTTGACATTCCAAAAAAAAACTTTGCGGATTATTCACTTTCCTCAAAAATACGTAAAAAATTTTCGGCTTTTACTGTCATTTTTTTAATCTAACCAATCAGAAATCACATATACACGTCGTAGCAACTGGTGTAGAATTACTGTATTACTATCTCACTTTGTATACACGACCCCGCAATTTTTTTTTAAAGACCTTCCCCCAAACGACATGCCTAACTAGTTTATTTCTGACAGATCCATAAAACAAAAGAGCGGATGATTTTTTTTTATTTTAAAAATATTTCCGAAACTATAAAGTTTAGAAAAAAAATTTTTAACAAAACTTTCTTGAAAAAATAAATAGAATAATGAGTCGTTATGAAAAGTATACCATTATTATATAAAAAACACCGTTATAGCATATATTGCTCTTCTGCGCATGCGCCGATTTTCCCCAAAAACAATAGGGCTCTTCATACCAAACATCCTCCCAAAGTTTAGTTTCAATCCGCTCATCCGTTTGACCTGTATCGTGTTCACAGACTAACAGACGTACAGAGTTTTTTGGATTTGGGGGTCCTGAAAACGGAAAGATATTGTAAAATTTTGAAAAGTGATTTTGACCTAAACTAGTACCATTCTCCACTTGTGGATTGGAATGGTAATATGGTTTAAAGTTACCATAACTGTAAAGTTTAACAATGAAAACATATATTAGAATATTTCTTTAGTATTTGGATGTAAGGGTATTGGGTATATAATTTAAACTCATTTTTCTATCTATTTCCATATACGCCACGACCACACGGGAAAAAATACCGTATTATTTTTCAACAAAAAATTAACAATCATTTCCAGTTTTACAAAATATATCGCTTGAAATAATATTGATATAGCATTTTTTAAAAATACAAAAATGCTGTAACAATAGAAGGTATTAGAGTGTTGCAGTTGAAGCATCTGCTTGGCGTTGACGTTCCAAAAAATAAAAGAGTTATATTAAATGCCATACAACAGTCGACAGTCTAAATTAAACAATTTTACTATTTTAAAACAATAGAACGCGCTTTATTGATATTTTTTCATGCGCCTATACATTTTTCTACTGTTCAAATTCAAAAATAAAAATTTTGCGATCGCTGCTGTATATACGGTGTAAGTATGTAGGTACTTGTTCTTGCAGCATGCAATACTGTTATCGCAAACCAACGTCATTTCGCAACGGAAAAAAGGTGCGGAATTTAATATAATCTTAATCTGTTCGACCAAAAGGTAAAGTTTCAAGTCAAGCGTTATTTTTCAACTTTTCATATCTGTTAAACGAAGATTGTATAGTTTTTATCGTACTGCCATATTCCGCCGAGTTGTGATATTATGTTTAAAACGAGGTGTAGCGAGTTTTAACAGTCTCACGAGTTGTAAAAGCATGACAGTCGAGAGATACATACTACATTTTTTGCAAATACCTCCTATAAAATAGCTGATTTTCACTTCATAACAAGTATTGTATTTATATATTTGACAGTTCATATCTGACCTATTTGGATTGTTTACGAAGACAAAGCCTGCTTTGCTGTCTCTGTTGCTCATTTAAAAGCAACTGACTATAAGATTGCAAAAATCGTATTTATTTTGTTTTCCTTTACGCACTAGTGCGAAATGAGTGAATTTATTATCGCTGTGCAGATATAAAAAGCAGCTATTTTATATTGGAGGTGAGCAAGATATATTTAGTTTTATTGTAATTACGTCTTGATTCTACTTTGCGGTTTTTACTTCCTTTTTTTGAGACAAGACCGTTTTAGCTTAAAAGAACGAGCATACTTAATAGTTAACAAAGAATTGGGACATTTTATTTATTTATTTATTTATCAAATTTATTCTATTTTATTTCGTATAAATAGTGGCACAATATATAGTTTTTATGGTGTAAACGGTTATTTACAGAGTTGCTTATAACATCGTCAAGCTATAGTTACCCTAATAAATCGTAAAAAATATGAAATTCGGAAAAGTTATTTTTGGGAACACGCGAGCAAAGCGGTTTGAATACTGCTACCATAGAACAAGAAACTCGCAGAAAAACATAAAACATTACAATTAAATTAATGGCACTCTTTGCTTTGCAGTATAATATATTAAACAGGATTCAAAGATTGGTTTGTTCACCACCCCTGGTGTATAAAATTGTAATATATAATCAAAAGCAACCTTGAATTTCATATTTTACCTTAGGTATAATTTACCTTTATCTGTCCTGAATCAGTACAATATCAGAGGAGGTGGATCACGTCAAAAATATAATAACTTAATTATATATTTTTTTAGATAAAGCACTGACCAGATTTGAAGGTTATGTAAAAGGTGTTAATTTTTGTCATGATATATAATCTGTAACAGTTAATTTTACCTGGCATATATCGCTTATCGGTTCAAAAACTATTATTTTTTTGTTAATGTATCACATATTAACACCCTCAATCGCGTTGGCGTGACATTTTCACTGTGCTTTTTTCTCTGTTTATTGTCAAATTTTAGCGCAGATTTATTAAAATTCGTACATTAAAAAAAATAGGTTGAAACACTTTATCTTTGTTAATTTTTTGTCATAATTCTATACAACGTACCTATCTATTATAGTTACCTACTGGACGACCCACAAGGACCATTATTGAATTTATATCGCAAATGGTTTGTGCCAGAGACGACTGTAATAAATGATTGTGTTTTTTGAAAATCGTTGATCGAAATTATTTTCGCTTAAAACATTTGTGAGGGCTAAGTTCTAAATTATCTAATTAAAAATTTGTGACGTAATTTCAATGTATCGCATATTTTGATTGTTTTTTTTTCCAAAATTGAATGATACAGCACTGTGAATTATAAATGTTATGTATTTTTAATACAATTGCCTCTTTTTTTTAAAGTCACAGACCTAAATTATTTTCGTATAAAATCATTAACATTTGTGAGAGCTAAGTTCTAAATTGTCTAATAAAAAAATTGTAACGTAATTTCATAATAAATTGTAACAATAACAGAAATGTTATTATGTATTTTTAATACAATTATTAATTATTGATTAATTAATTAATTTTCTCGACACATGGCAAACGATTTGTATTTTGTTGTTCCTTAATGCCTTCTTTTTTCTGTGACCTTAATTTAACTTTACTTATTTATTTTTTCTGTTACGTGTGTTTAGAGCGAAAAAGAAAAGGAAATCTCTTACATTTTTCTTTTGTCAGTGTAAAATATAAAAATTTGTTTGTTGACAATTTTGGATCCAAAATTAACAAAGGTGTTATAATAGTTTAAACCTAGTAGAATCTTCATAATACGTGCTCTATTTTGCGTCTTGCGATTTACCAACGTTATATAAAAGCAGAAATACAAAATCAAACCTTCCGTGCTCTTATTTAGGCGGTCAAAGCTTGAATCTTCTAAAACCTGCGTCTCAGAGATGTCAGCGTGTCACAAAACTCAACCACATAATCCTTAATTAATCCTATAGCAAGATCGCATTTCTTTAATAACAAGAAAAAAAGACAGTTTGTATTTCTAGAATAAATTGGTTCTCGTAAGGACAGTGAAACAAATATTTTGCGATATACTATCTATTGCAGGGATGACTAAAATCTGCAGAATGGAGTTCAAATCTATAGTTTGTTTTATTTTCACTATGTTAGATTCAAGTGTCTATATTTTGAAGCCAAAAAAGTAATTATGAAATAAAAGAAAAGCTGCATATATTTTATAGTTTTGAAAAATAGGTTTTGCGAATAATATAAAAATGACGATTTTTATTTTACAATTCCAACTCATAAATGTGGAATGGTACTAAGTACTTAATTTAGGTAAAAATTCACTTTTCAAAATTTTACAATATTTTTTCGTTTTGAGGTCTTCCGAATCCAAAAAAACGTATTTTTGGAAAAAGTCTGTGAGTCTGTTTGTCTGTAAGCACGATACAGGTCAAACGGATGAACGGATTGAAATAAAATTTTGGGAGGATGTTTGGTATGCAAATATGAAGAGCTCTATTGTTTTTAGGAAAAATCAGCGAGTGCGCAGAAGGGATAAGTGTTATAAATTATTATAATGGTATACTTTCCCTAACAGTTTATTATTATATTTATTTTTTCAAGAAAGTTTCGTTAAAGTTTTTTTTCTAAACTTTATAGTTTCGGAAATATTTTGAAAAACAAAAATCAGCCGTTCTTTTGTTTTGTAGAGCATGCTTTAATTAATTTTTACACGACGTGTTGTTGTAACAAGTTATGTAGATAACCATGCCAACGTATAACAAATATCATAATATTTAATACTAGTCGTTACCCGCGGCTTCGGACATGATAACAGAAATTTTCTTTTCTTTATTATATTATCAAATCTTTGATTAACGTCTGATTAGAACTCTTCAATAAATAAAATTATCGACCAATTTTTCAGACAATATTATTGTCTGAAAAAATTGTCGATAATTTTATTTATTGAAGATTTATTATATTATATCAAATGTTAATATTTTGTAAGTTGAAATTGTTCCGTCGTCAAGCGGCTGGAATTTTTCTTCTACGTTAAAAAAAATACCACATCGGTTGACTTTTCGATCACCCGTTGTAACTATATTAATGTATGATCTTTATGAAGCCTTTGTATGCGTAACGATTACGCAACGAAAACAAAAATCGGTCGTTTTTGTTTTGAAACTGGCCAGTCGTGGGAGGTGGTTTTACAATAAAAATAATGAATACGCAATAAATCAATAGGAGAACAACAAGAAGAACAATGTATTCCAACAACAAATAGACGAGTTAATAAATCATTTAATAAAACGATCAGTTGTTCGTACTTCGTATTGGTAATCGCTTTATGCGCCGCGCCGCTGTTCGTCGGATTCATGTGCAAATAAAAGTTGAACTAACCACAATAAAAAATTAAACAGCTAAAGTTTATACACAAAATCAAAGGGCGGTATAAATTTGATCCGGCATTTTCAACACTGCGCTTGCTGTTTGAAATAAAGGCCGCTGCACACGGGATTAGACCTGGGAAACGCCGTTACTATGTGATCACAGTGACTGTTATTCCAGTTAATCATCAAAGAAACACTCGGTCAGACGTTACGTCGGCTACTCTCGGTTGGAGCGACCGTCGTGATTGCGGTGACATAGAACAACATACGTTACTTTGGAACGTTGTTACCTCTTTGTCAGATCACAGTGATCATTTTAGACAGTGATTTTTTCATCGTGAAGCTATTTATTCACCAACTCTACACGGGGCTCATTGTGCAGCTGGAATCACTGCTGTAACTTGTGTTGGCTGCTAGAAAGGAAATTACGTCACTGCGGCATTGCGTGCGTGGTTACAAGCGAGATTTCAAAGTTCGGGGTTATTTTTCGTGCTTGTTTCTGTGCTGACTTTTAGGATGAACCGATCAGAAAACAGTTACAGCGACACGGGCAAACTTCAAAAACAAACATGGCGTCATAGTGTGTGTTCTGTCCGCAAGCAATAAACGTCCATTGAGACATCACACGCACCAAACTCATTTACAGAGATCCAGCTTCTAAACACGCATCGCGTGAAGCCAACACATAAAACCGAAACGAAATTCAACGCTACAGCACGCTTGAAACCTAGCAGGGAAATTAAACAACGAAAAAACAGTCTCGTGTGCAGCGGACTTAATTCATCGTTTATTTTGCGATGATAACACAGAATTGTTTATAAATGATAAACTGCGTCAGTGCTAAAGCTGGATCTATCCGAACACGTTTTTGAGTTCATTTCAACCAAAACAGCAATATTTAAAATAACTTGATTGTTATGTAGCGTTACGAGCAAATTCGCTTTTTAATGAGCGCAGGGCTTACATGAATATTTGAAAGTTAAAGGCTAGGCGCGCATAAATGGTAAATCATTTGACTTTAAAACTATCGGGTATAGGAATGACAACGGTATTAGGTATAGGAAAAAAGCGATCACGAAATCGGCCGAAATTGTGTGGGTTTCATATAACATCTTTGCTATTACTATCCGATAATTTGATCGACTGACTAATGTATCATTCATAAGCGCCTATTAAATATAAAAATCAATTATTTAAAAAAAAATAAGCAACCCGATTGTACAAAAATAAAATAAACAACTGAAAAGAAGAAAACAGGTCGGAAAATCGTATGGTGTTTATTTGTTTCTTTCTTTTGTTTTTGAATGAGTCCCGACCCACTATACGTTGAGATTTTTCGATTGGTTTTCCTCTATTTAGTTATTAATATCAATTTTGTGCAGTCGGGTTTCAGCTTTTTTTAAAAATATTTATTTTTTATTTCCTTCCTTTCAGTTCCTTTAATTTTTACGCATTCGAGTTTGTTTTTTTCTACTGTTTTAAGTAGTTTGTTATATATAGAATAGAATAGAATATATTTGTTTAAATACCACCATTACGTGGCATAACATCGTCATACAATTAAAAAACAAGTATAGTACACTAATAATAGAATCTTCTACAGAATAATGACCAGCCTCAATCAACCTCCTCCGCACAAGATTTTTGAACTGTTTTAGGGGAAGGTTTTGAACATCAAGAGGCAGTTTATTGAATAGTTTAATTGATATGCAGACGAAACTGCTATTTGTTTTTTGTAGTCGGTGAGGTGGTAATCTCAGATTATGTTTATATCTTACATTATAAGAGTGACAATCAGAGCTGCAATTCAAGTTCATCATATTTTGTTTAACGTACAATAACGCATGAAGAATAAACAATGACGGTAGAGTTAATATTTTGTAATTAACAAAAATTGGTTTGCAGTGTTCTTTAGTTGAAACTCTGGCCATAGCCCTAACAGCTCTTTTTTGGAGTAAGAATACTCTAATATACAGGATGTATCACAGTAAACTGTACATAGGAAAAAGTACACCGTACGAATTAATTAAAATCAGAGATTGGTTTGCCTTCTATTCAGAGGTCGTTACCATGGTTTACATAATGAAATCTATTCGAGACGGTGTCGGTGGCACAATCTGGATGAACTTAAAGACCAAATCACCGAAGTATGTTTCAATGTGACTCCTGTAATGTTAGATAAAGTGAGACAAAGTTTGTATAACCGATTGAGCCACTGCTTAATCAAAATATTTAACTGTTTATTTATTTAATTATTTAATATTTTTTCTAAATAATTGTTTCGTTAATAAAAATAAATTTATTTAATACTGAAGAAATCATTTTAACTGATTTGTCTAATTATTCAATATTAGCAATTATTGTTATTAAATAATACCATTTACCATGGTACCTATTCTCATATGGGGCTAAAGTAATCATTGATCCTAACTAATTTGCACAATGGAGTTTTCCCTATGTTCGATTTTTTGTGATACACCCTGTATATTCCTCCTTTCATTTTTTTTATTAGCTGACGCAGTATTTAAATATTATACAAAATACCAACCAAAATCAGAAACTTGCCACTGAATCAGTTTAAAAAACAATTCAAAAAGATTCTAATAAATCAATGTAATTACAGCCTCAATGAGTATTTCGATATGAATTTTGATTGATATATGTTTTTATTATATTTATATTTGTTGACGCTATTTATGCAGTGTATACCTGTCTAAATGAATAAAGAAGCTATGTATGTATGTCACTCCTCCAATGAAGACGGAATTAACGACACTTCATTTAGTATGTGAAAATCTATCAAGCCATTTAGGCTGCAAAGCGTGCCAAACAAATAGACATACATACCTAACGTGACCATAATTCCCGTTTTGAACGGACGCGAGCGGTGCGGGTTTCTATTTCAGCTAAAAAAATTGGTTGTCTGTAAAGTCGGTTTACGGACGATAGTTTTACGTGATAACATATTCCGTAATACATAACCTAAACCTCCCAAAATTTGGTTTCAATCCGCTTATCCTTGGTGTCGGAATGATAAGAAATGTCAAAAGTGACGTTTGCAACTGTCAAAGTATTATGTTCTAATAATAATTAGTTATTCCAATAGTTAACTTAGAAGGCGTTGCATTTCACAAAATACTAATGTCAAAAAATTGAATTAAACATTAGAAATGCAGCCGTTTTCATGTTAAGACAAGACATACGTTATCTTCTAATTTCCATGTACGGCAAACAAAGACGACCGACCGCGTCGCGGCATGCATTAGACAACATTGCATTTATACAGCTATTTTTCTATATAAATTTGTATAAAAAAACGGTTTAGGCAAATTCTGTTATACGAAATCTATGTAAAATGTTCTCCTCTTTCGTTTAAGACTGGTTTCAAACCGATCTGATTTAAATTGAGCGAGAAATTAGCAAAAAGCACGCACAGGGTCAGGCGGAACGTTACGCGTTACGCGTTACGAACGTTAAGAACGTTAGGAACGTTAGGATTTAGGAACGTTACACTTTTTCGTGCATGCAGCCGGTGTTTTATCAATTTATAAGATTGGTGATTCATCAATTTATAAGACGTTATCACGTCAAAAATAAATGGTCACGTTATACATACCCTACATAGTATGATATAAAAACATTACCCTCCTTCAGGCGCAGTCGGGTAAAAAATAGCATGTATGTACCATATTGTACCAGATATGGTGGAGGTACAGTGCATAATGTTTAAAATTAATATACATTTGGATTTAAATAATTTATTATATTTTATATAAACATTATGATGAAAACAAAGGGATTATATTCCACAGCTGAATGTGAACATTCTGCATGCATAAAATATTGCATATGCAGTGACTTAGTGTCATTTGCTTTTAATAACAAAGTTTATGAAATGTGGTGTAGGTGCCGTGCATCTAAATTATAAAAAAAAATACAAATAAAACGTCACGGCTTAATCTACACTGGTTTCTTGTTAATAGTACTTATTTTAATTACGTTCACTATACAAAATAAATTTAAAAGAGACCGAGACTAGCTTCAATGAAAACTAAATTACAATTGATTAAAATATATCATCGTGTTTGCCTCATTCGTTGATCAAGTAACTAATTAGTGGTAATTTAATTACTAATCAATGCCAATTATTTGATTTACAATCAACGCATTCGCTAATTTAAATTAAAATTTTAAATCTTTTTAGTGCTTTGATCAATTATTTATGGATTCAGTTTTTTTGTCAATCATTATTTCATTCGTAATCCGTACTCAAAAAAGTAGTTTCTATAATATTGCACATGTCGCCACACAGCTAGCAGATGTGCTCTATTATGGCTTTGAACTTCAGAAGAAATTATATCTTTAATAATTTCGCACGAAATCCTTTCAAATTTGAGCTATTTGATAAAGAAAGACTGCGTTCTCTAAAATGGAACCATATTTATATTGATTCGAGTTTATAATTACTTTCAAAATTGTAATTGAAAATCGTAAACAACAGTTGTCGGTAGGTCTTTACGTACATAGTCCTAACTCTACAGATTGCAATTTATGACGGATGGCCTTGGTTTATATTTTATTCGGTATGTTTACTATCAGACTCAAAACCTATTTAAATTCATTGAAATGCGTTCAGTAGTTAAATTTTTATTAACATTCTTATTTTATTATTATTTCTTCTGGAATGACATAATTCTGTCAAAAATTAAAGAGGCCAGGGCGTAGCTTTGCATAGAAAAACCAACAGCTGATCATTGAAATTCGTGGAATATTCACAAATTTCGTAAAAATAGACAGTGAACTGTGCGTGGTGTATTTCAAACAACAGTCGATTTTATTATTTAACTAGTTTAAGCGCGACATTCGTAACTTACTGTCAAAATACACAACTTATAACAAATTCGCTAGTACGGAGTTAGTAAGCTAGTACTAACAGTTAAATCCAGTGTTGCTCGTGTGCCACATAACAAAGCGTGATGATGAATAGTCTAGATACTCTATAGCCTTTTTGGAGATTGTGCGCTCTACAACCGCGAAAATCAAATTGAGATCAGTCCAGAGTTTTTCAAAATTTCGAATATACAGAATAACATGTCTAGTCGGTGTTGGGAGCATCAATGCCGAAGCGGCTAGCCATACCAATTATCCTTTGTTGACAGACCCGACATCCATACAGCTATCGTAACGTATATTGATTTACAACTGTTTCGTATGGTAGATAATAATAGTTTAATATTAAATAAAAAGATAGCGTGTTGAATCTTCAGGATTGCGGCTCCCAACACCGGCTAGATGTAAAATATAGAAAAATAAACTTTATATTACGTAATAGATAACGTTTTCCACGATGTGCAAGCAAAATCAAGCCATGGTATCTTTCAGTTTTAATATTACTATGCGTGTTTTTTTTCAGACGGAGTGATATGAAAAATGTCAAGTTCAGAACAAGTTTTTTTTTTAAATACTTCAGCATCTACTTCACATATGCATACTCAAGAAAATTTTCAGTTAAGATGGAATATTACTTATAAAGATTTCAGCATCTTCAGAACGAATTTTGAAATTTTAATAAAAGTTTTTCTCAAAACATTTTAACAACTATCTCTTACAGGCAGTTAACCTTTAATATGCGAAAAAAGAGTGAAAACATCAAGTTCAAAAAAGTTTGAAATATATTAATTCTAAAGTTTTGAACTGAAGTATGATATTTTACAATCGAGCGTTACGCGTGAGTCTGTGTACGATTTTTTTCAACGAATAATGATAGCTATGAGTATAAAATATCAGGCGATTTAATCCTAAGTGTAAATACATACAGTGAAACCTCTTATGCTGATTACTTGTGTGCGTGGGTCAGTGGAATCGGCGCAGGCGGGAATGTATTAAGAGGTTGCATACCTCCAGCGGAGGATTCATGTTTTTAGGGAATCTTTTTAGGTAGTATTGTGAAAAATAAGATAAAATAACCATCACATTTATTTAAAGGTTGCAAAAAAAAATACGATTGTTTTTATATCAAGGTTCTTTGGGCCACTGCTGTAAAATTCCGCGTCGTCTGTCTGGTTTATTGGGTCTAAAACGATGGATTTGAAAATTTCAAAAATATATTTGTAAAGTAATATTGTCGTTACAATCTGTTGAGCCAACTTTAAAAAATAAACATTTTTATTTGTAAGTAGGCCTACGCGTCTAGATCCGTATTTTTGAAGTATTTTAGGCGCGACTTGAAAGTAACCCAGTTTTCGCTATTTAAAGCCATCGAGTGTCAGATGGTTGCATCAAAACACATCTGTATCAAGAAACCATCTTGAACGAAAGCTAACGGACGCAAACCAATTTTGTGATCGGTTTCCGTTATTTAAAGGCATCGACTGACAGATGGCGGCATCATTATAGAAATATATTGAACTCATTTAATGATAATATTTTACCATTCCAACCCACAAGTGGGGAATGGTTTAGGTCAAAAATTTTACAATATCTTTTCGTTTTGAGGTCCCACAAAAACATATTTTTATTTTTATGTCTGTGAGCGCGATACAGATCAAACGGATGAGCGTATTGAAACCAAATTTTAGGAGGATGTTTAGTATGCAGATATGAAGAGCCCTATTGTTTTTGGGGGAAATCGGCGCTTGCGCAGAAGAGATATATGCTACAACGGTGTTTTTTATATAATAATGATATACTTTTCATAACGGCTTATTATTCTATTTATTTTTTCACGAACGTTTTGTTACAAAAGTTTTTTTCTAAACTTTCTAGTTTCGGAAATATTTTGAAAATAAAAAAAATCAGCTGTACTTCTGTTTTGTAGATCTGTTAGACATAAACGGCTTAAGCAGCTTTGACATGACGTGGAACATATTATTATGTAGGTAACATAGTAACGAATAGCAAATACCATATTGAATATACTAGCCATCACCCGCATCACCTCACGCGAAGTAAATTTTTTTTTTTCATTATTATACTAGGTATATCAAATGTCAATATTTTGAAGTTGGAATGGTCCTGTCGGCCAATTGTCCGGATTTTTTTCGTTTGTCTTGAATGCATAAAAATATTAGTCAAAGCTGAACTGTGCGTATTTGAGGAGCACACAAGGTTCGATTCGACATAACTAACAAACAAAATGACTATGGTAACAATTCCTTATCACTCTCGTTTTAGGCTGTGCTTTTGGAACGATAGTAAAAGCAACGCATATATACCGAATTCGCTTTCAGATAATATGCCCTCGCTCGCCCTTGCCGTCTCCGCCGTTCCTCCAGCCATCGAGTCGGCCGGTCTCTCTCACTCCGCGCCGCCCGGATTCCCAACACCCGGACTATTGTAAACTTCCTCCGGCTCTAACATGAAACAGCACTCCGCCTGTTTCCGGAGGACTTGGGCGAAGCCCTCTCCCTGCCTCCCATTGAGTTCTGCCGCCTCCGCGCGCGCCAACAAAACTTCCCCCTGGCCTCTCGCGAACCGCGTGCATTTAGACGATATGTTTGAAAATCGCAGCACATTTCAGGTGCTCTGTTTCAAAACGAAAAGTTAATATATCGGTACCATCGAAACCCATCTTCTGACATATTGACAATCTAAATGAATGATGAATCATTTTCTTAATAATACAAGATCCCGATTTGGCTCGATCTTCATCCATCGAGTTTTCTAATGGAATTTGAATTTTGATAATATAATGTATTAATAAAGAAAAATTGATTTGGTTGCCATTCAATTTCTTGACACAGCTATTTTTAATAAAAAAATTTAATGATGAGTATTTGGAAAGAATTCCGTGGCATAAGGATCGAAAATGAAGCAATACTGAGACTTTTTTAAACTTGCATTTAATACTAACGTTTCGATACGTTTTGTATCATCTTCAGAGTGTTCAAATGCTGTCACATGCTATCAGTATATTGTTGTTGATGGATTGAGAACATGGTGTCACTCAACTTGTTAATTGTTATTTTTTTAATATATTTTTAATGTGGATACTGGTTAATATTAATGTTTTAAAATTATTAGTTTCTTTTAAATATAAAATTATTGTCACAAAATTAAAACAAATGTTTTAACCTTTCTAATATTGTGCTGTGAAGATGATACAAAACGTATCGAAACGTTAGTATTAAATGCAAGTTTAAAAAAGTCTCAGTATTGCTTCATTTTCGATCCTTATGCCACGGAATTCTTTCCAAATACTCATCATTAACTTCAATGGATCACAGTTACTCTATTTATTGAATAGAGTCAATCTTCATGTAAAAAAATTTAAGTTGTTAATTTGATTGTATTTATTTAGTATTAAATATTATATTTGCTATTCGTTGCCATGGTTACCTACATATAATATGTTCAACGTGTTTGCAATAAAATTATCTACATTTTCATATATGACAATATAGAAAGCCCTATAACTGCAAAATACTAATTCGAAGGTGCCTGTCTACCTGGTTTTATGCCAGGAATCAAAATGTCGACCAAACTTTTTATATACATATTTCAATTTCTATTGGTAATAAATTTATCTGAAAACTCGATATCTACATTTCAGAAATAAAATTAACATTTTTAATTTTTTATTAAAAATAGTTGTGCCAAGAAATTGAATGTCAACCATCTCAATTTTTCCTTATCGGTGAACACACTGTATATAATTATTTCACTACGTAAATTATAATAGAAAATAGTTCGAATAAAAATTTTCGATTTACCAAGCCTTCTTTTATCTGAGAAGTTAAGAGACAATAAATTAAATAAATTATATTTTACCACTCGTCTTTTACCGTTTTAGGAATGAATTTAAACATTTCAATGAAATATGATGTATGATAAAAATCTTACATCCTGCAAAAAATAAGACAAATATATTGTATATTTTTCACATGTCAATAAATAGTTGGGGAACCCAACTTTAAGTGCTTAAGAGTGCATTCCACCCTGTAAGGTAGCAAAAAATGTAATGTATAAAGTAGAGAAAAAATCTGTGGAAACTTTCGCATTGAAGTCACCCTGCAGACTTTTTATTTTTTTGTGATACATCAACATTCAGCCGTGATGCGTGAAAGTTTAAAAATATAAAACAAACAACGCATCGACACTAATTACAACTGCTACCACCAACGAGCCTTTTTCAAACTCTCTTATCCTTGCATGTTATTTCTCGTAATCGGTATAGGTATATTTAGTCTTCATTTACTTTAAAGCTAAACTTCAAGGGCCTAGTTGCTAAGTTGGCACACACTCTAATATATAATTTAAGTTAAAGTACTTGGTCCGTGGAATGACTTTTCAAAGGATTTTGACGAAACTTCTCTTAAGTTACACTTTAACCAACAAAAATAACAACTTAAGTAAGGCGACGAGTGTGTACTGACTGCGCTCGTACTCGCCGCTCGGTTCCTTTGACTCGCGGTAGAAAAACCGAATTTATACGGAGCGCTGGCGAAGCGAGACAGTGCGCTACGAGATCAGGCGAGCGTTCCGAGTACACATTTGCGTTCGCTTAGTGTCGGTATTCCTCAGCGAATGTGTACTGCAGACATTAAATAATAATAATAATAATAACCACTTTATTAGAAAGTATTTTTTTAAAACACATTAATGGCGTCAACAGTAAAATGTATTACAACATTATTTATTAAAAAAATCATTTAAATTTTAAATCATAAAAGTTGTTTTGCAATAAAAATTTATTTATTTCCTTTTTAAAAAGGGATTTTTTGTTAATATCAATATTTTTAACATTCTGTGGCAGATTATTATGTATTCGAATCATGGCATTGCGTGCTCCACGACTCGTCACTAGCAATGTTACATTTGCCAAAATTCGTAATGTTGCAATATTTTAAATTCAATTATAATGAATTTCTTTTTGAAATCACGATACCTTCAAATCCGATATTCGAATTTACTTGATGCCAAAACGATTTTATTAATATTACTATTGTTTTTCAATCGTGTGTGTGATTTAAATTAATTATTTTTTTAATTTTTTGAATATAACTAACTACACAATTCGGAGTCTAAAATTGGTGTGTATTTGTGTACATAAAATCTTGGTTTCTATCGGCGCTTCGCCCCTAGCATCAATGTATACCCAACACTATAAATAATTATGTACATACGTGGTCACTGCCTGAATAAAAAAGCTATAAAAACACCACACCTCCTTCGCTACTCGCACATGTTACAAACCAAGGGTTTTTTTGCGTTGATCCCAAATACAGTACATTCTGGCTACAATTTTAATGAATTTTCCACAATATTCTTTTAATTTTATGAATTTACCTCTTAACGTTGGAATGTAGCAGGGAAGTAGATTTTGAAAAAACTTTCGAATATTTTTCTTTACTTTAAAATTCTTACATTCGAAAAATTAAACTCGAGAAAATACTCTCCGTAATATATAATTACAAAATTTTCTGAAATGTGAAAATTATTAATGTTTATGTTTAATTTTCCGAGTGCAGTTGCTTCTTGTATAAGACACATTCACGACAAATTTTAATTTACTTAATTTTTTTATAATAAATCCAATTCGTTCTTTTATTTGCTCTTTTTTAGCCTCATTTCAAAAATGGCGTTGACACTAATGACCTCAAATAGAATCTACTGAGGTGTCCATTATTTATGTGAGGTGTTTTTTTCTAATTTTGGACCCCCCCATCCCTTTGGTGAGATATGGAAAAATCTGGTGCCAAGCCCCCTCCCCTCACCTTATCATTTTTAAATATTATCTGTTATAATAATGTATAATCTCTGAATTAAAAAGTTGACGTGAGATTTTCATTGACCCCCCATTTAAATTCTTCAAATAGATAGTAGACAGTCAAATCTTGACTATTCTCAAATCCATTAGAGCTTTGTTCTAGTACAAGAAAGCTGAGTTTTTTATTCATGTTTCAAAAACTTTATACAGATCGGTTTTGACTGAAACGGCCTGTAGATCACTAGCCAGCATTGTCAACACTGTCTTGAGAGAACCTTACAAATAGCTGTCAACAAGCAAGAAGAAAAAAGCGACCAATATATGCTTTAAATGAAGCGGAAAAGCTAATACATAATACATATACATATTGACAGTAGCGTTCGTATGTATAATACAACAGATTCACACCCCTGGTAATGTCATTCTGCTGAGGGTGTCGAATTACGTCAGGGGCCGCTTCTTGATGTGAACACTCTGACATAACATTGCTACTGACTGACATAATAGCCTCTATTAGTTCTTTCACACCATAAATCTACGGTCGCCATACATAATGGCCTATATCAAAATTGTTCACGTTTTTCATACTAAATCGGTTACATTTTTTTTTTTTTTTAATACTGGTTTTTGAAAATAGCGGTACCGAATTATTGGGATTTTACTTCGACCATACACCATCTTCTCAGCATTTCAGTGAACTATCCTATGCAAAGCGTCTCGTATAGTAAATCATTGCGCCCTACGTATTTTTGTAATTTTTTATAAAATTAGGAAATTATACACGTCATTGAAAAATCGAAGAAGAAGCATGACATGCAATGTGTAGTAGATAAGTGTAAATTTTGATATCAAATTATTAAGTTGAAAAGTGACAGCAACTTTTTCCTATAATGAAAATCACTGGTGAGTGTGGCTGGGCGATTGCATAAAAAGAACGCTTTGTGCTCCAAATATATAGAATCTTATCAACAATATTTCACCAAAAAAATTACATACCTTACTTTGCCTTGTGGCGCGTAAAATAATGCCCTGTCTAATTTATGGTGTGTTAATATAATATTATCTATTTTTGTAAATTAAGCCTGAGGACTTTAAGTGAGTTGAATGATTTGTAGGTCCGTTTTCTGTTTTAACTACAGACTGTGCAATTTTTTTGTTCATTGATTCATATCCGATTTAGTTGGTGATCTTTTTCGAAATATCAACAACCATCAATTTTTAAAATTCTTCGACAATCTTATAATATTTATTATGTAATAACAAACTAACTTAAATAGTAGTTTTTTATATTTTTTACCAAAACACTACTCGTTCGTTATGTTTTTAATTATTTATTTAAAAACTCTACATCTAATCGCAATGCAATCCTTCGATGATTTTGACGATTAATTTTGTTTGATATTGTCATTCAAAATTTATGGTTAACTATTTTGTTACTATAAAATTAATTTAGACTGCAATCGAATCGTGTTGTTTCTAGAAAAATACCGTGAAACCAGTGGCGTAACTATACCGTTTGAGGCCCGTGGCAAATTCATCGGATGGGGTCCTCCCTCAATGTAAAAAAGCTCAACCACCGTTACACATTTTTTTGTTTATTTGTGTATGTATTTTACTAGGTAACTTAAATTAATTGAATACAAAAATAATAAATTTTACTAAATATATATTGAAGGAGATTACCAGAGTGTCGCTTGTGGCCAACGTTTCGAAAAATATATTTTCATCATCAGGGCCTATGAACATGTATAATAATCGTTACATTTAATATTATATCGATTTCTAAATTATTATACATGTTCATAGGCCCTGATGATGAAAATATATTTTTCGAAACGTTGGCCACAAGCGATACTCTGCAGGTAAAGCTTATTTCAAACTTGTTCCTCAACCAAACAAATCTCCTTCAATACATATTTTTGGAACAAAACTTCTACTAACAATTTACTAAATATTGTAATAATAATTGTTAGGATCCTACTCTGCTCACATACTTCTAGTCCAGCCGGGGGGCCGTAGCATTTTGCCCGTTCAGCCAACCTATTGTTACACTAGTGCGTAAAACCGCATTTATCACTAAAAATTTTAGTTTGATAAAACAATAAAACAAAATAAAATGTTTCGTCAGAAATAATAGAAATGTTATAGACTTTTTTTCTTATACAACCGCATTCTAATTCATTTTATTTGTACCTATCTGTATAATTTCCTTTTGGAATTAAGATTAACAAAACCAAATGAAAAACTAAATATGAACAAAAATGATAAATTTATATCTTGGGATTAACAAAAACCCACGTGTGTGGTTTGTACTGTTATGTATGGAATGTAAAAGAAAGTTATGAGCATTACCTCAGTGACTCGTTCTACATAATGACTTAGATATTATTTTATCAGCTAAAAACTTCTCTTTTCGAAACATTTATGTATTTTAATTATGCTACTACTACCTATATCTTTTGTTCACGTAAACGCCGCTTTTGACCCCAAAATCACTTGCGTTTGGATTTTGAGGGAAAAAATATTTTAACCCGGGTCAAAACCTCTTACTTTTGCACATACCGCTAAACTAGCGGTATGTGCTTTATTGTCGCTTTGTGCGTCAGAGCTGACTTTCGTTCATATAAGAAGTTATATCTAAGTTAATTTCACACGAAATCCATTCAAATTGAAGCTTTTTGAAAAGAGGAGATTCTGATCTATAAAACAGAACTATTTTTAAACCAATTCGAGTTCATAAATACTATAAAAATTGTAATTGAACATTACAAACAGCAGTTGTCGGTTAAACAAAACCATTTTTAAATCAATTCGAGTTCATAATTACTATAAAAATTGTAATTGAAAATTACAAACAGCAGTTGTCGGTTGGTCTGTACGTATGTACGTATGAACGTATGTACGTCACGACTCTACAGATCGCAATTTTGGTCGGATTGCCTTGGGTTATATTTTATTCACTTTGTTTAGTATCAGACCAGAACCCTATTTAAATTCACATAAATGTGTTCAGTAGTTTAATTTTTATAAACAGTTTTATTTTATTATTTTTGACAGCTAATAGTTAAAATAAAAAACCTTAAAAAAACAAAAAAATCTATTACTTTTATTGTAAAATATGTAGTGTATTACGTAGAATACCTGCCATACTGCTATACCACAATAACAACACAGGTTACGATATCGGAATGGCCGAGCGGTTAAAAGCGTTGGTCCATAGCTGACACAAGTAATATTTTTTTTCTATTCCATTTTTTTTCTATTTTCTTAATTGGTTTATTTAAATCTATTTTCTCAATTTTTTTTCATTACCTATAATATGTAGGTACAGTGGAAAACTTGCGGCATGTACAGATCACGTTTCGTTATACTCGTAGTTGTATGTATGGCTTGAAAAAAAATAAAAGTATCATTTTTAAATTTTTCTCGTATTAATAAATATGCTGTTAATTTGACAGCTAAATGAAACCGTTTTTATTAACTATAATAGTTTTTAACTGAACAAAAATGTCTTCAATACATTTTGTCAGATGGAAAAATTTACCTTCATTTCTTCACTAAACGCTAAGATATACCTACTTCAAGTTAATTATTGTTGTTATACCTCGACGATTGGAAAAATATTTCAAAAATGTGACAGACAAAATGTTTGTTTTTTTCAGAGGAAAAAAAAAACTAATAAAATGTAAGCACAAACTTTAGAAAATTAATTCAAAAATGTAAACAAGGAATGATTCCAAACGAAATAAAAACTTTCTGTTTGTCCCTTTTCATCTATGTGTATGTTTTTTCCCATTTCAAAACCATTCCCACCGACTGCAGCACACGGCGTTGCAACCTTCTAGACTAATTAATCATTACTATAAATGCATTTTCTTCTTTGTATGAAACTGACATACCCAACCATAATCGTTTTACAAAACGTTCGAATAAACAAGACATGTTGTGTTAAACTTGACAGTTAATTCATTTTAACATAATATGTTACAAATGTTAATGCTTTCAAATTACAAATTACTCTTCTGTTAAGACCCTCAAAATAACATTTGTCACTTTTTGAAGAGTACGTATAAATATCACTGCCTAATTTTTGTTATAAAATATTGAAGTATAAAAAATCCGATTTAGAAAAATCTATGTAAAAAATCTATTTAGAAATGATCTAATGTTTTCTTTTTATTTTTGGTCATCACGCAAAAACGACTTAATACGAAGAAAGTTTGCAGCATTTTAAAGTTTGTAAAACACTTTTTCTCTCTACATTTCAAAAGATTATACAGTAATAATACGTCAAACAGTAACAAATATAATTAAATAATGAAACCATCAACATTCTAAGGGCGTTTCTACTTAGGACGTTGGGATGCTGCAAAACGAATTACGAAAAAAATTACGTTTAATGAATTTCAGAATTTCGAAATGTGCTCTTGTTGCATTGTAAATTGTTCATAAGATATTGTAAATTAACCACCTACTTATCTCATGTACATAGGTACTTCCTTAAAAACATTTAGGTAAATGATTAATTAATCAACTTTATACAAAGCCATTCTTGACATTAATAAAACAAAGTGTTATGTAGACTTCACGTAAGTACATTAAAATGTAGTGTGAAGAGTCAGTGTTACAAACAATGAAATTATAAATACTCGTTTTAAAGTTATAAGTGCAACTTTGAAAATGCAACTTCTGTTATAGTATGAAAATATCTACCTATGTTGTAAATACGAAGGATCCAGCATTATGAGAAAGTTTCTCCAAATTTATAATAATTATATAAAACATGTCATTTTATAATAAAGTTATCTCTGACTACTTTAATCACTACATACCATTATTTAACTCCGTCCGTAACCACAAGCTACGAGTGGTTGTGGAAAAGTGTAAAATGTGTGGTTAAACAACAAGACTGCTTGACGTTGATGATAATACAGTGCATTCAGTAAAACCTACGATTATATAATAGTTTTTTGCACACCCTCTCTATAATATAGCTGCTTATCATAGCGATAGTAAAATCCCTATGACTGATAGCCCTATAGAAGATGTTAGAAAGTAAACGCACAGATACGAAACAAAATCCAAAATAGAATAAAAAGTAATGTTACTTTTGTATTTTTATTTTTTTTTTCATTAAAAAATTGAGTGCTTTTATCCATAGCTGTCATCGGAAAAAAATGTGTAAGAAACTATTTTTTTTTCGAAAATAGTCCTCGAAATTTGTCATAATATCGCTTTAATCATTATGATTTATTAGCCACTATTTGGAAGTATTTCAACCGTACGGTTTTCCTAAAAATCAATTTCACATTTTTGGAATCTATCTGACTTGTCTATATCTCAATTGATCACACAAAAATATATTCAAGTGTGTGGGTTTTCATGGTCGATGCTGATCCAAATCTTCTCGGTTTTCAGGCTTGTAACAGGTGATTTATTGGTATTTTTACCTGACGTTTCGTCTACAACTACAGTAGTTATTATCAAAGACAAGCAGCGGGCGAAATGTTCTTCAAAGCGCCTATAGACAAACACTTTGCGCGGAGTTATAGACGAAACGTTAGGTAGAAATGCCAATGGACCACGACTTACGAGCCCGGAAACATTTGCTGATAAGCAAAGCGTCATTGTTCCGTTCTTTGCTTTTGAAATTGAGATTTTAATTAATAAAGATAGACACAAACCATGAAAAAACAAAAAAATGCTAACTTTTTCAAAACATAAAAAATACCTTAAAATGATTTAAATGCTTCAAACATACTGTCTGAAAAATGAATATATGGAATGTAAAATTCTCTATTATAAGCATGCTATTGTGTGCTGAGCCAGTGAGTTAGGGCGAACTGTTATATATTATCATACTCTATAAAGGATTCTTTATTCTGGTTTTGTTTGACTGCGCATTTTTCATTATAACAGATTATTAGCGGTTTATCATTACTACAGAGACAACATGAAAAATATTCTGATTGAAAGATTAAAAATAAAAAATCCTAGGGCTTAAATCGTATACTGAAAATTTTAACAGACTAATCTTTCATACCTATAACCGCATAAAACATGCTACTGTAGTTTTCATGGAAATGTTTACAATGTACCAGAGACGGATTTAGAAACAATTTTTCTGGTAAACATTTGTTTAAAATAACATTAATAGCTTAACGTCTATGTAAAAATTATCTATACCTACATAATATTATAAAGAGAAAAGATTTTTATTTTTGTTTGTAATGAATAAACTCGAAAACTACTGGACCGATTTATAAAATTCTTTCACTAATGGAATGTTAGATTATCACTGAGTAAAATAGGTTATATTGTTAATCGAGTTATATTAGGGATCCCTATACGAAAACTCTAATAATGAAACCCAAGGTGTAAAAAATGTACATATAAAACTCCTTACATTGCATTCACTGCGAAAATATTATATAAAGAGGTAAAGTTTGTAAGTTTGGATGTAGCAGGTAATCTCAGAAACTACTCATTCGATTTCAAAAAAAATTTCACCAATCAATATTTAGAACGAACCTTCAGGATAAACATAGGCTATACATTACAGCGTTAAAATAAAAGCGCTTTTCGTGGAGATCAATTTTTCAACGTAAGTCGACGAAAAAACGGTGGCAATCTACAAATTCGGACGAAGCCGAACTGTCCGCTAATAATTCAATAAATTGACGTCGTAGGTAATCAATTTAAAATATTACTTTGAAAAAAAAAAACATTTTCGTGTGATACTCAAATAAAGACAATATAAATCAGTAAAATATTTATGTTGACCATTTTAAAATTTAATCGCTGAGACAATCTGACATTCAGTTAAGACTTACTTTATAAACTTTAAAAAGAAATTTATTATTAATAATTTTATATATTTGAGAAGTAGGTATATTGAATATTCTAAGATTTCTTAAAAAATATTCTTAATAATTAATAATAAGACTATTTGAGCTTTGGCCAAAAAGTTTCATTTTGTAATATTAACACTTGCTTATACTTACTGTGTGTTCACCGAAAGTGGTAGCAATGAAATAATTTATGTATCCTACTAGATATAAAAAAAGTTTAAATAGTTTTTTGTTCAACTCGAGATTTACATATTAATAATTATTTACACACGCGTGGAGTGTTATGAAAAATAATTATTACTGTGTATATAATTAATAAATTAATAACATTTTTCTCGAATATTTTCTTATGTAACCTTATGAACATTTTACATACATTTGTAGAGAATAAAATGGAGATTTCGAAAATGTAAAAAAAATATGCAGCCATTCGAAAAAAAGCATGTACACTTTCGGTCGAATTTGAAATACAAAAAAATGTATTTCAGCAGTTTCCGTTAGCAAATCTCGAGTTGAACAAAAGACTTCTTTGTAGCTAGTAGTATACCCGAATTATTCACTGTTACCACTTTCGACGAACGCACTGTATAGTATTTCTACCTTTTTGTATTCGCCTGTTTACTTCTCTTAAAAAAAAACTTTTCGTATTTCAAAGTTTTTATCTTCAAGGAAAACTTTTGTCGAATAAAAAACGTGTATAGTATATAACTTATTTTTTCAGTCTTTGTAAAGATAAGCTTCTAAAGTATATTGAAGTAAGTAAAGAGCATGCAAGAGGACGTAACATTTTATACGAATTGACAGATTTTGTAAAGTTTTCGAAGTTTTATAATATAAAGAAACGTAAACTCATGCCAATAAGACAAACAACTGATAGGATCAATTTGAATTGTCGGCATATCATAGCACTGGCATATTTCCGGGGCTCAATTCTCGACCACTCGAGTCGTATGTAAAGACCGCTGTACACGAGGCTAGAAACGCTGCTAGATTCCTTGCTAGATTTGCCTACTAGTTTTCTACCGCTGGTTTTCTTGATTGCTGTTAAGTGCTCGCTTCACACGAGACTATGTTTCAAGCTTGATTTGTGGATAAATCTGGTGCGCGCGCAGTGACAATTCGAATGTAAACACAGCAACACTTGTCTGTTCTCTGATTCTGAACATAATACGACACCATGTTGGTTTGTAGGTGTTTGTTCAAGTGCCCACGTGACAAGATACTACTTCCTGATTGGTTCTTGCTCATACCTAGCAGGGAAAATAGTCCTTGTTCCAATTTTAAAACCTATCTCACAGATATCTTCCAAGAGTGCCTATCACCAATAGAAGACATTATATATAGCAGACGGGGTCCTTTTTGACTCGCCACGTCATTCTATATGAGACATAATTTCTCAAGAAAAATCGATTGTGACGGTGCGGCGTGACGATATAAAAACGTCGCGTCGATTGGCTGGCCGCGTATGCATCTTTTTAACCATGACTATAAAAATGTATTGAATACCACATTTAATTTTAAATACTTGAAAAGTAAATACTCAATAATGTTTTAATAAACAAGAAATATAAACATCATTTAATCGTTTAATGCGTAATTTTTATATGACGAATGCAACTGGATGGAATGATAAGCCAATATACAATATATATAATGGTTTGAATAACAGGGTTACCAATCGTATAAATTATAACGCATTTATGCTTGTATTCACAAAGTCTCATTAAAGAAATAAATAGATATTTGAGATAGAATCGTCGCAACTATAACCGTATTATACTTTTCTGTCACCAGAGGCTTTAGAGTCAATTGTCAACTTTACCCGTTAATGACAATCCTATGCTATAAATAAAGGTGCCTATTCGTGGAAATCGCATAAAAAGTGGCTGAATAGTTTCTATAAATTTATTGCGTTCAGTAAGACAAGCGGCATTTTATCACGTTTATATTAACTTGCTTTTCGTGTATGTCGGGCGAAACTTTGTAATTGATTTTAAACTAACTTCCTGGTGACATAGAGACTTGAAATTTTTAACATAACTCAGAATTAGACGAAAATACTAAAATAAAGAAGAAAATAATAAGAAAACTATATAAGTATTTTAATAAATACTTATAATTCATTCTTACTTATTTACCGTTGTTCGACAGATTGCAATCATTGGCCATAGCTCAGATGATTAGAGCGTCGTGCTAACAATGCAAAAGTCGCGGGTTCGATCCCCATGGCCCGTATAATAATTATATTTTTTTACGATGTATTTTTGTTTTTATGTACTAAAAAGAAAAAACTAATAAAATAAATAGAATAAAAGTTTCACTGTAAAATATTTGTTTTTAATATTCAACGTTTTTAAAACGAACTAAAAAGTATAAAATAATTTTTTTAACTTGTAGGATTTGAAACGAAAAACGTGGAGCGCATGCGACAGTTATATAAGAAGAGAGTAGCTATCAATGAATAAATTTATTTATGAGATAAAAAGAATAATGCGCCCCAACTTTTCGTTTCAAATCCCACAAATTAAAAAAAATTTTATACTTTTTAGTTCGTTTTAAAAAACGTGGTATATTAATTTTTTTTTTAATTTATTTTATTATTAACACTGTAATAGTTGGTCTGCATTAATTTAATGCGGAATAACTGATGAACCGTTGAACCGATTTTGGTTAAACGTGGCTGGTGGCAAATGAAATCCTTTAGCAAAAGGGGGGGGGGGGGGAAGGAATGTGTAACAATATTTTTTTTTGTCGGTAAACAAGTGGCAGCCCTGTAAAAAGGGTAAATATGATGGAATGTTGGAGAAAGAGGGCAAAGCTTGTACACGCACATTGCGAGCTTTATGAATTCATTCAGAAAAACGCCTCCAAAGTATTTAATGCATATTTATTTTTCTTCTATTGCTTCAGGTAATACCTCATGGAGTCAGCCGACTTGAATAAAATAAATATTTATTTTATTTAACCGTCACCACCTACCATCACCCCGTAGACACCAGTGGCGCCGGATATGGCAGGGGGCGCATTACTTCTGGCGAGGATACTGTTTCTTCTGCTTGCTGCTCTCTTCAGAACTGGAGGCCATGCCTTTAAACATCAACCTGGTAAGTTTAAAAATCTACTGAATTTTTTATTTTTGTAAAAAAGTATAAATGCAGAAGGGTGCATTTCCTTAATGATAATTCGCGCAACGAAAAATGAACTTTGACAGATTTTCAAACTTGAATTGAAATTTTGTTCATCTATTTTGTATTTTACGGCCGCCATTTTGGTTTTGTGAAAACAAAACCTAGCCTAAAACCATCGCATGGCTTGACGGACCGATAGATATCTCATTGATTAAAATCCATTCAGTCGTTGGGATGCTTCGAGGGTATAAAAAATCCCACATATATACACATACGTCTTAGCTGTCGCGTAGTCGGGTAAAAAAAATTCCAGCCAATTGGGCGACGGGACCATTCCAACTTCAAATATATTGACATTTGATATGGTATAATAAAGAAAATAAAATTTCTGATATCTCGTGTGGTAACGCGAGTAATTGCTAGTATTCAATGTGATATTTGCTGATCGTTGCTATGGTTACTTACATAATATGTTCCACATCATGTAAAAATTAATCAAAACATGCTTAATTAGTTTCTTTCTGAAAGATCTACAAAACAAAAGAACAGCTGATTTTTTTTCAAAATATTTCTGAAAATATAAAGTTTAGAAAAAAATTAACGAAACTTTCTTAAAAAAATAAATAGAATAATAAGCTGTTAAGAAAAGAATGCCATTATTATATAAAAAAACACCTTTATAGCATATATCTCTTCTGCGAATGCGCCGATTATCCCCAAAAACAATAGGGCTCTTCATATTTGCATGCCAAACAACGTCCCAAAATTTGGTTTAAATCCACTGATTCACGTAATGTGCTCACAGACAAACAGACGCACAAAGTTTTTTGGATTCGGTGGACCTAAAAACGGAAAGATATTGTAAAATTTTGAAAAGTGATTTTGACCTAAACTAGTACCATTTCCCCTTGTGGATTGGAATGGTAATATTATTTATTTTCGTGAATCTTTTATTTTTATATGCTCAGTTTTCTGTTGAAAACGAAAGAAATGAGTTCTGTAATTATAAATATTTTTTGTAGATAAAGTAAAGCGGAAATTATATTCATATATTATCTGAGTTGAAATTTATGACAAACTTGTTTTTTCGGCGATAGGACATAGAGCAAAGACACAATAATATTGTGTAGTTATTGTATTTTTAGAATCGGAGAACGTGCGGCGAAAGACAAAACATAGAAGGGAACATGTCAACCATAGTTTCCCCTAAGTAACAACTACTGAATATTAATGTTTTGTTACACACAGTTACTAGACAGAGAGAGTTTCTCCTTTTCTCTTTTCTCCTCACTTCCTCTCGTCAACCTTTGCGAAAGCGTTACATTTTCTGAATGCTTTAAATTTCGACCAGATGCCTGAATCAAAACAATTAGATTAGATTCACGGTTTAAAAGAAACAAATCCTTGTTTACTTGTCATATTAACTTCACGGTCCCCAAAGAACGTTGAATTTAAACCTCAAATTAAAATGTTTCATCTTTATTCACAGAATTTCTTTATTACATGTATATTTCTTCCACTCATCAACATTAAGAGACAATTTATTTATTTTTTCTTATTTCCGTTCATTGGGTCTTGGCAATTACATTAAGTTTTCTTTTTAATGTTCAAGCTATTTTTTTGCGGAATTTATTGAACTGCTATAGTCAAGTACTTAGTATTAATTGTGCTATTTTGTTTCGTCTGTTGACTGAAAGTCTGGATAGATTTTTTATGCATAAGAATGATTTTAAATCATTGAATAGGCTAACTATAAGATTAATTTATAGATATTTATGACAGAAATTTTGAGGTACTATTTACCGATGATTTTTGTCACAAAACTTTGTATACACGTTAATTCCTTAGAAATAGATAGTGCCTGGCTCACAATGAAACAATTTATAAATTTCCGCAAAAAATATTATGCATTTAAATGTTCGTACATAATATTTACTCAATTTAGAAAAAAAAATATTATACATTACTTCATGTAGAAATAGATATCTATAAAGAAAATTTCAACTCACCACTTGATAATTCAAGCATTAATGGCAAAACATGTTATTTAATGAAATTATACTAAATAATATTTCCAATTATTCGCGGCAAAGGATATCAATAAACCGACGCTAAGTAAAATAAATAATTTATTAAAGTGATATGTTTTCTTTTCATGAATTCAAAATAGAATTGAAAGACTTTTTTCAAGAGTGTCCCGTAGTTTCAATATTTCTTTGGCAATTAAACATCAATAGGTAAAACATATTTAAAAAGAACTTTGGTGAGACGACAACAACAATGATTGGGTGAGAATATAAACAAAATGAAAACGGAGAACAGAAGAACATCGCCGACAGTAATTGGCAATTGGAACTGAAGAGTGAAGATTCTAACAAAAATCATCATTACAGCGCAAACATACGCACTTGATCTTGACATCACGAAAACAGAGAAAGATGAAGAGAAAGAAAGAAAGAGAATATGTCTTTTGTATGTAATTTTCGATTCCAAGTCGGGAATTAAAAGGAGAGAACCATTAATTTACTGTATGTTGTGAATGATTCTATGGCATCTGGTGAGGGAGTTTGGGATGTCACCGCGAAAAGCGAACTCTCTGACTCGAGTTTGGATTAAAAGTTATTTTGGTATCCTTTAATTTGATCGTGACAGATGGATTAGAGGTCTGGTGGGACTTCTTCTCGTAGTTATATATGTTACAGCGCACGGATATATTTTAATTGTGTACGCAATCTGTGCGTAGATTTACTTATAGTGAGAGTTCGTTGTCTGTCCGGCCCATTTGTCTGTCTGTCACAGGTCTGGAACTTCTAAACGGTAAGTAGTAAGAAGTTGAAAGTCGGCATGCATATACAACGATCGATTCCGCGGACACTCCGGGGTCGTTCTATCAAAAAACGTTTCTCTGTACGGAACCATCACCATATAAAACGCGTTCAAAGAACCAAAATGAGAAATGTGCATGAAAATTTTTTTATGTAATAGATTCTGAACAAAATGGCATCTAAATCATATCATTTTGATTTCAAATAAGCTCAAAAATATTTATTTATGAAAATCTCATCGGCTAAAATGCGTTTTAGCTCGTAATAAATGCAATTAAAATATGAAACACATGCGTTTTACATGTACAGTCTACAATAAAAACAAAAAAAAAACTGCATTTGTGCGTATTTAGTATATGTAAGTTTATGTTTTTATGGGAACGAGCTCCTAACATAACGTTTGACGTAACACGCTGTTTGGTTTCTTTTAAAATTTAGCCATATTTTAAAGCACATTTCCAAACAAAAATAAATAACATTCACAACGTATATCAATATAGGTCTCAAAAAATAATTTATGGTTTCAAAAAACACGCTTATGTCAACGTAGTAAAAAGTAGACACTATACATTTCTTTCTCTTCTATAGCGCGTACTCACTTTATCTCTTTTAAATCATCGAGTGCCCCACGCTTCTAAGCGTTCTAAAAGAACAAGAAATGTATTTTCTAGTTTTTAGTTACGTTGGCATCAACTGGAGACACGTTTTCCCACCATCAATACCGTCACTTCCACCACATTTCCATATTTAAGTTATATAAATATTATTATTGTCAAAATGTCAGAATAATGTATTGTCATTTGTCATCAAAACTAGGTACATACAAATGCAAAATTGGACATTTGAAAGAGAGTTAAAATCGATTTGCAAGATATTTTACATGCAATGAATTTTATTTAAGACGCAAAATGTACATAAGTTTTGTTAATACGGTGCTGCGGAAATCATTGATTCATTACAGAAAATCGTTCCACATAAAGTTCAAAATAGACCGGGTCCTAAAGGATTAATGATTTCCATAGCTACCAAATAAACAAACATTGGTTAACAGACATTTACGCGAGGAAAGTATCTTTGACAAGAGATCTTTGCGCCATCTCGTGTTTGATTTTTTAAGATCTGGTTTAGTCAAAACTTACAAACACATGGAAACCAGCTTTATTCTTAACCATAAAAAAATATTTACGCACAATGTCAGTAAAAAAACTACACAAATAATATACCTACATTTTTATTTCAAGATTTTTGTTAACAAAATAACAATTATGTTATTTTTCAAGTATTTAATAATGATTACAGACGTAAAATAAAATTTATTTACCCTTGACGACGTACTCATGCAATCCAGTTTTTTCCTCTCTAATTCATAAAAAAATCCAGGAAAACGGTGGAATTGTATTTCTGGATTTTTAGTTGGTGTATCTTTACAATCAACAACACAGCACTTCCCAATTGATATAGCATTTTTCCCATTTTATTCAACAATTAATCCTTATGACACTAAGGACTGAACCAGAATTTAAAAAAATAAACACAAGAGGGCGCAGAGGTCCTACTAATATAAACGAGATAAATACAATAATTTCTCAAGAAAATGCGAGTTTTTGTTGATAAAGATTTATGCATGTTCCTTATTGAAAATGAAAAAAAAACTTAAATATCGGTAGTCGTCTTGATTTTAAGATTTTTCTTGCAACCGCTATGCACCTAAGTATGTAATGCGCTAACAACGTATCTAGATAGTTAAAAGTCCCCATACTTTAAATCAACATTGATGACTTAGATAAAACTTTGTGATGGCTTATAAGTAAATGCCGCAATTTATCTGAAACATGTGCGCTCGATGTAATTAATTCTGACGTGCAATTTAATCTAAACAAGAGCTTATTACTTAGTCCTCAATGATTTATAAGTAAATTAATTGTTTCAGTTTTTATAAATAATACGTTGCCTTCTGACAAACTTACTTTGTTATGTATACTAAGTCATTAATATCATTATCACAAACTTAAGAGAGACAAATAATTAATTAGCAGATTTATTTATCGAAACCTGTTAATTAAAATATATTTGACGTTAATTTATTTACAATTTTCGTAATAGCTTGTCAAATTTAATTCTAATAAATAGTTCATAGAAAAGTATTTATTTTCCAATCACATATTTTACCGAAGTTCCATTTCACCCTTTCGCGTTCCGACAGTGACAGTGTTTGAAAAGAAATTTTTCTAATATAGCATTGTTAACAATGGGTGTAGCTTAACAATATTGTTATATACATATAGGTATACATGTTATGCTTTCTTTAAAAGTTACAGCTCCTTACAGAAGGCTATTTCATTTCGTTATTATATACAGATTGTTCAAAAAGTCCCGTGACGCCTGAATATCTCAGAGATTAAGTTTTTTTGAAAAATGTTGGGAATTAAAGTTGCTCAACTCGTTCTAATGTATTTTTCGGTTACAAAAATTTCCCCCAAGGGGGCACCTCCGTAGGAGGCAGGGGGTAACTCCGAAATTTTAAACGACAACCGCAATTTTTTTTATTGGCACGAGTTTTTCGGGCAAAAAAAGACATCTTTTGGCCCAAACTTTTTTCTGTTCAAGCTACAGATCACCGAGTACGCGGGGTAAAATTTTGCAGGGGGTCTCAGTCATACAACGTAGTGGTGTTTCATTAATCTCGAATAGAAATGCTAACCCGCTTTAAAAACGACAAACCAATCTTTAAGATTATTATCAAGGTAAAAGAATATTCCTTGACCTGTTACAAAATGAAAAAAATTTATTTGAGGGGGTGAGGATAACTCGGAAAATTTAACCCCGCGTAGGTACTCGGTGATCCGTAGCTTAAAGAAAAAAAAGTTTGGGACAAAAGATGTCTTTTTTTGCCCGAAAAACTCGACACAATAAAAAAAAATTGCGGTTGCCATTTAAAATTTCGGAGTTACTCCTTGCCCCCCACGGGGACATTCTTTAGGAGGAACTTTTGTGACCGAAAAATACATTACAACGACTTAATCTCTGAGATATTCAGGCGTTTCGGGACTTTTTGAACATTCAGTATAATATACTATACCCATATGAGATTTTTTTAATGACGAACCGAAATGCCTTATTTTAATGATTGTTAAAATAAAATCAAAAGAACTGTTTGAAAAAGTCAGAATCATTATTGAAGGGAAATAAAATTATATACTCGCAATAAATCTCAAACGACTCGTTAAAAGCTAATTACATTTATTTATGTACCTAATCAATCAATTTTCAATTTATATATCCTCTTTTTTTATTTATTTCACCGAAATACGTACTTTTTATAAATACGTAATTTGAATAACAGTTCTTTAACTTCTTTATTAAAAAATATCACTTTAGCACAGTAGGTTCTTCTATATTAAAAGCCAATGGCGCACAGTGCAAATATTTATGAGTCGCAATTAATGTGAGATATGCTCATAGTTGGCCGCAGTCAATACTCGCCATGTTCAGGGGAGCAACTAAGATCCCTTGGTTTTTTAATCTGATTTAACCATTTCGTTAAAACATAATATATTTTCCGAGTGATAGATACTGAAATGGACATGGTTTCTCTATAAGCTTTGCAGAACAACCAAAATTAGTTTAAATTGAATTATATTTTCCATATTTAACCAATATTTAATGTCATGAAATAGTGTAATAGTTACACAATCAACGCTTAAGTTTGACAGGACACAGGTAGACCAAAAAAAATTCGTGTGTGTTGTGTGTGGCAGACTTGCGTTTAAGCATTGTTCTGCTTTCAGAAGCAGCACACGAAACGTCATCATTAGATATCCCCGGTGTACACCGTGAAACTCTTGATACATAAGTTATAACGTGTTATTTAGATCGGCTTTGAGCTGCATTTACCGTCAGCACATTCGTACAAAATAAGCATCTATCACAGCCATATGCTCGAAGTGTTCACTGAATCTATCTCATTCAGTCAACACCTTTGACGGCTCTAACTTGGCGGTACGTATGTCGTACACACACATACATGATACACGACACACGGATTATGGCTGTAGTGACTAGTCTTACAGTGTAGGTATATTGTAGTTTGTTGTCAACAGCGTATGAAAAAAGGTAATAATTAAAACATCATAAACATGAAGGTCAGTCATGATTTAATTAACCCCCCTGCATTCATTCCTAACACGTCTTAGAAGGTAACTCCGGTTCACCCTGCAGAACCCATATTTAAAATGTTCACGCGCCGCCACTGCATAGTAATAAAACCAGTCGATTTACCCGTTAAGTAAGTAATTACGAAATTCTCGGATACATTTTGGTGAACGATATTTTTTTTCTGTTCTTTTTAGATGTAATTTATCTAACACTATTATATACACGCGTCTCAGAGATATGGGGCAAAAGAGTCAGGCTGTTAGAGAACGCTGGAGAGTGTCAGGTACGAAGACATTTCGATACGGGATATCTAATCGAACACGTCCTATTGACATCAAAGGCAGCTGTGGTGAAATATAGGCTCGATAGTTTTATTATAACTGAGAGAGCGTCTTCCCTGCCTCGTCCGCCCCGTGTCGTGTCTTTGCCCCCGCTAGCTATATCTATAACAATGATATTCCATTGAACGGATCGCGCGCTCAGACCCAGTCTATTTGAGATTTGTATTTGAGCTCAAGACAATGCAAACAGACGTTCTCAAACCGCGGCTTAACCGACAAACTTAGAGCTGATCGAAAATACTTAAAATAGCTAACTACTGTTTTTTGACGTGATAACGTCTTATAAATTAATGAAACACCAGCTGCACGCACGAAAAAGTGTAACGTTCCGTTCCGCCTGACCCTGTGCGTGCAAGCGAGAGCGCAGTAATGTATTATTAAATATGATATTCGAGCGGAATACGTTATCACGTAAAACTATCGTCCGTAAACCGACTTTACAGACAACCAATTTTTTTTCTAATAGATATAATTCTGCTAAATGTATAATAGCTTTGAGCAAATTCGACCAGATTTGCTTCTGAAATAATAGCTTTGAGCGAATTCTAACAGATGTCGTCATTTGGTACCTACTAAAACAGTTTTTCTGTTTGCTTCTGAACTAATAGCTTTGAGTAAATTCAGATGTCGTTACTAAAACAGTCTTTTTTTGAGAAAACACCGTAATTTTGTACAAAATATTTAATAAAAACTACCCTATAGCGTAAGTTGTAACAAGCAAGACACAATTGCAAAATTTAATTAAAATCGGTTAAGTGGTTTCGGGGATTAGCCCGGCCAAAATTGTGACACGAGAATTTTATTTTAATAGATAAATATGATCACATAATAATACAATTATGATTATCGCAATAAATATAAACGCATGGAGAATCGATACCCCGAATTTTGCACTTGGTGTGTTATCGTTACACCAAAATGCCGTGACAATTTTTATTTTTTAAGCGCGATCTAAGCATAGCTTTTCTACACTAATTAAAAAAAACTTGTATTGTTTTATTCCTTCGAGGTCCAGTTGTCTCGAGTTTTTTCTTACTTGAACTATCTAAAGAGTAAAAGTTACAATAGATATTTGTTGTTATTAAAAATTAGCCGTTAACGGACCGACGAATTGGCCCACCAAACGCGTTTATTTTCAGACCGATATCTCATTCCGACGGCAGAAAATTGACAGAGACGAGAGTCGTATACACTATAGGAAAGTATCTTTGACATGCGATCTCGTGTTTGATTTTTTAAAATTTGGTTCACTCAAAACTTTAAAACCCATGGAAACCAGCGTTATTCTTAATTATAAAAAAATATTTACGCACAATGTCAGTAAAAAAACTACATAAATGATATACATTTTTATTTCAAAATTTTATTTTTGTTAACAAAATAACAATTATGATATTTTTCATGTATTTAATAATGATTACAGACGTAAAATAAAATTTAATTACCCTTGGCGACGTACTGCTACAGTCCATTTTTTTCCTCTTTAATTCATAAGAAAATCCAGGAAAAAGGTGGAATTGAAATTCTGGATGTTTAGTTGCTGTATCTTTACAATCAACAACACAGCACTTCCGATTTGATAGCTTTTTACCCATTTTATTCATCAATTAATTATTATTAAAATGCACGTATAACATATGACATTAAGATCTTTGATTAACGTCTAAATAGAACTCTTCAAGTAAATAAAATTGTCGACCAATTTTTCTCAGACCATACGTCATCTTGTGTTATATTGATTTGTATTTTTATTATTTTTTGTCAATATATCGTATGGTCTGAGAAAAATTGGTCGACAATTTTATTTACTATGACATTAAGGTTTTGGCTGAACCAGAACCTAGCGTATAGTCATACAGTGGTTGTTCTTTCTGGGTAATTTCCTATTGATTGGTAAATTTTGTAATAACTTCCCTTTAAATCTTCCTTTCGACGTCGGATCGGAAGAAATACGCATCTAATGTAGTTCTTGTCTAAGTTAGATAATTCTTGCTGAATTTTTTACTATCCTCCTTCTTGTGACTATCTTCTTGACTCTTGTAACACATTTAAAGTACCACTGTAGATTTGGTCTATAATATAAGCGACTGAAAGTGTGAACACATTGTCTTGGCAAAGCATAGTGAGAATAGGGACATCTAAAAGTACTTTATTTTAAGCTGGGGACGAAATGTTTATAGATGAGATAAATTTGTTTCAGCGATAAAGTAGACATAACAAATTTCACTACTTGTCTGTGCATGTAATCCCAAAAACATACAGCCAGGGTCCTTCTGGCGTATGTAAGCTCCATCCGCTAAACAGAGGTGCCAACCTAAAACGCTGCCTACCTACCGACTTAGCTATATAACATCAAGCTTGTAGGTGCGCCATTATTTGCAGGGTTCTACAGAAATCTTCGGATAATCTGAATCTTACCAAAAATATACAGTCTTCACTTATGTCCACTGAACAGTGGGATGGACGTATGCACCTTAGCAGAAGGCAGCTGCCCTTCCTCGAATCTGAAATAAAGAACTAAAGTGTGGCAATTCATGAAGTCTTCATACTAATACCTTTTATTTTCCATTATTGAGCTTTGGAGCCTGAAAATTTCCCAATGAAATTTCTGAGTTCGACCTTGAACTGATGTCTAGTAATAATAAAAATTTTAAACGATTCTTATAAATAGAGTAGATCTATAAATTCATTCGACTGTTTGTAAGCCAATCTCTAAGACCTTGAACACAACTATGTGTTAAGTGCGCTCCTAATTTTGCTTCACAGCAGTTTGAATTCGAATTACGCGCGTTGCTTACTAAGAATATGTTGAACGTTTGCTCCTTGTGTTCTTTCATGAAATATAAAATTTTAAAAGGTCATTTAATTTCATATTTAAGCTAAAATTAGACAAAATGTCTTTCTTCATACCTCTATCGAAAGTTCATACTTTCGGCATCAATTGTAAGGCAGAAAGTCTAATATTTACGCATTGGTGGGATTACACGCACAGATGCGGAAGTAAAGCAAAAACAACCAATATTATTAACTGTTGTTTAGATGTCATTTCCATAGTAAACCTATTAAATTTTAGTTAATAGTCGCTAACAGCTGTCATTCGTGTTTTACGTATAACCTCAAAGCTGCTTGCTTGGAATTTATCTGTGTTTTTATGTAATTAATTAATTAATGTATTTAATAAGAGTACTTACGACCGAGGTATGAATTATTATTACACTACAAGGGCCGAAAGTTTGGCATTCTTACACTACGCGTCATGATGCCCTCGACTTTGCCTCGGACATCATGGCGCGCAGTGCAAGAATATCAAACTTTCGGCCCTTGTAGTGTAATATACTATTTAACTTGATAGGATTCAGATGAAGTATAACTTTTCTTTAAATAACGCAAGAAAACGTTTCAATTTTTTGCAGCTCGATTCCACATTTCATAACTAAATTGATAATTCTGTTACAAAAAGATTTCGAGTACACAGTTATCAAAGTAAAAGCAATATTTCTTTAAAACCACGGTTTTCTTAAGTTCCGACGAACTTTCTGGTACTCCGTATATAAGTTATGTATAATATGTTACAACGTATTTAATGCACGTTTATATTAACTAGGTTTAAATCTGAATTTAAAGCTGGTATATTAGAAACGGTCTTCACTAAATTTAATCATTATTTATAGTAGGTGTGCATATAGTTTTCCATCTGAAAAATCTGTCTGAAACTAGTCATTATTTTCTTATCTACTTTTCGAATGTAATTTACACTTTTTCAAGCTCTTATGCTCAGTTGCAGAAAGCATTGTCAGAAAATTTTATTTGACAATGACTTTAGATTGTGAACACACCTATTTCCCCAATTGAACAGCATAGTAGAGTTTTAAATCGATCCTGCTCTAAATAGTATATTGTGCAACTAGTGCGGCAATCGACAATGCCGCACGAGTTGCACATACTAATTTTTATTACGAATACCTAAATTAAAATTCCCAGAAGAAATGTTCAATTTTAAAATACACATTTTTTGCTGTCACATTCGCAGTATTGGTAACTATGCTAACTCTGAATTTGCGTGCGGCAAACAATAATTTCAGTGCGACAAATAAAGTTTGCGCACGCAAATGAAAATAGCCACTTTTCAACCGTAACAGCATGCGTAAAGATACCACTTTTCCCGCATGAGTAATAAAAAATATTTAATTGATCGATTGAAACATTATTTTTCTTAAACACTACATAGGTACCTACATGTAGGTATTTAGCATCGTTTTTTTCCACTTCGAAACAACGTTTTTTCTATACATTTGATCAAAATTTAGCCTGAAAAACGGTCTTTTTCTAGAACAATCATTTGTTTTCGTGTGAGTACAATCTAATGTTCTAATTTGAATACGACATTAAACTGCTCCAGATATTTGGAAACTGTAATTATATGATCATTGATCAAAATCTAAGGTCATTGTCAAAACCGATTTTTTAGACAATCCTTTCTGCAACCCAGCATTAATGATGCAATGATTCAATAACTAATTATTAATTCAACAACATAGACAGAACCATAACCATATAAACTTTAGTTACGAGTAGGGTTTTGTTCTTTCTCAAGACTTATTAATTTGGAACAAAACTAAAAGCACACAGAAATAAATATTTGTGATATATCTTGACAAAAAAGAGACTCTATAACTTGCTAGTCACTAGAGGACTTTGTTAAAGAACAAAATTCAAAGTGCCAGTATATTCGTGGAAAACGCATCAAATATTTAGTGGCTAGGGTCTACCAATTGGGAATTGACGAGCACGAAAGGCACTAAAATTAAACAAAAATACACAACAGATTGTGTGGATTATTCAAGAAGTGTCATTCAACTGTCTCCAACACGTTTAGGTGATGCGTTTACTTTGTACGGTTAAAAGAACAGGCAAAAGTTAACCCTTTCAGTGCCGTGAAAAGAAATAATAAATCGCGAAAGAATTAGAAGGATTACAGATACCCTTACGTGATAGAAGACAAAGTAAAATATATTTTTTTTTTATTTCAAGAAATTTATTATGTCCAAAATCGATAAAAAGTATTCAAAATTATATACGGAATATCCCAGACATGATTTGTCAGACATGTACATCGATTAGCTTTGAAAATAATCCTATCAAATGTAATGTGATTTAATTGTCTACAAGATGCCGGTAAATCTTCGGCAATTTATTTAATCAACGTTTCTTTTTTTCTTAAATAGCACCATAGATATCTTTTCTGCGCATGCGTCGATCGTCCTCAAAAGCAAGAAGACTCTTTATATTTACTTATCAAACATCTTGACAAAATTTGAGGGATTGTTTTTCAAAAACTCTGAAACACTTTATTCTCCATTTATTACCAAAAGCCTAAATATAAATTTTCATGTCCCTAACTTAAGAAATAGTGGGATTCTCATACAAATTTTCATCCCCTTCAGATTTTTTTTAACAAAAGGTAGCTTATATCCCCCAGCATGCAGCCTATCTTTTTGCCAAATTTTATCAAAATCTGGTCAGGGATTTAGGCGCAAGAAGGTAACAGATGACAGTTACTTTCGCATTTATAATATTAGTAGGTATGGATTAGTATTGACAGACTTGAATCATGTTCTGGTTCTTTTTACGTCCGTTACCAACAAGGTAAAATAAACAATTCCCAAATGTAGTTGAGAACGGTAAATGTTAACCATACGACGCTCGTAAAAATTTCAACATGAAAACTAAAAGTGAAATCAATAAAAACAACGATTATCCACAAACTTAAATTTCTAAATTTAATGGAATCTTACTTTTCTCTATAAGTTGCCCAAACGGCAAAACCGCGTATGTCGACATTTGAAGTGTGAAAGCGGCTGCACACGAGGTTGGCTTTGCCACTAGACTCCTTGCTCGGTTGCTCGGTTTCAAGCGTGCTGTGGCGCTAAATTTCGTGATGGCTTTTATGTTTTTGCTTCACACGACGCTTGTGTTGAAGCTAACTTTGTAGATGGGTTTGGTGCGCGCGCAGTGACAATTCGAATGTTAACAAAACTGAACGTTTATAATACACACTATGACGCCATTTTTGTTTGTGGGCGTTTGTCCATGTCGCCATATCCTGATTGGTTCTTGGTCAAAATAAGCACGACAAATAGCCCCGGTTCTAACGTTGAAATCCATCTTGTGATCACGCACGCGAGCCCGCAGTGACGTCATTTCCATCTTCACAGACGGCACGCCAGTCAGCACAAGTTTCAGCAATAATTCCAGCATGCAGTCTTATGCAGCGGCATCTACTTTCAGCAGTGTTTGGTGGAAGTACGAATATATATAAAAAAATTTGTTGTCTGTAAATTCGGTTTACGGACGATAGTTTTACGTGATAACGTCATAAAGAAACATTGATGAACTCTCTGACGTCACGCGAGAAGAGAGAGAAATGCGTACAAGCCGACGCTTGGGCCGATCGTGCCTCGCTATCGCTTATACCGCGCTCTCGCTTGCACGCTCAGGCTCAGGCGGAACGTGACACTTTTTCGTGCGTGCAGCCGGTGTTTGTTCAATTTATAAGACGTTATCACGTCAAAAAACTTTGTTGAAAACTATTATTGTCGCTGCCGAGACAAAACTGTAACACACTAGAGCCGAAGACTCCACCACTGTTGTCGCTGCTGTGTTTCATCTCAATCGCGTGCAAAGCCGCAGGTAATAAGAGATTCCATCGATTTTGATAAAAAGCTGAAACAATACTTACATAATTAATATAGTTCCATATTCTATAAACGACTTGTTATCAGATTAATTAATTATTTTAACATGTTTTAACTGTGTACTGACGTTTTGTATCCATTTTATATAATGGCGCAACAAATAAACATTTATTAGAGAAGAGTCCATGAGCGTGAAATTTGCCGCACGAGCGTCGCACATAATATTTTATTCAACTGGCACGAGTAATATGTAATCGGGGCCCTGATAAAAGAGGGAAAAATAATAAATCACTTCATTGATTGACGTATCCAGCGACCTCGATACACACAAGATGGCCATGACTTTCGCTGAATTCCGAAGCTGTTTTCATATATACAATACCGCCTACCACGTTCCTGTTGGTCCAGAAGCTGCGTGCAGTTTTTTTTTCATTATTGCACGCTTGGGCTTGCTACTGAGTTTCTATTGGTCCAGAAAATTCATTATCACACTGTACGGCTCATTATTAGCACTCTACGCGTCAACATGAAGTAATTTATTATTTCTCCCGAATTTATTAGGGCCCCGAAATTACATATTACTCACGCGTGTTGAATAAATAAAATTATTGACCAATTTTATTTATTGAAGAGCTCTAATCAGACGTTAATTAAAGATTTGAATTTATTATTATTATAACGGCTAGTAAATATTAAATTGAAAATATGATATGCCATATCCAAATAACGCTTGCTGCAGTTGATGGCTTTAAAAACCTCGCAGATTCAACATAAACACTATTGCCTTTTGGCCGTGGATTTTATGTAAAACAATCAGTGAAAACATTTCACAAGAAATGGCTTTAGAGGTCTACAAGGGAGGGGACACCTCTGGTCCTGTACAACGCACTTAACTTTGACTGCCGGGATATAAATAAATTAAAAACTTTGTACGAAAGACAAATAGTTTAAAAGTCAAAACGCGTTAACACGCGACAGAAGTCTGTTTTAAGGGATAAGGGCCTGTCAACCGGTAACATTTTTGTAGTATGGTGTGACGAATTTAAGTTGACAATATTCCTGACAGTTTGTGCGTCACGCTAAGTCAAAGGCGTTTTCAATATTTAAAGTATCATATTTCTTAAAACCAAAAATATATACAGTGAATTTCATTTAAGGAGGTTGATGCGTTACAGTCCCAATTTAAAGTAAGTCGAATTCTAAATAGGAACTTTTCCATAATACATTTTTACAAAAGGTTATAAGTCGATGATACCAATGAATTATTATCATAAAGGCATAAATAAATAATTTTTTTAATATTAATTAATTATTTCAGTATTTTACTTAATGGACTAACTTTTGAATTTTTTGTACAAAGTTAGGTTAGAAAAAATAAATTTATGTAAATATCTGTATTTTACATATTTTTTGCAGTAAATAATTAAAAAAAGAAATTAGAATTAATAAAAATTAAAGTTAAATCATTAAAAAGTTAAAAAATCAGTTATAAATTGTTAAAATTGTCAAGAATAAAAGTCCATAATCGAAAAGTGCTAAGGTTTAATAATTTTTTTTATTGATTAAAAGTCTCCTAATTAATTTGGAAAAAATATTAAAATATGCGTAAGACATCGATACTTTACATAGTTTTCGGAACTGCTGACATTATTTGGTTATTTGCAAAAAATTAAAATGTACTGTTTGCATGCTACGTTGACATAATATTTTCCATAAGACTATATTATGTGAGAGTTTTTTTTTAATTTTTAACTTTATAAATCTTCTAATGATTTTGGATTTTTTACAGAAAATTTTGTCATAAAAAAATCTATGAAAAAAACTTTATTTCAGATTTTTTTCATTATCTTCGTAAAACAGCTCAACCTCCTTAAGACACAATATATACACGGGTTTTGTTAATATGGTAGCTATAGAAATTATTAATACATTCAAGAAAATCGTTCCACATAAAATGCAACATAGAGGTCGACGTGTAGGTACATGTGCAATAGGATATAAGAATTGCGATAAGTGGAATTTAAAGATTGAAAATCGATATTCCAAAAAATCAATTTTTAACGTAACAAAGTAAATGATATATTATGAGCAGGTTTTGAAAAAACAATTTGTATAAGATATATCAAAATTATTACGGTTCACTTTTAATTTTCAATAATTAAACAGTAAATTATATGATTTGAAAGGAAAAAGGAAAAAAGTTGCAATAATATTTGCTCGATTTAAAAGCAACGGGGCTGCTAATATTATCATTATTGTTTCATATGTTACTATGGTAATCTAAATATCATGTTAAAGGTTTAAACTGTATTGCTGTCGTAAAATAATGCTAGAACCTAAGAAGTTTCACTTCTAACACGCGAGAGTCTCACTCATACTTTTTTTTGTTTATAATAAATATTTCTCTGTTACGTACAAACATTTCTTTCGCCATATACTTGAACACATCTTTTCCCGTATACACTGCCAAGTTAAATTACACCGACTATACTCAGGGCTGTACATAAAGCTGTCAGCAGAAGAAGCACGTGCCTTGGTCTCTAATTCACTGCATGTAAAACAAACGTACGCGTTACAAGACATTAACAGAGGGGATGCACGCTGGCCTACTGGATCTTTCAACAACGTTATTATTATTATTATACACACGCCTATCAACTTTGCTTCCACCATAGATATCATATACCTATTACCTACATTACCTTGAATAAATAAAATCAAAAAACTTAAATATTAATTATTGAGATTTTACTTCGGCCATGCGCTATCTACTCAGTATTTCAGTGAACTATCCTCTGCGAAACGTCTGATATAGTAAAGCATTACGTGCTACGTATTTTTGTAAAAAAATATTGTTTACAATAATTACACGCGTCATTAAAAAATCGAAGAAGCATGATATGTGTTGTGCAGTACCTAATAGGCTACTTGACAATTTTTGAGAAAGTGCTTAATACTCTTCCTTAATATCTATTTTACCCCAAAAAATATATATTTTTCAAAAAATCAAACATTTACATTATGTATTTTCAACAAAAATGATGTCTCCCACGGTGTGATTGGCGTTCTGATTGGCGTTCACTGTCACATGACTTAACTCGTAATTTTGCTGAATTTCTTTTGTAAAATTAATAATCATCTTTATTTTTAATAATAAATAATTTATTTTTTTGTTATCTCCTTATCATTATTAATCGTTAGAAACTAAAATTCGTTGGATTTATTCATAGTGGACACAATTGCCTATTGTGTTAGTAGGTCAAGTGAAAATGTTGATATCAAATTATTACATTGAAAAGTGACAGCTTCGTCAGCTGATTATGCACCATTTATTTCATGGAGATTCTCTCTCAAATTTGAGATTTGCAAACAATACATTTACAAAATTTTTTAAATGATTTTGGAAATTTATGTATACTTTAGAATATAAAAATTATTATGTCATCGGTATTTATTTTTGACCTTGTTAGTTTTTAGTACTTAGAAAACTTTTATATATTTTAATTGAATCTATCACATCAAAATGGTGAATTATTGCGGTACTTTATTACTAACTATCGACCCGGTCCAGCTACGCCCGAATTTGTAGATTGCCACCGTTTTTTCGTCGACTTACGTTACAAAATTGGTCTCAACAAAAAGCGCTTTTATTTTTAACGCGATAATGTATAGCCGAAGTTCATATTAAAGGTCTATTCTAAATATTGGTGAAAAAAATTTTGAAATCGGGTGAGTAGTTTCCGATATTACCTCCTACATCCAAACTTACAAATTTTACTTCTTTATAATAATAATAATTATTATAAAGAAGTAAAATTCGTAAGTTTATAGCGAATACTATAATTATTATTATAGTATTCGCTATATACTATGTGCAGCATCAAAGTCGCGACATCTAGCGCCATTGACCAGCGAACTTACTGCCACTTTTATACATTATGTCAAATGGAACAACTAGTAAAAAGTGAATTAAAATTAAAGTTAATGTGCAACATCAAAGTTTCAAACCAAATGTGAAAAAATAAATGTTAAAGTTAATAAAAACTGTGATCAAATAGTTCAATAATATTAGCTAACATCACTATTTTTTATGTATTATTACAATTAATAATGCAGCATTTACGAATTGTCATTTTTTTACCTTTGATTTTATATCAGTACTTTCATGCGCCGTAAAAATGCCAGCTTTCGCCGCTAAGCGCGCACGGTCGTTCAGCGTCTCCCTTCCAAGCAGCTGCACATATAGCGAATAGACTAACTTCAAAAGACGGGCCTTAATAGTTCTAGAGCCAGAATATACTGTCTATGGCTACTCCAAACAAAGTGAGTTTAGTGAGCTCACTCGACTAAGATGTCAAAGTCAGAAATCAACTAACTGAATGTTTATTTGCAGCGACAGCTGCAGAATATTTTCGTTGAAAAGTGGAAAAATTATTGTCTTCTCATGCATTATGAAAATCACGTTAAACTGAAATGCGTTTCATGTATAATTAATGCGCCAAGTGCACAGTGGAATTAATTTACTATATTATATTATAACGTTCACTTTTTCACTGGATTCAGAATGAATGAAAACGTAATAAAAGTTGAAATTAACGGAACATATTTTGCACTTTCCAAGCAAAGACAACTTTTTCCAAATTGTAGCACAAACGACCTTCATTTTTATAGTATATAGTAAATTATATTAAAATTGGAAGACACGACAGCTTGTTAGTCTCTGGACCGGAAAGTCATGACTTCGATTCCGACTATGATGTGCCGGATCGTTAAAAATGTGCGGATACGGATCTGAATACGGATATTTGGTTTCAAGATCCGCGGATACGGATACGGAGCTTAACTTTCTTAGAGTACGCGGCGGTAAATATTGCACATCGACCTTTGGAAAGAGACTATCTGTTATGGGAAAAAGTTATTGACCTCTTTAAGAGTTAACTCTCATAACAGATTGTCTTTTTCCAAAAATCGATGTGCAATATCTCATTATAAAGATAGTTTTTTAGTACCTTTGAGTTATGTACTATTGGTATGGTACTCACTACGATAAATGTTTGCAATATAAAGGTGCCAAATACGATTTTAAAAAATAATCTGAATGGAATTTAACAGTTTTTCATTATTACCTAATCATCTATATATTATATAAAATTTCATGTATGAATTGAAAATTAATAATGTAAAAGATCCGTAAAAGATCCGCCAAAAACGGATACGGATACGGATCTTTCTTCTCCCTCGGATATCCGCGGTTACGGATATGGATATCCGGCACATCACTAATTCCCACCTCCGTCATGCGGACGATGTAAATCTATACATCTATTATCCCAAAATAAAATTGTTGTTATTTTAAGAAATGGCTAAATTGTTGACCCTTAAGACCTAAAAACTATCTATCTTGTTCGAAATTTCGTTTTTTAATGTTGCAATTTTATTTATACCGCGGATTTATTTATAATAAATAATAATGACTATTATTGACACAAAACTTAAAAAGGACTTCTAGATAGAATTTAGTAACAAAGTTACGAATGACAAAATGGTTAAAATATATTTTGTTAAAAACGAGATGAAACTATATCGTACCTACTCTATAGTTCTTCCCACCCAACAGCTAATATATTTATCACGTGAACAGCACGTCTTACTATGTTGCCGTCTGGCTAGGATCTGATTGGTTGTTCTACCGTGTTGAGTTTAAAGTGACCTATCAAAACCTCGCTCGCTCATCCAGCATAGACCAGTACCACCATCACATCACGGACCAGAGAAACCTGTTCGTGAAAATACCCATATTATTTAACGGGATAGCGCACATTAGACCAGCACCTACAACCAGCAACGACCGTAAGTCGCTTGTCTGCAATTTGAAATTTCTGTCTAGCCGTTTTGCACCAATCTATAGCGTGCCTGTGATGTGTCGTTTTCATGAATTAGTTTTCATTTATAAGGTGATCCCAAAACCTTCTTTTTTCCTGGCTTCGTTCTCTTCACACAGTCATAATAAAAAAAAATTCTTCCACACGTCCATGATGCACACTCACTAACTGCAAAATGTCTGCTGCACACGGAACCTGCACTAAAATTTTCTGGTTCATGCTGGTTTGTACTGGTGTAGTATGAAAAATCATGCAGGTTTCAGGTTCGTGCTCTGCTGGACGTGCTGACCTGTGCTGGATAAGTGTGTGCGGTATTTCAGATACAGTCAGATGCATTTTTATTGCTATATTCGTGGGATTACAGAGCAATTAGTTTCGATCAGAAATACTTGACAGGATATTATTCTAAGATCATTGTATTTTTGACAAAATATATTGCTGCTACTACTGCAATTTAAAAAATATAATTTCATATCAATATTTTAGAAGAAAAAGTCAATTGATTCCAGAACCCAGAAGCATAAATCCAATTTTAGTATACAGTACACTAGGGATAAAAGTTTCTGTCTGTGAAATAGTTTCCTATTGGTTGCACTTGTTTCACTATCGAATAAAAAGTTTTGCTAAAGAATTCAGTCCGCAATTTCTGGTAAAAATGAACCGCGCTGTTATTTAAAAGAAGAACTTTGTAAATGTTCACACTTCATTCTCTTTTACTCTAACAATTTTTAAATAGTTAACTAATTTTCGTTTTTTTAATGCCCATATTCACCGAACACTATTGGACATCTAAGTTACTAATCTTGGAATAAATCTGTTAGTTAGAATATTTACTTTCAATTCACTGAGCAAATGATCAGGTGGAAAAGTTAGTTAAAGAATAAATATACACTGCATTATACTTCTTGCTTTTTTGTTGGATATTTTGACGTTCACCCAAAAATCCGACCGATGGCGTTAGTTTAAACGCCAAAAAAAAGTTTTACAACGTAATAATGTTTTATCCTAACCCAATTGCACAGAAAACTTCCACTAACTTTAATGTTTTACAACTATACACTTAACAAAAGGTTAATAAACAACACATAAATAAATTCACAAGAGCAACTGTAGATATAATACTCTACGTTTATAGGTTAGTTTTTATGATCTATGTGGCGGCCATTATTAAAATTTTATCAGGCGAATAAATATTTATAAGCTGGCTGTAAGACAGAATAGATTTATACCTGCAGTAAACATAATTATGGTTGGTGAATTGAATTATCGCTATTTATTCGGAGGAGTAGTTCCTGAATAACAAATGAACCGAATAAATAACTATACTTAGATTCGGTGAATATGGCCATCAGTTGTTTTAAAACGAATATTTCATTTTCGTTTAACTTTAAATTTTATTCTATTTGACATATTTGACACATCAAATAATTGCATATTGTTAACTCGACATGCACATAAAAATGCAAATAATAAATTGAAAATAATTAACGAGTAATTGGTTCAATTATATTTCATCAACGAATAATCATTTTAAAATAATAGGATAACAATTCAGTGCAAATTGTTTAGTGGCATTTTATCAATAGATCACACAGCTGTTAATAAAGCTGCGTTTTAATTAAAAATCTGTACTAGCGTCAATTGAAATGCATTTAGAAACGTTTAAAAAAAAGAGAGAGATGGAATTACAAATCGAACTCTTCAAAGAGTAAGTGAACTCCAGTCATTAGTTGAATTGTGTAGTAGTCACAATTTCGTTTAAAAGTCAAGAGTCGAATGTTTCAGTGAACATTTTCAACAAGTAAATCGAAAATGGATAACTACACTTATATTTTATCAATTAAATATTACTTATTACTTCACACATAAAAAATTAATAGTAAAAACACATTTTTAAAAAAAGTGTTTACTTTAAAATGCTCTAAAAAGAAGAAAATAAACTTTAAAAATTAAATCAAACCCAATATACAATTCAATAAATAAAATTATCGACCAATTTTTCAGACAATATATTAACAAACAATATAAAAAAATTAATACATTAACGTTTCGATCATCAATTTAATTTTAAATTCCACATATTTTTTATTTGATGATAAATGCTATCAACAAATTGATGGTACTCCTATGGGTTCTCCTTTGTCTCCAATTTTTGCTGAATTTGTTATGAGAGATTTAGAAAAACAATGTTTTGGTAATCTTAATTTTATACCTATTACCTATCACAGATATGTTGACGATATTTTTTGTATTATTCCTAAAGATAAAATAAACTATATGATTTGTATATTTAATAATTTTCACCCTAAAATTAAATTCACTCATGAAATAGAAAATAATAATCAAATTAGTTTTCTAGATACACTAATTATTAATAATAACGGTATTGTTGAATTTAACTGGTTTAATAAGCCAACTAGTTCTGGTAGAGTTTTAAATTTTTATTCTAATCATCCAATAAATCAAAAGATAGCTATGGTTTATAATCTTATTGATAAATCTATTTTATTATCTAAACCAAAATTTCACTTAAATAATTTTAATTTAGTTCGTCAAATCCTACTTGCCAATTCTTATCCTCTCAAATTTATAAATAAATTTATCAAAATTAGAATTAATAAATTAACAAAAAGTCATAATTCACAAAACAATGTTAATAATGTTGATTGTCCTTTTATAGTAATTCCTTTTTTCGAAAATATTTCAATAAAATTTAGTTCATTTCTTAAAAATTTAAATATAAAAACTGTTTTTAATGTTAATAATAAACTTGATAAAATTATTAAAAAGGGAAAAGATAAAATTAATAAATTTCAAAAGCATAATGTTGTATATAAAATTAATTGTGAAAATTGTGCTAAGAATTATATTGGTCAAACTAAAAGAGCTCTTAAAACAAGAATAAAAGAGCATCAAAATAATCACAAATTAATCCCTGACAAACATAATGTAATAACTAAACACAAATTAGAACTTGACCACAAAATTAATTGGGATGATATAAAAATTTTAGATAATGAAACTAATTTTTTTAAAAGAAATATTTCGGAAATGTTACATATAAAATCAAATAAAAATTCTCTCAATGCTCAACTAGATACGGAAAATTTAAGTAATATATATAATATTATTTTGAAATAATTTGTTTTTAATAATTTTTCTTTCTTTATAGGTGCTCAAATTATTTCCATGACTACATAATAAAACATTGTTTGTTATTATTTTTTCAATATTTATATTTTAAAAATATCTATCACGAATTCCATTCAAAGTAAATAGAAACTAATTATTAATTATTTTTTTTTATATTTTTAGATCCGTTCTGAAGAAGATCCAAATCCGGATCGAAACGTTAATGTATTAATTTTTTTATATTGTTTGTTAATATATTGTCTGAAAAATTGGTCGATAATTTTATTTATTGAAGAGTTCTAATCAGACGTTAATCAAAGATTCCAATATACAATTTATACGATATAAAATCTTGTCGCGAGATTTTCCTATGAAGATTTATTTTATGAAATACATACATTTTTTCTTAGAAACACGTGTGTCAAGATTAATATTGTATTCTTGTTTATTTACACAGGAAAATCTCGCGACAAGCTTTTATATACCACTAGCGGTCCCGTCTGGTTTCACCCGGGTGTAAAAGAACGAATGGGGAAGGGAGGAACATGAGTACACACATTCATCTTAGTTTACCGAGATGAATGTTGTGTCCAAATTTCATGATGATCGGAGTTACCGTTCAAAAGTTTTTGTCGATAAAAAGCAGTATTTATACTTTTTTTAACTAATAATTTTTTTATGTAATTAAATAAAATTAAAATAAATTTAAATGTAAGCCTTAGAAGAAAGCAATGTAGAAAATTAAAAAAAAAATAAAAATATATTCGCCCAACGTGGGGCTCGCACCCACGACCCTGATGTTGACAGTCGCATGCTCTACCGATTGAGTCACCTGAGGTTGTGTTCTCACAACGCTAATATGAGTATATCTAGTTAGTTCCTTTCACATGAATAGAAGCTTATTTTTAGGATACATTTTGCAACATTTTTCATTAAAGCTCCGCTCCTAAAGATCGTAACGTAATATTATATAGCCTATAGCCTTCCTCGATAAATGGTATATCCAACAATATTTTTTTTTTCAATTTGAACCAGTAGTTCCTGAGATTAGCGCGTTCAAACAAACAAACAAATAAACAAACTCTTCAGCTTTATATATTAGTATAGATATAAATTGTATAATGTAATAGATGGTTGAGTTTGATGTACCTAATTTAAAGTTTATTTTCGTCTTTTTAGAGCACTCAAAAAAAAGCATGTTTTTAAAAATGTTTCTTTACAATTAATTTTATTTTTAAGTTTTTAGTGTGCTTTATTAAAAGATTAAAAGTGCGATATTCATCCGGTCGAAATCCGGACCGGTCACTTAGTTATTATAATATTGTATTCATCTGAACATTCATATATTAGTACAAAATATAAGCATCTATTGCTGTCTCTATGCTAGAAGTGTTTACTGAATCTATTTCATTCAGTCAACACCTTTGTCGGCTTTGACTCGGCGGTACGTATGTGGAACATAGACATACATGACACACAGCTTATGCCAGTAGTGACTAGTGTTACAGTGTATATTGTAGTTTATTCTTAACAATGTTTGAAAAAAATTAATAATTAGAACATCATAAACTTGACTGTGATTCATAATTTAAGTACTGCCACCCTCATTCCTAGCTCCGGTGGACCCCGCAGAATACCAATTTAAAATCTTTTTCGCGCAGCCACTGTTATATGACGCAGATATCTCATATTCTCAAAAGTATTTAGTAAAGTTTATGCAGAAATACAAAAATACATGAGAAATGAAAACTTTAAATGTTTCCTACGGTCCAATAAGGAGCTGGCTAACACATCATAAAAACACGGAAGAGATAAAGGCGGAAGAGTAAGAAGAAGGAAAACTTGAAGCCGTAATGGCTCTGTTGGGAAACCAAATGGAATACCTTCTAGTGAACTGAAGCAATACCTGAGAGATAACTGCCAGTTATACTGACGGAGTGTTAAAATGAACTCTTGTTTTTACCATATTCTATAATTTATTGCCGCTGACTGTGTTCTCCTTAGAAAACTATTACCTCACATTTCATGTTGCAAATAAAACGCAACACGAAATATACTCAATTACATTATTCGGAAAGTTGGCGAGAGCACAGCGAGGACGGCTGTCACACGAGCCAATTCCGTCCGAGTTAAGAGGCACACCTAGTGTGAAACTTTGAATAAAATCATTTTTTTGCATATTCGATAATTTATACCTTTAAAAAAAACATGACCTACTAAAATTTCAAGTGAGTATCTCAAATAGTTTTTGAACTACAGCCTTCTAAAGAATAGCCGCTCATCGGTTAGAAAGCTACGTTTGCTATCTTATTGTCATCTTGAAAGCCGTTTTTGTCAAAAATATATTTTTGAAATATGCTGCAGTTAACTCGATTACAAATCATCCGATAAATTTTTTTCTGTATAAGAATTGGAAAATCACAGGAAAGTGGACAGGTTAAAGATAAGATAACACCTTTCTTTATAAAGTATAACGTTTCGCTGTTATATTACAGCATCTTCAGATACTGAAAATTTGATACAAAGAATTAGTTACATTAAGTTCTCAACAAAAATGTTACAATTTGCGTACCTTTTTATATTGATGTTAAGTCAAATTTTATAAATGAGTCTAACTTGATATGGTAGAAGAAACTTTATAAAGAAAGATGTTATCTTATCTTTAACCTGTCCACTTTCCTGTGATTTTCCAATTCTTATTCAACAAATGGACATGACTACTACAAATTTTTTCTGTATATTTGTGTTTTCCTATACAACGACCCTCCAGTTTTTCGACTGGATGAAAAAAGTAATTTTGACATGCCAAAAATCATCAGATTTTTGAGCGAAAATTTAAACTTTTTTTCAAAACTTCGCCATTTTGTTAAATTTCATTTTTTTTTTACAATCCTGGATCATTGTATAGGCAATACCTTCTAGTTTAATAAACTTTCTTTTTATTTCTGGAACTATGAAGGCCGTAATCACTGCAGCAGTGCAGGAACTTTTTTTTTGAGACTTGGGAGATAGCGAATAACTCACTAAAAATCATTTTTTTTGTCTAAAAAAAATTACAACGTATTCACTATTTTTTTTTTATAATTGAAAGATTTTTGCTTTTTTTTCGTTACTTTATGGGGCGTCAAACCTTACAGGCTGAGGGCGCCAAATACTAAAATACACCACTGTTGATAACGCTGATTGACTAGAATCATGTAAAAATTAAAATGAAAAATATTTGCATTCAGTTTTTGATTCATAGGATATAAAAATTATGTAAACTAATAAACTATCATCATAGTTAGTATGCGCACATAAAAAGTCGGTGGATAAATCAATTGAACAATATGGCCGCGTCACAAAATGAATAGTTGTTTGTGATTTATAGACGGATAGGAAAAACTGTGAAATATTTCATTTCCACATACAGATTGCATATTCTGTTTAGCGCTTTACAATTTGAACGTAACAATTCGGACAGCTCTATGATTAGTATTGTTCTGTTGTTTTAATCCGGTAACGCAAACATAAAGGAGAGTAAAGCGAACAAATAGACACCTAAACGTTAGCGGTGAATGTTTCTGAACGCAGTTTGGATGCATGTACAATATACAGTGTGTACGATAAAAATCAACAGCATATTATCACACGTTTTTAACCATAGAGGTTTTACGGGAGACAGTACAATCAGATATTATCGGAACCTTTAGTGTCTTGTCACCAAGGTCACCAAGTTTTGTTTTTTTCAAACACAACCACGCACGCGTTTGAGTTTGTTCAGCCAATCATATGCTAGTGGCTGACCAAACGTACTGCCCACGTGTTCGCTCAGCCAATCATATTATAGGAGTGGCTGACCAGACGTACTGCCCACGTGTTCGCTCTGCCAACCATATGCGAATGACTTACCAGACGTAGGTATTGCCCACGTGTTCGCTTAGCCCATCATATGCGAGTGATTGACCAGACGTACTGCTCACGTGTTCGCTAAGCCAATCATATGCGAGTGATTGAACAAACGTACTGCCTACGTGTTCGCTCAGCCAAACAAATGCGAATGGCTGAATGTAATTTCAACCTGACGCACTGCATTTCTTAAGACATAAATATTGCTTAATTGACAAAAAGCTTGCCGTTCCAGCTGTAAACGTATTCAAATTTGAAAAACATTTAAATAAATGTTTGTAGTATTGAAAATTGCAATTATAAAGTACACTATTTCATAATTTTACTAACTTTCGAAAAGATGATATCATTTATAGATTGTCCAAAAGCTTTGTAACTTAAAGTTGCATTTGGTAAGTTTTTAAAATTTATGTTTCACATCTGCCAGGCATCCCACGACGACTTCTAATTTTTTTTTATTAATAAATAGATTTACCTACACATTATAGTATTTATCTAAATCTAATTTTTGTTTTAACGCAAAGATAATATTGTAAGCATTTTTTATTTATTTTTGGCTAGTGAATTTATAACACTGTTTATAGATACATCATGTGCATATATTCGAACTTGAAGAAGATTTTCTATCTTCTATCATTTTTGGGTAATTATTTTCTGCAACCACAAACGGAAAGTGTAGCGTGGTATAATAATTGTGCCCTACATCGGTTCCGATTGCATTTACTCCTATAGGGATTCTGAAACAATCTAATCTTATTCTCAATAAAGCTAAATCGTATAAGTGATGCCAATAAACACAGACTTCATAGTGAAACTAAAATTTAATCCAAAGTGAAAACTGACAATATTCAGACGCTGATGTTTCTCTTTTTTATGAATTAATGAGAACGCATTCGTAAATGAGGGCACAGTATAATGACGTGATAGCAAATTGATAAAAAAAAGTAACGGACTGTAAAAAAATACCAGACTGTTGCAACATTGGTTATTTACAGTTTTTAAAAAATTCCAGTAATTTCCCGTTTTGTTTAGAAACATTTACCTATCGTTCGCAGATTCTCTGTAAACTAGAGAGAGAGAGAGAAAGATATAGATGAATACGAATATAGGCGCGAACCAGCGGCAACAAACAACAGTTTGTGTGCCAGCAGTGCTGTGTTCTGTGGTTAACACCGCCCTCCCCGGCCTTCGCCCTTAGTCAACCGCCCTCGATGTCATCGTCTGTCTCACTCGCTCATTGATTACACATTTCGTTTAACAGATCATTATTTACATCAACGAGTGAGTTACAACGCTCCATTTAACGCAAATTGTACCTAATTATGGTCTTTGCAACGAGCGCAACTAAACTGGACGACTGAACATCCGTTATCAGTGTCGTGAAAACTCGTCAGTTTCCGCTACTTTCGTCATGTCATTTAATATCCATATTTCTCTTTTTGAGAAGGAATCCAGAAAGGGTTGAAACCATACACAGAAATGAAATAAGTACAGAAATTTGGATAGCAATGACGATCAAAAAACATAGCGGCCGTTATACGACTGCGAATGACGTCACAAAAACATAAATGGACGTCGCTTTTTTACGTTACGGTGGCGGTGCCGTTACCTAGAAATCCACATCCATTTATTTCTATGCACACGTTTTTTGTAATATTATCGCCGTCATATTACGACTGCTCGATTACGGTATCGCTATCCTAGGAAATCATGGATTGTGTAAGGCTATGTTTTATTATGATGTATGAGCTTCATAATATAATCCAGACATTATTATAATAATTCGATAGAAGTATGTTAAGAAACAATTCAGCCCCGGATCTAAGGGGGGAGCAAACCGGGGCACCCACCCCGGGCGTCACTTTCAGGGGGCGGCAAAATCATGATGGAATATGGTTGAAATCCACACCCAATCTGTCCTTTTTCCGATTTTCTCAATCTGCTTGTTTTCTGATGATTTCCCGTTTACGAAAAATGCCAACCATTATATATTTGTGGGGTTTTTTAAGTAATTTATCTCAAACTCTGGAGAGAGGGGGCGCCATTATCAAGTTTCTGCCCCGGTTCGAAAAAATCCTAGATCCGGGGCTGAGAAACATTTTATAAAGAAATACACCGAGTCTTTTTACATTGTTTATCATTTAAAAGTTTTCTAGCTTTCATATTATAATCTTATAATAACCGGTTCATGTATAGCGCAGCTTTTTCAGAGTACATATGTCGTAGTCATAATGCAAAATTAGGCATTTTACAAAATGTCTAGGCATTTTATAAAAAGCCGGCAAAACGCGAGCGAACAATGCAGTTTCCGTTATGACTATACCAATTCAGGCAAATTGATAAAATGCCGGCAAAATGTGAACAGAAGAACGTGTATCTCGTTCTGACGCATTATTTTCAGGCATTTTACAATTTACCAACAGCGATGTAGTCATAACGTAAGCGGGAGAAAAAAATAATAAAATTAGGGAGATAGGTACTAGGTAAGTATTTCATAAAATGGCACAATGACACAAAAAACAATAAACTTCTTTATTATATAAATCTAAATAAACACTTCATACCTATAAAAACTTTCAGTTAGGTAATCTTAAAGTAATGCACGAAATAAAGTAACTACCTAAATAAGTACCTAAGGTAAAGGGTCCAGTTTTTGGCGGTTTAAGAGTAACAGCTGAGGTTATATTACGATACCTAATATAAAATTCAATTTGAATAAATAATATTTTATATCATAAACAAGTTCAGAATTTCTAGATAAGGTCATATTATGAGCGAAATAATTATTTGAACCGAATTTCGACCTAAACTAGTACCATTCCACATTTATGAGTTGGAATGGTAAATGAAATATAGAAAATAGTATAAGATAATAAACAATTTCGTTAAAAATATAAATATTTTAACATTTTATGGAGATGTCAACACATCTGCATGTCGAACTTCCATGACATTTGGACGAGCATAAATTGTTATTTTTAAAGCAAGCACATTTCTTTGAATTGCACTGTTTGCTACTAGCCTTACAGAAACATTTTTGAAACCCTTGACCCCCAAATCGTGAATGATGTACAACTGCCTCTCTTACGGTTATTAGTGTATCAGGAACTTCATCTTCAAAACCGACTAAGGATTCTTGAATATCATTTCTGGAAAACCAAGTTTTGAGAATTCCTTTAGAGGTACCTAATTTGTAGAGACCATTTTTCAGGTCCATCATTGTTGTGCGTTTTGACTACATCGCTGTTGGTGAATTGTAAAATGCCTGAAAATAATGCGTCAGAACGAGATACACGTTCTTCTGTTCACATTTTGCCGGCATTTTATCAATTTGCCTGAATTGGTATAGTCATAACGGAAACTGCATTGTTCGCTCGCGTTTTGCCGGCTTTTTATAAAATGCCTAGACATTTTGTAAAAAGCCTAATTTTGCATTATGACTACGACATATATATAAACAACTTTAGATTTGAATCTAAAATGAACCTGAGACTGGCACAATAGTTCACGGTAACAAGTTTATAAGATTTTGTTCCACATCAGCTGTTAAGTTGTTCCTATTACAATGCACCCTTGTTAAGGTAAATATTTACCTCATCCCACAGAAAATAGCTCGGTGAACACTTCAACTATAGTGCGGTGACGTCACGATACAAAACCTTCTTATGCATCTCATGGAACTCGTAAATTCAATTAGAGTGCATTATTTCCAACAGTTGCAGCTATATCAAACTACTTTGCAATTTCAACAATAGTTGTAATATAAAATGTCGGCTTCATCCATAAGACTGACAATGTTTCAAGTTTTAAACAATCAATTACTTAAAATAAAGCAGGACTTGTACTGTCAAGCTAACACGATACAGTGCGCGGAACATCCTGTATTTTTGGATTTATCTATATGCTGTGACAGCCTGTACCCAGTCGTTTGCAATTATTTTTTTTCAAGTAAATTAAAACTGTACTGAGCAAACTCTACGAGCGCTGCAGAGCTGCAAAACAATCAAAATCTTAGATACTTCATAATTCTAGAATTAACATTTAACATTAACATTTAATGTTAAGAAATAATGTAATAGTTGCACTAGTTATACTGGCAGACCACAAAACTCGTGTGTGGCAGACTTCCTTGCGTTTAGGCGCTGTTCTGCGCTCCGAACGAGCACATGAAACATCATCATCAGATACTCCCGGTGTACATCGTGCAACTCCCGACTCACAAGTTATATAGTGTGTTATTTAGATCGGCTTTGAGCTGCATTTACCGTCAGTACATTAGTTCAAATAAGTATCTATCACTATCATATGCTAGAAGTGTTCACTAAATCTATCTCATTCAGTCAACACTTAACAGCTTTGACGGTTTTGACTCTCTCTCATCGATGGCTGAATTTCTTTTCGTACTGTGTTTTTATTTGAACAATACCGGCATAGACTTTGTCTCGGTGGAATGGTTGAAGAATAATTTATGTTTTGATAAGAAATTGACAATCTATGTAATTTTACCTAGTTGTTTGGATTACATATTACGATCAGTTGGTATTGATTGGTGTTAAAAGTTAATTCAATTGATGTGAACACAGTTCGGCACCGTACCGGTGACACGTATGCCTATAATGCGGCTGCTTATCTAACACTAACTGCTGATGACAAACCTCCTGCTGAATTAAAGCGACTAGTGCAGGCATACCTCAGGTGAGATAATGATGTAATACCTGACTCAATCTACATATTTCTCTACACACTATTCTATGTCTTTCCCGTATTTTACCACTGTCACACTTTCTCCAAAGTTCCTAGCGAGAGAGAAATGTTAAACAATTTATTAATTATGGGAAAAATATATTTATGTATAGTCTAAGATCCGGTATTAGAAAATATATAATATACCCTCATCTGTTATTTGATGATGACAAATACTGAATGTTAGATAATATATTATACATTTATAAATCGCACATGGCTTGCCTAGCTAAATCGCGTACCGATGCAGTAATTAAATAAATTCTAATTGACTTTTTTGGATCAATTTCCGGATCTCGCACTATAACAGCACAGTAGCTTTATTAATTTCATAAGATTTAATGTATGGAGGCCTAGTGATGAGTTCTCGTCCAGGACCCTAAAAAATCTAGTTACGGTCCTGACGGCAGACTAAATAAAAAAGTGTACCGATTTATTTTTTGTTATTAAAGTTTAAACTTTATAATTAGAATGGAAATAGTTTTAAAATTGTATTCACATTAATAATATTTTATACCCTTGTACCTACCGGTAAAGTAACATAAAAAGTCGATATAAAAACCGTATACTTTTTATGAATGAGTCCAGAGGGATTTTGATTCCACTTTTATTCTTGTCAGTGATAATTGAATAATGGCATTGGCTTCTGAATTCACAGCGGCTGAGCTCGGAATATTGAAAACTTCTGCTAAAGAACTGTTTAAAACTAAAAGTATAAAATCAATTACTTTTTTACGATGAAATGGCTCTTGATTGCTAAATTGTTATCAAAATACGAAATCCATATTTTATTTATTATAAATTACCAAAGTTACCGGTACCTAATATTACATTTTTAAAAATTACCGAGAAAATTATTAAGTGTATTTTTTAACCATTTTAAAAACTGACAAAACAAAACGTAACATTAGTCGAATATAAATATTACCATCGCAAATGTTTGATATTTTTTATTGATATAGGATTTTGAAAACAGTGTTTGCAGATTCCACATTACGATTGTATAAGCTTATTTTTTCCAACTGTTAAAACTATGTTTGTACTTCATATATCATCGTAAATTGTGACGTCCAGTTCGTTAAAATAATATTTATAGAGGATAATTCCCGAGTTTGAACAGACACAAAATGGAGGGTCCGTGTAATGTGTATTAAATATTATGATCACTAATTATTACTGCCTAATAAAACCTGACAGAGCCGAATTGTACTGTTCTAAAAATTGTTTATCAAGAGCTCAAAACTCAAAACAGTATTATGACACAATTAAGATCAAAGGAATGAAATCTTATAATGTTATTCACAATTATTTTCGCGTCTACGCTAGCGTTTGCATCGATTTTTCTCGAAGAATCCATCCGCGTTAAAAACCGCACACACTATACCATTAGGACCAGTACAGCAGAAAAGCATGTTCGTTATTTAACGGAGTAGCGCACATTAGACCGGATGTGTCGTTATTTAGAGTGTATCATTATATGCGCAACAAGGTAAATCCAACTAGAGTTAAGTAATTTCGACGTTTTAAGGAGTTTTTCGTTATATCGAGTGACGTTATAGTACTAACAGACGGTCGAACTTGGTTCGAAGCGGACAGCGGATCTGGTCCGCTCCGTACCAAATCTGTTCGTCTGTACAATAGTCTGCGTGTCCGCCCGGTTCGATGGGAACAGATTCGGTCGTCTGTTGCAAGATCCGCCGTACCATGTCCGTTGTCGGACCGGACCAAGTTCGACCGTGTGTTAGCACTATTAAATGGAGTTTACACTGTATTACAACCTCTTCGACAAACTATGGCAAGAGGCGTTGCATACAAGCCTCAGAAGGACATTAAACGGCTTTAAGCATTAACTGAAATAAATTTCACACAACCATGTTTTCGTGTGTAGAAGCCATTGCCAAATTTATGACAGCTATTTTTTCACCTGCCTGTAAATATAAACTGAAAAAATAATCAACAGCTCGGAACATTTATACGACACTATTTATTACAACAAATTTCAGTCTGTTGGTAATACTGTACTGAAAACGCAATCCATATGTAGATACTCTTAAGGTCGCTGCACACAAAGGAGTATAAAAAGGCCTCGAGTGTAAAAATATTTAGCAGGTTAATCACACGATGGCTAATACAGGATGATAGCGCACAGATCGCTATATGAGACATAATTTGTTGACAAAAAAAAATTAAAAGATTATTTAATTAATTTTTTTATAACTTTTATAAATTCCGACCATAAATGTGTTTGAGCTCCCACCCTAGCACGGGCTTGCCAAGTTGCAAAAAAATTCTTAACTTTTTTGTAATTAGTATAAAAATGTATATATATATATATATATAATAGTTATTGGCGTAACTAGTAGATAGTCTAAGTCATTCAATGCGCTGACAGGTCATGACTTAGCCTACAAGTTGCGCCCATAATTTTATTCAACAATTGCGCGTTATTCATGTTTTAATTATAATGAGATGTTGTAAATATCGATTTATTTCTTTATAAAAAAAACTGTCAATACTAACAGCACCAAACAGCACGATTCAATGTTTTGGTTTGAGGTTAGCCGGTTATGAATAAACTCCATGTCGAAAACATTCGGCCTCTCAATTTTAGCCTCAATGGGTAACAACGGAGTTGTTGTTACCTACTATTTCGTTACGACTCAGAAAATAGTTACGTTTATTTTCATTACTCCACAATGGCCGAGCTAGTAGGAATCTTTATTGAATTATGACAAGTAATTGTCACCAGTCGGTAATTGGCTATTTAGGGTTCGGTTTTTAGGCATGATAAAACATGAATAACGCGCATGAGTTGAATAAAAGAATAAATAAAAATTTCTTGCGTGCTGTCGTGCTGAAATTTGACGATGACTTTTATATACCTTATACTCACTTCACAAAATGCGTGTTTTAAAGCTTGTCTGGTGCGCGCGCAGTGACAGTTCGAATGTTAACAGAAGTGAACTTTTATTGACTCTAAATAGAACACACACTATGACGCCATCTTTGTTTGTGGGCGTTTGTCCATGTCACCCACGTGACAAGATACTGTTAGCTGATTGGTTCTTGCTCAACACAAGCAGAGAAACAAGCACGAGAAATAGCCCCGGTTCTAATTTTGAAATCCAAATGGCAATCACGCACGCGAATTCGCAACAATTCCAGCGGCAAAACCAGTCTCGTGTACAGCGGCCTTTAGGTTTAATATTACATCTTCAACCAGCTTGCAGAACCATAAAAATAGATACATTTGCATGTTATTTGACTTGGTCAGCTACAGTCATAAGTTAAACTTTGTTGAATTCATATAATCTAGTTTCAGCTTCGGTGAAACAGTATCAACCAAAAAGCGACGTTAAAAATATATAGTCTCATTCTCATCTCCGGTAAAATTCAATTATGTAATAAGCATGTTTGCACCGCCTTCAATTAAATTTTATATCACGTTTCGTAGTGGTCAATTAGAATGGGAGTGTAAATTTTAATTTCCAAACAAATGCAATCGAATATTAATTCACTCCAGACTAGATTAAACGTTAAAAATAAAAAAAATCTGGTTTACTCTTCTAGGTTTTCGAAGTTTCTAAGGCCTTAAATTCACACTGAAACTTGACGGATATGAACCTTTTGCTCCAAATCCGAGCTTAAACGCGTGTATAGTGACGAGGGTAATAATAAATATTGTGATATTTACTATTCGTTTGCATGATTATACAGATCTTCAGAAGAAAAGAGCAGTTATTTTTTATTTCCGAAACTATAAAGTTTAGAAGGAAAAATTTTGTACGAAACTTTCTTGGTAAAATAAATAGAATAATGAACCGATATGAAAAATATACCATTATAACAGAAGAATAAACTGCTAATGCATAATATGATAGATAGATAGATATTTTTATTCACAGAAAGCCCAGTACAAGGATGTGACAAGTCAAAAATATAAAAATATAAAAAATTACACAAAATTATAACATTATATTATATTAAAAAAATCATCTAATGAATAAAACGCATTGATGGCTAGAAAGTCTTTAAGTTCGTGTTTAAATTTATTTATGTTACTTATATTTTTTATTTCGGATGGTAAAGGATTATAAATTGCTGTACCTGCATGAGTGGGAGATTTGGTAACAAATGTCCTCTGCGCATGTGTCTATCTTTCCCAAAAACAATAGGGCTCTTCATATATTTACTTGTCAAACATCTTACCAAAATTTCGTTTCGATCCGCACAACCGTTGACCTGTAGTGCTTATGACTAAAGAAGAAAAAGAAAAGGACGGCCGATCTGTTATATACTACAGGTCAAACGGCTGAACAGATTGCAACCAAATTTTGGTAGGATATTTGACATGTAATTATAGAAATGGCCATATTGTTTTTTGAGGAAAAAAGACCTTACATTGCCTGTGTAATGAGTTTATAAAGGACTGCTGATAATAATACTTAAGTAAATCCGTTGTCAGCGCTCATTTAATATATTGTTACCTACGATTCAGGCGTTATTCAGCGTTAACTAATGAAACCTAAAATATGTAAGAATTCACTTAAAGTAGTAGGAGTCCTAAACTTTACCTATTAATATGCACCTAATGTTGTTCATACATAATATATTAATACAGGTGTCAGGTATTTTTTAACTTGAAAAATGCATACGATTATAATTTCAATTTATCGTCTTTCAGTCGGTATCCAACTCCAGTGGCGTGCGATGGAAACAAGAACATTTGAAAATGGTATTTAGATGCAAAAAAAATATATAACTGCCAAATGTAGTTCTCCCTATATCAAAAGCATTCAATTTACGACTCGCTAATTAGTTTTATTCGTACTGGAATCAGTTTTACATCCGGCTCGCGGGCCTCTATTACATGTTTCTTATTATTAAGAGAAGGCTAATCCCTGGTTAAGTTACTGAATTTAAATATAAAAATTAAAAACATTAAAAAGTTGGGTCATTACTACATATCACTGATAATTTTTTTATAGAATGTAAAAGGAACACTTATGGAATAATTCGGTTACCGTCCGTCTGTCACACAATTTTTTCTATAACGATTTGACGTAAATATTTGAAATTTGAGTGTAGTGGTCCAATTACAGACGTGAAGTATAAAAAGTTGAATTTTGATTCTGTGGTTAATTACATGAGAGAAACTGCGAAAAGTGAAAAAAAAATGTTTAAGGTCAACGTCTAGGGTGTGAAATGAAAGTTATTGGAAGCACTAATTCAACAATAGATTTTTGAACATTTTTCGAGAAAAACGCCGCTTAAAAATTGCCTTATCAACAAAAGGATCTCTCAGAACGATCTGAGAAAATAATTAACATTGAGAATTAAGTGCTAATTGAACGAAAATTATCAGAATTGAAAAATTCTAGGGCTATAAATTGATATAAACAATTTATTTTTTTTCTTTATAACTGCAGAACCAAAATTTGGCTGATGTTACGTTGATGTCCTAAAAATAAACAATATTGACTTTTGGCAAAGATTTTTGAGACCGCTGAATCTAGATAATGAAAACACTCCGGACGCCTGTGAATATTACTTACAGAGAAGTAATTTTTTTTACCTAATTTATATGGAAATTTAAAGATGCCTACAGAGCTGTAATATAATATTAAATTTGATGATCTAATCAAAATTTTAATGAGATTTCACTGTACGTGCATATACTTATTAAAATTTATTATTTATCTAATTATTTATATATTTTTTATATTATCTACAATAACTTGGTTCGTTCTAGAACAAATACTTATATGATATAATTCGAACAAAAAGGTTTCGTTGTATTGAAGTTTCGTACATAGAAAGTTTCTTAAACGTAAAATTTGAGCGATAGTATAAAAATATTTTAGATCCTGCACTCTTCATTTCAAACCTTCTCCCCTCGCCTAAAATACAGTCACAGCTCTACAGGCGCTATTTTTCTGGTAGGCGTGGTAGGAAGGACCAAGAATCACACTACAGATCCTAGAAGCGAATTTTTCGAAAAAAAGTTTTTACTACGTTTGAAAGATTATGCAATTCATAACTTTTTTAAAAAGTTGTTTTTCCAGGATTTTTTTCTAATTCCTATTTCCTCGCCTGAAGGTTCTCTAGTGTGATTCTTAGTCCGTCATATGGCGTTTCTTTTAAGTTAAAAAATAGCGTCGGGAGTTCTATAACAATTTTTAGGCGAGGAAAAAGGATTTGAAATAAAGAATTCAAGGTATTCAATTGTCTTAAAACAAAGCAAATGAAATACAAAATGTAAATAAATTATATCAAATTAATTAATAGTATATTGTGCGACTAGTGAGAGAAGGAGAAGATTCCATGAGCGTGAAATTTGCCGCACGAGCGCAGCGAGTGCGGTAAAACGCACGCGAGTGGAATATTCTCCTTCGATCAATAGTCGCACATAATACTTTATTCAACTAGCAGGAGTAATATGTAATCAGGGCCCTGATAAAAGAGGGAAAAATAATAAATCACTTCATTGATTGACGTACCCAACGTCAGTGTATAAAAACAAGATTGCCTTGACTTTCGCTGAATTGCGATGCTGTTTTCATATATACAATACCGCCTACCACGTTCCTATTGGTCCAGAAGCTGCTTGCAGTTTTTTTCATTATTTAGCGCTTGGGCTTGCTACTGAGTTTCTATTGGTCCAGAAAATTCATTATTACACTAGTGAAGTAATATATTATTTCTCCCACGCCAGAAAATTCATTATTACACTAGTGAAGTAATATATTATTTCTCCCACGTTTAGCAGGGCCCCGAAATTACATATTACTCACGCGTGTTAAATAATAGTATATTGTGCGACTAGTGAGAGAAGGAGAAGATTCCATGAGCGTGAAATTTGCCGCACGAGCGCAGCGAGTGCGGTAAAACACACGCGAGTGGAATATTCTCCTTCGATCAATAGTCGCACATAATACTTTATTCAACTAGCAGGAGTAACATGTAATCGGGGCCCTGATAAAAGAGGGAAAAATAATCAATCACTTCATTGATTGACGTACCACCGTCAGTGTATACACAAGATTGCCATGATTTCGCTGAATTGCGATGCTGTTTTCATATAAGTATACAATACCGCCTACCACGTTCCTATTGGTCCAGAAGCTACTTGCAGTTTTTTTCATTATTTAGCGCTTGGGCTTGCTACTGAGTTTCTATTGGTCCAGAAAATTCATTATTACACTAGTGAAGTAATATATTATTTCTCCCACGCCAGAAAATTCATTATTACACTAGTGAAGTAATATATTATTTCTCCCACGTTTAGCAGGGCCCCGAAATTACATATTACTCACGCGTGTTGAATAAAAGACTTTTTATAGAACTTTATGTATAAAAACAATTTGATAACGAAAAAATTGTTGAAAAAGATAGATACAAAGAAAACACATTTTCTCAAATTAACTGCAACAAAAATATAAAATGGTAGGCGGTCGTTTTTTTTTTGTAAGCTCTAAAATATTTTTTATGGGCAATAATTTACTTAAGAAATTCAAGCATTAAAATATATCAAACGCGTCGGCTTTATATTTAAAGTTTAATGTTAATTTCGATTCAATCAGATTAAACCAATATTGACTTTAAACCGTTTTAAGTATTGAAACAAGTGAAGACCATATTTCAAACATAATTATTAAATTCAAATACTGAATATTAATACTTTATTAAATTAAACAAATCTGTCAAAAGTTCCAAGGAACGTCCGTGAAATAAATATATGAAAAGTTATTCGTAGAAACAGATCGTATAAAAAGAATATAGATAAAATCTGATTAATGATTACAGACATCTAAAAATATTGGACGGATATTGCGTTGTGTTTTCGAAAAAAACTTCTGTTCTGTTATTTTTCAAAATACAATCTGACGTTAGTGAGACCTTGTTATCTAAAAATTAATCTGATTTGTGATAATTTCTTTTGATATTATCAATTTAACACGACGTTGATTTATAATTTACAAGCTATGTATAAAATATATTCAAAATAAGCGAACTATTTTAAAAAGTATTTACTTATGAGTCAGTTTACTTAATTATAATTATTTTATTTAAGACTACCCCAAGCGCCAAGCATATCTTGGCCTTCAATATATTATTTTTTTTATAAATTAAAAATTCAGTGACGGCGGAGCTATACTATTAAATTTATTTTCTAGTTATGAAAAACATTTTGCTTCTGGTAACTGGACTAATGCCCATTGACGTGGAAGAACTAAAATTTTGGTAAACGAGCAAAAATGTTCGTTTCGGACATTGAACAAATAATCTGTCAGTATAATGATATGGTTATTTCTTTTGATGGTGACGTAACAATAAAGCTTTATTTGTCATAAAACAGCGTGCAGTGTTGAAAAATGGTCTATTTAGTTTCAATCAAATATTCCCATATGGCCTATGAATAGAATGAACGCATTCTATTTATCGACCCAAGCCAGAAACAACAGAACGTATACTAATATACAAAGAATGAAAATTTTGTTACGTTTTACACATATACCATTTATCCTATTTGAAAAAGAAAAAACTGCTTAGGGCATCAAGTTTCAGGATGCACCAGAAGTCACAGCCTAGAAAAGGAAAGTACCTCACTAGACTGGTCATTTTTTTTTCTTTTTGTCATATTCTCAAAACTGATAATGATAATTGATTTTTGAAAATAAAAAAAAGTATTTCTTAAGTTTGTAGTAGATTTTACGCAAATGTTTTATATAGGATGAAAAAAGTTTTGGAAAGCAGCATTATATTCTCATATCATATGTAATTGTAGACTGTAGAGGAAAAAATTCTTCTTTCGTTCATGAAGTCAGTTTATTTAAAAATATATAATAACTAATTAAAAGACAAAAAATTTTGTCAAACACTGATGATGTCCATTATGGACGAAACGTCTGTCTTTTAATTATTAGGTATATATTTTTAAATGAACGAAAGAAGAATTTTTTCCTCTACATGATATGAGAATATAATACTGCTTTCCAAAACTTTTTTCATTATTTCTTAAGGGTTCAATTTTTTTAACTTTAAAGTTTTGTAACTTTTTTTCTATTGACTTGATAAAAATATCTAAGGACCGATTTTATAGCCAAATTTTCAATGAGAGCATTGATTGTAAAATTCAATTTTTTCCTAGTTCTATGCTTTTAACTTTTTTTCAATCTAGTTTAAACTTGACATTCACAATTTGGGAACATATTTTTTTTTGGAAATTTAACATAACAGAGACAGATATATAAGATTTTTTTAGACTGCTAATAGAGATGGAGACCCATAGACAAGAAATGCTCAAGGCATCAAAGAGTCTTAATCTGACACTGGGTTAAAGTAAAACTTCTTATAATTTGTATTTATCACCTCACTTTTTGGGAAATATTCACTTACTAATTAAATCACTCGTAAACTAAATTACGTTGTTTATTGGTTTGCTTCCGGAGCTAGGTTTCACCGTTCGTTCAAGATAGTTTCTACGATACCGCCATTTGTCAGTCGATGCCTTTAAATAGCGGAAACTGCGTAAACTCGTAACTTCCGTCACAAAAAAGGATCTGAGTTACTCTCTTAAGAAGTTTCACTTCAAAAAGTATTTACTGTTTTTGAAGCCTGCTCTTTTCGTGTACCATAGACTATAAATTACTAGCTGTTACCCGCGACTTCGCACGCGAGTAAGACGAAACACGGGTGCATTCCCATTATTTGGCATAGTTACTCATTTTTTGATGTAGACCCCCTTAATAAATTTCAAAATTGATGACATTCAGGTGATCAACGTCCATGCAAATTTTGAAATCCCCGTTACACCCTTTTAGGGGTTGTATTTCCAAAAATCTGTTCTTAGCGGATGTCCACGTCATAATAACTATCTGCGTGCCAAATTTCAGCTCAATTCGTCCAGTGGTTTGAGTTGTGTATCGATAGATCAGTCAATCAGTCAGTGGTGGTTTCCTTTTATATATTATTAAGATTACGGTAAAACAAAATAGGAAGAAGTAGTGACTAGTAAGCGAAAATGTAAAAAGTCAGAGATCACACAAACAATTTCTATGCGTAATTGATTTATGCTGGCTAAACTATGAGAAAGAGTAAAGCGTATTTAAGAGAAATTTATTGGTCTTGATTATTTCGTTACCAAACCGCAATTCACTCGGATGAAATCGGGCCGGGTAAATGAGTGTGAATTCCTTTATAAGAAATTCGTTGCTAGAAAGTTAATTATAATCGATTAAAAATGTATGCAAGTGAATAACATTATGTTTGTTTTATTTCAGGGAGCTGCAAGTTCCCAGAGCGATGGGAAGGTACCTGGTTTCAATCGGGCGTAAGACAACCAATTATCATCGAGGGAGCGCGCCTCAGCAGTAAAGGCACGTGTCTCGGGGCCGAAGGTGACAAGTTTCTTGTAGTGGACGAGTAAGTATTCAATTGATGGAATCTTTAAAATTTTGAATTATTAACAAACCGAAAAAAATTGTTTGCGGTTCATTTTTAATTTTCTCAAAAAAAAAATTCAGATCACATAATGGTATATTGTTAAATACCACACGTCATATTATTTTGGAATTGTATATGAGAGCTCTCTCACTGATGACTAAATACATGTTCTCAATTAACACTATACACAGACCGTATGAAACTTGAATAAAAAATTGGTTGTCTGTAAAGTCGGTTTACGGACGATAGTTTTACGTGATAACGTATTCCGTAATACATAACCTAAATTTATATAATAATTATAATAATTCGAATCTATGATATTGCATCTTTCGCTTCAAATTTAGGTTAATTTTATTTATTAAATTACTCACCACCTATAAAAATAATTGTTTTTATTAACTTTCTTTCTTTCGTATTTATTTAAGTCTCAAAGATTAACTGTCATACTATTTATAAAACAATTGTTTCACTGTTTATATAAAATTCCAAAACCTACTTACAATATTTAAGTATTTTCATACGTCAAAAAATTGATTTTTATAATGATAAAATTTGTAAGAAAACGGTTTTTTCGAGAGATGAAACCTAGCTAAAACGATTTTTTGCCCCCCAAAATCCCTTTTCAGTAAATTTCATCCAAATCATTAGGGCCGTTTTCGAGAAAAGCACGCACAGGGTCAGGCGGAACGTTACGAACGTTAGGAACGTTACCCTTTTTCGTGCATGCAGCCGGTGTTTTATCAATTTATAAGGTTGGTGATTCATCAATTTATAAGACGTTATCACGTCAAAAAAAATTCCAGCCTACTGGGCGACGGGACCATTCCAACTTCAAAATGTTGACATTTGATATAGTATAATAAAGTAAATAAAAATTGATATCGCGTGAGGTGACGCGGGTAATGGCTAGTATTCAATTATTTGTTATTCTTTACCATAGTTACCTACATAATATATTCACGTCAAGTAAAAATTAATCAAAGCATACTTCACTAGTTTATTTCTGACACATCTACAAAAGGGGCCCCTTCTTTTTTCTTTCAAAATTGAAAAATATTTGAAAAATAAGTTCGATGTGTTTTGTTTGATATTGTACATACTTATAGAAAAAGCCATTTTGAGTAGATTCCGAGCTCCGACCATCTGCAACTCTGTATCTCTTTTGGTTTTGGAGATATAGCTAAATTTAGCTGTTTAAATTTTTATACATTTTAAACCGTCATAGCGTCTAAACTAATCGAGATACGACTTTGCGTTTAGGCCTAGTCAATTCAGCGTATATTTTTCTATAAGACACGTATTAAGCATATCCGAGGTATTTATATAAATATTTCAGTATTTTGTACATTTTATTTTTTATAGAGTTTTCACCTATTGAGTTCAATAATATTATTTCAGTCGACCGAATATTTACATTTTTTTTTGTCTAAAGTGGTAGCTTGATGACTGAGAAACACGTCTTCAATATTTTTTGGGAGATGAGGGAATGCACAGATCTGTAAGGGGTCACAATGTGTCCAGAAAACAGTCATTTTGTAAATAACTGGAGAACGGTTAGTTTTATGACCAAAAAATTCATTATCATTCTGAATCGATTAAAATACGTATTTGATATGTTCTTTATACATTTTTTATTAAAAGTATATAATTTCTCTCTAAATTAAGATTTTTGTAGCAAATCAATATCTTAAAAACATTAGAAGTCGCAACCCAAGTTGAAAATTACACATTTTCGACACGCGTACCTTTTCTTAAAGACCGAATTCATAATATCCATAGCAAATTAAATGGCCTAAGCTATACTTTTATGTTTTTCTGCGTACACATTGAGGTTAAATTATTATTAGGTAACTCATGTAATTAATATAGACTCCAATTTGCTCTTACAGTACCTGATGATTGCGTGTTTTCACCATCGGATGAACGCAAGCTGTTAGATGTAAATTTTTTGGTGCAGGACACTTAAATCTGGAGAAATTGATGGAGTCAACTCTGAATTTAGTTTAAGTTATCACAAAGGAGAGGTGGACCCATCAAAGCCGTCATATTTATTTTTCAGAAAAGTTGCATTAGTAAATTTGCTCGATTTTGGAACAGAGCGGTTAGTAAGGTATATAAAAACACGCGCGTATTCGAATGCAACGTTGTATCAAAATTTCAATGCAATCGGTGAAGAACATACAGAGATTTTAGATTTTGAGTTAACGAACATTTACATTTTTATTTATATAAATAGTAGCGATTCGCAAGTGTTCATTTATGGGCATGTTCTGTAGAATGGCAAAGCCCTATTCAAAACGATGGGCGCATGTCTGTGTTTGTATATTATGTGCTCGTGGAATCAGTGGACCGTGTTTGGCAAGTAGATCATGGTAGAGCGTTATAGTTTACCTCTGTCTACCGTTTCCTACTAGTTAACTAGGAGTTTAGTTAGATATGGAGGTGGAGGCTCCGACAGCGTGCTTCAACACAACGTCGCGCCAACCTAACTTCTTGACAATAGATATTTATAATATCAAAACTTGGAAGAGCTAACTTGTACTCTAAACTAATATAATGAAAATGTTTGCTGTGTGAGCCTGAACTAGGGATAGATTTTAATCGCTTAAATTGCCCCCAGCTGGTCAATGTTCATTTGCAGTTATTGTTGATGGTTTATATTACATGGTAATGACATATTATCATTTTACCATTCCAACTCCACGAGTTGGGGGAAATAGTGCTAATTTAGGACCAATTTAGCTTTTCATAATTTTTACGTTTTGAGTTCCCCGAATCCAAAAAACATATCTTTGGAAAAAGTATGTGCGCCTATTTGCCTGTTAGTTTGTGAACACGATACAGGTCAAACGGATGAACGGATTGTAACCAAATTTGGGGATGATGCAAATATGAAGAACCCTATTGTTTTTGGGGAAAATCGGAGCATACACAGAAGAGATCTATGCTAAAACATTGTTTTTATATAATAATGTTATCCTTTCAGAACGGTTTATTATTCTATTTATTTTTACAAGAAAGTTTTGTAAATATTTTTTTTAACTTTATAGTTTCGGAAATATTTAAAATAAAAAAAATCAGCTGTTCTTTTGTTGGATAGATCTGACAAAAAGAAATTAGGTAGCTGGCAAGCATGCTTTGGTTAATTTTTACATGGCGTGATATGTAACCATGCAAACGAATAGTAATATGATAATATTTAGTACCAGCCGTTTTCTGCGTCACTGCACGCATTAGCGAAAATTTTATTCAGTTAATTATATATCAACTGTCAATTTGATGATTCTGTTGCCTAATTGGCTGAATTTTTTCCCTTATAAAGTTACAAATGTTTAATTATATTGGGTTATTACATTTTAAAAAGAAGTTTTAAGTTTTTTTTTTATCCTACCATACTTTAATTTCCTTAAGGAACATATGGATGTAAAAAGTTCATTAAAATCGACAAGTTATTAGTTGTACCGTCGAGTTTTAAAAGATATAATATTATTGAAGGTGATTTATTTGGTTGAGGAACAATATTATTGAAAAATAAGCTTTACCAGAGTATCATCGCTTGTGGCCAACGTTGCAAAAAATATATTTTCATCAGGGCTTTAATGCAAGTTGAGATGGTAAATAGCACAAATTATTGTAATATAGGTACATGATAATTTTTTTATGAATTTCCAATTTAAAAACTGTTTTATGATATTTTTAAATTTAAAAAAACTGTGGAAATTCATAATAAATGATCATGCATATTTCAATAATTTGTACAATTTACCATCTCAACTTGCATTGAGGCCCTGATGATGAAAATATATTTTTCGAAACGTAAAGCTTATTTTTCAATTGTTCCTCAACCAAATAAATCTCCTTCAATATACATATTTTGGAACAAAACTTCTACTAACAATATAATATTATGATTTTTCTCGTTGCTTATCGTTATAAAAATAAATTTTTGAAATGTATTTCTAGAATATTACTGTGCCTATAAATCATTGATATATAATTTCAACGTCAATTAAGTATATAGAATATTATTTTACTAATTAGTAACTGCTTTTATAGTTGAATTAACAAAGTTGCATACACACATTTCTTTAGAGAAGATTTTATGACTTACTTTTATGACTATGAGGAACATTAATAAAAATAATAATTTTATTACTCCAAGAACATACTACTGTACTACATGTATAGAAATCAGTCAAAAAAATTAAACAGCATAAAATTTACAAAAAAAGTCACCAATATAATAAAAGCAACTATTGCTCAAAAAATCTCTATGTTTCTTCTTAAATTGATGAACATTACGCACGTTTTAATATCGTCTAGAATGGTGTTATTTGCTACAACAATACATAGGGACTTTTTTGATACAAACTCAATAACAACTGATCTATTTTAGCAAAGAGTATGATCACTTAGAAATCAACACTCAAATGAGGGGCTGAAATATATTTTGATAAGTCAAAACCAACTCAATTTTTAATGTTTTTCTTGAGCTTTGAAATCAAATATCTCAAAAACTTCCCTCTTCAGCACGTCAATTTTTTTTTAAAGTGGGGATTGCTATTTAAAAAATGACTCAAAAACAAAACACGATCAAAAAATTATATTTATCAGAAAATACATATTTCAAAAACATATATCGATGTGCCCGAGCATGTTTATCTAAAAAGTTTCAGCAAAAATTTTAATTACATAGGCAAGAATGTACCCACTGTATAATCATATAATCAAAATTTTCTAGTCAATTTCCAATTATCTTTCGACAAATAAAATCATACACGTTTATAAGCGACAGGCTAATGAACAATTAATTATATTTTTTGTACACCCCTATTTCATGTGTCAAACCTTCTATAACACATACACACCTAAATATCTGACATTTACGTCAAATTAATATTTATTACGTCATGTTAAGGAAATCGGATGGAAATATCTATTCCCCAACTGAATTGTTGTTAATATACACATGGCTTGTTGACTATTTTATCTTATTATTGACAAGTCTATAGGTTTGAGAAGGCAATACTTATATGTTCATGAAAAAGTGAAAAAATATTCTCTAACTTTGTGAGTTATGCGTCAATGCATTAATAGTTAATACATCTAAAAGACTGATGCATGATTGCAGAAAGCATTGTCAGAAAATATGAATTGACGATGACATTATATTATGAATACGCATATTTCTTCATAAGAAAAGCACTGTAAAATTTTAAATCGATCCTGCTCGGAAAAAAATTGATCGATGAAGCCTGGTTTTTCTTATTCTCAGATAGTGCTAATGCCAAGTAAGATATGCGTCAAAGTCTAAGATCAAATTTTTAGAGATTAAATTACGATTTTCATAACTACCGTCAAACTATTAAAATTGAAATTGAATGACATTGACGTATACCTCACTTGCCAGTGGTGCTATCACGTCTGGTAACCTTTATTGATAGGATATTTTTTAAAACTGTGTGTTTTGTGTACAATTTTTACTTCGAAACAACTTTTTTTGCACGAATTTTGATCAAAATTTTGTTTGAAAAGCGATTTTTCTATGTAGATCAAGCATTTGTTTTCTGTGAATATAATCTAGTGCAGTGGTTCCCAAAAGGTGGTCCGCGGACAGTTTGCAAGGGGTCCGCGGCTAGCCGATAAAAAATAAAATAGTGAAAAAATTTTCAAAAAACATGCTCAGATACGCTAAAAACGTGCCAATTTAAGTGTAATTTTGCAAATTTTCCCGGGGGAGGGTCCCCGGGCCCCCCCTGTATGCTGGGGGTCCCCGACTACTTAGCTAGTTCACTTAGGGGTCCACGATTACCTGCTATTTGGGAACCATTGATCTAGTGTTCTACATAAGACATAAGCCTGCTCCTGTAACTATTGTCAAATCAAATTTTTTGACAAAGCTTTCTGCAACCCAGCATGAGATAGACAGAATAGTGAAAGCAATAGGGTTCCACTCTTGGAGTACGGAATCCTAAAAACGAACCGTGCTAAGAATAATCAGTCAAACTTTGACAACACGCGAACTACGTATTTCTGGATCATAAATGTCAAATATTGCGTTTTAATTGTTTTCGTAGTAAAATAATTAATGAGTAACATAAAAATTAAAACACGCCTTGGCACAAAAAATGCGAAAGTTTCATTAAACTGTTTTTATTTAATGAGGACATTTTATAAACGTTTTACAAATGAAAAGCCTCAGGTTAAGTTTTTCTACATAATGTATAATGTATATATATTCTATGTTACTTTTTCTTAATTGACCGTTTTTGATGACACAATCCAGAAAAGCTGTACAATAATTAATGGGATATTCTTTTGTCACTAATTATTACTGGCATGAACATATACTAAAATATGAAAATTAAATAAGCAGTTGAGATTTTAATGAGCGATGAATAAACTTTTTGAGAAAACTTAAGATTTTATATGTACATTATATTTTCAAGAACACATATTTCGTGAAAACCGCATTCTAAATTTTTGTATAATTGCCGCGCGCGTACCCAAGATTAGTAGAGTATAAAATCAGGGATTTTAACTTATATTTACAGAAAACGCCCAATTTTCACATACTGGAGTAGGTCATCGGTTTATTATTAGTGTTCGCAACGATAACCCTGGGTAACTATATTTTACGGGTCGTAGATTTGGAAATAGTTCTATGCACACGAGAGTATAAGCTACCAAGAACTTTCCAGTTAATACGGCATTTGCCAGTACATAGTATATGGTCTCAAAACTATTGACGTCAGTCGACTGACTGAGTTTAGAGATCGGCCGACAAAATAATGATGTTTCACATTATTCTGCATTACTTTTTTGTTTGTGTTTGATGGAACCTATCACCGCACTAAGCCTATTTAAAATAGGCGCATTCGGGCCATTTTAAAAGTTAAATGGTTTTTAAACCCAAAAGTACCAACAAAATTTGCGAATCGTTTTTAAAATCGGAATTGAACTCTTCAGTTAAGACAAAAATGAGTCCGTAAAATTGTAACAAAATCTGCTAGAGAGGATCGAAAATATTAATTTACAGATAATAATGGTGACGGTGTAGTTTATATACCTATTATTGTTCTTCAGCCGCATTCTGGAACATTCTTCGGCATTCTAGAAGCTTCGGCATTCTTGTTGTCTACGTGGCTCTGACAACAATGCACTGCCGCCGCCTCCAGTGGCGTCTCGTAACAATATACACCATTTTGTCGACAGGGTTCTGCATTGCGACCCGGGTTTTTAGATATAATATTGCATTAGTGTGAACGCGTCATAAAGCAGTAGAATATAAAGTCAAGTGTTTAAGTTAAGTGAGAGTAAAACAGAACGATTGCTGGGTAACGCTGTTCAGAAGAGAAAGACAAATGCTCTATTTGCAGATCATTAAGACTCTCATTCCGTTCTCTCCCTCTCTATCTCTCTCCCACTTGTCTCTCAACTAGGGCTGGGATTTTTTTTATCGATATATCGGTATAAGATCGAATAACGATAATAACCAATTTTATTGCTGTCAACACAACTTAAATAATTTAAACTGAAGACGCCTATGACCTATGTTTTTGAGCGTCTTATATTAATAGATTAATATTGGACGCTCGTTTAATGTTAACTTATCTTTTGTAGCATTTTTTAGTGTTCCGTGCAAAACGGAATATTTATGGAATAACACTTCGGTGTCCGTTCGTCCATCTGTCAGAGACGATTTATTCTGAAACTATTTGACGTTAACATTTGTAATTTAGCACAGAAATAGAATGCGGGGGCCCAAACACAGACGAAGTATAAAAAGTTGAATTTTGATTCTGGGGGTTATTTTTTCTTTAATTAATATTATCAATATAGGAATTTATTAAGTATACTTATACTTTAACTGAAGAATATTTTAAGCAAAGTATCGAAATTAGAATCGTTTGAGTCAGTACCGAATAAGCTACTTAACCGAATTAAATTTTAAGGTCCTCAATAAAATTTTATATGAAATCAATTTTTATCGATGCAATTGACAGAAATTATATTTTAAACATAAATATAATACCGTTTACGTCTCAAGACGAATTCACTACAAGCATGATGGGGACAATATTTAGAACAAGGGCCATTAGTGCTATTTCTGTAATAATTTACAATGCTATTATTTTTGTTTTATACTTTCTAACAACATTGTTAAGAACGGGACCATCGTTAAATACATGAATTTGAAAAACTCATTTTTTATGCTTATATGTTTTTAAATGTACGCCTAGTCTGTGTCTGTTTTGCTATTTTTATTCTTAGTAGTATTTTTATAAACATTTTTTGAGTTTTTGTTGCTATTTTTTATCTGTTTTTTAATCTGTTAAACAATTGTTAGTTTTATTGCTGTTCTTTTTAATCTGTTGTTCTTGTCAATGGCTAATAACTTCTTTCTAGTGTTTTTTATTGTATAGTCTGTACTAAATATTTCGATGGGGCAGTGTAAAATCAGCTATCGCTGCACACTGTACCCAAATAAAGAATTATTATTATTATTATTATTATTAAAATAATGGCTACCATTTCTTGCGCACATCCCAAAAGATTGTGACGTTGTCATTTTACTTACATTTGTCAAAAAGTGAAGACCCAACATTCTTATTATTAACGATAAATTGTCATCTGTAGCCATCAGGTGACAGCTTTCAAAACTTTGAGCACTTTTTAGGTGCGAAAGTAACCCGCTGACGACCTGCCAGATCTTCGATACTCTCATCGGGGAAGGTAAAAATACTATTCCGCAAAGTTTTTGTTTTATAAAGTTCTTTAGAAAATAAGTTCATTGGCTCTTGGGATATTGTTTTTTCCGAACGAAACTAATATGAGTCATTCACACTCTTTTTTTGAAGTGAAACTTTTTTATACGCGGTTCGATTCATGTGATGGAAAGTGAACGAAAAAAAAATGTTATGAAACATTTCAAAAAGGGTCTAAGGTTCAAACCAAGAGTAACCCCGTATAGTAGTTGCACGAAGATTAATAATAATAATTTTTATTTCAACAAAATACCAATGCAATGCATACTTATGCAATTGGAATTTATTATGAAAGAGTACTTGTAATTTAAAGTGGCGACTGTTTTAACATAGAAAACATTCTATTTCGATATTTCACAGAATTAAGTAATTTGTTGTAGTGCCATCCCCAAGTGATATTCTCTTGTATATGTGCATATTATGCTCTATATATGTGGATATATACAATTGGATATACCTTTTTAAAAAAAAAAAATAAAAAAAAAAAAGTAATTTGTTTTACGTTCGCTTGTAAAAAAGTTTTGAGTGAAAAAATAAGACTTCAACTTATCCTCACAGACACGACTAGAAGTTTCACTTCTGTGATGGGCAGTATAAAATACAGTCTCGTTGTGAATTTATACGTATTATTATAATCTATATTATTATATATAGAGCTCGACAGTGAAATGATAAGGTTTGTGATTTAGCACTTAACTTCTGCAGTTTTACTTGTGTTTTATTTTTGTTTCGCTACTTAGTTTTACTAAATGGTTAATGAGTTGATATGATTTGAATGAACAATAATGTACAGTAGTAAAGTTTAAATATATATATGTTGACGTCAGACAACTGACAGTCATAGCCATTAAGCTTACATTTTTCATAATTCGGTTGTTCACTAATGGTCATATTCATCGAACGTATGTAGTCATTTATTCGATTCATTTGTTCTTCAGGTAACTATTCCTCCGAATAAATAGCGATAATTCAAGTCATCATTTTTTATTATTTTATTTTATTTGTAAATCTGGCAGGCTAACAGCAGGTATAAATGGATCCTGTCTTACTTCCAGGGTATAAATATTTATTCGCCTAATAAAATAATAATAGCCGCCACATAGATCATAATACCTAACCTATAAACGTGGAATATTATATCTACACTTCGCTCTTAGGAATTTATTTGTGTTGTCTATTAACCTTTTGTGAAGTGTATAGTTGTAAAACATTAAAGTTAGTGGAAGTTTTGTGTGCAATTGGGTTACAATAAAACATTATTTTGTGAAACATTTTTTTGACGTTTACACTAACGCCATCGGTCGGATTTTTAGGTGAACGTCAAAATATTCAACAAAAAGAGCAAGGAGTATAGTGCAATGTATATTTATTCTTTAACTAACTTTTCTACCTGACAATTTGCTTGGTGAATTGAAAGTAAATTTTATTCTAACGAATTTTGTTCGAATATTAGTAGCTTCTATCTTTAATAGTAGGTATTCGGTGAATATGGGCATGACACATTTTTTATGTTACCGTAATATTTACACAAGTCAAAAAATAGACTATTTGAAACTGGTAAATTGCATTTAATCAATGCACATGTTGCGATTCATGAATGAGACATGCAATTTTATTCATCCGCCATGCGCATAAAAAAATACAGAATATACTATGTCTTCTGTCGACGAACATAACACAGTATACTATTTTTCAACGAAGCAAACAATTATCGATATTTAATTTAATATTGAAAATTGATATCGATAAATGACATTCAATATTCAAATATCACCCATCCTTATTTTCAGCGCCTACCCTCTTGAATGCAGATTACATGTTCGCTTGTGACTCAGCGTATTAGTTAACTTTTTATAGAGTTGTTACAAAAGTCAAAGAACTATTAAAAACTTACACGACATATTTTTTTATTTTATTGCTCTTTTAAAAATAAATGATAAATAATTAATGAATCTCTGATTACTTACACATTTAAAAAAAATCGCGTCAGGAAAAAATGAATTGTACTTATTTATAATATGTAGGTACATAATATATTATATTTATACAATCCTTAAAATATTAAAATTCGTCTCAATTTCAATTTCGTTTTTGTAGTTCCACCTCTATTAGTACAAGATCCCGATTTGGGTCGATCTTCATCCATCCAGTTTTCTAATGAAATTTGATAATATAATGTACCTATTAATAAAGAAAAATTGATTTGGTTGACATTCAACTTCTTGGCACAGCTATTTTAATAAAAAAAAGCTTTAAATTTTATTTCTGAAATTTTATCGAGTTTTCAGATAAATTAATTACCAACCGAAAGTAAAATATGTATATAAATTGCTAAAGTTTGGTGGACATTTTGATTCCTGACATAAAACCAGGTAACCAAGTAGACAGGCATCTTAAATTTCCAATTTCATTAGAAAACTCGATGGATGAAGATCGAGCCAAATCGGGATCTTAGACTATATAGGTCCTGTAATCTAAGTAACGCCAATAGTGTAGGTGTCATATACTGTGTATACTATACACAGTATATGACATATTTGCCTATACACTGTATAGGCAAATATACAAACAATGAAAATAACGTACTTCAAATTTAACTCATTCGAAATCGCACCCGCCGTAGGCGTTGATGAAAACGTGACACTTCTGAACAACAAAACATTTAATTTAAGTGAGAATAACATTCAGCGAAAGATTCGTTACTTTAATAACTAGACGAAATAATTAAATCTATTATTTAATCACCATGGAAATCTAAAACTCATTAACTATCTAACTCGGGGATACGTCATGTGAAATCAAGTAAATTTGTATGTTCACACACACATGAAGCTTATATAGTAGACACGTAGCATATTTAAACTTTTGCCCTAAAGCGTATTTACTCATTATCCAACCCTCCGATAAAGGATGGCCAAAATACAATCAATAAATTCGTCATATATTTAGGAAAAACAGGTTTCCACCTTGGCCATGTTAGTGCTAAAACAAATTTCAAAATAGTGATTTTATGTAGCCCCTACAAAATTATTGCTTTTCATACATGTATATGTTACGGTAAATGTAAACTCTTGGGAAATGTACACTTTTACCGTAAAATGTGCCGGATAATGTGTACTTACATTAAATGTAGATATTGCGGTAAATGTACACATTTCCCTGCACATTTTACGGTAAATGTGTACATTTCCCAAGAGTTTACGTTTACCGTAACATATATAAAATAAATCATTACAGATTTGTAATGGAATAATAATGGTATACGTGTCATATTGCGTATTAAGACGAGTGCCACCAAGTTTTAACAATCACACGAGTCGATTACGCATCGAGTACATATGGTTGTTTTGCACGTACATCCTATAAAATATCTGCTTTTCACTTTATTTTCAAAATTTTTGACAGTTTACTTTTAGCAAACGTCACCTCTAATACTAACTTATAACAAAAAAACAACTGACAGACAGTGATTTATTATGGCGTTTTGGTATAATGCGACTAGTTTTGTTTTACTTTACCGCCCTAGTGCAGAATGAGTCACTTTATAAGCCTGTGTAAAGCAGATATTTTAAAGAGGGTAGTTCAAAAAATAATTACCGTCCACCGGGCATTAAAGTAAATTTCAATGCTATTTTAACTTGTGTGACTGTTCAACTTCGCTAACGCTTGATGAGCATAATGTCACAACTCGTCGAAAATATACTTCAATACGCTCTAGATACACACTTTACAGTTATATAAATATGATTTATTTCTGTAAATCGTTCCTTCGTCGTCAGAAGTGTTTCATATGTTATAAAATAATAAAATGGTCATCAAAACAAGGTTACAAAATTTTCCCCTAGCCCTGAGTTTTAAAACATAAAATGATTTAACGGTATAGGCTTTCTCGTATATGTGCAAATTGAGCGTAAAACGGAATAATTCAAACTAAAATTTTCTTAATGAAAGACATAAATTGATGGAATATTGAACTGAAACAAACCAACAAAACAATTTTGTATAATGTGAATTACTTTGAAAGAGGAATTCACAAATTAGCATCCAAAATAAACGAAAAAACTTATGATAAACGAACTGCTTTTATAGATCCAAACAAATTTTGCAGAACGTTTTATTATGTTCAACGTTTGTTAAATTGGTGGAAGCAAAGAGATTTTACTGGAATTTCATACTGCTAAAATTTGAAAATTTAATTTAATTTTTGAAATATGTTATTAACTAAAAAAGTATGAATAGTTTCATTAGTACAACATATTTTTTTGGATTATTGTTGAATTGAATCCTTACAAGTTCAGCTTTATTAATATAACAAGTAGGCCTATCCTGAAGCATTTTATTTACGACTATAGAAGCTTTCCCACTTTCGCTTCTATAATATCAGTGTATTGTTTCCTATAAACCGTAAACCATCGACCAATACTGACCGGAAAAACTTAAAATTTATAGCCATCAGATCAAAGCAAACATAGAGCTAACGTTCCGAGGACTTCAGTTCGCATTCTTTTGATTAAACTAACAGCGTGTTGGAGATACATAGATATAAAAAAAATATAGTTTAAAAAAAACTAAAAAACACGCTTTATATCGAACTAAAAAGTAAAAAATAATTTTTTTAAAATAAGCTTAAAAAGCGTTGGGCGCTCGATGTACGAAAATGTGGAACAAAGCGCCCAACGCTTTTTAAGCTTATTTTAAAAAAATTATTTTTTACTTTTTAGTTCGATATAAAGCGTGTTTTTTAGTTTTTTTTAAACTATATTTTATTTTTCACTTTTTAGTTTGAGGATCTATAAATGAATTTATTAATCCTGGGGGTCCTAATAAGGATAATGGGAAACTGTTATCAAATTATTGCATTGTCATCGGTCCTTGATACGTATGCAAAGTTTCAAATTAATCAGACTTCGGGAAATTGGTGAAAATAAAGCGTTTACTACAGAGGATCTATAAAAGAATTTATTAATCCTGGGGGTCCTAATAAGGATAATGGGAAACTGTTATCAAATTATTGCATTGTCATCGGTCCTTGATACGTATGCAAAGTTTCAAATTAATCAGACTTCGGGAAATTGGTGAAAATTATGCTCAAAGATTCCGTTACATGCATACATACATACATAATACATACATACATGCATACATAGTTAGTTACAACCCAAACTAATATAAAGCGTTTAAAAAAAGTTTTGGCAAAGCTGAGAGCGGCGGCGAGTATGTTTTAGTCAAACCGAGAGTGATTCGACTGAGTGGTCACGTGGGATTTGCTTCCGCATTAATATTCAGTAGACATCCCTCACAAATAGGCACAATTCAAAGAGGGAGTGGTGCCAATCAACCTTCTTCCTTATCATTTCCTCTGATGTTTTTTCACCACTCTCATGCTCGCTTACCCATTCTCTTTTCAACCGCCATTTGTGATTATATAGACTGTTCTATTCGACATCTTGATATTATTAATCGCCTATTATCACTACAATTTAACCAGTGGTGTTGTCGAGCCGGAACGCGCCGGAACGTCGTTCCGGTACTTCCTTTTTGGACAGGAACGCGTTCCGGAACTAAAGATGATTTCTGATAACGAGAATTCCAAACAATGAAAAAAATAATGTAAATCTTACTTTAGGATTTTATTAACGTAATTTGTTTGTTTTTTTCTCAAATCGACATAACAATTGAAAAAATTTGTAACAATGTGCCAACAAATAGAAAAATTCCAAACAATGAAAAAAAAATGTTAATGTATTTCAGTTACCAGTTTTTTACCTCTTTTCACCCCCCCCCCCCACCCCGTCGTCAAATTTGGGAGCGTTCCGGTAAAAAAAAAATAGCACAACACCACTGAATTTAACCCTTTCGGTCCGGCGGTCATTTCAATGGACATACAGTGCCGGATTAGCCACGTAGCAAGAGTAGCAAATGCTACGGCCCCGCGCTCCAACGCCTGTCTGACCGTAATAAAAAAATATTAATTTAGATAGGAACGTAAAATATCTTGCATGCCTTAAACGCGAAGCGCTTAGGCTATGCCTCACTTCCACTTGAAAATCAAAAACTCGATTTCGTCACGTTAAATCGTAAAAATAAGTAGGTATTTTCCGAACTTTTTAACGTTAATGTTCTTGTGTTTAATTATAATCGATATATTTAGACTAGCATCTATACCACATTTGCATTTGCACCCTTCAAGCGGTCAGATTTTTATTTTTTATATATAGGTACACATTTATTTTGCGAATTTACGTAGCCGAGATTGTACTTTTTCAATCGATTTTAATATAATATTATCGATTATAAGTATTTTGAGAAAACAGGCGAATTATTTAAGTTTTATTAACTCAGTCACGATCCAATCTACTGTGGTTGGTCCCTTGACAGAATTTGCTACAGGCCCCGCACTGGCTTAATCCGGCACTGTGGACATACAATATCTAAACGCGTGTAATTTAAATCACCGTTATTAAATATCAAATATAAACATTTCATTGTACTTGGGGCTTATCTGAGATGTAGGCATGCCAAACAAAACACAGAAATACTATGTGTGAGAGGAAATATCGAGTCAAGTGTTGACCGCAGTCATGGATTCACGCAAAGCTGGTAAATGTGTACTTGCTGATTATGTACCTATATCCATTACTTATAGTATAACTTACGCATTTTCATGATATGATATATTTTTCTTGTGTGCATATTTATTTTAATTTTCTTTATGTTAAGTTTACTAATTACACTTAAAAAGTAATTAAACATCCTATAATAGTGGTTACCGAAAAAATATTTTTTTTGACCTGTTGTCCATTTCAAATGTTGTAATTAATTTATCTGAAAGTTTTGCTCAACTAGGTGGGAAATGTATCTTTTATATAAAACGCCAGTCGGCTTCTGCGATTTGATTTTTACTACCGTTTATTTAACATCCCTTAAATACAATCTTAAATGTTTATAAAAAAGCGGAGGTAAAAAAGAAAGACGAATGATAAAAAGTACGAACATGAATCAAGAAAGCGACGTGCCATACGTGCAGAAATAAACAGCAAGGCTGTAAGCAATTAATATTTTAGTGTTGGTTTCTTAGATAAAGGATTTTAGTGCGAATGATTTTTGAAACGTTTGAAAAAAGTTATGAAATGTCCATAAAATTATTTTATATAAAAATTTAAAAATTGAGCAGAATTGGTATGAAGATTGAAACGTTGGAAATAATTTTTACTCAGGCTGTAATCAAAAAAATTGGTTGTCTGTAAAGTCGGTTTACGGACGATAGTTTTACGTGATAACGTATTCCGTAATACATAACCTAAATTTATATAATAATTATAATAATTCGAATCTATGATATTGCATCTTTTGCTTCAAATTTAGGTTAATTTTATTTATTAAAATTACTCACCACCTATAATATAATTGTTTTTTTTAACTTTCTTTCTTTCGTATTTATTTTAAGTCTCAAAGATTAACTGTCATAATATTTTGAAAACAATTGTTTCATTGTTTATATAAAATTCCAAAACCTACTTACAATATTTAAGTATTTTCATACGTCAAAAAATTGATTTTTATAATGATAAAATTTGTATGAAAACGATTTTTTCGAGCGATGAGACCTAGCTAAAACGATTTTTTGCCCCCAAAAATCCCTTTTCAGTAAATTTCATCCAAATCGTTAGGACCGTTTTCGAGAAAAGCACGCACAGGGTCAGGCGGAACGTTAGGAACGTTACACTTTTTCGTGCATGCAGCCGGTGTTTTATCAATTTATAAGATTGGTGATTCATCAATTTATAAGACGTTATCACGTCAAAAACTACCCTCTTGAGGCTCTGTCATCTCACGTAAATATTTATACTGTGTTGAAAAAGTGGACTTACCAAAAAAATCTAAAAACATGTATTCAAATATTAATCTATTAATTAATTTAATAGTTTTACTTATTAAAATCAAATGCTAATGAAGCGATGTATCTGTTCTTTTAGAATCAGATAATTTACGTGCAATGTAAAAAGTTGTTATTTATGACAACATTTTTTTGATTCTCACTCATGTTTACTCTGGGCAACATTTGAGACAATTTCTTTTTAAAATTGTACGGCAAAACGCTATCTAAACATATTCTTATAAAAATTACACATCTTAAACAAGACACTCTGTATATTATTACAACGGTTGATATACTAATGATTGATCGTGACACCTACAATTTAGACAATTTATTTTAACACAGAACAGTCATTTCGTAACACAAGAAAAAGAAAATCCTACAACTGTACCTAAAAGATGTTTGATAAAAATTCATTTCACTTAGATTGTGTACAATGTTTATTTGTGTTTTTTATGCCTTTTATATCTCAACAATTATTACATGTGATCAAAAATTTAAACAGGCATTTCAATCGTAAACGGTAGATTATACTTTTTTTAAACTGATAAATCAATGTATTTCAGACTTTATAAAAATACAATCAAGAGCAACAAATTTCTTTCAAATCTAACCTCTTATAGTTCAGTCAGAATACACCAATTTCGATCAGAAGTCACGTGCGGGCCACCCGCACATTTTCCTTCATTATTCATCTTCTTTTCGTCTTAGCGTAATAATATACTCGGAAAAAAGTAAGCTTGTAAACAGGGGAAGAAAACTTCAAATTGATTCAGTAGATCTTAAAATTGCTTTTTACATTCTTATTTTATTTTGCTTTTTACAAACATACCACCTCTCTATCTTTGTAAGAATGATTTTCATTTTGTTCTGTAGAATATTATTCCAATATCAACAATAATCGAAGAACGCAAAAATAATTTCAGAGAATAAATGTTACAAATAATATAATAATCCAAATTTTTAACAGAAGTTCGTGTTTTTGTCACCAGTTATAATGGATTATTGGAATTGTTCAGACTATCAAAAATATAATATTGATTGTAATTTGAAACTATTTTGACCTTAGTGCTCGAAACTTCGACTCGTTGTTTCCAAAGAGTCGTTGTTAATTTGGTTTACAGGAGTGCATTAAAAAAAATATAAAAAATTCTAAGCACACAAACAAAAGTTCCACCCTCTATAAACTAATAAATCGGTAATGCATTTCCCTTATCAACGTGCCCCACCCTGCTATGCATTTTATTTCATGTCTATTAGTGTTTTGTTTATCTTGCATTTCTCAACAAAAATGTGTTCCGAATAAATCGTCTGTATAGGGTGGGTTTAGGAGATAACAAATAAAGAAAACAATGTATTTTAACACGTACCTGGGAAAAGCGGATCCAACATTTTATAAGTAATTCACGGCAAGATTTCAGTTACAGAATTGTACAGAATTAAAAAATAAAAAGATAACCAAAATATTTTGCCTCCTATTCGAAGTCATGTCTGTGGGAAAATCGACGTATAGGTGCAAGGTTTCTCTTCTAAAATGTTGCTTGTTTTATTCAGTCTACGCTTCTATAATTTTCCCAAAACGTACTGACCACAGAGGATAGAATACAGAATATTATGCTCTTAATATGACAGATCTAATGAACTTCAAACTGCGCCCATCGTTAAGGCCGCTGCACACGAAGCTAGAAACGCTGCTAGATTCCTTGCTAGATTTGCTTACTAGTTTTCTAGTGCTAATTTTCTTGACTGCTGTTAAGTACTCGCTTCACACGAGACTATTTTTAAACGCTTTATATTAGTTTGGGTTGTAACTAACTATGTATGTATGTAACTAACTATGTATGTATGTCCGTAACGGAATCTTTGAGCATAATTTTCACCAATTTCCCGAAGTCTGATTAATTTGAAACTTTGCATACGTATCAAGGACCGATGACAATGCAATAATTTGATAACAGTTTCCCATTATCCTTATTAGGACCCCCAGGATTAATAAATTCTTTTATAGATCCTCTGTAGTAAACGCTTTATTTTCACCAATTTCCCGAAGTCTGATTAATTTGAAACTTTGCATACGTATCAAGGACCGATGACAATGCAATAATTTGATAACAGTTTCCCATTATCCTTATTATTAAACGCTTTATATTAGTTTGGGTTGTAACTATGTATGTATGTCCGTAACGGAATCTTTGAGCATAATTTTCACCAATTTCCCGAAGTCTGATTAATTTGAAACTTTGCATACGTATCAAGGACCGATGACAATGCAATAATTTGATAACAGTTTCCCATTATCCTTATTAGGACCCCCAGGATTAATAAATTCTTTTATAGATCCTCAAACTAAAAAGTGAAAAATAAAATATAGTTTAAAAAAAACTAAAAAACACGCTTTATATCGGACTAAAAAGTAAAAAATAATTGTTTTAAAATAAGCTTAAAAAGCGTTGGGCGCTCGATGTACGAAAATGTGGAACAAAGCGCCCCACGCTTTTTAAGCTTATTTTAAAACAATTATTTTTTACTTTTTAGTCCGATATAAAGCGTGTTTTTTAGTTTTTTTTAAACTATATTTTATTTAAGTTTGTTTTGTGGATATATCTAATGCGCGCGTAGTGAGAGTTCGAATATAAACACAGAGCAAAACGTGTCTGTTGTCTGACCCTGAGCAGAATGTGGGCGTTTGTTCAAGTGCCCACGTGAACATACTGCTTCCTAATTGGTTCTTGCTTATACCTAGCAGCAAATCTAGCAGGGAAAATAGCCCCTGTTCTAATTTTGAAACCTATCTTCTGAGCTAGCAAGACAGCCCGCAGTGACGTCATTTCCAGCTTCGTACCCAGTCTACCGGCTAGCGAACTCCTAGCAGCGTTTCTAGCCTCGTGTGCAGCGGCCTGTACTTCTGCGACACAATTCTGCATAATCTTCCGTACCATTCCACTGAATTACTTTAGCAGACATTTTTGAAGACAGCGCTAGTAAAGATGTATAAACATCAAAAAAATTATTTCTTCATAAAAATACATCTGTTTGATTTTGAAATTTTGTTCCGATGAAAATTGAGATCTATTATTACAATATTTTTTTTTATTTTCCAGCAAAAACGTCTGCTACCGCTGCGTCGTCATCCACGAGAAACACGCAAATGTTTTACAATACAAAGAAAGTAAGTGAACGTTTTAGAGTTTTTTTATTGTCATGTTTTTAAATTTAATTTTTATGCTCAAAACAGAAATTAATTTACAAAAAAATGAAACAAAAAATGTTGAAAGAAAAAAAATGTGCAAACCGGTTGACCTGGGGATCCAACCCTAAAACTTCCTTCTTTGCGATAAGCCAGTTGTAATAAATTTATGCTATTATAATGATATTACATTAAAGGTTATATACAGGATGTCCCACGACATGACTGCCATAGCCTGGGACTGTGTTGTTGGGGTAATTTCAAGTCAAAATGTCTAATGAACATATACCCGGAACGCTATCCTAACAGAGCTAGAAGCATTTGGAATTTTAAATAAATAAGCCCACTAATGCAGGTCTTAGGCTCGGCTGCTGGTTTTGTTATTATTAAAAAGACCAGGTGGCAGGTGGCTGTGAATCATTATTATTAGTATTTATTCGTGCTAATCCTGAGACTCTTCACAGAGGTACCACTTCAATTCTAAGAAGACCTACTGATAGACTATGTATACAGCAACTGGGCGGACATTTTGAGCAACTAATTCAATAAAGCGATTTCTTTTTAAATGGTTTTTAAATTATTAGGGAATTCCTACTACTATACTTATCTAAAATTTCAAATGCTTCTAGCTCAGTTAGGATAACGTTACGGGTATATGTTCATTAGACATGTTTGGCTTGAAATTACCCCAGCAACACAGTCCCAGGCTATGGCAGTCATGTCGTGGGACACTCTGTATATGAAAAAAAGTTAATTTCTGAGTCAAGAAAATAAGAAAGAAAGTTTTTTTAAATTTTTGAGAGGCTTTATATTTAAACTAATTTAAGTTTTAAATCCTTACAAGAGGATTAGGAATTAGGAAAACTTAGAAACTACCTGACCGCATGACTAAAATCTTATGATTCGTTTTAAAGATATCGTATTAATTCCTACAATCATATATGTAAATCACTTGTAATGTTTATTTCGCAGTTATGTTGGGTTGCAGAAAGAAATGTCACAAAATTTGATTTGACAATTACTTTAGATTGTGAACATATATATTATTTCTCCGTATGAAAAGCACTGTAGAGTTTTAAATCGATTCTGCTCGAAAAATAATTGATCGATTGAAACGATACTTTTCTTAAACTGTGTATGCATGTATTTAGTATCTTTTTTATACAGTTTTCACTTCAAAACAACGTTTTTCTACGCATTTTGATGAAAATTTAGTGCAAGTATACAATCTAATGTTCTAGATGACACGGAGTTTGAATACGAAATTAGACGGCTCCTGATGTATGGAAACTGTAATTATATGGTCACAATCTAGGGTCATTGTTAAATATTTTTTTAACAATTCTTTCTGCAACCCAGCAATAGAGTAGCTTTTTTTTAAATGGCTCGTGCATCAGCTCTGCCGTACGGTTGTGTGTTACGTTTATAATCGCGGTATCCCAGTCGGTTTATCCTCGTCAAGTACATGAGTATCGTCTCTGTATTATCCGTAAACTAAAAACCTCCTCCATATAACATAATCCGATTTAACACGAATTGCGCTCGCCCTACGGCGTTATACGAAAAATTCACCGCCGTCTGCGACTAACGCGCACGCATAAACGTAAACGTAAGGTCGGACGCACATCTATCTGGTATCCTCTAAAAAAATTTTTATAGAAAGCTAGTTTACAGTAAACAAATGATTAAAACCCCAAATCAACGAGGAAATTCACTTAGGAATTACAGATTTCAGACAACCACGTTGACATGAGTGAGTGTTTTAAGGCCATAAGAGAAAAAAAATTAATACCACCCCCGGAACTATGTATCACTGGTCATTACATATAAAAAAAACTTTATTCTAAACCAAACTCATGTTAGCGTCGGCGTAACAAATAAAATTTTAAAGATTTATAACAAATTACCCCCTATAGACTGAAAGAGCTACCAATAAAAAAGTTCAAGCAAGAGCTCAAAATGTACTTAAAAATAAATAGTTTTTATTCTATGAACGAATATTTTAGTCAACCATATTGATAATATTTTTTATTTTTATTGTTTTCTCTTGGAAATTGTTAATGTTGACCCATTCTACACTATTCAGTATGATGGAATAAAGATATAGTATTATTATTATTATACAGTGTGTTCACCCATAGTGGTAACAGTGAATAATTCTTGTATCCTACTAGAACTAAAAAAGTTTGAATAAATTTTTATTCAACTCGAAATTTACTATCGTAAATTGCTGAGATACCTATATTTTTGTTACTTCAAACTCAACCGAAAGTTTACTTTTTTTTTCAAATGGCAACATATACTTTTTCATATATTCTCGAAATCTGTTTTTCTCTATAAATTCATATAAAATTTTCATTAAGTTACATAAGAAAATATTCGAGATAAACGTTATCGATTTATTAATTAAAAAAACAGTAATAATTATTATTACAGACGCTTATGACACCAGCTGTTGAGCGTCTAAAATCATTATTAATATTTTAATAATTATTACTGTGTGTTTAATAAGTCGATAACGTCTCTAATATTTTCTTATGTAACCTTATGAAAATCTATTACCTATACTATTATGTAAAGCTGAAGAGTTTGTTTGTTTGGTTGAACGCGCTAATCTCAGGAACTACTGATTCGAATTGAAATTTTTTTTTGTTGGATAGCCCATTTATCGAGGAAGGCTATAGGCTATAATATGATATCACGCTTCGACCAATAGGAACGGAGCATCAATGAAAAATGTTGCAAATGTATCTCAAAATTTGTCCGTTCGACAAAAACTTTTGAACGGTAACTCCGATCATCATGAAATTTGAACGCAACATTCATATCGGTAAACTACACCCAGGTGAAACCGGGCAGGACCGCTAGTTTTATATTTATAGAGAAAAAAATAGATTTCAAAAATGTAAAAAAAAGTACATGTTCCTATTTGAAGAAAAAAGTGCATGTACACTTCCGATGATTTTGAAGGACAAAAAAATATACCTCAGCAGTTTACGATAATAAATTTTGAGTTGTATAAAAAAAATTCAAATTTTTTTTTATATTTAGTAGGATGCAAAAATTATTCACTGGTACCACTATCAGTGAACACACTGTAAAAAGCAAAGTTCCAGTTCGCGTCTGTCTATCTGTCTGTCCGTGTGTCCGCTAAAAACACGAAGGCAACTAAATGGATTTGAATGCGGTTTTTACCATTTGATAGCTTATTTGTTGAGGAAGGTTTAAGGCTTCGGCCAAATGTAAACCGGATCAAAATTTCTCTGCGCTGAAGGGAATTGAATGTGGTTTTTATCATTTTTTCCCCTATCAAATCCAGTCTCAGTATCTGTTATAAAACTCGAATTATGCCGTTTGTTGTCCAGTTGTGTACGTCTAACTTCGACCTTCCGTATTTCTTAACAGATAAAGATTACGCGAACATTCTACCTAAGACCCTTTTGAAAGTATAAGTGTTGCGGTCAAATACGGGAAGCCGATTTACCCCTGTATACTTAGTACAGTTCAATCGGATACTACTTTAGTGATATTTGAGACAATAATAATACTTCAATATTAGTTATAAGAAATGCAGTGCCGTAATTTAAAAAACCGAGTTTGTCAGATTTTTCCGAACGCATGGCGAATATATGGGGGAAAAACTAATGCCCCGTAATTAATCTATTTCCCATATGGCACATACACAATTGGCGTCGGTCGGAAGGCGAGACCTAGCGGTCGGTCTAAAATTTCTCGACATTTCTGGCATAATTTTGAAAACGTTTATATCTAATATATAAAATTCTCGTGTCACAGTTTTCGTTGCCATACTCCTCCGAAACGGCTTGACCGATTTTGATGAAATTTTTTGTGCTTATCCGGTATCTATGAGAATCGACCAACATCTATTTTTCATCCCCCTAAATGTTAGGGGTAGTCCACCCCTAAATTTTTTTTTTTATTTTTTAGACAAAATTTTTAATTTCTATTTTTTTATGATACAACATACAAAAATACATACAATCCTCAATTTTCACCCTTCTACGATCAACCCTTATTTTTTAATAGCCATTTTAGTAATTTAATCATTTTTCCTCTCCGGTCGAAAACTGATCAATCGTCATTTAATTAGTTATCCCCGCCAGATGTCTACAGGTGTCACTTCGCCAACATCTATTTTTCATCCCCCTAAATGTTAAGGGTAGTCCACCCCTAAATTTTTTTTCTTCCTTCCCCATTCGTTCTTTTGCACCGGGCACGACGGCGCAGCCGGAGTGCTCGACATACACACATATACGTCCATGTATATTTTAAAATAAATAAAATAGATAGATAGATGTTCCAATTAAATTGTTTTATTATTTCACTTTATACGTAGCGAAGCACGTACAGGGCCGCTAGTATATTATATATACTAGCAGTCCCGCCCGGTTTCACCCGGGTGCAAAAGAACGAGTGGGGGGAGGGAAGTTACGATTTTATTTATTTGAATTAATTGAGCTAACGTCTGTATAATTCATTAAAAAAAACAACTCTCGCAGTATGTAGATTTTGTAATCCGTTACTATATATATACAGACACCGGACAACCACACCATATTATTATATGTAAAATATATTATAAACAATCTCTTCAGGTTCTTCAGCTTTATATATTAGTACTAGCGGCCCTGTACGTGCTTCGCTACGTATAAAGTGAAATAATAAAACAATTTAATTGGAACATCTATCTATCTATCTATCTATCTATCTATCTATTTTATTAATTGCTAGCTATTTTAAAATATACATGGGCGTATATGTGTGAATGTCGAGCACTCCGGCTATGCCGTCGTGCTCGAAAAAAAATAGCGTAAAGTATTCGTGGATAACTGGTCTTTAAAACACTTGCTCTATTTCGAGCACTCCGGCTGCGCCGTCGTGCCGAGCAGTTTTAAACGATATTCAGTTTTTTTACATCCCCGATCTAGATATATGGTTGTTAAGTTCGTTGCGCCATCTATTGAATATTCACTCAATCCAGTCAACAGGTATTGCTATCTTATATGGTTGTATTATGACTGTAGTAGTATAATACGCCGGTTTGAGCTCACTCCTCAGGTGTCAAATTACACTCAGCTGGAGTGGGGGTAAACCACCACCGGTGAACACCATGCTTCCTGCTTCATTTAAGTCCAAAAAAAACTGATGTACTTTAAAATTCGAAAGAGGTGGAAATGTTAAGGGTTGCTGCCACCCCCTACTTGAATACCATCGTTGAACTCGTCTCAGATCCCCGATTAATTTGAGTACAAACTTGATATGTCTAACTTTAAAATTCGAGAAATTGTACACAAATCTATAAAAGTGAAGGGGGTAAAATTAGCTGTTTTCAAGCTATTTTTTAAGTGGCCCAGAAACCCCCTTATTCATCTACTGACTGTCAAGGAATAGACAAATAATTTGCAATAAAATAATATTGCGACTATAAATTTAAATGCAAGCTATCCTATCTTTCAAGCTGGGTCGAATTGCACACGGTGTGCAAATCAAATTTAAAATCGGTTCAGTAGTTTAGGAGTCCATCGCGGACAAAGACTATTTTTCAAGTGGCCCAGAAACCCCCCTTATTCATCTACTGACTGTCAAGGAATAGACAAATAATAATTTGCAATAAATTAATATTGCGACTATAAATTGAAATGTAAGCTATCCTATCTTTCAAGCTGGATCGAATTGCACACGGTGTGCAAATCAAATTTAAAATCGGTTCAGTAGTTTAGGAGTCCATCGCGGACAAAGATGTGACACGTACTTTTTATATATTAAGATAGATATAGATATGTATGCTTATTGTATAGATACTTAGATATAATATGTGTACGGGCAATAACTTTTGAGAGTCGTAATTCATTTTAAAAATTTGGACCACTAGTTGGAATTCATCACCGCACAAAGGCTATTTAAAATGGACCTAATCGGATCATTTTAAGATTGGTTTTTAGGGGTTGGAAAATGTTTTTGTGCCAAAAAAAATACCAAAATAGGTCTAAGAATCGTTTCATAATTTAAATATAATCCTTTAGTAGAGATTAAAATGTGCTGCTGGAATTTTAATAAAAAGAGTCCAACGGGACCGGACTTATAAATTTTTTGAAACCACTAGTTTATGAATACGCAGTCACTAACTGAAGAATGTATTTAATTTGGTGCAGATGTTGGATTAGCAAAAATATTGCAATTAAGAAAAAAAAATATTTAAAGGATGTTTTAAGGAGTTAAATCTTTTGACTGTCCGACGCGACGTCTTAAACGACACCTACTGCTACTAATGCTACAAGATTCGAACTCAGTACCTTCCAAGATCAATTTCATTTATGTACAATAATAAAGTCACCACCCTATATATATTTTATCCAATTACAATGTCTGCTGACGTCATGCAGCAATTCTTACTGTATAAAATAAATTGCTGATCGTTCTGTTACCTACTTGACTATATCGATAAGAAAAAGATGAAATAAAATTGTATTTTTTGAAGAAATCTAAGCACGTTTGATGTTTACGTTGGGTACCTTATTTCAAGAGACATATTGACAACCTTATAAGTACAATCAAACTTTTAAGTGTTTCTCAGAATCAAGAAAACGATGCTTAAGGTAATTTAATATCACTTAATCTTCAACGAAACTTTAAAGTTGTTAACAAACCAATAAGGTTCAAAGCCCGAATCCCTTGGCCACTCACACGTTAACAAAGCATGAATCCTAATCACAGTCGTCGCTAACGACTTCAGTTGTCGAACGTCTATTTCGTAAATTAATAAAGCTCACAATAACACTTTATTTTTGACGTGATAACGTCTTATAAATTGATGAAACACCAGCTGCACGCACGAAAAAGTGTAACGTTCCGCCTGACCCTGTGCGTGCAAGCGAGATCGCAGTATAAGCGATAGAGAGTCGGTAAAAATATAGCTTGACAGCTACTAAAATTTAGGTTATGTATTTTTAAATATGATATTCGAGCGGAATACGTTATCACGTAAAACTATCGTCCGTAAACCGACTTTACAGACAACCAATTTTTTATAAGTTGTTTAAATTCTGAAACTTTATTACAAATCCAAAATATAAGGAGTGAGTCTACAGGCCAACTATATACGGACTCCGTCAAGGCGTCAGAAGAATGTTTTCTATGGGGATACTACAAATCTCAATAGAAATGCCATACAGTTAGCGCTGCTGCACACGAGACTGGTTTTGCCGCTGAATTCGTTGCTGGGATTTGTGCTGGGTGTCGCGCTGGCTGCGAGGATGGAAATGACGTCACTCTGTCTGTAATTTCGTTTCTTGCGGATTATAATTTGTATAATGGAAAACGTGTCTAAAGAATTTTTCTCTGTCTGTTTGTTCTAGCAGAACGGCTGTACTGATTTTAATAAAACTTGGTGCAGTCTCAGTTGACACGCAAACTTATAATTTAGAAGCTTTTTAATGAGGTCAAGATAAGATTCCTGTCAGAATTGATATTGAAACAAATTAGGTCGCGGATAAAGATTGATAAGTTTAAAAAAAAATTCAAGGACCTGCAAAACGGTCGTGGCTATATGAATCAGCATAAAATACGACATTTCTAATATAAAGAAGTGCAAAGACAAAATATATTACTATTCTTATTTGTCAGTGACAAAAAGTAACGGTTAAAAAACAACAAAAAAAACTGTGAACGTAGCCTTATGTGGTCTGCAACTTGACAATGTATAAAATATATTGTAGTAGGTATACGCAGTATACACGTACGCTAAAATAATACTAATACCTTGTACACCTCTTAATACCTTGTATACTATTTTTTTACATTTAAGCTTGTTTTTAAATTGAAAACTGAAACTAAACGTAATAAAATAAAAACAAAAAAAAATTAGGCTAGACTGGAATCATGTTAAGTTGCAGAAAGCATTGTCAGAAAATCGGCTTTGACAGTGACTATTAATTATAATCATATAATTACAGTTTTTATAATGTCGTCGGTTATGTAGAACATTAAATTGTACTCACAGAATAACAAATAACTGATCTATATAGAAACATGTTGTTGCGAAAAAAATATGTAAAATACATAAAATATAAGCTCTGTTTCAACCGTCACAGTCATGCACAGTAGCTAAAATGTGTTCCAAAACCGATAAAAGCTGCCGATTAACTACTGCGCATGACTGTGACGGTTCTGTTACCGTTCGCAGAGAGGTTGAAACAAAGTTATAATTTCAGTCGATCAAATAATATTTTTCGAGCTGCAGGATCGATTTAAAATTCTATAATGCTTTTCTTATAGTGAAATATGTGCAGTCACAATCTGAGGTCATTGTCAAACCAGATTTTCTGAGAATGTGTTCAGCAATCCATAATCAGTCAATGTAATCGGTCGGATAACGGAACCTATAAATGGAACTTTAAAATCTCTTCAAGAAGAGTACATAAATGTTTGTTATTTTATACAAAATCAAATTTAATTTCTCATAATAATACTCTTAAATTCCGTAATGCAGGTATCAGCAAATACGATGTTTTGTGGACAGACTCTGCCACTGCGATCCAAGTTTTTTTCCCCGCATCGACTCTAGATTAATTCATTTCATCGGCTTACTCTATTCTTTTCTGTTGAGTAACAGCATTAAAAGCAAAGTTGACCTTGTCCATTGTTTTCGTTCAAATGAACCGAACCGAAATGTCAACCGACGCGACGGAAGGAATCTGTTTGATCGTCCGCAGTGCGTACCGCGACGTATATAGCGTCGGTTGTAGCCATAGGCGCCCCTAGACGAGTCTCCTCCTCAACACCCACCGTATATAAACTGTGAAACAGCTGCCTCACAAACACAATGTGTGTTCTAAAATTTATTCCATGATTATCAATGTATAATGACTACTCGGCTAATGTTTGGGAGATATACAATCGTAGTCAAAAGTTTGTCCCTTGTCGCATATACTATAAGAAAGGCAAGCACATACCTAAAACTTTTATCCTGGTACAGTTTGTTAGGGACCAACACATAGATACATATTAGTATACATATGAGTACACGCAAGCATATAAGATAACGTGATACCTTCGCATTTCAAGTCTAGTTATGGTTGCAATGAAAGAAGGTAGGTTGATAAAGGCCATTTTCCGCCCATCAGACATTCGACAAAAAGTTTCGGTTTCCCACTATTATTGAATGTGATGTGTATTTTTTATTATATGAATTTACGCCATAAATAGTAAACTAAGTTATAGAAATTACTGCCAAAAAAGCGAGTGTTTAGCCCTTTTTGTACATTTTTGTCGTTTTTTAAACTTTGAACTATTTTTTTTCACGAAGTGTTCCATTAACCAAAATAAAATAGTACTCATATTCAAGCGTATAATGAGTAGAATCATTGTGAGTCAAAGTTAATCTGGTTCATGGAACGTTTCATAAAAAATTCAAGCATTAAAAAACGACAAAAATGTACAGAAAGGACTAAACACTCGCTTTTTTGGCAATAATTTCTATAACTTACTTTATGATTTATGCCATAAATTTCCAATAATAAAAAAATACAAATACATAGTAGGAAACCGAAACTTTTTTTTCGAGTGTTTGATGGACGGAAAATGGCCCTTATCAACCCACCTCCTTTATATGAATTTTATTGGTCAGTTTTCAAAAGTGAGCGGAAATTATACTAAAAGGTTTATATTTACGAGTGCGCTCTTGTTAAGTTTTCAGAATAAGCTAAATATAATTACAGTAATATTTTTTATATGGCACCTGTAAGACTAATATTTCTCACCAATTAACTTTCGATATGTCGAAAGTCTTTATTTTAGAATGTGAATTTAGATAATAATTTCCGTCTTATCATACAATTTTTTCTAAAGTGTTTTAACACCGATCGGCTTCTTTTGACTTATATTATCACTTAATAAAAATAAAATAGGCAGACACCTTTATAACTTATAAACTAATTATCTCAGGCTTTTTTTAGGCCAAAATTAATATAAACATATTTCCAGACATCAAAAAATAGAAATAAATAGGTAGATACAAGTAAATAACATGTAGCTGAATTCAGGGAAAAGAAGCCTCTAAAAATTTTACCGAAGTTCAAAAATACACTTTCTCGACTGAGCTATATTAGGAGTAAATGAAAATAGCTCGGCATAATACAGAAAACAAAACAATATCAGTTTGAATCGTTCGCAGTTCGTACATTTCATTATAGCTATACAATTTTTATCCTCCGGGATATAACATGATCCTGCTCAAGCCATTGGGTGGCTCTAATTCGTTAATATATATTAGTCCTTGGCCACAGCTGGTTTGTTCCCTCGACTTTCCCATTAACTATTGTTGACCGTCTTTTTATGTATCATCATTGCATAAAACTGTTCATAAGCTTAATATACACCAGCCTAACAAAAAATTCGGATCAAAATACAATATATTTATTTCAAAGAAAAAATGACTAGGTAACATATTGATCGAAAACTTGATCATTAAATGGTCGCTAATTTATTGAACGAAAAGTTTATTGCATTTAAAAACCACGCATTTTGTTTGTGGTATTATCAAATTAAAATTCCTCCAATACAATCCATTAAAAACACCTCCGCAATGGCATTGTTTTTAAGAATTATTTTATGACTAATAAAAGTTCTCAGCATATCAGTCAAATGCCACATAAATGTATTTAAAAATGCAATTATCAAATTATCAACACTAATTCTGATTGCTGATTAGTTATCAATTCTCTTTAATATTTTGCCAAGCATAATTAAAAAGATTGTAGATGACCGCCGTAATAGTAAAAAAATACATGGTTCCAAATTTCATATTATAATTAAAGTTATAAAACAAATCTTGAACTGCGTTTTAATATTTAGGGTTTAAATTTAAACTAGGGTTGTTATGTATTATTGAACTGTATTAACGTATTCTAAGGTATCTAAATAAGAGATATTGCACATACCGCTAAACTAGCGGTATGTGCTTTATTATCGCTTTGTGCATCAGAGCTGACTTTCGTTCAGATAAGAAGTTATATCTAAGTTAATTTCACACGAAATCCATTCAAAATGAAACTTTTTAAAAAGAGGAGATTCTGATCTATAAAACAGAACCATTTTTAAATCAATTCGAGTTCATAAATACTATTAAAATTGTAATTGAAAATCACAAACAGCAGTTGTCGGTTGGTCTGTACGTATGTACGTACGTACGTACGTACGTACGTACGTATGTACGTACGTCACGACTCTACAGATCGCAATTTTGGTCGGATCCCCTTGGGTTATATTTTATTCACTTTGTTTACTATCAGACCAGAACCCTATTTAAATTCACTAAAATGTGTTCAGTAGTTTAATTTTTATAAACAGTTTTTTTTTTATTATCTTTGACAGCTAATTAAAATAAAAAAACAAAAAACATAATAAATATACTCAATTAATGTAGTATGATACGTAAAATAACTGCTACACTTCTATACCATAATAACAAAGGCGTTGTACGGCATCGGTGTGGCCGAACGGTTAAAGCGTAAGTCCTGTAATCCCAAGGTGCCGGGTTCGATTCCCGCTGACATAAGAATTTTTTTTTTTTATATTCCATTTTATTCCACTTAATTCCACTTAATATTTATATATTATATATAATATATTTCTCATATATTTTTTTTATTATTATTATTTTTTTTTCATTTTATTTTTTTCATTTTAATTTTTTAATTGTTTTTTTTTAATCTATTGCACATACCGCTAGTGTAGCGGTGGGATATTCTTGAAAAATAGTGTTTTGGGATATTGTGTCTATAAAATGCGTTCTTCGATAAACTAGAAAGTCAATAAACTAGGACAAGAAACTCAAAAAATCGGGATTTTTGAAAGCAAAACCCGTGCATAATTGCTAAAAAAAATTTCTTATTTTACTAATGTTTCTCGTATATTTTTATTTTTTTTTTATTTGTTTTAATCTATTTTCTCAATTTTTTTCATTATAATAATATAATGTACAGTGGAAAACTTGCGGGATGTGCACTTTTGGTTTTGCCAACTATTTTAAATTATGGACACCCGACAACATAGGTTATTAAAATATACAAAGTAATACTGTACTAATTAAAAAAAAAGTTTTTCTTAATTTTCCGGGTTGCTATAGTTTACCAATTAAAATAATATTTATTTTAAGTTTTCCGGGTTGCTGCAGTTTTTCTAAGAATACTCCTCAAAGGTTACAGAATAATTTGGTACCAGTTTCACTGTTCTACGAACAGAAGTTATGATTTTTTAACATTTAAATTGTCGCCATTTTGAATCAAAATGGCGGATCAAGATCAGCTCTACTTAAAAACAATCTTTTGTTGTAAAAGACAGTTTTTGTAAATATAGTTGATGTTTCCATTTTTTTTCACAGTCATTGTATACACAGTCAACGTTGTTTTTGTTTATATATACAGTTTATAATTCAGCCATTTCAGCCATTTAATTGATTTTCTGATGAGATACTGTTTTCTTTTTGTTTCTTATTGCGTTATATTATGGTATATAGAAATAAAAGGTGATTCACTTTGCCTAACAATTCTGCTCGTAAAACAATTAGCACTGATACTTATATTTTCTTTGGTATTTGAATGTTTTCAGTTCTGAAAAAAAAAACAATTAAAAAATGTCGCCAAAGTTGCTAACAAGTTTATAACTAATTTAGTTTTCACCTTTTAATAGAAAAGTTCTAAATTATGTTTCACGTACTTGATTAAAAATTTTGTGTGCAATGGTGAATCGCTGAAAAGATTCAATAAGCGCTCGCAAAAAATCCTTAGAAAAATGTTTTTTTATAACGTTGGTAATAACAATAATAAAGACAAATTGTATTTAAAAAAAAAACATTATTCACTTAGGTTAACTATATACGGCAAAATGGCCATGTTTTGTAGAATCCATTAAGAAAAAACTACCTTGTGTTCAAATTAAATGTTGGACACACCTTGTACCTATACAAAAAATTAACATGGCTGACTTTTTCAAAGTTAATTTATCAGTCGAGCTTATAAGAAAAACTATTTAATTAAATAAATATTAGCCAACGGCAAAAAGAAACACTGCTGTTCGCGTAATTTTAAAACAATATAAAATGTTACATGAGATGAAATTATCTGACGAGTAATTTAAGATGTTAATTAATGAAATTCTATCGTCTCATATTATATTAAACTGCGTCAGAAACAATTATTTAATGATTAAATTTGTGGTCTACAATCCTTAAGCTCTGATGGTGTAGGACTCAGGGTAAAATTAAATATGAGAAGCCACCAGCAACGGAAAAATGAAACTTAAGGTCGCTGCACACGAGGCTAGATTTACCTCTAGATTCTTTGCTTAGATTGACTACTAGTTTTCTAGCGCTGATTTTCTTGATTGTTTTTCAAGCCTGTTTTGCAAGTAGGTTCGATGCGCGCGCAGTGATAGAACGGTAACAAAAGTGAACGTTTATGGTCTCTGAACAGAACACACACCATGGCACATTGTTTTTGAGGGCGTTTATTCATGTCGCCCACGTGACAAGATACTGTCTCCTGATTAGTTCTTGCTTAGAGCAAGCAGAGGGCCAAGCAAGAAAAATAGTCCCTGTTCTAATTTTAAAATTTATCTTGTAAGCTAGCAGGCGAGCCCGCAATCACGTAAATCAGTGTTTCTAGCAGTGTTTCCAGCCTCGTGTGCAGCGGCCTTTAAATTATCTATACTAGTATTATAAAGAGAGAGTGCGAATTTTGTGAGTTTGACGTTTGTGTATATGCGGAGGGTAATCTCCGAAACTACTCATCCGATTTTAAATTTTCATTCACCAATATTTAGAATGGACCTTCAGGATGGACATAGGCTATATATTATATCGTTAAAATAAAAGCGCTTTTCGGAAGATCAATTTTGCAACGTAAGTCGACGAATAAACAATAACAATCTATAAATTCGGGCAAAGCCGAACCGGGTCACTAGTATAGGATAAATTGAAGATACCTATCTACTTTGACTTGTTAATTTTTAGACAAAATAATAGATGTGGCTTAGTTTTAAACATTTTCTATACTGCATGTTGAACATTTTAAAAGTTCCATAGATTTTATGCATGGGACGTTGTTTTTGTTTTTTCATCACAGACTATAAACATAAAATTAGTGATGTTGTCAGGTAATTTTCACATAAATCTTAACATTAATAATATGAAATAGTAGCGAACCCTGTATCAGTATGTTTGTGTGTGGTTGGTGCAAGCATCATTCGAAAACGGTTGTATGGAATTTTATTAAACTTGAATTCTCAAGAGTACGCCAAGTTAAGTTAAGATTTTTATCAAAACCGACATTAACACGTACAATTAAAAATGGTATACCCATAGTTCTTTATTTCACAGCTGGATGTAGCGCTTAGATCATTTTATATAGGTACTAGCGGCCCGGCCCTGTTTCACCCGGGTGCGATAGGTATAATTCTGCAGCTAAATGTATTTCGTTTTGCGGCCCGGCGTCTGAACTAATAGCTTTGAGCAAATTCTACCGGATTTGCTTCTGAACTAATAGCTTTCAGAAAATTTTTGACGAATCGATGAAAACAAACACGTTGTATAAACTAAATTCAGATTACTGGATGTAGTGATAATCGAAACCTCAATGTATTTTAGTTTATAAAGCGTAGAGTGTATAGATAAATTTATGGATCAGAGAATATATAGGTTGTGACTGGTTAAAACGTCCTTGTTATGTGACTATATATAGTGTGGAGTACAGAGGGAAGATGGGCGACCTTCATATTGGAAATCGAACCCTTCCGCATGATTAAATGCCACGATTCAATGCGCTGGTTGGTATATCTGTGTCAGGAATGGGGAAACTGTGTCACTGTATTTTTAATTTATTATTATATTTATCACACATTACTTTTTTTACCCGACTGCGGCCCGCCAAGGGTAATCTGAACCTATAGTGTCAATTAATATTTCAATTCATAATTATTTTTGATACGCAGACCGCTAACAAGAATTTCAAACGAAGCTCTTCTCATCAGTGTGTGTGTGTATATACAGTCGAAGGCGACTAGATTTCCACTATGCTTGTCACGAAAAACCAGTACCTATACATATTGTACTCTTTAATATGGAGGGTAGAGGTAAGGACGACTATCTTATATGGGAGATAAGTTGAAAAAGTGTCCATCTAAATGCAGTAAATAACAGTTCAAAAATCGTCCAGAATGGCGGTAGCGCTGGCTCCGAGTATAAAATGAATTTAGCAGTTGTTTACCCCTCATAGCAGACGAATTGAAGTGCGCTGAGGTGAAAAATGTAGTATTTTTAATGATTAGAGTCGTTAATAACACTGCAGTATATAAAATCTAAACTGTTTACGTAGTCCAAAATAATTTAATAAATATAACCTAAAAACCTGCTGAATCATTAAAACAATAACGTACTCCCATTTGTGTTTGAACGTTTGAATATCCCCCTTCCTCTTGGTAAGATGTGATGACCCCCCCACCTTCGCCATGGCTTGAGGTTTACCTCATAATTTTTAAATGTTATAATGTATATTCTCTGAATTAAAAAATTGACGTGAGATTTTCCTTAATGACCTTCCTTTTAACGAGTTTTCTTTCGAACCCCTCCTTCCATTTTTATGACTAGAAGTTTCACTTATGTAGTGTGCAGTGCAAATAACAAACGTTCCATTTCTTTTACTACAATCATTTCCACTATATGTGATGGTACATAGTAAACGAAATGCGCAATGTATTTTGCCAACCCTAACATATAATATATGACACTGCTCCTTTGCCCAAAAGTGGACGGTTCCACATGATATTCAGCTTTCACTTAGGAAGGTCGCGATGACCGTATATTTTCAACGAAGGCGTCGAATCACATAAAATTATATAAAAATTGGTAAACGCATCCTATATACCTTCTTTCTCATACATATACAACCCTTAGAGTCAGTTCAAAATAGCCATTTTGTAACAACAGTCACAAGCATGCGTTTATCAAATGGCTTTTTATGTTTCAACTGAAGCTGTACGTATTCCAAACAACTTCATCATCACCATAATTTCATAAAATATTGTTTTTGTTGTTCTTAAAGCGCTGAAAAAAGATTCGGATATGCATGACAAATGCTTTAGTTTTTTTAATGCCGAAGCGAGTTTTAACTAAGTTCGTTCAAAAAATAGTACTGAGGATATGATAGCCTAGGACTATTTTTCCGGAAAAAGCATAGGATATGAAATTTTAATAATTAATTATTTTTATTCGTTTAAAAATGCCCTTCGGAATAATTTTCAACACAGTCTCATTATTAATGCATAAAAAGCTCTGGACTTAAATCTCAGAATAGTACAAAAACAAGTTCAGTTGACTCAAAAAATTTTTGTTTTCATAATTATTCTAGTAACTAATATAAATATCAGTTAAATCTCGCTATCAACAAACGCCATGTTCGCCGTATATAAATTTTAAGTTACAAGCAGCGCCACTCAAGTGACTATTCTAGTAACTAATAAATGTAAATTAAAAGCCGCCATCAACAATAGCCATGTTATAATCCTACGTTTACCCACAGCAAGCGCTAACACATATTTTCGCGCTGTCATCCTAACGAAATTCTAGTCACTAAATTAAACGTAACACGTGACGTGAAAGGCGTCGAGCGCCACGACAATTTGCATGTTTGACTTCCGTCTATACGTGCCAGTAGATGTTTCACATCGAAAATGTAGCTTGCACCCCTAAAAAAAAACAAAAACAAAACGCCCCTGTCAGATCGCCCATTAAGAAATAAGATCTAAACAAGCATCCATATTCCATGTCTCAACAAACAGGGAGAAAAGAGCGAGGAGGCAAAAAGAAAGAGAAACCGGCAGCGGTTTCGTTTTCACTTATAGACACACGTCACTATTGTGTTTTAAAGTGAATATCATGTCAGCCGAAGTCGGTTTTCGTCGTCAGCATGAACTGTAGAAGTAGCCGTGGATGGAAAACAGTTCTATATAGAATATATATATGTACGGTGGTATGCATATGTATACATACAAAGAAGGCTAGGCTAGGAGATCCAATGACTATCTTCTTCCGATACGGGTGCCACGGGTGCGATTCAATGTCAGAGCTGAGGGAATCATGACGTGGGATGCCTTGCTGTTACACCGCGCTCCCCAAGGGGACGCCTGTCGTATTCCTTCTACACACCTTCGGATAATATGAGAATGCTCACTTATGGCCCGGCCACAATCACTCAGTGTTAAAACGACCACTGAAATACAATACTACACCGTATATATATGTCTCATTGCTAAACGCAAAGCGACCATTGTCCGACCAAACGTTTCGTAATTGATAAATACAGCTATTGCTCGAACTTCTATTGCCTCGACATGATATAACCTACGATTATAAAGCTATAAAAACGTCAAAATGCTTTGAATAGTTTTATGTACATGCCCTAGAAATGGAAAAATTAAATATAGTTATCAAGCACGTGATGTGAGCAATACGGACATATAAGACGACTGTTTTAGCACAGGAGCTGGTTACAAGGCCGAAGTCTGTCCAGATTCCTTCTATATAAATAAGAAAACACCTCTACATTTGCCTGTAACTATTGAAGAAACCTATAGAGAAATAGAGTGTTTCTCATTTATCAAAATATCATAAATAATTAATTATTATTCAACTCATGCGCGTTATTCATGTTTTATCATGCCTAAAAACCGAACCCTAAATAGCCATTTACCGACTGGTGACAATTACTTGTCATAACTCAATGAAGATTCCTAGTTCCTACTAGCTCGGCCATTGTGGAGTAATGAAAATAAACGTAACTATTTTTTGAGTCGTAACGAAATAGTAGGTAACAACAACTCCGTTGTTACCCATTGAGACTAAAATTGAGAGGCCGAATGTTTTCGACATGGAGTTTATTCATAACCGGCTAACCTCAAACCAAAACATTGAATCGTGCTGTTTGGTGCTGTTAGTATTGACAGTTTTTTTTTATAAAGAAATAAATAGATATTTACAACATCTCATTATAATTAAAACATGAATAACGCGCAATTGTTGAATAAAATTATGGGCGCAACTTGTAGGCTAAGTCATGACCCGTCAGCGCGATTAATGACTTAGACTACTAGTTACGCCAATAACTATTTCCTACAACCCTTTACCATCCGTTACTGTAAATTTGATAAATCAACCAACGCGAAGTTGGGAGATTCAGGTTTGAGTCCTGATGGTAACCAGCTATATACCTACTTAAAATTTTTACAAACTGATAACTGAACGTTTTTCAATAAAGCGTGAAAACATTATTACGAAATCACACGTGTACTAACTTTAATCTAAACTATTATAAAGACTTCCATAGGGTGATATAAGAATTGTCCTTTTTCGACAAGAGGTAATAAGAATTCGAACCTACCACTTTCTTAATGCAAATCGAATACTACATTTATAACTCAGTTTCAAAGTTCATTAAAGCTAATTAATTAATTAAGAAGAGATCTTACAGAAACGATATAGTGGCTAATACGTATATTTTAATATAGTTGATCAACTTAATCTATGGTGGTATAAATGATATACATAGAAACTAGATGTGTCAAAAGCTTCATAAGTGTACCTATGTCTGTTTCGATCTGTATTCTTGTGTACATACTGTGGCTTTAGCAGCCTATTCCCAGGAAATCTGGGTGCATCAACTTTCGTATAGTGCGGAGGTATTGTTTGCCATGGATGCACACACATGCGTCCTACAATCTCATACAGGATGATCCAACCATAACAACAACAAAAAATAAAAGTTCTAAATAAAACCCAAGTATGTAAAAGGAGAACGCATAAAGCGTTCCAAACCCAACCCAAAACTTTAAACAAACTACAATATAAACTTCACCAAAGTGCACTTGTGTCAAAGCCGTCCAATTCTATGAGAATGACCGTCGGGCTAACACAGTTTGGTGAAGTCCCGTCTTAAGATAACTGTATCGTAATATTGCGTTCGTAATATGACGGACAACTACTTACCATAGAAGTAACGAGATGTGGTTTTCTTGGTAGCGGCGACACCACCGTAACGTAAAAAGCGACATCCATTTACTTCTATGCACACGCATTTTGCTACGTCATCCATTATCATATTACGGGACCGCTATTTTATGAAATCAACGCTTAATACTTAAACTATAAAAATCATGTAATTTGAAATGCGTGCATTTTCATAACTGCTGCCTCTACACGCATTCTTTCAAGATCACTTTAGAGAAAGATCAAGTCATTCTTTCAAGGTCGCGTGAGAAAATGATCAGGTCATTTCGGCATGAGTTTTCAGGCTTACACGGACGTTTCTTATGTGTCTCTCCTGTCTTTCCCGGCAGTTTGTATTCTGGACTTCTTGTTAGTTTTGCCCGCCGAGTTGAGTCCAAGGCATTTCCGTTGTCCTGATTCCAATATCCTTATGGTCCATTCATATTGTGTCCCCGTTTTATATAATATGTGTATGTCAGAATTATTTTATAGTTTAGTTAGTGGATGAATACACAAAAGTGTAAAAGCCAAAAGTTTATAATAAAAAAAATACGGACGTTTGAAGAAATCAATATTATAAGGACCATCCCTGTATCTATCTGGCATATGTTTGCAGACGATATAATTAATGTTCAGCTGTATTATGGCAACTAGACATACATACCCTTTCACTACGTCATTAGGGTTAAAGCTGCAAATATGCCTCCCGAGTGTCGTATTAAAACACAGACTCTGAGCCGTCTGCATTTTCTGAGCATTACCTCTCTCACTTCGTCTGTCTATCTGTGTGTTGGTATTCATCTTCATTTCAATTCGTACGTAATAACGCCTACTTAACATAATATGTACGAGATAATGCAACAATACAATGCTTACAATGAAATCCTTACAATTATACCCACAGATATTCCAATACCTACTTGCACTTCTATCGCGAATTCAAATATCTTCTAAGCTTTTAGAATACTGTTTCAAACACCATTTCACGTAGCTTCAGCAAATAAAGCAAATTAACATTATATACGAAGCGAAGTCAGTTCTCGATTGGATTCAAATGAAATAAAGCTGGATAAGACATTGAGTTCCGTGATATCCAAACCACAAAGTCTGTAACTTATAGGAGACCTAGCTTCCTGCTGTGTTTCAAGACGGATCGTTTTCTGGCGAAAACTTCGGTTCTTTCCACCTGCTTTCGTCATAGTTACCAAAATTGTTTAACGGCACAGACACTGCACACGTAAGCGATGAGCGTAACCCAGTCGCTGACGCCATATTGGTTCATGCGACAGATATCGGTTCACCGCTACGCTCGAGCTGGGTGTCCTGGTTAAGTGATCAAAACCAATAAATAAACAATTACCATTCCAAACCTACTTGGTTTCCGGGCTTGTAGGTCTGCAAGCCTGGAAACCAAGAAGATTTGGAACAGCACCGGCCGAGAAAGCCTACACACTTGGATAAGTGCCAGTTTCATGTACCTATTTTTAATTATGCAAACGACACAATAAAAATATCCGATTGATAAGCGCAATTAGAAAATAAAATGACTGAGCGCTTAGTTAATCTGTTCAGTGGCGGTACGTGAATGTTTTAAATAGCTGTTCTGCAGGCATCATGTGCTGCTTCGGAGCGCAGAACAGCGCCTGAATGCAAGAAAGTCTGCCACACTGAACATACACGAGTTTTGTGATCTTCCAACGACTGTTAAACTTTAGCGTTGATTGTGTGCCTAACTATTAAATTATTTCCTAACATGAAATATTAGTTAAATATGGAAAATATAATTCATTCTGAAATTATAAAGTACCGAAGATTTTGGTTGTTCTGCAGCCCTGCAGCGCTCATACAGGAATCGCTACTGAATCTGTTGATTTAAACATTTTGTGCCCAATTTCTGGCTTTAGGATGTAATAGCTGTAAATCTACAGAAATAGAATGCAAGGACACAATGAGCAATAGATTTGCAGGAACAGGATAAGGAACAAAAAAATAGATTTAAAAAAATCTTTAGTGGAAGACCGAAATATCAGATACAGCTTGTAGAAATCTTATTGTATTTTCTCCAGATAAGCAAATAAAAAAATAAATTAGATAAGACATGGATAGTAGAGTCTAGTCGGTGTTGGGAGCATCGGTCCTGAACCAGCTAGTCATACTAATACTGTACTTTGACTAAAAAATAAATAAATATATAAAGTCAAGAGAAACTTGAGAAATATATAATTAAGTAACAAAAAAATACGAGTATAACTAGCGATCTTCTGCTTACAAAGCAAAGACAATATCCATTCAACAATCGTAACTGTTTTATTTACAACTATTTTTATGGTAGGTACCTATAGTATAACATTAAATAATACGATAAATAAAATTATCGACTAATTTTTCAGACAAATATATTAACAAAAAATAATAATTAATAACATTAAATTTTCGGTCCGGATTTGAATCTTCTTCGGAACTAATCTAAAAAATATAAAAATTGATTAATAATTAGTTTCTAATTGGTTTTTGAAAAATTCGCTTTAAGTTTTGAATTATCAAAATTGAAATAAAAAAATTTTCAGCATAAAGTAGTTTGATCCAATAGAATGTTACGGTGAAGGAAGGTTTTTGGTTGAGGATCATAAATAAATAAGCTTCACCAATGTTATGCTAGTGGCTAACGTTTCGAAAAATTTATTTTCATCTTCAGGGCCTATGAACATGTATATAATATGTTTATAATTTAAATCATATTATATCTAACAGTTGTAGTGTACACTACAGATGAAAATAAATTTTTCGAAACGTTGGCCACTAGCGTAACATCGGTAAAGCTTATTTATGATCCTCAACCAAAAACCTTCCTTCATCGTAATAACATTATTTTTGCAATTTTGATAATTCAAAACTTAAAGCGAATTTTTCAAAAACCAATTAGAAGCTAATTATTAATTAATTTTTATTTTTTTTAGATTAGTTCTGAAGAAAGTCTAAATCCGAACCTAAACGTTAATGTATTAACTATTATTTTTTGTATATTTGTCTGAAAAATTGGTCGATAATATTATTTATTGCAGTTCTAATCAGACGTGAATCAAAGATTAGATTAAATAATACGATATGACGAATCGATAAACTTCGGGATTTATGCTTCCAGTACCGACTAGACATAAAATAGTTTTAATATCAATTAATTGCAAGAATGTGAATGATTTTGTACATTGAAAAGTCATGTGCTATACATGACTCTTGTAGATGATGGATCCTACTATAGAATCTTTGCGTGTGTATGGACTTCTCCAATAGCATGCGCCAGGGAGCCCCTGTCCATATAAGTAGTTATAGAGTTCTGTACACAGAGAACAAGTTCACGTCCCTAAGGATGCGTCTCCGCACGGCACACGCCATATTTCTTAACTCTCCGGCCATGACCATCACTGTGCCATAAAATACATAATATTCTCAACAAAGTTTTCACCACCGTCGACTACACTGCACACAAATACAAAGTCACAAGAATGATACTTGTACAACAATACCCCGTTTTACGTAGAAAAAAAATTCCAGCCAATTGGGCGACGGGACCATTCCAACTTCAAAAATGTTGGCATTTGATTATAATAAAGAAAATAAAATTTCTGATATCGTGTGAGGTGACGCGGGTAATGGCTAGTATTCAATATGATATTTGCTATTCGTTGCCATGGTTACCTACATAATATTATGTTCCACGTCATGTAAAAATTAATCAAAGCATGCCGAGCTAGTTTGTTTCTGACAGATCCATAAAACAAAAGACCGGCGGATTTTTTTTTATTTTCACAATATTTTCGAAACTATAAAGTTAAGAAAAAAAATTTTCTATGAAACTTTCTTGAAAAAATAAATAGAATAATAAGCCGTTATGAAAAGTATACCATTATTATATAAAAAACACCGTTATAGAATATATCTCTTCTGCGCATGCGCCGATTTTCCTTAAAAACAATAGGGCTCTTCATATTTGCATACAAACATTCTCCAAAAATTTGGTTTCAATCCACTCATCCGTTTGACCTGTATCGTGTTCACAGACAAACAGACCAACAGACGCACAGAGTTTTTTCAAAAATACGTTTTTTGGATTCGGGGGACCTCAAAACGGAAAGATATTGTAAAATTTTTGAAAAGTGATTTTTGACCTAAACTAGTAAGTACCATTTTCCACTTGTGGGTTGGAATGGTAAAAACTTAAGTCATCGTGGAACGCCTAACAGATGTGAAACATTAGCGAAATTCTAGTAACTAAAATTTGCCCTATCAACTAACGAATTTCGAATAACTAAATATCGCCTTGTAACTAAATTTCTCCCTGTAGCTAAATTTTGTCCTCTACCATCTACTAAATTTCGCTCTGTTAACTAACGAAATTCTATAGTAGATAACTAAATATTGCCCTGTAACTAAATTTTGCCCTTTTATCTTGTTGTCGCCTTTAACAAAAGCTAAGTTATAATCCAACGCATACACAACCCAAGCGTCACGCGCTGTCATCTAACGAAATACTAGTAACTAAACTTGTAACTAAATTTTGCCCTTTTATCGAGATGTCAACTTCAACTGAAGCCATATTTAATTTAACGCACACAAACGTAACGTCGTCCCAGAAAAGTGTCGCGTTAATGTACTCCCAATAACGCACCATTAGTAGATGTTTGACATCAAAAATGAAACCTCCTTTATAAAAGGTCACCAAAAAGCGTAAAATGATAAAGTTTAGAAATAAGAAATGATTTATTATGCATAATACTTTCTTACTAAAGTAGTTAATCATGGTTTTATTATGACGAATGGTGACAACTGATATTTGATAACAATCGATGCTATAAAACAGCTATTTTTGGAAAACGCGTATGCCTAAACGAAATATTATAATATGATAAACGTATTGTGTAATTTCAAAACCGTTCAAGTCTTAAGTATTTATGTTTTGATTAATTATGTGGTGAATATGACGTGTTTTCTCGATTTTTTGTAAGGATAAGCTTCTCTACATATTGCACATACCGCTAAACTAGCGGTATGTGCTTTATTATCGCTTTGTGCATCAGAGCTGACTTTCGTTCAGATAAGAAGTTATATCTAAGTTAATTTCACACGAAATCCATTCAAATTGAAGCTTTTTGAAAAGAGGAGATTCTGATCTATAAAACAGAACCATTTTTAAATCAATTCGAGTTCATAAATACTATTAAAATTGTAATTGAAAATCACAAACAGCAGTTGTCGGTTGGTCTGTACGTATGTACGTACGTACGTATGTACGTACGTATGTACGTACGTCACGACTCTACAGATCGCAATTTTGGTCGGATCCCCTTGGGTTATATTTTATTCACTTTGTTTACTATCAGACCAGAACCCTATTTAAATTCACTAAAATGTGTTCAGTAGTTTAATTTTTATAAACAGTTTTATTTCTTATTATTTTTGACAGCTAATACTTTAAAAACAATATAAATATAGTGTAAATATAGTGTAATCCATAAAACAAGTGCTACACTTGTATACCGTGATAACACCAATAAACGTATTAGGCCGCCGTGGCGTAATGGTTATGCCGTTAGATCCGCAAGGGCAAAAGGTCCTGGGTTCGATTCCTTACGAAATCATTGACTTTTTTCTTTTTTTTTTCTTTTTATTTTGTTTTATTTTATTCCACTTGATATTAATTATATATTATATTATTATGTATAGTTCTTAATTTTTTTTTGACAGCTAATTAAAATAAAAAAACAAAAAACATAATAAATATACTCAATTAATGTAGTATGATACGTAAAATAACTGCTACACTTCTATACCATAATAACAAAGGCGTTGTACGGCATCGGTGTGGCCGAACGGTTAAAGCGTAAGTCCTGTAATCCCAAGGTGCCGGGTTCGATTCCCGCTGACATAAGAATTTTTTTTTTTTATATTCCATTTTATTCCACTTAATTCCACTTAATATTTATATATTATATATAATATATTTCTCATATATTTTTTTTATTATTATTTTTTTTTTCATTTTATTTTTTTCATTTTATTTTTTTCATTTTAATTTTTTAATCTATTGCACATACCGCTAGTGTAGCGGTGGAATATTCTTGAAAAATAGTGTTTTGGGATATTGTGTCTATAAAATGCGTTCTTCGATAAACTAGAAAGTCAATAAACTAGGACAAGAAACTCAAAAAATCGGGATTTTTGAGAGCAAAACCCGTGCATAATTGCTAAAAAAAATTTCTTATTTTACTAATGTTTCTCGTATATTTTTATTTTTTTTTAATTTGTTTTAATCTATTTTCTCAATTTTTTTCATTATAATATAATGTACAGTGGAAAACTTGCGGGATGTGCACTTTTGGTTTTGCCAACTATTTGTAAGTAGGTATACTTCAACAGAAGACATGGTACCAGGCAATTTTGAATTGTTTTAATCAAGTCAAAAACCTTCAATAGTTTTTGCAATAGTCGATTTTGAAATTAAACGCATACCACGTGTTCAGTTAAACTTTAAAGGATATTTTGGACAAAAGCTGTATAATTTTTAAGGAGAGAGAATATGAAATAATTTATTTTTATGTGGCATTTTTAAGGTAATTTTATTTTTTTTATAGCAGACTTATTTTGCAGTCTGCATGAAATACTAATCAAAAAATAAATGATGTCTGTTAGATTAAATTTGAGTTTGTGTAACCAGCTGCAGTTTGGAAAATGTTTTCATTTTGTTTCAATATATCCTAGTCAAAAAGTCTAAAATGTGCACAAAGTAGATAACGTGTGACCTGCTATTAAAAAAAACGAAGTTGATCTTAAGATTATTGTGAAAACAATTTAATTATTATTGTTATTTCACATTATTTCCCCTTTCAAAATATACAGATTTTCTATTTTTCATCTGGCAGTCAGTTTTCGAGATAGACTTGATGGAAATTTGGCTGGTAAATTCAAATTATTATATGAACATTACAAAATCCAAATACATACATATTACTAAAAAAATAATGAGGCCTCTAAAAAAGTGGACTTTTTAATCCTTAGCAAAAGAGGTACGAATTCAAAAAACATAACACATTTTTGATATAACACTATTGGCCGGGTGCAGAGTATAGAGTAGTGGCAAACTGAATCGATCGCGGCGTGAGCTGTGGACTAAATGAGTAATAAATCATGCAACGTTTATTAAGAAGCTTCGCTGTTTAAAACAATAATGACAAGGCAGTTCAATACCGCTAAATTGCCCGCTAACGGTGCTAGTAGTCTTCGTGGAAGTAAACGTCGAATAATATATTTGTTTTTTGCATTTTTCCAAATAATAATAATTATACCCAGTATGTTTTTTTTTTCTGTGCAACAACATAAACACTATATCTCCTTAGTTTGGACACTTATAAGACAGCAAATTATATATTAACTGTACTATATTTATTGAAATAAATTTATTATTATTATTATTTATTATTATTATAATTACAGTTATTTGAAAAATGCTCATTTGACACAAATTATAAGGGCATGAAAAATGGCCGACGGTAGGTTGTACTGTTGTCACGCACCCAGCGAATAGGGTTAAGGAGGTTGAGCCGTTTACGAAGATAATGAAAAAAATCTGAAATAAAGTTATTTAATAGATTTTTTTATGGCAAAATTTTCTGTAAAAAATCCAAAATCATTAGGAGATTTATAAAGTTAAAAATTAAAAAAGTCTTACGGAAAATATATGTCAACCTAGCAAGCAAACTGTTCATTTTATTTTTTTGCAAATAACCAAATAATGTCAGCAGTTCCGAAAACTAACTATGTAAAGCATCGATGTCTTACGCATATTTTAATTTTTTTTCCAATTTAATTAGGAGACTTTTAATCAATAAAAAAGTTATTAAACCTTAGCACTTTTCGATTATGGACTTTTATTCTTGACAGTTTTAACAATTTTATCTGAATTTTCAACTTTTTAATGATTTAATTTTAATTTTTATTACTTCTAATTTGTTTTTTTAATTATTTACTGCAAAAAATATGAAAATACAGATATTTATATAAATTTATTTTTTCTAACCTAACTTTGTACAAAAAATTCAAAAGTTAGTCCATTAAGTAAAATACTGAAATAATTAATTAATATTAAAAAAAATTATTTATTTATGCCTTTATAACAATAATTTATTGGTATCATCGACTTATAACCTTTTGTAAAAATGTATTATGGAAAAGTTCCCATTTAGTATTTGACTTACTTTTGATTGGGCCTTAATTTTCAGTTACGGTTCCACTGTAGCCTCTGCTTCGAATATGATATTCGAGGTCTGTTTTGTAAGAAATTGTAGTCAAATAACGTTGACGCGTAGCGCGTTTTTACTGTGCATGCAACATACTAGCTTTACACAGTCCATGCACTGGATTAAAAAATTATTTTACAGCATGTACAATACAAAATCCCACAGGACGTTTCTTATTATGTTATACAATTCCTTGTAGTCATGGAAACCGTTGTTGCACAAAGCATATTTATACTACCGCACATTTATCCTGAGTGCTTCAGGATTTAAAGTCGTGCATACTAGTGATGTAATGAATATTCGCATTTGCATTCGTAAATATTCGCATATTTTTTGACATTCACATAAGTTAGCGAACATTTTGCGAATGTTAATATTGGCAAAAATAATTTTTTAAATACGAAAATTATAAAATAAGGCAAAGAAAATTAAGTTCTTAACATTTTTATTAAAAAAATTGGTTGTCTGTAAAGTCGGTTTACGGACGATAGTTTTACGTGATAACGTATTCCGCTCGAATATCATATTTAATAATACATAACCTAAATTTTAGTAGCTGTCAAACTATATTTTTACCGACTAATAATTTGATCAACCAAAGCAAAATACATATTTTTAAGCAATTATAAAAGACATTTAAAAGAATGTATATATATTATATATTTGTTAACAAACCTTATAATTTATGTGCTGTTATGAAATGCATATATCTCCTAAGATTTGTTTTTGATACAAAATGTAGCTGCGTTTGTGTACAAACTATCAATAGATCAATACATTTCCATTCGATGTGAATAATATCATATTTTATCCATAATGACGGCGATCAGTTATTTTTAACAAAATAAAATGACATTTATTAATTATTATTAGCGCCATATTGCTATTATCGCTATTGGATGAGAGTGCGTTCAGTTAAACTTTGGCTTGGATGAATCGTTAATAATTAAATGACACAAAAAATATCCGTGCAAAAACGAACAAATAACGATGTATTATCTGAAAAATTGCTTTAAAAATTCGATAATTTATGACATTTTTATTAGATATCTTGATTTTAAGTCTTAATTTCCACGGTTTATAAAACAAAGGCCATCTGTCAGATGTAGCTTTCGCTGGAACAGCCGAAAAAAATGTTGAACGCACACTTTGTCAGAACAAACGTCAAATAGTTTGATGAACTCTCTGACGTCACGCGACAAGAGAGAGAAATGCGTACAAGCCGACGCTTGGGCGGATCGTCCCTCTCTATCGCTTATATCGCGCTCTCGCTTGCACTCTCAGGCTCAGGCGGAACGTTACACTTTTTCGTGTGTGCAGCTGGTGTTTCATCAATTTATAAGACGTTATCACTTCAAAAAGATTTTTCTTACTCCTTTTTTTAAAAAATAACTTCTGTTTTTCGCTAATGTAACCTTGCAAATATATCTTTTATCAATCTTTATTTTACCATTAGGAAATAAAGCTTTAGACTAAGTATTATTAATCAACACAGTACCTATTATTGTTCTGTGATTAATCAACCTAGTACCCATAGCCACTACAAATGTGTGCGTGCGACTTGCGCGGCCAATCAGCTACCAAATTTTAGCCTTAGACAAATGACGCCAGATTTGAAAACTGAATATTCGCATATTGCAATAAAATACAGTATATACGTATACTAAAAACTGTAACGTGACATCTGAAAATAAATTCATTTTCGTGTAAATCTAATAACAAAATGTTGTAATATAACATTTTTACACTTCGACTATGTTTAAATGTTGAAATTTCAAAAATGTTATTTAAAAAAAATAATAACACTTTTATTCTACAGCTTATCTATGGTATGCCATTTTTATTAAATGAGTCAGTGTATTTAATTACTCGAAAACAAAGTGATTTTATTTCGTTTCGCATTAATTTAAAAACTAAACGTTTAAACATTTTAATGAGGCTAACGCTACTTTAAAAAATGTTCTTATTATTAAAAACACAAAACTTTTTCTTTTCATTTTTTAGACTTAATAAATAAAGTCTATATACTTATTTATTATTGACAATAAATTTCGAGGAAACAATAAAACATTTTTATCCCAAAAAATCTATAACCGATAACGAAATTAAAATTTGGTGAATTTATTGGTCCACCTCACGTCTGTCATATAAATCTCTCAGAGGATACCTACCGCAGAGAACAGCTAGCGTAAGATGAAAAGCAGGACCCCGGGCGATCTGCCAGGGCTGTCGGGGTCGACGGGATGGGACGACGATTATTTTAAACATATACTTCACAATGGCTTACTGTTGCCGTATTCTGAGAAATTAAAAAAAAGTTTGTAGAGAATATTCTCAAAATGTTTATGCTTACATATTAATATATTTTTATTGTTAAAAAATTATGTGGTTTTAAGTTAAACTGGTTGTTCACCGTAGTTTTTTAATTGAAATAAACAAAAATGAATTAATTATACAGGGTGAGTCAGACCACCCGTATCAGTCGTTTTTTTCGAAAACGGTTAGTCGTAGAGAGTTGTGTCAAAAATCTGTATTATAAAAGCCCTAATGAAGAATCGAATGGTGATATTTTTCCCCCCGGAAAGGTTGGTTTCCCTGTTAGTTTGCTCCGGAATGTTCAGAACTCCGGAATGTTAAATGGCACGATAGGTCGAAAGTGGTATTGTTGAAAAGATCTTTAAAAAATAAGCAAGTTTTGTAGGACATTTTTTTTTTGTTACTGCCACCCCTGTTAAGTAATATTCGTTTGAAATTATTAAATTAACATGTAAGAATAACAAACTTAATTTTAAAAGTTGGAATTTAAAATCTAGTTACCTAATTAAACAATGTCACAAATGTTCAAACTGTCTTCAATTTACTTCTAAACACTGCAGAGCTCTTCTAGATATTATGTTATGAGTACCTGGAAGTATTTTCCGACAAAAAAAAAACAATTGCAATTATTGAAAACTTATTGACATTGTTTAATTAGGTAACTAGATTTTAAATGCCGACTTTTTTGTTATTCTGACATGTTAATTTAATAATTTCAAACGAATATTACTTAACAGGGGTGGCAGTAACAAAAAAAAATGTCCTACAAAATTTGCTTATTTTTTAAAGATCTTTTCAACAATACCACTTTCGACCTATCGTGCCATTTAACATTCCGGAGTTCTGAACATTCCGGAGCAAACTAACAGGGAAACCAACCTTTCCGGGGGGAAAAAATATCACCATTCGATTCTTCATTAGGGCTTTTATAATACAGATTTTTGACACAACTCTCTACGACTAACCGTTTTCGAAAAAAACGACTGATACGGGTGGTCTGACTCACCCTGTATATTGTTTTAGTGTATTTGCTATATGACACATATGCTATTGGCGTCGGTCGGATGGCGGGACCTAGTGGTCAGACCATATTTCTTTGACATATCATAGCCTTCTGAACATTTTTCCACCATTTTTGGAAATGTTTATATATGTATATTTATGTTTGCGGGCAATAACTTTCGAAAGAGTTCATTCCTTTTAACGGTATTTGGTTCACATGTTGAAATCCATCACCACACGAAGCTTATATTTAAAATGGGTTCAATCGGAGTATTTTAAAGATGATTTTTTGATATATTGAAAGTTTCATTTTTGACACGCACAAAAAACCATCTTTTTGCAAATGACACAGAAAACAAACGGGCATACAAAATATCTGATAATTCTCCAAATAAACAAAAAATTACGGACAGAAGTTTCTTTACGATTTTGTTTAATATCCTTGTTGCTGCTGCTCTCGGCCTTAAAATATTTGGCAGCCATGGTTTAGTGTGATATATTATATAAAACACGTCAGTTCAATTATCCTAATTGTGGTAGTTTTCTATATGAAACTGTAAGACAAAAAAAAATTCAGTAAAAGCTTAGTTTTTCTTTTCATGTCAATTTATGTTATTAAAAGAAAACGTATAGTGGAAATATTTCTCATAATTAATCTCTGTACTTCGACGTCATTATTCATTTTCCTAATATGTCGACGTTTGGAAAACGGCTTTTGTAAAAACGTAAGAGAGGTTATAGCATAACAATATGGTCGATTGATTAATAATATGAACTACAATAGAAATTAGCATCTTCAGTACCAGTGACATAACATTAATTTTTAAAAAAATCTATAACATTTCAAGCAATAGAGGGAAATTAAAAAATTAAAAAAAAATCCAATTGTCACTAAAGTTATTGTAGATTATAGACGCTCAACGGCTACAGTAATTAGCGATCACTTAAGACTAATCAATACCAGCTAATCTCAACTTTTCATGCATTTAATTAATTTCCTTATACTTTGCAGTTTTTAAAGCGCCGCGCCGGTGATTTTTAAACGCACATAATTTCATTCTGCTGCAGTTTGTTTGATGCGTACTTAATAGACAAAATATATAGAATTCTCGAAAAGTGTTGAGCTAATGAAACTTTATTTTATGAATTTACTAGCGATCTATCCCGGTTTCATCCGGGTGCAAAAGAACAGATGTGAGGGTGGGGCACATTCATCTTACTTTACCGAGATGAATGTTGTGTCCAAATTTCATGATGATCGAAGTTACCGTTCCAATTTTTTTGTCGGACGGAAGAATTTTGATTTTGAGTTTTATATATACAGTGTAAACTCCATTTAACGTCACTCGATATAACGACAAACTCCTTAAAACGTCGAAATTACTTAACTCTAGTTGGTTTACCTTGTTGCTCATGATACACTCTAAATAGCGACAACACCCACTTTAAATAACGACAACAATACGTCACCATTAAGCAATAAACAGTACCTGTTTGTTATTTTGTTGCTTTGTTGTCGGCATTATGCGTACCGAAGATTCTAAGAAATTTTTTTTTTGTTTGTTGGGATTACCTTTCATATGTTTGTTGGTCAGTTGTAAATTTTATATATTATGAGTAAATACATATTATTGTTAAAAAATATTTTTTGCACACTTTAGTGTCCTTATATTTTATTTTATTCCGGGCCGTTCAAATAAAGTTTGATAATGCGACTAGTCTAAGGTTCTTCCTCATACAGTCAGTCCTAAACAATATGGCAAAAGTTTCATCTAAATCGATTCAGTAGTTCCCAATATAATCGTGTACAGTTACAGAAATGCATGAACGTCGAATTGATAACTTCTTTTTTGATGTCTTAATATTAATGATTTGTAAATATGCAATAACACTAGGTATAGATGTTCCTGGCAGTTGGTGGTCTAAAGTAAAAATATATTTGAGGTTAATGTCTAGACTCTAGAGTCTAGACTATAGTTAAACCTTAATAGTAGAAAATCAAATATACCGGGAGTTTCATTTATTATTGCCTATGGACTATGTGCAAGGAGGCGGAGTTACAATTTTTTCGATGCGAGCGTTTGTGGTGATCACTAGGGGAAACTTCAACCTCTTTTCTGTATGTCAGTGAGCAATGCTTATTAAAAGTGAAAATAGTTATAATTTTATGAAGTTTTTTAATTACAAAGAAAACATGGGTAAAACTAAGCTTTCTGGAAATGCTTGTTGTGTTCCGGGCTATTGCGCTGATGACGATTTAACTAAAATAAAGACCATTGGTGCCTTAATTTGACGTTCCGCTGTTAGTGTAAACAAATTCATTATTTATATATTGTACGTCATAATTGGTAAATAAGTAATTATCACGTACATTTTATTTTATGCTGTTTATACATATAATGGTTTACATACTGAATTTTATGGTATTTATCAGTTTTCCTTAGTACATTTTTTTTACACATCATGGCCAACTAAAGTTTTTGACTTATCACTATAGAAACATGTCGCGATTTCCATAAAAAGTGAGTTCAATAATTCTCTATTACCCACTAGCGGCGCTAGTAGGCTTCGTGCACACAGCCTATTGGCAGTAATATAAATCTATAGTGATGCGCAGTTGTTTGCAATTATAATTTTAATAACAGCATGGAAATTATAATTTACACAAATATGCATTTATTTAAATTTAGATCGTTTATATTTTATTGAAATCTGTGCTTTAATTGTGGAACCCTTCCCTTCGCCGCTCACATATGCAAATGACGTATTGTTATTGGTTTTAGATCAAACACACACACATATACGAATTTATATTTGTGAATTTTAATGTGCCATTGCAACGATGGCCACTTTACTCGTATAGCAGAGCCTCGATTATCCGTCAGGGGTAGTGGCGGATACTATAAATAGGCGAACAATAGAAATAGTTCGTAAACCATTTTAAAATTATTTTTACAACTCATATTAGTAGGTTATGTTTCCTCACCGATTGCTTTGAAAGTTTGACGCAAAACGTTACATTCGAATACGCGTGTCTTTTATCTATGACACACCTGTAACAGGTGAAAACATGCCTTTTTTTAAACAGCGCCATACAGCGCCATCTGTTGGACGTTAAAGTAACACACACAGTACTAAATATTTTACGGCAACGGAAGCGCCGTCTGTTGAACGTAACATAGTAACACACGCAAACCAGACTAAGCTACTGCAACGCGTGACCGGATACAGCTAGTGTCTAAATATACTGTAAATGCTATGGGTTGTATAAATATTCTCATAAAAAACATTTAACCCTAGATTCTAGAATATTCGACAAACCTGAGCAGAGAGCATTAATTAACAAATCTTGTATTTCTGCGACATCCGTTTCCTTTCTGTACAATTATTTTTTATTTTAACTTTTTTGAAACTTCGAAAAGCCTACTCGAAAGAAAAAGTTTCATTAAAATATCAAATTGAAGTTGTCTATCTATGTTTGAGGCTGTTGGGGAAAAAATATCAATAGAAAGTATGACAATCTCGACGTTAACGATATAACAGTTCATAAATTCCAAATTTGATCAAATGCGCTGACGCTAAAGATCTTGCTTGCCAAGCATCTATAATCTACGATAAAATCCACTACGTAAATACTAGTGATGTGCCGGATATCCGTATCCGTATCCGCGGATATCCGAGGGAGAAGAAAGATCCGTATCCGTATCCGTTAGTTTTTGGCGGATCTTTTACCTTATTAATTTTCAATTCATAGATTAAATTTTATATATATAGGTGATTAGGTAATAATGAAAAACTGTTAAATTCCATTCAGATAATTTTTTATTTTTTAAAATCGTATTTTGCACCTTTATATTGCAAACATTTATCGTAGTGAGTACCATACCAATAGTACATAACTCAAAGGTACTAAATCGACTATCTTTATAATGAGATATTGCACTTCGATCTTTGGAACGAGACAATCTCTTATGAGAGTTAACTCTTAAAGAGGTCAATAACTTTTTCCCATAACAGACAGTCTCTTTCCAAAGGTCGATGCGCAATATTTACCGCCGCGTACTCTAAGAAAGGTAAGATCCGTATCCGTATTCGCGGAACTTGAAACCAAATATCCTTATTCAGATCCGTATCCGCGGATATACATTTTTAACGATCCGGCAAATCACTACTAAATACCAATATGTTAAGCTGTATCTAGTGGTATGGCAAGACGTCATAAGTTGATAAAATGACCTTATCAGAATTTAAATCACGATAACAATGTTTCAAATTAATTGCAGAAATAACCCTCTTTTGCCTTCACGTGTTGAAAAATGAAGTCCACCGTAGATTAATTTAAAAGTAACACGTATTTAAAAATATCTGTTATTAAATTATAGTGAATTTTTTGCCGTTAGTGTCAATTGCTATTTGCCACCGATGCTCTTGGATTATATTTAAACAATGGTTTTTAACTTTTCAGCATATTGTCACGGTCGTGATTCTCTGCCAGTGCTTTGCGGGTTGATAACGGGCGACGCCTTGCTCTACTCGATGTTCCGGGAGGACGCGTTGCCCGTGTCGTGTCCGTTTCGTGGTCCGTTCACCTTCACCTACAACCGCGGTCACGGAGAATGTCACAACCCCGTCTCCAGCATTGACGTCTGTACGGAGGATAGTCGTCTCTTGCTTAGCTACCAGGCGTGTCCAGACGTCTACGGTACAGAATCCACAGGTAAGAAGTCACTTCATTTATATAGGGTTTCAAATCTTATACACCAATAATAATCTGCGTTTGACAATCCACAGATAAGAAACTTCTTAACTTATATCGGGTTTGAAATCCATTGATAGATTTATTCACGTTGTCACTAATCACGATGAAAGAAGGTTTGGTTGAGGATCAAGAAATAAGTACCACGCTAGTGGCCAACGTTTCTAAAAATGTATTTTCATCTTCAGGCCCTCAAGCTGGTCAATTGGTGGTAAATTGTTTTAATTAATCATTAGTATGAGTTAATACAATTTTAAACATCATATTATGAAAACATTAAAATATTAATTCAATTTTTTTAGATAAACTGTCACAATAAAAATATTTATTCAACACGCGTGAGTAATATGTAATTTCGGGGCCCTGCTAAACGTGGGAGAAATAATAAATTACTTCATGTTGACGCGTAGAGTGTAATAATGAATTTTCTGGACCAATAGAAACTCAGTAGCAAGCCCAAGCGCTAAATAATGAAAAAATTGGTTGTCTGTAAAGTCGGTTTACGGACGATAGTTTTACGTGATAACGTATTCCGTAATACATAACCTAAGCCTCCCAAAATTTGGTTTCAATCCGCTTATCCTTGGTGTCGGAATGATAAGAAATGTCAAAAGTGACGTTTGCATCTTACAAAGTATTATGTTCTAATAATAATTAGTTATTCCAATACTTAACTTAGAAGGCGTTGCATTTCACAATATACTAATGTCAAAAAATTGAATTAAACATTAGAAATGCAGCCGTTTTCATGTTAAGACAAGACATACGTTTGCTTCTAATTTCCATGTACGGCAAACAAAGACAACCGACCGCGTCGCGCCATGCATTAGACAACATTGCATTTATACAGCTATTTTTCTATATAAATTTGTATAAAATATTTTTCTATATAAATTTGTATAAAAAACTGTTTAGGCAAATTATGTTATACGAAATCTATGTAAAATGTTCTCCTCTTTCGTTTAAGACTGGTTTCAAACCGATCTGATTAAAATTGAGCGAGAAATTAGCAAAAAGCACGCACAGGGTCAGGCGGAACGTTACGCGTTATGCGTTATGCGTTATGCGTTACGCGTTACACTTTTTCGTACATGCAGCCGGTGTTTTATCAATTTATAATATTGGTGATTCATCAATTTATAAGACGTTATCACGTCAAAAAAACTGCAAGCAGCTTCTGGACCAATAGGAACGTGGTAGGCGGTATTGTATACTTATATGAAAACAGCATCGCAATTCAGCGAAGTCATGGCAATCTTGTGTATACACTGACGGTGGTACGTCAATCAATGAAGTGATTTATTATTTTTCCCTCTTTTATCAGGGCCCCGATTACATATTACTCCTGCTAGTTGAATAAAGTATTATGTGCGACCATTGATCGAAGGAGAATATTCCACTCGCGTGCGTTTTACGCTCATGGAATCTTCTCCTTCTCTCACTAGTCGCACAATATACTATTATCTAAGATATATAATTAAATTTTAACACTGTTATGTGCACTGATATTTAAAATTGATTGTTAGAACAATTTACCACCAATTCACCACTTTGAGCCTAAGAAGATGAAAATAAATTTTTCTAAGCGTTGGTAAAGCTTATTTTTTGATCCTCAATCAAACCTTCCTTCATTGTGACATTCTATTGGATCAACATTACTAAATATGAAGACGTTGTCACTAATAATAGTTGAGTTAAATATTAAAATGATCAAACAATATCGATTCGTAACCCACAGATGACAAGCTTTTCGATTCAGATCCATCATCACTTCTATTCTCGTTGGCAGTGCAATGTGCAGTTAAGTTTATAAAGTATAGTGCAGTTTTCTTCCTCCCAGTTAATTTTAAATAACTGAATATTTAATTCAGTATTGCACCCTGATCAGTATAATATTTGAAATTGCGATATTAGAACCATTTTTCGTCTGAAAGTTCGTTGAAGTAGTAACAGGGTCTTTTCGTTTCAGTGGAAGAACTTCAGTGCTTGGCCACTTGGAAGGAGGGATCATCTCGATATCTGGTGGGCAAAGTACATCACAACCACGCAACCTCTAACGAGGACCGATTTCGGTGTTTTGTATACGAGAAGACGGCGCCGACGCCGCAGCAACTGTCCGCCGAAATTGGCGTCGACTATCGCGTCGCTCAGAGCGGCGACGCCACGTGCAACGGTCTGTTCAGCGCCTTTGAAGGGAGTCGAACTATGACTCTCAAGAGAGGTGAGATTACGAGATTATAAAAATAAATAAAAAGACGCTATAAATTTTTCACAATTTTTTAAAGACTTTTATGACTTTCATGTCCCTACAACAAGCGATTGTTGGGTCAAAATGCTGAGTTTAAAATGAATCATTTCTGTCCAATAGCATACATTATGTTAGGAGAAAATAACTGACTTGCTTCATTTGTTTATTGTACGATATGTATTAAGTAAAAAGATCTTGCAACTCGATTTTTAACCACTTCCTATATGTCCAATTGACGTGAAACTTTGCATTCGTATGCAGTTTTGATGACAATACAATATTCTGATATTTTACTGTAATAATATTTATATTGTGGTGGGAGTGACGGTTTAAAATTTAAAAATAATAGCTAGATACATTGGGCACTAGGTATAGGATAAGAGGGCTATGAAACATACCTACCAATAATTTTCTATCCAGTCTTTCGAAAAAAAGTGTTTCGGTTATTAGTTAATCGATTAAAATTTTTGTTAAATAACAGCGTGAGAATTTTTTCCTTGTTCGAAAGCTTATATTATATATTTGCGCATTGTCATAAAGACAGGTAATATGATTACCTAGTGAGGGGGAAAATATTTCAAGATTTATATTGTACTGATTTATATTGTATTGAAAACAAAAGAAATAAAAATTTATTATTATTATTATTATTATTATTGTACCCATTCTTAAACTTTAAAAAAATAAAAACTTGGTTTTATCCGAATGCAGAAAACAAAATGGAAAATCATTTCATGGAGCAAAATTTAAAAGCGCGAGACACTCACTATCTATATTTCATTTAATACATCGAGTGTACCATGCTTTTAAACGTTAAAAAGAAAAATAAATTTAATTTCTTGTTTTCGATGCGTATTTTATTTTGCTTTAAACAGTTATTTTTTGTTTCGTTCTTCTCAATCACGCCAGAAATGCATATATCATCAGAATGTTTAGTTAATATTAATTAATTAATTATTACAGGTGTATGTAAACATATAGATTTTTTCATTTCTGTATTCAAATTGTTTCGAAAATAGAAATAAAAGCAACATCCCTTCAATTCTCATATTTATACTCATGAGTACATTATGTTAGCGTACATTTACTATCCATCTTTAAGCTCCCGGGGGGATTCGAACCCAGTACATTTCATAATAAATGAGTCTGGTGCATATTAGCATAATAAATTGTATATTTAAAAATGCAGATTTTATAAAAAAATATCGTACAACTCGTAATCAGAATCGCACTACATATTGTACCCAGAAATCTTCGTGCGGAACAGTAAAATTTCCTAATACAAACATAAAAAAAAATATTTCCCGGGTCCACTCCTAGCGTTTGTGTATTCATAGGTATTTTACACCCTGTATAATAAGTTTGTTGACAAAGAATTCCAACGTCTACATATAGATATATAGAAATGCAGTAGCCAGTTGTTTCAGTTCTTTCTGCTAATATTGTCCGTACTACCTACCAGTTATTATAGTGCCTGTAAAGTCTCCAGTCTGTTGAAACAAAACATTACTTATTATATACCACCAAGAATAGTTCGCGCTTTTATTAACTGAGTCCACAGACAATGTGTACTACATGTCTGTGTAAACAGCATGTAATGGACTCGTAAAATAGTTTCTAGCGTGTGTTTCTCAACTTTATTTTCTCGTTATTAGCTCAATTCACAGTCTGTTGGTGGTAGACGTTCATAAAACATCAACTTGGGACGAACTCCTCGCGGAATTATTTAACGCTTTCACACGACGCAGCGTCGGTCCATCAACTAAGTATTCATTGGGCCAAACATATCGTCTTAGGATTGTCTAAACTCTGAAAGAAAAAAAATGCACTTGGTTTTTAATATGAAAAAACTTTCTAGAATTATTTCCAGCTTGGATCATAGCTTGATTTGTGGGTTATAGGGACATTTAAAATGCTTTCGATCGCGGCGTCATTGATATTTTCTGTTGTGATTGTTATTGATTATTGAAAAATCTTTCTTCTGTCTTTTATGCATTATTAAAACCAGCCAATCAATATAATATTACAGTAGAACTAATGTATTTTCAACCTGTCGGAACTAATCGATTCCTGTATTTTCAACTCCTCTCTCAAGCTCACTTCGTGGCAGTCATAAACCAAACAGTAAAAAATCTTTATTGAAGTAAAACTTCTTTAGGCTCGACTTGATAGTAACATAGATCTTTTTCGGATAGAAGTAACGTGTTTACGCAATTTCTGCTAATCAAAGGCATCGACTGACAGATGGCTGCATCAAACCACATCCGTAGAAACCATCTTGAACGAAAGGTGAAACATAATTACGGATGAAAACCAATATAAGCATAGCCAAAGTAATTTCATTTACGCATGATTTAGTTTATGAGTGAATATTTTCCAAAAAGTGAGAACGGTAAAAACAAACTAAAAGAAGTTTTACTTCAACCGCACGTAAAGGTTACACGCACTCATTTTTTAATTTGAGTTGAAATGTTATCAAACGTATTTTTCTATTGGCTGAGTAACGTAGAAGGACACACTTGAAAATATGTGAATAAATTCAGTTGAAAATACATGAGTCCGACAGTAGTATACCGTATGGGTGATATTTCCATAGTTCACCTTAGAAACTGATGCTTGAAAATTTGTGAGGATGTCCAATATACCTTCCAGTGATGTCAAGCCATCTCACAACGGCTCGCGACGAGAATCTACCCAATGAGGATTTTAGATACCCGACATCAATGAGCTTATCAAAACAAGAGATCACATGTGTCTGGATCCTCAAGCTCGAGATAATTTACCATTTTTATTACCTTTATATGAAAATTGATTTAAACTAAATAAATAAAGATTTTAATTTATTATGTGTTAAAGGTATAAAATTAATATGTGAATTTTCCTACGTTATAGTGCGTATTACTAAATTTAATAACTTACAAGTGTAGCCACTGTTCGCTACATTGTTAAGAAACACCCATTGTTACATCGCTATATTAGAAAAATTTATTTCTCAAACAATGTCACCATCGGGATACGAACCCCGAATCTTTCCACTATCGCGGCGGACTGAGTTACATTACTCCACAGTGACACAGCAAAATCAATTCATCATTCTAATATATAGCAATTTGTAACTGTTTATTTACTCTCGCATGATGTGAAATAAACAGTTACAAATTGCTATATATTAGAATGATGAATTGATCTTGCTGTGTCACTGTGGAGTAATGTAACTCAGTCCGCCGCGATAGTGGAAAGATTCGGGGTTCGTATCCCGATGGTGACATTGTTTGAGAAATAAATTTTTCCAATATAGCGATGTATCAATGGGTGTTTTTTAACAATGTAGCGAACAGCGGCTACACTTGTAAGGTATAAAATTAGGAGTCTGGCCCGTTAAGACACCCTAAATCTTATAAATGACCCTTTAGGAAAATCAGCCTGACACCCCTGCAATATACGATTATTTGTTTCAGCGCCTTCGTTAAATAAATGCAGATTTCCCAATTGGTTGGCCAGTTATGTCCACTGGCACTCGTTGGATTACTCGGTGACATACAGTTTCCATCATAGAAACTCAACACTAAGAATATCCAACACTTCGGTGCTCGAGATGAAGGTAGTTTGTGCTCAAGTTAAACAAGCTACCGACACTTCGGCCATGCTTCTTGCTCACTTCACTATGGGATGGTCAGTATTTCTCAACCTCAGTAAACTTTATCTTCAAACAAACAAACCAAAGCTATATAATGAACATTGGTCGAAATATCCATTGCTCAAAAAAAAATCATCCTTTTGGAACAGAAATTATACCTATATAAACTTTTTTAAAAAACGTAGTCCTATACGAAAAACATAGCAATACAACCAAAGCTGAACCCATCCGATTTTTTATTTAGTCGTCTCCATTTCACAATCGCCTCGGACCCCTTACACTATTTATATCCGCTAAATATTTGGGGGCCGTACTTAGCTTCCAACTGAAATAGGGTGACCATTTTTATCGGAACATAATGCGGGACAGAGAGCGTCCATTGCGTGTGAAGCACGTGTAAATACGTGAGCGTGGACATTTTTTTTTTTTTGGAAAAAATCCTTTAAGGGGGGCGTTCACAAATTACGTGAGGCAAATTTGGCGATTTTTCGACCCCCTCTCCTCCACCCTAAGTGAGATGCCATGAGATTTTCCTCGATGATCCCTTTCCTCTAATCTCATGTGAGATTTTTCAAAATGCGTATTTTCAATGTAAATACGTAAATATTATGTGCTTGATTGCGTTCGATTTATTTAAAAAAACATAATTTGCTTAATTCTTTTATTTTACTTAATTTAACCCAGTTTTTTCGCAATTTTACACTGTTTCTTGCGGAAAAAAATACATTATATTTGCCGAGACAACCCCCCCCCCCCTCTCCACTACGTGAGATTAGATGAGGTTCGGCTCGACACCCTCGCCCCTAAACGCCTGACGTAATTTGTGAACGCCCCCAAAGTGTCATTTTAAAACAGAAGTTTATTAAAAATATATTCCTTTTATATAATAATTTAGTGAATGCGTTCATATAGTCACAATCGTCGAGACGCGCGAATGAAATATAATCGAATAAATTATCGAATATTATAATATTCACATGATATGATGAATTATCTAATTCGAAACATTTTCCGGGGCATATATTAATACGGGACACAGGACTAATCCGGGACTATCCCTGAAAATCCGGGATGAATGGTCACCCTTACTAAAACATGTCAATATTTTCAATTTTTGAAAAGCATGTTCCGAGTAGAGCGGCGTGCCAAAGCACATACATTATATTAATAAATTAAAGAATCAATAGAAATATCAATTTGTGTGAACAAATGTTTTAGTACGAAATTGTTATTTGCAGACGAATAATAACCTTTTGTTGCGTGCTTGGTTTGTTTCAGCCAAAGTGGATACATGTGCATGATATTTTATCGGCGAGATAATCACGTAATAGAAGTACAGTCAGGGCTGCATTCGAAACGGTCGGAGGATGCCTGCACACCAGCGTTCTTCAACAGAACTGCGATACCTTATATGACTTTAGTCAGTGAGTAGTCGATTAAATTTACCTTTTATTTTTACATGTTATGTAAATACCTTATAAACTTTAAAAGCACTCCAAAATTCTGTCGGTATTAAAATTTTCCTCTTATAACTTTTAACTTTATTGGCAACAAAATTGCCGACCCTGTTAAGGAGGTTGATGCGTTACAGTCCCAATCAAAAGTAAGTCGAATTCTAAATGGGAACTTTTCCATAATAACATTAATAACTTTTTACAAAAGGTTATAAGTCGATGATACCAATAAATTATTGTCATTAAGGCATAAATAAATATGTTTTTTAATATTAATTAATTATTGCAGTATTTTACTTAATGAACTAACTTTTGCATTTTTTGTACAAAGTTAGGTTAGAAAAAATAAGTTTAAGTAAATATCTGTATTTTACATATTTTTTGCAGTAAATAATTAAAAACAGAAATTGGAAGTAATAAAAATTAAAATTAAATCATTAAAAAGTTGAAAATTCAGTTAAAATTGTTGAAATTGTCAAGAATAAAAGTCCATAATCGAAAAGTGCTAAGGTTTAATAATTTTTTTTTATTGATTAAAAGTCTCCTAATTAAATTAGAAAAAATATTAAAATATGCGTAAGACATCGATGCTTTACATAGTTAGTTTTCGGAACTGCTGATATTATTTGGTTATTTGCAAAAAATTAAAATGTACCGTTTGCATGCATAGGTATTTTCCATAAGACTACATGTTTTTTTTTTTTTAATTTTAACTTTATAAATCTCCTAATGATTTTGGATTTTTTACACAAAATTTTGTCATAAAAAAATCTATAAAAAAAACTTTATTTCAGATTTTTTTCATTTACTTCGTAAAACAGCTCAACCTCCTTAAGTCTTCCTCAACTTCAATTGATAACTGACTTTATTTTTTGAACAGTCAGATTTATTTGAATTCAATTCAATTTGTAAAGAAATATTTTGTAATGTTTTCCAGCGCCTTCACCCGATTCAAGACAGTGCCCATATTTGGGTAAATTCGCTGTAACGGGACTACAGCGAACGCAGCGCCACGCCCGTTCATCGAACCACAATACGCCCGGGGAATTACAGCAGATGATCCGAGGAGTCCACGAAATGAAAAGGACTGTCGGAAACGGCGGAGGAAGACGCTACCACACCGAGGGCAGAGTGCGCGTCAAAAGACTCATGGAACATCAGGGAAATAGTCGTTGTGATTCAGAACAGTTCACTACGCTTGTGGTCGGATGCAATAGTTACGAAACTATGGAGTTTCATTCCGATTGTCCTGCAACTGACTTTATATCAGGTTAATTAATTCAACTCCGGCTGTTAATAGATAGGACATTGCATTAGTTAAATTAACTCCTTGAGGAAAACAATTCCTCACATGTCTCAGAGAAACTATTTTTCTACATAAAGAAAACCAGTAGATTTCTAGCTGCAGGGCTGTGCAGTGTTAGAAAACCCAGGCGCACAACTCAGGGGCTGGAAAACACATTTAATATGATTTGTTATTAAAATAGGAAACTTGTCATGTCTAGGACAGTTTTCCCTCACCTACCGCGGGTAATAGGTTCCGCAGATCGACCGCAGTTGAAGAATCGCGATTGGAAAAGGATCAGTTATACGTTTTTAAAAGATGATATACCAAGGCGAAAAAAATATACTTTTTCAGATAAACTTAGTGAACGTGCGCAGCTACATCAATTAAATTTTTATACTGTACTTACGGTAATAAGTGAATCACGTAGGCGCTCTATAAATTTAATTCTTTTTTTAAGTGAAAGCGCCCATTGCTATTAATAAAACTGAAGTTTAAAAATGTAGAAAATAACGGGAAGTGTGGTAAATGGAAAATAGTAATGGTGCTAATGGCGTCTGTTATGGCATAATGTCGAAAAACGGACGTTATAAACGCATTATTATTTTTTTAAGTGAAAGTTTTTTTGACCAAGAATTGAAACGTTTCCCCTTCTCCGACTCCAACGGGCAGTTGAGAAGAAAGAGTGGGAGAATCGTTTCTACTCTTCCTCTCTCTCTCTCTCTCTCTCTCTCTCTCTCTCTGTCAAAGCGTCATACGCACTCTACACGCATGCGCAGTGCGTATTGTGTGTATACGTAGCACATTCTCTAGCCACGTTACAAATTCCACATAACCATGGATGGCAGGCACTTTTACTGTTTTTATATCCTGTTAAATTTGTGTATCCTGAAGTAATAAAATTAATCGTCAACAAATGGTAGAACCTAAAAAGTATTCATTTCTAACGCGCGAGAATTAAAAATTAAAAATTAATTTTTCATCACGCCAATTATGAAGTATAATTTCTAACGCGTGTAAATAAGTACACGTACCCAATATTTTTTTTTACTCTAATTGTATTTGTTAATGTTTACAGCGTACTCGTGCCACGGCAGGTGGGAGGACAACGGTACCAATTATTTGATAACGACGCCACTGAGTAGATCTAGTCACGGCGCCAGGCGTTACTGTTTCATCTACAGAGAAATGCAAGACATGGTCCATTTCTCGAGCTCGAGCGACAATTGCGATCGCTCAATACGGCCAGGAGTCGAAGGGGGACTCGCGTTCAATGTCACTAATAACGGTACGTTCATGAAAATTATTTCATCAAATCCTATAATCTGAATAACATAAACACGAACAAATAAAAATTGAGTTTTTTTTTTGAGAGCTTTTCAAATTAATCATTTAATGCGAAAACTCTTTGAATACCTATTTTAAAATCTCATTTTTTGTGACGAATAAAATGAAGAAATTATTTTAATGGTAGATGGTTCTATTCTGTATGCTCTCACAGATCTTCAGAACAGTGGCGTATAACTCTATACCACCTGAGGCTCGTGGCAAATTCATCAGATGGAGCCCTCCCTTAATATAAAAAAGCTTCACGTTGTAGTTTAATATCTTTATAAAATAATGTTAGGTTCCTCCTATCCTATATCCTAACGGCCTCTCAGGCCAGAACTCCATGGCATTTTGCCTGTTCTGTCACCCTATTGTTACGCCATTGCTCCAGAACAAAATTGATCTCAGTTGATTTTTTCTAATTTAAAAATACTTTCGCAACTATAAAGTTTAGAGAAAAATATTGACAAAATTTCTTTGAAAAATAATTAGAATAATCAAAGCGTTATAAAAATGTATACCTGTATTAGAGAAAAAACAACGTTATATCGCATATCTCTTCTGAGCATGCGCCGATTTTTCCCAAAAAACAATAGGGCTCTATTTACATGTCAAACATCCTACCAAAATTTGCTTACGATCCGAAACATATTATGTATAGGTAACCAAGCAAACGAATAACTGCAATTATTACCTATAATATTTAATAAAAGGCGTTACCCGCGTCACTGCACACATTAACAGAAATTTTATGTATTTAAGGGGTTACTTTTTGTCCAAAAACAAAAAAGCTACATTTCACATAACAATAAAGCCTGCACACTGCCTGTAGGTTTTAGCAAATACACTATAGGTAGGTATTGTCGACTGGATTTGGCACTGCATCCCGAGTTCTCATATACGTGGTAGTAATGCAAGACAACAATAATGTACACAGAGCACATGGAACCCCAAAAACACGACGGGAGGTAACGTGATCGAAACAAAAAGATCAAAAATTTAGGGAAAATTGAATCTCCTGCATGGTTACGCGTTGCGGTGAAAGTAGTCATATTAAACAATAACAATTAATTGCCAATTGGCCTTTTGAATGAAATTTTTTTTTGTCATATATGGAAAGATTGTATATAAGTTTTATAACAAAACTATTTTTCTTTTTTTTATTTTCGTTATAACTCAAAAGTTATATCAAATTAAAAATAAATATTTGTACCCAGTTCCGAGAACGCGCCGACATTTCCCGAACATAATGTGACGTCATAGTGTTAATTTCTATTATCATCACATGCAACTGACACAGTTTTTTAACACTTTTAACCTCTCATTGGTTGAATACAGTCAATATATTAAGAAATTTATCAAAAATGTCGAATCTTAAATGTTATCGTGCTTGTCAACATTATTTTTAAACGCTTTATATTAGTTTGGGTTGTAACTATGTATGTAACTAACTATGTATGTATGTCCGTAACGGAATCTTTGAGCATAATTTTCACCAATTTCCCGAAGTCTGATTAATTTGAAACTTTGCATACGTATCAAGGACCGATGACAATGCAATAATTTGATAACAGTTTCCCATTATCCTTATTAGGACCCCCAGGATTAATAAATTCTTTTAAATCTTTGAGCATAATTTTCACCAATTTCCCGAAGTCTGATTAATTTGAAACTTTGCATACGTATCAAGGACCGATGACAATGCAATAATTTGATAACAGTTTCCCATTATCCTTATTAGGACCCCCAGGATTAATAAATTCTTTTATAGATCCTCAAACAGTCTGATTAATTTGAAACTTTGCATACGTATCAAGGACCGATGACAATGCAATAATTTGATAACAGTTTCCCATTATCCTTATTAGGACCCCCAGGATTAATAAATTCTTTTAAATCTTTGAGCATAATTTTCACCAATTTCCCGAAGTCTGATTAATTTGAAACTTTGCATACGTATCAAGGACCGATGACAATGCAATAATTTGATAACAGTTTCCCATTATCCTTATTAGGACCCCCAGGATTAATAAATTCTTTTATAGATCCTCAAACTAAAAAGTGAAAAATAAAATATAGTTTAAAAAAAACTAAAAAACACGCTTTATATCGGACTAAAAAGTAAAAAATAATTGTTTTAAAATAAGCTTAAAAAGCGTGGGGCGCTTTGTTCCACATTTTCGTACATCGAGCGCCCAACGCTTTTTAAGCTTATTTTAAAACAATTATTTTTTACTTTTTAGTCCGATATAAAGCGTGTTTTTTAGTTTTTTTTAAACTATATTTTTTTATACTAAAAGGATAGTTTTAGTCAATACACATGTAGAAGCCATTGATAGTATCCTGCGTATATACATTTTAACAATATGACGTCACAAATGTCAAAAACAATTTTAGTGCGTTTGCTGTCACGTGATTTTTTTAAATATTTTATCAATTTTAAATTGCTTATAATTAATTTAAAAAAAGTTTTTTGAAAGTTTTTCGCATCGATTATCAATATTATTTATAATAAAGTTTTAAAATACAATAAAAAAATCGATAATTATTTTTTTTTCAAAAGCCTAATTATACATGGCATGTATACTCGAATAAGTTACTAACCGATGAAGGAAAAAAATCAAAATAGAATTTAAGTGTGGACAGGGATTAAGTATATCGGCATAACTGTTTATAAATTGACGTGACAATTGTGTTAAGAAGAAAAATACAACACAAGACACCTCCAGCTGACGCGTGACAAATAGGACAGTCACATCAGCTAATGAGCAAGACGTTGTAGTTGTACACCGAACTGATTTACTCATATAAACTAATAATACATTTTGGCAACCAACCAAATCCCTCTCTATCTTCATTCTGTAAAATATTACTCCAAATAGCACGTGTTTAGACTTATTATTTTACTGAGAACACATAAATATTTAGTCTATCATTAAGCTCTGTTATCCTACTTATTTTAAAACTTGGATTTGTAGTTGACATTATTATTTATGAAGAATAGCGGATGAGTGAAAGCATGGATAACACATTTTTACCAAATACCGCAGCATTGTATGGCCCGCACCAGGGGCACTCGAAGCAGAGACGCCAAGAGGCACAGTAATATGCAAACGGCGCTTAGCAAGGGCGTAGATATTGGGCGTAATTACCCCCTTGTCCCGTTAATAATAAAATAAAACTGAAAATAATACGAACATCTGGCTACAAAATCAAATTTAGAAATACTTTTTGAAAAGGAATTTGTAAAATTAGTTTGGGAATTAATATTTTGCTTGACACCTTCCTTCGTGAGTATTCTTGCGTGCAAATATTGTACAATTGTATTATTAATTGCTGTAAATAAATATACAGTGTGACCTCTTTATAACGTCCTTCGTTATAACGAAAAACTCCCTATAACGTAGAAATTTTTACAATTTGGTTGGTTTACCTTAAAACTCTTACATTAATACCCTGTTCAATAAATAAAATTATCGACCAATCAAAGATTTTAATACCCTCTTTATAGCGCAACAGCCATTCTCTATTACGAAGAAATATGTTCATATTTAGGCGTCAGCAAATATTTACAGACGTTTCTGAACCATCACCAACTATTTAATAAGCAATTGATGCCGCCAAACTTATCGAAAAATTCCTATTGTTTAATGAAGATGAGTCCACCATATCCCAAGGCTTGCATAAGATACTTAATAAAATACAAAACAAATATTCCTCCATATAACGAAAATTCTTATAACGAAAATAAATAAATGCTCGGTTCCCTGAGATACGTTATAAAGAGGCTACACTGTATCTATATCTATAATATCGATATTAATAAGACTTAAAAACAACATAGATTTTTTTGCTTTACTCCCCCCCTACAGAAAAAAAATATCTACGCCCTTAACGCTTAGGCAAACCGTTTGTCAAAACTACGCTGTTTTGTTTAGTTTTAATTCTATAGTTCTGCTTCGTGTGAATTTTCTGACATAAAGACCGCTTCACACGAGGCTGGTTTTGTCCCTATATATATCTTGCTAGGTTTCGTGCATGCTGTGGCGCTGAATTTTGTGATGGGCTTTATGTATTCGCTTCACACGATACGTGTTTTATGAAACTGGCTTTGTAGATGACTTTAGTGGGCAATTTACAAATCAAGGGCATATCTTTTAAAATCCACCATCGACGTGCATATGCCAAGCATGTACCTATATATTCCGGAACGATTTTGATTGGTTACGTCTTCGAGGGCATTTCCGTCATATTTTCGCTTTTTCGACTGCAAAAGGCATCATGGGGATCCCTATGATGCCTCATGCAGTCTCTGCTCGACTGCATGACGAAATTTCGTCGTGTCGTACTCAGTGCGATCGCGACTGCTCGGGCGGTCGTGTGTATATCAGTGGAATATTTTCTGTGAAGATTTGCATTTTGTTATGCAGACTGCAGCCGCTGCTTGAAGCAGTCCGTGTGTACGGTTGGCCCTAGGGTTGACGCACATACAACCTTCTCAATTAAAAAATTTTCAACTATTTACAAGTATATTACACTTCTTCTCTTTTGTTTCAGGCGAGTGCGCAACTTATAGTGACGGTTCGCAGCGCATTGTGAGTTGGTGGACATTTTCGGTAACTATGGTGCCAGTTGTTATAAATATTGTTTTGTTTCAAATCGAGAGATGATTTCAAAATAAAAGAACTAAAAATAGTTAGTTGCAAAATAATTAAATAGAATAAATTACATCAAGACAACAAATTGTTTTAATAAAAAAAATGCCGAGATTTACAAAAAAAAGTAATAAAGAGAGCAATGAATGATGAAATGATTTCTTATATTATAAATAAATATATATATATTTAAAGAGGATAAGCATATACTTTTAAACTGTGATTATTATACATTTTAAACGAAAAAAAAATATATCTAATCAAATTCTTATACCTTTTAGCACACATAAAAATAACCCTAACCTCAACACGATGTTTTAAATAATTCTAACTTTTTAACTGATAAAATTTACCTACAGATAAAATATTAACTTTATATAAAGAATTATGACAAAAGTTCTTAGCAGAAAACTATTAATTTCACCGTTGTCTACACTCTACGAAATATGAATAAATTCCTCCATTCTGAATTCCGTTATTTTTGAGCGCCACTCAATGCAAATTTTTTTATCTGTTTATAAAAGCTATCGTCAAAAATATTCTCTGTTATCTGTAATTCAAAAGGATGTATATATAAAAGCGTCTATTTCACTCTGATCTTTTTCGTCACAATTACTAAATTTTATTTACGTGCCTCTTTCACAGCCTCTTAAATTATTGTATTAGGTCAGTAGGTACAGTTAAGTCATCCCAGGAGAGCACATTAGAGAAGTTTAACTGTACTTTATACAAATCAATGACTTCCATATTTATTTCAGTTTTTTAAACCCTCAAATTTTCCATTTTTAGACAATACAATTATATGTACAGTAGAACCTCGATAAGTTAAAAACCTCTGTAACTTAAAAATTTTTTGTATTCCTTTCCCCTCAAAACCTAAATCCTCCATCTTTTAAAGCACAAAACTTTGGTAACTTAAATAAATATTTAGAGCGTTGGCTTTCGATAACTTAAAATAATATTTTGGTGACCTCCATAACTTAGTATTATCAGTGAGTCAACGTGAATAGGTATACAAACAAAAGGTTTTGCCAAGAACTTTATTAATTTTCACTTCAGTCTTTCACTAAATCGCTTTACGTATTGCTGTGCGCATGAAATATTAATAAACGAGTGATAAAATGAAGCGAAAATTGAACACACTAACATATTCTGACAGATTAAGAATTATTGGAACGGTTGAACCTCGTTAAGTTAAAAATTAAACTTCCAAAACCTCTCTAACTTCAACTCTCGATAAGCAAAAAACCTCGAAAACTTAAATTTTTCAATGTTACCCCTGAACTTTAAATTATCGAGGTTCTACTGTATTTGAATTTTAAACCATACCTACTTTACGACTTTAGCAATGCCACATAACTATATTTACTAAGCTAGTGGTGGTTTTCGTCTAAGAATACTAACAGGCAAGGTTATTAATTGAGCCTAGTACGAATTCGCATTTTCAATTTATTATTATTATTTTTTTTTATAATAAGTTGAAATTGCAATTAATAGTTCTCAGAATTGGGAACTAGGAGCTTGTAATAGAGGACTCACGGAAACGTCATATAAACAATGACATCGCTACGCGCTCGGTTAATCTCAAGCCCTTATGATCGGTCGAAATTCTATTGAAGAAAGTAGATTATGAACTTTGATCATAGCTCCTTGATTATTAGCAGCAGTTAATAACTTTTGTCAAAATTCGGAATCGATACCTAATTAATTAACCTGATTAATATTAACCGTAAACTGTGATTTTATTTAAAATATAATTTTTATTTTTTTTTTTTTAACTGCTACCAAACTAATAATGCCTATATTTCGATTGATGATTTCAAAGTAAAAAAAATTGTTACGTTATATTCCAAGTATAATTTATTCTTTGTTTTAATTAGTACTATTTTTATAATTATATTTCAAATATCCCAGTCTAATTTATTATAATAATAAAATTTAAAAGCAATAAAAAAGATTAAAGTAATAGAAAGACATGATTTCTAGAATTTTTTTTACGACAACTTTCTAATTAACCAATTTTCATTAAAATAACTTTTAATTAATAATGCATTAATTTTGTTTTGAAGATAACTTAATTCAAAAGAAAACATCGCTATTCAAAAAAAAAAAATTAAAAATCGACCAATTGCTCAATTTCTGTATATAGATATATATTCCTTTTTAGTGTGTGCATTTTCCTATACATTGTATATGGCTCAAGCACTATTGATATTTACAAAACGAAATATCATTTTCAAATAGAAAACTTATTAATGAGCAAAACAAATGCATATCTGTAACGTTCAATTTCATATCTATTTTGTTGCTATGCTTTTGTTCGATAGTCGTTTGTTTTGACTATACTGGAGTTTCTGTTATCCGAACTCGATCGATTATATTACCTGCTTCTTTGCCAATTTTGTATGTAAAATTTTAAAGTATGACTCAAGTTTCAAAATCAGTCTCGAAATGGTAATCGAATAATCTAAACCGGTTATACAATTAATGTTTTACAATCATCTTAAATGACCATCTGCAAATTTCATTTCGGGGTTCAACTATAGTTTAATTTTGACGAGAAGCCTCTGGTTATACTAAATCTGACCTTGCTTCTAAATATATCATTATTTGGTCCGATGAGCTATTAATAATGTATCGATGATAATTTTAATGATAACTTCTTAAAATATATTTTGAATTAAGTTATTACATTTATAAATTAAACTTAATCAATAATCATCAATCAGAAAACAATAATGTTAATGCAATTAGCTTCAAAAAAACAGTGCGCCGGTCAAATGCTTGCAATACAAAATATGAACAAAATATCAGTAGAAATAATGAAAGCATGGTAAAATACGTTAATAATAATAAATTACTGAACAAGTCAACAGGACCGGACTTATTTTGTTGACTGTAATCCCCCATTGTGAAAGTTATTAAATTTCAAATTTCAATAATTTGCAATGAGTTATTAAACTTTTCGACACAGAGAAATATTACGTTTGTCGTCAGTAAGATGTGGAAATTATTTTCAATGTGTCTTTATAATGTAATCAGACAATTAATAATGTGTCGTTATGACGAAAATGTGTATCTCAAAATTTGGTTTAAATGAGTCACAAATGTTCATAAGCATATTATCGTCACTTTCTGTTTCTTAAGGTGACTACCCTATACACACGGTCCGACACGTAGGTGAATCCGAACTTGTGTATGGTATGGCCGCCTGCTTTTCTCATCACTGTTTTATTTTCTTTCTATCAAAGGCACTATTAATGATAGAAGCTGCAGATATGTATCTTCATTCATTCGTTTAAATAATTGTGTCTGCCAATTTTAATTCATTCAGCAAATTCACATGAGAAAATGGGTCCCTTTTCTTCCTAATCTTTACACCATATTTTACATTTCTTTCTGGGTTTCTTTTTGTACCTAAGGAGACTATTAAACCAAAAAGCGCTAGTGCGTTGCCATCAGTAGAGGCCACGGCTGAGACAGAACAACGTTTGAGACAAGTTTTTTTTAAGCGGCCCATAGACGCTCAATATTATTGTGCAATGTGGGTTGCACAATATTTTGACGGCGACCCCTAGACGGTCACTATTATTGTACAATATTTTGGTTTGTGCAAAAAATTGTACTGTATGGAGACGATATTGAAGGTTGTGCAATATATTGCTCAATTGCGAGCATAGACGGTACAGTCCCCACCAAAACTTCAGTCATCATGTTGTCACTATTACTATAGTCTTTAGAAGACCACGATATACCTCGATAAATTCAACAATAAATTGTCTTTCGGCTTTCTTGTCACCCACGATGAGGCGTAGTTGAGACGACTTGTTGAATCGACCGCTACTTGAGATCAACTGACGAGATATTGCGCAATCTTGACAACAGACGGCACAATATTTCCCCGTTTGTGCAATATATTTTCAAGATTTTGAAAATCACACAATATATTGCGCAACCTTTCAATCTCGTCTACACACGGTCAATTAGGTATATTGCACAAACCCAAATATTGCGCAATAATATTGAGCGTCTATGGGCCGCTTTAGTCGTTTTAGCGCACGCGAAATGTAAGACTCAGAAACTTGTCAAGGACAAATTCGTGGTTGTCTGTAGGAACAAACCTATTTTAATTTTCACAACTGTATCAATAATTAAGTACATCTTTTAGATTTCGACATAATAAAAATGTAAATCGTAATTTCAAAGGAAATGCCCTTGTATTTATGTTCTACATAAGGAAGAAAATATAATTACTGCTTGGTGAGTCCCTAACATTTTTTGTAGTACTTTGCATGTTGGTTGACTCCATGATAAAAAAATTAAACAGAAATGTAACAGATTAGTCCGGTTCTGAAAAAAAAAACACTGCAGTTTATTTTAATTACATATTTCTATAATATCATAATTATGATTAATATAATAGTGGTGATATTTTTCGTAAACACTAAGCAATACTTAATTAAAAAAAGGATAATATTATTATATTTTTAGTTTTTTATAAAATATTACTATTATTACAGCAAGGATAATGAACGTTATTGTATGAATACAGCAATAACAAAGAAAAACTAAATAAGTTAGTGAAATCCAACTTGTTTTAATATAAAAAATATTTAGAAAGAAGAAATAAATAAATAAAATATTTTGCATAATACCTTATAAATAAATTGTCGCTTTTCTTACAATATACATAATATAGAGAAAAAGATTTTTTAATAAAAAAATGAAAATACAAATATTAATTTCCACTCGGTCACTACAAGTAAAATTATCACAGAGTACGTATTACAAAAAAAAAAACAGAAAATGTTGCGTTTTTTAATTTAGATTTCGCAAATACGTAACGTTTCACAAAACAAAGCAAGCTTATTGTTACTAATTAAGTTCGTTTTCATTAGCAATGGGTTGTTTATTATATTTTTGTATTTATAAATCTGTATATTTTTTGTTACTCTGTGAAAACAATTTTACAAAATGTGTTTTGAAAAAAGTTTAAAGAGAATCTGTTCATTTTTTTATTTTTAATGTGCGAAAAGCAATCATACTAAATGTTCATAATATGTAAAAAAAACTATAGCATGAACTGAATTAAAATATGGTGAGGAACGACAAAAACATAAACGCAATGAAACAAAAGAATTACTGTATAAAAGAGGACGTTATATTATAATTAACTACTTACTGAAATACGTAGTAAATCAATTTTAATTATAAATATAATAGCAATTTTAAATAAAAAGCACAAAAAATCTAACAAAACAAAAAAATATAGATAATTATAAACAATATTTAATATTTATAAAATATTAACTCAAGTAGGTTGTTTTAATTGGTCTTATAATAGTTATAAGCAATATATTGATATAAGTGGACAGTCGCTGGGTGCCTTGGATGATTATTGTAACAAATTGAAAAATAAATAAAATAAAAATACATAAAATGTTATGAACAACAATTTGATATTTGTTGTATTGTATAATTAACAACACTGTACAATATTATACAAATAAATGTTTCCGTTTTGTTTTCTGATTAAATATCAGATGTACGAAAAAATTCAGTGTCCTTTATTTTCTTCAATCCCAATAGTCCATAACACCATAGAGATGAGACAACAATACAGCTTATTTAATACTAGCGATATTTATCTGAATTGGCTCGGGAAAAACAGTCCTTTATTATGAGATATAACTCACATTTTTATCTTCGGGAAAACCGCGTGAAAATCGATTAAATACTTTTCCAGATGAAAAGTGATATAGGTGGATACAGGTGCGGATCCAGCCCTTAAAAAAGATTGTTGGCACGGCCACCCGAAAATCGGCCAAATCACAATTCGCACATTTCTACAAAAGAATTTGCAAAATGTATGATGCCCCGGCCAAGACCTTGTATAGTGCATTGGTTCACGCGGACAAAGCGGCGGGACGAATACTAGTAAATTAATAATATGAACACTAACAATCTTTCTTTGAAACAATCCGTAGAAATAGCTATTACAGAGTTAGATAACAGTCATATTTTTGAAGTCTAATAAGACCCTTCAAACGATGTCATAAACATCGGCAGTGCCTTCATTCAGAAGTATTATTTCGGTACTATAACAAATCAGTTATAACGACTCGTCCCATTTTTAAAACATGGGCACATATATGATCGGTACTACCCTCTATGACCTATGGCTAGGGTGGAGAATACCGATCAAACCTCTTTTTGTCTTTTTCCAAATTTCTACTGAAAACTACAGCTTCAGTGATCTAGTTTTAACCATGGATAGTAAACTGTTTTTCAATTAATTCTTGTACACATTTTTAATTTCAGCAAGATAGGTAATTAGATTTAATTTTATCGAGAAATTCCCTTAGGTAATCGGGGCTCCCCACACTCCCCTACTCGACGATGTCAAAAACAGATATTTGATAGCAGGACTACAGAAACTTTAAAAAGTATTGTTTTGGTTGCATAGCTTACAGAAATCAAAAAAAACGTATGTCGATTCTTTTCTTAAATTACATTATATAGGTACGTTATTCAAGACCGATTTCGATTGCGTAACTCAAAAAACTATTCAATTTTTGCCATGTCTTATTTTAGTCGTGTTGTAATATTTGAAATGATCGGTTATTTTCCTCAATAATTGTATAGACATTCCTTGTGTAGTTTTATTTTGTAATTAAGTTTAATTAATTGTGGTTATTCAGTGTTTCAACGCCAAACTTCGAAGTGTAGTGCTAAATTAATGTGAAAACCAATTTTCGGATTATTTGTGATTATTTGTTCAACGATTTAAATAAATCAGTTTAAATTTTGCTAAAACATGATACAATTGTTCTCAAAATGTGCCTGCAATAATAAAATAGTTTAGGTAGAAGTGACTAAATTGTTTAGAATTCCTGCAAGCATTTTTACCTCGTTGTTACTCGTTTTCAAGAACAAGCTTGTGGTATTTTACACCAGAAATCTGCAGGTATGAGGTAAGTCATAACACTTATTACGTAGTTTAACGTCTGTGTTCAAAACTTTTCTTTGTTTCCTGACCAATTAACTAATTCTGTGAAATTATTTTTACTGTTGTCATTTAGAACGACTAATCTGGTAGCCTTTTTTCAAATGAGTACTGAATTCAATAAATCGTCAAACATTAAATGACTCGCCAATTTGTAAAATTGCGTCACAGTTTTACAAAATTGACGACTCATTATTACAATAATTAAACCTATTTTTACCGTATAGTTAACTAAGCTTGTGAATATTGCACATACCGCTAAACTAGCGGTATGTGCTTTATTATCGCTTTGTGCGTCAGAGCTGACTTTCGTTCATATAAGAAGTTATATCTAAGTTAATTTCACACGAAATCCATTCAAATTGAAGCTTTTTGAAAAGAGGAGATTCTAATCTATAAAATAGAACCATTTTTAAATCAATTTGAGTTCATAAATACTATTAAAATTGTAATTGAAAATCACAAACAGCAGTTGTCGGTTGGTCTGTACGTATGTACGTCACGACTCTACAGATCGCAATTTTGGTCGGATTGCCTTGGGTTATATTTTATTCACTTTGTTTACTATCAGACCAGAACCCTATTTAAATTCACTAAAATGTGTTCAGTAGTTTAATTTTTATAAACAGTTTTATTTTTTATTATTTTTGACAGCTAATAGTTTAAAAACAATATAATAATTGCTGTGTAAATATAGTGTAATCCATAAAACAAGTGCTACACTTGTATACCGTGATAACACCACTACACGTATTAGGCAGCCGTGGCGTAATGGTTATGCCGTTGGATCCCCGAGGGCAAGGTCCTGGGTTCGATTCCTTACGATATCATTGATTTTTTTCTTTTTTTTTTCTTTTTATTTTGTTTTATTTTATTCCACTTGATATTAATTATATATTATATTATGTATAGTTCTTAATTTTTTTTATTTTTGCAAACTTAAAAAAAAATATTTTTTCAATTTTTAATTATTTTTTTCTTTAAATTTTTAAATCATTTTAAATTTATTAAAAATCTTTTTTAATTGTTATTTTTTTATCATACAGTGGAAAACTTGCGGGATGTGCACTTTTGGTTTTGCCAACTATTTTTAAATTTGCTCACTGGGTATTTCCTAATCGAAATCTCAAGTTCAAAGATAGTTAAAAACTCGATTTTTTTATACTTTAAACAAATTTTAAGTCTTCTTCGACCACTGAAAATGGCCTAAAAATAATGAGAGTTATAAACAGACAAGCACCTTTCACTTTTGTAATATTAAGAAGGATTCTGCAATCTACACCATTTTATTACATTCATTCATTTTTAAAAAGACATTTCAGTTCATTTATAAAGATATAGGTATAAGTACATTAAAAAAGGTGGATAAAATAATAAATAATGAATTTCCCCGAAATCTATTGCAAAATAATGTGAATAGCTTTAACCCCTAATGTTCAATGTGATTAATTTTCATGAAAACATCCGGTATAACATAGATCCTTATAACTCTTGATAACGATATAAATCATTATTCCATAAAATACGAAATCTATTGTTTAAAGGCTAATTCTGAATTGTAAGAGAATAATGAAATTATTGATAATAAAAATGTTGTTTAAGATTAGATTGCACAGCGCTGCTTATTCTAGGGATGAGCTCTCAGATAAAAAAAAAACTCAAAAAACACTGTTTTATAGCAATGTAGTCTAAAAAAAATAAAATAAATTAATATAAAGATTTTGTTCAACAGCGATTAAAAGTTCCCCAGTTCGATATAGGGGGACTTCCTATCGCTGTTGAACAACAGACCACACTGCTATAAAAAAGTGTTTTGATTTTTTTGTTTTCAGTTTTTTAAACTCTAATTTTAATTATAGCTGTAAAAACCAACGCTCAAATGACTATGTTTATATAAATTGATGTATTGTCATGGATTCTTAATATTTCCGCGCAAAATGTCAAATTGTTTAGAAGCCTGTAAGCATGGGTGAAAATGTGTTTGTACCAGCGTCGCTCGAAAATGGCTGAACCAATTTTGCTGAAATCTGGTAGACTTGTCAAAAATCCGGCTATGGACAAGTAAAGAGAAAGTTTTTGTTAAAATTGATATCTTAATAAATGTCCCGGATATCGAAATGAAAAATCTAATATCTAATGTTTCATTATTCGTTTCCGTAGTATAATATTATAGTTAGATAAATCGTAGGAAGTTGGAAAGGTTTGATTTTAATAAATTGGACGTTTCGTCATTTAATTATGGCTTCATCAGCAGCTTACTAAGTTGCTGATGAAGTCATAATTAAATGACGAAACGTCCAATTTATTAAAATCAAATTCAAGGTCATTTACTTTTCCAACTTCCTACGATTTATCTAACTCAAATATGTAATGTCCGCTAGTCGACAATATAATTTAGACGCGGATGACCTCAGCTTTTGAGCGTCCATTGCAACGAATAGCAAATATAATATTGAATACTAGCCATTACCCGCGTCACCTCACGCGATATCAGAAATTTTATTTTCTTTAATATATTATAGGTATATCAAATGTCAACATTTTGAAGTTGGAATGGTCTCGTCGGCCAATTGGCTGGATTTTTTTTCTTCTTAGTTACATCAGTCACATGGTCTCGTAGAGGCTTTCGTCAATTTTCCTGGTAATTTTTTAGGTCCCAGACCAACCCTGCTCTTAACACACCCCTAAATTATATTTGTACATCACTGTGGGATTTTTAACAGTGACGGGTAGTCAAGCAAGGAAATAGTTTCAACAATGATTTTTATAAATATTAATAATTTTATTAATATTCATAACAAATAAATTGTTATACAAAAAAAAAAGATTCCCATTCATTAATCATTTTTTTATGCCAAATAAAAATCAGATTATTTTTAATGTACCGTGACACTGTGTACACACACAATTGTAACTGAATTGTGCAACAGACGTGTCAAAAAAACCTACAATAAAATAATGTTATCAAAATTCTCAGAAAGAATGATTATAGTGTCTTAAAACAAAAGATTTTTTTGTGAGGTCAAGTGCTATATGACGAAGATTTTAATTTTTCGTTTTTAAAAAGCCCTCACCTGCATAAGTTATCTAAGTTTCCCCATTCATATTTTAAATTTATTATTTTTCGATAATAAACTAAAAATCCAATTGTGTTTTAAGCAACCAATATTTAGAGCGCAATGAATCACGTTCACACTTAAATAATTAAATGTCAATAGTCGTCTTCTGCTTTTTTGTGTTAACAAAATTGCACCTTGACATACCTGTACTATTTCAATTTTAATGGTACTCTATCTAAAGAAATTTACTGGTGAACATAATTCCAAATCCTTGGCTTAGTGTCCAATGAATATATATCTAAATAAATCCTAGAATCAACCTGACAGCAAGGCCTATCAGATCGACCTTGTCAATTTTTACAGTCGGGGTCCTTTTAAAGCAACAAATCGCTAAAATCTATAATACTATTGAAATCGAGTTTTTCTCACGCTCACAGTATAGATAACCGAATGGATATCAATTTCAAAAACTTTGAAAACAAACTGTGGTAGATCATATAACATCAGAAAGATCACACAGAGGTCGATAAACCATATGTGTGTTATGACGGGTCAAAATAATTATGTAATTTTATATTAAATCCATATTTTTTTCCTATTTATTCCACATGTCTATAGTCTATACAGTCAGCTACTGATTTTCGTACAGATGAGTTCAGCCTTGGCCTCCTTCAATGTTAATACTAATATTTCACCTTTGATTTACACTTATAAAGTAGCTCCCGCTCGAGTGAAGGTTCATATTCTGCGATGCCTGATGTAAAAAATTAGCTCTCGGAGTATGTGGAATACAGTTACAAATACGCTTTATTATGAGAATGATGGATTGTTCTGATGTGTCATTGTAGACAAATTGATTAAATATTAGTCATCCGCCGCGATAGTGAAATTTCGGGCTTAGGTCCGACAGTGACACTGCTAGAAAGTAAATTTTTCTTATATGGCGCTATAACTGTAACAATGACTGTGTTTTACACAACAATAGCACACACTGTGCTGTAGATATAAATAATAATATTATTTAACCTTACATTCGTAATTATAGCATTTGATTTAATTACTTAATGTTTTAATACCGGAAATTACTATAGTGGAAAATACGCACCAGGAAAAATTCCCATCAGGAGAAATCCTACTAGAAAATAATACCAACAAGTTCAGATTATAGAAAAATAATTATGTTTTTTATTATCTTAGTAAATACTTTATCACCGGACCTATCGCATTAAATAAATATAAAATTGGGAATTTTTCCGGCAGAATTGTTTTTAAGGGTATTTTTTCCATACACCATGGCATGAAAGTTATAAATAAAATTTCTAACCCATGAAATATAATGGGATTAAAAGCCGATAAATGATACAAAATTCGTAGCCAATCCTTCGGATTAGAGGTTAGAGGACAGCGGTTAGCGTCCTGACTTCTGGATTAAACTGTCTTAGGTTCAAATCCCACCTCCTTTCATGAATGTTTTGTGATGTCAACTGATTTAATTAGATGCTAATGTCCTTAGTTGTCGAGCGTCGATAATCTAATATAAATATATATATCGAATCATCAAAATTTTTATTGTTGATATCATGAGTTTTCATCAGAATGTGTCAATGTTAGTTTCGGTGTTAATAATTAAACTATAAAAATAGCGATAAAAACTTATTCGTTTGACCCGAGACCTGAGAGAACATCTCCAATTAATTTTGTTAATGAATTGTAATTTTTAACGGTTCAACGATATTTATTTTTAGATTGATTTTACCGCACTAATTTTGCGTAATTATCTCCACGTGCAAATGATGCAATCTGAAACTTATGTTCAATAAGATAATATTATAGAAACTACTACAGTTAAAAGTAAACATTATGATATTATGTTTGATCAATTAAACATTTTTAATCGTAATTTTGTATAGTAATGTTTATTAGTGTATTTGCCATAAGGCACTTACACTATTGGCGTCGGTCGGATGGCGGGACCTAGGGGTCGGACCAAAATTTCTCGACGTTTCATAACTTTCTAAGAAGTTTGGCACCATTTTTGGAAATGTTTATATATATATGTATATATATATATATATATATTTATATATATATATATATATATGTGCGGGCTATAACTTTCGAAAGAGTTAATTGATTTTAACGAAATTTGGACCACATGTTGAAATCCATCACCGCACGAAGCCTATTTAAAATGGGCCCAATCGGGCCATGTTAAGGGTGGTATTTAGGGGTTGAAAAAAGTTTTCGGGCCCAAAAATACCGAAAAAATTTTCGGAACAGTTTCAAATTTGAAATTTAACCCTTTAGTAATTATTAAAATGTGCTGCTAAAATTTTAATAAAATCGATCCGACAGGACCGGACTTACAAATTTTATGAAAACACAAGTTTCTGATATGGATTTTACATACTGAAGAGTGTATATAATTTGGTACAGATGTTGAATTGATATGTAGTATTGAAATTAAGTAAAGAAATGTTTTAAGGGTTGTATTAAGGGGTAATTTTTTTTATTTTGTCCAAAAACAAAGTTAAGTTCATATAATAGAGCCACACTGCTTATAAAAGCAAATACACTATATGTCGGCAGGGTTTCGCACTGCGACCCGGAGTTTTTTCCTTCAAATCATTTTTAACGAGAATTTATAACCGATTTGCCAAACCTACATTTCATCATTAAATTATATATGGCTCTTATTTGAATATAGATTTTTGTTACACAGTGGAACCTCAATAGTTATCCGTCTGAGTCGGATTCGAGGAAGAGTGATTATAATAAAAAAAAACTCGGGTCGCAGTGCGAAACCCTGCCGACAATATAGTGTATTTGCTTTTATAAGCAGTGTGGCTCTATTGTATGAAGTTAACTTTGTTTTTGGACAAAAGAAAAAAATTATCCCTTAATACACCCCTTAAAACAACATTTTTTTCTTAATTTCAATACTATATACCAATTCAACATCTGTATCAAATTATATACACCCTTCAGTATGCAAATCCATATCAATAAACTTGCGTTTTCATAAAATTTGTAAGTCCGGTCCTGTCGGGCCGATTTTATTAAAATTTTAGCAGCACATTTCAATAATTACTAAAGGGTTAAATTTCAAATTTGAAACGATTCTGAGAATTTTTTCGGTATTTTTGGGCCCAAAAACATTTTTCAACCCCTAAATGCCCCCCTTAAAGTGGCCCGATCGGGCCCATTTTAAATAGGCTTCGTGCGGTGATGGATTTTAACATGTGGTCCAAATTTCGTTAAAATCAATTAACTCCTTCGAAAGTTATTGCCCGCACCTATATATATATATATTATAGGACCGAATCCTCTCGGAACTATTTATTGCCACGGCTAGCCTTTTCAGCGGGGCGAGTCGTAGGTCGGTTAAGTTAGACCAGTACCAGTAGTTTACCGCAACGTTGGAAGCGAAGGACTGACCTTTTGATGTTTATAAAAACCAAGATGGTCAGCTGACCCAAAGGGTCGTGTTTTAGCTGTAAAGTCAATGAGGGCGCCAGTACAGAACCAATCTTGTTAAGCAATCTCACGACGCTGCACACGCCTGTAAGAAAAGCCAGGGTCCTAACTTCCGAAATAAAACGCTTGAAGTAGTTTAAGAAAAATATAAACAAATATTTAATACTGAAAATTATTATAGAACAACTTTTACATGCATTTTAAATTTAACAACAATTTATGTTCACTCTCAATGAGGGTTGACGGCAGGACAGAAGGCCCTTAATAAAATATGTAATATACAATATAAAGTGAATTTCAAACAACAGGTCATTGACCCCAACAAGTAAGATAAAATTGATAACTATAAATATCGGACTGAAGGTCCACACAATCTGATCGTTAGATCTACAAGCAATCGCGACGAACAATATTTAATAATTGCAATTATAGAAAACCAAATGCGATAATTTACCAATAATGGTCAAGCGCAGCAATCAAATTTAAAGTTGACTAAAACGGAAACACAATTAAACTGTTTGCCAAGAACGTGATACATAAATACAAAATTTACACAATTCAATTCATAGTCGTTATAGACTACCAAAATTTAGCACAGAAAATTCTGCCAGGAGACGCTAAACATAATTATCATAATTTACCTAGAATAGAATTTATAAATGTTCTAAAAGCGTAGACAAAACATAAACTACAATTTTACCAACGCTAACATAGCTTTTCAAGCTACCTAAAGTCAACACAGTGAATACTGCCAAATCGTTAGCCAATCTAGGATTGTCTAAAATCGTTTAAACGTAACATAAACATTTAGTTTACCAAAAGCTAACATAGCATTCAAGCTACCAAGTGAACACAGTGAATACTGCCAAATCGTTAGCCAATCTAGGATTGTCTAAAATCGTTGAACGTAACGTAAACATTAAGTTTACCAAAAGTTAACATAGCATTCAAGCTACCAAGTGAACACAGTGAATACTGCCAAATCGTTAGCCAATCTAGGATTGTCTAAAATCGTTGAACGTAACGTAAACATTAAGTTTACCAAAAGTTAACATAGCATTCAAGCTACCAAGTGAACACAGTGAATACTGCCAAATCGTTAGCCAATCTAGGATTGTCTAAAATCGTTGAACGTAACGTAAACATTAAGTTTACCAAAAGTTAACATAGCATTCCAAGCTACCAAGTGGACACAGTCCGAGATTGTTAACGATTAATCAATAATCAACACAAGGGCATCTCAACTGACGTGAGATACCGGTATTTCGAAATATCATTACTATAAAAAATCTTATTCACTAAAAATATATCCGTTATAGAGGACAATTTATCAGCTAAAAGTATTAGACGACAATAACCATGTATTAAAGCTAGCAATAACAACGCGAGTAACCAGCTCAAGAAATCGACAATTTGTACAGTAACTAAACAACTTTTCTTAACTGATTAATTGTCCAATGTGTACAACAATTTACAAATTAACGTTGGCAAAAAGGTTAACAGTTTTTTTTTTTTAACAAATTAAAAGCAGTTAAACAAACACAGCACGACTCAGAAACCGCGACACTTTCATGACATCAAATTATTGGCACTTTATTTTGTAAACATAGTCTGACACTTGTAAGTTGAGGTTAAAAGCAAATGAGCTGCGCGGAATCAGACAGTTTATGATACGGTGCGCATGTTCGGTGAAGCTACGACATACGTTGCAAATACGTTGAGATGCCGTTTTTATTCAAATAAGTGGTAATTATTTCTTAAAGGACGTATGTCGAATTGACATTCGCTAGAACGTTCATGAAGTGAACCCGTTTATAATAGATTTTTCGTATAATAAAATTCAAGTAGAAATTGCGTTTTATTTTCAAAATTAGACTTAAGTACACTGAATTGAGCTAGTAGATTTGCAAATAGGATTTACGCGGTAGCGTTTATGTAACACTATTACAATCGTGTAATCGGAACCGTGTTAAGATTTAACACCAAACCGAAAGTTAATTTCCAAATACCTGGTACGCCGGCCAGCGTCTGTAGTCGATTGAATGAGTCCTGGATCTTCTTCCAGGCGTGTAGAGCGTGAGATTGCAGAATTCGGGAACAGAAGAAATCAGGTCATGACAAGGTGACTCGCCACAAGACCAAAATGGCTGAGTGATTTTCAATTCCAAGTACCCAAATGTAAAAGCAGCAATCCGGGCCCAAAGCACCTTTCACAAGCTGGAAACAGCATCCACGAACAACACAAACGTCCAGCGCAAAATATTTTCGCGATTTGAAAACACCACGGCTCTAAATACTCAAATCAGTTGAACACGAGGTTTCTATTGCTACGTTGATCACTTCTTAAAATATCACGTAAAACAGGAACGATAACTTTAGCAAAACACTTTTCAATATTAACGTAAGTTAGCTGCGACGTTAGAATCCAATTTTCGTATCGTATTTTAAAAAAAAAAAATCAAATCAAACCAACTCAGTTTCAACCTACATCCGTTCGTGTCCGCAGTCTCGTGAGTTCTCTCTTTTTTTGTAGCGTGTTACGGCTTCATCCATCCTAAAGCCCGGTTTACACTTTACTTTTTTCTTTTTTATGCAATTTTCGTTCTTTAAGTTAAATAATGATTTCAGGTTTTCTAAAGCTTGTGGATTTGAAATTTCAAAAAGGGGGGCCCTCTTTACGACTATATATAGCTTGCTACACACCCCCCCTTCCTCAAAAAAGAAAAGGACGAAGTCATTTTCTTTTAATCAAAGAGTTCGAACATCGAGTCATCGCTATCAAAAGCGGCCTGATCGGGTTGATCCGCCGGTTTCGTTTCGTCTTCATCTGAATTCCGTTGAGTATCAGAAGACTTTTCGTCGCTGTCGCCTTTGTCAGGTTTCAAATCCTTGACATGCCATCTCCCAATGAGCTGACCCTCATCGTTAGCCAGTTCATATACAAGGGGGGAAATTTTCGCGGTTACAGTGCACGGTACGTAGCGTGGTGCAAGTTTGGCGGAAAAACCATGTGCTCCACTCGACAAAACATGATGTCGTTTCCAGACACGCTGACCAACTTCATAGTTGTCAGTGGGACGTTTTCGCTGATTGTATCCAGCAGCTTGACGTTGATAAGCCTCAGCCAGTCGTCGTCGCACGTCTTGATAAATGGCCGGATGCTCTTGCATCTGATGAGCGTAAAAGTCACATGACCAATCTAGATCCACAATATCGTGTTGATTTAATTCACCGTAATAACGACCGTCTATAGGTACGAAGCGGCCAAAGTTCAAAAAGCAAGGGACAAAGCCAGTGCTGTCGTGCACAGCTGTGCGTAAAGCATAAGCGATTTTCGGGAGTTCTAGGTTCCATTGATGATGGTTCGCGTCCGTGAGATAACACCGAATCGCAGTGCCAATGGTGCGGTTTACTCGTTCGACAAAGTTAGCTTGTGCGTGATAACGCGCTGTGAACCAGGCTTTAACATGGTATTTGTCCAGCAGTTGTTTTACATCATTACACGTGAATTCGGTGCCGTTGTCGCATAAAAGGATTTGAGGAGCTCCAAACATCAGAAAAACTTCGTCTTCCAGGAAACGAGCAATAGATTGACCATTAGCTTTCTTGAGCGGTTTCAATAATACGAACTTCGAAAACCAGTCGACGACTACGAGAATGTAGCAAAATCCGTCTTTAGTTTTTGGAAGCGGTCCGACTATATCAGCACCCACCAATTGCCAAGGATACTTTATCTTCTTCGGTTGTCCCATGAATCCGGGTCTCGCAATATTACGCATCTTTTGTGCAGCACATTTTTGACATTTCGATACAAAACGGGATACGTCGCACCTCATCTTAGGCCAATAGTAGTGTTCTGAAAGTCGATATAAAGTTTTCGCCATACCTAGGTGACCGGCGGTTGGAGGAGAATGACAATCGCAGAGAAGTTGAAATCGCGCGGGTTTCGGCACTACTTGTTTCCATTCGCTTTGATTTAAGCCTTGATTGAAGTTCGGTCGCAACAATTTGAAGAGACGTCCATCGGTGACTCGCCAATTAGCATATTCGCGTGGTGACTGGGTCACAGATATAACCATACGTTGATACCACGGATCACTAGAACAGACCTCATCGGAAAAGTTGAGAACAGAAATTTGAAGCGGAGAGCGCGAAAGAGCGTCGGGAACTATGTTCAGAGAACCTTTTCTATGTACGAATTCGATGTCATATTGCTGAATTTTCAAAGCCCAGCGAGCAAGACGTCCACACGGATCTTTAATATTTTTTAACCATAGTAATGAGTGGTGGTCGGTGAGAATTGTGAAGCGAGCGCCTTCCACGTAGGGTCGAAACTTTTCTATGCCGAATAAAACCGCCAAACATTCTTTTTCCGTGGTGGTGTACTTCTGCTCCATTGTCGTGAGAGTCCGACTGGCAAAAGCGATTGGAATGTCCACAGAATCAGAGTTTGTCTGCGTCAGCACGCAGCCAAGACCTCGATCGGAAGCGTCGCACTGTATAGTGAATGGTTTAGTAAAGTCCGGGTTAGCAAGGACCGGAGACGATATCAAAGCTTGTTTAATAGCGCGAAAGGATGCGTCAGCTTGTTCTGACCAAGTTATCGGTTGGCCCTTTTTTCGTTTTTTAATCAATTCAGTTATCGGAGCGGTGAGCGAAGAAAAATGCGGTATAAAACGTCTATACCAAGAGCATAATCCAATGAAACGTTTTACCTCAGTGGTAGTAGTGGGACGCGCGTACTCAACCATGGCTGAAACTTTAGCGGGATCGGTACGAAGACCTAAACGATCAATCACAAAGCCTAGAAACTTTAACGAAGAACGGCAAAATTCACATTTTGAAATGTTGACGGTTAAGCCGGCTTTAGCGAAGCGATGTTGTACCTCGAGCAGGACTTCAAGATGCTTTGCAAAATTCGGAGTGGCAATGATGATGTCGTCTAAGTAAACGAACACGAACGGTTCGAGTTCGGGACCAAGAATGCGGTCCATCAAGCGTTGTTGGGTTTGGGGAGCGTTGCGCAGCCCGAACGGCATTACATTGAATTCGAAAAGACCGCGTCCAGGAACTGAAAATGCGGTTTTTTCAGCGGAGTCGGATGATAGAGGAATTTGCCAGAATGCAGATTTTAAATCGATGCTAGTTAAAAACTGCGCACCTGAAAGCATACTCAGGATTTGATCTACACGTGGAAGCGGATACGCGTCGGGTTTAGTTACAGCGTTTAGTTGACGACCGTCAAAACAAAATCGGAGCTCTCCATTTGATTTCTTGACAAGTAAAACAGGGGACGACCAAGGGCTGTGAGATGGTTTAACCACTTTTAGATCCAACATATGATCAAGTTCCTTGTTCAGGTGTTGCATCATGTACGGTGAGAGCGGATATTGACGTTGTTTTAAAGGTCGAGCGTCGCCGGTATCTATTCGATGTTCCAATACATTAGTTCGTCCAAGAGCTTCACCATCTTTCCAGGAAAGTGCGTTGAATTTTTCAATCACTGCAGTGAGCTGAGTTTGTTGCGTATCTGATAAATCGGATCGTTCGTTGATAACGTTGATGATCTGAACGGGGTTCGAAGAAGCAGTAGGTTTCGACACTGAGTAAGCGTTAGCACGAAAGTCAAAAGTGAAATCAAAACTTTTTATAAAGTCCATACCTAGAATTAGAGGTACCTGTAAGGACGGAACAACTAAAACATCAAAAAGGCGAAGAATTCCATTTACTTCGATCGGTAGTCTGACAAAGCCGGTTACACGCTGAATAGCGCCATCTGCTGTCGTCAAATCAACATTTGTTTTCGACAGTTTCAAAGAAAACATCTCTAATAAAACGAGACCAGAATTACCTAAAACAGAGCGGTTAGCACCAGTATCGACTAGTGAAAGTACGGATTGGTTATAAACGTTGACGGTTATATATGGACGGTTATCGCCGTGACGGGACGCAAAAGCGGGGCAAACACGAGGCCCAGAATAGGGTAATTGAGTGATAGGAGTAATAGAAGACGCGGATTGTTGAGCGCGGCACGATGAGTCACCCGAGCGAGTTTGTAAGTTCGGAAAAATAGGTGGCTCACGGCCAGACGAGGGAAATATTACGCGAGAGCGGTAAAGTTTAGTGCGCGTTTTAAACAAGAACGCGGCGTTAGACGTAAATCGGAGATGAGGCGAATCTTCCACAAAAGAAGATTTAGTTTTCGTTGAGCAGAAGTCGCGAACGGTTCGAAGCCACCGTTTCCAGGAAATAGGATCGGGTGTAATACGCGTTGGAATCTGAGAAGCAGGGCGTAGACAGCGATTCCGAACTAGTTTACGCCTTGGTAGTTTGTCGACGGCGCTTGAGTACAGTTCTTCACAAAGTGACCTCTGTCGCCACAGCGGTAGCAAAACATTTGTTTAGCAGCAGTGCATTCGTTGTAACGGTGACCGGACTGTTGACAGTTCCAACACTTGATAGCGGACGTGACAACTACAGTAGGAGCTGGTACGGAAGTTGAAGTTAACGGTTGCGTTTTGGTCGTTTCGACAGGAGTGGAAGCAGAAAGCTGAGCTGCTTTAGCTGAAGTATCACGGCGGTTAATCTTAGTCGGAGTAATGGACGCGGAAGCTTGATAAGCGAAAGTCGGTTCTAGGGGTCGGGTTACCGGAAGTTTAGCCATCGCGTTACGAGTAGCGTGGTGGCGGTTTTGTTCAAGACGCTTACAAATTTTAGATAATTCGTCGATTGAATTTACTTCAAAAGCACCGAGGTGTTCCAGGAAGTAGGGAGCGAGATTACGTTGTATGATGTGTAGACACCGTTCATCTGACACAACACTCGGGAGACGTGAAAAAAGATTTTTCATGCAGGCAATGTACCGGCCTACTCGTTCGTCAGGACCTTGAATACGATTCTGAATTTCCTGCCACAGTTCGTCTTCATACCCAATAGGTAAAAATTCGGCTTTTAGTTGAGTGGACAATTCATCCCAAGAGTGAATGGTATTGCGGACAGACCGGAACCAAATTAACGCGGAGCCTTCCAGAATGTCGCTAGCGGCATGAAACAGTGCATCCTTAGATACTCCACGAGAGATACGTAGCTCTTCAATCTTCTCAAGCACGTCAGTTAAGCTTAAACCAGCTTCATCTCCCGAAAATTTGATACCCCATTTATACACGGGTATTTGCAATTGAGGCGAAGTCGAAATCGGCGGGGAGTCGGGTAGCGAGATTGTAGAATCGTTGCACGGCGTAGAACATTGCAAACCACGTGAGCTTAATTCTTCGTCCAAAGCTAAAGCATTTTCGATTAGCGTCGTGACGTCCGAAATCAGTGACGTTGTAGTAGCACGAGGCATAAGGCGTCGAGTTCGACTAATCAAATGTAAGATGCGAGCGTCCAAAATATTGAAAGTGGAGCTGTCGATGGAGTCAGAAAAATTTTGTACTTGAGTGCGAAGTTCAATAATTTTCTTGCGACAGACAGTTATTTCGGCGGAGACGTCTAAAGTTACATCTGGAAAGTCCAAGTCTGCGTTTTGTTTCATTAGTGTAGCTAATGAAGTTCGTAGTAACGTTAAGTTCATGTGTTCAATCCCTTGGACGTGACGCAATCTCAATTCGTAGATCAATTCCTCACGAGTTAATCCCAGTAACGACATCTTTACGAAAGTTAGTTTGACGCGACGGAATCAAAAATTTTACGAAAACAGTAGGAACTACCCTTTACACGAAGTAGCTAAGCGACCAAAAATTTCTTTATAGCGAAATTTTCTAAACGTAAACAGAAATAAAATTTCCCAAAGAAAACGTAACGAAATCACAGTTCAAACGAACTGCCACAGACGAAACCAGAATCAATTCGTTTATTAGTTTCACAAATATGACCACAATTCAAGTTATCATGCGCAGACGAAAACGATATAATTATCACACGAAGTCGTTAGAGAGCGGAACAAAAAAACGAAGGGCGCATTTAGATGCGCGAACTACGAAAACCGAAAGGCCCCACGTTGTGAGCGCGAGTTTATAGGACCGAATCCTCTCGGAACTATTTATTGCCACGGCTAGCCTTTTCAGCGGGGCGAGTCGTAGGTCGGTTAAGTTAGACCAGTACCAGTAGTTTACCGCAACGTTGGAAGCGAAGGACTGACCTTTTGATGTTTATAAAAACCAAGATGGTCAGCTGACCCAAAGGGTCGTGTTTTAGCTGTAAAGTCAATGAGGGCGCCAGTACAGAACCAATCTTGTTAAGCAATCTCACGACGCTGCACACGCCTGTAAGAAAAGCCAGGGTCCTAACTTCCGAAATAAAACGCTTGAAGTAGTTTAAGAAAAATATAAACAAATATTTAATACTGAAAATTATTATAGAACAACTTTTACATGCATTTTAAATTTAACAACAATTTATGTTCACTCTCAATGAGGGTTGACGGCAGGACAGAAGGCCCTTAATAAAATATGTAATATACAATATAAAGTGAATTTCAAACAACAGGTCATTGACCCCAACAAGTAAGATAAAATTGATAACTATAAATATCGGACTGAAGGTCCACACAATCTGATCGTTAGATCTACAAGCAATCGCGACGAACAATATTTAATAATTGCAATTATAGAAAACCAAATGCGATAATTTACCAATAATGGTCAAGCGCAGCAATCAAATTTAAAGTTGACTAAAACGGAAACACAATTAAACTGTTTGCCAAGAACGTGATACATAAATACAAAATTTACACAATTCAATTCATAGTCGTTATAGACTACCAAAATTTAGCACAGAAAATTCTGCCAGGAGACGCTAAACATAATTATCATAATTTACCTAGAATAGAATTTATAAATGTTCTAAAAGCGTAGACAAAACATAAACTACAATTTTACCAACGCTAACATAGCTTTTCAAGCTACCTAAAGTCAACACAGTGAATACTGCCAAATCGTTAGCCAATCTAGGATTGTCTAAAATCGTTTAAACGTAACATAAACATTTAGTTTACCAAAAGCTAACATAGCATTCAAGCTACCAAGTGAACACAGTGAATACTGCCAAATCGTTAGCCAATCTAGGATTGTCTAAAATCGTTGAACGTAACGTAAACATTAAGTTTACCAAAAGTTAACATAGCATTCAAGCTACCAAGTGAACACAGTGAATACTGCCAAATCGTTAGCCAATCTAGGATTGTCTAAAATCGTTGAACGTAACGTAAACATTAAGTTTACCAAAAGTTAACATAGCATTCAAGCTACCAAGTGAACACAGTGAATACTGCCAAATCGTTAGCCAATCTAGGATTGTCTAAAATCGTTGAACGTAACGTAAACATTAAGTTTACCAAAAGTTAACATAGCATTCCAAGCTACCAAGTGGACACAGTCCGAGATTGTTAACGATTAATCAATAATCAACACAAGGGCATCTCAACTGACGTGAGATACCGGTATTTCGAAATATCATTACTATAAAAAATCTTATTCACTAAAAATATATCCGTTATAGAGGACAATTTATCAGCTAAAAGTATTAGACGACAATAACCATGTATTAAAGCTAGCAATAACAACGCGAGTAACCAGCTCAAGAAATCGACAATTTGTACAGTAACTAAACAACTTTTCTTAACTGATTAATTGTCCAATGTGTACAACAATTTACAAATTAACGTTGGCAAAAAGGTTAACAGTTTTTTTTTTTTAACAAATTAAAAGCAGTTAAACAAACACAGCACGACTCAGAAACCGCGACACTTTCATGACATCAAATTATTGGCACTTTATTTTGTAAACATAGTCTGACACTTGTAAGTTGAGGTTAAAAGCAAATGAGCTGCGCGGAATCAGACAGTTTATGATACGGTGCGCATGTTCGGTGAAGCTACGACATACGTTGCAAATACGTTGAGATGCCGTTTTTATTCAAATAAGTGGTAATTATTTCTTAAAGGACGTATGTCGAATTGACATTCGCTAGAACGTTCATGAAGTGAACCCGTTTATAATAGATTTTTCGTATAATAAAATTCAAGTAGAAATTGCGTTTTATTTTCAAAATTAGACTTAAGTACACTGAATTGAGCTAGTAGATTTGCAAATAGGATTTACGCGGTAGCGTTTATGTAACACTATTACAATCGTGTAATCGGAACCGTGTTAAGATTTAACACCAAACCGAAAGTTAATTTCCAAATACCTGGTACGCCGGCCAGCGTCTGTAGTCGATTGAATGAGTCCTGGATCTTCTTCCAGGCGTGTAGAGCGTGAGATTGCAGAATTCGGGAACAGAAGAAATCAGGTCATGACAAGGTGACTCGCCACAAGACCAAAATGGCTGAGTGATTTTCAATTCCAAGTACCCAAATGTAAAAGCAGCAATCCGGGCCCAAAGCACCTTTCACAAGCTGGAAACAGCATCCACGAACAACACAAACGTCCAGCGCAAAATATTTTCGCGATTTGAAAACACCACGGCTCTAAATACTCAAATCAGTTGAACACGAGGTTTCTATTGCTACGTTGATCACTTCTTAAAATATCACGTAAAACAGGAACGATAACTTTAGCAAAACACTTTTCAATATTAACGTAAGTTAGCTGCGACGTTAGAATCCAATTTTCGTATCGTATTTTAAAAAAAAAAAATCAAATCAAACCAACTCAGTTTCAACCTACATCCGTTCGTGTCCGCAGTCTCGTGAGTTCTCTCTTTTTTTGTAGCGTGTTACGGCTTCATCCATCCTAAAGCCCGGTTTACACTTTACTTTTTTCTTTTTTATGCAATTTTCGTTCTTTAAGTTAAATAATGATTTCAGGTTTTCTAAAGCTTGTGGATTTGAAATTTCAAAAAGGGGGGCCCTCTTTACGACTATATATAGCTTGCTACAATATATATATACATATATAAACATACTTTTCCAAAAATGGTGCCAAACTTCTTAGAAACTTATGAAACGTCGAGAAATTTTGGTCCGACCCCTAGGTCCCGCCATCCGACCGACGCCAATAGTGTAAGTGCCTTATGGCAAATACACTAATAAGTTCAAAAACTGAAACTTGACTACTGAAAATTATGAAACAAGAAAATATTCTCATCTGAGGATAGGCGTGGACATATGCCATCTACCCTAACAAAACATTACATTTTAACAGTAGTAAGCGATCATATAAGCTCTAGGGCAAAGTGCATCACGCTATACATCTCATATACAGGGTGAGTCAGACCACCCGTATCAGTCGTTTTTTTCGAAAACGGTTAGTCGTAGAGAGTTGTGTCAAAAATCTGTATTATAAAAGCCCTAATGAAGAATCGAATGGCGATATTTTTCCCCCCGGAAAGGTCGGCTTCCCTGTTAGTTTGCTCCGAAATGTTCAGAACTCCGGAATGTTAAATAGCACGATAGGTCGAAAGTGGTATTGTTGAAAAGATCTTTAAAATATAAGCAAGTTTTGTAGGACATTTTTTTTGTTACTGCCACCCCTGTTAAGTAATATTCGTTTGAAATTATTAAATTAACATGTAAGAAAAACAAACTTAATTTTAAAAGTTGGCATTTAAAATCTAGTTACCTAATTAAACAATGTCACAAATGTTCAAACTGTCTTCAATTTACTTCTAAACACTGCAGAGCTCTTTTAGATATGTTATGAGTACCTGGAAGTATTTTCCGACAAAAAAAAAAAACAATTGCAATTATTGAAAACTTATTGTGACATTGTTTAATTAGGTAACTAGATTTTAAATGCCGACTTTTTGTTATTCTGATATGTTAATTTCATAATTTCAAACGAATATTACTTAACAGGGGTGGCAGTAACAAAAAAAAATGTCCTACAAAACTTGCTTATTTTTTAAAGATCTTTTCAACAATACCACTTTCGACCTATCGTGCCATTTAACATTCCGGAGTTCTGAACATTCCGGAGAAAACTAACAGGGAAGCCGACCTTTCCGGGGGGATAAAATATCACCATTCGATTCTTCATGAGGGCTTTTATAATACAGATTTTTGAGACAACTCTCTACGACTAACCGTTTTCGAAAAAAACGACTGATACGGGTGGTCTGACTCACCCTGTATATGAGATAGCATACGACCACGGCTATCTTTAGATGAGAATATTTTCTTGTTTCATAAATACAAAAGATTGCTAAACTCATAACCCTTTCTTTTGGCTTCGGACAATTGAAGCCCATAGGTCATATTTCATTTATTATCGCGGTTTTATTTATTCGCTCTCTTGTTTTATAGTTATCCGGTATCTATATATTCAACAAAAATCTTTATTCGAATAGTCACCTGCCTGCATAATTGTGCATAATACCTAATCTCGTGGTCCAATAGCGTATAAAATATCTTCCAAATGAGGTGCAACATGACCCTCGTAGCTATCTAAACATTTGGACTGATAGTGTTCCTATTTTTTAATTTTCAAAAACAAATTTATCTACACAAGATAGGTTAATCTGATAAAATTTTTACCTCGACTTTGTCCAAGTGATGATGGAGGGACACTTTAGACGCGCACTTCAGAAGAAAAACATATATGTGTCAAATAAGCGAGGTGACTGTACTTTCAATTATAAAGATTTATCGTCAAATCAACGACAATGCAATGCAAATTTATACTTTGACGTTTTACAAAAAGATTATTAACTATTTTTCACTTAACTTTCAATCAAAAGCGTACTGCCGAAAGCTTACATGGTATCTGTAGCCAAAACATTATGATTTCAAATTTTAAAATGCACACTGTGAAAATGATATCCAAACAATTTAAAAAAAACTTGTTTTGTGTTTTCGATTATGTATATGAGTTATCTTATTACACACTAGCGGCCCGGTCCGGCTTCGCCCGAATTTGTAGATTACCACCGTTTTTTCGTCGACTTACATTGCAAAGTTAGCCTTCACGAAAAGCGCTTTTATTTTAACAAGATTGTGTATAAGCTATGTCCATCCTGAAGATCTACTCTAAATTGGTGAAAAAAAAAATTAAATCGAATGAGTAGTTTCGGAAACTACCTTCTACATCCAATTTTACAAACTTTACCTCTTTATAATATCAGTATGGACTATGACTAATAGTTTTTTTCACTCCGTGTGTCTGCTCCGAGGTGGAGACACGAGGAAATAATGGCGGATGATATTTGATCTATTTACATTGTGAATAATTAATCTAATCAACTTATATTTTATCAATTTTTAAACGCAGATATTATCTCTAGAAAAATGTACTGTTGACTGACTGCACTTTCAAGTTTATAAAATTATAATTTTCTTTTTTGTATTTTACCAAAATAGTTTAAATATTTTCTCAATTCATAAATGTTTAGTATAATTATATATCATCTACAGCACATGTGTTTTGTTGCACCACTATAAATAATGTTTTTCTCACTGTGTCGGACTTTCCTTTATTTAAAAAAATCTAAGTAGTAAATTATAAGTAATAAAACAATGGGGTTTGAACATTTTAGGTTTGCGATCAAATTTTCAAGCTAAATTTTGTATCAATATGCGTAGAAAAATACTGCTATGATGTGAAAATTGTACAAAAACTAAATTATAACATACAATTTAAGAAAAAATATGTTTTTAATCGACTAATTATTTTTCAAGCAGGATCGATTTAAAAGAATAAGAATTTTCTTATGGAAAAAACATTTGTGGTCACAACCTAAGGTCATTATCAAATCAGATTTTCTAACAATGCTTCTTATAGTGTCTGTAGCCCATCATCATGGTCTACTATTATAACCATTAAATATTTTCTGTGAATTCTTTTTTATCTGCTGATAACTGAATAAGTTTTTAATAATAACATGTAACAATTTCCTTCTTTGTGAACTAATTAGTTGCAGTGAAATATTTCTGGAAATTTTAACTCCTCAATAACCTCATTATGCCGTCCACTTCCTCGTGCATACATGACGTCATTGTTGCACATTCTGAAATCTGATTATTGTAATGTATCTCGTGAATGACATAGTTACATATAATTAAGATCTATATCCAACTGTCTGTACAAATAAAAACGTAATGTTCGTTCGTTCAAATTCTTAAATATCCGAAAATTCTTTACGGATTGCTATGAAATTTAGACAAAACATTACATTCGAATACGGGCGTGTTTTTATATACCTATTTAATGATGTGCCGGATATCCGTATCCGTATCCGCGGATATCCGAGGGAGACGAAAGATCCGTATCCGTATCCGTTAGTTTTTGGCGGATCTTTTACGGATCTTTTACCTTATTAATTTTCATTTCATAGAAGACATTTATATGTGATTAGGTAATAATGAAAAACTGTTAAAATCCATTCAGATTATTTTTTATTTTTTAAAATCGTATTTAGCACCTTTATAATAATAATAATAATAATAATAATAATCTTTATTAGTACATATAAGTGCACTAAAAGACGAGGTTCAGCCACAGGCTGCTTTTCAACCTAACCCTATTAAACATTTATCGTAGTGAGTACCATACCAATAGTACATAACTCAAAGGTACTAAAAAACTATCTTTATAATGTGATATTGCACATCGATCTTTGGAAAGCGACAATCTGTTATGAGAGTTAACTCTTAAAGAGGTCAATAACTTTTTCCCATAACAGATAGTCTCTTTCCAAAGGTCGATGTGCAATATTTACCGCCGTGTACTCTAAGAAAGTTAAGATCCGTATCCGTATCCGCGGATCTTGAAACCAAATATCTGTATTCAGATCCGTATCCGCGGATATACATTTTTAACGATCCGGCACATCACTATACCTATTATGTAGATGTCACACGTGTGACAGGCAAAAACGTGCTTTTTATAAAAACAGCTCCATCTGTTGGACGTTAAAGCAACACGCAGTATACTGAATATTTTACGGCAACGGAATCGCCAGCTGCAACGCGTAACTGGGTACAACTAGTTTTCACATCAATGTGTGTAAGGACCGAATAGTGGTACATATTTCAAACCCCTTATTTAGAAATTCACGATAATCTGGGCGAAACGACTGTTTAATACGATGCTTTCCAGTAACGTTGCCAACCAGATTTTAATGTAAAATGATTTCTAAGATGTTTCGAGTTGTGAAACTATGGATTTCGCCAGATCTCGCGAAACTTTCTATGTTTTGCGTTCCCAACAGATATTTCGTGGACATAAAAATTCCAGATTTTAAAGATTTTCTCTGAAACCATTTGACTTAATATTTTGAAATTTGGCATAGAGATAGAGTGTGGTGGCCTAAATATAGACGAGAAGAATTTTTATTCTGGGAGTTAGTTCAGGTAGTAAATTGCGAAATGGAAAACGTGTTTTCAAGAGCATCGTGCAGGATATTAATGATAGCTTACTGAAGCACGATTTTGACATTGTTTTGTGTTTTACGATTATGTATATGAATAATATTATTTTAATTGACACTAGCGGTCCGGTCCATCTTCGCCCGAATTTGTAGATTGCCACCGTTTTTTCGTCGACATTGGTCTCTACGAAAAGCGCTTTTATTTTAACGCGATAAAAATATATAGCCTATGTTTATCCTAAATATTGGTGAAAAAATGTTTGAAATCGGATTAGTAGTTTCGGAGATTATTTCCCACATCCAAACTTACAAACTTTACCTCTTTATAATATTAATGTAGATGTATTATCATTTTTATTTTCTTAAGATATATATTTTTGGGAAAACCGCTTAAACATTGCTGTCCCTCACAAAATTATCATTTGTTTATTTCACCTAAAAACCATTTGTTTGTTTTAGCCATTTGCTAACACCTGTTCTTAATAAACTTACAGCTAGTAAACTGACATTTTATCAGATCACAACGTTAAGTAATTATGAAGTATAGTCAATGCACTTACCTTCATGTGTCAATGTGAATTAGAGAGGACGACGAGTGGCCTGGTACCAAAGCAGAATCGGGTACCCAGATGTTTGATTCCAAAACTTTAGAATCTATACTAATATGCGAAATTCTTTATATGTTTGTGTGTTTGAACGGATTTAACTAAAAAAGTATTTGATAAATTTTAATGAAATTTTTGAGAAGTTTTATTTCACTATTTTATCGCAAAGTGAATTCATTTAATTTAACTAATTTTTAGACATATAGGGTAGGGCGGGGGAATGGCGTTCACTTAAGGAAAACATGGTGTATTTTTTAAATTATTTATTATAAATCAAAATTAAGAAGAGTAACAAAGTCTTTAATTATCGAGTAATCAACAATTTAACAACAAAAGCATATATCTTTCACCTACTATAGTAGTAGGAAAACATTATTAAAAAAACATGTTTGAGCGGCATTGCCCCTGACTTTGGGTAATGCCGCTCAGGGTCTCATAAAGAAGTGTACCCAATCCAATCCGGCTGTTTTGCTGCTTTGATCAAAATTGTTTTTGATATTGTTGCGCTCAGCAAATTTATAAACAAGTTTACGCAAATCTGCAACACTGAGTCCATAGTATAGCGAGCCCAGCAACTTAACTTGTTCAGCACCTAATTAAAAATTAGATCAGCGCGGCCGCAAACGAAGAAACGCTCTTCACGGTCGACTGACGCGAGCTGACTGTCCTTTTGCATCGCTGTCTATTAGAGGCCCCCTCCCCTCGCGTTTCACGCGACGTGACATGTTGCTACGTTCCTTTTTGACAGAGTTACAGAGGTGAGCGCCATTACCCAGTGAGCGCCATTCCCCCTCCCTTCTCTACCTATATAAAATCAGTCAAAACAGACTGGTATTCCCTCTTCTCCCGCGAATGTGCTATGAGAGAGAGAGAGAGAGAGAGAGAGAGCTGAGAGAGATTGTAAATCATAGTTCAACAATCTATGCGTGGATTAGAGAATCTGCCAGTCAGTATACACAAACCAACTGGTACGAGCACGAGCGTCTATGTATATGTTGCCGGTACATATAAGCCGTAAAACAGCCAATAAGTCATTCGACTTGTGACTTCACACGACGTGCAGTGTACAAGTGCTCCTAGTCGTCGACTCTCCTTGACGTCGACGAATACGGCTATATCTCATTAATAAAGCCCACGACAGGGGTGTAGGACTGACTTTTCTAAAGAGCCATTTATAAGATTTAGGATGTGTTAGCAGGCCAGACTCTAAATTAAAAATTAAATCACATATTCTAATTTAAATTAAATCAATTTTCATATAAAAGTAATCAAAAGAAGCTTGAGGATCCAGACACCTGAGGTTTCTTGTTTTTGATAAGCTTATTGATGTCAGGTGTTTAAAATCCTCACTGGGATAGATTCTGGTCGCGGACCGTATTGAGATGGCCGTATCTTTGACATCACTAGACTAGTATGTGTATCTTTAAAAAATAAAATATAGTTTAAAAAAAACTAAAAAACACGCTTTATATCGAACTAAAAAGTAAAAAATAATTTTTTTAAAATAAGCTTAAAAAGCGTGGGGCGCTTTGTTCCACATTTTCGTACATCGAGCGCCCTACGCTTTTTAAGCTTATTTTAAAAAAATTATTTTTTACTTTTTAGTTCGATATAAAGCGTGTTTTTTAGTTTTTTTTAAACTATATTTTATTTTTCACTTTTTAGTTTGAGGATCTATAAAAGAATTTATTAATCCTGGGGGTCCTAATAAGGATAATGGGAAACTGTTATCAAATTATTGCATTGTCATCGGTCCTTGATACGTATGCAAAGTTTCAAATTAATCAGACTTCGGGAAATTGGTGAAAATTATGCTCAAAGATTCCGTTCATACATACATAGTTAGTTACAACCCAAACTAATATAAAGCGTTTAAAAATCCAGGCTAGTCTATACATATTACAGATAAATAAGTGAATTATTATAGCAGATATATTTGTTTCCAACGATTATTCGAATTATCAGACAGTGGGAAGTTAGCGTTTAATCGATTTAGTTACATTCCTTTTCGAGCCTCATCGGCTAATTAATGTTAAAATATCAATAAAAAAATATTTGTTTAATAAAGCATGCGTATGATAAAATATGTATATTTATGTATTTTATGCATCAAAAACGTAACGAGTATTGTGATTGAACTTTAGTTTCATTATAATTGAATTGGTGAGATTAAGAAGGGTAAGATTCCATCTGACCTTATTTTCGGGAAATTGAAAAAAACTGTTTCACTCAAGAACTACCAGTTAAAAGAAAAAACTTATAATTACAAAGTTATTCCTTATGATCTTATTGATAGTGTTCACATTATATAAATCTAATTTTAATAAAATATTTTTATTTATATATATGCAAAGATGGTGAAATATTTTCCTTTTTGATTTCATTTTAAAACACTACTAGAAAATAACAAAAGGTCCATTTATAAAAACTAAAAATAACATTTATTCGTGAAGAACACACATTACAATACAAAAAAAAATATTCTGGCCTCTTTTATTAAAAAAATGTGTTATAAAAAAACATTTTTCCTTAAAAGTTCAACATTGATTACTAGACAAAAAAAAAATAATAATGCAAACGTTCAAAAAAGTTTCAAAATTTATTATTCACTGTCCTCGTCCCCTTGAGCATTTGTTATTGGCCACAGTAAAATTTGTTGATAAAAATGTTTGTACTCATCAGGTATATAATGGATAACTTTGGCGACATCCTCGATTTTTTTCTTTTTTATAGGAACTTTTCCTTGATAGACTCTATCAGCTGGAAAGGCAACTTCACCACCCTTGTACAGTTTAAACACTTCAGAGACAAACTCTTGTCCTTTTCGCCTTGCTGCTTCCATAATTTTTATAACATTTCCACTTCCTCTTCTCTTTTTCACTGGACTTTCACATTCAGATTCGGACATTGTCTATAGATTATAAAACTCGAAATTGATAATTAACATAAACCGAGTCAAACACAAAGAAATAATATTACTTCAACAAACAAAATACAACTAAACAGTAATCACAGCTGTTGGATTATGAATTAACGTATGTGCTACACCAGAGCGCTCTGTTGAGATAAATGAGAACTGAGATTAAGAAGGAAAACATTCCAGGAATGTTTTCTTTCTATATCTCAGTAAAAACTACATCGGCTCGTCAATACGTTAGGATTGTTGGAATCTTTCCTCTGTTTAGATCAATAGATGCATCTACAGTTTTTAAATTAAATGGCTATCTCACTTTATTTTTAACAAAATGTGGAATCTTTCCCTTCTTAATCTCACCAATTCAATTATTCCATCATTAATTCGCTGTTGAAAATAAACCAATGAGGTATTAACTGACGTAAATAAAATGTTCATCCTACAAAAAAAATGTATTAGAATTATATTCAATATAAAACAAAGAAACACCTGCAAAAAAATATTTAAAGAAAATAAGATACTTACCTTGGCGTCAATGTATATATTAGAATGTGCCGTATATGTAAAAAAAAACTATAAAGATTTTGAACAACTTGAAGGTAACCATCCACACAATACCAGAGGAAAAAGACAAATGACAAATATACACACTAAACTGAGTCTTATACAGAGAAGCGTGACTTTTCAAGTAATAAAGATATACAATAAAATACCAGATGGTATTAAAAAATTACCAATAAAAACTTTTGAAAAAAAATTTAAACAAATATTAATACAAAAAGCGTACTACACGACCCAAGAATATCTAAATGATTAATTATTTTTAAATACTGTATTTTAATTGTTTTGTTTTTTTTTTTTTTTTTTTTATATTTTAATTTTAATTTTACATGTATTGACATATTCTATGCTGTAAGGCCAATTGAATAAATATATATTCTATTCTATTCTATTAAGCATTGGCGGCGGAACAACTTTTTTGGAAGGTATAGAGACCCACGATCACTTACGAAATCTTATAGTCTAAGATCCGGCATTAGAGAGAGAAATTGTGAATTATAGACGCTCAACAGCTGAGGTCATCAGTATCTATTCCGGCATTAGAAATATATACCCTCATCTGTTATTTGATGATGACAAAGATTATATGTTATGCCTCCACTACACACGTGGCCAGCACCGCCACTTACAGGCACTCACGATTGTGTAGAGGGCATATTCGTCGGTGCGTGGACATCATCGCCTGTAATCGGCAGTAATCGATTGATTGTCGGTACATCAAAGGAATGCGTGGCCAGCATCGTGCACTCGTACACACAATCGGACCCGCACGATTGTGTGGAGGGCTAGGCAATCATCGCGGCGATGATAGGCACTTATTTGAGTGGCGGTGCTGGCCACGTGTGTAGTGGAGTCTTTAGATAATATATACATTTATAAATCGCACATGAGTTGCCTTGATAAATCTCGCACCGATGCTATTAAATTAAATAAATTCTAATTAACTTTTATGGATCAACTTCCCCGATTTGTTAATCATAAAAATCGAGCCTAAAATGAGATAATATGACACAAGGAATTGGAATATACATAAATACAGATCATCCACATAAACATACCTTGTAAATAGTTGTGTTCTGTGTACTTTGAGTTTATTTGTTCTGTTAACATTTTATTTGTGTCATATTCTCTCATCTTAGGCACGATTTTTATGATTAACAAATCGGGGAAATTGATCCAAAAAAGTTAATTAGAATTTATCAATGTATATGTCACCGTAAAATTGTAAATATCGTTAGGTTGTAATCTGTCTTGTGAGATTGTGAACTGTCGAAAGATTGTGAACCTCAACGTACTGCTTACAATTTAATGTATTATTATTACGTTGAGGTTCACAATCTTTCGACAGTTCACAATCTCGCGAGACAGATTACAACCTAACGATATTTACAATTTTACGGTGACATATATATTATCTAACATATAATCTTTGTCATCATCAAATAACAGATGAGGGTATATACAGGGTGTCCCTAAAAGGTCTTTACAAAAGCCTACCACATATTCTTCAGGCCGAAACAACTCGATACAAGCAAACTTACCTCAGTACAAAGTTGCTTAGTTTGGGCGCTAGACGGCTCTTAAGTTACAATTTTCAAATCGTTTTTGCTTTATAACTTTGAAACGGCTCATGAGATTTTACTCAAATTTGGTACGTTGGCATAGCTGTATTGGGCAATAAAACCCATATCATAATAATAATGAATATCATTCCATGGGCGTAGAACTTGATTTTTTCGATAATTAAACATCTAAAACTTCTACGCCAATGAAAAAAAATCAGTTTGAGTATGAAATCTGGATCACGCGACTCATTTACTACAAAAAAGGTACTCTTGATAAAATTCGATTACTCTCATAGTTTCGACAAAATTTTAATTTTAGTAATTTAAAGCATAATTAAATACAAAGTTATAAAGCAAAAACGATTTGAAAATTGTAACTTAAGAGCCGTCTAGCGCCCAAACTAGGCAACTTTGTACTGAGGTAAGTTTGCTTGTATCGAGTTGTTTTGGCCTGAAGAATATGTGGTAGGCTTTTGTAAAGACCTTTTAGGGACACCCTGTATATCTAATACCTACCAGATTTCGCACTATTGTTTGAAATGAATATTATTTATACTAATTCACAATTTGAAGGCGGTTTAGTTTCCTCCAGACGCCAATGGTATTACATTATTATTGACTTATTAAAAAATAAATCAATCAATCAAAAAAATATTGATATAATTTGTATTTGTGAAACTTGGGTCCCAGGTGCGGGTATTTGATACCAAAAATTGACGGGTTTCGTCAGTCCTAATATATGAATGTAGTATACTGATAATAATAATTAGTAAAGTGGGAGGTAAACACAACAAGATTGTGTTGTATATAAAACCATTTCACAGACAGCCGGCGTGTTTAATTGCTCCGCAGCGCATTGCAATAAGGTACTGGAGTGGATAGCTGACTTAACAGTGGAATGTGCAAAACATTTGCTTACCTATAAACATCGACAACTAAATAAATATTAACCCCAATAATAAAGATCAATAAGTGAATTGGATTATTACTTTAGCGTTTTCGATTCATAAGGTACGTTTTAAATATTTAAACTATCGTATTTCGTAAATATTCGATTACAAAGCTGTCAGATTACACGGAATGTGTAATCTAAGAGCATCGCGAGCGCCTCATGAGAAGTACAATATTATTATAGGAACCAATATCCGATTTATGATAAAAATTACGGTGTCGTTTACACATATTAAATCAGTTCAAAAGTTTTATGTTTACAGTGTAGATATACGTTGAATATCACTTAGGTATAATCTGATTACTGTGCTATCAGTCAAGTCCGAAAATTGATTTAAATGTTTTTTAACAGACTTAAAAAAAAGAGGTTATCAATTCATCATGACATTTTTTTATCCGTTTTTGAGTTTATTTGATTTTATAATTGTATTTTTACGGGGTTGAAAGAAGAGTATTATGTGTTTTTTCCTGGGTTTTGTTAGTTACATCTTTTCACCGCATATTTACATTAATTATGGAAATACTTTTTTCTAATTTTTTTAATTATTTTTTGTTGTAAACTAAATAATATTAAATAAACTCAAGTAGCGCTGCCTATATATTAATATTTATAAGTAAATGATTGGTGTAAACAACCAAATTATGAGAATAAAAATGGGCACATAAAACGCCACTGTTTTCATCTAAATAAATATAATATTTATAATCATGTTTTGTAATTAATTTTCCGAATCTGGAATTCGGATCATTACTATTGTCATTCTAAGTTTGACTTGTCTAGTAATTAGTCTATATCAATACAATATTTTTATAAACATTTGTAAAAAAAAATCCTAGCCTATATTAATAAATTTCACGTTAACTTTTAATCTTAACACAAATGACATTTCATTTTCATTAAATTAATTCTCTCCGGAGATTATCTAAGCGTTAAGATAAAGTAATTAACTTACGTATTGTAGAAATAAGTCATTGTTTTATCACTTACTGATAATAATTTATAACAATGCAATTTAAGATATGAACTTATTTTTCATTTTTTTATTAAAGCTTCCAGCAGCCATGGCTATTTTATTTGAGCCTACCACTAATTCATACTTTGAATTTATTACTTCTTAATACAAGTGTCGACGTTTATCCAAATATTTTTGGTTTCCGGGCTTTAGACCGTGGTCCATTTATTTATATCTGGAATTTAGTCTACAACTGCCGTATTCATTATCAAAGGCGAAGTGTCTTTTTAGATGGCTCACGGGTAAGTGTGTTGACGACTGGTGTTCTCTCTTCTTTATGCTCAGCGTATTAGTGTTCTCTACTCGATGCACGTTTCACTCAATAGGTACTGGTACTCAGTGCTCGTGTCCAGGTTTTACTTAGATTTAGGTCTTCCTCTCTAAGTAAATCCTGAACATCGACACTGAGCCACGTAAAATCACTGAGCGGAACGACCATCACAGAACTACGACCGAGCAGAAAACACTAACATCCTGAACATGAAAGAAGGGAGAACACTATTCGTCGACACACTTATCTGTGAGCCGAATCGCATTTGATAATGTCTACCGCAGTTCTCATATCAGAACTTGGGAACTCCATAATTTTTAAATGAATCATTTTAAAATATAACATTTGTACTTGTCATTTGTTTTTTTATTAATTTTTTACGATCGAGTGAACGTCTGAGTTTTACTCACATTAAGGTCTTTTTTGACGAAAACCCAAATCTTAACTCCATAGTATAGTGCGTTAAAAAAAACTCCATAGTTTAAGTTAAGTTTCATAAAAATCGGTTCAACCGTTAACGAGTGTTGCCGATACAGATATAGTGACAGCAATTCTGATAACGTGTTTTCCTTTCTAAGTATCAAAATATTCGAAAAACATGCAAGAAAATTAAATTTCATGCAGACTTCCGTTTTAATTTTACATATTACAAACGAGGATTAACCTTCAGTTTAGTGTTAATTCATGCTTTTACAATTTCAGTTAAATTATTACTATGTTTTAAACTATTTCATTTATTAATTTAGCAGTGACGTAATAACATCTTTGTTGTTCCCCCTGAGGGTATGGCAAAATGATACTTGCAATGTCATTATTTTGTAAGTTGGATAATTGTCGCAATCTTTGATTGAAGATCAAATATTGAATGACACAATATTTCGTTCACGGTTTACAAATGTATACTTAGTTGTTCCCGTAAACATAATATATTGTCTTTAAATACGCTCATCAAAAAACCACATCATAGGCGTCGGTATTTTTTTTTTAAGTTTCCATAAAATGTATATCATCACAGTCTGATTTTGCTTTATTTTGATTTTAAAGTGCTTATTCGTAGAATTTCCTAATGTCCGGATGTCTGTCGTTCCGTGTCCTCCAGAAGGCTTACATTGACCTAGAGAATTTAAACTTCTTACACTAGTAGATTAGGGCAAGGACCCGAACCCAAACGGGCCCTATTTTAGATTTAAAAAGATGAAAATAATAACATTTTGAGATCAGTGCCAACTTAATTATTTAAACTTTATACGTACTGTTGTTAAATTAAAAATTTATTATTTTTATTTTTTTTCTTTTGGCTTTTTTTAAGGAAGTTCAATTTTTTTAATTTTGTGTGTCATAAACAATTATGTACATATAAGTACCTATGTACTTGAATACCTCAGTAAGTTGAACGGTTTCATTTGTGGGTACCAGAAGCGTTCAACATACACAAGTTTCACTGTATTTGCATATATATCATTGACTAAAAAAATTGAACTTAATTAATGAATGATAGTACACTGAGAAAAAATTATCTGTATACAAAATACACTATATATTTAGAATAATAATAATAATAATAAAACAATTACTTGTCTGTCGTCTATCTAAAACTATTCAACTAAAACCAGACATAATTACGTAGATAAAAAATACATTTAATAATTTTTATCTTGTATCTAATAATCATATTAATTATACTGTATGTGTTACAATTTATATTGAAAATTAAAGTAGTTTAATGAAATATGCATAAAAATTGTTAAATAATGACTCAATATATTAATTTTTATTTTTCGTGGATACATTAGAATAATCTCTGTCACTAAACTAACAAATGAATACATTACCTTATTTAACAACTACCTACCTTGACTTTCAAATTTCGTGACTTCATATTAATATTATAAATGCGAATGTAAGTTTGTTTGTTACGCTTTCACGCAAAAACTACTTAACCGATCATCATGAAACTTTGCACATACACTCTTGAAGGTATTAGAAGTAACATAGGATACTTTTTATTAAAAAAAAATAAAAATTTTTTACGAAAAATAAGAAAGGGTTGAAAACATTTTTTGGGCCCAAAAATACCGAAAAAAATATTATAAATGCGAATGTAAGTTTGTTTGTTACGCTTTCACGCAAAAACTACTTAACCGATCATCATGAAACTTTGCACATACACTCTTGAAGGTATTAGAAGTAACATAGGATACTTTTTATTAAAAAAAAATAAAAATTTTTTACGAAAAATAAGAAAGGGTTGAAAACATTTTTTGGGCCCAAAAATACCGAAAAATTTCTCCGAATCGTTTCAAAATTGAAATTTAACCCTTTAGTAATGATTAAAATGTGCTATTAAAATTTCATTAAAATCGGCCCAACAGGACCGTACTTACAAATTTTATGAAAACGAAATATTATAAATGCGAATGTAAGTTTGTTTGTTACGCTTTCACGCAAAAACTACTTAACCGATCATCATGAAACTTTGCACATACACTCTTGAAGGTATTAGAAGTAACATAGGATACTTTTTATAAAAAAAAAATAAAAATTTTTTACGAAAAATAAGAAAATTGTTTCCCCTGATATGCATGTCAAAAGTCGATTTCCATCTCAATCGCGGGCGTAGCCGCGGGTAGCGGCTAGTATAACATATATCCAAGGTGTTCTAAAATAAACGAGTTTCAGTTTTGGGGGTTCCATTTTCCCCACACTTCTCCTTAGCTCGATGATCAATAATAGCCCAATATCTTAAGTAGTTTATTATGATTTATTTCCGATTTTTTAACATACCTACTATATAATTTCTGTAATCTTGTTGAAGAAAAAAGTTTAGTCACATAACTGATAAGAGTTGCAAAGTTTAAATAATAATATTATGACTTATAAGTATGCTAAATATAAAAAAAAAATTGGTTGTCTGTAAAGTCGGTTTACGGACGATAGTTTTACGTGATAACGTATTCCGCTCGAATATCATATTTAATAATCACGCACAGGGTCAGGCGGAACCTTAGGAACGTTACACTTTTTCGTGCATGCAGCCGGTGTTTCATCTTTTTATATTGACGTGATTCATCAATTTATAAGACGTTATCACGTCAAAAATGTGAGGCGTTGTAGAACGCCTGGCAGATATGAAACAAATTTAAGCGAATTTCTAGTAACTAAATTTCGCCCTGTCAACTAACAAAATTCTACTAACTAAATATCACTCAATAACTAAATTTGTCCTGTCAACTAGTTGTCGCCTTTAACAATAGCCAAGTTATAATCCAACGCATACACAAAACAAGTGCCACGTGCTGTCATCTAATAAAATACTAATAACTAAATTTCGCCCTGTTCTCTAGACGTCGCCTTCAACTAAAGTCATGTTTAATCCAACGCTCACAAACGTAACATTCTCCACATCAAAAACCGTATACCTATAGTATCTATACTTTATAGTTGGAAAGTGTGAAAGAAATAAATGGCTACACGTAAGAAAGAAAGAAGAATAAATAACATTATTATTGATACTTTTGAACTATACTGTTACATTCATTAGCACGTCTTAAGAAAAATATAATTATGCATCCTCATTTTAAAACAAACAAAACGTTCGTGATAATAAACCTAACGGCACTAATTTACACTAACGTCTAAATGAAACTTTAAACAAATGCAGATTAGTAATTCAATGATTGATTATTCTGTCTAAAAATCAAATGTCACGTCTATATTATAATAATTTGAAATTCAATTTTTTTAATAAAATAATATAATAAATACTATATTTTTGTATTTAGTTTTTTTATTGTAAAAAGTATCGCCGTTAATAAAAGCATTCAAGCAAATTTTAACTCGATAGTATTATAGATAGTTCGAAAATTAGGAGTTCAATTTTTTTAAAGTAAGTACCTACTGCAGAAATAGATGTTACATTATTAAACACCGAAGCTAAGACACTTTCTAGACAATTGTCTTTTTAGTGGGCACGGCCTAAGAATGGGTATAATAATAACAATTAAAAAATTACAATAAAATCTGAAATACCTTTGTATATGCGGTAAACGCGATAAGACATACAAAATGTGTACTTATTTGAAATTCTAAAGAGAATTGAAACATTAAAATTATTCATATACCTACGTCAATTATCTGCCTTCTGAACGCAATTTTAATTTGTCTTACTATAATTAAACTTAAATATGTACCTATTCATAAGTTTAAATAAATAGACATTTGAGCATGACAAGTTATATTTATAATAATCTTTGAATTTGAATAGATTTTTTTTTCATTCTTTATGAAGAAGTTGTGAGAAATACAAATTAACTTTACATTTTTATTTGTAGCACTCTTGCACGCTTGTGCATAGTTATACTTTTTAGCGCAGTAATATAGCGCTTACTAAATTTGCTGAAAGTGGAATATCACATAATATATCACGCATCCGTAAAAGTAGAAAAATGTGTAGTATCACAAATTTTTGTCGATCATGTTGAATTTTTTATTTCAATTTTCAGTTGCTTTTTGAGTTGAGCAGCAATTTACAGTCTGGTATATTTTAAAACATTACTATTTTGCATTTTGTGGTTTCCCTAATTCAAAATAATAAAGTTCAGTGAAACTGGTATAACGTTTCGTTGTTTTAACAAAAATTTTATCTCCTTTCCGAAAGGGTTTTAACAAAAAATTATGCGATATCATTGTTTGGCCTAATTTTTAAAATCACGTTAAAAGTATACCTACCTTTTTTTGAAATAAAAATGTGAAATATACAAAAACGAAAACGCCCCACTTATCCATCGAAGCATCCTGCATCTTTAATGTATCAGAATGATTAACCATTAATGTGTTTGCCTATACATAGTATGTGATACATACACTATTGGCATCGGTCGTAAGGCAGGAGATAAACTTACAATAATAATAATTTAATTTTACAATACATCTATGGTGGAATGAATTATTATATATTAGTCAGAAGTATGTGACATGTTGAAAAAGCGAGTTTTTACAGTCACACGAGTGATAATATTATTCCATCCGAGTTACCTACTTATATTTCTAGCACGTACTTCATATGAAATAACTGATTTTCACTTAATTTTCAGTATATTTTCAAAATGTTTAACAGTTCAATTTTGAGCAAACTTCATTTCTAATAGTAGGCTAGGTTCAAGTACAACAGACAGGCAAAAGTTAATTTTCAATGGAATTGGTATAAGTATAGGTAGTACTACTAGTTTTGCTTTTCATTACAACTTCTGTAGAGGGTAGTGCAAAATATTTTAGAAAACACTAGATTGCGAAATACTTTTGAAACGTGTAGGTATAGGTATACATTTTGGACTGATGTTAAATTAATAAAATGCGTGATGAATAACAAAATTGAGAAAAATTTGATAACTTTAAATGTTTCATTTTGGCTAAAAACAAATATTATTGTCAAATCGAATTTTTAACAACGGGGTTGTGCACTGCGACCAGTTTTCAATTTTAACCTCCAAGTTTATAATGAGTAATTAATGACTTATGACATTCATTTTTTATTAACGCAATTATTAATGTATAAAATACTTTTAAAATCATATTTAAATGATCTGTTAGTAAAAATAAAGGTGTCGCGAAATAGTACGGTGTACATTGTACAACAATAATAACATAACAACCAGTAATAATGTGTATGTTTTTGTTAAGTGTAGTGACTAGTATGGTTAGAATATAATACTAATGCATGTTTAGTATTTAAAATGTCATGTAAAAATGTTGTTATTTTTGCCATTAATACGATATTGTGTTTGTGAATTCAATTGATTCAGTCTAATACCAAAGAAGTAAGTTTGTTAAGATTGTTATTGCATTATACGTACTCTTAACCTCATTTTTAACTGTCAATGTCAACAGCTGATTTCCTTAAGGTGGCCGTTTTGAAAACTGACTAATTTTGACCTAAGTTTGTAAATACGAATATTCTGATTGTTGATTGAGTCGCGTACATGTATAAGTACTATAGACAATTTTAATTCGTTTTAAATCATTTATAATTTATCACTAAATTATGAAAATAGACTTTTATTCGTATTAATTTTAATTTGTCTTTAATGGATTAATAAGGCTCAGTATTTAAACTTAATATTAATCAATTTACCTTAATGTACATACAGCAAATTGGTTCGTCTAAAAATTTAACCGAAAACTCAATAGGTGCTCAGTAACAAGTTAAATGTTGCCCCTTTAAGCATGTATCATTGAGTTGAGAATTTATTTTTAAAAAAAGGGGGAATTATCAAAGTCGTCGCATACAAGTGGGAATTAAAAATTGAGGTTCTTTATTTCCATGTAAACATGTAAAAAATGAGCAATGTATGTATATTTAGCCAACTGCCAACAGGACATTCGCAAATAATTTTTTCGTTGTTGATGTTTTTGGGCAAAGATGCCATGGAATCTCCAAATAATAATAAAAAAGTAGCGTCTGCTATTGTATAGCAAAACTGTAAATCGACTCTATGAAAAATTAGTTTATGTACGCCATTTTTAGAGTTTCACATCAAAATGGTAAAAAGTAACACTTCGTTGCCTATCCGTATGTTTGTTTTTTATTCTGAATTTAGATTTTGGATTAAAATGTAAAATTATTTTATGATTGATGGCGAAGACGCCAATTTGAGATGCGACAGGCTTAGGGAGTGGGGACGAGGACGAATTAAGCATATTTACACAACTTAATCTATTCGACTTGCAATGTAACTAAAGATAGTAAAAAATAAATATAGTTTAAAAAAAACTAAAAAACACGCTTTATATCGAACTAAAAAGTAAAAAATATATTTTTTTAAATAAGCTTAAAACAATAATGAATAAAAAATACTAGTATTATTGTGAAAAAAGCGTGGGGCGCTTTGTTCCACATTTTCGTACATCGAGCGCCCCACGCTTTTTTCACAATAATACTAGTATTTTTTATTCATTATTGTTTTAAGCTTATTTAAAAAAAAATATTTTTTACTTTTTAGTACGATATAAAGCATGTTTTTTAGTTTTTTTTAAACTATATTTATTTTTCACTTTTTAGTTTGATATAAAGCGTTTTTTTAGTTTTTTTTAAACTATATTTATTTTCCACTTTTTAGTTCGATTTATTGTTAAAAATTTGCCGAAAAAAAATTTTTATTTCGGCGTGGACGGGATTAGAACCCACGACCGGTGAATCCGAAAGTTGACGTCAGCGAAGACTAGCGCCTTAGACCGCTCGGTCAACGATTGCTCTTACAGTAGTTGCATAACATACTAACAGTAATAAACCACTTGCTGTAGTCCAAACGAGGTTACAAACAAACATACATACTTACTTACATACATACACACATACGTACATACATACATACATACATACAAACTTACAAGTGAAACTAATATAAAGCGTGTAAAAATATCTACCTATTAAAAAGACTAAAATATAGTACTTTTACCAAAATATCTAACTTGTATTGTTTTTTTCTTTTTGTTTCAGATTCATTTAAAATGGGTGTACATTTTAAGAAAAAAAAACTTTTGTTCAGCATTTTGCTGTTCTTTTCGTATGGTAAGAACAAATGTGCTTATGTGCATATATGATTATCGATAAATATTTTTATTTATACACTAATAGTGGAATTCTTTATTATTATTATTTATATTAATTTCACGCCGAATTAAAATTTGAAGCAATTATAATATAGTGTTGCAAATTTCCATGGGGCATCGTAACAAATAAGTCCAGGAATGAAACAGATAAATCAATGCTTGTCCTTGTTAATTGCTGTACAAGGTATCCCAAAAGTAACACCTAGAATTCTGTGAACATTTTCTTTGAGAAATTTCGAATTGGAAATAGCTTTTTTGTTTTCGTTGTGTAACTGCAAAGTTATTAATTGTTGAAGTTTGAAAAAAATTACTACCTTACACAGGCTGCCCCAGACATATTTCCCTAAACCTGTGGCTGTATTGCATTATTTTTGATAACCCCATTACTCTATATATTCGTAAATGGGTGAAATTTTCTACAAGATGATGTAATTTTGGATTATCTCTCTTTGATAGTTACGTTAAGAATTAAATCATCCGATTTCGATCACCTAATTACTCAAGTCTACACTGATACCATTTCTCTCTCATTAATTAAGTAATGCATAACTTCACTTACAATCTTTAACCTTAAACTTAGTTTGTAAAACAAAGGCGCGTTGTGAATATTGCCTGCTTAAAAAAACAAAACCAGGTCAAGAACATGCATATACTGAATAACCAAGATATATATGCATTTTGCTTCGGGTTGAATAGAAGATTTAATATCAGAGCATTATTATAAAAAACATATTTCAAAATAAAGTACTTTTTTGGGCAAAGCTAATCTAAAAAAAATATATTTTCCTTAATTTACAATTTTTATTACACTGCTAATTTCCCTCTAGGTATCCAATCTAAAATTGAAATACCGCCTTAAATTTTCAAAAATACAATGTGGCCGTTAATCCTTAAGTACTACTCCAAATTCAGCAATTTCACAGAGTTAATAATATAAATAACAAAATTGTTATGTTGAAACAAGTGTTTTATTTATTTACTTATTTTGTTTTTATTCCGTAACAATATTACCAATAGGTATAGGTAGGTATAAGATAATGTATTGTAGTTTTGCCTGGAAACGTGTCTATAAACATGAGAAAAACAACATTAATTATTTATTGTTGTGCAAAGTGCAATAATATGCAGTATTGAACATTGTTGCCAGTTAAATATTTAAAAAAAAAATAATTTAAACAGACGTAACTCATCGGGCTAAATACAATTTCAGGCTACTAAATAATTATTAGTCAACTTATTTACAAAAAGTTCACATTACAAAGCAAAACAAATTTTAAACTTGCGTAGATGATACGAATTTTAAAAAATTTAAACAATGCAACTTAATAGAATTAAATGGCCGAATTTAATAAAAGCTCCTAGTTTGTTTCTTTTTCCCCGCGTGTTACGTCATTATATTACAGGTTAGCTTTTCTAGGCGGCTCCGCCCGAGTGCCATAAGAACGCGTTACATTTTAAAAGAATTTATTATAGACAAAAAGAAAAAAATAGCCTGTACCTATATATTACAGTCATAGACATCTTCACATACAACATTTGGATTGTCCTCTTTTAGTCCAGGAGGCAGTGAAGATTGTCGGTACTTATTTTCCAAGTCAGCTAACACCGATAGAATTATTCGGTTTGTTATTCTAAGCAAAATTCATATATATGTAGGGGGGGGTCCGATGGGTTGAGGCGGAAAATATGTTAGAAAGTACAAATATGCTGCACTTTTTTTCCAGTGTTAAAAATAGTTCTATTAGTGAGACATATAGGGAAGAAAAAAAATAGTCTGGCTAATCTGTGAGCATGGGTAATATGTCTGGCATGTAAAAAATTGGAAAAAAATAATCAAAACCATTGAATTATTTTCGCAGTCCTAAAAATTTGTCAGATGATATTTTATATTATAATTACAGCTGCAAATATAGTCTGGCTAATGTGGAACACCCCGAAAACCTTGCCAGACTCGTCCAACGCTCGTCAGATTCGCTAAATTCGGCATGTTAAACTATACAGGTGCACGATTGTTGTCATCTCTATCTGACTTGTGAGTCTGGCGGGGCTTTCGTGATAGTAAATGACAGCCAGACGTGTATTTTCTATAAAATTATAGTATTATTTATCATGTGACAAATTTTCAAATCCGGGAAAATAAGAGCAAAAATTTTGTTATTTTTACGATTTTTTGATGCCGCCAGACTCATTTGCCAATTTAGTAAATCAGCCAGACTTACTTTTGATTAATATAGTTTATGATAGTATCAAATGATACGTTAAATTTCAAGCATGGGTAAATAAGGGTTACGGATTTCAAAAATCGGTTAAATTTTTGCATCCGCAAATTTTCAGCCAGACTGAGTTTCCTTCAGTTGGGATGTGCCAGACTGTTATTTCCATTAATAAATTGATTCACTTTAATTAATGTCAAATATTTATGACTCGGAAAATAAGTGGACTTGTCTTTTTTTATCTAGTGAACCCATCCGAAAATTTTAGCCAGACTCACAAATTGTCGTTTTTTTGTCACCGACTGGGAAAATAAGTACAAAAAAAATTCACTGCCTCCTGGACTATTTAGGCGTGATGAAATAAACGTTCGTCTTATCCCTCGGGAACTACTGAATAGACCAAGCTAAAAGATGTGTTAATTCAGGCTATAAATTACCTTTCTAAATTTCATTCAAATACTTAATACGCTGTACCGTTAAGTGACGGAGTTCATGAGTTGTTTCGCTATTCGATAATAACATTTTTTTTTGAAGATGCTAGTTATATTTAAAATATTTTTTAGCAACAAATTCAGGAAAATGCGACTTAATTATGTTGACACATGATCTTAGTTTATTAATTGATACAACGGGAGAAGTTGGTGCACGAGTCGAGTAAGTTAAAAATTTTTATGGCATCTACATAAAATATTTTAATTAAAATGATCTAGGTAGAATAAAATGGTTTTTATTTTTAGAGGTCCACTTACAGAAAACATCACCATAACTTTTGAACCGCAGCACAAAGATATAATTAATGTGCCAGAACCAATAATAATAGTTAGTCCAGAAGATTTAACAAATAATTCAAAAGTCTACTATGTCGCAATTAGTGCTATTGGAGCTGGTCATTCATTATTGACTCCGAGTATTGAGCCTAATGATACGATAAGGTAATTCAAAAAATCATAAAAAATATACAAAAAATACCTACTTTATCTCTTCACTTCTCTAATAGTATAAAACAAAGTCGCTATCAGCGTCTGTCTCTTCGCTTAATTCTTCTAAACTACACGATGGATTTTAATGCGGTTTTCACCATCTATTAGAGAATTTTTTCCGGAAGGTTTGTGTGTACAATACATTCATATAAAATTTAAAATTAGTAGAGAAATCTGGATGCCTTGTAATCAACTCATAAAAAGACGCTTTTACGGAACTTACATGGCTTGTGCTGACTAAACCGCCAGCGATTCATAAAATTAATATACTTCAGAGTTGTAGGTCTTAAAATTACCTACAGAAAAGTCCAGTATAGCATATGTTTATCTTCTAAGGATGACCCACAGTAATAATTGCGCAGCTATTTTGACCGATATATGAATCCCTATCCAATTAAACATTTAATCTTTAATAGGCAATCTACAAATTCGGGGTCATTTGTAAATTACTAGCCATATTTACCCGGCGGGCGGAATACCTTGCTCAGCCCCCAGATTACCACTAATGTCGTACAACCTAAAACGGTACGAACATTGATTGAATAGTTTGAGACAGACAGACGTCGCCTTTTATTAAAGTAATTATTAGGGATAGCCACAGCTTCACTCGCGGTGATGTCGGTTTTGACTGAAACCTTATCGTGAAACAAAAACTTTAAACTAGCCCTGACATCTATCAGTTATTGACTGATATACCTACTGTATTATTACTTCAGTCAATGACTGCTACATATCAGAACTATTTTTTCCGCAGCTTCGATCGTGATCTTTAGGTACCAGTAGAAAGTAGATAGTATAACAAGTTTCATCAAAATCGGTTCAACCTTTCTCGAGTGATACTGGTATAAACTGATATATAAAAATGAAGCTACAAACAGAAGTCCCGTTGTCCTTACAGTTTAATTTTTGGTGTAACATTAATTGCAATTCATTTTTTAGCACAAATAAAGCATTCGTTAGAATCACGGTAAAAAAGTCTAGTGCAATTGAAGAAATATCAAACGTCCTAGGATGGATTTATTTTGTAGCATGGTCTATTTCATTTTATCCACAGATATTTAAGAATTTTAGGAGAAAAAGGTAATTTTAAAACTTATTACATTGTCATTTTATATAGAGCAATAATTAATTAAAATATTTCTGATGAACACAAAAATTATATTTATATATTTCTTTCTTTTGCAGTGTAGTTGGATTGAATTTCGACTTTCTGAGTCTTAATATAGTTGGATTCTTCATGTATTCGCTTTTTAACTGCGGCTTATACTTTGTTTCAACAGTTGAGGTAATTGTTACGCGACACTGAGATCATACATTTTCAGATTACATACATTTTGCACCTGTATTTTATTTGTTTCACATAAGCGGCCTTTATAAGTGTATCGCTTGATTCGTAATTTTTATCGTGCAGTAAAATATTTTATTTGATCTGTGGAAGGTCGAACCTGAATAAGTAGGAAGCCTTTATTGCTGAGGCTAATTATTAAGACACTGCAATACGATTGGTCGATTGCTATTACAACCTCTTTGAGTGAAATTAGTACATTGTTTATTAACCTCTATAAGTGAGACGACCGTCTTTAGAACCTCTGTAACTGGATTTAGTACTACATTGTTGTCAGAAAAATGTAAACAATGCAGCCAGCAGGTTTTCACATAAGTAAGAAAAATGGATAAGTATTTATGTCTCTTTAGACTTTAAGTGAGAATAAATAGTGTAAACGTGCCATACCTTGAGATCCCCCTTAATAGAATTTTTACATAAACGTAGAAAAATTAAGGGTCTCTTACATTTGTGTGACTAGTTTCAAAAAAGAACTGAATGTATTGTTTCTTTCAGCAAGAATACTTTGACAGACATCCCCGTGGTTTAAATCCTGTGCAAGTAAACGATATTGTTTTTGCTTTGCATGCTACCGTCGCGACGCTATTAACAATTGCTCAATGTTTTATTCACGAACGAGGAGACCAAAGAGTATCGACAACTGCTCGAGTTATTTTAGGAATTTTTGGGTTAACATTTTTGATATCTCTGATCTTATCTTCTGTACATACACTCAAATGGCTGGACTTCTTGTATATTTGTTCTTATATTAAATTAACTATAACGTTGATTAAATATGTTCCTCAGGTATGTACATGCAAAATATTAAATAATATTGCATTTCGAATTGAAAATTTTATTTTTTATTATTGTAGGCGTTTATGAATTATAAAAGAAAGAGTACCGAAGGATGGAGTATTGAAAATATTTTTCTTGATTTTACGGGTGGTATGCTTAGTATGCTCCAAATGATCTTGAACTCGTATAACTACGGTAAGAATCATTATTAATAAAATCAAGATCAATAAGATTTATAATAACTATTAGGAAATCAAACAATTTGAATTTTTAGACGATTGGGTTTCAATATTTGGAGACCCAACCAAATTTGGACTAGGACTATTTTCAGTCGTTTTCGATATTTTCTTCATTATACAACATTATGTTTTATACCGGTAAGTAAAATGCTAACTTCATTTTGCATGAAATCAGCCTGCTGAGAGAATATTGTCATTTATTTCAATTAATTTTTTACAGCCAAAGTGACAAACTGTATGACTTGAGTGGTAGAACGTGACTAGTTTAGTCGTTTTGTTTTAAAGTGTATACGTGTTTTGTTTAAAATGGAAATACTATTCCTCAAATGGCGAGAAAAAATCAGAACAAACGCTCTGTTTTGCCAATCAAATAAGATATTAGATAATTGCCACTTTGATCTTTTCTCGTCGAAATATTATCCTTGTCAACCACCTCAGATAATTAATATCGCTACAGTTCAAATAACTTAATTCAGTATTTTGACGGCCATTTAAGATTGAAGTGTTTTTATCAAAATGATTTTTATTCAGGAGTTATGACCCAATTAAGTTAGTGATTAACGAAAATGTCTTTTGAGCTCCTCAAAAGGTATAAAATAAACCTAAATCTAGTCCAGTTGGGTCTTAATTTTAATGAAAATGATTAATTAATGAATAACGATCACTTTAAGTTCGTGTTTTTTTTTTATAACTAAACGCTTATTAAATCGAGACGATGTCCTTATTAATGTAAATGCATTTTGATAGGAGATCTATAGATGGTTTATTTAACAGGGCTGGAACATTGTTAATATGTACATAGTTAATTTACTATTTATTTTTTTTTTTTTTAATTATTATACCTACTTTAGAAAAATTGTCAGAATAGAATGGTGAGAAACTGAAATATTTCACATAAAACATAAACTACTTAATTTTATTAAGTAACTGGAGTCTAGACAATGTTAATAAAATGTTGTAGAATTTTTAAATGCTCATTGGCCATTGTTTTATATTTGTCGATTTTAACAACAAATCGAAAAAATAGTACACTATGTAATAAATTTTTTTTTAAACAATGCATTCCAGTCCGCGGTTAGGCAATTAGTATTTTTTTATAAATATATTTAGGTACGTTATTTTATTATGTATATATAATATATATATTGCATTTTTATAGCAAAATTAAAATTTTTATTTATGTTTATTTTATTGATGAAAGTTTCCTCTTCTGTTACCCAATTTAAAAATAAATTATGCATTATTCCCTACCCAAAACGTCCTTATATTATTTTTTTAATATAACTAGCACGATAATATGTCAATATATTTCTAATAAAACTTCTGAAAAAGTTCAAAATCCTGCATGTGTTTTGTTTTTTATTACCGCACAGTCGTTAAAACAAAAACTAAAATAATTCTATTGATTTTCATTCCATTAACTGATACATATATGGCCCGTTTTTATTGCTATTTTTTTTAATTATGGAAACTTTGCAAGGGGCATACTTTTATGTATGAACACTGAAAACCCATACTCAAAATCATTTTAAACAACAGAAAATTGATCCGGAAATCCGTACTGATTGACATTTAAGATAAAATCAGTTTTGATTGATCACCTTTTTTAAAACGTAACTATTGATTGTTCGAAAAAGTTATCCGCTAACAAAAATATTTCAAACAATAATTTAAGTGTTCAATTAAAAAACAAGTTATTTCTTGAAAGTCTGGGAGGCCCCCTTTAAATCTGTCACTGAGTTGGACACGTGTAAATACGTAACAACCAGTCAATTTATCCATTCAAAGATTTAATTTTTTTTTTTTAAACCACTAAAAATAGAAATTGTCAACAGGATTTGACCTATGAAACATACGATATCGTACAATTTAAATAGAGCAGTAATGTCCCTTTTCTCGTAACCCAAGCACTTAAGCGGCCATAAATGTATCACATAATTATTTTTCCTGGCCATAGGAAGTATCGGGAGAAGTCCCAGTGGGCCAGTCTAATAACAATCCCCTCATGGAAAAAATTAATAATATTCAAGTCATATGGCGCACCGCTCGATTTGTATTTCCCGCTATTTTTTGTGTCCCAGGCCAACCCTGCATAGACCTATCACTTCCACAACGACTCATTGCTTGCCTTTGGTCCGATATTCCTTGGAGGAACAGCCCCAGTACCAGATTTTGAGTCATCATTTCAAAACTCGTGAAAAAGTAAGTATTGAATCTTGTATACCTGCTGAACAATGAAAGTCGATGCTGGCAATCGCCCACGGATGGAGTATACTACCCTAAAATATTTTGAAAATAAAAAATCAGCTATTCTTTTGTTTTGAAGATCTGTCAAAAAAAATAGTTACGTAGCTGACGTATGCTTCGGTTAATTATTACAACTATAGCTCTGTTCCAAACAGTCTGTGAACGGTAACAGAACCGTTACAGTCTTGCGCAGTAGCTCAAAAATCGATACAGTTTCGTTTTAGCAACTGCGCAAGATGGTGGCGGTTCTGTTACCATTCTTAGAGAGCTTGGAACAGAGCTTTTATTAACAGGGGGGCTGTAGATTGTAACAAACAACTGAGGTCATCAGCGTCTATACCATATTAACAGAAATTTTACATTATTGTCAAATGTATTTTTGAAAATGCGATTCGTTAATTGCGTGAATACATAATATGGTTTTACATGTAAAAAATGACCAAAACATGCTTGTCTTAATTTTTTCGACAAATCTTCAGTACAAAAGAACTGCTGATTTTTTTTTTTCGAAATATTTTAAGGTAGTAATAGTACACCCTGGTCGCAGGGGATTGCCAGAATCGATTTTCGTTGTAGGCATGCACGATTCAACACCTACATATTCACGGGTTTTGAATTAACTACTCGCCATCTATCTACTTCATAAAATATAAATTGAGCTAAAAAAGTATCGTTTTATAAATATCAAATAAATGAAAAGTACAGAATAAGAATAACCGAATTATATTTTTTTACAAATGAATACACTATTGGTATTTTATTTCAGTGAGACACAATATGAACAGATTTCTGGAGAAAATGGAAGAATACAAGCTGTAGATGATAGTGTTGAACCAACTTGATGCCCTATTACAGTGAGAAACAAACTAGGAAATCTAGAAACTAAACAAAGATATAGGACAAAGAAGTATAATTAAAAGTAATTTTGATGATGGTATCATACCATCGAAATATTGGCATCATGACATGTCTTAGTTATGTAGTTATCGTGATTGATTCATTGTTATTTACCATAACAATGCTATTAGTAGTCCAAGAGCTATCAAACATTTTTGGGCAGGTATTGACGCCCCATGAAAATTTGTATAGCACTTCTTTAGGCCAGTAAAATGACGGATTCAGTTTCCACTAATTCGAAAATTAGAGGAACTTTTCCATGATTACAATACTGAATTTTGACAAGATACAAGCTAAAAACTGATGAAACATAGTTATTACACGAAGGTGCAATTTTGACAGATTGCGTATTATACTTATATAAATATTGTCTTTTACACCCTTTTGCGATTTTGTGAAAATGTTTAGGATCAAATCGTCTTCATTTTACTGGCCTATCTTTTATAATCGAAGACCTGGCTGAAGAATAGTAGAGCCTAGCCGATATACGCTCTCTCTCTCTCACTTCAACCTACCTGTAGCGTCTTAGTCGCAAACAGACAGTTTTGTAATTGCCTGGCAGATTAAATGATTTGGCTTATTTATTTTCTATTTTATTAAATACTAAATTTAAAGATATAAAAATTAAAAAATGCTTTAAGAACTTTTTTTGCAAATAAAATTTCGCAAAGTTAAAAATTCAAGGCTTGACTAGGCCCCACTACCCTTTAGCTAGGTCTTCGATTTTGTATTCAGACATTACAAAAGTGTTACGCAAATTTTCCCGATGTCCCAAATACTTATCCAAAAATGTTTGATTGCTCTCCTACTACAATATGTATGTACATTGTACATTATTCAATATTTATAATTTAGGCTATGTTCTTGTAATTATTACAGCCAAACAAAAATGAAATTGCTAGTGTAATGTACAAAACACGAAGCAAAAACACTCATGTTAAAAAAAATTACCTATACTGTTTTTGTTCGACTGTATAGTTCAAAAAGAATCTTACTAGATATTATGAATAAAATGTATATTTAAATAATTCTTTACACATGTGTATATTTATATTAGGTACATTATTTTATTATTCTAATTAAAAAACTATCACATAAAAAAATAAAATCTCATTTATTAACATTATGAAAAATTGTTTCACTGTATATGGGAATGATCAGAAATGAAATGTTTCTTAAAATTGACACAATACAGTAAATTTAAAAGTCACTTAAGAACTTTTATTGCATTTTTAAAGATCTGTCTAACGATACGCAATGGGGCGCGTGATAATAAAAATTTTTATCCTTCAGTTCTATGTGTAGAAAGCTACCCCCAAATTATTTTTTTGTAATTTCATTTCACAATTGCGGTTCACATAAGACACCTACTTGTAAAATTTAATCCGAATCGATGGAAAGATGGCGGAGTTAGGACACACGGACGGACAGACATGAAATTACGAGTGTTCCGTTTTTTTGCCATTTGTCTACGAAACCCTGAAAACGAACACGAGAGGGAATTAAAATGAATTTTTTTGCACCGATATCAGTGCAACTTCAAATGAGTCCTCAAAGCGCACCTTTGTCTAAACGTCCGTTCGCAAACTCCGCATCTGTACGGACGTTCCCCGGTATGAATTCTATTGTGTACTTTGAGCAATTGGCTGGTACTGAACGCTTTTCCGCAAGTATTGCATACGTACGGACGTTCGCCCGTATGTGACCTGACGTGTACTTTAAGCGCACCGGCCGACATGAACCCTTTGTTGCACGTACTGCACTCGAAAGGTCTTTCTTTCGTGTGAGATCGCATATGAATTTCTAAAACTGTTGAAGACTGACACTGTTTTCCACAAACACTACAAAGAGCCGTGAACACCAATTCACCTTTATGTTTGGAACGTACATGAACATTTAACAACGCGTTTGACACAAACCCCGCACCACACTCTTCACAATTATACGGTCTCTGATTACTATGTTTTCCTAACATATGTGATTTTAAATATGACACCGATTTCCCGCAAATATTACAAACGTCTTTTTTTCTTTTGACGCCTCGATGGACAGTTTCGTGGTGCTGTTTCAATGTGAACGAATATTTAAATTTGCTTTCACAAAGCTCACATGAATACGCTCGAATTGATTGATGGCTCAATTTGTGGCGTTCTAGTTTGTTCGGTTGAGCGAACCTTTTACCGCAATATGAGCAAACATTACTCGGTTCATTCGAATGAGTTTTCATGTGAATATCGAGTTGCAATTTCACCATAAACTCCTTATTGCAAACTGTACAAGAAACCGGCTTTGCATTATGTTTTTTCATATGTACAGCCTGAGCACTCAGTTCATAAAATCCTTTATTACATACCTCGCAACTGTATCGCTTCACTCCTTCATGGCGTCGCATGTGTTTATTTAAGTGACCTTTCTCATAAAAGCCTTTCTGACAAACTTCGCATCGATGTGTAAACTCCCGATCCTTATTGTGTATTTGCATGTGACGAGCCAATGTATGAATCGTTACCAACACTTTACCACATATTTTACATACGCAATTTCTTTTCTCGGACGAATCAAGATTATCGTAAACACGTCTCTCTTTTTTCACTTTTTTAGTTTGCAGTTCGTTTTGTTTTTTATGTTCAATGACATTATTTACATTATTATGTTTCTCAAATTCACTCACACTATTATCGTTATTTTCGTCCGTGTTACCGTGTTCCGATCCATTTGTATCGTAAATACGTCTCCGTTTATTCATTTGAAATTCTTTCTCTTTTCTATGTTTGTTGACGTTATTGGATTTCTGAACTTCATCCGCATAATAATCATTACTATCTACCGTGTTGTCTTGTTCCGAATCATCAATATGTCTCTCATTTTTAACTTTTTTAGTTGGTAATTTGTTTTCTTTTTTAAGTTCGATGACGTTGTTTACATTATTAGGTATCACAAAATTCTCAGCATAATCGTCACTGTCGTATATTTTATCTTGTTCCAACAGTTCATTTGAAGAATCTTCTGCTTTAATGTTTATTTCATGCTCGGTATTGGGAATCGTTTGAAACAATTTGGATGTAATTTGTAATCGGACCCGATGCAATACTCGATCATTGTTTTCGCATTGCTGCTTGAATTTATAACAATCTGTTATTTGCTGCAAGCATTCCCAACAAACGAGCACAGGTAAAGTGTCATCTGTTGCAATCTAGGATACAAAAAACAAAATACAATCTCTGTACATGTTAAATTCATACTTGGTAATAAATTCAATTTACCTGAATATTTGTAAATGTAGACAACATTTTAGGAACATCTAATTTAAAAACAGATTCCATTTTGTCTTTTTGTAGTAGGCAAGTACGGCAAATTTTTGAGAAATCAGTAAATTTAACTGTAGCCATTATTTTGACAATTGACAGTTTAAGGTTATGTGTCCATAACGGCACTAAATATATAAAACAACTGTTTCAAAAATGATGCCACAATCTATTTTTATTAGAACCATGTTATAGTTTTTAGATAATTTAAATTATATTGAACCATTTGTTGTAACCTTTTAACTATTAACATCACTGTAACCAGAACTTTTGACACTATAAATAGTTCTAGGCAGTTTCTGAAAAATTGTAAAATGTTATGTTAGTAAAATAAGGCAATTATTAAATCTGCGAAAAAATGTATAGACAGAATCTATTAATATGCTTGTTGATATATTTTATTTGTCTTTTTTTATGTTTACATTCCTAATGAAAAGTTCTTACTATTTTAAATATTTTAAAATCCATTTTGCAGTAGTACACACCCTTTAACAAGAATAGTTATAATAAATTAATTATCACACGAAAATCCATAAATATTTCAATATCGGTAGATAGGTATACATACAAAATTAATGAATTTTCATATGGGTCACCAAAACGCAACGCTGCCTAAACGATTTTTCACAAACTTTACAAACATACGGCTTTTCCCCTGTGTGAATTCTTCTATGCTTTTTAAGAACACTACTGCAGGCGAACCTCTTCCCACACGTCGTACAAGGATAGGGACGTTCACCTGTATGAGTTCTGGTATGAGAATTCAGTGCACTTGTCGATGCGAAACTTTTATCGCACATGGCGCAACTGAAAGGCCGTTCTTTTGTGTGAATACGCATATGTATTTTTAATTCCGCTTGCGAGCGCCATCGCTTCCCGCACACATTACAAAGAACGCTGTACAGTTCTTCGCCTTTATGTTTTGATCGAATATGTAAACTCAACAATTGTTTCGTTACATAGCTCGCCTCGCATTCTTTACAATTAAAAGGTTTTTCTTTACTGTGCTTTGCCCAAATGTGTTGCTGTAACTGTATAACTGATATTCCACAAATTTTACACAGCTGTCTTTTATACTGTTTTATACCTTGATGAACGGTTTTAAAGTGTATTTTTAATGCGTTAGCGTCTTTAAATTTAGAATCGCATTCTTCGCAAGAAAAAGATCGAACAGACAGATGTGTTATTCTATGTCTTTCGAGTTTACTCGGGTAAAGAAACTGTTTACCGCAAACCGTGCATTCGTTGTCTACTTTGTTTAAATGAACTTTCATCATATGAATTTCGAGTTGTGGTTTTAAAATGAATTGTTCATCGCACAGTGTGCAAGACTTTAAATTTTGATTATGTTTTTTTGTGTGTTCCGCGCATTTGTTTAATGAACTGAATTTCTCACCGCATATTTCACAGCTTCGTTCTTCGACTTCGTGAAGATGCATGTGTCTGCCTGCATGCCTCTTTCCATAATACTGATGGCATATAATACATTTATATCTAGATTCGTTATGTTTTTGCACATGCCGTTCAAAAGAATCAGTCGATGTTAGAACTTTATTACATACTTTACACTCGAAATTATTTCGTTTAGAATCTGCATTATTTTTAGTTGTTAAATTATTTGTAGGTGAATTTCTTTCCACTACTTGTTCTGAATCGTCTGGATCCGAATCACTGTCATCCTTATCTGTATTGTCTTGCTCTAACAAAATTTCGGGATAATATTTTGTGCCTGTCAAATTATTTTTGGATGATTCTCTCAGTGTATTTTTTATTTCATCTTTACACGTTTTGTCATTTAGTACGTCAGCTGCTTCATTTTTAATGTCATTATTACTTTTTGGGTCCGTATAATAAACGGACTGAAATAAATTATATGTACTCCCTAGTCTTATTTGTTGTAATAAACGGTTGTTGTTTTCGCATTGTTGTTTAAAGTTGTAACAGTTTCTTATCTGGTTTAAACATTCTGAACACACAAGAACTGGTAAACCATCATCCAATTCAATCTGAAGAAAAACAGATAACATTTTAAAACATTTTTAAAATGACGTAATATGTTCCAGCGTGTATCTTACTTTAATGGATGTAAAAGCTGCTAGCATTTCTGGAACTTGAAATTTTCGAAGGGGCTCCATGTCATCCTTATGTTGCAAACAAGTTCGGCAAATTTGTTGCAAATTAGAGAGTTCAACAGTTGACATATCTTGATAGCAAATTTAAGTACAACTATAGCATTAAATAGATACATCTAGCCATTAAAAATAGTATAGTATATACAAACAACTTTACTGTTTTTCAAAATCTTGCTATTTTAAGGTTAACATTTATTTAAGAAACATTCAACTATAGAGATCAACCTTCAGCGCTTTGTACACTATTGACTATACTGATTTCAGATAGGCCGGTTTTAGACGTTCTCTAAGAATCTCTTTGTTTGTACGTTTGTATCAGTCGTACAACTCAAACGGCTTAACCGATTCTTTTTTTTTTATTAAAAGGTATATCCAATTGTATATATCCACATATATAGAGCATATGCACATACACAAGAGAATATCACTTGGGGATGGCACTACCTCTTAGTATCTGGCCAGTAAATTTTAAATATCAAAGCTGGGTCTAAACGACAAACACAAAATATCCATGAGCAGAGGTGGGATTCGAACCCACGACAGTGCGATCCATTATCCAAAGGCCAGCACGCTGACCATTACACCACGCTGTCCCCTGGCTTAACCGATTTAAATAAAAAACTTTTCTGTTCGATTCCTTGGGAGTTTATTCGATCGTAACGCCTCGTAAGTTTTTGAATGAGACATCCTTACATACAAAACCATATGCAGGGACATTTTTTTTCTATCCTCCTTTAACGTAAGAGATGTCACTAGTGTTTTATTTTGAAATTTGAACGTTATTTAGATCCACGCTTCGGAAGTAAAGAGGCCAGTGAAAAATGCTAATGTGGGAAAACAACGCCGGTGTTGTTTACTAAAATTCTTTAAAAGTTTAAGTAGTAAGTGTGTGAAAACTTACAAGTGGTAACTCGTGGTTTAGTAATTTTATTTCAAAAAAGTGTTTATGTTTAACAAAATTGAAAGTAGTCTTTGATAACGCCGTGTTTTGTTTTTATGGGAAAACATTCCTGTTGGCGGTTAATCAATTGGCGTATAATTTCCGGTTTTTCAGTTTAGTGTTCTAATTAATATTGTGTTAAAATAAGTATTTAGTTTTAATTTGTGAGCTTTGTGCATTTGTATAACAAAAACTTACACATCAGTTTGGTGTAGAACTGATAATACTTAATTTAAGGTTATATGAAAAATAATTATAATGGCAGTTCCTCTGGGATTCATAGTAATTGTAAGAAAAGGGAAAGACTCTCGCCGTTTTCCCATGGTCGCAGAAAAGTGTTATATTGGAAAATCGTTTGATTGTGATATTCGTATACATAATGAAAATATTGGTGCTAAACAAGCCTTGATTACAATTGGATTTAATGGAAAAGTATGTTTACTTAATTATTCTTTTATTGTTAATAAGTTAATTATAGATTAGATGGTAGGTTTCAGACGCTCGATAAATGAGATCATTAGCGTCAAAGTTATTGTAACCCGCAGTAATACATAGAAAGCAGAATGGTTCTAATGACGTTTATTGAATGGGTTCAAATCCCAATTTTTATCACGTGAATAAACTATAATATTTACTGGGTATTCTATATATTATTTCCTTCCCAAGTTTTCTCAAAAACAAATAATTCAAAGAAATTGAAAATATTTAGCAGTAGGTACTATAAAGTTTAAACCCATCGACATTTTAGTTGTAAACTTTATAGATAGAAGATATTAATTTTCTTAAATTATAGGTATTCATGAAATTTATAAGAAAATATGAAATGTATTTTAGGTTACACTTGATAATTTATATCCGTCTGTACCGGTTATGATAGACAATAAGAAAATTGTATCAGAAAATCTCACATCGGGACAAATGTTTTCAATACACAATAAAACATTCCGATGGGAAAAAGCTGATACAACCGAATCTATAATCCCAGAAAAGAGACGGACAAGTGAAGTACCAGTAAAAACAACAGTTTCGAAAACAAAAAAATATGACAAACGAAGGACCATAGCTGCAACAGCATCTGCTATTAATAGTGAAAAAAAGGTAATTAATATAAATATTACATAAACCTCTTCATTAAAATGCTACCAATTTTCTAAATGGTTAATATTTTTTAAATTGCATTTTGTGTGACCACCACTAACCATGATTATTTTGATTCTTCCACGAAGAGAAATTAAGAAAACAGTGCTTGATGTTGCCCCCCGAGATTGTTGAAATCCGGGCTGTTTTCAGCGTATAATTATTTATAAAATAATAATTTGTTATTTTAAATTATTTTTTAGCAAGATGTCAGAAAAGATGACTAGTAATAACAGAGTTGTACAAGTTTGCTTTTTGTCTAAATTAACCAAATCTTTAGTACGTTTTAAATTTTGGAAATGTAAAGTTTTGTGTTCTTCTTAAAACAATATTTTAACAAATTTTATGTTTTTTTAGTATATTGACTTTTTTTTAATAACTAGTACACAAAATGAATGTTTACAATGAATGTTAATTGTTATTTTAGCTGAACAGTGCAACTTCCAAGAAGAGAATAAGTGAAAGTGTAAGAAAATCTCTAAATCAGGCAAAACGGACACGAAAATCAGCCGTAACTGAAAGGTAACTTGTAATTTTCAATTTCCAATACTGTTTAGATAATAAATCACGCGAAAAATCGCATTTGTAGCTGTGGTGGAATCAGATGTGTTCTGAAAATGTGCCTAAATGATTTTTTCCTATTTAATGATCATTAGGGTTACTAGATTGCTCTCGCCAGAAACCAGCACATCCCCCCCCCCCCCCAAGGCAAGTTATAACATTTTCGAGGCGCGAAAAAATTTGAATACACATAAATTCAATCATCATATTCTTTAATATTACATAACTTAAGGTTATTATCACATGAGTCCTGATAAAATTATATAAATAGACAATATAATGGAATACAGTCAAATTATTGACACTCTTCACTTTTATGCCTCCACTACACACGTGGCCAGCACCGCCACTCAAATAAGTGCCCATCATCGCCGCGATGATTGCCTAGCCCTCCACACAATCGTGCCGGTCCGATTGTGTGTACGGGCGCACGATGCTGGCCACGCATTCCTTTGATGTACCGACAATCAATCGATTACAGGCGATGATGTCCACGCACCGACGAATGTGCCCTCTACACAATCGTGAGTGCCTGTAAGTGGCGGTGCTGGCCACGTGTGTAGTGGAGCCTTTAAGTGTACTTTTCAGAACTACTAATCTTTTTTAATAAACTAAAATTTTTTGGCAGTAATAAATATTAATTGTTAAAGGAACATTTGACTTAGGTTTTTCGCGGGAAAGATAAATAGAAAAAAATTGTAAAAATGGTTTTAATTTGTTAAAAATTGGTTCGAACAATAAAAACCGGCACTTTTTGGCAGAAAATCAGCAAACCAGCACCTGGATGAAAAACCAGCTGGTAAACCAGTACATCTGATAACCCTAATGATCATCACAATTATTTAAAATTTGAATGTGTTGTTTATTAATATTTTAGTCCGAGAATTGAGAAGCTCAAAGTAGCAAAAACTCCCGTAAATAGGCGTTCATCAATTGGAAAATCGAATATAAAGAAAACTGTCAATAAAACATCAGTTGGAAAATCGAAAATACCAGTAAAAATCGAGAAAAACAATACCAGCAGGGATATGGTTTGTGGACAAAAACGAAAGCTCATTGAGGATAGCAGTAATGCGGTTTCTTCAAAGCGGCGAAAGCTTGAATATGCAGGTTTGTAATTAAAAATAGACAATACAGTGTGTTCATCGAAAGTAATAACAGTGAATAATGCGTGTATTCTACTAGAAACATAAAAGTTTACTATCGGAAGTTGCTGAGGTATATTTTTTTGTATTTCAAACTCAACCGGAAGTGTATATGCATTTTTTTTTTTCAAATGGCAACAATTTTTTTTACATTTTCTAAAATTCTATTTTTTTTTTTCACTATATTATTGCGTATTTAATTAATCAAATATTGTCTCATATGACCTTATGAAAATATTATATGAATTTATGGAGAAAAAAAATGGAAATTTCAAAAATGTAAAAGAAATATATGTTGAAAAAAAAATGCATATATACTTCCGGTTGAGTTTGCAGTACAAAAAATTATACCTCAGTAGTTTCCGATAGTAAATCACGAGTTGAACAAAAAATGATTTAAACTTTTGACGTGATAACGTCTTATAAATTGATGAATCACCAATATTATAAATTGATAAAACACCGGCTGCATGTTCGAAAAAGTGTAACGTAACGTTCCTAACGTTCCGCCTGACCCTGTGCGTGCTTTTTGCTAATTTCTCGCTCAATTTAAATCAGATCGGTTTGAAACCAGTCTTAAACGAAAGAGGAGAACATTTTACATAGATTTCGTATAACAGAATTTGCCTAAACAGTTTTTTTATACAAATTTATATAGAAAAATATTTTATACAAATTTATATAGAAAAATAGCTGTATAAATGCAATGTTGTCTAATGCATGGCGCGACGCGGTCGGTTGTCTTTGTTTGCCATACATGGAAATTAGAAGCAAACGTATGTCTTGTCTTAACATGAAAACAGCTGCATTTCTAATGTTTAATTCAATTTTTTGACATTAGTATATTGTGAAATGCAAAGCCTTCTAAGTTAAGTATTGGAATAACTAATTATTATTAGAACATAATACTTTGTAAGTTGCAAACGTCACTTTTGACATTTCTTATCATTCCGACACCAAGGATAAGCGGATTGAAACCAAATTTTGGGAGGTTTAGGTTATGTATTACGGAATACGTTATCACGTAAAACTATCGTCCGTAAACCGACTTTACAGACAACCAATTTTTTTTTTGTATCTAGTAGAATACACGAATTATTCACTGTTGGCACTTTCGGTGAACGCACTGTATATTATAAACTTGTCTTTACGATTATAATAATTCATCATTGGTTTGTATTTAATTTCAGATGAAAAGAGTGGCTCAAAAGTAACGCCAGTGAAACTTATAAAGAAAAAAACAGAAGTGGCAACATTTGTAACAGTGGTAAGATAAATACTCTATACTTTCTTCATACTTTTTGTATATCATTCAATACTAAATTTACTATTTCATTTGTAGGAAATACCAAAAACATTTAAGTTTGATGGAAAGAAGCGGAAATCATCGCAGATGTTTAAATTTGCGAATCCTTTAGTGCTCGATGAGTCGGGAAATTCCAGTTTGAAAGATACAACCCTGGGAGAAAAAAGAAAAATTAAGAAAACATCTACCAAAGTAAACACTAAAACTGAAAACATTTCAGTAATTGGTCCAAAAACTCCGGTTACAAATACAGTAGCTGAAAATCAGTTCAATTGGGATGAAACGTTGTTTGAACAGTCAGTGAATTCGAAAACTCCATTGAAAACTCCAAGATCTAACAAAAAAATAACGGAAGAACCTAAAAGTGTTTTTTGTGAACAGAAATCTTCTTTGGAAACATCAAAATTGAATGATGAGAAAAAAGTTTCGACACCGAGGAATGTCACATTGGAAAATAACACTTTATCTCCGATTATAAAAACTCCACTCAAACGGTCTGCCAGAAGAGAAAAAATCCTCAATGACTTAAATGAGATTTCTCGTTCTTCAGAAAGCAAAGCAGTTACTTCTCCAGCGTCTGTGACGCCCACAAAAACTCCATTACAATATATAGAAAATAGACTTTCATCAACGAAGAAAGCAAAAATGGACAAAACAGATACTTCAGGAAACGAAAATTTGTTATTGTCTGATACACCAAAAATTCCAACGCCTTCCAGAACTTCACTCAGAAGTAAACAGTCATCACATAAGAAGCAGAAAACAAACAAATCTTTCAAAAATAGTAGTGTCGATGAAAATTCAATAGAAACTCACCAAGGCACTACAATTAAAACTCCAAAGAAGACGCCAAAATCTGTGAAAAAAGAACACACTCCAAAAACACCTCAGCTGGATATTAACATTTCGAGAATTGAAACCGTGGTTTCTGATAAAAAGAAATTGTTGCGAAATGATTCACTTCTCAGTGGTTCTTTACAAAATGAAAATGTCAACACGCCTGTCTCCGTTACGAGAACATCAAAAAAGAATTTAATTTCGCCTGCTGACAGAAATATGACTTTTACTTTTGGAAGTGAAAACTATACATCTACACCAGCTGCTAAATCAACTCGCAGTATGTCCAATAAAATTGAGTTTTTCGAGCAACTTAATGCTTCTATCAATTTGGAAGGTAACAAAACTCCAACGGATAATATGCCAATAAACAATTCCTTCAGTGAAACTCCAGCTACGGGCAGCCCAAGAATTACAAGACGGACAATAAGCCCTTTAGCAACAAGCATTATTGTTGACTTGGATGAAGATAAATCACAAGAAGGTGAACATGAAAACAGTTCAAACCGAGAGAATGTGTCGAATGAATCGGAGAAGGCCAAAAGAGATACTCCAAAAAATCATGTAAAATTGGAATTGGAATCATTAAAACATCAACATTCTACCGCTAAAAAACTATCACGCACATCACTTAATGCATCGTTGAATGAGTCGCGATTATCGACGAAACAGTTGTTTAGAAACATCACCGTCACCGATTCTCAAAATGTTGAAAACGCGTCCAATGCTGCATTGAGAACGGACAATGACAACGATACTTCATTGAAACGTAAATCAAAAGGCGTGTCTTCATTGAATAATAGTTTAATTGATAAAGATGAACCTCAAGAGGTGTCGCCACAGGATGCAAACGAGTCTATACAGGATGATGCGTCGTTGTTTGTCAAGTCTGCTAAACAATATCAACACAAACGATTTTCACGATGCTCATCGAGTGCTATAAGTATAATATCTATTAACAGTAGTACTGATAATTCGTTTGATTTGAAACAAAGCGAAAAAGAACAGGCACAGATTATAAATGACCAATCACTTGAAGATCTTAATATCACCTCCTGCTCAGACGCCTTCACTAACGGAACTCCCCAAACAGACGAAGTTTTTAAAACACCGAAAACAATTCCAAAGAGGCTAAAAAACGTGACTCCTAAGTCGACATCTATTGGAAATATCTCATCATCAATGTCTGATAGTCTAAAATTCAGCACGCCAAAACCCCAATTAATGAGTCGAAGATCCACTCGTCTCAGACTCAATTCAACAAACAGCGATGACACACCATTATTAAATAAATCCGAAAACGTCAATGCTGGTTCGGAGAAAAAGCGACGTACGTCACAAGTGTCGTCCACAACAAGTAGCAGAAGCAATGATCGAGGTTTTGACAGCGTTACTACACCGATTTCAGTAGCTGAAACACCTGTTTCAAATACAGCAAGCAACACGTCTTCCATTGATTCTGGTAAACGCTCGCTTCGGTCAGCAACCATTGTAACTCCATCGAGTACGTGCACTGATTTTGATTTTAATTCACTTAAAACACCTATGGTGCCTGTTGATAAGTTTGTTTCGCCGTCATCGTCAACAAAACAAAATCAATCGGCTGTTACTTCTTTTGGAAATGATAGTTATGTTATAAATCGTAATGAGCAGGTTCAGAAATTCGTGAATGACCTTCCACTCAGCAGACATGAATTCTCAGCGAATGAATCATTTGATGTTTCAGGAATAAATAAGACATTGGAGACTCCTAAAGAAATCAGAACTCTCAAATCAAGTTCAAGCAATATAAGTCTCCATATTTTAAATAGTGAATATAGCTTGATCACCGATGAAGAAACTTATTGTGAACTGGTAGAAAAAGACGAAACCTCTAATTCATTAACTACAATGAAATCAAGTGGAACTCCGGTTAATGAGCGGATTTGTGAATCGTTTGAATTGAAGAACGCAAAGCGGAGAAGTTCAAAAATATTGGAAACTCCAGTGAACCGTTCTAAAATTGATTCCAAGGAAACTCTAAATGAAACTGCTGAGATTCAAAGTTCACCTGAAAATCTTATCAAATCAGCAAAAAAGGTAATTAAGTCGCCAAAAAATGATCTTACTGATGTCAGAGGATTAAAAAAATTATTGAAAACTCCAAAAGTGCACAAATCTCCTAAAAACGATCTGACTAATGTCAAAGGCCTCAAAAAATTGTTGGCTACTCCTAAAGTTCAAAAATCACCAGAAAATGATTTAACTAACATACGTGGTGTCAAGCAGATTTTCAGATCACCTCAGATACCGCCTAAGTCACCAGAAAATGATCTTAGTAACATTAGAGGTGTAAAAAAGATTTTCAAAACTCCAAAAGTTCAAAACTCTCCAAAAAATGATTTAACGCAAATAAAAAGTGTTAAGCATTTATTTAAATCACCACAGAATAAACAGAAGTCTCCTAAAAATGATCTTAGCAATGTGAAGGGCGTTAAAAAATTACTGAGTACACCTGAAGTTCAGAAATCTCCGAAAAATGATCTCGGCGATGTTAGAGGTGTGAAAGAATTATTTAGAACTCCGAGAAGAAAAGAGAAATCACCCGAAAATGATTTGACAAAAGTAGACGGAATTAAACGGTTGTATAAAGAAGCTGAGGCAGAAGCTAAATTATCAGCTAATGTCAGCGGACTAGCTGATATTTTCAGGACTTCTGATTCAGATGAAGATTCTAACGATAGAAAGTTTACTGCTCTTACTGGTAAACGTTCTTTGGCAACATATTCACGTCAAAAAATTTCACCTAAAAAAAGTCCATTAAAACGCTTATCTAATCTTGATTTAGAAAATGGCAACACATCAAAGGAAAATGTGGAAAAATGGGTAGAACAACAAATTGTTTTGAAGGAAATGTCCACTACGGAGTCAGATGCCGATGACATAAAGTTAGTTTTGAGCGATGACAGTGATGAAAATCAAATAACAAAAAAAAGAAAAGGAACTGACGAATCGTCGATGAAAGATCACTTGCTTCCTAAACAAATGAAAATAGATTTGGATGAAAATGTAAATAGTCCTCTAAAACGTAGTCTAAGGATTCGTAAAAAATTAGAAAATTTGACGCCAAAAATGTCTGGTACACCTGATTCTGTCGCTGAATCTAAAGCGTCACTACATAATAGTACTCCAATAGCGCGCGCGCGTCGAGGCAGGAAGCCTTTAGTAGAAAGTTCAACTCCTATCACTAAAACCAAAGGCGAAACTCCAAAACAAAAGAAATCAAATGAAGATATTGACGTTGCTAATGAAAGCAAAACTGAACCTAAACAACTCCGGGGGCGTAAAGCAGTTAAAGTTACTGCAAATCAAAATGAAGAAACTCCTCGAAGTGCAAAAGTAGCTGATGATAGTTTGAATGGAACTAAAAGTACAAATAAAAGAAGAGCGAAAAACAATGAAAAATCAGATATTTTTCCTCCGGTGACACCAGGAAAAAAGAAACTCTACAGTGCAAAAGAAGAAGACGTTGAACATTTTGTCAATGTCAGTATCGATTTACCACAGCCAGTTAATGTTGGTCCACGTACAAGAAATAAGAGAAATGTTTCTCAAAAAAAACCTGTTGTGACAGTACAAGATGCGGATTCGTCAACGAATAAACGCACATTAAGAGGCAAACAAACAAAAGTCGATGAAAATATAGTCAAAAAAAAGAGTAACTTACAAAAAGATGATAATTTGACGACAGTTCATCAAGCCCCTGCAGATTCTTCAACATCTATACGAAAACGAAAAGATAGTAATAAAGCAAGCATTGAAACTTCATTCACTGAAGATGAAAATTCAGATGACGTAAAATTTGACTCCAAGAAAAAGACAAAAACGGCACCAAAGTCTAAATTAAAAGGAAAAACTGTTAAAAAAGAGGCAGTTACTGAAGATGAAAACAGCGAAGAAATTGAAAATGTAGTTAAGTCAAAGAAAGCACGCATAGCAACCAAAACGATAAACGATAATGATGAAACTACTAATAATACAAAAGTGAAAACTAGACGTACTAAAAAAGACAACGCCGTGGAAATTGAAAATATTCAAGAAGTAAAGAATGTGCAAAAACGTCGACGTGCAAAATCACCAGCAGAAGAAGCATCAAACATAAACGATGTAGATATGAAACTTGCTAAAACTAGACCAGCTAGGAAGGTTCGGTTTGGAACTGAATCAGAAAAGAATGACAGCGAAAGTACCAACGCGGATAGCGACATAATTACAGAACCAAAACAAAAAAGAACCCGCAGACAAAAAGCTGTAGTTCCTGAAATGACAATAGAGCCAAGAACAACTCGAAGCAGGTACAAATCAAAATGATTTTAATTCGGTTGTTTTCTAAAATCAGTTTGTACAAATATGCAAAATATATATTAGCTTATTAGTTTGACAATTGTAATAAACTGTTTGAAGATTTTATTGCCAAATACTATTCGGAACCCAAAGGAATGGTGAGACCTCTGGTGAGAAATGCGCCGAACTGCCCTAAGGGGGGTTTTTGACAGATAAACTATAGAGGTATAAGATAAACATTGATTTAGAAAGGCTAAGTCTAGCCTCCATTACGCTTTTCTAAATCAATGTTTACTCTATAGTTTACCTGTCAAAAACCCCCCTTGCGGCAGTTCGGCGCATTTCTCACCAGAGGTCTCACCATTCCTTCGGTTCCGAATAGTTACACATTTGTGAACAATGAATGAATGTGCAACTAAAATAGAGTTTTATCACAAAATGTTGTTTCCTAATTTGTTCTTTGTTTCACTGGAGGATCAGTTTTATTTGGTAAAAAAATTTCCATATTGTATTTGTAATTTTATGGGTGATACGATTATTTGCTTCTATACGTTGTTTTTAAAGTGCAATAACCTTCTAACTTCCAACAAAGAAGAACTACCAGGCTTTTTTCTGTCACCTGATAGTGCCACTGGTAAGTGAGGCATATTCAAAAGTGCGTACTATTTACAAATTTCGTTTAATTGTTTCGGTAGTTATTGAAATAATTAATTTTCTACTTTAACGCATACCTTACTTGCCACCCGCGCTATCTGATGATTGCGATAATAATTTACTCTATAAGCAGCCATTTTATTAAATTTAAAAGTAAAGCAAACGCACTATCAAACAAAATATTGTGATTTTATTAATTCAAAGCAGGCCATTCCCGACAAAAGTGGGCGCATATTTAATATAAAAAGTACAATTTGTGGGAAGTTAGAAGAGTATTGAAATTTAAAAACAAAATAAATTTGTCGATGGATTCTATATTATTTTTTTATAATCTAAAAAGAATTTACTAATTATTAAATAGAATAGCAATGTATTTTTTTGTTTTACTTTTAATTAATTTCTCAGTTAGTAGGTACACTGAATGCATTGTTTTTTTTTTATCGTGAAACTGCTTTAAATTAACAGAAATGGTAATGATAATTTATAAATGTAAGAGAAAAAATTGTAATACGGTTACTGTATGTATTTTATTAATAAACAATATATATTTCCAATAATAGTTAATTGCTGTGTCCTACAGAGAATAATATAGATGAGTAATTTATTCTATGCCTTTTACTTACACCAGAGGCGGAGAATGGTCCTAATTTAGATAAAATTCGCTTTTCAAAATTTTACAATATTTTTTCATTTTGTGGTCACTGAACCAAGTGACATATTTTTAGAAAAAGACTATACACGATATGGGTCAAACGGATGAACAGATTGAAACCAAATTTTGGAAGGATGTTTGATATGCAAATATTATGACCCCTGTTATTTTTGAGGGAAATCGGAGCACGCACACAAGATATATGCCATAACGGTCATTATTCGATTTATTTTTACAAGAAAGTTTTGTTACTAAAATTGTTTCTAAGTTTTATAGTTTTGGAAATATTTCTGTTACCACAAGCGATATCAGTATTTTCTTTATTATTTTTGAAGCTGGAATGGTCCCGTCGCGTCGTTTTATCATTTTGATGATGTAAACGACAGGTTACAGAAAACCTATAATTTGCAATAATCGTTTGTCAAACGAAATATTAACCTAAAAATTGGTTCTCAACTATGGAAATTTCCGTAAAGTTTTCGGATTTTCAAAAAATTTGTAGAATTTGCTTAGAGGAAAGGAGTTATATGAAACCAATTTTTAAATCTAAAGTACCTGAAATGTTATCTTCGTTCACAACAATCAAGGTTAGTATTTCTCGCTAAGTTTTTTGAGGAAATTAAAATAATGTTAATGCAATAATGTTGATTAATTACTTTGTAGATACATGAAGAAGTAGACATTTTACCTCATCTGATATGTTCAGAATGCCTGACACATTTGAAAAATTGTTACGATTTTAAAAAGCAATGTGAGAACAATAATGAACAATTAGAACGAATAGCAGAAGCACGATTAATCGGCAAAACTTATACTGATTGCGAATTAATAGACCCACCTATCTATGCCAAAAAAGGTACCAGAAATAAATCATCGAATAGCTTAGATACTAATTTAGAGAAAACAAACAAGAAAAGTATAGTTATTAAAAATAATATTTTCCATAAGAAAAAGAGAACATTCAATAGAAGTGAGTTGTTAAATAAATTAAGTAAAAATCAAACTGATGAAAACAAAAGCATTGAGAAAAATCGAGTGTGTGAAATATGTAATAAAGTTTTGCTGTCTTCTCGTAACTTGGAACGACACATGCGAATTCATAGCGAAGGAGGTGGAGAACGTTATAGCTGCGAAATTTGCGGTAAAGGATTCAGTTTTTTAAGCGCTCAAGCTGTTCATATGCGTAGGCACAAAGTGAAACCCATTTCATGTACAATGTGCAATAAACAGTTTTTGTTGAAATTACAACTCGACGTCCATATTATGAAAGCACATTCCAATGAACCTAGTATTATATGTCCGTTATGCGGAAAAGGATTTTCTCAGTTAAACAAGTTAGAAAGACACAAACTAACTCATCAGTCGATTCGTCCATATTCATGTAATCTTTGCGATAGCAAATTCAAACATTCGTACTCGTTAAAACATCATCATAAAACAATTCATCAGGGTGTTAAACGCAAAAAGGATGTTTGCAAAATATGTGGGTTATCCGTTTCATATTTAAAACCGCATATATTGGCGAGGCATAGCAATGAAAGGCCGTACAACTGTGAAGAATGCGGAGCGTGTTTTGTGACGAATTCACTTTTAAACATTCACATCCGATCGAAGCATAAAGGCGAATTAGTGTTTAATGCACTGTGCAGCGTTTGCGGTAAACAATGTCATTCATCGACGGCTTTAGAAATTCACATGCGTACTCACACGAAAGAGAGGCCCTTTAAGTGCAGTACGTGTGGTAAAGGTTTCATGTCTGCTGGCGCATTGAAAGTACACGTCAGGTCGCACACGGGTGAGCGTCCTTATCGATGTGGTACGTGCGGGAAAGCGTTTACTACAAGCCAATTGCTCAAAGTACACAACAGAATTCACACCGGGGAACGACCGTACACATGCAACGTTTGCGAACAAACATTTAGGCAACGGTGTGTTTTGGTGACGCACATGAAACTTCACTGATGATAATTAAAAACGATATGAAAATTAATCACGTTTAATTACAATAGATTTATAGTCAAAGCGACGAGCTGTTGTCTAACGACCAGACTTGTACTAAATACTTTTAAAAAGTATTTAAATACAAATACATACTAGAAAAGTATTTGTATTTTGAAATACTCTTACTCAATTACTCAAATACTTTACAAGTCTGCTAAATACATGTACAAAGAAATAGTATTTATGATTAACGATACAATTTTCAATAAAATGTGTTAAACGGAATTTTTATTGTTTGATCTTTCTGTTCCTACCAATTAGTGACAGAACAGTATAATAGGAGCGGATGCACTATAGCATTTACTTCGTACAATATCAGACGATGCAATTCCACTGATATTGTGAATGTCTGTCTGCTAAAAAATAACAATTTTAATTAACCTGCATGATAGTGTTCCTAATCATATTAGCCTCATTTTCATCAAATTTTTAAACGAAATGACCATTCCTAAGTTCTCTGATTTTCCTAAAATTTGTCGAACTTGTTTATTACAAAAAAATAAAATGGAATCTATAACTAAATGCCAAGTACCAGAAATGTTAATACATTTTACTTCCGTTCAGGTAAATTTGCTTGGATGTATTTGAAATAATTTCCGTAATCTATAATTTGATGTTATACTTGATTTTATTATGCAGCTATTCAACTATAGTTTTAAATATGTTGTTATAGATTGAAATTGACGATGGTTTGCCAGTCCTTATATGCTCAGAATGCCTCACTCAAATAAAAACCTGTTGTAAGTTTAAACAACAATGTGAGGAAAATGACCAGTTATTGCGTCGCATAAAGCTCGAAAATACAGATGCTTCGTTTCAGGGTGTTTCTGATTTTAAACTCGAAAATACAGATGCTTCGTTTCAGTGTGTTTCTGATTTTAAATTCAAAAACGAATCGGTAGAACAAGACGGTGAAGATCACACCACAGATTCGTTCAACGATTTGTTAGAAGACAGTATAAGTAATGATAAAAGTCGGGTTCCAAAGAAAACGAAAAAAATATGTGAGAAAAAAACTAAAAGGTTAATTGTGTTTAAAAAAGACAAAATAAAAACCGAAAAAAGTAGTTCCAAGTATGTCGAACAAGACAACTGTGTGTGTAAATTGTGCGGTAAAGTTTTGGTAACTGTTCATACTTTAGCACGCCACATGCAAATACATAATAAAGATCGTGAATTTACAAATAAGTGCACGATCTGTCAGAAAGGTTTTTATGAGAAAGGACATTTTAATAAACACATGCGACGCCACGAAGGCGCAAAACATAACTGTGATATATGCGGCAAGAGCTTTTACGAGTTAAGTACTTTAGCGTCACACATGAAAGAGCACAACTCAGATCCCATTTCGTGTTCAATGTGCAACAAGGAATTTATGGTAAAACTGCAGCTAGATATTCACATGATGCGAAGTCATTTAAATAAACCTAGCAATGAATGTTCAGTGTGCGGGAAGCGATTCGCTCATAGAAGTAAATTGGAAACTCACAAGTTAAGACATCAGTCGGTTCGCTCTTACTCTTGCGACATCTGTGATACTAAATTTAAACACATCAATTCATTAAATCGACACTGTAAAACTGTCCATCAGGGCATTAAACAAAAAGAAAAGGAAGTTTGTAAGTTTTGTGGAATATCTGTTACATATTTGCAGAATCACATATGGGCCAAGCACAGTACAGAAAAGCCATTCAGCTGTGAAGAATGTGGCGCCTGTTTTGTTACTAAATCATTGTTGAGTATACATATTCGGTCAAAACATCGAGGCGAAGCTGTATTTTGTGCATTGTGCAGTGTATGTGGAAAACGATGTCATTCTAAAGCAGCGTTGGAAGTACATATGAGAACACACACGAATGAACGTCCGTTCAAATGCGCTATTTGCAATAAAGGCTTTGCGTCGACGAGCGCGTTGAAAGTTCATTCTAGAATTCATACAGGTGAACGACCGTATGCTTGTTCAACTTGCGGAAAAGATTTCGGTTCAAGCCAAGTTCTCAAAATTCATCGCAGAATTCATACTGGGGAAAGGCCATATACGTGCAATGTTTGTGAAAAGTCGTTTAGACAAAGATGCGTGTTAGTAACTCATATGAAAATTCATTAACTTAATATTTATGGATATTTATTAAAATTGTTCTTTATTCTGTTTGAATAAACCGCAAAATTTTCGCAACAATTATTTTGAAGTTATTAAAATCGAGATATCCTTTTATGTATATTGTTGGTCATAACTGAATTCAAACCTCCTAAGTATTCCCGACGCAATCTGAACTATTGATAACTTCAACTGAGCATTGTATGACAGGTCAAGAGTACTGTCAAAATATGACAACAATAAAATATTCAAATTTTCGACAAATCTGTCGTACCTGTTTAATACAAAAAGATAACATGTTACCACTTCAAAAATTTAATATTCCAGAAATGCTGGCTAATTTTACATCAATCAAGGTAACCGTTTGATATATTTAAATTAATTTAATTCAGTAATTCACAACTTGCAGCCTTAAGAATAAAATGTTATTCATTTCCTTTTATAGATAGAATTAGAAGACGATTTACCTGTTCTTGTGTGTTCAGAATGTTTAAACCAAATAAAAAATTGTTACAAATTTAAACAACAGTGTGAAAAAAATAATCGTTTATTACAACAAGTAAGATTGGAAAATGCTTATACTTTATTTCATTCTGTTTATTGCACTGAAACAAATGATAAAGACAATTTTATTAAAAAAGAAACAAGTGACACTCTGACCGAACAAACGAAACATTCAATCAATCCGGATTATAGTGACACAAGTTGTTATCCAGAATTTATGTTAGAACAAGACAGTACAGAAAAGAGTTTTCAGAGCAACACAAATGAATTATCTAAAAACGATTCACGAAGTCAAAATATAAATGATAAATCAAAACAAAAGGAATTAGAATGTAAAATATGCAATAAAGTATTAACAGCTGCTCATTCGTTTGCTCGACATATGCAGATGCATAATAGAGATAAAGAATCGACATATAAATGTAGTATATGCCAAGAATACTACGAAAAGCGACATGTTATTCAGCACACGCGACGTCATGAGAAGGAGGAAAGAAGTTGTGAATCGTGTGGTGACAAATTTTCCGAATTAGCCTCGTATGCCGAACATATGAAAAGACATAATACAACGTTGATATCGTGTAAAAAATGTGACAGACAATTTGTGTTACGCCTACAGCTAGAAATTCATATGATGAAGGCACATTTAAAGAAATTAGATAATGAATGTACAGTTTGTGGTAAGTTGTTTTCTTCGCGAAGCACACTACAAAAGCACAAAGTAACGCATTCATCGGATAGGCCTTTTTCTTGCGAACTTTGCGATTCCAAATTTAAAGATTCAAATACCTTAAACATACACGTAAAATGTGTGCATCGAGGCATAAAGCAAAATGAAAGACAGCTTTGTAAAATATGTGGTGCATCTGTTACTCGATTACAGTTGCATGTATGGGCGAAGCACAGTAAAGAAAAACCGTTCAACTGCGAACAGTGCGATGCGAGTTTTGTAGCAAAGTCTTTGTTGAATATACACGTTCGATCAAAACACAAAGGCGAAGAAGTATCAAACGTGTTATGTAACGTATGTGGCAAGCGGTGGCGTTCGAAATCGGAACTTAATATTCATATGCGCATTCACACCAAAGAGCGGCCTTATAATTGCACGACGTGCGAAAAAGGATTTGCGACGATTAGTGCTTTGAACTGTCATGTCAGGACACATACTGGTGAACGTCCCTATACTTGCACAACGTGTGGAAAAAGTTTTGGGTCCAGCAACGTACTCAAAAACCACAAGAGAATTCATACAGGAGAAAAACCTTACGCCTGTAATGTGTGTGAAAAATCGTTTCGGCAACGATGTGCTCTAGTAACACATATGAAAATCCATTAAACTTCTAAATCTTGATAAGTTTATTAGATCAAATTTATTTAGATTTTTATTAGTCGTTATTGCTTTCTTCAGCAAAAAGGCTAGCAACATCTAGTCTATTTTTTCATCGATAAACTTCATTCTTCAAATGAATAAAATTGTCGAACAATTTTTCTCAGACCATATATTGACAAAAAATAATAAATTTTATTCATTTGAAGAGTTCTATTCAGACGTTAATCAAAGATTTAAACTTCAGTCTTCTTCCGAGGAACATAATATATTGTTATATAGATCTTAGAATGGTATTTCTGCCTTTCTTGATGAAGGTATTTAAAGTGTTGAAAGATGTCATTGACGATAGATGACAAATAAGAATGTTGGGCCTATATTTTTTGACAAATATAAGTAAAATGTTACTCTTTTAGGATGCGCCCAAGAAGCATAAAAAAATGTGTTTTCCAAAAAAAAAACTTCCTTGTACGAATTATCACTATTTATGAGTTAGCCGTGATTTTTAAATAATATTGTGAACTAGGCATATTGACATTTTTTTAAATAGTATAAATGTATTGATAAATTTACTCAGCAAAATAAATATTGAATGATCTATTATCATTAATAATAATATATTTGATATGTACGAATTCTAGTTGCACAATGGGGTAAATTACTGACGAGTATTGGCATATTAAAACTCGCTATATTTCGTTTTAACAGTCACACGAGTCGCAATTTAATTCTGCACGAGATATGTAGTCACACCCCTATAAAATAACTGCTTTTCACTTCATTTTCGACAGTTCAATTATGTATAGAAAGTTCATGAAAATTACTGTTGATTGTCTACTTTTGTTTTTCATTGCAGCGCTGTGTTGTGGTTATGCATGTAAAGCAGTAATTTTATCGGGGGCGTGATAAAAAATAATTTAACAGTACTAATAGATGTTGTGCAGGAAGTCGACAAGAAAATTTGCCCCTTGCGTACTTATCTAAAATATTTATTCAAATCAAAATTACAAATCGGTAAATAATATCACTAATTAACGGTTACTTTAGACAGAAATAGAACGAATATATTATAGATATTTAATGCGCGATTGTTATATTAATTTATTCAGCCATCATATCGACGCTAAGATCTTCCCCCATATTACTTGGAGATGTCTCTAATTCACCCACATCGTTTGACTCACTAAAACAAACAAAACTGCCAAACAGCTATCATTTAAACAAATTGAAGAATATTAAAAAAACGCTCAATTAAGTCAACCAAGTATAAAATATATTCCAAAAAAACAAAAACAAAAATCTCTATGAACACCTCAAAACAATTATTTTGACTTGTATTACCTGTCTAGTGATGGATCGTTGCTAAACATTTCTGTCGGTACAGTGGGAGGAGCTCTTTCTGGGAGTAATTCCAAGTAGGTTTGTCTCGACTGTAAGTGCCGTTCAACTTCTTCAGGAGTCATATGACCGTCGGATATGGTGGTTGTCGTCACAGCAGTACTTAAGGTTTGCAACTAAAATAAGGGTATCACAATTTAAAAATGAAATTCTAAAAACAGTCTATTAATACACATACCGGTTGAGAAATAATTTGTTTTGGCGTCTTTGGAGCGGATATTTTTTTCTTTTTAACTGAAGATGATGTCTTACTGTTTGAAAATTGATTTCCCATGGCGTTCATTGATTCGACTTTTCTCCTAGAAATAAAATATAACTAATAAAATTTCAAAAGAGACATCCTAACTTTTGATTTTGAAGCATTACTTTTTGATATCGATACGGCTATTGTCTTGATCATCCGATGATTCTGTTTCTTCACTTTCACTAGATGAATTTTCAACTCGTTCATAGAGCAGTAAGCGATCTAAAAGAAAACTTCTGTCTTGAGTAGCAATCATGAGTCTGCGTTGTGAAGAGCGAAGAGTTTCTTGAAAAATTTCATTTTCCTGAAATAATGTCAGATCAGTACATATTTAATTTTTTAATTAAAAGCCGAACTCACATAAATCATGTTTCGAAGTTTGCGTTTTAAACTTTTGTATTGTTCCTTATAATCTATAATTTCATCTTGACTTTCGTCATCATCATCTCCTGTTTCGTCCTCGACATTGGCTGTATCAGGCACCGATCCACAATACCACCCGTCTATCATTTTAAATAAATTTGTACTATGCTTTTATTCAGAAATTACTAGCTGTTCTTTATTTTTTTATTAATAATATTTATCAGCACTTTGACATTAACATTTCAAATATAGGTTATACGCGCTACCATAGATCTATTTTTGATTTAAAGCCAAGACGCGGTATGCTTTAAATACGGATATATATTTATTATGTGCGATGTTAATGCGCTTTGTAGTGTTTATTCACTATAGAAAATAAGTTTATTATTACTCGGCAAAATTTGGTAGTTTGACAGTCATTTTACGAAACAATAGTTTTTTAAGTGAAATTTATTTATTCATAGAGAAATAATATAAACAGTCCAAGAATGGTAGAATCAACTGACGTAGAAATGAAAAGTGCTGATAGTCCTTCGGGAACTGGAATGGAAGCTGGCGATTCGAAACGCGATACTGATCTTCTGACACTTCAAGATATTCGTGAACATGGGCGTCAAATAGAAAAAGCAGTAACGAGCAAGGAACCTAGATTCATTTTAAGAGTACTCCGCGCTTTACCAAACACCCGTCGCAAGTTGAACTCATCTGTTTTACGTGGACTTGCATTGCAGGTGTATCCACCGGGATCAGACCGCGAAGCTCTCCTAGCTTTTATCAGCGAGCCACCAACAGGTTTGGAAAACGAACCTCAGCGTTCTCGTGTAAAAACACCGCTACCAGAAGTCGATGCTTATATTCACCTTCTTTTTGTCGTATGGTTACTCGATTCGAACCGACCTGAAGATGCGTTTCAGTGTTCTCATCAGTTGATGAACAAAGCAACGCAGAACCGACGCACTTTGGATCTCATTACGGCTAAGTCGTATTTTTATCATTCTCGCTGTGCAGAATTGTGCAACAAGCTAGACAGTATTCGTGGATATTTGCATTCACGTTTGCGAACGGCAACTCTGCGTAACGATTTCGAAGGACAAGCTGTCTTGATCAATTGTTTGCTGAGAAATTACTTACATTATTCATTGTATGATCAAGCTGATAAATTAGTGAGTAAATCTGTATTCCCTGAAACAGCTAGCAACAACGAGTGGGCAAGATTCTTGTATTATTTGGGAAGAATAAAGGCTGCTCGTTTGGAATACAGTATAGCACATAAGCATCTTGTGCAAGCCATGCGTAAAGCACCTCAAAATGCAGCTGTCGGCTTCCGTCAGACAGCACAGAAACTTGCAGTTGTTGTGGAATTACTGTTGGGAGACATACCGGAACGTCAGATTTTTAGACACGCTCAACTTCGAAGATCTCTCGCTCCATATTTCCAGTTAACTCAAGCGGTTCGTATGGGAAACCTACAACGTTTTGGTGAAGTTTTAGAAAATTTCGGACCTCAGTTCAGACAGGATCATACTTACACGTTGATATTACGCTTGCGTCATAACGTCATTAAAACTGCGATCCGATCAATTGGCTTGTCGTATTCGAGAATTTCTCCTCAAGATATTGCACAAAAGCTAGGATTGGATTCGGCGGAAGATGCAGAATTTATCGTTGCAAAAGCGATTAGAGATGGTGTTATCGAAGCTACTCTAGATCCGGAGCGAGGCTACATGAGAAGTAAAGAAAGTTCAGATATTTATTGCACCCGGGAACCTCAGCTGGCGTTCCATCAACGCATTTCATTCTGTTTAGATTTGCATAATCAGAGTGTCAAGGCGATGAGATATCCTCCTAAAGCTTACGGAAAAGAGTTGGAAAGTGCAGAAGAAAGACGGGAAAGAGAACAACAGGATTTAGAATTAGCAAAAGAAATGGCTGAAGAAGATGACGAAGGCTTTCCATAAAATATATTGGGTTTTTGTGTTTTCTTTGTACTAAGTATTTAAGATCTTTTTTTGTAGATATAATTATGGATAAGTTAATTTTGAATATAAAATTTGCTTGTCAATAATAAAACACATGTGAAAATTTTCTGAATGTTTATTTTTTATTAGATACAACTATTTTGCATTTCCGAGAAATGGTTTTTACTGTGAGAAGTATCATGCAACATTTTGAGAGCCGCAGGTTAGGAGCACTCCTTTTTCTGGTCATTTTTTATTCTCCATGGTATAAACTAACGGTAACATTGATACTAGCTGAGCTATCGTGATTGACTATTTACGTTTTAAACTTAATCAATAGAGCTCGCGTTATGCAACAGTGTACAGAAAAGAGCTAATGAAATAGCGTGGCCTTGACCAAAATTTATTGTCATTAGTTTTTGATTTATAATAATCGTACGGGTCTTATTTTAATATTTCCGTGAACAATCGTTTTAAAATTTTATCGAATAGGTATTTTAACAAATGCTACAGTCAACTGCCCAGTGTTTTATATTCGTGTCGTTGACTTGTGTGTCTTATGTGATGGTCAGATGCAGACCACTGGTAAGCTATGAAGTTGTGGTTATATTTGCCAATTGCAGCCTGTTTACAACACAGTAATGGTATTTTTTTGACAGAACTTTCTGTAAAATAATCCATGGTTTCCGGAGATGGTCTGTAAAGAAGACATACTGTTATGGTTTAAGGAGTCACCAAGCTATAAGCGATTAGATGTCATATGCAATCTATTGAATATGTGTGTCCCATTCGAATTACGTTTCGTGGGTACTTGTATCGAAGAAATCGGTAAACATTGCTACCAGGAACTACGTGGAGCCGAGTCCAGAGCAAACAATCACGCAGAATTGTCACTGGAAGTAAACAGTGCAACCAGTGGGTTGAGTGATAGAAGATATAGACGAAAGTTGACTCTATATTTGTCTCTATTGCGTTCGTGCAATTATACTTGTGCGAAGGATGTATTTGATATATTGACTAGCACCAATATAGGTGAGATACTAGCGAGAGACGGTGCGAGTGTATCCGAAGATGGGAGCGTATTGGATGAATTACTTTTATTGTATACAATGGCACTACACCATCCGGCATTTACATTTGAACAGCGTACGTGTTTCGGAAAGATTCTCATGCAGTTGCTCGAAGAAGAGAAAACCATGCATTCTCCTCCTGCACCTTACCCGATTCCCATACAGCGAGTGCCGATTCCTAAGACTTATACAATGTTTGTTAAGAGTCCAATTCAGGTAAATAAATGTGCAACGTAATTTATGTATTCACAGTAATTTTTGGAGTTAATTTTTGAAAGTTACCGTTTGGGTTTTTGAAATTTTTTTATTTCTAACAAAGTATTGCAAGTAAATTTACGAATTTTAAAATCAAATTGTTTGTTTAGGACGACGGACCTGTTCCAATGCCTGGACCGCCACCAGGTATTCCTTTAGCATCAGCCATGAGGGAGCCTATGATGGGACCAGGACCGTGGTGCGCACCTCACAAACCGCCGTCACCCCACGTACAACAAGAGTCGCCAGTACATAGTAGGACTGCGTCGCCAATTAGTCCTCCACAAAATGTTCTTCCTACTAGACCACACCCAACTCGAAGGCCCCCATTTCTGTCGCGTCAAGAAGTAACCAGTCGGAAAATAGTAAGTGTCAAGTAATTTTAACTTGCATTATTATCTATATAAATATATACAATTTGTTATTGTTATAATCTGTATTTTTGGGCATCATGCAAAAACGACCAATAACCAATGTTTGAACTAGTGTGATTTCGGTTAAATCAGTTGGGATTATTTCAAACATTAATTTCAACAAACAAAAAACAACACATTTTGAAAATTTAATTGTTACATTTATTTTCCTATTACAGCTTTGTTATTATGATAATTTTTTTTATTTTGTTGCAGGTCGATAACGCTGAAGAGAAACTGGTTCCTGAAGGTGAGAACATACCGGTTATAGTGAATAATACGTGGAGAAATTCACGTAACCAAAACGGTATTCGGATGTCGCGAATAAATGTTCAACCGGTCAGTTGCAATCAGCAGCATTTATATTGTACTGCGCAACTGGAAGCGCTTAACTTAGATCCCGAGACTACGCGGCACTGCTCTAGTTCCAGCGAATCCGGTAGATCGAGTACGAGCCATTCACCTCCCGGTACACCGCATGCTCCGGGAAGGAGAAAATCGGATACGACGAGACCTCGGTTAAACGGACGACCGGGCCACAATGTCATCGCCGCTCCGTTACCCGCCGCAGCGCAAACGCCTTGTGCAGAAGTGACCGCAACGACAATGCAACCTCCGATTTTTCCACAAAATAGTGTGCCTTACAGTGCCCCTTACTCATTTCCGACGAACAGAACGGCCATGTTTACGTATCCGGCTCAGAATTACCGTCCCCCGTTCACTTACCAACCGAGCAGTGAACTAGTGTATCCGTACCCGGCGCCGTTCGTCCAGGTCATGGCGTATCCTAGTCAAATACCTCCGCCAAAGATTACGTGTTGGAATTGCGGTGCCGCGGGCCACACGGGTCACGACTGCCCGGAACCTTCGATGGAAGAAGTCACAAGACCCGGTAATTATCAACTGGATTATACGACGTCACCTCCTCCCGATTGCACGACAGACAAGTAGCACTCGATGAGCTTTTATAATTTTTTTTATGACGGTGAATTTACAACCAATTGATTTGTACTTCTCTGGGTAAAATGGCCAATATAATAAGCTGCCTAACTTTTTGGCTTCTCGCATAAAGCCTTTAACTTCAACGCGGTTTCGAACCCAATAAGATTTGAGATTATTTAGTATAGTGGGGTATGTTATGGTGTAAGCTGTGACCTTTGTTTTTAATTTTCGTAACAGACAATAATTGTTATGGCATTATTTTAACATTTGCAATGTTCTGTTGTGACACCTATATATGGACTTTGACGGACATTATGTCGTGTGACATATAATATTACGTCGATTGGCGATAATTTGGGCATGATTATGTGTGACTTAAACGAAATATTACTTGAATGTTTATTGCAGATTAGATTATTGTAAAATACAGACGTTAAACCATAACAATCCATGCCATACAGGAACGTAAAGGGCGCTAGAAATCTTTTGAATTCAACACACTTAGAATAAATATATGTACCTAGAGCAAGTGCTAACTCAGTTGATGAGTTGAATTCTGTGAGTCTTTGTTCACACGAGCGGCCTTTGTCGGCAATTATTTTTTGCAGCTCCTCTCTACCTTAATTCCTTTGAAGACAAATTTCATGGCACAAAATGACAAAATTGTTTTCTTTTATACTGTTTTTATTTTATTAAACAAAAAAATGCTCCTATTCAAATATATACAAACGTAATTTTTTACGTTTCTGCAACTTTTTTATCCACCCGGTTTTAACAGTGGGCGTAAAAAAGACAAATATCAAGTGTTGAACAATTTCTGAATATAAAGTCTGCAAGAATCAATATGAATGTGAAGATATAGCTTGAAAATGTGTTGAAAGCGCCACCAGCACATAGATTACAGAGGCACTGATCGAATATTACTTTGAAATAAAGTAACAAATTCAGTAATGCTATATATTTGTTTATGTTTTGTCAATTCGGCGATTTGGCGTAATGCTATTCAGTTGAATACTAGCCTGTTATATTTTACAAAATTTTTGCTTTTTGAGCAAAGTCAATAAAAAAAAAACTGTTATTTTTGAGTGATATTAAAATTCCACTGTCAACATTAGTGTTCACTCTCCCTGTAACCCTTGCTTCATATTTTTCTATCAGTAATGTATTATACTGAAGGTGAAGTTATGATGACATAAGCAATTCGAAATGTATACAGAGTGTCCTGCGACTCGAGTGACGTAGCTTAGAGTGTATGTGGAACTTCGTTAGTTCGAAGTCGAAAGGATCGACCAAACAAATTCAAATTATCGAATTTTTTTAGTTGTCATTCTTTAAAATTGTCACGCCGTCTAATGCTTGAATTAATCTTTTTTAAGACTCTTGCCAAACTCTTCAACTTTACTTGTGACACCACTGATAAGAATTTATTCTCAAATCACGAGTGTGTTTAAACCACTTCACAACACACTCAAAATCTTATTTTTATTCTTAAAGTCAACAGAGTATGCTGGTAAGCCAAACTCCTTTGCCACTTCTGATTTTTTTCACTCTTTCTCCACTTAGCGAATAACCTCCACCTTCTTGGCTATCGTTAATGTTTTATAAATCTTCTTAATTACACATTTGGACATTTTCGGTTTCTGAATCATGCATAGTTTATTTCTGTAGACGATCCTTATGGTACGGTAGCCAAAATAACAATAACTCTGATCGTGTTTGTGACGACATTTATAACAGAAAAACCGTGCTCTTTCAGACATTTCTAGAAAGAAATTCCTTTGTTTTAGATGTGTTTTTATTGGACTCGGGTAAAAAGTTTGAATTATCAGAGTTGATAATCGAATTATCGAAGAAAATGTGTTACATGGGAAATTCAAGGGACCAGTCAAGAAATTTTAATTATTGGGTTTCGAATTAACGAAGTTCCACTGTACACATATGTCCAAAACTTAATATTAACGGAATTATCGACTACATTAAATGTAAAGAACAAGAATAACAAACGCAAATCACATACCGTTTTATATATATAAAAATAGTATAACAAATGCATATCTAATATCATATACGTTTCTTATGCTTGCTCTTTACATTCGATGTTGCCGATAATTCCGTTAATATTGAATTTTAGACAGATGTGTACAGGGTATTTTCAGTTGAAATTACCTAAACTATTTTACTCGAAACGCGAGACACCCTGTATTAGTAATTATTGCTTTTTGAATAACAGATATTTCCGATACAAAAGCTTAAAGACTCGTTATTTTTTTCTACAAAAAATATGAGCATGAGAATTTTAAATACAAAACAAGTTTGTAAACTGTGTGAATATTTGTTGTTATTATTATAAAAATATCTAAAAATAACATTTTAATTATTGTATTTATTAATTTGTAAAAAGATTATTAAAATTATAAAATACAAATCAAACACTTTTTTTACATGTGGTCCAAAGGCATGCCCCGTAGGATTTACGATTTGAAAAGCGAAATTTTGTGTTGAGCTCGACTCATTTTATTTTTAAATTTGTGAAATCGTTCTTTGAGACCTGAAGAATGGCGAGTCATCTTCTTGGCAGTATATTGAAAAAAATAGCTTAGAGCGAAATTGTACAAAAAATGCGCCCAATTTGATCTGTCGAATGTTGATATTTTTGTGTACATATTTCGGTTTTGAACTTTCAAAGACTATTTCTGACGAATTGACTAAATTACTTCGATCGTTTTTTGTAGCGCGGTCATCGCCTATTCCTTGAATGATTTTATCGCAATTAGTCATTTTTATTTTAAACTGAATAGTGTTTTTCTATGGGGCATGACTTCAATCATTTTTATGTAGACCCTGTGAATGTACTATTTTTTAAAAATTTATTGGTCATTTGTAAAACAATGTATTAATGCCGTTGTTTGTAGACCTATTGCGTTTCTACAGTATTTTGGCTCCATCCAAATACTTTCAAGATTGCGAGAGTATAAGGATACCGATAAATCATCGTAATCGGTGTAATAAGTTGTATTTTGAGATTACTTGAGTGAGACAGAGAGGGCTTATAAATTTAAAGCGTTTAAATGTCACTGATCGGAACCATTGTTAACTACGGGAATATTGAAAAACGTCTTTTTATGCTTGAAAAGAGAACTCCCGCTTCTTGGGCACATTCTAAAAACAGCTTTGGTTCGAAAGTAACAAGTGATGGTCAGTAATATTGGCAGTATTTCGATAATTTTAATTTTTACACCCAGAATAGCGGCGCCACTGACGATACGCAATAGATCTATAATACAACGGGAATGGGATTTTAAATTTCTTAAAAAATATTGAAAATATGAGTTGGGACTAGACCCAATTCGCCCTTGCGGCTGGTAGCCGTAAAAAAATCTTTAAGAGGTTTGTTATCATTTATTCATTTTATTATGTCGTATCTATCTTCTTCATATCTATATTATTCATCAAAGGTATCTTGTTAGAACTATTTGATCAATAAAATATTACATAGCAACCAATATTTGTTCAACTGATGTTCAGTTCATAAATTTTTTTTATTTAATAAACCGAAATGGAGAATTTATGTGATATTAAATTGCTTGCCAATCTCTTGAAACCTCCAAAAAATAATGATGATACGGATTCAGAAAGTGACAATGAGCAAGATTCTTCTGGAAGTACAGAAGGAAAATCAAATGGTAAGTTTTTTTCGCATTCATATTGTATATTACGTTTTTATGGCGTAATTTGTGCACTGCACGGTAGCCACAGGATCAACAAAAACAAAGAAATAGAAGCAGTAGAAAAAATTGCATTAAGGTCAATAAGTTTTCTGCACATATCTTGACGCCGATGACCTCAGCTGCTGCGTCTATAATAATCTAAACATCTGTACCTAACTTTCTGAATATTACGAGAAGTTTGACCGCCTCCTAGTTTCCACGAGTCATTTTTAATGCTTTTTCAGTAATTGATTTTTCGTCAAAAAGAAATTTGTTCACAATGATCATTCTAAAACTGATCAATCGTGTCATTATTTTTAAATTCTATCGCCCCGAATTTTTCTGGCTGTCTGTTGCATGTCGCATTACAGGTGGCCGCGGAATAGGGGTAAAGTGAAAGGCGTTTGGAGTAGGCGCTGTGTAGAGCAGCCAAGGCCAATATGGCGGCGCCCATGGTTAGCATCAGCTGACCGTGTAGTATGTATAACACATAGTCAGTCTGTCATGCGGGCAAGTGCTGTACAGTGTTTACATGTTTTTATTCGTGTATTCGTGTGAATATTGTTGTTTATAATTAATCGTGATGGATAAGTGTCTACAATCCAACGCCTACAATCCAATAAAAGTTTCACTTGCGTCGTGGTTTCTTAAAACCACACAACTGTTTTTTTTTTTGTAAATGGCGCCATGTAATGAGAATTGAATACACATGTTCCCAGTGTTCATTTTTCAATATTGATAATCATAAACGATAAAAATAAAAGCATAGAATTCACTTTTAATCACCACATGAACGGTGGCGTAACTATAGGGTTTACTGTAGGTAACTATAGGCAAGGGCCCCGCGCCAGTTGATCTGCAGCGCACCGCTCGACGAATTGGTGTTTTTAATTTCAAATCCACGAAAATCAGTTTTATTTTAATTCTTCTCTTGCGCCTACATTTATTTAAAGTATGAGTGACTCATAATGTAGGTATTCACTTTGCTTCGAGGCAATTATTTATTTATTTCAACAGCAAGATATGAAATCCCAAATTACAGTTGAAATGTATTTGTTAATAATCACAAACACAATAACTTCAAGAATTCAAATGTACCTACTTACAACTAAGTTTTACTAGTTGTACATTTGAATGAACAGAAAACATAGAAAAACAAGCTCTGCTACAAATAAAAAAGCAAGTTTACTATCGTTAATAAGTCTGCTGACTTTCTGAAGTACTAGCAGAGATAACCGTACTAGTTATGGAAATAGTGGGTGGATGGTCAATGTTCCTTTATGCCGACGACGAGCTCAAATTAATTTTCAATGTGCTAAAGGGTCCAATGTAGAAATGTGGCAGAGGACTCAAATACATGAAACTACCGGTCGTTTTTTATTGAATTAGTGTTCACGCGTTCATTTGGTGTTCATTTTCAATGAATTATTGAAATTGACTCGTGAGAGTTGGCAACGGAATGACCTTTTGGGAGGAAGCTATAGACCAGGCCTGGGCAAATGGCGGCCCGCAGCGCAGTTGAATCCGGCCCGCGAAGCATTTTAGAAAATTTTAGAAAAATAGTAGCGGGGACCTTTTTTTTGCTCTCCACATGCGAAAATAGAACGTGAGGACCTTTTTTTTTTTGCTCTCCGAATGCAGAAATAGAATGTGACGATCTTTTTTTCTGCAAATTTTTGGTCCGTGGTGAAATTTTCGTCAGCCATTCGGCCCGCGGTCAAATTTTCATCAGCTATGTGGCCCGCCGATCAAAAGATTTGCCCGCCCCTCCTATAGACCCATGACCACATGAAGTTTACATTGTACCTATAAAGAGTATTAAACGTCCTAGTTTGCAATTTTAGGGTGGCTTAACTCCTCCTATCATCCTAAAAGCTCGTTTAAGAATAATATTTTAAATGTGTTTTTTTTTTAATCTATAGAGCTGAAAAAATCTCATAATAAAAAAAATGTCTATGAAAAGCTTGAGCCTGAAAAATTACAAAGTGAAGAAGATTTTTTGAAGTCTGAAGATGATGCTATTTTGGATTCAAGAAAAAAACCTGAAGTCAGCATTACTTATAGACAAGCTATCACTCCCGAGGATATTTACTTACAGGTATATTTTAGTCTGTTTAAAATAATTGGAATATGCACATTTTGGCATTCAGGAGGTACTGGGTTCGATTCCCGGCAGAGACAGACGTGGCTTTTACTGATGCAGGAAGACTCCTTAACAATTCCAGTCAAATGCCGATATGTTTCTTTACGCAAATCCCTGAAAGAAAACCTGGTCTATTTTGGTCTTAGGGGCTATTCAAGTTTGATTACGATTTATAAAATGTTATTAACAGACTATTTGAACATTGATTATTATAGATGGGTGCTAAGTCGCCATGTACTGCTAGTTGTGAGGACATGGTTGTAACTATTGAACTTCCCGACGAACAGCGACAATCGCTCGATTTAAACATGACGTCCAGACAATTAGATTTGACTTCTCCGAAGTATAAATTGAATATGGCCTTGCCCCAACCGATTGATCCACAACGAAGCTCTGCTAAGTGGGATTCGAAAAGCGAAAAACTGATATTAACCTTAAGAATGGACCGAGAATTTGATTTCATTAATTTCTAGGGAAAAACAATCACTTTATCTAAAACAACTAAATGAAGAATCCTATTTAATATTGGTCAGAACATTTGTGTATTCTTTTATTTTTTAAACACATAGTACGATTTTGCGGCTTATATATTATTATATTTAGGTATAATTTACTATACATTAATAAAGCACTTTTAAATCACAAAATTAATAACTGTTTTCAATTTCATCTATTCTCGACACAAAATTGGATTTTTGCTGATTGTTTCCTTTATTTAATATATCAAATTTCAAGTTTCTAAATCAACCGAAACTGATCTAGTTGGGATTCTGATGAGTAACAATAGTAAACAAAATTACTAGAGTGCAATAAAATAGTTTTTATTATCTTCTATTTCTTTCATTTAATTTTTTTCTAGACATTTCATTGCCTACAGACATGCTCGAAGAACTTAGTTTTTTAATCGAATAATTTAAGTAAAGTTAATGAAGGTAGGTATGATAATATTTCTTTATCATTATTTAATTAAAGAGTCGATGTTGATATTTGCCGGCCCTTTGACTGTTCCACTTATCTTATACTAATATATAAAGCTGAAGAGTTTTTTTGTTTGGTTGAACGCGCTAATCTCAAACCACTGGTTCGAATTGAAAAATTATTTTTGTGTTGGATAGTCCATTCATCAAGGAAGGATATAATATCACGATACGATCAATAGGAGCGGAGCATCAATGAAAAATGTTGCAAAATTATTCCTTTTGAGAGCTTCCGTTACGCGCGCTGCGTAAACGGTTAAAGTTACGCAAAAATCATGTATGTGGAGAGGAGACGACTATAAAATGTATTAGTTCAGAACAGGCGATAAATAACAAATGAACAACTTTTAAATTTGTAACGCGTTATCTTTGGCTTTAGTTTACTTTTCTGTTGGACAACTGTGTATAAAAAATAAATAAATAAAAATATGTTGCTTTTTATATGCTTATTCTAAAATCTAAAGAAAATGTGTTCTTATGTTTCATTTTATTAAAAACTAATTTTTCCGATGATTTAAAATTCATTTGTACACTCAAAAAAATAAGCAATATTTAAATTTGCTTTTTTCCAACTATTTTTCAGATTTCAAAAAGGCCATAGTGGATTAGTCCGGCCCTGACTGTGGAAGGGGTTAAAATTTTAAAAATATAATTTATTAGATAACAGTCTGACGCCTTGCTTTATTCGTTATAAATACCTCCTAACTGCTTCTGGGAGCTGGATAGCAAATTTCTGATATTTATAATGTAGATTTTGCAATAAAATGTTACTTATTTCATTTTTTCTTAATAAACCGTCTAAAGGCTAACCGCACTGCCTAAACCGATGGTCTAAATGCATGAAATTTTGCACAGGGGTTCCTTATTTAATGTAGGTACTCGAAAATGATTTTTAAAAATTCATCCCCTAAGGGATTGGTTAAAAACTCTAACATTGACTGACCGTACCGTAAGAGCAATGCAGTTTTGCACATGAGTTTCTAATATAACGTGGATGTGTACTATAAAAGGATTTTTGAAAATTCATCTCTTAAGGGGAACCAATCCATTTAGTTAAAACTCTCACATTGATTGGGCGTACAAATGCACAGCCTAAGCCGGCGTGTCTAATGGCGTGAAATTTTGCACAGAAGTCCCTTATTTGGCGTAAGTGAGCACTAAGAAAGGATTTTTGAAAATTCATCCCCTAAGAGGGTTGGTTATTATACTTAGTTAAAACTAACATTGAGTGACCGTACAAAGCACAGCCTAAACCGGTGGATCTCGAAAAATGAAATTTTGTACAGAAGTCCCCTAAATGGCGTGAGTGAGCACTAAGAAAGAATTTTTGAAAATTCATCCCCTTTAACACTGACTGAATTGACTGATAACGTAATAAGGTATTGTAGTCAGTCATTATCGTTTGATTTTTTCAAAATAAATATGTTTTCGGTAATAAATATCGGTTACCGTTTGGTAATCAAGCAGGAACTAGGGGGTCCCTATCGATCGGGGGGCCCTGGACACGTGCCCAGAGTGCCTAGTAGGAAAGAGGGGCCTGCTTACCATATTGGAGTTCGAAGTGCTTTTCTAGAAAATCTGGAATACGTATCGGATGCATTTCAAATTCGAATTCAATGAGCGCACCCGGAGGTTTGTATCTATAGCCGTTTGGGAGATAGAGGCGTTCGAACGTTGCTTCGGTGTTTGAAATAACTTCTAATGCCCACCGAAACCAAAAGTTGAGCTTATTTTTTTATTCGGAGTGTCATTTAGTGTTAGTATAAGCCGTCTGGACCGGAAAAGCGAGTTATTGGAAAATGTCGAAAATCGACTAAAAACGCGATTTTTCCCATAGTATAGCCTTAGTTATTTTGTGATTTTTTTTAAGACAATTTTTGACAATGTCTCCGATCCGATTCAAATTCAGTAGGCTTATGTAAAATGACACGCTGAAATCACCGAGCCCCTCCGTTGCTTCGTATCACTTACCGTTTCGAAGATAGACCCGTTCGAAGTGGTTTTCTGGAAAGTCTGGAATACGCATCGGATACATTTCAAATTCGGGTTACTTATAGAAAACGACATTCTAAATTCAATGAGCGCACCCGGAGATCTGTATCTAATACTGTTTCAGATATATAGACACTTAAATGTTTCTTCTTCATTAAAATTCACTACAAATGCCCACAGGACCTAAAGCTGAGCTTATTTTTTGATTTGGAGTGTCATTTAGTGTTAGTATAAGTCGTGTGGACACGAAAAGCGAGTCATTGGAAAATGTCGAAAATCGACTAAAAACGAGATTTTTCCCATAGTATAGCCTTAGTTTTTTTGTGATTTTTTTAAGACGATTTTGGACAATGTCTCCGATCCGATTCAAATTCGGTAGGCTTATGTAAAATGACACGCTGAAGTCACCAAGCCCCTCGGTTGCTTCGTATCACTTACCGTTTCGAAGATAGACCCGTTCGAAGTGGTTTTCTGGAAAGTCTGGAATACGCATCGGATACATTTCAAATTCGGGTTACTTATAGAAAACGACATTCTAAATTCAATGAGCGCACCCGGAGATCTGTATCTAATACTGTTTCAGATATATAGACACTTAAATGTTTCTTCTTCATTAAAATTCACTACAAATGCCCACAGGACCTAAAGCTGAGCTTATTTTTTGATTTGGAGTGTCATTTAGTGTTAGTATAAGTCGTGTGGACACGAAAAGCGAGTCATTGGAAAATGTCGAAAATCGACTAAAAACGAGATTTTTCCCATAGTATAGCCTTAGTTTTTTTGTGATTTTTTTAAGACGATTTTGGACAATGTCTCCGATCCGATTCAAATTCGGTAGGCTTATGTAAAATGACACGCTGAAGTCACCAAGCCCCTCGGTTGCTTCGTATCACTTACCGTTTCGAAGATAGACCCGTTCGAAGTGTCTCTCTGGAAAGTCTGGAATACGTATCTGATGCATTTAAAATACGGTGTACAGATAGAAAACGACACGCTGAATTCAATGAGCGCACCCGGAGGTCTGTATCTATAGCCGTTTCGAAGATAGAGGCGTTCGAACGTTGCTTCGTTGTTTGAAATAACTTCTAATGCCCACTGAACCAAAAGTTGAGCTTATTTTTTTATTCGGAGTGTCATTTAGTGTTAGTATGAGCCGTCTGGACCGGAAAAGCGAGTTATTGGAAAATGTCGAGAATCGACTAAAAACGCGATTTTTCCCATAGTATAGCCTTAGTTATTTTGTGATTTTTTTAAGACAATTTTTGACAATGTCTCCGATCCGATTCAAATTCGGTAAGCTTATGTAAAATGACACGCTGAAATCACCGAGCCCCTCCGTTGCTTCGTATCACTTACCGTTTCGAAGATAGACCCGTTCGAAGTGGTTTTCTGGAAAGTCTGGAATACGCATCGGATACATTTCAAATTCGGGTTACTTATAGAAAACGACATTCTAAATTCAATGAGCGCACCCGGAGATCTGTATCTAATACCGTTTCAGAGATATAGACACTTAAATGTTTCTTCTTCATTAAAATTCACTACAAATGCCCACAGGACCTAAAGCTGAGCTTATTTTTTGATTTGGAGTGTCATTTAGTGTTAGTATAAGTCGTGTGGACACGAAAAGCGAGTCATTGGAAAATGTCGAAAATCGACTAAAAACGAGATTTTTCCCATAGTATAAGCCTTAGTTTTTTTGTGATTTTTTTAAGACGATTTTGGACAATGTCTCCGATCCGATTCAAATTCGGTAGGCTTATGTAAAATGACACGCTGAAGTCACCAAGCCCCTCGGTTGCTTCGTATCACTTACCGTTTCGAAGATAGACCCGTTCGAAGTGGTTTTCTGGAAAGTCTGGAATACGCATCGGATACATTTCAAATTCGGGTTACTTATAGAAAACGACATTCTAAATTCAATGAGCGCACCCGGAGATCTGTATCTAATACCGTTTCAGAGATATAGACACTTAAATGTTTCTTCTTCATTAAAATTCACTACAAATGCCCACAGGACCTAAAGCTGAGCTTATTTTTTGATTTGGAGTGTCATTTAGTGTTAGTATAAGTCGTGTGGACACGAAAAGCGAGTCATTGGAAAATGTCGAAAATCGACTAAAAACGAGATTTTTCCCATAGTATAGCCTTAGTTTTTTTGTGATTTTTTTAAGACAATTTTGGACAATGTCTCCGATCCGATTCAAATTCGGTAGGCTTATGTAAAATGACACGCTGAAGTCACCAAGCCCCTCGGTTGCTTCGTATCACTTACCGTTTCGAAGATAGACCCGTTCGAAGTGTCTCTCTGGAAAGTCTGGAATACGTATCTGATGCATTTAAAATACGGTGTACAGATAGAAAACGACACGCTGAATTCAATGAGCGCACCCGGAGGTCTGTATCTATAGCCGTTTCGGAGATAGAGGCGTTCGAACGTTGCTTCGTTGTTTGAAATAACTTCTAATGCCCACTGAACCAAAAGTTGAGCTTATTTTTTTATTCGGAGTGTCATTTAGTGTTAGTATGAGCCGTCTGGACCGGAAAAGCGAGTTATTGGAAAATGTCGAAAATCGACTAAAAACGCGATTTTTCCCATAGTATAAGCCTTAGTTATTTTGTGATTTTTTTAAGACAATTTTTGACAATGTCTCCGATCCGATTCAAATTCAGTAGGCTTATGTAAAATGACACGCTGAAATCACCGAGCCCCTCCGTTGCTTCGTATCACTTACCGTTTCGAAGATAGACCCGTTCGAAGTGGTTTTCTGGAAAGTCTGGAATACGCATCGGATACATTTCAAATTCGGGTTACTTATAGAAAACGACATTCTAAATTCAATGAGCGCACCCGGAGATCTGTATCTAATACCGTTTCAGAGATATAGACACTTAAATGTTTCTTCTTCATTAAAATTCACTACAAATGCCCACAGGACCTAAAGCTGAGCTTATTTTTTGATTTGGAGTGTCATTTAGTGTTAGTATAAGTCGTGTGGACACGAAAAGCGAGTCATTGGAAAATGTCGAAAATCGACTAAAAACGAGATTTTTCCCATAGTATAGCCTTAGTTATTTTGTGATTTTTTTAAGACAATTTTTGACAATGTCTCCGATCCGATTCAAATTCAGTAGGCTTATGTAAAATGACACGCTGAAATCACCGAGCCCCTCCGTTGCTTCGTATCACTTACCGTTTCGAAGATAGACCCGTTCGAAGTGGTTTTCTGGAAAGTCTGGAATGCGCATCGGATGCATTTAAAATTCGGTGTACTGATACAAAACGACACGCTGAATTCAATGAGCGCACCCGGAGGTCTGTATCTATAGCCGTTTCGGAGATAGAGGCGTTCGAACGTTGCTTCGTTGTTTGAAATAACTTCTAATGCCCACTGAACCAAAAGTTGAGCTTATTTTTTTATTCGGAGTGTCATTTAGTGTTAGTATGAGCCGTCTGGACCGGAAAAGCGAGTTATTGGAAAATGTCGAAAATCGACTAAAAACGCGATTTTTCCCATAGTATAAGCCTTAGTTATTTTGTGATTTTTTTAAGACAATTTTTGACAATGTCTCCGATCCGATTCAAATTCAGTAGGCTTATGTAAAATGACACGCTGAAATCACCGAGCCCCTCCGTTGCTTCGTATCACTTACCGTTTCGAAGATAGACCCGTTCGAAGTGGTTTTCTGGAAAGTCTGGAATGCGCATCGGATGCATTTAAAATTCGGTGTACTGATACAAAACGACACGCTGAATTCAATGAGCGCACCCGGAGGTCTGTATCTATAGCCGTTTCGGAGATAGAGGCGTTCGAACGTTGCTTCGTTGTTTGAAATAACTTCTAATGCCCACTGAACCAAAAGTTGAGCTTATTTTTTTATTCGGAGTGTCATTTAGTGTTAGTATGAGCCGTCTGGACCGGAAAAGCGAGTTATTGGAAAATGTCGAAAATCGACTAAAAACGCGATTTTTCCCATAGTATAGCCTTAGTTATTTTGTGATTTTTTTAAGACAATTTTTTCCATAAATTTTGGATAATCTCTCGTATCCGATTCAAATTCGGTCGACTTATAGAAAATGACAAGCACGCTGGTGTCACCAAATCCATCTGCTGTGCAGTATCACTTACCATATCGTAGATTGAGTCTTTCGAAGTCTTTTTCTGGGAATTCTGGAATATTTATCAGATAAAAGAGGCATATTGAAATAACGACGAATTTTCTTTATATATATATTTTTATTTCACAAATCAAATTAAACGGATCATTTCATCATACTTATAAATAATATTGTACAAAAAATTTGACTCGGTGCATTAATCTACATTATGTTTTTATGAATGGAGTTAATGGCTTTAATTAAAATGAGTAAATGGCATTTATTATAATATTTGAACCTTTGAAATTACAATGTATATAATAATTAATAATATATACTACATATCAACACACTTTATTAAAATCAATCAGTCACTTATACATCACATTTTAGGGGATAAATTATTATTAATAATAATTAAATAACTTAAAATAATACACAAATTAACAAATACTGGCTCTATAAATACTGAATGTGCTCCTAATAAAAATATACACCTTGTGGAGGCGTAAGTTTAAATGCTCAACATTACTGCTTTCTTAAAAACCTTCAAAAATGGTAACACAAAAAAATAGCTAGATCAACAGTACATTGGCAAATTATAATATGTACAAAGTAAATAATAGTCAAATACCTATAACGGCTTCTTTACCAATATCGCAATAAGAATTGGTAAAACGAACGTTTGCCAATAATGTAAATTTTACCAGTGAGCAGTGAAATTGCGAAAAATAAAATGCAAACTACCTACTTGAGATTATAGTTGAAAAAGAAGAGAGACACATTGTTCATTATTTCATTACTGTTTTTCTCACCTCTGATTGTCTCGCGTGAAACGAAGCTGCGCTCGCTATGGTTCCCCTTGTGATGAAGCTCCCGAAATTTTATACACGAGTCAAAGGCGCGAGACGAAACATGAATATCACGTACCAAACGCCACGCGCTTTTTTGTTATCCGCAAGATCCCCAAAATATGAACTGACCAACCAGGACGTGTTAATATTCCAAGATTAATTTAAGATCAAAAAAATAAGTATCATACCCATGCTGGCCGATTGAGTAACAAGTAAATGCGGGATGCACGTGTAATTGGACAGCTCAACACTCGTTCACGAGCGACTTGTTGAGCTGCGTGACGAGACGGGTGTGTAGGTATTTGAGGCATCAAATATTTTTATGCTCGTATGGACACGCCAACTTTGATAAAAACTTCTGTATTTGTGTTAATACATATTTTTGTTGGTCTTCTTTTTCAACGAATTTCAAATCATTTAATTTATTTTAATGAGTATCATTTAAATTCAACATAAAAATATTAACAATGGACCGATCTGTAAACATGGCCCCCACATTCGATTGTGGGCCCTGTAACCAGGATCTGGGTCGGGCCCCCCCAACATATGCCTATTTTTCTTTGTCTTCGGACAAGAATCTTCGCAGAGTTAGAGTGGGGGAGAGTAGAGGGAGTAGGTGGGGCCCGTGAGTGCTGTTGTATACAAAGTAATATCTATTTTACTCTAAACTGTTTTTATATTTAAATATTTTCGTTTATTTTGATAATAAAGCTATGATCCACTGCAAATACTTCTTGAATAAAAAAACCAGGGCCCCCTCTGAGCCCGGGCCCTGTTACCAGAGTTGCACCAGCCCCACCATTGTGGGGGCCATGTCTGTAAATAATATTTCACCATGAATCAGAAAGATGTTTTATCTATGCGAGATGTTATATCTAGAATTTAATCTGAACAGTGCTCTAACGTTTAGAATTAGACAATTAGTATTTAACTTCAAGCACAATTTGATAAAGTTATAATGTCTATAACATTTCTTATCTAATTCCGAAAATTTCCAGATTTCTAAGATGACACTAATAATTTAATCATTGAATTTTTGTTACAAGCGCTCATTTGTAATAGTGATTTAACATAAAATGGACGTGGTGTGTTATGTTAAACTAAGCAAAAAACTCGAAAAAAGTGTTTTTTACTTGCACAGCTTAGAACAAATAAAAAAAAAACTCCAAATATGTTTAATTTTTACATAAATTCGAACAGTTTACCTAAATAGAGTCTTGCTTAATAAGAAGTAACTACAATAGCAAGACACATGTCAAAAAATTTAAAGAAAAAGGCAAGCCTTAAGTTTTTTCTCAAACTATCGAGACTTAATTAATATCTTGGTACAAGTTGATGGAAACAAGATAGGTCCATTGTCGAGACTTGAGCTCGCCACTTACGATCCAACACTGCAGTACAATTTTGGCGAATGCGATTACAATAAAATTTTGTTGACCTGCACACATGTAACGACTTTATAGCACGAGTTTTGCTTTTAAACGGTAAACATGTCGTACGAAAATATACTTTCAGCGACTCTTACGCTTTGCATAACCAAAAATAAAAGAAGAAAAAAAACTGCAAGAAACGTACCAATATCACACGACAAAATCCAATAACAATGCGACTACTTACTGCAGAGTGCAGACTTACATGTTTGTGGTCAAATCGTACCGACTTGGTTGCACGATTTGATCTCATTCAAATGAACAGTTGTGCGACGTTGATTCGCGAGTAGCGGAGCTTCAAGGGCAGGTATTAAGAACACAGTCGTGCAGAGTGCACAACGTTTACTTGCATATCTTCGACATATTATTAAGTTGAATGCATTCATACAAAAAAAAAAATCACGGAATTTGCACACAATTGAAAAGATGCGCAAACAATTGCCGCACAAAGAATTTGTTTTTTCTTTGCATGGATTAGTTTGCACATGCCTCCTATTCGGTGCAAATTCCGCCTTGGCAATTGGCACAATGTGACCAATCACAAGACGTTTTGTTTCGTCAAACAAATCGTGTACGACAATCATTCCGACATTTTTACATTTAGCAGTCGCGTCAGTATACTGATAACGAATGTTAAATATTTTGATTATGATACATGTTACGGTCGCTGCACACGAGGCTGGTTTTCCCGCTAGATTCCTTGCTGGATTTCAAGCGTACTGTGGCGCTGGTTTTCGTGATGGCTTTCATGTGTTCGCTTCACACGACACGTCTTTTGGAAGCTGGCTTCGATGCGCGTGCGGTGACAAAAACGATCGTTTATGGTCTCTGAACGGAACACACACTCTGACGCCATGTTTGTTTGTGGGCGTTTGCTCAAAACAAGCGCGAAAAATAGCTTTGGTTCTAATTTTGAAATCAAACTTGTAGCCACGCATGCGAACCCGAAGTGACATCATTGCCAGCGGCGAAAACAGCCTCGTGTGTAGCAGCCTTTATTCGTTAGAAAAAATTTACTCGACGACGTAAGTGACACCATTTAGCTGCGCTTTATACATAAAAACAAGATATGTATGTTTACACAAAAGTTGTAACCATACACGGTGCATATCGTACTGCGGATGGTGTTCTTGCGCAAGAGCCACAAATGCTTGCACAGAAATATAATTAATAAATAGTATTGATTGAACAACGTTTAGTGGTATCACTTGGTGTCGTCGTGTATATTCTTCTTTATGAATTGTGCTTGGAAATTACTAAGCTTGAATGAATGTCTTATTATTTTCCAATAATTCTTTATATAAAAATGTTTTTTTTTTAGTATTTTTCATTTTGGAGATGTTTGTTATGGAAAGATCTGCATTTTTTTTTAATCAAAATACAATGTGTTCAGTTCGTAACCAGTTCATACAAAGTAATAGGTATAATCCAAGATGAAAATGTTAAATGTGTGATAGCAAATTGGCTTCTAAAAGGTTTACTACATATCTATATATACAATACAATAAGTTAAATAGTTTATATACCATGATTAAAAATAAAAATGAAATTTCTGTATCTTATACACAATCACTAAATTAATAAAAAAAAAGTATTTAATAATTATTTAATATAAATAAAATATCAGGAAAATTATTATTTAATAATAATAATAATAATTGCAAAGTGCATTTAGTTAGTATAAAACGTTTTTCTTGTATGAATCGAAGAACGCGTATTTTCATTACATTATTATTACATAATTGACATCATTCACACATTTCTTTGGATAAATTTAAACAAAAATCTAAACAATTCAATAGAAAAAATAAATAAAAAAATACACACATTATTTATATAATACAAAATTGTAGATACAGAAAGCTCATAATATAGTATAGTTACCTATTTATTAAAATTTCAACTCAAAAACAATTCAACTATTATTTTATAGGACAGAGGGCTTGCATCGCACTCAGTTGAATATAAAATGGCAATCTTACAAATCAAAGTCAGAAAGGTAAAGACGATAACAAAATAGTGTACCTAAGAAGTAAATACCTACATTTTTATTTAACCGACACTGAAAATGATACGCGATATATCAATACGAAATTAACGAAGTAGGTAAAGTTTCCGTTCTCTCAGCAACAGATTGTTTGCCGGCTCCGTAAGTGATGACATAAGTACCACGACCAATAATTAATCAGCTTCTGATGCTTTCAATATCAATCGTATTTAAATTTTAACTGAAAATATGATATGGCATTAAGTTCAAATGACTAGAACGTAATTATAGAAATACTAATATCATATTTCAGCACAATTTCTCAACATTAATATGGTGAATAGGTACGCATATTTTTTAAGTTTTGATTAAAATCATCTAAACAAGTTATCAATACTCTCATAAGCTTTAATTTGTAAGCTGCCTTAAGTATTTCACAGCTTAAACACTGTTTACTCATACCTTTGAAGATGATTTTAACAATTTCTAGTTTTAAATTTCGATTCTATGTGTAGTCGCAGACATCGAAAAGTGGATTTACTGTAAATAAATCATGTATACAGAACGTCGAAAATGTCAGCATTTGTTTTGGGAAATTCGCGTTTAAGTAAAGTAGATGAAATATTTTTTTTCAAAATTAATGATGATAAATGAAAAGGATAAACTTTGCTATACCTAGATAATAAAAAGTAAACGTATTTTAAAAATATGCTCAATATTACGAACATTTTCATTAAATCATTGTCATTCTGATTTTCAGTTAAATAAATATGCAACGCCATGCCCACATTAAAGAGCCGCCATTGCTACTGTGTGTTCTTTATACAAAAAGTAAGGGTAAAAACGTGAAATCAAAAATGTCTTCGTCGGAAGTTTTACGAATATTTTAGTTCTGCTTCATCAATTCTGTAACAATGAAACACTAAATCGTACACAAGTTATTGAAATTAATAAACTTCGCTGTGAATTTTGAAATGACAGCGTTGTTAAAAAATCACATATGTTTTTAATTCCCAAACTACTAAAAATGAGACATTTTCGTTTCATATAAAACGCAGCAGTTTTAAGACATTCTGTATAGTGTATAATGCAGTATCATACCAGAAAAGAATTTTAGTTTTTCACTTGTCGATATACTGGCCATTAAAGTGCTTTTACAGTTACGATTAAATAACTTTTATTGTAATTAAACACTGAAAATTGTTTTTCTTTTTTAACTTATACATTATATTATGTAAATATTCACTAATTTGTAACAGTAACGAGTCTGAACACTATCAAATTCACCTCGAGTTTAAGTAGGCAAGATTAATTAACATAAAAAAAGGAACTGAGGGTGTTGAGTCTTCAATCTTGTTTGATGTATCTATATTATATATTCATAGCAGCGGTGCCCTCCCAATACAGTCTTATGTTTTAAATGGGAATCGATTAAAGTTATTTAATTAAACCTATACAGAGGTTAGCTGTCGATAACATAGCTACAGTAATAAATTATCTGTATAAAATACAACAAATATTTATACTAACACATAATCGTCTATATGTTATATAAGTTTCGTTAGTGTAACCAATAACCATACACTCTTCTAATATACGTACGTTCTAAGACTGGTTCTTCGACGACTTTATACAAAATAAGTACCGTTATAAAATAAAATACCAAGCAAGGCACTGTTTGTTGTGTTTTCTGGCCATGTACATGCGTTATTGGTGTACCGCATGTCATTTTTTAGACATATTCGGTTTCAAATTTGGCGTCATTTTTATATCCAAGGCTAAAATTTGGCAGCCGATTGGTCGCGCAAGTCACACGCACGCATTTGTAGTGGTTCTGGGTACTAGGCTGATTATTAATTCTAAGTCTAAAGCTTTATTACCTAATAAAGGCTGATAAAAGACATAATTGCAAGATTACCTTAGCGAAAAAGCTTTAAGAAAAAAAATGTTGCTCTTAAAAATGTTGATAAATTAATATTTTTTGTTTTATTTAAGATTATTTTTATACTAAAAAAATGATTTGTCTGATATTAACAATCGTAAAAAATCGCATGGATTTTACGAATGCGAATATTCTCAAATGCGAATATTCGTCACATCACTACACTGCGCAGTCTTTGTGCCAGAAGAACAGTAAACAGTGAGCTGGTAGACATATTCAAGAAACCAGGGTAGACAGTGTTACATCCTGTTCTCTGGTTTCATCTACCATCTATGGACAAAGTCACCCTAAAAACAGTCATTAGACATACGAATATTTAATAATAGTATGTGGTGTCACTTACAAAGACCAGAACGCATGACTTTGGCCACTGAGTTTTTAGACATGACAAATTTCGTATTTTTCTTCTGCATTTAACCCTACAGAAACAGCAATACAACTATTATAACAGAATTGTTTTTCTAAAATAGTTTGTGACTTTGAATTTTCATTTTCTTTGATAAGATTCTTTACAGTGTCATTAAAATTACAATGACATATGGCTTAGTTCAAATCGCAAAAATAGATACACAAAAAGTCGTTTTATCAATGAAATAAATTCAAAGTGGAATTGGTACTGGATCTACATAATCGTCGGTTGTCTAACAAAACAAATGAAAAACAGTAGAATATGGCGGCCAACGTCATTCGTTTGTTCTCACTGTTAAGTGACGCCGCTAAGTAGTGTTACAGAAGAGAACACCATATAACACGAACACAACGAGGGACCCGTTCTTTCGATAGACCTCGCGGAGTTACAGCGTGTTTGTTAAAAGCAATCAACAGCAAACCAATTAATTGAAAGTAAATACTGTCATTATAAATGTACATTATTGTTGTTAATCTATGTGTTGGGGGTGATCAAATACTTCATTGTCACAAATAGATTCAGTCATACCACAAAAACACTTGCTAATGATACATAAACACAATATATGTTTAAACAATTGCTATATGAACAAGAAGAATGATCGGAAACTGATATATTATATCGAATGACGAAACAATTGTTCACAATTGCATATAAAAAAGTGTACGTTCAATCTACAAGTCTGATCATTCCTAAGCATGTAAAATTCATACAGCATTTATTTTCGAAACGTAGCATTTTAGTCAACAGCTACTCAAATATAAAATTTAAAATTAAATTTTTTCCTTTGGTCTTATTGACTTTCTTTGAAGTACATTGACTGTATAAAATTAAATAGTTATCTAATATAAAGAATACTTACTTTTATATATAATAAATTATAATGCAGTACACGAAATAATGGCAAATTGACTTAAATCTTTTTTTGTGGGTTTTATTATACTGAGGTCGGTGGGTGTAAAGAAAATGATAACAACGAGGAGGATTATAATAATATTCATGGCTCTTCTTCTTGTTCGATTTCTTCTCCTGGGCCATACATATCTGCAAGCTTACCGAAACGGGGCCCCCAAGCACCCAAATAATCGTACTCTTGTTGTTCATCGTCTGTACCTTTAAAAATATTTATTGAATTAGTCCTTGGACACACGATTAGGGTTGCCAGGTGTTTCATATTTACCAATTTAAAGAAGCAAAAAGAAAACAGGACACTATAGACCAGGGGCGGGCAAATCTTTTGATCGCCGGGCCGTATAGGTGATGAAAATTTGAACGCGGGCCAAGAAAAAGGTCCTCACATTCTATTTCCGCATTTGGAGAGCAAAAAAAAAGCTCCTTGGGGCCTTTTTTCGTCTGTTCTGGCGCCCTTGCTATTTCTTTACTATTTTTCTAAAATTTATAAAATGCTTCGCGGGCCGGACAAAATTGTGCTGCGGGCCGCCATTTGCCCAGGCCTGCTATAGACTATCCAAATCAAGATACAGAAAATCTACATCATGTTTTAAATTGACATTGCATGATTTGATTTTCATTGCCAAGGTTACATTACTGGCGTTAAATATTTTACGCAAACATTAGACGACCAGAACTCGCAAAAGAAGTTGAACTTCAATAAATGGTGTACTGTTAAAATTTCGACTCACTTTAATACGTGGTTACTTCATAAACTCTCTTTTTTTACAACAGTATTAAAAATTTAATTTCAAATTCCAAAGATCTAACATTTTCAGTTCGCTACATTGCATAGATAATAATTAAGATAGATTGAATGTTGATTACAATTAATGTCTAGAATCGAGAGTACATTAGTTTTGTTTTCTGGTTTTGCTTTCGCATGCTACTGTTAATTAAAGAAACATACTTTTCTTTTGAAATATTTTAATGCAAATTCCTCATGTTGGCAACTAAACAATCTGGCAACCCTAACACCTGTTAAACTCGCATAGAATAATCCGACTTACCCGACTGTAAAGAGCTTAGAGAACCGGCTGTGCTGCCGCCTCCCTCATAAGCGTAGTTCCTCAAGTCGTCAAAAGGCGGTGCATTTGGATCGCTGTCGGCTCGCTTTTTATGTTCTTCAATAAATACGCCGACGTTGGGTTCTTGTCCAACTCCAAGTATGGGATCTTAAAAAAAAATCAATCTTACGATCCGTTCGTGACCTTGAGTAGCTATAGAATAAGACTTAGAAAAGCGGAACATTTTGATGAACTTAGAATATGTTGTGAGAATATGAAAATCACGCGATGGATCTACGTCAGAGGTGCCCGACTCATCAAGGGCGTCATAACTTATAAATACGGCACTGGATGCCATTAAAGTCGTAAAACTTACATGGTAATTTAGCAGGAGCGAGTTCAGGAAGTGGTCCTCCGATTGGTATTTGTAACGGTGTGATATCGAAGGCGGTCATGTCGTCTTCACCGCCCCCTTCATCGTCGTAGTTGATGATGTTTTCGCGCACGTCGTCGTCCGGTCCGGGATATTTGATGTGTGCCTCGCGTCGTCGATTGTATACCACAAATACTAACACCAATACTGCACAAACAAAACACGTGTCAGTATTCAATTGTTATTGATTACCTACACATTTTTCATATACAATAATACAGTCGAGTAACTATGGTTTTTTCAAGGAATAGACTGATTATTATTTTACAGTTATATAGAGCGTATTTTTTTGATTAAAAAAGTATCTTATGAAAAACGTCAAAATATTAAAAATAGACCAGATATAATCGATTTACTATGTACTTAATATTTCGGGTTTCCCTCCTAACTTAACGTTGAAGTCTCTCAGTATATAAAAATTGTATCGATATACCTAGTTTCCTAGCTTGGCTATTTGAAAAAATACGAAAAATTTACAAGATACCAAAGTTGGAGTACTTTACACGAAGAATATTATGACAACGGATTTTTTTAAATAAAGCCACGTTTACAAGATATGACACGAAATTCAGTTTTTTTAGAGAGAATATTATGCTATTTTACAGTTCAATAGATCATATTTTTTTTAATAAAAAAGTTTCTTATGGAAAATGTCAAAGTATTAAAAATATTGGAGATATAATACATTTAAAAACTTAAAACTTTAGATTTTTCTTCTAAATTAACGTTGAAATCTTGCATATATTTTTTTTTGTTTCTAAGCTCGGCTATTATAAAAAATATAAAAAAAAACTTTACAATATATCACAGTTAAAGTATCTTACATGAAAAGTATTGTGACAACATTTTTCCATAAAGCTGCGTTTACAAGATTTTTCGCGAAATATTTAAAAAAAGCAAACTAATTATTATTTTAGAGTTTAACAAACCCTGATTTTTACCAAAACAATCTTATTTAAAAAATGTCAAAATATTGAAAATAGACGAGTTACGACTAGACAAAAAAAAAGAAAAAATTAAAGGTACATCCGTTTTTTGAAAAGAAAAATTATAATAATCTGACAGCAATAAGTACAATTAAAATAAAGCTACGTTTACAAGATATGGAACAAAGTCATTTTTTTTTTGTTTGATGAAATACCTCAATTGTACACAAAATTTGCTCTTTTAGTCCCCAATAAATTAGGCATAAGGATAATTTTTACAATTTTTAAAACGAAAAATAGTAGGTACCATCTAATATGAGTAGAATTTTCAAATTATATATTCTAGGAAATTCTAAGAAAAATCACAATAATGTAAAGATACGTCGAACATCTTTCCTAATCAACATTTTAGACGTTCGACAGCATAGGTCATGAATTCCTGAATTATATTTTAATTTGATACAAATTCCCAAATTTCAAGGATGTATGAGGGGTATCTGAAATCAGCGAGAAATTAATTAAATTCTGGCAACTTATTTCTATATCTACAAAAAGTACCCAAAATTTCAGAAGGTCTACAAACTCGTTTAAAAAAATTATAATTACGAAATTAACACAAGCTCTTAAAAGAAAATCGCGCATTCATAGTTTAATACCGGTAAAACATATAGGCGTAGTAGCGATTTTATCCCAGGGGACCCAAATTTTTAACTTTACATACCATTACTAGCTGCCACTTATACATAATTTGAAAACTGTTCATAGAAACGAAATCGATCAACACGACTTTCTGGAGAAATTTCCCGAGAAAGAAAATCTGTGGATTAGCTTTTAGTTTCATCTTGTTATTTATACATAAACAATTAATATTCTTGCTCTTGCTACGCCAATGGTAAAACACACAGTAATATCACCGAGCGAAATTCGTAATTTTTAGAATTTGTTCGTAACATATTTAAGAAGTTCTGTTCAAAATTTTATCTATTCTCACTTTTGAAAATCAAGAGAAAAAAATAATTAATTCTGAAAAGTATCAAACAAACAGAATATTTTATAAAATTAACAGCGCACTCATATCATTAAAAACATTTTTACCATTGACTAGCCTTTACTTTTGACAATATTAACCAATGAAATTGAAAGATTTAATTAGTGTTCAAGTGCGACACTGTCACGATATATTTGATGCTAGTTAAGGCTAATTTACACTTTGTTAAGTAGCAAGTGCAGGTGACAAGTGATTAGTTAACATGATTTTATGGTGTTAAGTGTGAAGAAAACGTTCACACAATGTTTAGTGCTTTTGCAGGATCCAAGTGTCTGCCGTGCAGAAATCGAGCATGACTTGTTATTGAAATCCAAAAATCTAAGAGATTATGGCAAAAAAAATGGATAAGCAGAAGACTTCAGTATGGAGCTAATGATAAACTTTTCCAAGAACTGATTAATGAAGATCCAACTGAATTTTGTAACTCAATGCGAATGACAGAAGAAATAATTAATAAGTTATATTGACTGTTGGGCCAACTATAACAAAATGTCAAATAATTCACAGTGATTCGGGTGACGCTGCAAGTGCGGGAGTGCGCGGGTGTACGGGGAGAGCTACTTAACAGCTACTTAACAGAAAAAATAGACCGACCTTCTATTCACTTTACTTCGCACTCGCACTTATCACTTAACAGCGGGGCCGTTTACACTTTGATTTTACTAATCACTTAACACTTGCACTTGTCACTTGCACTTGCTACTTAAGAAAGTGTAAATTAGCCTTAAACTCACTCATGCGTACACTTGTATTGCTGTCTAACAAATTGCACCGAAATATAAGTTTTGGTACAATTTGACGTTGTTACTACTATCTTATAATATGCGGTTATGGACATAGTTTTGTACGCGACTGTATTATACCTCATACATCCTTAACAATTAAAATTTGATATTTATTTGTGCAAATTGCGATACTCTAGCGGTGATGTGCAACTCTAACAATGATCATGCGTGTATACATCTAAATATAGTAAATTTGGATCTGGTTCGTGGTTTTTCGTTCTTCTAATAAATGGTAGATAAAAAAAGAATAATTTAAGAAAAATAAAACTTACTTATTAAAAGCAACAAGCATATAATAATTGTTATAATGAAATCCCTGGATGGTAGAATAACTCCGGACGCTAACAATTCAAGTTCACAATGGATTCCAGTGTAGCCATCCGGACATCGACAAAAGTATCTTTGCGGTGGATGTTTGTCTTCGCATTTTCCATTGTTTAAACACGGATACCAACTGCACTCGTTTTCATTAACGCACGTGTTCCTCGACTTCTTGTAACCGACTGGACAACTAAACATCAGATGCAATGTACTCACCGTTTTTATTTTTTTTTATAAATATCCGGCACCAGCACCGAGGTTTTGCCTGTTCTACGTTCAGATGTTACTAGAAAAACAAACCATGCAAAAGCAAAGAAGGGAAATTTGAAAGTCATTGGCAAATATAATACACTGTGAGATAATAAACGGAAAATTCTTCATCTTTCAAGATTTTTTTTGTTGAAAATTTATGCCTCCTCAGAGATCAGCAAAATTATTGGGATCCCCATTAAAATACAAAAAAAAAAAAATTATTACATTTTTCAAATGTAGATTTTGGTTAAGTAAGATTCTCTTCTCTAGTGTGTAGTGGACATTTATTACGGTTTGTCGGACGATCGAACTGTATAGCCTTGCCCACTAATAAATATGCGTTCTAGATCGCTGACTGCAGATTCACTGTTGACCGGACGGCGACAATACAAAAGGCTATTACACCGTTTTTTGCAAAGTGCTTTAAATGAACCCTAGAGTGACAAAGAAGCGCTTTAATTTTTATAATAATATTTTATAACCGAATAGTGTTATAAAAATGACTTAATTTATCATTATGAATTTTCGCGCGAAAACGACTCGTGACGTCACTATGACTGTAAATAATAACGATAGTGCACAGTAATCATAGTAACACTGTACAATTAAAATTATTTTAGCTTACTATGATTATTACATTACCCAGTGTAAGAAACTGCACAAGTTAGTAAAACTTTATTTATTTATTAAACGTATATATTCTTGGTAGATTAGTGCTTTCTGCGTTTACGAAACTGTCTTCCATGATGTGAAATCAATTAAATACAAGATAGAAGTCTATAAACGTGATAATAACTTGAAATAACTTCAAAATAACACACAGTCCAATATAAACGTAGGTAGTTTACAGACGAAGTGACGTCACACCGGAATCCAGCATGGCGAACAGCGAGACTTTTGAAGAACAGATTAAAAAATACAATTCTTAAAATTGAATTTTATAGTGCATTATTATGAACAGAAAGCAATATTTCTCGTTTGCTTTTTACAAAATCTATCAAGGATATGTATTATTAGATTTTTTTATTACATGGTGCACATTTCCCTATTCGGTCGTCGTCGTTAAAAAAAAATCAGTTTTTATACGTCTTGTTAACGAGTAATAAAGCAGTCATAACTTGAACAAACGAGTTCCTGTAGCATTAAGCAACAGTATACAAAAATTGTATCCATTTAGAATTAACTTTGTGAAGAAAAGTACGATAAAAGATAAGAAAACTTGCTCTTTGTTAAAATTTTTGAGTAAAGCGACATTTATTTCACCTGTAATACGAGTAAACCGCGATCGCCACAAAACAAAATGATTGAATGAGACCAGTGAGGTGCTTTTAGAAAAGGTTCTGCTATATTTGCCAATGTTCAAAAGACAGTTTAGAAACAAGAAAGAAAAAACAACAGAAAAACTAAGAACCTATATTTATTGTGCGTAATAAAAAAGAAAGCAAAGTGATATACACAAAACAACAAAAATTACATAACTAGCGCCTGCTGCAGTACAAATCACAAACTGTAAATATCAAAGTAATACCAAGAATGATGAGCAGACAGACTAAAATGGCGGCCAGAGCACCCATGCTGAGTTTAAGCGTTTGTCCTTCTTGAACAAGCTCACAGTTCTCGCCCCAAAAGCCATCGGGGCAGATGCAACGGTAGCGGAACCGTGGTTCTTGATTGATACATGTGCCCGAATTAAGACAGGGCATGTCCAAGCATTCATTCTTGTCCATACAGCCCTTCACATCGGGCGAGACTACACGGCCTTCTCCGCAACTGAAGTGCGGTTAATAACGGAAAATTAACATCAGTTCACAAAACAACATTTAATTAAACTAATTACTTTTACTTTGTATGAAAGACTCTGCCAAAAACACAATCAACAATCGCCCGATTTTGTTTTGACGTTACTACATCTTTCATTTTCGATGTGTAACTTCTTAGACTACAAGATCCCGATTTGGCTCAACCTTCACCCATCGAGCTTTCTAATGAAATTTGAATTTTGATAATATATTGTATTACTAAAGAAAAAATGATTTGGTCGCCATTCAATTTCCTGGCACATTTATTTTTGAAATGTAGTTATCGAGTTTTCAGATAAATTTATTACCAATCGAAAGTAAATGCCAAAGTTTGGTCGACATTTTAATTCCTGGCATAAAAAAAAGGTATACAGGCAGTTATAGGGTTTTCTATATTGTCATAATATATGAAAATGTAGATAATTTTATTGCGAACACGTGGAACTTATTATATGTAGGTAACCATGGCAACGAATAACTTAAATAAAATTAACAACTTTAATTTTTTATTTAAAATACCTGTGCCAAGACATTGAATGACCAGTAACCTAATGTCTGGGTTAATTGAAGGAGATTTGTTTGGTTGAGGAACAATTGAAAAATAAGCTTTACTGGAGTATCGCTTGTGGCCAACGTTTCGAAAAATATATTTTCATCATCAGGGCATCAATGCAAGTTGAGATGGTAATTGCATTGAGGCCCTGATGATGAAAATATATTTTTCGAAACGTTAGCCACAAGCGATACTCTGGTAAAGCTTAGTTTTCAATTGTTCCTCAACCAAATAAATCTCTTTCAATATATATTTTTGGAACAAAACTTCTACTAACAGTCTGGGTTAATCTATTATTTTTGAAAATCAGCCGATATTCAAGATGTTACAAAAATTGTGTAACATTTGGCGAATCTTTCATTTTATTATTAAGACATGATTATCATGCTGACACACGTACGTGAATAGGCCATACAAAAATCAGACTATAAATTATCTGAAGTGTTATACATAGGCATATATTGTAATTAAGGAGTTTTTCATTCAGAAAAACATTTTCAGATTGAAAAGACGTAACTGTTTTAAAGAGCTATCAATGACAAATCGAATCGTCTTAAAGAAGAATATTTTAATAAACCGATGAAAAAATTAGTTTTTTAGTGAAGCTTTATTACATTTAGGATTTTTTTGTAAAAAATAAGATATTTCGCTGTCTTTTTCCATACATCTAATTTTCGGTTTAAAAAAATAAAGAAACTTTAAAATTGATATTCAGAATTAATTTACGAAAAGCTAAATAAAAAATTCAAAAGAAAATTGAACATTTTTTCAGAAAAAATATCAAGAATTCATTATAAGGATCTTTAGTTACTGAAATCGTTAACATGTATTGCTGCAATATTTATCTGCCTTAAGCAGTTTAGTGCCGTTTTGTATGTCCTTCACAGTAAATATGTTAATTAAATTAAAAAACAAAACTTTTCAAAAATCAAAAGAAAATATTGTATTAAAATTTGGTTTATAAATCACAAAAGAAACAAGAAAATTATAAGTAGGCATAGATAATAGAGAAAAAAATTAATTAAGAAAACCACCACCAAAAAATTATTTACGCAAAAGAAAATTATAAGAAAATCTATTTGAAAACACAAACTTAATAAAAGCACAAAATATATATAACAGAAAATTAATAACTCGGTGCTTTGCCTTAAAAAAACATTGTTTTAAAAAATATATATAACACAAAGTTAATTAAGAAAAAAAAAATAACTAAAAAAAATCTTAAAAATGTTACTTTATTTGGAAATCAAATGATTTTAAAGTTATTTAAAAAAATTAAAAGATTTTTGACTTACGTGCATTCGTATTCATTCCAGAGGTCAACACATTCGAATGGATCTGGACACAGGACATTAGCGCAAGGCTTGTTCGATGGACAATTTCGTTCAAGGTTTCTTGCCATTGTTGCCTGTCCCCACTGAGTTCCGTTCATTGCAGGAGGAAGTGGAAGGTGTTTGCCTTCCAATCTGATATCGTCGAGACAACCTGAATCGATTAATAATATCGTTAATTAATTATAATTCGAAGTACACTATCGCTCACATTTATTATCTAAACATGACTTGACTATATAAATATTGCTATTAAAATTAGTAAACTCTTCACTTCTGAAATTAAAACCCAGTCACATGACGATGTTAATAAAAAGTGGCCAATTAAAAAAAAAAGAAATATTAACTTGATGTTTTTACTTTCCCTATTAAATATATAAATAAAATCATACCTTTTTGATAATCGGCATAAACTTCGAACGTTCGAACTCCGGTATATTCTGCTTTCCCACCAGCATAAACGCCTTCTTGTTTGTCAACCAGTAACCACTGATGACCTTTGAATTCAAATGTTTCATTGAATCTTCTTCCCTCTCCTCCGTCCAGTTCAAGGGTCGCTGCCGATCCGTACCGGCTTACCCTCGCAACATGCCATTGACCGTCATCGACTGCTACCGCGTTCAACCAGATATCGTGTTCCTCTGTCCGAAGAGTGTTCAGATTATATCGGAAATGCAATCGGCTATCCTTAATTTCCAGAATGCCGTATTCTCTATTATGTTGATCGCTCACTCTGAACAATTCGCCATGCTGTTCTCTTGTGCGGAATCGCAATTGTATTTGTGTTGAAAATCGGTCAGGTTCAAAACTGAGAGCGTATTTAACGTAAGACTGCGGTTTGAACGTCGTCGGGACTGTGAAAGTGGCACAAGCTGGACCAGTCCAACCGGGCTGACATTGGCATCTTGCTTCCGTCATGCTTCCAACACAAGTGCCGTGTTCCCAACATCGTGCAGTTGAATCGGACTGTCCGCAAACCTCTTCTGTTTGAGGACATCCGGCTACACTGTTTCTGCTCAAACCCGGATGAGCTAAGTCGTACAGTTTGGAATTGTGGAAGAGATTCTTGACGCAGCCGTCGAATCCTTTACCGACAGGCATATACTGCCAATGATAATGTGTAGGATCGAACTGTTCCACGTATAGTCCGCCTATTTGTAAAGGCGCGTTTACATTTAAGTACTCGTTGAATGGAGGTATCGTCCCACGTGCTTGACAACTGGAATCGTCGAATTCGGGTGGAGTTCCGTCATCAAGTTCGGATATTTCAGCAGATTTACAGTAATCAACGACCATTCTCACATTTTCTGTGTCCCAAAAGATATCCAACCTGTGCCACTCGCCGTCATCGAGCGTCTTCTTGGTTTTGACTTTCAATTCTAAAGTGCCTGAGCCAAAGTCAAGCAATAATCGAGGATGACCTCTTTCTAATTCGACAGCGATAAAATCTGACACCATTAATTCGTCGGGTTCAGGCGGCACGATCGGTCCGTTATAAATCAATAGACCGTCAGATTTTTTAGTTATGAATTCGAAACTCAAATGTGAATTGTCGCACATTTCGAGCGGTGGATACCAGGCCCATCCGTTGCCTCTGAAACTGCGAGACGTTTGTTGACACCGCGGACCGTTATATCCGGCCGGACAAGAACAGCTCAGTCCGTATCTGCCTTCAATGCAACGACCGCCATTGTAACAAGGACTATTTCGACACGATTCACCTTTACTGAAGTTCCTTGCACCACAAGTACACTCGGCAATAACGTCCACGCGAACACCGACTAGAGAAGTCTTATTTGCATTCACCATATACGGTAACGAACTGATATCTAACGTATTTGTACACGACCCTTCACAGTTTTGATTCTCATATAAACATTCATCTATTCCAACCATTGTAATATTAATGCCGACGTCTTTTTCGATTTCTTCTCGATGCATAAGTACGATTCCATTCAATCGAACTGGTTTGTAATACGGAGAACTGTGCGCTGCGAATCTTACATCTGTAACGGGGGGATGTTTGCGTCGCAACTGCACACTGAACACGTCCACATTTTCTCTTTCAGTGTTCAGTAAATCTGCTAATTTATCTTTGAAGCGATCTGCTTTACTTCTGGAGAGTGTCTGCGACTTGTAATTCCATATTCTGATGAAGTCTTCATCTGTTATACCGGCGATTCTGATTGACCCTGAATTGACTACCGCTTCGTGCGGTATTTCTCTCACAGTTACAGTAACATTAGCAGGGACGTCTGTTTGCGTATGCTTGCGATCATAAACTTTAAAACGCAAATTATATCTGCCGTCTCTTGTCCCTTGTCTCATAGTTATCATTCCAGTATCTTCGTTCAATCTGAAATTAGGATGCTCCTGGCCTTCCCAATAAAACTTCTTATCTGGCAAGTCCCAGTCGTCTAAATCATAAACGTACACTCTACCTATTTCGGTATCTGGAGCCTGTCCCTGGTAATTATAAACAAATATATCTTTTGAACCTGGCTGCATTTTATTGTCGTTCACGTCACCTATCACTACAGTGAGTGTACTGGTGCCTGTCATGGCCGGATTGCCGTGATCCTTGATTACGATCGGAATAAGGTATTCTTTTTGTTGTTCTCTGTCAAACGAACGAAGAGAAGAAACGATCGCCATTCCGTCTCCATTTGCACCTTTCTGATCCTGTTCAACTTTGAATGAAGCGCGAATAATATCGTCCGCTCCTGGATCTAATCTAAATTGGAATGGTGGTCCATTGCTCTTCGATCTGTCGTCGTCGTCTGTAGCCAGGATTTCGACCACCTTTCGCGGAGGTACGTGTTCCGGTAATACAGGTCTGTAATCTTTAAGGAACATAGGAGCATTATCGTTAATGTCCTGTACGATTACGGTTAAAGTAGCAGTGGCCGTCTTGGGAGGTACACCGTCATCAATAGCTAATATTTTAACTTGATGTCTTGGCGTTTCTTCTCTGTCCAGTGAACGTTGTATACTAACTGTGCCTTCTTGATTAATTGAAAATTGTCTTTTTCTGTCTGAACTTCGATCGATTGCGTACGACACTTTACTCTTGCCGCCTTGATCTGGATCTGTAGCTTTAAATGTTTCCAAACTCTTTCCAACTTCGGCATTTTCGTAAACCGATACTTCGATGTTCGGTCGTTCGAATTGAGGTTTATTGTCATTAATATCTCGTAGTTTGACGACAACCCATGAATATGCCACGTGATACTTGTCGTTATCATTGTCCTCACCTTTATCGTTCACTTGTATTCTAAATCTAAACCCGTTGCTTTGCAACTGATCTTCGTAATCTAACGGCTGCACTATCTTCAGCGATCCAGTACCGTCATTGTTTCTAACCATTGTGAATTTATCTGCACCATAGCCGCTGTTCTCGATTACTTTATATTGGAATTTATTAGTTTCGTCTTCGTCGTGAACGGTGACTGTCAAAATAGGCATTTCCGGTAAGTTAGTACCGTCAGTTTCGTCGACTTCCGTGAACCACTCGTCTTTTGTAAATTGCGGAGGCATATCATTAATGTCTTTGACTCTTATACTGGCAGTGCCCGTGCCTTTGAGCCCTCCTCCGTCCATAGCGACAACTTGTATCGAATAATCAGGCGTTCTTTCTCGATCTAAACAGCAGACGGCCGTTTTGATGACACCTGTTTCAGATTCGATTTCGAATATCGGCGAGCCCGTCTCTTCCTCGATTACGTTCTTCTCTATCGAGTATACGAGACGCGCGTTCGTGCCTTCGGACGGGTCATCATAATCGACCGCGGTCATTGTCATGACCACCATACCGGCTGTACCGTTTTCAGTAACGTTGCCGAAGTAGACGCCCTGCGGGAAGATTGGGGCGTTGTCGTTGATGTCTTTGAGGTTGACTTGTACGTCGGCATAGCCCACGAGTCCTTCGCCACCCTCGTCTTGAGCAAATACAGTGAATCGCCATTGGGGTCGACCATTCGGTTGATCTCTGTCCAAAGGCTAGTAAAATTGAAAACAGACAGTAATATTAATTTTAATTCTTGTCAATGGTAATAGTTGTACAAAACAATTACTCTAAAAAGCATATCTCTGAAATACTAGACCAACGTAGAATAGAAACTACATCAATGCGCTGGAATAATAAAATGGTGGCTGAACTGGCAAAATGCTAGCAGTCCCCAAACATTGGAAAGCCCCTACTGGCAGTAAGAGCATTTGAGCAAGGCCAACACGTTATCGAAAGATATTTTGTTAACGTGTTCAAATAGATTTACATGTTTTAGAAGACTCATCTCAAAAATTTGTCAGGGGCCAGAATTCTGTAGTCACTCCTTAATTGAGACGATTATTCAAGTATTTCAGGGACGCAAGTCGACTACCAGTAGGTTATAAAAATGAAATCTATTGTGTTTATTGGTTACCGTAATGATAACACAGCGTTGTTTTCAGATAAAAAAATAACAAAATGTAATTTTATATTTAATATGTACCTTTAATACGAATATTTCACCGGTTGTTCTATTTATATCGAATTTACTATTGGCAGGATTATCAGGATCTATTCCTTGGCCCGTCAGGAAATATACAATATTTTGTGGTCTGTCCTTGTCTCCATCGGTTGCGGTAACCTGTATATAAAATAAAAATATTTTATAAAATTCCGTATAGTTTTTTTTTAAATTTTTATATATTAACGTAAAACCTTAGGTATCCACATTCAGATAAAAATTAGCAAGCAAATTTTATAATTTACAAAATTTTAAGACTCGTTTACATATTGATGTTTTATGATTTTTGTTTATTGAAAAAATAAAAATATCAACACTGATTACGAAAAAGTCTTAATTAACAAACGGATTTTGAGCATAAATGAAAGATTTTTGGAATAAGAAGCTGGAATTTGAACCAGCATTAAAGCAAATTAAATTTGTAAAATTAATTGGCAATAATTTAACAGTATATTCTTTTATCGTTATTCATAAATTAATACATAAACTATGATTTAAAGATTGATCCACAACACTACAGGTGCAATGTATACTCACAATGAATTTCGGTACTACAAAAGGATATATTTTTTAAAATTTTTTTTTGATTATGCACATTGAAATCACTTATGGCTTGTTTCTGAACCTACATAATTACAGGCGCTGATTTTTTAAAGTCAACGGAAGTACCCTCATAATATTTATCAATAATAATTATAGTGAACAGAAAATTCAATTTACAAACGAAAACATTTGTTTAATATATTATATGTTAAATTAATGGGTACTTGGACAATGGAATAATTAAATATTAAGTCGAACAGTTGAAACTACAAACATTTTTGAAGTGAAAACTTCTTTAGCGGCGTTGTACACTTTTTTTGTAATGGGTAAAAAATGTTAAACTCGCGTCAGACCGTAAACTCGCGTCAGGGTCACGTGTCCTGATCGAAAATGCGTAAGACGAAAACTTTTATTTATACAACGTTAGACATCTAGCGTTGAAATATCGTACATAAAAATGCAATCTATGATACAAACCATTTTGATCGAAAATTCGTAAGACGTTAATATTCAAGTTTTCAATTCTGCCGGCACTCCCGGTGTGCTTGCTTTTTTTAAAAAATATTTTGTAAAATTTAAAATCTAATTATTTAATTGTCCAAGTGCCCAATAACTAAATATATAAATTCTGAATAACAAATTTTGTTTAATTTATAATAATTTTTTTACGTAAGGTTTTACTGACAACTTATCTATAATAGAAGCAAGCCATTTAGATTTTAGTGAGTTGAAAAATATTTCTCAAACTATACAGACTGTCCAAACTTCCAACCTGGTTTATGTTGAAGCAACTTCGGCTAAATAACTATTTTTGTAGCGTTTTTATGTAGATTACAATGATGAAACAAAAAAAAAAAAAAAATAACCATCAAAGTGAGTTAATCAGAAAAAAACTTGTACAGATTTTTTTCCTTTTAAAGAATGCAAAAATATACAGGCGTTCTATTAAAAAAAGTAATTTTTGCGAATAACTCAAAAATATGATGTTCGATTTTTTTGCTTTCATCATCGTAATCTACGTAAAAATACTACAAACATGCCTATACCGAAGTCGTAGCGTCAATATTAACAAAGTTAGCAATTCTGTCGAATTAACTTTGGACACCTGTATACTAGCTGTAAATTATCTTTTATAATACCGAACTAAAGACATTAAAAGCAAATAAAATACTAAAACGAACAAAAACAAAAACAATGAAACAACGACTATGATATTATGTAATCATGTTTAAATTTTGTATTTTAATGTCATGCAGGTGGTAATTGATTGTTTGACGATAAATATAATGATTTTCAATTTTTACTTACATCTAGGTATGAAAAGTTAGTAATGAGGAGTCCAATTCACAGAAAACAATGAGTAGTCATAATAGTAATTATTAATATCCGTTTCTGACCCACCCCCACCTTAAAAACAAAATCTCTACGAATAAATGGCTAAAAGTGGTAAAATATTTAAACCCCTATAAAAATGTTATGGGGAATTTGCGTCAGTTGTAGTTTTTATAATATTATATTGTCTTTGGAACTACATACCTATGCAAAATTTTAACTCAATCGGATAACGGGAAGTAGTTGAAAAAGCTGTCGCAAGATTTGAAACAAAGAAATATATGGAGTCAAGCTAAATAAAATTGTTTAAAAATATAGAAATGATATAAAATTTCGCTTGTGTGAATTGGACTTATTTGTAAATAAGCAAGCGGTAACCATGGTAACTATCAAACCTGCATCAAGCACAAAGGATAAGGTCCTTTCGTTTCTTCTTCGACCGTAGATTTATAAACAGGCGAGTCAAAAACCGGCGGTAGATCATTGACATCGTGAATATTAATGATCACCCTAGTTGAGTTTTCGTTTAGACTGTCTGACGCAACGAGTTCTAGATCGTACTGTGTACGCCGCGCAGTCGCAGTGAACAATAACAATACCAACATGCGCCAAAAACAAACAAGAGAAAAACAAAACAAACGAAATTAATAATAAAATAATAATAATTTGAACGATTTCTGTGTATTATACATAATAATGTGCCCGCCAATGCGATGTATAGGTGAGATGTACACATGCTGATCAGGGTTGGCTTAAAAGAAAAAAACATTTGCAAACAACTGCAACAAAATAAACAGAGATCATATACGTGACCCTTATCTCTATTTATAGTAAGAGAACTATCAAACACTATTGGGTAGATATTTGAGGTAGCGTGAAAATTTGTGTAACATTTGTTTTGTAATGTCTGAACACAAAATCGAAGACATGGTTAAAGGGTAGTGAGATTTACCCAAGTTGAGAATTGTTAACTTTGCGAAATTTTATTTTCGAAAAAAGTCCTTGAGACATTTTGACATTTTATTACCTTCAAATTTAGTATTTAATAAACTGAAAAATAAATATGCCAGATCATTTAGTCGGGTCTAAATGTCTGCCCGGCGGTTACAAAACTGCGTCTATTATACGTGTGTACCGAGTAAGACGCTACGGGTAGGTTGAAGTGTGAGATATCGGCGTATCACGCTTCAATTCAGTCCATATATGCTGTTTTTCACACTTCAACCGACCCGTAGCGTCCTAACCGCACCCCCGTATAATAGACAGTTTTGTGACCGCCTGGTAGACATTTAGACCCGACTAAATGATATGGGATATTTATTTTTCATTTTATTAAATACTAAATTTGAAGGTATTAAAATTTCAAAATGCCTCAAGGGATTTTTTTGCAAATAAAATTTTGCAAAGTTAAAAATTCAAGGGGAACAAATAATGAGAAATATATGGTTTTAATCCTGTTGGGTGATTCTGAAATACAACACAGGTGATGGGAAAAGCATCTACTCCACAATGCGACGTTTTAACCCAACTTTTGATAGTTCCGTATTTGTGCATTGTTTCCTTTTCAATTTAATTAATTTGATTTTGCGAAAAAAAGTTCGGATTGCAATATTTTGCTTTAATAGCATTAGTAATTGACAATAATAAATCAAAGTCCTTTGTTTTTCATTTTATATATGTAGATATTTTTTTTAATTGAGCTGAGCATTTTTTTATGAACGATTTCTTCTTTGCTTATAAAGAAAACAATATCTACTATTTAATTTTTTAGCTTTAAATATCTATTCAAAAACATGTTATTTTTAACCTTGATAATAGTAGGTACATATTTAAAAAAAGAGTATTGGGGTAAATCAAAACGAAATTATATTGAAAACTTTGATGTGGATTACTGACAAAATGAAGTATATTTTACATTTTAAAAATAAAACAGGATTGTAGGTATACCTACTTATTGAAACGAATTTTTCAAATTAAATAATTTTACTCAACAAAATGTGTTTTCTGTGTACAAATTATCGTATAAAACCAAGAAGATTTTCTCTTCGGAATTTCAAATTAAATTAAATCAAAGGTCGCTTCCATCTACAAAAAATTGTAGCAATTTCATATATCATGAATTAAACAACAATCTGTAAATTAAAATCAATTGAATTTACAAAATTTGGTTTCGAGTTGTAGAATAAGTACTTATTTTTAAACACAACTGGATAAGGCGGGGTAGTAGAAGGGGTTTATCCTCAGTAGTATTCTATTACAGGGGTACTGCCAAAAACATTCTGGCCTTAACTATCTACCTATACCCACATTTACAAGGAGTTGTTCCAAGTCATTTCACATAAATTTCATGTCTGATAACCAGGGCTGTACTGTATGAGTAGGATGGTAACTCGTAGTCACATAGTGGAACCCGTCGGATTGTGACAAACCGAGATATTTCATAATTGCTAATGAAATATCTGTTGAGTTATGCACACAGAATAAAACTAAAACTCGTCGAGAATATAATTTACTAAAAAATTATGATATATAATAAATAATACCAAATCTGTGATAAAAAATGTTAGATAATGAATTAGTAGCTTTGTAAATAGGCTGTTATTATGTCCAGTGGCAAGAATAATTCATTACACCGAGTAATTGGTTGTAGTCCATTTAAGGTGGTGTTTGGAAGTGATCCAAAACTTGGCCTTGCATCACCGAATCTTCCACAGCACATTATACTGCCGGCAGGTTATGAAATATCGCGGTTTTTCACAGTCTGACGAATTCCACTATGTGACAAAGCTTAAAGTCGCTGGACACGAGGCTGGTTTTTCCGCTGGAATTACTCAGAGGATGAAATTAATGACGTCACTCGGGTTTCCCGTGCGTGGTTACAAGCTGGATTTCAAAATTACAACCGGGGCTATGTGACAAAGCTTAAAGTCGCTGCACACGAGGCTTGTTTTTCCGCTGAAACCACTGTTGGCTCAGAGGATGACAATGACGTCACTGCGGGTTTCCCGTGCGTGGTTACAAGCTGGATTTCAAAATTAGAACCAGGGCTATTTTTCGAGCTTGCTTCTCTGCAGGATCTGATCAAGAACCAATCAGAAAACAGTATCTTGTCACATGGGCGACATGGCCAAACGTTATAAACAAACATGGCGTCATAGTGTTCTGTTCAGAGACAATAAACGTTCACTTTTGTTAACATTCAAGCTGTCATTGCGCGCACACTAAGCCCATCTACAAAGTCTGCTTCAAAATACGTCTAAAATCCATCACGAAATCCGGCGTCACAGCACGGTTGAAATCTAGCAGCCATATTTAGCAAGGAATCTAGCGGCAAAACCAACCTAGTGTGCTTGTTTACTGATCTTTTATTCAAGGCATATTGTTTGTTTTTTTAAATGATAAGTTATACAAAACGTTTCCTCTAAGAATCAACAAAAAGTCAGTTATTTTGTTTGTGTACAACCCTGGTCGATAACACTGCAAGACGATATTCCGAGAAACTGGTTCAGCTCTGGGAAAATTATTAGTTTAATAAGCCTATACCGACGCTGTAGAGAATACTCAACGGGTTTTCTTCGCTCGATTTTATTGAATATTCTATATTTGAACTGATATAATATGCTTATTCAGTACCAGAAACCGTGTTCCATTTATGTCCAAATATAAAAATTGCCAGTTAAGATCATTGAGACACTATCACCCCGTCTGTTAAATAAGCTCGATTTAATTTTTATAGATAATTGATTGGAAGTATGAAACTCACCTCAAATAAATCCAGCAACTCTGATTAAAAAAAAAATGTGAGCGGCCGTGGGACGTGTGGCAGATGTGAAAGAAAACTAAACCTGCTAAATGCAACTTGAAGTTACAAAGCCCTAAGGAACCTCTACAGACACTTCCTAAATCCCTATGGACACTCTATAGTCTATACCAAAGGTTCCCAAACTTTTTTGTCTCGTAGACCACTTGCCATGTTTTTCGGTTTTGGGTAGACCCCCTGCTTATCTGATATTGATTTTTTGCAAATTCATTAATTTCAAATATATTTTTGACAACCAGTATAGTGCTACTCACTTTGAATGATTTAAATTTATAATAGTAGTGAAATGTAGTGTGAAATATTTAGTTTTATACATTCATTAATTAGATTCAAATTAAACGAATCAAATTAAAATTTACTTTCTGTTACATAAAATAACTATAAGCAAAAAATAAATGCTTTTAGTGTGAGGGATGAACCTGATGCTTTAATAATAAGTTTTCAACATTTGGCATCAATTTAGTTAGATTTAATCTTAAATCTCTTCGGTTAACGATGTTTCTTTTTTTGTTAGGAGATTCACTATTGTTGACCCCCATTTTCATTCCATGGACCCCTAATTTTTTTTCCCGCTGACATGGACACCTTGCAAGTTGTCGTCGACCCCTGGGGGTCGATATAGACCACTTTGGGAATCATTGGTCTATACGGACACTTCTTAAAGCGCTATGGACACGGCAACTTTAAGTTACTTGCAGCGCCAATTAAGTGAAAATAGCCACTTAAGTAGTTAATAAATAAAAATAATAATTTATTGATCATATAAATCAATAGGATAATAATTGAGTTCAGCAACAAAACTGCTGTTTTTCAACTCTACCCCTTATAAAAATACAAATATTTGTGAATGAAACATATCAAAACTTACTACGAATATATAATTTCTAATAGTGGCATCTTTCCATATCCGCATAACAATAAAATGGTAAAATGAACCATAAAATAAACTATACAAAAAACACTGCAATTAACAGCCATCCTGCACCCACGTTTTGAGTCTCACTTTGAAATTTTGGATACTCAAAAATTTAAATTCATGTCGCCATCAAGAAAATCTATGTTATAAACCAATGCATACACACAGTATGCGTTACGCGCTGCCATCTAACGAAATTCTAGTAACCAAATTTAACGTCACGGCATTTGTACGTTTTTACTCTCATCCAAACGCACCATTAGATGTTTGACATCAAAAAAATACTTTTATTATTCCTGGTTAAATAACGACGACATTACTTTTCTAAGAAAGTAATGGTATGGGTGGCGTCCTATATCGTTAAACGTGTTTTTTATTATCAGGGTTACTAAAATATACTATGTTCACTCTTTTAAAAAAATATCATACACAAAAAATTAATTTGATTTATTATTCGATGAGATTAAAAAATCAATAATTTCTAGCTAAATTGCACCTACATTTATAATAATCTAAAAAAGTGCGCTACTTTAAATTTACAAGAAAAAACAACAAAAACTATATAATTAAAGAATCGAAAACAAAACCATGCACAAAAACAAAATAGACGCTAAAACAAATTTGAAAAAAAAATCCAATTATCGTGCAGCGCTGAAATAACAAATGAACAAAAAAATAACAATAATAAAATCAGATATCGGTTGACCTGAAGGACACGTTTCGGCAGATTTCGGTCATCTTCTTCGGTAATCTGCGTACGGTAGGTCGGTCTTTCGAATACTGGCGGGTTGTCATTCACGTCTTTTACGTGAATCACAACCGTTGTGTAGTTCTCTTTGAGATTGTCTGACGCAGCCAGTCGTAATTCATACTGTTTTATGAACAAAGTGCATTATTATTTGCGTATTACACACACACATACAAAATATTGACATACATAAGAGTGATGTAACAAATATCAATTTTTAGGCATGAGAATGCGATTATCTGTCACCGATATTCCCGAATGCGAATATTCAGTTTTCAAATCTGACGCCCCTTTATTTAAGATTAAAATTTGGCAGTTGATTGGCCGTGCAAGTCGCACGCACACATTTGTAGTGCTTCTGGGTACTAGGTTAACTATTAATACTAAGTCTAAAGTTTTATTTCCCAATATTAAAGTAAAAGTTGATACAAGTGATAATTGCAAGATTATTTTAGCTAAAAAATATGTTATTAAAAAAAAGTAGTATGAAAAAACTTTTCTAATAAAAATGTTAAGAAATAAATATTTTATTTTTTTTATATTTTGGTACTCATATTCGCATGAATTTTGTGAATACGAATATTCGTTACATCACTAATACACAACATAAAATATACAGTAGACTCTCAGTTATCCGTGGTAATACATGGATTCTACAAAAATGCAGAAAAACATAGGTAGGGTACTTGAACAACTTACATTTAAAATAAAAAATAATATTTAAAAAAGTTTTCAGAGAATATCAATTATTGAAAACACCTGGTCCTCTATCCTGGAATAATTTTTTTAATATTAATGTTATAAAGACCTGGAAAATTGTTTACAATTACATTTTATTCTTACAAAAGAATAGTTTTTAAATGCAAAATACACCGATAAAAAACTAAATATAGAGTCAGTTTTTCTCGCAAACGAATATTATGAGTAACCCGCAAACCGGATAATCGGTTTCCGCATGATCAAGGGTCTACTGTAGTTTGATGTTCGTAAAAAAAGGTCAGCATTTTTTATTTGCCTATTAGCTTCCGTTGACGCTTTGTGCAGTATTCATTTTATAAAGGAAATGGCGTTTCGTTTGATGAATCGCTGCATTTCATTCAGCAATATTTTAAAATTATATTTTTTACGCTGCCATATATTGAAGTGCGTCTATTATTATAAAATACATGAATAAAAAAAAACTATATTATTATTATTTATTTTATTTATCTGCATAATGTTTTATACATATACTATCTTTGTAGCAACCAGTGTTAAGGCAAGGACTAAAAAATGGCGGCAGTAATTTTTGATTTTAGTTTTACTGGAATATTATGTAATCTGTTTTTATAGATAATTTGCAATGTGAAATCAATGTAATAAAGTCAAATATTTAGCGCGTATAGGCAATCAAGAATTTTATAGAAGTTTTGTATATTCAAAAGAGACTATTAAGTGCCTATATTATGATAATAATGTGCAAATTTAAACTTGTTTTAAATAGCTATAAGAAATAGTAGTGAAACCAACGAAAAAAATATTTGGGTTCAAATGGTGGACGCAACGGTACAGAAATGGTGGAAGAACGGGTATGAAGCAGTTGCACGCATCAACCTAGTATATATACAGGCGATCGGTAATTGCTCGTATTCCGATCGGGAGAAGAAACTATGACTAATTTGGAATGATATAATCTCTATCACTTGCGGGTCGGAGATGTGTCATTTTCGAGAAAATCTACTCCGGTTTTCTTTTTACAAAAATCCAAATTTTGGAGGTTAAAAATTAAAAAAAAAATATTTTCACTTTTAATAATTGGCCAACTTTCCTAAAGCTAAAAACCACGAAACTTACTGTTAGCTTTTATGTTGTGTGTTAAAACTTACAATAAATAAAAATTCTTCACAGAAGTGTCATTATCATAAAAAATGACTCATTTCCGACCCCCAAGTGATAAAGTTAAGTCATTCCAAATTAGTCAAAGTTTCTTCTCCGGAAAAGAATACGAGTAATTGCCGGTCACTTATATATTTCGTTTATTTTTATTCAAATTTTTCTTTTTCAAATTTTTTGTCTGCCCTGTGTATTCATGCCAGCATTATTTAATATCGGCTGAACAGATTTTAATAAATCTTCATAATAAATATAGAGTCGAAACATAAAGGGTACTTTTTAGCTGACAATGCTCGGATTTAGCTAGGATTTCCCTCGAAACTGAATGCAACGGTAACAATTCTTTGGGTACAAACGGTGGAAGTAACGGTACATCAGATGGCGGAAGAACGGGTGTAAAATAATCATACGCATCGATCTAACGGGACTTTTGCATTTTCGTTTTTTTCCGGGTTTCGAATTTCCAAAACTATTGTCTGCTCTGTGCATTTGTATATCACTTGAAAACTTCATGTTTTAATGAAACGTGTACTTTTTACGGGTTCAAATAGTGATTCCGTTAGAATCGACACAAACGTGAGCAAATTTGCGGGCAAAAATTAGTTACAAATAAAATCTACAAAAGTCGATACTAATTCACAGCTGTTCTAGAAACTTGACACGTGAACTGAAGTCAAGTTAAGCCCTTAAAGGAAAATGAAAATATCTATAGAGGTATGTTTTTTTCCAGATGCAACCACAGTTCACGTACATAGATCACTTTTATCCTGGAAAAGTGAGATTCAATTTTTGTTTTTATGACGGTAATGATGATATCTTTGCTCCGTACAGCATAAAAGTTATTTATAGTCCATAGAGATACAGATGGCGGCATGCGACGTCGTAAAGACCAGGTTACACCGAGGAAGAACTAGCCTGCAAGGGCAATGTCGATTAAGCACGGCAGAAGTTAAAAAAATAATTACAAAAATATTTATTTGAAATATTGGTATATATTCATTCAGCGGTTCCCAAACTTTTTTAGCGAATAACGAAAACAATACATGAACTTCAATAAAAAAAACGATTGTAATTTGCAACCATAGCGGAGACAACGACTCTCGGCAGAAATATGCGACAGCATCGATTAAATGGAATGAATCAGTTAGTGATGATCGACGTCAATTCATTAACGTCTGCGTAAGACACTAGGTCATTATTCCCCGTCACGGTTGCAAATTTCAAGTGGCTATACCGTAAGTTTAAAATGCTTTATAAACAGATGTAAAATATATCCACAAATAAAAGAAAAAAAAAACACTTTTCTGCCCAGCTTAGTTACAAAAATCGGTACTATTTCTTAATAAAAATGAAATTGAACAAAGAAATTCACAAAAAAAACATTTTAATTCCTGTAAAAACTGTTGAACACGTGATATCGATGGAGACTTTTGAGAGATGGTTCAAAATGACAAACGTCAAATTAACCACGGCGGAAATTTTTCCGAAGACCAATGAATAACTATTCATTCTTTTTAATAAATCAAAACTATTTTTTACACAGCTTAAATAATCACCCCTTTTGAGTTATAAATATTAATAACGTAGAAGACAAACGGTTTAATATTTTGAATAAGGTGTAGATTAAAAATGAAATGAAACTATATAACCTAACAATTACAATGCATGTTTTTTCATTGTCTTCTCTATCATTGAATTATCTTTTGTGTTATACTTTTGTTATTTCCATCAAAAGATAATTATCTGTTGAGAATTTATGACGATAACTAAATCCAAAACCTCGTGTTGTATAATAAATCAAAACTGTTTTCAATACAATGCAATGAATAGCCGAACAAGGAAACGAAAGAGATAAGAAAAAAATGGATTCGTTTTCTTTCCGGATAATTTATGTAGGTATGTGATCTAGAAAAATCAAGGAAATAATGGTCAATTTTTATCGCTTTGAAACTATAAAATTCTCGGGATCATGAATCCCGTGTGCACCAAATTTCGTTTAAATCGTCTTTCGAGAATTATCGTGCTAAAACAATTTCGAAATTGACGCCAAGATGTTCAGGGTTATACAAAACGTTTTTTTTTATCGATTCATCCGTTCTAACATCTAAATATTATGTACCTGTGTACTTTAATATAATGAATGTTTGGTTGCTTATTAAGTGTGAACAGGGCTTAACACAGAATCCAAGATCAACGGAAGCTCGTAAACATAAGACAAAACACACACTTATGTTATATATTATTTAATCTAATCAACAATCTAGAGAGCCTTGGACAGGAAATCAATAATCTGGTAATTGATCTTCCCGTGATCTCACTGGCTCAGTTGGTCAGCCACTGGAGCGGTAAATTAAACGTACAAACAACACCAGGAACCCTTTTATCCTGCACCTCTGAAAAATGACTGCAATTTGACGAGACACGCGCCAAATACATACATCAGCTGTAGTACGCATGTCGCAGATAAGATAAGACACTTGACCAGCGTTGCCAGTTTTTTTTTGCCAAGTCGGGATTTTGGAACTCTTTGAGTGAAAACAGCGGGATTCTTTCGTCGAAAGCGGGACATAGTAAAAAAAACGTATATAATCCGAAGTTTTCAAATATTTATCTTTTTATTTGAATTAAAATTACGTTTACGTGACAATAGATAGCAAAAATAGCCATAGAAATTAATGTATTTTAATAAAAATATAATATTTTAAATCAGATTTACACCATCATTAAATAGTTGAGTCTTATTCGTCTTTAGAATAAAAAAAAAAAACAGAAATCAAAATCAAAAAAGTTTATTCATTAGAAAAATATGGCGTTTCAAACAATAGTCTGTGGAGTGAGTGTTACAAATTGCAACTTACAATAAGAGAATAATTATTTATAAGAAAAGCGGGACTGAGCCTGTCCCGCGCGGGACATTTAATTTTGATTTAAAAATCGGGACATCCCGCCAAAATCGGGACGTCTGGCAACGCTGCACTTGACTTAACAGTTCTGTTCCATTGTTTCTCGAGCTGTGCTTACATCATACGTTGTTAAATTTTTTAACGAGTTTTTTTGGTTAATATCTTTTTGAGGAAACGCCTTTTTCATTATCTGTAAGTTTATTCTACTTCAAACATGCTCACTAAGTTATTAAAGGTAACGTAGATGATATAAGCATTGCTAATTACAGAAAAAAAGTATACATGGAACGTTTACGCGCGGCTGAAGAAAAAGTTGTAAACAATACATATATTTACAGTTTTTTAAGATAAATAAACAGACAAAAACTGATGAAAACTGAAAATTCGCTCTAGGCATCTTTAAAACTGTACAATTACAAACTAAGTTACGATTTTAATTTTATTTGTATTCATTCAACTAATTCAAAAACAGTTTTCGCAGTTTGTAAACTTTATAGTTCGTTGCTATATAATAAATAAACGGACTCAGTAGGTCGAACAAAAACGTCACATTTATTCGTAACGCTAACTTACCGAAAGCGTGAAAGCCTACACACTTACACTTTTTTTCATTTTATGACGTCGAGTCTTCGAACTATTAGTAATAACGCTCAGTAATATTGGAAAGAATTAATTACAGTGACCGATGTGATAGAACTTTTTGCTTAAAAAAAATATTTTTATTTATATTTTGGCATTTCTCTACTAATAGAGGGCTACTTGCTGTCTCACAATAATTTTGTTGAAAAACTTCTTCATTCTGCTGCAGGTAATTATTTTAGAAGATATAAATTTACAATAATATTAATTGGTGCATATAGTCTAAAATATTACAAGAGAAATACCATCACTTATTAAATAGTATACAGATTGTATCAAATCAAAACGGTCCATAGAACATTCTGTGTGTAAGACAGAGACGATATTATATAAAGCACTAAAGCAGTAAGTAAGAATGAGATAAATGATCGCTAATAGCTAGTTACTGTGGTTATGCAATCTGATAGTATCGTCTTTTTTTCTACAGTAAAAATCACAATTTTATCAAATGTCAGTATTCACTAGTGAAATTATTGATAAAATGGCTATTTATACTGTTCGGGAAAAAATCCAAATAATTAAATGGTTTTATGGTGATAATTCAACCGCTGACATAATAAATTTATTTGTAGCTGCCTTTGAAAACAGACTGTCTCCGTCTAAAATAACAATTCGCAGTGTCATACGAGAATTTAAATCAAATGGTTGCCTATCTCCGAAAAAAAAATTTTATGGTGATTTGTGAAATCCAAAATTTATGGCTTTCAAGAAAATAGAGCTAATAATTTGAATGAATTGAAAATACAGATTTCCAATGCATGTCAGTCCGTTGGCCATGAGATGTTAGCCAATGTGAAGGAAAATATTTATAATCGATTAGGATATTGTTTGGCAGAACGTGGAGGTCTTTTTGAACATTTAATAAATTAATTATTAAAAGTATTCTTAAAACTTTTGTACCAGATATAAATAATAATACGAATTAATATTACAGTTTAGTTGTTTTAATTGATAAATTGGTAAAAAGATTTACAGTGTACGTAATTATTTATTTACGTAACCACAGTAACTATTAGCGATCATTTATCTCATTCTTACTTACTGCTTTAGTGCTTTATATAATATCGTCTCTGTCTTACACACAGAATGTTCTATGGACCGTTTTGATTTGATACAATCTGTATTACATCACAAGGGTTCGCCTCGGGCTCATGACGCGCAGGGACGAGATTTCAACTTTTAAGGCCCGTGTGGTGTATACGATTTTTCTTCATATCCGCTCGAAAGTAAGTACTTTCGTCAGCAGGGACGAAAGATTGACATTTACTCCTAGTGAGAACGGCGGGAGGAAAAAATTTCTCATGCGTATTTAAAGGTATACTCGTAACTAGGGTTACCGCTGTCATTTAATATAATAAATAACAGGGAGTAAATGTCAAACTTTCGTCCCTGCTGTAAGGGACGAAAGTACGTACTTTCAATCGAGGTATGAAGAAAATATTATTTAAAGTCGTAAAAATCAACCCAGAAAAATTAACAGGTAATTTAAGAAATCAAATTCGCCATGAAATTTGTTCAGATAAATAATGAACATAATATTTAAATGCTATACTTTCTGATAGTTACTATGAAATTTATTAGTATAAAAAAAATAAAAACTTTTGTCATGAAATTTGGAGCACAGTCTTCTGCCTTAATTTTTCAATGATGCACACTGTTGTCTATTGGTCGCAAACCTATGATTTTGCGTTGAATGGAACGTTACCAGTGTAAAGTTCGTTATGTGAAGACAGAGCGGCGCTGTCGCTACACGAAAACTTTAAAACTATTGAAGATATTCTCAAATTATGTTGAAATACTCAGTCCCCTGGGATCAGTAGCCTGTTATGAAAGATGACAGGGAGATGTTGGTACTACTTGTTCATGTGTTTTAATGTAGCAGATGTTACCTTTGATCAAATTTTGAAAAAACTTCCTGTGCCTCGTTTACAGTTAAAGTGACAAAAAATGTGGTTTTCCTTTAAAAATTAGTTCGTTTTGTCAATTTCACTTAAAATAAAATAAAGTGTCTAATAATAATACTGGAAATTGCTGCTGGCCCCATTATGAATTGTATTTGTCTAATTTTATATTCAACCTAAAGCTCTTAATTGCATCTAACAAGCAAAAATATTTTTCAGTGAAAGTGACCCTGTAAGTAGAGAAATGCCAATTTAACATAATAGTCTAGCCCCGTTACAGTATAACATTTTTTAGTATTTCTTATCCGACGTAAAAGTCTAAGCAAATAAATATCTATAGAAGAGAAATATATAGAGACTTACCCTTTTTCGTGTTTCATAGTCGAGTGCCCCTGCGACATAGATGGCACCTGTCATATTCTTGACGGCGAAAGCCCCTCCTATGTTACCGCTTGTGATCTCGTATCGAATACGCGATGCTGAAACAAGGAAAGCATCAATCAAAAACCAATCCTTGCTTTGATAGGGTCGTTCATACAGAACGATCAAATAAATTAACATCTTCGATTACACACCAGTCGTATTTTTTTTTCAAGTGGGACATTTAAAAACCCGGCCAAGTGCAAGTTGGACTCGCGCATCGAGGGTTCCGCACAAACTTATATAGTTCGTCTATCACGGTAATATCGAGTCTCGAAGAATTTTTTGTCGTTTTGCTGTTGGTAAACTGTTGTCTCCATACATCGCGGTCAGTTTACGAACTAAGTCTATAATTGCAAGGGGTTCATATCGACTACACGAACTGTACTGTATACCGTGGCTATATCTGATAGCCTAGAGCTCGTACCGTGCTGAATGCGAGAGTTCTCATAATTGTATTTTAATAAATGTTCCAGTATACTGCTGTATAAACGCACCGTTAGCGGACGCTTGTTTTGTATTAGAACATGTTAGTGTGTACGTGTGTAGCACGCTGTTGCGGTTTGTGTATGTACAGCATAGAATGTATTGTGTTATAAAAAAAATTGGTTTGTTATAGCGGCTATAGAAATATACACTATGTGACAATTTTAACTCTATATTACGGTTCATGAGATAAGCAGCTCGCTGTCAGACAGACGGACGTACAGCGGAGGCTTAGTAAGTAATAGCATCCCGTTGGGCATCCTTTGGGTATTGAAACATAAAAATGAACAGGTTACTAAAATCGCTGATTATTTGATTTGCGTTTTTTTCAAGAATATATTATTGCTTTTTCTGTGAGATTATTATCGACGACGATCTGTCGATATTTATTATATTAATTATTGGAGTCATTGTTTCTCGTGATAATCAAATATGTACTACATATTTATGTAGTAGTAAGTAGTAGTAAGTAAACATAACAGATCAGGTAAATTGCGCGGAAATCGTTTAGATTCGAACTATTTGTAAACAGAGATGATAGATTAATGTATCGTATTAGGTTTCTATCAATTAGCGATGTCGTAGAAATAAAAATGGAAGACGTTTCCAGTTTTCTGATGTTGAAATAAACACATTGATCACGCCATAAATTATTGTCGTCTGATTAAACTAAATGGTCGTAATTAGTTTCATGATTAATGACAAGTTTTTGCTTAACAAACTTTATTATATTATGTAAAAAGCTCACAAATTATATCTAATTCATAAAGTAAATAAAATTACAACAGTATTTTTCGTCGGTATATGCGAAAGAAGATAAATTCGCTGGCCTGCAACAATTACCGCGATAATTTTATAATAAAAAAGTTAATAAAGAAGACAGCAGCATGTCTCTCCTAAAAGAAGCTAAGCTACTCGTTTTGTGGAGAGCAGTGTGAGGGTGGCCGACAATAAAAAAATATTACATAACTACAACTCGGAGTGCGTTTTTATGACAATGAAATGTTCGTAAAATGCCATTTCTCAACAACTTATGTTTCGAAAAAATGTTCAATAAATGAGAGGACATTCCGGAGATTTATTTTGCGCGTCCTGGAAAATTGTATTTCATCCCCATTGTTACGGTCAGATGTTATAAATATAGGGCAATAAATTATAGGTTAGAATAGATACGAGGAACAAGGTACGGTGCAAACACGTTATATATGTAGACTCTGTACCGTTACAGCATTCAGATTGATGTCTTACATGTCACAGTGCAGAACGAATGGAGTGTAGTTAGTACAGTTACACTGTATCCTTTAAAATATCGGACTTCGAAGTTCATTTCATCGCTTCTTTTAAAATAAAAGAATATTCTCTAATTTTGCTCCGAATGTAGTTCGCAGTTAACATAAGTGAGAAGCGAAAAATCTTCCCATAAATAGCAACTTTTTGAAGTGAAACCATTTTAAGCGCGACTTGAGAGTAACTGGGATCTTTTTTCGGACGAACGTAAACCCCATTTTGCGGTGTAAAACGTTGAGCTTATCTGAACATATCAGACGCTCGATAGGGCACATAAGCACTCTCATTCGGAAACCGGCGAATATTCATACTTCGGCTGTTGTTGTACTTGACGAATGGCGACATATCTCGTGATGAAATCGAACTATACACCGGAGTACGGACATGTTTTTTAAAGAAATAAGGCACAAATCTCCGACAGACGATGTGGTTCCTAAAGCTATACATATCCGGAACTAACCAAGTCCAGTACAGTTAGAGGAATTTCTGTATTATTTAATTATATATTATAATGTATTTGCGCAAATACCAGGTATATATAGGTACTCAATTTTGATTTACCAACCCGATGCACCATTGGCCAATTTATTCACTAGCGGTCTGGTCCGACTTCGCTCGAATTTGTAGATTGTCACCGTTTTTTCGTCGACTTACGTTGCAAAATTGACACCCACGAAAAGCGCGTAACATTAAAATGGGTATAGTAAGCTATCCTTAAAAGATAGACATATGTCACCGCGGACTTTTCTGTAGACCTATAAAAGAGGAACAATTCCACCATACATTGTTTTGTTATATCTCAAAGGGATTAGGCAGCGTTTTCGATGAAAGCTCCCAGTCGGCTTGATTTTTTCCATCTTCAATAATCATCGTTATATTTCAACCATTTTACATAAAACATTAATGAATTATACACATAAACCTTTCTCTTGAATCACTCCGTCAATTGGTGAAAACCGTATGAAAATCCGTTCGGTAGTTTTTGAATTTATCGCGTTCAGACAGACAGACGCGGCGGGAGTACTTTGTTTTATAATATTTAGTGATGTGCTCTTGTTTGTTGTAAATATTGCATATATTTAGTTCGCGCCAGGTGCGGTTTTTGTGAAAATAAAGCGACGCCCCAGCCTCTCCCAATTTTAATATTACTCTAGGACGAATCAATAAAGTGATTTCAAAATTTTTGTGTAATCGAATTCTTAAAAAAAAAACGAATAAAATGTACGGAAAAGAATGAGTAGAGAATTCGTACTGAAAAGTAGAATATAAAATAAAATGTGATATAATATAGAGTAGAGTAGTGCAGGTCGCAGGACGGAGCAATAATACGAATAGACAGAAGAGCTTTGCGGTTTCGCAAAGCATGACTGATTGTTAAATCTGCGTCAGCTGCAAAATATGATTGATTCTTCGTACTTCGATCGAACGAGTGCGGATTGTCGGCCTTAAAGCACGGCTAATAAAGCAGATGTCGCAGTCTCCAATAATGAACGGCCCAGAAATTTGTCAAAAGCCGCAAGCATCACAGCTTTTATGGCTTACATCTTTGCACTCAAAATTTACAGATTTATTAAATAAATGTCTAATAATATTCCATCACTAATTTCTATCAGCTTTTCGTTTAGTTGGTACGTCATTATTTAAAACAACGTTATGAAGACTAATATCATGACGCCCTTTTAATTTATTCATTATGTAATTTGCATAAGAATGTTTGAAATAATTGTAGTTACGTATTCAATAGATGTACATTGTACAGCAGTGGATAACATTATTACCTTCTAAAATTATTTTTGTCAAATGGATGGGAAAAAAATGCTACAGCAAGTTGAGCAATGCCTTTTGTATCTACGTTTTTTATGTACAATAAATATTTATTACTAGCGGATCGGCCCGGCTTTGCCCAGATTTGTAGATTTCCAAAAAAACGCATCGAATTAATCATTTATCAAAAACATAAAAAAAAATAGTTCGTTGAAGTAGAGCTGTTGCATAAGAAACTGAATGAGTCGTACCACGCTTACCTAGGCATTCTCAGTTCGACCTTTCTCGGTAATGTTCGGTTCTCGGCTATAACCGGGCCTCAACTCAACGCGCCGCCGCCACCCCTTAGGATATAAGCATGAAGTTATATGGCCTATAGAGCCTTCCTGAATAAACAGGCTATCTAATGCATCAAGATTTTTTTCAAAACGGGTTAGTATTTTCTGAGATTAGCGCGTTCAAACAAACGAACTCTCCAGATTATGATTATTCTTATAGTAATTGTATTTTCCGCAATTAACGCGGGTATCCTAATGTACGGGTCGAAGCCAAGTGCTATCACGGGGTTAATGTTTATTATTATTATCTAAAAAAAATTATATATGGACAGTTGAGACCACGCGGAAGGTTCCGTATCGTCAACCATAGTATGATGCCTTTGAGATTCGAAAACTACACCTGCTTGTTTGAAATATCGTAATAGTTTTCCTGTAATCCTTTAAAACCGATTCTATATAGACGTGATAATCGATATTTTTTTTTCTGCTAAACAGATTAATTTTTGTGAACGCAACCGGCTTCGTGCGGGTTATTTTCACAGTTAAGCAGGGGTACACAATTTTTTTAATTAATTTTTCTAGGTTTTTTGGTCTTTAAATAATCAAAAACAAAAAAATGCCATACGAACAACGGCATCTCTGCCTATTTTATTTTTCTTATTCTCTTAATTAGCACAGGAACATTAAATAACAAAAAAATCTACTCTCAAAACATATGTGGTTACACTTTAATTTTATGTCGACATGAAACCTTTGCGCGCTTTAATATGTCATCCATTGAAAGTTCAAGGTCATTGAAAGTCATTCTAGATATTAAAGACATCACGTGTCACAGAATTCTTTTGGTACAGTCAAGCCTTAATTCATAACACGATTGGCTGTGAATTACAATAACGCAATATATTGTACATCGCCCGACAGAATCAATTTCGTACGCTGGAATTCTAATGGTTGCGGTAGGAATATTGTATGACACCTCATTAACAACCTGAATTTGAAATTCAAATTACTTGCCTGCACTAATACGTATGCATGTTATTCAAAACGGTAAAGTATGCAACACATGGTATACAGCATCTGTTCAGTGCTTCTCACTAGAGCCATTGGTGTAGAGCACTCGAGTGTATGTTCACCGTCAACATGTGCCATATCAAATTAAAAAAAATGTAAGCCTGCAGGCTAGCAAACTTTAACAAATATTTTCAATGTCTTTATTTAAAAAAAAAACTTTTTTATAGCAACTGCTTGTTCCTGTTTTGTACGTTTATTTTTATTAAGGAGGTTGAGCCGTTTTATGAAAATAATGAAAAAAATCTGAAATAAAGTTTTTTTAATAGATTTTTTTATGACAAAATTTTCTGTAAAAAATCCAAAATCATTAGGAGATTTATAAAGTTAAAAATTAAAAAAAACTTTTACATGTAGTCTTATGGAAAATATGTCAAGCTAGCATGCAAACTGTTCATTTTAATTTTTTGCAAATAACCAAATAATGTCGGCAGTTCCAAAAACTATATATGTAAAGCATCGATGTCTTACGCATATTTTATTATTTTTTCCAATTTAATTAGGAGACTTTTAATCAATAAAAAAAATTATTTAACCTTAGCACTTTTCGATTATGGACTTTTATTCTTGACAGATTTAACAATTTTAACTGAATTTTCAAGTTTTTAATGATTTAATTTTAATTTTTATTACTTCTAATTTCTTTTTTCAATTATTTACTGCAAAAAATATGTAAAATACAGATATTTACATAAATGTATTTTTTTTAACCTAACTTTGTACAAAAAATACAAAAGTTAGTCCATTAAGTAGGTATAAAGTACTGAAATAATTAATTAATATTAAAAAAAAATATTTATTTATGCCTTTATGAAAATAATTTTTTGGTATCATCGACTTATAAACTATAAAAGTTCCCATTTAGAATTCGACTTACTTTTGATTGGGACTGTAACGGATCAACCTCCTTAAGAGTATTCGTCCCTGCAAATACCCACTGCACCCTTCATCTCAAATCTTTTCCCCTCGCCTAAAAACGGTTCGCGCTCTCCCGACGCTATTTTTAAAGCTAGAGGGTTCTGGTAAACGTCAAATGAAAGACAAAGAATCGGACTACAGATCCTTCAGGCGAATTTTTTGAAAAAAAATTCCTGAAAAAACTTACAACCTTTTGAAAAAAATAATAAGTTACGTAATATTTCACACGTAGACGAAACTTTTTTTTAAAAAATTCGCCTGAAGGATCTGTAGTCTAATTCTTTGTCTTTCATTTGGCGTTTACCAGAACCATCTAGCTTTAAAAATAGCGTCGGGAGAGCGCGAACCGTTTTTAGGCGAGAGGAAAAGATTTGAGATGAAGGGTGCAGGGGGTGTTTGCAGGGACGAATACTCTTAAAACAAAAAAAAAAAAACGGAAATCGTAGTGGGACGCCCGGCAGATGTGAAACATAGTGTGTATACAAGTGGAGAACGTACTGAGTTGGAGGTACATAGCTCACAGAGAAGTAACAAAGTGTATAGTATACGCGCGCACACACACAAGGGAGTCGAGAGCAGTTGGGTAGAGGAGGCATGACAGCATAAGAGAGCGTCATGTCGTTTGGCATGGTTTTACTAGCAAGGCACGCCATATAAAAAAAATAGAAAATCTAAAAAAATCAAGACGATTTTTTTTTTTATAAATAAATTGAACACTTGCTGTCGATGTTTCACAATCATTGACGAAACAGTACCTACTGTATGTTTTCGATCACACGGTAGATCTATTTTCAAAGAAGAAAAGACACAAAAATAATCTACAAAATATTACCGGAAATGCTTGAAGAAGTTATCTGTTTTTCTTTTCAATTTGTATGCTGAATTATAAGAGAGTAAAATAGCAATATTATAATAAGCAAGTAAACAAAACACAATGCCTATAGCTCTCTTTGTCTACCAGGCAGCGGTTCATTATTCCCGATGACAATAGCTTCCGTAAACAATAACAGACCGTATCTAATGAATCGTTGCAAATTATGGATTTCGCGTTGTCTGTACAGTGTCATGTTATATAATACTGTACAAGCAAACAAAATTACGTCATCATATGTCACACATTTACAGTAAAAATGTTTTATGTGTATTTTGAACTTAAAAGAAACAAACCAAACGACGTTTGGTAACGTTATTAAAAATTCACTGGTTTATTATTTTTAATTTATTTTGTAATTTAATAACAATAATAATGTTTTTATTCCATAGAATAGAATAGAAATATATCTTTATTCAACACGCGTGAGTAATATGTAATTTCGGGGCCCTGCTAAACGTGGGAGAAATAATATATTACTTCACTATAGTGTAATAATGAATTTTCTGGCGTGGGAGAAATCATATATTACTTCACTAGTGTAATAATGAATTTTCTGGACCAATAGAAACTCAGTAGCAAGCCCAAGCGCTAAATAATGAAAAAAACTGCAAGTAGCTTCTGGACCAATAGGAACGTGGTAGGCGGTATTGTATACTTATATGAAAACAGCATCGCAATTCAGCGAAATCATGGCAATCTTGTGTATACACTGACGGTGGTACGTCAATCAATGAAGTGATTTATTATTTTTCCCTCTTTTATCAGGGCCCCGATTACATATTACTCCTGCTAGTTGAATAAAGTATTATGTGCGACTATTGATCGAAGGAGAATATTCCACTCGCGTGCGTTTTACCGCACTCGCTGCGCTCGTGCGGCAAATTTCACGCTCATGGAATCTTCTCCTTCTCTCACTAGTCGCACAATATACTATTATTTAAAATTTCAATGGAATGTTATAGCGTCAGTAACATTAATAATAATGCCGTATACTGTACAGCGTAGAACAGGTCAAGAAAAAGAAGAAAATTACACCGTAAAATCTTAAATATTTCATGGAGTAATGACAACATTCAGTCAATAATTATTTTAATTCAATCCTGAATCTATTTAGTCGGTAATTCCCTCAGATAAAGGGGAAGCTTGTTATACACATCAATGCAATCATTAATTACACCTTTATGTACTACCGATTTTGAGGTTAATGTTTTCACATAATTATTTTTGTGCCAGGTGTTATGTAAATGTTCTGTTAATTTACTGAAAATTTCAGGGTTTTTATGAATCGGAAACTGGACAAAAATAAAAAAATAAAATTTCCTGGCGTTAGGTGTTGGATTTTTTGAGCTTACTCTATATAGATAATAAATAATTTAATGTCAGGCTACGGCTCATTTTTGAGATAAAACAAAGTAAGTTTCACCAATAAAATTCTAGACGAAAAAAAAATAACAAAAAATTATTTTACTTTTGCCAAGCACGGCAGCTTTTTCATCGAGTTTTTGATTGTACGCGAGACCCGTGTATCAAACATCAAGTATTCATAATATTATAGTGAACATGCTGTGAACATTGTAGGTACTTCCATAATATACCGGGTGTGCCTAAAAAATTTGCTTCTATAGAAAGCTTTAGTGTAACCATTTAAAGACCACTAAAACATAATATTTTCAATTTATTAAAACTAGCAATTGTTATAGTAACTTCAAACGACATATTAATTCATTATAAATCAAAGTATCTTTATTGGAGAAAACTTTTTATTCAATTAGTGAATTTTTTTAAGTATTGTACATTTTATTTGTATTGTATTGAGTTGTCCTTTTATAAATATATTATTATTATTATTACTGTAAAATAGTGTTTAAAAAAATGTAGTAGTTATAGTAGAAGTTATACTTCAAAAACATTTGCATTGAAGTAAATGAATGCAGCTTCTTTACATTACGTTGGCGCCGGCGCTCCCGAGAAAATCACAACCATTTATTTCTATGCAAAAGTTTTTTGTTACGTAATATTACGGCCGCTATAATACGGTACCGTTGTTTTAGAAAACCGGGATTTAAGTGGCACTTTGTTCATTTATTCATGTATTACTGTGATGACGTCGTAACTTGTAATACCGCTATTGGCTCAATTGCTCGAAACAAAATATTACATCACAACAGATATCAAAAATTTAAAACAAACGTGTAATTTTAATTTCATATTATAATTGTGATTTTCTTTTGCCTAATCGTAATGTTTTAAGCTGCATCTTTGCCAAGTAAAAATGGCTGGAATATATCAGAAACACTAATTTAGCGGGACAGCCCTATTGACTAAACTTGAAGCTCGGTTTTTGGTACGAATTTCAGGCTTAAATATAGCTTTAAGAATGTCATTTGTTTTTCGACTAAACGGAGATCTCTATTCAGCTGAGAAAAAATGTTAAATCTAGATTTAAAGTTGAAAATCGTATCAGAAACCTTACATATATCGACTGAAAAACGTTCCTTAAAATTTTTTTTATTTAATTTTTGTTAATATACCCGTCAGTTTGTTTTTTTACTGAATTTTAATGTCTTCTGCAATTCGGATTACAACTTTCTGATACACTCCACGCGTACTTTTTCGCCTCTGATCGATATTTCACTACATGTATCGGTACTTTGAATCTTGTTTGATGTACCTTTTTAGCTTTTGTCGCCCACAAATGCTTTTCATATTTATCCAATATACTTCATACAAAATACCTACGAACCGATAAAAATATACTATAGATATTTTACCAATATACTTGTTTCTTAAGAAACAAACTTGCTTTTAAAAATAGTTCAAAAGAGAAATTTAAACAACATTTTAAATGTGCAAAAACAAACAAATAATAAGATATTTGCAGTGCCGGATTGATGCCCTAAGCATTTCTTGCCCATGGGCCCCCAGTCTAAAAAAGAAAAAAATATAACATTATCTGTCTCTGTCATGTTACGTTTATAAAAAAAAATGTTTTTCAAATTATGAATATCATAAGTTAAAAAGCATAGATTTTAGGAAAAAAATTGAATTTTACAATCAGTGCTCTCATTGAAAATTTGATTGTCTGTAAAATCGGTCTTTTGGCATTTTTATACATTTAATTGAAAAACAGTTACAAAACAATTAAATAAAATCGTTTTCATTTTCAAATTATTATTTATTTTTAACTTCTATACTTCTAAAGAACTTTTTATATCAGAAGATCAAATTTTTGGGAACATGACAAAAAAATATTTTGTTGACACAGTCTAATGAGGTACTTTTCATTTTTGAGTTGTAATTTTTGATGCCCTAAGCAGTTGCTTACTTTGCTTATAGGTTAATCCGGCACTGTATTTATTTTTCATTTTTTTGTTTGTTTTTTTAACTACTAGCTATACAATTGTTTTCATATAATCATTTGAAAACTGAAATATTTATAAACTTAAAAGTAATTCAATAAAATCAATTTAAATTAAATTTTCCTATTAAGTCATAAATAAATACTATACTAAATGTAATTGGAACCGGGCGGGGCTAATGATCGTCTCATGTTTTCAAATTCTGCTTTATCTTCACTTCGTGGCAGTCATAGACCAATCGTAAAAAACCTTTATTAAAGTGAGGTTAAATGTTATCTAACGTACTTTAGGAGACACTGTGCGTGAAAAGTAGGCACTAAAAACTTAAAAATATGTGAGTAAGATGTGTTGAAAAAAGTTGATATATTTCGGTTTTGAAAGACTTCAGTCTGTATGCACAATTCATAACAAAACACGATGTATGTACGGTACCATATAACAAAACACGGCGCGCTATGACAAAACATAGTCAGTCAGTGTCAGGGCGCGTCAGCATCCGGATGACGTAGAGAGTGTCTTATTCAACGTCGAAAACACTATAGCCGACGATGTTGCAGCTTTTTGCAGGGTTGGACAAAAAGAGTCCTAGCTCGAATGTGGGAAAAGCATGACTTTCTGAAAATCTATGAGCTAAGACTCTGGTATTCAGCAGCGGCCACGTTTGTTTTCGAGGTCATCCCACTTAGTAAAAATTTCAGTTACCTACATAGAGATCGGTTACTTTGAAATAAATCGCGAATACTTTCTTATTTTTACATTACATTAATACGACGATCACAATTCTTTCAGTGTAAGAAATTTAGCAGAACTAAAAACAAATAGTATATTAGAGCACAATGGCAGACAGTTGGAGATTCTTGCACTGCGCGTCATGGTGCCCGAAGCGAGCTGAGGGCAACACGATGCGCAGTTCTAGGCTCTCAAACTTTTTGCCCGTGTGCTGTATACTATTTTTCTTCATACCTCGTTCGAAAGTACGCTTATTAATTACATTAATTAATTGATTAATTAAATTACTACATAAAAACAAAAATAAATTTTAAGCACGCAACTTTGAGGTAATACGATAAAACACGATTGACAGCTATTCGTGACTATTGGCTGGCGGCAGCAGTAGCGACAGTCTCATAGAGCGGTGTACATGATAACTATGTCTCTTTATAGCGGGTTGAAAGTATAAGTACATCCGGCCAATGCATAAATGTTAGACTTTCTGCCTGAATATTGGTCCCGAGGTATGCAGAAAAACTTATATCTCCTAGCAGTTACGTTTATCTTCTACCAAATCCATAAATATGTCTTAATAATATTTATATCTGTGGTAAGTCTAAACTGATACGATAATTACAAAAAATTTAATACGTATAAAAGACATTTCATGAAACACATTTAAGACATCCTGTACATGCATATATTATGTAAATATACATGAATTCTTTATTAGAATCTATCGTTATTTCCTGAACCTGTCACATTTTTCATGGATAAAATAATAATAAAGGTATAACTTTAGCTCGAATATGAACAGATAAATATGTAATATATCATTATTATGGAAATACCAATTCGATCTTTTTACCAATTCGCGTTTAGAAGTTTATTATAGCATTTTAAAGAAGTGAACTGCAATAATAAAATCGATTTGGAAATAAAGAAAAATAAACACAATGCAAAAACATACAAATTCATCGCGAACGATCGTAAGTGGAGTATATCTTATAAGCAACGTTTTATTACAAAATCGTAACTTTGTCTGTGATTACCTATAAGTTTCAAAATTTCAACTTAAATATACAGTTTATGAGAGTACTAGCTTTATCCTTGGTACTACTAGAACCTTAAGTTCTGAACAATCCTAGAATTCGAGCACAAACATGCAGTGTTAGTGTACTGCTTTAAAACCGGTTCAGAATCATCATAGCTGCACCAACAAGTACACACCTAGTACTTCTACGTAAAACCACACTGACTTGAATAGACAATAGGATATTTGGCTCTTATTTTTAAATAGTTTTAAAATGTTGATATCGTAATAGTCCACAGGAATTTTTATTTCGCTTAGATAAGTGCAATTGTTTTGTTGAATAAAACAGCATTCAAAATTTTAAATATATAAGTTGGCGCGAAAACACGAGCCGCCATGTGACGTCATTCTTATGTAAGCGAGTGCACACGAGGCTAGTTATCGTTTACAAGTGTGTGTGTGTCGTATATGCCCATGTGAGTGTTTACTACAAGTCTGACGTCATACTTCACACAATCATAGCGGAAAGCGTTTTCTGACATGCTAAAAACATTGCAATTTTAAAATTGAAATAATAACGTGTTTTTGTGAATACAAACCAGCGTTGCCAGACGTCCCGATTTTGGTGGGACGTCCCGATTTTTAAATCAAAATTAAATGTCCCGCGCGGGACAGGTTCAGTCCCGATTTTCGGGGATAACTCGGGGATAACTTTAAAAGAAGTTAAATCTTCACATAAATATCATGAATAAGTAATTCTTATAAATAATTATTCTCTTATTGTAAGTTGCAATTTGTAACACTCACTCCACAGACGATTGTTTGAAACGCCATATTTTTCTAATGAATAAAACTTTTTTGATTTTGATTTCTGTTTTTTTTTTTGTTCTGAAGACGAATAAGACTCAACTATTTAACGATAGGGTAAATCTGATTTAAAATATTATATTTTTATTAAAATACATTTTCTATGGCTATTTTTGCTATTGTCACGTAAACGTAATTTTAATTCAAATAAAAAGATAAATAAGTATTTGAAAACTTCTAATTATATACGTTTTTTTACTATGTCCCGCTTTCGACGAAAAAGTCCCGCTGTTTTCACTCAAAGAGTTCCAAAATCCCGACTTGGCAAAAAAAAACTGGCAACGCTGATACAAACCGATAATTTTCGATTTCTTATTCGATAAATTATCGTATTCGCATAAATCAATCATTTATTTTTTATAGTGTCAAATACTCTCTATTGAAGCACCTTGTATGAAAGTGTTGATGGCACTAAGAAGTGCACACGCTCAAGGTGACTTCGGTGGCAATAAGCTACTGTGGTGTATTATATAATAATATATTGTGGGGCAGAGTAAACTATGTCTGTGGACGCAAGGATGGTCGAATGTTTCATTGCTTCGTAACAAGGTAACTTTTCTACGAAATTTTAAACTGACCAGTCGAATTCCACATTCACATAGCATTTATCTAGTGGTCTTCAAATAATATCTATTTTCACGTCACTGACGTTTTCTGATCATTTATGCTATATGCTAGGCGTGCACTGAGCTATCTGATGTAACAATCGTGCTGTATCTATTGTTTGGATGTATCTCTACAGATTTGGCCAGCATTAGCGTACGAAAACAGCTTTTTATTTAAATACCGTATTAGTTCACTCATTTTGTACAAGATATTTACAAATTATATACATAAACCTTCCTCGTTTATCGCTCTTTCTATTAGAGTAAACCGTTTCAAAAGCCGTTGTGCGGTATAGAAGAAGTAAGCGGAGAAGCAGACAGAGGCAAACAGCGACTTTGTTTTATACTATGTAGAGTGATTCCATCTCCATCGATTATGGATACATTGTATATTTCATTTGTTAAATGACCTTTTTAAAATAAAAATCATTAGTTATGATGGACCTCTTTAGTGCTAGTCTCTGCGATTTAAATTTGTCTAAATATAAAAGTATATTTTAAGAAAGTCATTTAACAAATGAAATATAACTATTATATACGATACTAGTGTGACCTGTGCGAATTATTCGCACTAAATAAGTATAATAATTATCACTTTACAAAATTATTTTTTAAATATGATTGTAGGTATTCAATTCGTTTCTAATTTTGCACACTGCTTATAACGCTCTTCTTTTTGTTGTATTACAATATGAAGCTCAGATGACAGATCGAAGAAATATTTTACTAAAATTGTCATATAGAGGCGCAAGTAGCAAAAGCGTTGAGCTAAGCCGTCAGATGGCATCATGCAGCATTGCTGTGATGTTGTTCAGCGTTGCTCACTGTTTCAAAATTAAAGCCGTTAGATGGCAGTATGCAGTATTGTGTCTGTTGTAGTACAATATGAAGGTCAGATGACAGATCGAAGTGTTGACATTGTTTCAAAATTAATGCCGTCAGATGGCAGACGTTGTTCAGCGTTGCTGTATTTTAATTAATTTACATAAACAAAAGCAATAATAAATTTTTTAGTTGTCGATGTCAATAGAGCAAGCAATTATCTGTAAAATGATATATAATTAATTTATGTGGAGAAATTGTGAGGTTTTTTCTAAAAAGGGAGGCAAACATCTTTAACCTTAGCGTATTAATATATATGATATTCGTAATCGATAGAAATTACTCAGTTTTTTGCAACAGGAATATGTTTTACAAAAAAGTCGTTAAATATTATACTTTTTAATAACGCAATGAAAAAATAATACGTTCCAGATATCAGAGTAAAGCCTTCGAGGTCTGTTTGGCACAGTCCTAGGTTTTTAAGACAATACAACACGCACTCACGCGTGTTCAGAAAGTACTCGTGTGGTCATTTAGAACAGACTGTTGTCGTATGGCAGATGTTCAGAATGAACAGCTAAGAACGCACAAAGTCGAGCTATTAGAGAAGAAACGGGTGGAGCGCGCTGCAGCTGGAGACTCACTTCGGCACGGTTAAGTAGCTACGCCGTGATGGGAATAAGGAAAAAAACTTATGACAGTAGTTTTTCTTATACGGTTTTTTAGGCCAATCGACTATTTTACAAAAATTGTAGCATTCTAAAGAACATTTATCCCAAGACTAGATTAATTTTGAATATTAAAAACTAGCTGACCTTTTCACGTATTTATAGATATTTAATAAAATGCAAATTACAGACAAAATTTATCTACACTAGCAACAATATACAGTATGTAAACGCGTAAGGTGCACATAGGGAAATTAGCATTGGGAAAAAATACTTGGATCAGAGTTAGCCATGACTGCATTAATTGTTATTTCTATTGAATTATCGTGGTAATCTTCAGGATTTCTATTTTATTTTGATTTATTTTTATTTTACTTGTTTTTTTTTAATAATAAGAAGCTCTTGTAAATCATTATTTTAATTTTTTTGTACAAAAATAAAACAAAAAAACAATTCCATCTGTCTGGAAACATTTCATTCAAAAATTGTCTGACTGGTATGACGTATGCGCGTTGGTAAATCAGTGACCCAATGTCTTTAGGTTCAACACGAATAGGCGGAGATATTTGATCTCGCACCATATTTAAGTGTTTTTAGGGATTTAATGTCCCATTGATAAAAAAGTCCGATTATGTTGTAATCATTTGAATATTTTCTTCGGTAGTATACACATTCATTTTGCAAAAGAATATTATCTGTCAAATTGAAAAACAAGATTTCAAGGCTCACTCTGATCCAGTCATTTTTTTCCAATGTAGAAATATAGATTTCTGTCTTGTTGACAAGACAGAAATATGTTATTGAAAATAAGAAACTATAAAAAATACAGTAAAGTAAAACATTATTATAATTTGTTGTTCTGCATTATTTCGTTGTCAAAACTGAAAATTTTCCGTGCGAATGTGGGTCGAATTGAATCAAAACTTAAATATCAAAGATAAGTAATGTCAATCCGTGTTGAAACGGAGAACTTACGAAGTAAAATGAGAAATCCTAGTTGAGTTGAGTTAATTGTGGTTAAAATGCGCGTTTGAATTACATATAATGTAGTTAAACAGCTCAAAATATGTTCTTCCAGAATACTAATTGTACGGCTTGTCAACTTACGTGGATCATTAAGTCTAGTCTATCAAACACATACACCCATTGTACAGGTTGTCTTATTTGAGCCGTATTCAGTAAGCTTGACGAATAAAGATCAAATTTGTTAGAAAACTTTTTCTCCAATTTTTTAAATTTTACGTTCTATGTAATCCATACAATCTTCTATATATAGCACAGAAATAAGATTTTTTACAAGCTTTTATTAATTAATTTCGCTGACGACCTTCACCTCTTTAGCGTCTATAATCTACAAGTTTCACTTTTCAGTAATTCATTGTAACCCCTTTCCAGTTTACTTACTTCAAATTTTGCTATTGTATGCAATCCGATGATAGCTATATATATATAAAACTCAAAATCAAAATTTGTCTGTTCGATAAAAACTTTTGAACGGTGAAACTTGGACACAACATTCATCTCGGTAAACTAAGATGAATGGGCGTACTCATGTTCCCACCCCCATATCCGTTCTTTTGCACCCGAGTGAAACCGGGACGGACTGCTAGTATTTAAAATAATACGTGGTGGAAGTCCCGGTGTTGGTGGTGGGAGAGCGTGTCTCTAATCGTATTTACAAGCTTTTTTTCATGTAACGACTAAAATTAAAAAACAAAACCGGTAAAAAATAATTAAAAAAGAAGCTTATATTAAAGTGTATTAAAAAGAAAAAAAAACATTAATTTTAGGTTTATAATTATAAAAGAATGGGTACGTGCCTGTAATAAACTATCGTGAGTTTCCGGTATACGTTTTTATAACAGTTATGAACCTAAATAAATACATAATTTTAATTTTTGTACATTTTAATAGAAGTTTTTTTTTTAATATTTTCCTAGTAAACAGAAATTTTGTTAGTTTTCGATCACGTTGTAGTTATATTGGCAACCGAGGGTGGCTGTAATTTGGGTTCCACGTTCCATTTATTTTTGTGGCCAGACATGCGTTGAATAGAATATTCGTATTGATTGTGGCCCTGTGGATTAATGTAGAACTTTACTCATGGATATAAACAACAGTACTATATAATCCACAGTTGAAATAGCTGTTTGCGACAATTTATTTGACTACAGGTACTAAAAATAATTTTTTTTTCTACTGGTAGTTATTTTCTATCAATTTATTATTACGAAACTTACAAAAATAATGGTTTAGATGCATTAATTAGGGATTGTTTTGGTTAGAAAAAAATTAAACTTCATTACACGCTTCCGATCGTAAATTTTTATTCGAGGATAGATTTTTTTGACGCTCAAATTAAAGATAATTGTATACAAGCTCAATTTTACAAAAATTGTGTTGAAGCTACACCTTGAATATTAAATGGTTTTACGTCAAGTCTAATAAATATTTTTTTTCAATATTTTTAAAAAGTGTAGCGCGCTTATCTTTAATTTAAGATCAAAATGTGGTCGTTTGTTCAAGTCGCCCACGTGACAAGATACTGATTCCTGATTGGTACTTGTTCATACCTATCAAACAACCTAGCAAGAAAAATAGCCTCTATTCTAATTTTAAAATCTATCTTGTGAGCTAGCAGGCGAGCCCGCAGTGACGTCATTTCCAGCCTCGTCCCAGCAGCGTTTCTAGCTTCGCGTGCAGCATCCTTTAGAGTTTTATCATGTAAATCTTGTTTTATTCAAGAAAACTTCCACAATTATTTATAAGTATTTATGTTTATATACGTGGACAATTCAGGATCTAATACTTTTATATGTTGTCATACGCCCTGCAATGGCTTTGTGACATTAAAAAAATATTTGTGGACAATCATCGTTGCAGCCTAATAAGAATCTCGATAACAGCACGCCTTTTAAACAGACTGTATTCGCCGATAAGCAGAAATAGTGATTGCGGCAGATACAAATGCTGTTTCCAGCTGTAATTACTAAACTGCAAACATACGTTATTTTATTATAATGTCGGCCCTCTGTCAGAACGCATGACTGGAATGACATGGGCTATCTGCGAGGTTTCCTACCGTTAAAATAACGACGTTAAGACCCTGCAACTGAATAGCAAACCGACCGATTTATAAATGAGATTTTACTAGACCGGATATAGCTATTATAATTTACCGGATACGGAACTTGAGATAGCATTTTATCTACGTGTGTAACGATGTAGGAAATAGGTCATATGAAACCTCTCCACGGTTGCTAATATTTCGAAGTTTTAGACGCAGATTGGACAGACTGGAAAACACACCTTAACAATACCAATGTCTGTTCTGCAGTGTAGGTTAATTGTCTCAGAAAATATATTCGCTCGTTAAATAAAATTAATTATACTTTTTTCGTAGACTCGTTACTGTTACAATCATCTTTTATTATTTTATCGAAAAAATACCACTGATCGTTAATTCCAGTTAACTTTTGTTGGTTCTGCACGTTTTCAGAAAGAGACGTTTTAAAGATATAAAGATTCGCTCGTAACTGAAAATTTTCCCAACAAAACAAATTTTTATGTTTTTATATTTTTAACATAAAAAGCATGGTCATCTATCTTGCTTGTTGACCTATACTAAAGATCAACTAAAATCACTGACATCTTGATAAGGAAAATAAAAAATGATTTCCGCGCATTTTGTGTTTTAGAACACATTTTTTTTATCAATATCTGCACATTGTAGAATAACATCTACAATGCATTTATATATTACTATTTTTTTAGTCTAGGGTTTATTAATAATGGGCAATGAAAACATTTTTGAGGTAACACTTCTTTTGGCACGGTAGTATAGATTGAAAGTGTAACGAAACGTGTCACAATGTAGATGCGTATAGTATAAAAAATGGCTGTTTAAGCTAAGGTAGTTGCAAGGTAGAGTGGCTGCCTCGTACGCAATAGGTGTTTGGTTCGAATTAGTTTTTTTTTCTTTTTGAGCACCTTAAATGTTGCTAACGTGCTCCTTGCCGCTGATTGTGATTTTAATCTAAAATAAATATGTATTTTGTCTCTGTATCTAAATTAAAATTACAATGGGAATGAATTTAAGTTTAGCAAATGAATAAATTAGAATAGCCTCGAAACTTAATTTGCTCGAAGAAACACAAGATGTTACGAAATTATACAATACAAATGAAGTCGTTTTATAAAAGAATTAAGTTTCCTTTCTCGGATATTTAAAAAGTATTTTCTACGAAGTTCAATAAACACAATAATTACAAATCACGTGATATATTTACAGATATCTGTATTCAACACCTACATTAAATTCACAGCTTTGATGGTATCAATTTTTTTTTCAATTTCACATCAAACAATATATGTCATCCATCACACGTCTGCTATTTCGAGAGCAAATTATTTTTTGTATTGCTTCGATTTTCAGATATAGAATGAAAAGAATCGCTTGACTGATAAAACGCTCCCTAAAAAAATAATCGAGAAATCCAACTTTTAAGAGGTGTATTACATTTTGATATCGTTTTATAAAAATAACTCATCTACAACACATACAGCCAAGTATAAGCGTGAGGTGCCAAGTACTATATTTTCATTATGACTCTAATTTTATAAAGAGCTACCAATGAAATAATTGTAACATTTATCATCAAGCACCCCACGCTTTTTTACTATAACTGAATTATTTTGTTAATAATTATTTTCTACTTTTTAGTTCGGTTTCCTATTAAAGCGTGTTTTTTAGTTTTTTTTTTTACTATAATTTATTTTATTTATCACGAATTAAACAATTTTTCACAACACTACCAGTGATAGGGTTAAATAAAAAGCAGCCCACTTTACAAAAATCAATATTTAACTCAGTCTACACAAATTTATCAAATTAAGTTATTTCCTCGCAGAGCAACTTCTTGTATAATATAATCCGGAAGTTAAGAGGGCGAGCGAGTGAAAGACATGCTTTAGAGTGAGACGAGAGAAAGAGAGATAGAGAAAGTCGGTAGACGTGACAAACAAGTCAATATGGCGCCTTGTTGTAGATAACGTAGTTAGATCGTAAAATGTCACTGCCTCGCAGTTGCTTGTAATGCAAACTTTATGCGGGTAATTACACGGAATTATTTCAGATATAAGTAATTGCGAATACACAAAGTACAGAACTACTGTATGTTGCGAGTGCGCCTATTCGCGTTAACTTTTGGGGTATGACGACGATGTACTCAGTAGTGTTGCCATATGTTCGGTTTTTTCCGGAAATGTTCGGGATTCTAGCATCATCTAGTATCATCGAGACTTCATATCAAACATCAGATGATTTTCAATTGATTTTACGCACGTTATACGTTTACCAGTGTTAAACCGATCACACAATTGATGTTCCGTGCCATTAATAATAATAATAATAATAATCATAATCATATAAATGATGGAATGAAAATATGCATAATATACATTTGTTAACATATTAACCCCATTAGCCCCCTATTTTTGTGTTCTATAGCTGATTTTACTGCTATAAATTAAGAAATACATACCAGGAGGAGAAACTATGACTAATTTGGAATAATTTTACCTCTATCGCTTGGCGGTCGGAAATGCATCATTTTCGAGAAAATCTACTTCGGTTTTCTTCTTACAAAAATTCGAATTTTGGGAGTTAAAAATTAAAAAGAAAATATTCTCACTTTTATGTCTCAATATTTCCATGACCTGATAGCTTACAAATTGACCAGCTTTCCTAAAGCTAAAAACCACGAAACTTACTGTTAGATTTTATGTTGTGTGTTAAAACTTATACTTAATAAATAAAAAAAATAAAATAAAAATTCTTCACAGAAGTGTCATTGTCATAAAAAAATTACGCATTTCCGACCCCCAAGTGATAAGGTTAAGTCATTCAAAATTATGTCATAGTTTCTTTTCCTAAGAGAAATACGAGCAATTACCGGTCACCCGATATACATATTGATGTAAAACATTTAACGGTGCGTTTGTTTAGGAAAAAATCCGTGCAACTGACGCGATACTTTTATGGGACGGCGTTACGTTTGTGTGCGTTGGATTAAACGTCGTCCCATAAAAGTGTTGCGCCGATCGCACGGTTTCACTCCCAACCAAACGCGCCATTAGATATTTCACATAAAAAATTAACTTTAATAGTTTTGTTGTCTTTTTTAAATGTTAATATAAAATGCGTATGGAGAATAGCTTCCGTCGTGCGTCCACACACCGACGCATCTACTTTTTTGTGAAAGAAATTATGTTGTGCTAATTTTAGTATCAACCCCGCATGCGGATATATATTTTTGATGTGACAAATTTGAAAGGTCGTAAACAATCGATGCGTGAACACAATACGCATGCGCATATAGCGAATATATGAGAGAAAATCAGCATAAAAGCATTAATCATAGCAGCATATCAGTGTATGAATATTTGTATGTATTATGTATACACTACTGGCCAAATAAATCAATACCATATAACCCTTCAGCTTTATTCTATTAGCGTGTGTCACTTTTTACCACCATTTTCCGCATGCTCAAAAAATTAAGTCTGAGAGAGGGTCGAATTATATTTGCGCAAAGAGGGATGTTCAAAATGGATAGACACAGATGATACTACTAATTTTTGGGCTTTGAAAACGTTAGAAGGATTGGGGAGGGGGTAATTTGTTTGTTATTTTTGCTGACAAAGAGAGAATATTATGAGGGATATTATGAATCAGGAAGTTAAAAAAAATCTGAAAAACGGTTGACCGCAAAGACCAGCCTTAAAATTTCATAATTTTTTTATACTTTTTTAAACTCTTCAATCTTAAAAATAATATATTTTAAATTTAAATTTTGATGATCAATACAAGCTTTATTAAAACTCTTACGTCTTATATTTGAGAGAGGAGCGGTTAATGATTTTCTGATTTTTTTCTTATACAGGGGGGGGGGGGGTGAAATCACCAAAATTTGCATACGTAATTCTTGAACACCAAGCTCTTTTCTTAATTAAAAAAAAATTGGTTGTCTGTAAAGTCGGTTTACGGACGATAGTTTTACGTGATAACGTATTCCGCTCGAATATCATATTTAATAATACATAACCTAAATTTTAGTAGCTGTCAGGCGGAACGTGACACACTTCGGAACGTTACACTTTTTCGTGCATGCAGCCGGTGTTTCATCAATTTATAAGACGTTATCACGTCAAAAAGGACCACTTGTATAATTGGTCACATATGTGTAGGTAGTAGTTATAAAACCGAGTTAAATCCAGTATCGTTAGTGTCACCGTCCAAAATTGTTTACAGAACTATCCATCGTTTAAACGCAACGGTATAGTTAAGCTTTCTGACAGATATTGTACGTGCAAAACATTATTATGTATGAGCGGCAAATAAACTAACGGCATGCGAATGTGATGAATGATAGCACCGGCCACAATAACGTGATGCGCATTTTTATTTTACGCTCACGCTTAGCGCCATTTTATACATATCGCTTGATATGATTTACATAAATGTGTTATCTCACTTTGTGTGTACCTCTGTCTGTCTCTCTCTCTTACAATAATGTCCCATATGTGACTGTAATGCGCAAATGGAAGCTTAAAAACATTGCCAATTCCAATTCGAGTTCAACTAATCTGATCTGTAATTAAGATCGTTTTTCATTTGGCGCCCAGCTTGTGGACGTATTCACATGTGATTGTTAGTCGGAGTTGCCAGATTTTAAACCGTAGAGCTGGTGAGAGAGTAGTAAGTTCAATAGGCGACACCATTTTGGGTGGCCTGTTTGATGTTTAACACATTTTCAATAACCTTGAACTTTAAATACTTAGGTGTTAAATAAAACGCACGAAGTTTAAATCTTATGAAGTACAGCTAAAGTAGATTTTATGTTTCTTACCGGTCATTTAATATAAATAAAATAAAATATTTTGCAAAAAAAAATTGTAAAGACAAGCATTTATTACAGTGTACTAAAAAGGATAAATTAACAATTTCGCTTTCATAATTATGAACCCAACTAAATTATTAAATATTAGTGGTCTCGAAATTGTAGATTGCCGCCATTTTTTCGTCGACGTACGTTGCAAAATTGGTTATTTTAACGCGACAATACATAGCCTATGTCCATCCTGAAGATCCGTTTTAAATATTTGTAAAAAAAATTTGAAATCGTATTAGTAGTTTCAGAGATTAGCTCCTACATCCAAACTTACAAGCTTTTCCTCTTTAAAATATTTTTATTATAGATTTTTTTCTTTTTAGTACACTGTAATAACGTATGCCTTTAAATATTGTTTTTGACGTGATAACGTCTTATAAATTGATGAAACACCAGCTGCACGCACGAAAAAGTGTAACGTTCCGCCTGACCCTGTGCGTGCAAGCGAGAGCGCAGTAGGCTTCGGCCCTAGTTTGACAGCTACTAAAACTTAGGTTATGTATTACGGAATACGTTATCACGTAAAACTATCGTCCGTAAACCGACTTTACAGACAACCAATTTAAAAAAAAAATCTCATTCTACTTTTATCCCTCCAAATTTAGGGGGAAAAACCCAAGTTGGGAACCCTGATATTGGCTGGCACAAACAATTTACCTGGGAATGTGTTATGTACATCGAATGTACTGATAAATTACTTAAATAGTACTTGCTACGTCATCTGTTGTCTGGAAACGAGATCATCCTAGAAATTGACGGACGTACTTAATATAAAATGTATTTATGTTGCAATTGGTAAACGACCATTTTAACAGTGATAATAAAAGTTTAAAGAGTTCTCAAAAAAGTAATAGCTTTTACGCGAGATTTTATTTTTCTTAACGTCAATTGTGCCAAGAACCCAATTTATTTATTTATTTATTTATTTTATCCACTCAACAGATCAGGTCCACTTACAGAGTGTTTAATATAATCGCATACACATATGAAGAAGAAAAAAAAAATAAAAACAAAATACAATTCAGATAGAATAAAGCTTATTCATAAACTGCTGTAATGAGTCAGCAAAAAAAAAAGCGAGTATAATCAGATAAAAATTATACTATGTATGTAATAGTCTATGCCAGCGGTTTCCAAACTGTGTGGACTAACGCCCTACTTATAAAAAATCTTACCTTTGCCACCACCCCCCCATTCTATACTTACGCGCTAACATGACTCTTTGACCGCTTGAGAATTATTATTGTGAAGCCATTACGTACAGTAGCGAGCAGAAAAATCTGTGTTAATATAAAATCTCCATTATTTGGTAATTATGTTTGGGCACTCATTCTTAAAACTATAATGACTTTATCAGAACAACGATGATCTTTGCAATTAATCTGCGCCTTGGTCTATGCTATAGTCTACGTAGAATACTTTAGAAGCCATGGTATTTTAACGCTATCCTCTATCTATATACTTGAATCCGCCTTACTAGTTAAGACTCATCCGGAATTGTTCATTTTTATTGAAAATACACACAGCTACAATACAAGACAGTATCGAGATACTCAACAACCATTTTCAAAAAAAACATTCATAAATAAAAGTGTATTTAGTATGATAACTAAAATATATAATAATATCCCAAAAAATATAAGAGAACTACAGACACCAAAATTTAAAAAAGAACTTAAGAAAGTTCTTATTGACAAGGCTCCGTATAGAGTGAATGATTTTATTAAAGATTTTTAAATGTTTTAAGATGTTTTAAATGTATTGTTCTACTTAATGTATTTTAAGCACTGTAATTTTTGACATGTTTCATACACATTTCCGTGTCTCTACGAAATAAATCCGGTTTATTATTATTATTATTATTATTTACGTATGTTATGTCAAAACGCGAAGTGCGGGTTTTTTTCAATGTGCGGAACAACAGCGCGTTTACTTTATTACTCGTAGTGGCGTAATTATGTAGCGGCCTGAAATTTCAAATATTTTTCGACATATTATAGTTAAAAACGCATGCAAATCGACTGAATAATTTCATGGTTATAGGTCTATTTGAAATGTTAACACTTGGCGTTCGATCGTTTTCAATTCCGACCACTGGGAAAAACACATGGCACTACAAACGCAAGAATTCCTTATCATTATTTATTTTGATTTAGGTACATTTCGAAATATTGATTAACAAAATAATATAAATTAATGATGATAAATTTATAGGTAAGTAGCTTCAATTAAAAACAAATAATATCTTAAAAATCGCTCGAGTGGATGGCGTTGGTGGCTTGTAGAAAGACAACGTTTCGTGTCCTAAATAATATAGAAATTTTATTTAGCAGTACTGCTGATAAATCAAATAAATATACTGGCTTTGATTCGATAATCACTGAACATATTCATTTAACTAATCGCTTAAGTAATTAGGTTTAATTAATTTAATCGGACAGCTTAAATGATTAACTTCGGTTTTATCACTAAACATTGTGCGTTACGCAAACAACTGACTACACAGCTGACAAAATACTGTCCAATAGCACTGTGGCAATTTGCATGTAGCTTTAATGCATCCAATTATTTATCTGAATAATTTTGACTCCAAGTCTTCAGAAAATCTGATATGAGAAGTTGTTTTTAAGAAACGACAATTTCAATTACATATCCTTTTTTAAATAATTATCGTCCTAAAAATTTTTTGCAGTCAATGTAATTCTGGAATATTAATTTTATAAATGGACAAGCCGCTATCCGTGACTATGACAACAGTAGTGAAGTCTGGGGAATTACGGTCTTGCCTTACGGGGCTGCGCCCCACTCGGCAGAGGCAACGGTAGCGGAACCTTTGGCTTCACCGTATTATAGGCTTGCCTCACGGGACTGGGTCCCTCTCGGCAACGACAGCAGTAGTGAAGCCTTCGGCGCCATCGTATTGCGGTACCACTTAAAAAAAATGTTAATACAATTTGCTCAAAGCATCTATATATGTGTATGTGTATATATGTGTATGTAAATTTTGAAATCATTCCCTATTTTACTCCATTGAGAGATGATTTTACAAAAACGCTGAAACACATGATTTTCTACTTCTTATCAAAAAACTAAATACCTATGCATTTTCATATCCCTAACTTAAGAAACGATAGGTTCCCTATACAAACTTTTATCCCCTATTTCACCCCTTTCAGGTTTTTTTTTTAGGCAAAAGGTACCCTATGTCCTTCTATCTCCTTGCCAAATTTTATCGAAATCGGTTCAGCGGTTTAGGCGTGAATAGGCAACAGAGAGACAAGCGTTACTTTCGCATTTATATTAGTTTGATGTGGTGGAGGTTGTGATTTTAATATTAGTTTGATGTGGTGGAGGTTGTGATTTTAATGGTGGAAGAACGGAATTGTTAGGTATATCATAATAAACCGCTGTACTGGATATCGGTTTGGTATTTCCGTACCTCAGAATGTAACTCTTGTTCGATCACTTTGTCGTCTATCTGTCCGTCAAGGTCTTTTTCAGGAATGGCTAAAGTTGACATTAATATCAAATACTGTAGTGCCAACAAATAAACACAGCGTTGTGTTTTTATAAAACAAAACTATACGAACAAAGGGGTACGATGCGGTTGAACAGTCTTCTGATTTATGTGTTTTATTAACTCATTTTCCATGTCAGTCCACTTAATACGCGAAGCTTCGCTTCCACAGATAGGATTTCGCTGCTGTTTTGACTCTGTTCATACAAATGATACTAAAAGAAGCGGAAATCGAACGAAAACTACGAAAATAGATTGCAGAATATGCTGTCAACACAAACTATATTAAACATTTGAAAAATGAGACGATGTTCGACTGTTCAAATTTGTCTCAACATTGAGTTATTTGTCTATGTTTCAAGTTGTATACACAAGTTCAAGGTCAAATATTAATAATTATATGGCATGTGATGAGAAAAGAACAAAACAAACGCTTCATATTGTAACGCTTGATTTGAACATTACTGTACTTATTATACTAATTAACAAATATAAATCGAGGTTCGCTGGACTTAATTATCTTATATTATAATGTAAATAAAAAAAATACCTTTTACATTAAATATACAAAATATACTTGTTGATTTTTTCAGTAGATAAAACTAGTAATCACAAAATTATTCAATAGCAATTCAGACAGCGTATTCAAGACTACTATCAGCAACTACTGCTTACTAACTCACTACGACAAAAAAAATGTCTCCGTGCTTCTGAGCGGAGGTCGTGACCTTCACAAGGTCATAAAAAATAAAACAGTAACATCAGTGATTTTACAATATTTACGTAATAAATACGTGATTTTATGTGTATACTTTAATTACGCAATTATTCGGTCGATCGAAATGATTCACAAACTGTTTTATCGATCCATTAAACTGTTGCAGGTGAGAGTATGTTTATAAGAACAATTGGTAGTTTAGAGTACGCTAGTGCGTATGCTTGTTTTAAGTGAAAGTGTCCTCGGTTAAGAGAGAGAACGCTGCAGTAAACCAGAAATTTGTTTACTCAAATCAGAATTGTTTAGCATCATTAGTTACCATAGAGATAAGGAACTCTTCTCTCTCTTAATTGCAGACACTTTCAGTGCTCTCTAGCGTACTCTATTGTAATATCTCTGCGGATTAAATAGTTGGCCGATTTAAAATTGCTTATCAACGCTTTATTTCATAGTTTCATTTTTTCTTGCCGGAACAAGTTCCGTATTTGTGAATACTTTGACACTTGCTAATAGTTTGTTGGTTCAAATTTCAGTGTACAAACTTCTTTCTAAAATTTTATCAACATATTGTATTCAAAGCAGGTTACGCAACACATATACCTGAATTAAGCTAAGAACACGTCGAAATTCCACCAACGAAATTTTCAAAGAAGAAACAAACAAAACATGAATTTTTTATCCGTTTCAAGATAAAGTGGCATACAAAATGCATTATTCAAATTATTAGTTAAAATTCAACTGAGACTTGACTGATAAATAAGAATATGCAGTCGTCAAGATTACAGTTTCGTTATACGAGTACGGAATATGAAATCAGGTACTGTACCAGTGGTTCTCAACCTATTCAAATAATTTGACAATTATACCAAAATGTCGGGGGAGCTTGACTCTACAGTTTTTGTAGGAAAAATTTCTCGATTCGAGCTATACCAAATTCAAAGCTTTTTTCTCAATCCACTCCACTATTATTGTATACTGCTCTATTCCTACATATTCACATTAAAATAAAAAACTAACATTTTTTTGTCAAAAATTGTATCTTTTTTGATAGCTGAGGGTACTGAGATATAATTACAATGATTTTTACGACAAGTTCCATACATTTTTTTATGATAACACTTCTGTGAAGAATTTAAAATTCATTTTTTTTATTTATTGTAAGTTTTAACACACAACATAACTTTAGGAAGGTTGGCCAATTTGTAAGCTATCAGATCATGGAAAAACTCAGACTAAAAAGTAACAATATATATTTTTTTTTAATTGTCAATTCCTAAAATTCGGATGTTTGTAAAAAGACAACCGAAGTAGATTTTCTCGAAAATGACGCATTTCTGACCCTCAAGTCCTAGAGATTAAATCATTCCAAATTAGTAATAGTTTCTTCTTCCGAGAGGAATACGAGCAATTACCGGTCACCTGTAGATTCACTGATTTTATAACACTATAATGAAAGTTCAATCACAATCGATTTAGTAGTTTTTTGAGTTGAAATAAACAAATTTATGAATAAAAAAATATTTGAAAAAATGTCTCTCATATTCTCACGATGTCATTTTACGCGGAACGAACCATTCGTTGGTAACCGCTGATTACCGCAAGCGATGCACCAAGCAGAGGTTATGCCCCCTCTGCGGCCTTACCTATATAGGTAGATATACACAGGGGAACAACCTACAAGTTAAAATATTGCTTTGACCCTTAATGGTCACATGTGAACATGTGTAAAAGATAAAAAGGGAAAATACACGTACAAAAAATATCATATGCACAAAAGGGAAAACTGATTCAAATTCTATGTGACCATAACCAAAAATAAGTTAACGTCACGTTTCGGTACGACTCAGATACTGATAATTAAGCCGTGGCCTGTTTGTAGGTTATAAATCAAACCAAAAAGTATTATACATATTCGCGCAAAATGAGAATATTGAAATCGGCTTTTATAAGAAAGCATTTTTTCATTAATTGGTTATTGTTTACTTCACGGTAGGTAGGTACTGTAAGTTGTTAGATATTTTGTCAATCACTAATCAAAATTACTACAAACAAATAATTCCTTCAATTCTTATTGTTAACGTCAGATTTTATAATTAAAATAAATAAAAATTTTCAACTTATTTTTTTATTAATATTTTATTGATGTTCAGTCCGAATTTTCATAATTCAATATTTTCAAAGAAAATGTTGCACTATGCATTGTTATTTATTATCTCATTTTCAAATATATTACTTTTTAATATTTAAAACATATTTTTATATTCTTTTAATATATAAATATTCTAAATATAGTTCAAATCCGGACTTAAACGTCAGTAAAATGTTAATAAAAAGCAAAATCTGAAAAATTAGTCAATAATTTTTATTTATTTAAATAATTTGTTCATTTATTAAATGCGTCAACTTTCATATGTACTGAAGTATATGTAGTCTTATTATTATTTTAGTTTATTTCGAAAAAAATCAATACAAGTCTCTTAAAACCGACATTTTTAGGAGTTTGGTTAGTTTCAATATTAGTAAATAGTTATACAATTATTATTTAATAAACGTCAAAATTTTACGAAAAAGTGCAGACATGAGTAATTAGTCGATTTATTGTAAAGTTTATGATCATAGAACTATTCAAGTTTTTTAAAAATATTCCACAATAAATACATGTTCATGTACTCTACCGATCCTATTTTCAATACGCTCAAACAATTCGCATCAAAGCTTAATGTTTTTTGAAAATCTACCCAATCACACGCGAAGGACGTTTGGAAGCCATTATTGGTTTATAACAAATGATATTTATCGATCACCTGCGTTTTTTGTGTATGGAGATACATTTGGTCACAAAGCAAAGCTATTTATGTCTGATTTTTATACATTTTTGGCTTTTGTACTAAAATATATTTAGCTACAACTTTAAACGTAATTTATTTACATACTATAAAAATCGAGTGCGTGTAACCTTTGCGCGCGTTTGAAGTGAAACTTCTTTTAATTTGTTTTTACCTTGTTAGGAAATGGTCTCTCACAAATTAAACAATTTGTAAATTAAATTACGGTGGCTACGTTTATTGGTTTGCGTCCATAGCTATAGTTTTTTGATGCCGCCATCTGTCAGTCGATGCCTTTAAATAGCGGATACCGATCACAAAATTGGTTTTTACCCATAGTTTGAGAACCAGCTCGAGCATAGCGGTGGACCGATATATCTCGCGTGAACCAACATTGCGCCAGCTACTGGGTAACGTATACACATTCAAGGCTTACATTTGTGTAGTGTCTGTGAAGTTAAGCAGCTTTGGTTACTATGGCGAAAACAGATGGAAGTGATAACAGCGCCATCTCACGTGCGCCAAAAAACGGTCCATTTCTAAACACAGCAAGCATAGGAAACTAGGTCTCCTGGTTAAAGACTTTGTGGTTTCATCTTTCGTTCATGCGTTTTGATGCCATCTGTCACTCGATGCTTTTAAATGACAGACACTGCGTAAATACGTTATTTTCGTGTGAAAAAAGGTCTGAGCTACTCTCAAGTCGCGCCTAAAGAAGTCTTACTTCAAAAATGACATATTTATACCTAATAAGTATTTTTAGACGATTAGTTTTGATTACAATTCATCGAAATTCCTACGTGAGCAATTGGCAGATATACTGTAAAAACTTCCACAATACGACCTATCATGTTCTTTTTTAATAAACGTTTATAAATTACATTTGATATTGAATATAAATAAAATAAAATCTGATATAAGCTCACTTGGAAGAGTATAAAGCATGTTAAAAGTATAATATGTCTTTTGAAAGTTCTCTAAAAGCATTTCACAAGAAATGGAGTGTAGATCTTGCATAATATATTATTTCACGGTGTCTGTACATATTGCGCGAGAATATATGAGAGTACATAGCTATGCTGCGGCCATAATGGAATACCAATTTTATTCCGTTTTTCGTATCAATACATTATTCTGTTTGACTTAAGTCAGAGCTGAGACGTTATATGAAATACACATTATAAAAAATATACAAACTGTAACAAAAAACTTATTAATGACGCAGTACACACCCGAACTTATATTGATTTGATTACACTTTTATATTTATAAAATAGATTTATTCAACACACACTCCCTAATACAGTCATATGTAGGTACATGATTTACGCTCGAAGTTCGAATTTATATGAAGCCCGTGCCGTAGCGACAGTAATTTAAAAATAGTCAGTCACTTATTATTTGTTTATTATCTATACTAACTTACAAACTTTACTTTTTTATAATAATAACGAGGCAAAGTTTGTACGTTTGGATGGAGGAGGTAATCTCCGGAACTACTCATCCGATTTGAAATTTGTTTTTCACCAATAGTTAGAATGGACATTCAGGATGAACAAAGGCTATATATATATATTATCGCGTCAAAATAAAAGCGCTTCTCGTAGAGACCAATTATGCAACGTTAGTTGACGAAAAAACGGTGGCAATCTACAAATTCGGGCAAAGCCGAACCGGGCAGCTATTTTTCATTTCATAAATTAGACATTAATAATAAGTCAGTTTGTTCAAAGTACGTCCTTAACTTCTCTAATGTAATAAATATAAATACTATATTTCCATAATTAATATTATGTATTGTAACGAGAGGTCACTGGAGGCGGCGGCAGTGCACTATTATCGGAGCCGCGTAGACAACAATACTCGCATTGTTGTCGGAACCGAATAGTCATAGAATAGACAACAATACACGCATTGTTACGCACATTGCTATCGGAAGAAGCATGGCGTAGCTTTAAGAATGTCAGAGAATGCTCCAGAATGCGACTTTAGAGCTATATAAATAGCGCGTAGCGAGGTCTGCAGAAGTCAGTTAACGATATAAATAGATACGCAGGCATAAATAAACGATACGTAAATATAGAGAATTGTGTAAATAAATAATAAACAAGTGTGCTGTATAAATTTTGGTGTGTTCCTGTGACATAAATTCTCGTTGTAAATAAATATACTTTGTAAATAGTGTTGTATTATTATTGCTTAGGATTTGTTTGTTTTTGTGTTATTTAGTTTATTTCATTTTTTTTTCATTATTGCAGAGAAGTACTTTTTAGTTTGTTTCTGTTAATATTTCATTTTTGTAAATACATATTTTTACCACCAACAAAGTACAGATTTGTCAGTTTCGTTACAGTATGTTTGTTTTGAACACTTTATTTATGTCTAGCTTTATATATTTATGAGACAGCTTATATAATAAAGCGATGCAGGAAATGCAATAAAAATGCAATAGAAAATCATATCTAATGTGCATATAAAGACATATCATTGCCGTTTAGTGAAAATATGATTCACTTGTACGAAAGGAAGATAAATAATACGAAAATACTATTGAAAAGAATATTATATTTAGGTATATATATTTGTTGCACAATTTTTATTAAAAAAAAGATGTTTAAACAAACTTTGATTTAAAGTTGACTCATTAATATGTTTAAAAAAAATTCTCATTAAAAAACGAAATAAAATTAATCTCATTATTTTAAAACTTCTAATCATGAAGACTGAAAATTGTCTTGAATTTTTTATACGAAATTAGAGGATGAATTTAAGAAATAAACCTCTCGTTTTACATAGATAATCAATATTTGGCATTTACGAATAAAAATACCAAAACGACTTCGGTACAGCTATTTATTTTAATCAAATACTATAGTTAGCGCGTTTCGAGCGCCTCTAGATATTCTTGTAAGAACTATTGCTAGAATAATGATCGAATCACTCGAGATATCGCAAGCAACTTAATGATAGAAAAGGGCACCAATCAGGAGCTTATAAATCCAGACGAAAATGGCTGCGTACATGGGGAGAAACGGCAACTTCACTCTTGTGTTCTCCTTCACTCTTTGACGTTATTCAGTCCCGTCCTTCCACCACAAAAACCACCGCTTCCATCACATTTATTTACAATAAATTAATTATTTATTTAATATTCCAGAAATACATTGACAAAAGATATAAGTTTTTTTGTATTATGATTGATAAGAAAATGATCATATAACCTAAGCGGTACAAAAGAAGCGTATTTGCTATTTAATCAATTTCTCTACGTTTCTGGATTAACTAAACTTGTTAGAGGAATCGTATTTTGCAAAAAAATCACCGGGTATAGCAAACCGTATATTAATACGAGTAAAAACTACCATCAATAACAGCATAATATTTATATATTTCTTCATAGCCACCTCTATATATGTGTACATGGATTGTTAATTGAGAAATGAGTTTGCCAACCAGCAAAAACACAAGCCATAAAATGATTTATGAAATTAGTGAAAGGCAAAGCGGGCAACGGTCATATCCTGTTATCGGGAGAAATCGCTGCAAACAAAAACGTATCACTCGCCAGACTGGAAGAGACTTTTTATGAGGTCATTGTTTGTTTGTTATTACATAACCTCACTCAAACAAACATATTGAATCATATTCAGTATGGCAACAATAAAAAAAAGAACTATCACTAGACCACAGAACCTCGGTACGTTATTGGTCTAGAGCTGATTGAATTTTGTTTCAAGCAATCAATCAGAGGACATAAAAGACCGACTACTGTAAGTTCAATTGAACTAATGTAGGTACCTAATATAATGGTGGGTATTGTAAATCTGCCCGGACTTTAAACTTTTAATCTTGCGAATTCGGATTTTATAATACATAAGATTTACGGCCCAGCTACGTCCTGGTGTAAAATAAGATAGAATCCAATCTGATATCAAATTGTCGGTCTGTATTAAAATAAAATTAAAAAAACCTTTTTTTTAAACAAGCGCCTTCTTGCAATATACTAGAAAGGAAAAAATATGTTTTAATGATTTAGGTTTACAATTAAAAAAGCGTGGGTTGAAAGGTCTACAATGCACGCTTTTATAATTATGATCCTAAATTATTAAAATAATTTTTTTTCCTTTTTAGTACACTGCAATTAATGTTTGTCTTAAAAAAGTTTATTTTCTAATATTTTCATTTCAAAATTTTAGTTACGTCTTAAGCCATGCATTTTTCATAATTTGACACGTTTTGGACCCCTGACATTTTTTTTATCTAAAACCATGTAAATAAATTTTGGTGAATATTATATATTTCATACCTAGAAGTTTTTTTAAACCGAAACCTATACTCGGTTGAAGCCGGGTTGGAAACCGTAACAATACCACAAGCCTATAACCTAATCTCGTATGCATATTCAAAACTTCATTGAAACCCATTCAACTGTTTAGGCGTGAAAGAAAAGCAAACAAGACAACGTTTCACTTTCATTACAGTAAGGAAGCAGGAACATTATTTTGTTTTATCCTTTAAACAATTGACATCGCGTTAGGAAAAAGTTAATTGCAAAAACAATCGATAGTAATAATGTTAATGACAAATACAAGTTATTTTTATTTGTAATTAAATATATATCTGAAGATTCCTTCATATCCCACCACTTTACAAATGCAAATTCATAGTACCTAATAAGATAATATTTTATTGGCACTTTGCCAACTTTAAATTGGCTCTTTGCCAACTTGAACATTTGACCTTGCATATGATTGCATCAATTCGTAATAACTAGTTTTAAAGTTAGCAATGAGATTTAATTGCACAGAGATTATACCGAACAGATAACTCAATAATGATAATATGGATTTTATAGAAATATAGAGCTCTTATAGTTTTATTATACAACTAGCTATTGTCTGGTTTGCGTGTGTTGCTGTTACGTTCAACAGATGGGGCTGTTTTTTTTAAAAAAAAGATGGATTGGACTCCGGGAGTGCCGGCAGAAGTAAAAACTTGAATATTAACGTCTTAATTTTTTGCATTTAGAAGCATTGTTTATTTATTGGCAACACTTGTAAATAAAATGGTTTGTATCATTGCATTTTTATGTACGATATTTCAACGCTAGATGTCTAACGTTGTATAAATAAAAGTTTTCGTCTTACGAATTTTCTATCAGGGTCACGTGTCCTGACGCGAGTTAAACATTTTTGTCCTGACGCGAGTTTAACATTTTTTATCCATTACAAAAAAAGTGTACAACGCCGCTAAAGCAGTTTTCACTTCAAAAAGCGTTTTCACCTGTCACAGATATGTGACATATACAGAATAGATACATAAAAACACGTGCGTGTTCGAATGCAACGTTGTGTCAAAATTTCAAATTCGATGAAGAACTTTCGGAGATTTAGTTTTTGAACAAACGTACATTTTCGTTAATATAGATGAAGGAAGCGACTGATGAATAAAGTTTTAGAGGTCGACAACTGAAATCATTAACGCCAATGAAATTTTAACATGATTAATTTATATCTTTATTTTAAACTGGCGACATAGAGTGACCCCGCCAAGCGGCCAATTTTGGTACAATATTGTGTGCTCTGGTCGCATTTAAAATTTATTTGACCTATAGAAACACGAAATGTAAATAAAGTAGCCTTCGCGACAAATAAGTTTAATTAAAATCGGTTCTGTGGTTTCTGAGATCAGAATCACGTCAGATATAATAGCTGTAAGTACTGAACCCTTTATTTATTTATATACCTTACAAACAGACCAAGGTCGAATTAATTATGTACCTACAAATAGTGCTGGTAGTGAAAAAGCTACTTTACATGTATGTAAAGTGACCTATAGTTTGCTATAATAATAATAATAATAATAATAATAATAATAATAATAATAATCCCTTTTATTTTATTTGATAAATAACATTGTATAGAAAACGTCAAGATACTAAAATTACATATTAAAAAATTCATTCAAGCTATAAAACACATTAGATAAAATATATGTCTTCAAGAGACGACTAAAAATATGAATAGTGTTGCTCTCTTTAATATTTCCTGGAAGCTTATTAAAAATTTTTATACACATGTTGTGGGGCGAATTTTTGCTTATATTTAAATGGTTTAATGGGAAACTCAGTTCATACTAACGTTGTACTGAAAAATAAAAGTACGCGGATCTAACCAATTTAACAATCATTTTCGTTACCTATCAGCAGTGACGTTAGCTGCAGATTTAAACAGTCAAAAATGTCCTAAATATACAGAAAATGAAGTGAAAAGCAGCCAGTTTATAAAGGGTATGTGCGAAAAATGCCATAATTACATCTCGTGGGTATTACCACTCGTGTGGCTGTAAAACTCGATGTGGACTCGTTTTAATCTATTATATACAAATTTATTTATAATATTACTATATCAATATTTTCTATAGAAATATTTTCAAAGTTATATATCCACATAAAAGAATAAATAACTTTTGATCTATTTTCTATTAAAAAATATTTCATAATAAATTGCTCATGCATTCTATTGACTCTATATTCAATATGCTCAAACGATTTGCATCATATGTTCTGAAAATCTGTCAATTCACACGTGAAGGGTGTATGGGAGGCATTATTGGTTTGTTACAAACGATGTTTAGCATATCAATCACATGCGTGTTGATTTTTTTTTGGTGTACGTAATATCTGTTCACGAGGCAGAGTTATTTATGTCCGATTTTTGAAAATGGGGACATTCCACACTTTTTTTTGTTGGACATTACAAAACAATTTCTTTGAAAATGGTTCGGAAGCTTTTTTGGTATTAAAGAGATTATTGAACGTTTTGAAAGCAAAGTCTTCAGTGGCAAAAGGATCCAGAGAAGAAACGCAATTACTATAATATTATTTTGCATTTATTTGCTAACGTTTTGAGATAGAGAGAGAGAGGGAGATTGTAAATTATAGACGCTCAACAGCTGAGGTCATCAGCGTCGTTAACGTTTTGAGGGATAGCAAATAAATGCAAATATCAATTGCGTTTCTTTTCTGGATCCTTTGGCCACTGAAGACATTGCCTTTAAAACATTCAATAACTAATTTTGGATCGCTTGCTTTCATTAATTAAAACCATTCGAAAAGTATATTTTGAATGGAATTTAAACAGAATTATGCCGCTACCGAAATTACAGAAAAAATATTCGGCCTTGATTGGCTGACTGGATCTACTATGGTCACGCTCACTGATCTGTCAAATTGACAGTTCACAAGGAAGATAATTTATATACATCTATATTTGAATTATTAATGGGCGTGTTTGGCCGAAGTAAGTACTTACTAAACTTAGTAAGCCAGTTAGCATAAAAAAATTAAAATCTTTCAAGCTGACTATAGCGCTTTTCGGCCAGGACAGACTTACTGGCTTGTCATAACTCAAAACACCGGTTTACGTTATATCCCGTACATAACCTCATAGATTGAATATAATTGACAGTACTAAATTTATCATTATAATTTAATTCATGTAAATAAATTACAAATGGATAAATGAGAGGTATGTTCCTGTTTGTTTTGTTTACATCAACAATAAGCAAAATGGCGTCTTATATTAAGTCATGCTTACTGCGTTAGCACTTATTTTGTGTTCCGGCCGAAAATTTTGTAAGTATAGTGAGTGACTTACTAAATTTAGTAAGTACTTACTTCGGCCAAACACGCCCAATGGTAGACTTTTAACAAATGAATATTAACTGTTCAAATTGCAACGACTCTACTGTATTACACTTAAAACGGTTCACTACAATTATTTCATTACAAATCTGACATACGTCACTTTACCTTACGACTTATTAAAACAGAAATAATCTAGCCCTTCAGCACCATAAATCAAAAGCAATAAAAAGTAACACAAACGTTCCAGAATAATAAACGCAGTTTTTTTGAAAATAAACACATATTTTGAATTATTGCAATTAGGGTGAAAAATAAACAAACATAAAACATGCAATTCAAAATATAATTCTCTATTTCTAAATAATAAAATCCATTGTTACAGATGATTATATTAATAATCCATGACAATGCGTTTTTACGCAAATAGTACTAATCTTTTAGTTTTTTTTATCTGAAGTTTTAATGAGCGCGAAAAAATTAAAGGCTACGAGCTTCATTTGCTACATGTTGATTGCAACGTGAGAGCCTCACACAAAACTACTTTGAACGTTGCAGCCATTATATGTAACTAAACTTTTAATGATTGAGTTCTAACTTAGTAAAAAACATATCCCTCACTTTCGTATTGGGTCATCTGTCCAGTTGTGTACTTAGTTCCGCGAAGTCACGTGATACAAATCCGTATCTTTAATACAATCAAATATTTTGACGATTTTAATACATATTATATAAACAAATGTCTGGTTTTATGCAGCGTTCTCTCTCTTAACTGAGGACACGTTCACTTATGGCAAGCGTACGCACTAGCGTACTCTCTAGTTACTTATATATCCATGATATTAACTTAAAAAAACTCGGGTCTCAGTGCCAAACCCTGCCGATAATATAGTGAATTTGCAGTCAGTGTGACTGTTATGTGAATTTAAGTTTGTTTTTGGACAAAATAAAAAAGTTTAAATCCGGTCCTGTCGGGTCGAATGGTGCCAAATTGTTCAGGAGCCTATAAAACATCGAGACATTTTGTTCCTACCCCTAGGTCCCGCCATCCGACCAACGCCAATAGTGTGTCGGAGATGGAAAGACGCACATCTAAATGTTTCTAATACATAATCCGATTCCTGTAAATTTCTAAATATCAATTCGATTTAATAAATTATCATTTGATTTTATGACCGGACAATTTGTATTTTCCTTAATGGCTGTCTTTATGACCTGTAATTCGTACCCTAATTTAGTAAGCACGGTATTCCCAAATTATCGTTGGTTTTATGACCCGGAGATAAGATAATCTTTACCTAAGATAATAGCTTGGGTTTGAGCAGAGGTCTCCTCTGCGAATGTAGCCTGGGTCTCGAAGTCTCTGATTGGTTATCAAGGAGATACCTGTTAAAAACCGAGATGACGTGGGGGTTGAAATCGATGAGATATGGCATTCTAGTTTGGTGAAGTGTTAGAGAGGGCACGTTCGAGCTTCGAGACTTTGGATTCATTATCAAACCTACGACTACTATCAGAATTCGTGAACGATAAAAGGCTAAGTAAATTGGTTGAATATGGATAACGGCGCCAATCAAAGGCTCAGCGCTTCGGCTAATGTACCTTTTCCGACATCAGAAGTGGGATCAGAATCGTCATCTAAGACGCCTCAAGTTAATAAATAACAGCGGGTAAACTATTTGTAGAACTGCGGTTCTTGCAGTCTTTCCTGGTGAGTCGTTTTCATTTTGTTTTAATTCGGGAGCAGAATGCTCGTTAATTTGAGAAATGTATGATTTAATAACTAAAAAGGATGCATGTAACCCCTACTGCATTCTGTCTATAGTTGCTACAAATGGTTATACATCAAATGTTTTATTTCATTTTGTGTCAGACAATTATCTCACCAAAATGTGATAATGATTGACGGTGGAATACTTATCCACGGGTTTGATGTAACAAATTAACTTTGAATGACGTAGTTAATTTTAACGACGTCCATACTCAATCAATGATAGCAAAACACAACTGAGTTGAACGCTTTCGACTTAGCAAAAACAGAAATAGGGGCACTACAGGCGTTTTCCCCTTGGAGCTATAGGTAGTTAACCTAATTGTGACTCTTCAAAAGACTGATAAATCGATATTCCTAACTAAGGGGTACAATAACATTGTTGTAAATGTAGGTAATAAAACATTCATTATTAAACCACGTTTTAGTTTGCCTTCGGAACCTTCACAAAGTCACTGTGTCGGGCAAAGCGATTATTATAAAATATGTAGAATAGAATATGCTTTATTTAATTTTTAAATGCAAAAAAAAATAACATGCAGACTTAAATAGAATATGTTATTTTTGAAATGAGATTTAAATACAGACAGGAAAAACCCAAGAATATAAAATCTATTAGTGGAAAATTTAGACGAGGATCTTGAGTCATAAAATTTAAATTTGTAGGATTAAAATCAGTTTAGTCAAATAAAGATATCTAACGGAGAGGCATTGAATAGTTTGATGATTTTTGGAAGCTCTAGTTAGTAATAGACTTTTGAGTAAATTAAATTTAGATCTTTTGAATTAATTAGCAAACGCATCTTTTCGGACCTTGGTTGATGCAATCAAAATAAACAAATTAAGTGAAAATTGGGAACGATTGAAAATTGTGTTAGAAATAAATTACTATCGATTTCCTTAGCTTAGGCAGTTTTAACACCTCAATGGCCAGCGGCTATATTTTATAATGACTGATATTATTAATTAGCAACCAATAGTCACGCGATAATCAGAGATCTCTCTGCCACCATTTTGTTATTAACTCATTAGATCGATTGGTTTGACCCTTAGTCGCCGATTGATTGAATGCCTAAAAATATTGTACCGTTTTGCGCTGGAACAATTTTGATTGGTTAACTGGAGAATTTATTCGCGAATTTCATGCTGTTTAACTGTGTCTATCTTAAGCTCGCCGTTTTAACAAACCACGAGGAACTCAAAATGTTACGAAGTCCGTTATTTAGAAACTTGAATTTTGTCAATATGCGTTTTAGACGTTGTGCCAAACACGACCAGTGACGTTTAAACGGTTTGTGAAATTAGTGTTGATATTTAATTATCAATGAGGATATTCTATCCAATTAAGAAGTTTGGATAATGACAACAGAGAAGTAGGTAATTTAACTGCTTTTCGAGAAATCTGGTTCCAATGAAACTTTGTTAACCTTCGAATAAAATCCTAGAAAACGCGTTGACCTCGCGGAAATATCCGGCGGTTGGCTTCTCGCCGATAAAGCTTGGAAATATCACTAGGATTGTAAAATGATTAGTTGGTTGGGGATCTTGCGAAAATGTATGAACTGTGATTGCGAACCCTACCATACAGGAAAATACAAAGGAACGGTAAAACGCGAAGTCTACTCATTGTACCTCGGGCATTTAGGTGGTCAGTAATAAATCATGTTCATGAGTCGATTATGCACTTGGGTTGGGATAAGACACTTGACAAAGTTTACGAGTATTACTGGTTCGAAGGCATGGCTAAATACGCTCGTAAGTTTGTCGACAACTGTATTACTTGTAAACTTTCTAAGTCAAACTCAGGTAAAGTTCAAGCTGAACTCCATCCCATACCCAAAATTAGCATACCATGGCACACCATACATCATACCCGCAAAATAGACGCTTCTAATAACATTAAAGCTTCAAAATTCGCGATATCATTATTCGGTGTACCTTCACGCGTGATAGCTGACCAGGGCAGATGTTTTACAAGCAAAGAATTCCAAGATTTCTGTGCTTCGCAAAAGGTAGAATTGCATCTAATCGCCACAGGCGCTAGTAGAGCAAACGGTCAAGTAGAACGCGTGATGGGCACACTAAAAAAATACGTTCGCCGCGGTCGAGACAAGTGGGCGTTCGTGGCAAGAAGCCATTGCTGAAGTACAATTGGCGATTAATTGTACCGCCAACCGTGTCACAAAGTTCAGCCCAGTAGAACTGTTAATAGGTAAAGCTGCTAGACCGTTTGGGTTGTTAATAGATGATAATAATAAAGAAATAGAAATCTCGGATATAAGGAAACAGGCGGTTCAGAATATGGAAATAAATGCTAAGTACGAAAAATCCGGATTCGATTAAAATGTAGCAAAAATAATGCAATTATAATCCTCTTCTAGGAACGGGGAGATAAATCAAACAAAACTCGCACCTAAATTCAGATATCCATTCGTTATGACGGAGATTCTTTACGGCACAGATACCCATTAAAGTCGTTGAGCATTGGCAATATAAGAACATACAAGTATAGTCATGAGAGGCTTAGAAAAATGCCAGAAAATCATATTCCCAGCGAGTTAGATGTTTCAGATATTGACACAGAATTGTCGGTCGCAGATCACCAGCCAAGCACCGATGTCGCTTCGTCATGCAAATCCGTGCAGACCGGGGGTGGTTTGATCAGGGCGTGAGGAGCAATTGGCGATGCGGCAAGGCTACACAGGCCAGACATTTCCGCGCAAACCCGGGGAGCGGTTTGATCAGGGCGTGATAATGTGCTGGTGTTGTAGAACCTATAGGAGTCTCTGTGTGTACGTTAGTACATTGATTTGCCCATGCACACTCGTCATAACGTTATGTGCATCGTCATGTCGCGGAGAACCCTATTCGGTGTGGAAGTCTAATGAATGGTTGATCAATAGACGTACGACTAGCTGAGCAATAACGAAACAATAACCGGTGGAAATTATGAAGAGCATAACATGTAATGAAAAAAAAAATCATAGAAAAATCTCCGTTGTAAAGTTTGACTTCTGGATGACACATAGACCTTTCAGATACATTGCAATCAAAGTCTGTTTGTGTATTGTCAAAAGATTTGTGTAACGCGAAACGTTTTTACTCACCCGAGGACGTGTGATCGTCAGGATGGCCGTGTCGGAGATGGAAAGACGCACATCTAAATGTTTCTAATACATAATCCGATTCCTGTAAATTTCTAAATATCAATTCGATTTAATAAATTATCATTTGATTTTATGACCGGACAATTTGTATTTTCCTTAATGGCTGTCTTTATGACCTGTAATTCGTACCCTAATTTAGTAAGCACGGTATTCCCAAATTATCGTTGGTTTTATGACCCGGAGATAAGATAATCTTTACCTAAGATAATAGCTTGGGTTTGAGCAGAGGTCTCCTCTGCGAATGTAGCCTGGGTCTCGAAGTCTCTGATTGGTTATCAAGGAGATACCTGTTAAAAACCGAGATGACGTGGGGGTTGAAATCGATGAGATATGGCATTCTAGTTTGGTGAAGTGTTAGAGAGGGCACGTTCGAGCTTCGAGACTTTGGATTCATTATCAAACCTACGACTACTATCAGAATTCGTGAACGATAAAAGGCTAAGTAAATTGGTTGAATATGGATAACGGCGCCAATCAAAGGCTCAGCGCTTCGGCTAATGTACCTTTTCCGACAAGTGTATATGTGCAAATACACAAATAACTAAGTCGATTTCAATTTGGTTCTCGCTGTTGAGTAAGGCATTATTCTCTGTATGTACTTCAGGCTATGTAATCACGGTAGTCAGGGGACACAGGAATTCCCAGGCAATCGACAGCAGCTTATGTGTAAAATCATCCTATTTTCTATACGTGTAGTATAAATGCGCTCACATTAAGTTCTTCTTTTTTGTCAATAGCAGTGATTCTCTTTTCAAATATGAATGAAAAAAATTAGAAAAGATAAAAAAAGAAGACACGTTTATATGAATAGGTAGCGTTAAATGATTTTGCATAGTTGGTACTATTGATTAAGTCCAACTGCATTTATCTATAATAGATTCCATGTCATCTGGCCAGAATGAATATGTTCAGTGATTGACTTCCGATCCGTTCATTCTACCGATGACATCATTAGTAATACAAAATTGTAATACGTGTTGAACATGTGAACTCATTTTTCAACGGTTTAATTTAGCTTGACCCCGTATATATTTGTTTGTTACTGTTTGTTTCAAATCTTGCGACAGCTTTTTCAACTGCTTCCCGTTATCCGATTGAGTTGAAATTTTGCATACGTATGTAGTTCCGATGACAGTACAATATTATAATAACTAAGTGACCGGTCCGGCTTTCGTCCGGATGCCAAAACAGACTAAAAATTTAAAAATAAAACAGGCAACAAAGCTTTTTTATAGGGGGGAGGGGAGTTAAGTGATAGACGAGAGACTTGTGTCCTTTGCAAAACCGGCATTTACCCGGATGAATCCGGGCCGCCAAGCGAGTATATTTGAGTGTTGAATGCTATTTTATACTCCAAAAAAGTAACTTTATTCTTTCAAGTGGAAATGTTCACAAATATGTTCAGCATTTGTAGTACATCCACAATCAAAATTCCGCATCAAATAACAATATTGTTATTTGTTTGTACTTACAGATTTTCAAAAAAATATATCAATACAGGATTAATTTCAAATCAAGGAATGCTAAAAATACAGAGTCCAGCATTTGTGATCAATATTGCCTATTAACTCTACACACAAATTTAACTGAACAAAGAGAATGAAAAGCATATTTCTTTATTTTTAATTTGTGTAATAAAAAACTTTATTGAAACAATGCATTTGTGTGTTTTCAATTTTCATTAAAAATTATATGAAAATATTTGTTGAACAAAAGCTAGCACAATCGAAATTCCAATGTTTTGCAACTCGAATATAGCTAATTGTTTATTATAGTGCCGGCTTTCAAAGGTTTGTCTAGTTTGATATGAACATTGAAAAAAAAAACTCTGGTCGCAGTGCCAAACCCTGCCGACAAAATAATGTATTTTGTTATTACAGACAGTGTGACTTATTATGAGAACCTGACGCCAATATTGTATGTGCCATACGGTAAATACGATAATGATAAGTTGTTTATAGAGATACTAGCGGTCCGTCCCGGTTTCACCCGGGTGCGATAGATATAATTCTGCAAAGTGTATTTCGTTTGCGGCCGGCGTCTGAACTAATAGCTTTGACCAAATTCTACCAGATTTGCTTCTGAACAAATAGCTTTGAGCGAATTCTATCAGATGTTGCTCCTTGGTACTAAAACAGTTTTTTGTTTACTTCTGAACTAATAGCTTTGAGTAAATTCTATGTTAGTAAAACAGTTTTTTTCACAAAACACCGTAATTTACACATTTACAAAATTTCATTTAAATCGGTTCACTAGTTTCGGAGATTAGCGCGGCCAAAAATGTGACACGATAATTTTATATATATATAGATTAACGGCATGTTTTTAAGTTGTAAATGGACGTTTAATTCACTGAATTTTCGTATTGTAGTAAAAGGTGTAATTAATAACTATAAACATTCTATCGAAGATGTTAAGCATGTTGGCTTCACTTTCGGAGCCGACTATTTATGGTCTCAGTACGAGAACGTGCTCCCAGTTTAAACTGTCAGGCTCGGTCGTAACAACTGTAACAGCACCTATGCATTTAATTGTGTTTAAAACCCTAATCTTTTTATGACTTTTAAAGGTCCAACCTTTTTAAACAAAAATCAAATTAATCTAAACACAGGTACAGAAAAGGCAAATGTCAATTTTACGTTTGATAAAAAGTATGTGAATTAATAAAATGAAAGGTTCCGGCTATAAATCTGCGAATGTCACATAAAATCCAATGTGAATGGCGTTTTTGATGAAAGCGTATAGCCTCCGTGATTCCCTGATACACGTTGCGTTCATACAACTTATATAGATAGGTTGAAGAGGCAACCTAACAACAGAAACCCAAACTACTAAACCTTTTAAAGCATCACTCAGTTCGTGATCTCATCGTATAGCCATCAAATCCCGCTCCTTAACTTGATATTTCTTCTAAGTCGCGCAGGCCGCAGCAGGTGACGCTACAGACTTCTAAACGGTAGAATACCGAAACATTTATTAGATACTAGCTGTACCCGGCCACGCGTTTCCGTGACTCTGGTTTGTGTGTATTGCTGGCGCTCGCTCGGTACTAAATATTTAGTACAGCGAGTGTTGCTTTAACGTCTAACAGATGGCGTCTCGTTGCGGTAAAATATTTAGTACAGCGAGTGTTGCTTTAACGTCCAACAGATGGCGTCTCGTTGCGGTAAAATATTTAGTACAGCGAGTGTTGCTTTAACGTCCAACAGATGGCGTCTCGTTGCGGTAAAATATTTAGTGCAGTGAGTGTTGCTTTTTTTGACGTGATAACGTCTTATAAATTGATAAATCACCAATCTTATAAATTGATGAAACACCGACTGCATGCACGAAAAAGTGTAACGTTCCTAACGTTCCGCCTGACCCTGTGCGTGGTTTTCTCGAAAACGGCCCTAACGATTTGGATGAAATTTACTGAAAAGGGATTTTGGGGGGCAAAAAATCGTTTTAGCTAGGTCTCATCTTTCGAAAAAATCGTTTTCTTACAAATTTTATCATTATAAAAATCAATTTTTTGACGTATGAAAATACTTAAATATTGTAAGTAGGTTTTGGAATTTTATATAAACAATGAAACAATTGTTTTCAAAATATTATGACAGTTAATCTTTGAGACTTAAAATAAATACGAAAGAAAGAAAGTTAAAAAAAACATTTATTATTATAGGGGTGAGTAATTTTAATAAATAAATTAACGTTCTGCCTGACCCTGTGCGTGATTATTAAATATGATATTCGAGCGGAATACGTTATCACGTAAAACTATCGTCCGTAAACCGACTTTACAGACAACCAATTTTTTTTTAATAACAGCTCATTTTGGTGACCTGTTTTATTAGCTTAAAAACAGATCGCCATTACCAAAAAAAGTTTTACAAATCAAAAATTCTAGGTGTTTGAGCTGTTACCTTCCGTTTTTTTTACGAACTTTCTGCGGCCTCTTAAAATTTTAATACTACTCTATATGATATTATCTATAGTTGTAAATAATTTATTCAAACTGGTGTCGCAGATCCAATTTTTCATCGTAAAATCCTACAAAGGATAATAAATCGTAGTTCTACTCAGCTTTAGTAAGTAATGTAATGTGAATTTAATAAAATATGTAAGAGAGTTGTACGTGTAGGTGTCAATAAATCGGCAGCGCTAGATTTATTATCCGGTTGTGAGTGTCGCTGCCTGATTCACATAACATAGGAACACTCTAATGTGTATTTCATTTATAGCAAAGTCGTCTTTTTATTATTCTGCAAACATATACAGTATTACACTATTACTTCGTTTTAAAGAATACCGTCTGATCATTTAAGGATCCTTGTTCAACAAAAGTTAATGGCAAATTGTTGTTGTAATGCAGAGCGTACTGTAATCAACACCAATACAAAAACATAACGTCCTAAACCGTGTTTTCGCTAACGTCATTTATGTTTTTGACGTGAAAACTCGTTAGGTACTAGAGCTGTAAAATAACGAGAAATTGTGTACCCGTATGTATTCGTTACTTACAGAACCAGTACCCGTTACTTTCGTATCGTTACTTTTCATACGACATACAATCGTGTACTAACAGCATCGAGAAGTGTATGTTCTCTGGCATCAAGCATGTATCATCGCATCGAGGCGCGTCGCATACGTGATACGGTATGACTTCGTTCGTATAACGTATAACCGCATCAAACGAGTCGAACTGACATGGATACGACAAATGCGAGTAATTTAGAAGTAACGATTCGTTACTTCGAGTCAGACGATGTACCCGTTACTCAGTTACGAATACATACGGTTTGTTACAGCTACAATGATAGCTGGTGGAACTTTCTAGTGTTATAAGATACCCTTACATTTCAATCGTTAATAACTACGGGACTAATAATGCGTTAACAGCGGTCAGCGGTTAAGCTCACAACGAGTAGAGCATGTCTTTACAGGTTCGTCGCGCACGATTAGTTTTGTCTGTGACGTCATTGTACGAGTGCAGGCGCACGCGCGTGATAGTCACGAATTAGCTTGGATTAAAGTTTCAAGTTAATGTAGCGTGGAAACGCGTTTAGCTAGGACCTCGATTCGGGTGCCATTTTAAAGAGCTCGCGGAGCACTACTACGAGCTAAAGTGAGACAATAAAAATATTCGCCGAAATATAAGTGAAAATTGGTATTACATTAAAAATTACGAAATAGTTAAACATATCGTCTCATATGAAGTTGGCGTAGGTTTCAATTTTAGTTTTCACAGCATATTAAAATAGTTGGCAAAACCAAAAGTGCACATCCCGCAAGTTTTCCACTGTATGATAAAAAAATAACAATTAAAAAATATTTTTAATAAATTTAACAAGATTTAAAAATTTAAAGAAATAAATAATTAAAAATTGAAAAAATATTTTTTTTAAGTTTGCAAAAATAAAAAAAATTAAGAACTATACATAATATAATATGTAATTAATATCAAGTGGAATAAAATAAAACAAAATAAAAAGAAAAAAAAAGAAAAAAATCAATGATTTCGTAAGGAAACGAACCCAGGACCTTGCCCTTGGGGATCCAACGGCATAACCATTACGTCACGGCGGCCTAATACGGGTAGTGGTGTTATCACGGTATACAAGTGTAGCACTTGTTTTATGGATTACACTATATTTGCACAGCAATTGCACATACCGCTAAACTAGCGGTATGTGCTTCATTATCGCTTTGTGCGTCAGAGCTGACTTTCGTTCATATAAGATGTTATATCTAAGTTAATTTCACACGAAATCCATTCAAATTGAAGCTTTTTGAAAAGAGGAGATTCTAATCTATAAAATAGAACCATTTTTAAATCAATTTGAGTTCATAAATACTATTAAAATTGTAATTGAAAATCACAAACAGCAGTTGTCGGTTGGTCTGTACGTATGTACGTACGTCACGACTCTACAGATCGCAATTTTGGTCGGATTGCCTTGGGTTATATTTTATTCACTTTGTTTACTATCAGACCAGAACCCTATTTAAATTCACTAAAATGTGTTCAGTAGTTTAATTTTTATAAACAGTTTTATTTTTTATTATTTTTGACAGCTATTAGTTTAAAAACAATATAATAATTGCGGTGTAAATATAGTGTAATCCATAAAACAAGTGCTACACTTGTATACCGTGATAACACCACTACCCGTATTAGGCCGCCGTGACGTAATGGTTATGCCGTTGGATCCCCAAGGGCAAGGTCCTGGGTTCGTTTCCTTACGAAATCATTGATTTTTTTTCTTTTTTTTTCTTTTTATTTTGTTTTATTTTATTCCACTTGATATTAATTACATATTATATTATGTATAGTTCTTAATTTTTTTTATTTTTGCAAACTTAAAAAAAATATTTTTTCAATTTTTAATTATTTATTTCTTTAAATTTTTAAATCTTTTTAAATTTATTAAAAATATTTTTTAAATGTTATTTTTTTATCATACAGTGGAAAACTTGCGGGATGTGCACTTTTGGTTTTGCCAACTATTTTATTATATTGTTTTTAAACTATAAGCTGTCAAAAATAATAAAAAATAAAACTGTTTATAAAAATTAAACTACTGAACACATTTTAGTGAATTTAAATAGGGTTCTGGTCTGATACTAAACAAAGTGAATAAAATATAACCCAAGGCAATCCGACCAAAATTGCGATTTGTAGAGTCGTGACGTACGTACGTACATACGTACAGACCAACCGACAACTGCTGTTTGTGATTTTCAATTACAATTTTAATAGTATTTATGAACTCAAATTGATTTAAAAATGGTTCTATTTTATAGATTAGAATCTCCTCTTTTCAAAAAGCTTCAATTTGAATGGATTTCGTGTGAAATTTACTTAGTTATAACTTCTTATATGAACGAAAGTCAGCTCTGACGCACAAAGCGATAATAAAGCACATACCGCTAGTTTAGCGGTATGTGCAATTGAGGATAAGAAAATAATAAGTTTAAATTTAACGTTAATTTTTATTACGATCAGTCGGTATATATTGGTATAGTTTATGAGAGGAAATCGGTTTAAATATTTCTTTTAAATCGCACGTTACGAGGCTAACATGTGAGCTTTCGTTAATATTTTATGTTTCAGTACTGAAAGATACGTGAATATAATGTTTATTTCAGCTTATTCCGAACAATTCGCTCCATCATCATTTTAGGTTATAAATATCTAACATTCAAAATCAAAACAGCGAGAAATTGCGATTATTTTGAAAATAAAGCTAAACGTAGACTATTTTGAATTTAAAATGATTTCATGTAATCAATTAATTATTTACACATTTATGTTTCTTGAACAATGATTTTAAATAAACCGTTCACATCAAAAGATTTGTGATTTTTTTAAATTCAATGGTACTTTATAGCTGAAATAAACAAAGACTAATCGCAAAAGTTAAAGTTTTGCGGGCAGTTCAAAAGAAAAATGCTTTAATTGCAGTTCATGGTGTAAAATATTTAAAGTTATTAAACTATTAAAAACTTCGGTAGTTCAGAGAGAAAATATTAAACTTTTATTACAACGACCGATTTCTATCTTTTTAAATCTAAATACTTAAGTATGTGTTTTGTTGTTACGGTTTCATTGCAGTTTCTTAATTGGTCGTGATTTTTTTATCGCTGTCGTTAAGTATTTCGGTTTTATAGACATCCTTTGTTCATTAACTTCTTCTTGTCGTCTCGTATTTCCTGTTTTCATTTCCTCGCTGTAATGTTTTTATTGTTCACGATTTTTTCCCAGACAGTCACTTGTCATCGTTCGTATCAACCATTTTTTTTACATGAGAATTTGTTTCCGTTTATCTGTTGTTTTTTAAACATCACTTTTGTTGTTTTTTTTATAATAAACAGCACATTTTGTTTACAATTTTATTTTATTTCACATTTATTTGATTTAAAAACTTCGAACTGAAGTCTTAATTATTTTTTAATAAACCGCACATTTTGTTTATATATACTTTTATTGGATTTGACATTTATAAAACTTACAAGCGTAATTAATACTAAAGTTATAAACACTGAAAGTTTGGCCTCTTGTTAATAATTTCTTGCTCAGTTTCGTTAAATTAATAATTAAAAACATGTACAGGAGCCGCCATATTTTTCCGCTTTTATTTTCGAAAGTATAGTGATCAAAATAAAACAAATAAATTTGAATTTTAAGGTTATAGTTCAAATGTATAATTTATATAAATGCTAATGATCTATCAGGTAAACCACATTAAAGTTTTTCTTGCACATCTCTAGTAAAACATTTTTTGTGCCATCAACAGTTGTGGTTATTTGGACCTAGCGTTTAGAGATGTGATAAACGGGTCTTTTTAGTGATCTGCATCTTTGCATCTGGATCCCGTATGTGAGCCGGCTCCCTGAACCGGTTCAAAAAGAGCCGAGTTCTGAATATGTTATTCGAGTCAACTGAGCCACTGAGTTAGTTGAGTCAAGTCAATCATATCACCTAATATTATGCCAGTGACTGACTCACATATTATAAGGCGGGGTTTTACAGGTTGCTACATGCTATGTTACAGAAAGCATATTACCATATGCAATACAATACCTTAAATAGTTGTGACTTAAGTAAAGCACTGTAATAAGCTGTATAACCAGCTGTGCGTAGTGTGTCTGTGTACCATAGCCAGACATATTATGATGCATGGAGCCATTTGAGCTGACAGTGCTTCTATGTGTTGAGTGTTTCACTGAGTTATGCGGATCCGTTGAGCCGTAGGCTCATAAAAAAGTGAGCCGGCTCTCACGGATCTTCTGTCGGAGCCGGCTCTTTGAACCGGTTCAGATCTGAGTTATCCAACCCTAGCGTCAATTCATATTTTACAAATACGATTAAATATTCTTTGCGAGTATGCATCCGATTGAAGTCTGTAAAATTTTATAGCTATGTTTTTCATAACGTGTAAAAAATGTAATATTAGTTCATATTAAAATAACTAAAACAAAAGACAAAGAAATATCACTTAAAGCAATCTAATTTTCTTTTATGATAAAATGTTATGTTTATTTGAATCACGTTTAATGTTTTTCATATTGTCTGTGTGAGCAAGTCTTTGTTCAAACCTTTTTTTTATTAAAAGCGAACTACAAAGTATATTTTTTAATTGCATACTTAGCTTCCATTATTCAAATCATAACTATTTAATAAAAAATACTATTAAAAAAACAGTTACAAGTAGATAGGTACGTTTCATATAGTAATATTTTTTTTTGTTTTTGTGAATTTAAAACTAGCATTTCTTTATATCTAAGTATAGATAATTTATATATTTAGAGTGATGTAGACAAATAATATTTCTTTCTCTTATGGCCATATTCACCGAACGTAAGTAGCTATTTATTCGGTTTATTTGTTCTTTAGGTAGCTATTCCTCCGAATAAATAGCGATAATTCAATTCACCAAACATAATTATGATTACCTACTGAAAAAATAATTATGGCCGCCACATATATCTTAATACCTAACCTATAAACGTGGAGTATTACATCTATACAGTTGCTCTTATGAATTTATTATTATGTTGTTTATTAACCTTTTTTGAAGTGTATAGTTTAAAACATTATTATTTTGTGAAACTTTTTTTGGCGTTTGCAATAACGTCATCGGTCGGATTTTTGGGTGAACGACAAAATATTCAACAAAAAGAGCAAGGAGTATAGTGCAGTGTATATTTATTCTTTAACCAGCTTCTCTACCTGATAAATTGCTTGGTGAATTAGAAGTAAATTTTATTCTAACGAATTTTTTGATCCAAGATTAGTAACTTCTATCTTTTTATAGTGTTCGATGGGCATTCAAATATTTAAATCGGGTTCATTGTAGGCTCTGAGATTTACTACGCGACTTCAGGAAATGACGTAGCCAGTGAATAAACGAAGAGTAAATTGTTTATCTGGGACGAATTGCAGCGCAACCGAGAGTTGGTGTAAATAAAACAAGACAGCGTAAGGAAGTGCGGTTAACAAACAGACGATATGTCGCGATCAAATGGTGTGTGGCGGTCAACAGCCGGTGACCGCTGACTGTTGACCGCCAACGGCAAAGATGACCGTTTTTGTGACTTGTTTGCGTGCATTGTCTACACAGTTCAATTTCTTTCAGCCAAGAAACTATAGCGATTGAAACTAAAATCTCGGAAAATATGCCAACTAAATTAAATTCATATTTATACATATCCAATCACTAGAATTTGGCTGTGTAACTATTACACTACTTCCTAATATTTTAATATTGGTTGATTATGGAAAAAAGACGTAGCAAATTACCTATACTAATTAGCTTAGAAGCCAAAAACTAGTACAGTGTAATCTCACTAATCCGGCACTATTAAAAACCGGAGGGTGCCGGATTATTGGAATGTTCGAATTACTAGATTATAGTGAAAAAGTCATAGGTTATTGAGGTTAGACTGCTAGTCGACGACGCAGCGACCGAAGCGCAAAGGTATAGAGGGGCGAGGGAGGCGTGGGCGGAGTGTGCCGGATTATTGGACGTGCCGATCTATCGAAGTGCCGGATAAGTGAGATTATACTGTATATTAAAAAAAAATATGGAAAATATAACTCATTTAAAAATTATGAAGTACCTAAAAGCCGCTGCACACGAGGTTGGATTTGCAACTAGATTTGACTACTAGTTTTCTAGGGCTGGTTTTATGTGCTAGCTTCACACGAGATTCTTTTTGAGCTTGCTTTGTAGGTAGGTTCGGCGCGCGAGCAGCGATAGAACGGTAACAAAAGTTGACGTTTATTGTCTCTGAACAGAACACAGTGTTTGTTTGTGGGCGTTTGTCCATCTCGCCCACGTGACAAGATACTGATTCCTGTACTCATATTCATTCGTAGTCGCTCGCTTTATATACCTAATCTCTCGGCGAGACCTCTCGGCGAGCGCGCATAACCAGACACTACGGTTGCATCCAAGAACTATCAATGATGATGTGTTTCATTGACTACACATTGTTTTGTTGAATAGAGAGTAACGAAGCACTTACGAAAAGTTCACATTTTATAAATGACACATTTAAAAGGGTTTTTGCAACAAAGTAACCACTTTAGTAATTAGACATTCATTGAAAAATAAAGTACAGTAAACACAATTTTTAACACAACAAACATAAAAGAAATTATGATACAACTCGGTCGTATTAAAAAAAGCGTTTTTTTCGTCAGTTCAAATGAACATAATCTCTTAAATTATCTACTACGTTTGTCTCTTTCTCCAGACGTGTTTTTTTATTATGTTTTTTTATTTTTATTGATTTGTTCAAACTGAAGATTATTTTTGTATAGTCTGACGTTGGAAGAAAATGTTTTACAAAAGACGAAGAAATATTCAATAAAAACACCGCTTTGCTACCCAGCCACGGCCCACGAGAGTAGTTAGGCGCTATTAAACTGCTTCCAGTAGGTAATTACTTTCTTTGATATTTTGTTTCGGCAGGAAGAAACTCTCGTCCTGTTCTTTTTTCTACAATTAAATTGATACAGTTTTTATACATTATATGTGATATATTTTTTTGTTATCTGTAATTGAAATATCAGATATAACAAAATAAATATGTCTTTTTAATAAGAAATATCAGAAATATATAAAGAAAATATTTGTTAAACTTTTAGAAATGTTTTATGAAAGGTATATTGTTTACATTCATTTCACTTAAAATCTGTTCTGCCGACATAACTTATTTCTTTAGCATACATTTTTAAGATCATAAATTTAAAAAAAATACTTCTCTCAAACTGTAATATTTCTAGTACCAATAAACTGCTTAAATTTTTTTACACACATGACTTGTAAAAATGCGCAACCGATTTAAAAAATGTGTAGCTGTTTGAACTTTTGTGCCATCGAGTTATCTCCGAAACCACTAAACCGATTTTAATAAAATTTTGTAAATGTGTCTTGCTTGATCCAACTTATACTATAGGATAGTTTTTATATTTTGTATAAAATTACTGTGTTTTGTAAAAAAAAAACTGTGATAGTAACATGTAGCGACAACTGTTAGAATTTGCTTAAAACTATTAGTTCAGACCCAAATCTGGTAGAATTTGCTCAAAGCTATTAGTTCAGATGCCGGGCCGCAAATACATTTTCCAGAATTATATCTATCGCACTCGGGTGAAACCGGGTCGCTTGTATGTTGTATGCTTATAATAAAACGAGTGCTTATATATAGTAACCAGTGTTGCCAATTATTATTATTAAGAGTCGAATCGATGAAAAACAGAACACTATTTTTGTCATCCCGTTGGCAATTATAATATACAGCAGAACGCCGCACCGTAATGTGCAGGAAGAAGAAACGGGAAGGAAGCGTACGGGAAATGAGGGGATCTAATTAAGTAAATGCATGGAGCAACTTAAAGGAAGATAAATTTAGAGTATAAAATGATGAAGGTAGGCCGTTGTAGAATCAATTATTGAATCAAGGATGTCGCAACATTTTTAATTCCAACATTTCACTATTCATAAATCATAGACTCAGAACCGCAGTCAGATATTGAAAGACCGTGAAACAGCCAGTGCAGTTGTCAGTCTTTGGACAATCAATTGGTGATTTCACACGACTTGCAGTTTGCAAGCTCCTAATATGTGGGATGGTTTTAGGTTAGGTATATCTCATTACTGGGGGCTGTTATTTCCAGGCATGTCCCGGTAAATTCTGCAATATTCTACAAAAATATCCGCGACAGCATTAGTAAGTAAGTGATTTATTTGCAAAGGCCAAAAATTGGATACAAAAAGTCAGAACTAGTCAGCCACGCAATATAAAAGTAAAATATCAATATAAAAATTCACAATGGCATCATTTCAATAATGAATCCAGATTATATAATGTCCAATTAAATACTGTTGCGTGCTGGGACGACTATAGGTTCTGTAGAATCTTCTAGCAACAACAATAATGGAAAACAGGTAGCCAAGAAACCCCGACCTTCATAGCATGCCTGGAGAAGCCAATGCAAGTAAAGAGAGGTTCTCGGTGCTTCTAGAGTATTCTACAGGCGGGAGACGAAGCTAAAAAATGCGAACAGAGTGGTTGGCAAGTCATTCAGTTGTTCGTGAGGCGTTCATGTGTTGATACAGTAACAGTGCACTGTGACTTAAATCATTAAGTGCAATTATATAAATCTGGTTTTACATAAATAGCTTCTGTGTTGTAAATAATCGTGCGTATATAGTTAATAGACAAGTGTGCTAATTAACTTTGGTGTGTTCCTGTATTGTAAATATTTTGTGTACATAATTAGTGACTCTATACTTTTCTGTTACTTAGTTTCTATTTTATTATTTAGAACTGTCGTTATTTTGTTTTGTTAACGTTATTATTACTGATTCGTTTGAGAAGTACGCTTTCGTCGTATGTTTAACTGTTTTGTTAAACGTCTATTATTGTAAATAAATAATTTCCACGACGAACTAGAACAGTTTTGTCACAATACATTTTTAAGCATTTCTTAAAATCAGTAATAAAATATCTGTGTTAATAGACAATCTACAAATTCGGGCGAAGAAAATTGGAACTCGTGATAACATCAATTGATTTCTTTAATCGAAAATATGTATCGATATACCGTATTTTTCTAAAAAAATACCTTAAAATTGAATTAAGAACAAAAGAAGTATATTAAAAATATGTTAATGTTAGGAATATGCTAACAAAGTACTATACGAACTTATTTTATCTACGGGTTGATTCCGGTCTTTTGAACCGTTTATGAAACGTACGGTAGGGAGAAAGACGGTACAACAATGTTTAAAATGAAGTTCGCCAAGCCATGAGGAGGCTATATGAGGCATCGATAGAACATACCGCAAACTCCGCTGTCAAACCTCAACCGAATAACCAACCAACGCTCGCCTTCCCGGACCATCGTAAACTTATGTAACTACTCAATTTGCGAACTGATCTTACGTCTATTATATACAGACTGTCTTTGTTTATCGGGTACATATACGATTAGCAAATTACTTCATTAGAATTAAGATGGCTAGGGTATTCATATCTTTGTCACCTCATATCTCACGAACTACTTAACTGGTTTTGATAAATGCGGAAGTGTTGAAAGGTTCGTCTCAATCGCGAGTATATAAAATTTTTAAAAATGCAAAATGGCGGTTCTTGAAGTTTATATAATTGTTCTATGTATTTTTCATAAATAAGGTATTGGGAAGTGACAATGAGTAGATATATATAATGAAATGAAAATACAAAATGGGGCCCTCAGACGACATATTTAAGCAATTTATTTTTATTATTTACCGAGCGGGGTGCGTAGCGGTGAGAGCACTAGAGTCACATTCGGGAGGTACCGGGTTCGAATGTGGCTGGAACTTTTTCCTGCTGCCTCTCGCCGAGAAACGATAATTCCTGTACTGGCCATCTTGTTGAGGTTTTCCATGGTTTCCCTCAATAATTCCAGATAAATGTCGAGATGGTTCCTTATTCAAGACCATAACCGATTACCTGTCAAGCACTTATGCTCAAAATGTGCCTACTTTATCCTAACATCCTAAAATTCCTTCATTCGCCCATTGCTATTAATAAAGTGGAAGTTTAAAAATGTAGAAAATATCGGAAAGTGTGATAGATGGAATATAGTAATGGCGCGGATGGCGTATGTTATGACATAAAGTCGGGAAACGGACGTTAAACGCATTATTATTTTTATTGTTTTTCCGTCACTAATTTCTCCAATAATTGATTCCTCCACGATAATCATGATTTAATATACCTAGGAATTTTTCTTCATTGAAACTAAAGTGACAAATTGATTTCTCTATGGCAGTTCTTGTTCGAAAACTCTGAATCACGATCGGGTCAACTATGAAAGAAGTCACCAATCTATTTATAAATTGAGAAATCGTATTTTCAACGTAATACACGAGTGACAAGAATACAGTAATAAAGCGAAAAAGGATACAAAACTCATCATCCTCAATCAATATCCTGTGAGACACGTATCAGCGTAATCACAGTACACAAATACCGGTTATCCTGCTTGTTTCGGCAGGGGATATAGCCGGGAACATCGGGATTCGGAATGTGTGTTGTAAATTGCAGACTACGCACACACGCAGTCGATACGGTGGTACAGTTCGAGATAAAAACAACTTTTCAATGGTAGTATTTTCCAAGTTATCCAAAATACCGCCGTAACTGTTAAAATTCTGTCTCATTTTAACTTGTGTAATGTAAAATTTTTTATAGAGTGGCAAAAAATTAAAAGCACTTTAAATTCTTACGTTGACCATACAGAATAGCACCATAAATTAATATATCCGCTCTTTACTGATAAGGGTAAAAGAAGAAAAAGTGTTAATATTGGAGGTTTCGGGTAAATCTCGAGAATTAATAATTGATGGCTAAAAAATAACCTATAGTTTTATTAGTAATTTAAAAATTAACAATCTTTAACAGATTAAAAAAAATTGGTTGTCTGTAAAGTCGGTTTACGGACGATAGTTTTACGTGATAACGTATTCCGCTCGAGTATCATATTTAATAATTTAATTTATTTTATTATTTCAATTTAATTAATTTAATTAGTAGCTGTCAAACTATATTTTTACCGACTCTCTATCGCTTATACTGCGCTCTCGCTTGCACGCACAGGGTCAGGCGGAACGTTACACAGGCGGAACGTTGCACTTTTTCGTGCGTGCAGCTGGTGTTTCATCAATTTATAAGACGTTATCACGTCAATAAACACAAAACACGTTGTCTCGTATTCAACACGTCATGCTACAGATAATGACATCCGTCTAGGTGGGCGGAGCTTCGTACAAGCCGACGCTTGGGCAGATCGTGCCTCTCTATCGCTTGCACGCTCAGGCGGAACGTTACACTTTTCGGAACGTTACACTTTTTCATGCATGCAGCCGGTGTTTCATCAATTTATAAGACGTTATCACGTCAAAAAAATATTTCAAATTGAAATAAATTAATTAGGCAATAAATAATACAATCTGATCTGATATAGATTTCTGATTTCCAAGATTTAAAAAAAATTTTAATATTGAATAAGTTCATTTTGTTTCTTAGTGTACGCACTGATGGAACAATAGACAAGTGTGCCGGCCTTCGTCACTGCTTAACCTGCTTTTCAGCGTAAAGAATTGAAAAATCTTACAGGGATTTTGATACGATTAACTGGCCTTCACTTGTTCACAAGTTTTGAAAAATGTGACATTTGTATTTAGTGTTGGCAATAAAAAAAGTACAAAAGTTGCTGTATATTTTTCTGTAACACACTATTTTTTTTAATTACTGTGTAAACTCTATACCTATATATAGCAAAATTGAAGAGACCAAGTAGTCTATTGCGTTAAACAGAGAGTAAAAGAAAACCATATAATTTTACGAATAAGCGCTTTTAAATTTGACTAAATTAAGTAAAAAAAATTTACATAATCCCTATATTATTAAACGAGCTAATCTTGTATCTACTTATGTACCTATGTACCTACCTATGTCCCTAAATATTTTCTCGAAAACGGCCCTAACGATTTTGATGAAATTTACTGAAAAGGGATTTTGGGGGGCAAAAAATCGTTTTAGCTAGGTCTCATCTCTCGAAAAAATCGTTTTCTTACAAATTTTATCATTATTAAATCATTTTTTTGACGTATGAAAATACTTAAATATTGTAAGTAGGTTTTGGAATTTTATACAAACAATGAAACAATTGTTTTCAAAATATTATGACAGTTAATCTTTAATTACTATCCAAGTGAGACTTGACATAAATACGTATTTGAATATCAGTATTTTATTTAACTTTCCGAGCAAAGCTCGGTCACCCAGGTACTATAATTATATCTGTTAACAAACCTTAGCAATTTCTACGTTTTAAGGAGTTTTTCGTTAAATAGAAGCTCGCTATATAGAGGTTACATGTATATTTAACAACAATGTTTTGTATTTTCTGTAGTACATCAAAGATGGCTAGCATTTTTTTTACGGATTAGGTACTAATTTTGTTAAAAATAGATATTAAAAAAATAAAAGTGCTAAATAAAATTGTGACCAGACTTGTATTTTTTCACAAAAAAGTTTCATGAGAAAATGTCAAATATATATCAAAACAGCCGACATGTTATGACAGAGATTAAAAAAATAACATTTGAAATTCTGGGATATATGGATTTAATTTTCTGAATTAACTGACTTCGATGAATAAAAATTACATACAACATACAAATAAACAGTTAACTGAATTGAATTTCCTCACTCAAATAAACGTTCTCAAAAAAAGCAAAAATAACAAAATGAAAGCATAAGATATATTTTTATTTAAAATAAGGTTTTCATGAAACGGCTGTTAAATAAACAAGGAAATGAACAAACTCATATACTTACTACTTTATATAAAATATATGTGCTGTTAAAAAGTAAAATGTTGGCAATAAAAGTGAGACTGAATTTATTTAAAGAGTTTTATCGTAACCTTCGCAAGATTTTTGTTTGGTTTAAATTTTAAAACGTTGTTGAATATTATAGTTCAAGAGCTAATATCAAACATTTTTTTGCACCGTGAAAATTGACGCTTGGTTTGTGTATGCGTTGGATTATAGATAAATTTATTATTCAGATAAAGCTGACTGTCATATAATTTGGGTTTTGTTAAAGGCGACAACTAGATGACAGAGCAAAATGTAGTTACATGGTGAAATTTAGTTACTAGGCGATATTTAGAATTTCGTTAGTTGACAGGACGAAAAGTTACTAGAATTTCGCTTAAAATGTTTCACATCTTCCAGGCATCTCAAAAAGGGCAAAGGCTCACAATTTTTTATGCAGTTTCGATGATGGACTTTCCGAACTCAAAAAAGCGTTCAAATTAAATATATAAAAAACTATAGATTTTTGTTTTAACAACTATGGTCTGTTTATCCAGAAGAACGTTATAGTGCAAGATGCGGTATTAGAAATATATTATACCCTCTTATGTTATTTGATGAAAACAAAGATTATATGTTAGGTAATATATACTACATTAATAAATCGCAAATGGGTTGCCTAGTTAAATCGCTTACCGATGCTATTAAATAAAATTAATTCTAATTAACTTTTCTGGATCTACTTCCCCGATTTGTTAATCATAAAAATCGATCCCAGGATGAGGAGAATATGACACAAATAAAATTTCAACAAAACAAATAAACTCAAAGTACACAGGACGCAACTATTTACAAGGTATGTTTATGTAGATGATCTATATTTATGTATAGAAACAATGGTTTGTTCCAATTCGTTGTGTGGTATTTTCTCAATTTACGCTCGATTTTTATGATTAACAAATCGGGGAATTTGATCCAAAAAAGTTAATTAGAATGTATTTAATTTAGCAGCATCGGTACGCGATTTAGCTAGGCAACCCATGTAAAATTGATCAATGTATATATTATCTAGCATCTAATCTTTGTCATCACCAACTAATAGATGAGTGTATATGTTACGGTTAATACAAGAAAGTAGTTTATTCGCGAATTAACCGGCTAATACCCGAATTAACCAACGTCAAGGATTGGTTAATTCGGGTATTAGCCGATTAATTCGCGAATTAACTACTTTCTTGTATTAACCGTAACATATATATTTCTAATATCGGATCTTAGACTATTAGGTAAACAATAAAGTTCAAACTGAAAAGGGTATAGGGTTTGTGAGCAGAGACGGATAATGGAAGCACAACAAACTGTATCGACTGTCAAAAGTTTCAAAACTTTTTTCAATGTTTGAAAAGTTATATTTGTGACAACAAAACACAAAATTCGACAGTTGATCAACTCGACATCAAAATGACGGTAGGCAAATTTCAAATAAAAATTATAAAGTTAAAAAAAGAAATGTTTCCAGAAAATATGACTGGAAGCAATATGAGTTAAAATATTAGTTAATCAACGAAGATTAAGGAATCCAATGAAGTATTTAACAACGGGAGAAACTTTTACTGTATTAATAATTTATTTGTAAGACTGTTAGGAACTTTATGTTGGTAGCAGTAATCAGACTTTACCAACAATTGTAATACAACTAATTTCCCTGGAATGCCATACACGCTTATTTTAGATTATAATTTTGTAAAGTTACTTTAACAATACTTGCATTCCATTGAGAAGAGTTTTGTTTTACTATGGAATATTTATGTAGTATTTTGTTTCTTTATTTATCAATTCATATATTATATGGTTGTTTTAAAGCACAAATAATTGTACAGTTCTAGAAAAAATATTTGAAAATAAAATATAATTAATACTTTTTTGGTACAATTTTATAAAACAATCTATAAACCCACATAAATAATAGCTTCAATGTGAGTTGTTCTTGCTAACAGTGTCAAATTATGAATAAACAAAAGAATGTTTTTAATTTTCATTGTTTTGTCACATACATTAGATATTATACCAAGTTTCTAATTTCTAAACTCAACATTTTTAAGAGTTAGTAGACTAAAGCAGACGAACTGACGATGCCACTAAATAAAAATTACCGTATTGTCCCGTTTTTACGAAACCCCAAACATTTTTTTTTATTGTGAAGTAAATAACATTTTTCAACCACTTCATCAGTAATTTAAAAACTGTGACAATACTTTTTTATCACAATTTTAATTAGCTTAAAAACGTATTATCGCGTTTGTTTTTACATTTATTGAAAATTATTGTGATATCAAATTAAATTCATACAAGCTTCTCATTTTTTCTTGAAATATTTTTAGATGATTTTATCCAGAATATATACCTACACACATTTCTGAGTAATTTCAAGATGTTTATTATAAAAATACGTATTTCTTAAGAATTTCACTACAATACTTCATTCCGCATTCAGCTGAAACGTGGATTTACCTTGTTATTATGCAATTCGTTTCGTTCCAATTGTATAAAATGCGTCATCACATGACGTATGCAGGGGCGGATCTAAGAACGACCAGTAGAAGTCGTAGTGTGATGTAAAATTATCTGTTTTCTTCATACCTCGATCGAAAGTACATACTTTCGGCATCAATTCTAAGGCAGAAAGTCTAACATATACGCATTGATGCGGGAAGTACGTACGTTCGGGCGACAGAAAAATAACCTATCAACTGTTGTTTAGATGTCGTTTCCATATAGCAACCCTATTACATTTTAGCTAATAAGCGCGAACAGCTGTCATTCGTGTTTTTGCGTATAACCTCAAAGCTGCTTGCTTGGAATTTATCTGTGTTTTTATATGTAATTAGTAAGTAATTAACTAATTAATGTATTTAATAAGCGTACTTACGACCGAGGTATGAAGCAAAATACTTAGTGTACTCCACACTGGCCGAAAGTTTGAGGCTCGCTTCAGGCATCATGACGCGCAGTGCAAGAATATCAAACTTTCAACCCTTGTGGTGTAATATACTATTTATTTCTTATGTTTCAGTAGGTATATAATTCTAATCATAGTATGAAAATTTGGTTCATCATGGACGTACTTGTAAAATTTAGGTTCCGGTAAAGAGGATTTGCAGCCCCCCTTTCAGTTTCCTATACCTTGCCACGAACAAAATTTGTTAAATCCATTTAAAAAAGAGGAGCCGTAGTGGGGCGCCTGGCAGATGTAAAACACAAATTTAAGCTAGCCCAAATGCAATTTAAGTTACAAAGCCTATGGACACTCTACGAACATCTTCTAAAGCCCTATAGACACTACAACTTTAAGTTACTAGCAGCGCCACCTAAATGACTATTTTAGTAACTAATAAATCTCAGTTAGATGGCCGCGTTAACAAAAGTCATGTTACAATCCGACAGTAGAGCAAGCGTTACGCGCTGTCATCTATCGGTATACTAGTAACTGAAAAACGTAACGTCCCCCCCTAAAGTGTCGCCACAATTGCACGGTTTTACTGCCAACCAAACGCGCCATTCGATGTTTCACATCAGTAATCGCAACCGCAGTCGGCCAAAGCGGCGGTTGTGCCGCCCTCTCAAGTCTGCCGCCCCGGACAAGTGCCTTTTTCGCCATGTGGTTCCGAGTTTCTTGTTCGCGTTTCAAGCAATTAGGGAGCGTTCAAGTATTACATAATGCATTTTTTGTAGATTTTAGAAATGTAACGCATCGTAACGTTTTTCTGTACCCCCCCCTCCCTAAATGTTACGTAACATCTAAGTGACCATTTTTACCTAAAAAGTTTTTGCAGTGAAGAAATACTGACAATGAAAAAAACAAAATAAAAATCACGTACAATACAATCGAGGGATTCCCCGTAAAACATAAACGAAAAGGGTTTCCAACTTGGGACATTTTAATTTCCTAGTTTTTTATAAAAATAAAAAAAAGTTACGTAACGCGTTGTTCCAATACCCCTTTCCGCCCCTGTAACGCACCGTAACGTTTTACAAGATCCCTTCCCCCCCAAATTGTGTTACGTAATACTTGAACGTTCCCTTAGCACGAAATTGAGAGCCCCAAAAATTGTTTGCTCCTCGTTATCCCCCTACATAAATCCGACTTTGCAGGTATACTTACTAAAGTTACACAACTAGGTCATACATGTGTCAAGATGTGTTTAACTAATTAATCTATTCTCTAAATTCGTTCTCTAAGGTGCTTTATCAAATACGTTGTACTGTCTGATGTCATTTGTTTAAACGACGGAACGACGTGCATTATTGGATTTCTAACTTCAAAGAACTACGTATAAAAAACGAAACAAACCGCCATTTTACAGAAAAATTGTAAATGGATTAATTAAGTTGTTGAATGGGTTTAGAATGTAGCTTCTCAATTTAAATTTATTTTACGTACAATTTATTGTAAATTTTACTGTTAATAAAAATTCGAGCGAAGTGGGGCCGGTCAAACTATCAATAGCCTGGAAGTTAAAAACGCTAAAGCGCTGTTCGAATTTGAAACGCGTTTAAAATCATGTAAAGTAATTTTAGACACCTTTTCTGTATCGTGTAATAAATGTATCTATACTGTACTAGAGTAAACTAATGAACTCATAAACGGAGTTTACTGTATAACCTAATAAGATGCGGCACATCCTTAAAAATATAATATGAAACGCTGTCATATTTTCAGCTTCAGTGCGGCCGCTTCCGACACTTTTCTGTATGAGAAAAAAAATGAGACGCATCACTTTTATGTTCTCTGTTTTTTGTCGTTTTATATTAAATTTCGTTTATGGGCTACAAAGCCGTGTTAAGTTCAATGTAATGTTATATCAACTTTCTATAAATTAAAAAATTTGCTGTTGATTAGTATAAATAAAATAATAAAATCAAACTGAAAATAACCGTCATAATTCTGAGACCGTTGTTTATATTACAACTCCTTGTTGTCTGAGAACTGGTGGAAGTATTTGGATTTTTATTTTAAATGCTAACTGGTAAAATAACTTCTAATTTGGTATAATAAAATATTTTTAACAAAAAAATTGAACCGACTTCAAAATATGCACTAAAGAGAAAAAAATAATGATTATTGTTATTTTTGGAGTCGGTGTCAGCTAAAATGAAATCTATTCCGAGAACTAGAGACATGTAAGATTTAAATTGCTACTTTCGAATTCCGATGTGACACCGACTCCAAAAATAACAATAATTATTATTTTTTACTTTTTAGTGCATATTTTGAAGTCGGTTCAATTTTTTTGTTGAAAATATGTTATTTTTCTTTTTTTAGTGTTAGATAAAGTATTGCAATGGGTAGGCCAAGTGTATAAGCGTGCCTTTGAAATTTGAGTTTCCCTCGATTTCTCCGGATTCCACCATCAGATCCTGACTTGGTTCCGATGGGACCACCTCGGAAGTGCACTCTTTCGAATAAAAAAATAATTTTGAAAATCGGTCCATAATTGACGGAGAAATCGGTGAACATACATAAAAAAAATATACAGTCGAACATAGAACCTCCTCCTTTTTTGAAGTCGGTTAAAAAGCATATGAATCAAAAAAGTACATTTATTGAATTGAAATTTCGGATATAGTTATGATTTGGGGACACGTTCGATTAGGATGAAACTTTGGGTATTTGTTGACTTTGGTGGGACATGAAACACCCCCAAGGAATTTTTCGCGCAAATGCCACATAACTTGTTTTTGGGGGGTTTGAAGTTTTTAAGATTTTTTCCATCTATTCGTAGTGAGTTTTCTTGAAGTCCTTGGACCTCCAGGGAAAAACTCAAAAATCGTAAGATGTCTAAGCCCCTGGTGGAGTCTAAACTACTTGCAGTCTTCGCCATTAGAGCCAATGATCAAAATTGGAACAGTGGTTTTCGAGTTATAACTGTCTTAGAACTCGTCAGATATAACAGCCGCGATTACGGAACCCTCTGTGCATACATGCGCAGTTTGTGATCTATTTTTGATTTTGCAATCTAAGCCGTAAAGTCGTCCGTCGAGTGGACAGCATCGGGGTTAATGCCTTTTTGAACGAACCATCGAACATGCAAGGAATTCATTGAGAAAAAAAAGCTATTTGAGGATCCGGTTTCTAGATACGAGGAACAATGAAAAGTATTATGGAATATTTGCCTCCGCCGGAATCTGAACCCAGTGTCTCTTGAATACCTGATAGTAATTTATTGTACCGTGTGTGGAATTTATATTTAATTTTAGGTGAAAATATTAAGCGCGAATTTATATTATTTTTTTATATGTGGAAGTCATAGTAAAACTTGTAATAAAATGTATACTACGTATAAAAATGTATCGGATATAAACACAATATAAAAAAATGCTAGCGAGCCAACAGATGTTTGTGTTGAATTCAGAGGCGGATGGACTCAACTATTCCGGCCCAGGGACAGAACTGTGTCACCGTGGACATAACTGTGTCCCTCATGAACATTAGTGTCCACCGTGAACATAGCTGTACCCACCGTGGACATAAGGTTCCGATGAATACTATTTTTTTAAGACAGAGGGTCAACGCTAGTTTTTGCCGCCCTGTACAAAGTGAGCGTTCGACATTCTCTATTCACCACCAGAACAATTATAGCTTACGGTTGTGAGACCTATTACAACAAAGACAAAAAACACATTATTTAGAATTATACCTATCAAAAAATAAAAATAAAATAATTCTAGTAAACAAAAAAGATACAAACTAACATAGGCAATCGACCTATGGGCCCCGGCCTACCGGGAAAACTCTCAAAATCTCTGTGGGCCTATCCATCCCTGGTTGAATTTATATTTCAATCTAACTTTATAAAGATGTTAAGTTTGAACCATTTAAATTATCGAAGACTGCACTAATCGAATTTTGAAAACGCAATAACTAGAATATTTTCATACACAAAATAATATCTACATGCAGAGTTCGTTCAGTACACTCCACGTGACTGCAGTTTTATTGCTAAATCTAAGAAAATGTGTACTGTACTGTATATTCTCATACGATGGTACGTGAGTTGTTTAATAGACTAAACAAATGACTATTTTATGTCATATCTAATTTAATATCCTAGATCGTAACCTAAATATTCAAGGTAATAGAAAATAACGTTTTATATCATGTTATATAACATTACATTTAATCCGTGTTTCATAAGTTTTATTTTACGTGTTTTGTACTTATACGCGAAATTATTAGATATACGATGTCAACAAAAATAAAAAATAGTACAAACAACCCCCGTTCTGCACGGAATTTCTATAATACATCTGGATATTTTTACGTTTTAGTGCGAAGAAAACAAAATTTACACATTCGATTTCAACTAAATTTCGCCCCGCCAACTAAAGAAATTCTGGTAACTAAATATCGCCCTGTAATCTAGATGTCGCTTTCAACTAAAGCCGCATGTTTAACCCAATACACACAAACGTAACGTCCTCTCATAAAACGTCGTCCCAACCAAACGCGCCATTAGATATTTCACATCAAAAATATTTTATGTATTAGTACAGATTATCATCATGGAGCTGTAGAAGTTTGATGTGTTCCTGAGTCCTGATGGAATAATAATCCGGAAGAAATCATTGTGTAACGAAAATGTTATTCAAGTGTCTATTTTGATCAACTATTTATTTAACCTCGATCTACCAAGCGTAAAGCGACGAATTAGTTCATATAAATATTAATCATGATTAATTATTATCAATTCCGAAGTTTCGCACGACAAAATTCAAAGCCTCGTTTACGTACCTGGCTCCCCATTATTATAATATCTTGCCTTCTGAGCTAAAATGTTTAAGTTTCAACTCATTTAAAACTAAAATTAAGTCTGTACTATAGGCCATGCTTATGGCACCATTTGTTACGTTTTATTTTTAAGTTTCTCTTTTTTGTAATTTAAGTTTCTTTTGTAACTGGGTTAAGTTGTAAAACTGCGCTTACGCTAAACTTCACCATTTGTTCAAAACCCTTTTGAATCAATAAAGACATTATTATTATGTTACAGAGTAGCTACTGTTTTGCTACAATTGTTAAGAACACCCATTGTTACAACGCTATCAACATTAGAAAAATTTAATTTTTCAAACAATGTCACCGTCGGGATACGAACCCCGAATCTTTCCACTCTCGCGGCGCACTGAGTTACATTACACCACAGTGACACAACTTACAGACAATCATTCTAATATTTATAGCATTTGTAACTAGTTTTTTGCGAGAGCCAATGATTAAATTTTTCTAATGTTGATAGCGTTGTAACAATGGGTGTTCTTAACAATTGTAGCAAACAGTAGCTACTCTGTAATGTATTATAGTAATTACGAACTATACTGTAAAAGAACTCATCAATGTATTAAGGATCGTTTCATCCAAAGAAACAAAGAAGTTTCCACTATTAACTGTCCTGACGATATAGAAAAACTGTCTGTGACTTAGGATTGAATTTAATGTAAGGAAACAATTTCACCTTTGATTCATCCATACCTCTCACTTCTGTGAAGGTTCATATCTGCGTTAACTAATATAATTGGCTCTGGCATGATGTGGAAAAAACTAGTTACAAATGCTATAAATATTAGAATGATTGTCTGTAAGTTGTGTCACTGTGGTGTAATGTAACTCAGTCCGCCGCGAGAGTGGAAAGATTCGGGGTTCGCATCCCGACGGTGACATTGTTTGAAAATTAAATTTTTCTAATGTTGATAGCGTTGTAACAATGGGTGTTCTTAACAATTGTAGCAAACAGTAGCTACTCTGTAATGTATTATAGTAATTACGAACTATACTGTAAAAGAACTCATCAATTATTATTATGATTATTATTATTATTATTATATTGTTACAAAGAAAATTGTTTGTCCGTACCACTGACGAATAAAAAATGATGTCAGTTTATTGCAACTAAATATAAAATATTGTGTCAAACGATGCAAAATGCATATATTATAATAAGAAGACGTTTGTAGTTTTTGAAATAATAAAAGTTTAAATTTGGAACCGATATAAAAGACATTCGAACATGTTGGGGGAAAGTACTTGTAACTTGTGTATAAAAAGACACGACATTAAAGTAGCAGTGTACAAAGTTGTTGACCAAAAGTACTATTGCAAAGTTGTGATAGTTGAAGATGTTTATAGCGTTGGACGGATCCATTACACACTCCTCGACAACAATGGCGAACAATAAAAGTAAATCTCCACCAACTGACTTTCCTTAAAACTAACGTTTAAAACTGGCGAACGCAAAGCATTTTCTTTTAAAGCAGGGGTCCTCAATCCTATGCCTGTGGGTACCTTGATGCCCGCCTGTCCGTTTGGGTGTATCGCCAGTGCCACTGTTTTACCATCAAATGGTGTCCGTCGCTCCAGGAATTGTCATCTTGACAAAAATTGAGTTAATCTTTTAAATTAAATATATTTTTAATTAGTCGGGCACAACGGTTTTTTTTTCTGTTTTCAATAATTTATTATGGTTTTACCTTTAATTTAAATAGTTTTTTTTTTTTAATTTCCACTGACTAGTTTTTGAGAAATCAATGAAAACATATCATCCATCTACCGTTTTACTATAAAGCCAATGTTAAATATGCAGACTACTTTTGAAGTCATTTATTTATTTAAATAATCGGGAAACCCCCCCTAACATTTTCAGAATTGGTTTAGACTTAGTCCAACTTCATATAAAAAAATCAAGCCTTTTATTTAAAATTGCCTTGGTGCTCGTACTACATTAAATAAAATATTTGCAAAAAAACTTTTTAAAGGTGTACTAAAACGGAAAAAAAATACATTTTATTAATTTAGGTTCATAACTATAACAGCCTGGGTTGTAAGTTCTAGGACAGTTCATTAGTTACGGCCCACGCTTTTATAATTAAGAACCCATATTATTAAACAAATATTTGTTTTCCTTTTTAGCACACTGCAATGAAAGTTTGCCTTTAAAAAGTTTTTTGCTAATATTTTATTTTCAAATTTTTAGTTAAGTATACGTGTTAACCTGTGCATTTCTCATAATGGAAGAAAAAGGTAATCCGACATCTACCTTCGTGCGAATAGCCAACATGAATTTTGAAAAATGAGATTTTTTTATTTTTGCTTCGGTCAATCGTTTGTGAATCGTTTGTGAATGTTTGTGACGCTATTATTTTCGTTTGTGACTAATTAGTTAAGTAGTTATTTAATTGTTATTTAAAAGTGTGCGAATAGCCAACACTTTTTTTTATTTATTGCAATATTGACTTGTAAAAATGATATTTTTTTATTTTCGTTTCAGCCAATCGTTTGTGAATCGTTTGTGAATGTTTGTGATGCTATTATTTTTGTTTGTGACTAATTAGTTAATTAATTATTTAAGTTTTAATTTAGAGTGTGCGAATAGCCAACATTTTTTAAAATGTATTGTAATATTGACTTCTAGGTACTTAATCGATCGGAAATCGTTTGTGAATTCCGAATATACTAATAAAAATGTTTGTGACAGCGTATTTTTTAAAAAATAATAAAAAATAAATTTTAGTATTTTTGGCAATACAAAGCTTTTTATATTGGCCACTTCGTTTAGTTGGCGCTGAATCTAACCTTTGGTGTCCTCTAGTGTTGAATTGGTTAACGAAAACTTTTAGTTCTTTGTACTTTGTTAAATGAGAGCTATATTTGTTTGTATTCTTTTTTAATTTATCTACTAATAATCTTAACAGCTGAAGACAACATTTTTCACTTTATCAATATCATGATAGGTAGGTAGGACTGTTTGTTTTTTGTAACAAAACTGTGATTCACTATCAAATAATAATTAATAGAACAGAGTTTTTTTTTTTATTTTATAATTCGGTAAATATAAGAAAATATATTTCTAATCTTCAATATACACCTCAACTCCATCCAGTCTCCACAATGAGTTGACCTCAGCTGTTGAGCGTCTATAATTTAAAATCTCTCTCTCTCTAAACTGCTTCGTATGCCATTTACAATATCGACTGTTCGTATTAGTATACAGTTTATATAATAAACATTAAACAATTCATAAAACAATATCACATTAAATAATATTCGTCTAAGCATATTTGCTTACACGATTTTATTTTTGATTTATACACTCACACATCAAATTGTTTTAACGAATGTTAATTTTTAAAAGATAAAAAAATACGCATTTGTGAAAAATCAAAAAGCTAACATCAGGAAGAATATTAATTATTAAATCTAATTCTTTTTCATTCCAACTTATTGTTGACATAAATATTAAAATACAATGATTGTACACGTAAGAAACAGAAAATTTATATTTATCCTAATACCAAGTTTAATTAATAAGAATACTCAAGCTGAGTATCCTTATTAATTAACTCAACTTCGTCATTGAAAGCAGTAGATTTTATAAGTTAACAATTTCCCATTGTCATTCTAGTATATTGACCATTGTTTAATATCACAGTTGATCTGACAATGAAAATCAAAGACGTATTTACGACTACTTAATCATCTAGGTGTAAATTACATAATCATTTAACAAAACTTATTAATATTATGAATATAGTTAATCTAAACAATTTACAATTTGAAAATTCAATGTAAGTATTTTTTAAAAATAATAAAATTGTTTTTCAATCATTCATATAAAAAGTTAGATATTATTAATAGTTTAGAGACGTAAAAGGTTTTTTGAGATTATTTGAAAAAGTTACATTAGCTTTTTTAATTAACAATATGCCGCTGTTAACAAAATACAAAATAGTTATTCTACCTCAAACTAGAGGGCACTAAAGGTTAGATTCAGCGCCAACTAAACGAAGTGGCTAATATAAAAATCTTTGTATTGCCAAAAATAATAAAATTCATTTTTTATTATTTTTTAAAAAATACGCTGTCACAAACATTTTTATTAGTATATTCGGAATTCACAAACGATTTCCAATCGATTAAGTACCTAGAAGTCAATATTACAATAAATTTTAAAAAATGTTGGCTATTCGCACACTCTAAATTAAAACTTAAATAATTAATTAACTAATTAGTCACAAACAAAAATAATAGCGTCACAAACATTCACAAACGATTCATAAACGATTTACCGAAGCAAAAATAAAAAAATCTCATTTTTCAAAATTCATGTTTTTAATTTTTGCTTCGGTCAATCAAAAGTGTGCGAATAGCCAACACTTTTTTTAATTTATTGCAATACTGACTTGTAAAAATGATATTTTTTTATTTTCGTTTCAGTCAATCGTTTGTGAATGTTTGTGACGCTATTATTTTTGTTTGTGACTAATTAGTTAATTAATTATTTAAGTTTTAATTTAGAGTGTGCGAATAGCCAACATTTTTTAAAATTTATTGTAATATTGACTTCTAGGTACTTAATCGATTGGAAATCGTTTGTGAATTCCGAATATACTAATAAAAATGTTTGTGACAGCGTATTTTTTAAAAAATAATAAAAAATGAATTTTATTATTTTTGGCAATACAAAGATTTTTATATTAGCCACTTCGTTTAGTTGGCGCTGAATCTAACCTTTAGTGCCCTCTAGTTTGAGGTAGAATAACTATTTTGTATTTTGTTAACAGCGGCATATTGTTAATTAAAAAAGCTAATGTAACTTTTTCAAATAATCTCAAAAAACCTTTTACGTCTCTAAACTATTAATAATATCTAACTTTTTATATGAATGATTGAAAAACAATTTTATTATTTTAAAAAAATACTTACATTGAATTTTCAAATTGTAAATTGTTTAGATTAACTATATTCATAATATTAATAAGTTTTGTTAAATGATTATGTAATTTACACCTAGATGATTAAGTAGTCGTAAATACGTCTTTGATTTTCATTGTCAGATCAACTGTGATATTAAACAATGGTCAATATACTAGAATGACAATGGGAAATTGTTAACTTATAAAATCTACTGCTTTCAATGACGAAGTTGAGTTAATTAATAAGGATACTCAGCTTGAGTATTCTTATTAATTAAACTTGGTATTAGGATAAATATAAATTTTCTGTTTCTTACGTGTACAATCATTGTATTTTAATATTTATGTCAACAATAAGTTGGAATGAAAAAGAATTAGATTTAATAATTAATATTCTTCCTGATGTTAGCTTTTTGATTTTTCACAAATGCGTATTTTTTTATCTTTTAAAAATTAACATTCGTTAAAACAATTTGATGTGTGAGTGTATAAATCAAAAATAAAATCGTGTAAGCAAATATGCTTAGACGAATATTATTTAATGTGATATTGTTTTATGAATTGTTTAATGTTTATTATATAAACTGTATACTAATACGAACAGTCGATATTGTAAATGGCATACGAAGCAGTTTAGAGAGAGAGAGATTTTAAATTATAGACGCTCAACAGCTGAGGTCAACTCATTGTGGAGACTGGATGGAGTTGAGGTGTATATTGAAGATTAGAAATATATTTTCTTATATTTACCGAATTATAAAATAAAAAAAAAAACTCTGTTCTATTAATTATTATTTGATAGTGAATCACAGTTTTGTTACAAAAAACAAACAGTCCTACCTACCTATCATGATATTGATAAAGTGAAAAATGTTGTCTTCAGCTGTTAAGATTATTAGTAGATAAATTAAAAAAGAATACAAACAAATATAGCTCTCATTTAACAAAGTACAAAGAACTAAAAGTTTTCGTTAACCAATTCAACACTAGAGGACACCAAAGGTTAGATTCAGCGCCAACTAAACGAAGTGGCCAATATAAAAAGCTTTGTATTGCCAAAAATACTAAAATTTATTTTTTATTATTTTTTAAAAAATACGCTGTCACAAACATTTTTATTAGTATATTCGGAATTCACAAACGATTTCCGATCGATTAAGTACCTAGAAGTCAATATTACAATACATTTTAAAAAATGTTGGCTATTCGCACACTCTAAATTAAAACTTAAATAATTAATTAACTAATTAGTCACAAACAAAAATAATAGCATCACAAACATTCACAAACGATTCACAAACGATTGGCTGAAACGAAAATAAAAAAATATCATTTTTACAAGTCAATATTGCAATAAATAAAAAAAAGTGTTGGCTATTCGCACACTTTTAAATAACAATTAAATAACTACTTAACTAATTAGTCACAAACGAAAATAATAGCGTCACAAACATTCACAAACGATTCACAAACGATTGACCGAAGCAAAAATAAAAAAATCTCATTTTTCAAAATTCATGTTGGCTATTCGCACGAAGGTCCGACATCTTGGTACGTCTGCCATATTATTGGGTTTAGAATGACGTCACAATGTACTCTACTCGTCAAACCCTCTCATTGGAAATCCATGTCGAGACCGTTGTGCACAAACAGATAATTTGTCATCTTAGGACATCCGCCATCTTGGGGCGTCCGCCATATTTGATTTAGAACGATATTAGACATATTATAAACTGACTGACAGACTGGCAAGCATGTGACGGTGAATAAAAGCTTGTAAAAATGTATCTATTGCCATATCCATTTCGCCTTGTGTATAATAATGTTGAAAAATGTTTGTATTTAGTACAGTTAATTTTAGTAATATTTATTTGGATGTGCAGCCAATTAATAAATTTTATTATTCATAAATAATGCATGTGAATTAATATTACAGAAATTGCGTTGTCAGAACACTGGAATTAGTTTTAGTGTTTTGCAAGCATTCAGTTTAATTTGCTCATTTATCTCTATTAATTTTTGAATAATTATGAATTACGAAATTAATAAATTGGTTGTACATCTAAATAAATTGCTTTACATATTGATGTTGGAGTTTACTTATTTGTACAAAAATTGTGGGTTTGAACAATTTGCAAAACTAGAAACTAGAAATAAATTATTTCTAAAGATTCAGTTTAACTGTGTGTTCTAATGGTACCATAAAACTAGTGTATTATTTTTGTTTGCTTTTTTATGTCGACATATCGCATTTACTATTTTCTTTCATCCGTGCATTATTGCTTATTTCAAAAATAAAATTCAAAGTTCCCCGTTAAGTATTTTCGAATGAATTCAAACTGTTCTCCAACCCTACGTAATATTAACCTATTCCTTTCTATATTACTAACTAGCGGTCCCGCTCGGTTTCACCCGGGTGTAAAAGAACGAATTGGGAAGGGAGGAACATGAGTAGACACATTCATCTTAGTTTACCGAGATGAATGTTGTTTCCAAATTTCATGATGATCGGAGTTACCGTTCAAAAGTCGATAAAAAGCAGTATTTATACTTTTTTTAACTAATAATTTTTTTAATTAATTAAATAAAATTAAAATAAATTTGAATGTAAGTCTTAGAAGAAAGCAATGTAGAAAATAAAAAATAAAATAAAAATATATTCGCCCAACGTAGGGCTCGAACCGACGACCCTGATATTGACAGTCGTGTGCTCTACCGATTGAGCTAGCCGGCGTTGTATTCTGGCAGCGCTAATATGAGTATATTTAGTTAGTGCATTTCACCTGAATAGAAGCTTATTTTTGAGATACATTTTGCAACATTTTTCATTAATGCTCCGCTTCTAATGGTCGTAGCGTAATATTATATAGCCTATAGCTTTCCTCGATAAATGGACTATCCAACAAAAAAGACATTTTTTTCAATTCGAACCAATAGTTCCTGAGGTTAGCGCGTTCAAACAAACAAACAAACAAACTCTTCAGCTTTATATATTAGTATAGATTTCTTCAGACAGATTAATCTTAAATTTTACTAGCTTCGATGAGTTACTTGAATTTTTTGTATCGTTCTAAGAATTAGCCATGATGTACCAAAGGAACTTTTAAATCCGTTAGCAAGAAATGAAAATCTGAGGGTACGAAATGAACACATGCGGTTGTGAAGTTTGAGTGTACAGTTATTATGATGAGGCATCATTTTAACTCAGAGGAAATGAATAGAGAACAAAGTACGAAAAGCACTGTTCAAAGTTTCACTTGAGGGAAATTAGTTTTGAAACGGGAAAAGAAAGCATCAGGATAATAAATTGTTACGCTATGTACTGCACACGTACACTAACGTTCAGAATTTTGATTTAAGTAAAAATTCTCCATTTCAGATTCTGCTGAACACGAAGCTGGTTTTTATGCTGGAATCGTTGCTGGAACTAATGCTGGCTTCCGCGGGCTTGCTTGCGTGGTTACAAGCTGGATTTCAAAATTAGAACCGGGGTTTTTTTTCAGTGCTTGTGTCGTTACTTGTTTTTAGTAAAAACCAATCGCAAAACAGTATCTTGTTACTTGTTAATGAAACATTATTAACAATTTGTAGCATAATGACCGCTGCACGCGAGGCTAGAAACGCTGCTAGATTCCTTGCTAGATTTGCTTACTAGTTTTCTAGCGCTGGTTTTCTTGATTGCTGAAAAGTGCTCGCTTCACACGAGACTATTTTTCAAGATTGTTTTAAGGATAGATCTGGTGCGCGCGCAGTGACAGTTCGAATATAAACACAAAGCAGTTATCTGATTGTGAGCAGAATGACGCCATGTTGATTTGTAGGCGTTTGTTCAAGTCGCCCACGTGAGAAGGTACTGCTTCCTGATTGGTTCTTGATTATACCTAGCAAGGAAAATAGCCCCTGTTCTAATTTCAAAATCTATCTTGTGAGCTAGCAGGCCAGCCCGCCGTGACGTCATTTCCAGGTTCGTACCCAGCCTACCGGCTAGCAGAACTCCTAGCAGCGTTTCTAGCCTCGTGTACAGCGGCCTTAACTTAGCTACTAAAAACACTTCCAATTAAACGACGTATATAAAAAATGTTAATCTGTGCAACTTTCAATTTTTATATAGCCAGTAATACTTTTGACCATTAGTGTACATACATATACCACTATATAATATGTTGTTTGTTGAGCTACTCATCGTTAGGCATGTGGAGACTACATAATTAAGACTTGTCTGCTTCTATTAATTACGAATTCTTGACTGTTTACATCGTCAGGACTTGTTTCAAAATCAAACTTCGTAAATATTTTTACCACGGTTTATGTACAGCAGAAGACAGTTATTTTAAAAAAGCAGTTATTTACCTATTTAAGTAGAGCTCTATTTCAAAACGACAATTAAGCTAATAATATCTATTTTCTTTTCTTCTTGCTTTTTCTTAAATTTAAATTCACACAAAGTCGAAACAGGTCTTCAGTGTTTTATTAACATATTCACACCAGTGTAAAAACTGTATCTACCCTATTATGAGTGGGAAAAAAATACCAATACAATTTGAGGTAACTGACCGAGGCAACGACACGAAAATAATATTTTTTTATTTCAATACAAGGAGAAAATTCTATTGACAGATGCTTAGATTGAATACTAAAAAAACAGGTATACGGTGCGTTCGCCGAAAATGGTAACAGTGAATAATTCGTGTATCCTACTAGAAACAAACAGAGTTTAAATAGTTTTTTGTTTAACTCGAGATTTACTACCGGAAACAGCGCTGAGGTATATTTTTTTGTATTTCAAACTCAACCATTGTTCATTGTTTATTCAAATGACAACATATATTTTTTTTTAATTTTCTCTATAAATTCATATACATTTTCATAAAGTTACATAACAAAATATTCGAGAAAAACGTTATCAATTTATTAATTAGAATACACAGTAATACTTATTATTAATAATTTACACAAGTGTGGAGTGCTATGAAAAATAATTACTGTTCATTTTATTAATAAAAAGATAACGTTTTCTCGAATATTTTCTTATGTAATCTTATGAAAATTTTGTATGGATTTATAGAGAAAATAATGGAGATTTCAAAAATGTAAAAAAAATTGTATTGCTATTTGTAAAAAAAACACATTAATTTTGATAAAAAGGTTTACTGGAAGTTATTTCTGAAAAGATGTCGAAATAGTTTCAGAAATATCTTCCAATAAACTTTTTTTAACAAAATTAACGAAAGTTTGTTAGTTTTATTTTCCAACACCCTATATAGTAATGATTACTACGTGAAAACATACAAAAAAAATAATCCAAGAGACGGTTAACTTCATCTGGTAGTGGCCTATATAGAAGTCGCGACAAGTCAGATAAATGTTGTTTTTTCATTTCTTTGAAAAACATAAACATACGTTTATGTTTGGTCAAATATATTGCAAGTTTACAAGAAATAAAACACTCTGAATTAAAGTGTAAGCGTTTTTCACGATTTTTATTTGTACTAAAAATACTGGTCCTTAACTGTATTAATAACTACTTATTTAGATACTTTGTACTGAACTTTACAATACCGTATTAATAACGACTGTTATTACTGTTATACATTATAATAACGGAAGCACCAAACAGTAAGTTTTATAAGAGACGACACTCTGCGAAAGACTTTTGATTTATAAAAGAGCGTAAATTTTTATTGTGCATGACATTTAAAAGTTTTATGTTTTAACCTTGCACTGTTTTCAAAACAAATCAGATATTAAATTCACAAGACAAGTTGACAAAATGTCACATATGCCTGAATTATTAGTGACGGTAATCGATTAAAAAATATTAAGGGTACCGATTTTTTACTAAAAAATAATGCAGGATTGTACAACTCAAAGCTCAAAAAAAAATTGGTTTGGTTTGACGATAAGTAATTTGTGACCACACAGAAAATTCGAAAAGAATGGCAGAATTTTAAATCGATTCTACCCAAAAAATAATGAATCGATTAAAACGACGTTTATTTATACAAATCCTCTTTCAAAACAATATTTTTCTAGACATTTTTATCAATAATGGTTATCTACGTATAGCCGTCAATTTGTTTTTCTGTGAGTGCAGTCAATAAAAGTTTGAGAAAAATATTAGATTATTTCCTACGCCAGTAAAATGAAGATGATTTGACCCAACAATTCTACAAAATCGCAAAAAAAGTGCAAATTTGAGGGAACATTTATATAAGCATGGTGCAAAATCTGCCAAAATTGCACCTTCATGCGATGACTGGAACTTGTTGAAAATCTTATAAAAGAGTTAAAAAACTGTGTTTCATCAGTTTTTTGCTTGTATCTTGTCAAAATTCAATATTGTACCCATGGAAAGGTTCTTCTAATTTTCGAATTAGTGGAAACTGAGTTCGTCATTTTATAGGTCTATATAAAATATTATGTCGTGACAATCTGGTTTAATTCTCATACAAAATTTCAACAGAAAATATACGATAGTAATTTAAATTGGTTGTGGATCTTGCTTCGAAAGCTCTTTTGATTGGACGTCGTTGTACACTGAACATCTCCACTTTTTGGTAGCAGCTCGCATCAGAAGCAGAATGTGTAAACAAGTACACCAAGCTGTCTAATTTGAGTATGAGATGGTTCAAAATAAATTAAAAGCAGAAGGGTACTTTGTTATTAATTATGTGCAATTAATTTCGAGTTTACTAAAAATGAACATTTCTCGTTGACTAAAGAAAGACAATAAGGTGAACCATCAATTAGCAATTTCTCGATTTTATCTGTTCTTGTTTATTTCAAAAGAAACCAATATGCAGTTAATAACTTAATTAAAAACGGTCTTATAGCTGTGCGTCTTATTTTTTCCAAGTATTTTAATTATCAAATTAATTGAACAAAGACGCAACGTGATCCGTTTGTTTTTCGTTGAATTGAGAGAGACTGAGAAATTCAATTAAATCTATTGATTAATAATTATCAACGCTTATTCAGACCGCCAGTATATAAAATGAGATGTCGAAGTAATGGCGTATCATAATAAAATAAAAGTAATATTAATAATTATGAATAAAAGAATTAGGAGCCTGACGGATGTAAAACATAACTTTGCCAAATGCAACTTTAAGTTACAAAGCCCTATGGACAAATGGACAACTCTACGGACACTTCCTAAAGTTCTATGGACACTTCAACTTTAAGTTACTAACAGCGCCATCCAAAGACTATGCTGGTAACTAATAAATCTCAGATATCCCGATCAACAAAAACCATGCTATAATCCAACACGGCAAGCGTTATGCGCTGACAAAAACGTAACGTCCCCCCATAAAAGTGTCGCCCCAATCGAACGGTTTTATTCCCAACCAAACGCGTCATTTTATTGGTACATCGAAACATTATTACGAGTGCGATAATTAATTAATGTATAATACGACACCAGATGCTTCATAGAGCGGATCTCTTTTTTGTTATTTTATTTTACCCATACAAGTCGTTCTAACACTGACCTGTCCGAGTGAATACAGAACATCTGGCAACTCCATGTGTTGGCAGTACAAAAATATACATACGGATTGGTATATAGAGCAGTGATGGCGAACCTATGACCCGCGGGTCTGACACTGACCCACGCAGGCTTTTTAAACGACCCGCGTGTTTATGTCTATAAACTCATTTTTTGTATCATAAGAGAGAACAGTCAAGAATACTAAAAAAAAGAAGGACAAGGCCAGTGGAACTTGCGCCCTCAGTGTTCCGTACCGGTATTCCATAAAAATTAAATTTATCATGTAATAATTCTATATTGTTAGTAGAAGTTTGTTTACATAAATATGTATTGAAGGAGATTTATTTGGTTGAGGAACAACCTCTCTCTCCTTTTACAAGTAACGCCACTGACTAAGTGGCCCACGACTCACGAGTTAGTACTAAAAAAAATAATTAACAAAATTTGACCCACTTCTCAAAAAGGTTCGCCATTACTGGTATAGAATATTTTAAAGATGTCTTTTTGATTTCGTTGACAACTCGTTTAATTTGGTTTTACTTACCAAAATTGACGTGTATACATTATTTTGAAATCGTAAAAATTACTCACCTAGAACAAAAGAAAAATATATTAGTATTTTAATAGTACATTTTATTATATAGGATGAAGTTTTAATGATATGGAGATATTTTTATTTATCTAAAAATTCAGAAACTTCGAAAAAAAAAATCAAATCGATTCAGTTGTTAAAAGTGATAAAGATTTTAATTTTGCACGATTTAACACGTAGTTTGTTCTCCCTACGACTTCAACAACTATCTAAAAACTAAATAAACGGTGATATCAAAGGCTTAAAGGTTTTCTGAGTTCATTTAGATTTGAAATGTCTTTAAAAACGACCCGAATTTCTTAACCTATCTCATTGCAGAGGCGACATACATGAAAAAATCGACTGTAACTTCGTAACGAAATGTTTATGGACCCCCGTCCCGAAGTTTTTCGGTGTCATTTTTACCACTTTATATATATTATATAAATATTATAATTTTAAGACGCGCATTTTCAAGAATCCTACATTTAAAGTGAAATTTCAGAAGCGAACAATAATATCGTAAATTTCTATTGAAGCATTCGTTATAAGAACAAGTTTTGGGATATTTCTGAATTTTAAATATGTTTAAATAGACAGGCGCAATGTTAAAAGTATTCATAATACATCCATATATGTATGACGTAAGGTTCCCTCAAATACTTGAGTGTGCCGCTTATATTGAACGTCCTACGAGGTCCCACAAAAGTCTCGATGAAAGAAAGAACCTCGCACAAATCTTATGGGATTTAGTTCTCGGTTAAACTGATCGAAAATGGATTTATTTTATAATTCAAAGGTTACTAAGAAAAAGTGTCCATAGCCTAAAAAACAATAGATTTTTAGCTACAGATAATCAGATATGTTTAGCGAGATTTCAGATATAGGGAATAAGGATACCCATTGAATTCGCAATCTTAAAAAATCCTAAGCTCTAGAAATATGTTTTTCAGTTTCAGTTTTCGACTATTTTTCTATTTGTAAAAAAAGGCACAAAAGTTGAACATAGAACATGTTTGCGAATTCAATGGATATATCTCTATATCTAAAATCTCGCTAAACATATCTGTAACTAATAATATATTGGTCTTTAGGCTATGCGCCCAAGGACACTTTTTCTTAGTGACCTTTAAACTACAAAATAAAACCATTTTCGATCAACCAAATCCCATAAGGTCTGTGAGGAGTCATTTCAAAGTTTGGTTGCAAAAGGCACTTTACGACTATTTTCTATCAAGTATAATTAAGAATTTAACTTCGTAAAATTTAGTTTCTTGCTTCAAAATTTAAAAGAAAACCTTTTGCCTTTTTGTTGTAGATGTAGGCTTTAATACAGGGAAATCATTGCTCCAGCATTTCCCGAGTTTATACATTAATAGTCCTCAACACATACAACTAGCCTTCCGTTGCAGTCGTACACCATCAATCTCTGGTATCAATGATGGGACAACGATCGTGAAAATCTCAGTCGCAGATACTGTTTCTTGTTACATGTCGTGAGATTTGTAACCTTGTGAATGGAGTTTTTTTTATATAATATCTGAGTTTCGTCAATAACTGTTGACGTCTTATTAGTTATGATTTGTATGATATTGACTGTTCAGTTTATGGATTTGAACACATGGCCGTTTGATATAATGCCGCGTTGAAACTGATTTATCGTTATTCCTTTATCAGTCCTAGTAAGTCGGTTTTATATTGCACGCGTTACATATGTATATACGTGTATAAAGATACTTTCCAAAGCCCTGAGGGCAATCCCACTGAGGAAACTATAATTCACAAACCAATTCCGGGACGTTTTTAACGATGTAACGGCTGAAGTATCTTTTTACATAATATATCCAACTGCACACGCTTCCAAAATGGAATTGGTTTCGATTGCGTCCAATATTTTCACTTTAAAATGCTATACATATAAACCATTTAAAGCTGTTTTATTTAAAGTTTTATGTCCATTTATAAAAAGTAAGAATAATTTTTTAAATTTTAATGTCGTTACAATAATCGTTACCTAGAAAATCGTTAACTATTATTTAAAAACTATATATTTTCAGCAAATGTAAATTATATTTTTATTTCGAGTATCAGAGGATTTTAATTATAAAAACAGTTTCATTCTAGTGTCCCAAAACAGAATTTTTACAACTAATAGTACCTAAAGTGTATAGTTAAGTTTTCCTAATATTTATAAACAAAACAATATTCTATAGATATGAGTAAATCAAAATTTTCCTTCCGTTAAATGTTTTTTTAAGTTAAATGTTTTTATTGTACAATCGATAATGTACTAAAAACTAGAAAATAATATGAGTCATCATTGGGGGCGTTGATTAAACTAAAATAAAATTGTGGGGAGCCTTTAATAAAAAACTTTCATTTGTTTGAGATTGGAAATCATATTTAGTTTTCGACTGTCTTCTTCGACCATAATGTAACTACAAATGCCCCCCACGACTTTATTATAGTTTACTCAAAGCCCCCAATGGTGACTTATATTCATTTTCTAGTGTTTAGTACATTTCTCGAATGTACAATAAAAGCGTTTAAGTTATAAGTTTTTAACCTGTTTTTATTTTTAAATTTTTAGTACGCTTTAGTAAACGTGCGATTTGCAACTGGACGAAAGCCGGAACAGTCAGTTAGTTATTATAATATTGTATTCACACCCGAACTACATACCTATGCAAAATTTCAACTAAATCGGATAATGGCAAATACTTGAAAAAGCTGTCCCAAGATTTGAAACAAGATATAAAGAAATATACGGAGTCAAGCTAAATAAAAGAGTTAAAAAAATCATTAACCAATTTTATTGACAAAAAAACCGTTTTTAAAATAAAACTCATCTATAGCACGTTTATGAGGACGTTTAAAATTGTAAAGAATATTAAAAATTTGAATAATAAATGTATTGGGATTGTACATGCAATGTTCGCAAAATATTCTGTAGTAATTTATTTCTATTCGTGTTAATATTTAGTCCCGGTGGACAGCAGAACAACCAGAGTGACAGACAGACAGTCGCAACAATAAAATCTATAAATTATTTAACAGTTGAGTTTCAAAGCGCGAGGATATAAGTCTGACGTTTTAAATATTTACGGATGCTTCTAAAGCTATAATCCAATTTATTTTGTCAATAAACCATGTTTTTGTGGTTTCATTAGTTGCTGAATAACAGAACGGCGATGTGTTTCATTTTCAACAGACAGCTACACTTTATTTTTTTTTAGTTTGATGTAATAGCGGAGAGCTGGCTACGGAGAAAATAGGTGACTCGGTGCAGAGCTGAAATTTTGCAGAATAATAGGAGATAGTACAAGTAAGTAGGGAAAAAATTGCCAGAAGGCTAGGTGGAAGATAGAGAGCCGTCAGAAGGCGCTAATGTTGCGAAAAATCAGTGAACTTATGGCAATTTCTATACTTATTCTGTAATTCAAAACTAGATTATATATTATACATTATATAGTTATAACTTATAAGGGCATAGGTACTGAAAATTCAAACATGATATAATAATTAAATTTGACAAATATTCAAAATTATTAATGACATTCTGATTAGAAATAAAATTAATCGTCATATATTTTCATTAATAAAATTACGTTGTTATAACAACGGAATTTTATTAATTTATTTAATTTTATTTCTATCAAAATGTCACTAATAATTTTGAGTATTTGTCGAACGTAATTATTATATCATGTTTGAATTTTCAGTATGCCCTTATAAATATATAATGTATAATATATCGAAGAATCTCGTTAGAGATTCTTTTCTGTGCTAAATGCCGACGTATCTCTAACGTATTCTTATACATTGATTTTGCCTAGCTCCCATATAACGCCGTGTATATGAGACCAGTTTCCAAGTTTTATAGTTCTGTGACCACGTGACTTTCATAGGACCGATTTTTCGTATCACCCATATATACTTCTGTACCACAATAACAGCTTACACACTGAGTGTGCCCGTGGAGTAACGGTTACGACGTTAGACTAGTAATAACACTAATAACAGGGTCTCGGGTTCGATTCCCGCCGGCATCATTGGAAATTTTTTTTTTCTACTCCATTTTATTTCCACTTGATATTTATATATAATCATATTTTTTATTTTTATTTTTTTTTTAATTTTAAATTTTTTTTTATATTTTTAATTGTTTTTTTATTTTTAATTTATTTTCTCAATTTTTTTCTCATATACATATTTATATTTCTTTTTTAATTTTTAATTTTTTTTTCTTGTTTTTTGAAAAATACACTTTCGTCAAATTTTTTATTAAAAAATAACAAAATATATGACTGAAGTTAGATTTAAATAATTTAATTTATTAAAAAACATATTCATCATAAAAAGTGCAATAAAAATTAAAAAGAGGAAAGTTTTCAAAGTGAAACTTCTTTTTTAATGCAAAATAAGTATTTTACAAATGATATGAAAAATTTTTTGTATTTTTAATGGTTGGCCTTGTTCATTGATTTTTTTTCATGCCTTCAAAATTGGCCTTCATGGAATCTGTGGCCTCTTAATTCTAAAAATGCACATATGTTTATTTTTTGGAGAAAAAATAAAAATAATGTCTCACACTTTGGAAAAAGACGTGAAATCTTAAAAAAAAAACTTCGGAGAAGTAAAAACTTCGTTCTGTGCTAAATTCAAAAACTTGAGACGACTGAATCTCAGAATTATAACTTAAAAAAAAAAGAATTTCGAGGCAGACAAGAAATTGAAATCAAGCTCGAAATTCTGTGCCTAAGACGTCGAAAAAAAAAAGAATTTTGGGGCAGACAAGGAATTGAAATCCATCTTCGAAATTCTGTGCTTATAAAAGCTACAAGAGCAACAGCAAAAAAAAGTGCACAGACGGCGTTTTTTTAGTGGTAACTAAAGGAGTTATGCGAACACCGTCTTTGCATTTTTTTGCTGTTTTTGAATTTAGCACAGAACGAAGTTTTTACTTCTCCGAAGTTTTTTTTTTAAGTATAATATATAATCTAGTTTTGAATTGCCAGAAGTGCACTGATTTTTCGCAACATTAGCGCCTTCTGGCGGCTCTTTATCTTCCGCCTAGCCTTCTGGCAATTTTTTCCCTACTTACTTATACTATCTCCTATTATTCTGCAAATTTTCAGCTCTGCACCGAGTCACCCATTTTCTCCGTAGCCAGCTCTTGGCCCATAACGGTCTCGTCAGGTTTATGACCGGGTTCGTTGCTAAGGGGGCTCCGCGATAATAATTAATACTCTTACAGGAGACAAAAGATGTATATTTAATATTTACATTTGGACACTGACAAAATTACCGAGATAAGTTTACCATGGTTATTTAAGTACTTAAAAAATTCAGCCAATTAGGTGACGGGACCAATCCAGCTACAAAAAAATTGATATTTGACATAATAAAAAAAAAATAAAATTTTTGTTAACGCGTCCGGTGACGGGGGTAACGACTAGTATTAAATATTATGATATTAATTGCTATTCGTTTTCATGGTTATCTATATATGTTATCACGTCATTTAATATTTAATTAAAGCATGCTTGTGAACTACCTAACAGATCTACAGAGCAAAAGAACGGATTTTTTTTGTATTAAAAATATTTTCGACACTATAGAGTTTAGCAAAAAAAAGTTTTTACAAATTTTTCTTGTAAAAATAGCTATAGAATAAAAAACCGTTATGAAAAGTATGCCATTATTATTTAAAAAAAACTACTCTTCGGCGCATGCGTCGATTTTCCCCCAAAAACAATAGAACTATTCATAATTGCATATCAAACACCCTCCCAAAATTTGGTTTCAATGCGGCCATCCGTTTGACCTGTATCGTGTTCACAGACTAAGAGACGCGCGGACTTTTCCAAAATTATTTTTTTTGAATTCGGGGAATAAAAAATATTGAAAAGTGAATTTTGACCATTACTAGGTATCATTCCCCACTTATGTCGGAATGGTAAAAGTACTGGTTGTAGATGACTTAGCTTAATAATACAAAATAAGCAATAAGTAAACTAAAAATAAATTAATAATTTTTAATAAAATTTATTCAGTGGACGAAAAAAAGGTAATGCAAGTGTCGTATATTTCGACACAATGAGCTAACAATACTGTTTTTAGGAAGATATTAAATAAAACACGGATAGTAAACGCAAAATTTCCGAGAGTTTAATTTTTACTAAATGAATAATTTGCACAAAAACTCAAATGACGCAATAATGCAAAGAAACGTAATACGTTTTTTTCCTCAGATAAAATGTTAGTCTTTTCTAACGGTCGCGGTGGTCGGTATGCAATGAATAGTAGAAAATGAATAAAATAGCTGTGATTATAACACATGGTCGTAAGTTTAAGCGTTGCAAATTCAAAAGAGAGCTTCGAGAGAATATGCATCGAATGTTCACAAAAATCGAACGAATATAGATATGGTGATTTTAAAGTGTTAAATGAAACTTTTTTGAACGCGATAGGAGTATAAATTGGCCTGGATCAGACGATAAGAGAAACGCTTCCCCTTCTTCGACTTTAAACGGGAGTTAAGAGCAAAGAGTTGCAGAATCGTTTCGCTAGGGGCAGCGGATTGACACAAGTCTCCCCTCCACTTTGCAGAGGCTCTATTGTGGGTACCACAACAACAAAAATAATGTTTGAGAATGAAATCAAGTAGTAGGTAATAAGGCCTAGTTTATATGAGAGGCGTTCAACGCGCGTTGGCCCAACGCGCGTTGAACGCCTCTCATATAAACTAGGCCTTATGGTTGTGAATTTTAGATAACCTCAAAAATAAAAAAAGACTACGTGCTGTACATAACATTGAAAAATAGTGATTGTGATAAAAGAAATTGTTATAGAAAAGCAATTGCGCACTAAAAAAATAAACTTGGGAAAATTTAAAAGTTCTACTGATATTTAGTTATTTTTTGTTAGTTTATCCAGTTGGTAATACTATAGCGTCTGTCGAATAAGGTTCCAATCTAAGAGCATTGAGTGTCAACCCGCTGGCTAGGGGGGTCATTCTTCATTGAAATACACCACTCACGATTGTCGAAAATATTTCGCATGTTTACTCGGCACGGGTTCGCGCTACTTCATGCAATGGATTAAGTTGAGGCTCTATTCTTTACGAGCAGACGCGCGAACGCGAAATAAACTATTCGATCACTAGATCGAGCGAAATTGCGACAGTCGCGCGATCGGTAGAGAAATTTCTAAATCACGCGATACAAAAAGTAACGATTATTTCAGCTGCATCCCACAAACTATTTGTTTCGTAGGACGCACGGTATATAAAAGTAGACCCGCGCATTCATAGAACACAGCACTGGAAGGGATTTCCTTCATTTTACATTCTCCGTTTCCCATTCTTTTCCATGTCATTATTAGCGCATTTCTCTACCAGAATCATTTGTCATTCCCAAAGACAGTTAATGGGTGAGTACGCTAAAACAGTCAAAAATAAAATACTCCATAAAGCTGAATATGATTTGAATGAAATGTGGGATTAAAAATATGTTGCGGCTGCATTTTTAAATTAAAAAAAAATATACCTATATATTCAAAAGATTAATGGGGAAGGACCACAGATGAAATAAAAAGTAGATGTAAAAATAAAATAAAAATTGTATAAATTACTTTAAAACTGATTTTTATACATAAACTAGCGGCCCTGTACGTGCTTCGCTACGTATAAAGTGAAATAATAAAACAATTTAATTGGAACATCTATCTATCTATTTTATTTATTTTAAAATATACATGGACGTATATGTGTGTATGTCGAGCACTCCGGCTGCGCCGTCGTGCCCGGTGCAAAAGAACGAATGGGGAAGGAAGAAAAAAAATTTAGGGGTGGACTACCCCTAACATTTAGGGGGATGAAAAATAGATGTTGGCGAAGTGACACCTGTAGACATCTGGCGGGGATAACTAATTAAATGACGATTGATCAGTTTTCGACCGGAGAGGAAAAATGATTAAATTACTAAAATGGCTATTAAAAAATAAGGGTTGATCGTAGAAGGGTGAAAATTGAGGATTGTATGTATTTTTGTATGTTGTATCATAAAAAAATAGAAATTAAAAATTTTGTCTAAAAAATAAAAAAAAAAATTTAGGGGTGGACTACCCCTAACATTTAGGGGGATGAAAAATAGATGTTGGCCGATTCTCATAGATACCGAATAAGCACAAAAAATTTCATCAAAATCGGTCAAGCCGTTTCGGAGGAGTATGGCAACGAAAACTGTGACACGAGAATTTTATATATTAGATATAATAAAAAAAGTTAGAATTGAAGTTTTCAATGGATTAACTATTTCACAAATCGTGGTTATCGGATTATAAAATTATCATGTCATGAAAAAGCTGTCAAGAGACATTCAAACACATAAATTAAAAAATAGATATAATTTTGGAAAAATAATCTCAATTTCGGTATAACTGACATTAATCCTTTTATTTATTTATTTTTTAATATGGTTAAAGTTATAAGCTTGTATATTTTACAGGATTAACAAACTATCCAAATTATAAAATATTTATTCTTGACAATGAAGTACCTTACATACAAATACGGATTAAAATTGTTTATATTGTTGAATTTATTTTTCAATAGGAATATTAAGCACCCAAATTAAATTCGTAACAATGAGTCTGTTCTTACAGTATTAAAAAAATCAGTAAATAGTATATTACACTATGCAAGGGCCGAAAGTTTTATATTTTTGCCGAGGACATCAAGGCGCGCAGTGCAAGGATATCAAACTTTCGGCCAGTGTAGTGTATACTATTTTTCTTCATACCTCGGCCGTAAGTACGCTTATTAAATACATTAATTAATTAATTACTTATTAGTTGCATAACAACACAGATAAATTCCAAGCAAGCAGCTTTGAGGTTATACGTAAAAACAATCACAGCTGTTTGCAACTATTTGCTAAAATGTAATAGGGTTGCTATGGAAACGACATCTAAACAACAGTTGACAGGTTATTTTTCTATCGCCCGAACGTACGTACTTCCCACATCAATGCGTGTAATCCCCACCAATGCGTAAATGTTAGACTTTCTGCCTTATAATTGATACCGAAAGTGTGTAATTTCGATCGAGGTATGAAGAAAAAGATGGTTATCCTCTAGGTATTTCATTTTGTTTAGAATAAAATCTATCAAATTTTATTATTATTAAAAATTAAAAAAGGTGGAAAATAACAATTTTCTTACAGAAACATGATTTATGCATACTAATAATCTTACTACGATCTTTATATTATAAATAGTCTCACAAACTTAAAATGTACAGTTCCAATTAGTTTTAATCCCAGCTAATTAAATGAAGTTAATTAGTTGCAAGGCGCATGCGTAAAGAAACAGCACGAATGAATACAGCGAAGATATATAAATATAAATACAATAAATAACACATTGAATGGCCCCAAAGAACAAGCCGCAATGATCCACAAGCTTTCAGTGTTATTATTGTCATTTGATATATACGGCACAAAAAGTCATTCAGGTCTAATTTACGACCGGGAACACAAAATGTACAGCGACGTAGTTTATCAAGTGCCTGAAAAGGAAAACAGGGAAACCACAATGACTGCCTACAGCTGGATCTACATCTAATAAGACCGCCTGAAGGACATTCATTACATGTAGTTTGTTCACCAATAGATATAACAGCGTTTATATTCTTATCAAATTGAACACGTTATTTTCTGAGAATTTTTACGAAATAAAGTAACCACGATGTGTACTTTTCACTAAAATAAAAATTAAACGTGTGTTACGAGAACGCATTACAGCAGTGAAACTTCTAGTTGTAAATCATACGATTGCATTTGGACAAGTGGAAAAAATGCATTACGAGATAATTTCGTCTGTACAAGTTAATCTGAACGTGAAACTATTTCGTAAGACATTTTTTCCACTTGTCCAAATTCAATCGTATGATTTGCAACTAGAAGTTTCACTTCTCGTAGCACATTTTTAATTTTTTTCACTGCAAATAATAAATATAGAAACACAAGCAGACAACAAAATTTTCGCAGGTTTACTGCAAATATGTTTTTTTTTTTAATTTTCGCAGACTGGAAATATTGTTTTCTTAGCTCAAGTATTATTCTGATAAATTAGTCGAAAATTTTATATATCATAGGTATATTTAAAAATAATAAAAAAAAAACACTTGTAGCTACACTGGCAGGTACGATTTAAAAAATTTTTACAGTCTAGTTTTTTTAATTAGCAGAAGTGTATATATTATACAAATGCCTAAAGGACTTTTTTTTGAAAAAAAAATAAAGGTTTGGCTAGGCTCCACTGCCCTTCAGCCAGGCCTTCGATTTTGTATCATGTGCATGATAAAATAAGTGTTACACACATTTTTCCGGTGCCTCAAATACCTACCCAAAAATGTTTGATAGCTCTTTGTGTAACAACAATATACTTTCTGTTACTCGAAATGAGCTTGCGAACTGTTTTCAGTTTTTTTCCTTGCTGAAACAACGCCTTACATCCATGTAAGCCGGTAAACAAACACACACTGAACCGGTAACTTCTTTTTTTAAGTCGGTTAAAAAAGAGAAGATTATATACGTGTAAATCGAGCTTCAGTTGTTACATACACGTACATAGGTAGACATTATTGTGTTTCATTTATTTCCGGATATGTGGCGTGTGCTATGTCGAGTGATTCAGAGAGAGAGAGAGAAAGAGAAAGGTAGAACATTAAAAGTTGCAGTTATATGAGGTCAATTATTTAACCCAAACTAACCAAACTCAACTTCATCAAAACGCAATGTGTGTTTCATCGTATTTCTACTAAATATACAGTTATTAAGTACAATCGTATTATATTGACTTCATATTGTGTAGGTATTGTAAAAAAACAAGATATATACTGCATGTTTAAAAATATATGTAATATTTATGTCTTGACAAAATTAACTGCAGTTGATTGTCTGGTATTTTTTAGGGAATAAAAAAAACGAGTAAAGTTAGTTGCATTATGGAATAACGATATTTTATTATCATAAAAATTAGAAAATATTTTCGATAATTTCATCGAGCTTGCATTGATAATAATACGGGTGATCGATTAGTTAAACGAGTACGAAATTTATATTTCAAAGATTGTTTTCAGGTAATTCATACAGTCATAAACTAAAAAATTCGTTAGTAAATGCATTTAATACAGTATTGTAAATGTTTTTCAATCAAGATTTAATTCCTTTATGGGATTAAAAAAGTATCCGATACTCTCATGAATATAATGACAGCTACATTTATTAACCTTAAAAAAATATTACAGCTGATCATCTACAACCCCAGCTTCAAATCACGTTTCGCGTGAAGGAAACACATAAAAACAGCGCCACAACATGCTTGAAACCTAGCAGCGATATCATGCAACGAATTTAGCGGCAAAATTAGTCTCGTATGCAGCGACTTTTATCCGCTTAATTGTACAACACAAAGAGCCTCTGTAAAGTTCATTGGACCAGAACCAGTTTGTGGAACTACTTATAGAAATATTCAACAAACTATCAAAAGCTAGACTCGCAATCAGCAAACCACTGTTTGGAGCTTGAATCCAGAAAATTTACATGGAGAAAAAATGCTTGTGGGGCCTTCAAACTGGCTTACAGAGGACTTGATCAAACTCAGTAGACCCTAAACTCAGGAAAGTGGTTGGGCTCTTAACCAGTCATGCATCCCTGAGAAAGCATCTACACACGATGGGGATACGTCAGGAATCGACACAGTGTAGATTTTGCGAAACGGAGGCCCTAGCCTACAGGAGAACAACTATCTTTGGATACAATGATGAGAGAGGAGTAATTCCTCAGAATAATCTAGTCACCAATCTTCTGGAGTTCACTACTGGAGGACTAGATCCAGGACAAGGGGGAGCACCAAAATTATTTTAGGTTGACGTGCATAACGGGCTATTAAGCCATAACCCCTAATTTATTCATTAATTCAGTTGTACAACACAAAATTCAAAGAGGAGACCTCTTAAATAAATGCTTTCAACTTTCTCGTAAACCATTATAATAAGTAAAATTATCGGCCAATTTATTTGAAGAGTTCAATTTAGACGTTACTCTAAGATTCCATTATAGTTGACATTTGTAAAACGCAAACTTAATGAGGAAACTGAATTCAAACACGCTATATAATTTATCAAACTAAAGTTTCCTAACTTAGCAACATCAAACGTGCCGCAGACCCAAGTTGCATCAAAATTAATACGTTATTATAAAGCAGATGGAACGACGAACAACTAATCGGATTTCAGTGACCATTCGTCTTTGACACAATTGTAAATAGTTAATGAACCAAGAACAACGATGATATGGATAGTTTATGAATGGAATGGTTCAACGATTGGGACACAGTGTAATTGATATGAATGGGACGAAGTATGGCAAAGCCTGCTATACTTATTTATTCACAAGAGATCAGCGACGTCTGCCTCAACCATTCTTTATGTTTGTCTTTCATTTCTCAAACGTACATAAGCGTTCTCAATTAGGATTAGACGTATTTTGTCGTCAACCGAAATCAAGATGAGAATTAAAATGCTAAACATAAGACAGTCACTTTCAACACTCATATTCAACGCTGCTCGCTCGTATCGTTTACAAATGTTAATCTTCAATTTGTATGTGCGGTTTACTCTCAGGAAAATTGCTATTTACTTTTTAGTAACGTTTTTAATGAGATAAAATTTATTTAAAATATGTTCGTCAACCTCAATTAATAATAAAATCTTCTTAGCGTAATACTTTAATCAATGTTTGAACTTAAAGTTAGTAAATAGATTAAATGGTTGTTTTTTTAAATTGAAATTTGCTAAATTTTTATTAAAAAAAAAGAAAATTTTGTTAGAAAAAAGTAAAGGTACTTAATCGATTGACTCCAAAATCTAATCAGGCCCAAGTTTCATTAAACCTTTTTGAATACCGCAAACTAAATCTCAATCGGATGATTCGCTGTACGACAAAAATTTATTTTACACAGCACATACACGGACGTCCATCCAAAAATAATCAGAATAATAATAATAATAAACTTTATTAGTACCAGATTACGGTTCTAAAAGGCGAGGTTCAGCCACATGCTGTTTTTCAACCTAATACATAATAAAAATATAATAACTTCCTAGGACCCCTAAACGTCGAGATAACTTCCTTTTTTTGAAAATTTTCAATTGCCAAGAGTTACTATAAACGTGGATGATTTATGACAATATTTTAAGCAGGGATATTTAAAGTAAAGACCTCAGCACACGAGGGGATTTCTGCTGGCTGGCAAGCAGGCTACGAGGCTTGAAATGACGTCACTGCGGGCTCGCCTGCTAGCTCACAAGATGGATTTTAAAATTAGAACAGGGGCTATTTCTCTTGCCTGATATCTTGTTTGCTCTGAGCGAGAACCAATCAGGAAACAGTATATTGTCACGTGAGCGACATGAACAAACACCCTAAAACTGTGTGTTCTGTTCAGAGACAATAAACGTTCACTTTTATTACCGTTTTAACTATCACTATGTGCGCGCATCTAACCTACCTACAAAGCAAGCTTGAAAAGACGTCACGTGTGAAGCGAGCACATAAAACCAATCAAGAAGACCAGCCCTAAAACACTGGTAGTCAAATCTAGCGGCGAATTCATCTTCGTGTTGTATATATTTTAAGTAAGGACATTATGAATGAGAGAAGTTTTAAGTGGGGATATTTCGAGTCGGATGATTTTGTATGTAATCGATACTTTTATTTATATAGAAAGTAATACTGTCATTACTTTAATTAAGACATAAACTAGTTCTGTGACTATAACACACACATTGAACTGAGATCAAGTCGCTGGTGTATAGCTAAATTAAGTTAGCGAATGATAGCTAGTCTCCTGGGACACTTTAAGCTCATTCTGCTGAGATTGTAAACCGCACATATAATTGAGGATTGACGTAAGTTTCTCATTTTCTGCATTAGTTATGTTGAGTTTCAACTGTTTTATGTTTTATACTTGCACCCCGTCAACTGAATTTGAGATTCTCCATCTGTGTTTTATTGTCATAGTTTAAATACTGAACCGGCATCTGTTTAAAAAATCTATCGATTCAAACAATTGAACCGCTCTCAGGAGAAAATAAATTTGGTAATGTTGTTCAATCTCTGAACGTACTAAAATTTGTTGGCCAACATAGGTACTACCAAAATAGAAATGAAGAAATACATCAAATAGGTGGCAGGCTAATTCAATTTTTATTTATAATTTTTTTTGTTTTCAGTGTTTAGAATACGTCACAACAAAATTTGAAATTTATATGAATTATAGAAAAGTATCAATTATTTTTAATTATCATCGTCTGCTCTGCAATTTTTTTGCATACCTGGCAGACCTCTCTCTAAGTGGATAAATCCTCAAATGTTAGATATGCTTAGATATGTTAGATCAGTGATTCCCAAAGTGGACGCTACTGCCCCCTGGTGGGTGTTGCAGCGATCCAGGGGGGCGGTGATGACCACAGGTGCATTTGGAGGAGATGAACTCTGAGTTCAATAAATAGTTTCATAATTTCAAACTTCAATGTTTCTAATTTACACCTTTTTTTACTATATTTTACGAAACAGGTAGAAATGTTTAATTTTTATTAAACTTAAAAAAATAATAATTTCTAGGTGCGTGTGAGTAATATTTTTTCTAGAAAGGGGGCGGTAGTCCAAATAAGTTTGAGAACCACTGTGTCAGACGCTGACAATTGTAAATAATTGATACTTTTCTATAATTTCTACAAATTTCAAGTACTTTTCTATAAACTTTAAGCAGTGTTGAGTCGTATATTCGAGATACTGACAACAAAAAATGATAAAAAAATTAATTAGCCTGTCTTCGATTTCATCCTTACACTTACACTTTTGTACGATCTGAAGTAGTCCCGTTTTTATTTTAATTTTAATTTTTAAAATAATATGAGTAAAATTAATGCATGGGCCATTATTTAACATAATTAGAAACAGTAAAACAAATAATAAAAAAGACAAAACATTCTTCTAATAGGTATATTTTATCAAGCCAGTAAACGAAGAACAGAAAGCTAAAAAATTAAAAAGAAAAACAAAGTAGCTTGTTGACTACTTGCAATTCAAGAAAATATAATATGTAATTTGTTTCATTCTTTGTTCTGTTTCTAAAAGACGTGGAAATTTATTTCACGAAATTTTTATAACAAAGGTACGTTTTTGTACAAGAAAAATAAGAATAAGGCTTGAGGGAAAATGTGGGTTTAAGGGAAACTCGTGCATTTTTACAGTTTCTATTTAATATTCTAAAAACGATTATTCGCAGATTATGCTTAAAAAATTTAATAAAAAAATAAAGCTTTTGTTTTCATAACAAGAAGCACGTAGATTAATTATTTCGCTTCAAGGAATTTTTTTTTTGTTAGTTTTAACAAAAAAAAATCCTTTCTCATTAATGTATTCAAGTGAATCCAAATCAGTGTTCTATTTATTTTACCTCACATTTAAGACAGGTAAATATATGCTTTTCGTCTTGTTTTATAATTATTCTTTTTGTCCCATAAATAATATTTGCGAAGCTGAAAAAAAACCGTTTAATAAATCACGGAATATACATTTTTCAACCAAAATGATTTTAATAAAAATAAAGCTATGCAAAACTACAGTAATATCTATTACAAAATTAATTAAAAAATATCATTAATAATATTTTATACTTGATTGTAATCAGGCTAACTGAAAACAAAATCAATTTCATCTGTAACTAAACTACGGAACGGGCATTTCATCAATCAAATTAAAATGGCGCATGCAAATATTTGACTTTGAAAAAACTCCAATCACAGTGTGAATCCTGTCGACAAAAAATGTAGTGGCTAACACATGCATTATTATTATTACTTCAATTTGATTTGGTTTTTGTATAAAATAAAAAAAATACTCCTTAACACACCTCTCAAAATAATAGCAGTTTTCTTAATATTAATATTAGGCATTCGTTTTACCAACATCTGCAACAACATTTATAGATCCAGCTATGCCACTCAACTGTACACAAAATGTTAACACATACTATGAGAGTACCCAAACATAGACTCACTTTGTTTGGAAATAGTGTATATAGTAACTGCATCAAATTTTACAACAAATTACCGAAAACCATAAAGGAAACAAAAAATCCGAAAAAGTTTAAACAGTTATTAAATAACTATTTAAAAACAAACGCATTTTATAGTACAGAGGAGTGCATGTGTTTGAATAATTGAAATTAAGTTTACTCTCTTAAATATTCTCTTCTTTCAAAATTTTAAAATTTCGAATTTTTAATTTTTTATTTACTTTGTTTAAATTATTGTTAAAATAATAATATGTAACATTTGACAAACTCTCCTGTTATACGCATGCCATAGAGTAATAAAAATTATTATTATTATTATTATTATTATTACTAACTAGACACACACGGTTTATTTATTAATGTTAAGGCCGCTACATACTAGACTGGTTTTGTCGCTGGAATCACTGCAGGGACTTGTGCTGGCTAGCACGATGGCTGCGAAGATGGAAATGACGTCACTACGGGCGTGGTCACAAGATTGATTTCAACATTGGAACGGGGGTTATTTTTCGTGCTAGTTTGTCTGCTTTGAGCAAGAACCAATCACGAAACAGTATCTTGTCGACATGGACAAACGCAGACAAACAAACAAGGCGTCACAATGTGTGTTCTGTTTAGAGACAACAAACGTTCACTTTTGTTGACAGTCGTAGTCACTGCGCGCGCACCAAAACCGTCTACAAATTCAGGTCTGAAGTGAACACATAAAAGCTAACATGAAATCTAGCACTTGAGCACACTTGAAACGTAGCAGCCAAACCTAGAAAGAGATCTAGCGAGTAGCGGCAAGACCAGCAGCCTTAATCAGTCACTTTTCTTTTGGGAATCATGTACGGAACCCTCGGCGGATGAAGTATTTATCTACTTGGCCGAGTTGTTACTAGATATGCAAATTTAGTTAAGATTTTTATTATAGATTTTTCACGCCGTCTCTGTGAGTGTAAAATTGTGACACGTCTTTAATTAAAATGTGTACATTTTTTATCATTTTAAATTACATTTATCTGTACTTTTACCAGGACAATGTCTTAATGTAATTCATCGGAATTAATTAAAATAATTCTGGAAAGCAGCCGGAGGGTTTTTAGAAGAGGATGGGAATGGAGTTTCGGTTGAAATTAATGAAATGTCACAAGTTCAGCTGCTAGACATGTCTGAATCCCAACGCCGACAATCGTTCTGAGGTTATGGTTTCGTGTATACAGCCACTATAAAACCAGTTCTGGTTATAAACAATCAGTTTAGAACTGTCCTTTGAAATTCACTGACGCAATGGGTTTGAGAAGAAACACATTTTAAGGTTGGAATAACATTTCGACATTTTTTTAAAATTATATTAATTTATGATTACTACAAATTGTTTCCTGATTATTTCAAAATTTCCATGCGCTTTTTAATTTTGAAAGGAAAATAAATTAAAAAATATCTCTATGTCACAGTGAAAAACTGAAAGTCATCTTAATTTGTTAAAGTATCTTTGTACCTAACTTGGCCACATTTTGTTGCGAAGTTCAAAAATTCTGTACATATTTACACGTAGACAATTTTTAGTTGAACGATTTTTAGTAGCACGAGTGACTATCAAGCGTTCTTATGAACATGATGCCGATAAAATAGTTTGCCAATCAGTTAGTTGCGTCTGTAATGGAATAATCGCTCGATTAAAAATTTCTTTAAAGTTTTCAAAATGCAAAATAAAAAAAACGCCTCCTTATATCTGAGTAATTATAATATGGAAATTAAAAGAATTTACATAATTTTGTTAGGAACCTTATTTTTTTAGTGAAAATTTTCCTACGGATCTAGAACGTAATAATTGCTTTCAAAATATAGCATACAGTTTGCTGCGTTGTTTTTTATTAGAGATTAAATTTTGTGCAGCCTATAATTTTCGGTCTGTTAAAATTATGACAGTAAATAAATTTAATAATTATGTTAATTTACAAAATATTATTATTGTTAGACAGATTTCGAAAGTGCGTTATCATGTTTATGACATTTGTTAAACATCATATCTAATTTATTAGGTGACATAGGTATATTTATAACACATTAGGTATGTTAATACATTAGTGTATTGTAGATAACTCAGTGAAATTGTATGTTAGGTTTACCAAAAGTATCAATTTGTTGCAGCAGTTCTCAAATTCAGACATTTACGTTCGCCTACTCGGAAGTCGAAACTGCTGTTTACACTTTCAATCCAACAGTGAAATACCAAACAGGGTAAGTGTTATAACAAAGGCAATAGTGTCAAAAGTGTTAACAGTTTTATACACTGGAGCATGATACCAAACGCATCTTTTATGTAATATGTAACAGCGCCCTGGTTGTATTACATAAATATATTTCAAAGTTTAATTCCAAAATTCTACGCACAGAAGTAATTCCTATTATTGCGGTATAAATTTAAAAGTATCATCATTTTTAAATCGCAATCATTTTGTTTTAATTTTATTTTGAACAAATACTTCGTCCAAAGATAAACAACACACAGAGCATATTTTAGGTTTTCGTTATTGCATATATGCAATTAAATTCAAATTAGGTAAACGTTTTTGTGACATACTTAAAAATGAATAATATGTACATAAATTCATGGTTCGTATGCAATTATTTTGGTTTTTTTCAATATAAATTTTTCAAGGAATTAAACACACTTTATTTACTACTTTTTTTAATTTTGGCGAATTCAGAATTAATCAAAAACAAAGTTACGAAGGAAATTCCTTTAAAACTGGTTATAATCTTAGCATCTTAAATTTTATCTATTCCAAAATATTACAGAGCTGATAAACATATAAAAAACTTTTTTTCTAAGTTGTATAAAAACAAAATGGCGAGCACGATGTGAAATCTTTCAGCAATAGTTGAAGTTAAATGAATAGTTTTGTAAATAATGTTTTGCAACGTCAAGAAGTGAAATAACATTTGAAAGTTGAGCGCAAAGCATGGCCCCAAGTGTGTTGTATAAACTGTAGGAATGACATTGCAATGTTTCATAGCCATAACTCATGGATCTGTCACAGAATGCCTCCAACATAACCTAACATAGTTGTGTGTAGTGTGCGAGTTCACCGCCCGTCAGCTGTGGCGCTTTCATGTCAGACAGTTCGACTTTTGGAATGACCTGAACAACTATTACCAAACTATATGGCTTGTTCCTGAACTATCCTATATTTCCTTCAGAGAAAAATTGAATCTAAACGACTAAAGTAATCAAAACATCTCAACTATAAAATTTCGGAAATTACATTTTTTTTTACAAAAAGAAAATCAGAATGTACAAAAAAGGAGGCAGGATTTTATCCTGCACACCGTAGGAATAATACTTCTAGTCGAAAGTCTGTCCCAGAAAAAAACAACTCTAGGATTATATGAAATAAAGATAATATAAAAAAGTGGGTGTGTGTCAGCTTCGACGCACGACTGGAGTTTACTCCTTAGATACGCTGAGTAATGTATTCCATCTCATTCTTTCGCACGTTAAATCCCACAGATATATATGTTTGTCTCTTTTGAAGCGAACGAGCGTAACGCCACACTTGAAGCGGTGGAGCGTAACGCCTCTCCAATTGATTTTAATACTCTATGGCTGTACGTCGATATCTTCACGGACCGTAAACTGATTTCGATTATTCTTTTTTTATTCGATAAAGTATGTCTCAAAGTTGGTTCCAAATAAATTTTAGCAAAATCAGTTCAGCAACTTTTTTTTATTCGGTGAAGTATGTCTCAAGAAATATTGCAAAAGTTGTAGTTGTCGGCATGAATGTTGCTCTTTGGTTTCATTAAACACTAAAGAAGACCACTAAAAAATTTAAAATAAAAAGCTTTAAAAAAAAAACTTGCTACAAAAAAGGGTCACAATTAAAAGCGTAAAATAACAAAGTTTTGATATCGGAACCAATTTAATTCCTATAAAGTTGCACTTTCAATCGCATGAATAAAACTTGCCCTAGCGTGCTTCAAAAAACCGCATTCTAGTGTTTCTTTTGGTTTAGCAGCTAGGAACATTTGTGTCCTCCCTTTTTTTTGTTCATATTTATCAGCGCGTCGTTTTCATCAGTATTCTCAATAAAAGAAATACAGTTTACAAAGTCGTACTGAAGTACATATCAGCCGAACAAAAAATTGAAGAGTGTTTATAAAGATGCCGGAATTCACTTTTGGAAGTTTTGATTTAACAGTTTGTTTTTTTTTTTTTGTTGGACGGCCGTTGTGTTTTATAGCCGTTTTAATGATTTTCTTACACCCTATTTTTGGCACGGCACAACAGTAGTCAAATCACAAGAATAAAATATCAGACAGCACAAAACTAATCAAAATCAATGTGGACAGAACGTTGTTTGTACGTCGTTATTAGTTTAAACTATGTTAGATAAACTATCGGTCGATTGTAAACTTTATGATAGATATCAAAACAAAGCTGTAACTGTTTTATTACGTTTCAAATTCGCTCGATCTCAGTAAATAGCTTCAAATAATGAAAAGTTACAGAATAGCAGCTGTAAATCCGTTTGGTATACGATTAAATTCACATCAAGCGACGATAAATTAATTCTTGAACTAACGACAGATAATTAAATTGATGTAATTTATCTGGATTTAGGTCAAATAATGTATGTTGTGTTAAAATTTTTTACTATCTTGAAACGCATATAAAAATAAAAATTATGCGTTTCCCGAATTCATTATAATGTTCTCTATCTCAAAAACGGTTCAAATTGTTTTAGACGAAATTTGTAAAAAATTTAATCCTCTACAACTTTTATAATAAATGCAAATACGATTTGAGGCAAAGGAAACGAGATATTTCCAAAAAACTCATTTTCGCGACCTTTGACCTTGAATATCTAAGGACGCTCACACATGACCTTATGAGACTTTTGAGACAACATTAAGAATGGCAAAATAAAGGTTTATATAAATATTCAGCTTATTCCGTTTTATTTCGAGGTTGTCACCTTTTTTTAGCTTATTTTACTGCACTTGATGAAATATATTTAATAAAAACAAAATTTTATAGTTTAGTCGGTAGATAGAAAAAAAGTTGATCGAAATGCTTTCTGAATTTTAGTCTGCTTGTTTTTGATGAAATTTTGTATGATTAATTAATTATTATAGATAGTATCTACTCAAACTTAAAGTGCAAGGCATATTTTGTTCTACTGCGGTTGAGTCTACCAAAACAAATACTGAACGAGCGAAGACTCGCATTAAGGCTAGTTTCACAATATACACGAGGAACATAATCTGAAAATAAAATATTTACACATGAAACTGCACCTTAAGGATTAAGTAATATTTGCAAACGCTGAAATTGGATATCGCATCTCCAATCTAGTCAACCGTTTTGATATAAAACAGCAAAAGACATATTGTTAAAGTTGTGAATGATTTATGTGCAGCATTGAATCAACTTGCTCGTAAAACCTGTTCTATTTAGGTCAAGTCATCAAATATTTTTCAGTCTCTACTGTGAACCCTTACTTGAAATTATCACACTGGTATATATTAAGAATTTGGATAATTAAAAAATAAACATTTGGCCACATTTAAAATTGTATTGTCGTATTTTTTTTATTAATTAGGCCATTTCCACAAAATCGCAAAGGGTGCAAATTTGAGGGAACACTTATATAAGTGTGATACACTATCTGTCAAAATTGCACCTTTGTGCAATAACTGGAACTTGTTTAAAAACGTTAAAAACTGCGTTTTTGCTTGTATTGCAACCATGGAATAGTTCTTCTAATCTTCGAATTAGTGGAAACTGAGGTCGTCATTTTACTGGTCTATAATATTTTGTTTACAAAACTGTCAATTTTCTTGACTTAAACCTATAACGTTGTATAAATAAGACTCTGGCTACGCAGTGCACCCATCAAAATTTGTCCTTGAAAATGTATTAACTGGGTATAAGCTATGCATCGGTGCGGTTTAAGTTTCTCTTTTAAAATCAGCATCTGGTTATTTGGGGATTTTACGCATCAAAGCAAGTACTGTTTCCACTGTTTGCATAAACTAGTGTGAAGAAGTGAAAAGTCAGACAATATTTCAAAGCTACTGCTGCTGATACGAGATGTCACTGCTTTATGAGAACTGAGTTCAGTTGTTTGTTATCAACACAAAACAACAGAGCAGGGTGTTGGAGCTGGGGTTGCAGTTGGAGACCAGTGAAGCGGCAAATACAGTCGATAGATAGTATGTGTTTCTCTCTGTGTATGTACTTCTATGATGTCTGCTTTGCTTTAGTGCAGAAATATGTGTATTGATTCTTCATACAAAAATATTGTTGTACTGTAAGTACGATTATTAATATTGTAGTCGAAGAGTTCAGATTACATGGCACAGGCGAATGTTTAGTCTCTAGAAAGCGAATTTTAAAAATTCGGCCACTTTACAAAATGACTAGACGGTTCGTAGAATGACACTGTTTTGTAAAAAAACTAACGATTTTTGCAACGGCTGCTACTCGTTTAATAAAGCGACTAAATTGACAATTTGGCTGAGACAGTAGAACTTATCCGTACTAACTGGGATCAACCGAATTTTGGATTTTCAACTTTAAACACGACGAATGCCTTCTTCATACTTCACTTATATAGGTGACCGGTAATTGCTCGTATTCCTCTCGAGAGAAGAAACTATGATTAATTTGGAATGATTTAACTTTACCACTTGGGGGTCGGAAATGCGTAATTTTTTTATGATAATGACACTTCTGTGAAGAATTTTCATTTTATTATTTTTTTATTGTAAGTTTTACCACACAACATAAAATCTAACCGTAAATGTCAATGGTTTTAGCGTTAGGAAAGTTGTCCAGTTAGTAAGCTATCAGATCATGGTAAAATTTAGGCCAAAAAGTGAGAATTTTTTTATTTTCAACTTCCAGAAATCCGATTTTCCTAAAAAGAAAACCGAAGTAAGAATTAATAGCGTTGATAGCGGTTAAATCATTCCAAATTAGTCATAGTTTTTTCTCCCTAGAGGAATACGACCTGTCACCTGTATAGTTATTTTTATTTTCTACCTAGCTTAAACTACACGTGCTACAATAATGAAATTGACAAAATCAGACAAATATTAATTGGACATATATGTAAGGCCCTTCCATACATTAAATCTATGAATATATATTATGTAGTAGAGAAATTAATGTTTATTTCTTTTCTTTTTTTAGTGCAAAAAAGTCCTATGAGGGACCTGAAAAAGACCAGTTTTTGTACAATGTTGTATCTCCGAATTTGGAAACAATTAGACCTAGAAACATGAAATTTGATAGGTAATCAGTTTTCACTATAATGACACAGTTTCGTCAACATCGCGATCTAGTGGTTTCTGGGAACAAGCACTTTAGAAACTTGCGACATATAATAGCTGTATCTTTTGTGTCCAAACGAAGTTGGCTGTGCAGTATTTTGGTGGGGAATCTGCGTAGTAAAAAAAATGGGAAAAATGATCAGTAGTGGCGTGATTTGTAATTTCAGGGGATATCATAGACGGTCAATGATGCGTTTCGACTAGCAACGCAAGTAAATGACCATGTTCTTGGACTAACCCTTGTTAGAAAACATAGATCCGTCAGACTCGAACTCGTTTGTGCGCAAAAATGACGCTACTATCTTCTCTAAACGATACTACTCCTGACTGATTTAGTTGTCAATTCAGCGTTACTACAATTATAGTGAAAAATTGAAATTGAGATATGTAACGAAATGTTTACCTACTCGAATGTGGGTGGGCTTTGATTAGTTTGGAAAATATTGATGTTTTGGCTACTTGACAGTCGGATAATTGGCACTCTACAGTCTATTTGCTAATGATTAATAAATAAATTGCAGTAGCATTAAAATTACCATTGAACATCGTTCAACTATTTCAAAAGTTCAGTCAGGACTTGGCCCATAACAAGGATAATTTATTAGATTCGATAGCAACAAGGACTGTAGTACATAATATAAATTTATGTGGAAAGTTCCCTTTGTGCATTTCACAGTGCATTTGACGATTATATGTTTTCATAAGTGCAACGAAACTACGTTTGAGTTGAGTGAGGTGTTCAAAACTTTAATAATTATTTGCAAGCCAAGTGCAAAATTAAACAGCTAAAGTGATTATTACGAAACATTTAGTATGCAATCAGGTTCACAAAATACAATCTTTTGATTGATTCTTGTCTGTTTACAGAAACCTTAGGAGATACATGGCACTTGTCTATCAAAGTAAATTCGTAAATAAGCTAAAATTTTTATGAACTTAATAACGTCAAATACAGATTCACATGGATAAAAAAAGGCAATATATATTATGACGTCATTTACGAAATTAACAGCACAGTTTTAACATGTTTTTCTTATATAATAAGTTAATTTATATATTATTGCAATATATAATAGCTAATAATAGAATTTTGCAATTCGAGTTTAGATTTGTTAAATCGTTTTTATAAACACAATGTTGTGTACTCAATTAACTGTTTCCAATATAAAATAGATAAAATGTCATTTTGTAATTTATGCTTGAATTTTTTTCTTTTGCCAATTCTATACCTATTTATTTTTTGAAACTAAATTAATTAACAAAAATTATTAGTCACATCGCACGTATAAAAAACTATAAATCCTGTAAGGCATTAAATGAAATAACATCAGTTTATATTGATTCTTTCAACATTTATGACACTATAAAATAGCCCTAAAGTTCTAAAAAGAACAAAAAGCACATAGAGCACTTGACAGGACACGTAGACTGGAGTTAAAGGACGTTTTAAAATTTCAAGTAGGTATCTGGAAAATTTTGTAGCAGTCATAAGAAAAGGATGAGTCGAGCGAAATCTAAATCGAATTCAATAAAGGAAAGCTCATCGGCTTTCAATAAATGGCTTTCAATTTGACCTGAGCGTGAAGAATGATGAACTCCACTTGGTTCGGCCTACATTGGCCTCAATCTGTTACACTGCAAGCAAATATACAAGGCGTCCTGGAAATCCGCCTTCGACACTGTTATTTTCAAGAACAAAAAAATATTACAGATGCGTTTTGATGTCGTCATCTGTCAATCTTAGCCTTAAATAAAGGAAACCGATCACAAAATCGGTTTGCGTTCATAGCTAGGTTTCGCCTCTTGTTTCGCCATCTGTTAGTCGATGCTTTTAAGTAGCGGAAACTACGTAAACACACTACTTCCGTTCGGAAAAACTTTCATGTCGCGCCTAAAGAAGTTTTATTTTAAAAAAATCGCTGTATAAAGTATAAACTATGTGACTACTTTATACAACTGGGGAATTTTTTCTTAGAATGCTATTTTCAACTTCTGCATTGATGCTATTGTTATAAGTATATACTGAAAAAGATGCTTATTTATATTTGTGCTATAAAAACATCGCAATGTTTTTGCTACACTAATATCAATAAGTTTTGATCATATATTTGACAAAAAGTTACATGGATTAATTACGATTCTATCACAGCGAGATATTGGATCTCTAATAACAATGTAAGAAACGAAAACAAAAGATTTGTTTTGAATGCATTGCAAATGCAACAAAAACAAAAATAGAGCGAATCACAACAGAAGCGCTTTGATTTATATATCTCTATGTAATTAACAACTGAAACGAGAGAATATCAAATATTCATATTTAAAACTTCCATGTACAAAAAGAGTTTTCAGTTTATATTTCAACAAACGCTAGAGTACTTCAATTTTATCGTTTTAACAATTGGATTAAAAATATAATATAATTACGAATGTACAAGATATACTATAAAAACTACTAGGTATATTTACGTTACGACTAGAAACTAAAGTGCTGCTAAACCTAGGTCTTCTTAGCCAAGAAACATACTGCGCAGTCCACATAGGCTTAGCCGATTGTTATCGGTTAAATTTAGGTGTGGTGATAGACCTAGTTGCCATGAACACTAAGAGGACTTAAAGAGGCATTTGTAACGCTTTGATAGAATAATAGTAGTAATTTTGAAAGATTAAAGGATGAAACATGAAATTGCAAATACTGAAGGTGTTATTGCATTTTATTTCCTGACGTTTCAGGAATCTTTATGCCATCTTCGGAGAATCTAAAAATTTGTATACAAAAATTTTTGTACACAAATTTCTAGGTTTTCACAGTCTACAAAACAGACATACTGTACGTAGTTCTTTTGAGCGGACACTGACTGTTAATAATAATCATTCAGGAGTGATGTCCGTCTATGGTAGCAGTGTTATATAGTATATAGTAGCAGTGTTGTTAAGCTTTCGAGAATCTTTAGTCAAAGCATTGTTTTTTATCGCGCTGTGTAATTTGTATCACTTGTGACAGACAAAATTACAAAATAATTCAAGCGTTTTCTATTGACACTTTATTATTTTCACAGTTAGTTGAAACTGCGTTACTTGCAGTCTTGTTAAAAACAAACGAAAGTTCGCTCACAACTAACTTTTTAAACGCAATAAAACAATCTACGAGAAGGCTGTGACAGACGAACAGACATGCCGACATAATAGTGAGAATATTATGATTATTATGAATAGATTGATAAACAAACTGCCCACGCTTTATATTATTAAAAACTTATAGTTTCAAAAAAATGTAAAAACAACGCTTATATCTATTACGAACTAAAAAGTAGAAAATACATTTCAATCTCTGTCGTAATGTTAAAAGTGTGGGGCACTCGAATTAAGTATAGGTAAAGTGAGTGCTCCGCGCTTCTAAACGTTATATAATGAGAAGAAAATTATTTTTTTTATATTTTAGTGCGTTAATATTTACATTTTCAAATTTTATGATAATATTATACTACTTTACATTTTATATGGCTGGAGACATGTTTTCTCAACATTAACACTGACACTGCCACCACTTGTTTTTTATTTATTTTTTATTTTAACTTGCTAAAACTACATACGACTGCAGTTCCATGTTAATTGGACATTTGTTTGCGGGGAAAAATCGAGCTGCGAGCTGCAAGATTTTTTCACAAAAAACATACATCCCAAGCTAATAAAAACATGTTAATAAATATAAAATAAGTTACGGCAGGTTGTTTACTAGGTGAGAAAAAAAACTGGCTCTAATTGATTTTTTGTGTCGAACAGTGAGTTCGGACCTGTTATTCTCACTGTTGCTTACTTAGCAATAACACATTAAAAGAGTAAAGTGAATAATTATGTTCTCGACTTGTGAATTAAGTGGGGGGCCTTAGGCCACACTCCGATGGATGTATTTGAGAGCAGGTGTGAATAAATACGTGTGTACAAAACAGAGTTCTTCAAGTTTTAAATGGCGCTAGTGTATTTCAAAGTTTCCGTAAAAAATATGAGACACTAAAACTTTATTATTAAAAAACCGTGCGTTCATGTTTGTAATAGATTCTAGAATAAATCAAGAAAACGTTTTCAGTTTAGAAAACTGGTTACTTTGAGCGTTGCCAGATAATTTTTTTAAAAGCAATTATTTTCCATTTTAATATTAGTAGGGAAGCAGGGAATTATTAACTACATAACGGCTACATAGCCTCTCATTCTGAGTGGCTTAATTATTCATATTGAGGTTTTTATTATTATCTAGTTTATATAGTTAACACTCCAGATTTAATTATTATTCGCTTCTAATTTTACACCACTCTTTACATTACGTAACATTTATAAAAGTACTTTATTTCACTATGTGTTAGCATTTGGTTAAATAAATAATGGAAAACGTAACTTGGAATATTTTAGTTTTAAATAACATTTTTGTTATACTATGTATGAAAATTTTGTACATTATTATATACAGTTCTAAGGTATACACTGTATATACAAGAATATTATATAATCATTATTGGATTTGTATGTATTTACATGTATTATTTACATTAAGTTGAAGAACGGACAACTTTCTCTTTCAGCTTGGAAAATTAGAGCTTGTTTTTGTATTGCATTGCAGCTTGAAGGATGCTTTAGACTAATATAAATACACAACTTTTGAATATCTATAGGAAAATTCTGACGTAATGTTTAATTTTGAATTGTATATTACAGCAAAGTTAGTAGATTTATAAGGTAGGAATAAATTCGATACTTCGGAAAATTAGTGGAAATGTTTATTGAGGTGTCTCGTTTAATTAGGTAAAATAGAATAGAAACGCAAGGGAAAAGACGCCATTTTAAAAAATATACACTTTTTTACGATTTTCATGAATATTATCTGATTTGTCGACATAAGGTTTACTACAATAATTAAAGTTTTTAAAAAAATTTCCGCATGCTTTTATTCATTTAATAAATAAATACATTTAAAAATAGTATATTGTGCAACTAGTGCAACAATGCCGCACGAGTTGCGCATACTATTTTTTATTACGAATTAAATTAAATTAAAATTAAAATTTTATTACGAATTAAAAAAAGAAATTAGAAGTAATAAAAATTAAAATTAAATGGTAACTCTGAATTTGCGTGCGGCAAACAATAATTTCAGTGCGGCAAATAAAGTTTCCGCACGCAAATGAAAATAGCTACTTTTCAACCGTAACAGCGTGCGTAAACATACCACTTTTCCCGCATGAGTTATAAAAAAAAATATCCCATACACATAATATGCGAGACAGAATAAAAATTAATTGATAACATTAATGATTTTACCGACAATATGACTGGTGACACCCCTCGAATTATTATAATAATAATTTATTTGCGATCATGATACCGACTGTCACCTGTCCACATAATATATGTAGGTACATAGAAAGTAAAAGGGTTCGTTGGTAGGTCATACGAGTTGATATATAAAGCCGGAATTCCACGACACGACGGATGTATCTAGGCAAATATTTGTCACGCGTGGACACTTTCCGCGCCGTAGCTTGTAGGAACTGGTTCAGTGGTACAAATTGTTTACCGCAAATAATTGCTGAAGGATGGCAAATAATCGTATACTTGACAAATCGATTTTCCATTGACAGCATTTCTTAAAATGTGCCAAGTGATTCACTGCCAAGACAATGACCAAAAGAAACGTTCCTAAGTATATCCAAATATTTTCCTAAAGACGATCGCACAGGCTATCGTGTCCACCAGCGGACGGACGCTGTTTCGGGTCGGCGCGGCGTGCTTCAGCTTGCCTAGTCGGCATGGCGTGCTTCAGCTTACCTAGTCGGCACGGCGTGCTTCAGCTTACCTAATTTGCGCGCGTCCAGCAGTGCTAGTCACTAGCAGCGAGCCCCGACGTCTGCCTCAGCTTGTGGACTGACCGCGCCCATTCGAGCGGTTCTGAGCGTTCAGTCGCAGCTGCATGCGTCCGTTCGGGCGCTGTGTGTGCGATCGTCCTTAAAAATTCCATAGTTGTTTACTTGGGTCCTTGTACACTGCACAATTATATTTTGTGCATTTGTCAAGTAGTACACCAGTTCTGTGATGCCGCGGCTTTACACATATTCAGGGAAAAAACTTCAATTTCAAATAAAAAAAAAAAATAAAATACCTGACACAGAATTCACGGAAAAAAGCATCATCCGAACTGGTTAAAAACCGACAACCTTTTTTCGATATTAAATATGGATGACTATATATCTGACAAGCTTTCCGATGACTTTATCTACGCTATTTCAGTATCTTTATATAACAACGTATTTTAACGAAAAATATGTAAATTAAGTAAGAATTATTATGCATGCTCACAGCGCTTCGATGAATATCATAAATAAACATTTTTTTTACTAATCAATAACTTGCATTTATAAGGAAAACGATACAAAAATAAACATGTTTTGATGTCAGGTTAGACGGAAATTATATTTACATTAACAAGTTGCTACTTATTACGTAAAGATGATGAAGTTTCAAATACATTATACCTAATCATTTTTTTTTATTACAGAAATCAAAATGTTTTTAAAAAGTATAAATATGCTCCTTTACAACCACCTTCTCTAGATATACTGTATAGTAATATTAATAAATATTTATTTCGGTCGGAATGTGGGTATTTTGATTCGATCAATTTTTTTTAAATAAATAGATTTTACACGTTGTTAACCGAATAAAAAATGCGATTATTTTAAAGTCCTCTTTCAGACAACCTTAAAAAATATGGTAAAATTTTCTTCCAAGACGGTTTAATTGTTCATTATATCACTACATATTATTATAAAACAAAGTCCCCCCGCTGCGTCGTTCTAAACGCGATAAACTCAAAAACTAACCAACGGCTTTTCATACGGTTTTTACCAATGGACGGAGCGATTCAAGAGAAAGGTTTACGTGTATAATTCAATAATGTTTTATGAAAATTAGTTGAAATATGACGATGATTGTTGAAGATGTCGGAAAAAGTCAAGTCGACTTGGAGCTTTCATCGAAAACGCTGCCTAATCCCTTTGAGATATAACAAAACAATGTATGGTGGAATTGTTCCTCTTTTATAGGTCTACAGAAAAGTTCCGCGATGGCATATGTTTATCTTTTAAGGAGAGCTTACTATACCGGGCCCCGCTAGTATAATATATTCTTGTATTACACGAGAAATAGCTAGGCTTCTGAACAGTGAAAGAATTGTCGAGTGGTTCTCGAGATAAGCGCATATATTCTTTGCGGTTTATTGGAGCCGGTTAAAATAATAATCACAATAAGAGCCTCGAAACGTGAATCTAGTGAGATTTGAATAACATCAATTGTTTACACATCATAATAATATGGTAAATAGTTATCGAGACATAACAGCCAATAAGATGGGAGCCTGGTTCGAAGCGACACGAGTCTAAAGAGAATCAAGTATGCAAATTAACGTAGTCTGTGAATCGGATTGAACATGTCAGTTGGCACCATTGCAGAGCATAGGAAAGCTCCAACAGTCAAGTTAAGTTTGTCATATGTATGCATTAAACTGTCTGAAATGCAACAACTTCACTGCATACAGACTGTTTTTAGTGAATAGAAATATTTCGTGTAGTTAAAAATGCACTATGCAGTGGTATCGAAATTTTTTTTGGGGGGCGGGGGGAGATTTTGATTACAAAATTTAAACGTACTATGCAGTGTTGCCAGTATGTGGGGAATTCTCTATTTGCAGAATTTTTTTATTCAAAAAATTTAACCGCATGGCATATTCTATGAAAAAAATAGAACTATCTTTGAACTTAAATTTTTTATTTTTGAGAATCTTCTGCTGGTGTTTACAAATATATTATGTTGCTAAAATTAATAAAATATTAAAATTTATTAAATCTAAAACAATTTCATTTTTTGAATAACATACGAAAAATTTGCTTATATTTTATAATTTCAACTTTAAACCTTCCTTTTCATTCGTTTTTTCCTTTGATCATACGTTGTGGCAAAATAATGCTCAAGTTTGCAATTTTTTTTTAAATTATTGGTATTTCTTTTTAACTCCAGATACTTTGACAATCATTCAATTATGTATTTCTCCTACTTCTAAAAACCATCGAAAAAAAATAGTTTGGTTGAAGACAGCGCAACGATTCGACATCTATGTCAAGTCGGAACTCCCAATCGATTATCCCACCAGCAAAAATATTCAATTCAAAAGGTAAAAACAATGACATGAACATGTGCGTGGATATCCTTTTATTGTCCCATCGTTTTATTTGATCTGACACCCTGTATATAGAATTCTGTAAGCGTGGAGTCGCAGAGCACTCATCACGAGTCAAGAGTACCTGAGCTCGAGTTAAGCTCTGACTGTATTATCGGCCTCAAACTCTAGTAGAGAAACACATAACATGGAACACTTTTGCCAACTGAATCTATACAATTATTTTTTTTTTCAATCTTCAAGCACACATATGAACAGAATACAACGAACATTATTTTTATTGTTCTGTATATTGCTTTTATTATCCGATTTTCAGCTCACTTTTATTGTAGACTAACTGTTGCACCCGGATTCGCACGGATGAAGTTCGTTCTAACTAAATCACATTCCCTTCCTATTCGCTCTTTTGGGTAGTTTTTGTTTTCGAAAAATCGTCAACGGAAAACATGCATAAAACCTATTAAATTGATATTTGAAACATATATTTGAACATGACATGTACGTTTATTTTTTGAAGAGAATTTTATCCAAATTTTACGTGATGTCAAAAAAACGCTTAGGTTCCCTTCAAGAAAGTTTCCACCCCTTAGGACATAGCTATCGCAAAATTTCTTTCTTCTATGTGGACAAAGAATTTCGTCTGTTTATAGTTTAGTTTTCGAGCGTCTTTAATTTATAATAGCTCTGTCTCCCTTTTCCACCCCGCGTACGTCATAAAGGGAAAACATCTCTAAAATTCTAAATTCCAAGACTCAGTGGTATTGGCAATGCGCTGCTGAGACTGTTTATATTATTATAGGTTATAGAGATAATCTCCAATTTAAAAGCTGTATGTATTTATCGCATGAAACGTAGTTTGTTTTTCTTTCTATTTCAGGATTATATTTACGTTACTACTTTCTGAATTGGAAAAAAAACTATATTTCATGGTTACTTACAAAAGATCAATAATCCAGTTTACTCTATTAATATTATGTGTGTGACACTTCTAAAAGTCTTATGGACACTGAAACTTGAAATTATTAGCAGCACCTAAGTGATGTGTCGCTCCTGAGCGAGTCGTTCATAATGAACGACTCCTTTCTCGGAGCGGAGCGAGTCGCTCTTTTTTTGTGAATGACTCACTCCGAGCGCCATTGCTCTGTGCTGAGCTATTCTGTACTGTTGAAGTCGCACATTTGCAGAACGTACACAGCACTGGGCACAGAGACACTAGTGAACTTTGCACGTCGTTTGCTGAGTCGTTTAATGTTTAATGACACACTGTTTACAGTGACTTAAACCATTCACATTGACGTCGTTGACAAAGATATAATATTGTAACAATAAACATTATTATTGTTAAGCTTTTATTATACTTTATAGTTTATCCGAAATGCGAGTAATATAATATCAGAATCATATTAAAATGAGCTCTGAGCTGAGTGTGTATATTGTGCTGTGCAATGCTAAGTGACTCCTGAGCATGCATGATGACAGTTCACACCTCTGCAGTCTGCACTCTTGTGTAGTGCGTACTGTCTAGTGTCGCTTCTTTGAACGACTCCCTCTGAGCGACTCTTTTTAGTGAGCGGAGCGCACGGAGCCAGCTACCAATAAAGAATCATGTGTTATTCTAGTAACTACTACAATCCAACGCATACACACAGCAAGCGCTACGCGCTGTCATCTAACGAAATACGCGCCAATTGCACGTTTTTATCCTCATCCAAACGCGCCATTAGATGTTTCACATAAAAAAGTTATAACATTTTAAATTCAATGCGTGTAAAGTAAGTAAATAATATTGCAAAATTACAGCGAGAAACTTTAATTCTGAATAAATAAGCAGTCATCATTTTGTATGTATATATTAAGCAAGAAGTTGTAGCGTTAAAGTTCACAACACACAAAGTTTTCTGGAACTAGTAAACTGACAACAAATAATGATTTTAATGGAATTTTATATTATGTTCTTTCCAGCGTATTATAGCATACATACATAGTAGAAAGGTAAGTGGACTGTTGCGACAAATGTATATATACTTTTGGGCTTGGAGCCTACGAATATTGGACAAGCTGGCAAGTAAAGTTAACGGCAGACAAAAAAAAAATAAAACAGTTGTACTTGAATGGCTAGTTGTCCCACGCAATTTTTGTTTTTTTTTTATTTTAATACCAATTTAAAAGAATGGATATTTCGTGATCAAAATGTGTTCAGTCGTTTTTTCGAACATTCAGATTCAACAGAGAGAGAACTACAATTTTATTACATATACATTTAGATTACTTATTATTTGGAATTGGCAATGAATGCTATATAGATGTTGAATAATGAAATTATATGTACACATGTAAAAAAAGAATAGTATATTGTGCGACTAGTGAGAGAAGGAGAAGATTCCATGAGCGTGAAATTTGCCGCACGAGCGCAGCGAGTGCGGTAAAACACACGCGAGTGGAATATTCTCCTTCGATCAATAGTCGCACATAATACTTTATTCAACTAGCAGGAGTAATATGTAATCGGGGCCCTGATAAAAGAGGGAAAAATAATAAATCACTTCATTGATTGACGTACCACCGTCAGTGTATACACAAGATTGCCATGATTTCGCTGAATTGCGATGCTGTTTTCATATAAGTATACAATACCGCCTACCACGCTCCTATTGGTCCAGAAGCTACTTGCAGTTTTTTTCATTATTTAGCGCTTGGGCTTGCTACTGAGTTTCTATTGGTCCAGAAAATTCATTATTACACTAGTGAAGTAATATATGATTTCTCCCACGCCAGAAAATTCATTATTACACTATAGTGAAGTAATATATTATTTCTCCCACGTTTAGCAGGGCCCCGAAATTACATATTACTCACGCGTGTTGAATAATATAATTTATTCAACACGCGTGAGTAATATATAATTTCGGGGCCTTGCTAAATTCGGGAGAAATAATAAATTACTTCATGTCGACGCGTAGAGTGCTAATAATGAGCCGAAACTGTACGATAATGTATTACTGCATATAGTTTCTGGACCAACAGGAACACGGTAGCGAGCCGAAACTGTACGGTAATGAATTATTACTGCATAGTTTCTGGACCAATAGGAACGCGGTAGCGATTTGTATATATGAAAACAGCATCGCAATTCTGCGAAAGTCAGGGCCATCTTGTGTGCATCGAGGGCGGTGGGTACGTCAATCAATGAAGTGATTTATTATTTCTCCCTCTTTTATCAGGGCCCCGATTACATATTACTCGTGCTAGTCCAATAAAGTATTATGTGCGTCTATTGATCGAAGGAGAATATTCCACTTACGTGTTACCGCACTCGCTATGCTCGTGCGGCAAATTTCACGCTCATGGTATCTTCTGCTTCTCTCACTAGTCGCACAATAATAGGTGTGTTTGGTACATTACTGTAGATATTTCAGTGAAATTTACGCTGAAAAGTATACGTTAGAGTTACCAAAAGTGTAATAACAATAAACAATCTTAATTAGTACCAGATTAAAGCACCAAAAGGCAACGTTCTAGCAATAACCAAATTTAGATATCTATTATTTCACTACGCTTTCCTGCTCAACAGTCGGAACTGCTAGTAATTTCACTTTAATTTCGACACTGACTTAACAAGTACTTTTGTATAACAATTAACGTAATAGAATAGAATAGAATATATTTTGAGAATAGAAATGAGTACATTTATAAGACATGTCAAAAAAAAGAAGCTTAAAGCTATAAGTTTAAAAATTCTAGTATGGTGTAAAATTACCACTTTAAAATAGTGTAAAAAGTGTTAACACTTTTTACACTGGAGTGTAGTGTCCGACCGAAACTGGTTTTTAAGGCCGAAACCGAAATTACATGTGTTCGTGGGAAAAATAAAGTAAACATTATTATAATCAGTTTTAATTTTTAAATGAATCGCATAACAATCATTCAGCCTCGGATATTTAACTTATCATAATATCATATTTATTATCTCCCTTATTTCAATGTCATAACACAACTAACGCGGAGAGCGGAGACATAAAAGACACTTCGTCTGATTTCAGCGCGAAACCTCCCGAATGTAGTTTCTGTTTCGGCCGGATGGCAGCCGAAACTAGGCCGAAACCGAAATCTAAAATTCGGTCGAACACTACTGGAGTACGATACCAAACGCACCTAATATTAAGTGGAACATTTATTCGTCACACGAATGTAAATGGCCCCAGGTGCTATAAGAACAACTCTAAAGAAGACGCACAGCGTTCTTTAAATAAGAGAATTGTAAGGAACTATAAGAGTAATGTTTGTTTGACCTCTTCCTGTAGCCCAACGTCCACTAAAAGATCAACGCGAGTTGTTTGAGAAGCTAAATATACTACATACATTATTCAAACCTACAGCTCTACGTACTGTGGTTCTAGGTACCAACTAGCTCTATGAAGACACAGTGTTTGATCCGTATGCAGTTAAATATGGATAAGGAATCACTGGACCTTAATTCCTATGATGTGAACTCGGTTCCATGAATGCATCTTTACAACCTGTTGGAAATCTGTTCATTCTCTGGTCTTTTCAAAACCGTTAGTGCTTATCGCACGAATAAAAGTTCTCTTTTGACACTTGGGAGCGACGATGTTGTGCCAATATTTAATAATTCTCAGTTGTCGCCAGATAAAAGAATAATAAAAAGTGCGAGCCGTCGTGGAACGACTGGTAGATGGGAATAATAATTTTCAAAAATCCGTTAAAAAAAGACATTAACATATTTTATTCAACACGCGTGAGTAATATATAATTTCGGGGCCCTGCTAAATTCGGGAGAAATAATAAATTATTTCATGTTTACGCGCAGAGTGCGGATAATGAGCCGAAACTGTACGATAATGTATTACTGCATAGTTTCCTGACCAATAGGAACGCGGTAGCGAGCCGAAACTGTACGGTAATGTATATTACTGCATAGTTTCTGGACCAATAGGAACGCTGTAGCGATTTGTATATTATATGAAAACAGCATAGCAATTCAGCGAAAGTCAGGGCCATCTTGTGTGCATCGAGGGCGGTGGGTACGTCAATCAATGAAGTGATTTATTATTTTTCCCTCTTTTATCAGGGCCCCGATTACATATTACTTGTGCTAGTTGAGTAAAGTATTATGTGCGTCTATTGATCGAAGGAGAATATTCCCCTCACGTGTTACCGCACTCGCTACGCTCGTGTGGCAAATTTCACGCTCATGGAATCTTCTTCTTCTCTCACTAGTCGCACAATATACTATTATTCAACACGCGTGAGTAATATGTAATTTCGGGGCCCTGCTAAACTCGGGAGAAATAATAAATTACTTCATGTTGACGCGTAAAGTGCTAATAATAAGCCGTACAGTGTGATTATGAATTTTCTGGACCAATAGAAACTCAGTAGCAAGCCCAAGCGTGAAATAATGAAAAAAAAACTGCACGCAGCTTCTGGACCAATAGGAACGTGGTAGGCGGTATTGTATATATGAAAACAGCATCGCAATTCAGCGAAAGTCATGGCAATCTTGTGTGCATACACTGACGGTGGGTACGTCAATCAATGAAGTGATTTATTATTTTTCCCTCTTTTATCAGGGCCCCGATTACATACTACTCCTGCTAGTTGAATAAAGTATTATGTGCGACCATTGATCGAAGGAGAATATTCCACTCGCGTGCGTTTTACCGTACTCGCTACGCTCGTGCGGCAAATTTCACGCTCATGGAATCTTCTCCTTCTCTCACTAGTCGCACAATATACTATTATTGATCTGACGGATGCAACATGCTTTTAACACATTTTCCAATTATTTTCACCGTTTAAATTTGAGATGTTCGATGGGGTACCCTGTTCATGCTATGGGAGGCCAGACTATAGGTAGCATATACTCTTAAAGTTTTAAGCTGAGTAGGTAATCAATTTATTAATAAAAAAACGAAGCAACGATAACAAAAAAAAAACACATCCTGGTTGAATGAAGTTTAAAAGTAAAAACAAGCGCTACAATGGAAAAACTCTTTAAAAATGATTGACGAGTCAGTTTAACCAAGAAAGAATATTAAGAAAAGAAAACAATAATAATGGAGCGATTTAAATTGAATATTGAAAAAAAAAACACGACGTGAAAAACATTTCAATATTCATTCAACAATAATATTCCGTAATTCCTTGAATATTTTACTTCCGATTGCTGTTAGAACATAATTAATAAATGGTCATGAAACACATTCAGATTCAAAGTAATTTACGTAAACTAAATAATGTAATATTTCTGTGGTCACAGGTGACTTACCGTACAGCGATCTAGTTGGCCATTTTTGTTTACTAAACAATAGGTACTGCTTGCTTTTTAATTTATAAAATATCTTTCGATTCGACGGGCCGAACTAAATTTATTTACCAGTTAATGTTAATGTTTTTTTATTAAATTAAAAATACAAATCCGGTGAAAGAATACTGTAAAAAATGAGCTAAAAAAAATATCTGAAGCATGCAGGCATGCAGCAATAGAATAGAATAGAATATATGTTGTCAATAGAAATGAGTACATTTATTTGACAAAAAAAAGCTTAACGCTATAAGTTTAAAAATTCTAGTATAATGTAAAATTCGTTCTTAATTAAAAATTCTTTTATTTTACTTTTGAAGGTCGCAAGAGAAGCTAGGTTTTTATATTCCGACGGCAATTTATTATAAGCTCGGATAGCAAAGTTATGAGGACTATTTATGTGCCCTTTTGGTGTTACTAAAAGATGACAGTTGCGGGTATTCTAATAAATTGTGTATAGTGTTAGCACTTATATAGGAATGAATATGCAGACGGGCAGTTACCTCCCTCGGAAATTAACTAAGCATCGTGATTGAGTATACTGTTGTTTAGTTTGTATTTTAGTAGGTACTACAAATTTGGTGTAACGAAGATAGAACTTTTTTAGAATTAATTTAAAATTGGGAAAATATCGATATTATCGTAGCATCTTCTAGTTACTTTAAAAGGACGTTTTATAAATTTATCTCTTTTCACAAGAAACAGTTTATTTTGTTTTTACAATTGCTATAATTTAAATATAGAAAATTCTGTCTTCTTTACCTATACTATTTGCAAAGATAATACAATATTGATGAACTATGAACGGTACATAGGTTTACGTACATAAGATAGGTTCTCGTCGAGTTTCAGAAAGCCTCTTCACATGGGACTGCTGTGTAGTTTTCGCCCCACTGGGGCATGAGATACGAACGCTGAACTATTGGGGTGAGTTCAGATATATCGGTTTCCAAAAAACGCATCTTTCAAGCTTGAAATAAATACCAGCACTTATATTTTATACACAAAAAAGTTGTTATTAAAAAATAGTCAAAATATTGAAACACATATTTCCGACTGTTTTGTTTCGCAGCATTTCAAATTCGTTGTTTTTTTAAGAAGCTACGAAAATACAAGGAATATATAAATGAGACAAACATTTTCATAATTTTTCGAATAACGATCGAACATTTTTTTCCATTCTACAGAAGAAAACATTCCCTTTTGTGACGCTTAAATGTCTTCACAGAATTCAATATTGACTTCTTTGAAAGTTAGCATTCTTTTTAAAAATAATCATATTATTACCGCCTCACTTGTTAGATGTTTAAATGTTTCGTGAAATATTTGTTCTCGATCCCTTGATGGGTTTTATGGCATTTCAGTACAAAAAGCTCTTTGACAATCGTAGCATATACGTTAGGAAAGTATCTATTACACGCGACTTATGCGCCATCTCGTGTTTGATTTTTTAAAACCTGGTTCAGTCAAAACTCAAAATTGTTAAAATTGTTAATTATAAAAAAATATTTACGCAGAATGTCAGTAAAAAAAACTACATAAATAATAAACATTTTTTATTCAAGACATTTAAATCTTATTTTTGTTAGCAAAATAACAATTATGATATTTTTCATGTATTTAATTACGATTACAGACGTAAAATAAAATTTAATTACACTTGACAACATATTGCTGCTATCCATTTTTTTCCTTTCTAATTCATAAGAAAATCCAGGAAAACGGTGGAATTGTAATTCTGGATTTTTAGTTGGTGTATTTTTACAATCAACAACAGCACTTCCGATTTTATTGCTTTTTTCTCATTTTATTCAACAATTAATCCTTATTAAAATGCACGTATTATGACACTAAGGTTTTGACTGAACCAGAAATAAAAAAAAAAAACACGAGAGGGCGCAAAAGTCGTGTGTCAAAAGATACTTTCCTAGTGATTTTCAAGACATTAAAATCGGTGTTGAGGCCAGGGACTGACTTCAAAAATATCTCTTGAAAATTACAAAAGTTGGGTTCATAATGACTTTGTTCGCAATTCTATTAACATAAATGTCGTAAATAGGTTATCTAAATGGTCAGCAGACGCTTTTTTTTTGTAGTGGTGAAGCCTCGCTCGGGTCTCTTTAACATACGTGTACTAATGCCTTAAGTTCTAGATCCGAAAAAGTACCGCAACCGTTCACTATTTTGGAGCGCGCAATACAATTAAAATAAATCATATTTAATAGTATATTACATCACAAGGGCCAAAAGTTCAATTTCCGGCCCTGCGCGTCATGAGCCCGAGGCGAATTTAAGGCCCGTGTGGTGTATACGATTTTTCTTCATATCCGCTCGAAAGTACGTACTTTCGTCAGCAGGGACGAAAGATTGACATTTACTCCCAGTGAGAACGGCGGGAGGAAAAAATTTCTCATTCGTATTTATACTCGTAACTAGGGTTACCGCTGTCATTTAATATAATAAATAATAGGGAGTAAATGTCAAACCTTCGTCCCTGCTATAAGGGACGAAAGTATGTACTTTCGATCGAGGTATGAAGAAAAAATATATATTACCCAAATTATATAGCTGTGTCAATTTTATTGCAATGTAAAGCTGTGGATTTTTTTTTAATCCTGAAGTAAAAGTTACTGGGAACATGTAAGACTTAAAATCAGTAATTTCTGTCAGTTAGCCATACTGAAGCGTTTCATTGTTATCTGTAACACATGGCTACAATAGATTGTGGCACTTGGCAAATCTACAAACTTAATAAATGCCCATGAATGTTGTGTCCAAATTTCATGATGATCGAAGTTACCGTTCCAAAATTTTTGTCGGACGGACAAATTTTGAGTTTTATATAATATTATGTAAAGTACCTTCGTGAATCTATACGTGCGAATATACTTTCAAAAGACGAACCATCAAACTGATAACAATGGTGAAAACAATTTATAAATTGTTTTTCAACGCTTAAAAATGCAGTGGTTTTACGCAACCCGGAGGTCAAAGTGATTGTCTGTTTTTCTCTCGCGTATAGAGTTAGACTTTTTCGTCTCTCTTCGATACACAGGATTTCCAAAGGCTATAGAAGTTCTGAGTCTTGATAGACGTTTATGAAAAACGTTACTATGTCGGATGAATTTTTAGTAGGGATCATTCTTGTGCGAGATTGTTTTTATTTCGGGATTTACTTTTCCACTCGGTATAAAGTTTAAACGAAGATAGTGTTAACCTAGTTTTCTCTGTTGAAAACAAAATCTCGTACGGGATTTTATCCTTCCATTGTGACAAATGATAACAATATTAATTATATGATGTTATGTGTTATGTATTTGTATAGGGAAATATAATTTTAGTCGATTGAATGAGTGCTGCGTATGATCAATTATTTTAATAGGTGTGACATAAAATCGTTCATGCATAAATTAAACTTATACATGAGTGCATTTATAAATTATCACAAAAAATATACAAAATAATAAATTATACGGAAGATTCATAACATTATAAACAAAATTACTGTAGGTCAATTTAGATGTAGATATAGTAGAGATACCGCGAATACTCGCTATTCATAATTATGATACATTTCAGGCTATGCATGGACATGACACAAGGAATAATTCAAATGTTATTTTGCCGATGTTTACACTGATGTTTAATAAGAGCGCCGAATATCACGCCTTGAAAATGTTCAATAAATTGCCAAACAGTTTCAAAAATTTCGAAATTTAAAAGAGAATTGAAGATTGCTCTGCATAAGGTAGATGATTTTGTTAATGAGTTGTAAACACGATTTATCTTTCTTTTGACGTATCCTATACATAATTGTATGTCTTTGGATAAATAAATTCTAATTCTAATTATTCGGTATTCGGCATTACTCGACATTTTTTTGTTATTCGTCGAACACTGAATAATATAGCTTGTAATATTCGACATTAGGCGAATAGTTGTCTAAAATAAACTTTTAATGAACAAAAAAACTATAGACTTAAAAATGATTACACTTTAATTTTTCTTAAAAAACAAAACACACTTAGTATTAATTATTATCATTGATATAAAAAGTTAGCCAAAAATCAGTTAGGTCATGTTGAAGTTAATTAGGGCTTTTTAATTAATATTTAAAGTCCAAAAGAGGCAGATTGTGGTGCAAAAAACTAGTTTAACTTCATTGTTATCTTTTCTCATAACCTTACTTTACTTACTTTACAAGCGTGATATTGTTATTTGATAAAAATAAATTATTTTTTATTTCGAATAATAATGACAAGTTCTCTTAGGACTTAGACTATTTCCAATAAACACTGGCGATTAATCGGTATTCGACTATTTGCTATAACAACTATTCGCGGCGTCTAATCTTAAATGCATCAATTCTACAAAAAGTTGCACATTAAAAATATATATGTTGACGAAGATAATAATTATTATATGTTAGCCAACACGCTGAAACCAATAGGTAAATCAAAACTATTTTGTTTAATTAACATAACCTATGAAAATTTAGGTAACACAGAAAATACCTGCATATATTGTTGAGCATTCCGTTTAATTTAATTGAATTTGAGGTTATGTACAGGTTGTATATTTGCTTTCCAACTATTTGTATTATAAATACCAATAAGAAGCAACACAGGCTAAATGCAAAAACCATCGCGTTGTGGAAGTAATGCAGTTTTACGCTCTACTTAGCTTGGGAAATTATCTTTTGTTTTATTGTTCAATGACATTAATTTATGTCTTGTTTTTATATAATCTCTACTATCACATTTTAGAATTAAAAGCAGTGCATTTGACCTAAATGTTCATTCGTGCCTTTGTTGACATTTTCAAAGATTTTCAAAGGTAAACTGTGAATAATTTGCGAAAAATATTATATTTATTTCATAGTTCGTAAACTAGATATAGCTGCAACAGCTGCAAGATATCTATTACATTTCATCATTTTATTTTCAATTCACTAAACCAGCGGTTCTCAAACTTTCTTGGTGACGGAACCCTTTTGGAAAGCGAAATACTTGACGGAACTCTCAATAAAACAAACATGTCTTTATATGCATTCTTTATTAATAGATAAGCATAATACGAGGACATGTAACAGTTACTTATTAATAGTATAATAATCCGAAATATAAATAGAAATACAAATTGACATTGCAAGCAATTCTCGACTTTATGTTTTGTTCATAACTATAGCGCCTAATCTCAGGGGTGGCTTTTATCAAAGGGACTGCGCTCACACAAGTAGATACCTATCGGCGGCGGTATAGTACAATAATAATTTGTACTGTGGTGGCGACTAAGTTTGGCTGCGCCTCGTGAACATCACCTCAAACAGAGAGAGAGGTGTTTTTAATATTTTTCGCGGAACCCTAGGGTTCCGCGGAGCACACTTTGAGTATGGCTGCACTAAACTATTGTGATTTTCCAAAAATGTTCACACGACCGTTCAAAAATGTTTTTATGTAACAAATTTTTGACGACGTCAAATATATTAGGTTCTAAATTTACTAGAAGTTAATAAAGTAATTTATTTCATACTAGCCTCTTTATTCAAATTTTTGATTAACGTCTGATATTAGAACTCTTCAATAAATAATTAAAAAAAAAATATTTTTTATTATTTTTTCAATATTAATTAACTTTAAATGAATTTTATTAAAAACTAATTATAGAAACTAAATATTAATTTATTTTTATATTTTTTAGATCAGTTCTGAAGAAGATCCAAATCCGGACCGGAACGTTAATGAATTAATTTATATATTTTTTGTTAATATATTTGTCTGAAAAAATTGGTCGATAAGTTTACCTCTTTATAATATTAGTATAGATAAAAACTGATAAAAGACTATTCCAGAACCGTACCGTTTGAAAAATTATGTTTAAAAAATTGCATACACTTTTATAAAAAAACCCCGACTGATTTCTAAGCAAATTTATTCGTTATCTTAAAAGGTTTTAAGTTTTAAAACGTGGTAATCTATTTAAGTAAATGAGTAGACGAAGCTTAGCTTCGTTCCGCCAATCAGTGTTTGTTTTCTTTAACTTGTCAGTATTCATGCGCACATTCCGCGAGAGCAACGCGTTCTCGTTCGGCCGTACCGTTTAAAATAAAAACAAAGCAATAATAGACAACAGTGAATTGATGAGTGATGATTAGCCATAAACTAGCACATAAATCGTGCTATTATTGCTCGAGCACTATAACAACGATCCGACGTCGTTTTCCATCTGCATATATATTACGTAATATGCAAGTGCAGGATCTGACAGAAACAACTATCACTCATGTTAAAACTACAACCTATACAAATAAAAATGTAAATGTTCGTTTGTACAAAATCGCAAATATCCAAAAGTTGTTCACCGTTTGCTTTGAAATTGTAAAAAAGAGAAGAAAAAAATATTTTGTTTTTTTTTTAGAAGCGTTGATTTCAGTTTTGAAGTTGGTTCAACAAAAAAAATATTTTTATTAGGTACTTTAATCTCTAAACTTGCCACTCCTTGCTAAGTATGATAATGACCAATCCAACACCACAGGTATTGGAATGGTTAGATCAAAATTTACTTTTCAAAAATTTACAATATTTTTTATTTTGAGATCTGCACCCGAATCCAAAAAACATATTTTAGTAGGTGCGTCTGTTTGTCTGTGACCACATACAGGTCGTCAAACGGATGCGTGGATTAAAACTAAATTTTGAGATGATGTTTGATATGCAAATATGGAGAGCCCTATCGTTTTGGGGGGGAAATCGGCGCATGCGCAGAAGAGATATATGCTATATGGCATATACACGGTAATAGGCGTCGGACTATAATTTCTCGACGTATCGTATCATTCTGAACAATTTGGTACCATTTTTTTTTGTCGTTACAGTTGAATTAAGAAACAATTTAATTTGGTTTTATTTTTAATGTTAGAGACACTGTTAACCTTTGCTAGTTATTTAACACATTTTAAATAATGGGTATTATATCACATTAGAATAAGATATTCAATATTTTACATGTACCATGATTTTAATTATTTACATTGCTGAATATTTAACATGTAAAATAAAAATACATATTAATAAAAAAAAACTTACATTTGACTTCTGAATAAAATGCTCGAAAAAAATCACACACATTTTAAATACAAAGCTTAGTTTTTGTGTCACTTTATCAACGAGTACCAAATTAGAAAAGACCACCGACACTATACCAAAAATAAATAAAAGCAACTTTATAAACTCACTATATTACAATTACAACAACCGAAAGTTTAGACGCTAATGATCTCAGTTGTCTAGCGTCTCTATATAGTCTACAAACAATCAAACAACAGACAGCGATTATCAACTTAGGAATACTGAAAAAGAATACACGAATATACGAATCACTGCTAATCACGTTACGTAACTGCCTGGTTTTTACATAAAAGTTATTTCAAATATATAATGAATAATTTTAAATTATTTTAAGATAGTACATACTAGGGGTGCTCAAATTTTTTTCATGGCAAAAATTTTAAATGTTATTTTCTCTTCAGCATAAAGTAGTGTTGATCCAATAGAATGTTACGATGAAGGAAGGTTTTGGTTGAGGATCATAAATAAATAAGCTTTACCAATGTTTCGCTAGTGGCCAACGATTCGAAAAAAATATTTTCATCTTCATGGCCTCAAGTTGGTCGAAAGGTTTCGAAACGTTGGCCACTAGCGAAACATTGGTAAAGCTTATTTATTTATGATCCTCAACCAAAACCTTCCTTCATCGTTATTTTCTCTGTTCTATAGAAAATTTTAAAATAGCGATAGCACAATAATCCATGTATAGCAACATTTTATTCTCTATTATCTATATAATAAAACTCAAAATCACAATTTGTCCGTATGTGCGTATTCATGTTCCCACCCCTACATCTGTTCTTTTGCACCCTTATCTATAACATTAGCTATCTGCCAGTGAAAGTCCTGCCAAAATCGGTTCAGTCGTTTCGAAGATTAGCCGGAACAAACAAACAGATAGGCAAGCTTTAAAATTTGTTTTTTGTAATAAGTACCTAAGCTATAATAGGTACTTTCATATGCATTTAGTAAAATTAGTAAAAAGCTGTTATTTTACATTACAAACAGACACTTCATTTTAATTGATCTGTATATAGATTATATTATTGACACTAAAATAGTAGCATACCCTGAATATACATTCATGTCGAACCCAGTACACATGCAGTTAGATCGACATTGCCGTTCTGCAACGGACACCGCCTGCTGCACACGGCTAGCAACTATCAACCAGCTACCCAGCAGCTAACGGCGGCGTCATACAGAGACGGTGGATTATGATGACGCTACAGAGATGAGATGATATAATCGTATTTGCATTCAAATCATATGACGAGCTTTACCTACATGTGACGGATATAGTGTACCTACATGTTCAACTATGAACGCGGTACATATGATTTGTAACCAAATTCGTCGAGTTGAAAAAGAAATGTAATTAAGAATTTTAAAAAAACCCAGCGCAAAAAGACCTAGCAACATCAACTCATATTTAGAATCTACTATTTTTTAATAATGAAATATTATTTATATTTCATAGCCATCAGAGTTCACATGTTTCGATATTAAGAACTAAAATAAAAATATGGAGAGCCATATAAAGATCTTTCATTACAGAAGTTATATATGTCACCGGGATATTGTCAAACCCGTGATATTATAATTTCACTTAGTGAAATTATAATATCACGAATCTTTGTCAATCGTGATATTGTAATTTCACTAGTGAAATTACAAAATCACGGATTTGACAATATCCCGGTGACATATATAAACGTTATACATTTCTCATACAAATAAATTGTAAAAGTGGAACATTCTGCAAAAATTATTAAAATACTTAAACAATTCTATAACTGTAAACCATAAAATAAAGCTATAAAATCTGTACAGGATTTATAAAATCAAATTCGAAACAATACAGGTGAAAAGAGGTGCTTAGGTTGGAATTTATGTTCCTATAATAAAACAGGATATGAGGAGGGGTTCGGTTCAATCACAGGGTAATCGGAAGTGAACACAGGGAAGGGGAAAGGAATTGACGCTACGACGCCTTCTTCAATTTTCCCCAGACAAAAACATTAGTAAGGATGAGAGATTTATATGAACAAAGATAAATTGATAATATGCAGAAGTCTCCAAAACAAAATAAATCAATAGCAGCGAATTTATTTATGTCATTCTTTGATAATTTACTTCGAAAAAATTGCTTAAATTATATGAAAATATTTTGATAAGTTACCTCAGCAAATATCACATTTAGTTCTGTTTTCGCAACGATCCCAACCCGTAAGTAAACGGACGACGCATGCGCATTTTTTTAAAAGCATTCGCATGTCAACATTTTTAAGCAACTGCGTATGCGTACTGTCGATTAGAGAGTTACTGTTCACAATTAAATGAAACTTAGCATATTGGTAGATTTTAATAAGATAATGAACCACCGAAAATCTCAACATTTGATACTTGTGGTATCGACGGTAGTACCTTAAAAGATACTTTGATGATACGCGCTTTATTTTATATGTTTCAAAGGCGCGTCGACGCCAAATGTTTCCATATCTGAGCTGCTGACTATAGTTAAATCCTAAATATAAAACTATTAGTTTCCGAAATTCTTGTACATTTTTGTCACCAGTTATTTAGTATAAAGAGTTCGTACATCCATATAGTAAATATGGATCAAATCCACAAACGATGACCGCTGTCAATTTCAAGCCTTCGTTTCATCCTCAAGCGTCGAGAATATAATATGAAGTCATTCATTCTCAATGTCTTTTTTGTAGGAAAACTGAAGGTTGACAGACCGAAGGATACGCGAAAATAAGGTATATTTTACGTCCCACGACATTTATTTATGTGCCACAAATTAATTCAGTAAGTTGGTAATAATCTGCTCGACTTTTCAGTAGCTACCCGTGTGTAATAGGTACATTATTATGCTATATATTTTATACATCTTTGCTTATGGTATGCTCAGACTTGTTTACCAGGTAAGTTTTAATATAATCGATAATCCATTTACATAAAATACTGAGTTTTTTGGTAACCTAGAAACTCTTATAAAGAGAAATTCAATATATATGTCCCCCCGCCGCGTTTGTCTGTCTGAACGCAATGAACTCAAAAAACTGCCGAACGGATTTTAATACGGTTTTCACTAATAGAAAGAGCAATAAACGAGAAAGGTTTTTGTATATACAGTCGAACTTGGATAAGCAAGAGTTCAAGGAACTGCTATCTATTTTTCGCTTATGGAGGTTTTTTACTAACCCGAGTTTCTAGCTTAAAAAGGTACAGGAGTGGCCTTTCTCACTTATAGAGGTCTATAAAAACTATACAAAAACAATGTTATAATTTATGACTCATTCTTAAACGTGGAACTATTAATACGTTCGACTATCGCTTATATAGAGGGTAAGGCAAGTAGTAGTCTCAGTTATAGAGGTCCATTAGTGACAAACGTCTATCTCTTAAAGGTGTTTCTGTTTCTCCCTTATAAAGGTTTTAGGGGGTTACGAAGACGGTACCTGGCAATTACTTTCACTTAGAGAGTTTTTTTCGATTATCCGGTTCTCACTCACTCATGTTTAACTGTAGTTTGTAAATACTTTGTACAAAATGCCTGAACTACTAAGACGGTGTTTTGTCAAAAAAATTGGTTGTCTGTAAAGTCGGTTTACGGACGATAGTTTTACGTGATAACGTATTCCGTAATACATAACCTAAATTTATATAATAATTATAATAATTCGAATCTATGATATTGCATCTTTCGCTTCAAATTTAGGTAAATTTTATTAAGTAGAATAATAAAACACTATAAAAAGTACACTATTATTATATAAAAAACAACTATGGCATGTAACTCTTTTGCGCATGCGCCGATTTTCCCCAAAAAATTTACAAAAATTTCTAGTAAAAATAGATAGAGTAAAAACCGTTTTAAAAACTATATTATTATTATTATATAAAACATCATTATAAGAGATATATTCTTTTACGCATGCGCCGATCTTCCCCAAAAACAATAGGCCACTTCATATCTGCATATCAAACATCCTCCCAAAATTTGGTTTCAATCCGCTTATCCTTGGTGTCGGAATGATAAGAAATGTCAAAAGTGACGTTTGCAACTGTCAAAGTATTATGTTCTAATAATAATTAGTTATTCCAATAGTTAACTTAGAAGGCGTTGCATTTCACAAAATACTAATGTCAAAAAATTGAATTAAACATTAGAAATGCAGCCGTTTTCATGTTAAGACAAGACATACGTTATTTTCTAATTTCCATGTACGGCAAACAAAGACGACCGACCGCGTCGCGCCATGCATTAGACAACATTGCATTTATACAGCTATTTTTCTATATAAATTTGTATAAAAAAAATGTTTAGGCAAATTCTGTTATACGAAATCTATGTAAAATGTTCTCCTCTTTCGTTTAAGACTGGTTTCAAACCGATCTGATTTAAATTGAGCGAGAAATTAGCAAAAAGCACGCACAGGGTCAGGCGGAACGTTATGCGTTACGCGTTACGAACGTTAGGAACGTTACGTTACACTTTTTCGTGCATGCAGTCGGTGTTTTATCAATTTATAAGATTGGTGATTCATCAATTTATAAGACGTTATCACGTCAAAAAAACTGTTTTCGTACGCTTGCATAGCTAACGTTGGCCAAATCTTTAGAGATACATCAAAACAAAGTTTTGTGATAGTTCTGCTGTGTAGATGGGAAGTTCATTATAATATTTCCAGAACAGTTTTGTACACGGGTGAAACCGCGACGGGCCGCTAATGAATAAAAAAAAACTCGGGTCTCAGTGTTCGTTTTTGAACAAAATAAAACAATTCAATCCTTTAATACATCCCTTAAAAATTTCTTCATTTCAATATTATTATCAATCCACCATCTGCACCAAATGAAATACACCCTTCAGTAAGTAAATCTATATTCTTCAATAAATAAAATTATCGACCAATTTTTCAGACAATATATTAACAAATTATATAATTAATACATTAACGTTTCGATCCGGATTTGGACCTTCTTCAGAACTGATCTAAAAAATATAAAAAATAATTAATGTTTAATTTCTAATTCGCTTTTTATAAATTTCTTCAAAATTAGTAATTAATATCAAAATATTGAAAAAATATAAAATTGATTATTTTTTCAATATTTTGATATTAATTAATAATTTTGAAGAAATTTATAAAAAGCGAATTAAATATTAATTATTTTTTAGATCAGTTCTGAAGAAGGTCCAAATCCGGATCGAAACGTTAATGAATTAATTATATATTTTGTTAATATATTGTCTGAAAAATTGGTCGATAATTTTATTTATTGAAGAGTTCTAATCAGACGTTAATCAAAGATTTAAATCCATATTCGCCAAATAGTGTTTTCATAAAATGTGTAAATCCGATTCTATGAAACGTCAAGAATTTTAGTCCGACTCCTAGGTCTCGCCATCCGACCGATACTTGACGATTATTAGAATTGAAAAAAAAAATATAACACTTTAAATGACTTGTATTTACATACTTGAATGTACTGTTTACGAAAACACATTATAAGTCAAATAAACACATGGTGTAATTTGCAAGCACTTATATAAAAGTTAGCTTTAAATAATAAAACGATTAAAGGTATAATAAACAACGTAACGTGGACAATAAACGGACGAGTGCAGAACTCTAGGCGCTTTTTGCATAAATCACATAATAAATAAAAGCTCTATTTGCATACAGGGGTGCATTTTGTTAATTGGTGCAAGGTAGATGCTTAATTAAATGAAACAAGCTCACGATTGCATCGCCAACTGCATGCCTTCGTTTTTTTATATACAGAATGATTTTAAATAAAATGTTCGTTCAATCCATATACTTTTATTCTATACCGAACATAGGAGTAAAATCGCAATCGAACCATTAGGCCTAGCACACATGAAGAGCGTTCAACGCGCGTTGGTCCAACGCGCGTTGAACGCTCTTCATGTGTGCTAGACCTAGGGTGCAAGGATGTCTGTCTTTTTGAAAGCCATGAGAACTCGTTGGCTCTGATTGGCTTAACGTCATAGAAAAAGACAAAGTGTTTGAAACAAAGACTGCTCTGTTTTGACATAACTATGATGACATAGAGATATGTGTCATGGCTACCGACCAATCCTAACATCGGGCGAATCAGGGAATTACATCGAAGAAAGAGACGCAGATATATTTTCGATACGCTTTGTTACCTTCACCGACCGCACATTGAGTAGATAGACAATGATTCATATAATTAATTATTAGATATATGGTTCAATTACCTACATGACACGTTTCTTCAGGCACTGAAGCCTTGTTTTTTAAAAAAAGGTGCCGCATAATCGACGTGACTTCTTCATAGCGAAACATCTAATGGCGTTTTAGAATGGGAGTAGAAACGTGCCAATTTCATGACGCTCGCCGCTGTTCATTTAGTTACTAAAATTTCGTTAGATGACAGCGCGAAAATACCGCCACACATTCGTAATTCACCATCTCTTACAAATTTTAGAAAAAAATGTAAAATGTTCTCGCTTCAAGAAATGTATGATGAACATGTTATAATAGTGTCATAAGTATCTTACACTCTATTTTCCTATATCTGTTCTATTGTATATTTTATTTTGATCAATTTTATTACTGCTCTATTATTTCTTTTAGATTCTAATTTTTAATTTTTGTAACTATTTGTCGTTTATTATTGTATGGCTTTGCGGCTTTTACCTAAATTTAATAAAAAAAAAATCTGTGTTAGCGCTTGCACATCGAATAAACTGGGTAAACGATACGATCTTTTTACGCCATTCGACTATTTTCCTATATCTGTTCTATTGTATATTTTATTTTGATCAATTTTATTACTGCTCTATTATTTCTTTTAGATTCTAATTTTTAATTTTTGTAACTATTTGTCGTTTATTATTGTATGGCTTTGCGGCTTTTACCTAAATTTAATAAAAAAAAAATCTGTGTTAGCGCTTGCACATCGAATAAACTGGGTAAACGATACGATCTTTTTACGCCATTCGAAGGTCCCGGAAATGTGACATCTTGAAAGTTTTTCAATGTTTGAATATTGTAATAGTGTTTACCAATCGCTTGCAAAGACCACAAGACACATTATATGCTTTTTATTTCCAGCGCTACCAACTTTCCAAATATTATGCAATACGAGTTAAACGAACCGTACGATACAATTAATCTCCTGCTTTATATGCATGCCATATAAAACTTTGCCTCTCTTTCTCTCCGGGCAACACATATTATTTACTCAGTTATATAATATACAGCCTGTTTTACTTTTCACGATTTACATATTTCTATTATTTTTCAACGAACCAATTCTATGATTTTTTTGTCACGGCTTCTTGAAACGCCTTTACTCATGTATTCAAATCAAGTCAACTGCCTATAGTAGCTGAAATCGCAAAATGTGATTTGACTCACAAATATTAGTAAATTATAGACTCGATCTAATTCGTGTTTGCGATAAGGCAAGCAGTTATTTCAAAAACTTGTTCAAAATCCAAGAACCACTCTAGAAACCAAATTTCAGTAAAAAAACATGAGTGAGTGCCTTGAAGCGCCGTTGAAGTAAAACTTATTTAATATTAATATTTATTTCTGTTACATACTTTTTCTCATTATTTTTGATTTATTAATAATTTTTTACTTTGTATTATCTTAATATTTATAAATCATAATTGCTATAAATATTATTATTCATTTCGTCGACCTCCGCTAGCTCTTCGCCCGATCAAAAAAATGGTTTACGTCCGTACAGCTATATTTCTCCTTTTGTTCAAGATGGTTTCTACAGATGCGTTTTGATGCAGCCATCTGTCAGTCGATACCTTTAAATTGCAAAAACCGATCACCAAATTTGGTTGCGTCCGTAACTATGTTTCATGCATTTTGATGCCGCCATCTATCAATCGATGCTATAGGAGAAAATCTGTAGCGTTAACACATTATTTTCGTGCGAAAAAAGATCTGAGTTACTCGTAAGTTGCTCCTAAAAAGGCTTTGAGTCAAAAATTGGTGAGATATTTTTTTGCTGTATTTTGCTTGAAATTTAACAAAAATAACGCTATAAAAATAGCTGAATTAGCGTATGGTTTCTACAATTATTTTTAAAAACGCGGAGCAAAATATGTAAATTTCGCGCAGTTACTTGCGATCACATAAAATTAACGTAAGACACAAAAAGACGTGACAAGATTTTTTTTAAATTTTAATAGGGCTTCGGCGGCAAGGCCATTAGATGCTCGGTGACTGTAAATAACGAAGTTTAAGCACACTGTTTAATCACTGATTAGAGTTTGTTAAAAAGTTCCGTGTTTTCCAAGAATTGAAATCGTTTGACGATATTGTCCATGTTGTTACCGATGGTGTCTCAAAGTTGAGAGGGAAGTTGCAGTCTTTGTTTGGTATACGCTCGACATTTAGTGAGGATGTGTTGAACGGAAAATTGTATAATTGAAAAATACCAAAAATAAAAGTAAAAATTAAAAAAGTAAGACATACAGTATACAGCGTTCCTGTACTTGTGTAGAGCTCATAGTCATGACTATATACTGAATAATGTCACTCACTTCCCACGGGACTTTCCGACACGTTCTGAAATATACAGGAATGTTTGATGAACGCTGATAGATTCTTGATAGCGTCTGCCATATATCGAAATGCCAGGAAGTTATGTGAATTTATTTTCTGTCTCAGATATAAAATCACATTATTTAATATATAAATACTAGAGCACTATTGAATTCAAGAGAATTTGTAAGTAAATAAATGAATGATTTATTTCAAAAGACTGCTAATGTAGCAGCAATTACCATTCTAACATCACAAGTGTCGGAATGGTATTAATTTAGGTCAAAATTTGCTTTTCAAAATTTTACAATATTTTTTTAGTTTTGAGGTTCCCAGAAATCCAAAAAACATTTTTGGAATAAAACCTGTACGTCTGTTAGTCTATCAGGTCAAACGGATGGGCGGATTGAAACCAAATTTTGGGAAGATTTTCAGAAAACAGAACAGAGCCTGAACGCAAGAAAATCTACCACATAGAACACGCACGAGTCTTGTGATTTGCCAGCGGTTGTTAAACTTTAGCGATGTGTAACTATTAGTGCACTATTTCCTAACATTAATTATTGGTTAAATATGGAAAATACTATTCATTCCAAAATTATGAAGTAACTAAGATTTTGATTGTTTTGCAGCGCTGCGGTGCTCTTAGAGGAACCGCTACTGACATACATAATATTGAAGAGTCCTAAAGAACAGCCATCTTATTTCGCTTTCGAATAAATCTGCGCATATTATATAAGACAAACAGGTGTTGCTGATTTAAAGGCCACTGCACACGAGTGAAGAGGCTTGTTATGCTGCTAGATTATTTACTAGACTGCTAGTTTTCAAGTGCTGCTTTTCTTGATGGCTTTTATGTGTTCACTTCACACGATGCATGTATTCAAGTTCGTTTTGTAGATGGGTTTGGTCCGCGAGCAGTGATAGTTTGAATGTTTACAAAAGCGAACGTTTATTGTCTCTAAACAGAACACACGCTACAAGCTTGCTCTGCAGGTAGATTCGGTGCATGTGCAGTGATAGAACGGGTAACAAAAGTGGACTTTTATTGTCTCTAAACAGAACACACGCTATGTCATCTCCGCTATGGCACAGTGTTTGTTTGTGGGCGTTTGTCCATGTCGCTCACGTGACAAGATACTGTTTACTGATTGGTTTAAAACAAGCAAGAAAAATAGCCCTGGTTCGAATTTTGAAATCCATCTTATGAGGTCGGAGGAGAGAACGCAGTTATGTCGTTTTCATCTTTGCAACCCGCATGGTAGTCAGTCCAAGTCCCAGCAGTCTTTTTAGCGGCAAAACCAGCCTCGTGTGCAGCGGCCTTAAGACAACTAGTTGTTGTTGATCTAAGATACTTCTTAGATGAATCTGTATACAATATAGAATTTGGTTCACTAACGACGGTTCAACAATGAAGTTTACAAAGTAGGTTTTAATCTATATGTAGATGTATTATTATTTATCTTTAGAGAAATATTTAAATCAGCACTACATTGAGGACTGTGAAAACGTATAAAATTTGTTTACTGTCAGTCAGAAAACAAAAATTGGCACTGAGCCATTTGCACATTGACCTTGGAGGCCTTGCCAGATAATATTCATGAGGCGTAGTCAGCATACAAGGTCAAGTAGGAAATTTTTAACAATTGCAATGTGCAGGAGCTGCACAAAAATAATTCTTAACAATTATTCAACAATTGTTATCATCATAAACATTAATTTGAATTTTCGCTTGAAAAAGTGTTAAATAATAAGTTGCATAACAAAATTATTTTATGTGATTTTATACACCACTAGCAGTCAGCAGTCCGGTCCGACTTCGCCCGAATTTGTAGCTTTGCCATCGTTTTTTCGTGGACACGTTAAAAAATTGGTTTCCACGAAAAGCGCTTTTAATATTTATATAGTCTATGGCCATCCTGATTGTCTATTCTAAATAGGTATGTTCCAAGCAGCCATCAAATTGTAACGAAACTGTCATCCGCATGCGCAGTAGCTAAACGTGTTCCATAATCGACACAAACAGCTTCGTTTTAGCTACTGCGCATGCGGGTGACGGTTTCGTTACCATTTTCTGACTGCTTGGAACAAACTTATTATTGGTGAAATAATTTTTCAAATAGGTGCAGTGGTGTTGAAGATTACTCTCCACATACACACAAACTCACAAAATTCGTACTCCCTTTTTATAATACTATTATAGAGTATAGATTGTGATTATTTTAATTTTAAGAATTTTTAAGAATTATTTTTAGTACTGCAGACTTCGTATAGTCGTCATGATACATTTTTAGTGGTGTGTTAGATAAAATGACGATAGCAACCCGTACAAGAGACACCGGATTAGGGACTTAACCACCCGTAGTCTATTTATAATACTTTAGTCTAAATGCTGAAGCTGGAAAGCTCATCTGTTCCGTAGCATACTCTAACGTTAAGTTTATTTTCGTAAGTACATAATATATGAAATAGAACTTAGATGTCTGTTGATATGTTTCTTAAAAAAATCCTAATGGGATACTAGAAAATGCTCTTGATATGGAGAAATATTTATGTTCACAATTCAAGGTCATTGTCAAATCGGATTTTTTGCAACCCAGCATAAGTCTTCCAGCATATAGGTACTAATCATATGCTTAGTTTCCAGGAACTTAACCTTGCCTTTAAATGTTACACCTTTAAAGTTTAGTTTTATTCTTCCTGACAAAAAAAAGCTTTATGTTATTGCTTTGTATCATTGTATAGCACACCACTTTTTTCATTATATAATAAGGTCTAACATAATCAAATTATTTCTCGAGGAGATAAAATGATTTTTGTATGTTAAGTTAATTTTTGTACGGCCAAATTCTTAATAACGTTAAATAGTAGGAAGTCAAAAGCAGCAGGAGTAGATTTAATTCTAATCAATATAAATACAGCTGTTTGGTATGTTTTGAAGGTTTTAATACCATTATCACTATCAATAAAACACTGTCAAACAGACATTAAAATTTGGTGGATACACAGGTTATTGACGTTCATAATAATCGTTACACCAAGCCGAATACAATACGACATTACAGATGGCATTGATTGATGTACAACTGACATTTTTCAAATAGTTGGTTTCAAAAAAACGTGTTGCATTCATTTCAAACTGTTGTCAATTATATAATCAACTGTTTTAACCGATCGGTATTATACGAGGAGCATAATTAACTTACCTTTGAGTCTAATTAATTACTTACTGGAAAATTGAATTAATATATCGGTAAACATAGATACTTATAAAGTATTATTTTTTTTTTATTTTTACTTTATGTTTACATTTTTTTTTCAAAGATAAAGACGCAATATTAACTTTTTGAACACGCAAAATTATAGTCTTCTACGAAGTTTAACAATGACGATGAAACAAAAACATCAACGGATCTCTTCTCGATAAATTATTCTAGCCAGGAATCTGTGATTTCATCACGACGGAGATTATGGAAGAACTTTGAATGCGAGAAGAAACTACTCAAATTATATTTACTCTAAGAGGGTGCAAATTTATGAATCGGGCACCTCAATGCATTTAAGCAATTCATAAATTCGCACCCTCTTAAGGGTGGCTTGGGGAGGGTGCAATTGGTAAAAAATTTCTGCCGCTGGTATTTTCCAGTCATTTGGCTCCAACAGAACCTAAAAATGAAGCGGTAGAAATTTTTTTAATTCTAACTATTTTTTATCCAATTTTCGACGTTTTGATGTCAAATTGCGGAAAAATGGTCCGACCAAAATTTCTGCCACTATTTTTCGGTCTATGTACATATCGAAAAGAAAATTTTCCATTTTGTTAGATCCGGTTAGGGTTCACTTTTTATTATTTTTTTTATTTACGCACGGAAAAATGGCCAATGAATTTTTTCTGCCACTACCTTTCCGGGAATGCGGAGCACTTAAAGTGATAAATAATAAAAATACCCTTTATATTGCTAGCAAAGATCGAGAGAAAGACTTAAACACTACCGTGCAGACATATATACGTCTATCTCACTTATTATAATCTGAGTTTCATGTTCATGTCCGTGAATGAATGCGCGCCAGTTTGCACATGGAACTAAGCTGTGAAAGGGAGGTGGCTTGCTCTATTCTACTTACTAATTGCCCCACTACAGGCGCGACACTTGCGCACAACGGGTCAAGTAAAAAAAAGAGATTTGCTGTCCCACTTCATGGGTCACGGTTCCACTTACGGCCACTAGCAATATAAAAGTTATTAAATATATGGAGGCAATAAGTGGAATAGAGCAAGCCACCTCACTTTCACAGGTTAGTTCCATGTGCAAACTGACTCAGAGTATAATAAGTGAGACAGACATACAAATGTCTGCACCGTAGGGTTTAAGTCTTTCTCCAGATCTTTGCTAGCAATATAGAGGGTATTAAATAAATGTTTTTACATGACGTGTTTTAATGGGGATTGGAAATTGTTTGTCCCTAACGTACTACCGGCGCTGCTAGTGAGAAGTTTTTCGTACATCATGATAAAAGCTCATTGAGCATTGTCTTCTCTGTTACAATGCAACAACCACATATAGTTACTATATAATACGGTAACGTCTTCACTGAGTGCGGTATGTTTCCAAGCAATTAAATCCAAATGCGAAATGCCCCTGGCGCATTAAAATATGCACTCTGACGAATGTAATAAAACACACGCCTTGTACTGTACGTATATCTAGTACGTGATAATGGTCATATTGTTACATAACAATGCATACTGAATTACCGACTCGTTGCCGTTACCAACCTAGCAGTTCGCGCTTTGATCAAAATTCAAATCAGATGCCGATTATGCTAACCCACTTTTGTTATTACAATTAAAATTGCGCCACACTTATTAAAAGTTTCTTACAACTTGGTCCTTTCTCTCGCGTTTAGATAATGCAATAGTTTCACGACAAGATTTTATATTTTAATATAATTTATTGTTATTTAATTTTCTTTTGTGTTATATCACGATGTTGAATTATTCCTACAATCTGTTGTATTTAAAGCCTAAATTAATTCAACTAATTTTATTAAACATTTCTATTTTGTAAATAATGTACTTTATACGAGTGATGTCAAAGTTACGGCCCGCGGGCCGCAATCGGCCCTCCAGCTCAATACAGCCCGCGACCAAATCTATCTAGTGAGGATTTTAGACACCTGACATCAATGAGCTTATCAAAAGCAAGAGACCTCAGGTTTCTGGCTCGTCAAGCTTAAGATAATTTACTCTTTTTGTTACTTTTATATGAAAATTGATTTAAACTAAATAAATAAAGATTTTAATTTAATGTGTTTTAGTTTTTAATGGCACAGTCTTAATCTTATAAATGGCCTTTTAAAAAAATAAAAGTATATGATTATTACAATCATTTCTTAATCGGTATTTTTCGCGTAATGTTAATCGGAAGGATGTGTTTTGATGGCCTGAGAAAGCTTTATGGCATAGCATTCAAAAACGCAATATCTCATCAAAGAAAAATATACATTCAAGTACAGTGTACTACATACGACGAAAAAAGTGTAAATTGGACAACGGAATAATATCACATACGTAGTCTTGAAACAAGATTACATTAAGCGGGATTAAAATAATATGTATTTAAAAAACAAGGGACAATAAAGATCAACTTTATTTGACATAAAGGCGGTATTTTCTGTTTCGGTTTGTTTTTTAACAACAAAAAAATGAAAGCCGTGAAAAAACTAACATTTTTTCATGTAAACTTCGCCAAACGTATGCGCCCTTTATGATACGAAAATCCAGACAAAGCTTGTAAAGTATACACGACAAAAAAACAGTGTTTTTTTCATTTCCCTCTGTTTTTTTCCAACCACAAGTGTACATAATATTATATAAACGTAAATATTATATAAAACATATATATATACCAGTGTACCAGTGTTTCTAAAATCGTGGGAAACTGATTTGATTTCAAATGTTATCTACTTAACGAGAAGTACGCATGTAACGAAAAGTGGAACACCTATACTGGTCACTTCACGATGGATTGTCGAAAGCACTATCAAAATTATTTCTAGTAGGTATTATTTAAAAAACGTAAATTAGATGTCGCTATCAACAAACGCTGTTTGCCGTATGCAACTCAAGTTACAAGCAGCGCCAGTTTAAATGGTTATTTCTAGTAACTAATAAATGTCAGTTAGATGTCGCCATCAACAAAAGCCATGTAATAACCCAACGCATACATACAGCAAGCGTTACATCTAACGAAATTTTAGAAACTTAAATTAAATGTCACGACATCATAGGATTTGCACGTTTTTACTCCCACCCAAACGCGCCAGTTGATTTTACATCAAAATATTTTGCACAATTTGATTTAATTGGTCCTGTCTTCTGAGATGTTACATTTGAAAAATTAAATACATTCCAACATAGGATGCATACCCGTAAACTATTTTTCTGCAATAAGGTTATAACGACACTATAATATAAACAAACATTTTGTTGGACAGCCAACGAGTTCGCCGAATAATCTTTCTTTATTATATACTGAAGTGTGTGTTCTCACTTAAAAGGATTTCATACGGTTTCCCATATTTGTGAAATAAAACTTTTGTTAAAATTTTTTTTCGCAAATTAAAAAAAAGCTTTTTCTGTCTTAAATTAAATTGGTTGACAGAAAATTGTGTGCAGAATTTAATAAGCGTAAACGTGTATTTCTGTATTTAAAATAGTTAAAAACGTACTTAGCTGCTACATTATAGTTTCGCACAAAACACAACACGCCGTTTATTCTAGCTCAAGTCTTTGAAAATAAATTGTCATATTTCAGTTTATTTTTCTTAATCTTGAAATCTCTTTAAGGAGGTTGATCCGTTACAGTCCCAATCAAAAGGAAATCTAATTCTAAATGGGAACTTTTATAGTTTATAAGTCGATGATACCAATAAATTATTGTCATAAAGGCATAAATAAATAATTTTTTTTAATATTAATTAATTATTTCAGTACCTTATACTTAATGGACGAACTTTTGAATTTTTTGTACAAAGTTAGGTTAAAAAAAATAAATTTATGTAAATATCTGTATTTTACGTATTTTTTGCAATAAATAATAAAAAAAGAAATTAGAAGTAATAAAAATTAAAATTAAATCATTAAAAAGTTGAAAATTCAGTTAAAATTGTTAAATCTGTCAAGAATAAAAGTCCATAATCAAAAAGTGCTAAGGTTTAATAATTTTTTTTATTGATTAAAAGTCTCCTAATTAAATTGGAAAAAATATTAAAATATGCGTGACATCGATGCTTTACATAGATAGTTTTCGGAACTGCTGACATTATTTGGTTATTTGCAAAAAATTAAAATGAACAGTTTGCATGCTAGCTTGACATATTTTTCATAAGACTACATGTAAAAGTTTTTTTTCATTTTTAACTTTGTAAGTCTCCTAATGATTTTGGATTTTTTACAGAAAATTTTGTCATAAAAAATCTATTAAAAAAACTTTATTTCAGATTTTTTTCATTATCTTCGTAAAACGGCTCAACCTCCTTAAAGTTATCTTACAGCTAATCTATTAAAAAAGTAACTATATGTAGTACACTATCCACTACAGTTTACAGAAGTGAAACTTTTAGTCGCGCCGACTATACACACGCGCACAGAGAGAGAGAGAGATCGCAAAAAAACACTCCCCTTTTCGCGAGAAAGTCAGCCCTTGCGAGAACCAGCTCTAAAATCGTTTGATTATATGAAAAAAAGACAACTTAAAAAAAATATGAATTAATATAGGTGGAATATGGAATAAATTGTTAAAATAATAATGAAGGCAACTGCTGGAATTGAACCCACGACCGTCTGTGTAGGAGGCAGCAGCTATATTTTTCAGCTATGCTGGACAATCGGTTATTTTATTGTAGTACTATACGGAATATCAAATATTGCTTACATAGAATAAATATTCGTGTATTTCCGGAGTTACTCATTGTTTAATCCCTAGACCCTTTTTGCAACGTTTCGTAACACTTTTTTTTCTATTCACTTTCAATTACACGAATCGAACTTATATAAAAAATTTCACTTTAAAAAAATGTAGAAAATCTTTACATTATTTTCAATAGCTCTTCTTGTTTTTTTTTTTTTGTAAGTTTCAGATTCGTTGTTTTGGAAGTAGTGGAAACCACAAGGCGTAAATGCGATTGCCCTCACGAATTCCTACTAAATTCAGTCGACCATGAATTTATTTAGTTTTTCTTCTTGTCATATAAAACTCATATCCATTACTGGGAAATGGGTTTTGTTTGTTACGGAACTGGGACACGCAAATGTAAGTGTACAATTCCACTTTACAAAATCCACTAATAAATGCTCTTGTTGGAGTTCAAACCACGATAACAATAGATCAGGTTAGTTAATCACTTAATTTTAGATTTTCTTAACATTTACTAAAAGTCAGTTTCATTAATTGTTTACTTTTTTTATTTTACATATTTAAATTCACTGCAGTTGAGTTCTGGTTTTTGAAAAAAAGAAAAATAGTTTGCAAATAATTACGTATAGGTATTAGTTAAAGTCATTGGTGCAGATTTTGTATTTTACTGCAACTTTTAGCATTACTCTAAGCTCTTCTACCAGTTGAAAAATATTAAATAAAGTAACCTCGCTTAAAAAAATCCCACTGGAAAAAAATTCCACCGAAAAAACCCCCCTAAGAAAATTTACCACCCAATTTTTTTTCATTATTTCTTTTAAAAAGACTAAAATAATTATTGCAATAAATATTAGATATCGTGTCGATCGAGATAATAATTAATAAGAAAAATCGCAGGATTGTGGACAAAAAGTTGGATTTATTAATGTACGACGTTTCGTCTATAGATTTAGACTTTTTTAAGTACAATTTCACTGCGAAAGAAAACGCCATTGCATCGACACGACCCCGTAATTGTTTTTTAAAGAACTCTTCCCAAACGCCTTCCCATTTTCACTGCGCAAAAAAAATTAATTTATAAAAAAAAAAAAGCACTTAAAACGGCTAATAACACTGTTATATGTTATATAAAATAATAATTGAGTATTTCCAATGGATATTTTGTACATCGAGTTATCGTACTCTAACCAACTCAATGTATTTGTTGGCTTGAGACACCCTGTAAACAAAGTATCTATATTTCGACCTACATCTGGCATCTAGATTCTATCATTCTAGTAGAGAACACCGTCTGCAATAATACGGGTATTTAGAGAAAAAGAATATATGATGTAATATATCAGAACCATTATCCAGATAACAATACCGTTAGATGGAACGACATTTGTAAGGTTATATACCAGATCGTATATTTATTGTAACCCTTAGTAACAATCTACCATAAGAAATAAATATATCTCAAAACAATATTATATACCTACATGAATATAAACGTTAACATAATAGTATTTACTTTGACTTCCTTGATATTTACTGGCTGTACCCGGCCACGCGTTGCTGTGGCTCAGTCTGGTTTGCAAGTGTTGCTGTTACGTTCAACACATGGCGCTCCCGTTACGGTAATATATTTAGTATAGCGAGTTTTGCTTTAACGTCCAACAGATGGCACTGTCTTACAAAAAAAGGCATAGAGTAAACTATACTCATGAAATGAACGCTATGGTAAACGTTGCTTTAACGTCCAACAGATGGCGCCGTGTGGCGCTGTTTTAGAAAAAAAGCATAAAATAAACTAAACTCATGAATTGAACGTTATGGTAAACGGCACGTTGTTTTATCGTCCAACAGATGGCGCTGTTTTAGAAAGAAAGCATAAAATAATCTATTTTTATGAAATGAACGCTATGGTAAACGACACATTGCTTTAAACCAAAACATCCTTCTAAAAAAGCATGTTATCACCTGTCACAGGTGTGAGTATATTATTGTCATGATAGGTCTCTAGAAAGATAGCGACCCGGAAAATTTCAAAAATACGGTAGACACAATTGTAATTTATTGTAAACATGAAAAATATTTTTAAAAAATTGATCGCACTTCAAAAAATGTCGCAGAAAAAGATTAAATATTGATTATTTACAATTAGATACGTCCTTAACCTTACATTCAATTTTTAAGTCGGCGTAAATAAAACACTATGGCTATAATAACGCAATGAAACCTTGTATATTATGAAGGACAGTTGTAAATAATTATTTTATAATTTTCTGAGATATTTGTTGAAGTTGTATCAATTTTTTTTATCACCACATGTAAGTCAATTCTAGTTTCCAGCAGATTTAGTAAGTTGGCAGCAGTGTCATAAATGAGCAAATGAAGCAGACACCGTCGCTACATTGTCGAGAAAGATAATTACCATTATGATTGTTAAGTGTTGTCTTGTGTGCTGTGGCAGACAAACGAACCATTGTTCACCTTTTCGCCTTTGTTGACTCGTGACTTGAAGATGAATAGCTGTCCCGTTTACAGTCTGAGTGTAGAAAAGACTCAAATGGATTAGTTTAGTAAAGTTGTTATGTTTGCGCACTGGACAGTACTTGACATTCACTGCTGCCAACTTAATAAATTGTGTATTAAAACTGGTGGACAAAAAAACTGAACAAGAGAAGCGTCAAGTAACAATATTATTCTACTGTTTTTAATTTACTAGTGTATAATTAAATTTTTTTTATCTAGTTATGTAACTTTGCGATATGAATATGGTTAAAATATTTCGCTAATTTTAGTGTATTTGTTAAGGGAAACCTTCCAGTATTCTATCGATAAGCTGGATATAAGAATAAAATTAATAAGATTTGTAATTCAAAGCTTTTTAACCCTTATGTGTACACTCGGGTACCCGGGTGCCCACCTCAATGTATTCATGAAATTAAAGTAACGAAAAAATAAAAATTTTAGTTTGAACTTCTAAATCATCGTTTTTTAACTCAAAATCTAGCAAATTATAAATTGGATTTATTAATTTAAATTTTCTTAAAGAGAAAAAAACTTAAGCCATCGCCCTAGGACACCTAGGGTACCCGGGTACCCACTATATGTATTCATACTTTGTACATAAAAAAAAAAAAATTTACGCGTGCAGGTAAATTATTATTTTAAATATAAAAAATATCACAATAATAAAAAAAGAACCGGATCCTTATTCTAAAATATCCAAAATTGGAATATTATAGTAAGTGGATACTCGGGTATCCCGGGTGCTGAACAACACAGATATAGTTGGGTGTACACATTAAGGGTTAATAAAAAAAATACTAACGTTTTTCTAATGACTAAGAAAACAGAAATTATGACGGTACCTACTTTGTGCAATGACTCGCTCTATTTTTATGCTGATCAAAATCTATAAACGCTACCATAAGTAATAACGTATAAAAACACTTGTATTTCATCTTTAAGAGTATTCGTCCCTTAAAACACTCCCTGCACCCTTCATCTCAAATCTTTTCTCCTCGCCTAAAAACGGTTAGCTTTAAAAATAGCGTCGGGAGAGCGCGAACCGTTTTTAGGCGAGGGGAAAAGATTTGAAATGAAGGGTGCAGGGGGTATTTGCAGGGACGAATACTCTTAATTTCAAAACGTAGTTCTTCAAAAACAATTTGTTTTACTGCAATTGGTCATAACGCGGTTGTTTTAACAGTAAAATGGATGTTTCAACCCCTCATTTACTCTTGACTGTTTGGTGATTCCGTTCGCGTCGCGAAAGACATTTGAAAATTGTGATCATGAAAAATCACACTGATTGGAAACACCAACCGAAACAGACTTTTGTTGAATGAATAATGGATAATGTCCTGCGCCAGCTTTCGTTGCTAGGTAACCGGAAGCTCATTGAATTTTACAAGTGCAACGCGCGATGTTCGGACGCAATTATTGTAATGAAAACCCGACAATTATTGTAATGAAAACCGACAAGGGAATCATTAACGCGAACCACTTGATTAGCCCCCAAATGATTGATTGTTGAACGCGCACATTGTGAGGATTAATGTATTGCTAAATGACGTATAAAGTGTATTGGAAAGAAGGGTGTTAAAAGTAACGCCCAACGTGTCGTACTTTGTTTATAATAACATGTCGACGTCGAACATGTACAGAGTCTCCAATAAAGCAAAGCCAGTAAAAAATATCGAAATGTTTGCATCCTACGAAACTCTTGGATTTCTCTAGTTTCTCTACTGCTACTTATGGCCATATTCACCGAACGTAACTAGTTATTTATTCGGTTCATTTGTTTCATTCCTCCGAATAAATAGCGATAATTCAATTCACCAAGCATAATTATGTTTAATGTAGGTATAAATCTATTCTGTTTAAATTCACGGGTATAAATATTTATTCGCTTGAGAAAATAATAATGGCCGCCACGTAGATCATAATACCTATAAATGTGGAGTATTATATCTGCAGTTGCTCTTGTAAATTGATTTATGAGTGAATTTAGTTTACGTGAAATGTTTTATCAAATTTATCCCGGGCCTCCACCATATTAGACTCGTCGCTTACACCATAAATGGTTAAGGCGCCGTGTCGAATCTGGTGGATGTGCGGGAATTATTTCAACGTAGATATCGAAACACATTATATTATTATATTCTTTATTAATTCTTGAGAAAGTTTCGATAAAATATTTTAATTTAGGCGAAATATCAGATTTTTTATGGCCAAAAGATTAGATATATCTGAATGCCTTTTGTGTGACTATAGATATACATTTATTTGCGGAGCTATTATAAAATAGATACAAAACGGCATATATACAAATAACACAATAATAAGAAAGAGAAGTACAATTAATTAGTGATTTATAAAAAAACTGTAAATTAACTGGAAAAAGTCTTAATAAAAGGTTATTTTAAGAAAAGTTAAGATTAACAATGTTTCACTGTAAATATAGCAGCATTCTGTAAGTTACTGTGTTCAGGACAGTGTGAGTAATAAATCGTTTTCTGAGGTTGGTACCGCTGCGATATTGCTATCAGAATAATGGAATGCTTTGCCGTTTTACGCACCAACCATCCTATATCGCAACTAATGATCTAATGCCTGTAATGACCTAGTTGTTGTCTTCTTTGAGGTCAAATAAGTGCGTAATAGTTTAAATTTCGAAAATGAAAACAAGAAACTCTTAACTTCTTATTGCATTTTTCCATTTGGAAACAACAACAGTTTCTATGAATAGAAGACTCGTAAAAATCTGTTTACTCAGCAATACTTTCCAACATAACATCCGTGTAAGCTAGCAAACATCACTATCACCTATTGGCGTCGGTCGGATGGCGGATATTTTTGTGTGTCAACTTAATCTAAATAAAATTTGCTACCGTACGAAACCCATTTAAAATGAGAGCAGTCGGACCATTTAAAGGGTTGTATTTAGAAATGGAAAAAAAATGTTTGTTCCAATGGTTCTCTCAGTGCTTAGTTTAAGTCAAACTCAGGCTCTTAAAGAATAATTTAACATTAGTGGTAATATTGTGCATTTTATTTATAATATGTAATCTATATACCGGGTGAGTTAAAAGTCCCGGAACGGTTGAATATCTCGCATACTACGCATCATATAAAAAAAAAAAAAAAATACGTGTCAAATATTTTTCGCAAAACTATTTTTTGATACCACACATGACTCCCCACCCCCCACCCAGTTGGTGGGGGGAGGGGCAACTTTAAAATTTTAAATAGGAACCCCTATTTTTTATTGCAGATTCGGATTCTACGGGAAAAATTACATTAATGTTACTTCGATCGTTTTTTTCGATTCGCGACCGATGTCGCGGTAATCGCGAAAAACTTAAAAAAATCAATCCAATTTTGCAGTAATGGATGACATTCCATTCACAATTTCGAAGTTTCCCCTCCCTCCACACACTGGTTGGGGGGTGGGGGGTCATGTGTGGTATCAAAAAAAGTTTTGCGAAAAATATTAGATACGTATTTTTTTGTTTTTCGATTTTATGCGTAATATGCAAAATATCCTTTTCCGGAAATTATTGATTTTTTAAGTTTTTCGCGATTACCGCGACATCGGTCGCGAATCGAAAAAAAGTAAAATTGATGTAATTTTTTTCGTAGAATCCGAATCTGCAATAAAAAATAGGGGTTCCTATTTAAAATTTTAAAGTTGCCCCTCCCCCCACCAACTGGGTGGGGGGTGGGGAGTCATGTGTGGTATCAAAAAATAGTTTTGCGAAAAATATTTGACACGTATTTTTTTTTTTTTATATGATGCGTAGTATGCGAGATATTCAACCGTTCCGGGACTTTTAACTCACCTGGTATATAAAATTCCCGTGCCACAATTTTGACCGTGCCACAATTTTGGCCGTGCTAATCTCCGAAACCACTGAACAGATTTTAATGAAATTTTATAAATGTGTCTTGCTTGGTGCAACTTACGCTATAGGGTAGTTTTTATAACGAACAAAACTGTTTAGTACCAACTGGCGACATCTATTAGAACTTGCAATTTGCTCAAAGCTATTAGTTCAAATGCCGGGCCGCAAACGAAATACATTTTGCAGAATTATATCTATCGCACCCGGGTGAAATCGGGACGGACAGCCATAATATTATAAAGACATAAAGTTTGTAAGTTTCGATGTAGGAGGCAATCTCCGAAACTACTCATCCGATTTCACCAATATTTAAAATGGACCTTCAGGATTTATATATTATCGCGTTTAAATAAAAGCGCTTTTCGTGGAGACCAATTTTGCAACGCAAGTCGATGAAAAAACGGCACAAACTTCAAATTTGGGCGAAGCCGAACCGGGCCGCTAGTTTTTATATAATATTCGGAGACATTAAATTATAACTTAAATTGAAAACAAAATGAACAGAAGATGATTATTTATTGCCAATAAATAACTATCGTTTGTTCATTTTTTCAGTTTGAATTATAACTAAATGTCTCCGAATATTATATAAAAATTACATATTATAAATAAAATGCACAATATTACCACCAATGTTAAATTATTCTTTAAGAGCCTAATGAACTTTTAAAAATTAAAACGAAACGTCGCGATTGAAAATCATTTTTAACAGCGTTTTTTATTGATCCATTATCCTCTTAAAAATAATATTAATAATATTTAATAAAAAAAGTTTGTTTTATTTTCTAGAAGTACGAAATAATAATAAAGAAAATATTAAGTAGCATTTGTTAAACATTATGAAAAAAATACTCTGGTCGCAACATTCTAAAGGAGCCAAGCTGTTAAGTTCTCTTTAATGACGGTCATTCAAAGTGCATAAACCACGTTATGTAGTAAAACAACCCTTTCACATTTCATTAATTGGTATCAGATAGTACCTAGATAGTATATATTCCGTTTTCGAGCGGTTTCTGAATGAGCCAGTAGCGGATCGTCAAAATTTTAAATTTGTGTTCTGCACCGTGGATATTACTGTCCACCGTGGATACAACTGTGTCCACCGTGGACACAACTGTATCCACCGAAACACAACTGTGTGGCTCCGTGAACATAACTGTATACAACGTGAACACAACTATGTTTACCGTGGGCATAAGAAAGTAAGATTCCATTACCGTCGTGAATACTATTAATATTGCTATTAGAGGGCCAGCGTTAGTTTTTGCCGCCCTGTACAAAGTGAGCGTTCGACACTCTATTCGCTGTTGCAACAAAGACAAAAAAACGGATTATTTATTTTACTTTAGAATTATATTGTTACACGTCCCCGTTGCGACGACAAAGGATTTCGTGAGACAACAATCGACTCGTCATTATAGCAATGACACACAGATTGTTGTCTGACAACAATCAGCTCGTCATTCTAACAATAATACACAGATTGTTGTGGGCTTGTTGTTCTAACAATATGCGTAGGTAAAAAGAGCTTTGTTGCCAAATTCCAGACAACAATGAATGCAAGAAAAGAAAGAACGATCCAGGGCTAATATAAACCACGGAATAGCTCAGTAGACAAGCAGTCATACATGATGTTTCATCGAGTGAACAATCGGCATAAATTGACAGTTAGTACCGTGAACAGTACTGAGGTAACTGCTGAGATAAATAAATGAACTGTGTGAATAATCGTACGTATATAGTTAATAAATAAGTGTACTAAATAAATTTTGGTGTGTTCCTGTGTTGTAAATATTTCGTGTACATAAATAGTGACTTTGTATTCTTCATTACCTATTCTTCTATTCTATCAGTTAGAATTGTTAAGAAGTACTTTTTCGTTTGTTTATTTGTTTCTTAACGGTATACTATTGTAAATAAATATTTTTCACCACGAACTAGAACAGTTTTGTTACAATATCTATAAAAAAAATAAAATCATTTTAGTAAACAAAAAAGATATAAATTAATATAGGCAATCGTCCTACCGGCCTCGGCGGGCCTTGGCCTAGCAGAAAAACTCCCAAAATCACAGTGGACCTATCCCTGATGAAGTACTTAAGATTTTTGTTGCGCTCATAGAGAAACCGCTACTGATCAGATAGTACCTACATAGTATATATTCTATTTTCGAGTGGTTACTACACGAGCGTTAATATAGTCCGTCCCACAGAATGCTGAGATCCGGAGGAACGTATAGAAGAAGGGGGAACGCTGTGGACATCACCGCCTATACTTAAGAGTCGACCGGATGGTCTCAAGCTGCAGTGATATACGGTTGTTCACCGCAATGTGTATATAGAAAACATACCTAGACGTGGTGGAGATTGCCACAGCTGGACATATCTTACTATAGATGCAGTGTCTTTTACCGGGCCTAAGGCTCTATTGATTTATTTAGTTATTTGTAAGCAACAGCTACTTACATATTCAGCTGTCCTTATTCCTACTATGATATAAAAACTGCGCGTGTAACCTTTGCGGGCAGTTGAAGGAAAACATGTAAGCAATACATATACAGCAAAGAGTATCCAATATCCATTCCCAAAATAGATAGACTTAGACTGAAAATACTATTATACTAAGCTACATGTATATATTTAGTATGCGACGGCAACTCACGGAGTTGTCGCTTTGCGAAATTCACAAAACGCACCTAGAGAAGTTTTACTTCAATAACGCTAAACGTTATACCTGTTCGTTTGTATGGCTTTCTGACACAGTGAAAGAACTGAACAGATTTAAATGAAATGTATATAAATAAAAATGTAATTGTTCGTTTGTTCAAAGTCTTAAATCTCCGAAAGTATTTCACCGATTTCTTTGAAATTTTGACACAACGTTGCATTCGAATACGCGCGTGTTTATAAATACCTATTTTCGTAAACGCATATATACCTTCTTCGTTCCGTCGTGGTTAAAAAGAATGACTCTAAAATGGAAAATAACACAATTTTTCGTCAGGTCTTAAAGCTTTTTAGCTAGAAGCAAAAAGATCAATTAACTGTAAATGCTTCTTGCAACACTGTTTTCCTTGGAGTGTTTTTTTTACATTTACTGAAGATTACAAAGTCGATTAAAATAACAGTATAATCAAACAATTATTTAACTTGAACTGAAAATGGTTTCCCTTTAGGATATAATGGATGTTCAAACTTGAAGTGAAAAGTTCAGTTAGCTGTCAAACAAATACGGCAGTCAACATGGTAAACTGTTTTTACGGCTCAGAAGTCAATACAAACAAATGTTTATTATTTTCTGTAGACTAAAAACGTCGCATTCTGACAAAGATCGGGAAATATCTCATTTCTCGTTTGAGAGAACAATCCTCCTTGAGGAAATAAGTAATTATAAGCCAAGCCAGATCAAAGTGGTTTCAGTGGGTAAAAAAGCTAAAATCAAGTTCTCTTACACCTTATCTGTGACCTCAAGACAAAGTGTCTTAAAAACTAATTTTTTACCATTTATTGTCCCTATTTTGAGTAAATACAATTTATTCGATTTATTATTCATTATCCTTTATTTTCCACTCCTTCCGATTCGTCATACACTACAGAGTCGAATATAAATTCATTCGATAACGTACCATCTTAAAATTAATATAAGAAATTCGTCGTCGCATAGGATCTAAACAAAGTCTAGTATTTATGTTGGAATTTAGAGTTACAAATTAGGAAGTCGTTTTACATTTCTAATGGAATTAGTGAACAAAAAAAAATTGTAAAATTACTTTCTAAATTGTATCTCTGATATTCCAAAAACGCCTGTAGAAACACCAGTACAATAAATTTTAACAACTCTGTACCTATTACTTTGTTCCTTTGTATTAATCATATACCACGAAGAAAATTGTAACACATTTACGATCACAAGATTCTCACATCTGAGAAAAAAAATACTAATTACATTTAAAATCTAAATTAACTCGAATCTGTATTCCGATGTTATTTACTTAATCGATTATACTTCATTTGTGCAAACATTCTGATATAATATTTTGCAGAGCGTATACGTTCATATTTTTTGAATTATCAGGAGATTGAATCAATAAGGATATATTGTGTTAGCAGTGCGTAAGACAAAGACAATTTCGTATCGCTTCCCCGATTGTGATATAAATAGTTGCAAAGAGAAAGTGATGTTCAGTCAAGAACAGGGCACCAGAAGAAGCACTTGAAGAAGAACAATAAGAACAGACGTGGAGCGTTCATAAGTGACCGGGAAAATCAATATAGTAGACTGAAGATATCGTTCACAAAGGTGTTTGTCTATGGAAATGAAAAATGAGACACTGGAAATGATCACGCTCTAGAATCTAGACCTCCATTTCTTTCTGATATTCTGATTGTTTTCTTTGCTTCCATTTAATAATATGAAGATTGTGGCATTTCAAAGACAGTTCAAGAACTTATAAATAAAAACAAACGCATTTTAACTTTTCGCCTTGAGTGTTCTAGTTTTCTAAATTTTCTATAGTTTATATTTTGATTTAGTTGTTAGTGGATCTAGATTTATACCCTCTAGTTCAATAAAGTGGGTTTTAATATAACAAAAAACTATTTTTTGCACTACTCCCTATAAATTACTACTTTACACGCATGAAAAGTCACCCATTACACCAAAATATATAAAATTGTCTAAAATTTCGTTAAGTTTTGAGGGTTTTTGAGAGATTTTAATGTATTTAAGACACGAGAATTTTTCTACGAAAACAGCTCGACGCTATTAAACAAAGAAACGAGAACTATGTACTTTTTTAAATCAACAACATATTAATTCAGATAAATTAAATTTAAACATAAACGAAATACTATTAATTTGTCACTTTGGGAATTTTCGCATGTCGTGATATTTTTTAGATTAATATTGATTAGCCGTACATTTTTTTCTGAGCCCAACAATTCTTTTTTTATTTCAGACGATATCCACATTAATTTTCCACTGACAGTTGGGCAATTTATCACGCTGGTGCACATTTTAAACATACCTACGAAGCTCACCTATATTTTCCCTCTTTCTCTCACCTTTATCCATCTCTCTCTCTACTCTCTGTGTGTCTATTAAACTTCAAAACAATACTCGTTAATTATAAGGATGCACTTTTTTATAGCGTGCTATTTTTCTCAATTAAAACTGTCGTGTTTTATTGACACTAATTTATTACACAGCCAGTCAAATTTACAACAAGTCAAATTGTCACTCTTTACAATTAAACGTCACTCCTTTGTCCAATTTTAGAGTTATTTACACCAATTAAACTTTACAAAAGTCATTTCATTTAGTTATATCAAATGAAAATAAAATTTGTTCATAGTTCATACAATTCCAGTTTGTATACAAATAACAATCAAATACTGAATTTGTATAACTGGGACTAACAACAACTACGTATCTATCTAATGGAATCTTTCAAATTAATTTTTCACCCACTTCCAGAGGTCTGAATAATTTGAAATTTTGCATAAGTATTAAGAACCGATGACAATGAAATAATTTATATAAATATGATTACATAACCAAATGACGAAACATCGCAGCTGTGACTGCGATCATAAACAAGTTGGTTTATTAACATACTTATTCAAAATAGTGACAAAGTGAACCAAACTGTTTTGTGTAGGTATACATATAGTCCGGTCAAAATAGACAAAAAATAGTGGTAGGTTTACCATTCGCATAGAGCTGAACATCGGTACAGGTCTTAGGTACACTATTACAAATGAAATATCAAAAGTCACCACCGAACCTACATCTGCTAAAAAAATTATTCAAGGTCAAAGATTAAAAGTATCGGTTTTTTGCACTTTTTTCGTAAACGGTAAATATTATATAAAAATAGAGCAGACGGAAGTTGTAGATCATGCAATTGTCTACAAGAATTGCTCTTATACTTTTTTCCTTACGAATCATAATTCTTTTGAAATAGTAATCTCATACATCGAAAATACTAATAGGCATATTTAAGTGTGTGAGATCCTGGATGATGATATAGTAAGTTGTTGTTATTAGAGGAAGAAGGATCATAGAAAACTATCAAGACGAAATTTTTATTTTTCGCAACGTTTCGTGTTGTAATTAACACTTCATCAGGCGATCTACAAACATTAATACTAATGAATCTCACAAATAAATACAAAATAATTGCAACCTTATCGTAACCTTACCATAAAATACTAGATCTTGACATAGTCAAATAAAATTATTATTGTCATATCGTAATGTAAGTTGAAATAATGTTTAATGATTCTTGCATCAATAAAATAATAAATTAAAACCAATCTTCAATTGTGTTTTAGAACATAAAAATGTATAATGGTGTCTTGCTAGAATATATCAATTAAAACCACATGTTTTACTGTCTAATAGCCATATTAATATTCTTGATAAATACGTTCAGTACGTAAATAGACATTTCGGTCTCATATCTCAGGAATAGTGATTCGTAGGAAAAAAAATATAAGAACAGTTTTTATAGACAATTGCATGGTCTACAACTTTTGTCTGACCTATTTTTCGATAACATTTTCCGTTTACGAGAAAAGTTTAAAAAAAACGGTACTTTTGACCTTTGCTCTTGAATAAATTTTGAAGCAGATGCAGGATCGGTGAGAACAATTGATATTTTATTTGTAATGGTGTACTTAAGATCTGCAATTTTCAGCTCTATGCGAATTATAGTAAATTGAAATGTTTATTTTGACTTGACTATATCGAGGTCTTTTCCCAACGCTGTTTTACTGTATAATATTTTACGCACAGCGAATTCGTTGTCATTATTTTCTGAACGCAGCCAACTAAAATTTGTAAGAATTACAGCTTGCGGTCTGTAGTGCAGTAATAAAACATGAGAGAAATTCAACAAATTCCTTTTTATGGTTGACTTTAGTCAAAGCAAATAACAAAAAAAAAAAAACTGTGCTCGTGACACGAAATGGCTTATGCCAGATTAAAATGAATAATGATTTATTTTTCCAGTGGGTGCGTGAATTACAACAGAGATTTAGTCGGATATTTTCTACTACAAAAGAAAGAGACAGCACTGCCGGTTAGACGCGTTCTTACCACAAGAACGCTGTGATCGAAAAATAGTTAAAAAAAATTACCGACATCTATATAAATTTTAAAATGGTGGATAGTGGAGACTCGTCGTTTTACGAGATCATTTAGGATTGAAACGAACATTTGAGCATTGAAGTCATGTTCCTCACGCTTGAGTAGTGGACGCTGCCTCAAGGATTTTGCCTTTTTTACTGCAGCTACGGACAACTACCGAAGGAATATTTAAATTTTACATAACAAATGTAAATATTTAATACGGTATAGTGCGTACTACTATTTAATAACTTTAAAGAATAGCTTCTGTTGCTACATTGTTAAAACAACAAATCAGATTAATAAAAGAAAACAATTTTCATCGTTGATTCACCCACAGCTCTCACTTCTGTGAAGGTTCATATCTGACGTTATCTAAGATAAAAATTAGCTCTCGCATGATGTGAAATATACAGTTACAAATGGCTATATATTAGAATGATGAATTGACCTTACAGTGTCACTGTGGAGTAATGTAACTCAGTCCACCGCGATAGTGGAAAGATTCGGGGTTCGTATCCCGATGGTGACATTGTTTGAGAAATACATATTTCTAATATAGACATGTAACAATGGGTGTTTTAACAATGTAGCAACAGAAGCTATTCTTTAAAGTTTTTTTACATAACGTTAGTTAAAATGTTATCTGTTTGAATTATCGTTAATGATATATTGAAAAAATCGAATTGAACCACTTTGTCTTGTGGCCGCAGAAATAAGTCGCTAAAGCTTTGTAAAACAACTTCCGTATAAATAAGCTTGTTTTGAGGGCTCGTTTTTTACGATCATAAAAACGAGAATGGACAACTATGTGCTTTCTATCGATAGTCGAAAAGTTTTCCGCTTTTCTCTATTTTCTTATAGCAAGTTCTAATTTGAGTTCATAAACGTTGTTTTGTTTTGTTTTTTTTTTAAATACAATATACAGTGAATTTCATTTAAGACGCAATATATACATGAGTTTTGTTGATATGTTAGCAATGAAAATACTTAAATGAATTACAGAAAAGTTCCACATAAAAAGCATCCTAGACCGGGCGCCACGGGAGGTTCGTATGCAATTTAAGCTACCATATCAACAAAACTCACATTTTTTAAAAAATTTTTTACACATAATTTTCGTATTTTAACTGAATAAAAATTTGATTAGTAAAAAAGGAACTTAATATTTTTTAACAATTTTAGACTTTTTTACATGTAGGTAATAAAGTATTGACTCACTTTAAACCGTAATTTTAAAACTGTAAGCCCATAAGTTTGAAAAATTGTGACGAAATAAAAAGATGATATATAATCAGTCCGTTTGGTTTAGAACAGCTTGTACGCAATACACAATTATCAGATTGGTTGAAAGTAGAAAAGTTTCAATTTTAATCAAAGTTATTAAATTAATTTAACCCATAAAGTTCATTGATATTACAGAACTCAAATATAACAACTGTACATTCATTTAATCACAAGTTGCAATCTGAGATCGGACTTTTATCAAATCATTTCATCGCTTTTATAAAAACTCTGTGTATCTAAAATCGATACACAAACTTTATTACAAAACTCAATTTTCGCGAATTATCTTGATTGAAAATTTTGCCATCTGGATAATTTATCTCGATGGAATAAACTTTATCCTCGGAAGAGCCAGTCAGGTAGACAAGGGGTATAGTAGATACAAATAAGTCAAATCGTAAATCTTTCAATGCATTAAATCCTTGTTCTTTACTGTTGAATATCTTTTCGATCTTACGATATCTGTTTCGAATCACTTGAAATGAAGTTTTCCCGTACTTTCCACACACAAAAAAAACTAAAATATTACAACCGACGCTGTCAAATTACGCAGAGCAAACCTTCGAGCGCTAGGTGCGTTTGGTTTTGTGCTCCAGTTACCGCCTGGCAAACATTAAGACCCGATTAAATGAGTTTGCTTATTTGTTTTTTTATTTTAATAAACACTAAATTTGAAGGCATTTAAATTTCAAAATGCCTCAAGGACTATTTTTGCGAATACAGTTTTTCAAAGTTTATAAATTCAAGGCTTGGCTTGGGCTGCACTACCCTTCGGCCAGGTCTTTGATTTTATGTCCAGACATTACAAAAGAATTGTTACACAAATTTTCACGCTGCCTCAAATACATACACAAATAGGTTTGATAGCTTTTGGACTATAACGGTTCGTAAATAATAATATTATGATGTAATAATATCATAATAGCAAATTATATATCTTGCGAGAAGAGCTCGGAATATTATTGTAAGGAAACACCCATTGTTGACGTCACGCTACAATGCAACATCAAACAAAATTATTTGTTTTCACATCAAACCAATAACTTCAATCGCGCTGTTACCTAGTAAATACGATTCCATTAGTTTTAGAAAAAAAATTTATAAAGGGCATGAAAGTAACAAAAAAACACCTTAAAGGCCGCTGCACACGAGGCTAGAAACACTGTTTGGAGTTCTGCTGGCCGGTCGGATGGGTACCTACGAAGCTGGAAATGACGTCACTAAGGGCTCGCCTGCTAGCTTACAAGATAGGTTTTAAAATTAGAACAGGGACTATTTTCCTTGCTAGGTATAAGCAAGAACCAATCAGGAAGCAATATCTTGTCACGTGGGCGACCTGAAAAAACGCCCACAAACCAACGTGGCGTCATTCTGCTCAGAGTCAGACAACAAAAACGCTTTGCTCTGTGTTTATATTTGAATTGTCGTTGCGAGCGCACCAGATTTATAAACAAAACTAGCTTGAAAATACGCCTCGTGTGCAGCGAGCATATAACAGCAATCAAGAAAACCAGCGCTAGAAAACTAATAGGGGAATTTAGCAGCGTTTCTAGCCTCGTGTGCAGCGACCTTAAGTTATAGAAATAGGTTTGAAAATCAAAAATAAGTTACACGTAACTTGTGCTTGTTTATATTTACTGTTTTGCAATCGGCCTGTCTGAAGTTTCAATAAAAGACTTTAAATAGAGCAACAAACTGACAGGTTTATGTAATCTGTAGTGAGACGGAAGTATGGTTTTCTTCCCCTTTTGGGTGACAGGATTCTGTTTACATTTGCGTGTATAAGAATGGCTGCAGCAACAGACTTTCAGCTCTCAACAAATAATCGTAAAGCCTGAAGTTGTCTCACAAATCATTGGAATGGCGACTTAGCATCTGTAGAGCGCCCTTAAAGCTGCCACATTTAGCATAAAATAAATCAGAATTATGTGTAGCTATATACCTACTCTGTACACTATGTGGAATTTTAGATTTATGTTCTACGAAAAAGAAATAATACCTGTTTTCGGAAATATAGTTATTGATCTGGTACAAGTACGTTTTTAGATGAATCAATAAAAATATTATTATTGAAGAAGTTGGAAAATAAACCAACGAAAAGTTGAAATTTAGCATCAAGGTATTTTTATCCAAGTTTCCGGGTAACTTATTAATATTAAATTAACGTGGGTGAAACTAAACACATGGAATTATTTGAAAACTTATCTTTTTAACTTTTTAACAGTTTCTATAATTTGATCTTATCATTCACTTGTAAAAAAAAACGTATTTATTTTTCGTTGTTCTTAAAAAAAGGCTTTGTAGTACTTTGCGAAATTTTTAACACAAAATATTAATAATTAATTGTTAAGAGTTGCAAACTTACCACTACTCAGAAATACATATTACGTAATATCAAGTCTGTGGTACTCACCTGAAAAAAGAGAAAAACATAATTAGACAAAATATAAAAATCGGGACATTAATGATCATATCATTACGTTTTATAAACAATATAATTATTGTTTTATGACGCAATGCGACATTATGGTAAAAAGCGAGTTTTAACAGTCACACAAGTCATAAAATAATCACGCACGAGATATTTATATAGCATGTTTTGTACGCATTTCCTATAAAATAGCTGTTTTTTACACATAAAAATATATTTGACGAGTAGGTAACTCTGTGGCCATATGCATTTCATTTGGGTTATTTACGAAAACTACACCTACTTTGTGCTGCCTTGTTATCTCTGTTCAACTTATAGAATTATATATACTTATATAATTTGAGAATTACTCTTGTTTTGCTAAGTCTGCATGCTTTTATGTTTTAATTTAAAGCATGAGTAAACGTCATACAGCTATTTTATGAGGCGTTGTGTAAAAATAATTATTACGGCCACAGTTTACTATTTTTGCGATTCGTTTAGAAATATTGACGGCTATGCTACATCTGAGTGCGCTTATGGTCGACTTTACGTTCCAGAAACCGAACATAGACTGTTTAATCAATACTACTATAGATCCGGGTGTAGTTTCGTTTGGGCCAAAAAATAAATAAGCGCGTGTAACCTTTACGCGCGGTTGAAGTAAAACTTCTCTTAGTTTGTTTTTACCGCTCTCACGTTTCGGATAATATTCACTCCAAATTAAACCACTCGTAAATTAAATTACGTTCGCTATATGCTTATTAGCTTGCGCCCGTAGCTGTGTTTCAACTTTTGTTCAAGATGGTTTCTACAGATGCGTTTTGATGCCGCCATCTGTCAATCGATGGTTTTAGCTGCGTATAAACACGTTACTTTCGTTCGAAAAAAGATCTGAGTTACTATGAAGTCGCGCCTAAAGAAGTTTTAGTTCAAAAATAAAAAAAGGAAACCTTACACTGCTCAAACACACCGAATAATAATAGAAGAGTAGCCTTCTACTCGATGTTATTCGCAATTACTTATTATATAAGCATTATTAAGTTCTTACTTAAAACAATAAAACGTTTCAATTGAATTATAAATAATTCGTAAAATGATGTTTTCTCTAGAGAATAAATTTATCAATTATACTTTTTCCACAATAATAACAACATTTATTTTTCCAGCGTGGCTAAGGAAAACTAATTTTGACAATATTACAAAAGAGAGAGAGTTAATGTAACAAAACTTGCTACACTATCGCATAGATAGGTACCGTTATTATTTTTTTTTTTGACAGACGAAGTCACGCCTTAGCCTCTTCCAATTCGAATACAACCACAACAAAATGGCCTCAATTAACATAGATATATACATATGTATAATTGCAAACTAACGACATCTTTACAAGTCAAAACAAGGGTATCTTTATAAGCATAGCCGTATCATTTCCACAAACCGTTTTCATCTGCTTATAATATGTTTTAATGGACCAGTGGCAGCCAACGATGGGGCGGCAAACGTTTTTCATAATTACATGATAACTTTGCACCGACGTTGGCCGTCCAGGAAACATTCTGTCAGATTAAATACGTCTGTTATAAACCGTTTACAATATTTAATGTAAACAGGTAATTAATAATGGCACGATTCTGGAACCTTTGTTAAATGTCTGTCTTAACTTAACTTATGTAATATTAAATTTGTTGAAAAGTGACACTTAAATTTTCACGTTGACCGCAAAAGCATCGTAAATCTTTAAGTAAAAATATTTATAGTTAAAAAACGAAGTATTCTAATGGAGAAAAATATTAGCATGCCAATCAATACATAAATAATAAATATAGATTTTAAAATTAAATAATATTAAAGTACCTATAGCTACTGTTTTCTACATTGTTAAGAAACATCCATTGCGTTAAATCGCTATATTAGAAAAAAACATTTTTTTCGAACAATGTCACTGTCGGGATACGAACCTCGAATCTTTCCAGTCTCACGGCGGACTAAGTTTTCTTAGTATAAGGAAACTTAGTCCGCCGCGCAGGAAAGTAGATTTATGATCATAAATCCACTTTTTTAGGAGTGGCTTGAGGAGGGTGCAATTGGTCAAAAATTTCTGCCGCCGGTATTTCCCAGTCATTTTAACACAATAGAAGTTTAATACTAATTCATATTTTCTAACTATGTGCAGCCAAACATTTATAATCTTTCCACGCGTGTTATCTGTTGATTAACGCCCTTGCCCTCCTCAAATCGAGCCACTGAGAGGCGGTAATCCGTTTGCAGTAACGAGCTGTCATAGTATAGTGCGTTAGACATGTTCTTAGTTTGCCTTCGAGGCCCAGTTCCGACATTGGAACAACTTATATAGAAGTTAACTGAGAGAATTCAAGTAGAGCTGCTGGTTTGAGGCGTAAGTTTGGGTTATATGGGGGTGATCAACATTACTGACTGCTGCTGATGATGATGCTGAAATTCTACAAAGTAATTAATGAGAACATATTAATAATAATGAAAATGAATGGCTTCAACTCCTTCTCCTCGCGTCTAAATAACCGGCTTCTAAGCAAAAACTTCGGTCGACTACATTTAAAAACACTGCCGTCTTTTAACACACTCTTCAGAAGTCGTTACAAGGCTCTCAGAACGAGCTAGTAAGTATAATTATAACGCGTTGATTGCCCACTAGAAATGATGGTCAGTAGCGGATGAAGCATTAATTGTTTGTTCTTAAACGAAGCATAATATTATTTTTGTTTTTAAAGTGAAACGTTTTTAGGTGCGGCAGAGGGGTAAATTGGTTTGGGTCACACGAAAAGTGGAAATGTTTTCCTTTCTCGACTTCAACTGGCAGTTGATAGAAAAAATCGTTTCACTAGGAAAGTAAATTGGACTGGATCAGACGAAAAGTGATTTTTTTTTATATATATATATAGTTATTTATGGACGCATCGACATCAAAGGTCAAAAAAAAAATCTTTTCACTAGGGGAGTAAATCGGTCTGGATCAGACGAAAAGTGAAACACTTTTCCTTCTCCGACTTCAAGCAGTAGTTGAGAGGAAAGAGTGGAAAAATCGCTTCTAGTCTCTCTGTCAAAGCTTCATACGCACTTTATACATTAATTTGAACTTCCGCGAAAAAGTGTTTTTTTTTGTCAAATTGACGTTTAAACTTAGAATGATTAATCGACATTATATTTTTTGTTCAAAGAACTGTATTATACCTTCTATTAAAATTCTAGCGCAGTGTTAGTAAACTGTTTAAGCTGATTAAGTTTGAAAACAAACTTTAAGAAGCGATCTGTAATACCAGCTGGAACAACGCAATACTAATATTACGTGCGCTGATAGTACACTTAAAATTGAAACCAACTCGAGTTTTTTTTAAAGGTAATATGGGGCAAGTGTATTTCCGCGGCAAGTGCAGTCACTGCCATTATATTTCACAAATTTGAATATATTGCACTACCAGCCATGAATTACTGAATTAGACAGAAAACATATTATTCACTGGTGATTTTCAGTTGCATTATTATTGTGGAAAAGATACGCGCAAAACTTCGTTAATATTTTCGCTTGGTAAACGAGTGACTGATAATTTCGGATAAATATCTCAGTAGATAAAAGTTAATTAATGGTTTTGTTTGTTAATCACAGTATTGTGTTCAGAATATTAGACTTTGTAGCTTTGTCCACTCTAAAGAGTTGCCCCCTCTCTAGAGCAAAGACGTTATAAAATGCGACGTTATAAAAATTATTTTTAGCATGGCTATCGACAATTCTGTAAGTTTTTTAAAAGATAATCCGATTTTGATAAGTATACTGACGAGTATTTTATACCGTTCGTATTTCAAGCGTGCGGTCAACTCACATTTATTAAATAATATAATATAGTTCGTAACATATAATAAGCATCACGTGCTGTTTGTGAGAACACACAACAGAGACAGGTGCACAAAACATGAAAGATAAAAAGAGAAAGGCTACCATAGAATCGTGGATTTGAAGTGAAGAGTAAGCCATCATATTTTGTATAAAAGATTAGAAGCAGACCAAAGAAAGAGGCACACTATTATTACGGCAGTTTGTCTGACAAACTAATTTTGTACAGCATTTGAAAAAAATAGCACAGGCGTTTTTAGCAAACATACAAAATGTTTCACAGGTGGCTTGTTTTCAAACACAAACAATGTGAAACAGGAAATAAATATAAGTATAACACTTCTGGAAGAATAGAAATAAAATAAAATTCTTGTTATAGGACGTTATTTTATTTTTTTAACGGAAAAAAATAGCGCACACTTATCAAGCACAAACCTGCACAACATAAACCTGCGCGACCTGCATGATGTCGCACACTAGACAAGCATAAAACAAGCACAAACTCACACAAACCAGCAAATTTTACTCCAGGTTTCGCAATGTGCGGTAGACATTTTGCAGTTTTCAAGTAGTTTAATCAATGTAAATTAATTAATGAAAACGACACATTAATAGCACACTAGATCGGTCTAGCACCTCGAGACAGAAATTGAAGGCGATCGAATGACGGTCCTTGCTGGTTGCAGGGGGTGATCTAATGTGCGCTACTACGTTAAATAACACGGGTACTTTCATGAACAAGCCTTTCTAATCCGTGCTGTGCTGATCGTGCTGGTCCATGCTGGACAAGTGTGCGCGGTCTTTTAAAGGGCGTAGTCTGAATGTGATTCAATTGTCATCCACAGAGTTAGCAACCGGTGATATATGAAAACCACTCCTCGCAACGGATTTTTAAAGTAACATAATTTTTGATGCATCAGAAAACACCAGAAGCACATAGAAAAACGAATTCACTTGAAAACAACATTGAATCAAATTCCCTACCAAAATGTGCAACGTCCTTTTATTCAGTAATGACAAAAAACGATCCGCGGGCCTCATTCAGCCCTCAAGTCGTCTCAATACGGCCCGCGACCAGAATCTATCCAGTGAGGAGTTTAGACAGCATTCTATGTTATACTACGTATTTTTAAAATTGCTGGATCCTCAAGCTCAAGATAATTTAACCTTTTTATTACTTTTATATGAAAACTGATTTAAACTAAATAAAGATTTCAATTTAGTATGTGTTTTTAGTTTTCAATTCAGAGTCTGGCCCTCTAACACACCCTAAATCTTATAAATAGCCCTTTATAAAAATCAGTCTGATACCCTTGCAAGTTTAATTCACTTCTTACAGTTATTTGCTCTAACAGTATAAAGCGAAAAGATTCCATTTCAGTCTACTATTGCAGCACTTAACCTGAGGTTTAAGTTACCAACTTGTTATCTAATATTGATGCATCAGTTTATGTATATACCTACAATCTGTAACTGTTTTACAAAAAAAGAAAATATCGTTTAAATTGTATTTTGTTCCGAGCTGTTTCTTTTATTGTATCGATATAAATATATCGTTTAATCTGGGGAAATATTGTTTTAACCGTAAAACATCAATAAATTTGCAGGTTTTTAATGTTATTCAAACGAAACATGACTCAACTTTTTTAAAGTACATTGAATTTTTTTTTTATGTAATGCATTACCACTTCAAAAGCTATAAATAAACGACGCTATCATAAATGTTAAAATTAACAGCGCTGTTAAATTTTTATCACCTCCTAACAAGTTGCATATTACATGAGCTAAAATGAGAAAAATGTAATGGCGCTGTTAATCTATCAATGCATATAAATAAAATTGTAATGAGGCATCTACACATAATTTCGTTTTCTTGTGGGATTTTCAGGTAGTGTGTATGAAACTTATCGGGGAGAACGCGCTTCCAGAATTTGTGTCTATTAAGAACGGTCAAACCGGTTACATTCGGTTTACAGTGAATGAAATACATCAACTTTAAATAGAAAATCTAATTCGCGCATACATGCTGCGCAAGTGATCGCCATGTTCTTAGCAAGAACAGCTGCCAGTTCTGAATTGAGCTTTATTGGCGGACAAACATTAAAGTTCCGACAGCCGAGCAAATCTAGTGTTTCTATGGGTGCTTCCTAGCGGTAATGATGGTCAGAGCGATCGCTGTATCGTTCCACGTAACGGCCGCGGTTGTTCTGGTCGCGACAAAAACGCCATGCATGACGTTGGACGGCGAGGCGCATAGGTCACAGAGCCTATGTTCTAAATGTGGATCGACGATGTATTTTTCCGCCCATTTTAATGTCGTAAAAATAGAAACAGAATATGGTTAACATTTTACAATATTAAAAGGAATGAATAAATCGAATTCAACATGTGTGTGAAGGAAGCGGAATATATACCTATCATAACACGATTTAACTTTTCTTACGAAAACATAACCTTACTTTGCTTCAGAATATTTTGTTTGTTTAACGATAATAAAAATATGATCAAAATTTATATGGTTGTCCCCAAGTCATTCCGTGGCAAAATGGGAGGCCGTGAACGTACTAAAATGTGCTGTAATTTTTTTTTTACAAAACGTTCTTTGCTTAAGCTAGGACTATGATGATTTTCCCGTGAAAATCGATATAAGCTAGTCTGTCTGTATATACGCAAAAGTGTAGTTCATATACCCAAAATGTATTTGTTTACGCTGTATTTTAAAGCCTTTATTTATTTTAAAATATCTTTTACAAGCAGTAAGGACCGCTGAATTTATTCGTAATATATTTTTAGTGTACATGTGTTATGTTACACGGAACAACATTGCGATATTATGAAAAAGATGATATATTTTTCAACTTAACAAAATGTTACAAAAACGTTCCAGCTGCTCTGTCCAGAAGTTTAAAGTATATGTTTTAAGTATACTTCATCTTCCGCAGGAACGTTTTGCTCTATATATTTTTATCTTTTTTTTTTGCTGTGTGTTTATATTTTAATGATAATATTATATACTTTACATGACTGAGATATTTTTATATCCATACATTTAAGTACAATATGCTTCCCCCGAATTCAAAAGTATTTTCAAATTATAAATTATTGGTATGCATAAGTTTGATTTCCATTCACAGTCCTTTTTTGTGTATCTTAAATTAACTCAGAAAAGATGATTTGCATCTACCAATTATGATTAAAATAAAGTATAGGTACAGTAATTATATCTGCGTATAACACTTACTTTTAATCTAACATTTGTAATTCAAATACCGAAAGTACATAAATAAAGCCACCAAGTAAAAATATGGGCTTTAAAAACACGCCTTTAAGTTAAAACCCCATAATTCAAACTTTTTAACGTTTCCCCTGGATTTGAACTTATCAAAGTTCTGCAGTATTTAGAAAAAAAAACATTTTTTTTAATTTACAACACAAAAAAAAACACGGAAATACAAAATAATAACTGTCGTTTTTTAACGTGAAGTAATATATAAAAATTAAAATCTACTTTTCATTCATCTTTATATACCCGAGCCTCTTGAGAACGAAAGTCGACATAGCAGTAATACAATATTAACAATGTTCAACAATAACCCAGTACTGGGTAAACAATTTGAACTGGCAAACATATCGAGGGGAATTATTTATAGAAAAAAATACAAAAACTTCTTTGACCACGAGACAGTACGGATATAATATTATATTTATGCTATATCCGCTATTTCCTGTTTTTTTTTTTTCGATGCTTTTCACAGTTTTACAGTCCCATGGTTCTAGCTTACTGCTCAGAGAGGTCCACATGAATCACCTCTAACCAAAGAACAGAAGAGCATGATTTACGACCTTTTAATTTTTTTCTGTTTGCTGAAACCCGTTTTTCATCATTTAACAACTGTTTAACGTACAGTTTGCCATCTTCACAAAACGTGTTTATTATACTTTATTGCGATACATATTATGTTATCTGCTGCTCGGAGATTTAATTAAAAATTTCTTGCACAATTACAATTGTCTATAACTATGCTTGTCTAAAGTTTCGAATTAAATCAATCTATTTGAAGTGAAAGGACTCCGCACAAACCTTATGGAATTTGGTTCTCTGTTAAATTGATCGAAAATGGTTTTGTTTTTTTTATAGTTTAAAGGTCACTAAGAAAAAGTGTCCACGGACGCATAGCCTAAAAACCAATAGATTTTTAGCTACAGATATGTTTAGCGAGATTTTAGATATAGGGATATCCAATGAATTCACAATCTTATAAAATCCTAAGCTCTAGAAATATGTTTTCGAGTGCGCTGAATTCGAATATGATATTGTTATTTTATTCCAACATTATCTAGTTTTCAACTATTTTTCTATTTATAAAAAAAGGACAAAAGTTGAACTAAAAACATGTTAGTGAATTCAATGGATATCCCTATATCTAAAATCTTGCTAAACATATCTGTAGCTAAAAATCTATTGACTCTTAGGCTATGCGCCCATACTTTCTCTTAATGACCTTAAAACTATAAAATAAAATCATTTTCGATCAATTTAACCGAGAACCAAATCCTATAAGGTTTCTGCGGAGTCCTTTAAAGCGATTGCTATATGTACCTACTCATTATCTCAATTGACAAATTAGAAAGTTCATATTATATCTTTCTGGATTCTGGGCTTTGGCCTTTGAGGCCGTGGTTATTTAATATTTCTACTTGACGTTTCGTCTACAACTGCGGTAGGCGTTATCAAAAGTTAATGTGTCGACGACTTCTGGGCTTCATTCCTTTAACTCGGTCGTAGTTTGTTCTTCTGTGATTTGTCGTTTCACTCACTGGACTAAACCATACGAAACCACTGAGTGGAACGACCAATCACAGAAGAACGAACTACGACCGAGCAGAGAACAATATTTCGAAAGTGTTCTAACCTATTTTTATAAGAATTATGAAAATCAAAACTAAAATAGTACTATCTAAATGTATAAACAATTGTTACAACAAGATTTCAAATTAAATTATGGATGAAAATTTATTTGATGACGGTAAATATTTTTTTTTGTTTTGTTGCAAACGAAAAATATTCAATCTTGAGTTTTTTATAACTATTCTCAAATTTAACTTAGGTTACACTAGTTATGTACCTTGCAATAAATAAGATATATGCATCATGACTTCTTTTACAATTTGTATTCTGAATTGCTGTTAATTTTAACCCCTATAACATATATCTAAAATGTAATTAAGTATATTAAAGTTTTTAATTTGAAAAACTGAACATTTTTAAATGATAATTGAATTTTCAGTTTTGAATAAACATAGATACACAGAAATTGTTAATGCTTTTGTAATTTAATATTGTGCAGCGACTGGACAATATGCATTGCAAAAAAGTAAAGAAGTAAATATGAACCAATTACAGAGTGACAGGAAAAATGTTACATAACAAAACGTAGCTTAATTTTCGTAAAAAATACTACCCAAAATTAGGTATGTACATTGTAGGTACTGCGTTATACGATATGTTTTTGAAATAAACCTTTTAAAATTGTAGTTTGATAAACGTATAAAACCATGTTATACAGAATAGCAGTTTAAAAGAAAATTTTACTTTAAATGCGCTTAATACAATAGGATGAATTGTTTATGATGCATTTGTACTGTTTTTCATTTGTCAGTCTAACAAAAAAGTGCAAAGAAATATTGTTCAAATAACATAAAATCGAATAGCTGCATTAACGATGTCATTCGTGACAAACCAAAATCATCTTACCCGCTTTTTATTAGTTGATTTTTTCGGCAGAAAGGAAACATTCACTATATAATTACAATATTAGAGCTATTTGTATACTTTTTTAGGATTGAACACATTTCTTACAACAATTTTTTAGTCAATTTACAAAAAAAAACAAACAATAAGCTATATAGATATATATATATATATATGATTTTTGTCGTATTTTTTACATAACATGAAAATATACTTCAACTGGCCGTTACCCGCGGCTTCGCACGCGATTGAGACGAAATACGACTGCATTCCCATTATTTGGCATATAGTTACTCCTTTCTTAACGTAATAAATTTCAAAATTGATGACATTCACGTGATCCACGTCCTGAAAAACCTTAAAAATCACGCCCATGTTGATTTTTAGACTATTTTCCTCTTTTATCCCTCTGAAGGTGTTGTTTCTGAAAAAGCATGAAAAACAAATTTATTTATTTGTTGGCAGGAGTAATCTTGCGCATTTTCGAATTGATACATCTCTATCTAATATGATTTCGCCACGCAAATTTCGAACCCTCGTTTCACCCTTTTAGGGATTGCATTTTCAAAAATCCGTTCTTAGCGGATGCCTACGCCATAATAACTATCTCTGTGCCTTTCAGCCTAATCGTTCAGTAGTTTGAGCTGTGCGTCAGATCAGTCAATCAGTCACGGTTTCCTTTTATATATTTAGATTTGAACACAGCTCACAAATATGAGAAACATTGAATAATTCGTTGAAGTACAATAATTTATTGAAATATAATAAATAAATTGATCAAAAATAGTGTGACGTCAAAGCTTGGCCTGAATGTCCGTTTCTATACTTAAATTATATAGGTACAAAACTATTTTTCAACAACCTGTCTTGGTTTTCAGGAAGATAATATAAACGAATGTTCTCTGTATGTACTTCCATGAAAAATGACGTCACGAGCAAAAACATTTTAGCGAGCGAAACTTACATAAATATTCAAAAATTGCTTTTGATCTCTGAAATCAGAACGAAGTAACTGAGACCTCATTTTGTTTAGAATTTACTGCAATATTATAACACAAAAAAATCATTTATATTCTGTGCACCACACACGAACTGACGCCTTGTATTATATATATTCGAGTCTTCTTAGTTACAAACTTCATTTCCGTTATGCTTAAGCGATCTTAATACAATTTAAAAGTTAGTTTATGTAAGTAGCTACTTTTAAAACTAAAAGCGAATGAAACAAACGAACAAACAAAAAATAACTAAATAACAATACACAGCACGCTTGGCGCTGCTGCAACAAAATGCGACTGAAGAATTCTATTAATGCACGGACAGAGTTTCTGAAATTGTACATAAACAGGCATTCTGTGAATTCTATATTATAATATTTCTACAATTACAATGCGTTTTCAAAAAGTTTGAATCGAATAACATAGTTCAGATAACAATTCATAAATAGTTCACCTAACTGGGTCGAGTACCATTTAATATTTCCAGTTTTAAATAATTGCGCATTTCGCTCAAAAATTAGTCAATGAGAAAAATTCGGATAGTAAACTCTCTTAACCGCTCATTTTTAGTATAAGTGTTTATATGCGGACTTGTCAGAAAAGTTTTTTAAAAATACCGTATGTGTGTGTGCATTATTTCGAAATAAGAGAAGTGCAATCCTACGAGAGTATGAATACGTATAAAAAATCACGCACACTTATCAAGTATGAACCAGCACGGCACGGAGCAGACAAGCCTATTAGTCAAGGTATCCGTGCTATTTTAAGGAGTCGGGCACATTAAGGTCGCTGGACACGAGGCTAGATTTTCCGCTAGATTACTTGCTAGATTTGACTACTAGTTTTCTAGCGCTGGTTTTCTTGATTCTTTTTATGTGCTCGCTTCACACAATCTTTTTAATTTTGCTTTGTATGTAGGTTCGGTGCGCACGCAGTGATTTAACGGTAACAAAAGTGGACGTTTATTGTCTCTAAACAGAACACACATTATGGCATCTTTGCTATGGCACAGTGTTTGTTTGTGGGGGCTTGTTCATGTCGCCCACGTGACAAGATACTGCTTCCTGATTGGTTCTAGGTCATACCTCGCAGAAGACCTAGCAAGAAAAATAGCCCCTGTTCTAATTTTAAAATTTATCTTGTGAGCTAGCAGGCGAGCCCGTAGTGACGTTATTTCAAGCCTCGTACCCAGTCTACTGGCCAGCAGAAGTCCCAGCGGTGTTTCTAGCCTCATGTGCAGTGGTATTTAGACCAGCCCCTGCCACCAGCAACGATATGTAATTTCTGTGCTGGACCGATCTAATGTACTAGTGATGTGTTGTTCGTGAATTACACTAAACATTGCCGGGCTGTACTGGTTTGTGCTGTGCTGGCCGCGCTGGTTCTTGCTTGATAAGTGTGCGCGGTTTTTAATAATAATGCGTTACAATTTTTTCTCCCATGACAGAAGTAAGAATCTATTCCAAATAGTTTATTGATTTTTTAAAATAAAAACAGGAAAAATGCCGTTTTTCTATTTACAAAAGTATTATCACGTTCCATAAAGAAACAAAGTTTTATGAATATAGTTTAGAGCTCTTAAGAGTTAAAAACAGCTTAAAAAGATACTACAAAATGTTTACGTGTGGTTGACATTAAAAGTTATAAAACATTTAGATATGAATATCGAGGAAGAAAATAAAATATTAGACATTTTTTTGTATCTTCGCTGAACTGTCAGCGACGAGGATTTGTAGTTTTTCTTGAGAAAATAAACATCTGCCGAGGCAAGAGATTGTAAGTGTCTAACTTATCGACTTTCTATGGACTGGAAATAATATTTGAAACTTGCTGACACCTGTTTCTTAGTACTGAAGACTGGGGGGTGGAATTGAGGAACATTTTCAAACAATCACAAAAAGGACAATTCTTAGTATCCAAAGTTGCCCGAATTCAATTTTCTTTACCTATATATTTATGAAAAATTGTAAATTACAATGTTTTAATTAAATGAAACTTAATTTATAAAAAGGTTTTAATTAATAGAAAAACCATGATTTGTCATATAAATAAACCGCATTAAAATCGGTCCAACCATTGAAACACACAGCACATAACGCCCCTTTTACGTGGGTCAGAAACTATAAATGAAATTAGTTTATTCCGTAAGAAAATATATAATAAAGTAAAGTTGGAAATAGACCAAAGCTCATTTAAAAATAATATGAATATTTAAGTCCCGCCGCAAAAATTGCATTTCAGTTTTTCTACAACAGTGAAAATTGTGATATCATTTTTAGTATAGAGATTTCGGTATTCATGAATTTCCATGTGTTTTATGGTTATAATAAAGGAAAGGATAACACACAAACCTACATCTAGTTTTGTAAGAAATGGGCGTTATCAACCTCACCGTTTTTGATGACATCTTTAGTGTCTATTTCCTACCATCATTGTAAGTTCATGAATTTATACGCATTTTCCGCGGATATACTGTGGAACAAAAAGACTCAATAACCCGGAAGAAAAATATAGTGCCACCATACGTTATATAGGATGTATAACAATAGGTGCCAACTTTGGTTTAAATAAACTGATATCACTGTATTATTGCAAATGTATTTACGGTGCTGCGAGCGAGTGCTTGTGTTGGTACAACGATATAATCTTACATTCAGAAGGTAGCGTGTCAGAATGCTGCAGTAGACGTCTTTTGTACTGATTTCCACCGAGAAGCGATGCTTCTTATACCGGCCATTTTGTTATGATTTTCCACGATTTCCCTTAATAATCTTAATCAAAAATCAATACGTCTATACAAGACCACGTCCAATTACACAATTCACATATTAGTCGCACTCATCTATAATAGATGCATTAAATCCTTGTTATTTACTGTTGAATATCTTTTCGATCTTACGATATCTGTTTAGAACAGGCCTGAATTTTAGAAAAAATAGTAAGTAAATAGTGTTTAAAAACTTGAAATTGTTGTTTAAAAAAAACTATACTTAAAATTAGAAAAAGAAATTGTTTGGCCCACGGTCAAATTTTCATCCGCAATGTGGCTCGACGATCAAAAGATTTGCCCACTCCTGGTTTAGAATCACTTGAAATTAAGTTTTCCTGTACTTTCCACACACATAAAAAAAATTATAATATTACAACCGAGCGTTAGGTGTGTATGGTTTCGTGCTCCAGTAACTACGCGGCAGACATTTAGACCCGAAAAACGATCTGGCTTGCTCATTTTTTATTTTATAAAATACTAAATTTGAAGGAGTTAAAATTTCAAAATGCCTCACGGATTTTTTTTGCAAATTAAATTTCACAAAGTTGAAAATTCACAGCTTATAGCTAAATCCCACCAACCTTAAATATCTTACTCAAAAATTTTTGATAGCTCTTGGACTGTTATCTGTTCGGCCTGTATATTGCATTATAAAGTAGCTGTATATGTGTGCGTTCAGTTGAGTAAGCACTGAGTACGTTCATACAGAAAAGCATCGCACCTATATAATACGCTGGCAGCGAATGTACAGGGAACGATATGTGTAAGTACGAATGACCCGTACATTTATCATGATTAAATGTGCATCATAAATTCCTGACAGCTAACACGCTGGATTTACGCCTCTCATGAACTAACCGACATATACCGCTGACACTGCTTCGGAATTCTCTCATGTCCGAAATCACACACCGTTATCAAGTAAAATTACTGCTTGCCAAACGAACGGTTATAAAAATGCAACAAAACTGCTTTTTGTTGTGGTGGAAAATATTTATTTTCAACAATAAAAATTATGACAAAACAAAACTTTTCTTATATAATGGAAATGAAATAGAAACAATGTAACAAACAAAACAACAGCTTCTAAGTAATAATAAATTAATACAAAGTGACTATGTACACAGAAATATATACAAGATTTATTTTTTAAGCGTTCTATGAATTTATATGTGAACTCAATGGATTTATGTCTGGCGACCGAACACTATATCAACTTAATTGTGTCTGACCTGTGAACTGCAGGCGCGGTCTATTTATATGCGTGGGGTATTTATTCTAGCTTTTTCTCGAATATTCAAAACCCTTCTCTACCTGAATTGATATTCTTCACGCAATTCTAGAAAGTTCGGAATTTTGCTACCTGCTTCTACAAAACTATTCTACCTGCGCGGAGCTTGCGTCACAAGGAGAAATAGTTTCCTTTAAACATTTCACACTGTTCCACCAATTTCTTGAAGAAGGATGAATCTTTCGTGCGAAGGAACCATAAAACACGAAAACACTAGCACTCGTTTCTCGACGTTTTTTGATACTAGTATCATCTCCCGATGATCATGGTTAACGAAACGTGTATTTTGGTATTATTAATATTCTGGAAAGTTTAATTATATTCAAAATCTATCTGTTCAATTTTTTTATTATTTAAACTATGTTATTGGACTTGTTAATTATTATAATACATAATTAACAAGTCAAATAACATAGTTTAGTACACACTGTTATAATATTATGAATAATTATAGATAATATTTAACAAACAGTGTGTACTATACTCTGTGCACGTTCTAAATACTTTACACATTCGGTTTCTGAACGTATATTCCGATTCACAAACGACTATCTATTTCCATTTGGTTGGTACATATGCCAGTTCCAAATCAAAGCATGCAGTACATATGGTACATCTCCATACGTACGTATGTATGAAACACGCTCTAGGATAGTGCAGATGTTATAACCACCACATCCCTTTCCCAACTTCTTCCACGCCTGCTTGTCCCTATCCAGTTCCTGTATAGTACTCTAGCATCCTTCAGGCAATTGCTCTACTTGTAGTGGTTGTGATAAGTATGTGTCAGAAATAGTCAAGTCGGGCTTTTACGATGCGTCCAAAATGTACGATCAACTAGTAATTAAAAACCGTTCGTTAGTGCAAAGATGGGTCCGCGTCGTTAATACATATGGAGAAATTCTGAGGTACCATTGGATCGATTTTGATGAAACTTATTTATTGTCAGTTGTAATCGCGAAGACTAATTGAGGAGCAACCATGCAAAGCCAATAAATTTTACTAGTTTCGAGTAAATCGCGAAAATCTGTTACATAGATGAGTTTGCCAAATTTAGAAAAAAATATTAAGTATAATAACACACATTTATGTTTGGATTTATCGGGTTTTGTTTGAAAGTCTCCACTTTAACACCCGTTTTTATGGGATTTATCGGGTTTAACTTCATTCCGAATACACAGATCGATAAAGCTCACCAAAATAAATGATATTATATAACTCAAAAACTAAAAACGTGGATTTATCGGGTTGCTCCTCAATTGTCTATACCTTTCGAGTTTCTATAGGTCAAATAGTTTCCAAGTGCAACCAGGGTAGACTGTATTGTACCAAATGCTTTTCAGTTTTCTAGAAATCATCAGAAAACTACCATGGGAAATCAGGAGCAATTAATTATCAATTTACAAAAGTCTACTCCATTTTTTGTCTGTATATTGTAAACTAATAAAAAATATAAATTGACTCTATCTATTGACTAGAAATTACCTATATTATACTACTAATGAATACTAAATTAAATAGTAGATTATCCCATCAAGAAATAGATTTCGTCAAAAAATAGTTGGGTCTTCTCTCGCCATTGATAAAAAATATGTTTCAGCATTGAACAAGAATAGACTCGTTCCAGTTTTTTTAGGGTTGGATTTCCGTACGTTGCAAACAGATAATAAAAGCATTTTTTTTGTGAATTTTTCGGAAACTATTTCAACAACAAATAAATTCCCAAATGTGTGTATACTTCAATGTAATTTTATACGTAGAATTATCCCGCTACGGAAATACATCATCTCTAGACAGCTTCAGCTAATTGGTTGCCTGTAGTTAATCACGCCGTCTGATCCCTTTGATTTGATTCATACGTAAATAGAGATAGGTAGTAAATCAGCTGTTGCTTTAATTTTTGGTGTCTGGAATTATTAAAGTATTGAAAAGCGTGCAAAAATGTCGAAAATAAAGAAATATTTTATTCAGTGTTAGAAAAACACTAATTAATAAACTTTTCCTGGATCTATCAGAAACGCCTATTTAGATATTTAATAACTTTACGTAGCGACTGGTAGAGATATAGATAACTGGTATATAAATCTCTTTTCATAGATATACCTCTCTTTATCTATGCGCGCATGTGACGTGCTGGCTCAAGTCCAGCTTTGACGCCTAAGCACAGCGTTCTTCCTCTTAATTGCAAACAAGAATTTAAAAAGAAATGTGTTCATTTCAAACGCATTTGAAATGAACACATTTTTTTTAAATTCTTGTTTGCAATTAAGAGGCAGGACGACCCTATTGTCAACTGGCGTCCTACCGCTTTAGGCCCTTTGTTAATGACAATGGATAACGACCCAATTTTTATGACGGGTGACGGGCCAACGCGCAGTATTCAAAAGGTTAGTGCGACGGGCATATAACCGTTGCAACAAAACTCAACGGATACCCGCACGTCGCCCCTCGGCGCGACTGCGGTCGGTCCAATGCAGTCGACCACGTCATTTCATAGAAGTCTGTTGACGACGACACATGTGCGCGCACGCTTTTACCTATACCGGCCTACCTACCTTTTGCTGCTCATTATGAATATGGAGTTTAAAATGGATATTGATATGGATTATTATATATTATTAATTATTAATATATATTGATATGGATTATTAATTAGCCTTGTTCATAATAGGCCAGTGTTGGCACAATACTTTAGAAAATTACAAAAATAAACAAGCAAGACATAACGTACTTGCACTTCTTCGCCCTTTAAGTATAGAACTGATATCGATAACAACGGACGCGCTCACGTATATTAGCGGATCGTGTACAAAGTTAACCGTTTCGCGTCGGCCCGTTACCCGTTGACTAAAACGGTCGTTAACAAGGGAATCTCATCTCGCTTATGTGAAATTGACACCTCTGTCGAGAAAAAAAAATTGCGGTGCAAATATGAAATTCTGGACAGTCTCTATAAACAGTGGAAGCACGAACTTCAACGTTTGTTTCGTCAGTGTCGATAGAAATAGTATTAATTATAGAATTCTACGGTTTCCTATTTGCGAGCACTTCAAACCATCGGTGCGCTAGAATAGCTGATTAAATTCCATTTCATTGTATCTTCAGCACCAACAGCATGCAGTGCGTTTGTGCCAGACTTCATTTCGGACGGTTCAACGTATCGTTTATCTAAATATTATATAGTTGAGGTTGGTTTATGATTGTCAGACTTCACGAAAACAATTAAAACGAGATTTGACAATGAAATATTTACACATTTTCGCTTTATGAGTCATTTTTATCAAATCCTTCGCCCGAATTTGTAGTTTGCCATCGTTTTTCGTCGACTTAAGTTGCAAAATTGGTCTCCACGAAAAACGCTTTGATTACAACGCGATAATATATAGTTTTTACAACTGCTGTACAAAATCACGATACTCGCAACTGTCATCTTTCAGTAAAACCAAAAGGGCATACCTATACATGTTTTTTTAAATAGTCCTCACAATTTTGTTATCTGAGCCTACAATAAATTGCCTTCGGAATATAAAAACTTATCTTCGCTTACAATCTTTAAAAGTAAAATAAAAAAATTTTTAATTAAGAATGAATTTTATAACATACCTACAAGAATTTTTAGCCTATTTTCTCGACATGTAAAGTAAATGTACTCATTTCTATTGACAAAATATATATTCTATTCTATGTCCACCCTGAAGGTCCACTCTAAATATTGATAAAAAAAAATTTGAAATCAGATGAGTGGTTTTGGGGATAACCTCTTACATCCAAACTTACAAATTTTACCTCTTTTTAATATTAGTATATATGTTACGGTTAATACAAGAAAGTAGTTTATTCGCGAATTAACCGGCTAATACCCGAATTAGCCTACGTCAAGGATTGATTAATTCGGGTAATTAGCCGATAATTTCGCGAATTAACTACTTTCTTGTATTAACCGTAACATATAGATCAATAAAAAAATAAAATTATCGACCAATTTTTCAGACAAATATATTAACAAAAAATAATAATTAATAGGTACATTGACGTTTTGGTCCGGATTTGGAACTTCTTCAGAGCTGATCTAAAAAATATAAAAATAATTAATTTCTAAGCAGACGTTAATCAAAGAATTTAATAGATCAATAAAATAAAAAAAGTGCCGATGTGTTTCATTTTTCCAAAGAAATATACGTTTATACTAAAAAAATCTGCGTTTCTCGAGGTTTACGGGCGGGCTTTATAAGAATAAACTGCCTGTACTCTTCACAAAATATTTATAACTGTTTTTTTTTATCCAGGAATACCTTTAGAATTAAAGAAACCAAATTTTATGAGTCATCTTAAAATACTCATAATTCAATTAAGCTTGAAGATAATTTTTATTATCTAAAAGCACTCTACTTTTAATCGTTATTAGCTTTGCACTTGCGATCAGTTTTGTAGCGAAAATTAAAATTTCGTTATACTAAGTCTTCAGCCTTTAAGCCGCGGAAAGATTCTTTTTCGAATATAAATAACTAATACTATTTGTCATTTATAAAAAAAAAACTCTTCCCTGTTATAAGAATTCAACACCAACAACAAACATCTATAAATACCATATGGAACATTAAAATTTAAACAGTACGACGCGATAGCCCATATGCAAACAGTCTAACTTCTAGTCCGTATACGAATTAATATCAATTTATTAACATACGGTGTGCGCATTTTAGATCGTATACAAACGGCCTAGGCCCTAGTTTACAGGTCTGATTCTACATACGATCTGTAACAAATATAATGTCACATGAGATTGATCCGGCCTCTTTCAAGTAGATTTCAATTTAATCAAGAGACAAAAATATCTCACACATGTATCTGTACTAATATTATAAAAAGGCAAAATTTATTAGGGTGTAGTGTTGCCGTTAACTGGCAGGATCGCCATGTAGTGTTGGTGGTTAATCAGGTTCTTTTAAATTAGTAAAACTATTAAATTTGATTTAATAATCATTTATTAACAATATCAACGTCGACCTACGCCAGCTCGCGCTGGCATAGCCACGTGCGTCCACCACCTGACTTCTTCCTTCCTTCCAAATTCACATATATTTATATCATTCAAAATGCAAACGTCGCGTTATTAACTAGAACGATTATTACTAACCGTTTTAAATTAACATATCTTGCAGTTCTACATTTCAAATGATATACGTAACTATAGCCTACTTACTGATGGTCTACGTCGAGAAAGGAGTAACTAAGTCAAATAATGGGAACGCATCCGTGTTTCGTTTCAATCGCGTGCGAAGCCGCCGGTAACGGCTAGTAAATAATAAAAAAAACATTCTTAATTTTTGTTGCTTTTTATAAACTTTTGATCAGTCTGTATAAAGTGCGCGTGGGCCGCTGAATGCGTGTTATTCGAGTGCTTTGTGCGGTTTGAAATGAGTGCAATGATGTGAATGTATTGTGCGAATTTATCGATTCCCACTGACAGTCCCATCATATTTGTTGATGTCAGTCCTACCGCGAACCCTACTTCATTACCGCAGAACACGAATTACAATAATTACAACAGTCAATAAATTAGATTCACATCGATACCTGCACGAAACGATATAACCAATAACAACATTGTGCAACCAGGACGGAAAGGTGGCGATTACGGACGAAAGCGACGTTTGCCCGTCAGGCCGCAGCGAGAGCGGCTATCACACGATTTGCAATCACCAATTCCGTCCGAGTTTAATACAGTACTAATTAATAAGTTCATCGAAAGAACAACATTAACTGCAACTAGGTATACCTGTTTTACTTCTGTAGTGCGTAGTATAACATGGCTTTTTTTCGTATATACAACATTATAAAAAAATATTATAGCAATAATTAATAGTCGTGAGTTTTGTTGGATTTTATTATAAACTAGTGGTGCGTCCCGGGTTCATTCGGGTGCGATAGATATAGTTCTGCTAAATGTATTCCGTTTGAACTAACAGCTTTGAGCAAATTCTCTCAGATTTGCCTCTGAACTAATAGCTTTGAGTGAATTATATCAGATGTCGCTATTTTCTACTAAAACAGTGCTTTTATTTGCTTCTGAACTAATAGCTTTGAGTAAAACAGTTTTTTTGAGTAAATATGGTAATTTTGTACAAAATATTTAATAAAAACTATCCTATAACGTAAGTAACATCAAGCAAGACACATTTACAAAATTTCATTAAAATCGGCTCAGTGGTTTCGGAGATTACCGCGCCCAAAATTGTGACACGAGAATTTTATATAGATACTAGCGGCCCTGTACGTGCTTCGCTACGTATAAAGTGAAATAATAAAACAATTTAATTGGAACATCTATCTATCTATTTTATTTATTTTAAAATATACATGGACGTATATGTGTGTATGTCGAGCACTCCGGCTGCGCCGTCGTGCCCGGTGCAAAAGAACGAATGGGGAAGGAAGAAAAAAAATTTAGGGGTGGACTACCCCTAACATTTAGGGGGATGAAAAATAGATGTTGGCGAAGTGACACCTGTAGACATCTGGCGGGGATAACTAATTAAATGACTGTTGATCAGTTTTCGACCGGAGAGGAAAAATGATTAAATTACTAAAATGGCTATTAAAAAATAAGGGTTGATCGTAGAAGGGTGAAAATTGAGGATTGTATGTATTTTTGTATGTTGTATCATAAAAAAATAGAAATTAAAAATTTTGTCTAAAAAATAAAAAAAAAATTTAGGGGTGGACTACCCCTAACATTTAGGGGGATGAAAAATAGATGTTGGCCGATTCTCATAGATACCGGATAAGCACAAAAAATTTCATCAAAATCGGTCAAGCCGTTTCGGAGGAGTATGGCAACGAAAACTGTGACACGAGAATTTTATATATTAGATACGAGTGTATAAGCCCATGCCTAATGAACAAACCGGCACTGGTAAGAAGTCATATTGAATACTATAAATAAACTCATTGTTGAAATTGTTTTAATTTTTATCAGATATATTTCGAGATGAATTTTCTCTAAATAAAAGTACCTATGATGAACATTGCGGGTAATATCCAGGATGTTTTGACAACACTGATATAATCTCCAGCAGCGACTACAAATGAAAGAAGCATCAAGAAATATCGATATCGTGTGATTGTTGAGAACAGGTTTTATGGAATTCTCTCCGCATAAAATTTACGATGCGGCGTTCGCACATTCATGCATATACAAAATGTCCCAAATAAAAATCACAGAATCTCTAGTTTATTTGCTGTAAAATCAACAACGACGATCCATTCAAAAATAGTTCTTGTACAACAAAAAACAATAAAACAATCTATTGTGCACGCGTTATTTTTCAAGTAAGACTGGTATATGTTTTATCCGTTCTAAATAAGTCATAGAAGAACATGCTGTATGGGCGAGGAGGTATTGAAGTGAGACATCAATATTACATTGCATGCTGCATTTCTCTTCAATCCGTCAAATCTTGGAAGTTTTATAATAAAATTCAAACTTAGCATTTTCATCGAACTATTATTATACGAATATATACGGGAAATCGAGGTATTTTTTGTTCAAATATTTGAAGTAACTTAATAAAGCAGCACTAAAGAAAAAATGTCTCAATAGCAAAACTTGTAGTTTCAAGGATTATTTTTTATTAGGTTGGCAAGGAAGCATTTAGTTGGGTTAAAACGTTGGTTGCCTTTAATAAAAAAATATTTTAAAATGATTCCCGTACTTCCACCATGTTCGATACGGCGCCTTCACGATTTATGGTGTAAGCGACGACTTTAATATGGTGGAGGCCCGGGATTAATTTGATAAAACATTTCGCGTAAAAACTAAATGCCATCAAAAACATAAATGTGAAAAAGGAAGCCAAGTTCAATATTCAATACAAAAAGAACTGAGATCTAAAAAGGTGCCAAGTTTTCACTTGGCAGTTTTCGTGTTTTATATTATGATTTATACCCAAAAATTATGTTTATATGTGTGAAAACTTGCCACCTTTTTAGATCTCAATTCTTGACTTTTGAAATTTGGGGTTCTAGTTTAATCTAAGAGGTTTTAATAAATAAACCAAATTTCATATGTTTATGTTAAATAGATATTAAGGGGTCAAAAATGACTCTAAATGGTTTGTGTAATATAACACACGCCTGCTGCTCCCTTTTTCATTGTCGAACTTGGCTTGACAGGCTGCCGCGTGTCTAGATTTAAGCACATAACTGACAGAATATACGAAACTCAGTGGTTGTTAAACGGTTTACCAGACTTTTGGTTTGTTGTAATTGGCGAGAATTTCACTAAAACATGTAATGACATACAAACAGACTGAGAGCTACTGAACTTTTTGGAAGCTGATTTAAGAATGGAAGTGACATACTTTTAATGTAGTGTTTAATCAGTGCAAACGACAAAAATGACATTATGCGTCACCAAAGTCAATCGTGTTTAAGGGTAATCAACCCCTAAATATGCACCAGTAGGGTTGAAAACGTCAACTCATTTTGGCAAGACTAAACTGTATTTAAAAAGGCAGAACAAACTTCCGATCGAAATGGGTCTGCCGGGGTGTATCGATTGGAATTTTGTTTTGCCTTTAATCAAAATGCGTAGAAAATGTCGTTTCGGTTATACAAAAAACTATGTTAAATACATGTATTCACAGTTTTAGAAAAATATATCAATCGATCAATTATTTTTCGAGTAGAATCGATTTAAAATTCTACAATGCTTTCTTATGTCACAATGTAAGATCATTGTCAAATAAGATTTTGTAACAATCCTTTCTGCAACCCAGCATAAGTGTCCAAAAAGAATCAATTTAAAAATTCTGTTCCACTAACATGTCAAAAGTGTTTTATTTGTAATTATAATTCTATCTGTTAATGAGAAAGTTGAATAGTGAGCATTCAGTTGACAAGAAAGCTATCATGCGGATATAAACCGGATTGTGCGCTGGACGGTATGATATTATGAAGGACGGGGGGCAACAACCAACGACAGTGATGGAGCACCAGAACACCACATGACTGACTGCGGTTTGAGATACTCTATAACTGGGACTCGGCCAAGAAGTTGTTTGTGGCATTCCGACCAACCAACGCACTAACTTGTATTGTTTTGTTCTGAATTCAACCAGTGCCAGTGCAGCCTCTTCGATTAAAATTTAAAAAAAGTGAACAACGGGGTTTCTACCTCAGACAACTTTAATAAAAATTTATTGCTTAAAGATCTACGGATGAGATGCTAGGTTTGTCAAATATAAATATTGTGTTACAGAAAATAGTCATTTATGTCATAAAAAGACATTTCAAGTAGGCAATTTTTGAGGGCTATTTTAAACTTGGTAATAACTTCAATGTTCCTTATCCCTGACGAATTTCGGAAACTGGTCTCAAGCATGTTTATTAGAACAACTAACGCGATGTTTACAGTACACCAAAAAAATATAAATAAAAAATAATGTTTTAAAGATAAGTTCTTGTAGAAACATTTAATGTTTAATATATAATATAGAGTATACAGACAATTATGCCTAACAACTCACAAAGATTAAAATTTACAATAAAATATTTTTTAATGATCTTAAAGATATATTCAAAATATCAATACTATTCTCATCAACTAAATTGCACATAACATATAAAGGTGAATTTGCCATTCTTACTGTCTTAGCATTGTCTAAATAAAAAGTTGAAGTAGTTCGTGTCCTACCAACACGCGAATCAAATGGTATTTGACTTAGAAATCTGGAATCATCTATCAGATTATGTAGAACTTTATATAAGTATAATATGGAATTATTATTACGCTGGCTAGCTAAGGATCTGTAATTAAATTCATCCAATAGCATACTATGATCATAGCCTTGGTAGGGATACAGCCCATGCTTTCTAAAATAAGAATACTTTAAAAAATATCTGAACGTTTTCTAAATTGTAGATATGGACATATCAAAATGGTAATCATAATTTTTAATAATTTAGGTCCATTATTACAAAAGCGTGGGTTGTGATAGCGACAATGAGTCACATGCTCTATCGACTGAGCTATAAGCGCCCGACATTACTGTTCACCAGTTTCACGTCCATACATTAAATTTGAAAAAAAACATGAATTTATTAATAAAAAATATAAAAAATAGTTACTTCTAAACACTAAACTTTTAGTGTTTGCTGAAGATGAGAGCATAGCTCCCGAAATGTACATCCGCTAATAAAACTGTTGTGGTAAGAAGTAACTATTCTTTATATTTTTTATTTTTGTTTCAAACACAGTGCTCTTAATATTTGTATATGAATTTATTAAAAAAATGTATTACTTACTTAATTTTTATAAAATCGTTAATGTGTATTGTTAGTCGAACTACACGCGTATGCAAAATTTCAATAAAGTCGGATAACATTATAAATTTCACTGTGCACACTTTACAAACAATTTTAGATATCTGTAAGAACAAATCTAATTTTTCTCTAAAACACAAATCCGATATATTTTTAATATGAAGTATACGTTACTAACCTATTATTAGTTTATGAACATATTTATAAATATTGCAACACTTACCGAACATTGTAAGTGATAAAAGACATCTACCTTAGTTTTCGAAAAAAAATATTTGTAAGGGTAAAATTAACCGTCTCTACGCCAGTGGAGTGATATCAACTAAATGCCTACTGCCAAAATCTTTACGCCCCGCAGCGAAATGTTCTTCGATAGAACTTGGAGTATGGTTGTATCAAAAGTTAAACCCAACTTATTTGCAACAATGCTTACTTAGAAAGCATATATACAGAATTACAAACATCAAGTTACATACAGATGTCTCACAATTCAATACCAAGATTTGTTTTAAACAGAAGTGTTCACTTAAAGTTATAGTTCTTTTCCTAAATATATTTTATAAAGTTAAACATTGGGAAATGCAGTAAATTTCATATCAAAATCAATGTAGAATATTTTGGAAAAATATTTTTCGCGGATTAGTTTGTACAAAATAATTATTTGACTAAAACTTTCGAATTCAAAATCTATAAATCAATTAATAAATAAAAGAGGGCGTGAGAGACAGGAAAGATTTCGAAGCATGAAAACAAAATAATTTTTTAGCGTGATAAGTTACAGGCCCACAGTTTCTGAGATTTTAGAGCATCGTTCAAACTGAGGTATTTGTTCATTATTCTGCTTCAACATCTTCAAGAAGGTGTAGACTTTCACGGCCGGTGCGGTTCCAAATCTTCTTGCTTTCCGGGTTTGTAGGCCGTGGTCCATTGACATCTCTAGCTGATGTTTCGTCTACAACTGCTGTAGACGATGTGGCAGCGAGCAAAGTATCCTTCTAGGCGTGTTGACGACTGATGTTCTCCCTGTTTTATGCTCTGCGTGCTTGCGTTCTCTGTTAGATCGTGATTTGCTCTTCTATGCTTGGTCGTTCCAAGGACACCAGCACTCAGCCATTCCAAACCACTGAACGAAACAACCAATCACAGAAGTGAAAACCACGACGGAGCACAAAAGAAGGGAGATACACTTACCTGTGAGCCGACTAAAAAGATCCTTCGCCCGCTATCATATCGTCTTTGTAGACAAAACGTCAGGTAGAAATATCAATGGACCACTGCTTACAAGCCCGGAAACCAAGAAGATTTGAAAGAATATTTTATGAGACCAGTTCCCATCTGCATTTTGTATAATTTGGTCACTGGCTCTATATGATTTATTTTCCTTCATTCAACGACATAACAACTGCTCTCCGTGAATCATTATTCTATTATGACAAGTCCATTGTTCGTGATTTGTTCTTGTTTTTCATTCGCTCATATTTTTATCGATCTAGTTCACTGGCCACGTTGCATAAAAAAAACAAAAAGAGTGAACTGCTATCAACTGTCATTTATCTTGAACGTGCATTTTACAATAGTTATGTGTCACAGATTGCAAGTTATGAAATATGACTAAGACTCGATGATGATAAAAAAGATGCCAGTTGAACTAATTTCATTTATTTTTCATCCATATGCTATTATTTATCATTGTGACGTGTAAACAACCCAATTCTCCTAAAATTATAGTTGTCTAGATTTATGACTGAAAATAGTTTCCGTTTTTTCTGTTCGTGTCTTAAAACTAGTTAACATATTTTAATCAAATATGACCCAGTGGAATTCTTATCAAAACTAATAAAATTATTGAGGCATACATTTTAATATTTCATACGTTTCACTACTGAATCAATGTTTAAATTTAAATTTTCTGAATTAAATTGATTCTTCAACTTAAATAATTTGTAATAGATATGAAATACGAACATATATTTAAGACTAAAAAAAATCCAATAAACTGCATCTAAATAAAAATAAGATTTTATAGTGTATATCTGTCAATTTTCAAATAAAGACGTTCTTTGTCAAAGCAAACTTTAGTTAAGGGAATGTTATTGCAGCCCAGTTGATGTTTTGTTGTGATAATGAAGCTATAAATATTTATGTTTCCTCACTGAACTTCGACCTCCTTAGATACGTCATTCAATGCTTCTGTGTAAAGAAATCAAACGCCCGTTTTTATTAATGCACTGTCGGCGGTAGGGTTTTATTGCAATCTCCGTAATTGCTACTCTTATTAATAATATTTACCACAAAAAAAAAGAAAATAACTCCATTACATCAAATTATTATGATTGAGCAAACACATTTTCATAAAGTATAAAATGAGTGCAATTACGAGAGAAATAATAATAAAAATTCGTTTAAAGTTTATTTTTTCACTAGATGTGCATCATCATGACGGTAATAAAAAAATCCAATTTCACAACACGCAAAACAGACCCTTTTCGGATATCAATTTTTATAAGTGATTAAATGGAACAGAGGGTGCCAAAACAGGAATGCCTACAATCCTGACATCTGTTATTATTGGGCTTAAACATTATTAACATTAATGTATGTTTACAGTAACGAAAGCGGATGCAAATAGTGTGTATAATGTACACAGGATTATATGCGGTAGAACATAAACGTTGTTTCAAAGTTACATACAACAGCTTTATACGTATTGGTTTCGAGGTCGCCTAAAAATAATATAACGTTTTTTTTTTTTGCATTTTTTTCTCCCCTTCCCCATGTAGTCATTAAACATGACGACTTTTTCTCTTTTCAAAGGTTATATATAACTTCTCATAGTTTGAGTATTTAAATCTGACGACCGATTAGCGTCACAAAAAAGAGACAAAAATCAATGTCCATCAACTTGTTAAGTATGTAGATTTTGTAATTCGTTGCTATAAGTATATAGAAAGATTTTTTTGACGTGATAACGTCTTATAAATTGATGAATCACCAATCTTATAAATTGATAAAACACCGGCTGCATGTACGAAAAAGTGTAACGTTCCGAACGGTCGTAACGTTCCTAACGTAACGTTCCTAACGCGTAACGTTCCGCCTGACCCTGTGCGTGCTTTTTGCTAATTTCTCGCTCAATTTAAATCAGATCGGTTTGAAACCAGTCTTAAACGAAAGAGGAGAACATTTTACATAGATTTCGTATAACAGAATTTGCCTAAACAGTTTTTTTATACAAATTTATATAGAAAAATAGCTGTATAAAATATAAATGCAATGTTGTCTAATGCATGCCGCGACGCGGTCGGTCGTCTTTGTTTGCCGTACATGGAAATTAGAATATAACGTATGTCTTGTCTTAACATGAAAACGGCTGCATTTCTAATGTTTAATTCAATTTTTTGACATTAGTATTTTGTGAAATGCAATGCCTTCTAAGTTAAGTATTGGAATAACTAATTATTATTAGAACATAATACTTTGACAGTTGCAAACGTCATTTTTGACATTTCTTATCATTCCGACACCAAGGATAAGCGGATTGAAACCAAATATTGGAGGTTTAGGTTATGTATTACGGAATACGTTATCACGTAAAACTATCGTCCGTAAACCGACTTTACAGACAACCAATTTTTTATATAATGTATAGATGCGCTATATTGCATAAATGAAATGAGGGCAACTCACCGAGTTTGGCAAAACTCGCAAAACGCGCCTAAAGTGCTTTACTTCATTACATATTATAAAACAAAGTTCCCCCGCCTCTTCTGTCTGTCTGTCTGAACGCGATAAACTCAAAAACTACCGAACGGGTTTTCATACGGTTTTCACCAATGGACAGAGTGATGCAAGAGAAAGGTGTATGTGTATAATCCATTAATGTTTTGTGTAAATTGGTTGAAATATCACGATGATTGTTTAAGATGTCGGAAAAAATCAAGCCGTCTGGAACCTTTCATCGAAAACACTGCCTAATCCCTTTGAGATATAACAAAACAATGCATGGTGGAATTGTTCCTCTTTTATAGGTCTACAGAAAAGTCCGCGATGACATATTATGTCTATCTTTTAAGGATAGCTTACTATACCCATTTTAATATTAAGCGCTTTTCGTGGATATCAATTTTGCAAAGTTAGTCGACGAAAAAACTGTGGCAATCTACAAATTCGAACGAAGCTGCTCCGGCCCGCTAGTTGTATAAATTTAGACTTTTAAAATCACCGGTTTAGCTGTAACTAATTATTTACAATGTGAATTATCGTAAAATGAATAAATTAAGTATTTTAGATTAATGCAGTGCTGATGTAATTCTATATAAATCTTTGACGCTTGACAACTCTAATAAGTCTATGAAATATTGAAACAATGCATAATTTGGGTTAAATGTTGTTTCCAAATAGCCCGTTTGCATTGCTTTTTGGGCTTTAACTTACTGTTAGTGAAGGTCGTTTGAGTGTTTCCACAGCAAAATTTTCATTATTGACCACAAGTTTTACGTCGATGGAAACGTGGCTTATGTAGGTTTATAGTTTTATAAACTAATGTCGTTAATCAATATTACAGATAGATACTACGGTAAAGCTCACTTGTAATTATGTAATATTAATCTAATAACAAATTTGTTATTATACTTAGTTTAATTTTTAATTATTTTTTAATTCAATGTAGACGTTATACCGACAGACGAGTACCGTATTTACAATTTGATTCAATGGTCGGCGGACAGTAGGGACTGTCAGTCAGGTGACTGGCATGACAGCTGTGTGTTGCCGAGTGTCGTTTGTTTGACCAATCTGACGTCATTGCGGTATGCCGCTGTGGAATGTACATGGTAGCTAATGCACATTGTTGAATGTTATTCAAACCAATCACTGTGCATGACATGTGTAAGCCAGGAGAAAGTTGGAGAATAACAAAAACTAAAAAGTGCATACGAAACAAAATTAAAATAGTTTCAAACCTAATGCGCTCGTAAAACATACATGGTACGATTTATATATGAATATTTCACAATTAAATTACTAAATATAAATTATTATCTTTAATTATTTTTGAATATTTAATTAAAAAGTACTGTTCTTGTTTTGTGGACAATTTATAAAACATATTCGTTTATTTTTTCATTATTCTAAATACGTTTTATGTAGTACGAATAACGAGACTTATAATAATAACCAAAAATACTTTTGATAAAAACGTTAAAATAACTGTTTTGATAAAAAAAAGTATTGTATTTTTATGAAAGCTGCTCAAAAGATTAATAAATAAAGATTCAACGGAAGCTAACAAATGTTTAATTTAAATTACATTATAAACGGCAGTCTTTCCTGGTGTACAACTTGAGCAACCTTATCTACTTTATAGCGGACAACTTATTTTTACTTTTTAGACTACAACTGATTAATGAAAATTGAAAGGAAACAACTTTTATCTTTGATTCATCCACAGCTATCACTTCTCTGAAAATTCAAATCTGGTGTTAGTAAGATAAAAATTAGCTCTCGCATGATGTGAAATAACAGTTACAAAATGCTTTAAATATTAGAATTATTTAAAAAAATTATGAAAAACGGGAATGCGGACACATAGGTATAATTATTTTCTATTATTGCTTACGTTTAATGAAAAATATTGACTTTGTCAAAGCTCAAAAAAAAAACAATTTTTAAATTAGAAAATAAAGTTTAACATAAAAAAATATAATTTAAAAAAAAATTATGAAATTTTTCTAAAGTGGAAAATAAATTATAATGTTTTATGTTAAACTTTATTTTCTAATTTAAAAATTGTTTTTTTTTTTGAGCTTTGACAATGTCAATATTTTTGATGAAACGTAAGCAATAAAAGAAAAGAATTAGGTATACCTATGTGTCCGCATTCCCGTTATTCATAATTATTTAAAATAAATTTTTACGGATTTTAAATGGAAAATAATAATTAGAATTATTGCCTGTTAAGATATGCCACTGTGAAGTAAGGAAACTCAGTACGCCGCAAAAGTGGAAAGATTCCGGGGTTCGTATCCCGACGGTGACAGTACTTGAAAAATATTTTTTTTCTAATATAGTGATGGTAACAATGGGTGTTCCTTGACAATTGTAGCAAATAATAGCTATATCTAGTGTCATTGTTTTAAATATGTCTAGATTCAGCATAAAATAAGGCTGTAAAAACTCACACATTGTGGGACCGGTGACCAATAAAAATCATTGTTACTTGCCAAAGTCGATCTAATTGAATGTGTAATGTATGTTCCAAGGCAACTGATAATCGTATATTCCTGAATGAATAATAAGCTCATTATATTTAAAGAACACAGTAAGTATAACGTGCCAATTTAAAATAAACGTCTCATAAAAAAGCAAGTGTTTAGTATATTTTACGTACATTACATAATGCTAGCAGGACTTTATACCGTTTGTGGGTAGCTATCCCACAATCCTATTGGGACACATCACTGAAATTGCATTTGGGCGCATGGAAAGTAAGTGACGTCAATTCTCAACGGAAATAACAGTTGCTTTCGTCACTGGTCCTTGTCGAAATGAAACCACCCGTGTCAAAAAATATGTTTGCCGACAGTAAATGCCAATTTTGTTGCTTCGATATTACAGTCCCTTTCCATTTGTAACAAAATCAACATTACGATTCCTATTTTGCCTTTTAAGCAATAAAGCAAAACATTTTTTTTTAATTAATAAAACGTGCTTAGGAACTTAGGCTAATTGTAAGGTAAGTATGTTTGATTGATATTTCAAATAAATGTTTTTATCAGTTTATGATTAAAATATTGCACAATTAATATAGATTTTGTGTTTCAGGTTGGAGAGTTTCAAAAACCGTTGTATCTTCTAAACGCAGGGTTTGTCATCAGCAAATAATTCCATGAAATAGGTCAGTTAATAAAACAATTCCAAAAATTTTTTTAATTTTTCTTTTATGACAATTTTTTGAGCGCTTTCGGGAATAGGTATCCCATCATCAGAATCTACAATAATTTTTTTTAATCTATGATAAAGATCAGTTATCAAATTAAGTTTTATAATTAACACTTACGAAATTAAAATAGAATTCATGTCAATTCCTTATGCATCCATTTTAGTTTTAATGACGAACATTATCGACTTATAAAAAATGGTATCAAATTTTTATATTTAGATATTCTAATATTTGGTTTCATGATTGTTAAAGACACTTATTTACTTTATTGTAAATTAAATTTAATTAATAATACTTTTTACTTTCTGTGAAATGTCTGCAATGTTACAAGTATGAACTGATAAGAATTTCTGAAATGATTTTTATGTGAGAACATATCAAAAGGATAGAATTTATACAATTGATGCAGTTAATCAGATTAATCTGATCATAAATCAAAGTTTAAAATAATGTCTTTATAGAAATTATTCTGATCAAATGTAAAGGTTAAATTTAAATTTTGACAAGGTTTTAATTTAATGCTATTTTTTAATATTTCGAATTTTCCTATTCATTCAGATCTGTGCTTTTATTTTTGATATGTAAAATTTCAATAAAATTCATAGGGTCATATTCATGCGAATTATAATTTAAACGTAAAGCAAAACTAGATTTGTGATTATTGATATTTTTCAAATCCTTTATGTGTTCTTCTATTCTGGTTTAAAAAAAAAATAATTCCATTCTAACCTATATCGGAAAAGTTTTCGTATCAACTTTCTTGAGGTCTAACATCGCGATTTTTTCCTAGCGGTTTCTGTTAATATTTCACAGAAACACGGCATTTTTCTATGGTATAACTGCACCTGGGCTTGAATATCTATCGGGTATTCGGACGCGAAAATAAATAAACAGAAAAATTTATTCATATCCTAATTAATTTTGTTCATACGTTGCGAGTTACATACTGCGCTGCAGCTACTCGATAGACCGACTCGCACGCTAACTCGCAACGTGTAAACCAGCCATTAGGAGAAAAACAGAGTTTGAGTTTAAACTGTTCAGTGAAAAAAAAAACATGATTAGACGCTGCTCTTCAAGCAAAGGTCGCAAAACAACCTTAATATAATCAATTATGTACTGTCGATACACCGACAAAGCCCTTTACATTGGAACAAACCTGTAGTGTTTAAGTATGTATAAGTATGCAGATACTTAAGGTAAACACATGGAGGATGGTAAACATGGCGTGAAATGGGTGATCCTAGAATGACGCCAGAGTCTCTAGGATGTTGCTTTAAGATGCTAAGGTGGTACGACAAAGTTTCAAAAACTTCACCTCCCAATACCTGTGTAAACTTACGGGAAGCCAAAATTTAATTAATTTCTTATACCCCAACTTGTAAAAAATGTTATAATAAACTGACATGATTTAGTGATAAAACGGGAACACGAAGTGTTTATCCATGGCCGCATGGCAAATTTTCTTATGTCGTAGTTTTGGTAGTTAGATAAATAATACTTTATTTGTATTATATTTCTTATATAGCTGAATGCATCCAAATGTTTTTAGAAATTTTTAGTGTATAAAGTGAACACAAAAATTATACGCGAAAAAAAATAATTAAAAAAAATATTTCATACACGATAAAAGTAACCTTATTTTACAAAAATTAAATTTTACAAAATTTAATTTTTCAAATCCATCAATATTTTGACCAGTTTTCATGCCTACAGTGAAGCGCCATTTTTAAATAGGACCTTCTAAAATCTCAGTATATATTCCATTTTTATACGAAAAAAACGTTTTTGACGTGATAACGTCTTATAAATTGATGAAACACCGGCTGCACGCACGATAAAGTGTCACGTTCCGCCTGAGCCTGAGCGTGCAAGCGAGAGCGCGGTATAAGCGATAGAGAGGCACGATCGGCCCAAGCGTCGGCTTGTACGCATTTCAATGTTTCTTTATGACGTTATCACGTAAAACTATCGTCCGTAAACCGACTTTACAGACAACCAATTTTTTTACTTGTTTTTTAATTGTTTTTTTAAACATAAGTGTTCGATGAATAACATGTTATTTTTATTTTATTTAACCTAAATTCTAAAAAACGTCCATTTTGAAAGCGTTCATGTAACTTTTTATATACACTTCTCTCTATGTAATATATTTTAAAATTTAAATCGCATTTCAAAACTGTTTCATTATCACAGATCAGACTATTTTTAACTGCTATGAAAAAAACTACAGCCGGTCAGATAACTCGGGGAAGTTTGTTATCATACTAACGAGGCAAGTCGCATAAAATTAGTTAACTACCGTATATTTTAAATTTAAATAAACCCAAAACGGTATTTGCGGAATTTAGATTTAAAATCTTAGTTTCTGATAAATTTTGATTTCACATGTTTGTGATATTCTGAAAACTAGATGATGCAATTAAATCAAATATTAAAATTGTCCTTATACTTATTTTGTGACTTTGACTTGAGCGATTTTCCTTGTGGTCACAGATTTTGTTCCAGAGTTTAGACGATTATGCTGTAACTTCAAGATGAAAACATCTGCTTTAATTTATTTCAACACTTGCAAAAAATGCAAGCAAAAATGTAAGACATATGCAAATATTCTAGTCAAATGTGCAATTAGACTGAATAACGTCAGAGTTTGTCTTTGTAAAAAACGCACAGTCGCCACAGGGAAAACCACTTTTCTTCAGATTTTTAGGGTAGTACAATCAGAATCCGACCTTATTTAGAACACAATTTTTCCACCCTATCTTCGAACTGCTGTACAGAAAATAGAAGTAAAATAGTAGATTATATATGAAATGTGACATTACGTTTAAACGAGCGCCAGTGAGTTTTAAGAGTATTCGTCCCGGCAAATACCCCGTGCACCCTTCATCTCAAATCTTTTCCCCTCGCCTAAAAACGGTTCGCGCTCTCCCGACGCTATTTTTAAAGCTAGAGGTTTCTGGTAAACGCCAAATGAAAGACAAAGAATCAGACTACAGATCCTTCAGGCGAATTTTTTGAAAAAAAATTCCTGAAAAAACTTACAACCTTTTGAAAAAAATAATAAGTTACGTAATATTTTACACGTAGGCGAAACTGTTTTTCAAAAAATTCGCCTGAAGGATCTGTAGTCTGATTCTTTGTCTTTCATTTGGCGTTTACCAGAACCCTCTAGCTTTAAAAATAGCGTCGGGAGAGCGTGAACCGTTTTTAGGCGAGGGGAAAAGATTTGAGATGAAGGGTGCAGGGGGTATTTGCAGGGGCGAATACTCTTAAGAGATGTAATACCATTACGCATTATTATGGTATTTTTTGCGGGTATCTCCTGTAAACTAAATGGTTTTCACTTCATTTTTAGTATTTTCAACATTTTTGACATTTCTGATCATTAGGCTTTGTAGAGAGTGTGCTAAGCATTGATAGTCGACTGCGCTGTGTGTTCATGCGGTAATACACAATTGTCTATCTTTTACAGATCCGATGGTTCGCGTCTGGGTTACAGTACGTAATATTAAAAGTAATTTAATTTTACTTTATTGCTGCACTAGTACCTGCATACATGCATGTAAATAAACTATTTTATACGGGATTGTATAAAAAAAAATAAAAAAATATTGTAAAATGTCAAAATACGACAGCTCGAAAAATGTATATGAATGTAAGTTCAAAAGTCAAAAAGTTTAATGACTGGCAAAAAACCGGACAAATAAAAAGTTAAACGATTCACTTGTTTCTTGCGGTTCGTTCAGATTGCAGCTTTCAAACAAAGCACTGTGTGACGGTTTTTGAAGCCCGGTGAGATTAGGGGCGTGGGTGAGAAAGTAACAAGTCAGCAGAGATATGCTCAACGGAGTGCACACAATTTGTTCTGCACCACGTGGTACCCGCTTTAAAATATGTAGTTAGACAATACACCGTGAATCGAAAAAAAAACTGCAACGGAATTACATAGCAGGTGATCTGTACGAGCTGATGTCAGTACAGCCACAAAGCTACAGTATTGTTGCGTGCCCCTTGTTGGGACGACTATGAACTATGAGGGTAAGAGGCTGTAAAGTAAGTAACTCTTTAACAAAATCTAAGCAACAGTTAAACCTCGTTACTTTCAGCAACCTACTTCATACTTAGAGCTAATGGCCTTGCTGCCGAAGCCTCATAATATACATAAAAAAAAAAAAAAAAAAAAAAAAAAAAAAAAAAAAGTAAGTAACTATATAATTTATGTAATTTAATATTTCAACATATATAAGCAGCATTAAGAGTATTCGTTCCTGCAAATACCCCCTGCGCCCTTCATCTCAAATCTTTTCCCCTCGCCTAAAAACGGTTCGCGCTCTCCCGACGCTATTTTTAAAGCTACAGGGTTCTGGTAAACGCCAAATGAAAGACAAAGAATCAGACTACAGATCCTTCAGGCGAATTTTTTGAAAAAAAATTCCTGAAAAAACTTACAACCTTTTGAAAAAAATAATAAGTTACGTAATATTTCACACGTAGGCGAGACTGTTTTTCAAAAAATTCGCCTGAAGGATCTGTAGTCTGATTCTTTGTCTTTCATTTGGCGTTTACCAGAACCCTCTAGCTTTAAAAATAGCGTCGGGAGAGCGCGAACCGTTTTTAGGCGAGGGGAAAAGATTTGTGGTGAAGGGTGCAGGGGGTATTTGCAGGGACGAATACTCTTAAATTAACTTTCAACTTCCATGTTTTCGAGTTCCAAAAAACTTTTGATTTGAGACGTAGATGACGCCATTTTACAAGATATTTAACAAGGTGTTGGTGAAGTGTCCTTATATTTTAATATTTGATGTGTATCACTGTATATTGGTGTAGTGTAGCTCCGTGAAAATACTAAAAATCATGGCGTTGGATTTACTTTTGTAAAACAAACTCAATAGTGTTAAAAGTGTTGACATCTTTTACACTGAAGAATGTTATCAAACCACATCTATTGTCTGCATGGAGATAATCTATATTTATTAGAGCTGTACGTATGTATTCGTTACTTAGTAACGGGTACATCGTCTGACTCGAAGTAACGAATCGTTACTTACAAATTCATTTCGTAACTCGCATTTGTCGTATCCATGTCAGGTCGACTAGTTTGATGCGGTTATTCGTTAAACGAACGAAGTCATACCGTATCACGTATGCGACGCGCCTCGATGCGATGGTACATGCTTGATGCTGTTAGTAGACAATTGTATGTCGTAAGAAAAGTAACGAGTAACGTAACGATACGAACGTAACGGGTACTGGTTCTTTAAGTAACGAATACATACGGGTACACAATTTCTCGTTACTTTTACAGCTATAATATTTATATCCATACTAATAATATAGAGTGCGAATTTTGTGAGTTTGTGTGTATGCGAAGGATCTCCAAAACTACTCATCCGATTTTAATTTTTTTTTTCACCATTATTTAGAATGGACCTTCCGGATGAACATATAGGCTATATATTATTATCCCGTTAAAGTAAAATCGCTTTTCGTGGAGATAAATATCGCAACGTAAGTCGACGAAAAAACGGTAGCAATCCACAAATTCCTGCAAAGCTGGACCGGACCATTAGTATATTATAAATAATTGATTAACTTTAAATTTTGGGCCAAATATATGAACCAGCCCTCACCCCCGCTGATTCTCAACGCCATAATGTCAATTGAAAAGTCTTCGCGAACACTACTTTGATGCAAAAAATTATAATTTCTTCCGACTTTGAACCCTTTATGAAAATTCAATCTGTCTATTCCTAACATTTTTCGAAAGAGATTTTTGATTGTACGTTCATGATTGTTATTATTCTTAGTAAAAATTTGTATTTCTGTAATGCTGATATCTGCATAAATAAATATACGAATTTAGTAAAAAAAGCGCTTTGTCGATTTACTGTTTCGCACAGCGCTTCATGACACAAAGGTTTTAAGAATTGTTACAGTAGGTTTTTTGACATACCAAAAAAATTGTATAATAATTAGTTATTTACCGAAAATGTCTAAAAGCGGTTCAAAATTGACTAAAAAGTATTCTACAGATTTCATTAAAATTAAACAAAACTTGAAACTTTTGTCGATCTGTACGTAAAACAGGTAGAGCAAATGTTTATGTAGATTTTTCAGCTACTTCAGATGTACTCGTATTTACATTCTACATCAACAACCCTCTACAAAAAGTACAACATTATCATGTGTATATAATAAATTCTTTTTAAAAGTAGTAAATTCTATCAGATGCCTTTTTTTATTACCAATATTATATTAATTTTTCAATCAGTCGTAAAAAGAAATTTAGTGAGACAAATCGCAAAATGTAGCATGGACATAGATAGAAAATAATAAACCAATAATAAGGTGAACTTTATATAAAAAAGCTAATTAAGTTTAACCATGTGGAATAACAATGTTCACAATATACAATATGAAGATAAAGTTTGGGATATATTACATATTACCTATACTTGAAAATAGAAAGTCAAAACGAACTTTTTTTGAGGATTTTGAGAGCCTTTTATAATTGATGTGATCACAAAGTAAACTAATAGTACTAACAGACGGTCGAACTTGGTTCGAAGCGGACAGCGGATCTGGTCCGCTCCGTACCAAATCTGTACGTCTGTAGAGTAGTCTGCGTGTCCGCCCGGTTCGATGGGATGCACGTCGTACTTGGTCCGGTCCGGTACAATATCCGAGCGTGTGTAGAGCAGTACGACGGACTTGATACATATAACCGTATAACGACGTCATTGTAATTCAAAACGTTGTGCACAATGCCGGATTTAGAGGTCTGGAGGCCTCGGGGCAACAAAGGAGTGGAGGCCCCCTGGCCCCAAATTATTTTCCAAATAAAATGGACAATTTTTTTCAGTCGATTTTTCCAATAAATAATTTATTGTGAAACCAAGTATAGATTCTTTTATTATTTAACAAACATATAAATAACATCAGAAACAAGAATTATCTAAAAATTAAATTTATGCATTAACGAACAGAACTTTCCGAGCTGAAATCCAGTTCCCGAAGTAAATCACTTTCAATGCTCAGGAAATTTGAATTTTTTTTCCAAAGTCTCTATTGTGGGGGTCCCTCTTTTGTGGTGGCCCCGGGGCTGTAGCCCCAGTTGCCCTCCCCTAAATACGGCCCTGGTTGTGCAACATGACAGAAATTTTGACAGAACGCGAAGTTCTTGGTGGAGTATTGGTATTATAAAAAGATTTCTCATGTTTGTGGGATCTATCAGATAAGTTATATTGTAACAGAGAAGCGCGTAACAACGCTCTAGAAATTCTTCAGGAGTGTTATTTAAAATATGATCTTCGCTATCAAGCGATTTTATTAACTTCATATGACTAAATTCATCGCGATCTTTCAAATAGAATTTTGCCCACTCCTTTCTTTTCTTCCTTGTTGTTTGTGGCGGCATTAACGTTGCCGCTAGAACAATCGCAATTTTCGCGCGCTTAATCATAGGCATGATTACGTAACTGTGTACACAAGGAGACTGACAGATCCGGTCGTCTGTTGCAAGCAGCGGACTTGATCCGCCGTACCATGTCCGTTGTCGGACCGGACCAAGTTCGAGCGTCTGTTAGTACTATAAGAAGTAGTATAATAATATGTTTATTGCATAATATGCCTTATATGACAGTAAAAAAAACTATATAAGTATATATATTTTAAAAAAATACTATGAAGATATTATTAAGGATGAATATTGTAACTCCGCCAATAGTTCTTAAATCAATGCAATGTCCGAGTGTTTTGTTATTTTTACAATTAATCCTAGAGAGAGATTAATACTTTGCGGCTTTTCTCTAAATAAATTATTATTATTATTATTATTTTCCTAAACTGTGTATTTTCCGAGGTATCTAAAATATTGCAAACTTTATTCACATACTGTATAAAAGAGATAATATGTTTAACGTGTGAAATGAATTTTCATTTCCTGTTTCGTTTTTAGTTCGTTATTTTACAGGTCACTGGTCTTTCATAAATTATCACTACAAAAATAATCAGCAATTTCATATTACATTTAAATCATCTCAACTTGCCTTCATTATTGCGTGACTTTAAAGGAAAAAAAAGAAAATTATTTTTCGCCCGACTGCAAATCCCCTTTTTGTCCTAGCGCAATAATATATACATAGGTATATAATTTTCGTGTCATAATTTTGGCCGCGCTAATCTCCAAAACCACTGAACCGATTTTTATGAAATTTTGTAAATGTATCTTGCTTGGTCCAACTTACGCTATAGGGTAGTTTTTATTAAATAGTTTGTACAAAATACGGTGTTCTCAAAAAAACTGTTTTAGTAAACATGCAACGACATCTGATAGAATTTACTCAAAGCTATTAGTTCAGAAGCAAGCAAAAAAAAACTGTTTTAATAGCAATTAGCGATATCTGTTAGTATTGGATCAAAGCTATTAGTTCAGAAACAAATCTGGTAGAATTTGCTCAAAGCTATTAGTTCAGACGCCAGCCCGCAAACGAAATACATTTTGCAGAATTATATTTATCGCACCCTGGTGAAACCGGGACGGACCGTTATTATCCTATATTATTTGCCACGAAGATTTCGTAGCTCTAGGTTTCTTCTGATTTCTTGTACCAGGAACGAGGCATGTGCGTATCAAAAAAAGTGTACGCGGCTGAAGTATATGTAAACAATACAGATATTGTTAGGTGTATAGTTTTTTTAACGGTATTATTTATTTGCATTAATTCAATTAACTTCTGTATAATATTCACTAAAAAACAACTCTCGTAGTATGTCGAACTTAGGAGGCCAACTCACGAAGTTTAGAGAAACTCACAACACCCGCTTAAAGTACATACGAAACAAAGTCACCCAGTCCCATCTGTCTGTCTGTCTGAACGCGATAAGCTCAAAAACTACCGAACGTATTTTCATGCGGTTTTCACCAATGAACTGAGTGCTTCAAGAGAAAGGTTTATGTGTACATTGTTTATTAATTCAAATCTTTGATTAACGTCTGAATAGAACTCTTCAAATAAATAAAATTGTCGACCAATTCTCTCAGACCAATATATTGACAAAAAATTTAAAAAAATATAACAAATCAATATAACATAAGATGACGTTTCGATCCGGATTTGGATCTTCTTCAGAAAAATCTAAAAAACGTCATCTTATGTTATATTGATTTGTTATATTTTTTTTTTATTTTTTGTCAATATATTGGTCTGAGAAAATTTGTCGACAATTTTATTTATTTGAATTGTTTATTAATGTTTTATGTAAATTGGTTGAACTATGACGATGATTGTTGAAAATGTCGGAAAAAATCAAGTTTTGTTCCTCTTTTATAGGTCATATTATGTCTATTTTTGAAGGATAGCTTATTACCCATTTTAATGTTAAGCGCTTTTCGTAGATACCAATTTTGCAACTAAGTCGACGAAAAAACGGTGGCAATCTACAAATTCGAGCGAAGCCGAACCGGGCCGCTGGTTAAAAATAATTTTCAAAGGGAAACTCTTGTTCAGCATTGGTAGCAACATTACGGTTACGATTAATAATAGTGTTACTTATTCGTAAAGAAGAGAAAATGAAGGGAATTTGTAAAACTTTTACATGACTGATTCCGGTACGCAAACGTTTTCCGGATTCACGGAGGAGATGAAATATCATCGTGTCAACCTCGTTGACCTTACACAAAGAGGTCGGAGATGTGACCCGGCACTACCTCAACCCCCAACCCTGCCAGAGACACTCCTATAAGCACCCTTCAAATCCCCTTCTCCCCACCCTTCTTCAACTGTTACTGGGACTGACTTCACCGTGAAAGATAAATGGCCTTTGTCAGAACGATTTCCAGTCAAAATAGAAAAAGGAAAATAACACATGACACATTCAACCTATAAACATTTGTATTTTTCCACTTCGGAAACGCTCTCACGAAAATTTGTCCAACATACGTTTTACAGGACAATAAAACATTGCAGTGTTGCGAAAAAACTAATCAAATACTATTTTTATTGTCTCTGGCGTCCTTCTGTTCGTCGTTCTGGGTTTTATAAATATGTAAAATATTTCTTCCTTTTTTAAATTAAATTTATGATACAAAATGTTCACAGAGTTGAGGACTAATAGAATATTTCCATACGTTTTTCATCCAACTTTATTTATGGCCACAGATATTTCTTAAGCAACTTATCTTTATTTAGTAGTTTTTGAGTTTACTAACCGATCGATTTCCTATTTACACGCTTCTAGCTTAATAAAGCTTTCGAATTTTAATAAATTTAAAAAAAATGTCGATTCCTTAAAACCCTTAGAAAATACGTGCCAGTAATTTTCTAATGAAATTGTATAGAGAAACTAGAATATAAGGCAGATTTCACAACTGAGGATACTAATATTTTAACGGTTTACATGGGTAATTTTTCTTATGAAATGTATTTAATAAATTGCCAAATTTGTAGACAAGACGAACAATTCTTCATGTTCATATATGTTTTGAAATAAAAAAAGAAGAGGCATGGTTTTTCATTATTTTCCGTAGAACGTGAATAAAAAATATTTTTCTTCATCTTTTTCGTTTTGATAAATGAAACCAACCTTTATATACTATGAGCAATACATACTAGAAAAACAATACAGGATGTCCAGTAGTACAACGCAGTTTCTTGCTATAAAAAAACACGTGAAATTATTTTATAACAATAAAATGCAACTTTTAAGGGAGAAATAAAAATTTACGATAGAAATAAAAAAAGACGAGAGGTGTTGTGAGACACCCGGTTGGAACGAAGTTATTTTCGCTAATTTTTATGTATCATATAACTTTTTACTAATTTGTATATAAATTATTAGAAAATTTCATTTATACTAAAACATGATTATTAAACAAAAATTAATCGTGTGATTTGCAACTCTAAAAAAAATAAAAATAATATTTGTTGCGCATCTGCCAGGAATCGTCCGGGCCACCCGCATGGCAGATGAGTATTCTACCACTGAACCATTGACATTGCTTAGGTATCGCTTTTTATATAGGTTTAATAACAAATCGTGAATTTAGAAGGCGTTGCATTTCACAAAATATTAATGTCAATAAGATAGAACATACGCAATCTTTAAATGTCCATTTCACGCTGTGTAAAAGAAAAGGATAGCCGATCCACGTGCGCGCGACGTATTAGGAAAAATCGAATTTATATACCGTGTTTATTTCTGCTTTTTGATGTAGATATAAAAAAAACTATGTGCGTGAATTCTGTTATACGAAATCTATGTAAAATGTTCTCCTCTTTCGTTTAAGACAGGTTTCAAACCGGTCTGATTTCAATTGAGCGAATTATAACCGAAAAACTTTTTTGTTTTTAATTTATTCCCCTCTGGGACTAGCATTCAAAAATCCGACTCCATATTATAAGTGTGGCAAGTTGCAACTTTCTATGTGTACGGACAGACATACAATAGGTATAATTAATTTAGATTTTCGTTACAGATTTTCTTTATGGCCTTTTCTTTACGCTTTTTTCTTAAGTTTTTTTTCCTAGTCCTCTCCATTCATATCTATAACGTCCCAGAAGGAACTTTTAAAAGTAATTTTAAGAAATTGATATTTTATAATTTAGATTACAATCCGCGGGCAAGTTTTCTACAAATATTTGAATTTTACAATTTTAAGAAATCAGCCTTTTCATACATTTATAGAATAAATATTTGTATATATTTTCGGTACATCCTTTGATGTTCCATATTCTTTTTATTTACATAAAATATGAGTTTGAGAGTACTCAAGATCATTGAGATTGCCGTTGTTTATATAGCATTACTCCGGTAACGGTTTATCCATTACTCAGATAAATAATAGAAAGGGACATACCTTTGCGCACATTTTTTGCTGTCCGCAACTAATCACATTCTAAACGAACTTGGTGAAAACAAATCTATATAAATGTTGTCAAACTGCAACTTATCATTGAATGATGTACCTAAATAATAAAACAAACATCAACAGATTCGACATATTCAAGTCAGTCGTAATTGATGTTATCAATGATATAGATAAAATAAAATTTCAAATGAGCAAAGCCAATCTGTACATTATTACTTTCATTTTTCTCTGAGCCAACATTTGGTATCGTTGAATCACTGCGATCTGTCAATCAGTAGCAGCCAAATTACCATGGATACCACATGAATATTATCTTATTTTAATATTTTTTCGAAAATGACATTTTTTACGATTTTGTTGTAAATAAATAAATGTCTTCATTTTAAATTTCAAACTGATCACGATTTTTAAGAATATTTAAAGATGGTTAAGCAAGAAATTATGGAATAATTATTCCAGCCTGTCATTTAGCCGGTAAATAAATACGAGATTTTACCTTGGGTCTACAATATGTTTTTGACAAAGTTTTTATCAGTTCAGATTAATTAAACAAATCTAAAATATAATTTTATCAACAATATAAGATTTAGAAACCTCATTAATTGCACACCTATACGTTATCGATATTCAGAAAAAGACGAGCATTTCTCATCAATTGGATGTTGTCATCATTACATTGAATAAACTAATATGTGTAAGGAATGCTAGGTCCATAATTTTATATATTTTACGTCTTTGATTCATTACAATTCTTTCAGTTCACAAGTTGTAATCTAAAAACAGTTGAAAGTGTCAATTTGTTTATTATTAAAAAAACAAAAAAATAACAGTCCTAGTAGTCTCAAGAGATGTGTAAACATTCAGATTCGAAAACGGTGACAGCTATGTATAACCTCAAACAGTGTCTTTATAATAAACTTCGTATTTCCGTGATACGCTTCCGAGTTTGATCGAGTTACTCTAGAATTCATGAGGTAACGGAGTTTCAATAAAGGCGTTTAATAACAATTATTAAACAAAATATTAACACATTCGAATTACACAGGCTGTGTTCGTGCTCTTAAGAATGGTTGATAGTATATAATAAAATGGCAGCATCATATTTAACACCAGCCTACATCTTGAATCCGTGGAATGGGTAAAAAAAACAGCCTCATGTAGTGAATACACATTTCTCACCTAGCTATCGCGATTCTGACAGACCCAGTAGATCATGTGTCGGCCCCAGATAATATACTATCCCCACTCGTTGAAATGACGTGCCCCCCTACAGTCACCAGCCGGCCACCACGAAAACAGGTTTCACGTTACAGCTAGGGCTGATGGGTAAAAATATAATCGAATTGAACATATGCTTCGGCTTTCATCCAATCAGTAACGAAAATTTGATGTAGTGGGTGGAATATATACCGGAATAAATATAATTTATTAATTATTGTACTATGTCGGGTAATGCAAGTACATGGTGTCTTTTTAGTCTGTGCATTACAGGTACTATTCCAGGTACTCCTCGACTTACGAACACCTTGCGTTCCCGGGACTCGTTCGTAAGACGGATCGTAGGTATATAGAGATACGAAATTTTGGTAAGACGAAAATCACGTGGTCACAGAACTATAAAACTTGGAAACACGGCGTTATTTGGGAGAGAGGCAAAATCAATGTATAAGAATCTGTTAGACATTCGTCGGCATTTAGCACAGAAAAGAATCTCTAACGAGATTCTTCGATTAGGATGTATTGGTAAAGTACGCGCGGCGAAAGATGAAGCCGCCGCGTCATAGTAATAGCATAGGTATTCCTGGCTTCATCTCTCACCGCGGGTACTATAAAATTTATGTGGATATTTTGTTTCGTCATAGATTTTTGTTGGCTCTGAAAAGGACCGATGTAGAACAGTTCTGTTGTTTTGTCGTACATTTTTGTTGGGTCGACGTAGAAAAAGTTTACTGTGTCATTGTTGACTTTTCTTGGCCTTGTAAAGGGTAATTTGTTTTGCCTTGATCATTCCTCTAGAACAGGGGGGGCAAATATTTTGATCGGCGGGCCACATAGCTAATGAAAATTTGACCGCGGGCCGTATGGCTGATGAAAATTTCACCGCGGGCAAAAAAGTTGCAGATCAAAAAAAAAAGGTCCTCACATTCTATTTCCGCATTTGGAGAGCAAAAAAATCCTCATATTCTATTTCCGCATTTGGAGAGCAAAAAAAACGTCCCCACATTCTATCTCCGCATTTTACTATTTTTCTAAAATGCTTCGCGGGCCGGACAACATTGCGCTGCGGGCCGGATCCGGCCCGTGGGCCGCCATTTGCCCAGGCCTGCTCTAGAACATAGTTTCTTAACCATTTTTATGTCGCGACCCACGAAAAAGCCAAAAAGTTAAGTAAAAAGTCTTGCGACCCCGTCACTATAAAATTATAATAATATTTTAATTAATAGTTTATTTATACGTAATTTTTATTATTTTTTATTTTATTACGTCTCGATATTATATCATTTGAAAGGGGTATAGTTTTTATTTTTTTTTTATGTTGTTATTACATTGCAATATTTAATTTTATAACACAACACTAAAATTGCATTGATCAACAGTGATTGGTCTCGCTTCACCAACTAATAATGCTAACAGGAAGTATGTTTGTTTGTTCGTCGCAGATAATTTCAGGAACAGATTTGAAATTAAGAGCATAATTCTTCCCGAGTAGCATTGGTTATAGATTAGATTAGATAGTAGATTATGGACGCTAAATATCTGAGCTCATCGTGTACATTGACTTTATAGTCAATGAGAGGTAAGCAAAAACCGAAAGCAATTCGGGTATCTAGCACGCGTTGTATAATCTAAATTCTTGCATTAGGTGATTTATAAAAAAAATGTTGTTCTTGATTATTTCGTTGCTAAGTCAAAATCCACTCGGGTGAAGCCAGGCCAGAAAGCTAATAATAATATAAGAGAACAATACATTTCACATAATAATATTTCTGTTTGAATTCAGAGTGTGTTAAAAAAGCACTAAGCATTAGAATCAATTATATAATAGAGTTTATTGAGTGAGTTTGAATAGAAGCGGTCGCCCTTTGAGACTTGTAGAGAATATTCAACAACAATCGCATTTTTTATAAAGTACATTTCCACTATATTGAGTAAACAAAATCGGAAAAAAGGTTTTTACGGGATTGAGAAGATTAATAAACACAGCCTGTACCTTCGGCGATTTAAAAGTACCTCTTGGGATTGAAAAACCCTTACAGAAGCTTCTTTTACAAGTCTCAATACTATATATTGTACCGAGCAGTGTAGCGTAGTGGTGAGAGCACTAGAGTCGCATTTGGAAGATACTATGTTCGAATCCAGGCGAGGACTGAGGTGGTTGGAACTTTTTCCTGCTGCCTATCGCCGAGAAACAATAATTCTTGTACCGGCCATCTTCTTGAGGTTTTCCATGGTTTCCCTCAATAATTCCAGATAAATATCGTGATGGTCCCTTATTCAAGGCCATGGCCTATTACCTCGGAAACTACTATGCTCAAAATTTGCCTACCTTATCCTAATGTCCTAAAATTCCTTCATTTGCCCACCGCTATTAATTAAGTGGAAGTTTAATAATGTAGAAAATAACTGGAAGTGTGATGGATGGAAGATAGTAATGGTGCGAATGGTGTCTGTTATGACAAAGTCGAGAAACAGACGTTAAACGCATTACTTAGTCCAGGCGGTAGGGAGTTTTAGCTGAAAACATAATCTACCTCGCTGAATTTTTGCATACGCTTCTATGCCCCTCTCAGTGTCCCAAATTCACAAAAGTATACAATTTTAATTAACGAGGGGGGGGGCAGGGGGTCCAGAAAAGTGCAAAATTTGTTTTCTAATTTTCTCGGCTTATATTATAGCTACGACGAAAATAATTAAACCAATTAAGAGGGCGCTCTGAGCACTACAAATTTGCTCCTTATTACTTTCGTCGTAATTGCAACGGTTCTACGAATTCAAAAGTATTGTAGGAAGTATTGTTACATAAACTCTCTCTCTCTCTCACTCTCTTATGTAATGTTGTCAAAATTACTTTTCATTAGCTACGCAGGAAAATTGAATGTTGTTATTCTGAAAATATCTGAAAACATCATTCGAAATGTCTGATATAAATCGGTAATAGCCAGAGTGCCCGTCAGCAAAAATTTTATTGATACATACTCTCCCCAAACTTTGTATATGGCTTCATTAGGCCTAGTCTGACACCTATTACCTCTATGATTTTTCTTGATTTTGGGGCGTTTTCCCTCTAAACTTTCCGAAAGATGTCGTTTTGACGACATGTAAAAATTTATAGATACTGTTTGTTTTTTAATTGGATAGCTTAAAAACTTCAAGCAAAACGCTAAAATAATGTTCTCTGACAAATAACATGAACTATTTAAAATGTCTGACACCTCGAATTTGTTCGACCATATTTGAGGTGTCAGACGTAACCGTTGCTGTTATGACGAGTCATGAGGGGCAATTTCTAAATTGGTATAATTATTTTTGTCGTAGCTATAATACAAGCCGAGAAAATTAGAAAACAAATTTTGCACCTTTCAGACATTCCTGCCCACCCGTAACGCAAAAATTGTAGATTTTGGTGCATTTGGGACATTGAGAGGGGCCTAAAAGCGTATGCAAAAATTCAGCGAGGTAGAGTATGTTTCCACATTAACATAATTATAGGGAAAATCTCCCTACCGCAGCTGTACTATATTATTATTATTATATTGATAAACTGTCCCAAATGAGAGACTCGTGTTTTAAATACAATAAACAAAATAAAAACAATAAAATTAAATTAAGACTTATTGTTAGATTCGTAGAAAATAAACAATAAACTCAAAATGATAATATAAAGGAGAGTGTTGTTGAATTTTACATAATTCATAACATTACGTCGTATGTGAATAACATACATTAGATAACATACATACATACATAAATATGTAAACTGGTTTGAGAACTTAAAGAAATGAAATATAGGACAGCGCCACTGAGTACTGAAAAACAGACAACAGATTCTTATTCTGTGTTAAATTTGTCGAGAGAGTTATTCGTTATGGTTGTCTAAGAAGAACCTCAGCCTGTCTGAGTTTTTGTTGTGATGAGCTCTCCGATGAAATGTTGTGTGGAAACAGCAGGGTCGGACTAGCGCACTTATACTGCCCTGTTGTGCACATTCAGATTCTAGCACAGAAACGGGACAAAATTTATAGCCCCGTTATCGGATTGTCTATTAATAAATCCGTCTTAATTGAAATATTAAAAGAGTCTCATTTATTGATGTCTATGTTTTATATTTTCTTTAAAAAAACAATAAGTAACTATTTTTGTACCTTAGGAGAAAATTCGACATCGTTAGAATCTGTAAAGAGAGGTCTTCTTATAGAAAATTAATTTATTTTTTTCAAATTCATCATGAAAAAAAACGAAAATCTGGTTTTGTAAGATTTTGTCCCGTATAGATACTATAAGAAAAGTTTGTAGTAGGTATAGATACTATAAGAAGAAGTTTGTAGTTTGGTACTATAAGAAGAAGTTTGTATTTATATTATATCGAAACTACTAAACCGATTAAAAAAAATCTTTTATGTGTTTGGCTTGAACATTTCGTTCTTGAACCCTCATAATTCTTGTTTTACGCAACGGGTACCAACACTTTTAGCTACCCCCAAGGATTTTGATCCACTTTTTTGTTTCAAAATGGCGACTGTCTATTCATTTTAATATGCAATTCTGATGATTGCGTTTGTTATTTACGCTTTGCATTTCCGAAGACGGAATAAAAATATCACTATGGCTATAACAGATATATAAAATAATGATTTCACCGACTTTAATTTGAATGTAGGGTATGGAATGTCCCCTTTTAAGTCGTTCAATGTTTTTAAAATTTTTTTATCTTTGCTGTATTATTACAGTTTTTCAATAAATCAAATTAAAATAGCTTGATTCAAAATATTTATCCAAAAAAGGTGCTATTTTAATAAATTGTTGAGATTGCGTGTATCTAAGTATGCGCTCCTGTTCCTGGGTACGCGAATGAACATTCAAAACATTATTCTATATATTCAACTTGTCTCTTTCATATCTGCGCATTTCAAAAAATAAAAGTATTCTTTTAAATTTCATAAACTTGAATATTTATATTTCTTTTCAATACAGATATTTATTTTAGACAAGAATTGTAGTTGCACATATATTTGAACTAAATTTTTTTTAAAAGAAAAGATGAATTCAATATAGAAATATTTCAATTTTACTTATGAACTAATATAAATATATAAAAGGAAACCGTGACTGACTGACTGGCTGATCTGTCAACGCACAGCTCAAACCACTGAACGGACTGGGCTGAAATTTGGCACACAGATAGTTATTGGATCGTATAGGCATCCGCTTAGAACGGATTTTTGAAAATTCAACCCCTAAAAGGGTATAACGGGAGTTGAAAATTTGCATGGAGAAATCATATAAGATAGATATGTATCAATTCGAAAATGCGCAGGATTACTCCTGTCAACAAATAAATAAACACGTGTTTCATGCTTTTCCAAAAACAATCCCTTCAGAGGGTGAAAAGAGGTAAATAGTCTAAGAATCAACATCGGTGTTATTTTCAAGATTTGTCAGGACGCTAATCACGTGAATGTCATCAATTTTGAAAATTATTAGGGGGGGTCTACGTCGAGAAAGGAGTGCCAAACAATGGAAATGCATCAGTGGTTCGCCTCAATCGCGTGCGAATCCGCGGGTAACGGCTAGTCTAGCTATATATTTAAAACAACTAACTAGTTTAAATATCTATTCTCTCTCAACTGTCACTTCAAATTGAAATTTTATGGTCGCTTGCAAGTTGAAGTCGGTAAGATTTTAATATATTATTATGTTACCAATCTCGTGAAAATCAGTCTCGCCGTGTTATTCACCCAAACAAAAGTACAGTTTTATTTACATAAACACAATTTAATGTTATGCAGTACATGATTTTAAAAATGAAAGCAGAGAACCGTTCTGTGATGTAAATTTTATTTATTTTAAAGAAAGAACAATTTACGAATCTATAATCGGACGTAAAAGAACTATAAAATGGAAAAACAACATATCAGTTATTGAAATAAAGTAGGAATTGTATTCTTATGAGAATATTATGAAAATATTGTATAAAGAAAAAAAAAAGCATTTTAAAAATGAAAAAGTTGTCTGATAGTAGCTAAAAGAGCTTGTATTGTGCGTTTGAAATTGACGAATAATAAAAAAATATATATTTTTGGAAAACCCGGAAGAGTTCTGTTGGCGGCTTCCAATTTAAGGGTGTATAAAATATCTAGCATTTATTGTTTTTCAATTTAAAGACATTTACATATTCCATCTTATGAAATACAGTTGACATGTTGAAAGATGTATTTTTGTATTCATATTTTCCGATAAATATTTTTACGCTTCTTTAAAAAATGGTGAACGAATTTAAAGAAATCTTTTATATACACAAAAGATAGTCAAAAATATCTTTACAGATGATCGAAAAGTTCAACTATACCTCCGAGTTTAAATATTTTAGAAATATCTATCTTGTGTAACATTTAATAAAAAAGATTTTTTAGTTTGTAATTTGGAATGTAGTCACAAAAATATCGAATTTTATTATTTTTAAGTAATTAAAATTATGATTTGATATTTTAAGTTCTTTAATTCAAAATTATATACTTATCATCATTAGTGTCAGAAAATCTATATAAATAAAAATCAATTGCCACATAATACATGAAAAGATCATCACTTGAAAACGTTTCGGTCGATGTGGCTGATTTTTTTTTGTTGTGTTTGTAATTGTCAGGACAAGGTTTGTATGAAATTGTTGTAAAATCCACCGGAAAAGTCCGACATTTGGATGGCATTTTTATATGAAAATCTTAATAAAAAATGTGACGATTAATTTGATAGTTCTGCTGTGTAGATGGGAAAGATCCAGAGAGAGAGAAACAAACAGGGAGAGAGAGAGAGAGTGACTATATGTATTAATAAATCTTACAGTTTTGCTTCCGGGTGAACCATATGTATGAGTTTTTAAGTATAAACTTAAACGCTTATTTGTACTAATGTGCTGACGGTAAAAGCAGCTCAAAGCCAATCTAAATAACACGTTCTATAACTTGCGGATCAGGAGTTGCAGGGTGTACATCGGGGGTATCTGATGATGACGTTTCATGTGCTGCTTCGGAGCGTAGAGCAACGTCTGAGCGTAAGAAAGTCTGGCACACATAACACGAGTTTTGTAGTTTGACAGTGGCTGTAAAACTTTAGCGTTGATTGTGGAACTATTACACTATTTCCTAACATTAAATTAATTCATTCCAAAATTATGAAGTACTTGAGATTTTGGTTGTTCTGCAGTGCTCATAGAGGAATCATCACATATAGGTACAGAGATTATTGCAATTTTATAAAATTAAAAAGAAAAAAAAATGTTTTCTTCATACCTCGGTCGAAAGTACATACTTTCGGCATCAGTTGCAAGGCAGAAAGTCTAACATTTATGCATTGGTGAGATTACACGCACCGATGTGGGAAGTACGTACATTCGGGCGGCAGTTAAGAAAAAATAACCTATCAACTGTTGTTAAGATGTCGTTTCCATAGCAACCTCATTAAATTTAACTAATAGTCGCGAACTGTTGTCATTTTTTTTGTTTTTACGTATAACCTCAAAGTTGCTTGCTTGGAATTTAATTGTGTTTTGATGTAATTAATTAATTAATTAATGTATTTAATAAGCGTACTTACGACCGAGGTATGAAGAAAAATAGTATACACCACGCTGGCCGAAAGTTTGATAATTTTGCACTGCACGTCATGATGCCTTCGGCTCGCCTCGGGCAACATGGCGCGCAGTGCGAGAATACCAAACTTACGGCCCTTGTGATGCAATATACTATTATCATATCAGCCCAGCTTACAGAAAAGAACAATTTCAAAATATAGATAATTATATAACGAGATTATGAAATAAAACACATTATTATTCTCGAGATTTAAACTTTTGAAGTTATAATGAGCTTAACGTATTCAAAAGCTCCGTTACTACACTATATTTGTTCCGGGATGTCTTTATATGTGAAATGACGTTACGTTAGCGGATCTTTTTGAAAACACAATATTCTTTGAAACAACATACAGAGACATTTCCAGCCATTGTAAGACGACAACATACGAGTACCACAATAATGCAATGCCGAGGTAAAATGATGCATCTGACAGTTTATTCAGGAACAGAACTAGAACAAACTATTCGTATGAATCATATAAGGTAGCTATGGAATTGCATGTCACAGGATAATGTGCGAGTAAAATGAAACGCAGTATAGGAAAATGCACATTATTCAAAATTAATGCTCTTTTTCCGTCGCAGGCACCGCGCATTTTAATAAAAACAATCCACAGTAAGACTATCTCGAAAACCATTTGAAATATTTTTCTATACGATAAACGAGAGTTATTCCACGCTACAGCGGGGATGATTTTAGGAGATGTGCTTAAGGTCGCTGCACACAGGGCTATTTTTGGCTGCTAGGTTTCAACCCTGCCGTGGTGCTGGTTTTCGTTATGGCTTTTAAGTTCGCTTCACACGATACGTGTATTGAAGCTGGCCTGGTGCGCGCGCAGTGACAGTTCGAATGTCTCAAAACACATACTATGACGCCATGTTTGTTTGTGGGCGTTTGTCCATGTCGCCCACGTGAGAAGATACTTTTTTTTGACTGGTTTTTGTTCAAAACAAGCACGAAAAATAGTCCCGGTTTTATTTTTTAAATCCAACTTGTAACCAAGCACGCGAGACCGCATTGACGTCATTTCCATTCACGTAGCCAGCGCGGCAGCCAGCTCAAGTCGCAGCAACGATTTCAGCGGCAAAAACTAGCCTCGTGTGCAGCGGCCTATAAAAAGTGCTTATAGTGAGGTCTTGTACGCTTCGCTGATTCAATCGAGCTCTTATGGAACCTATGTTGCGCCGGATTAACATCGGACACATCACTCTCTTCGCTCTACTTAAAACTGGATCCACTCGTTCGAGATAAAACAGTATTTCAGTCGATTCGCTTGTTCGATCGAATTAAAGCGAATTTTTACGAGTCTAGTTTAAATGGGACCCGCTCGCTTTGCTCGTTCTCTTTCTCACTGCAGCTACCACGTATTATATATGCTACGGTAAATGTAAACTCTTGGGAAATGTACACTTTTACCGTAAAATGTGCCGGACTATGTGTACATTTGCCGCAATATCTACATTTAATGTACACATTGTCCGGCACATTTTACGGTAAAAGTGTACATTTCCCAAGAGTTTACATTTACCGTAACATATATACGTATACTAAACGCAGAACACAGATCCGATTGTTATTGATACTGCAGATATGCATCTTTGATATTTTGCTTGATTTATGCATGTATGTTTGTATGCAGTCGCAAACAGTCTAGTGACGTCATACAATTTAAATAAGACAGTGCTACTGACAATTTAAATAGAATCCACTGTCAAAAAATCAAATTTAAATCAGGTGAGAAATGAAATATTTATTCGTGTCTCGTAACTTACCAAAAGTATTTTTTGCACATTTCCGTATAAAATAACAAAATAGCGATAACAAAATTACAGTCAGTTGTTGTTCTTTCTCAATCGAACTATCTCTATTAGGCAAGGGCGTAGATATTTTTTTTCTGGGGGGGCGAGGAGGTAAAGCAAAAAAATAAATATTTTTTTAAGTTTTATTAATATCACACAAGAATACTCACGAAGTAAGGTGTCAAGCAAAATATTAATTCCTAAACTAATTTTACACATTTTTTTCAAGAAGTATTTCCAAATTTTATTTTTTTAGTTTATAGGTATTCATAGTATTTTCAGTTTTTTTTTTTATTATATGGTCAGGGGGGAGGGGACATTTACCTCCTTTACCTCTCATATCTACGCCCGTGCTATTAGGTCGCTTTTTCGTTACATAGCTTAAAAAAATCCGAAGAGAATGAAATTAGAGGCAAAGGCTAAGTTACTATTTTTAGGCGCGAATGGTGTAAGCTAAAGCGCCTTATTATATATAAATTATAAATATATTATAAATTATTAATTAGTATTGATTGATAAAACGACGACTTTAGAAGAAAAAATGTGAGCCATAGTGAGACGGCTGACTACATGAATTTAAGCGAAACTAAATTTCGCCCTGTCAACTAACAAAATTCTTGTAACTAAATGTCACCCTGTAACAAAATTTCATCCTGTAACTAAATATTGTCTTTTCATCTAGTCGCCTTTAACAAAAGCCAATGAATTCATGAATTAAAATAAAACGAACGTGCGACGAGCTATTCGTAAAGGAAATGAATTGCCCGAAGTGAAAAAGTTGCACGCACTGGTATATTATCAATAAAATCTTTTACTAAATACGGTAGAATTGATCAAACATGAAATATACAGGAAACTAAAAATGAAATAAAAAGCGAAGATAGAGATGATATGCAATTTTCAGACTTAATTTGTGATGTACCAGCTACCTATGTTTACACAGCGAGATAATTGTGTGTATTCAGATAATTATATATTATATACCTATACCTATTCACTTCAAAACCTTTCATTATTTCCACTACTACAACAGGATCACATCAAAAGGTGTACAAAAAAGTTTTACCAATGAAATAAGGTATTGAAACAAATGCTTCACAATTGTTTTATACAAGCTTTGAGGATTTTTTATTGTTGCATTTGAAGACTGAGAAGTAACAGCATTTTTACTATAAGATACACGGACTTCTTTATTGTATTTTTAATACAGTATAACCTCGATAAGTTAAAGTTCAAGAGAAAATTTAAGTTATCGAGTTTTTTACTTATCGAGAGTTGAAGTTACAGAAGTTTTGGAAGTTCAATTTTTAACTTAATGAGGTTCAACTGTTCTAATAAATTGCTAGTAAATTTTGTATCTATTTATTTATTCAGTTAGATTCAATTACATATTTTTATCACTCAATTAATATTTTGCGCGCAGCAATAGGAAGCGATTTAGTGAAAGACTGAAGTAAAAATTAATAAAGCTCTTGGCAAAACATTTTTTTTTTGTATATTTATTCACGATGACTGATAATACTTTAAGTTATGGAGGTCACCAAAATATTATTTTAAGTTATCGAGGGCCAACGCTCAAAATATTTGTTTAACTTACCGAGGTTTTGTGCTTTAAGTAATGGAGGTTTTAGGGTTTGAGGGGAAGGGAATTCAAAACATTTTTAAGTTACAGAGGTTTTCAACTTATCAAGGTTCTACTGTATCAGCAAATCGAATTTTGAATAAGTCTAAAATCTAAGAAAGATTGAACTATTCATAGAATTTAATAGGTTATTAAAGTTGATACTATTGAGACATATTGTGATGTTACATGTTGACGTCAAAAGTACTTTGATAAATAAATATTTCTCTGTGGATCGCTTTGATGTAAGTAAGTATTGAAAAGTACATAACTAAGAAACTTAAGTTTTACCCAAGCGACGTAACATATTCACATACATTTGCATAAATTATTCGCTTCATAGTTTGTCAGAGTTTTGTTAAAATTGACTTACCTATATTTTCGTTCTGCATATTAAGCAAATTTTATGCAAGTCTCATATTATTCTCAAATTACATAAATATATTTGTATTGTTCAAAGTAATAATAATAATAATAATAATAATGCATTCACACTTCCCGTTATTTTCTACTTTTCTTTTTAAACTTCCGCTTAATAAGAAAAGCGATGGGCGAATGAAGGAATTTTAGGACATTATGATAAGGAAGGCACATTTTGAGCACTGGAGTTTAACCGGTAATCGGTTATGGTCTTGAATAAGGAACCATTTCGACATTTATCTGGAATTATTGAGGAAAAACCTCAACAAGATGGCCGATACAGGAATTGTCGTTTCTTGGCCAGAGGCAGCAGGAAAAAGTCCCAGGCACATCTGCTCCCGCCTGGATTCGAACTCGGTACTTCCCGAATGCAAATCTAGTGCTCTCACCATTACGCTACACCGCTCGGTTATTGTTCGAAGTATCTGATTACTTACTGTTGAGAAAGTCTTTGTTAAAGCCCTGGCTAAGGCCACACCTACATTAGATTCGTATTTCTCCCGATCAGACGTCGACCGACTTCGGAAGAAAAGTAAACTTTATGCCCGGTTTACATTATTCCAGTCCAGCGATCCAGTCCAGTGCTGGACTGGATACGTTGTCTACATTATTCCAGTCATTTACTTAGAAGCCGTTTTCATTGTGAACACTACAGTGACAATGATTTCAAAAAGAGATCAGTTTCGAAAATGTTTCAAACGTGCTCAATCACTCTTGCTACAAGAAGTTATTAATGAGGTTGATAATGAACTAAGAAAAAAGGAACGGAATGGCACTGGATTGGCCGTCTACATTATTCCAGTTGCACTGAATTGATCGCACTGGATTCAAAAGTAGACCGCGAATCCAGTTACTGGACTGGAATGCTTACTGGATCCAGTGCATTCCAGTGAGGGTTTACATTATTCCAGTTGCAATCCAGCACTGGACTGGATCGCTGGACTGGAATAATGTAAACCGGGCATTAGATTATAATATAGATGCAAAAAAAAGCCGGATGACGGTCGTTAACGAACTGACCCGACGGTTTAGCTGATCGAACCTGTTTGTTTCCATTTCGATTTCTCATTGCGACGGCACATAATGACGAGGAAAATTGACACCTCAAACATTGTTATAGTCTTAAATACTTTGATTAACGTCTGATTAGTACTCTTCTGCAATAAATAAAATTATCGACCAATATTTTTTTTTTTAATTTTTAGGTACTTACAAATATATCCATGACTACTTATTAAAAATTGTTTGTTATTATTTTCTCAGTAATTCAAAAAAAAAATTAAAATTCAAAATTTATTTATTTCCTCAAATAAAGATAAAATAAAATACATATTTAATAAATACATAATTAGAGGATTTCCTGCCCAACTTGGAATACCAGTAATATTTCGATATTATAAAAAAAAACTCAAACTTAATTTTATTACAAAGTAATTACTAATTAATATTTTACCTCAATTCTGAAGAATTAGTCGATAATTTTATTTATTGAATTGTTATAGTTATGAAGTTATGGCTGTCAAAATATACACACACTTAAAATGCTATGGTCTATTTATACAGGACCAGCCTGTATATTAGAAGCTATTTACAAATGAAATGAGACAAGGTCCGTAGCAGATATGAACGAACGCAGAGCTATGCAAACCAAGCGTTGCTACATCAACCTTTTCAATTTATTAGGTGAGTGGCGAACCACAGCTAGTCTGCTCCGGGGCCATCACTGCTAATGTTTCACTTTGCGTTGGTCCTTCCCTTTGCCCTTCTACATATGTGTACAGGATGTAACAAAAAATGCAGCTATAAACGTCTAAAATAAAAAAACTCGGGTCGCAGTGCGAAACCCTGCCGACAATATAGTGTATTTGCTATTATAGGCAGTGTGGCTCCCTTATATAAACTTAACTTAATTTTTGAACAAAATACAAAATTTAACCTCTTAATACACCCCTTAAAATAATATTTTTTTCCTTATTTTAATATTACTATCAATACAACAAATTAAACTCACCCTCACTTAATAAATCCATATCTACAGACTAATGTTTTCATAAAATTTTTAAGTCCGGTCCTGTCGGGCCGATTTTAATAAAATTTTGGTAGCACATTTTAATCATTACTAAAGGGTTAAATTTCAATTTTGAAACGATTCGGAGAAATTTTTCGGTATTTTTGGGCCCAAAAATATTTTTCAACCCCTAAAACCCACCCTTAAACTAGCCCGATTGGGCCCATTTTAAATAGGCTTCGTGCGGTGATGAATTTCAACATGTGGTCCAAATTTCATTAAAATAAATTAACTCCTTCGAAAGTTATAGCCCGTACACATATATATATACGTATATATATAAATATATATATATATATATATATATATATACATATATAAATAGACTTTTCCAAAAATGGTGCCAAACTTCTTAGGAGGCTATGAAACGTCGAGAAATTTTGGTCCGACCCCTAGGTCCCGCCATCCGACCGACGCCAATAGTGTAAGTGCCTTATGGCAAATACACTAAAAAGAACTTTTTTTGAGCGAAAGCCAATCGAATTAAAATTAAATATTACTTTCATTAATTAAATCACTAAACAAATGTGTAATAATAGTGTATTAATTATCACATTTTTTTTAAGAAACGTCTTAGATTAATTATCACTTCAATATGGGTTACTGAAATGTCAGAACGTGACCGGGGCGTTTTGTATATTAGCTAAAAATCGTTTGTTTATTTTCATGCCGCTTTCCCAAAACAAGGTACAATTTAAATTAATCAAGTCTATGTATCTAGCTATTTTTGATCCGAGTCAAGAGAATTCGGGAATCGCGACTTTCCAAAAAATATCAAGATAACAAAAATACACAGAGAGAACCGGTAAAATTTTTAATGCACACGATTAACTCAGGTTTTCCTAAACTGGGGTCCGCAAATATATCTGAGGGCGTAAGCGGACTAACCTTGGAATAAAAAAAAAATGGACCACGCCGTTTACACTACACAACACAGAAGTGAAACCTACGCAAAATTTACTTAATATGCTATAAATCGACATTTACTGAATGATTTGTTTTTCTTCGCCACGGTTACACTGCATCGTTGCAGTTTTTCGTCCCATGAAACCTGTCTACTATAGCGTTGCGTAAAAAAAATGTTCACTTAAAAAAAATTGACAACAGGCATGTTAAGTACTCTTGCATTACATTAATGGGCGTCCGAGACAATTTTGTTAATAACAATAGTTATTGGCGTAACTAGTAGTCTAAGTCATTCATCGCGCTGACAGGTCATGACTTAGCCTACAAGTTACGCCCATAATTTTATTCAACAATTGCGCGTTATTCATGTTTTATTTATTGTTATTAATGAGATGTTGTAAATATCTATTTATTTCTTTATAAAAAAAACTGTCAATACTAACAGCACCAAACAGCACGATTCAATGTTTTGGTTTGAGGTTAGCCGGTTATGAATAAACTCCATGTCGAAAACATTTGGCCTCTCAATTTTAGCCTCAATGGGTAACAACAGGGAGTTGTTGTTACCTACTATTTCGTTACGACTCAGAAAATAGTTACGTTTATTTTCATTACTCCACAATGGCCGAGCTAGTAGGAATTTTCATTGAGTTATGACAAGTAATTGTCACCAGTCGATAAGGCTATTTAGGGTTCGGTTTTTAGGCATGATAAAACATGAATAGCGCGCATGAGTTGAATAAAATAAATTAAGACATCTTTATATTGTGATATAATAAAACTATACGGGATAAAAGGCTAAAATATTAAAACAATTTTTATTCACTAAAACATTATTTATTGGTCAACGTTCGGTAATATTTCTTGCCTTCTTCTAAAGATTTTTAAGATCCTGAAGAAGACAAGAAATATTGCCGAAACGTTGAGCAATAAATAATGTTTTTCCCGTATAATTTTGTTTATGTTTAAAGGGTTTATAGGCGAAAAAGTTTTGGAAACATTAGATTAGAATTAGGTCATTAGACTACAACAATATTCTCTTGTTTGTTTTGAAATATAACCTACTCCCATCAATAATAAGACACTCTGTACTGAGCATAGACATTGCATTCATTAGTTATTAACACAAACATTAAACATTTCATGTACTTTGATTGAATTATATGGCTCAGAACTTCAGTTACTGAAGAGCAAACGTGTGGGATCTTCAGTATCTATAAGAACGAACAAAACTTGTTTCTTGTGACTGGTTTACACGTTGCGAGCTGCTAACCTGACAGTAGGCAGCTGCTCGCATTGTGTACTCGCACGCCAGTAGCTCGGTTCGCCTGTGATATCCACATAATTCGAGTAGCTGTCCAGACTCATGCGATGTCGAGTCAACGTGGTTTCATTAAAAAAACTGTAATAAGATTCTCGCAACTGCCTATCTTGAGCTACTGCTGAACGCGTCTGAACGATGCGAGTGATGTGCGAGCTGTTCTCAGGCGCTAGACGAGTGAAAACAAAAAATGTCGAAGTAACTCGCATGCGAGCTACTATCAAACTCACACGTGCGAGTAACTTATAAGATACGTCCATACGGTGAGTTACTGCACTGCAACTACTCGGCAAACCGACTCGCACGCTAGCTCGCAACGTGTAAGTCAGCCATAATGTCGATACAGTGAACCGAGCATCGAACGTTTTTAAAGCGAACTAAAAAGTACAAAATTATTTCTTTACAGACAGATTTTTAGCTTCTTATATAACTGTCACATGCGTCCCACGCTTTTCGTTTCAAATCCTACAAGTTAAAAAAATTATTTTATACTTTTTAGTTTGTTTTAAAAACGTAGTATATTATTTTTTTTTAATTTCTTATATTAATTTTATACTTTCTAGTAAAAAAAACAAACAAAAATACACCGTAAAAAATAAAAATATTATATGTTCCATGGGGGATCGAACTCGCAACCTTCGTGTTATTAGTACGACGCTCTAACCAACTGAGCGGCTGAGTGACTGTTACGTTCCTTACCACAGTAAAAAAGTAAGAATGAATAATTATATGGAGTTGTCCACCCGGACAGACACCAAAAAAAAGCGAGTTAAATAAAACGTGATAAAAAAATAAACGACATTTTTAACAATCCAAAATCGGACATTTTATGAAAAATGTAACTCTATTTTTAGTTATTTAGTTCATTCTATATATTTTATGATTTGCAATCTCATCGTAAATAAAATACCATCGGTATGAAGGATGCTAATGGAATCCAACACATAACGGATGCAGGAAATTTAGACCCGTTTCTTACACCGTATGGTGTAGGTAGTGGGTAACCTTATATGAACTCGTTGAGTTTGTTTTAACGTCATTTAGATGATGCATTACTTGTATCATTTAGAGATGTTTGCACTATCTGGAGCTCCTAGCTGCAGCACAGAATGAAACCAAAAGAAAGAAAGAAATGATGTATCACTTATGAGCGATTTTTTCAAAGCAAACGAAAAATACAGCGACATTATATATTGTTCTTGAATTTTTGAAGTCATGCTCTGTTTTTATCAATTTTATTACTAAACGTACCTACAGTTGTGGACGCGGGTGCCTTTTTTATGGAGTGCCTTTTGGTATTCGAATGTTTGTTTGGTGTTGAGTGGTACTGCAGAGTCTAAGGGATGGACGTTTAGCAGTTTCACCGGCGATATAGACAATTAATTTATGCTATTTTGATAGACATGGTATATTTGGAAGTTATTAATAGCTTTCACATAAAATAAACGGTGCATCCTTCTCCTTACTCATGTACTATCAAACAGTTTCGTCTCTTTCTGAATTGTATGGACTGAGTCAACCAGCCATTGGAACAAGGCGTACAGAATACAGTGTTGGTATGACACACGGACGGCTATCTTGTATGTGTGACAGAAGGCGTTACCAACATGAGAAATGAGTTAGAGTGGACACTGAATTCAAATTGATATCCATTTACATACGAAATGGATCAAAACATTATATTTGTATATACTTGAAAGGACCACTTTTCGTAATTAGAAATGTAATACGACACATTTTCTAAGTTATACGTCCTTAGAATAGATTTCGCGAACATAGATCCAGCAATTTTTACAAATAAACGTGAGCATCAAATTATACTATCTTTAAATATTTGATTAACGTCTGATTAGTACTCTTCAATAAATAAAATTGTCGACCAATTTTTCAGACAATTATATTGACAAAAATACATAATTATAATTTAATAAATTTACGTTTCGGTAGAAGAAGCTCCAAATCCGGACCGAAACGTAAATTTATTGAATGATGTAACACGACGTCTTAAAAAACCACGCCGCCACTGGTGTACCCTGGTGGTATTGTAGGAGAAACAGAGGCAAGATGGCAGCGGAGCGTATGAACTAGGAAGTAATGTTTATGTTAAAGAACTTAAATTAATAAATGTGTTGAATTAAATAATATTTATGTTACAAACTTACGTTAATAAATATGTTGAATAAAATAATAATAATTGTTACAATTATAATTATACACTCCATGTTGTGTTCACGTTCAATAATAATCAATATCAATCTTTCTTTTTTACGGGGATGTAGTTACATTCCCGTAAAAAAATATTGATATAATTATACATTTTTGCCCTTATAATTATCTGAAAAATTGGTCTATAATTTTATTTATATTATCATTAGTTAGATAGTTGTGTTAATTGTACTTTTTGCACGACCCTCTATAAAATAGCTGCTTTTCAGGTCTGTTTAGCGGTTGTAAAATAACCTTTTTCGCACTGGTACGTAGTAATGCGATTTTAACAATCAATTAGCAATAGCTCTCATTTGCCATTTAAATCCAAATGAGCAAAAAGGACAAGCACAGTAGGTAAGCGATGATTTCATAAACAGTATCAATATGGGCGAGCGTGAACTGTCAAAACTATTACAAATGTATTTATTATGATGTGAAAATCAGCTATTAGATGGTACGTACAAAAAATGTATCTTGTTCGATATGATAGACTGTTAAGACTCACTAGTCGGTCGTTTTAACATAATGTCTTCAACTTGCTATCGAGTTACATAAACTACTATTTAAAATTTTCATAATTAACGAATAGCCAAATCAAGTTAAGGGTATAGTATTAAATGCGATCGGAAACTAACGCGCATCCTGTATATACAGAAATAGGTTTGTGAGAGCTCGCGGTTGGACTTATTGAATCGTTTATACAAGTGGATCACAGACGCTTTAAGCGATAGTCCATATAACAGAGAGCTGGTCGGACATGACCGAGTACAACATGAATGTATCTGCAATTTTCCTGGAGCAAACTGAAATTGTGTTTGTATTTGAACAAGCCTTCATCTCGAGCACTGCTTCCCTTAGGTAACACAAACACGTTGATATGACGTTTCAGGTCAATCGAAGAAATATAGTGAAATACAGTTTAACGGTAACAGTTAACAAAATGCTTTACTATTTAACAATGCTCCTAACCTCACAAATACGGTCAGTTAGTTCGTGATTTTTGGACACTCGTATCTTGAGTTTATTCCACCTAGACGTCTAAATTTGGAATACAGATTTTTATGGTAACAATAACTCCTCTGAAAAATTTCAGTTCTAGTTACTAGCTTTGGAGACAGAGGCAGGTCGAAAAGAGCTCGAAATGGTTCGTGGAAATATAGCACAGTGTTTTGCAAGAACTTGGCCGACGCACTCCGTACGCTATGATCAGTGTGATCAGTGCGACAAATAAGGGTACGGTTTTTTGCGATTAATGGTCATATTCACCGACCGTAAGTAGTTATTTACTCGGTTTATTTGTTTCATTCCTCCGAATAAATAGCGATAATTCAATTATGTGTCCCGCAGGTAAAAAATCTATTTTGTCCAAATTTTCGAATATAAATATTTATTCGCCTGACAAAATAATAATGGACACATAGATCATAATACCTAACGTATTGGTGCAATTGGGTTAAAATAAAACGTTATTATTTTAATGAAACGTTTTTTTTACGCTTACACTAAACGCCATATGTGAACGTCACAATATTCAACAAAAATACCAAGGAGTATAGTGCAGTGTGTATTTATTCTTCAACTAACTATTTTACCTGATAACTTGGTTGGTGAATTAAAAGTAAATTTTATTGTAACGAATAAATAATTTTCTTCCAGGATTAGTAGATGTATGACATTTGAAATACAAGTATTTATGGTAACAATAACTCCTCTGAAAAATTTCAGTTCTAGTTACTAGCTTTGGAGACAGAGACAGGTTGAAAAGAGCTCGAAATGGTTCGTGGAAATATAGTATGGCGTGCATTATGATCTATACAATACGACTAATGAGGGAATATTTTTTTTGCTAAGGAATATATTGACTAAGGAATATTCATTTCCTGTATGTTTTGTAGATGTATTGTTTTTGGAAAATATATAATAAAGCTAAATCATGAAAACTAAAAAGCTGTCTAAGTATGTGAATACCTTATAAGTAATTACATAAAATATTGAACTCGTTTGTAGGTAACAAAACTTTGTGCAAAAATAAACTGCTATTGAAGCAATATATTTTGTTAACTAAACAGAATGAAAACTTTTATATTACTAGTCATTAATAACAAACAAAAAGTCTCGGTTCCTTTTCGAGTATACACGTAGAAGCACCTCTGTTAAAATTAATGAATCTCTTCAAAAGGTAGATGCATAATCAATACAAATACAAGCCGATCTCAGCTGCTAAGGAACACAAAGCGGAAACACAAGCGTGTGTTATATAATAAATGATTACCAACATAAAGCTTCGGTCACTTTATAAGCATCCACTTTTCAACTTGCCGCCAGGACCTCTCTCCAACCCACATCCATGTAAATGGACAATGAAGCGGCGTAAATCCTTTAAAATTTATTCATTTCAAAAAGGATTTTGATTTTGATACAATATATAACCACGAAGGCATTCGAGATGATAAATACGCTATGGTAGAACCGCAGCTCAGTGACTACATTTTCCGTTTATTTTTTACAATAAAATGCTTTGAATTTTTTTAAACGCAAGTGTAATCGAAAAATAAATGGGCTTGAGATTTATAAACCTTAATTACAGTGTATATATTTTATGTGTAATTAAAAAAAAATACATACACTCACATATACAACATCTATACATTGTTATTATAGCAACGTAATACGTCCACTGCATGTTCGTAACTTTTTTTTTTATTTTTTTTTGTGGCAATACTGACAGAGTGTTGTGAATGTCCACACAGTATGTGCAGCTTCAGGCGTTTCAGTTCTGCCAACACAAAGTACTTGGTCTACCAGGATGCCAACATTATAAAATATATATCCATACTTTTATCCATTTGAAATAATTATACTGAGCGATGATATATAAAAATATACTACAATCAAAACTTTTTTTACATATTTGGCATTTTGTATTTATATCCAATAATTTTTACGTTGTTTAAGAATATATAGTTTATACTATCCATTCACGTAATTTCGTTTTGAATTTCTATGTCGCAACAGGTAAATCGGAAATAGCAAAACGTAAAAGGCATCAGATTATGCATATACATTATGTCGGAGTGTTTGTCTCTCAACATATTTTGGGAATTTCAGAATTTTAAAGAATGTATATTATTTTTCATACATAAAAAATATTTGCTTCTTATATCTTTCCTTTTATAATAATTATAAAAGGAAAGATATAAGAAGCAAATATTTTTTAAATTCTTGTTTCCAAATATTGGAAACAAGAATTTAAAAAAAGTGTTCATTTCAAACGGCGCAATATGATTACAACAAAGCTCTGAACCTAGCCAGCATATAATCTTCGCGCATAAATAAATGGATGTCTATGGAAAGAGATGTATATACTAATTATCTATATCTAAAGAACCAGTGGGAGTGCCAATCAACTAAACTTGTCTAGCGAAGACTCTCTAGTCTTTATAGCAGGATTATTCTAGGATTAAAATTAGATTAAAAAAACACACTTTTAGGAATTTTTTTCTTGTAGAAGAGCAGCTTCCGAAAAATTCTCAAAAAAATGTGGTTGAAGCCGCTTGCGTGAGTGAATCTGCGAGGAAAACTGACGTACACGCGAACGAAGCTGTGAGAAGAAACTAATTACTTTTATAAACCTTATAGAGTAGGTTAAAATGATTCATCCTGTTTTTTTAAGAATAGGGGGTAATGCGAAACTTTACAGTACAGTAATAAAGACGCTATAATGGATCTCATTCGGTGTAGGAATTCGCCATTTTGTAGCTGTCACGATAACAGTTTAGGAAACAGAGCGGCTCAAAGCTAGTGTAATGTAAATAACATTGACAGAATGATCGAAGAGGCCAACAAACGCCTCTGCATACACTTGCTAACACAAAGAAACAAAATAGCACGTGCAAAAATAAAGCAACAATATCGTGCAGTTTTAAAAATAAAAGAGTTTTGTAACGTCAAACGGATGCTATGTAAGTATATCATATTTGATGAGTTTTCTGGAAAATAATTTTAATTTAGTAACGTAATTAAAATTTGAAATGTTTTAACATGAAGTGAGCTGTCAGAGCAATGTTAAATTTTATTTAATCCTTTGTTACGAAATAACATAATCATTAGGTCTTAAATATTACCGGCTTTATTATTTTCATTGCTATGAGCAGGAAATTGTTACTAAATGCCAGTTTATACTAAAGTGTATAAATTATGAAACTGTAATTAAAAGGAAAATTAAATATCGTTGTCATAGGTTGAATCCAGGACGAAATTTTAAAATTACGGAAAAAATTGCAATCGATTTAATTTTGTGTGTTCACCAGAATGTGTAAAAGCAGTGTACCCGACAATAAAAAAAAAACCGGCCGAGTGCGAGTCAGACTCACGCACCGAGGATTCCGTACAAACTTGTAGGTACCTATGTAAATAGGTCGTCCAACACGGGAATCAAATTTCGAAGATTTTTTCCGCTTAGCCGTTGGAAAACAGTTATCTCCATACATCGACAAACGTCGCGGTCAGTTTGCCAACTAAGCGTGTAATTGCAATGAGTTCAGACTACTAAACTGGATATTGTAACTATATCTGATAGCCTAGTTGTCGTACCGTGTTGTATGCGAAAGTTCTCATATTGTGCAGTATAAACGCACCGGTAGCGGACCCTTGTTTGTATTAGAACTGTTACGTAGCATGTTGTTGCGGTTTAAAAGCATTATTTACGGTTTTTGGATTTTTCCTTTTACTTGTGCTTCTTGCCAAATTTCATGATTCTAGGTCAAAGGGAAGTACCCTATAGGTTTTGATTCCCAAGAGTCTTGACAGACAGACACATACAACAAAGTGGTTCTATAAGGGTTCCTTTTTTTCTTTTGGGGTATGGAACCCTAAAAAACCGTCCGGCGATCTACCGGTTAGTCAAAACCGGTGTGTGACAGGAGCGCAAAGAAAAAAAATGAGATGAAAATATTTTTAAAAATCGATTCATAACGTACTTGAATTCACAACGAAGTTAAATTTGAATAAGTAAAATAAATCGTTCGCGGATGACGACATTTCCGGGTTAGTTTAAGGAACGAGAGAATATTAATGACATGAAACCGGAAATAAAACAAAAGTAAAATCATCCGGTATAAAGTACAACTGCAATCTCAAGAATAGAACCAGGCGTGACAATAATGTAAGTTTTAAATGACTGGCTTCTGGCGACATTTTTTTTTCAGTTGGTTAACGTGTAAGAAGGGTATATTATAGTTGTATATACCTCATACAAAAGTATCAAAATGTCAACCACGTTCTTACTTTTTATTTATGAGAAAGAGAAAACAGGAATACAGTGCATTTTTACTTACGACGCTGCTAAAAACACAAAACAACAAAAACACCGAAATATATTAAGTTGTAATTCTAAAAAAATATTTGATAAATAATTCAACTAGCCTTTGTTGTTTAGAAAAAAATAAAAATTATTGAACAAAATATCCAGTGACCACTACCTCTTACGTAAGGGAATTTACACCGCTCGCGAACCTTACGTTAGGGAAATGCCAGGGTTGCCAGATGACGGATTTTTTTCTCGTACCAGTGTTGCTAAACATCTCGTACTTTCAACAGTTAATCTCGTACAAGTTAAATTTAAAGTAGGTTTATCGAATAAAATTTATAATTTATGCTATTTACTGGACAACAACAAATAAATAAGTACATTAAACGGGGTTTCCCCACTCAAGTTGTCTAATTTCATATAGTGATGAGGTAGTGCATTTAGTGATGCGCCCAGTCGATCGTTTTGTGGTGTGTGAAGTAGGTAAATATGCAAATTCTTACACTTTTTGGCTGATACCTAGCGAAGGCAGTCATCATTGTTAAAATCTCGTACAAAATTGTACGAGAATTTTGTTATTCTTGTATCTCGTACAAAAGCTGTAAATCTCGTAATAGTACGAGATTTCTCGTACGTCTGGCAACCCTGGGACTTGCATACTTAGTACACTTTACGAACAGCTCTACGTCAATCGGCTACGATAGCTGAGTGACTATAGCGCTTGCTTCGTACGCAAAGAGTCGCTATACTTTTCTCCGGAAAAATAAGTTTTCGTATAGTTTATGGTCTCAGCTAAACATATCAAAAACAGTTTGCGAGTCTCGTATTTTGCGCAGACAGAAGTGACCACGCAGCCTGCACTAAAACTTGTATCTCCGGATTACAAGTTTAAGTCTATTAATAGAAAAGCCAAAAAGTATCTTAAAATGATATGTGAGAACTCAGTGAACTTAGTTTGTTGACATTTGAACTCAGTTTAATTAATCTGATTCTATTATTATACATTTACCAAAATACACATTTGGTTTTCGTGTTTCTTTAATAAATACTTAGCAGTGCTTTTCGATGTTTAAACACTAAATATTTATTATTATTAATGAGTTGCAAACTTACCATTACTGGGAAATTATAGAAATATGCAATATTGAAGTATGGTACTCACCTGAAAGAAAAGAAAAACATAATCAGAAAAGTCATTTTTATTATCCACACATAAACTTTTTCACTTGAAATTTACAATTGACCGTATATTGTGAGCACAAAGGACCCCGCACAAACCTTACGGGATTCTTGGTTCTCTGTTAAATTGATCAAAAATGGTTTTATTTTATAGTTTAAAGGTCACTAAGAAAAAGTGTCCATGGGCCCATAGCCTAAAAACGAATAGTTTTTTAGCTACAGATATGTTTAGCGAGATTTTAGATATAGGGATATCTATTCACAATCTTAAAAATCCTAAGCTCTAATAATATGTTTTCGAGTGCGCTGAATCCGAATATGACGTTATTATTTTATACAGGGTGACACTAGTTTTCGACTAATTTTCTATTTCTAAAAAAAATACAAAAGTTGAACATGAAACATGTTTGTGAATTCATTGAATATCCCTATATCTAAAATCTCGCAACATATATCTGTAGCTAAAAATCTACTGGTTTTTAGGCTATGCGCTCATGGACACTTATTCTTAATATAAATAAAACCATTTTCGATCAATTTAACCGAGAACCAAATCCCATAGATAGATAAATAGATTGATATATAAGGTTTGTGCGGGCTCTTTATTCCAATAAACGTCCAAATTTTGGACAAAGATATTTGATTATTTATTTCTAACAAAAGTAAAAAAAAACAATGAGATTAAGAAAATAAAAAGCAGATAAATATCTAACAACAAATCATAACGAACATTAAAAAGTTTCCTCTTTAAAATGTGTTAGAGCAAATTTCAACAAATGATTTGTAAAGAAAGAAAGAAAGCAGGTAGCATTTAACATTTTAGTAAACACTTTTATTTTTCGGTAAAGTCATAATTTACATGAAAGTTTTGACATTTTGTTTACCAAAAACGGTCCTTCCTCTAAAAGGATAAAATACCATTGAGGATAATAATAAAAGAGACGATGCTAGTACTAATTTTAACAAGGTGAAAACTAAGTTTTATATTGTACAACATAAATATCAAAACTTTTGCTGCTTCAACGACAATGCTTGACAAACTAATCCAGAGACGTTTCCGAAGGCGAGACAAAATCTCCGTGTTATCGGGTTATAATCGGAGTGAAAAAAAATCCAATATAAACGCGAAATCCGTCAAACTATGATAAAGAGAACTATTCAGTAATTGTATTTTTTTTAATTAAATATTTAATGGTGTCTCGAAATTATTGTCAAACATTATAAAGTAAATAGTAGGTATACAAAAAATACACATTTATATAAAAAAAGAAATATTTTTGCAACAATATTTTGAGATGAAGCGGTTAGCAGACGTTTTCTATAGATGTATCAATCCAATCAAATCGTTCTCCTGACCATTATGTTGGTAAATTGTATTTTAAGTGTGCAATTTATTGTGTCACCACTTCTCAAATCATAACAAACACAAACAATATTTTAAAAACTGTATTATGATCAAAAGCAGAGTTATAGATTTCATATTTTTTCCAAGAATTATAAAAATAGTCCTTTTAAAACGAATTATGTTAACATGATAAACAGCGAAGAAATTGCAGAATTTATTGGGAAGTAGAAAATGTAGGATAAGTATTTTTTAAATGCTAGAAAATTTAGATTTTAATAATTTAATGTCCAATACGCTATTGACATTTCATTTTTCAATACAGAATGCCGAGTAAGGAAAGTTCAAAAATGAATAATCGCATTTTCAAAAGATGTCCAGTTACTGTAACATTTTTTTCGGTGAGTAAAGCCCAGGACCAAAAATTGAGTTTAATTTTTAGGAGTCGCGTGTAAGATATAGGGCAACACTAAGTAGTATGATAATTTAAATTTTTTATATAATTTTAAAAGTCCGCCTATGATATCAACAAGAGTACCAACCTGACTTTATATCAAGTTGACTATAGAATGTGGGACCCCTATGCAAAAACCTTTATCCAAGTGCGCTATCTTCATCTATGTAATTATTTATATTTAAACAATTACTACAAAAGCTTGCAACATATTTCATGGTGGTTAAAAGTTGTTGTTATTTTATGTAATAATGTGTTCCCTTTGTGACTTCAAATTTATTGTATAATTTTCCTTCAGCTTTGTAAGCATTGTTACTATTAGACACACTTTACTATAAATTTTATTTGTTATTGAAACAAAATGCTTTGAAACTTTTAGTTTTTAGTACGGATGACGAAACCCGGCATTTTTTGCCATCAAGTACCCGAAGGCCCAAACAAATACCAATTTTACTATTCCAATTTCCAACCCACAAGTGGGGAATGGTATGCTAGTTTAGATCAAAAATCATTTTTCAAAACTTTTACATTATCTTTACGTTTTGAGGTCCCCCGAATCCAAAAAAACATATTTTTGAAAAAACTCTGTGTTAGTCTGTGAATACGATATAGGTCAAACGGATGAGCGGATTAAAACCTTTTGGGAGGATGTTTTGTATGCAAATATGAAGAGCCCTATTGTTTTTTGGGAAAAATCGGCCCATGAGCAGACGAGATATATACTATAACTGTGTTTTTTTATATAATAATGGTATATTTTTCATAACGGCTTATTATTCTAAGAAAGTTTCGTTAAATTTTTTTTTCTAAACTTTTAAAGTAGCGGAAATATTTGAAAATAAAAAAAAATCCGCCGCTCTTTTGTTTTATGGATCTGTCAGAAATAAACTAGTTCGAAATGCTTTGATTAATTTTTACATGACGTGGAACATATTATTATGTAGGTAACAATGGCGATGAATAGCAAATATCATATTGAATACTAGCCATTACCCGCGTCACCTCATACGATATCAGGAAATTTTATTTTCTTTATTATAATCAAGTGTCAACATTTTTGAAGTTGGAATGGTCCTGTCGCCCAATTGGCTGGAATTTTTTTTCAGATAATACCCGATATCTGAAAACTACCCGTAATAATTATAATCTATAATTACTTTAAAAATTATATGTCACTAAGTAATTCCTATGTAGATAGGGAAACCAAGAAACATTTTTTATAGGCATTCGATTTTGGAGTCGGCGTACCTTTTTTAAAAATATTTTTTTTTAAATTCAAACGAAGTGAAAACGCATTAAAAGAGCTACACTGGTGTAAATGAAGTTACATATAGTGTAGAAAGCAGACTCCATGTTTTTCTATTACCTTTGTTCATTTTTGTTCTCATTTCAAATTCGCGTTTTACTGTCACCATATTTTTATGAGAGTGGGTTGCTTCAGCTAGCGAGCAGCGCGCACTGTTTTAATATTCTGAATACAATACTACTCACTAAGGTTGCAAGTCCACAGACAAAACCGATTCCCCGAGACAGGTTGATATCGGGCACAAGTTATTCAGAATAGAATCGTACTTGACCTGGGAAAATATATTTAATATATTTTTTCTAAGAACTTTACACACACAAAAAAGAGAAGCCGTCGTGGTAAACGTGAAACATAAATACAACTTTAAGTTACAAGCAGCGCTACTTAAAAGCCTATTATAGTCAGTTACTATAATAGGCTTTTAAGTAGAGCTGCTTGTAACTAATAAATAATGTAAGTTAGATATCGCCAACAACAAACGCCACCTTTGCCGTATGCAACTTCGAGTTACAAGCGGCGCCATTTAAATGACTATTCTAGTAAAGTCTAATAAATGTCATATATACATAACAAGCGCTAACGTACATATTTTCGCGCTGTCATCTAACGAAATTTAATTAAATTAAACGTAACAGGTGTCAAGCGTCACGGCGTTTGCACGCTTTTACTCCCATGCAAACGCGCCAGTAGATGTTTCACATCAAAACAAAGTTGGTCCAAAACTGATCAAATATTTATAATTTAATTAACTATAAATATTTAACTGATGATAGTAAAATCGCCTCACTTGTAACCAATCAGGATATTGGAATCTAATATCAGGGAGGAGTTTATTTATGACGTAATAAATGTGTGGACATGACAATTTAAAGTATAAATTGGCATTACGTCGAATTAACTTTGGGATATAAAGTTTTATTTTCTGAAAAAAAAAAACAATCTGTTATATTTAGAAGGATGTCCGTTTGATGAAGTTCAGACTTTGTTTCCATATGAAGCGTACATAATATATCAGATTCTAATATTAGGTACTTAGTTTTCTTTTATTTGGAGGATAGCCAATCACATCACATCACATTACGCGCCGTCATTTTAAAGATTTAAGAATATTCACATCGTGAACACCGCTATTGCATATGCCGAATCGTGGCAACGCAGCTTTAGCGAACGTTATGTGGTGGCAGCACGTACATTAGCCACCATAGCACAAACACAAGCGCGTGATGTGAACCCTGTATTATGTGGACTAGACCATTATTTCTAGGTTAGAGCGCAAATGCGTGCGTGGTTTAGATCAGCTTGTTATAATATAAAAACCACAGTAAAAAATGCCAGCTATTTTCATCCGTTCCCTTTGAGATTTTAATTAAAAAGAGTGGACTCATTTTTACTAACCGTTTGGAATTAAATAATCTTTATTTTAGAATGTGAAATAATTTTTTTACATTAAACTAGCTGTGTCAAAAATGGCTGGCAGGGCAATTCTATAGATGAATTCAACTATAAATCGGAAAACAAAGTGGAGCTTACAAATCTATGGATTTGCAAGATTAATCTATACTAATATATAAAGCTGAAGGGTTTGTTTGTTTGTTTGGTTGAACGCGCTAATCTCAGGAACTACTGGTTCAAATTGAAAAAAAAAAATTGTTGGATAGCCCATTAAATCGAGGAAGAGTATGGGCTAAATAATATCACGCTACGACCAATAGGAGCGGAGCATCAATGAAAAATGTTGCAAAATGTATCTCAAAAATAGCTTCTATTCAGGTGAAATGCCTTAACTACATATATCAATATCAGGTCGTACATTCACAAGCCCGGCTAGGTAAGACAGTAGAGCATGCGACTGTTAATATCAGGGTCGTGGGTTCGAGCCCCACGTTGGGCGAATATATACTTATTATTATTTTTTTTAATTTTCCACATTGCTTTCTTCTAAGGCTTACATTTAAATTTATTTTATTTTTATTTACGACTAATTAAAATTAAATAAATCTAATTAATAGCTTATTATTATTATTATTATTATTATTATTACAGACTACAACTCTCCGCTCAACTTCAAGACATCCTCAGCGACAACAGAGAAAATATTGAAAAATTATTCCAATTCCTAAAAAATACTGACCTCATTAACAAAATCTAAGCATCGATTAAACCTCGTTATTTACAGCAACCTATTTCATACCTAGAGCTAATGGCCTTGCTGCCGAAGCCTCATATAAAAAAAATAGCTTATTTGAAAGCTGATATAACTATAGGTACCAATATAAAAATAATTATCCTATAGTGTTTTCAATTAAATATTTGTAATATTTTATTATTTACAGTAATTATTTATTAAAAAAAAAATTATTACTTAAAAAAGTATAAATACTGCTTTTTATCCACAAAAACTTTTGAACGGTAACTCCGATCATCATGAAATTTGGACACAACATTCATCTCGGTAAACTAAGATGAATGTGCGTACTCATGTCCCTCCCTTCCCCATTCGTTCTTTTTCACCCGGGTGAAACCAGACGGGACCGCTAGTAATAAAATAAAACAAAAATCGGTTAAGGAGAAGTCATCGACAATTCTCGCGCAAACAAAACACACCTTGTGGTCAAGGACAAAAAGCAATTCTTTTTTAAGTAAACTTCTTTAGGCGCGACTTGAGAGTATGCTTCGGGTTCGGACATACGTCACCATAAATAATAAGCATAATTCAATGGTTGAATTGAAACTTATTTTCCTATCTGGGACTTATATAATCTTTTAAGAAAACCAGCACCTAAATTTTTTTGTTCATATGTCTAATTTAAACATTCGCCGCTAGCGGTAAATTCTAGTTTTTTTTCGTTTAGAAACCGATTTATTAGATTAATTCTATGGTTAAAAATACTATATTTTCCAGGTAAAATCAGATTATTGGTTGGTTCAAAATGAAATAGATTACAACTCGTTAATTAAGAGTATTCGTCCCTGCAAATACCCCCTGCACCCTTCATCTCAAATCTTTTCCCCTCGCCTAAAAACGGTTCGCGCTCTCCCGACGCTATTTTTAAAGCTAGAGGGTTCTGGTAAACGCCAAATAAAAGACAAAGAATCAGACTACAGATCCTTCAGGCGAATTTTTGAAAAAAAATTCCTGAAAAAACTTACAACCTTTTGAAAAAATAATAAGTTACGTAATATTTCACACGTAGGCGAAACTGTTTTTCAAAAAATTCGCCTGAAGGATCTATAGTCTGATTCTTTGTCTTTCATTTGGCGTTTACCAGAACCCTCTAGCTTTAAAAATAGCATCGGGAGAGCGCGAACCGTTTTTAGGCGAGGGAAAAAGATTTGAGATGAAGGATGCAGGGGGTATTTGCAGGGACGAATACTCTTAATATTAGTTCCACTGTAGAAACTGACAATGAAATTATATTTTATAGGTATTTGATTTCCACAATAACAAAAGTTTTATGGAAGCAGCTTTCGAGCTAACTGATTGAAAATAAGATGAAAAGTCATAAAGTCTAATTATGTCATCGTCAGTTATTTTCAATTCAAAGCACGATAATAGCTTTTTTCCTATAAACAGTTGGTGACATCTGAAAATTCCAATAATTTTTATGTTGACAGGTTCAATGATTTTAGCAGATATACCGTGGAAACAAAGAGTCAATGAATATAAAACACAAATCATTATTGGATTTCAGTGGAAAATAAAACTACTCTTGTCGTTGCCAAGTGGGGCGCGGTCCCGTGAGGCAACACTGTAATACGGTGGAACCGAAGACTATTGTTGTCGCGCGGGGTAGCGGCTAATCGGTACATAAACTTAAAGTACATGGTATTTTTAAAATGGCTATAGAAGCAAATTAAGATTTCCATCAAGGTATTAAGCTATAAGATTCATAATTTCAAAATACTCGTTGTAATAGAAGCAGGTGTCGTTTTTCTTCATAAGGACATCAATATTAATACACAGCAATATATAATATTCCTGTTTTACTGTAACTAGGTTTATGTTTAGCTAAACTTTATAAGCAACCCAAGGTATGTATTAGCGCATACCTTCCGCACAGTACCTTCCGTAAGGATAATAGTGAAATGAGAGACTTACAGAAAGCCAACAAGTCATCTTTTGGTATCAAAGCTTCGCTGACTGTTCACAAAGTGCATTTTTAACACGCTTATATTAACTTGACTTGTATGTATGAATATGTAAAGAAATCTTTTAGCGTAATTTTCACCAATTTCGAGAAGTCTTATTAACTTGAAAATTTGCACACGTGTCAAAGGTCGATGACAATACAATTAATTCATAAAAATAAATTTGAATTTAAAAATTTTGAAAAAAATTTGAATTTGAAACCTTTGAAAAAAATTGCTTTTGATGTCGTTTTGAGACTAAAATTTAAGAAAATTAAATTATAGTTTAAAAAAACTAAAAAACACACTTTAATAACAAACCGAACTAAAAAGTACAAAATAATTATTAACAAAATAATTCAATTCTAGTAAAAAAGCGTGGGGTGCCAATAACGTTTTCATTATAACTCTATTTTTATAAATAGCCATACCAATGAAATAATTGTAATATTTAATATCACGCACCCCACGCTTTTTTACTATAATTTAATTATTTTGTTACTAATTATTTTGTGCTTTTTAGTTCGGTTTGCTACTAAATCGTGATTTCTATTAGATAATAAAAATAACTTAATACTACTTAATTTTTATATTTTTAGATATTTCTGAAGAAGATCCAAATCCGGATCGAAACGTCATCTGTATTATATTGATTTGTAATTTTAATATTTTTTGTCAATATAGGTATTGGTCTGAGAAAAATTGGTCGACAATTTTATTTATTTGAATGTTTTAGTATTATTTTAAACTACATATAATTTATTTATTTACATTTCACAAAGCAACAAAAGATAATTCGAGCAGGGACTAAACAATTCTCTTATATGGAAAGCGACTGAAGTGGGACAATATAATATATTAATATTTTCTGCTATTAGCGCGTTCGAACACACAAACTCTCCAGCTTTATAATAGCACTATAGTTACATTATTATTAATGATATCTTTTGGATTAATATTTATAGTAAATTTTCTTTACAAACGCAACGTACCACCAATACTTTGTGTAACTGTATTTAAATAAATAAACAGCAGTATTTAATGAATATACGGTAGCGTTTAACAATCTAATAATTTGGCAGCTAACCCATTGTGAAACAGTGTTTCTATGTCAATAAGAAAACGTTTCTACCACAAATATTTGCGTTCGCATGCGTAGAGTTGTTCGTAACTTCAAGGCAAAGGCGCCGAGGATGCGAGTCCCGTCTTCACACCTGTTTACACAATATTATCACACCTTACAGCCTCGCGACGCCGTCTTGTGTAATGTTATGTTATTTACGACACGTACTTTACGATCACCGGATGTTATTATTTATCCATGGTTGAATATAACTATAGTGTGTGTGCTGTTTTAACACAGCAATATTTTAGTTATGTCGCGTGAAAACAATAATATTTTATTACTGCCACCAGCTACAAGATTTGTTTAAGGTCCCTGAGAAATTCATAAGGTAAATTGTCGTCGAGTTTGCAAGAATTTGTATATTTAAATCATCTTTAATTTTAGTGTGGGAATTTAAATTTCTATTACAATTCACCACGAATGTCTTTGCGAACCTCTTTGCACTCACATTCGGGACGGTAAAATGTTTGGACATCAGTAGACAATGCATAAATTTTTATCAAATAAGGTACAACTGTTAAAAAGACAGACAGTCCAAAAAATATGAAAACACGCTTATGGGTCGTACGTACAACATATCTAAAAAATTCCAGTCTATTGGGCGACGGGACTATTCCAGCTTCAAAAATGTTGACATTTGATTATAATAAAGAAATAAAATTTCTGATATCGCGTGAGGTGACGCGGGTAATGCCTAGTATTCAATATGATATTAACTATTCGTTGCCATGGTTACCTACAAAATATGTTCCACGTCATGTAAAAATTAATCAAAGCATGCCTAATTAGTTTATTTCTGACAGATCCATAAAACAAAAGAGCGGCTGATTTTTTTTATTTTCAAAATATTTCCGAAACTATAAAGTTTAGAAAAAAAATGTTTTAACAAAACTTTCTTGAAAAAATAAATAGAATAATAAGCCGTTATGAAAAGTATATCATTATTATATAAAAAACGCCGTTTTAGCATATATCTCTTCTGCACATGCGCCGATTTTCCCCAAAAATAATAGGGCTCTTCATATTTGCATACCAAACATCCTTCCAAAATTTGGTTTCAATCCGCTCATCCGTTTGACCTGTATCGTGTTCACAGACAAACAGATTAACAGACGCACAGAGTTATTCCAAAAATATGTTTTTTGGATTCAGGGGACCTCAAAACGGAAAGATATTGTAAAATTTTTGAAAAGTGATTTTTGACCTAAACTAGTACCTACCGTTTCCTCACTTGTGGGTTGGAATGGTAAAAGCCAAGTCGATTCAGAGCGCGTTCTGCTTTATAATTCTCGATAAGGACTTAAACGTCGAAATAAACGGTAAAAACAAAATTATTTTGAAAGTTTTCCTCATTCTGTTATTTCATTTTTTAATCATTATAGATACAACAAGCCAAAGGTTTTAGTAAGTTGACATAGTACTTGAAATGTAAATACTTCAATCAAACTACAATAGTTATTGTTCTAGTATAGTGTAACACTGTTTTTCATTAAAAAAAAAACATATGAACAACTATGAGTAGTATTCACTTGTTACACTGAACGTATGCAAATGACATTTCCATTAAATATGCTCGATAAAATAAAATAATATAAAATATTACTAGCAAATATTATTTTCTTAAACAATATTTAAAAAAACGTGTACGTCACGACTCCTTGAGGAAGTATAACTTCCCACGCAATACTCGAAGGTTTACACTGCAGTAAAAATAATGCGTCGTTTACACTATACAGTATACACTGCAGAAGTGAAACGTTAAAAAAACTCGAACACCGGTCGCACTATCAAATCTTACCAGTGTGTCGTCCAAAAAACTGTTACGAACTAAAAAAAATAGTATTTAACCATCCCCCGTCTCCTTTACAAGTAACGCCACTGACTTAGTGGCCCACGAGCTAGTACTAAAAAAATAATTAACAAAATTTGACCCACTTCTCAAAAAGGTTCGCCATCACTGCTCTAGAATTTAATCTCCAAAATGTTCATCGAGAATTTCAGCCCTGTATCTCATCATACAAAATAGTATCAAAGACACAAATAGACATCTTGTTTGAACGAAAAAAAAAAACGATATAAATTTTCTACGTGAGTGAAGAATTTCAGCAAAAAATGCTGAAACGTTCGTATCATGTAAAAAATTTCATCTGGTTTCTATATTAAAAAACAAACATAAGAATATATGGCATATATTATGTTCCTTGAAATAAATTTTAAAAAAGAACTACCTACTATAGAAAAGCACTTTGCAAAGTCTCTTTTTTTGTAAAAACAATTTGACTGGATACTATATTACAGTACATTGTGTATAGTGTGTATACAGGTGATATGTAGTTGATTTTTGATTTTCAGATTGGTGGCCTTAGGCTACAAAATATATTGTTGCCGCGTTAGAATAACAAAGAAGGCTGGGTAAAACCACACAGAAAAAAGGCAATGAAAATTATGTAACACCTCTTTCTATAAGCACAGACTTCTACATATTATCTAGATAGCTTCATTCTGCTTTATCAAAATTAAACAGAGTGAAGTATTTGTCAACACTGCATACTAAACAGGTGCGCATGTTTTCGCTTTATTAAAATATTTTTTCTTCATACCTCGATCGAAAATACATACTTTCGGCATCAATTGTAAGGCAGAAAGTCTCATTAGTGCGCATTGGTGGGATTGCACGCACTGATGCTGGAAGTACGTACGTTCGGGCGGCAGTAAAGCAAAAATAACTTATCAACTGTTGTTTAGATATCGTTTCCATAGCAACACTATTACAATTTAGCTAATAGTCGCGAACAGCTGTCATTCGTGTTTTTATGTATAACCTCAAGGCTGGTTGCTTGGAATTTTTCTGTGTTTTATGTAATTAGTAAGTAATTAATTAATTATTGTATTTAATAACCGTACTTACAACCGAGGTATAAAGAAAAAAAACTATACACTACACTGGTCAAAAGTTTTATATTCTGCACTGCGCGTCATGATGCGCTCGGCTTCGCCTCGGGTGTCATGGCGCGCAGTGCAAGAATATCAAACTTTTGCCCTTGTGGTGTAATATACTATTAGTTTCCAAAAAACGAAACTATTTAAAAACCCCATCGACACAACAACTTAAACTATAAAATTTTACAAAGCGAAATTATCGACAAAATAAAAATTCATTTGTAGAATAGAAATCCGTTCTGATAAAAAAAATCATTTGTTAAATACGTAAGTAATTTTCTGGATGATATTTATAAATATCTTTCACCGCCAATTTGACGGATTCTTTACCGCAAGTAATACATGGTTTCCTTTTAAAAGGCGCTAGTTGCTCACAAATTTGAGGAAATCAGCTATCCAGTTACTCTATACACATCTGTGGTTTTAAAGTACAGACAGTTCCGTAAATTTAAGTTGTTACATTTTACTTTAACAAACTAATATTGTTTGTGAAATATTTATTCATAATGGTAGGGAATTATTCTATCTCCACTTCTGATAATTGATACAGAAACAATTAATCCCACTTCAGATAATTGTTGAAGAATAATTATAGCCCACTTCTGAATAATTGATATATGTATATTTATCCCTAATTTATTTCTCTTGTCAGGATGGAAATAAATTTAAATAAACAATCTCGACTTTGTACAACTTTATTTACAATATTTACAGTTCCACTTAACTCTCAGCTTACATTTCCAACTCCAATCTTCAACTTCAACCTCAACCATCAACTTACTTCAACTAACTCTACCCAACATCACTTACTTACTTACTGACTATCAATCTCTAAAAAAAATCATCTTCACTCATTCAATCCTTTCTCGCACACACCCACGATAACCAATTACATTCAAAAACCCTTCAACTGTCATTCTCTCTCAACCAATCATACCAAAACACATTGCAATTGTCACTTATTCATACATAATTCTTAGAAACTTTTTTTAATTGCTTTAGCGTGACAAATTTAAAGCAGTTAATCACTTTTAAGGGTTAAACTGTCAATCTCAAGTTCTTGAATATTGTCAACATGTGGCCGATTCTATTTTGTCCATCTTTCTAAATTCTACAAAATAACTACAGTCATAAAGCAATAAAGTAATACATCTTTTTAAAAATTATAACAATAAGAACAAGAAAATCTTAGAAATTAATAAAGGTGATTAAATTTACTTCAAAGAAAATTCAATTAATTGTACTGTTTTAGAGTTGTTTTATTTTTGCAAAAAAATTGACTATATTATAATTTATCCTTATATCTTACTTACAAGGCCAATAAAAAACCAACAAGAACGTCAGTAGAAAATTTCCCCAGGGGAGCATTATTCACGTGCTAGTGGATTCATGTGTATTTTAAATCATTAATTTTTCTCTAACTACAAACTATTGTTGAAGATGCTATAATCTCTTGCACGTCAAAGCAAGTGGATACAAGCATTCCTTTGTTTTTTTTTTTATTCAACAGCAATTGTGATACGCTTTCAAAGGTAGCCTTATTGTGTTTGCGAGGTAACGTACTTACAATGTGTACTGTTATACCTAATATAGATACGTTGACGAAATTCTTTCGTTCGATAAAGTATCGTGAGACCAGTCGTACCGTTTTTTGCCACCGAAGCGACAAATAGATAAATCCCAAGTTCCCTAAAATAGCGGTAGCGTAATATAGCGGTCGTAATGACGCCACAAAAAATGTGTGCCCAGACGTAATTAGATGCCGCTTTTTTACGTTACAGTACCGAGAAAAACATATTTTTGTGACGTCATTAACAATTATAATACGGCCGCTCAATTATCGTCCCGCATCTTAAGGCCGCTGCACACGAGGCTGGTTTTGCCGCTAGAATCACTGCCGGGACTAGCGCGCTGGCTGCGAAGATGCAAATGACGTCACTGCGGGTTTGCGTGCATGTTGACAAGATGGATTTCAACATTAGAACCGGAGCTATTTTTCGTGATTGTCTGTCTGCTTGGTTTGAGCAAGGACCAACAAAGAAACAGTATTTTGTCACGTCGGTGACACGGACAAACGCCCACAAACAAACATGGCTAATTATACACTTTCACGGTCACCTGGTTTTTTGGCTCTAGAAAATCGAAAAATAGATGGATTTCAATGATCTCGGTCTCAAAAAGTTCCATTTTACGGCGGATTTATAAAAAAAATTAGTTTACCCCGGAATTACAATTCGCATACCCGTTTATCGTTCACCCCGGAATTGTTTTTTTAAAAACTCCACATTTGCCCCTTCCCGTTTCACTGCGAGACAATTCGCATACCCCTTTATCGTTCACTCCGGAATTACAATTCGCATACCCCTTTATCGTTCACCCCGGAATTACAATTCGCATACCCGTTTATCGTTCACCCCGGAATTGTTTTTTTAAAAACTCCACATTTGCCCCTTCCCGTTTCACTGCGAGACAATTCGCATACCCCTTTATCGTTCACTCCGGAATTACAATTCGCATACCCGTTTATTGTTCACCCCGAAATTACAATTCGCATACCCGTTTATCGTTCACCCCGGAATTGACGTCAGAAACAGTTATAAAGAATTATATGTAGAAAGTCAATTTTTTTTTGCATTTAAAGTCATGAAACTGAGAAATATTGATTTTTTCAATTTTCGTATTTTTTTCCATAAATCCGCCATAAAAACGAAGATTTAAAAAAAAATCATCGAAATCGGATGATTTTTCGATTTTCTAGAGCCAAAAAACCAGGTGACCGTGAAAGTGTATAATTACCCAAACATGGCGTCGTGGTGTGTGTTCTGCTGAGAGACAATAAGCGTTCACTTTTGTTAAAATTCGAACTTTCTACAAAGTCAACTTCAATACATCGCATCGTGTAAAGCGAACACATAAAGGCCATCAAAGCCTAGCGCCACAGTACGCTTGAAACCTAGTAGCCAAATCTAGCAAGGAATCTAGCGGAAAATCCAGCCTCGTGGAAACTTCAGCTTAAAAACGGAGTTTTCTAGGAAAGCGGTCCCGCAGTATAGCATCCATGATATAACGGTGAAGTATGTAAAAAAAACGTTTCTATGTTAATGTTTTTTGGTGCGTAATTCTCCGTTATATAACGGTAGCGCTATCTTAGAAAGCATCAGCTTTACTGGCTGTATTACGCGCTCACTGGAGAGTATTTATCGAAACGGGGTATTTCTAAGTTAAAATGAATAATAGCCATATAAACCACAGATTTAAGCTAACGTCTTATATAATAGAATAGCAAGCATGTATTACAGGTTAACCTATCTGAAGTTAGTATACACACAATACGTTATCGAGCCGAGATTTATGGGGGTCGTTGGCGGTTACAGGGGTTGCAGCCTACGGGAATGGGCGTTATTCGGCTCAAGTGGTTTGTGTTCTGTGGCGAGAGGACGCAGCAAAAGCTGAGAGACAATCACTAAAGTCTTGCGCGGTTTAAAGCTCTACCGTACACTAAAAGCTATAAAAAAAAATATCTTAGACGTAACTGTTTATTATCTTTTATCGTGGCTGCCTGGTATCTTTTGAATGATTAATTAAATTACTGGTCTTTATAAGAAATCTGAAAAAAATATTATATCGAGAAATATTCGATAATATTTTTCATTCGAATGTTAGTCAAATACTAGATAAATTTCAGTATGTTGTCACGCTCTCTTTTTAACCGTCTCAGTTTTTAACCGCAGAAATTCAGGAGGGCTTAATGGGTGAAACATATACTAAAATAAGTCAATTTCTTGGCGACACGATTTATAAATTTATAATAAAATTTTCCATTTTATAAAACGCCAAAAAAGTTACATAATCTATACCTACTAATATATAAAGCTGAAGAGTTTGTTTGTTTGGTTGAACGGGCTAATCTCAGGAACTACTGGTTCGAAATGACATTTTTTTTTGTTGGATAGTCCATTTATCGAAGGAGGCTATAGGCTATATAATATCACGCTTCGACCAATAGGAGCGGAGCATCAATGAAAAATGTTGCAAAATATAACTCAAAATTTGTCCGTCCGACAAAAACTTTTGAACGGTAACTCCGATCATCATGTTTGGACACAACATTTATCTCGGTAAACGAAGATGAACGTGCGTTCTTATGTCCCTCTCTCTATTCGTTCTTTTGCACCCGGGTGAAACCGGGCGGGACCGCTATACTAAATAAATGGATAAGAAAAGAAAAGAAATACACGTTTCAAATCGATGATTCTTTTCTTCACCACCTATCAAGGTTACGTGAACCTAGTTATACCAACTAACCAATACTTTTAATTAATTAAGTAATTTTTGTAACAATAAATCGAAAATCAAACTGATGTCTTGTTCTAATATTAAAATCTCAAAGCGGGATTTGTGATTAGAGATATTATAGGTAAGTCGATAAATTCGCAATCGGTGCATCTCTGTTTGTGATAGACGATTAATGAAAACGTCAAGAAAATTTACAATTATTGATTGATGCAATATATTCCACGGAACTGTCTAGCTTTCATAATAATAAAAGGTTATTTATCATTCTTGTATAAAATTTATAACTATTGTAACGAGACGCCACTAAAGGCGGCGGCAGTGTGCTGTTGTTATTGAAACCGCACAGACAACAATACGCAAATTGTTACGCATATTGTTATCGGTACTGCATAGAATATCCCGAAGCTTTGTGAATGTCAGCGAATGTTCCAGGATGCGGCTGAAGAATCTATATAAACAGCGCTAGCGTGGAAGACAGTCAGTCAGTGTCAGTGAACAGTGCGCGATCGACATAAATAAGTAGACGTTACATAAATATTCTGTGTACATAGGTAGTAGTTTAGTGTTGTTATTGTTGTTTAGAATTCATTAATTGTTTTTCCGTTATTTATTTTTTCCATTTTTTTAAATTATTCTTCACATTTATTTTTGTAAATAAATCTTTTACCAAAAACACGAAACAGTTTTGTCAGTTTCGTTACAATGTGTATTTTGTATATGTTCAAGAGGCATTGCCAAATCGGCCGTCATATGTCATTATAAACGCTGTAATAGTCCATCCGCTTTTACCCTAAAAACGCTTGCACGTACGTTCAATAATATAAATGAAGCTTCGCAACTCAACCTAACCTAACAACGCCTTTATTAAAACTCTGTTGATGTATATTCTTACGCGGCACGGCCTCTCACTCATTGACTTAGAATGACGACACCAGTATTTAAACTTTTTCTTCCGTCACGATGAAAACTTTCTGCCTAGTAAATAAATCTTGGGTACAACAACAGATAAAACTTTTTTTGTGAAATTATGGTTTCTCTAACAGTTAAAAAACTGTCACGAAGTCATTACATATAAATAAAATAATTTTCATCGCAAGAAAAAGTTCATCTCGAAGAAAAAGTTCACAGTAAATCTTTCGATAACATTTTCTTTTTCTCACACATCCAGTTCAGGCTGCATATTATTGAAATACGATCACAGCATTAATTCAACATCCAAAAGTTAAAAATATTAGGTTATGTTTCTAGTGCGTATAATGACACATAATATGGTTGAATGCGAGGGCCACGCACTAGATACATATAGTATTTTTTTGCATGTATCCACTATAAAATAGCTGATTTTCACGGAAATTTCCAATTTTTGACAGTTCAATTTTTAGTAAGTTAATTCTGATTTGTAGGTTGTGGTGGATTCTTGTAATTTTATTACGGAACTAGTAATACGGCGTTTATTTGACGTTAGTGCGAAATTGGTTATTTTTATATCGCCATATGGGTATGAAAAGCAGCCATTTTATAAAAAGGTGTGCAAAAAATATATTAAGCGAAATTGATCTAGTATACTGTAAACAAAAAAGGTTATTGCAAGAACAACTGAGTGCGATGCACACGTCTTACACAAAGCAACAAGCATATTACTAAAATACAAGTCAAATATTAAAAAGCGTATTAAACTTTTCCAAGCTGAAACATTAATTAAAAATGATATGCAATTGTTTAATAAATGAATGCGACAAAACAAGAGAAAAAATGAAAATCGGAGCTGCAAGCACCCTTGCACTGTGTATAAATAAAAGCGAAAAGCAAAACAACTGACATGTTGCAATTGTTTGATAAAGGCGATACAATACAATCTTTTGTTACTTTACATGACGCATAAGTGAAGTATTAAAAAAATCACTATTCAATTGTAGCGTGTTTCAATAGCAACACACGATGCTGCAATTGTTAAACAAATGTATATGATACGAACATATATATTTTTAAAAGTATTTAGAAGACATGAACTCTCACAAGATAAAATACTTAAAACACTATAATGACAGTAGGTCATTACAGTTGAATAAATAGTCACTTGTTAGCGTATTTGGGTCGTTTTTACATGCTGAAACAACTATTCGGACTTAAAAACACCGAAAAAATTAACTGAGTTGCTTCAAAAACGAAAGTCAACACTTTAATAGGCATAGATTAAAACGTGCATCTGAAATTTTGTCAAAGTAGTAGCCTACTTATTGCAGGGTTTATGTAATTTGCTGTGGATGTAGAATTGATAAAATGCTGGCGCTTATGGCCTAAGCTGTTGAGCGTCTATAATCTACAAATCATTCATTAGATAACATGCTTGCTGAATATTTCAACTGAGAAATTATCATTTGAAAATATGATTTCAAACCACGATAAGTTGGTGACTCAAATTAAAAATAATAAATGAAATTTTAAACGTGATATTGAATAATTAATTACAAATTTTATTAAAATACAAAAAAAACTTCTACTCTTGTAAATTCAGGCAGCACCTTTCAAAAAAAGATTTTTTTTAATATATGAAAAAAAATTAAATAATGTATAATCTATAAAAATCGCACTTATCATATCATAAGATTTTGATTAAAGAACAAAAATAATAATCTTTTTAAAAAAACTGTAATACCACCGAAGATAGTTGTTGAACACGCCTAGTATAATTGGGCGTCTTACGCTCGCACTCATTATTTCTGGGCGATCAGTCGATTAATACTGATGTAGCATGCAGCACATTCTGTTATATTCCTTATTCAAAAGAGAAAGCGGAAATTGTATTAATCGACATTACAATGAAAATACAAGGCGTATATATCGAAAACGATATTGTAAATTTTCGCCATGCAAGGGGTGTACTGCGCCACACCTATCACACAAACAAGGATGGGAAATTATTTATTATCAACTATATTGAAGCGCATTCGATTTTTAAGTCTTCTTTAAATAATTATGAAAAACACAAAACATTATAATTTTTGGGTCAGATTTTGATAATGATTTTTGATAATTTCAAAAGTTACATTATTTTTTTTTATTAAATAAGATATCCAAACCTTTGATTAACGTCTGATTACTCTTTAATAAATAAAATTATCGACCAATTTTTCAGACATTATATTAACAAAAATTATATAATTATAATTCAATTGATTGACGTCTCGGTCCGGATTCGGGACTTCTTCAGAATTGATCGCTAAAAAATATAAAAATTAATAAGTAATTTTTGTTATTATTTTTTCATAAATATTTCGATATTAATAAAATCTCAAATTGAATTCTGTTAGAAACCAATTGCTAATTAATTTTTATATTTTTTAGCTCAATTCTGAAGAAGTCCCGAATCCGGACCGAGACGTCAATTAATTGAATTATAATTATATAATTTTTGTTAATACATTGTCTGGAAAATTGGTCGATAATTTTATTTATTAAATAAGATATCAGTATTATACAATAAATACGGGAAGGAAAAAATGTGTGGTATTGATTTGGGTATGTTAATTCGCACACATTGTGATTAAACATACGTCGTTCTCTTCATTTTAATGAGGGGAAGTGCACAATATATGTTTTATCATGATATGTAAAATCGATTCAGGAGGAATCCATATAACAACATGAAAACTTCAATAACGTGATGTAAAACTTAACAATTACGGTCAATTTTTGACCACTTGGCAACCACTAGTCGTTATAAAATCATTACAATGTACTGATTTTATATTTTAATACTATATACGAATTAATTTGGCGTACATTCTTTGTTCAGCGCGAAAAAAACTCTAGTTCCTTTTTTTTTAAAGTAAATTTGCTTGAAGAGAGCAATATTTCTCCAAGCCCCGAACACATAAAGCCAACGCTTGCCGTGTAAAGTTAATACGAGTTTCCAGCTCTATATGTGTGTACATAGCTCTCAGTATAGCTCTATAGCTCGTTATCGATATTGCATTACGACCGCCGTATGAAATTTTATGTTTATTACTGAACGTAATACTCGCTGAAACTGAAATAAACGATTCCAATACTTCAATACTTTATTTTGGCACACGGAGCTGTCAAAATATGTCTTTGCAGCCGCTGCTCAAATGTTTCAACATATTATGTATTGGATTAGTTGCAACTACGATTTTTTGGATAGCAACATTTATACAAAAACAGCTTGTAAATAGCAGTTTTAAAACCCGTTCAAGGCGATTAACTTTACAAATACAGGAACGGAAAATTACAACGAATTTTGATAGGTGATCATAACATCGGTTATTATTATTATTCTATGTCCAGAAAAAAACATTGCGGTCTGCAAAGATCTTATTCAGTGAGGGATCTGGGAACACAATGTGTTGTTATAATATAAGGTATACATGAATTGTTTTTCCTGACTTGTTCCATAAATAAAGCACTCAGCTAACTGATAAACATTTACCGTGTTTACGAATATTCACGAAACAAAAGTGCGTCATACAAAGATCTATTCTGGGTACAAGGAAGTTATTTTTAATGCTGTTTTTCTTTTTTTTTAATAAAAATGTACCTAATGCTCGTATGTTTCAAAATCGCTATTGGCCGGAAGTTCTTCATCGATTGCTTTGAAATTTTGACACAACGTTATATACCTAATGTCACATTTGCGACAGGTGAAAACATTTTTTTTTTGAAAACAGCGTAATCCGTTGAACGTAAAAGCTATACAAAAATGAGAACGCCATCTGCTGAATACAGCGCAGTTTGTTAGACGTTAAAGCAACACACGCTGTACTAAATATTTTACGTCAACAAGAGCGCCATCTATTGAACGTAACAGCAACACCCGCAAACCAGCCTGAGGCACAGGAACGCGTGGCCGAGTGCAGCCTATATTGGGTATCCGATGGATGAAAAAAGTGCCAGAACAGCGATGCGAAAGATAGCAAAATAATGTATAACAAGTTCGGCTGAATAAATAATAAAATATCTGAACCTGAAATATTCAGTAGAAATGATGTGAAGTTTCTTCCGATTTCAGGAAACATAGAGTAGGTATGCATATTTAAGTTTGAAACATAAGGTAAACGCAATTAATTTAAAATGACCTGGTACAAAAAAGTTCGAGCGAACGATGAGAGTCGAGAGAAGCAAAGTAAGGATTTTTTTTGTTTAACGGCGTACCTAACCTAATCTCCAATAAGCTAACTGTATTAGAAATAGTTGAAGCGTAAAACTAATAGCGATCACGAAATCCGTTCGAGGATGATCCTAAATCTCACACGCCATACGCCTTGAGGTAATATAGTGTAGCAGCCATACTTAATCGGTCACGTTGCAATCAATAATATATATATTTATCATATATTTAATAATAATTACTATATGAATCATTGCCTATTTACTCAATGTGCGGTGAGTGAAGGCAACAAAGCGTATCGAAAATATATCTGCGTCTCTTTCTTCGATGTAATTCCCTGATTCCTCCGATGATAGGATTAGTTGATGTACTTGCATTCAATCTGAATAAAGTATCTTTGTTTCAAAAACTTTGAATTTTTCTATGACATTAACATGGGCGTACCCAGCTTTTGGCCCAGGAGGGGGCAAATTAGAAATTTCTGAAGCCGGGTCCCCCGTGCTTGTTTTGCCCACCTGGATACGTCAGTGCTTCCGGCTTAAAAAAGAAGAAGTATATGTTTGCACCCTAATGGTTCGATTGCGATTTTATTCCTATGCTCAGTATAGAATAAAAGTATATGATATTTATATATGTATGTTAAGAGGAATTTCTCAACGGCTGCCAAATTAAGGCTATTGGTAGATCGTGAAGTTTTTCAGACAGACGATCTACTAAAATGGAATACAAATTCGGGGTTCAGTACGATAACTCGATGTACATAATTTTTTATTTTTTTCAAGTCATAGAAAACGCTAACTTTTGACGTTCATAAAAAAAAACTTTGAGGATTATTGACAAATTTCCTCAAAAATATGTAAAAAAATGGAACTACTTTTCGTCTTTCACTGTCATTTTTTTAATCTAACCAATCAGAAATCACATATACACGCCCTCCCCTTTTCACTGCGCAAAAAAACACCATCGGATCGACGCGACCCCGTAATTATTTTTTAAAGAACTCCCCCTAAATGCCTTCCTCTTTTCGCTTTTCAAAAAAAAAAACAATTTTCCACACTTAAAATGGCGAATAACACTGTCATATATTATATAAAATAATAATAGTGTATTTTCCAGTGGAAATTTTGCACACCGAGTTATCGTACTCTAACCCGAATTCGTTTTTGCTTTACATTTTTTACACCGAGAGAAAATATGTACTTCAAATGATAATAAAAACTCAAAGCATCAATTTTACTGAAGATGAAATCGAAGAGAGAAGGTTTTACTAAATGAGGAAGGTAAAGGTTTTATGAATTCCGTGCAACTCAGAAATGAAAGGTTGTTAAGATTATTTTAAGCAAACACATTAGAAGGTTGTTAGTTTACAGTTGTAAATGTTTTCTGTATAATAGTGGAAAGCAAGTGTTTTCTCTCTCTCTCTCTCTTTAACCCACGTCTGCTTTCTCTAAGTGGTATGTAAAGCTGGATATAAACTTCAGGATTTTCGGTACTTATTTTCCCAATCCGATGGGTTGAGGCGGAAAATGCGTTAGAAAGTACAAATATACTGCACTTTTTTCCAGTGATAAAAATAGTTCTATTAGTGAGAGATATAGTGAAGTTAAGAAAAAAATAGTCTGGCTAGTCTGTGAGTATGGGTAATATGTCGGACAGGTAAAAAATTGGAAAAAAATAATAAAAACCATTGCCCTTATTTTCGCAGTCCTAAAAATTTGTCCGATGATAGTTTATATTATAACTAGCGGCCCTGTACGTGCTTCGCTACGTATAAAGTGAAATAATAAAACAATTTAATTGGAACATCTATCTATCTATCTATCTATCTATTTTATTAATTGCTAGCTATTTTTAAATATACATGGGCGTATATGTGTGTATGTCGAGCACTCCGGCTGCGCCGTCGTGCTCGAAAAAAAAATAGCGTAAAGTATTCGTGGATAACTGGTTTTTAAAACACTTGCTCTATTTCGAGCATTCCGGCTGCGCCGTCGTGCTCGAAAAAGAATAGCGTAAAGTATTCGTGGATAACTGGTCTTTAAAACACTTGCTCTAATTCGAGGGTTCACTCCGGCTGCGCCGTCGTGCTCAATGAAACGTTGCGCCATCTATTGAATATTCACTCAATCCAGTCAACAGGTATCGCCATCTGTTAGAATCCTTTGGAGCTAAGCTCTATTTCGAGGGTTCACTCCGGCTGCGCCGTCGTGCTCGATGAAACGTTGCGCCATCTATTGAATATTCACTCAATCCAGTCAACAGGTATCGCCATCTGTTAGAATCCTTTGGAGCTAACAGATAATTATGACTGTCAAGGAATAGACAAATAATTTACAATAAAATAATATTGCGACTATAAATTGAAATGTAAGCTATCCTATCTTTCAAGTTGGGTCGAATTGCACACGGTGTGCAAATCAAATTTAAAATCGGTTCAGTAGTTTAGGAGTTCATCGCGGACAAACATGTGACACGTAATTTTTATATATAAAGATTACAGCTGCAAATATAGTCTGGCTAACGGGGAACATCCCGAAACACCCCTATTTATATAGATAATTGTAATTATTTGTATCTACTGTATTTACAATTTTACATTTTCAATGTTTGCTAACATACCTAGCCACCGAAAGTAAAACAAATTCGTTCTAAAATATTGGCATTTTTTTAAATTTTTGTAATAACATAACCTGAAGATAATGTAAATATTTATTTAAACAAATAGTTTTCTATAGAAAATTATAATTAATGTTTATAATTTTATCGTTTGTCTCAAAAAAATTTAGCTACGATTATATTGTGTCAGAGCCCTTAGCACGTACTGCGGGAGCAAATAGAAAAGCTGCCTTATCAGACGAAAGACCGAGAGCGCTTTAATGAGTTAGAACACATGCTCCAACACACCAACACTGAAAGCTAGCTGATTCATTCTTAATATTTAACTAGAAGGAAAACTGAAATATCGCCGGAACATAAACTGTTTTTTTTTTCACTAAAAGCTAACAAATTAAAAAAAAAAAATTTTTAGGACATAAAATGTCGTTCTTTACAAAACTGAGAATGGAATTTAAAAAAATGTACAGTAGACTCGTGTTAGGCTGCACCTACATGTATTTCTCCCGATTTAATGTCGACCAACGTCGGACGATATTGGAATTGCATGATTCATCGATCATTTGGCATCGCAGCCCGTAGGACTATATTTTTTCGAAGAAATTGATGAAAGTTACAGAATATTATAATGTTGTTGACCATCCTAAAGTATGTGATATCAGTTGTCGGATTGTGTACTAATAATTCTCTGAGTTGAGATTTTAAAGACCAGCCTGTACCTATTTCCTAGTGATTTTAATAAAATAAATCTACACAATAAATAATAAAAGACAATGAAATTATTCACTTTTGAACAGTTGAATCGAGCATTCTTCAGTACAGTTATAAAAATAATAAGAATATTCCAAATATAAAAAGGAGTGTAATTAAGCAAACAAACACATAAAGAAAAAGAAACGGACCAACTTTTTAATAGAGACATTTGGCGAAAGCAAAACTCGACGTTTTTAACATAATTGAATAATTAATATGAAAATATAAAAAGTGGGCGTTATAAAATATAACGGACGACTGGCACATGAATATTCACCAAATTATCTTTTAATGGGAAGAATAAAAGTTCCCCAGAGGGGGTTAAGAGCTTAGATATACAGAAACTATGTGAAAAAAATAACAAAACAAGGACGATGACTGATGACAAATTATACGGGAATTAAAAGAACTATATAAACTTTCTATGCATGGTCGCACGGTATGATGGCTTATGTTAGAATTTTACTAAAATAAGATAAACCCCTTCGTTCCTGGCGGTCATTTCAATGGACATACCATTCTAACGCGTGTAATTTAAGTCAGCGTAATTAAATATCAAATATAAATATTTCACTGTGCTTGGGGTTTATCTGAGATGTAGGTATGCCAAACAAAATAAAGAATTACCATGTGTGTAGGTCGAAGTATCAAGTGTTGACCGCTGTCATGGATTCACGCAAAGCTGGTAAAAGTGTACATTCATTGTATAACATTAAACCCTACGCATTTTTATTATGATGTAATCTATGTTTCTTTTGCGGATATTTATTTCAATTTTATGATGTTACTTTCCTAACTAATTAAACATCCTATGCTATAGTGATTACCGTACAAATTTTTTTTTTCAATGGACATAGGTTTTTCCAAAATTTTGTAAAATATGTTAAATTTAGTTTTTCATTGAATAATAAGCCCAATAAACTAAAAAATATTTTGTTTCAAAAATATAAAATTCAGGTCCGAAGGGGTTAATGTCTATTTTATGGTGGTATTCTGTATGGTTAACACGTAACACCTATTTTATTTATTTATTTTATTGCAGCAAAAAAAAAATTAGTGATTTGTAAATATTGAAATTCCGTTTAAATTTTGTCTATAAATGACCTGTGCAAAAACTAGCGGTAAAATCATTTAAACGTATAAAAATACTTCAATTTAACATAGATTCAAGTTTAGAAACAAAAAAAAAAATAATGTCCTTAAAAATCTGTCGCTATATATTTAAAAATGCGACATAAACTACTTTGATCTGTGGTCACAGATATAAACTTTATTTTACTTCTATGACTTCCGCAAACTATAGTCAAAGTTCTGCTTTACAACTTACAACATTCATTATACTCAAGGCTGAAATAATATTAACCAAATAATTCTTCGTGTCTACAGCATCCTGAAAATAAAATTTCCCTCATTCAAATTGCTTCTGCGCAATTAAAGCCCCACATTAAAATTATGTAGCCAAAAGGAGAACCCACTTATGGCTATTTTTACTTTTCTATATACGAGTGATCGATTTTTGATGAAACGAGTCTCTAAGTTATCTTAACCCAAAAAGGTGGTTTCAAAAATGTCTGTTTGTTTTCATTAAATTTTACACCTTAAAGGTAATTTTACTCGCTTAGTATCGGTATGAGATAGCATGACTAGTTACTCCTAGATAATGCAGAGATGAAGCCTTTGGATACGGACGCCCTTAGCAAGTCTGACGCTCTGGGTAAAACTTTTTACAAGCTCCCAGCAAAAATATGTATTCCCAATTACAGCTTTTCTGTTTGTTTAGTAATTTGACTAGTTTATGAAAGTTCTCTATTTATACTTAGAATAACTTTTAGCAAAAATTTAATTATGATATGATGCTGATAAGGTAAAATAACTTGCGGATTTTACCTTCGCTTTGTTAACAGTTTTGAAAAATTAAAAAAAATTAGCCTTCCGCCGCCCATCCAAGCCTGGCGCCTTGGGTATTCGCCCAACCCAATCGAAACCAATTTCAGAATTGAGAATGATCCGATATAGGAAACGGTATAATTGTAAATAATCGGATCATTAAATAAACTCGATAATACAGTCATCATTTATTTTTATTTTACCACAATTTCGACATAAGCGGCTTCATCATTTGGCCACGAAATTATATTCGAAAATATAATATATTCCGTAAATGAAAATTAACAAACCACACTCCTGTATAGATACTCGGAAATTTTTATTTACCTTCGATTTTACAAACACGAAACAATATTGTGTATTTATTAAAAACAGTTTTGTGAACAATTTTAATTATTCTCAGCGGTTTAATTGCCTGGGAGCTACGCCATCACGTTACGTTCATTTCGTTCACTTCATCACTTGATCTCCATAAATCACATTAGTATTGCAAGTTATATATACATAATTAATGAGATATGCCTACAAAAGGTATTAACGTCTGTCCATGACTATCACGTGTAAATGTGTGCATATATTCAATTCCGTTTAAGCAATGATGCACTGCCGAATACTACTATATGCCATGTTTATTACACGCTTTATATTAGTTTCACTTGTAAGTTTGTATGTATGTTTGTAAAGTCGTTTGGACTACAGCAAGTGGTTTATATAGTGGTATAATACGCCAGCACTGTAAGTACACTGGCTAGCCGTGCGGTCTAAGGCACGGGTCTTCGCTGACGTCAACTCTCGGAATCACGGGTCGTGGGTTCTAATCCCGTCCACGCCGAAAAAAAAAATTGTTTTTTTTTCGGCAAATTTTTGACAATAAATCGAACTGAAAAGTGGAAAATAAATATAGTTTAAAAAAAACTAAAAAACACGCTTTATATCGAACTAAAAAGTAGAAAATATTTTTTTTAAAATAAGCTTAAAACAATATTGAATAAAAAATACAAGTGTTATTGTGAAAAAAGCGTGGGGCGCTCGATGTACGAAAATGTGGAACAAAGCGCCCCACGCTTTTTTCACAATAATACTTGTATTTTTTATTCAATATTGTTTTAAGCTTATTTTTAAAAAAATATTTTCTACTTTTTAGTTCGATATAAAGCGTGTTTTTTAGTTTTTTTAAACTATATTTATTTTAAACTTTTATTCCGTTCCGAACTAATGTCGACGCCATTATTACTGTTAGCATAAAAACATACTTACATTTTTTACCATTCCAACACCACAAGTGGGGAATGGTACTAATATAGGTCAAAATTAACTTCTCAAAATGTTACAATGTTTCGTTTAGAGGTGCCTCGAATCCAAAAAAAACATATTTTAGGAAAACTTCTGTTAGTCTGAAACGGATGAACGGATTCAAACTAAATTTTGGGGGGTAGTTTGATATGCAAATATGAAGAGCCCTAATAATTGTTTTTGGGAAAAATCGGCGCATGTGCAGAAGAGATATATGCTATAACGTTGTTTTTATTGTATAATGACACTTTTCATAACGGTTTATTATTCTATTTATTTTTACAAAAAGTTTTGTAAACATTTTTTTTCTAAGCTTTATAAACTAAAGTTTCGGAAGTATTTTGTTCTGTAGATCTGTTAGGTAGGTAGCTGACAAGCATGCTTTGGTTAATTTTAAGATATTACCTATTATATTATATTGTAAATTAGAAATTCCTACAGGAAAACTATTCCAAATTATTTATTTAATATAAGCGCTTTCAACATTCAAACAGTTTTTAATTTTATTATTATGTAGATAACCATAACGAATAGCAAATATATTTACTACTAGCCGTTATCTGCGTCACCGCACGCGTTAACAGAAATTTCATTCTTTTTTTATATAATAGGCATGTCAAATGTCAATATTTTTTTAAGTTGGAATGGTCCCATCGCCCAATTGGCTAGAATTTTAAAACTAGAGCAGTCTCCATTCTCCAGCAGTATCGGCGGCAGAAACGGGCGGTAAACCCTTAAAAATTGTGTCAACCCCCTCCAAAATTGTAAAATAATATAGTTAACACTCTTTAGAAAATAAGCTTTCAAAAGTGATCATGGCTTAATAAAATTCAAAGCAGAACTTCAACCAATACTAAAATCAATTACTTCCAGGAAGGTTTGTTCGAATCGTAATGAAAATTAAAATGTAATAAAATTACGACCGTGGGTGTATACTTAACATGCTTTCACACTGATGGTAATTCATGTAAGCATTCGTTTATCGTTAGAGCCATTGTATTATGTATGAATTAGAGTGTCAGGGCATTAGTGCAGAGCACTGCTTGCACCCAGTGTAACAGCAGTTAGTAATTCGAACGAGGCGACAAAAAGCTTCAATGCAAAACGGTAGAATTTTAATGTGTAGAATAAAAACAGAATTATACAAAACGTTATAAGAAGTTGCTCGATTATTATACGTTCTTTCGAAATGTTTATTTCTTTTCTACCCCACACTTTAAAAATTAGTTTATTGTTGTTTTTTTGACGTGATAACGTCTTATAAATTATGAAACACCGCCAGCACACACGAAAAAGAGTAACGTTCCGCAAGCGAGAGCGCGATATAAGCGATAGAGATGCACGATCGGTCCAAGCGTTAGCTTGTGCGCATTTCTCCCTCTTCTCGCGTGACGTCAGAGAGTAGTGTGCGTTCAACATTTTTTTCGGCTGTTCCAGCGAAAGCTACATCTGACAGATGGCCTTTGTTTTATAAACCGTGGAAATTAAGACTTAAAATCAAGATATCTAATAAAAATGTCATAATTTATCGAATTTTTAAAGCAATTTTTCAGATAATACATCGTTATTTGTTCGTTTTTGCACGGATATTTTTTGTGTCATATAATTATTACCGATTCATCCAAGCCAAAGTATAACTGAACGCACGATAATGGCAATATGGCGCTAATAATAATTAATAAATGTCATTTTATTTTGTTAAAAATAACTGATCGCCGTCATTATGGATAAAACATGATATTATTCACAACGAATGGAAATGTATTGATCAATTGATAGTTTGTACACAAACGCAGCTACATTTTGTATCAAAAACAAATCTTAAGAGATATCTGCATTTCATAACAGCAGATAAATTATACGGTTTGTTAACAAATATATAATATAATATATACATTCTTTTAAATGTCTTTTATAATTGCTTAAAAATATGTATTTTGCTTTGGTTGATCAAATTATTAGTCGGTAAAAATATAGTTTGACAGCTACTAAAATTTCGGTTATGTATTATTAAATATGATATTCGAGCGGGATACGTTATCACGTAAAACTATCGTCCGTAAACCGACTTTACAGACAACCAATTTTTTTTAGTGAAGCCAAACTGCAGACCTTTGAAACTTGGTGTGCTAAAAAAATGTTGTAAATGCGGACAAATTAAAAAAAAACGAAGATTTATGGTGTCTGCAATCAAGAAAAGAATATTGCAATAGTTTGGGCATATATTTTTAGGAGAAAAGAATATGAACCGCAAATGTTAATTATGTGTGGGAAACTGGATTGGCATGCGTGTCAAATATTTGTATGGGTAGCGAATTTAAAAAAGTAGAAAAATTTAAACTCTTTTTATGCTTTAAAATCTACAATCATTTCTAACATCCTGTAAAGAATATGGAACTTCATGACGATGCATATTGCTGTATAAGTAAGAAGACTAGAGGATTAGGAGAATAAACTTAAGTCGCGACGGTGGGACGAAATACGTCGCACACAGGTCTATGGTCATTGGTCACACATAATGGCGTTCCTTGTTATGCGCCACTGCGCATGCATTTGTTTTCAAGTTTTTCCGGTTTCCAAACAACAAAATAAAACCTAACCAATTACGTGTTTATCTTCACTTTGGTTCACAGCGAAAACACCCGACGCTATATTATCGAGAGATGACAGCGGCGACCGGCGTCCGACTTTACGTAGACCAGAGTGACAAGTTTAACCTTCTGTCTCTAGTTTTCTTGTTTTGCAACAAGGATAGAAGCCATTAATTCTTCGCCGTTTAGTTCCAAGATTTTTAATTTTATATCCGCCAAGATTTTAGATTTATGAATTAACCAAGATATTATATCTAGGTATTAGTGATGTGTCGCTCCTGAACGAGTCGTTCATAATGAACGCCTCCTTTCTCGAAGCGGAGCGAGCCGCTCTTTTTTTGTGAATGATTCACTCCGAGCGCCATTGCTCTGTGCTGAGCTATTCTGTACTGTTGCATTCGCACATTTGCAGAGCGCACACAGCACAGGGTACAGTGACACTAGTGAACCTTGTACGTACGGAGTTATCTTTGCTGTCATTTAATGTTGAATGACACACTGTTCACAGTGACTTAAACCATTCACATTGACGTCGTTGACAAAGATATAATATTGTAACAATAAACATTATTATTGTTAAGCTTTTGTTATACTTTATAGTTTATCCTAAATGCGAAAAATATAAGATCAGAATCATACGAAAATGAGCTCAGAGCTGAGTGTGTGTATTGTGCTGTGCAATGCTAAGTGACTCCTGGGCATGCATGATGAAAGTTCACACCTCTGCAGTCTGCACTCTTGTGTAGTGCGTTCTGTCTAGTGTCGCTCCTTTGAACGACTCCCTCTGAGCCACTTTTTTTAGTGAGCGGAGCGCACGGAGCCAGCTCCCAATAAAGAGTCATGTGGACACATCACTACTAGGTATATATAATACATAAAATTTTCTATTTGTTGACTAAAATCTGCAGTGCTAATTAATACTTCTATGTTTGTTTACTGAGCAATTATGTGGTGCAAAACTCTCGACTTTTTAAATCCTTTATTCTATAACCTCAGACAAAAATCATTAATACAAGTAAATAAAAAATCATATTTGTATACAGACGGTTTAGGAACCTCTTATATATAATTGCATTCGTGTGGGGCTCTCCGAGATGCAAGGTCTTTTGTAAATATAAGAAACATTTACTGCTTTATTTTACGTCTCCAATGTCATTAGTCTAAATCTGCATCTACTGAACATTCGCATTGTTTATATTTATATACCGAATCAATATTGCGCTATGTAATCAAGTTTTCTCTCTGTCAAAGGATTTTAATGAGTAATGAAATTAAAAATAACTATCTAAAGGCTTGCAGTACCGTTGAACTTACACAGACGGTTTATGAATTATATATACAGTGCGTTCATCGATAGTGGTAACAGTGAATAATTCTTGTATTCTACTAGATACAAAAAAAATTTGATTAGTTTTTTGTTCAAGCCGAAATTTACTGTTGGAAACAGTTGAGGTATATTCTTTTGTACTTAAAAAACTCAACCCAAAGTGTACATGCATTTTTTTTTAAATGGCAACATATTCATTTTTTATATTTTCGAAATCTGTTTTTTTTTTATTATAAGGTTACATAAGAAATAATTCGAGAAAAACCTTATCGATTTAATAATTAAACAAACAGTAATAAAAATAATTATAATTATTACTGTTTGTAATTAATAATAATTATTATTATTATTAATATTTGCACATGTGTAATGCACATGAAAAATAATTATTACTTTACTGTGTGTTTAATTAATAAATTAATAACCTTTCTCTTGAATAGTTTCTTATGCAACCTTATGAACATTTTATTTTAATTTATAGAGAAAAAATAAAGATTATTAAAATGTAAAAAAGTATACCTTGCTATTTGAAAAAAAATAATGTAGACTTCCAGTTGAGTTTGAAGTGCAAAATTATTTTTTTTTTGTATCTAGTAGAATACAACAATTACCACTGTTACACACGATATAGGTACTTCATTTTTTAGAAATGGAAGTTTAAGCGTGAATCCGTTTTATTAATTCAAATTATGATTAAAAATGATCAAAAGGACCATTTTATTTTTTTTTCAAAGCAATTAAACCCCGTGAGAATTGATGAGGATATCGGAACGTGCAAATCTAGGGGACAATATATTTCGAAATAATTGAGGGTTAACAATTTCAATTTAAAATTAAATGCTGGGGACTTAATTAGTCCTTTATACCTATTGTGTCTAATTTAATTTATTTGAAATAGCGTTAATAAAAGTTCACAGACTAATAACAGTTTCAAGGTGGGTTAATTAAACAAAAGTTGTAAAAAAAAGTTATTATTACCCCAACGTTATAATCTTTTATTTATTTACAAAGAAACAGCCAAATTCGGTGATTATAGATTTGATTTTAGTCCCCATGCGGAAATTATCAATCTGAAAAATGACAATCCTTCAACATTCTAAACCCATTTCTAGAAATTTAAGCGGTACAATAATTTCACATGAAAGGTCAACGTTTCACAGCTGGATTTAAAAAAATCTCGAAATCGCGGAAAATATTTTAATCTAGAACTTTCCAAGGCATTCGGTATGACTGCATAAATATGGACATGTTTCTTGAGCAGTAAATAAAGGAAGTAAATTCTCTTTTAGGTTGTTCAGGTGATTTGAGATACAAGGATTACAGAATAGAGAAGAGATTAAAGTTTTTAAACATCAAATAAAAGAACCTTAAAACCTTGAAGCTTGAAGGCAATTCATCATCGACTCTGGCGTGTTTCAAGCAGAGGATCATTCTTCTTCACGGCCTGCTCTATACGTGACAGATTGTGATATAAGGTACTAAAATATTCTATTCAATACACAGAGAAAAAAAGAGGCGCGAGGTGCTCTAGTTGAAATAAAGATGCTACTGGATGGTATGGGCTAGAAGGCTTGTTGTATTGCTTGTGCTGTTTGTCCGTGTGTATGTCTATCTGTGTTGTTCGGAAGCTGGGATACAGATATTCACATTACAGACATTCTCTGTTCTACTTCTATGCACCTATTCGAGAAACAAAGATAACAACGAACCAGTTTATCGAAGGAGGTATATCGCACGCTTGTCTATATAGACTATCGTATTTCTAGTGATATTTTATCATTCCAACTCTGTAAGGACGGTATCAATTTAGGTCAAAATTTATTTATCACAATATTTGCAAAGTCCTTGCACAAATTATGTTGGTCTGTGGAACAGTTAATTTTGGTAGGATGCTTGGCACGTAAGTAGGAAGGACTGTATAGTTTTGTGGGGAAATCAGCGCATGCGCAAAATGGATGTATGCTATAAATGCTTTTTTCTAACCAGAACGATATATTTTTCACAACAGTCTACTCGTATTTAAAATCAGTTTTGTAGAAAGGTTGAGTATTTTTCGAAACCTTCTATTCAAAATTTAAGGAGTGAGTACGTATACTTACTTGGCAATCGATACTAATATATAAAGCTGAAGAGTTTGTTTGTTTGGTTGGTTGAACTATTGGAGCTACTGGTTCGAATTGAATTTTTTTTTGTTGGATACCCCATTTATCGATGAAGGCTACAGGCTATATATTATCACGCTACGACCAATAGAAGCGGAGCATCAATTAAAAATGTTGCAAAATGTAACTCAAAATTTGTCCATCCGACAAAAACTTTTCAACAACTCCGATCATCATGTTAGGATACAACATTCATCTCGGTAAACTAAGATGAATGGGCGTACTCATGTCCCTCCCTTCCCCGTTCGTTATTTTACACCCGGGTGAAACCGGGCGGGATCGCTAGTGTAATATGAACGGTATACTTTTTATGAATAGGCTTTGTCTACTTTACATGAGACTAATTACTTACATTTTGGTATCTTACTTATAGTTGTGTAGACGTTTTGAAAATAAAACACGTCATTCGTGATTTTTTTACTCTGAAATAAATCTAGTCGACTTTTTATTCGCTGAATCGATTGTGTGTTGGATTTTGGGTAATTAAATTAATGAATTAAATTTCAAGTTTTAATAAAAGACACCAAAGTTGTGGAGTTGGAATGGTTCCGTAGCCCAATTGGCGAGAATTTTTACTGTCGAATCAACTAACAATTTTTTTGAATTCAAAAGTATTGCTTTCTCAATAATTTTACAGAAGGTAAAAGATCCAGCCATTGTCTTTAATTATGCAAACAATCTCCATGTACGTTCCTTAATTATAAACAAACAAAATCCAAGACACTTTTTAGGATGTCTGCCATACGTTCCCGAATTAGCCGTTGTTTCGAAAAGTAGTGAAGTAGTCCACCACCCGAGTTTTCAGAAATATCATTTGGGAATATCAAGAGCCTTACGTCTCAAGTTTTCAACGTGGATCATACGCTTCCTCTATATTAACATTGAGAATGAAGCAATCTTCGATAGAAAACTAAGCGTAACGTAAAATGGAATAATACACTGACAAACAAAAAGCTTTATACCACGGAACCTATCAACATTGCAGCACTCTCCAGAGGGTTAGTCTGCTCTATATAATGCAAGAACAAGAAGAATTTTACTTCTATTTTCTATTGTTTGAGTTATGCAGGAATCTTGATACACATGATGTATAGTACTCTAAGAATTTGAATATTTAAAAATGAACTAAATAAAAGATGGCGACTATTTAAGACTACATAAGGTAGCAGTTGCATACAAAGGTATGTCCATAACCGCATATTATAAGATGGTAGCAACAATGTCAAATTCTACGAAAAATACTTTTTCGGTATAATTTGTTACACTGTTACTCTCTCTCTCTCTCTCTCTCTTTTAATATTGTCAAAATTAGTTTTCCTTAGCTACGCTGGAAAAATGAATGTTGTTATTTTTGGAAAAAATTTAATTTGATTAATTACTTCTTATGAGAATGAGAAAAAATATTTTTACGAATTGTTATTAATTCAATCAAATTAAATTTTTACCAAAAATAACAACATTCATTTTTCCTGCGTAGCTAAGGAAAACTAATTTTGACAATATTAAAAAAGAGAGAGAGAGTTAATGTAACAATGCTTGCTACACTACAAATAAGTGTAGACTAGCATGAAAGATGCCGTGAGAGCTTCGCAGTTGAACAATTTCATTGGTTAGTTGTCAAAAGTTGTCGTTAGGCATAGACGTCTGGAAGTTGATGAAAATTAATTTTAAAGATTCCTTTAAATAGATATATACATGTAGGTGAAACTAATAAAAGCGTGTTAAAACGAAATCATTTACATGGATCCCCTAACATAAGTTCGTAGTTCCCAGTTTCCAATCCGGGGTATTGATAAAACTATCAATTGGGTTTGCAATGTATAAATTGAAAATATGAATTGGTACTCGGTTCAAAAAATCCAGGCTGCTGTGGACTTATAACAATCACGTGATCTACAGGCCTCTTAAGAATTCTGGTGTTTTATTTCTTTTCTTCTCTAAAATACTGATTTATGTAAAGTTTTTTTTTTTCGAATTTCAAATCACCACAGAATATCAATACGATCTTTTATATCCAGTTTTAATGAGTTTCCGAGAGAAAAAAAATAATTCGGTGTCTTTCTATTTGCCAGTCTCATTAGCGATGCTCAGCTGTTTGTTTTTGTCAATATGAATTCATGTTATATGAACTCGTTTCAATTAAAAATCTTGAAACTGTCTTTTACGTGCCAGTAGTCGAAAATGCCTTGTTAGTACCCGAACGCGCAAATGTTCTGAACAAAGTTTCAAAGGTAATTAATAAACGTATACAAAAACAGAAAGAGACACGTAAAAATTTATATCAATAAATGTACAAAGAATTTTTCCACAAAAGTGCTGAAAAACTTTTTTTATGAAATAAAAAAAAACATTTTAAAACAAAAGGATGTAGTCAACGATTTTTTAATTAATTACCTTACAAAATTGCAACGAAGCTTAAAATTTACACTGTATGACATTATTTAAGTCGCGTGTGCAAGATAGTGTTGCATATTAATCCCAAAATAAAATGGAAAAATGTAGATGTGTATTTAATGTTTTTTCTGATATATGGTCGAGGCATAGAGATAGGCTATTGATTATAGACGCTAAACACCTGATGTCATCAGCGCCTAAATGTTAACTGTACATACATTAGGTAGATTATGTAGTCTATGTTTACGAGGTAAAATAAATGACTGGACAAGGTCTTTTTTAGATAATCGCAAAATGATCGTTAACGTTAGTGGCACTTACTCAAATGTCTTTGATAGTTCTATTGGTGTACCTCAAGGTTCTGTGATGGGCCCATTACTGTTTTTGATTTTTATTAATGATTTACCCCAATTTATTAATGTTGGCCAAATAGCATTGTTTGCCGATAATGTGCAGCTATTAGAAGGTCAAGTTAATACTGCTCTTAAAGAGTTCCCTTGCTGGTGCTCTAAAAACAAATTAGTATTCCATGTTCAAAAAACAAACTGTTTATTTTCCATACAACATCTTATGAAAAATCTCCAATCTATGCAGGATCTTATCTTTTTAATAATTTGCCAAGGCATATAAGTCAAAGTTCAAATATTAGAAATTACAAATTGTTTTCATAGTATAAATGAATATTTAAATAGTAAGCTTTTAATTTGACTATTCACATCTATACTTAGTATAGCTAGGTGAAATATTATTATTATTAGGTATATTATGTACCTATAGTATACGCTTCAGAGTAAATTAATTATTATTATTATTTATTATTTGCACTACACTAGTATACCAAACAGATCAATAATGATTAAACTAAACATAATTCAAATTGAATTTATAAACTTGATAACATGACATCAATTTTCATCTGTAATTTATAATACAATCGTGAACAAATAATTAGAATATGATAACTTCCGATCAACATCAAATGAAACATAGATAGAAAATTAAAATTGGTACTCACATTCATCATGATCTTTGGCGGTGACGGTGAGAACGGTGTGCTGAATATCTTCATTTTCGTCCACTTCTGCTTCATAAAGCGCCTTGTCGAAGTACGGTGGATTGTCGTTCTTGTCGGCTATGCCAATGCGGATAAACTTGGTTACTGAAAATACAAACATATAATTAATTATTTGTATTTAGTTTTGTTCCAGTAAAATATTATCGTTGAGAGAAAGTCAGATTGAGGAGCAATTTAAAATGAAGCTTTACCATAATTATTTTGTTGCGAGTAATTTTAAAATATCTAAGGTAACTAACATACTTAAGTATGTCAATTAATTGAATAATAATTGATGCTATGCTGGTCAATATAGCTTAGCAAACAACACATTATTTTTGATCAAGTTTTTGAAGAATATAAATGGGTCATCCTTAAAAGATAGACATATGCTATCGCGGCGTTTTCTGTAGACTTTTTCAAGACCTACACTTCTGTAGTACATTAATTTGATGTATTTCTGGTTTAATCAGCGTAAGCAATGCAAGCGTCCTAAAAGCATCTATTTATGACATGTAGGTATAAGAAATGTCAAGATTTATCTAGTATTTTTAAATTTTATGAATGTATTATACACATAAACCTTCCGGAAGATATTCTCTAATTGCGGGTGAAAACCCCATCAAAATCCGTAGTGTAGTTTAGAAAAACTGAGCGAACAAACAGACAGACGTGGGAAGCGACTTTGTTTTATAATATTTAGAGATTGTAAAAACTCAGAACATATTTTTCTTTGTTACTATTCGTCAGGTATCATTAGGAAAACCAGTTGCGCAGGTTTCAGCTAAACTAAGTTACGAATCTATTACAGCGGCGTAAAATATACAGGAATGTCGCAGCGAACTATTAACGAGTGGAAATTTCTTTCGGTTGAATAAAAACGGGAGCAAAGTTGTAATGAAAAGCATTATATACTGCCAATGCTCAGCTGAAAGAGTCAACAGGAAGTAAACTTACTTTCACTTAACGATACGTCGTGTCAGAGGGGAAACGAATTCGGCTAACAGAATTAAACTTTTTCAAAAGTGCTAACCTTACCGCTCTTGTACCTATATTCACGCCGAACTTTCGTTATTAAACATTTTTTCGCACTTCATTTGGTACTTTTATTAATTTGGAACAAGTGAAAATTGTGTAAAGATACTGGATAAAATTTGAAACTGTTTTTGCCATTTGTTTGCACCAAGAGTTTTATAGGATTATACAACTTTTTATTTTTTGACAAAAAAAAAATTTCTAGAGGCCGTTTGAAAACGTGTTTTCGGACCCCCGTCCATAGAAATCGCCGCTCGAAGTTTTTATATTATTTTTAAAGACCGTGTATATAATTCGTCAGTGTTATAAAGCAACAAAACTGTTTAAAATGTTATTAATCTGTGTTATATCTACGTGTTTGTCTCTACAAGGTTGTTGAGCGTCTATAAAATTTATTGATTTAGTTGTAGACTTTTATACCCTACAACTATTGTTTTAAGTTGTTTTTTTTTATCGGTAGGCACGGTGATCATCCTGTATATCATCAAAATATCATCTGCATAATGTGTGTAATATTAAACTATTCACTCCTTTGAAAGTTAGCTCTGAATAAAGCTATATTCAAAACAGTCAGTTGTTGCGCAGCATTTGGGTTCAGTAAGCAATTCAAAATAATATGTATACATGAAATAGGAAATAAATATTAGCATTCAAATTCCTTTCTGACTTACAATTTCGTATAATATATTTTAGAATACATGTTTTAAAGTTGTACTATAGGAATATGGATTACTGCTGAAAATACTCACAAATAAAATAAGTAGCTATTTAACGCTTCTGAAATGAATAAAGCACTAATTATACATAATTTCGCAAAAGAAATAAATTAGTAATTAATTTGAAAATATATTTATCTTATTTTTTAATGTCTAAAATATAGTCTACGTTAATTTGTCTCAAAACAATCTTCACAAAAATAAACTATAGATCAGAGGTTCCTAAACTTTTTTATCTCGTAGACCACTTGGCATTTTTCGGTTTTGGGTAGACCCCCTGCTTATTTGATATTAATTTTTTGCAAATTCATTAATTTCAAATGTATTTTTGACAACCAGTATAGTGCTACTCAGTTTGAAAGATTTAAATTTATAACGGTAGTGAAATGTAGTGTGAAATGTTTAGTTTTATACATTTATTAATTAGATTGAAATTAAAACGAACCAAATTAAAATTTAATTTGTGTTACATAAAATAACTAATGAACCTGATGCTAATAATTTTTCAACATTTGGCATCAATTTAGTTAGATTCAATCTTAAATCTCTTCGGTTAACGATGTCCAGTTTGATTCTTTTTTTGTTAAGAGATTCACTATCGTTGACCCCCATTTTTATTTCATGGACCCCCAATTTTTTTCCCGCTGACATGGACCCCTTGCAAGTTGTCGTCGACCCCTGGGGGTCGATATAGAGCACTTTGGGAATCACTGCTATAGATATTATTATTTAAAGTGGACAATGATGAGTGGACAAATCGTGTACACTGTACAATAAAGAAAAACTTGAGTTAATGGCTGTTTGATTTTCAAAACAACTGTATAAGCCACGTTTAGACATAAATACAAGTCATTAAGCTCGGTTGTATATATAAATTATTAATTAATTAGTTTGAATTAATATTAAATTTAGAATGACGGTTTATCGGTTTCAATATATTGGTCATATATTTTAATAATAGGTATCTCGGAATATTTTACGAGATAAATGTAAATAAGTATCAGCGTTAAAATTAATATTTAAAAGCAAATTAAAAACTAGAATATTTTTTAACAATAAATACAACTTAAGAAAATTAAACAGTCAGGTTTCATTTCTTAATTACGAGAAGAATATAATATGTTAAGATCGCTGCACACGAGGCTGGTTTTGTCGCTAGATTCCTTGCTAGATTTGGCTGCTAGCTTTTAAGCGTGCTGTGGTGCTGGTTTTGGTGATGGCTTTTATGTGTTCACTTCACACGATGCGTGTATTGAAGCTTGCTTTGTAGTTGGGTTTGGTACACGCACTATGATAGTTCGAATGTTAAGAAAAGTGAATGTTTATTGTCTCTGAACAAAACATTCACTATGACGTCGTATTTGTTAGTGGGCGTTTGTATATGTCGCTCATGTGACAAGATACTGTTTCCTGATTGGTTGTTGCTCGAATAAGCAGACAAACTAGAACGAAAAATAGCCCCGGTTCTAATTTCAATTTAATTATCTGTGGCCGGCTTTTAAAAAAAAATCTTTCGCATCATTTTGGTACCCTAACCTGGTCGATATCATTTTTTATTCTCGAGATTTCGTACGTAACAAAGAAAATATGACCAGTACGTACGTACACATACAGTATAAAAATAATTGTAGTGACCTTGAAACGTAAAGATATTTTAAAATTTTTTATATCAATTCATTCATTACAATAACTGCCCAAGTATACCCGGGAAGTTAATTAGATGTATTTAAATAATTGAATATAGAAGGAAGTACAGTGTTATTATTACCAAAATAATCCATTCCTTTCTTTAAATGTGGCGGGCACTCTTCAGAGCGTAAAAAGAAAGATTTTTTAATGCGGTTTGCGCCAAACGACTTCAAAAGAACCTTGTTCTTTTGTGAACCACTAAAATTTGGCATTTTTTTCTCGGAAATATTTTTTAATTGAAACTTACTCAATTTTTTCAATTTTCAGCTTTCTAAACTTTTTAAAGGGACCCTCATACGATAGCGACAAGTACCCTGAGTAAAAATATTCCCATTTTTTGGTTTCAGAGCCGTTGGAGAGCAGCTAAAGTGCCCGCCACCCGACCACTTTTTTTTCGCTTAAGTTACAAGATTGTCGGTACGAGCCACTCAGTGGAGCAAATTGACTTTTTCAAAAAAGGAATTGTACCTGAAACATAGCTCAATATTAACCCTTAATAAGAAAATGCTCAGTTTTATATTTAAGTCACAATAACATTTTCAAAAACACCCTTCATTTTGACCTCTCTACACTGTACTCCCCCCTTAAATGAAAATAAAAACTTGTTATGAGGCAACAAGTGTTATTGTTCGAATCTATTTAAATTTACCTTAAATTGACTAGGTTAACCTCTGTGAGCTAGTTTTTGTGTAGACGAAGTCGCATCATGGTATCTTCCAGGGTTGCCAGATGTACGAGAAATCTCGTACCATTACGAGATTTACAGTTTTTTTACGAGATTAGATTAGATTTATTTGGGGTGATAAGACATTTGTACGAGATACAAGAATAACAAAATTCTCGTACAATTTTGTACGAGATTTTAACAATGATGTTTGCTTTCGCTAGGTATCAGCCAAAAAGTGTAAGAATTTGCATATTTACCTACTTCACACACCACAAAACGATCGACTGGGCGCATCACTAAATGCACTACCTCATCACTATATGAAACTAGACAACTTGAGTGGGGAATCCTCGTTTAATGTATTTATTTGTTGTTGTCCTTATTAAACTAATGTTAATCACTATCAGTTTTAATTGTTTCATTTGAATTGACAGCTAAAAGCGCAAAGAATGTGACTACTCAAAGTTAAATAGTACAGTAAATAGCATAAATTATAAATTTCATTCGATATACCTACTTTAAATTTATACTTGTACGAGATTAACTGTTGAAAGTACGAGATATTTAGCAACACTGTTACGAGAAAAAAAATCCGTCATCATAGGCAACCCTGGTATCTTCCTACTTTTAACTGAATTCTAGATCATAACGAAGACGCCAGCAGCTAGCGTTAGCAGTAAGTTGTTTCTACAAACCCAGTATTCAAAGCAATGGCACGTCAGTCCGGTGTCGGAGAGGCAACCGGATGGCGAGTGGTAATCTGGGCCTATGAGTGGTACAGAACCCCCTGGTAGCGGCCAAAGTGACCCCAAATGGACGGGGGCGGCGATATGGGGGTGGGGCAAAATCGAAAAATGTTTGAAAAGGCAACCGGATAAAAATGCGGTTGCATTGAAGGAAATACCCTAATTATATAATAAATTTTTTTTGCCATCCGATCCACGCGGGCCGTTTTTGCTCTAGCGAATAAAAAAAAAATTTAAAAAAAACTGAAAAGGCAACTGCTTCAAAATTAGTGAGCATACTTATTGACACCACCAAACGTTGGAAAAAAATTGCCATCCGATCCTGATGGGCAGTTTCGGAGAAACAACCCCTCAAAGTCGCCGAAAAACCCTTTTTTTCGATTTTTTCAACAATAAGTAAAAAAAACACACTAAACATTGTTCAAATCGGATGGCATTCGAAATTTATACTGTCCTAAGTACATATAATAGTGTGTATCAATGCCATCCGATTTTGATTAAATTTACCCCTATTTAGCCAACCCCCAAAACTCAATAACAATAAAAATAATGCCATACGCTGCATAAAATTGTTATTTTCATGAGTTTTAGGAGATGGCTAAATAGGGGTAAATTTAATCTAAATCGGATGGCATTGATACACACTATTATTTGTACTTAGGACAGTATAAATTTCGAATGCCATCCGATTTGAACAATGTTTAGTGTGTTTTTTTTACTTATTGTTGAAAAAATCGAAAAAAAGGGTTTTTCTGTGACTTTGAGGGGTTGTTTCTCCGAAACTGCCCATCAGGATCGGATGGCAATTTTTTTCCAACGTTTGGTGGTGTCAATAAGTATGCTCACTAATTTTGAAGCGGTTGCCTTTTCAGTTTTTTTTTAATTTTTTTTTTATTCGCTAGAGCAAAAACGGCCCGCGTGGATCGGATGGCAAAAAAAATTTATTATATAATTAGGGTATTTCCTTCAATGCAACCGCATTTTTATCCGGTTGCCTTTTCAAACATTTTTCGATTTTGCCCCACCCCCATATCGCCGCCCCCGTCCATTTGGGGTCACTTTGGCCGCTACCAGGGGGTTCTGTACCACTCATAGGCCCAGATTACCACTCGCCATCCGGTTGCCTCTCCGACACCGGACTGACGTGCCATTGCTTTGAATACAGGTGCAATAACGAACTTTGCGCAGATAATAAGGACAGCTATAAAGGTGTACATAGTAGAACACACAAACTGCCTCTTTAATTAATTACGTACATTTTATTGGGCCTCGGGGAAATAGCGCATTTTTCGTTAGCGTTTATTAAAAATAATGCTTAAACCTGCCTGCTGTTACATAACTAATGCTGTACGAAAATTTTGCATAATTAATATTATCGCGGAATTATATGCGACGCACAAAAACTCACAAATACTTTGTCTATCCAATATCAAAATGACAGACTTCAATTTATCATCCATAAAACCCTATTTTAGACGGTTTATTAACCGATTTAGCAGAGCATTTTAAATCAGGAATAAATCAATTTATGTCAATATAAAAATGGTTAGTTTTTTTTTTATTTAATAAACAACACATAAATAAATTTACAAGAGCAACTGTAGATATAATACTCCACGTTTATAGGATAGATATTATGATCTATCTGGTGGCCATTATTATTTTATCACGTGAATAAATATTTATACCATGGAAGTAAGACAGAATAGATTTATACCTGCAATAAACATAATTATGGTTGGTGAATTGAATTATCTCTATATATTCGCAGGAATAGTTACCTGAAGAACAAATGAACCGAATAAATAACTACTTACGTTCAGTGAATATAGCCATAAATTTATCAAAATACCATATTTCCCACCGATCGTAATAATTAGCCTGACATATTCTCAAAAAATCTTCACAATTAAAGATTGTAAAAGATAGTAAAATCTTTATCAATAAACAAACTTGTAAAGAGTTATAAAAAAATTCACGTCAGAATCACGACTAAAAGGTCTTGTTTTTTTTCCAGAAAAAGTTATATTTTAATGTCAACTAGTTCAATTGGGTATATAAACAGTAAACACGTCATATGTTGAACAGATAAACTCTGCCTAGATGCACACAGAGCGACTATATAACAGTCTGACGGCATGGAGCTGTTATAATTACCCGTGCACATAGATAAACATGACTGGGATGATGCGATAGCTATCCGATAAAGGATGTCATATTATATTGTTATTTTCCGTATAGTTCTCGTTTTCCCTCAAAGTAAAAAAGTAAATAATAAAAAACTTAAATCTGATTTGTTATTTGGCAGCTCATAAAAAAACGAAAATCTAATTGCTATTTTTAAACGATTTTATTTAACTCCACGGTTCGGGTATATACATTTCGTATATTTATTTGTTTCGGCCAATTTTTCACCGACTTCCCGTTAATCGATTGAGTTGAAATTTTGCATGTTCCGACGACAATACAATATTATTGCCACTAGCTGACCGACCCGGGGTTCGCCTGAAATCAAAACATATGATTTCCAATCTCAAACAAAAGAAAGTTTTCTACTATAACAGCGCCCCATGATTTTATTTTAGTCTCATCACAGCCCCAGATGGATGATCCATAATTATTCTCTAGCTGTTAATTCATCATCTAATGTAAAATGAGATGAATGTTTTTGATATGGACAATACTTATGACCTCTGTTGTTAAGCATCTATAATTTGCAATACGTATCTAGAATTTGCTTGATTCGTTTAGTCTAGTCTATTTCACATATATTCGTCGCTATCCAATCAACTGAAGAAGTCTTCACAATTAACGAAAATGTTGGGAGTAATGAAACGTTTTACACAGCCCTTTTGTAAATGAAAGAGAAGGGCGTGCAGTGCCCTTTTTGCGGCATGTTTCCCTGTTGCACTACATGCATTTACATGACACTCACAGGGTGCATAGTATTATATAATAACGTAGTCAGTGATATGATAATAACGCGTGCCGTGACCTAAAGCACATGTATTATAATTTATTATCCAGGTCATAGTTCACAGGTCACTCAGATTATTCTAGCACAATATCCCGTAAAAGCTGTTACCCAATACAGGATGCATCAGGAACTTCTTTGTCAAAATTTTCGAGTGAATAGTAGAGTATACGCAGGATGCCAAATCTAAAAAAAAATCGATTCGTCGTGGTACGCCCTGTCAACTAACGAAATTCTAGTAACTGGATATCGCCTTGTAAATAAATATCACCGTGTAACTTTTTGCCCGGTCATAAAATTGTAGCCTTTGACAAAAATCAAGTCATAATCCAACGCATACACAAAGCAAAAGTCACGCGCTGTCATACTAGTAATTAAATTTCTGTTATCTAGATGTCGCCTTCAACTAAAATCATCTTTAATCCAACGCAAACAAACGTAACGTCCTCCCATAAAACGTCGTCCCATTTGCGCGTCGCGGCACTTGCACGGTTTTACTTCGAACCAAATGCGTCACCAGATGTTTTATATAAAAAAAAACTCCAATAATATCACGGTATACCTTTCGAAATCCAAAATAATATTTTTTGAGATAAATACAAGCTTCCAAGTTTTAATCTGAGAATCTGTAAAAATATTTACTGCAAGATATAATAAATTTTAAAAGTAAATTAATGCTATACCCAGGACAATTGGTGGACATGAAAAATTGTATTTTTTCTATTTTTTAATGTGTCTTGTTCGGACTGTTCAAACAATTCCTTCGACTTTGAACGCTCGAAAAATCACGATTTACTTTATGCACAGTGAGAAAAATACAGCAAAACTACATACTATAAAGCTAAGAATTCTGCAAAAAGGACAAGAATGTAACATTAAAAATAATTAAAGTACTATTAATTACTTGTACTTATTAAAACAAAGTCGTGTTCAAAAAAAAAAAAGAAATGTCCGAGGATGTAAATATTTTTTTTTTTTGACAAAACATGATTATAATATTGCATGCTATAAAATTCCGAACCACATTCGATTAGTTGTATTAATTTATCACATGCAATCAAATAATCATGCTTTTACCAAAGTATCGTTGTAAATGGCCTCGGGAACACATTTTATTTACCATAATAATGTGCGCTTTTATTGTGAAAAATATCCAAAAGTGACATTTTATGAATAACAATACACATTTTTATAACCCCTTTCCAAAATATGAATATACCTTCATTAGTGAATTTCAGCTTTCAGACAACTAAACCAAGGACGTTACAGTTCTAAGTCTCTATATAAAAAAAAGAAGTTTCAAACCATATAAATCAATCCAAAATTCTTTCGTGTGTGAGCGAGAATATGTTTTCATAAAAAAAGAAAAGTATTTTTATTTATTTTGTGGCAAGGATTCATTTATTTCCTTTCATCATTTCATCCACGGAGAACTTCTGTAAACTAGATGTGATGTAAAAATTGTAGGAAACCTGTCAAAATATAGTGTATATAAAAATCAATAGATATGAATGACTGGTTTATATTGAAGTATATTCCATATCCTATGTGCACTGTTATGTAGGTATACAAAATATTGTATACGAATAACAGAAGAGATCCTTCTTAACTTTCCAAAGCCCGTGTTACATCGCGCTTACACTCTCGAACAAAAAAAAAATCCCGGCCAAATGCGAGACGGACTCGCGCACCGATAGTGCCTTACAAACTTGCAGGTATGTAAATAGTTCGTCCATCACAAAGATTCTTCCCGCTTAGCCGTTGGAAAACTGTTGTCCCCATATATCCACATAGGTCGCAGCCAGTTTGCCAACTAAGCGTGTAATTGCAATGAGTTCAGATACTGGACTGCATTGTACATCGCGGATACATCTGGTAGCCTAGTTGTCGTACCGTGCTGTATGCGAGGGTTCTCATATTGTGCTGTATAAACGCACCGGTAGCGGACGCTTGTTTTGTATTAGAACTGTTGCGGTTTAAAAACATGATTTTTTTTATTTACGGTTTTCGGATTTTTTCCTTAACTTGTGCTATGACATTGCTTCTTGCCAAATTTCATGATTCTAGGTCAACGGGAAGTACTCTATACTCTATAGGTTTTGGTTCCCAAGAGTCTTGACAGACAGACAGGCAGCAGACAGACGGACAACAAAGTGATTCTACAAGGGTTCCTTTTTTCCTTTTGAAGTACGGAACCCTAAAAATTAATATGTCGATAATGCGATTAATATTATTCTGAATGAAAAAATCAGGACAAGCTTGTTCCTCAAGTCTAAATGTTCAAAGAGTGCATATATGTAGAGCGCGTGTATGGTCTGAAATCACGGAACGCAGTCCGAAAGGGAAGTGGTTGTACGACGTAGGCGTGTGGAAGTGATGGAAGTATGTTAGTGTGTACACAATATCGCACAGAACAATAGGCAAGGACCCCTCGCCTTTATATGTTTGTATGTGTTCTTGCCAGCAGTTTAAAAACTGATTCTGTTCAATTATGGCTTAAGGCAGTTCACTCGCAGTCGCGACAGTCGTAGGTAAAAGTATAACGTATACCAACAGTTAGAGATTACCCATCATGAATTTGTGTAAGAAACTACCCAACATATCTAAGTTTTAACAAATTTTAATGAAAATATTTTTATTTTTAAAATCTATATTTTTTAACAAATCGGTAAAAAAATCAGTTTTTTCAAAAAATTTGTAATTTTTGAACTTACAATGCATCAGTTTTTAATAAATATACTAAGAACCGTTTTCGAGACATTCTGGAATGTACTCGTTTTCTTTATACGTGGTTAGCCTTTAAATTTCATAATAAACTATCTGAAAGAATAAAAAAGGCAACCCTTAAAAAATATAAACGTTCAGTCAATATGCTTCGAAAAAATCACTGCTTTTACATCACAAATGAATTTTTAAATTGTGCTTTGAGACGTTACATCCATACCTATATATACTTTGTAAGTATATTTTTGTGCAATAAATTTATTATTATTATTATTATACCTCCAGTATGTCAATTATGCACATTTTGATTGTTAATATCTCGTAAATGGAAAAATTAAATTTTTTAAATTAAATATAAGGCACTTTTATTAATCTTATACTTCAATTTTATTAAATTCCTAAGAAAAGTCGTTTCGCGAGTGAACTATTTTAAAATATACCAAAGACAGATATTTAGAATTACATTAAAAAAATTATTAGTAAAAAAAAATCAGAACTGACGTATATTTTCTGCATAATAAAAAGTTCCAATATCCCAATTTGTTCATAGACACATGTCAAGATTCTGTTTGCATTACCCTTTATAAAATAGCTGCTTTACATGCATGTATACAGGCATGTAAAGTGACCCATTATGCACTAGTTCGGTAATAAATCACTGTTTGTGATTTGTGTTTCTTTTATAACTTACTATCAGAAGTGATGTTTGTTCGAAAGTGTATCAGAAGTGATGTTGTGAAACGAATTTATCTCGTGTGGCTAATATAAAACTCGATGATCCTCGTTTTAAACATAACCGTATTATAACTCATTACGATACTAGATATATAATCTACTATGTTGTTTGATCTCGTTTATGTGACTTTTTGAAAGCACTGTTACACAAGAGTCAGATTTCCACCTATGAATGTATCTAACAACATGAGAATAGGGATTGTCGTATATGTCCCAAGTAAGCTTCAGTAAGCGTAGTGTAAATAGGACTTTCATTTCTCCGAATCCCTCGACATCTTTTATAGGTTAATTTAAACTTATTTTTATTGTCTTTATATTCCAAAAATCGTATTCAAACTGTTCCATTTCGGGTCTCAATATAAAATTACGCCTATTTGGAAAAACTGCATATTTTCTATTTTTTTTTTGCAAATATAGCATTTCCTTGCATGTCTAGTTTGAATATTTCGTACCAAAATGATACAACAAGGGACATGTTTGCGAAGGAAATAAAGTTCCACAAGACACACAAGAGCGCACAGCTGCTATGAAGAAAACCGCTTTAACGTTTTGACACGGGTACAATTAAAATTTAACCTCATAGCGCACGACTCAGTTTAAGCTTGCGCAAAATAGTTTCAAAGATGGAGCAGACATGGAAAGTTTCCTTTGTTGAGCAGACATGGTTCGCAGAAATATCTCGTTTCATTGGCATTTGGCACCCTTGCACTAGGCAAAGGAAAAAAAATCTCGTGTCCGCGCTAATCTCCGAAACCACTGAACCGATTTTAATGAAATTTTGTAAATATGTCTTGCTTGGTCCAACTTATATTATAGGATAGTTTTTAATTGTTTTTATTGCAAGAAACACGGAGCGAGAGAGACTATCCTTATATATGAAGTATATGTATATCTTGTCTTAGTAACATGTAGGCAGGACATCTGATAGAATTTACCCAAAGCTATTAGTTCAGAAGCAAACAAAACAGCTGTTTTAGTACCAAGTAGTGACATTGGTTAGATTTCGCTCAAATCTATTAGTTCAGAAGCAAATCTGGTAGAATTTGCTCAAAGATGTTATTTCAGACGCCGGGCGGCAAACAAAATATATATTGCAGAATTATATTTATCGCACTCGAGTGAAACCGGGCCAGGCCGCTAGCAATTATATAAGTAACAAAAATATTAGGAGCACTGTGGTTTGAATCTAATAAAAAATAGAGAATAGTTACTTCTTACCACAACAAGTTTATTAGTGGATGTACATTTCGAGAGCTATGCTCTCATCAATACACTAAAGTTTAGTGTATTGCTGAAGATGAGAGCATAGCTCTCGAAATGTAGGTACATCCACTAATAAACTTGTTGTGGTAAGAAGTAACTATTCTCTATTTTTTATTAATTATATAAGTGTTTGTCTATCTGAAGAACGCCTCGTTATACCTTTTCGCAAATTCGCATTGAATACTTCGTACTCTATGCCGAGAGCTGGTCATGTACCCGATTTAGCCCGTTGTCCTATGGATCATTTCGTAAACGAACGAAAACTTTGACCGTTGATTGTGACACATCTCTTGATAAAATCGGACTATAATATATCGAAGTACGATCTAGGGAAAGACGGAAAACGTGTCCGAGAGAGGACATGATTCCAGGAACTGCCCAAATCTACGACCGGTCTAATAAATGCTATATAGTGACGAACACCTTCCGGAACTTCTAATGGTGAGCTCGGTGCTACGTCTGCATTAGAGTTGGGAATAAATAACTTCGCGATGAAAAATCACTGTGACGTCGTCTAAAATGATCACTGCGATCTGACAAGACGTAATCACGTTCCAAAGTAACGTATGTTGTCCCATGTCACCGCAATCACGACGGTCGCTCCAACCGTGCAGCCGACGTAACGTCCGAACGAGTGTTTGCTCGGTCGGGATCGACGTGACAAAGTCACGATGATTTTTGTGTAACTGGAATAACAGTCACTGTGAACACATAGTACCGACTTTTCCCATGTCTAGTCTGCATGAGTTGGTAAACAACATAACCTCAACCCTGGCAGTGCATAAGTATACATACGTGTGAAGTGAACGGGGCGGAAAAGGATAAAATACAATACATCATGAGAAGGCTCAGCCAGAGCTTGCTGTTTATTGTTAAAGACCCCTGTGCCTTAACACAATGCCTACATTTCTATGTACTGGGTTAGTTACAAGTCAACATTGCCTATATACATTATACACGCTATGAATGCGTTTATGTGTAACCTATTATACTGAATGTTAACAAACAGTTAATATTATCTATCAATTGATCTACGAACTTTCGGGTATCACCTGGACCGTTATTTATGATCCCTTTATTTACGCTTTCTTACTGTCCTTTAGAAGTACTGACCTGGACAATTTTGTTGCAAACAAAGTAGCATCATTAAATCACTTTGCTGTTCGTCAGTCGGGCGATTTTCTCTGGAATTATTTGACGTTAAAATTTGAATTTGAATGTGATAGCCCACTCCAATACAGACGTGATCGTGGGAGTTACTTTTTTTTTTTGTAATGACAAATGTAAATATCTATGATTAGTTTGCATCACTATAGCTTCACTCACGTCAAAAATTGGTGTAGACATGAAACAGTATTCTAGTCTTTAGATCTTTTGGAAATTCCGAGTGGTTCTATTTTTTTCGACGCAAAATTATCAAAAAAAAATAAATAAAATTTACAAATTAATTTTCAAAAGTCTGTCAATTATTCAATTTTCAATATTTTCTAAGAATTCTAGTGCATCTTATTGCCACAGGCTTACAGATTAAAATGCCTTTTAATTTTTTTATTTGAAATAATCCAATCAGTCGGAATCATGGAGACCGTCAACAACCTTTTTTTCAAGATGGGTGTCTTCGGAGTTGAAAATTTTTTTATACACTACCGAAATATTAATAAACATATCATAAAAAGTTCAAAGTTCTATTTGTGTATTGGTCGTCAAAAAAAATGCCTAAAAAACCGACTGTCAAATGGGGTGACCCCCTTAAGATTGATGATAGATTGAAGTGAGTTCTCAAATCATTGATACCGTACACAGAAGTGTGTTCAGTAACATAACTCAGTTGGAACGAGAGAATGGTCCGGAAACCGGAACCGCCCTGCAGGTTAGCGGCTTATAAAGCTGTGCTAAACTGGATGGATGATTGTGTGCGGTCCATCGCTTGCATCCGCAACACAATGAGGTCAAACCGCACGCACATACACACACATTAACAGTCAGAGGTCAGACAGTGCCAACGGTGTTGTGGAAGATGTTGAAAAGCCCAAAACGTTAGAACGTAATAAAACTAGATTGCCTAACACTTTCAAATGGATATTTTTACCTATATAGGTACCGAATGGAATTATAATCTGTAACCCAGCGGTGTACGCTACTTCAACAGTTTCTCTTTCGTGTACACTCGTTTCTCCTTTACCGCGGTTTGCAATTTATAATTATAACGCACTATAAAAAGAATTGGTCTAACGGGAAAACGGTAGGTCATTAAAAATCTTCACAGTCATGTAAGAACGATTCGAACTCAGTCTCGTGGTAGGCCCCCTGACAGGACATTGTGCCCTGAAAGGACACCTCCAAAGAATCGGATTGTTTAACGGGGGCTTAAAGTACAAACAGTGCCATAAGGAGACGGAAACTGCGTTATCGTATTCTGTGTGAATGCGAGGATTTGGATCGTAGAAGACACAATCTATGAAAAATTTAGAATGAGTCCAGAAGACTATATTAGTCACCCAGCCTACGGACTGCACAAGTTAGTGCAAGGAACGAGGATACTGGACCGAGTGGTATAAGAGATTGGGAGATAGCACAATAAGCACAAGAGGCTGCGGTGTTCCCTGTGACAAACCGATTTCCGTTAAATTAAAAAAAAGATAACTTTAACCTGGAAACGAGCATTGTGAAGTGTTGTGGTCTTCAAGATATGGAAGTGGAAGAAAGGAAATCATAGTTCTAAAGGAGGTTACGCACGGTCCGGCAGGCTTGCCAGTTTAAACTGAACAGTCGCCTCAAGTATGTAAGTATACTCCGGTCAGTCTATCAGTTAAGACTATTCAGGCGACCGGAGAAAAATCAAAAATATGTTCGTCCATCCGGCAGAGCTGACGAAGTCGCAGGTGAATCTGAACATGTGTATTGTACGGCCGCGTGTCAGGTTACTTCATCACTATGTTTTTTCTTCTTACCAAGGGCGCTATTAATGACAGAAGCTACAGATATGTGTCTTCAGCCATTCGTAAATAATTGTGCCAGTATTTCGGAACCAATTTGAATGCATTCAGCAAATTTATATGAGAAAATGTGGTTCTTTTTTCAGCTAATCATTACACCACATTTTATGACTGCTTTATACGCACGAAAAGTCGCTAATTGTATAGATGGTGTATAAAAACTTGTATTTTTACTTATTTTAAAGTTTAAACAATGAACATTTCAGCATTTATGTTTAGAAGTTTGTCTGGCCACATGCGTTCTCACCATGCATTTTTCCCTCAAATTATTTTGATTTTTTTTTGTGTAGGAACAATTCAAAAATTTGTTTCTTTATTAAAATGAGACAGAAAAAAGGAGTTTGATAGTTTTCTAAAATTTTTGTGTGCCATGCCCATAAGACAATCCGTGAGACGTTGAACAAAGGCTCAAGGTTTTGTTTCAACCTTTGTACAACATTCCATGCGATTTCCATCAAATAGCCTCTTCTTTTTCCCAAATTGCACACACAAAGGGTTATTACAGAGAGAAAATAATTGTATACTTTTGACTAATCCCTTTGGGTCTCCTTTCCTTTTTGGCTTTATGATACTTTCACCAGTAGGTAAATCTGCAAATATTAGGTAGAAAAAACGCGTCACAATACACGTTTTGGTAACGGTGGATTAGTGTATTGACACAAATGCTGTACAAAATACGAAGTGACGAATTTATCAAAATAACATTTGGTCGTCTGCAGAATATAATACAATGACCGCTGTTACATCATGATAGACATTTTAAGAATTGTCACGTTCTTGAATGACAGTACAAAATAAACGAGATTCGCCATTGTTTCCTGTGATATTAAAAAACAAACAAAAGCAGATTCTTTACAAATATGGATGTGAATAAACCCCTCGCATCATAAATAAAGTTTGAAAGGAAAACCAAACATACAGTAAGTAAAACAATACCAAAAAAATGATATGTTTGATATATTAATAAAATGACAAAAACTTATACGAACACAGTTACTGATGCTAAGGGATAAAATAATTATAGCCACGATTATTACACTTTGTTGTGTCTCGCTGTAGAAAGCTTCACTAAACAGAAAAAAAATAGTTTTTAATTGGTCCATTTCAAAATATTCAATATGGTTGTCCTTATGCGAAGCGTGCGCATTGAGAGTATTCAAGTGTAGGATATTTTTTTTTTGTTACGTTACAAGAAACTAGGGACATCTGACGAGTATGCGTGGACTGACTGAGACGCAACAAGACAGACAAAAACTACAGCAGTAGACGGCCAGACATGACAGAGTAAAGACGTTAAGAGAGCAAAATTGACACCGAGCGAGAGTTTTGAGTAGTGTGGAGAGAAATAATAAGAGCGAGTGGAACGAGTTGACATATCAAGCGCAGTTAATTACAGAGTGATTAAATCAATTACGAGTGTTTTTTTTTTTAACTTTGAGACGATCATTTTAAAGAGAGACAGTGAGACAAATTATAGAAGTGAAATTATATTATTCTAATATTTTGTTAATTCACAAATGTATGCAAGTAATTTTTGTGTTTATTTTTTCATATTAAATTTATTTAACTAACTAAAACTATAATTGTTATTTATATATAACAAATAAATTCAGAAGTGCGATAAAGAACGTGCGACAATAAAGCCTACAAAACATAAAAAAGTGACAATGAATCGAAGCAACGAGTCAGAAGAGGATTTTCTTGGATTTCAACAAGACGAGAATGCGAGTGATCGACAAAGTCGGCGATCGGAAGAGCAGTTAACAATGCTGCGCATTATGGAGAGAATGACACATACATTATCGGAAATAAATTTGCAGCTTCAGCAACAACGCGCGTCGCCGCAACAAACAACAATGTCAGCCCCTGCCCCCGCATACTGTGTTGTACCTGACCTATCAAAAACGATACAAGATTTTAACGGTCATGGTGATCATATGGAAGCAAAAGCATGGCTTGAGAACCTAATAAAATTGTCGGTGACTCATGCATGGACTGATGCAATATCACTGGAAACAGCGCGATTACATTTAGTCAGAGGTGCCAGGGATTGGTATTTGGCAAAACAAGACGAAATACAAACATTCAGCGATTTTCAAACAGTTTTCAGAAGAACATTTGCGCGCGATTTATCCCAAACCGAAAAATGGAAAAGAATGACGGGTCGAGTGCAACAGAGAAATGAAACGGTAACAGATTATTTTCATTCAAAAGTGCGTTTATGTGCCGATTTAAAATTGGCATTCAGTGAAACTAAAGAACAAATAGCAACCGGATTGTGGTCAAGAGAGTTGTGTGCAACAGTAACGACGAGTAAAGCGCAGGATTTGGACGATTTATTTGAAGAAATTAAATTATGCGAAAGAATTGAGCGAAATCGTGCACAGAGAATTAAAGAAAGCGCCGGAAGAATACAGGCAACCACAAGTGACAACAGAAATGACAACAAAACATTTTCAAGTAGTACCGCTGTTAACAATACGGTCAAGTCAGCACGATGTTATAATTGTTTAAAGTATGGACATGTTGCTCGTGAGTGTACTGAAGAAAAGGTAATCAAATGTATAAACTGCAAGGAAGTCGGACATATTGCGAGTGCGTGCCCCAAAAACAGTAACTTAAAGTGTTTTAAATGCCATGAAAAAGGACATATAGCGACTCAGTGCCCAAAAATTAAAAATACGTCACAAACAATGATGATAAATGAACGTTACAAATCAAATAAAAACTGTGGACATTTGTATAGAACAATTTTGATAAATGATAAACAGTTCTCAGCACTTATTGATACCGGGAGCAACGTATGCACAATTAAACAAAGATGTGCAAATCAATTGACGTGTGACATAATAGATAAAACGTGCCAGCTGAGAGGTTTTGGTGCGGACTCGATTTTGACAAGTACCGAAAGTGTAGAAGTGCCGTGCGTATTAGACGGAGTAGAGATAGAAAATGTCGTATTGCACATTGTACCCGACAATGCTCAATTGACCGATATTATTGTTGGGCAAACGATAACCGAGCGTCCAAACCTAGCATACTTTAGGGTTGGTGAACAATTCCACATTGGAAGAAGAGAAGATGAACCATTCATAAAAATGCAATTGCCGGAGGACAAACCGAAAATAAAAACTACACAACCACGAAGAGTGCCGATAGGGAGAGAAGAGCTTCGAGTCGAAATGACGACAAGCGAGGCAGACACAAAAGAGCTATGGAAATTAATTAATGAATATAGAGATTGCTTTGCGCAAACATTACCTGAGCTGGGATGTACGAATTTGATCAAGATGCACATCGATGACAATGGTGAGCCTGTTCGATCAAAACCGTATCGAGTCTCCAATGAAGATAGACAAACGATTAAAAACATTCTTCAGGAATGGAAAGAAAATGGAATAGTCACAGATACCGTGTCGCCATATGCAAGTCCAGTTGTATTGGTGAGAAAGAAAAATGGTGAACCCAGACTTGTAGTTGATTTTAGAAAACTGAATCGACAAACAGTGAAGAAAAACTATCCGATACCTAACTTGGAGGAACAATTTGGAAATTTGAGCGGGTGTAAATTATTCACAACTCTTGATCTAGCTCACGGATATTTACAAGTACCACTTGACAACGAGTCGAAACCGAAAACTGCCTTCATAACTCCAGATGAGGTAGGACAATTTGAGAGAATGGTTTTTGGACTGACAAACGCACCGTACGAATTTTCAAAATTAATGAATCTTACATTGGGAAGTTTGAGAAACAAAGTTGTTATGTGCTATTTGGACGATTTGTTAATACCCGCATCTGATTGGGATGAAATGAGAGAAAAATTGAGAATGGTGTTTGAAGCGTTGAGAAAAGCGAAACTAACATTAAAACTGCGAAAATGCGAATTCGGAAGAAAGGAAGTAAACTACCTAGGAATGACAATTTCAGAAGAAGGTGTGAAACCAGGCAAGTCCAAGGTTGAGGCAGCGGAGAAATTTCCAGTTCCGACAAATGCAACCGAAGTAAGAAGATACTTAGGATTGACAGGATTCTTTAGAAGATTCATAAACAAATATGCAGTACGAGCTCGACCGCTAAGTGATTTGACGAGAAAAGGAGCGAAATTTATTTGGGGAACTCGACAACAACACGCATTTGCTGATCTAAAGCAGGAACTTTTGAAATACCCCGTGTTACAATTATACAATCCACATACTGACACCGAATTGCACACCGATGCAAGTGCTCTGGGATTGGCCGGCATGCTTCTGCAGCGTGGCCGCGATGACGAAATGCATCTGGTGCAATGTGTGTCTAAAAAGACAACCGACGCAGAAAGAAACTATCACAGCAGCAAGTTGGAATTAATGGCGATTGTGTGGTCAGTTGACCGATTACGAGTTCTTTTGATAGGCATACCATTCGTTATAGTGACCGACTGTCAAGCACTGGTCTATCTAAACACAAATAAAACAATAAACCCTCAGATAGCTCGATGGAGCCAACTGTTGCAAGAATTTGATTTTACTATCAAATATCGACAGGGAGAAAAGATGGCACACGTAGATGCTCTCAGCCGAGCACCAATAGGTCAAGCAAAAGACACAATGGATGAAATATACGAAGAAAGATTTGATGTATTAATGACCATCGAAGAAGATGAACAAGTCGAAATGATACAGAGAAGCGATGGGAAGTTAAATGAAATTATCAATATTATCAGAGCTATACCGAAAAATGCGCACGAGAGACATTTAATTCAGAATTATCATTTGAAGAACGGGAAACTTTTTAGAAAGGTTATGGTGAGAGGTAAAGAGCGTACATTATATGTTATACCTGATTCAGTCAGAAAAGCAATTGTTGTAAAGTTTCACGATTTGATGGGACATACATCAGTCGAAGGTACAGTTTTAAAAATATTGAAGCGATATTGGTTTAAATCAATGAGAAGATACGTAAAACAACATATTCGAGGATGTTTCGAGTGCTTAATAAACAAAATACCAGCGGGAAAAAGACCTGGAGAATTACATCCGATACCACCACCGATTAGACCACTGGAGCGAATTCACATAGACCACCTAGGACCATTTGTGACCAGTACAAAAGGGAACGTGTTTCTTATGGTTATTATCGACAGCTTGACAAAGTATATCAAATTGTATCCAATGAAAAGAACAACTTCAGAGTCAGTGGTAAGGGCCATGGAGAGGTTTATTAATGATTACGGTTTACCGAGACGAATAGTAACAGATCGAGGCACCTGTTTTACTGCGGACCTATTTCAAAAATTTTGTTGTGATCATGGAATAATGCATACGTTAAACTCGAGTCGACACCCGCAGGCAAATGGCCAAGTTGAGAGAGTGAATCGAACAATTGTACCAATGATAATGAGTAAAATGAAAAACGAAAGACAATGGGATGCAAAATTGTATGAAGTGGAGCGAGACTTTAATTCAATGGAAAACAAAACAACAGGAAGAACACCCTTCGAGATGCTTTTTGGTTATTCTCCAAATTTCTACGATGGAAAACTAAGCGCTCATGCGGAAGGAGACGATATTCAGTATGAACGACCAGAGGACGTACGGATGGAGGCGAGAGAAAGTATTCTAAAGCGACAAAAGGAGATGAAGCGATATTACGATCGTCGAAGATACCAAGGTTTGACCTTCGATGTGGGTGAGGTTGTTGTGATTCGAAAACCAACCGAGTCAACAGGCGAGTCGACAAAGACACAGGGAAAATATAAAGGACCTTACATGATAACTGAAAAATTGCCAAGAGACGTTTACCGCATTCAACATTTGAACCCAGAAGGAAAGCGAAAATTCAGTACGACAATACACGTAACACAAATAAAGAGTTATCGTAACCCCGAAGTAAAAGAAAATCTAGAACTAGATACGAACGAAGAGGAAATATCTGAAGAGGAGAATGAAGTAAACAGCGATGAAGACAATAAGAGCGAGCACACCGAAAATGAGGAGAAACCAGATGATGACTGCGAGACACCTATTCGAGAGAGTAAACGAGTCCGAAAGGCCCCTCGATATCTCGATGACTACATCGTTGAAAGACAAAAGCCGAGGTCGACTTTATAATCAGGAATGACCGAGTGTAGGATATTTTTTTTTTGTTACGTTACAAGAAACTAGGGACATCTGACGAGTATGCGTGGACTGACTGAGACGCAACAAGACAGACAAAAACTACAGCAGTAGACGGCCAGACATGACAGAGTAAAGACGTTAAGAGAGCAAAATTGACACCGAGCGAGAGTTTTGAGTAGTGTGGAGAGAAATAATAAGAGCGAGTGGAACGAGTTGACATATCAAGCGCAGTTAATTACAGAGTGATTAAATCAATTACGAGTGTTTTTTTTTTTAACTTTGAGACGATCATTTTAAAGAGAGACAGTGAGACAAATTATAGAAGTGAAATTATATTATTCTAATATTTTGTTAATTCACAAATGTATGCAAGTAATTTTTGTGTTTATTTTTTCATATTAAATTTATTTAACTAACTAAAACTATAATTGTTATTTATATATAACACAAGGTTTCTATGTCCTACGAAAAAATTTGTCGTTGAGGTGATACTAATCCTACAAGACCTAATTATAGTGAAGAGAAAAAATCGCGAGCGCTGGTTACATAGTAAAATGTGACAGAATCATTGATGCAAGCTGTGATGATAAAGTTAACTTTGTCACTTTCTGCATGCAAACGTCAAAATAAACACTTAACCTCAAGTACACTTACGAGCCGCTTTAAAATGTCATGAACAAATTCTACGGCTGGGATAAGTATTCTGAACATTTGTCACTTTTTTCCAACGATAATAATGCATATCCACATTTTCAACATTGCCGAAATAATTTTTCGTTTACTTAATGCTTGCTACGTAGAGGGAAGAAATGAAAGCTTATTTCAACATTAACACTTGTTACACTTAATCTACTAACACAATTAAGGTACTGAACAACACGTATCATGCTTCGATTATTCATTGACGAGTGTAACTTTCATAATTGTAAACGCTTCACTATATGAGAGAGTACGCATAGAATAGTTAACTGAAATGCTGAGAAGATGGCGCTTGGTCGAAGTAAAATCCCAATTTTCACGTCTTTTATTCTGCAAGAGACCGCACTCTATTGTGCGAAGTAAATAAAAAGTAAACCAATTGCATGAAGATATTCATTTAATGAGGTCATAAAGATCCTAAACCAGAGGTGGCGAACCTTTCTGCACCAACGTACCATTTTTTTTTCAAAATTTTTGAATGTAGCCATGACGTGCCGACAAGCAGCCAAAGAAATTTAGTTGTCAAAAAAATGTATCGAACATAGATGAAAAGATTAATTTCGATAATACACTGAACGCCATGATACTTTTTCGTATTTATTTGGTGATAGTCATTTTTTCGACATCTAGCATATTTGTAATTATTTTGCATCTCAATCAATGCCGTGCCTATAATGATCTGTCGCGTGCCATAGGTTTGCCACCCCTGTCCTAAACCATTGGCGGATTTTTCCATTGACAATGTCAGGACAAATGTATATCTAACAGACCTTTCGAGTCAATAAATTTTGAAGGTGATTTATTTTTTATAAAAGAAAAGAAAAGCAATGAAAACATGTCCCCTCTATAGTAAATCCGTAATATATTAGGTACGTTCGGTTCTATTTGCAGCTCTACAACAGTAATAAACAATTCAGTAAATCTACACGAGCACACAATTATAAATTATTCATAACTATTTGAAAATCGGTAAACAGAATCGACACCTATACAAATCAAATATGTATGAAAAACACTTTTTCATAGCAGAAATGTAGAGAAACATTTTCGCAGTCAAAAGGCAAAGATTTATCGTGGTTTTCTCGAGAAAAGTGGAAAGAAAATCGCTCGCCCCAGCACTGAAAAACAGGAGGCGTGCTTTGAACACGTTTTACAAAAAAAAAATATAAGTTCTTTTTCTTTGCTAACAACATTTTCACACGTTCTATAGTTTGTGTAGTGCCATCTAGTGTTGGGGATATATAAAACGATTATTTGATGTCCGACGAAGACTTGATATTTTCCTAACTCGTATTTAATAGCCCCATGAATGTTTAATGCCTTTCAAAGTTTTACGCTAACGACCTAAAAATACTTGTAATGTGACAAAATCACCCAAATACATTTTATTCACAACACAAGGAAATGTTAATATTTACTTTTATTGTTGAACGGTGTATATGTTACGGTCCAGTGGCGGATCCACGGGGGGGGGGGGGGTTCGGGTTCAAACCCCCCCCTTCCAGAGAATCAAAAATCCCAAATTAAAATCTTACTGCGCAATAAAAAAAAGCTTTTCATGTTTTTCATGAATTCTCCGCAAAAGGAGAAAAAAACTTTCAAGACCCCCCCCTTGCCGTAATCCTGGATCCGCCACTGTTACGGTCTATACCCGTATTCGGTCAATGACCGAAATAAATGCGCAAAACTAGTTTTCACCAACGAATATTGCCCAAACCCGAAATCTTACATTTAAACGGGTATTGACTGTTATAAAATGAGCAAAATTAATTTTCAATTGATTAAAACTAGTTCTGTCCATTTTTGAACGGACAGTATTAGTTCTGCTTGCTTCATTCCATCAACGTCCAAATCTGAACAAAAGTAGGGTTATGTTCTTGTTTTACCTATCTATTGAATTGTTCTCCTGAATGTAATAATAATTAATATAATTGTGGGATATTCAGTGTAATAATTAAGTAAAAATTTAAGATGAAGTCGAGTCTCAACTAGTTGGCCTATTGGAGGCTTTTGAAACATAATTTTATAACAAAACATAATTACTTTATTACACTTAGTAAGGTTAAGAAAGCAAATTTATTGAAAGCTGAATTAAAACATCTGTCTGCTAAACAATACAGAAGAATAAATCGATTTGATATAATAAGTATCATTGATGTGGAAAAGTTAATTAAAAAACGCAAAGAAGATTCCGATGCCATACTAGTACTGTCCGTTAAAAAATGGACAGAACTAGTTTTGTCCAATTGAAAATGCTCAAACTAGTTTTGCTCATTTTATAACATTCAAGACCCGTTTAAATGTAAGATTTCGGGTTTGGTAAATATTCGTTGGTCAAAACTAGTTTTGCGCATTTATTTCGGTCATTGACAGTAACAGATACATTAATGCGACTACATAACTTGTCAGCATTTAGTGCAGCGTTTCCTAAACTTTTTCACCTATGAGCCCCTCAGAAATTAGGAGTAATTTATCTAATTTGGTTGAAGTAGCATTTATTTAAACTTTAACAGAAAAAACATACCCAAATTTCACTTAGAAATATAAGCAGCTTTGAATATGTATTTTTAAAAGGCCACGCAGACTCATCAAGCACAAATTTGCAATATACACGATATCGCACATTAGATCAGCATAAACCACGGTTAGACAGAAACTGCAGCCGGCCGACTGACGGACGTTGCTGGCTGCTGGTCTAATGTGAGCTATTCCGTTTAATAACATGGATACCTTCACGAACAGATTTTTCTGTTTCATGCTGTGCTAGTAGCGCTGGTCCAAGCTTGACAAGTGTGCACGGTCTTTTAAATACAATACAACTCGCATTGATCGAGTTCACTAATCTATGTTTTAAATTTCGTTTTAACCAAAGATTCCCGGTTATCTGATCCAAATACAAATATTTTAATGAAAATATATATATTGAGGCGCAGATAGAAGAGTAGAAGCAGGTCGAGCGGTTTTCGAACATTCGAGAAAAAAAGTTCGCAGAATTGCGTAGAAGAATATCGACGCAAGTGTATTTTTTCAGAATGATGGATTACGCGGCAGCAGAGGAAGACACAGGGAGGATGGTGTGGTGCAAGTGCACAGTGGCTACACATAAACCATTGAGTTCGGATATAAATTTCTAGAGCACTTAGATAAATATTTCTTGTATATATTATTTCTGCGTACCGAGTGACTGTATTATTTTTATTACTTAGAAATTGTTGTTTTGATTGTTACGTTATTATTTTAATTCATTTCTAAGAAGTACTTTCAGGTTGTTTGTTTGTTTTTAAACGCTTTATATTAGTTTGGGTTGTAACTATGTATGTATGTACTAACGGAATCTTTGAGCATAATTTTCACCAATTTCCCGAAGTCTGATTAATTTGAAACTTTGCATACGTATCAAGGACCGATGACAATGCAATAATTTGATAACAGTTTCCCATTATCCTTATTAGGACCCCCAGGATTAATTAGTTTGGGTTGTAACTATGTATGTATGTCCGTAACGGAATCTTTGAGCATAATTTTCACCAATTTCCCGAAGTCTGATTAATTTGAAACTTTGCATACGTATCAAGGACCGATGACAATGCAATAATTTGATAACAGTTTCCCATTATCCTTATTAGGACCCCCAGGATTAATAATTAAACGCTTTATATTAGTTTTTAATCCTGGGGGTCCTAATAAGGATAATGGGAAACTGTTATCAAATTATTGCATTGTCATCGGTCCTTGATACGTATGCAAAGTTTCAAATTAATCAGACTTCGGGAAATTGGTGAAAATTATGCTCAAAGATTCCGTTACGGACATACATACATAGTTATAATTAATAATAATAACTATGTATGTATGTCCGTAACGGAATCTTTGAGCATAATTTTCACCAATTTCCCGAAGTCTGATTAATTTGAAACTTTGCATACGTATCAAGGACCGATGACAATGCAATAATTTGATAACAGTTTCCCATTATCCTTATTAGGACCCCCAGGACATTAATTCTGACCGATAAAAAATGTTGCAAAAAAATTTTAGTAAACATGAGTTTATTTAATAAATTACAAAACTTTAAAAAATAACAAATTTGAATAATTTTGAAAAAAAAAAAAATTAAAGCATTCCAATTAAAATACGAATATAATTCTATATTAAACGCTTTATATTAGTTTGGGTTGTAACTAACTATGTATGTATGTAACTAACTATGTATGTATGTCCGTAACGGAATCTTTGAGCATAATTTTCACCAATTTCCCGAAGTCTGATTAATTTGAAACTTTGCATACGTATCAAGGACCGATGACAATGCAATAATTTGATAACAGTTTCCCATTATCCTTATTAGGACCCCCAGGATTAATAAATTCTTTTATAGATCCTCAAACTAAAAAGTGAAAAATAAAATATAGTTTAAAAAAAACTAAAAAACACGCTTTATATCGGACTAAAAAGTAAAAATAATTGTTTTAAAATAAGCTTAAAAAGCGTTGGGCGCTCGATGTACGAAAATGTGGAACAAAGCGCCCCACGCTTTTTAAGCTTATTTTAAAACAATTATTTTTACTTTTTAGTCCGATATAAAGCGTGTTTTTTAGTTTTTTTTAAACTATATTTTATTTTAACATTTTATTGTTGTAAATAAATATTTACCACCACAACAATGAACATTTATTACAATATTAATTTTGGTACATAAATATTTAGTCATTTTTTAAATCCTTAAAAAGTCCGTATTGTCGACGTTTTTTGATTCGGTTCTGCCACAATAGCTCGTATAGTCGCGGTTCTACTATATGATTGTAAATGTTTCGGTCTAAAAATAGTATAACGACGTCGTCGTGTGAACCGAATATAAAAAAAAGTTTTCTGCGTTGCTAAGGAGAATTTAATGCTGGCAGTGTATTCGGGTTCTGTGTATTAATTTCAACCTCACTAAACTCACGTCTTTGCACCGGAAACAAAAACATTAACGTACTTCCGTTGCCAACTGACTCACAATAAAACTAAACTTTTTTCATTTTCGACGCACTTCGTACATTACTTGCATTCCACTGAATGTTTTGCATGTCAATAAGTCACAGTGAAAACGAAAAAGGTCACTACAACTTTGTATAAATAAAACACAATGGACTGAAATCGTGATGTCGATTACAGAACAAGACGAGAGAAAAATCCGATGAGGAATAAACCGAGCGATTTTTAAAACGAAAAAACATTTCGTTTAAGTATTTTTTTACAGATATAAACTTTTCTTAATTAGGTAGAACAATTTTCAAATTTAAATTTAAATTTTTTTAGAAAAAAAAAATCTGTTTGAAATAGTAGATTTGAGAGACCGCGCTAACTTATCAAGCATAAACCTGCACGACCTGCACAGCACAAATCTGCAACCTTCACGATGTCGCACACTAGACCAGCATGAACCAGCACCAATAAACAAATTTTAGTGTGTTAGACACCTTGCAGTTTTCAAGTACTTTTATCAATGCAAATTAACTAGACAGCAATTGCAGGCGATTGACTAACAGTCGTTGTTGGCTGCTGGTTGCAGGTGCTGGTCAAATGTGCGCTACTCTATTACCGTACACCTTCACGAACAGACTTTTTTGTCCAGTGCTGTGCAGGTCGTGCAGGTTTTTGCTTGACAAGTGCGCGCAGTCTTTTATATCTGGTACGTGATGACTTATTCGAATGTGATCTGTAGCTTGAACAAAAAAAAGTTTCGACAAAAGATGTCTTTTTTTGCCCGAATTACTCGACATGCCCCCTTGGGAGGAATTTTTGTGACCGAAAAATACATTACAACGAGTTGAGCAACTTTCATTCGCAACATTTTTCAAACAAACTTAATTTCTCTGACATATTCAGCCGTTCCGGGACTTTTGAAACATTCTGTATAATGTGCACGAATCACCATGATTTTCACTTAATTTTCCAAAGTTTTGACAATTCAGTTTTTGCTGTAAAGTGTGCATAGCACCACTACGTTTCTTTTACTTTACGCAACTTTTCTGCACTAGTGTTAAATGTGTCATTTCACGACCGCTATACAGTCATGAAAAGCAGCTATTTTTAGGGAGAGTGTAAAAAATTAATTTTGTGATTATGCAAAGAGTATAAAAGGAGTAAAATTATGTTAGATACTGAACTTATTTGGTAAAAATTAATTAACAGTCTGTCAATTACTGTACTAATAAATACCATTTTTATAAAACGTAAAAACACTTATGACCAAATAGTTGAAAAAGCCTTTTTTTGAAATTAAAAAAATATGTGTTTCATGCTTTTGAAGACTGACATTTTTTAAAACTGCCAAAAACAACACTGACGTAAAACAAATTTAACTTTAACACAAAAATTTATTAATTTGCGCAGATAATACCTATATGAGGATGCTATATACAAATTTAAATTAAAACATGAAAATTAAAATGTCAAGTACCGGATAACGATTTTCTCTTTCTATAGTATCCTCGTATTCATATGTGACTTTTGTGACTCAAAATTATTTAATTAATATTTGTACAGCTTTTGAACCTATTATTACATAGTATAAAATAAAGTCGCTGATTCCCTCTGTCTGTTTCTCCGTGCAACGGATTTTGAAACGGTTTTCACTAATAGAAAGAGCGATAAACCAATAAGGTTATATAATTTGTAAATATTTTGTACAAAATATGGCTGAACTATGAGGATGTTTTGTCAAAAAACAATATCACTACATAATATAGAAAAAAAAATCGCCGTCTGCCTTTATCTGTTTGTCCGCTTACTTCTTCTAAACCGGGCAACGGATTTTGAAACAGTTTTCACTAACAGAAAGAGCGGTAAACGAGGAAGGTTTTTGTATATAATTTGTAAATATTTTGTACAAAATATGGCTGAACTATGACGGTGTTTTGTCATCACTACATACTATTAATGCCAAGTTGCCGTTACCCTCTGTCCATGGTTTCCGCTTACTTCTTCTAAACAACGCCATGGATTTTGCAACGGTTTTCACTAACTGAAAAAGTATTAAACGAGAATGGTTTGTATATATAATTTGTAAATATTTTGAACTAAATGTGGCTTAATTATGAGGGTGTTTTGTCAAAAAAACACTATCACTACATAGTATAGAAAAAAAGTCGCTATCTGTTTCTCCGCTTACTTCTTCTAAACCACGCAACGGATTTTGAAACGGTTTTCACTAACAGACACAGCGATAAAGGAGGAAGGATTGTCTATACAATTTGTAAATACTTCGTACTAACTATCCCTGAAATATGACGGTGTTTTGTCAAAAATCACTATCACTACATCTATATATTATAAGCGTTAGACTGGCAAAAATTCGAAAATAGCTCGACCGATTAAAATTTTTTTTTTGTTTTGTTCGCCTGAATACAGGGGTGTTTTATTAAAAGTTAAATATAATTGACAATTTTGACATTATCATTATAGGTTGATAATAAAAAAATATGGACGGTCCGCCAGCAGATGTCAATCCTCCGCTTACGCTGATTGGTCAGATGGAACGAGGAAAGCTCTGTAATCAACTAACCTTGCGTCAAGATTCGAACCTAAAATGTCTTAATAAGACCCATATATACACAACTTGTTCGGTTCTATAGCTCGTGAATTGACAAAGATTTATATAAATTTCCGTATGAACGAAAAAGAAGAATGGATAACCATTTTGTGCGCAAGGCAGAGAGAGAACACGTTAGAGGCAATAGAGAGAACACGTTAGACGCAATACAGATAACACGTGAACAATACCGAGGTTTTCCTGATTGTGTCAAGTTATCGTCAACTCGTCCCTCGTAACAATTTTATTTAATTTTCCGAATGTAAAACAGAACAAAACGGCGTCAGTCCAGATGGCGGAAACCCTTTTCAAATATTTACAGCGTCGACACGGTGGCGTCGGCCACCGGGATATCCGTCTATCAGATGTGAAATCCGTGTTCGCTATGTTCCAAACAACGCACTCTGTTAAAGTTCCTCCCACAATCCACGCCCCCTCTCTGCAATTGTACACTGAGTATTCTTTCAAATGGATACACGGAACATATGCATCCCAATATTCTCAAATGGAACGAAAATCCTCTTTTTTGTGGGTGTCAAAAAAAAGAGGGAAAAACAATTTGAAAAAAAAGAAAACAGGTTTATGCAACACAAAACACGTCGACATGTTCCCCAATAGTCTCTTCTAGACTATAACTAGAATAGATTACTAGATTAAACACCCAAATTACTCCAATATTTTCATATTATTTTTACACATTCATTTCGTTTTAAACTACATTTTTCCCGAGGTGTCGCTCGTAAAAAAGTCAATTTAGGATTTAAATTCATTCGCAATAACATCAGTTGTACACTGTTTCAAACCCGAGCGTAGCAAGGTAAAAAAAAGAAATATACCTCGTTTTTAAAACGAACTAAAAAGTATAAAATAATTTCTTTACAGACAGATTTTTAACTTGTAGGGTTTGCAACGAAAAACGTGGGGCGCATGCTACAGTTATACAAGAAGTGTAGACAGTAGCTATCAATGAAAAAATCTATTTATGAGATAAAACGAATAATGCGCCCCACGTTTTTGTATCAAATCCTACAAGCTAAAAATCTGTCTGTAAAGAAATTATTTTATACTTTTTAGTTAGCAAATATAGATAGCAAAAATAGCCATAGAAAATGTATTTTAATAGAAATATAATATTTTTAATCAGATTTACCCTATCGTTAAATAGTTGTCTTATTCGTCTTCAGAATAAAAACAGAAATCAAAATCAAAAAAGTTTTATTCATTAGAAAAATATGGCGTTTCAAACAATTGTCTGTGGAGTGAGTGTTACAAATTGCAACTTACAATAAGAGAATAATTATTTATAAGAATTACTTATTATATGATATTTCTGTGAAGATTTAACTTCTTTTAAAGTTATCCCCGAAAAGCGGGACTGAGCCTGTCTGCGGGACATTTAATTTAGATTTAAAAATAGGGATGTCCCGCCAAAATCGGGACGTCTAGGGGATTGCAGTTTTATTTTTTAGGCAAGTACTGACGAAATCACAGCTTTTAAACTAGAATCGGGGCACATTAATTGAAATGGAATTCCCTAGCCAGGCCTCCAATCACAATTTATGTAAGAATAATTGAACTGCCCCATACGTGACGTGTTCACTGTATGTAGATAGATAATCCTGCAGTGGCTACAGTGACGTGGATCGGTGTCGAAGAGGAAGGGGATTCCCCGAGGCTCCGGTAAACAGTTAAAGCGTACAATGTATTGACCAGCTTAATATTAATTAAACTCGCGTGAAGCAAAGCCACCTAACATGCTACAACTATTTCGACACATTTAACTCAGAGAACACTTTATATCAAAATTGTTCTAAACTAAAATGATTAATAATATTAAGATAGAAATAATATACAACACCGTCTACAACCGCAATATCTATAATCATACAGTAAAGCTTCGTTTATCCGTTGCATGTTTTAGAAATGAAACTCATTTAGGCGCGGTAGGATAAATGAGGATGGGCACTGGTAAACTTGACTGCTAGAGGCGCCAGGTAAATAACCACCTCGATTTGTGGACCATTATCGACAAATGCCAGAACCTAACAAGTTGGACTTCTAACGTGCGGAAACTTCACGTATATTTTTTTCGGTGGTTTCCGTATTCTGTATGAACTAAATGAAAGAATTTTTGTCTGTTAGTAACGATATTCTCCGAAAACGATCGGAGCGGTTACAACGAAACTCGACACCCAAACGAGTTATTATCCGAACAAAATCAACAGACAGACAGGCATGTCTTCTAAACCAAGGGTTTCTAAAGGGCTATTTATAAGATTTAGGGCGTGTTAGCGGGCCAGACTACTTAAAAACTAAAACACATAGGTACTAAATTAAAATCTTTATTTAGTTTAAATCAATTTTCATATAAAGGTAATAAAAAGAGTAAATTATCTTAAGCTTGAGGATCCAGCATTTTTAAAAATACACAGTAGCATCGAATGCCGTCTAAAATCCTCACTGGATAGATTTTGGTTGCGGGCCGTATTGAGATGGCTTGAGGACCCTATCTTTGACATCAATGTTCTAAAAAACCCTCTTTTTTGGTCGGGGATAATAAAGAAATCGGTGTGCTGTGACATTTCCCAAATAGTTTGTAGTAGCTAAATTTGTGAACTTTTAAATGAATATTCTCAATTTTAAAATATCCTTTAGTGGCAGCCCTTAATTTAAGCTACCAGAAGCACAGTACAGATCCCACCAGATCCTACCATAATCTACGTCACGTCCTATACACTGTAGTTTAGCTAATGTGATAATAATTGTTATACAGCTGTATTACGTAAAATAATTACGGTTTTAATTATATTATAAAATTTAATTCAATCGTTTCACTTGATGTTGTTGACACTACGGAGCCTTGTTCCAGTATGCTAATGGGGCTGTAATAGTCAAGCCATTATGGAGCCGTTAAAGAAGACCTCATACGAGGAATCGTAATATACCTGATTCCGTTTAAATTCACGCAAGCTTCAAGTTGCAATTGTTGGATGTTTCAATGGCTCATCTTACGTACGCCATTTATCATCCTCAAATAAAGTGTTTGATAATAATTTACTAGTGTTCGACGGAAACTAGAAACCGAAGTTCAGGTTCTGTTTCAGTTTCGACCGAAACAACAGCACCGGACTAGGGAGTGGGGGGCAAACCGGGGCTCCCGCCCCAGGTGGCAATTTCAGGAGCCACCAAAATCATAATATAGTATGGTTGAAAACCGCACCCAGTCTATCCTTTTTCCGATTCAATCTGCTTATTGTCCCGTTCACGAAAAATGCCAACCATTATATATGTGTGAGTTTTTTAAAGTAATTTATCTCAAACGCTGGAGAGAGACGGCGCTATTATTAAGTTTCTACCCCGGTTCGAAAAAATCGTAGATCCGAGGCTGCGAAACCGAAACTTTGAAGGCAATTCTAGTGCATATTTTGAGTTACTTAAGTCATCTGATTGATTGGAAATAATAAAATAGCCTCTGAATTGATGAATGCACACCACAACGTAAAACAAACAAGTAACAACGCACGACAGCAGACAGTTAGTTAGCACGGGCGCGAGGGGAAGCCGACAGTGACATTGACAATCTTTACGTACTAGTGTGAAATGGGTCATTTTACTATTGCTATACATCAGGCATGAAAAATAGCCGCAGTTTATTAATTTATGTAATAATAACACTGTGCTATTGGATTTATGTAATTATTTTAAAATGTAAAATTGTTAACGTTTGCCACAAATCAAATTATTGAAAATGCAGCATTTATGTTAGTATAAAAATATTATTTTGTAATAAAAAAGGAATTTAGAAAAAATGTTATATATTATTTATTTTAAATATCCCAAATACATATGAATACTATATAATAATATCTAGGGTGGATTTTGATTACCAATTCAACTTCAAAGAATTTATTAAATCAAAAACATAATTTTAAAAGAGCATTCTAATTTCACGTTCACATTGTACATTTGAAATGGCTTCCTTACGTAATCTACTGAAAATGATAAACGGCAGGTTCAGTGAAGAACAACTAAATGAATAAACGTCAAACAGAATATTTAAGGAAATTACTAAAGCTCGCTAGTGTTCTATGTAAAAGGCAAAGGTGGGGCAGATAATTCGTTCATTATGTGCAAAACAAATCCTGAATACTAATCACGTCAAAAGCCAACCACTGAATAAATACGCAAGAAGATTACATGCAAACAATAAAATGTCTAATCTTCAAAATTTTAAATTCAAAGACTAAAATAAAATTTAATCCCGATTTATATATTTATTATTTCCATGTTAACTTTTATGGCGACACATATCTATAGTTTAAATCGAAATTTAATTACGAACAAAAATTTTACGTTTGTTAACGTTTTAAGTTGGAAATTTAGGCTCGAATACTTCTTTTTCACAGTTTGACAATGGACTTATTCGATTCACACGAACTTTAGTCCACATGTTGTAATCCATTACCGTACGAAGTCTACTTAAAAATGAGCCCAATCGGGCCATTGTAAGGGTCGTTTTTAAACGTTGAAAAAAGTTTTTGAACCCAAAAATATCGAAAAAAATCCTTTTAGGAAGAATTAAAATATACTGCCAAAATTTCAATACAATCGTCCTGACAGGACTGGATTTACATATTTTATGAAAACACTAGTTCACGGATATGGATTTATTTCCTGAAGGGTCTATTTAATTTGGTGCATATGTTGAAATGATAACATTATTGAAATTAATAAAAAAAATTGTTTTAAGGAATGTATTAAAGGTGAATTTTTTATTTTGTCAAAAAACAAAAGCCTGCATTAGCAAATACACTATATTATCGGCACGGTATGGCACTGTGGCGCGAATTTTTCAAATTTGTAAGTTGTAATATGCATTTTTTATTACATTACTTAGAAATTTGAATATAACCGACTGTCTTTTAATGCTGATAATACTAATTTTTAAAAAAACTTGATAAGTACACCAAAGGTTCTGTACCATCAACACCATTGTTTGCAAGTTCGTGTAATTAGCTGATCTTCGATTATTAACTGTTGGAATTAATTATCGTAATCAACATAAACCGTCACACAATATTCGTAATTCGGTATATTAAAGCCACGCCATCGTTAAAAAAAATAGTGAGGACGTGTTTTAGCTATCAGTCTGCGTATTACTTCAAAAGCAAATATAATTTTAATGTTTTCTACGAGTTGACAGCACGATCGTAGTTTCCCAATTACAGCGAATTATTTATATATATGCAATTTTGCTTGTTGTAAAGTTTTTCAATAAAGATTTTTTATTTTTAATACATCGTGGCACGATGATTATGAATTTTTTTATTGAAAAACCTTATTTTAATAGTTTAGAAAAAAACAACCAAAAATAAATTATTTATGAATGAATATAAGATAAATATACCACATTTTCCGTGTATCGACCGATGATAGTATATTGAACTAACAAGCGTTCGGTCAACGCATAATGTAATCAAAATCATATTTCGATTAGGAATCTTGCTGCGGAGAATCGAAGACAGAGGACGTGCCGTTGCCGTGGAAGGTTCTAAACTCCATCCTAACCGTTGGCAAACATACATACATACACCCACACATATTATGTGATGTTGAAGTGAGCAGAAAAAGGATGGGACACAGAGATATATACAAAACACGATAAACCTGCAAAGCAGTCTGGATAATTGCATTTCGCGTCACAAAAAGTGCCGCAAAGGGACGCAGCATGGGCTGGCAGTCAACAATAGCCCATTCTGTGGGTTTCTAAACTAAATCAAATAAAGCGAAAATAACACTACATAAAACTTAAGTATGTTTTTGGTACTTAAATCAAGCCGGTAAAATTTTGTTCGTGTTATAATTTTAATGTCAATATTAATTTTTATTGGTAAAAGTGAGACAGTTGGATATCTAAGATTCCGGTAAATTTTCCAACGAGCCTATAATCAAAGAATCAAAGAATTTATCAAAAAAGGGTTATATACTATTTTATATAATATTATCAAACTTTCAATTTACTCTCAGAATTAATTTTACTTTTGGATTTTGCCCTGTTTTTAAATTGTAGAGAATTTATCTATTTTTATAATGTTTTAATTAAATTTTGTGATTTCTTTAAAGTCACCTTGCAGTTTCGTAGACAAAAATGATAATAATAATTTAAAAAAAATAAGATCAATTAAATAATCAATATTCAGACGTTAATCAAAGATTTAAATAATCAAAAACTCACCAAAATCATTATCTAATGCATGCCGTTGCAGTATCTTAGTACGCTAATGATCCCAGTTTTCGAGTTGTCTCTCTCTCTCTCTCTTTCCCTAGCACTTTGATGAACACTGAACAGTATACACTAAAGTTCTCTAAAAACTGAAATGTAGACTCTCTTTTGTCGCTGCTGATCTCAGTTGTTGAGCGTTTATAATCTACAATCCCACTCTTTCGTATACCCAGTTAAAACAGTAAATACCCAGAACTCAGAAATTTAATAGTCCTCGCAAAATGAACAACATACAAAATATGTTCAAAATTCAAACTTAATTATGTTGAAAAACAAATATCTAAGGCCAAAATGTCGCAAAAGAATAGCTTTTAGGCCAAAATTTACTATTTAAATTATTAATAATAATGTCTTTAATATTATATCTAAACAGATTCACTCTTTTACACACAAATTATTTGCAGCTAATAAATTCGAAACGTGAATCTTTTAATGATTGTATCATATTGAAAAGGTGACATTTGTATTAGTTACGTAATTACCTACCGTTTGTGTGGTTCATTCAAATAAATATGTAAAACAGTCAATTCAAGTTTCAGTGACAGCCTGTTCAATTTTAAGTGTCACTTGAAAATAATATGAATTAGCGCTTACTTCAAATTGTGACCGTGTTCAAAATTTTCGACATATAATTAAGACTGCTGTCAACGTGACAAAAATAGTGTTCGTGATAAATTAAGGTTTTTAAACTTTTTTTTTAATGAATGTATAACATCTCAAGAATATTGCGTCAAAATTTTCAAGTCGATCGGTGCAAAATTAACGGAGCTATGAGCATTTGAGCGTCCGTTGCTCCAGGCCGGTTTTCTGAAAGTCGGTGCCCACTGTAACTCAAAATCGACTTCACCGATCCTTTTGGAATTTTGCACACTTTTTCTTTACATACATGACTAGGTAATGACTTCGAATTTTCTTTAAAATTTTAACGTAAAATAAAACTTTCGATTTTCTTTATGAAAAATCGGCATTTTGACTTCTAAGTGCTGTAAAAACTCGATGTTATTACCTACAGAAACTTATCAACTAATAAAATCATTTTGGTTTTTTTATTTAAGATGATGCAATTTTTTTCCTCATAAAAATTAATGAAAATTGCCCAGAATATTCTTTCAATGTTCCTTTACTATTTAGTAATTATAGAAATAAATATACAGGATGACCGGTAAATTGCTTGTATTCCTCTCGGGAGAAGAAACTATGACTAATTTCGAATGATTTAACTTTATCACTTGGGGGTCGGAAATTCGTCATTTTTTATATGATAACTAGCGGCCCTGTACGTGCTTCGCTACGTATAAAGTGAAATAATAAAACAATTTAATTGGAACATCTATCTATCTATTTTATTTATTTTAAAATATACATGGACGTATATGTGTGTATGTCGAGCACTCCGGCTGCGCCGTCGTGCCCGGTGCAAAAGAACGAATGGGGAAGGAAGAAAAAAAATTTAGGGGTGGACTACCCCTAACATTTAGGGGGATGAAAAATAGATGTTGGCGAAGTGACACCTGTAGACATCTGGCGGGGATAACTAATTAAATGACGATTGATCAGTTTTCGACCGGAGAGGAAAAATGATTAAATTACTAAAATGGCTATTAAAAAATAAGGGTTGATCGTAGAAGGGTGAAAATTGAGGATTGTATGTATTTTTGTATGTTGTATCATAAAAAAATAGAAATTAAAAATTTTGTCTAAAAAATAAAAAAAAATATTTAGGGGTGGACTACCCCTAACATTTAGGGGGATGAAAAATAGATGTTGGCCGATTCTCATAGATACCGGATAAGCACAAAAAAGTTCATCAAAATCGGTCAAGCCGTTTCGGAGGAGTATGGCAACGAAAACTGTGACACGAGAATTTTATATATATAGAGATGACACTTCTATCACGAATTTTTATTTTATTTTTTTATTTATTGTTGTAACACACAACATAAAATTTAACAGTAAATTTCGTGGTTTTTAGCTTTAGGAAGGTTGGCCAACTAGGAAGCTATCAGATCATGGAAAAATTCAGGTCAAAAAGTGAGAATATTTTTTTTTTATTTTTACCTCCCAAAATTTTGATTTTTGTAAAAAAAAACAGAAGTAGATTTTCTCGAAAATGACGGATTTCCGACCCCCAGCTTAAAAGAGGTTAAGTCATTTCAAATTAGACATAATTTCTTCTCCCGAAATTGTATATTAACTGTATATTAACCGTGTGTATCAACAAAATTTGTCGGACAACGTTTTAACTCGGCATGAGTATGCTTCGAAAAGATGAATTATACAAACTGGCGCTTGCGGAACAAAACCCCCAAGAATAGGATGCTCGAAGTTGGGGACTATGAACGACCGCGTGTATTCGGACGATAAAAGAGGGCAGCGTTGTTGATAAAATTGTTAAACGAGATAAAACATTTTTTTTTTATTTAATCTCTCAGTGTGTCAGTAAATACTAAAATAACTCACATCTAAACGTACCTATACTCTGCTATAAAATGGCAAATATTTGCGAATTTCCTTTATTGCTTAATGTTGCGTACCAAAAAATATCACAGGTCGTTTTTTTTCAAATCGAGATAACAGCCTAACACGTTTAAAATGTTTACATCAAAAATATTTAGTTATTATTTATTTAATTACTGCTTTTATAGATTTCAATGTTTTGACGTGATAACGTCTTATAAATTGATGAAACACCGGCTGCATGCACGAAAAAGTGTAACGTTCCGAAATGTGTTACGTTCCGCCTGACAGCTACTAAAATTTAGGTTATGTATTATTAAATATGATATTCGAGGGGAATACGTGATCACGTAAAACTATCGTCCGTAAATCGACTTTACAGACAACCAATTTTTTCTTTATAAATCAAAGATATTTTAAACATATCGCCATTTCCGTTCAAGTTTATTACATTGTTACGCATATTATGTGCAATTTATAGATTTTTTTACAACTATATACTAATTTTACTTCTGTAGTGTGTAGTATAAAATACACGGTCTCTTTTTTAAGAAAACTGGTTTTGATCTTGATATGTCGGGTTGCAAAAAGGATTGTCGAAAAAATTTGATTTGACAATGATCTTAGATGTGATTCTCTAATTACAGTTTCCATACATTAGGAGCAGTCTAATGTCATAATTAAACTCCCTGTAATCTGAAACATTATACTGTACTCACACAAAAACAAATGATTGTTCTACTTAGAAATAGACCGCTTTTCGATGTTAAATTTGGTGGAAATGCGTAGAAAAACATCGTTTGGAAGTGGAAACTGTTCAAAAAACGATGCTAAATATGTATATATTTAAGTTTAAAAAAAAATTCATTTCAATCGATCAATTATTTTTCAAGCAGGATCGATTTGAAAGTCACATGGAGAACTATGTACGTTCACAATCTAAGGTCATTGTCAAAACAGATTTTTTGACAAACCTTTCTGCAACCCAGCATAAGAGTTTAAATGAAAAATTTCTTTAAAATAGTTGAAAAGCAAAACTTTACAAAACATGTTAGAAAGGAAAAGATACAAACAGAAAACAATGTCTTTTATAACAAGACGATATTTGACACGTGTGCAAACAATTAACATGTTTGAAGAAGCTGTAGGAAGTCAAGGAATCAACACTAATTCTGACAAAGACTATCTTCACTTCTCAGTTTCATTAACACGGTAACCAATTATGTTATAAACAACACGGTAATGTTCTTCGTTCCGAACAGCTTCAGCGAGACGCAACAAAGCCAAGATTACACAATGTAACAAAAGTAAACCAACAAATGCATAAATATTCAAAGATGATGTACTTTAGAATGCCGCAATTATAACAACTGTTCCGCTAGTCGTACAAATCTAAAAGACAAAAAGAAGAACATGTAAGTGGTAGCCATTTCCGAGCTCCTGATTGGCTCCCTTTTCTATCATGACGCTCCTTTGTCCACTCGGACAACCGCGGTTCAATACCAATATGTTTGCTATTTGCCTGTCCAAATGCGATAAACTCAAAAACTATTCAACCGATTTCATGTGGTTTCATGAATGGTTTTAGGCTGTAGATATTTCATTACACTGTTATAACAGAAGGCTGGCAATGTCGGATAAATACGGTTAGTTTCATATAAAATTCAATTCACTTAAAGGTACTACCCGTTAAAGTCATGCTTGTTGATTATGAAATAACTGACAAGCCAATAATTAAACAATTACTAGGACGAAAAATAAAAACTTTATAACATTTTGAACACGCATATGAAATGTATATTTTTATGTATTGTTTCTAAAATAATTTTTGATTTATAGAGATCCTTTATATGGACTACTCTATCTAGCGGCGAAACTTACAACTATAATCAGAGAAACACGATTATGAATCGTACTGTGAATCAGTACTGATAATTGTGATTTTTTTATTATAATAATAAAAGCGTTGAATAAATTAAAAAAATAATGATTTATTATGGAACCTGCGAAGTTTTCACCTCGTGCAAACACAAATAAAAAGTTAGTAAAAGGTTGTAATAGTGCCACGTCATTTCAATGCAGATTATTAGTTATTTTACCAAGTAAGTAGATATTATACTTAGTCTAATATTGAAAACTTAATTTATTTGAATAGTTATAATAAAAAAAAACAGATGACTATTTTTAGGTTGGGAACTTACCTGTTGCAATAAAGTAATGTTTCAATAATATGTTTGTAACGTTCATCAATACTGCATTGATATAATATCTCTATTTAGGTACCACTTTTATTTCATGGGAATTATTCTTTAAATCGAAAGTTTGTAAACAGAAAGCTTTAAAATTCACCTTACGTGAAGGATCTGTTTCAGTTTAATTTTTGCCCAATTTTATGATATGGCCAGCATTAAATATACGTTCCTCTTCAAGGAACTTTCTTTTTCAGTGATTTGTATCAACCCAATTACATATTGTGCTGATACTCATCTTTTTATTGCACTTAAAAAAATTCACAATTGCACTGTATACTATATAGTAACCATAGTACTTAACTATGGGAAATGATACCCCATCGTCGCCATGTTTTTAAAGCTCCACCCATTTGAAGGAACCCAATTCAACGAATAATTTTGGTTGCTGTATTTTTCGTAAGCTGGTTGGAATATTCTAGAACATAGGGATAATATTACCTTCTAACAAGATTCTACTTGGACCTATCAACTAATGGCTACAAGGCAATTCCCTAATGAATGAATCAATATATTATGAACGTAGTCGGAATTGTTAACTAACGATCTTATAGTGTTGTTGTACTGGATGTAAAGTGCCTAGCTCCAGGGATTTTAATATTTACTTATGAAACTATATATTATATCGATATTTCACAAATTTAAGGGGTGTTTCAACATTTTAACTTAAAATTACACATTCGTTTATAGAAATATTAATTTTCAAGATTAATTACGACTGTTAAACTCGCTGACTGTCGCATAAAGTGTAGACTACATTGGGTGAATTTACTCGATACTCGCTGTCGAGTTTATTCGCTGCTATCGAACTCGCTCAATGTAATAGGCCAAGTCGCCTACTTTAGTCTCGTTCACATGACCTTTTTTGATGTATTCCAGTCCTCCTTCACCGAAAATTATGATCATGTCATTCGATTCGGAATCACATCTAGAAACTTTTTTAAAAATTGAAGTGGGGGACGAAATCATTGCAAAAGTTATAAACATTCTAGTAAAAAAAGGGGTTTGGTCGTTTGCGAATATCTCAAAAACTATTGCAGATAGGTATCTGAAATCACAAAAAAGATTCTGAAAGAGCAGGAAATTTCCTACAAAAAAGTCTCATCTCCCGGAACTCTACCACCAATATCTCTAACAGGTGAAAATAGGCCTAAACAATTTTTTTTCAATTTTCTATACAACTTTCAATATTTTCTTGTCTTTAAGCTTGTAGGATAAAAAATAAAAAAAATAATTTAGCCATTTTTATACGTTAATGTGATGAATATATATAATTTTTGTTAACATATCTATGTGTCTGAAAAATTGGTCCATAATTAAATTTATTAAAGAGGTCAGGCGTTAATCAAAGATTTGATTATATAAAATTTACCAACGTGTTTATTTACCTTTCGATGCTTACGAAAAATTCATTCTGGGTGAGCCACGAAAAATTCATTCTGGGTGAGCCAACGAAAAATTCATTCTGGGTGAGCCACTTTTTAATGCAGTTTAAATTTAAAATTACTAAAAAATGTACACAGGCTATTTTGTCTTGTGACTCTAGATACATATCAGTCAAAAATTAAACGGTTCGAATCAGTCAATAAAATTTTAAATTAACTGCATTGATTTTCGACGTTTACATTATTTCACTTACTCTTGGTTTACAGGGGCAGCAAATCAGGTGTTGAGGGAAATCGGCTTTACGTTTTGTTTTCATAATGAAAAGCTTTGGGAATTTGTAACGAATGAACGTGCGGATTTTAACGGAATTAAAAAAGTTTACACAGTTTAATTATTTAAATTGAAAATTGCACGCGTTACAAAAGTCGTTGTGATTTCGAATCTCTAATCGTATCACTGCTTACATTTTCTACTATTAGTTTACAAGTGAATAATCAGATTATACGGACTTCAAAAAAAAACATGGTGCGTGTAACTTTACCTGTAAAACTTCTTTTAATTTGTTTTTACCACTCTCATTTGTTGAGAAATATTCACTTCACTCGTAAATTAAATTACGTCGGCTATGCTTATTGGTTTGCGTCCATAGCTATGTTTCCCACAGTTGTGTTTTGATGCAGCCATCTGTCAGTCGATGTCTGCGTAGTAGGTACTAAATTTCGCCAAAGAGAAAACACTAGAACTTTCAGATATCTCTTTTAGGTAGCTGAATTGCTTGTTCATTTGGTAATTTGTCCAGAAAGGTATCAATAAAAATGTTAAAATATTTTAGCTAATAACTTTATCATTGTTTTTTTACTAAAATCTAATTTTCTTTCTTTCAATATATTTTTAATGGACACAATACATACATATTAAAAAAAGATTATAATGAACCATTGACTAGGTATTAATTAAACAAGAAATTAATATTTCACTTTTTTTTTATTAATTTTGACATGCTTCATGAAAAGCAACGTATTGCGAAATGTTTTTTATTTTTCCGTATTCGTCATTACAAGATAGTCTATCTATTGTTTAATATATTGCTAACCAAATATAGGTTACCTTGGGTCAAGCAATACGTGCATTTCATCTCCCACAGGACACTAATGTACTGCCGTGTTAGGGAATTCATTCACGTACTGTTGGTACCTATCAGTATGTTATGTACTACAATGCAGTGTTGCCAATGTACATATCATTATGTACCTACATCAAACAAAACAAAGAACGGACTACAAATAATATGTATTTGTATAAGTTTGATAAATTTTGTTTCGTGTTTTAAAACAAATGAGCACGAGTTTAATCAAGTTCGCCCTGCTTTGTTTAACTTTTGTACGGTTGCCTCAACAGGAGTGTATGCTAAGAATGTCAGATTCCTATCAAAAGAATAAATAAATAACTGGAAGCATAACTCTCTATTACACGTTTTAAAGTTTTGCCGGTAGATTCCTTGTTAGATTTGGCTGCTATAGATTTCAAACGTGCTGTGGCACTAGATTTTGTGATGACTTTTATGTGTTCGCTTCACACGATGCGTGTTGGCTTTTGTAGATGGGTTTGGTGCGCGCTCAGTAATAGTTCGAATGTTAACAACAGTGAACTAGGCACTGTTTTATTTCATTTTATAAATGTGCTTGTTATGATAGTAAAATATATTTTTTAAACAAAACCGCAAAAATATATCTATAAATGAATTAAATACGCCTATTGAAAAGCAATAAAATTTTAAGGTTCCGAAGCCTTCGGTAGCCACAACACATTTGAGTTATATTCCAGGTTATATATTTATTCCTGTGTTCACCGACTCCAATTGACGTCGACTCTCGTAGTATTGAGGTCGTATCGCGGAGGTCGATTACAGACCCCGAAACTGTACGGCTGTAGGTATTTGAGTCGAATAACCGATTTGGTTAATTTTGTAACTAATTATGTGCTTACATGACCAGCCAATTAAGAATATCTAACCAGCTTTTGATTGGTTTTATTCTACTGAAATTTATAGCTACTCCATAAACCTCTTCGTACTACATATATATTCCTGATTCAATGGATTTAGGACATTGCTACTTAGTCAACAGTCCGCAATCGCCATTTTACAGACCAACTGTTTTAAGTGCACAATAAAACATTAGATGGATGCACGACCGTCATTTGTTACGTATTCCGACCAGAAGTTAAAGTTCAGTCATAAAATTAATTACCGAGGAAATGACATTATAAAAGCAACACGAACACCATCAATGCCACAATATGTTTGTTCAATAACTTTTAACATGCTGTACTAGTTGCTATGAAATTCGTAGAAGTATCTATTGATTAATAACTCCTGTCCATTTCACCTCAGGATGGATTTACCATTGTTAAATTCAAACGTTAGTTATAATTAGTGATGTGCCGGATCGTTAAAAATGTATATCCGCGGATACGGATCTGAATACGGATATTTGGTTTCAAGATCCGCGGATACGGATATGGATGTTAACTTTCTTAGAGTACGCGGCGGTAAATATTGCACATCGAGCTTTGGAAAGAGACTATCTGTTATGGGAAAAAGTTATTGACTTCTTTAAGAGTTAACTCTCATAACAGATTGTCTCTTTCCAAAGATCGATGTGCAATATCTCATTATAAAGATAGTTTTTTATTAGTACCTTTGAGTTATGTACTATTGGTATGGTACTCACTACGATAAATTTTTGCAATATAAAGGTGCCAAATACGATTTTAAGAAATAAAAAAGAATCTGATTGGAATTTAACAGTTTTTCATTAAGTTCGTTCCAAGCAGCCAGCGAACGGTTCCGAAACCGTCACCCGCATGCGCAGTAGGTAAAACGAAGCTGTTAGTATCGATTTTAGAACACGTTTTAACTACTGCGCATGCGGGTGACGGTTTCGGAACCGTTCGCTGGCTGCTTGGAACGAACCTATTATTACCTAATCACCTATATATATATAAAATTTCATCTATGAATTGAAAATTAATAAGGTAAAAGATCCGCCATAAAACTAACGGATACGGATACGGATCTTTCTTCTCCATCGGATATCCGCGGATACGGATATCCGGCACATCACTAGTTATAATATACAAATTTGAGCACTGTTAGTTATATACTTGTTTCAGACATGTCGTTGTAAAAGGTACCTACTGCTGATTCTTTTTGTACTTCAAACTCAACCGGACGTGTACAAACATATTGAGGGGAAGGGAATTCAAAACATTTTTAAGTCATAGAGGTTTTTCTACTGTATTATTAATAATTAATTTACATTTGCTATGAAAGATAATTATTAGTGTAATTTAATAAAGAAATTGATAACTTTTTTCTCAAATATTTTCTTATGCAACCTTATGAACAATTTATACAGAAAAAATGGAATTTCGAAAATGTAAAAAAATGAAACAGAATTCCTGAAAATTTACAGATTTATTTTAAGTAAAACCTATCACGGGTAAGGTCAACGTTCAGTCAGGTTTGTTTGAACGAGCCGTTCGTATAAAGCTATAATGAAACTAATTATTACGCTATTTTTTTAGATTAGAAATATATTTATGTAAAGTAAATTTTTTATATCAAATCGAAATAATATGTACACATCATTAATTTCGACATACTATACTTATAGTCCGGGAGCTGTCGATCTAAAAAGCCCCCTCATATTGTGCATGCAATTTTTTTTATGTAAATTAATAGTTTAAAAGTATATAAACAAGAAACGCTTGGTTTGCGTTGATTTAAATAGCCGAAAAAATGTTTAAAAAAATTAATTATAAAAAAATGACATTAATGTTTCTCCTACATCACGGATATTGGTTGCTAGCATCCAATTTTACAAAAAATTTCGTGCTTTTTAAGAAAACATTCGCGCAAACCAATTTTTTTTGCCGAGAGAGTCAGGCAACCCTCTTAAAGTTTGTGATGAGGGAGAAAATTTCACCGTCATTCGTAACATAATTAATTATTTTTATATTTTTTAGATCAATTCTGAAGAAGGTCCAAATCCGGATTGAAACGTTAATGTATTAATTTTATATTGTTTGTTAATATATTGTCTGAAAAATTGGTCGATAATTTTATTTATTGAAGAGTTCTAATCAGACGTTAATCAAAGATTTGACGTATTATTGTCTTCACTAACTTATATCTCCCTCTCAACTTCCGATCGCCTCGCCCTATCACACTTCCGTAAATCTCTCGTCAGGCATTCACCAGCTTACTCCGCAAGTCAAGCGTGCGTAAAGAAGTTTTAGTTCAAAAATGCAATAATTACGATTCAGAGCGACGAATAACTTGTGCTGTAATCGTGATATCGTTCGTTTTTGTTGATGTTTTTTTTACAACTTTTTAGGATTATCACAGTACGGAACTTGCAGTGAGCGAGTGCGACTCGTACTCGACCAGTTCTTTTAAATTGTATTTTACTATTTAATGTCACAGGCTGACGTCAGCCACTCTATATGCAACATAAATAACATCAGACGTAAACTGCACACAGTACTTTATTAAACCCGATTTTCCGTGGCGGAGCGCATCTCCGTTTCTATTTAATCAGACAACATACACGTTATACTCTAAAGCAATTACGAAAGTGTACGTTATACAACTAGCATGTTATCTGTTCAGGACCGTACTGAAAATAATCGGATTTCATATAAAATTCGGTTTTGTGATCGAAATTCTAAAGCATAGTTTTGTATTGTATAACGAAATATGGAAAAAATAAATTAAAAAAATAATTGAAAAAATAAAAAAAAACTAAATATATCTATACTATTTATTACAAATATTAAGAGCACTGTGGTTGAAACAAAAATAAAAAATATAGAGTAGTTACTTCTTACCACAACAATTTTATTAGCGGATGTACATTTCGGGAACTATGCTCACATCTTCAGCAAAAGTGTTTGCTGTAGATGAGAGCATAGCTCCCGAAATGCACATAGTTTAGTGTTTGCTGTAGATGAGAGCATAGCTCCCGAAATGTACAACCGCTAATAAAACTGTTGTGGTAAGAAGTAACTATTCTATATTTTTCATATCTGTACTAATATATAAAGCTGAAGAGTTTGTTTGTTTTTTTGGTTGGTTGAACGCGCTAATCTCAGGAACTACTGGTTCGAATTGAAATAGCCGATTTATTAATGAAGCCTATAGGCTATATAATATCACGCTACAACCAATAGGAGCGAAGCATGAATGAAAAATGTTGCAAAATGTAACTCAAAATTTGTCCGTCCGACAAAAACTTTTGAACGGTAACTTCGATCATCATGAAATTTGGACACAACATTCATCTCGGTAATCTAAGATGAACGTTCGTACTTATGTCCCTCCCTTCCCCATTCGTTCCTTTGCACCAGAGTGAAACCGGGCGGGACCGCTAGTTATATATTAAAATCAAGTGGAATAAAATGAAATAGAAAAAAAAATAAAATGTAAAAATGATAATCCAACGCATACACAAAGCAAGCGTCATCTAATGAAATACTAGCAACTAAAATAGTAAATAAATTTTGCCCTGGTTTCTAGATGTCGCCTTGAACTAAATATCTACATGTTCAATCCAACGCACCCAATGTAACGTCTTCTCATAAAAGTGTCGCGCACATTGCATGGTTTTACTCCCAACCAAACGCGCCATTAGATGTTTCGCATGAAAAGAACAAAACATATAATTCTTTAAAAAATTAAAAAAAAATTACGTGTTCTTCTAATCCCCGGTTTAATTAATACGAGTGTTATAATTATTTAATCTATCTGAGAAGTAATCCAATTTAGGAATTTGTCAGTCAGTCAATTTTCATTTAAGTTTAAATGTCATCTTCAGTGATCGACGTACCAACATCAAAGAAAATCGCGGAGATAAAACCTCCATTTGACGTTCCCAATGTCTGTAAGCACTGAGGCAAGGAGGAAGAGATTGAGGTTCTGTACGCACAAGTTACTGTCTGTATCTACTTTCTGGTGAATAACAAACTTTGTACTAACATAGGCGTTAATACGTATTAAATACATAGGTACGTAATATATATTATCCTACATTATCTCAAGCAAGGGTGAATCTTATACAGCAAAAAGTTAAAGGGGGGTAGGTATGTCCGAAAACAATGCACTATATACATGTTAAATGTGTGGAGAAGACCAATACCAAAAGTATCGAAAATATGTTGGAAATCTTTTTTATTTAATGAGCAGCTTTCGTAAAATACATTTTCAGATTAAACCTGTCTACAATCAAATTACAATATCATGAACAATTTGATTGTAGACAGATTTAATCTGACGTGTATTTTACGAAAGCTGCTCATTAAATGAAAAGTGTTTTAACATATTTTTGATACTTTTGGAATTGGTCTTCTTCACACATTCAACATGTATAAGTTATTCCAAAACTCCTCACCGTATTTTTCAAACATTTTAATAATACAATAGTGCAGGGGTCGGCGACCTTTTGAGACGGAAGAGCCAAAAGTTACAATTTTCAAAATATCCCATTTTTTAAAGAGCCACGAAACATTTTTGTTTCAGTATTATAGTATTTGCTTATATAGGTATAATATATATATCCGAGGACGATACGTCGCGACGGGGGCGGTGCAGGTGAGACGCGAGTGAAAATGGCTGAGAGATAGATATGGTGCTCAATCATGGATCTACAATTTTTTCGAACCAGGGCATAAACTTAATAATGGCGCCCCCTCTCTCCAGCGTTTGAGATAAATTACATAAGAAAAACCACAAATATATAATTAGTTGGCACTTTTCGTGAACGGGAAACCGTCGGAAAACAAGCAGATTGAATAAATCGGAAAAAGAACAGATTGTGTGTGGTTTTAAACCATATTTTATTATGATTTTGGCGCCCCCTGAAACTGCCACCCGGTGCGAGTGCCCCGGTTTTCTCCCCCCCCCCCCTAGATCCGGGGCTAAATCTAGACTTAATGCTATTTATTGTATCATTTGTTCAGCTCAAACGGCTAAACAGATAAAAAAAAATTTCTCTTAGCGGTCTAGTTGGGAACTACGAAGCCTGATTTTTTAAACTTTGGTCACAAAAGGAACCGAACTTAAGAAGATTTGTTTTTTTGTTTATTAAAAAAATAATTTTAGTTATTCCAAAATGACAATAAATTAAACAAGGTAAAGAAAATAAATTACTATACAATTAAAAAGTTATTTTCAAATATACGTCTATAGAATTTCAACTGGGATCGTACACGAAAAAAGAGAATTTTTTACATGGCTTTCGTATATTCGAATGTTTCAAAACAATTTTCAGAAATTATTTTTTTTTCTTTTAATGTAATTGAAATTGGTTTGATCGCTACATTTCCCATAATAGACTTATACAAAATTAAGAAAATATTGATTTATGTGCTTTCCTTTCATTAAAACATTTGTCACTTTAAAATCATATATTTTTATTGGATTATCCTGTACATACACAACACTGTTTCAGCAGTACATATGTGGAGTAATGTGGGGAATATCTATATAACTCGATATCGTTCGTTACATACATATAAGCTAAATTAGAATTTGCAATGCATCTCTCTATGATTACCCCTACATCCCGCAATACAGTATGAACAAGGAAAAAACAACCTATTTAACAAATCGCAACTTTTGCTAATTACAATACCAGCCTCGCCACGCCACAGTATTATGTAAATAACATAGATACAAATGCGTGCAACTCTTGTTGTCTTAACGGTTGGTAAAGTCAAAAAAAAACAATGCCATCTAATAGGGTCGGTGTATCAACGTTGAAACAACAATTGGCTACATTTTTTCTCACTTTGTCTAATTTAGCAGGCCACAAAACTCATGAGTGTTCTGTGACTTTCTTGCGCTCACGCGCTGTTCTGCGCTCTGGAACAGCACATGAAACGTCATCATGAGATACCCCCCGGTGTACACGGTGCAACTTCTGATTCACAAGTTATAGCGTGTTATTTAGATCGACTTTGAGCTGCATTTACTGTCAGTACATTAGTTCAAATAACTATTACCATATGCTAGAAGTGTTCACTGAATTTATCTCATTCAGTCAACACCTTTGACACACGGCTTATAGCAGAGGTGAATAGTGTTACAGTGTAGGTATATTGCAGTTTGTTGTCAACTGCGTTTGAAAAAAGTTTATAATTGAAACATCATAAAAATGGATGTGGTTCATATTTAATTATAAACTCCACCTCCCTCCCCTAATTCCTATCCCGTGTTAGAAGGTATCCTAGTTGATCCAGCAGAACATCCATTTACAATGTTCGCGCGCTGTCACTAGCCCAGTCAATTTTTGTTAAATTTAAAAATTTATAATAAATAAAATAAACAATTTTTAAAGACTTTTATAACGTATCTTGTTAAATATATATGTCAAAAGGGCTCCGTAAAGCAAAATAATTATAGGCCAAGTACTTAAACATTTTTTGTTTAGTTAAAAATATAGCCCCACTTTTTTAAAAATAAATTTAAAAAAAAATGTCAACGGTACTTTATTCTTTCAAATGTTAGGATGACACCATAATTTATTCAAATTTTTGAATTGTTAAAATTATTTTATGTGTTGTACTCTATAAACAGGGCGTTGCGCTCAAGCTGTAAGGGTCGCGCGGAACCCTATTTTCAACGTTAAATTAAAACTATAAATAATAGAGATAGAGCCTGGGAGGTGGGACTTTATATTGGAAATTTTCTCCACTTTAAGAATATTTTTTTCAATTTCCGCTACTGCTTATAGTTTTTGAGTAATTTCCAAAATTCTTTTTTGTTAATAACACATGCAATTTATGTCGGCACAAAAAATAAAAAAAAGCTATTGCTCATATTTTTAGGAGACTTGGATTTATTTTTCGCAGATATCTCACTTCTTGACTAGGCTATAGATGATTAAATAAAATATGCCTATTGTCAACTTTTGTGACAAAACAATGAGCTAACAATACTGAATGTGAAATATAATCTAGACTTTTATTAAATCAAACACAGTGCCATGACAGTTATCTAATTGAATCCAAACAAATTTAATTTCGTTCACTTCAAAATAGTATTTCGATTATACGCTTTGTAATTTGTCACAACGCATTTGAGTAATTCTGTCAAAACTAGTTAGGTATAGTTTTGGTATTAATGTTTCACTGTGCAATCGAATACAGTGTGACTCTAATAACCCATATCAAACTTTTGATAAAGACTCACCCAGTACAGCGCAGTTCCGAACGTATTAGTTGTTGAACACACTCACCTGTAACAAATAAAATCATATTAATATTTTGTTGTTCGAGGTCCAACATTTGGATTTATCTCATATTAACATTTATTATATGGCACTAAACTTTCTAAGAAGGTCCAGCTCAGTTTTTAAAAGAAACAGTCCTTGGTTGGTTTTTATGATTTTCAGTTGTTAATATTGTTATTTTGTATTTATAATTTATATACAGGTTGACCGGTAATTGCTCATATTCTCTTTCAGAAGAAACTGTGACTTATAATTTAGAATGATTCACTTAGGGGTCGGAAATGCGTAATTTTCGAGAAAATCTACTTCGATTTTCTTTTTACAGAAATCCAAGTTTTCGGAGTAAAAAATTTAAAAAAAAGTCTCACTTTTTGGCCTGAATTTTTCCTTGATCTGATAGCTTAATTAGCCAACCTTCCAAAAGTTAAAAACCACGAAATTTACTGTTAGATTTTATGTTGTGTGTTAAAACTTACAATAAATAACAAAAAATATAATGAAAATTTTTCACAGAAGTGTCATTATCATAAAAACATGACACATTTCCGACGCGCAAGTGATAGAGGTTAAATCATTCCAAATTAGTCATAGCTTCTTCTCTCGAGAGGAATACGAGCAATTACCGGTCACATATATACCTATATGTCTTTATGTATTAAGGTAATACTTTTTGTTACTTTTTGCTGAATATATAGGTATTCATTTGTTTCAGTTTTTTTACAAACTCAATTATCGAGCAACTGTAACTTACCATATATAAACTTATAGATTTGAGTTTGCGCTAAGTTGGAAAATAAGACCATAAAATATTGGGAACACAAAAATAGTAAGAATGTAAAACAAGATATTTATATTGATGATCAAAAGGTAAACATATAAAAACACAGAATATATAGCATTAATCTGGAGTTCACGGGCTCAAGTACAGTTGTTAAACGAAATAAACCCATAATCTATAAAAAATTGTTTGTATATGCAGAGCTCTCACTCGGTGTATGTAGAAAAAGCATTTAGTTTTTATTACGCAATAAAAAAAACCCAATTTCCCAACGAAAATCCTAATCGCAAATATTCATTGATAGCAAAATGTTACCCATTCAAAACCAGCATATAGTGCAGTCTTGTCTTTACAAACACATAAAATATTGTGTAATAGCCGCCTATCGATAATGCTTAACGTCTATATAAAAACCAACAACTTCTATGTGCTATATGTGCAAGTGGGTAGAGCTAAGCTGTTTCCGAATGTAGTATGACAAAATAAGAAAACTCGTGGACACAGTTGTTGTGCGTTATTAAAATCCTTTTTAATGTAATTTTCAAGAGTATTTATAAAAAATTTTGACTTCAAACACAGGCACAGAAAACTACCCCCCGCCCCATCCACTGACCTCGGATCTCTCTGTCACACACTTCCACGCGCGTCAAAATTAAAATCTTTAAAATTCGCAAACCCCTAATAGGACCAAATTTTTCGCAGACAACGTGTTCGCAATAAAACAGCGCTTATGATCATATAAAATTTTTTCTATTATCCAATCAAGTGAAAGTAACTAAAATAATAGACAACCCAACGACTGCACATTCTATACGTTTTATATACTTCAAGTCAGGACAAAATTTGCTTATTATCTTGATGTTGCAACATTTAATAAAAAATCATTTTTTTTTTAAATAATTAAAAATAGTCTGTCCAGGATTTTTTTAGCAAACCCATTTTTAATATATTTTCTAATACCTATACTAAATTCATGATAAAATATGTTTCATTCTATTATCAGCTCGGTGAAGGTCGATTTAGGTTTGGATCTTAGACTAAATCGATTTTATAAATATCCAAGTTAGAGGCTCCCAGACGTAGTAAAAATGTAAAATGCGCAAAGACTGTTTTGGTCTCGCTGTATTCTCATATTAAAATAACGATGAAATAAACCTTACTGTTAAATTATTAAGCCACTTCGAGTGGTCAGAGGGTTCGAGACGCACCGGATTCGATTTCCAGATAGGCGAGCAGGATGTGGCGAGGGACTTCCCTTGCTCCCTGCTGCCTCCTGTCGAGAGATTCGTGTAATTATTGTGCCTTCTATTTAACTTGAGATTTTGTGAGGTTTTCTCTCTTAACCGTTCCACACAAATATCACAGCAATTCCCAACTAAACCAGGAAATTGACTGGCGACCTTTAATTTCCCAACGTACCCTTTTCAACGGATCAGGTAACTTCTTTATACACCTGACAGTGAAAATTTAAAGGAAATATTACAAGTGGTCAACAAGTAAAATTTCCTATTTTTGGAGAAATGGCTAATAATAAAAACTCTGTAGTGAACTACATTAGTAAAACTTTTTCAGTAATAGAAAGTACCACTGCTGTCGGTCTACACAAAAGTTGTGAACAGTCAGTCAAACTAATTAATCAAATCTTACAAAAACGATTTTCTCATGCCTGTATTAAGGTGTTCCGAGGTACATAGATCGGAGCACCTCGTCGATGAAGACTCTTTCAAATTCATCAAAAATAACAGTAGGTCCACTGTCCGTCCAAAAAGCAAAAAATTATAGCAATATAGGTACAGCGTAACAAGTGTGAAATAGTGGCTTTTATAAAATGAGTTCGATGTTTTAGAAAAGAATCACCATTTCATACTTGCCACGCACTATACTTTTAATAACGAGATCATGTATACGGATGTGCGTAAAAAATTAAACCGTATATGAAAAAGGCTTTTTTAAAGCCGTGACGTGACGCCATGCGTAAAAGTGATTTTTTACATCTATACCCCGAAATGCGAGGCTTTCCAACAATTTTGCATGCTCGTGTTATAAAAATGGCGTGTGTCGCGGCACACACGACCGAAGTGAAACTACTTATGTGTGAATAAAAACGTACTACTGTATTCATTCTATTTTATTTTTTTTCCATTGTACATGAATTAAAAAAAATTTTTGACCGTAGGTAATAGAATGTAGTTGTTTCTATTGCGTTTCTACGGTTTTGTTTATTTTAACCTCCAAATCGGAGCCGCATAAGAAAATTCAGTTAAAAAATGAATTTCGTTATCCGTCTCAATTTTTTAGTTGTCATCTATAATTTACAATATTGTCAGCTTTTTAGGTAACCTGATGTCAGCAAATGTAAGTAATAAAATTTCAGTAAAAATCTGAACATTTTTATAACGCATTCGAGCAGCAGCGGCGTTTTTTTAAGTTTTAAGTGAGTTTTTTTTATCGTAGAAAAGAGTTAATATGTATGGTTTTATAGACCCTATAAAGTTGAAGCCGTTAAAGTGGCGAATAAGAATAATACAAAACAGTTCCAATCCAAAGCTGAATGAATTTAACACGATCAGAACTGGGTAGTACAGGGGGGGGGGGGGGAGTATTCAAAGCCAACAGTTCGTACACGACCGTCACAGTCAGCTGTTAGTGACATAACTTCTGGTTGTAGGGTATCTTCAAATCCGTGCTCTGATTGTCGATTTATAAACATGATCCAGAAATAATAAATATTTGCATAATCCGATTAATTTTTTACGTAACTTTACCTCGTATTTTTTTCAAAATTATTTTTGATTGAAAAAATTTCAAAAAAAATTGTCAAAATGATTCTACGAATACTTTAAAATAATCCTTAGAACAATCGTCAAAACTGTTGTCGACAAAAGAGCCCTAAAATTCAACAGATAGTTCTTGAAAAAGACAAATCAAAAATTGGTTTTCAAATTTGTGTATCATTATTTTTTTAATATTAAGTTTTTAATCACCAAACACCACACACAAATATCGTCGATTCAAAAAACTACCACAGAGGTCAGATTTCAGACCAAGCCACTATTTTTGTTCAATTTTGTTTTCTTACCCAGGGAATCATTTTAAGAAAATTTTGCAGGTTGTAAAAAAAAGGTGAGAAGAAGAAATAATCTAACAAAAAAATCGATTTTAAGCGGAAAATATCGTGACAATTTTTTTATTTGTTCCGTGGTTCCGCGAAACTTTTAAAAAATAAGTATAATATTCTTGAATTGACTGACTACAAAAAAAGAAGAAGCTTATCAATGGCTGCATCGATTTTGAATGATTTTGATTCCCTTGTATTCAGGAAGACGCGTAGGTTTTCTCCGAAACATTTAGTCAAATTTGATATTTTGTTCCTTTATTTTGCTCTCATTCATGATACTATTGCATTCGAATCTTATAATATTAAGCCGGGTACTCATTAGCGAGCCGTAACCGTAACATGTGTGATACAGTAACGAGGTTCTAGTGTGTACGCGTGTTACAGTTTAGACTCACGACGTCGCCGGAACGCTTTCACCGAGCGTACTCATTTTGCGAGCTGTAACTGTAACCAAACAGATACAGTAACGAAGTTCTAGTGTGTACGAGAAGGCCATAGTGGCCTGACAAGCCGTATTTATCCGCAGTTTCCTCTGACCATTCACTCATGATTATAAACTCGAATATTCTATTGTTGATACATCAAACAAGTTACAACCTCTCCTCTTGACGTCCACAAGCGCACTGCGAGCGCCCTTTGATTCGCGGCAAAAACCGACAATCGTCGGCTCGCTGCAAGCGGCACGCGTACCGCTCGCAGCAGGTTTACGAACCACGTACACACTATGTTTTTGGTAACAGTAACGGTTACAGTTACGTGCAACGTTACGGGTTCAGAAATGAGTACGTTGTAAACGTCGGCTCGCTGCAAGCGGCACGCGTACCGCTCGCAGCAGGCTTGCGAACCACGTACACACTATGTTTTTTGGTTACAGTACATGCAACGGTTACGGTTACGGCTCGCTAATGAGTACCCGGCTTTAATGAATTTTCAAATACGCAGCTTTAAGATAGTTTATGTATGACATCTATATAATATTATAAAGAGGTTAAGTTTGTAAGTTTGGATGCAGGATGTAATCTCCGAAACTACTCATCCGATTTCAACACTTTTGACGTGATAACGTCTTATAAATTGATGAATCACCAATCTTATAAATTGATAAAACACCGGCTGCATGCACGAAAAAGTGTAACGTTCCTAAATCCTAACGTTCGTAACGCGTAACGCGTAACGTTCCGCCTGACCCTGTGCGTGCTTTTTGCTAATTTCTCGCTCAATTTAAATCAGATCGGTTTGAAACCAGTCTTAAACGAAAGGGGAGAACATTTTACATTGATTTTGTATAACAGAATTTGCCTAAACAGTTTTTTTATACAAATTTATATAGAAAAATAGCTGTATAAATGCAATGTTGTCTAATGCATGACGCGACGCGGTCGGTCGTCTTTGTTTGCCGTACATGGAAATTAGAAGATAACGTATGTCTTGTCTTAACATGAAAACGGCTGCATTTCTAATGTTTAATTCAATTTTTTGACATTAGTATTTTGTGAAATGCAACGCCTTCTAAGTTAAGTATTGGAATAACTAATTATTATTAGAACATAATACTTTGACAGTTGCAAACGTCACTTTTGACATTTCTTATCATTCCGACACCAAGGATAAGCGGATTGAAACCAAATTTTGGGAGATTTAGGTTATGTATTACGGAATACGTTATCACGTAAAACTATCGTCCGTAAACCGACTTTACAGACAGCCAATTTTTTTTCATCAATATTTAGAATATACCTTCGGGATGGACATAGGCTATATATTATCGCGTTAAAATAAATTTCCGTGGAGATCAATTTTGCAAAAGAAGTCGGCTTAAAAACAGTGACAATCTATCCAGACCAGGCCGCCAGTGTTAAATAAATGTATCACATTTCCGTTGACAAATAAAATACACTATGTAACTATACTACACTGTTTCTGATATTTTCAGATCAGCTCTATGATGCTGGTTGTCGATTATCTGGAGTAATGAATGTCGCCCCCATTTGGGATAAACGGGATTTCCGGTCAATTAGCAAACGGATGTACGAAGTGCAACGAATAAATTCCGCGACGTGGCCATCATTTATAATATGCAATCCCAGCTTTCGAAACACCCGCAGAGAAATCTAAATAATTGCGAGGTGACAACTAAGTGACGGGTTCCATTTTTTACAGCAATAATATTAAATGGATATTCTGCGTGAATGAAATGTTATGAAAGACTAATATTTCAAAACTACCATCAAAACAAAAGTGCAAACATTTATGCATTTTTATCCATTAAAAAGAATTATTAGTCACAATTTCTGTAATGAAAAGTGTCAGCAATTTTGTTAGCAAGTTATAATGTTAATAAAACGAATGTGGATATTTGGTTAAAAACGGGAAAAGTAATGAAATAATTTTGTGAAATTTAAAAGTCGCTAGGCGGTCGTTTTACCACAACGTTATATTCATTGACGCACTTGAAACAAAACCTACTATTCTTATATTAGTTTTGTAATGTTTATGGCTAATGAAAGTGAATTCGTAATTTGGAAAGAAGTTACAAACAAAAACAATTATTATTAAGTTCAGTGTAAACTCTATATAGCAACACTCAAGTGACGTTATTGAGAGTTGTCGTTAAACGGAGAGAAGAAATAATCCATTAATATTTTTTTACTATAATATGTATTTACTCATAATCTAATATATAAAATTCTCGTGTCACAGTTTTCGTTGCCATACTCCTCCGAAACGGCTTGACCGATTTTGATGAAATTTTTTGTGCTTATCCGGTATCTATGAGAATCGGCCAACATCTATTTTTCATCCCCCTAAATGTTAGGGGTAGTCCACCCCTAAATTTTTTTTCTTCCTTCCCCATTCGTTCTTTTGCACCCGGGTGAAACCGGGCGGGACCGCTAGTAAGTATATAAAATTTACAACAATTAATTAAACTCTTTCGTCAATACACAAGGATTTTCGTTTACTCGCCATGTTCACAGTTTGCAAGTTTGTGGGCAACTAAGAAAATGAGCTAAGCTAAACATAATATGAAAGATAATCTCAACAAACAAAAGAACGAATTTATTAGAATCTTCGTTATGCATAATGTCGACAACAAAGCAACAAAATAACAAACAAGTACTGTTTATTGCTTAATGATGACGTATTGTTGTCGTTATTTAGAATGGGTGTGTCGTTATTTAGAGTGTTATCATTGTATGAGCAACAAGGTAAACCAACTAGAGTTAAGTAATTTCGACGTTTTAAGAAGTTTGTCGTTATATCGAGTGACGTTAAAAGGAGTTTACACTGTACATAAAAAACATTTATATAAATACAAAACGGAGTTTAAACTGTAATAGTAGTGGCTAGAGCAGCAGTCCACAATTGTTTTTCCCGTGGGTTCGTTTCAAAACATTGCGGAATTTTGGCGAAACAAAAAACTTAAGACCTCCCCTCCAACTTCTTCTACTACCCCCTTCTACCATGTTACCAACTCCTCTACTACTAGACTACTTGCTTTGGAAACACAATCGATACCGGAAAATGAAGTGCGGATAATATGTCGACTCAAGATTTTTATTATGATATTTGGTGTCTGATCTCTAATTAATTATTTTTTGAGAATGATAATTCTTTATGATTTCCTGAAAAAAACACTATTTCATCACGGTCCGTGAAAAACTTGCCAGCGGTCCGGATATGGACCGCGGTCCGCCATTTGGTGACCATTGGGTTCCTAGAGTAAAATGGCGCTGTTCTGTATGATCAATGCAAGAATTTATAGTGTTGTTATTTTTTTTTTGTAACTTTCTAACTTTAACATCACATATCATAAACTGAAACAGATATTTAACATTAACCATAGAGAATAGCGCCGTTTTAAGTATTTATACAGTGCGTAGACTGTAAAGCGGTCAAGTTAGTAATATTTATCCAAAATACTAATTCCTCAGAAACGACCAGCCAGCTCCTATGCGGACTGCGTAAAAACTGCAACATGAGCTTGATTTTGTTCATAAAATGTTAAGATTAATTTTAATTAAAATATGCAAGGTAGCATTATAACCTATCTAGAATATAATGATTTTAGCCTTATTAAATATACATGGTTGATATAAAGTTAAGAGCATATAACCATAAATCTGGTTAGATAGAACGGTCTTAAAAGTTAATGTTGAACCCTGGATCTCTTTAACCTCAAGTGGAATGAGATCACAGTATAGCTTAGAGGAATGATTTCACCTTTTCACCTTGAGTGTTTGACCTACCTTTGTTACGCGACTATAAATATTGTTAGGTACCCAAACCATAGCCGGCATCCACCGTATAATAACGTCTTTATCATTCCGAAGTGTACTCTGGCTAATGCATCCACAGTTTACCGCGTGGCGCCATTCAGGTCGAATCACATTACCTCTCCTACAATATACAGACTGTAGCAATGTATCATAACTCTCTGTTATTATTTATAACAATAAGAATTAAATGCCAATAGTCTAATACAGTGTTATTCCAAGTGTGGGTCTCGACCCCCTGGGAGGTCGTAAAGCCTCTACAAGGAGGCCGCGGAGGATCGCAAAGCCTCATGTAAAAAACTAGCTGCTTCCCGCGTCTTCGTACGCGACTGACTGGGACAGCGACAACAGTAGTGGAGCCGTATCACTTTAAAAAACAATTTTTATACACTTTGATGTTTTCGCCAGTAGTTTTTGCAGGCTATATATGTATATATTACGGGTGAATTTTAAAATCATCCCCTATTTTACCCTCTTGAGGGATGATTTTACAGAAACGCTGAAATACGTAATCCTTTATTTCTTACCAAAAGCCTAAATATGAATTTTCATATCCCTAACTTATGAAATGATGGGTTCTCCATACAAACTTTCATCCCTTATTTCACTCCCTTTAGGTTTTTTTTTTAGACAAAAAGTACCATATGTCCTTCCTCGGGATGCAATTTATCTCATTGCCAAATTTTATTGAAATCTGTTCAGCAGTGTACGCGTGAAAGCGTAACAAACAAAATCACATTCGCATTTATAATGTTAGTCAGGAACAGAGGAGGGTAGGGGGTCTCAAAGTAAGGGGGTCGGGCCATGAAACAAATTGAAAAACATTGGTCTAATAAATAGAAGAGATGGTGTAATGATCAGCGTGTTAGCCATTGAACCAGACTGTCGTGGCTTCAAATTCCCCTCCTATTCATGGCTATTTTGTGATGTCGCTTTGCGATTTAATGATACTGATTAGATACCTTATTTGGTGGAGCCACCTTCCAAATAATATTTTCTTGTATACGAGCATATGCTTTGTATAAGTAGACATAAAATTGGAAATAAAACATATGATTGTGAGACAACCAACCGGACAACATATGCACTCCATTAGAGATTCGCTGGACACTCAATAAAGTCACATGCTTTGTTAATGATGATAACCTAGATAATATCTATATTTTTAACCAATATATATTAATGAAATTATTATTCACTACCCGTATTTACTCGTCACTGCCGGCAAATGACCCACCCTGGCAAACAGATTCGGTTTTTTTTTTACTTATTTTATTTATTCCATTTACAATACGATTTCGTAAATAATTATGAAAAGTTTGGGAAATCAGTCTGCCATTTTATATATCAGCGCTCTAAGATCGCTTATCAACCATAAAAAAACAGAACTGCATAGAGGCATTTTTTATAGAAAATGTATCCACGCGAAAGAAAAAATTTCTAGACTTGTATCAAGAAGCATTTCTTTTTTTATCCTTTTTTTCCCCTGGTTTTTTTTTTTTTTTTTTATATATTATGAGGCTTCGGCAGCAAGGCCATTAGCTCTAAGTATGAAGTAGGTTGCTGAAAGTAACGAGGTTTAACTGTTGCTTAGATTTTGTTAAAGAGGTCGGTATTTTTTAAGAACTGGAATAATTTTTCAATATTTTCTCTGTTGTCACTGAGGATGTCTTGAAGTTGAGCGGGGAGTTGTATTCTATTGTAGGCATATGCTTGACATTTGATGAGGATATGATGAACGGTTAGTGTTGTATTGCATGTGGGGCAGATGTCCGGGTCGGTTCTTCTGAACAGGTGGCTATGCGTTAATAAGGTGTGGCCAATTCTCAGTCGGGTCAGCACAGTATTTTCTTTGCGATTTATGGGTAGGTTGATCCATTTCAATACTGTAGGTTTGATGACTCGAAGCTTGTTGTTGGAGATTGTCGTCCATTCGGATTGCCAACTTTCGCGGATTTTATTCTTGATGAGATTTTTGACGTCAGAGAACGGAATGGGAATGTTGGTTATGGGAATATTTGTGGAGTTTTTAGCAGCGGAGTCAGCTTTCTCATTGCCCTCAATTCCTACATGCGATGGGGACCAAATAAAAACGACTTCCTTATTTTGAACAGACTGGATTTCGTAGAGTACATTTAGTATCCCCTGGTTTTTAATTCCGTATACAAAATTAGTACGCAGCACGTGAGATTTCATATGAAGCAACCATACTATATTATTACGTTTTTCTATGCATGTTAATATCTACTGCAGCGTTTCCAGCACGGAACGTGATTGTGAATCATGCTTACGGTAGCCTGATAGTACAATCATGTGCCAGCGGAGGTTCTTTGTACAGCTTCACCAAATCAAGAAATATGGTTTCATTGTTCATTAAATGCTCTCTGTGTTCCGTTCGAGAGTCTGTGGTCGGTATTAGATTAGCCACTGTGATCCTCCTTTCCTCCGCCGTTCTTTGTCTTTTCAAACATTGCCCGTTGATCTTACTCAATCCCGAAGTCATGTGGGTTGTCATCCATCTAGAATATATTGCACACTTTCCACGGATAACTCCGGTAGTATTGTTTGCGTTTGTGATCCACAAACAGTTGCGGATCAGCGCACAGGCACAATAAGCACGTGCTTAGAGAATAAGGATAGAGACCGCTCAACTATTCTGTATTAATGATGTAACGAGTATTCGCACTCGCAAAGATTCGCACATTTTTTGACATTTGTATTCGCAAAATTCATGCGAATATTTTGTGAATATTAATGTCAGAAATAAATCTTTTTCTTCATAATTCGATCGAAAGTTAATACTTTCGGCATCAATAATTTGTAAGGCAGAAAGTTTAACATTTACGCATTGGTGGGATTACACGCACCGATGCGGGAAGTACGTACGTTCGGGCGACAGTAAAGAAACAATTACCTATCAACTGTTGTTTAGATGTAGTTTCCATAGCAACCCTATTACATTTTAGCCAATAGTCGTGAACAGCTCTCATGTGTGTTTTTACGTATATATAACGTCAAAGTTGCTTGATTGGAATTTATCTGTGTTCTTATGTAACTAATAGTAATAAGTAATTATTTAATTAATGTATAAAAAACGTGTGTATAAAATAATTACAACCGAGGTATGAAGAAAATAGTATACACCACATTGGCCGAAAGTTTGATATTCTTGCACTGCGCATCATGATGCCCTCAGCTCGCATCGGGCATCATGTCTCGCAGTGCAAGGACATCAAACTTTCGGCCAATGTGGTGTAATATAATATTTTTTTAATGTGAAATAATAAATAATAAGACAAAAAATATTAATTTCTTAGCATTTTTAACAGATATGTTTTTTCTTATTAATTAAAAAAAAAATAACTTAAGTTCTTTCGCTAAGGTAGCCTCGCAATTATATATTTTATTAGTCTTTGCTTATAAACATTAACATTGTCTTTTCCCTATGTTATAGTTGTTTACTGAATTTTCTAAGAAAAATACCAAAATTTCTGTATTTTATTTTTGTGCATTAGCCGAAACAAGAGAAAGAAACAGACATAAAGCTTAAGATGTTCAAACACTTTATAAATACTGAGGGATTAACCTATACGGTGGTCTACCTTGCCTTCTTAAATCTACTCTAACATGGAAAACTCCACAAGGAAGGAAATATCGATCTTATATAAGAGCAGCCTCGAATTGTCTTAACTGGGAAAACGTGTCTCTCTACGGAAAAACACTCACAATATTCCAACAATTCATTCTGTTAATAAACATAACCTCACTTTCATAAAAAAACAAATGGAGAATGTACGTATTTGAAATGCAAATATTCCAAACAAAACATTTATTTTCGTTTAACGAAATGTGAGCCATTTTTCAAATGCCTGGTTGTTTGAATAAATAATAAATAGGTACCTACTTTTTCTTCATATCCTTTTTTTCATAGGATTACAAAAATGATATATTTTTATATACGTAATGAAGGCAATAAATAATTTTTAATAATCTGTTAAGTGAAATAAATATGGTTTTGTTTAAAATTAAAACTACTTGTAAAAAGAAAATTAAAAGCTTTAAAAAGAAAATGATTTCATAAGGTTTTTCGTTTTTTTTCATTTTTAAATCGAGTTGTATTAATATAAAACAAAAAAATCTAAAAATAACAATATAAGGGCGTAAAGAAAAAACAAAAGAATAATATACATTTATAAAACCACGTTTAATTACATTTAGCATATGATATCTCATAATTCCTCTTCGTCAAAACTTGTTTTAAAAAGCTTCAGCTAATGTTTTCCTCGAAGCTTTTTTTGTGCGATAAATTCTATTAAGTTGAAAGGCATACTCTCAATTGTTAGAGAACACAACCACTCAAACTGTTGATCGGGTATCGAACTATGTCGGAAGTAATTTAAAATGTTTAAAGTAGGTTTCTAATTACTTTAGTTTTTTATTTATACTGATTCATAAAACAGACGAACTTTAATTAATGAATAGAACTAAAACTATAGGTATATACTATTTTTCAGTAAATAGTGTTGGTAAATTAGACAGATTTCAGAGACCTCTGACGGTGCGCTGTTGTACATTTACCTGTAAGCTAAGAAATAACGACCAGCACGACTGTCTCTTCTCAGTGTTGCGAGAAATAAAATAATAAATAAAGAGCCCACTTAATAAATAATAATTCAGTTGATAGGTTTGAATTTTACTAGAAAAAAATAATGAAACACATAGTTGCACACCGAAATGTCAATTCAAAAAATATATTTTTTAGTCTTTTTTGGTGATGTGTTTATAACTACTAACAATTTATCGTACATATTCTACAATATTAATTTTCTGTTGTACTGCGTGGTAGATAATTGAACTAACAAACTAATTTCTTGATTGGCTGCTAACTAGTTCACTCATAAGAGCTAGTTCGTTTGCGAACCACACAACTATATTTTTTACAAAGATCTAATTATATTATCCACGACGGAACGGAGAAGGTATATGCGTTTAGGGTGAGATATTGCTTGTTTGTGTGTGCACTCGAATGCCGCCATTTATCTCGAAAACGGTTTGATTAATTCAGATGCGTTTTTCTGTAAATGGTTTGCAATTCATCTGCGATGGTGCTTAGTGCAAGAAATCTCTAAAACGTTTAAAATAAAAGAAAAAACAAAATTTAAAAAAAAAACCACGACGGATGTAAACGTTGTAATTGAAAAAGGATTAAATAAAATTTTAAAACCTCCAGACTAAAAGGAAATCCGTCGGGGGCTGCCATTTGCTGCCCTGAAATGACCCTAAATATTGCAATTTTAGAGTATGTGACTGATTAAAGTCACGTTGTGTACGTAAATAAATAATTAATTGTAGTCTTCAATTGATATTTTCCTATTCTTAATTCAGGGCAGCGAATGGCAGCCCCCGACGGATTTCTTTTTAGTTGGGGGGTTTTAAAATTGTATTTAATCCGTTTTTCAATTACAACGTTTACACCCGTCGTGGGTTTTTTCGAAACTTTTAATTTCGTTTTTTATTTTTTTAGAGGACTGTAGTTATGAACCAATCAAATCAAACGTATGAATTTGCAAGGGTTTGAATCAAAACGTTAGCAAAATTAAATTCGCGAGCTTTGCATTTCAATGGAATTAATACAAAAGTTTTATATACGAACAGACAAAATCAATAAAGCGTGAATTCGTTCACGAATATTTAAATTTAAGCACATTTTAAAAAATATATCCGTCCAACAAAGGATTATGTTGTATTTCTCTAATTTAAACTGTGCAAAAGTTATAACACAATTACCGAGGACGTTTCAATTAAAAATATCGTATTAGACACCGCTATTTTTAAATGCAAATTTCCTTCATTCAAAAATATTAAAATAAAGTTCCTTCTTTCCTCTTTGTTGCGTTTACAAAATTATCTGCCGTTATTTAAAGTATTTTTTCCGTCTAAAGTGACCAACAAATTCAAAACGAAAAACTTTACATTAAAGACACCGTTATTTTTAAATGTTTTCCTTCATTCAAAAATATTAAAATAAAGTTCCTTCTTTCCTCTTTGTTGCGTTTCAAAATTATCTGCCGTTATTTAAAGTATTTTTTCCGTCTAAAGTGACCAACAAATTCAAAACGAAAAACTTTACATTAATCATACCGACGTTTCTTCAACAGCAGTCGTTAAAATTTAAACATTAAATAATGCAATGGCACATTTTCTGCGAGGACCGGACCAAATTATTTGCGATCATAAAGATTTACAGGTGGCGTTGAGGAACGCGAGCATAATCTGCTTGGGTTGAAAGTGTCAAATACGAGTATTTTTTTAATCAGTCACCGCATAGAAATTGCATTGTTTATATATGTGGCGTTTTCACGTGTTCTCGAAAATTCCGTTGTTTATACTGTGTGTGTAACGTTTCGAGCGTCTTATTACTTTTATTGTTTTAAAAATGGTTTATTTTCCAGGACATTTTAAAAAAATAGTCGGATCTAAAAACAAGATGGTGAGATCCGGTAACAGGGGAATTAGGGTGTTGAAGGTTAACTTTGAGATTCCCTTTTGAAATTAAAAAAACAAAAAATTAATTGACGCTCGTTCAAAAAAGTCGCTATAAAGCGAACAATAATCAAGTTTTGAGGTCAGCCCTAGAGATGTGTCGTTCACGCTGGACCCGTTCACTGTGAACGGGTCCAATAGTGAACGACTACGAACGAATCTGAATTCAGTTCTCAATCGGATCTGGTTCAGTCTGTGCGCCCACGGTTTAACATTTCTGTAATGCATATTTGTAGAATGTAGCGTAGGGGAGACCGAGGAGAGTTGTGACAGAGGAGAGTTGTGACATCGTCGATTTCTCGGAACCTAGCGAAACTAGCGAACTCGCAACAGCGCTCGTTTGTTGTTTTTGAGACTCGTTATTTGACGCAGTACGCGATAACAGTGCGCGGAAAGCGGTTGTGAATATAATGGGTGTTTTTTTTAGAGGTATACAACTTTAAAATGAAATAAAACACGTAAAAATAAGGTTGCTGGCCACGTTGTTGGCTTTGTTTAAAATATAATTTTATGCCATTTATGTTTAAATATGATTTCGGGCATATTGGCGCCACGGCTGGCTTGAATGAAGCGCAATCGGGAAGTCCAATTTTCGATCACTTTATCGAGCATCTGGGGCCGTATATCGCCAATAGCGCGGCGAATGTTGACTTCCAAGTGATCCAACGTCTGTGGTTTATCGGCGTAGACTAGTGACTTCACGTATCCCCAAAGAAAGTAATCCATAGGTGTAAGATCAAAATTTTGCGTTGAAAAAGAGGATCAAGCTGAATATTGTTTTCGGCCCATTCACCGAACGACGGCGCGCATAATGGTCACGCGGCTTTAACTCTTGCACAAGCTGGATCTTGTAAGCTTGTAAGCCAAGATCTTTTCGCAAAATCTTCCACAACGTGGATGGGCACAGTCCCAATTGCTGTACACGACGGCGTATCGACTCATTCGGGTCCTCCTCAACACTACGCACCACAGCAGCAATGGCATGTTCTGTGCGCACTGTATGGCGTCTTTGTGGATGCGTATTATCAACTAGAGTATGCGTAGTTCGAAAACGATCCATGGTTTTCCGAATAACTTGCTCGGATGGACGATTATGTCGACCGTAAAATGGACGTAGCGCACGGTTAGTTTGGCAAACTGAACCATAATTTTCAAAATAAATTTGCACAATTTGCAAGCGTTGTACTGATGTAAGTCTATTCATGGTGAAATGGCAAAACATACTGACCACAAATCATCTGTCAACTGTCAAATTAACTGTCACTTGAAACGGTGTTGCCAATTTCAAAACCAAACCTCCAAAAAAAACACCCTTTACAACATTAGTGTACAAAAAATTTCCAAAAGTAAGTTTTTTACCAAAATTTTGATTACATATATATCGTTATGTATTATGTTTGCATTGTTATGATATTTTTTCTTATATGCTTTGGTCTTTCAAGTTTCCTAGCGTAGTATTGTTTTTTTGTATTGACATCTTATTTCGACAATAAGAATTATTATTCTGACCGCCTCACTATTTTTTGCACCTAGGCGAGTTGTGACAGCTTGTCACAACTCTCCTTTTATTGTTTATTTCTCTGGCAAGGTTCTTTTATTTGTCCTTGTGGTGTCATATTGGATGGTAAATTGCTATTTTTTTGTTTCAGAATGCCAAATAAATATAAACGAAAGACTGATAGGGGTATGAGTAGTGTCGAAATTTATGTCACTTAGGTCGTTGCCAAAAGCTCCGCCAAGAAAAAGGAACCAACCGAATAGATGCTAGATCAAATCTGCTGTGCTTACTGATACACCTAACAAGGATGAAATTGCTGCCATAGAAGCTAGTCGAAAGATAAAAAATGTAAAAAAACGTGTTTTAAGTGATAAAAAAAGAAACCTAAAAAAATTAAGAAGACTAATAAGAAAAATAAAGTTGATGATGAAAAGGATGAAGCCGAAGAAGATGCAGAAAATGACTGTTTTTGCTTGTGTTGCCTTGAGACCTTTGTCAAGTAAATCAAAAGAGAAGTGGGGACAGTGTCTCGAATGCAAAGGCTCGTCTCACGAAGCTTTCACTGGGGGCGAGCTTCAATACGTGTGCTATAATTGTTTATCCAATTAAATTTTAATTTTTGACTGAATATTATATGTTATTTTAGTACGTACATGTATACCAAATAATAATTATAAAGTACTTCGTTCGAAAGAAATGTGTTATTTATTTATAATGGTATTTTTTATTTAACAACTAATCTAAATACATAGGTGTCACAACTCACCTTGGTATCTGTCACAACTTACCTTGGTATGAGGAGAGTTGTGACACGGGGAGTAATTTCTATTTTCGTAGATTTTCCCAGAAACCTTAATACTTTAATTAATTTTGATCATTATTTCTTAAAGAGTATAGATTGAGCTACATTAACTCATGCAACTCATAGATATAAAATGTTTCTTGACTGAGATATATTAATTAAAATAAAAATTGTCACAACTCTCCTCGGTCTCCCCTACCAACTCCGACTGACCGACGAACGATGAACGAAATTGATATTTCAGAAATTCAGAGACATACGCTTTACACGTGAATATGCAACACAGCACGCGCCACACTGTACACACTATCGCCTGACGCTTATCTCTATCAATGTTTTGATTGTTTGCAAATTGCAAACCATTGTCAAATGTTGATTCGATTGCTGAAAGATGCTTTGTTTAGGGCTATATAAATAAAGATAACAACCCAATAATATTTTTAACAATATAAGTATGAGCTGGAGCCTGGATGGTTATATTTTCTAAATAATGAAACAAATTGAAAGCAAGAATTTTTTCATACTATCGAGTATAGATTGTTAATTATTTATACCTATTAAAGAAAGTGTCACAGATCATGTTTTTAAATTCTAATATGTGAATTTTTTTTTATTTTATATTCAATTGGAAATTTTAAGTTTTGGGTGTGTGTGTTTTTTTTTTTTTATAAATGGCATTAATGTAGAACTTTATTTATTATTAATAATAACGATACATATTATGTTAATCATTAATGTCACAACTCAAAATTTTCAATTCGATGTAAAGTTCTGCATTAATGCCATTTATATAAAAAAAAACACACACACACAAAACTTAAAATATAATAAACCCGCGTTAAAATTAATAAAAAAAAATACGATAATCATCAGTCGCCACATTTAGAAAACCGAATCACCGGATCCTGCAACATAGTAGGTAAGTACGTAAATGGAATTCGGTAGCACATATTATTCACATAGAGATCACGAAGCGACTGGATCACTTGATCCGTTCAATAAGATCCGTTCAATAAGATCCGTTCATTACGCGAACGAGATCCGGTTGGAACGAATCTTCGTTGTGACCCGGACCGCCCATCACTAGTCAGCCCTAATATTGCTATTACCTACTTTCATTAAAGTGCCGACTTCTCACTTTTTAGTGACTTATTTTAAGGAGGTAAAATTTTTTAAGTTATTAGTAACTTATCAATACGCAGTTTGCACTTTTAACCGATTTTTTTCTTAAGATTTTGTTATTATACTTTAAAAAGTCGACGAAAGACCCAGTGGACAATGGTCTATTAACTTAATCAATGAACCACGGCCTACAAGTGCGAAAACCAAGAAGATTTGAAACAATACCGGCCGCGAAAATCTACACACTTGGAACTACTCTCACAAAACTGAAAATTTTGTCACCAAAACACTTTTATTTTTATATTCGTAACGTAAAATAAAAGGGCATCTTTTTGATTATTGATCTAACTAAAACCACAGATATCTTCATCATGGACAGCCATTTTTTTCAATAAATTTTTATCGAAATGCAAACAGTATTAAGTATTTAAGTTTGGTTCATATTTTATCATCTAGAACTAATTATTATTTTATCACCTATACGTGCCTTCGAAACTATATCTCCTAATACATCAATTAATCAGATTTCAAAAAAATGCTGGACTGATTCTCTTACTCCCCTACCGTTATATAACGTTCGGAGGTAAAAATTAAAAAACACATAAAATAATATGTGTAAAATCAATATCAACACGCAAAAGTCGCTTCAAAAATAGTAATATTGTCTTTAAAAGACCTATTTTCGAATAACATACCGTATATGATTTGCTTGCGTTTAATTACGTAATATTTACGTTAACTTAGTCATATAGTTTTAAAAGAGCTACGCGGCAGAGTAAGTGACGTCACGGCCATAAAGTTTGTGATATTCCAAATCTTGACGCATAATTACATTTCATAAAATGGTTTATTAATTGCGTTAATCTGCGCACGCGTTACGCAAGCATTATCTCCAACGTCAAAGACACTAACACTCACTTGTAATTAATAAAATAGTAATTAAGTTATCGTATAATCATTCTAATTACTATATCAAACGACCGACGCGTATTATTTCTTAGTCTATTTATAAAGCTATTATTCGCTCGCTTTTGAAGTTATGCGTAATTATTATGTTAAAATAGCGGTCATTATTTATTATACACTACAAAAACTGAAATCAATATCCATGATAATCATACTTATAGCAATAAATCAATTCTAACAATAAATTACCCAAAGTTCGTGACTATGAAATCTATAGCTACAGGATACTTACTTTGCCATCCATCTATGTTTTGGAATGCCTTCTAGCTATTAAAAAAAATCTTAACAACATTTGTTGCAATAAAAATTTTCATAATTACCCAACAAGATGTGGTAATGATTTAAGAATGCCTAAACATAGACTGGAACTGAGTAGGAGAGGACCAAATTATATGGGTCAAAAATTATTCAACCACCTGAATGATAATATAAAAAACATTTCTGGTGTCAAACGTTTCAAGATTTAATGTAAAAAAATTCTTATTGACAAGTGTTGCTATTCAGTTGAGGATTTTTATCAGTGATTGAGAATAGTATTTAAGTATTTATATTCTATTCTATTTTTAACTATTTGTTATCGGATTAATTATTTTAATATGTTTTAACTGTGTACCTACTGACGTTTTGTATCCATTTTTTAATGGCGCAACAAATAAACATTTATTTATTATTATTATTATATAATATACTGGCCGTACCCGGCCCCGCATTACAGTGGCTCAGTCTGGTTTGGGTTCGGTGTTGTCACGTTCACCGGACGACGCTGTATTCAACAGGTGGCGCTCCCATTGCCGAAAAATATTTAGTGTGGAATGGCTCTGTATTAGACGGCGCACCCGCCGCGGTAAAATCTAGTATATGGAGTGTTGCTTTAACGTCCAACAGATGGCTCTGTATGGCGCTGTTTGTCAAAGATATCATGTTTTCACCTGTCAGCGGTGAGAAATCGATAGGTATACAAAAACACGCGCGTATTCGAATACATCATTGTGTCAAAATTTCAAAGCAATCGGTGAAGAAATTTAGGAGATTTGCGATTTTTAACAAACAAAAGTTTACATTTTTGTTTACATAGAATAATCGACATAATATATATTTACCAGTTGGGTTCGAAAATAAAAAGAGTGAATATATATCAATACGTAATATAATTAGTTTTCAATAATCCTGCAGTTTCATGTGAGTGAATTGTGATTCAGCCTGTAAATAATCCCATTCCATTGGAGTATTTATTTCCGTCGATAAAGAAGAACATTTTTATCTGGAAGCGAGAAGACCCGACATTCCAATGTGAGATAAGGACATGATGTAGGAAATTAATATTGAACTGGCATTGAACAAATGCCTATTGGAATATAAAGCGAAAAGAGAGATCTAAAAAGAAGATATTATAAAAATGACGACATTTCAAATGAGACGGAAAACGAGAAAACATTTTATAGTTATACTTTGTCACAGTTGAGTGCCCTCAAGGAAATGTTTTCGACTCAAAAAAAATATAAACACATTCAAAGAATGATGCTAACAGGTTAGCGAGAATTTTTTATCTCAACCTACAATCTAAGCTATCAGCATACAATTATTATAACGGTCATAAATGAACGTAACTATAGGAGATAAAATGATATAAAAGATGTGTTGCTCTTGATTATAGTCGGACACATGTATTTTCAACACCACCTATTTTCAACTGATTTTACTCGCGCATTTTCAAGCGTTTAGTCTCTACTTCTCACGCAAAGCATCTCCTCCTACGCTGCTCAGCCCATCGAAAAATACGGTTAACAACGTTTAACCTCAAGTTAATAATTTTTTCTGATTGGTCACGAAGTGGGAATGAAGGAGAAGTTGAAAATACATAAGTCGATTAGTCCGGACATGCTGCAGATACACGTTATTAATTGTATTTCGTTGTAAAACCAAAATTTAGTCGACCGAAGCTGAACTAGAAAACTAGTCGAAAAAATTTTTTCGTTTTAGCTTCGGTATAAAAAAGTAAATATATTAAACGTTTCTTAGAACTGGAATCTTATCTTAAGCAAATAGTAAGAGGTAAAAACTAAAGTTACTTTAAGTTTTCGTATCAACTACTTGATGTATAAAAATTGGGTTAGCCGTTTACTAACAACTGGTGTAAACAGGAAAAAATTCTTTTTCATGTCTAGTTACTATACAAAACATCCAAGAAAATTAAATTACAATTTTAAAACACTCAAATCTTCGAACTTTTGTGACCAAAATTTCTACCTTATACGATTTTACCATTCCAAAACCATAAATACTCATTTAGGCAAAAATTCACATCTCAAAATTTTACAATATTTTCTCGTTTTGAGGTCACCCGATTCCAAAAAAACATAAGTATTTTTGGAAAAGTCTGAACATCTGTTAGTGTCTGTGAACATTATACAGGTCAAAATGGATTGACGAATTGAGACCAAATTGTGGGACGATGTTTATTATGCAAATATGAAGAGTTCTTATGTTTTTCGTGGAAAATCGACGTATACGCAAAAAAGATATATGCGATAACGTTGTTTTTTATATAATAACGGTACACTTTTCATAACGGTTTATTATTCTATTTATTTTTACAAAAAAGTTTTGTAAACATTTTTTTTTAAAACTTTAGAGAAAAAATATTTTGTTTTGTAGATTTGTCAGAAAGAAATTAGTTAAGCATACTTTCATTAATTTTTACATGATGTGGAACATATTATAGTAGGTAAATTTAAAACTAGCCATTACCCGCGTCACGATATCAGAAATTTTACTATCTTTATTATGAAGTTGAAATTATCCCGCCGCCCAAATGGCTGGAATTTTTTTTCTTATTTAAAACAGACTTTAGCTTAAAATGACCCACTGCAGTGTGACATCAAAAAATATAAATGCGAATATGATTTATTGTTATGTATGTAAGTAGTTAGAGATTCCGAAGTAATGTGCATAAAAAAGACGTGTAATTTAAAAGAGCACGAACTGTAAAGGCATTCCTTTAACGTCTAACAGTTTAACGCAGAGCGCATGCGCAACACAGATATGCATGGAAATGAGGATATAAAAATGATTTGTTTCCGGAAGAGCGGGGTATATGTGAAACTATGCAGAAACGGTTTAAATTTATGTGACTACAATGTTGTAAGATAAACGCAGATGAACAGCCACTACGATTAAGCGAGGATTTGCACGGCTCGACAAAAATATGTATATCATTATAATATCCGTGCTTGCGCCCAACTCCTGGGTACCCAACCTGAAGAAGAAAAATAGCTAATCTTTATTCATTTTACCGTAGACTGTTGAAGAAGGAAGCAAAATTAGAAATTATCAATATATAAAATTGTAACGAATATTCTATCCGCAATTTTGTTTCATTGCGAATTTTCAGGGCTTTCGAGTATTTTATATAGTAGCTAGAAAATGGGAACAGTTTCAAACTAATGTTCATGATTGGTGATACATTCGGTGAAAATTGTACAATTTAAATTTATCAATATTTTGTTTAAATAAATAAGTGGCAACACTGAGTTCTTCCTAAAAAATATTTTCATATTTTTTTAGAATTAGCAAGAAGATCATAGAATTAAATTTCCGCATACCTTGAAAAATTTAATAGTTGGTCAAAAAATATTGCAATTTAAATGTAGAAAATGAATTTTGACGTCATAATTTGTGTTGATAAAATACAACGACCTGGATAGACTGCTAGTCTGGCTTGCGCTAACCAAGTTCGGTAGAAAGCGAGAGGGACAAATGGCTTAATAGTGTCGTCTTCATTACGCTCACTAGGCCCTACAAACTGTACCATGTGAATTTTGAAAAACAAAGAAATATCAAATTTTTAGAGAAGGTTTATTTGTTTAAAATGCTTTCTAGGTAAATAGACCAGTAAAATGAAGATAATTTGACCCTAAACATGTCCACAAAATCTCAAAAAGGTGCAACTTTTAGGGAATATTTATATATAAGTATGATACAAAATCTGTCAAAATTATACCTTCGTGCGATGACTGGAACTTGTTAACAAAACATTAAAAAAGAGTTAAAAACTATGTTGTTTGCTTGTGTCTTGTCAAAATTCAATATTGTAACCATGGAAAATTTCTTCTAATTTTCGAATTTCCTCTATATCTGTGTTGTTTTAAAAAATTGGTTGTCTGTAAAGTCGGTTTACGGACGATAGTTTTACGTGATAACGTATTCCGCTCGAATATCATATTTAATAATACATAACCTAAATTTTAGTAGCTGTCAAACTATATTTTTACCGACTCTCTATCGCTTATACTGCGCTCTCGCTTGCACGCACAGGGTCAGGCGGAACGTTACGGCGTTACACTTTTTCGTGCGTGCAGCTGGTGTTTCATCAATTTACCACGTCAAAATTGAAAAAATGACAGCCCTGCTACCGACGTAACGTCCGATTGGTGAGGATGCAGTACACAATTCTCTTGAAACTTTTAACAAGGGATAATGGCCAGTAATGACGAATACATTAATTATTACTGGGTAGACACATTAAGGTAACGCATCCCTTTTGTAATGGAAGATCGTTTCTGGTTCGTCCAATTCACTTTAATTGAATTCCCGCTATTCTACCCTTTAATTGTTGTTTTTGTTTTATGGCCTATATTGGGCATATTTAGGTGATAATTCATATATAACATATTTAAACTACACAATTTTATTAATTTGATCGACAAACAACCCGGAATTATTAACATGTGCACATTTAAATATAACCGCTAGTGGTGGGCGTTGATTCAACGAATTAGTTAAATCATATATATTAATACGCTAAGATTAAAGATGTTTGCCTCCCTTTTTAGAAAAAACCTCACAATTTTTGCACATAAATTATATATCATTTTACAGATAATTGCTTGCTCTACTGACATCGACAACTCAAAAAATTTATTATTGCTTTTGTTTTTGTAAATTAATTAAAATACAGCAACGCTGAACAACGTCTGCCAACGGCTTTAATTTTGAAACAACGTCAACACTTCGATCCGTCATCTGACCTTCATATTGTAATACAACAGATACAATACTGCATACTGCCATCTGACGGTTTTAATTTTAAAACAGCGAGCAACGCTGAACAACGTCACAGCAATGCTGCATGATGCCATCTGGCTTAGTTCAACGCTTTTGCTACTTGCGCCTCTATATGACAATTTTAGTAAAATATTTCTTCGATCTGTCATCTGAGCTTCATATTGTAATACAACAAAAAGAAGAACGTTATAAGAAGTGCGCAAAATTAGAAACGAATTGAATACCTGCAATCATATTTAAAAAATAATTTTGTAAAGTGATAATTATTATACTTATTTAGTGCGAATAATTCGCACAGGTCACACTAGTTAACTATTAATCGTTCACAAACGAATCAATTGATTTTGTTTTTAGAATTAACTTGTTGATGACGATTCAACTACTTTATCTTAACAAAACACAAAGAACTCCTTACACAAATAATTCTATACGAAACCGACACCATAAACAAACAACAGCAGTGGTTTTTAATCCAATTTTATCTGATTCAATCCAAACAGAATATTATGTCGAGCACACGACGGGAAAAAAATGTTGATTCATAATTGCAACCAACCAGCCACCTGAATTGTGATCGTTCTTTAAATTTTTTTCGTAACCAGGGTGGCCACAGAAAAATGATTTTCCTGATAATTCCAGGTTTTCCAGGTTTATTATACTTTTCCATGATTTGAATATCTTATTTGTATGATCGAGATATTTAAAGTTTTGATTAGTCATTTTTTGTACTTTTTGAAATCGAAATTGAGCATCAAAACAATTTTCTCGCATTTTTTTAAAGCGTACAAAACTTTTTTTCATAAACTAATAATGGCACAGTAAACCTTCTTTTTCCTGTGCAATCATTAGTTAGAAATATCGATGGTAAAAAACCAAAAGTTACTTTCTCAGCGATAAATAATCGCATAGCAAACAAAAAAATACCAAATAGAAGCTTGAATATTAGGCTCAATGAGTCTAGAAAAAGCTTAGAAAAACTTTTTCCAGTTTAAAAACAACAAAAATTTTCAAAACTAGAAATTTTAAACTCCAAAATGCTATTTTTTATTCCCTGATATTTCCATGATGTTACCAAGTTGCATTAAATTCTCTATTAATTTCAGGTTCTCCAGGTCTGTGGCCACACTGGTAACGGTCCTGCTTAGAGTTCTTTACAGTTAATGTAAACTGGTTAACAAAATGAACTGTCTTTTTCAACTAGTTATCCTGGCACAATTAACACTTTTGTTGCTTCGACTCTTAAAATCGTTAACGACCCACCACTTCAAATGCGGATATATTCGTGTAGGTAATGACCCGTGTGTGTAAAAGTTTAATTTCTGTAGTGTGTAGTGTAAATAACACAGTCGATATATTTTTTTATTGTTTTGAAGTCGCAATCAATTGGAAGAACGAATTGATAGCAGATCCAGAAAGTCCTGAGTTTAAACGATATAATATATATAGAGTGTTCATAATAATATAATCTGTGTTCTGGACACACTGTATACAAGCAATTTGAGCTCAACATTTCATTTAATTAAGTCGTGTATTAATTAACAACATGTAGAGAGATAATTAAATTCTTGTACGGACCTTCCTCCAACTGCTTCCACTACTTCTTTGCTTCCATCTTTCCCCTCCTCCTTAATACACACACACACACATGCACACAACTCGATATGCTTTGATTCTTATGTCTTTACTTCTCTGTATACGTTTGAAAGCGCTATAGCTAAATATTTTAAATTAAATACTTATTATTCGTATCATCTTATTTTCTTTAGGAGTATATTATTGTATTTATGGTACACTGATTTTCAGTATTTTATAATTATGCTTCGGTTGCTTTCTGTACAAGATATATTATTATTAAAATCAAAGCTCCACTTCTGATGTCGTTGCTGAATGGGGCCCACCGTCGCGTGGCAAGATAATAATACGGTGGAGTCAAAGGCTTCACTACTGTGACGTAAGATTTTAATACGAACTGTTGTAGCTACCGTATCACATCTCAATCGCGTACAAAGCCGCGGGTAGCGGCTAGTCAAAATTAAATACTACTTGCGATTTATGGCATATACGAAAATCGAAAATTCAATTCATGGTAGATCTCACATTAAAACCTGGGAAATGAGGGCTTAGATGAATCATGCAAACGACGTATAAGCAATGATTAGAAACGAGATATTGAACATAGTAAATGCATAGATGTGTTCTTATACCAAATGACACATTTACATTTAGGATTGGTTGAATGAGACCGCAAACCGAGCTGGTCAAGCAGACTATTAATGAGCCGCTATTATTCTAATAGACCAGTTCGGTTTTGGAAGTCAACGATGTGGACATATATTTGGTTATGACAAGTTCGTTCACACGACAGGACCTTTCGTTTGACGTGAAAATGCGATATTTTTAAATCTAAAGTATGATTCAACAAAAAAAAAACTCGTTTTTAGGGTTCCGTACCTCAAAAGGAAACACCATGATATCAACAGCACCCTGTATAATTGTTTTTCACTGCCCAACAAAAACATCATCGCATCAACAATGTTGAATAACAAATGCAGACAAATATTAGCTTTAGTAGGTAATAAGAATTGAAATTAGCTGTGTCATATTATTTTGATGTTTGGAAAAATCTGTTAGATTGCATTCGGAATTGTTTAGATGACTTAATGACTCATTCTTTCTGTAGGAAATTTGGAATTTCCGATTTATAATGTTATTTTTTTGACTGGAAGTCAAGTGTGATCGCCCCTGACATTATTTGCATTTTAACATATTGAATATCCGCAAGTGGGACGAAAATTGTTTCGACCGCATTAGCACAACCGAAAGTGGGAGGACACCAAAGTATCAAGTTCAAAATTAATATCAAATACGCAGGTCTGCAATTCCTTGGAGCTGTGAAAAAATCAAACTTGTAAGTTAACGCAATCAAAAGGTACGGCCGTTTATGCTGCATATTTTGACAATCGCAAGGGAATCAAAACATATAGGGTACTTCCCGTTGACCTTAGAATCATGAAAGGCAAGAAGCAATCTCATAGCACAAGTAAGGGGAAAGCTCCGAAAATCGTAAATTTGTAGTTACACAAAAAAAATATTTTATTTCGATTATAAACTTATTTGCCGTTGGTAAACTGACCGCGATCTATGAAAATATATATTTCAAAACGTTAGCCACCAACGATACTTACATTGGTAAAGCTTTTTTTTTTCAATTGTTCCTCAACCAAAATAAAGTTTCTTATAATTGCATTTTAAATGAAATTCACGGCATAGCATCAAACGAGTACAAATGATGTCTTGAATGACCAATGTTAAAATTAACAGCGCTGTTAAAATTTCAATCTTACTTTAACGTATGTGGTGTTACTTTTGTTAGAAAGTGACAATTTATAACAGCACCGAAAATTCTCACAGTGACCATTTAGAATAGCACCATGAATGGCATCTTTCACTGCAAGCGGGCCTTTATATATAACTTTATAAGCTTTAAAGCTCTGTTAAATATGTTATATAATAATGTAATTGAGGTAGTTTGTGGTCACATTTGCATTAATATAATACGTTCACTAGCGGGTGAAATCATGTCTTCTCCAAACAGCACTGCAGTAAGTTAGCGGTGAGCACTGAAAACGCTATTGGTCGGCACATCGGTTTTGTACAAGGCTAATTAACAATCTGAATAATTGCAGGCTACACGGAACATTTCAAGAATTATTTTGACTTCACGTTTCATTTGATTAGAGGCGTTTATTCGCCGGAATTATGTTTGAAGTTTATTTTATTCATCGGTTTTTTCAATTTGAAATTGTACACTTAAAATATAGTGCATTTTTATTAAAAACCAGCCTTGTCTACCCGTCGATATAGTGGTAAAATCTATAGATGAATACAAAGCCAAAAATTACAAGGCGCGAAATTTTACGTGGTACACCCTGAAGTTAAAGTTTGAAAATTGATGTATATTTTACCACGTTTTATTTAACTCGCTTTCTTGTGTGTCTGTCCGGGTGGACAGATACATATAATAAATTCTTAATTGTTTACCGTTGTAAGGCACGTAGCAAACACTGGTCTATGGCTCAGTTGGTTAGAGCGTCGTGTTTATAACGCAAAGATCTCGGGTTCGATCCCTCATGGGACATATAATATTTTACATTTTTTACGATGTATTTTTGATTTTTTTTACTAAAAAGTAGAAAAAATTAAAAAAAAAAATAATATACCACGTAGGTACTATGTGAACAAATAAAAGTTTTTAAAACTCGGTGGGACGTTTTACCACGCTGCATCATAAAATAATAATAATTCACGGACTAGATACATGATCCACTATTAAATTACCGTCTTGTTATGAAATCATAGTCTCTTGTTTTCTTTTCAGACATATTTGAGGTTGTTTGACATATTTGTCAAGTAAATCTGTTTATTTTGATATGAGATATGAATCAGTTGACGAAAATGATCAAACATGATTCTTAAAGTAAAATACTTTGTAGTAATCCCAACAGACCTCAATGCTTTGATGTTTGAAGTAAAACATACACTAAAAGGTATGTTTTATATTATAATAAAAAACAAGGCTATTTCAAAATAAAAACAAATTGTCTTTTTAAACCATCTATACCTGGTATATGAAAAACAGCATCATTTATGTATGGTCGGTTTCTAAAAGACATGTTACCTACCTGTAAAACGTGAAAAGTTTCTTATTGAAATTTTTTTTATAAATTTGTCATCTGTCATATATTCGTTAAGAAATATGTCCATCTTTTTACTGGACTACGAAATAAATGGGGTTATGATTTTAACAGTTCATGTTTGTTAGCTCGTAGGGCCAAACCTACTGGGCTGATTTTCAGAATTGAATTGTCTTAATCAAGAGATAAGAAACATTGTAATTTAATACATAATCGATTGCACATAAAACAAATTCCCCCACCGCGTCTGTCTGTCTGAACGCGATAAACTTAAAAACTACCGAACGGATTTTCATACGGTTTTCACCAATGGACGGAGTGATCCAAGAGAAAGATTTATGTGCCTATAATTCATTAATGTTTTGTGTAAAATGGTTGAAATATGACGATGATTATTGAAGATGTTGGAAAAAAATCAAGCCGACTGGAAGCTTTCATCGAAAACGCTGCCTGATCCCTTTAAGATCTAACAAAACAATGTATGGTGAAATTGTTCCTCATTTATAGGTTACGGAGAAGTCCGCGGTGGCATATTATGTCAATCTTTTAAAAGAGAGATTGTGAATTATAGACGCTCAACAGCTGAGGTCATCAGCGTCAATCTTTTAAGGATAGCTAACTATAACCCATTTTAATGTTAAGTGCTTTTCGTGGATATCAATTTTGCCACGTAAGTCGACGAAAAAACGGTGGAAATCTTTAAATTCGAGCGAAGCCGCAGTTAGGAAAAAAGAGAGTTTAACATCCACCGCAGTTATTTATCTAGTAGTTATCAATTTCTTTGGTGAAGTAGGTACTATTATTTTTGTCTACTGCGAATTAACGACTAAATCGAACCATTTAATTAATTAGTCTGATTTTTAAATGCGATTAAACAGATGTAAGTAAATTGATGATAAAACCATAAATCACATTTTTTTAAAAGGATATTTTGCGATCTCTTGGAATTTGTTACAATCAAGTTACCCGGTAGAAATTTCTAAACTTTTTTTTAATCACTTAAAAATAAGCAAACTTCAACTTTTAAAAAAGATTTAAAAAGTTATTAACAAATTAATTAGCAAAATGTGTTCCAATTCTAAAAGTCATTTTGCGTTCGTATTTTTCTTTAGAAAAAAAAGTGTTTTAAAAAGCGCAAAGTTTTCAATACGTTATTTTTATATTTTTTATAAAATACATAAAACTGTGTTTGATGTTTCATAAAAAATGGAAGATTATTTTTAATATCCAATTAAAAAAACGCAATTTTAATACTTCACATTTTCTTGAGATTATTTTTATACAGACTGAATCAAAACATTTATATAAAACTTGTTTCAGGTGAAAATAATTTTTAAAAATGTAGGTACTTTCAAAATTATTCAAAACCAATAATTCCGGTCACAAAATTGAATTTATAATGCTTTTGTATTCACGCGCGGTTGAAATAAAACTTTTTTTGATTTGTTTTTGCCACTCTCATTTTTTGGGAAATTATCGTCATGACGTGCGACTACAAAACTACTATTATACCACCATTATAAGCAGTGATGTTTGTTCAAAAGCAAACTGTCAAAAATTTTGAAAATGAAGTGACAACTAGCTATTTTATAGAAGGTACGTGTAAAATGTTTAGAATGTACTCGAACGTAATGCTATTCAGACTTTAAACTTTTGAAACACGCTGATCCTGTTTCTACATAACGTCACTTACCCGTATAATATCATAATTACGTACTAGATACATTACTTCATACGTTTGATGTCATAATCGTTATTTGCTGTTTTTTCTCTTTTTTTGTATATATTAGATACCTAAAAAGAAAAAAGATACATTTTTTATATTAAATCTGTTTTAATCACAAATCTGGTATTAAAATCTTTCTGAGTAAAAACGGACAGAACGTTATTAGTATTATAAAAAAATATTACTGAGCCTGCATATTGCCTTTTACACAGGCCGAGTAATATCAAACGAAACATTTAAAACCAAATGTCGAATAATCATAAAATAGAAATTCCCACATTATTTTTGACGTAGGCGCTGGAATTAAACATAACGTTAGTATCGAAAATTGGTGTCCGAAATACCGATTCTAATTGGCCTACTCGCAAAACGTGACTTTCACAGGGCGCCTGTGCGTCTGTGTGTGTGTGTATCTATGGAATTTTCTTTCGTTGTACAGAACTGAATGATTTTTTTTACCATTTCACCCACTAGTCGGGAATGGTAGTAGTTTATGTCAAAAATCACTTTTCAAAAATTTTACAATATCTTTCCGTTTTGAGGTCCCCCGAACATATTTTTGGAAAAACTCTGTGCGTCTGTTAGTCTGTTTGTCTGTGAACACGATACAGGTCAAACGGATGAGCGGATTGAAATCAAATTTTGGAAGGATGTTTAAGTTGGGGCATTGTGGAGAACACAAATAGAGTATTCATTGCTCAGAAAAGAATAAATTAAAACCTAGAGATAGTTGTAGGCAAATTTTTGCGAATTTATTCTGACCTTAGCGTGTATTATAATATTAAAATCGGTCATCTATGTGAAATTAAATATTGCTTCTTTCTTGAAACATGATGATTTGCATAATTACGCCACTCGAAATTGCAATAAACTGGTAATTCCGAAGCACAATAGGGTTAAATATTGCAATTCTCCGAATTATAACTTTATCAATTTATATAATGGGCTAATCTCAAAATCTCAAAGATATTGACAACATTAATTTTAAATATGAAACTAAGCAATTCTCATTAGGAAAAGTTTTTTATTCTCTACAGTCTACAGGAATATTTAAATTGTTAACTTATTTTAATCTGACTGATAATATGTACTTTTGTATAACCACATTATCAATAAATATGTTATGTTATGTTATTGCAACTCCCCTTATTGATGCGATTGATAGAAGGACTTTTATTATGTACAGCTCTGCTTCAACTTCCTCCAATTAGCGGATACGACAAAATGCAAACAATGTAATTTTGTTATATGAAATCCGATTTGCTTTCAACAATAAACAACACTGTAACAAGATGAAGGCATAACAACTAATGTAATGTAAATATCATGAGCGGCGACTTCATAAATTTTCTTGGGCTGCTCACGAGTCTTTACTCACGTCATCGGTTTTGACAAGAATATTATCCTAACCAAATTAGCGCCAATCAGACAGATGACTATTAGCCTAGTATCTTTAAACGGAAAAAGTGACAATCTTCGGAAAAAACACAGCGTTTTTTTTTATAAATAGATTAATTTAGTAATTTCGAACAACGCCAGAAAAGTCCACAGTGCTATCGTGCCGGTGTGTAAGTTATTCAAGGTCAAAGGTAAAAAAATCGTATTTTGTAAATATCTCACTTTTTATAAGTCGGAGGTCAGTTTAGATTGTAACAAAAGTTACTTGAAAAAAAAATGTAAGCCGTGAAACATTTTAAGCGAAATTTTAGTAACTAAGTTTCGCCCTGTTACTAAATTTCACCCTGTAACTAAATTTCGCCCTATCAACTAACGAAATTCTAGTAACCAAATACTGTCCTGTAATTAAATTTCATCTTGTAACTAAATTTTGCCCTGTCTTTAACAAACGCCAAAATATAACCCAACGCATACACAAAGCAAGCGTCACGCACAAAATACTGGTAACCAAATTTCGCCCTGTTATCTAGATGTCGCCGTCAACTAAATTCATGAAATCCAACGCACACAAACGTAACGTCCTCCCATAACAGTGTCGCGCCAACTAAACGCGCCATAAGATATTTTATATCAAAAATAAATTTGTACTGAGTCCATATAACGCCGGAAATACGCGGCTAATAATGTTCTAGAAAGTAATATAATATTCATTTATTATTTTTAAAGGACTTTCAACAAGTACGCAATAGCGCAGTCGGCGCTTATGATGGTATTTAAATACATAGAGCAAAACATTGTTTAGCATAGTTCCTAGCCAATGTACATCTTTTGTGTTCACAATCTGATACTAAGTACAGATCTTTTCAGCAATAGGTAAACACAGCAGGCGACTAAACTATCGCACCAAGTTTTTCGTCTTTACAAAACATACAACTTTGGAACAAAGCAGGTTTCACCAACTGTAGCGTGTATTGTGTGCAAGTTTTAGCACCTCCGTTTACTGATTTTATGTTATTCAGTGACTTTAAAGATAAGTTGTCATAGTTTGAATTTGTATACCTACATGTCGACTGAATATAGTAAATACATAAAACGGAAAATACCTTCTTAGGAATAATGTCTCCAAATTATCTCGACAAATATAATAAAATTGTCACAAAAATAAACATATCCCGAAAAATATCTCTAAATAATCACGAAATATATTTTGAAAATCCACCAACCTGAAAAATCAAAAGTATGTATTTTTTTTTAAGTGTAACATCCTAGATCAGGGATGGCAGATGTTTCCACATTTATGTGCCATTTTTTTTTTCAAAAATGTTTTGTAGTCATAACGTGACGACAAGCAGCCAAAGAAAAGTTGTCAAAAAAATTAATCAAACATAGACGAAAAGAATAATGTCGATAATACATTGAGCGCCAAGAAACTTTTGAAGTAAAACTTCTTTAGGCACGCTTGACTTGAGGAGTAAGCTGGTAAATTCCTGACGAAAGCGTTTACGGAAGTGCATCATCGGACGAGGCGAACGGTAGTTGAGAGGGAGATATAAGTTAGTAAGATAGTAAGAGAGCGTTACGTTTCGTATATTGGAAGTTGAGAGGGAGATATAAGTTAGTGAGTGCGACAAAGACGGAGCATTAATCAAAATTTTTTTTATTGACAACTATTTGACGTTTAAAATAAAAACAATTGTTTTTGTATTAAAAATACATTTTATCGAATTTTGCTGCATTTTATAACGGGAAATAATGCAGGTTAGTTAATAAATCCTTGTAAATTTAAAAATTATGCTAATAAATATATATAATTATTTTGCCTATTAAATAATCAAAAATTATATTTTAAACATTTCGTCTTTGTAGATATGTGCTACAGAGTGAGGTTATATTGTGTCGTTAAATTAGGATGTCTAATAAAAATATGGTGATAGATTATCGAATATTATTGTATCATTATTATATATTATTATATATCATATATTATGGTGTATATATTATATGCGGTCTAAAGCACACTCGCTTTTTTTTGAACATCTAACATATTTTGTAATTATTTTGATTTTGCACCTCAATCAATGTCGTGCCAACAATAATCTGTTGGGTGCCATAGGTTCGCCATCCCTATCTTAGATCCTCGGTATGGGTAGTAATTTTGTGAATGCAGCGGAAATGCTTTAACCCTTTAACGACTAAAGGCAAGTATGCTTGCCCACAGGTTTTTATTTTTTTAAATTTTTTAGGTAACAGATAGCGTGTATCTGTTAAGAGTAAGTTGTAGAATAATGTTGGGGCTATAATATTATGTATACATTTGGTCTCTACCTGGTTGCTACCTGTTTGCTACCTGCGCTCTAATTTGGCCAAAATGTCAGTTTTAATCAAAGTAAATTTATGGGTGTGGGGAAGGACCTAACGAATTGTCATTAATATATGTTGTAGATAACGTACATACCTTTCGATTGTGCATAGGTAAAATTTTCTTTGATTTCATACCTGTCCTGTCAAAGGTCAGGTATTGGCGGCAAACATATTTGCCTTTCGGCGGCAATGGAAATTTCTACATTTCTTATTCAGTATTGTATTGACAGTCAAACAAGCAGCGAGCTGAACGTATTTGATTTCATTGTTACTGATTTTTTGTGTTTTTCTTATTTTGTGAATTGACGATGAATAATCCACACAGTTCTGCCCGTGATCGCTTGTTTTTTGTTAGTCCGAATGAAATAGAACAGCTTCTTTTATGTGATGAAAGCGACGAATACGATGAAGAAAGTGTGCTGCAGTTGGACGATGAAGACAATGCATTTTTGGAAAATGATGCGACCGAGTCACTAGCAACTGAGAACCTCGTCGAGGTGATAATCAAAAGTGCGAAGAGGAAGAGTGTCAAATCGCCGCCGCCGAAACGACAGCGTAAAGAACGAGAATTGACTGCACCAGTCGCCGATCCAATTCCTTCAACGTCATTTGCTTCTCCAGTCGCCGAACCGACTTTTTCAACTTCATTTACTGCACCCGTGATTGAACCAACTCCCCGTGTTCCTGTACCAGTGGCCGAAGAGCCACCAAGATTGAAGTTGCCAAAATATGACCCTGTTTTTCGTTTTCGCACAATAAATAATTATATCGAGCCAATGTTCACCGGCGTTCAATTGGATTGTCTATACAAGCTAGTAAAGCCAAAAATCCACACAACATGACAAAGCGAAAAAACTGGAAGCCGCACGAACGTATTTTGCATTCAGTGCAATGTATTTCTGTGCTTCACCGCATCCCCTGACTGCTTTGCTCATTACCATCGCCAAAAATAACATTAAAATTTGTCTGAAATCATTTCTTACAATATAATATAATTGTCAGTAACATTGGCAACAGAATTGGTTATGCGAAAAAAATACATAAAAAAATGTTTTCGTTCTTTTTGTTTCATTTCTATTCAATCATAACATTTCCGTTTCCGCCGAAAGGCAAATATGTTTGCCAGGCCTTCATCGTGGGGTGGGGGGAAGGTCAGACCCCAGCTTATCATTTTTGACTAATTTTGGGTCGCTGATCACGAATATCAACTTTGTTTTTAAATCGGACCACGCGTTTTGACCTCGTCGTTAAAGGGTTAAGGAAGTAAGAGAAGCTATTCAATTTACTATAATATGATTTGGTGCGGCCTACAGTTGGCGCATGTGCTGCAGCGTATTGAAGAGAGAAAGGGATAAAGAAGACACAGCTTTTAGAAATACAGTGTGAAATAAACATTTATAATATAAATTAAATATCTATGTTATAGTTCGTTATAAGAATTCATTTCTAAAAGTTAGTTGGAAAAAGTAAGTATTAATAATGTTACACATGATTGGCGACCACAGTAAGACTCGCACATTTTTTTTCATAAAAGACTCATTTTTTTTGTTTATAAGGCAAGATTATCGAATAAATGAAAAGCTAAGTTCGAAAATTTTTGATTTTAAAGAAATGTATACTTCGCAAAAAGAATAGTGACTAAACTTCAGCTTTGTGCTGGCCGGTTTAATTTCTTTATAGCATTCATAAAAAATATATCTGTATCATATTAATGATTCGGTTTGTTTTAGAAGTACATTCCACTTATTACTTAGATAATTTAAAACTAATTATAATTAAAAAAAACTCGGGTCGCAGTGCGAAACCCTGCCGACAATATAGTGTATTTGCTTTTATAAGCAGTGTGGCTCTATTCTATGAACTTAACTTTGTTTTTGGACAAAATAAAAAAAATTACCCTCTAATACACCCCTTAAAACAACATTTTTTTACTTAATTTCAATACTACATACCAATTCAACATCTGTACCAAATTATATACACCCTTCAGTATGTAAATCCATATCAGTAAACTTGCGTTTTCATAAAACTTGTAGGTCCGGTCCTGTCGGGCCGATTTTATTTAAATTTTAGCAGCACATTTCAATAATTACTAAAGGGTTAAATTTCAAATTTGAAGTGATTCTGAGAATTTTTTCCGTATTTTTGGGCCCAAAAACATTTTTCAACCCCTAAATACCCCCCTTAAAATGGCCCGATCGGGCCCATTTTAAATAGGCTTCTTGCGATGATGGATTCCAACATGTGGACCAAATTTCGTTTAAATCGATTAAGTCTGTCGAGAGTTATCGTGGTCACACATATATATATATATATATATATATATATATATATAAATATATATATATATATATACATATATATATAAACATTTCCAAAAATGGTGCCAAACTTCTTAGAAACTTATGAAACGTCGAGAAATTTTGGTCCGACCCCTAGGTCCCGCCATCCGACCGACGCCAATAGTGTAAGTGCCTTATGGCAAATACACTAATAACATTTTATGTGCCTTATTAATACTTAAACGTGTATTAATTAGGTACAACAAACTATCCAGTTTGTTATAACATATTTTGCTCCTATATTATATAGAACCATTTATATGTCAAGCTTCTTATCTAAAAGACTTTTGCACGATCGATGTAGGTAGTAAATATTTTGAAGTGAAAATACGTTGAAACCTAAGCCCTTATTTTTAGGCTCGTCGGCACGAGTGAGATATAAAATAGAACGCACCACCAGTGAAACAAAGATGCTGCAAATGCAATAGACTGACAATTTCGAGAATTGATCCCTGAGACTTTGAAGGCTGAATCCTCGTTAGAACAGTATTATGTTCGCATCGCTGCACCATGTTGCAAGTTTCAAAGACACTTTTACTGTAAAATATGGAGAAATGCTTTTACTTGAACGTTGCACAATTTTTTTTATAGTCTCGTTTTAAAATAACACACCATTTCGCAAATGCGGAACCTTACACTGTTAATACATTCGTTTACAAATTTATTCCAAACAATAAACAATCGAAGTACAATATGGTGGTATCGGGAACTAGCTATTCAAATGCATATACATAAAAGATGCTAAGTTGCAGAATGCATTGTAAAATGGTTTCATTTGACAATGACCACAGTTTGTCACTGTACACTATCTAGACACGCGACAGCGTTTCAAGTCAAGTTCAACAAAGAAAAAGGAGCAGTAGCCGTGTATTTTAGCCACTTTTGACTCCTTAATAACTCAAAATCTATTTAACATAAACACATGAAATTTGGTTTATTTACTAAAACTTCTTAGATTAACTAGAACCCCAAATTTCATAAATATTGCTCAAACGGTTATTGAGACATGTAACGTCTAAAAACCGGCATTTTCATCGCTGACTGACTGACTGATTGACTGACTCACTGACATATAGATCAAACACTTAACCCACTTCCAGACGACCTAGAAAGTTGAAATTTGACGTTCAGCCAGGCAATAAAGGAAAAAATCAGAAAAGAGTGAATTTTTAAGATTTGATATATTTTCCAAGCAATCGATTTTTATTAACACCTAGCGCCTTTCGAAAAAGAAAACTTTATAGGTACAGGAAAAAAGATTAATTTTACAGATCACTTTTGAATGATAAATAATTATAATTTCTTTACAAAAAGTAATGATATCTCATCAAAACATAAATGTGAAAAAGGGAGGCAAGTTCAATATTCAATACAAAAAGAATTGAGATCTAAAACGGTGCCAAAAGTTTTCACATGGCAAGGTTTCGTGTTTATTTATGGATTTATAAAAATAATGAACTAAAAAGCCACATTGTAGCGACAAACTAAGAATTGTATTTAATAAAAATGTATGTTTTGTAACTAAGCGCATTTGTTACAGATACTGCGAAATTGGTTTCATTAAACGTTTTTTCCCTTCTGAATTTTTTATAAAACACAAGAGCAATGTACCTCGTTGGTAATACGAACGGCTATTCTTTTAAGTGAAGATATTTCAACTATAGAAAAAACACAGTAAATGGATCTTATTAAAGAAATAAGTAAATTAAATAAGCCCCGGTTTCAAATTAACGAATCAATTAGTTTTCTGTTATATTTTTAGAGGTACAGAAATTACTTGATTGGAAGCACGTTTTGTTTTCTCTATGGTTTAACAAAATTATTACAGTTGCTGCTTACAATTATTATTTTTGAAGTCATTTTTATCAAAATTTATTACAAATAAAATTTAAAAAATATGTATATCCTAACTGGTTCCTCCTTTATATATTTAACTAGCGGTCTGTTCCGGTTTCAGCCGGGTGCAAAACTGTTCTGGAAATACTATAATGAACGTCCCATCCACACAGCAAAACTGTCAAAGTTACATTGTTTTGATGTATTTCTAAAGATCTGAATAGCATTAGCCATGTAAGCTTATACGAAAACAGTTTTTTTGGCAAAACCTTAGTCGTTCATCGCTCTTTCTATTAGTGAAAACCGTATCAAAATCCGTTCGGTAGTTGACTTTATCGCGTTCAGATAGTCCAACAGACGCGGCGGAGGGACTTAATATATAGATATGTCGAAAGTTTCAATAAATGATTTCTTTTTATTGCCTGTTATGATCTAAAAGTAATTCTGATAGATACTAATCCTTCGAGCGTCTATACTACCTCCTCTGTCTAGTTCTGTATTTTTAGAAAAGTTAAGTAATCACCTCATATTTTTTTATACGAAACATGCTCAACAACGCTGGTTGTATGCGCGAAATGAATACTTTAGATTTTTCCAATTAAAACTTTCAAACATAAAATGCAGCATTAATGTCTCGTCGGAAATATAGCTATTGCAGTAAATAATATATAACCTGTTTTTTGGATTCAAATCCAAGCTCTTTAAATAATCACTATCTGTGAAAATTAATTGCCACGTAGAAGTAAAGTCGTATCTATTTCATAACACAAAAATAAATCATAATCAAAAACAGATTTTTGAATTGCGCAATGAAAAATAAATACAAGGTATATGGGATTATTGACAATGAATAATGTTTCTAACGAACAATTCAAATTTATCTGCACTGCCCGTGGTGCAACTGCGAAACAAATTATTTTTACTCACAGTCAACAAACGGATTTGATTCAAATGCACTGCATTCATTTGATAGGCAAATCATGTGCATAATTTAAACATTAATTGTATTTAATTTGCAAGAATACCGGTTATGTAATTGATATCTGGACGTTTTCATTAAAAACACGATATCGACCATATAGTAAAATTATGGAAAATTGCACAGGAAAAACACATATTTAGTTATATTTACCAATCAGCCATCGAGGCGATCGATAGACGGCCAAGTTTGTCACGACGATCTACGAAAACGCCTTGCTTACAGAAAAAACAAATGCAGTCCAAATCTAGCTGCAAAATCAGCCTCATAATCTATAGGGACAAAACCAGCCTCGTGTGCAGCGGCCTTTATTTAATATTACTTTCACATTTTTAGGGTTCCGTACTAACGAGACCCTGTTACTAAGCCTCCGCTGTCCGTCCTCCTGTCTGTCAGCGTGCTGTATGAACCGTAATAGGCAGAGAGTTGAAATATTCAAAGAGTGTGTATTTCTATTGTCGCTATAAAAACAAATAATGAAAAAACAATTTTTAACTTCCCGCTTTAAAAAAAAAAAAAAAATTTTTTTTTTCTAAAATCGGGAAGTTATTGGTTTCACCCCGATTTTCGAAAATCGAGTTTTCGCCAGATCTCGACGTTTTGAGGTCCTAGGAAGCTATTAAAACTATTTTGGCGATGATGTCCGTAGGGCTGTATGTAGGGGTGTGTGTGTGTGTGTGTATGTATGTATGTAAACCTTTTATATCTTTTGAACGGAGTGTCCGACTGAAACGCGGTTTGCGGCATCGGACGTGATCTTGGTGAACTTAGACTTCCTGAAAATTTGAAACGATTCGGCCCAAAAAATTTTGAGAAATCTTAAAAAAACAAGTTTCAAAAACTTTTTAAAATTTGTTTTTGTAAAATATTTTCTAAACTACTAAACCGAATAATTCCAAAATCTAATCAGCTCTTCTCCTTAACAAACTGCGTCGATTTCCGCAAACCGCATCAAAATCGGTTCATTTGTTCACGAGATACCGTGAACGAAAAAATCGTAAAAAAGTGTTTTTTTAAAATGATTCTTAAAATTGTTATCAGATCGATTTTTTTGTAATAAATTACTTTCTTAGGCTAAAAAAACTGCGTCGATCGCCGCAAACCATATCAAAATTGGTTCATTTGTTCATGAGATAACGTGAACGAAAAATTAGGAGAAAAGTAATTTTTTATAATTACTCGTAAAATTCTTATCAAATCGATTTTTTTGTAATAATTTACTTTCTTAGGTTAAAAAAACTGCGTCGATCGCCGCAAACCAGATCAAAATTGGTTCATTTGTTCCTGAGATAACGTGAACGAAAAATTAGGATAAAAGTAATTTTTTATAATTACTCGTAAAATTCTTTTCAAATCGATTTTTTTGTAATAATTTACTTTCTTAGGTTAAAAAAACTGCGTCGATCGACGCAAACCGTATCAAAATCGGCTCATTTGTTCATGAGATATAGTGAACGAAAATTTCGTAACAAAGTGTTTTTTTTTTGAGCTCGAAGAGCTAAAAAATAAACTTCTTGCTATATTTTATATATTTTTGAGCGTTTTGAACTCGAAAATAGCGGGAAGTTACAGGGATGGCCTGCAGGGTCAAACTTCTTTTCAAATTTTTTTATACACAATACATTGCTAAACATACACAAACCGCAACAACGTGCTACGCGCGTACACAGTAACAGCTCTAATACAAAACAAGCGTCCGCTAACGGTGCGTTTATACAGCAGTATACTCGACATTTATAAAAATACATACAGCACGGTACCACCGCTAGGCTATCAGATATAGTCTATCTGAACTCATTGCAATTATACAGTTAGATGGTAAACTGACCGAGACCTATGTCGATGCATGGAGACAACAGTTTTCCAACGGCAAAGCGGAACCCTCAGTGCGCGAGTTTTACTCGTACTTGGCCGATTTTTTGTTCCAAAAATATATGATTTTTTCTGATATTAACATTGCGAATGCCAAAAAATACGTGACTGTTCGGTAATTACTAAAATAGATTGACGCGTACAAAATTCTCTAAACCACAAAAACAAACATTCAAAACGCATTAATTCTCTTTTACATGTAAATGAACCAAGTATTTTAATTAAATCGTTTAATTAACTTGGAACTCAAATTGCAATTCTTTGAAGAGACGAAAATTGAGTGAAATGTTTCAGTTCAAAATAAGATAAAATCAGTAATAATTTTCAATAATCTGTGACATCATTATTTAGACATTTATGATGCAATTAAATTTGCGAAATTGAAATTTTCCTATGAAGACGCTGAACTAAGTTGACGACGAAAACTGTGTACATAGTGAAAAGGGAAAATCGGTCTTAATAATGCGGAAAATAATGGCATAATCCCTAAGAAAATCATTTCGAAGGAGCTAAACTTTATTACCTACACACTGTCAGCAAAATATGTCAGAAAATGCCTTTCCATCAAATACGGGATTAGTGAAAAAACATTTAAGAATTATATACTAAAACTGACAATGATTTCTGAGGACAATCTAATTCAACTTATTTACAGTAAAAATAAAAAAATTTAAACTGTTTTTTAGTTTAATTCTGTAGCTTGTGAAGCGGTCGCCAGTGCAAACTCTTTAACTCTAGGTTCTCTAATCACAGATATTCTTAAAAACGTATTTTTGTTTTCAGTAAACGAAATAACCTGACGAAAAAATAAATAAACTTAAAAGAATGGAGAGATCAACTAAAGCCGTATTCGAAATTTGTTTACGTTTTTTTGAGAAATAAGTCGCCCGAATTAAAACAGCTTTCCAAGAATACATTACTACAAAATGGCTTACATGTTGGTTTTGAAAATAACTATAATGAATTTTTTTTTAAACTTAAGAATGGCTTTATATTTAATACTGTCAATCTACATTATACAGTTCCATTTTATTCTTTAACAAAAATGTGCTAATGTATATCTATATTTTTCCGAAGCTATTAAGCTGTTCTTCCACTTTTCCGATTTAAAGCATTCCTTGACTGCACATAAAGTAGTCCCAATCGTAAGAGTAACTGACAGGAAAGAAAAAAAGAAAGAAAATAAATATCGGAAAGACGCCAGAAGACCGGGTGAGATAATTCCCTTGCCGATCTTAAAAAGGTAAAATGGCTGACACTAAAACCTTCAAACTGAAACGGCGCCAAACCTATGTTTAAAAGCGTAAAATCGGTCTAATTAGAGAAGTTCAAACGACTCTAAAGACGTCAAGAGCACACAAATGCACAGATTTAATCAAATCATAGCTAAGTTAGACAGTCGATGCTTCATTGATCTCCTACCGGAAAATACCATGTTTTTATGGAAAAAGCTAAAAGAAATTCTCTGTCTATAAAACATTTTATTTATCAAATGAGTTAACCAAATGATTATTAAAACACCAACAGATGAATTTATATCTAAAATATAATTGTAAAAAATTTTGAAAGCACTTATTTATACGTATAATATTTAAAAAATTAATCTTGCGATTCATTAATGAATTCCTAATTAAATGGACCATTTTCAATTCGTCACAATCGAAAATAATTTCATTATATTCATTTTAATTTAATCCAGTAATAGCCATATAATTAATTACATAAAATCGATTCAATTAAAATACACAAAAATATCAAAGAGAGACAAATTGTAATCTCTTTTTCAGTGGCGTGGTTACGTAACTAAGGGCCCGGGTGCAAAAATGTAATTGGAGCCCTATCTACTACCGGTTTCAAGACCACGTAACGGCACAGCGCCGACCACGCAGAACACTATTTTCAACAGTAAATGAAAAGTATTAATAATAGAGATGAAGATATCCGGGAGTGACATTTTATTGCGGAAATTTCCTTCTCTTTAAGAATCTCTTTTTTTTTTTAATTCTTTAACATTAATAATTTTCAAGTTATTTGCAAAAAATAGATTTCCTTTCTTGGGATTCTTTAATTGTTTATAACTTTTGCAATTGTTTGTTTGCGGCTTTGAAACTTTTGCACATTTTCTAGAGGTTTACGAATCCAGTGAGTTATCACACGTATTTTAACTCACATTAGCAAGAATTAACACGTTTTTAAACTTGTGAACCAGACTACAAGGGTCAAAAAGTCAAAAGTCAAAAACCCTTTATTCGATTAGAATATTTAAATTACTTTTTCGAACGTCCCCGGAGCATTTTCCGCTTAGCCCTCCGGTAACAACACCACTGCTCTTTTTGAAATGGCCTAATATATTGTAATAATTAATAATAAAATTTTATTGTCAGATGTAAGTAAAAAAAACAGCAAGTATTACAAACAATTTTTACAGTGTACCAAGACAACCTACTGCATGACTTGTGTTTAGTAGCCTACGGTTGACAAACATATTTAAATAAATAGATTTCCCTCATGGGAAAAAAGGTATATATATATAAATATAACTTTAGAATATTCGTAATAATCCAAAGATTCAAAATTTGGACCTTGCGATCTTTCTTAATAGAAATTATGTAACTATAGAATTGAACTCACTGTTGGCAAGGTACATGCTCTCAAAAACTGCAAACTCATCAATGTTTAATTCCGTAAAGAAGCTTCCATTATATTATCAGATACGAATCTTGCTGATATTAAAAAAAACCCTCTAGAAAAATCATTAAAGGCAGCTACCGTATCGACAAAGCTTCATATTCTGTTATAATAAGGTTGGAGTGTATGTTACAATAAGTATATTGTGATTAGAATCGTATTAAACTTTGTCCCATTCAATGATAGTAGGTACTATTCTAAATGAAACTAATTTTGTTAGAACTTTTCGTCTTTAATTGAATATATAAAATAGTGTCATTCGATTCCAGTCCAATGTAAGAACAGTCGACTGTTTTCGTACAAATAGTGTCATCTTAACTTCAAAGCTTTTAAAAGTCACTAGCAACGGTCTCTTTCTTCATTTCAATTATAGTGAGAAAATAATTAAAGTTGCCAACTTAGTCTAGTTGAAATCCTCTTGAAATTATAACTAATAATATAGTAGCTCTTTCTCCGACGCCATGATCCACTACAATTCTCCCTAAATGAAATACCAATAATAATAAAATGACTAGCAATCAATATAGGTAAGTACCTCAATCTGTATGTTATAAATTTGAAATAGGAATCATTTTTATTAATTTAGGTAACAATAAAAAGAAACATTTTAAAGACAAACTTTTTTTTTTAAATGTACTAAAGAATTGATAAATATTTTTTAATAAATTAGGTTCATAATTATAAAAACGTGATTTGTGACCAATAAACGATAATAAAGTTTAGAGCCCACGATTTTGTAATTATGAACCCAAATTATTTCAAAACATTTTTCCTTTTTAGTACATTTTAATAAAAGTTCGTCTTTAAAATGTTCATTTTAATAATATTTTTATCATAAAAGCGTGGGTTGTGACTAATAAACGACCATAGAGTTGAGAACCCACGCTTTCATAATTATGAACCTAGATTATTAAAAAATATGTTTTCCTTTTTAGTACATTACAAGCGACAGTATTTCTAACTTTACCTATATATACAATTATTACATGACAAATTTATTTTTTATGAAATAACGGTACGGAACACTCAGGACGCGAGTTCTACTCGCACTTGTCCGTCTTTTTTTAGTATTATTGACTTTTCTCTCTTTTATAATATAAAAAATGAGTTTATAGAAATAAACACGTGGGTCATTTAAAAAGCCTGCGTGGATCAGCGGTTCATAGGTTCGCCATCACAGGTCTAGAATATAGTAGGTACATAACTTTGAAATTTCTAATCACTGACTTGCTTTCAAATATGTTTAGTTACTTATTTTAGAAAAAAAACTAGTTTCTGTGTGAGCGAGTACCTATTTAAATTTATATCTGTTGTAAAGTGTCTAGGCTTAAGATTAGCAAATTTAATCCACGGATTAATATGAGGCTTAAGAAAATTTACGAACAAAGTTTATCGACAATGTGGTTTAAGTTCAATTAGTCTAAAGCCTCAGCATTAAACGAACATTTAAATTAATGTTGCACTCAAATTTAACGCGTTGAAATTCTCTCACACCTTTACTTTGTATGTAGTACGTGTCAAGAAAATTTCTACACGTACAAACGAATCAATAGTAACTCCCTCAAAATGTAAGAAAAGAATTCACTCACTTTTTTATTATCACAAATAATAGTAATAAAAACAAATTATATATTTTGAACGTCGGGCTTATAGATTTAGTTTGATAATCCACTTACAAAATCAAAATGCAATTTTTCATACTTCATGTAGTTACCTACGAGACTTTTCTCCGACGCCCACGCAATTCATACGGTGATTATAAATAGCCACTGACGCTGCAATGTCAGCTAAATTGTAGTGTCTATTTCAACTATATAAATATGAGCCGCAAAGTCACAACGGCGTTCATATCTCATCGAGACTTAGCTGGAGTGCAAATCCAGAGTGATCATCCTTTAATATGTTAAAATAGTACGGTTCACATCCCAGCAGTAATCTAGGGTGATCCTTTATTATATTAAAGAACTACCTTCAGAATGAATACCTATCTGAAAAATAACTACTTTGAAAACTAAATAAACCACCTGCAAAAGCATAAATTATAACCAAGTATAAACAAAAGTGTAATCCACAAACATTAATAAATTTCAAGAAGAAATGAATAATAAACTAAATTGAAACAAATATTTATTATTTATCTATTTCTGACGCCTTGCATGGCCGTGACGACGTAACTATGTGTGTAATTGGATAACTACACTTCCTATACATGTGCCAAATTTCAACTTTGAATGTCAAACGGTCTCCGAGAAAAATGTATGTAACAGACAGAGCGGTGGTTGCTTACGTATTTCATTTTACCATTTATGAACCTGAACCATCAAAATGGTAACTGTTATTTTTTCAATGCCCCTTTTCACTCCAATATAAATAAAACATTGAATAAAAAGATATACTTAATACAGCACATATGGTGGAGGATACGGGCTGACACGACACTTCCACCACATAACAGGTAATTAAAACCGAAGGAAGACGGCTTGTGGCTCCGTGTGCACAAAAAAGTTTATTTTATGAGATAAGTGAGAATTTCACCAACGTAGAGTGTACGGTTACTCGTCTTCTATTCCGTTAGTGTACACATTCAAGATATTTGAATGATCAGTACCTAGCCCTTTTTTTGTGAAAAAAAAGAAACACCTTTGGCTTTTATACTTTAGATTAGAGACAACTGATGTTGCACGAGTTAAAATTCAAAAATATTTTTAATCGTTCTGTAAATATAAAATACTAGCGGCCCGGTCTGGTTTCGTCCAAATTTTGCAATGTAAGTCGACGAAAAAACTATAGATTGCTACCGTTTTTTCGTCGACTTACATAGCAAAATTTGTCTCCACGAAAAGCGCTTTTATTTTAACGCAATAATATACATGTTCATCCTGACAGATTGTACTAAAATATTGATGAAAAAATTTTTGAAGTCGGATGAGTAGTTTCGGGATTATCTCCTCCACTCATATTTACAAACTAACTAGCGGTCCATCCCGGTTTCACCCGGATAAGATAGATGTACCTAGTTCTGCAAATTGTGTTTCGTTTGCGGTCCGGCGTCTGAACTAATAATAGCTCTGAGCAAATTCCATCAGTTTTGTTTCTAAACTAATAGCTTTGAGCAAATTGTAACATATTATGTCGCTACTTGGTACTCAAACAGTTTTTTTGTTTGTTTCTGAACTGATAACTTTGAGTAAATTCTATCAGATGTCGTTACATGTTACTAAAACAGTTTTTTTGAGAAAACACCGTAATTTTGTACAAAATATTCAATAAAAACTATCCTAGAGCGTAAGTTGCACCAACAAGACACATTTACAAAATGTCATTAAAATCGGTTCAGTGTTTTCAGAGATTAGCGCAGTCAAAATTGTGACACGAGAATTTTATATATAAAGATCACATCTTTATAATTTTAGTATAGATTCACAGATTACAGAACATTTTCGATGCGAGTAATCCGATGACCTTACCTAATATAATAACACAAAGTTTGAAAAGAATAAAACATCTAATTAAACCAGAAAATATTGCAAGCATATCTCTAATTATCTGAGCGACAACCATCATGGCGTGAAATTAAATAAGTTTGCAAACTGACCAAATGAGATTCGATTCCCAAAAGTTTGTAATGCTTTACGTTTCTGTGTTTTTGTTTTACGACGCTGTAATATAAATTAAGCAAATATTTGTTTATTACATAAACTTCATATTTTCTCTACGCGATTTTCAAATTACAAATGAAAATGTGTTAAAATTATGTAATGCTATAAAACAGTGCTGCCAACATGTGAATATGTATGTTGGTACATATGTTGTGGCTTAATTTGTTTTCACTGATTGTTGATTTAATTAAAAAATACAGAAGTTCAGAAGGGTTCAACACTTTATAATCTGAGAGCTGAGTTTATTTACTATTTGTTTAATTTAAATATTTTAAACAAGTTACAAACATTCCGGTAATTTTTCTTGCTCGTATTTAATTTGGTTAGAAAAAAAAGCAGTATGTTCTCAAGAGATAAACGTGTATTCAATTTCGAATATGGTGACAGTTACATATACCATCTAAAAATGTTGACAGCTGACCAAGGAGAAATATTATAGGAGATACTATACCATCTATAGGACTGCACAAAACAAGTTTTAATCGTATTTAAATTAAAAAAAAATTTCGGACGAAAAATAAAAGTGCAAAGATGCCAGTTCTAGAATCCAAGCATTCAGAATAATCAAAATACGAATGTATTCTATACGTTTGTTATTACACCGAACCTCTTGTACCCACAAATTCGGTATCCGCACTTTCATTTCAACGCGGTTCATGATAATTTTACATAATGAACATTTTTTTCACTGATTTGTTCTGCTTCAATTTAGGTACCTACGTGCAAAAATTTTAGGCTTACAAGTGATTCGCTTCTGTTTTGGCTTCAATGTATCCACGGAAGCCTGCGAAATAACACAACTGTGATTAAGGGGGGAAGGAATATTGTATTGAAAACACAACTATCTATACTACTTACTATAAAGAGGTAAAGTTTGCAAGTTTAGATGTAGGCGGTAATCTCCGAAACTACTCATCCGATTTTTTTCACCAATATTTAGAATTAATCTTCAGGATGGACATAGGCTATATATTATCGCGTTGTAATAAAAGCGCTTTTCGTGAAGACCAATTGTGTAACGTAAGTCAGCGAAAAAACGGTGGTAATCTGCAAATTCAGACAAAGTCGGACCGGGCCACTAATATTTAATATAGACACTCTATATTCTGAAAAAGTTTATGTTCAATTATTGTGTATATTTGTTGGTTGTAAAAAGACTTCAAAATAAATAAAATACAAAAATCCGCGTAACACTGAAAAATTAAATAATATTTTTCATATTAAATCCACCGTATGAAATATATTTCATAAAAAGCATTTATTTTATATAATCTACATATAATATTATATGTGTTTAGCCTACAGAGGCGGTAGATACTTTTACTTTTTGTTTGAAATCGTAATCCGCTACACAATAATTTGTTAGAGGTACCTATAGAAAAAATTTAAGGCAAAAACTTTTTATTTTTTACAAAATTTTTTTCAATGTTCATTTATTTACCCGATAATGACTATTTTCACTATAGTACTAAATGTTTTCATTTGCTAGCTACTGAGAATTTAATTACATTAATTAATTATTTACATAAAAACACAGATAAATTCCAAGTAAGTAGCTTTGGGGTTATAAGTAAAACACGAATGACAGCTGTTCGCAATTATTGGCTGCAGTAGCGGCATTCTCATGGAACGGTGTACATAACTATTTTTCTTTATAGCCGGTCGAAAGTACGCACTTCTGGCATCAGTGCGCGTAATCCCACCAATGCATAAGTAAACGTTAGACTTTCTGCCTTAAAATTGATGCCGGAGGTACGTACTTTCGACCTAGGTATAAAGAAAATATTCTTTTCAGTGAAGTCATCAATAGGTATATTTTTGTAAAAAGTTGACCTTAATATGAAAATATTAGTAACATCATATGGCTTATGAATACCTAAATATACATCTCCACGAAAAAGTTATTAGTAAGGTTAGAAACGCAAAATAAAGGTAATAATACCGGCTGTATTATATTACGAATGAAATAATAATGTAAAAGTTGGATGATTACGCGTGCAATATTTTTTATTTCTATGTAAATAACAGCGTCAAGCCAATGTTATAAATAAATATACTGTTAGTATTAATTATTTCTTCACAATTATTTTCAGTGCAGAATTTTCAAGGCAAAATGTATGTTTGATTTTTTTATGAAAAATTATCAGCCTCCTCCGGCTTTGCCCAAAATATGCAAATCGCTATTGACACTTCCTAATTACTCATCAAATATTAAGATTTTAAAATATGTAAGAATTTTTTAAATATTTACATATCTACATATTTACATATCTACAAATTATTAGAGATATTTATTATTCAATGTTACTGTCGGGACTCAACCCCGAATCTTTTACTTCGGAGTGTCGATAGTGTGAAATAAGATTTTTTCTAATATTCTACATTGTAACGTTAATAACAGGTGTTTCGCATTAATAGCAAAACCGTAGCTATCTATTTGTATATACAGCCCTTACTTACCATCCGTAATTAAATATTGATATTAAATAGAAAATGGCAAGTTTTTTTCCGTAAAAACATGACAGACAAGAACGTTGTGGTTTAGTTTATGGCGTTTTGCCGTCAGCGATATCTCTATAACTTTAAACGAAAATTAAAACTTTAAACTTCAGTCATGAAGCGACTAGAGATGCACACACAAGTTCACCCGCTCGCTGTATTATACGTTAAACGAGTTCAATCTTGGAACTTCGGGAAGTCATTTAGTTTTTATGAGGGTTTTAGTTTTATACTGACATGTACACTACAGCCCCCAGGTTTTAAACACCTTTATAACGAAAGGATGAATTAATTCAGAGAAGGCTATAAAAATGATTTCTAATGATATATGTTGCCGACGTTTCGGAAAATATATTTCCTTCCTCAGGGCTTACATATTATGTAATATATATATTATAAATATATATTTCCTTCCTGAGGAAGGAAATATAATTTCCGAAACGTCGGCAACATATATCATTAGAAATCATTTTTATAGCCTGCTCCGAATTAATTCATCCTTTCATTATTAAACTATAGGCTAAACTAATACACCTTACACATTAAATACATTAAATACCTTTACCCCAAACCAAAATAGCTGCTTTTCAGAATTACTATAAACCGGTCGTAAAGTGACCGATTACAGGCCGGTGACGAGAGCCGGGCGGCAAACTACAATTTAATGGTAAGCTGGACACCTGTTAACCAGTAACGTAACAATAGGGTGGCAGAACGGACAAAATTTCACGGGCCCCTGGCCGGAGCGGGTCCCCAGCCCGAGAAGTCTGTGAGCATAGAAGGATCCTAACACTTATCATTTAGTTTAAGTTACCAATTTAAATACATACACAAATTTTAAAAAAATGTAAAAAGTTGGTTGAGCTTCATTACATTGAGGGAAGGCCCAATCCGAGGAATTTGCCACGGGCCTCAAACGGTATAGTTGCGCCATTGCTGGCAACCCTGTATGTAAAATTTAATAACAACAATATTTTACTGGTTATTGAAGGTCCGGTATTATTTAAGTTTCCACGTGAGAGAGAACAAAAAAAGATGTGTACCTTACTTCTGACCAGTAGTGAACACATTATATAAATTATAAACAACAATTTATTGAAACTTTTGCAATATAAGGAAGTTTGAAATTCGCATTAGATTATGTAAGCAATAAATTGAAGAGAGAAGTGAAATGAAAATGTCTACCTTATAATTTTCACGTTTTTCTTGCAAAATTAAATGGATTAAAAGTATTACATCTTCATAGTAGAGAAATTCTGTTAAAAAGTTCAATGATAAAAAATGATTTTCTTTATGCAACTAAACAAAAACTCTAAAGTGAATTCACATCCAACATTAGTGTGTTTTGTTTAATCCAATAAGCATAGAGTTTTTCATCAACCTTTGGTTCACTGAAGAAGGAAACTATGTTTTAAAATAGAAATGTATTTAATAAAAAAAATTAACCTTGAATCCATTATACAGTGTATAGATGTTTACACATTTTATATATTTGCTTGAACATTATCTGAATCAAGATTTTTTTATTTTAGGTAGTACCGTTTATTCACAATTTTCCTCGCGTTTTGATGAAAACTTTATCTTAACACGAGTTTGTATCCCATACTTTACTAGTTTCATGTTGTCAAAATCGGTTCAGCCGTTCTTGAGTGAAAAAACAGACTAACCGGCACAAAATACAGAAGTATTATTTCCCACCCAAGTTTTAAAACTTACAAGAAAACAAATTTTCAACAGGTCTTATTTCTATTTTATATACATCAAATATTTATTTCTGTGAAATACGGATCTCTTTCACTTTATGAATATATAGTGCATAATATACATTTAATTGATTCAACTCATCTTTTTTGTGGGCAGGTTCATTTCTACAAATAAATAAAAGTCGCTTTCCTCAAAAATTCGTTTGCAGTTCCAGATCGCTTGAATATCTTGATAACCTTTTGTAGCGAAAACATTTATGTATTATATATGAGTTATTAATATTAAAATTATTATATTATACTCTGCCATTTGTGAATCGAACGATGTGACTTGTTTATCGAGAAACACGATCTCCATTTCGAACAAAATTTGTAAATTTATACTAATATATAAAACTGAAGAGTTTGTTCGTTTGTTTGGTTGAACGCGCTAATCTCAGGAACTACTGGTTCGATTTGAAAAACATTTTTTTGTTGGATAGTCCATTTATCGAGGAAGGCTATAGGCTATATAATATCACGCTACGACGAAAAAGAGTGGAGCACCAATGAAAAATGTCGCAAAATACAACTCAAAATTTGTCCGTCCGACAAAAACTTTTGAACGGTAACTCCGATCATCATGAAATTTGAACACAACATTCATCTCGGTTAACTAAGATGAACATGCTACTCACTCCCCCCCATTCGTTCTTTTACATCCGGGTGAAATCGGGCGGGACCGCTAGTAAATTATAAAAAATAAACAATCTATTGTTCTTCGTCAAATTTTTAGGGAAAGCGAGTTTTATTTTAGTCTGTACACTCGCATCACGATTATGGTAAAATTAAACTTAAAAAAATGAAAAAAATAACAGCGGGGAAAATGCTCTCTCGAACAATTAATGCTAATTAAACAGAGAGCTCAAGAGTAACTGCAATCACCTGAAACTACTAGACACAGCGTGAAACAAACGAACGGTGTAGGCAAAAGGAAACAAATGAAAAGCGCGTGAAACAAACGACTGCCTACACACTGTACGGTCAACAGAAGTACCAGTTTAATTTACATAATAATGTTCGTACCTTGAGTCGGACTGCGTGTGTCACACGATGGAAAAAAACATTGCTGGTTTTCAACATTGCCTTTTTTCCCGTTCTTTGTACGAACGTGCTTCAAATATTGCTTAGGCCAAAGAATGTTTATATGTAACTAACAGAAGGTTTGTCCCAATAAATTATGCAGTGGACAAAAAGGAAACGTATTTTAACATACGAATCAGACGTATCGAATTTTCTGTAGACATCTTCTGCTGAAATCTTTGTAGGGAATAGAATTACCAACGTAACTGCAAGAGGACAACACTCGATACTAAAAGATTTACAGTTGGACATCCCTCATAATCTAACCCCTTCAAAGTTTCACAGGATCGATGAATTGATTCTCTGTATATTAATCTAATAATCACCTGTCTTCAACTGCCACAATCTCTACGTGAAATGATGTTTGGAAATCCAGTTGGCAATTTGAATGTAGATAGATATAGATAGATATAAATGTGTTCATTAAATACCAAAAATTGGCGTAGAATAATTCAATGCATATACAAAAAAAACATAGAAAAATTAAATAATGCTAATATCGAAGTAGTCTTTAGTTGTGTAAGGACATTTAATTACCAAGATGTTTTGTCAATTTTTTTGCTGACAAATTTTTTAGTCTGCAGGATAAATGATTATAAAGATTAATACTTTGTATTACACAATTTTTTTGAACTAACGTGAGTTTTGTTCTTGGTAGACGCAAAAGGAATGCAGACTGACCTCTGGTCTGTATTGTACCTTCTTGCATCAATACTGGTCTCACAATATTTGTTTAGTTTTGGGTTTGGTTTAGGTTTAGAGTGCTACGCTCCGTGAATAAACAAGTTAAATTCAAAATCAAAATCTCATTACGATCTGACAAAACTATATTTGATTCACTTCCAGAGTGTCGATCTTAGAAAATAAAAAATCGGTCAAGTGCGAGCTAAACATGTACAATTACTGTTCCTGCGATCAGCCCTCCACTTGTGTGGTCTACAGCCAAATCCTGGTTCTGCAGTTATAAAGAAATACACAATTAAATTGTAATATTTCGTTCAGTCTACACCTAATATTCGGTGATCCTTTCAGTGATAAGGGTAGGGGACAGCAGTTTTCAAGTGTTTTTTCCCGGAAAATTCTTAAAAAGATGAATAAAAAATATACATTATATAGGTATATTGTTGAATTTGTGTTTCAATAAACTTTCCATTAAAAGTTTTTTTTTTCATTTTTCAATCCACTCCCTGAAATTAACCACAGAATTAAAATTTAACTTTTTATACTTAACGTCTGTGATTGGGCCAGCACACTCTATTTCTGTGCCCAATTTCAAAATTTTACTTCAAATAGTTTGAGAGAAAATCGCCGGCGACAGACGGACGGACGGACACCGAAGTGATTTCGAAAGTGTTTCGTTTGCACGGATCACCAATAATGTTGATGTAGAATAATAGCAGAATAATAATTTAGGTTGAAAATAGATGATATAACAGAAACTTATAATATTTTTATTCCATTCAAGAATTTTTTTCCGTATGAAAACTTAATGGACTGAAACAGTGATGTATATATGTATTATGTAAATACAACAGGTGTTTATATGTAATAATATTAACAGAATTTTGAATAGGAATACCAATTAGTAAGGGAATTAGAATATGCAGGGGTTAAACTTATCAACACAAAATTAATTACACATGGATTATAATATTATACAATAATAATACAAATAATAATCACTGAATCATATTATACCGACATATAAACCCTTTAATCAAATAGGTATCTAATATTCAGACTTAAAATTAATTTTTGATTTGTGGTTATTTGGGACATAAAATAATAGAAATGCAATAGTTTTTGAGATATTCACAAACAACCAAACCCCTTTTTTTCCTTTTACTAAAATGCTTATAACTTTTGCAATTTTTTCGTTCCCCACTTCATTTTTTTCAAAAAGTTTCTAGAAATCATTCCGAATCGAATGACACCATGATCATAATATTATTGGTGAAGGAGAACTGTAATTCATCAAAAAGGGACATGTGAACTAGGCAGCACATAAACACAGGCCCCGAAATTTTCAAATGAAATTTTCTAATATAAGATAAAAAATATTGATTCAGTTAATAACTGTATAATTTTTGTTCCAAATCTTAGCTTTTTATCTATAACCCATCATCTATTAGCAGGGTTTGTTCAAAAGCTACAACTAAAACCGAAAAATTAAAACAAGATCGTAGATAATGGCATTCATTTAGTATATACGTAATGTAATGTAATTAAAAAGAAAATGTTATTTCCAAAGAAAAAACACTACAACACAAAGAAATAACTCCGCCGACGACTGTTAAGATAACAGACAATACGAAAGTGTGAGGTTAAATGTAACTCTTTCGGGAGAAAAGAGAAAACCGATATAAGAAATACTGCAATACAAACTCCGCTAAGTTTCGGCACGAAATGGCTAACCGATATTAATTACTAATGATGTTTATAAAATCTTAATGAAAAAATATTTTGCGAATATGAAACATACAGACGGTTCTTTCTGTAATTAGGTTCAAATTAAAGATTTGTTTAACCAAATAATTTTATAAACATACTGGCGTCGCCGCACACATTTTTCTAGATTACAAATCTCTAAATAGTATACCTATAGTCGCGATCAGCGTCCACACTAGGAATTTTGATGCGCTTTTCAACATAATTTAGAGAATTTCTTCCGGACGATTTATGTGTATAACTAGTAGAGATATCTCGATATTTTCTAATCAAATCAATCTTTTAGGACGCTTACATTGCTTACGCTGACTAAACAATAAGAGACACATCAAATTAATTTACAACAGAATTGTAGGTCTTAAATAGGCTTACAGAAAAGTTCCCGATGGCATATACCTATCTTCAACCAAACAAACAAACAAATTTTTCAGCTTTATATATTAGTATAGATTTTGACTGTATATATACAAATAGATGCATTTCACATAAATTAATATTGCTGTTTGAAATACGTATTTAAAGTGTAAATAAATAATTAAAAAACAAAATACCACGACTGACGTTTATTTTTCCCTAAATAAAAACCAAAGCACAACATAGTTTGTTTAGCTCATAAACAATGTTTTGTTTGTAAATATTATTCATTTGTATGCAGTCGGGGGACATTAAAGCTTGCATATTCTATTAATTACAATTAAATCCAATTACACATGTACCCAAACTCATGTATATACAGTTGTAAAGAGCTAACTGAATTATTTCCAAGTGTTTATCACACAGGTTTGTCTACTACAAATTACCATTAAACATAATTTTCAACAGTATGTTGTATGTACTGTTTTTGTTAGTTGCAACTAAACGCGCCATTCGTCGCCATAACCTCACATTTAGTATTTAGACAGTAGCGCAGGTACGCATACACACAAATCTGTGACTACAAAACAAAGGGGTCTATCGACGTCAAATGTAAAAAAAAAAAACTCGGGTCGCAGTTAGGGTTGCCAGGTGTCGGGCTTTTTACGGTCGTGTCCGGCCTGTCCGGGTTTTGTTAGGCTTTTGGTCTGTGTACTTTTAATTATAGACTTTTTGATATTTTTCAAGAGTTTGAAATTGTTATGGTTTAATAAATATCTTTTTGTTTTTACCCAAAAGAATGGATATACCTACATATTTTTTATTTGGTTAACGAAAACTTGTAGATTTTTGTATTTTGTTTGAACAGAGCTATATTTGTTTGTTGTTGTTGTTTTTTTTTTTAATTTACATATCTACTTATAGTTTACAGAGGGCTGGACATTTTTCGTATTAAAAATCATAAATTGACAAACAAAACAGTTGCTCATCAATTGCGAGGTTTTTCAGAGGCAAGCGAGTGATTGAAAAAAAATCTATTTATGAATGTTTTCAACATGGTCACACTTTTCGAAGAATTTTCTGTAACGCGAAAACATTATTTTCTCACGTTCCAAATTTTGCCGCCCTGGGCACTACCCCCTACTGCCTCTAGTGTAAATCCAGCGCTGAGCTCACATCTTTTTTCGCATTGAAGTAATGTTCAGTAAAGTCTACAGTCTGCTTACGCAGTTTCCGCTACCGTAGTAATAAGAATATCGCACAGATGGCGGCATCAAAACGCATCTGTTGAAACCATCTTGAACGGAAGGTGAAACATACCCACGGACGCAAACCAAGCCTAATTATAATTTATAAAAATTAACATATAGGTAATATAAATTCATAAATATAATAAGTAAAAAGCATTAATCAAAATCAGAAATAATAAATAAATAATGACATATAAATAATTAATAATAATAGAAATAAATATTCATATTAAAGATACACAGAATCTAGGTATTTTTAAAAGAAAAGTTAAAACATTAATAATAAACGATTCGGATTTTACTTTTTAATGATCATTATTTTATTGAATGCTATTATATATTGAATTGACGTATTGCATCCTTTTATTTTAGAAACGCAAATAAATGAATATCTATCTACTACGTACAACCGGCGCGTAATGATTACTCGCACTCATTTTTTTTCTTAATTTAAATATTATCAATCCAACATCTGCACCAAATTAAATACACCCCTCAATTAGTAAATCCGTATCTGCAAACTAGTATTTTCATAATTGATCTTGTCGTGGCGATGTTAATAAAATTTTAGCACAGATTGTAACCTTTACTGGTTGGTTAAATTTTAATTATGAAAGAATTCCGAGGTGTTTTTAAAACTATAAAATTTTATCAGAAATTCGACATAAACCACATTGATCCTTGGTCGCAGGTGCACTGCCACTATGCCAGAACCCTAATATATGGATAACACCACAGTACTACAGAACGTAATATAGCTATGTTCCCGAACCCCATTGGGAACCGGAGACTGCGTCTATCTCTTTACAGATAGAATCGTTTTTACTCATTCACTGGTGAAACAAAATGGTGCACGGATTAGTTGTTTTTAAGTGCTATTCGAACAAACAAACATTGAGATTATAAATTTATTTATATGTAAATTAAAGTAGTGGAGTAGTGAGAGATCGTTTCAAAGTTTGTTTTCAGATGAAAGATTTTTTTAGCAATTACACATTATAGATATCACCTTATCGACGATATCCCAGATGCGTCGATATACACAAACTATAATAATTAATGTTGATCATGAAGTAACTTTTTTACCCGACTACAGCGAAGCCAAAAGGAAGAGTTATGAGTTTAGCAGTCTATGTATGTATCCGATTTTGATAAATAAAGACGTGTCAATCGATTTACCTGGTAACATAGGCTACATTTATTATAGAATTTTGGTCTCTGGAGTGAGCAAATAAAAAACAAATAAAAAAAAATTGGTTGTCTGTAAAGTCGGTTTACGGACGATAGTTTTACGTGATAAAGTCATAAAGAAACATTGATGAACTCTCTGACGTCACGCGAGAAGAGAGAGAAATGCGTACAAGCCGCCGCTTGGGCCGATCGTGCCTCCCTATCGCTTATACCGCGCTCTCGCTTGCACGCTCAGGCTCAGGCGGAACGTGACACTTTTTCGTGCGTGCAGCCGGTGTTTCCTCAATTTATAAGACGTTATCACGTCAAAATAAGTTCAAAAACTAAAACCAGACTACTGAACAGTATGAAACAAGAAAAGATTATCACCTAAGGAGAGCCGTGGTCGTATTCCATCTCATATATATGAGGCACCTCTAGATATATAGCGTGATTCACTTTTCCCTAGAGCTTATGATCGCTTACTACTGTTAAAATGTACTGTTTTGTTAGGGTAGGGGGCATATGACGACGGCTATCCTCAAATGAGAATATTTTCTTGTTTCTACTTTTCAGTAGTGGTGTTTTAGTTTTTAAACTTATTTTTTAGTATTTAAATATAGATTATAGCTGGAGGTGTATTGTAAACTTGCAGGGGCAAGCAAACGCCACAAACACACAAACAAATTTAATATATGCGAACCAGTTCTGTAGGCCGTATGTAAATGAGCAGGAATATGTAATGTCAGTATATTATGTAATGACGATTTATATAAATTTACATTATTATATACACATTGTCAATGTAAATACACCTCCTTGTTATGCTTAGTTAACAGCCTATAATATATACATAATATCAATCATTTTCAATATTATATGATATACTGTTATAGATGGCTACATTACGATGTATGCACATTATACGTATTGAATAATACAAATACAATTAAATTTTACTCGAAAAATCAACTTAATTATTGAAAACTCCGCATGCGAATGAGATTAAGCACGGCAGCAACAATCGTAGGTAGTGTAAAGCTTCGGCTCCACCGTATTACAGTATACTTTAACTTCTATGTAGCCCGTATCGCGGTTACACACAAAAAATACATAATCTCACGGGGGAAGTGAACCGGCAAATAATAATCATTCCGATTAAATTCCAATATACAGCATATTTTTCACTGAATTAGTGAACGCATAATATTAAACGATTATTCAAATAAATAAAATTGTCGATCAATTTTTCTCAGACAAATATATTGACAAAAAATTTAAAAAAATAACAAATCAATATAACACAAGATGACGTTTCGATCCGGATTTGGATCTTTTTCAGAAAATTCTAAAAAATATAAAAATTATTAGTATTAGTTATTTAATATTATGTAATAGAATGCACGATGATTGGATATTTTTGAAAGAATCAAAAGAATGACTACGTATTAAAAAATTTTGTTTATTATTAATTTTTCATTAATTCTTTAGATTCTTTCAAAAATATCATCGTGCATTCTATTACATAATATTAAATAACTAATACTAATAATTTTTATATTTTTTAGAATTTTCTGAAGAAGATCCAAATCCGGATCGAAACGTCATCTTGTGTTATATTGATTTGTTATTTTTTTTTGTCAATATATTGGTCTGAGAAAAATTGGTCGACAATTTTATTTATTTGAAGAGTTCTATTCAGACGTTAATCAAAGATTTAAATTAAATGATTATCGTCATAATATTTTTTAGACGGATTAAATATAAGAAAAATTTAAATGTCATCGGGATTTGAACCCAAAAGAACCAATTTCGCGTTGGCTGAGTTACATTACTCTACAGTGCCCACGACAGTTAATTTTTGATTTCTCTTATATATAGCACAATGCACCGCAGTGACATTTAAATTTTTCTTATACCTATATATAAAATATTATAACGTAAATCGTTTTAAGGCTATCACAGACCAAGGCGGCCCGAGTGGCGGTGGCGATAGCGGCCGCGGTGGCGGTAAAATAAAAAATATTGTTAATGTACGTATTCAGACAGGAGTGCGTTCGCGGTCATTTTGGCGGGAATTTGCAGCGTTCATTCTAGCGTCCACTATGCGGTGGCGGGCAAACGCTTCGTGTCGTATTTGACTGCTGAACGCTGTGTTAATAGTCTCTTGGACTATAACTATTAGTTGCATACAAAATTTAAATGTCGAGTATTAGCAAAAAAATTATTGAGCATGTTAAAATGCATAAAATTTTATATATGATTTGATACTTTTATTTGTGCAAATTAAATATATTTTATTACGTAATATTTCAGACTCTGAAAAGAGAAAATAAAACTTACTCTTCCTTTTCGTTGTCTTCTAAAATAGCTACTACAAGTAAAAATTCTTCTAGTTCACAACAAGTAATATTTATTAAATTTATTTAACTTATTGATACACATACTTATATATACGTTTTATTTTAATTTGTTTTAAGTTTTTTATGGGCGCGATCAGGGTTTTTGCTTTAGTGTGTCTGGATCTGATCACAGCCACGATCACCACTGCGGCCGTTATCGCAACCGCCACTCAAGTCGCCTTGGTCTCTAGAGCCTTAATATTACCTATGCGTTTACTAATTCAGTGAAAAAATATGCTGTATATTGGAATTTAATCGTAATGATTATTATTTGCTATTGTAATAATAATACTAAATAAAATCTTTCTCAAATTTCTTGATTTATTAGTTTTTTTAGAGAAGCTATTAATTCGTTTCATTTATGCCTTATCAAGGTTTCTCTTATATTCCCCCGTCGTTGAATAATTTCCCCTTTAACGTTACAGAAAATTTCAAACAGATACGTCGCTAAAGAAGTTTCACTTCAAAAAGAAGCAGACGTTTCCCTTATAATAACTAGCGGTACGTTCCGGTTTCATTCGGGTGCGACAGATATATTTCTGCAAAATGTATTTCGTTTGCTTTGAGCAAATTCTACCAGATTTGCTTCTGAACTAATAACTCTGTACAAATTTTATCAGAGGTCACTACTTGTTACCAAAACAGCTTTTTTTGCTTGCTTCTGAACTAATAGCTTTGAATAAATTCTATCAGATGTCGTTACATGTTGCTGAAATACATTTTGTACAAAATATTTAATAAAAACTATCCTATAGTGTAAGTTGCACCAACTTGGTGCCACCAAGCAAGACACATTTACAAAATTTCATTAAAATCAGTTCAGTAGCTTCGGAGATTAGCGCGGCCAAATTTTTATTTGAGGGGGTGAGGATAACTCGGAAAATTTTACCCCGCGTACTCGGTGATCTGTAGCTTGAAAAAAAAAGTTTGGGACAAAAGATATCTTTTTTTGCGCGATGAACTCGACCCAATAAAAAAATTGGGGTTGCCCTTTAAAAGTTCGGAGTTACCCCCTGCCCCTCTAAAGGGGGCACCCCCTTGGGAAGAACTTTTGTGACCGAAAAATACATTACAACGAGTTGAGCAGCTTTGATTCGCAGCATTTTTCAAAAAAACTTTAACTCGCTGAGATATTCAGGCGTTCCGGAACTAAAGATAAAGAATAAAGTTATAGATTAGTAAGGATGAAAATATTTACCTAAGTATGTGCTGTTGGTCAACACCCAAAGCACTTTCAGTGGATCCACCATCACACTGCAGACTCTAGCGGCATAGTTCGCACTAGCTGGTTACGTTGGATGCATGTTGTAACGGCAGAATGCAACAGAACTAGTGTTGCGAGTTATGTAAAACACTGATTAAACCAAACTGGACGGTTATGTCCGACGTATATGTTCCATCATATCAACACAGTTCTACACACACACTCACTGAACCATCACTTAATCGTTTTAATTATAAATATTTAATCATCGATGATACACGAAAAGTTGACAAAAAAAAGTTATCGAAATTCAATTATTCATTGACAGGTAATTCAAATTAATAATCACTGAACAGCTTGAGTTTTATAATTGATTTTTAATTATTAATTTATAAACTGGTTCACTGATATCGGATATTCGCAGTTACAGGCAAGTTGACATATATAATTATAAAAATAATTACATGAAATTTTATAGTGCTTTTGGAACGATTTACATGTATCTTCAATTTAAATTAACTCTTTAATTTTATAGGTAGAAATCGTAAGAGCAATTCATCACAAAAACAATCAAAGTGGAAATTCAAAGAAATATTAAATTTGGAGGTCAGTCGTGGCGTTATGTTATATCACTACGGAAATATACTATTTATTATCAAGTATTAACAGAAATTGTTCGAAGTTATCCCCGTTTTGTTGGAAAAACAGAACAATAAACACGTCAGTTTCAAATAGGTACCAAGATACTTGATAATGACATAACATATTGCCATAGTAACATAACATAACGCCAGGAGTGACTACGAATTTCAATAAAATTTAAAAAATTTAATTAAACTTAATTTTGAGTTTTCATAAATAAGTTACTTGAAATATTTCTTCGTTTCCTTGATTTCTACACGCTGTTAAAAAAAATAATCAACTTAAAAATCATCCGGTACATGAAACTAGATATTTTCATAATTTTCGCTGTCCGTGGAAGTTGCAATTTTTCGTATAAAAAAAATTGCAAATTTATAGTAGTGGTAAAATTCATGCAAGCTAACGTAGTTATTTTTATTTTGTTGTTATTCGTTTGGTAAAATATTCACATTAACATGTAACCTCACATAAAACAAAAACAAGAGAGCAACCTAACAGTTACGTAACGACAAGTTCATTCGCATTCCATCCGCGATGTGCCCCCTGTGTAGCCTCGTCCCACCACAAGTCTCTAACCGTATTAGAGCCCACCGCACCAGTCATAAAGTTTTTATGTACTGGAGAACAGAGCATAAGTTTAACGATTATATAATATAATGCATGTAATATCTGTGTACGTATGATTCTAACATTCTTATTATTTTGGAAACATTCTAAATGTTCAAACGCCACAGGCAGTAAGCCACAATATGCGCTTAGACTGTGAACGCTTGACATATTACAATAACAACGGCTCAAAAGACCATGATAAATAGGTAGATTGTTTCTCATTTTTTCGCCAGTTAATTTATCCTACTGTAATAAAACTTGCTATACAGTGACCATAAATGTCATAATTATACTTTGGATGGATAGATCTTATATGTCCTTATTTCTAGTACGTAATTACGTTCACCATATAGATAGGGTTTTCATATCTTCGGATTTTCCAGGAGATATGATTTTTAGTTTTTTAAAACAGGTATAATTCTTCAAACCAGTTTAATATAGTCGTTCAATATTAAACTATTCATATTTTACTATGTGATTACCGAAGAAAGTTTAATATTTTTTATCTAAACTAATTAGCACGTGCACAAGAACTGATCGTTGGTTTTAAAAGTGAGAAAACTAAACTAATACTGACTGCAAAGTAACGAAATAGAATATTTATTAGCCAATTATATAAGTTACTAGAAAAATTATGACACATTTTATAAAGTAGGTTTTACAATGCAGTGGAATATTTCACTTCGCCACACAATTATTTTTATGGAAACCCAACGGATAGTTCACGAGGCATTGCATTTTTTTACAAATTGTGACTCCGCGCTTTATTCTTGATTTAAAATCAACTAATAAAAATTTCGGCATGAAAGCGGATGCTAAATTATCGTTTTATAGACAAAAGAGAAAAAAGTGTGAAAATTTTCAGGGAAATCCGAAAATTCTTAGTATAGGTATGTATTTTTTTGGTAATTATACACTTTCACGGTCACCTGGTTTTTTGGCTCTAGAAAATCGAAAAATACATGGATTTCAATGATCTCGGTCTCAAAAAGTTCCATTTTACGGCGGATTTATGAAAAAAATTAGTAGAAGTAGCTAAAATAAAAAAAAATTTTCTAAAAAATATTTATTTAATTGACTGTCAATTAAATATACATTTTTTAGAAAACGCAATTCTATTCAAACAATTAACTATCTAATTCGCATACCCCTTTATCGTTCACCCCGGAATTACAATTCGCATACCCCTTTATCGTTCACCCCGGAATTACAATTCGCATACCCGTTTATCGTTCACCCCGGAATTGTTTTTTTAAATACTCCACATTTGCCCCTTCCCGTTTCACTGCGAGACAATTCGCATACTCCTTTATCGTTCACCCCGGAATTACAATTCGCATACCCGTTTTTTGAAATTTTTTTTTTCAAAATATTCATTTTTTTATGTAGATTGCGAAAAAAAATATTCGAACTTGATTCCACGACGTCAGAAACAGTTATAAAGGATTATATGTAGAAAGTCAATTTTTTTGCATTTAAAGTCATGAAACTGTGAGAAATATTGATTTTTTCAATTTTCGTATTTTTTTCCATAAATCCGCCATAAAAACGAAGATTTAAAAAAAAATTCATCGAAATCGGATGATTTTTCGATTTTCTAGAGCCAAAAAACCAGGTGACCGCGAAAGTGTATAATTACCATTTTTTTTTATTCTGGTATCGTCCATAGATGATTCTCGGAATATAGTTCTATGGAAGTTCACTTAACAAAATGATACAATTTTGTTTTTATTTTTACTTAATTTTCATTTTAAAATCGTTTCGTCAAAAAATACTAATTTATCTGCACGAACAAAAAGTAAGTACCATAGGTAAAAAATTACAAATTATCCTGTCACTAAACTAAACTAAGCGAAATATGTAGGAATATTTAATATTTTTATAAATCAACGACTACAAATTTAGGCAGATTTCGTAATCAGCGTAAAAGTGACTTTGTCCAATAAACATTTGAATGAGATACTGCTTTTAGTTAGATACTATGCTTATTGTAACTAGCTAATGGTGGTATTTGAACAAATATATTCTATTCTATTCTATTCTATTCTATTCTAAACTTGTTTTCTTTTATTAGAGACAGTTTGTTTAAGTATAGTGCAAATTTACGATTACAGAGGTCGGTTTTTATATGATCCTTATAATATGTGTTCCATTCATGCAACATATCATATCTGAAACTATGTGTGGCACCCCACATAATGTAAATATTAAACTGCAATATATCAAAATTACATACGCGAACATAAATTACATTGCATAATATTATGCGAAACAACACACTAGTGCATGCACTGTCACGTGACGACGCAGCCTAGTCACTAAAGTGTGTTGCAGGAAACAACATTAATGCTGTTCAGCTGATACCTACACGTATACTACTGTTGCAAAATATGATAGCGATTTTTTTATATCCACCTTGAGAAGAGCGTTCCTAAAATAAGAAAAATATTAATTTTAATAACTTTAAAGAATAGCTTCTGTTGCTACATTGTTAAAACACCCATTGTTACATGTCTATTGTCTATATTAGAAAAATTTATTTCTCAAATAATGTCACCATCGGGATACGAACCCCGAATCTTTCTACTATCGCGGCGGACTGGAAAGATTCGGGGTTCGTATCCCGATGGTGACATTGTTTGAGAAATAAATGTTTCTAATATAGACATGTAACAATGGGTGTTTTAACAATGTAGCAACAGAAGCTATTCTTTAAAGTTATTAATTAGTATTACGCACTATACCGTATTAAAAATTCACATTTATTAGTTTTAATGAAAACTAGTTGTAACCTGCGACTTCTTCCTTTACGAAAAGACTTATCTATTTTTATAGCCTAAGTTACTCCTTGTAAACATCAGCTATCTACCAGCAAAAGTTCCGTCAAAATCGGCCCAGTCGTTTCGGAGATTAGTCGGAACAAACAGATAGACCGACAAAAACTTTAAAAAATTGTTTTTTTATTATAAGTACCGTATAATATTTTCATATGCATTTAGTATAAAGGTGTTATTTTGACATTAGAGAGAGACAGTTCAATTTTATTTATATGTGTTACAGTCAAACATCGAACTATTGGCGCTCCCAGGTTTGGCTAGTCAAACTTCAGGTCATAGTCAAAGTCCAAACCAATAGCATTTTTCTACCTTTGACTAACGAAATTCGGGCGAAACCAGACCGGATTACTAGTATTTTATAACTATCTTTACGTTTTGGTAACGACTTGGTCGATCGAAAAATAGGAATTTGAGAATTGAGAACCGTTCAAATGCTGAAATTTACCCTGCTCAACTATTACATAACAACAGTTAGACTATGGTATGAGAACCGGTAAATGTATATATGATTATTTAAATTTATTATAACGGATGATAAACTCAAAATTAATCAACACAAGACACAGACAACCCTAGAAAATAGTGGGCTTAATTAAGAAAAAGAAATAGAAATAGAAAGAAGTAAATTAGTCAACCTTTTCTTCCACCACTAAAACACGTTTCTCACACGATTTAATTTTTTTTGTCCAAATAACTGTTGAAAGTGAACCACTTTTCACTAAAACACGAGAACAAAATAATATGACTGTCATAAAATATGTAACGTCTTCATGAATTAATAATGAAATTTTTTCCGGTCAAAAATAATTAAGAGTATAAATTATTCATGTAATATTTTTTAATCATTCAGTAGAAGAAAAGCTCTACTTCCGGCGGTATTTTAAATGAAAAGCACAATAAAAATACGCTTTTATAAAACTAACGTTATTATTAAAAGCACACATTTTATTGTTACCAATTTATTAAGTCAGTTTCAGCTTAATAAAAAAAACTTTCTTCGTTAATGAAAAATTATTATGCCACTATAAAAAAACGCAAAACGTATTCGTCAACAAAATAAAAAGTAAATATGAAAACAAAAACTTATTCAAAGGCAAAAAAAAACATGAAAATAAAAATGATCTGCATGCCGTGTTTTGAAATTCGTGAATATTTGTAACTTCATGAAAACAAGAAAACAATGAAAATATAGTTTAAAGGAAAAGTTTTTATCATTACCATAAAATATCTACTTTAAATTTCATGCAAAAATGACATTATAATAAAACAGTTAGAATGTTCAAAAACGAATCTTTGTTATTACAAAGGAAATTATTTTTTTTATTTTGAAAATATTTATAAATCAGTTATTTGTACGTTTTTCACATCAATATTCAGATATTTTTTAAATTCTTAACCAAGTCGCACGTACAATAAACTTTAAACCCGTGGCTTTGGAAGCGTAAATTTCGGTTTTTCCCGCGTTAATACCGGTCTTGACGTAAAGAATGAAAAAAAAAATGAATTTCCAGAAAGAGAACGAAAAAACCCACACGTCTACGGATCATGTGCAGGCGATACAAGAAACAAAAATACTCGACGTTTTCACGAAAAATTTACGGCGCTAACCCAAATTACGCTTTTCTTTACTTTTTTTTTATTTTTTCCAAAAACAATTTGAATTTCCATTATAAAGACACAATGTTTATATTATATGTTTATATTATATTGTCGGTAGAACTTGGCTGAGTTTTTTTTTATTAAGGTCTCGGCACACGAGGCTAGAAACGCTTCTAGAAACACTGCTTAGACTTTTGCTGGCCGGTAGGCTAGGTACGAAGCTGGAAATGTCACTACGGGCTCGCCTACTAACTCACAAGATAGGTTTTAAAATTAGAAAAAGGGCTATTTTTCTTGTTAGTTCCGCTGCTAGGTATGAGCAAGAACCAATCAGGAAGCAGTATCTTGTCACGTGGGCGACTTGTACAAACGCCCACAGACAAACACTATGCCTTAGTGTGTGTTCTGTTCATAAACATGCACTTTTGTTACCGTTCTAACACTGCGCGCGCCTTGAATATACCTGCAGAGGAAACTTGTAAAGACGTCTCGTGTGAAGCAATTAAAAAAACCAGAGCTAGAAAACTAGTAGTGAAATCCAGCAAGGAACCTAGCAGCAAATCCAACCTCGTGTACAGCGGACTTTAGTTGCTTACGTCTGTTATTATACCTCAGGGGAATTTTCAATTTAAATTGTGAGAAAAGGCTCGTTATGTAGTTTTAAAACAAGTTATGTGACTTCAATGAGTCCTCATAAAACATTTTACAAAAGTTAAGACATAAAATATGAAAAAGTCATTTAAAATTTGTAATAAAATTGAGTAGATTGAAATTCAAATTGGCGTGAAAGATTGGCTTACAGAAAGCGACGATAACGAGGTGAACGAAAATGTGTTTAAGACGCAGCAATCTCCATGAATATTCCACAGGGTAAGTGAACACCGCGTCCCATTCACCAACAACAAAGATTAAACACGCAGCTGAAGTTCTAATGTGAGTTCGAGTCGTTTAACGTTTGCGTTAAATATTTACAAATATACAGAGTGTCCAATTTTAATTGATCACCCTGAATAACTTTTGGCAGTGACGCTGAATGAAAAAAAGTTTCGGACAAAAATTGTACAGTTTAAAGTGTGACATCCGATGGTACTGATACTTTTGACCTTGGATGGAGGGTTCAAGGTAATTGAAGATCAACTTTGTTTCTTTTATAAATGGACACCCCTATTTTTTATATGGACAATCAATTGTACGTACAAGAACATTAATCTTTCGTCCAAAACATTTTTTTTTTTAATTCACCAACTTGATCCATTTATTTAGCTTAGAAAATTGCTTTTTTTAAACTTGGTGAATTTTTTATTGGCGAATGGTGAGATTTTGAAGAAAAACATTGCTTACATTTTTTCAAGAGATCGACACGAATTTTTTACAATTTTTTGAGGCATTTGCAAGCGATCGCTGCGTTTTAGAGGCAACAAAAATTGCAAATGCCTCACAAAATTGTACAAAATTCGTGCCGATTTTTGACGTGATAACGTCTTATAAATTGATGAATCACCAATCTTATAAATTGATAAAACACCGGCTGCATGTTCGAAAAAGTGTAACGTAACGTTCCTAACGTTCGTAACGCATAACGTTCGTAACGCATAACGCGTAACGTTCCGCCTGACCCTGTGCGTGCTTTTCTCGAAAACGGCCCTAACGATTTGGATGAAATTTACTGAAAAGGGATTTTGGGGGGCAAAAAATCGTTTTAGCTAGGTCTCATCTCTCGAAAAAATTGTTTTCTTACAAATTTTATCATTATAAAAATCAATTTTTTGACGTATGAAAATACTTAAATATTGTAAGTAGGTTTTAGAATTTTATATTCAAAACAGTGAAACAATTGTTTTATAAATATTATGACAGCTAATCTTTGAGACTTAAATAAATACAGAAGAATATATTATTTATTATTTCTTAAGAAATATTATATGGTGAGTATTTTAAATAAATAAAATTAACCTAAATTTGAAGCGAAAGATGCAATATCATAGATTCGAATTATTATAATTATTATATAAATTTAGGTTATGTATTACGGATTACGTTATCACGTAAAACTATCGTCTGTAAACCGACTTTACAGACAACCAATTTTTTTTTGAAAAAATCTAAGCATTATTTATCCTCTAAGGCTCACCTTTCCCCAGTGTGCATTATATTTCAAACAGACAATAGCACAACTCGATGGCTCTGCTAACGGTAGCACAAGTCAGCTTCTATTATGGTGGACGAGACGCCTTAAATTAAATATTGAATGAAACACAGTGTATGACAAGTGCTAGTCCCGAGGGACTACTCAACTTTGCACTAAGTGCTAATTTGAAATAGCTATGTTAATATCGGAACATGAATTTATCTAAAAATATGTCTTTGCAATAATAAGAATGAAATCGCAAATAAACTGAATTTACTTCATTTCTTAGTTAGTGAGGCAGAATATTGAATTTAAAATATTTACATGATTTTAATTATATTCGAAAAAAATTAATTTTAAACGAGAGTGTACCGAATTTGAATATGTTTTTACATTTTAGACATTATAAGTAAAGTTCGTTTAAAATTGTGCTTGTTATATTCATTAAAAATTGATTTCATGCAGGATTATGTTGAGTTCTTAAACTTTAGAATTTTCGAGAATTTGTTTCATGATGATAAAATGAGTTAGTCAAAACTAATCTTTATAAAAAGAATTGAAAAGTATGGAATATTTAAAAAAAAGAAGCGCTATATATCTTATTACTTTAAAACATTAATTTTCTTTAAGAAAAACAAAATGTTCAAATTTTTATTATAAGTATAAAATACAAAAGACTCTTTCAAAACTAAAATATAAGATTATTGAAAGTTTTAATTGAAAGCCGGAATGATATTGTAGGTATTATAACAAAACTAAATAAATAAAAGCATTTTCAGATTTCTACAATTCAGACAAAACAGTCACTTTTTAAACGCTTTATATTAGCTTGGGTTGTAAGTAACTATGTATGTATGTATGTAACTAACTACCGTAACGGAATCTTTGAGCATAATTTTCACCAATTTCCCGAAGTCTGATTAATTTGAAACTTTGCATACGTATCAAGGACCGATGACAATGCAATAATTTGATAACAGTTTCCCATTATCCTTATTAGGACCCCCAGGATTAATAAATTCTTTTATAGATCCTCTGTAGTAAACGCTTTATTTTCACCAATTTCCCGAAGTCTGATTAATTTGAAACTTTGCATACGTATCAAGGACCGATGACAATGCAATAATTTGATAACAGTTTCCCATTATCCTTATTATTAAACGCTTTATATTAGTTTGGGTTGTAACTATGTATGTATGTCCGTAACGGAATCTTTGAGCATAATTTTCACCAATTTACCGAAGTCTGATTAATTTGAAACTTTGCATACGTATCAAGGACCGATGACAATGCAATAATTTGATAACAGTTTCCCATTATCCTTATTAGGACCCCCAGGATTAATAAATTCTTTTATAGATCCTCACTAAAAAGTGAAAAATAAAATATAGTTTAAAAAAAACTAAAAAACACGCTTTATATCGGACTAAAAAGTAAAAAATAATTGTTTTAAAATAAGCTTAAAAAGCGTTGGGCGCTCGATGTACGAAAATGTGGAACAAAGCGCCCCACGCTTTTTAAGCTTATTTTAAAACAATTATTTTTTACTTTTTAGTCCGATATAAAGCGTGTTTTTTAGTTTTTTTTAAACTATATTTTTACTATTGGCTCATCTATTAAGGTCTCTGCACACGAGGCTAGTTTTGTCGCTGGAATCACTGCTGGGACTTGTGCTGGCTGCAAGGATGGAAATGACGTCACCGCGGGCTCGTGTACGTGGAATTCAAAATTTAGAACCGGGACTATTTACGTGCTTATTTCTATCCTAGCTTTTAGTAAGAACCAATCGGAAAACAGTATCTTGTCACATGTGCGACATGGGCAAACGCCCACAAACAAATGACGTCATAGTATATGTTCTGTTCAGCAACAATAAACGTTAACATTCGAATTGTCACTGCGCGTGCACCAAACCCATTTACAAAGCAAACTTCAATGCGTGCATCGTGTGAAGCCAACATATAAAAATCAGCCATCGAATCACAGAATAAATAACTACTTACGTTCGGTGAACATGGCCATGAGACTACTATTTGATACAACTTAAATACAATGTAAATCAAATGAAGACATTTAAAATGTAAAGTCAATACGTTAAGCTTTTGATCTTTCGCGTGGTCATTATTTAGGCGACTTAATTTACATTTCTCGTTGCTATGACAACCGACTCAAAGTTTTAAACAAACTTAACTATGTCTGATGCGGTCAAATGCAAAGATATAATGTATGCAGAACTGCAACTTTACCATATAAAATAATAATGAATACGAACATTCAATTATAATAATATGTGCTAGGAGGGAACATCCGTTCTAAATTAATTTATATGGCTGTTGGTCTACGTTCCGAAAACTGTGTTCAAAATAAATCACGATAAATGAAACTAACTGTATGTTCGTGATATTTTATGTGTTCATACAAAATGTTCAGTTATTGCAAGACTGAAAAAGAATACTGAACAAAAAAGATAAGTTATAACAATGAAAACCAACATTCGTCAATAACTAATATATAAAATTATTACGGATGCGCTTTATAATTTTATAAAGAACTCGGTAATACAAAAATAAAATAAATAAATAAAACACAATAAAATGTTTGATTTATCAAAACCACTATATCCGATCAAAACGAGATTTTAAAGCTAAAATAAACTTGTTTGTTTCTTTAGCGTGACTCACAGAAACTCAAAACAACAATGCTGTGATCAACAATATGTATATTGTATATAAAGAATTCATGTTGTCTAAAACAACCGCAATAATATGAACCTTATTATTATCTAATTTAAAAACTGCCAGACCTTACACTTTTTAATTTTTGACGTGAAATTTTTGTTGTTCTAAGTTGCTTAGACCAGGGGTTATGAAGGTACAAGAAAGAAAGTACGAAATATTTAAATCTGTAATGAAATATGGATCAATTAGCATATTTTATTTAATTATTAGCGTCCCGGTTCGGCTTCACCCGAATTTGGAAATTGCCACCGTTTTTTCGTCGACTTAGGTTGTAAAATTGATCTCCACGAAAAGCGATAATATATAACCTATGTCCATCTTGAAGGTTCATTCTAAATTTGTGAAGAAATTTTTGAAATCAGATGAGTATAGTTTCAAACATTACCTCCTACATCCAAACTTACAAACTTTACCTCTTTATAATATTGGTATATATATAAATATAATAATCGACAAGAGTTAAAGGATTGAAAACCACTCCAACATTGTTAAAAATTTAATTTATTCCTTGATAAGCCGCTTTTAACAATTTTGGAGTGGTTTTCAATTTTGGAGTGGTTTTCAATCCTTTAACTCTTGTCGACTATTGTTCTCCAAAAAATCGCGGCGGACGTTTTCAATAAATATAATAAGTTCATTTAACTCCTAAGGTTTACCTTGAAGCCATTGGTAGGGGGATTTAAAAAAAAACTCCTAAGTGGAGCATAGGGCCTCTACGAAAATTTTGAATCTAGTCCTATCTTTTGCCATATTTTTGACTTGAAGCCAGGTAGTTGCTTGTTCCATAACTTCTTCACGAACAGTTCTTCTCCAGGATATTTTTGGAGTTCCAATCCAAGGCTCTCTTCGCTATGTCGTCATCTGTCTTTCGTAGCGTATGTCCTATCCTATTCCATTTCCTACGTTTTATAGTTATACAGATTTGTTCAAGTTATGCACGTTTCCAAAGTTCGTTGTTCGAGACCAGTTCGTACCATTTCACCTTGATGATTGCTCTGAGACATTTTTTATAAAGATTTGCAATTTAGTTGTTATGGCTTTCGTCACTTTCCAGGTTTCAGATCCATATAGAAGGACCGATTTTACATTCTAGTTAAAAATACGTAACTTCGTTTTTTCAAAAATCATGCTTGAATGCCAAATACGATTTAAACTTCCGAACGTTTGAGATGCTTTTTTGATTCTATGTCTATAATTTATAAACACTTCTGCCCCTCCATCATTGCTGATTATACTGCCCAGATAACATGATTAACAAGTTTATCTAATTTCAGATATATGAAACCTATACGATTACCGAAACCACTGTAAATAAATCAGTCGCCCTAATAATACTCCTAGGTTCTATTTTGTACACACGGTATTTTAATCCCAGCTTGTATGACGTGTAGTACATAAAATAAAACATAATTTCATTATCTGACAGCGGTGCGCAGTGCATCAAACAATTATAACTACTCAACATTCGTGTGCAAGCTTTGATTGGTTGTTTAGTAACGTATTTTATATTTTACTAATATAATATGCTAATTGATTTTTACTTAGCTTTCCCATTTAATCAGAAATTTTTAAACAGCGCATCGAAAAACAATGTTGTAATACTCTATTTGATTTGAATTTTATTGCATTTTGGATAAAAATAAGTAAATATTTTTGTTTCATCGCCATAACAGGTTTTTACACGAGAAAATAAGTCGTAAGTGTAATAAAAATGTGTAAGGGCATTACAGCTCCTTAAATAAACTGTAAAAACATTTTATATACTAATATATTTTTATTAATAGTCTGGTCAAAATGGACAAAATAACAGTGGTAGGTTTGCAGTAATTCGCATAGAGCCGAAAATTGGTACAGGTCTGAGGTCTTACGTATTACAAATGAAATATCAAAAGTTCACACCGATCCTACATCTGCTAAAAAATGTATTCGAGGTCAAAGGTTAAAAGTATCGGTTTTTTGCACTTTTATCGTAAACGGTAAATGTTATCTAAAAATGGGTCAGACAAAAGTTGTAGATCATGTCTACAAGAATTGTTTTTATATTTTTTTTCCTACGGATCACAATTCTTTTGAAATAGTGATTTCATACATCGAAAATACTTAATATTTAACGTTGTAAGCTCAATACCAATATTCCAATTGTGACAAAACCATTTTTACTAAATTATCTATATCTGAAAACATTTTTTCATATTTATTCTAGCTATACATAAACTTCGTTTTATGGGTCCGGTTTTAGAACAAACTCTCAGTTACTAAATTTAATTTTTACAAGGACTTACAAACTAAATAACACAATAAACAAGTTTATACACCTAATAATGATAATGAACTTTTAAAAAATGTTTAAGGATGTTTTAAATTTATGGATGTTACGATAATATTAACGCATTTTTACTTATTAGATATGTTTTATGTTATTTTTTACTTGCTTTATATGTATTTTAATTTTTGTACTTATCTGACAAATATATACGTTTATTGTATTATCAATAATAATTGTATCAAAATCAAAATTTGTTAGTCCGACAAAAACTTTTGAACGGTAACTCCGATCATCATGGAAAGACACAACATTCATCTCGGTAAACTAAGATGAACGTGCGTACTAAAGGCCCCCTCCCTTTCGTTCTTTAGCACCCGGGTGAAACCAGGACGGACCGTTAGTAAAAAAATAAATATGATTTGACATTTCTAAATCTCTTTCATTAGTGAATTATAGTCTCTAGATGACAACTACGTATGTTGCCATAAACATTACAAGACTACATAAGAAAAAAATGTAAATGTCTGTCAGATTTAGAATTCAAACTGATTGAATCAGTTACTCCACTATTAATCCCGGCACAGGCCTGTAGCGTTCATTGCAACACAGTTTTGAAAACTGTAATATTTTATTTAAAGAAAAATACTGTATAATCGGAATTTAAATTAAGACGGCGGCAAAGCATTCCAAGTATCTGGATAATACTGACACGATAAAGAACACAAGGCGACAAGTTGATTGTGAAGCGATTATGATTGCAAAGCTTGAATGCATGTCGACAATTCTGAAAGTGTTAGACTTAGAAACTAGGTTGAGAAGACACTAGAGATGCCAATGAGTACAGAGTAGAACCTCACCTAGTATTACACTTGGGTGAAGAACTGGCGACGGTTTTCTTCAAGTTTCTATATACGTAAGAAAAAATAATAATTCTCCGGTCAATTAATTTGATATATTTTTTTAGATTCTATTTAATTTATTTATTGAATTAAATATCCTTTTAGTAAAAAAATTTGAAAGCCTAAAAAGAACAAAAAAGTATCAGATCAATTATTATAAAACATTTGTTTAATCTTTTATAACTCCAAAAGCAAAATTTGGTTATAAAACACCTAACTGGCAAGTTATGCTTGCACTTGACCGATTTTTTTAATATAAAAGGAAAAAAAAAGAATATTTAATAATTTAAGTTCATATTGATCAAATCGATCTTTTTCTATGTAGAATGTCGATCAATCATTTGTTTTTTTGTTAAAAAAAGAGTTCTAATTAGACGTTAATCAAGATTTAAATAATATGTCTGTACTCCTGAAGATACATGGACTGATTGTCCGAAACGATCGTCGAGAGATAAAATATTTCTATAATTTTCTAGTGTTTTTATTATTTGTTATTAATCATATTCTACCAAGTTCCGAGTGAAAAGTCTGTGCAAATTATAAGAAACTAGCGGTCCGTCCCGGTTTCACCCGGGTCCGATAGATATAATTCTGCAAAATGTATTTCGTTTGCGGCCCGGCGTCTGAACTAATAGCTTTAAGCAAATTCTACCAGATTTGCTTCTGAACTAATAGCTTTGAGCTAATTCTAAAAGATGTCGCTACTCGGTACTAAAATCGTTTTTTTTTTTGTTTACTTCTGAACTAATAGCTTAGGCCTTAGAGTAAATTCTATCAGATATCGTTACATGTTACTAAAACAGTTTGTTTTGAGAAAACATCGTAATCTTGTACAAAATATCTAATAAAAGCTTCCTATAGCGTAAGTTGCACCAATCAAGACATATTTACAAAACTTCATTAAAATCGGTTCAGTGGTTTCGAATATTAGCGCGACCAAAGTTTTAACACAAGAATTTTATATATAGATGTATAGGTTAGTTAGCTTTACTTGCATACTTCAATTTAATCCAGTCGGGTCATGTGTAAAACGGATAGGATTAAAATTCGTAATAAGCAAGTTTTTATAAATATAAATAACGTCCATGTTGACTCATCGTTTAAATGTAATTAGTGTCAAGCCGGACCTGTCTTAGTGTCAAGTAGGGATAGTTGGTGGGAGTTGACATCAAAGTGAAATCTAATATACAGCTTCGTAATTAATATGCGTTGTCCACACAGTCAAGTCTTTTGACATATTACGTAATGTATTTAGATAACACTCTGTAATACTGTGGTCATACGCACGTGTCTACAGTGTGTACACATACTGCCAACCTGTGGACGCCGAACATGACGTCGATGTCGTGCTTAATTAACGCGGAGCCTTGTACGCTTATAAATATTTGAATTGTTTGTTAAATCTGCAGACATTTTCGCCACAAGCTAATTGTTTTTCTATAGAGGCTGATTTTTAAGTTGATTCTTCTTTTTTAACAGCGTATAGAAATCAAATAGGAGAACAAAAATTTCAAGTAACTTTTTTATCAAAACTCAAAAATGAAAGAGAAACGGGATTTCAAAGTACCATTAAATTTTGAGGTCAGTCCTGGCGTTATGTTATATCACTATGAAAATATTTGATGTCATTATCAAGTATTCACAGAAATCGTTCGAAGTTGTCTTCGTTTTGTTGGGCACAAAGATGCGTGCGTCGTAGCCAGGCGTCTATTAAAGCCTGTAATGTCGATAAGGGCCTTCCGCGAATTATTTGGGATGCATTTCCGATTCGTGCTATCATTTCTTTGCGCGTGTTTTTCCATGCTAGGTCCGCTGCTAGCTATGCGCAAGATCCAATCTGGAAGCAGTATCCTGTCACGTGGGAGACTTGAACAAACTCCTACAAACCAATATGGCGTCATTCTGCTCATAATCAGACAACAGTGAACAGACACGTTTTGCTCTGTGTTTATATTTGAACTGTCAGTGCGCGCGCACCAGATCTATCTCTCTAATATTTTAATATAAATTTTAGTACTGAACACATTTTAATACCTAGTAAGTAAATTATTATATTATATTATGTATGTTTATGACGCATTCTACGCTGTTTTTATATAGCACATATAGAAATAAAGAGACCTATCTATCTATCTATCTATCTATCCACAAAACAAGCTTGAAAAGACGTCTCGTGTGAAGTGAGCACATAACAGCAATCTTGAAAACTAGTAGGCAAATCTTGCAAGGACTCTAGCAGCGTTTCCAGCCTCGTGTATGATCTAAACACAAGTACCTATGTGCGACTTTGTTTCGTATTTCGTAGCTTTTAAAAATTTCATCTACACTGATAAATATGGTTCACCGAATTTAACGAGAAGGTTTGTCAGCATATTGGTAATTATAGTTTCAAAAACTTGTTACCAATGTATTTGATCTTCTGTTCCGCGGACATTGCTAATCCGTTTGAACTGTAAACAGACTACAATATATTGGACACTCAACATGTGTTTGACACTTGTATATTCGTAACCTGTGATGGAGATGATTCGGTTAGATATAGAGGATTGCGGTTAGGTAGTGTACACACACAAGTAATATAGTCCAACAATCTGGTGAATATTCATTGCTACCAACTGCACACCGGAAATCCAAGACTTCGTAATACCGGAAGTTCGGACAAAAATTTTAAACGTATCATTTCCGGAACTGAGGAAATTAATATTTGATTTCCGGAATTAATGAAACGATTAACTAATATATTTTTTCTTAATTTTCCGACCAGAAAGTTGACCTTCATATAGATTTTAAACCAATGAATGATGAGCTCACTTAAGTTTCATTATTGAAGTGTTCCTAATTATCACTAGTCGATAATATTAATTGTTCATAATCATTGAACGTTTTCTATAATGAGAGTATATACTGGATGTTTCAGTTATATATAATGACAGGAAAAAGTCATTTTGTTGATATTTTTTTTTTTTATTAATATTCTATAATATTACGTAAATATATTACGGTTTCAAAAAAGACATATTTCTTCTGCATGCAGTTTTTTTGTAGACTTTTGTCGATGTTGGAACTGGTTCCGGAATAGACGATCCGACGTGAAGACTAGTACCCACTCTATAGAGGTTCGTTTCGTGTGTCTCATTCAGTTTGTTATTAATGTTTTTCTAATCATATTAAACGTCCTTTCGATGTCACTTTCTGTTATGTATTTTAGTAGAAGTAGGTAATAAGTAGTATTAATTTAAAGAGAAGTTTATTGTAGTAAATCACAGAACAGAATAATTTTTATTTTATCAAAAGAATTTGAACGTAAAAGATAATTACATAAAATTATTATAAAGTTTACATAATAAAAGTAAATGCAATATTTCAAATAAAGGAGGATATACAATATCCCTTCACCCTAGAAAGGAAAAATTAAACATACATTATATACATTTGATTTACACTGTTTCTTCGTGTATCTCTCCCGACTCATCATAGCATAATCTGCGAGGACGTTGACAATTCCTGATTGGTTTCCTCAATGCAATAGGTGTGTGAAAAATTGGTTCTTCAACTATTTCCTGAAACTCTAAAGATAGATTAGAATGTTGCGAACACTTCTTTAGTTGATCGGAATGTCTTTTATAATATTTTCCATCCATCTTAACGAGCCAAATATTTTCACCCAATCTTTTGTGCAATGTGCCTTGTTTCCAAGAAAAGGTGTTTGCGTTTTTAAAACACTTCATCAAAATTTGATGTCCAATGACGAAACGTTCAGAATATGATAATTTCTTGTTTTCATTTTTCGTTTCACTGGATTGCAATAAGTGAAGTGGCGTTCTCACTTTTCTTCCTAAAAATAACTCGCAAGGCGCGCGTTTTGTAGAAGGATGTTCTGCGCACCTGTAGCGAAATAAATAATTATCTATGTGACGTTGAATGTTCTGGGAATCGTTATAATAAAGAATTTTCTTAATTGCGGATTTAAACGACTGAACGTATCTTTCTACTTGTCCATTAGAACTAGGATGGTAAACTGGTGTTGTTATATGTTTAATACCATAATGCGCACAAAAATCTTTAAAATCTTGTGACGTAAATGCAGTTCCATTATCGGAAATTATTTCTTGACACAAACCATATCGTGAAAATAATTTTCTTAATACATTTGTCGTTTCCGCTGTATTAGCGTTTTTCAACGAAAATATTTCTGGCCATTTCGAGAACGAGTCCACGATGAGAAGAAACATCTGATTTCGGAAAGGTCCCGCATAATCGATATGGATTCTTTTCCAAGGTTTGTCTACCGCTGGCCAAAACGTATTTTTTATTTTCGGTGGATCTTTATTTATATTGGTACATGCAATGCAATTTCCAGAAAGCTTTTCTATATCGGCGTCTATCTTAGGCCACCAAACATAGTTTCTTGCCTCGGATTTCATGCGTACAATGCCGTTATGTGTTGAATGTAAATAGTGAAGAATTTTTTGCTGTAATTTTCTTGGTATGATTGTTCGAATACCCCATAATATGCAATTTCTTCTGGTGGTTAGGGCGTTACGTCTTGAAAAATATGGTTGGATTTCTTCGGCAACTTGCTTAGGCCAGCCATTTGCTATGAAATGTAGTACCTGAACTAGAACGGGATCGCTTGAAGTAGCTTCAGAAATATCATGAATGTTGACTGGAATATTATCTTGAGCTTCTTGTTCAATCTTAGACACCACATAATCAAACGTGTAGTTCTGTTGATCAAATTTTCTATCAGGTCCCATTGGTAGTCTTGATAAACCATCAGCTAGTCCGAATTTTGACGTAGGTATATAATTTATTGTGAACGAATAACCCATAAGTAAAATAGCCCAGCGTTGTAACCGGTTTGCTGTTGTAGTCGGTACACCTTTGCTTGAACTAAAAATTGCGACAAGCGGTTTATGATCTGTGAGCAGTATGAAGTTTCTGCCCCACAAATACTGATGAAATTTCTTTATCCCGAAGACAATTGATAGTGCTTCACGTTCTATTTGAGCATAGCGTTTTTCTGTATCCGATAACGTTTTTGATGCAAACGCAATAGGTTTTTCAGTCCCATCAGGGAAGCGATGAAAAATAACAGCGCCCACTCCTACTTGACTTGCGTCTGCCGCCAAAACTATTGGAAGTTGAGGGTTGAAATGGGTTAAAGATGAAGATGATGATAATTCTTGTCGAAGTTTTTGAAATGCGTTTTCGCATAGTACATTCCAATCCCAAACAGCATTCATTTTTCTCAGGCGATTTAGTGGATTGGCTATATCAGCTAGTTTTGGAATGAATTTTGAATAGTAGTAGATCATGCCTAAAAAAGATTCAAGAGTAGCAATATTAGTTGGCCTGGGCATTTTCAGTATGGCTTCAACTTTAGAACGAGATTTATGTAATCCTTGATGATCGATTTGAAAGCCCAAGTATGTAACAGAATCTTGAAGAAAGGAACATTTTTTCTTATTTATTCGAAAATTGTACTGTTGAATACGTTCAAAAACTTTACGTAAATTTGTTAAATGTTCTTCGTCGTCTTTGCCAGTAATAATAATATCATCCAGATACCACGCTGCCCCATGAACACCGCTTAACATTGTATCCATTGTTTGTTGGTATATCGCAGGAGCGGAAGCAATACCATAAGGTAGACGGTTGAATTTAAACAATCCTTTGTGAGTATTAATGACAGTATATTCTTTGCTGGTATCGTCAAGTTCAATTTGCAAGTAAGCTTCTGAAAAATCTAATGTACTGAATTTGTTTCCTCCATTTAGCATTGAAAATATCTCTTCAGCTCTAGGTAGTGGGTATTGATGTATTTTTAAAGCTTTGTTTAACCCAGTACTGAAGTCGGCGCAAATGCGTATTTTTCCACTTGGTTTACGCACCGGAACAATCGGAGTAGCCCATTTAGAATACGGAATAGATTCCAAAATTCCTCTATTGACCATGGAGTTGAGTTCTTCTTCGACAGATTCTTTAATAGCTAAAGGCAGAGTTCTTGCTTTGCAGAATACGGGTTTAATGTCCGACTGTACTTCCAGATGAGCTTTAAAAAATTGACAGTGTCCGAAATCTTGAGAAAATATTTTATTGAACGATTGTAATAAATATTCCAATTGCCTTTGTGTATTGTTAGAAATTCCAAGAGTAGTAGTTGCATTAACAATTTCAACGGACAAAACATTCTTTTCATTTTTCTGTATTTCGGCTATAGGAAATGACGAAAGATCAAGACTTTGAATCCAGTCACGACCTAAAAGATTACTGGAGCATTCTTTAGCAAAAAGTAGACGCAACGTTGCAACTCTGGATTGAAATTTTACTTGAACTTCAGTTTCACCCATTAAGTCGATGCAATGACCAGAAAAACTCGATAATTTGACTGTAGTAGATTTCAATTCCGGACATCCAATTAATTTCCAAACATCTTTGTTAACTATACTTGCGCAGCTACCAGTATCTAACTCCATCTTTATGCGGTGCTGATTTATTTCAACGGGTACTAGTATAGGTGGATTTGAAGCAATCTGATTGACAGTAAAAACATCATGATAGTCGCAGGAATCAGGCTCTGAATTTTCTTGAATATTGTTCAATTTTCTATTAGTATATCTTGAGTTGCTTCTTCTTTCATCTTCATATGGTTTTTGATCGGAAGGTTTGCTTGCTTTGTTTGCAGACGATTTGCAAACTTTAGAAATGTGTCCTTTTATACCACAGTTGTAGCAGCTAACGTCTTTGAATCGGCATTTGTTTCTGTAGTGTGCTCCCCCACAACCATGGCATACTTTTTGAAGAGTTTGTGCATTATTTGAATTAGAATGAAATTGCGGTTTCGTATTCTTTTGTACTTTATTTGCGGTAACGTGTGCTTCATCACAATGAATAATTGTCTCCACAGTGCGTGCAAGCTCAATTGTAGCGTCGAACTTCTTCAAATCTTTTTGTAGTAATTGTTTGCGAATTGATTCATCTGCTAGTCCAGTTACGAATGCTGTAATTAAAGCGTCTTCATAAAAATTTTCAGGAAATTCGCAATGAACAGCTTTGTCTTTGAGCGTGTTGGCGAAAACAGTTAAAGATTGCCCCGTGGCCTGTTTGTACGAAAAAAAATTGCAGCGTTCGGTACTTTTGAACGTAACTCTTTGATAGTTTTGTTCTAATTTCTTAATCAGTTGTTCATAAGTAAAATCTTTAGGCAGCTTAGGACGACATAATGACACCATAGTATGAAATGGCCTTGATGTGAGAGATTCGATCAGTACAGCTCGTTTTATGTCAGCGTTTTGAATATTGCTCAGCAGAAGAAAGTTCTCAAATTTTATTTTCCACGTATCAAATTCATAAATTTCAGGATCGAATTCTGGTGGTCGGCTGGTCGCTTGAACAAATGAGGTTCCAGTTTGTGCAGTTTCCGGCATCTTGAATGATTATCACTTTTTTTTTTCCGATTGATTTTAATTTAATATCCTCGTCGCCAGTTGTTATGTATTTTAGTAGAAGTAGGTAATAAGTAGTATTAATTTAAAGAGAAGTTTATTGTAGTAAATCACAGAACAGAATAATTTTTATTTTATCAAAAGAATTTGAACGTAAAAGATAATTACATAAAATTATTATAAAGTTTACATAATAAAAGTAAATGCAATATTTCAAATAAAGGAGGATATACAATACTTTCTAACAAAATGTGCTTGAATGGACTATGTGCAAGAAGGCGGAGTTAAAAATTTATCGATGCGAGCGTTTGCGGTGAGCACTAGGGGAAACTTAGAACTCAAATTTTCCGTATAATATGTCAGTAAACACTGTTCATTAAAAGCGAAAATAGTAATAATTTTATAAAGTTTTTCAATTATAAACTATAAAGAAAACATGGACAAAACTAGGCGATCTAAAAATGCTTGTTGTATTTCGGGCTGTTGCGCTGATGGCGATTTAAGAAAAATAAAGATCATTGGCGTCCTAATTTGACGTTATGCTGTCTGTGTAAATAATAAAATAAATTAATTATTTATATGTTGTACGTTATAATTCATAAATAAATAATTCTCACGTATCTTTTTTGTTATGCTATTTATATAATGATTTACAAACCTGAATTTTATTGCATATAAAATTCACATCAGTTTTCATTATTAGATTTTTTTTGACACATCATGGTCAACTAAAGTTTTTGGCTTATCAACATGGAAATATGTCGCAATTTCCATAAAAAGTGTGTTCAATAATTCTTTATTACCCACTAGCGGCGCTAGTAGGCTTAGTGTACACACTCTACAGACTCAAAATCTAGTGATGTTTATACGGCATGATTTGTTCATTACAAACCCAATCGCTGCAGATTTGCGAGTTGGTGAAAATATGAAATTAATTTTCAATCCATTGTTTAAACAAAAAAATATAAACTGATGAACGGAACTATTATTAGATATTCAAGCATTTCATCTTATTATTGCAAAAAAGATCGTTTTTATAAATTCACCAGTGTGCTTAATAAAACGACTGCTAGTATTTGAAATTTGATAAACAAATTAACTGATATAGGTACTTGTTATTCACATGCAGAGGATTCTATTTTCTATTTAATTTATATTAATAAGACATATAGTTCAACGCATTCTTCTACATTCTAAACATCTTAAGATATGTTCTAAATTTCTATCTAGTCGTTTCTGTGTAATTCTCAAACAAACAAAATAAGAATTTAATTGACAAATAGATTACGCAAGAGATTTAATTTAAACTTTCAATAACAAAGTATTTGAAGTTTCTAGATGTGAAATTTAAACATAATATTTACTTACTGAAACATTCGCTTATTTAGAAGTTTAAAATACGGTTCGGGTGACTTTGTTGGTGTAAGAAAATCGATTCACAGCTTTACACTTTTCAGCAAAATTTCTGAGCTAAAAACTATTACATTATAATATGAACTTTTTCGCTTGTCCCATTAAAAAAAAACTGGTCTTCAGAAAGATGAGCAAAAAAGTAATTTAATAACGGAAAAAGGTTGCCAAAAGGTACATGCTTTTGCTCTATTAAAATATTTAATATTCTAATGGAAAATATAGTATACACTGTACATACTGTTATATCAAAATTACACCTATAATGATTTTATATTATATGGAACAACAGCAAATATTCCTGTAACAATTACAGAATACTGTATTACGAAACATTAATCACTGTAGTAATACGTTGTGTTTGGCATAAATAAAAAAATTAATTCAACAAAAACAATCCTAAAATACAAATTAAATCAAAGCCGTGTTTACTACAACAAATTCACAACTTTTACGTAAATTAAAATTAAATGTAATTATTATTTAATTTTCATAATTATTTATGAATAATGCATTGTGTAATTAGTAAATAAATTTGTCGGGTTGGCTACTAAACAAACATAAATACGTTTTATAAATCATAAACGATTTATGATTACACAAATAAAATGGAAAATGAATTAAAACCTGGATTGCTCTGTTTTAAAGTTACGGGTTTGGTAAAATTAATTTTCGTTCTCTTTTTGACTTCTGTAATTATGTTTTTATAATTGCATTTCTGATAAAAACCCTTTCAAAAAATTGAGAATTGTGTACATTTCATACGAGGCCATTTTAGGTATAACTTCAAAGAACTTTCGTACAAATGTGAAATGACACTGGATATAAAAAATAAAGGCTTCAAATTGACAAAATTTTACATAATGGAACATTCAAATATAGCCCTTTTTTCTAAATTTTGCCACTAAGTACAGCAGGCGCGCGAATGCAAAACAAATCGATGGCCAAATCACGCAACTGTGCGATTGAGTTTCCAATCCCACACTGTTTTCAAATCACGCGATCGAACGAAAAATGTTGTGTAGCTGAGTAGATAAAGTTGCTAAATCGCGCGTTTTCGTTACAAAAAATAGCGTATGTGACCTGACCCTAACAGCAGTAATGAAAGGAACAGCGACCTGTCATTTGTCATTTATCACTATAAGAAAAACAGAGACAACTTAGGTAACAAAGCTAGCCTCGTTTTCGTAAACAACTCTAATATAGAATTAATAATAGCTCTGTTCCAAGCTGTCTGCGAACGGTACCAGAACCGTCACAGTCTTGAGCGAGTAACTATAACTAAACAGTTTGTATGGGTTATTGAGCTTCTGCGCAAGATAGATAGATAGATAGATAGATCGATTTATTTCGAGAATAGCATAAAAGCTGTGAAATATGTCAATATACATTACATAAATAATAATTAAAATACAGATAAAATTAGAACTGCGACGGTTCTGTTACCGTTCTCAGACAGCTTGGAACAGAGCTAATGTCTATTTTAAATATTTCTTTGAGTGAAAAGTAATTATTTTTATAGAACGTGTGTGCAAAAAATGTAGTATGTATCGCGAATGTAAATCTTTTATAACTCGTGTGACTGTTAAAACTCGCCGGTTGCTCGTTACTAACAGAAACAAACATTAAATTTAGATATCTAGACTACTACTTTTCTTTCTACATCTAAAATAGGTACCTACTTTTCGATTCCGGTAAAAGCAATATACTTTTCTGTTATCTGGGTGTACTAAAACAGTTGATGCATTTCACAAAAAATACGGTTTTTATTAAATAATAAATTACATAAAAGTTTGTACTGTATAAGTAAGTAACATAAAATAAAATATAAAAATGTGTGTTGTTTCTTTAATATATCTCAGTTTCAATCAAATTTAAAAGCAATCAGACAAAAAGTACGAACAAATCACTACTTTATATGTTTGCCTCAGAGTCCCTATGCAATTAAATAGATTTTTACGGTTAAATATTGTTTTATTTTATTCGTGAAATACAAGGAAAATGTTGTTAGCATGGGTTTATTTTATTTATATTTATCTTTAATTTCACATTTTTGTTTACATACTAAAATCAAAGCAGTCAGTCTCTCCGGAAGAGGATCGGATTGATGGTTGTTTTCATATTTAAAACAAAGGTTTTTAATATTAACCTATTTGTATTTTTAATGTTACCGCTTAGAGGCGAATTTATCAATACTATCAGTAGGTCAGAGCCCAGGGCAGCATGTTTCGGGGGTTCGTCGGGGGGTCAGAAAATTTTGGATGAAAAAGAAATAGGCACATACTTCATGAGAAATTCACAGAACCAGTGTTTATGACTTCTGTAATATTTGTTAAAAAATATAACCCTCAAGAAAGACAGTACCGCGTTACAGCCTAGAGGAGAGTCAGTTTAAATCCACTACCAATTGACACGGTTGACTGAATTATTATTTTCAATTTATCATCTTTTTTTATAAAAAATTTAAACTCCAACTGTCAAAATATAACCTAGGAACCAAGGTTTCTAGATTACATAGGTTGCCTCGTTCCTTTGGATAGTGGTGGAAGGATGACGTCATCCATCGGATTTTTCAATTGATTGCGCGGTAACCGCCGTTGTTTATTTATAAATTGTAATGGCACTATTTGACAAATGTTACATAAGTCAAAAAACATATGATATTATTTGAAATAAATTGAATTTTATGGTACGAGATTTGCACAGTGGTATTTAAATGACATTTTTGCTGTTGTTATTATAGGTTGACAAAAATATAACCGGTCCGGCAGCTGACGTCATTCCCGCGCTTACGCTGATTGGTCAGATGGAACGAGGTAGCTTCTGTAATCTATTCATTCTGCTTAGGAACTATGAACTACTATGGTTACACCATACAAACAAAAACACTTACTGTTCTCAAGTCCTGACTTTCTTAAAAAATAGATGTTTAAAAAAACTAAAAACAAAAAAAATTGGCGATGGTTTTCAGCATGGATACTCAACGGTTCGTTTAAAATAATTCTCTCATATTTTCGCTTTGAAATCTTCGCAGTTAGTAAAAAAAATGTCTTTGCAAAAGAACACTGGCTTTCGTGTTCATGAATCGAAGAACGATAGCTAGCAGCTATGCAGAAACAAAGTGAAGTTAAACGATATTTCACATCTTGAGAAAACGGAATATTCAAAGCATATCCTGAGAGAGTAATTACCAACTTATGTAATTGCATATGCAAGGTGTTGCACTTTAACTATTAACAAAGGGCAAATCATCTTATTGTATTATCACAAATTACTCCTGAATGGCACTCTTCTGCGTCAGTGATTTTCAAACTCTACAATTCTCGGTTCTTACACATAGATTTTTACCAAGTTGCAGAGAGGATTGTCAAAAAATTTTATTTGACAATAAACTTTGGATTGTGATCATATAATTACAGTTTCCAAACATCAAAAGTAGTCTAATGTCATATTCAAACTCCCTGTCATCTACAACATTAGATTGTACTCACAAAAACAAATGATTGTTCTATATAGAAAAAGATCGCTTTTCAAGCTAAATTTTGATCAAATTGTGTAGAAAAACGTTGTTTCGAAATGGAAACTGCACAATAAACGATGCTAAATACATGTATACACAGTTTAAGAAAAATACCGTTTTAATCGATCAATTATTTTCCGAGCAGGGTCGATTTAAAACTCATATAGAGAAATATCTATGTATGGTCACAATCTAAGGTCAGTGTCAAATCAGATTTTTCTGCAACCCAGCATTAATCAAAAATCCCGCATAAATGATGATTACAAGGAAGTTTTTTGAAAGTTTGCAATTATATTTTTTGTGATCTTAATAAGGATTGCAAGAATATTTCTGAGCGTCCAAAGAAATTCTGCGCACGAAAAAATTAAAACAGTTTTATCAAATTACTTCAAACAAATTAAAACTTAAGTAGTGGGTTAGTTATGGTTACATAAAAAGATAACTGGGCAATGGAAAACTTATACAGTACCTATTTGTTCAAGCGGTTTTCATGGTCGGTGTTGTTTCAAATCTTCTCGGTTTCCGGACTTGTACGCCCTGGTCCATTGGTCTTTCTACCTGACGTTTCGCCTACAACTGCGGTAGACATTTTCAAACGAGCGAAGTGTCGTAGGCGGTCCACTTACTTACAGGATACTTCGCCCGCTGCCACATCGTCTTTGATAATGTCCACCGCAATCCGAAAACCAAGAAGATTTGAAGTACTTAATTTTTCTAGGATTTTTAAAAGTTTTTGAGTTTTTTGACTTCTTGCACCAGCATTTATTGTCGAAACAACATTTTGGTTTAGTTTATAGGAGTTATGATTAAGAAAGATGTCTCCTGATTAATTATGGAAATATTCTCGATCGATTTTGATGGGAACATGGTACTCTTTCTACTGGACCCAAACTTAAAGTAAAGAGTTCTTTATATTTGCCTAAGCTCCAATTAAAAAAAAGTTTCTTTTAAAACGAACGTATTAACACGAGCAATGCCGTGTGTAAAATTTGGTCGGAAGATAAAATATTTTGTTAACAAATTGCTAACAAGCTTTTGATATGTTAATGATCATGAGTCTTCGAATTTCAAAAGGATTGTCTCCAAAGGCTGCGATCATAAAAGTTTGATAAACACTGTTCTATTCAGAATAATAAACAAGGCACAGTCTATCTTCTTTTTTTCTCTTAGTATGGCGAAGTATAAATTATAATGTATTTCTCCTAATGAGTGAATACTGGAGTTTTAAACAGATTTTAAGGGCGCCATTTTATAAATTTTAAAACAAATGCGAACTTTATTTCACTTTTTGTTTCTCCGAAGTCACGCGGGTTTTGAAAAAAAGTATTACGCAGTACTATTGAAATAAAAGTTACACTGTTTGGGTGTTTTTTTTATTTGCTTTCTAAAGCTGTGTTTTAAAAATATTTGAATGAATAAAAACAAAGAGATATTTATCAAAAAAAAAATTGGTTTGGTAAAAAACTTTTATACAAAAATTAAATATAAATCTACTTTATGATTGGTAATTTTGATACGTACCAGACCACTTTTTATTCAGTTTAAATACATAAAAACAATACAACAAAAGAAATATGTTCACGTTGTGAAAAAATACAGGTTAAAATTTCCTTACAAAACTTTCAATTCTTTGTTCTTATATTAGACATATTATATCTAAATTCGTATTTAATGAGTATTCACATTTTAAACGTATATACCGGGTTGCAGAGAGGATTGTTAAACAAATCTGATTTGACAATGACCTTATAGTTTGTAACTATATAATTTTTATATAAACAGGAACAGTCTAATTGTACCCACGTATAAACAAATGCTTGATCTGCATAGAAACAAGTCCTAAATATTGATCAAATTGCGTAGAAAAATGTTGTCTCGAAGTGAAAATTGTATAAAAAAATTAGTTATCTGTAAAGTCGGTTTACGGACGATAGTTTTACGTGATAACGCATTCCGTTCGAATATCATATTTAATAATCACGCACAGGGTCAGGCGGAACGTTAGGAACGTTACACTTTTTCGTGCATGTAGCCGGTGTTTCATCTTTTTATGTTAACGTGATTCATCAATTTATAAGACGTTATCACGTCAAAAATTATGCTGAATAGATGTACACACAGTTAAAAAAATATCTTTTTGAACTGTATCGATTAATGGTGAAATATGTATGGTCGTTTTTCAATCAAATTGCAAAATGTCTCGAAGTGGAAATTGTACAAGAACTATGCTAAATAGATGCGTACATAGGTTTAAAAAATCAATCGTTTTTTTTTCGAACTGAATCGGTTTACTGACATACATAATATGGTCACAATCTAAGCTCATTGTCAACCTAGATTTTCTAATGACACTTTCTGAACCTCAGTAATAGTGTTTTTATTGACTTAAATACAGTTTTGTTCCGGTGTATTGATAACAAATTCAACAAAAAATAAAAATTAATTTGAAATTTAGGCATTATCCAAACTTAGAAAAGGGATCATTTTGCAAGCGAATATATATAAACATTCACAAATTGTGACATCGTTTTCTAATGTTCCATTGCACGCGCACTAGCTTCAATTTAATAATTAGGTACTCAAAATGTTTCATATAAAAACATAAATCGACGATTTACTCAAATTTTCGCTTTGGCGCAATGAATTATCGACACTTATTACCTATAACATTAAACGTTTTCTAAATGAGAATCTTATCTGAACGAATGACAACAAAATATAATAGTATTTTTAGTACGGAATTGTTTTCGAAATGTATTTTTTGCAAAATATTTGTAAGTATTTTCCAAATTAAAATCTAAAAACAATTCGAAAAAACCGTTACAGGTAACACATCGGATTATAATTTATTTACGCATGAAACAATCACTTTAACTTACTAGTATATTATTATAATTATCACATTAACTATTAAAACAATCTGATATGGAATTCAATTATTTGATCAATGCGTAATTCACACTTTACACTTAAAAATCACACATCAACAATCACAAATATAATTTTGAAACGTGTCAACATTATTTTAAACTAAACATCACAATTTCGTTAAGATACAGTTGTAGTTTCAAAAAGTTTCAACAACATTAAACATAATAATCCGAAGTCAACACGACTGTTTCGTGTGAATTTTTTGAAGAATCGCGCGCAAGCCGTATTTGGGAGGCGTCGGATAAAGAGAAGAGCGGACTGGTTGCTAAATGTTAGCGCTACACTAGCGGCCGGGCTTGGCGTCTGTACGCCCGGTGCCGCCAGAAGAGATAGCGGCGCCTGCGCCCGGCGTCTTCGTCACACGGGACCACGCACAACATTAAACTATCAGTATATCTTCCTACAGTATCGCATATGTGCCGCGTATTATTTAAAAAGTTGATGCGAGGACAATCTTAAAAGCCTGCGTTCAATTCGAACTTCATTTAACGACGTCTCCAAACATTCATCGAGTTATACATTCCGAAAACTATACAAAAATGGACGTTACGAAATTACCTAAAAACACTGTGTTGAAAATGTGGAAATATCCAAAATTTACTAAACATTCTTTACGGTCGTTTGAAAGTAAAAATAAAAAATGAGCGCGTGTAATCGCGCGGTTGAAGTGAAACCTATTACAGAATCGGTTTGCATCCGTAGCTATGTTTCACCTTTCGTACAAGTTTTACAGATGAGTTTTGATGCCGCCATCTGTCAGATATCCTTATTACTACGGTAACGGAAACTGCGTAAACTGACTATAGACTTCACTGAAAGTTAAACTTCCGTCCGAAAAAAGATGTGAGCTACTAAAGAGCACCCAAAAAAATTTTACTTTAAACTTTAATCAGTTGTACAAAACTGCGTTTTAAAAAATCTGGTATCTTTTTCATTCAAAAAAATTCTAATCTTTCAAAGAAGAAGCGATGCCAGCATTGTAAAAACAACGGTGTAGCGTTTCAAAGATATATTAACAATTCTCAAAACCCAAATAATTTAAAAAGGTCTATTGTATTGTGATATTCCATTTTCATTTTTCAGTGAAATCTAACAAAACATTTATAACGGAGACCATGCAATAGAAATAATTTACTGTCGATAAAACTATGCAACTTTTGTAGTGGAAACTTTGTCTTCGTAGGCGTTATGAAAGTAGTACCCCCGTACCTATTTGTGACGTAGGTATAATCCTATTAGGAACTAGTGAGTAATCCTTAAAGGTTTCTGGATTACATATAGGAGACAAGATCGAACAATGCCCCATACTCTCCGAGTCACATTGGATTTTTCAATACGTAAATTACAGTACGTCCGAGAAAGAACTATTAATTATATTTCCTACTAGCTGCTCCCCGCGGCTCCGCAAGCGATTGTGATGAAACACGGTAGCGACAAAAGTAGTGGAGCTTTTGGCTATATATATATTATATATAGAGGAACAAATAAAATTAACCTAAGCAAACAAAACAGTATGATCTAACTGCTAGAAAACAATTTTTTAAAGCGCGCGTTGAGACACAACCATCCGCAATAGCCCGCGCGACAAGCAGCCTTTGTGGTATTAAGTCGTTGGACGGGGAAACGGTGAGTGGAAGTTTCGAGTTTAAGTCCCGACAGTGACATTGTTGGAAAGTAAATTTTTCTTATATAGTATTGTAACTGTAACAAAATGAAATCTAATTATTGACATAAATTTATTTCAATGCTAATGTATTTTGACGAACTACAGTTTTTATTTAGTAGCCCAAAACATTAGCTATCTGCAGTGAAAATCCCATCAAAATCGGTTCAGTCGTTTAGGAGATTAGCCGGAAAAAACAGACAGACAGATAGTCAAAAACTTTAAAAATTGTTTATTGTTATAAGTTATGCATTTTGTAAAAAGCTGTTATTTTGAAATTACAAACAGACACTTCAATTTTATTTATCAGTATAAATTAACTATGAACGTATACTGCCATCTGTTGTTAAATACCGAAAGCTTTCTATATAGTTGTACGACATCACTAGAGGAAAGTTTTTAGAAACCAGCCAATTATATTAACTAGAGCATGTTAGTGCGAGTAACCTTGACAATAAATAGTAGAATAACTGTGATAAACGCTGTGGGGGAAGAGTGTTCAATATGTATATCTGTAAAGAAAGGAACGGAAAGAAACAAGTTGACAAATAATTGATTTAATAACATTATAAAATGTTTCACAGAAGTTTGAAGCAAACAAATTAATCTAATTTCTACATTTTCTCCATGACGTTCGTTTTTAAATAAAGTACTGATTGGTAGAATAAAATTATTTTCCATTTTATGTGTTGGCTAAATAAATATGGATCCAGTACAATTTTGTTTATACTCACAGGGTGTAAAAAAATATGATGTTCTAGTTTTGGTTACGATCCATTAAAAGCATCAGATCCAAAAAAAAAAAAAAAAACTTCCAATCAGTGTTCCTTCTTCAAATCTTGGAAATCATTGAAGAATGATATTGCAAATACATGTTATTTATTTAATCTACAATCTAAACAATACACAAACGTCATAAAAACAAGAAGGTAAACATGTAAAAGAACAATTAAAACATTAGTGAATAACGGTTTAGGTCTAGGAATTATAAAACAAAGTTCCCCCGCTGCGTCTGCAGTCTGTATGAACGCGATAAACTCAAAAACTACCGAACGGATTTTCATACAGTTTTCACCAATGAACGGAGTGATTTAAGAGAAAAGTTTATCTGTATAATTAATTAATGTTTTGTGTAAATTGGTTGAAATATGACGATGATTGTTAAAGATGTCGGAAAAAATCAAGCTGAATTGAAAACGCTGTCTCTTCCCTTTGAGATCTAACAAAACGGAGTATGGTGGAATTGTTCCTCATTTACGGGAAATTATTTTTGAAGTATGGCTTACTATAACCATTTTAATGTTAAGCGCTTTTCGTGGATATCAGTTTTGCAACATAAGTCGACGAAAAAACGTTGGCAATCTAAAAATTCGAGTGAATCCAAACCGGGCCGCTAGCAGACTTCTAGTAAAAGATATTAAAAAAAAAACTATCTATTTTTATGTAAAAATATATGAACATTTTGATTTTGAGGTAGTAGTATAAGCTAGTTTTGGAAGATTTATTGATGTCCTACAGCAAACACAAGTCATCATTAAATGAATTTGTAATAAAGACGAAAATAATATAGGGTTTTTAGCATGGTTGATTATAATCCCACCCCAACAGTTTTATAATTGAGAAGGCATAGTCTGCTGACATTGCCAATGTGCTATTACCTACGTCTGGGGATTTAGTGCAACCTATAGTCTAGCAAAGTAACTGAATATTATATAAAAGAGTGAAGAAAAAAATGACCTTATTACCGAAACACAATGACGGAAAATTACAAAAACATAACTGTAATATAAATGCAAATTTCCTATAATATTTTAACGATTAGATGTACGGAGAGCTTTCTATATATTTCAATATTATGTAAGTAATTACTTTATTTAATAGTAGCTTGCGTTAACTACTAAGTAGGTCAGCAAGAAGATACATCCGCTTAGATATATATATTTACTGTAGGATTTAGTACCAATGTTACGGTTTTATTTGTTTAAGTTTTATAGGTTAGGACGATTTAAGGAGCTCCAAAATAAATGAATCACGGACGAAAACAAAACAAATCTTATTTAGACACATCTTATAACGGTAAGTTTAAGATTTTAAACGGAACCGTAACATTAAATCTCTTATAACATTAGCTGTTATGATTTAACATAAAAAAACGAAGGAAAAATGATTTTACACTGTTTACGGGCATGAAGTCGGTTCACTTCACACTTTTTAGTTTTTTTTTTATCCCGGGTCGTCCAGTTTTAGGCGTAAACAATATTAAAATTGTATATAAAAAATAAATAAATAAATGTGGTGGAAGAGCAATTAGTAGTCACAGCACCTCCACCATACGAGTATAATTTCAACTGTACCTACATTTTTAAAATACTTGACACGCGGATGATGTTATTTGTCTAACGTTATTCCTCATACAACCCCAAACAATATTACAAATCGGTTCAGTAGCTCTTGAAATAATCGTGGCCATGCATACTTATATAATACACAAACAATAACAACGAATTCTTTTTTGTCGGTTATAAAACGCATATATAATTTTATCTTCAAAATTTATATTACAAACTGATCAGTATTAGTCATGTAAAATGTATATTAATTACTACCTACTCGAAAATAGTTCTAAAGCAGGATACATCAAACCGTTCCGTGCCGTATCGGATTCTAGCCATCCGACACGGCACAATCCGCATTTTTTGACGTGATAACGTCTTATAAATTGATGAAACACCAGCTGCACGCACGAAAAAGTGTAACGTTCCGCCTGACCCTGTGCGTGCAAGCGAGAGCGCAGTATGCTTCGGCCCAAGTTTGACAGCTACTAAAATTTAGGTTATGTATTACGGAATACGTTATCACGTAAAACTATCGTCCGTAAACCGACTTTACAGACAACCATATTTTTTTTAAGTATATAGAACCGACATAATAAAGTGTGAGTCTTGCATTAGCTTTCTATATAGATAAAATTCCCAAGGATGGGTAAATTGTACGGGTATTTTTACCGTTTATATTATATAAAAAAAACAACCAGCACAATAATTAAGACGAAGCGTCAACTAAAAAAGGATAAATAATCCAAAAACTTATCGATCTTGAATTATAATACGGACGGACGTGTAGACTCACAACTCCAGTCCACGGTTTGCAGTTACTTGTTATGTAAAATCACATCCAATTAAGTAATTATCTCATTATGAGCCATAGTAAGTAAATTAGTGTTCAAAACTTGCTAACTAAAATATCAACTTGTACGGACGGGTAAACAGCGATTGTAAATTATATTTACCTTACGGTTATAAATAAATTATAAATAGTTTACAAAATATGTACTGCTAACCGGTTTTAATTCTCGTGAGAAAAATTGCACGTGATGCATCTGTACAAAATTCGCACGTCAACTGTTTTAAACTATTAAGCTCGCCACTCACGATCTAGCGCCTATCTTTAAATAGAACGCAATTTGATCGTGTATGTTCGCCGTTCTACCGAGCCTGTGCGATTTGACCGCTATGTCTGCAGTTGTACAACACTGTTGGTTGGATCGTTTATTTGATCGTGTATCGTGACATGATTTTCGCACGTTTCTCACATCTTTTCTTTTATTTTCAACAAATAGATTTTTGTTCGACATATTTACCGTTTGAAAACAACCGCAAGAGAGTGCGATTTAAGGTAGTACGGGCACCAAGGCAATTTTAAATAAAAGGCTTGAATTTTTTATATAAAGTTGGACTAAGTCTAAACCAATTCTGAAAATTTTAAGGGGGGTTGCCCGATTATTTAAATAAATAAATGACTTCAAAAGTAGGCATATTTAACATTGGCTTTATGGTAAAACGGTAATTATTGAAAACAAAAAAAAACCCGTTGTGCCCTACTAATTAAAAAGATATTTAATTAAAAAAATTAAATATCTTTTTAATTAGTCGGGCACAACGTTTTTTTTTTTTGTTTTCAATAATTTATTAAGATTTTATCTTTAATTTAAATAGTTTTTTTTTTAATTTCCACCGACTAGTTTTGGAGAAATCAATGAAAACATATCATCCATCCACCGAAATTAAAAAAAATTAAGCATTTTATTTAAAGTTGCCTTGGTGCTCGTACTACCTTAAACCGATTTCAAAGAAAATTGTAGTGCAATCGCATTAGACAAAATCGTACTGCAGCGTTGGATCGTGAGTGGCGGGCTTAAGACATTCTGAACGATTGAAACAGTTTTCCTTCTACTTGTTTTCGAGCTAAGATTATCTTCACTGGAAATTCGAATCTAATCAAACATAATTAGTAGGGGAGGACTTTAATTGAGGCAAAACATAATATAGTGTTACATTGATATATTATTGAATCTACGTCAGAGGTGTTTACTGAGCAATCTCATCACCTTTTGAACAATATACATTTAAATATACCTACTCTTTCTGCGTTAATTATTTCGCCACACCCCAAAAGCTCCAAAACATCGCAAGAAAACTACATTACAAATAGATGTGTTACAATTTTTTTAACAAATACCTATACTGATTATATTAATGTGATTTAAATGTTGGATTTAAAAATCTTGGGCTCCCTACAAATAAATTCCAAGGCGAGCAATAAACAAGGCGTGGTTTAAAAAAAAAATATAAATATTAGAAAATTATTTTATGTTTTAAAAATATATGTAGTAGGTAAGTAAATAGATTATTAAATTATACGTACTAATTTAAAAAATGTAGAACATTTACACTTGTACCCCGTGGTTTTACAATTCCAACCCACAAGAGGGGGTAGTTTAGGTCAAAATTCACTTTTCAAAATTTTACACTATCTTTTCGTTTTGAGGTCCCCCAAATCCCAAGAAATGTTGTTTTCTTTATTATACTATATCAAATGTCAATATTGTGAAATTGGAAGGGTCCCGTCGCCCAACTGGCTGGATTTTTTTTTAAACACGTTAAGACTACAGTATAGAACCGACTCAATAAAGTGTGAGTTGGAATGGTCCCGTCGCTCAATTGCCTGGAATTTTTGTAATGTTATAAACAAGGTGTTTCGTTTTATAATAACACGCTTCATACCTATAAATATAAAAAATATAACTGATTTACTTCTAGTTCCAAACGACTTCAGAGGGTTTCAACTTTTCTTTTTCAATCACATTGTATATAAAGAGAAATTCAGTTATGGAATGAACAGTATCGTAGGAAAGAATATAAGTACTAAATTAGGCTTCCTTTAAATAATCAGCTTCTCTCCATTTTTCTAATATCTGGTATCCTGTTCGTGTAAAATAAATAATGACCCGTGCCAGCATTTAAAGTTTAATAGTATCCGAGAAAGAAAGTGATAGAGAGCAAAGAATGAACGCAGGCAGAGCGAGAGAGAACGGAGAGTGTTGTGTTGTGTGTGTATAATTTATTTTAAAATCCCCAGAGTCCCGACTGCAGGAGACCGGAACCCATGTAGTTTTCTGCAGCGGAGTCTTTGGCACGCATAACAAAGCGAGCTATGTAGCCGTCAAAGCAAGGGCCGCTTGTCTATTGTTCTGCTTTAAAGAAAACATTACCTATACCAAACCGTAGTCCTTACCTTTCACTTACAGTGGTAATCGTGTCGCTGATACAAAAATGTGAGCCGTCGTAAGACGAAATTCTACTAACTAATTTTACACTGTCAACTAACGAAATTCTAGTAATTAAATATCGCCCCGTAACTAAATTTCATCCTGTTACTAAATTTTAACTTGTCAACTAGTTGTCACCTTTAACTCCTGCGTTCATTTGTGGTCATTTCAATGAACATATACTATTCTAACGCGTGTAATTTAAGTTAGCGTAATTAAATATCAAATATAAACATTTCATTGAGCTTGAAGCTCATCTGAGATGTAGACATGCCAAGCGAAACAAAGAAATATTATGCGCGTGGATCGAAATATCGAGTCAAGTGCTGACTTACAGTCATGGATTCACGCAAAGCTGGTAAAGGGTACATTCCGATTATGTATTACTAGTATAACTTACGCATTTTCATGTACATAATTTTTATTCAAGATGTACACTGTACAATACTACAATCACGTGTACCTAGAACAGATATACCTACATTACAATGCACAGTAACCCTAATCTCTGGCACAGTACTGCACTAGACCTTACACAGAAAAAAATGCAACAAAGAGCTGTTCCGACTCTGCTGGAGTGTCGTGAGTATGCTTCTTCTGTGTGTTAAATGTTTCACTGAATTAACTGATCCGCTCAACCGTCGGTTAAAAAAAAAGACAGGTTGCACTCCAGGAGTGCCGGCAGAAGTGAAAACTTGAATCTTCTCTGTATCGTTCCAATTTTAGTATATGTACTGCCGAAGCAAGTACGGTAGAAGTGCCTCAACAACTCGTATATATACTTGGCGTTACTCAGAAATCCACTGCTAGTGAGAATCGTATTTACAAACATTTGATTTTGTCAAAATATATTCATTAAATCCAAAAACTGTTTCTTGCATTTGAAAGACAATTGCTTACTCCATTAAAATATGTGATTACATTTTGTATTTATTTTAAAATAGCTAAGCAAAAAAAACATAAAAGTTTTCATCTTACGAATTTTGTCTTACGCATTTTCGATCAGGTCTTACGAATTTGGTCTTACGAATTTTCAATCTGAATTTGACGCGAGTTTAACATTTTTTACCCATTACAAAAAAAGCGTACAACGCCGCTAAAGAAGTTTTCACTTCAAAAGATGAAACGGAGTCAGCTCCCATGAATCTTAGAACTAGGTTACACTTCTCTAGTCACAACAGAGAAATATGTTCGTAGCTTCAAAAGACACAGTTATATGTGGACTACTGTACAAATAAATATGAGCGTAGAGGTAAAGAACCTACAGTACCTTACCTCAGCGACTTTCCCATGCACGTTTTCTTTAATCGAAAAATGTACATTGTTTGTTACGCGAACAAAATATAATAAAGACTTTAATGAAACTACCCCATTAAAAGATAAAATTATAAGATAATTTCAAACAAGTTTTAATAACATAAATCTGCTTCCTTTGCTGAGAAAATTATCATTAAACTTTCTGTAATTTTATGTAATAAAAAAGTTGCCTCGAAATAATCGTCGTCGATCTAAAAGAAAGCACTTGTTCAAATGTGGGAGAAGTTCACACAATTTTATTTTAAATTAATGCAGTGGCATCTCGTTACAAACCGCAAAGTGGCCGATTTTTCATTTGTCAATTGAGCTGCAGAACAGGTACACATAAAAATGTACGATGAAATTGAAAAGAAGAATTTAGAGATACATGATCAAGAAATGGAGCAGCACTGATGTTAAGAATTGCATTTAATCCACTGACGAAGCGTTCTAGAAAGATATGTAGAAATAGTTATAGTTATTTGAGATGTAATAATAATAACCATTTTTTGTTATTGCATTTTAAACATCTCTTTAAACATATCTTTCTAGAATGCTCCGAAAATGATTTTGAAGCTTCAAGTAGATTAAATGCAATTTTAAACATCTGTATTGCTTCATTTATTTATCCTGTGTCGAGAAGGTTTTCTTTTAAACACAGTCCACAAGGTTCACAATATACTACATCTACATCTTTTGCTATTTATATATTAACCTAATAAGTCCTATTCTACTAACGATAACCTGAGTGATTACCAAGTGTTTAGCACAACTTTTGTTTGAAACATTATTAGAAATATATATATCCTCATCTGTTGTTTGATGATGGCAAAGATTATATATTAGACAACACATTCATTGATAAATTGCAAATGGGTTGCCTAGCTAAATCGTGTACCTATGCTGTTAAAAAAAATAAATTCTAATTAACTTTTTTGGATCAACTTCCCCGATTTATTAAACATGAAAATCGAACATTAGCTGAGAAAATATGAGACAAGGAATTGGAAAAATAGAAGTTGGCTACTTTCCCCTCAACCTAGCTGTGAAGTTGCCAGGTATGAACAGGTAACCAAGCGTCATTTATATACCCTCATCGGTTATTTAATCGATTTTTTTATAAAATGAAAGATTATTTCATTCCCTACCTAACAGTATTAGGTTGCCTCAGCAAAAGTTTGTCATGTCGATGGTTGCCTAGATTTTAGATTACTTCTGAAAGAGGATTTTTCCAATTGTTAATATTTAATCTGATTTGAATCTAGTATTTGATCAATGGAGCGCGCTTACACAATCGGGAAAAGCAGTGATTAGAACAGAAATTTATAAGTTTAATGTGCGTTCTCCATTTACTATTAAATTCTAGGGAGTCGGTTTATCTCCTCATGCTTTCTAATGGCTATAAGAATGAAGCTACCTCAACATTCGTAGTCTATGTTTTAGGAAGTGCATCTGAGACAATCTTTTCAACTAAGCCATTAGCTGGCGACAAAATCATTAGGATTTTCAATTTGCATATACCGCTTTTCGATAGAGAATCGAATCAATGAATATCAATGAATAGCGGTTTAGTTTTTAATTTACTTTTCACTAAAGCGCCGTTAACTGGCGTCTGTTGTTTAAAGAGTCATTGTCGGCGTTGAATTGGCGGCTGAGTGAAATAATTTATTACATAACACGTCGTTGGTCCTTATCTCACCTCGCAAAGATACAAAGCTTTGAAAAGCTCATTCATTCCACTAGTTTCAGTCTACCGACTAGACAATGCTATAATGTTAACTTCAAATGCGAACATTATTCATTGTTCTTACAGAACTGATGAAATGATGATGTTGATGACGTCACGTCGCGCCGTGACAACTGAATAACGAATATCACACTTTCAGCGTGTCAAGTTTACCCTCTAGATAACAATGCAAAATTTTTGATTGTCACTGAAGGGCATAAAATGGATGATTTTTTTGTTTACGGCTTCCTGATAAAGTAAAAGTTGTAATCGTTTCTGAATTCTAAAAATGAATGGATGTCATTTTACTCCACGGCCGAACAATGAAGGTATATGCTTTTAGGGTGAGAGATTGTTTGTTGTGCAGTCGAATGTTGCCAATTATTTCGAAAATAGTTCAATCGATTCAGATGCGGTTTTCTGTAAAAGATTTGTAATTCATCTGCGATAGTTCTTAGATAGATGTTATAATGGTAACTTGCCAGGGAGCGCTGCATTGCAAAAAAAAACGAATGTTGCTAGTTATCGCAAAAATAAATTGTACAGAAACGTATGCTGGGTTGTCTACAACACAAGCAATTAATGGAAATTTTACTCTCAACGCGTGTAAAGAATTATAACTGCAATAATATTTTGCAGCTATAAAAGTTTAAAAGATAATAAAAAAAAATTGGTTGTCTGTAAAGTCGGTTTACGGACGATAGTTTTACGTGATAACGTATTCCGTAATACATAACCTAAATTTATATAATAATTATAATAATTCGAATCTATGATATTGCATCTTTCGCTTCAAATTTAGGTTAATTTTTTTTATTTAATTTGCTCACCATATAATATAATTGTTTTTTTTTAACTTTCTTTCGTATTTATTTTAAGTCTCAAAGATTAGCTGTCATAATATTTATAAAACAATTATTGTTTCACTGTTTATAATATAAAATTCCAAAACCTACTTACAATATTGTATTTTCGTACGTCAAAAAATTGATTTTTATAATGATAAAATTTGTAAGAAAACGATTTTTTCGAGAGATGAGACCTAGCTAAAACGATTTTTTGCCCCCCAAAATCCCTTTTCAGTAAATTTCATCCAAATCGTTAGGGCCGTTTTCGAGAAAAGCATGCACAGGGTCAGGCGGAACGTTACGCGTTACGAACGTTAGGAACGTTACGCGTTAGGAACGTTACACTTTTTCGTGCATGCAGCCGGTGTTTTATCAATTTATAAGATTGGTGATTCATCAATTTATAAGACGTTATCACGTCAAAAAATTAAAATTTTGAAAAAGCCACGACGGATGTAAACGTTGTAATTGAAAAAGGAATAAATAAAATTGTAAAACCCCCCGACTAAAAGGAAATCCGTCGAGGGCTGCCATTCGCTGCCCTGAACGAACTAATATATTGCAATTTTAGAATATGTGACATTGAAATCACGTTGGGCCCGTAAATAATGTTAGTCTTTAATTGATATTTTCCTATTCTTAATTAAATATAGCGACATCAGTTGCCAAGCGTCTGCAATCTCCCTTCTTTCTCATATTCGTAATTCACCATCTGTTACAAATTTTAGAAAAAATTGTAAAATGTTCTTGCTTCAAGAAATGTATGATGAACATGTTATATTATAGTGTCATAAGTATCTTACACTCTATTTTCCTATCTGTTCTATTGTATATTTTATTTTGATCAATTTATTACTGCTCTAATATTTATTTTAGATTCTAGTTTTTAATTTTTGTAACTATTTGTCATTTATTATTGTATGGCTTTGCGGCTTTTACCTAAATTTAATAAATTTAATTTTAATGTACACAGTTTTGTATTATGCGAAAAATTTAAACCAATACGGAAAAGAGAGAATACCGATAAGTGAATTGTTAAGCAGCTTTTAGATTACGATTTCTTGACACTGGAATGTATATTAGTGAGTCATCTGTAGTAGAGAACGACAGTCAATAGCAATTACCTGTCGATAACAATCGATGCCTAATTCAGAACATGCCGGTGGCTGCTTATCAACACTTTATCAACAAACTTCCTGTTATACATGATGTCTGTAACATCAGGGTCACACGAATTTCGTTTTAAGTTACCGATGCCGCGTTACACAAAACATTTTCAAAAAAAAATTGATTTGACAATGACAGATTGTGATCACAGATGTCATACATGCAGAAGCGGTCTAATATCCCTGTCATGTAGAATATTAGATTGTACAGAAAAACAAATAATTGATCTACATAAAGAAGGATCATTATTTTAAACTAAGTTTTAATCAACATATACAGATTGTATCAAATCAAAACGGTCCATAGAACATTCTGTGTCTAAGACAGAGACGATATATAAAGCAGTAAGTAAGAATGAGATAAATGATCGCTAATAGTTACTGTGGTTACGTAAATAAATAATTATGTACATTGTAAATCTTTTTACCAATTTATCAATTAAAACAACTAAACTGTAATATTAATTCGTATTATTATTTATATCTGGTACAAAACTTTTAACAATACTTTTAATAATTAATTTATTAAATGTTCAAAAAAACCTCCACGTTCTGCCAAACAATATCCTAATCGATTATAAATATTTTCCCTCACATTGGCTGACATCTCATGGTCAACGGACTGACATGCATTGGAAATCTGTACTTTCAATTCGTTCAAATTATTAGCTCTATTTTCTTGAAAGCCATAAATTTTGGATTTTACTAATCCCCATAAAAAAAAAAATTTTCGGAGATAGGCAACCATTTCATTCAAATTCTCGTATGACACTTTGAAGTGTTATTTTAGACGGAGACAGTCTGTTTTCAAAGGTAGCTACAAATAAATTTATTATGTCGGCGGTTGAATTACCACCATAAAACCATTTAATTATTTGGTTTTTTTCCCGAACAGTATAAATAGCCATTTTATCAAAAATGTCACTAGTGAATACAGACATTTGATAAAATTGTGATTTTTACTGTAGAAAACAAAGACGATACTATCAGATTGTATAACCACAGTAACTAGCTATAAGCGATCATTTATCTCATTCTTACTTACTGCTTTAGTGCTTTATATAATATCGTCTCTGTCTTACACACAGAATGTTCTATGGACCGTTTTGATTTGATACAATCTGTATAGAAAAATGTTGTTTAGAAGTGGAAATTAAAAAAAAAAAACACACACTAAAAAAATATCGTTTCAATCGATCAAAATTTATTTTCCAGCAGGATCGATTTATGTGTGATAATAATCTAAGATCATTGTCAAATCAGATTTTCTGACAATGCTTTCTGCACCCCAATTTTACATTTTTGGGTCGTACTTACACCATCTCACCTTATTACACTTTACTGTTAGAGATATCCGGTTCTGAAATTTTACGAAATAACAGAGGAGACTGTATAATTTAAACACTCAACTTGATAAATTTTGCCTTGAAGATATTAACCTGCCTTTGTTCAAATATTTGTTATGCAAATCGCATCTAAAACATGTTAACTTTTTGTTTTAATAGTAAACTTACCGTGTCGCAATATGCCTCGTTAATTACAAAATCTATAGCTCGACTCACCTGAAACAAAAATAAAAGTATTTCAGTATGAATTACATCCTATTACAGTATTAATCGTTAAAAAGGTGATAATGTTTGCAATCCACTAATTATTAATAATAACATTAGTTTAATTAATTACTATAATATACTAACTGATTAAATAAAAATGTCAGTTACTGTACACTGCCCAGTTTAGTGGAATTTTGAGCAAGAGTGTAGAAATTTTTGTCTGGAAAGGGGTAAAGCGAAAAATAATTAGTTCTCAAACTAATTATACAAATTTATTTCAAAAAGTATTTCTAAATTTTTTTTTAGTTAGGTGTTCGTAATATCTACAGTTTAATTATTTATTATTATGGTCCTGAGAAGGGGGTAACTACTAACTACCTACTTTACCCCTCACATCTTGCCCTTGATTATGAGTCTTTATCTTTAAAAATAAATGTAACAAAGGAAAATCCACCATGACATGTTTGTTGCGGCTCGTTCTGTGATGAATCCCATGAAGTCTCATGAAGTTGTTTTTTTTTTTTTTAATTATTTAAATAAAACACGCTCAGCATCTAAGGCTATTGCGTTGATATATAGTTATCAGGTAAGGTATTACAATAATAATTTATGATTACACTTGTAAGTATACATGTATGGTAAGTATCATTTGATTAATTTTTAACTTTATATTTTATTTAGTAATTCTGTTCTTTTTAGGAATTTTAGGACGTTTGTAATGTGATGTTGGTCGTTGTCCAAAGCTTCTTTCAGGCTGTTTAACTACATAGATTTCAGGTATTTCTGCATCTAGTTCACAATCTCCATATTTAAATCAAAATAAAATTATGTTACATTTCACCAACAATTAATTTCTTTATGTAATATAAACAGTTGTTTAGTTATATTTTATTTAAACAGATTTTTCTTAACTGGAACGATACTTGACCAGGCCGCTTTTTTAGTTTTCACGAAACTTTGATTTTTTAAGTAAAGGCACACAAATAATAGTTATCACCGAAATAACAACACAGCGAAATCTGTGTCGACGTCTTCCTAAGCATCATCAAGAGAATGGTAACCAATTTTTAAGTATGTTTTGAAAAACATAAGTTAGTAAGTTGGAAGGAAGCTAACAGCGAACAAATAGTTATCGATAATACTTAAATATCTTATAACTCCAAAATAAAAATTAAATTCTTGTTTAATTTTCCAAGGACACATTGTGTATTAATTATACAGGCGCGTGCAGTAGAGTGACAACACAGATGCTTATCTTAGTTCCGGAATTAAAGTGCTCAAGGAATAATGGAAGAGTTAGTCAGGAAGCATTTACAATAAACACAAGCGTTATCCTTGTCTATTAAGATCTCTGATCAATAGCAACACTGCTTGTCGTAAATGATTCTATTATTACAAACTAATTGTTACATTAATTACTGTCAAGGAAATGTAGTACAACTATGCTCCCTAAACAAGTTAGAGGAATTTATCCTTCTCGCGTCCACCTAAAACTTTATCGCATCCTCTCGATCGTATTTTTGGTCCGACTTGATCCAATTAAGGCACCTCTCGGACTGTCATAGTCCAAATAAAAAAACACATTATAGTTACAAAAAACTTAAAGAACCAAGAACAATGTGCACTAAAATGTAAAAAATAATTTTTAAATATTGTCCAACAACGACAGGATGTCGCCCAACTTATATATAATTTAACTTTTTGATTAAGCTTAAAATGAGAATGATTAATTCAAAAAAATTAATTATCGAGATGAGGGACGTCCTATCGCTATTGAACAAAATCATTATATATAAAAATTATTTTTTTTACTTTTTACTGTAGGTACATAGCTAGATAAGCGTGTTTTTTAAATTTATATTTTTTTATCTCACTATAAACCAAGCCTACCGGTAGACAACGCAACTTACAGCAGAGCACGGCTCGTTAGTTGCTTACAGTAATTTTTCAAGTTAGGAAATCGATTTATATAAATTATTTATATATTTACAATTATTTAAATATTTGTATAAATGATTGTATTGTAATGGGTTCTTAATACGTGTGAAAAATTTCAAATTATTTAGACGTTTGGAAGTAGGTGAAAACAAAAATGATTTGAAAGATTCCATTAGATAGATACATACAGTTGAAGCTAATAAAAACGTGTTAAAATGTAAGTTTAGTTCACTCAGCGATTTTAATAGTATTTGATGAATCTACGTCAGCTCGACTGCCATAATATCAAAATATTGCTCTTAACGGCAAGGTTACTACGAATAATCAGAGAAGAACTGGATCTCTTTAAAATAAGAATAGAATAAGATTTATTAGCTATACGTAATAAAATTACAGAGCCATTGTCAGTTCAGTTACAATTTAAATATAAATAATATTCGTTATGCATTAATTCCACTCCACAATCTCTTCTAATGAATAAATACATTTCTGTAATAAAGTATTTTTAATATTTTTCGAAAAGTAGTTCATAGTGGAAAATTGTTATATTGCCGAATTGCATGTAGTATGGCACATTTAAAACGTCCTATATTTGAAATTCGTAAATGATTTTAACACTAAAAATGTTTGATTAAATTAAAAGTTTCAGAATTACAAATCTTTAAATCTGTGTACATTAGTATCTAGTGCTATGAACGCATTGGTAAAGGAAAACACTACTTCAGTAATCAGTGAGGCGTCTTGTACACAAGATAACTTTCCTCTCTCTATCTCTCTCTCCCTTTCTCTCCTCGCATAATCCATTTTAATTAGACTGCCAGGGTTTTCAACACCCCGATAATGGTGTTATTAATTAAACAAAGGTATTAAAGAGGTTAATGCTTTACACAATATTTATATACACATACCTAAACTATACGACTATGAACATTGTACATTAACATTATTACAATTATGTTCTATTTGTTTAATCCTTCGGTGAGCGCGCGTGACTATGGTGGTAACTTTGTTTCTACTGTATTCTAGTACTTAGTATTTTGAAAACAATGAATTTTGCTTGCGCAGTGCCACATTTATTCGAGAACGAATTGGAGTATTGGAATGAGGACTAACAAATTCTTTGTCATCAGAGAGCGTTAGTGGCAAGTACCTAAGATATGCGTCAAACTATTAGGTCAAACTTTTAAACATTGACGGTTTTCTTAAACGGCTTAATGGCTACCAAACTAACATGGATGAAATTATCTCAACTTATTTCGGAAAACTCGTTTAAAAAAATTAAAATTCTTAAGGGAAAATTACGCATTCATTATTTAATACCGATAAAAAACATAGTAATATCACCGAGAAACATTCGCAATTTTTAGAATATGATAGTGACGTGTCTAAGAAGTTCCATTCATAATTTTCTCTATTGTCGCCGTTGAAAATTATGAGAAATAAATAATTATTGCTGAAAAGTATCAAACAGAGTATTTTATAAATTTTGTTTTTACACTTGACAACAGCGCACTCATGGCATATAGAGTTAATAATAAAATGTCTGACACCTCGAATATGTTCGACATATTTAAAATGTCTGACACCTCGAATATGTTCGACATATTCGAGGTGTCAAACATTTTAAATGGTTCATGTTATTTGTCAGAGAACATTATTTTAGCGTTTTGGTTGAAGTTTTTAAGCTATCCAATTAAAAAAACAAACAGTATCTATAAATTTTTACATGTCGTCAAAACGACATCTTTCGGAAAACTTAGAGGGAAAACGCCCTAAAAACAAGAAAAGTGATAGAGGAAATAGGTGCCAGACTAGGCCTAATGAAGCCATATACAAAGTTTGGGGAGAGTATGTGTCAATAAAATTTTTGCCGACGGGCACTCTGACTATTACTTTTTACAATTAACCAATGAAATTAAAAGATTTAATTATTGTTGAACTGCAAATTGACTGCCTCTTCAATGAGGCGTCAAGCATTGCATAAAATATAGATATTAGCCGACAACTCACATTCCATATAATTATAGATCAGTATGCATGCTACATGATCACACATTAGGTTATACAACCTAGTCAAAATTCTAAATTTTGTCTTTCAGAAAGTGCTAAAATGTTTTTTGACGTGATAACGTCTTATAAATTGATGAAACACCAGCTGCACGCACGAAAAAGTGTAACGCCGTAACGTTCCGCCTGACCCTGTGCGTGCAAGCGAGAGCGCAGTATAAGCGATAGAGAAGCACGATCGGCCCAAGTTTGACAGCTACTAAAATTTAGGTTATGTATTATTAAATATGATATTCGAACGGAATACGTTATCACGTAAAACTATCGTCCGTAAACCGACTTTACAGACAACCAATTTTTTTTGTAAACGAAAAAAAATCGAGTAACTGAATACAATCACTTAAAGCAAATAGATCCGTGGAACAAATGAATGGACATAGGTATAGACAGACATCTAGCGTCGTATGTAGAACTGGCGTCAGCAAGTCGTCCTGTCCGTGGAATGATATACAAGGGTTAACAGCAGAAGATGAACTGTGGGGGCGACAGGTACGGAGGGGGCGGTGCACGACGAAACACTATAAACAATGTCGTAACGGAAGCAAGACAGCAGATACGCGTTGTGCGCGTCAACTATACACAGGGGCAAATAAAACGATATCTAACCTCACTTTTAGTGTTAATTCTTTTTGACTACGGAAACAAGATGTTACTTGGTTATTTCTAGATGTTTTCAAATTTAAATGAATCTATCAAAATCAAAATAATTCGAAAAGCATCAAGTAGTGGACCTGGTTTACTAAAATGTTCTTGTTTTAATCTGTACTTTCAAAGCATAGAAAGTTATTTTTATAACACCCTTGTATTAGTAAAAAAAAATAGCAAACTAAAGACCAAAAAAAAAAAAAACAGTGTGGTTTAACTTAGCATCCACTCACTAAATAAAAAAAAGATTCAATTCATCAAAATCTCGCGACAAATGTCGTTAACTGAGTAAATTGACTAGATTAAACAATTAAACTAATTATAGGCCAGTCTCGCTTACAACCACAGGGAATGCATATCGCACTGACCACATTGATATTCACTAATTGTGTACTAACTAATTATGTACTAATTAATTAGTGTGAAATATGTATGATTATTGGACAGACAAATAAGGCAAACTTTCTAAAAATTTGACTACATATTATCGGGAATTGGCAATCTCCCTGTAATATGAAGTTCTTTTTGTTACGGATACGAACATAATTCTAAATTTAATGTTCGCGAAAATACACCTATTATTTTTCTGTTTCAATTTGTGCATTCACTTATTTCACATAAGCCATATGATATGAAATAGTCACAAGCTTGAATATATTATTATTAGTTTTCTAACCCAGCAATGGCTTGCCAAGTGGGATGGTGATATATTTAATAGTGCTAATGTAGATTTTTTTATGTAATACTCTGTGTGATAAAAAAATAAAAAATAATTGCCATTATTCTTATGATACGTATGTGGTTGCGAAACAATATGTAAAAACCTTAAGAAAGATGATCACAAAATGTCTATAATTATAAAGCTGAATTATATAAAATTTGCTTTTAATCACTATTTTATAAAACAACTAGCGGTCCGGTTCGGCTTCGCCCGAATTTGTAGATTGTCGCCGTTTTATCGTCGACTTGCGTTGCAAAATTGGTCTCCACGAAAAGCGTTTTTATTTAAACGCGATAATATTATAGCCTGTATCCATCCTGAAGGTCCATTTTAAATATTGGTGAAAACAATTTTGAAATCGGATGAGTAGTTCCAGAGATTGCCTCCTTACTTACAAACTTTACATCTTTATAATATTATAGCGGTCCATTCTGTTTCACACGGGTGCGATAGATATAATTCTGCAAAATGTATTTCGTTTGTGGCCCGGCGTCTGAATTAATAGCTTTGAGCAAATTGCAAGTTCTAACAGATGCCGCTATTTGGTACTAAACAGTGTTGTTTGTTTGCTTCTGAACTATTAGTTCAGAAGCAAACAAGTTACGTGTTACTAAAAAAGGTTTTTTGAGAAAATATCGCAATTTTTTACAAAATATTTAATAAAATCTATCCTATAGCGTAAGTTGCACCAATCCAAGACACATTTACAAAATTTCATTAAAATCTGTTCAGTGGTTTCAGAGACTAGAGCGGCCAAAATTGTGACTCGGGAATTTTATATATATATGTTACCGGCCAAACCCGATTTCAGGACAAACTAGTTTGGCCTAGGCCAAACTAGTTTGTCCTAGTATGAATAGTAGGCCAAACTAGTTTGTCCTGAAATCGGGTTTGGCCGGTAACATAGATATTATCTAAATTAAGTTACAAAAATATTGTGTGAACAATATTGTTTTGATATCTACTATTAAATTATTTACTTTTAATATTTTTTTTGGTTATTCTTTCTACTTTAATTCTGTAAAAACAAACAGAAAAAAAAGAAACGAAAGAAAAGTACAAGTAAAAGAATAATATTTCTTTCTCAAGAAAATAAAAAAAAAACAAAAAATGATAATAGAAGAATTCAGGAATAAAACAGCACTTTTTCAAATATGTTGACATGTCATCGAGGAAATAATGAAAAAAAAAAGAAATTACAAAAGTTAGGTACTTAAATGCGACGTCAAACATAGTGATGTAACAATATCATTTTGCAGGGGTGGACAAACTAGTTGCCATGAATATAGCCGTTTCATTGAGAATCATTAAAATCCCATTCACATTAAAAAGTAAGCATTAAAAATAATTTTTAAAAAATCTATCTGAACTAGGAATCTAAAATGCGTATAAAAATGACAAAATAATATTTCTTTTATGGTTTTACCTTCCCCAGCTATTATAGTCAAATAAAAATAGACCATTTAAATAGAGAAATATTTTGAAAGGTGACAACAACGCGACTGAAAAAATTTTTTATTCATACCTCGGTCGAAAGTAAGTATCTACTTCCGGTTTCAATTTTAAGGAAGAAAGCCTAACATTGCATTGGTGAAATTACACGCACTGATGCCGGAAGTGCGTACTTTCGACCGGCTATAAAGAAAAATAGTTATCATGTACACCGCTCAATGAGCCTGCCGCTACTTCCGCCAGCCAATAGTCGCTAACAGCTGTCATTCGTGTTTTTACGTATAAGCCCAAAGCTATTTACTTGGAATTTATCTGTGTTTTTATGTAATTAATAAGTAATTAATGAGCGTACTTTCGACCGAGGTATGAAGAAATATAGTATAATATATACCACTCGGGCAGACAGTTTGAGATGCGCAGTGCAAGAATCTCAGACTTTCTGCCCTTGTAGGGTAATATACTATTTATACTTTCTGGAAGCATTCTAATGTTTTTTTGTAGTCAGTTATTTTTTTTTTAATATTGTTTATAAATAAGGTCACAACAGATGTAATAGATTCTTTTGAAACATCATTTAGCGCTATGTAAAATTTGTGTTATTTGTTTTTTGGTATCACTGTTTTAACTAGGTTAACAGTAGCTGTTTAAAGTCTGTTAATAAGTATTTAACTTCAAGTTTTTAAGCAATTAAACAGACTGACAATGATTGTTTAACTTGTCAAAAACTTTAAGTGTAAAAATATAGAATAAGTTGGCCGAACTTCATGCTTATTTAAAACGTGTTTGAATAACAGATAATAATCGATATAAATACACTTAAAATTCAAGTAACAGTTAAGTCAACAGATAAGTTAACCAAACCTTGTATCAGAAAGAAAAGGGAGACATCATCACATAACACCGAGTCACATATGAGACGGCAAAGCTTCTGGCAGGTACATAAAACTTAAAGCTCTGAGGTGAGAGATATAGGATTCGTCCACATTTGTCGTCACAGCATTCCGCTTCAGCGGTAATTGCTTTCATTTTAGTCTTTGTGTCACCGCAAAAGCTCGTCCCTATGCATGCTATAGTTGTCTACGGACAGATCATGAACTGGTGCCGCATATTTACTGCATGGACAGTTATGTCAGGGTACATTAGATGGCGGTGCAGTCTGATGCAAAAAAAGTCTTGAATCGATTGATAAGTAAGCACAAAACAAACACAGTTTTTACATGATTCTTAGCCAATACGATTTCTCTCTTCTCCGAAAGTGGAAGTACCGTAACAGGGTCGAAAAATCGTGTTCGGAATAAGATAATATACGCGAAAAATGGATCTTCAGCCTGTAGAATATGTTTATTAACACGCTTATATTAGCTTGACCTGTATGTATGTAAAAGAATCTTTCAGCGTAATTTTCATCAATTTCAAGTAGTTTGATTAACATGAAAATTTGCACACGTATCAAGGGCCGATGACAATACAATTATTTCATAAAAATAAAATTGAATTTAAACATTTTGAAAAAAATTTTAATTTGAAAATTTTGAAAAAAAATACTTTTGAAGTCGTTTAGAGACTAAAAATTAAGAAAATAAATTATGGTTTAAAAAAACTAAAAAAACACGCTTTAATAGCAAACCGAACTTAAAAGTAGAAAATAATTATTAACAACATAATTCAATTATAGTAAAAAAGCGTGGGGTGCCACTATTTTCATTATTTTATAACTCTTAATTTTATAAATACATAGCTGCCAATGAAATAATTGTAACATATAAACCCCACACTCTTTTTGACAATAATTGATTTATTTTGTTAATAATTATTTTCTACTTTTTAGTTCGGTTTGCTAACATGTTTTTTTTAATTTTTTTAAACTATAATTTATTTTTATTGCCAATATTTAGTCTACAATTCTTCAGAGCTCAAAATGTATTTCACATTCTTTTTCATCATTAACCCGTTCTGTTCGTCCATATTACATGGTTCAGTTTTTCACTATAATTTTTTTAAATATTAAAAAATTAAAAACCGTGTCAAGATTTAAAATGTCAAAATCAAAGATATAAGGTCGAAATAAGGTAAAATTCTTATTGTGCTGCCCTTAAAAAGTAAGCTTTTTCACCATTCGCTGTGCGCATGTGAGTCCGCAATTTTCTTTTGTTCCAACAACTTCTGCGATTTTATTGTTTTTTTTCTTAAATGTTTATCTTAGTAAAAACTATAGACTCATTTAATTTTGGAAATAGGTATACGCAATACTAGCTCTATTTCAAGCTTTCTGAGAACGGTAACAGAACCGTTACCACCTTGCGCAGTTGCTAAAACGAACCCGCTTGTATTGATTTTTGAGCTACTATCAAGATTGTGACGGTTCTGTTACCGTTCTCAGAGAGCTTGGAACGGAGCTATTGTGTATATTTTTGGAGCTTTTGACGACGGCATAGATTTTGTCCGCATATTTGCTCGTTTAAAAAAAATTCTTTTTTTGTTCAGGGAAAGTCAGAATTTTTAATCACTAATTTTCTTTATATGCGTATATGGGAAAGTAAAAAACGGCAAACCTTTTGACATAGTTTTTTTTTTTTAATCGAGAAAGCACCAGTAGCAGGTGTTTAAGCAAAGGACAAGAGACAGACATGAATTCGCTGTTTACGGAGCACAAAACTATTCTCGTCATTGTTTGCCTCTCTTCGCTTACTTCATTCTATTCTCTTTTCCACGTTACTTCACGTATGTAATATCGCACTGAAATATATATTACGCTCTGTGCCAACGGCTATGCAAATTAAATAAGTGTTTGTATTTAGCATTTCATATATATAACTTGCTAAAAACGGAACATTCATTTAATTGGTTGACAATTTCCCACCGGCGTTTGGAAAGAAAAGAGCAACGCACACTGGAACCTCACAAGTGCACAAGACTAGATTTTTGAAATGACTAAAGTACTGTGCGCTGAACCAAACTAAAATATTCTAGCCAATTGGACGACGGGACCATTTCAGCTCCAAAAATATTGACATTTGATATAGTAAGTATAATAAAGAAAATAAAATTTCTGATATCGTGACGCGGGTAAAGGCTAGTTTTAAATTTAATATTTGCTATTCATTGGCATGGTTACCTACATAATATATTCCACTACGTGCAAAATTAATCAAAGCATGCTTAGCTAATTTCTTTCAGATAGATCTTTTATTTTCAAAATATTTCCGAAACTATAAAGTTTAGAAAAAAATTTCTTGACTAAACTTTATTGAAAAAATAAATAGACTAATAAACCGTTATGAAAAGTATACCACTTTTATATAAAAAACAACGTTATAGCATATATCTCTTTTGCGCATGCGCCGATTTTCCCCAAAATCTTCATATTTGCGTATCAAACATCCTCCCAAAATTTGGTTTCAATTCGTTCATCCGTTTAACCTGCATCGTGATCACAGACAAACAGATTTTCCAAAAATATGTTTTTTGCATTCGGAGGACCTCAAACGAAAAATATTGTAAAATTTTGAAAAGTGAATTTTGACCTACACTAGTACCATTCCCCACTTGTGGGTTGGAATGGTAAAAGAACGAAAATCTATTTGGTTTAAGCAGTGCCGAAAAGCTAATACACCTAATACTTAATTATGAAAACTATTTGAAGAAAGTATATTTAGAATTTTTGATTGTATCAAAAATCCGCCATAAGCCTGTTTCTCTTACTATATTACGAAAGTTGCAAAGCAGGTGAAATTTTGCATAGAATTTTTTTACACCTGATATAAAATAAAGCTAGAAAGAACCTTTGTTTGACGATATAAAAAAATTATCATACTGCTTGAGCTATGTTTGCCTTGTGGACACAAATAAAAAAGCTGTAAAAAATGAACAAACTTGCAAATTACTAAAGAAATCCTTCACAGCCGATCATGAACATCGGTTTTTATATACATTCGTCTTTTCTGTTTTCCCAATATCTCCTCTAAGAAATGAAATAAGCAAACTGCAATAGTACTTAAAAAAACAATAAAGCGAGATTATTGGACATCTTAATATAAAGAATAATGAAAATTTAACATCGCATTTTATTGGAAATAAAAATTGAAGATTCTTGTAAAAGCGAAAGCGCAGAATTTTATATCAGGCGATATTCAACGCAAAATTATGTCTGTCAACATAACGGCAGTCTCTATAAGAAAAATTCCTCCATCAAATATTGATCCAATCTGTTTTTTAACGTAATAAGATATACAAGGTGTTTATGAAATCAATGTTAATGTAAAAAAAACGACACCTCGAAGTGTGAACTTACAACCGATCCTAAATAATTTGTATAAATAAAAATGTAAATGTGCGTTTGTTCAAAATCGCAAATGTCCGAAAGTTCTCCACCGATTGCTTTGAAATTTTTACACAACGTTGCATTCGAATACGAGCACGTTTTATATTATGTCGATGTCTCATCTGTGACCGGTAAAAACATGCTCTTTTTGGGAAACAGCATCATCTGTTGGACGTTAAAGCAACACACGGATTACTAACTATTGTACGGCAATGGGAGCGCCATCTGGTGAATACAGGGACATTCAAGCAACACCAGCTACACTAAATATTTGACAGCAATCTGTAGAACAGCAGCACATGTAAACCAGACTGAGCCACTGCAACGCGCGGCCGGGTACCGCTAATGCAAAATAGACTGTTAAAATCGTAATACGTCCTTGCGGCTCGCTGTAGTCGGGTAAAAAGAAATGCCAGAATAAATACTCTCTATAATATACCAAAGTCAAATCAAATAAAACATCCGACTTTTTTGTTTGTATTTATTTCTGAACGGCTTCAGGCCTCTTTCGAAGGTAAATGGGCAGAAAACACAACAAACACGCAGATAAAAAACTAACAGAAAATGTATTTCTTATGTTCTATTTGATACATTTTAATGCAAACAACTTTGGTTTTTATCCGCGGAATTTTTTATTTAATATAACCGACGAACTTAATAATTTACATATAACACACAGAAGTACAACCGAGCAGGGTGGCGTAGTGGTGAGAGCACTAGACTCGCATTCGGGAGGTACCGGGTTCGAATCCTGGCGGAGACAGATGTGGCTGGAACTTTTTCCTGCTGCCTCTCGCCGAGAAACGATAATTCCTATACCGAAAAAGTTAGAAGAATTGAAAATTTTTTATAAAATCAATTCGCTCTGATATATTGTGCATACTTATAGAAAAAGTGATTCTGAATCATCTCCGACCATCCGCAACTCTGTATCTCTTTTTTTTTTGTTTTTTTTATACATTTTAAACCGCCATAATTTCTAAATTAATCGAGATACGAGAATTTGCGCTTAGGCCTAATCGATTCAGCGTATACTTTTTTTCTATAAGCCACATCATTATAGAACATGAGTACGCACGTTCATCTTAGTTTACCGAGAAAAATGTTGTGCCTAAATTACAAATTTCATAATGATCGGAGTTACCGTCAAAAGTTTTCGTCAGACGGACAAATTTTGACTTTTATATAGATATAAAGAAAACAATTTTTTTAAGTTAAAATATTCAAGTTTGAAACTTGAGGAATCGCTGTATTAATTGCTTTTACTTTATCCATAACCACTTTTCCACTTTGAGTTTAGATAACTTTAAAAAATAACCCAGTTCAACGTGCCATCACATTTCCAGACTCAGGTTTGCTTTACTTGCACATATATTATATTTCTTGTTATATACGTCTGGAGATAATAGAATAGGTCCCATTACTATACCCGAAGGTATAGACGGAAATATACGTGCTTATTTATTTTATACTGTGTGCTTCAAAACAATCTTCACTTTTTCAATGTATATTTTTAGTTTTGAACCTAAAAACTTAACGAAAAGAAAGGCAGGTTTTATTTTTGAAGTGAATATTCTTTAGTGACGCTTCTGTTTTATTTATTTAAATAGATAGACATTTATTTGATCAATTATCTCAATTGATGAAATAAATCTGTTCAATAAAAGGATGAAATATTTAAAAATTAAAAAAAAAAAAACGGTAACAAAAATGCATGTGTACTGCAAACGGCTCGTTTTAATAAAAAAGTTTGACTTAGTTTTCAACATTGTATTGTAACAAAACTGTTCTACTCCGTGGTGGAAATTATTTATTTAATACAATAAACGTTTAACAAAACAGTTAAACACACAAACAAAAAAGTACTTCTCAAACAAGACAGTTAACAATTAACAATTAAGTAGCGACAGTTCCAAATAATAAAATAGAAACTAAATAACAGAAGAGTATAGAGTCACTAATTATGTACACAAAATATTTAAAATACAGGAACACACCAAAGTTTATTAGCACAATTGTCTATTAACTATATACCTACACACGATTATTTACAAAAAGTTATTTATGTTAAATCAGATTCATATAACGCACTGGCACTGCATAAACACATGAACACCTCACGAAAAATTGACCCTTGCCAACCACTCCGCTCACATTTTATAGCTTCGTCCCCCGCCTATCGAATGTTTTGGAAGCATCTCAATGTTTCTTTACATGAATTGCATTCTCCAGGCAATTCTAAGAAGGTCGGGTATTCTAAACTACCTGTTTTCCATCGTTGTTGTTGCTAGAAGATTCTACAGAAGCCATGGTCGTCCCAACAGGGGACACGCAACAGTATTGTCAGGTTTAAGTTAATATTTTTTTTTATAATTGAAGTGAAAATCTTTTAGCGACGTATCTGTTGACATTTTTTTGTAACGTTAAAGGGGAAATGATTCAACGGCGGGTAAATATAAGAGAAACCTTGGCAACGCATAATTAGAGAGGCTGCGAAATATAAGAGAAACCTTGGTACGCGAAATGGATAACGTATCAATGAACCGAGTTCATAGAAGAGTTTATGTGGATGAGGCTCATAGTTTTTTTTTTGTAGTTTTCAAGTAAAATCAATATGTATAAGTTGAATACTTGTAATTTGCTGAGTACCTAATATCAATGGTCGCTAATGGGAGTTTGATGGCATTTTTACCATTAGTATTATGACCACATTCATCCTCTACCAAAGCAAGCTTACCCATATTGTGACCAAAAATCAACAAACAAAGAAGAAAAACATAAAACATTTTTTTAATCACACGTAAAACAGGCAATTTAAATTGATTTTTGGTCAGATTAACCGAGAACACTTTGTGAAATCCAACTGATGTTAAAGCCTCATCAAATTAAACTTTTGGTATCTACAATTTACAATACTTATATGCCAATGACTGGGAGAAAAGAAAATATAATTTTATAGAGAGTGTTCTAGAAACTGTTGTTTTTTTTTTGATCGCACTGTATACTAAAGAAATTTTTGTAGCAAAGCAGAAATACCGCACGTGTAGGAACTATAAATTCTCCCCGAGTGCAAAATTTAATTCTTTACATTCTCGTATCGTATTGACAAATGTCAATGTTACTTTTAAATATCAAACTTCTTTGAAAATGTTTGCTTCGGAACTCGGCGTAACAGGTGTAGCTTGACCTTCGACATTTGACAAAACAGATTTGATAAAAGGCCTAACCTTAAGAAGACGAGCTTATACGGTTTCCATGGCCAAATGGTTTCCAGATATTAATCCGAAAAATAGAAAATAGTTCAGTCAATTTGTCATTTAAGCGTGCAATTTGGATAGCCAGGGTTTTTTTGGGGGGGTCGTGAGCTAAAAAACTGAAATTTCCATTTTGCTTCAAAAAGTATTTTATATAAATTTTGTTCTACTTTTCCGTATAGATTCCTTGTACACATTGTAACTCGAAAATTATTTTAATTGCTTTTATTAGTATCCAATTAAAACGGAGATAGGCGGGGATATAAATTCTGCAATAAAATTTGAATCTAAAAATATGTATTTTATTATCGCTGCTAATATGTCGTAGTTGTTAGTTCGCTGATAATTTGAATTATTTAAGGCAAAAAATAAAAAAATAATTTCATATAATTCCTATTTAATGCTGGAGCTTTTGTATATTTACCCAGCCATAAGTGATTAAACAAAACAAATATTTCGGAAACACAAATCAGCAGATTGTTGTTAGGCAAACACAATTCAATTAAGTATTTTGTTTACACACCGCAAAAACAAAACGGGAATTTTCGTTTATACGTTCTACAAACACTGGTAATAGCTCGAGATTTTAATAAAATACTTTGTTATCTACCCTATAGTTGGGTAGAGGAGGATGCAACAAAATAAAACACCATGGAGTGCTTTGACAGCAGACTATTGCCAATGTGAATATATTCAAAAGCAAGTATCTCATATTTTATACTATTAAAGTCAAACAAATAATAACTTGCACGTGAAAATAAAATTTAAAAAAAGTGTGAAATTCTTGGATCCCAAACAACACTATTTTCTAATTAAACATGACTGACAACGAACAGCTGATTTTTAGACAACATAACCTAATAAATAGGTGTGCTCGTCATCTCATTTAATTGTTAAATTAATTTATTAAAGCCAAACAAATATTAACTTGTACGTGAAAACAAAATTTAAAAAAAGTGTGAAATTCTTGGATCCCAAACAACACTATTTTCTAATTAAACATGACTGACAACGAACAGCTGATTTTTAGACAACATAACCTAATAAATAGGTGTGCTCGTCATCTCATTTAATTGTTAAATTAATTTATTAAAGCCAAACAAATATTAACTTGTACGTGAAAACAAAATTTAAAAAAAGTGTGAAATTCTTGGATCCCAAACAACACTATTTTCTAATTAAACATGACTGACAACTAACAGCTGATTTTTAGACAACATAACCTAATAAATAGGTGTGCTCGTCATCTCATTTAATTGTTAAATTAATTTATTAAAGCCAAACAAATATTAACTTGTACGTGAAAACAAAATTTAAAAAAAGTGTGAAATTCTTGGATCCCAAACAACACTATTTTCTAATTAAACATGACTGACAACGAACAGCTGATTTTTAGACAACATAACCTAATAAATAGGTGTGCTCGTCATCTCATTTAATTGTTAAATTAATTTATTAAAGCCAAACAAATATTAACTTGTACGTGAAAACAAAATTTAAAAAAGCCAACTATAGAGTGGTGCAATTTAAATAAATAACGACAATTAAAGCTTACGTATATAATCGTTAATCGGTCAGGATATTATAGCTATATCGCGAGAACCAGTTGGTCCTGAAATTGATAACACAACAAAGATAAAGAACATCTAAACAAGCAGTAAAAACAAGGACAAAATACATAATGGCGTTCTAGCAATAGCACAGATTATGTTTTTACTGGAACATCGGAAGCGGCGTGAGCTTTTGTTCATATTTCATCTCATTTTTGGATGATTCATTAAATTCCAACACATGATTAATTTCTGTATTACCTGAAAATTTACAGTAAGCGTTTCATGTTTTAAAAAAATATAAAATATAGCTAATGATAAAAAATCTAACCGTTCTGGATTTAAAAGTATAAAAAATGTTACGTAAAATACATTTATTACATATTCTTAGGTATTATAAATAAAAAATGTTTTAAATAAATTATTTAATGACATTCCAGCCGTTTCTGTTTTCGAATATATCAAATATTTGTGTCAATTGTGAAAATACTCACTTTAATGTTTTTCACTTTGCCGATACCGAGCTTTAACAGTCACATGAGTCCATCACGCTGCTTCACGCACGAGATAAATATAGTATTTTTTGGAACGTATTCCCTATAAAATAGGTGATTTTGAAAGATAATGTTCAAAATTTCTGAATATTCAATTTTGAATAAATTCACTTTCAAATGTAGGCTGCGTTGAATTTTTAAATATTTACTATAGAAATGGTAGAACAACTATGTTTCGAATTTATTTTGCTAGTGCAAAATGGGTCATTTTACGCTATATAGACATGAAACGCTGCTATTTTACAGGGGGTTGTTCAAAAATGACCTTTTAAAGCGTTCTTGTATGTCATCTTCCACCGTAAACAATCCTAACTAATATTATAAATGCGAATGTGAGTTTGTTTGTTTGTTACGCTTTCACGCGTAACCCGTTGAACAGATTTCGATAAAATTTGGCAAAGATATAGATTGCATCCCGAGGAAGGACATAGGATATCTTTTGTCTCAAAAAAGACCTAAAGGGAATGAAAGAGGGGATGAAAGTTGTATGGAGAACCCATCATTTCTCAAGTTAGGGATATGAAAATTCATATTTAGGCTTTTGGTAAGAAATAAAGGATTCCGTATTTCAGCGTTTCTGCTAAATCATCCCTCAAAAAGGTAAAATAAGGAATGATTTTAAAATACGTAATATAATATTCTTGAGGGATAATTTAGCAGAAACGCTGAAATACGGAATCCATTATTTCTTATAAATATAGCACGCAAAAACTGCTGGTGAAAACATCAAAGTGAATAAACATTGTTTTTTAAAGTGGCACGGCTCCACTACTGTTGTCGCTGTCCCATTTCATCTCAATCGCGTGCGGAGTCGCGGGTAGCAGCTAGTTAAAAATAATCTTTAAAAAAATGGAAACAATGAAAACGAACATTTCGACAATTGAAATTAGCAATTTAAATTACATTAATTTCTGGCCGGCATGCAGACGGTAACAACGCAACTAAATGGCAACAGTAGGTAAATAAAGAGACATGAAGTTAACTGCAGTAGTTAGACGATACAGTGATACCAACGTGACGATATGTGTTATGGTAATTTATCGTTTGATTAAACAGTACACATCGTGTTGTGCAGAGGTTGTCAGCAGTGTTCAACCAGCCAGCGGATTGAGACAAACAACACGCACCGATTATATAAACAGCTTACGTGATCTCGTCTGTATTTCGTTCCGAACAGTCCATTTCGACGTCACAAAATATGACCAAGTCCCTCAGATTGGAAAAAATCGGCATCGCAGATTAAATTAGAATGTGAATTAAAATCGAAGAAGTTATACTTCTTTGGCGTGATTAAAACAATTTTTAATTTGCGTGCATATAATCTATTAAAACAAAATAATAAAAAGACTGGAGCGAGATTAGCATAAACACAGCTGTATGCTCATGCGAACATGATCTCTACAATACTCTATCCTACATCCTTACAATGCCGTCCTTCAAAAAACATTTAAAAAATTTTTTATTAACAAAAAACTACTATAATCTGAAAGAATTTGTTGACTAGTAGTCTTTCATACTTCATTTTTTAATGTAACTTTTAAATTTTAATGTAACTTTTAATATGTATTGTATGACGTCTTGCATACCTTACGGTTCAACTGCAAATAAAAATTTATTATTATTATTATTATTATTACTTAAACAGTAGAACCTATTTAAGTCGAACCTTGATAAGTCTAAAACCTCCAAAACTCGAAAAAATGTTTTGTTCCCTTCCCTTCAAGCCCTTCCATTACTCGAAATCTCAGCTCTCTATGTGTCGAAATAATCAGTGAGTCCCTACACACCATTTCGGTACATATTTTCCCTCCATAACTCGAAAAAATAAATTATACCTCTGTATCTCGAACATAGCAACTGAAAATTTGTTAAAATGAATCTTAACCTCTACAAGTCTAATATTTTCTTACAAAATCCGCCTAAGTCGAAATCCTTCATAAGTCAAAAACTCTATAACTTAAATTTTTCTCCCTTACAGAGATACTAATGTATTTAGGAGGCGGTGTTGGAATTTTTATTCGAAATGACCTTGGCTATAATGCTCAATCACTTTCTGTAGACTGCATTGATCAATGTTTCGAATTTACCTGTGTTGATATTAAATTAAATAACATGTGTTTATTTACTGTTGGCTGTGTGTATAGAACACCTGGTACAAATATTTCCATTTTTAATGATAAACTGGATATGCTTTTAAACAATTATTTTATTAAAAAATCGCGTGCTCCTCTATTTATATGTGGTGATTTTAACGTGAATTTTGATACTGCGATTTATTCTAAGGATGCACATAACATTCGTAATTTGTTCTTGTGTTATGGTCTCACCCAATGTGTTCATGAATTTACTCGCATTCATAATGGAAGTAAATCTATTATTGATAATATTTTCTCAAATATATCTAATATTGCTGACTCTGAAATTATTTATACGGACCTGTCAGATCATTTTATGCAGATTGTTTCCTTTACACGTGTTCAATGTTACGATACTAAAAAACATAACATGTATATTCTAAAACAAAACTTTAATAACACGTTGTATATTCAGTGTTTTCAGTATTTCATGTCGCTGGAAAACTATCTACAGTTCCCAGAATGAAAATGCGAGTGATAGATTTTCAATTTTTTTAAAAATTTTTCAATCAATTGTAGATAAAGCATTTCCTGTAGAATGTTTTAAATGTTCTAAACCCAATTATATGAAATCTAATTCTTGGATTACATCTGAAATTATAAATCAAGGTTATTTATTAAGAGATCTTCACAAATTGTACAAATTTACGAACGATAATGAAATCCTTGCCAGATATAACAAACTGAAATCTGTTCATCACAAATTAGTTGATAATACTAAAAAAAACTATTATGAAAGTATATTTAAAAATTCATCAAATAAGTCAAAAACAGCCTGGTCGTTTATTAATACACAAGTGAATATAAAAGAAAACAAATCTTATCCATCGTCTTTTTCCGATGGTAATGGAAAATATTTTGCTACCAATAACGCAGCGGAGAATTTTAACAACTATTTTGTGTCGTCTGTTTCTGACTTATTGGCAAATGGTCAATCAAATGATCAAATTAATTTTCCTAATAAAAATATGTTTTCATTATTTCTAACACCTGTTGATTCTTTAGAAATTATTGGATATATTCGCGACATAGCAAGTAAGAGCTCAGCAGGTTCTGATGGTATTCCATGTTCTTTACTATTACATGTAGCAGAGTTTATTGCACTTCCTTTATCTCGTTTAATAAATCAATCGTTCGAAGAGGGTTTATTTCCCTCTCTTCTCAAACTGTCTGTTGTAGTGCCCATTCATAAGAAAGGTGATCGCTCTGTCATTAATAATTATAGACCAGTGTCGCTTCTGTCAGCTTTTTCAAAAATTTATGAAAAAGCTTTTTATTCTAGACTGTTACATTTTGTCAATGCTCACAATATTTTATCCAATAGGCAATTCGGTTTTACTAAGGGTTTATCTACTCAAGATGCCCTTATATCAGTGGTAAATTATGTAATAGAATGCCTAGACAATAAAAAACTCTGTGCATGTATTTTATTTGATTTGAGCCGAGCTTTTGACACTATTAATCATGTGATTTTAATCAATAAGTTAGAGTCATATGGTATCCGTGGAGTTTGTCGTAACTGGTTGAATTCTTACTTGTTAGATCGTTCACAAAAGGTGGCGCTTAAAAACGACAACGGTGTATTTTATTCTGAACCTCTAGCCACTACAACTGGAGTTCCCCAAGGTAGTAATCTGGGTCCTTTACTTTTCATCTTATTTATAAATGATGTTGTTTCCAATCTTGGTGCTAATAATTTTACAACATTGTTTGCTGATGATACTTCTGTGACCACCTTCGCACACAATATACCTGAACTTTCACATAAACTTAATGTTTGTGCGGTCAACATGCAAAAATTTTGCCATATGAATGGCCTTGTTTTAAACAACTCGAAGTCGGCCTTTCTTCAATTTAGCACTAGAGAGTTGGATCAAAATGTTTTACTGAAATTTAATGGCAAATCTATTAAACAATCATCAGATGAAAAGTTCTTAGGTATATATCTTGATTCTAAACTGAATTGGCATAAGCAGATTAATGTTATTTCTGATAAGATGGCCTCATACTGCTATATCGTCCGCCATCTACGTAAATCCGTAAATATTGACACATTAAAAACATATTACTTCGGTTGTATCCAATCCACGCTCAGTTATGGAATTGTATGTTGGGGTAACTCCACGCGTATTGGCGATATACTTATTATGCAAAAAAGAATAATTAGACTGATGTCGTTTTCAAATTATAGAGACTCTTGCCGCCCTCTGTTTAAAAAACATCAAATTTTAACAGTCATTTCTTTATATATTTTTAATTGTTTAACGTATGTTAAATCAAATATTAACACATTTTCGAAAGTTAGCGACACTACTTGTCACTTTCTACGTAATAATGATCAGCTAACAATTTCGAAGCACCATTTAAATCTGTTTGCTAAAGGCCCAAATTCTATGCCTATAAAATTATATAATCAATTACCGGCTAATGTTAAATCCATTAATAGCCTATCTTGTTTCAAACGCACCATCAAGCGTCTCTTAATTCAGCACACTTTTTATTCAATCCAAGAATTTTTTTCGACCTCATTGTAAATTCTATGTTTGACTTGTTCCACACATTTATGTCAACGGAATAAATAAACTTTATTATTATTTATTATTATTATAAAATCGAATGTAATTGTAATTAATTACTTTGGAAAAAAAGTGTAATTCTGTGTTTAATTACATTTTATGTGACTATTTTTTTTCATGTTCCTGACAAAAAGATTGATTTGTCTGAAAAACCCACTTAAAAAAACTAACTGACCAACCCTGTACACAATGTATTTGAAGTTGAACGTATATGGAAATACTACAGTACAATATGTAAATCAATTTCTACAAAGTTCCATTGAAAAATACTAAACTGGGTCACTATATCTAAGTTCATCCTGTTTTGAACTGAACTGTGTCAAAATTATTATTAAATTTTATGTACTGCTGCGTTCTTTTATTTGATGCAGACAACACCAAACTATTTTAAAGAAAATCATACAAAATAAGAAAGGCAAAATGGTTAAAAAAAGAGTTCAATCAATGTATGAAATATAATCAAAATGTTTTTTTCAGAAAATCAAAAAAAAAAAGTTATAACACCCGCAATAACAACATTGTGTTAAAACATAATACAACCTTTTTTGAAAAAAGTCCCTTATACTTAGGTTACAAAATGTATTATAAATTACCTGATGCAATCAAAAATTAAAAAAAAACTGAACAGTTTAATAATAAATTAAAGCAATATCTCTGTAATACGATGCCTTATGATCTGAAGGGTCTTTTTTAATTTTTTTATGTATTGACGTTCGAATTATGGAAGAAAATATTAGGTTGTGTTATAGTTCAAGAGAAGAGCTAAGAAATTCGAATTTTTGGAGTACGAATTAACGAAATTCATCCATGTAAATGTTCGTCCTGCTAGTACAACAATCAATTTCAAGGATAAGGTTAAATATACACATTCATCAAAAATAGTGCTGTTTCTTTTATGACATTCTTAAAAAAATATAATTGACCGTTAACTAGCTAATGAACATTTCGATAATTAGTTAAATTGCAGTATAATACTATATTTCTTTCCCTTGAACCCTCCATACGTATTTATTTAATATGGAGACGGTCGGTGGTCGCCATTAAAACATTCTGTGTGCGCCTATACGGAAAGTTCATGTCTGCTGTTTTATATCGAATTATTTTGCGCTTCGCTCGCCCATCACTGATTGGTTAATAATTGAATTTCGCGCCGATTTGCTTTCTTTGATGTTTGGTCATTGTTAACTGTATTAAAACATATGATTTATGTTACACTGGTTATAAAATATCGCAGAGTAAATTTTACTCTTTGAACTACTCCTGTGAAAATTAAAAAACCACTAATTATCACACGTTTCCGCGGTGCTAGTGCAAATAATGATCCCTATTTATTTGCAATAGCTCATTTTTAACCATCGTCTATAGCTCAACGTTAAACTTGCTGTCCACGGCTAACGTAAAAAATCAGGGTATATTTTTTTATCCAACGATTGGGTGAAAACATGAAGTTTATAATAAAATAAAAAGTTTAAGGAAAACTGATCATGAGAAAATGTACAAAATAGGTATAAAAATAATTTTAAATCACATACACAGCAAGACAGAAATTGCAAGCGACCGACTGACGGTCGTTGCTGTTTGCTGGTTGCAGGTGCTGGTCTAATGTGGGGTACTCCGTTAAACAACATGGATATCTTCTCCGTGCTGTGCAGGTCGTGCAGGTTTATGCTTGACAAGTGTGCGCGGTCTTTAAAAATAATATATTGAGCATCACGTTCAGAAATACCAATTTCAAAAAAATACAAATATTTTCAATGCAATTATTTCCTCTGGTTGGTATATACTAATTGTCGGATTTATATTAAATGATATGACGACGTCGGTAAAAAACCGCTAAAAAATATTATTTATATTCATAAACATTAATTTGTGATAATTGGCTCGTGTTATCAGAAGCTTGGCCCAGTGGAAAAAAGGTGGACATATTTTATTCAGATTATCCTGTTTATTGTTTTTTTTGTATAATTACAGTTTAGCATTAAATATTCTGAAGTAATATAGGTACATTCACATGTAGTGAAACGATTAGCTTTGGACTGTTTCGGATAAGCTCACGTAATCGTCTCGTAATATAATTTAAAATAAATTTTAATAAAATTAATAAACAATTTAAAATATTTATTTTGAATGTTTTATTATAAAATTGTTGTTAACAAGATATCTTAGAATGTACACACAGAAAATTTCTGATATGTTAATGTGATTGGAATTGACAAAGTGAAAAATAATCAATTAAACGACACATACAAAAAGAAATTTGGATCGGTAGATCACCAAGTACTCCAGATTCTCCCTGATGTGATTTAAAAGAAATATTTCAGCACTTTTTCACAGCTTATTTTTAATACATCCTATTTCAACCTTTTAATACCTACCGCCTTTTTTCAGACAAAAAACATATTTTTTTCTTTATTTCACTGCGTCGTTCAACATGCCAAAACCAAAATTGACACGCGCCGTGACAAAACAAATAGACAAGTATAGTAAATACCCAATTCTAATTATTACCGCTAAACTATGTACATTATAATCTAAAAGTTTTGAATCGTTACATAGCCCCCCCAGCGGTTCATACGAACAATTTTAGAATAAAGAAATGCATGGAGGATGAACCGCTTAAATAAATGGGAATTATGAACTACCTGGAATTTTACGAAGATTTACCACATTGAATAAAATACCAATCTTCGTTTACACGTACTATATAAAATATTTAAAAAAAACAAAAATTTCATAACAATTAAAAAATAAATTAGCTAATCAATCCTTTCAACTGAAAACAATACAAAATGTTCGAAGAATTTTCAACTATAAAAAAACAAGTGTGTTTATATTTACTGCAAAATATAAAACAAAGATCTGTGCATTTAGATGTTCAAAGACAAAATTTAACTAAATCATATCACAATTTATGCACAGTCATAGCGCGTCATAGTAAAATTTAATTATGAACTATGACTGTCCATACTTCCGCTTTAAGTTCTTTATGCACCCGATAAGAATGCACATTTACACAAACAATTGACTATCTACTTAGTTACTGCTGTTGCAGGGCTTGTTGATTAGCGTAAAAGGGATTAGGCACTGCTGCGCCCGTATTAGGAGCGAAGTTTTGAGATTGCATCGTTTGTTGAGCCATCACAAATTGATTCTGAGGCGGCGAAACAAACGTCGATTGGCCTTGAAAAGCTTGCTGCGGTTGCGAGGAAGCTTGCAAGTTTGTCGGACAAACTGGAACTTGAAATGCTTGTTGCTGAACCCGAAAGCCAGGAACTGCCCCTGTCGGAGCGTAATTTGCTTGAAATGTGGTTTGTTGCATCGGAGCATTACCGTATAATGCCAATATGCTATCTTCAGTTAATTTCGTCTCTTCTTTTTCGGTCGGAGTCGGTTGATTAAAGAAACTTTCTTCTTCGCTTTGAACTTTCGCGTTTTCGACACTGGATTTGTCGTCTTCTTTATCCCAATTTACTTTTGGCAGTACCGGAGGCACCCATTCTCTGGCGATATACTATTTATGTTCATATTTCGCGCGCACAAATGACTCTAAACTAGAATCGTTCTGAGAACGCCAGAAATGGTCGGGACAGCCCAAACACGACTGTTGCCCATCTGTTGAGATATAATATGTCCATTGTCCATGTATCCAGATTCACTGATTTTACTTTCAAAATATGAACGCCGAGATTTCTATGTATTCCTGCACATCTTATACATAAAAACACACCTATGTTCCACGGTGCCCAACGAGGACCTTTTGTATCGCAATCGACACAATATTTATTATCCTCATCTCTTAACAAATCATTTAGTACTTGCTGGCATTTGTCCTGAATTTGTTTTGCACGATTTTTTTTTGTTTTCACTTTTTGTAGTCATTTTAATAACTTAAATTTTATAATATATAAACAAATTGATTTATAGTTAATTGATTAATATTGATTTAATAATAATTATTGATATTAGTATTAAAATGTCCAAAATGTCACTTGGTGTTAGTTTGGATAATTTCCAAGGTCCAGTCTTTTTTCGGGCGCCAAATGAAACGATTAGCTTTGGACTGTTTCGGATAAGCTCACGTAATCGTCTCATAATATAATTTAAAATAAATTTTAATAAAATTAATAAACAATTTAAAATATTTATTTTGAATGTTTTATTATAAAATTGTTGTTAACAAGATATCTTAGAATGTACACACAGAAAATTTCTGATATGTTAATGTGATTGGAATTGACAAAGTGAAAAATAATCAATTAAACGACACATACAAAAAGAAATTTGGATCGGTAGATCACCAAGTACTCCAGATTCTCCCTGATGTGATTTAAAAGAAATATTTCAGCACTTTTTCACAGCTTATTTTTAATACATCCTATTTCAACCTTTTAATACCTACCGCCTTTTTTCAGACAAAAAACATATTTTTTTCTTTATTTCACTGCGTCGTTCAACATGCCAAAACCAAAATTGACACGCGCCGTGACAAAACAAATAGACAAGTATAGTAAATACCCAATTCTAATTATTACCGCTAAACTATGTACATTATAATCTAAAAGTTTTGAATCGTTACAGTAGACTCACTACCAAAGTGTCTCCTATTTTTCCATCACTGATGTAACGAGTGTCAATTTTTAGAATGAGAATGCGAAAATCTGTCACCGATATTCGCGAATGCGAATATAGTTTTCAAATCTTGAGTCATTAATTGCGCAAGTCGCATGCACATATTCATAGTGGATCTAAATACTAGGTTGATTAATTATTATTAATACTACCTACATCTAAAGCTTTATTAGCTAATTTTAAAGTAAACACTGATAAATGATATAATTGCAAGTTTACCTTTTATTTCTTTTAAAGAGATAAGAAAAAACATTTCTAATAAAAATGCTACCTAAGAAATTAATATTTTTTCTTATTTAATATTAATTTCATATTAAAAAAATATACTTTTTTTATAAATACAGTGTAAACTATAGCGACACTCAAGGGACAGTGCACTTTGTGGCGTTATTGAGAGTTGTCGAGAAACGGAGAGATGACATAATCCAGCAATATTTTTTTACTAGATATAATAAATAGAATAGAAATTTATTGCCTCTGTACACAAGTAAAACTTGTATAGATATGTCATAAATACAAAAAATATACAATACACCTTAAAAACTGTTAAAACTTAAAATCAGTGGTTAAAAAATCGTTTATATTGTTTAGTGCTGTCGTCATAAGAAGTTTTTTAACTCTATTATAAAACTGAGTCTCATTTAGTTTTGTCATTTCAATAGGAAAGTTATATAGCTGTATCCACATATAAGATGACATTTTTTGGGTTTTAGTAAAATTAACTTTTTCATATTTTATCATGTGAGCGTTTCTATTTATCCATAATATGAATATGATAACTTATCGATAAGCAGCTGAGCTAAACATTTGAAAGATAATCCCAACAAACAAAAGAACGAATTTCTTTGAAACTTCAGTACGCATGATGCCGACAACAAAGCAACAAAATAACAAACAAGCAATGTTTATTGTTTAATAACGACGTAATGTCGTTATTATATGAGCAACAAGGTAAACCAACTGAAGTTAAGTAATTTCAACGTTCTAAGGAGTTTGTTGTTATATTGAATGACGTTAAATGGAGTTTAATTCGCAAAATATTTGCATGAATTTTGCAAATGCGAATATTCGTTACATCACTACTCTTGTTATCGATTACTTATTAATTTAGAGTAGAATAATAATGCATAATACGAAACAGGAAGGGTAAGTTTAAATCCGATAAACGAAATATCTCGTGACGATGATTGCAGTAGATATTGGAGTAACTATACCTACTACAGCAACAGTGGCGGTGTGAATTCGACAGATTTAATTAGCTATGCTCTGCCTGGAACACGGCAAGTTTCTATTTAGGACATTTGCGCCAAAGATCGTTTCATTGTTTATATCTCAACATCTGATCTAATTTCACATACGTACTGTGTTGTTGCGTTGTTAGGTTGGTTACTATTTCTGCTATTGGTACCATTGCCGTTGCTCGTTGAGCGTCAGCTGCAATTGATGTTAACCTTCAACGTACAGGTTGATTTCAAATCACCAGATATGTCTGTTTGATTTTAATTAAAATTATTAAAGCGCACATTTTCAAAGGAAAATTCTCATTTAAGTATCCTAGATTATTTTAATGAGATCGTCAAAGTTAGCAGCGTTAATTTCCATTTTACTTTATTAACCGACATAAAAATGATGTTATCAGATCGTCATTTTTTTTCCATTTTTGTTCAGGCATAACGCTTCGAGGGGTTAAACCATAATAAGTTACTAGGGTACGCAAGTGCGTATATGCTTGCCATAAGTGTCCTCAGTTAAGAGAGAAAGCGCTGCAGAAAACCAGAAATGTGTTGACTCAAATCAGCATTGTTTTGTATCATTAGTTTCCAGAGAGATAAGAAACTGTTCTCTCTCTGAATTGCAAACACTTTTACTGCTCTCGCGTGCTCTATTGTAATATTTCTATGGGTTAAGCCAATTTTAAAAATGTCTACACGATTTTATTCGGAATGTTGTAAGATTAAAAGATCAATTTTGGTGGCATAGGATCGATGAACTAAGCAAATACTGAAGGTTTATTTATTGCATTATATTGTCTGACGTTTCGGCAAACTTTATGCCATCTTCGGAGAATCATCACTCTAAATTATTAGGGTTATTTTTCACAATTTATTCAGAATGTTCACGGATTGGTCTGATGTTTTTTTTTCAAATCAATCAGTCGTTTTTAACAGACTTCAAAAAAGAAGACTTTCAGATATATGTTCACAAATGTATCCAGCATTTGTGAACCGAGTTGGATGGCTCTTTTTTTATTTGATAGGGCATACCTTCAGGTTAGTCTCATATAAATTTTAGTAAAATCTATTCAGCAGTTTTTTTCTAGTTTAGAAATAAAATAATACGGAAGAAGACGATTAATAACGTACAAACTACGTATTACAAAGTCACTAAAAAGTAAAAAAATAGAATCTCCTTCAAAAAGAGCCACTAAAAAGCAAAAAATAATAAAATGTTGCGGGTGACGCCAATTTAATGAAAGTACATAGGTGCATAAAAAGTTATAGTAACTGAATTAACGACGACCTCAAAGCTTTATTATTTTTCATTTTTTCAAGCGCTCAATGCTAAAGCACGGCAGTTCGTTCTCCTCTCTAACATGTGTGGTTAATTCTTTTCTATAAATGTTATCTCAAAACAAGTCAATTTTATGAAATAGATTCAGTTTTGTGCCAATTTGTGAGAAGCGATATTTTCACTGCGATAGTAAAAACATATTGCATCCGTAGAATATATTGGGTAACTGGCCAAGCTGACGATTCGGACTAGTCCTTCGGTAAGTTGAAGCGATAGTTAGGCGAGTAAACTGACGTGTTTTGACAAAAGTAAAAGCATTTTAAACTTTCCATCATCGCATGTGTGTAGCGGCTTTTAAAGCACTCACAATGCTTTAAGCAGTTTACTTTCTGCATTTGCTTTGCTCTACCAAGCGTAGTGATTCTACAAGGGACCACGAGCTGTTTACTTTTGGTTAAACACGGTTTCTCTGTCTTTGTCTGTTAATATACGCCGCTTTTATCTACTATAGCTGATAACGACCCTCTTGCAACAAATATTTATACAACATGAAACAGAAATGAAAAGGTGAACAAACTAAATACGCCAAGACTCAGAACTGTGTCTTTAATAATAATAATTATTGGAGAGTTATTGCTCTTTGTTAATTTATATTGAGGTCCCAATTTCATACAAAATATATTTTTTTGTTTTGTATTTTTTTAAATAATAATAATATTAAGATGATTAGATGAAGAAGTTCTTCATAGCATAGAATCAAAAAAAAAAGCAATACCATGGCAGATATTGCATTTATTATGCTGACGTATCGACAATTGTTTTTGTCATCTTCGGAGCTCTATTAGTTACAAGAAAAAATAATAGAGCTCGGAAGATTTAAGAATCACAATTCACAATCATCTCTTCTTTGAGATAAGATTTCTTAATAATAAGTATTAAAATTTAAAAAGAAAAAAAAAAACTAAGTGATTCTGAGAATGATATAAATTAGTATTTTTTTATTTTTTAATTCCACTTTAACGTTTTTGCCAAACAGAGTTATATATAATATTCTTTCTAATTTCTCAAATTATAAATGAAATTTACTAACGCTGATTTTTGACACGTAATTATTGTTAAGCTACCAACAGCCCTAGATCAAAAAAATTACACATTAAACCATCGAGCAGTGCAACTCCATTTTTCAAAGTAAAAATTAATAAACTAATTTTCGTCAAATAAGTGCAAAAAAAGATTTGCGAAAAAATGACGTCGTATTTTATATATTATTATTATAAAAGTCATTTTTTATCAAAGCGGTTTTTTAAATAAATGTTTTCGAAAATAAAGACGAACGTATACAATTATTTTAACATACAGGTGTAAATGTCAAGTTGATTTAGTTTTTAACGATACTGATTTCAAATAGAAACAGGTCAGGCGAAAAATTACATTTTTTCCACCTGAAAAATTCATGAAATTCAAGAAATAACATTTCCTGCTCAGTGCGATATTTTAATTACATAAGAATACATCAATTCTGTTTTATATTTAGTCTTTACTTTAAAATGTGTAATTTCTTCTCATTAATATTTAGGTTCATTATAATTAATTTCTAAAGTAAGGTTTCATTCCTATTGCTTCTGGCATCACATATAATAATATAATATATGTATAATGTATATTCTAGCAGGCAACGGTCTGGCGTCGCCCGGATCTGTAAGTCTGTAAGATTGCCTATTAAAGATAGACATTACATATTAGGCTATCGCGAACTTTTTTAAGAGGACATAATACCAGCTGATCATCTTAGATTTCATTTCTACATGCATTTTTACACAATTTCTACATGCCCCTCTGCACCCGCAGGCACCCGCAAAAGCCATGTTACGAGAATCTAAATGCAAAATGCACTACGGAAGAAGATTGATTCGTACATTATCGGATAATTTGATTTCACTAATTATATTGACACGAATATCTGCGAAGAATTTATATTTTTTGTGTTACTGTTTCGTTTGCAAAGACAATATTCCAGCGGCGTAGGTATAATAATATAATAAATAATAATTATAGGAATATAGGCGTGTTTACACAGTGTTGCCCGGGAATAACAGCCCCCTGTTCTGAGAGCATAATGATATGGCGTTAATTATATAGGAATTAAATTTTTTCACAAACTACCCTCTGAAATAAGGGTTTGGTTGCTTTCAAAAGGAAAGTAAGAAATTTTCTCCTCTACAAATGTTTTTATTCTTACGAAGCTTTTATGAATGATGAGTTTGTATCGTAGGTTTTATTGTAATTTTATATGACGATTTCCTGTATACTTGCTATACGTATGAAATAAAATATAACATTATTATTATTATTATCATCTAGTCTAAAACCATCCCACATATTTTATCTCGGTATTCCTGGAAGTCAAAAGAAGCCTCCGGTTAGGAGCACTTGTACATTGCACGTCGTATGAAGTCAGAAGTCGAAGGATTTTTCACTGGCTGTTTCACGACTTACATTAACCGGTAACATATTATAATATAACACAGGCGCGGGATAAGAGGAAATACCGTATTATGAAGCAGTAAACTCAAACATTTTCTTGGCTAAATATTATCACGCCTAATCTAGTCCGAATTTTCAACAGAGACGAATTCAATATCAACTATCAACTCATTTCAACGCAAAGGATATAACATTTACACGTCGTTATTACGTTGTGACTCAAAACTTGGCATTTGCCTTAACCTATAAAATAGTAAAAATTAAAAAATCGCCTAGGGCGGCGAACCTTTTTGAGAAGAGGGTCAAATTTTGTTATTTTTTTTTTTACTAGTTCGTGGGCCACTAAGTTAGTGGCGTTACTTGTAAAGGGAGAGAGGGGATGGTTAAATACAATTTTTTTTAGATTCGAAACTTTTTTTGGACGATACACGACGTTTTACGACCATGCTGGATTCAGCGTGTTTTTTTCTATAAGGATAAGCATGGTGATTTTGCCAAAGTCCCGAAAGATTTCAGTTTTCGTCAAAAATCGCATTTTTTAAAGGGGTATGCCTTGAAAAAAATGCAAAAATCGAATTCTTTCATTTACTTTTGAAATTGAGAATGCTTACAGAAAAAAATACGCCCAATTCAATGAGCGTAAACAAAATTCTGCATCTCTTTTAGTTTGGGAACTACGGCTATTCGGAGGTTTTATATGATTTTCTGAAAACTATACACGCAAATAACTTCTCAACCAAAGGACATATACAGACGTTTGTTTGTGCTTATTGTATTCAGATTTCAGCGTGTTTTTTTCTATAAGTAAGCTGTATGATGCTTTTGCCAAAGTTCCGAAAGTACTCGGTTTTCGTCAAAAAGGGCATTTTTTTAAAGGGCTATGCCTTAAAAAATTGCAAAAATCAAATTCTTTAATATACTTTTGAAATTGAGAATGCTTACAGAAAAACAGTAACAGTTCTTAGTAATGCAGTGTAAGCAGCAAGTCTTTAAGAGCGCCCTGTGATCGATTCCTGACAGATGCAATTATCTTTTTTATTTTTAGAATTGCATTGCAAATAACTCGATTTATTTATATTTTTTATTTTTAGAATTGCAAATCATTTGATTTTTTTATACAGACTCACTTATGAAAACTTTTAATGTTTTCCGTTAACCTATAGAATCTTGTTTGGCACGAAAGAAGGTTGCATAGTACAAGTAAAGAAAAAAATCCGGAAAATCATAAATTTCTCATTTTATATATAGAATTATTACATAACAAATTTAATTTTTATGAAATAACGGTACGGAACACTAAGGGCGCGAGTTCTACTCGCACTTGTCCGTCTTTTTTTAGTATTATTGATTGTTCTCTTTTATGATAAAAAAATGAGTTTATAGAAACAAACACGTGGGTCATTTAGAAAGCGTGCGTGGGTCAGTGTCTGACCCGCGGGTCATAGGTTCGCCATCACTGACCTAGGGCATGGTTGATGTAGCGAGCAGACCCAGTCAGCGCGGACTGGGTCTGTTGACTGTCAGCGGCACAAACTCCAGTCGCTGCTCACTAGACGGCACAAACTCGTCACCAGGCGATGCTAGTGTGACGTGCTTTAATGGCTACTTTGTGTACTGCTTTGAATCATCCTTCACAAAATTTCCAAAAACATTTTACCATAAACTTTTCAAGAGAAAGACAAATGTGTTGTGAAAGTATTAAGCTTTTCGTCTAACAAACGATACGCCTCTTTGTGCAGGCTAATGTCCACTTTAAGGCTAATGCGTTCCGTCAACATCACAAAGGCACCTACACCTAACTCCTCTTATGTATAAAGGTTTGCAAAAGCTTATATTCAGTCAATAATTACGTAACGACACCATCTATGTACGAAATATATACAAAAACAAAAAAATTTCACTGCTTGTGACGTGTGAGCAAACAAAAGACGTGCATTAAAAATGCCCGGAATTATTTACAAGCATATTTTATGTGCAATTTTAAGAACAGTACCCGGTATTATTCTTTGACGTTCTTATTGTGGTATTAACTAATATTCCCAGAGCAATCAAAATTTTTGGGTAGGTATTTGAGGCAATGTCAAAATTTGTGTAATACTTCTTTCGTAATGTCTAAATACAAAATCAAACACCTGACTGAAGGGTAGTGGGGCATAGCCAAGCCGGAATTTTTAACTTTGCAAAAGCTGTTCTTGGGGCATCTAGAAATTTTAATACATTCAAATTTAGTATTTGATAAAATAAATAAGCCAGATCATTTAGGGAATCTAAATGTCTGCCAGGCGGTTATAAAATGCGTGACTGCGAGTAAGACGCTACGGGTTGGCTGAAGTGTGAATTTCCCTTTCGTCACCAATAATAATCAAATCGTGAAATATTTCCGCAGCGTCTACAAACACAAAACTATAACTATAGTTATTTATGTACAAGTCTAGATTAAAGTGTTAATTTAAATAGCATTTAAAGATGATTTATTTTTTATCAATCTCTCTGCAATTGGACCTGAACTTTAAAGAAAATGTAAAACAAACAGGTGAATTGTTAAGTCTCAAATTTAATTATTTTAATGTAATTATACAAACTCCCAAGAGAGCAATTCCCATCTTTAAATATGCGGGAGATTTTTTTTATATAAAAAACACACTTTATTCAATCAATGGATTTAATTAGCGGTACTTCTGTCTTTAATTTCGATTTCTTTCGGATATTTTGTATGGAGACTAAACCGGGAGAATGTTTTTTGTCTGTTTTATCAGCCTCATTCAATTACACCTGAATCGACTTTTATACAATTTGGTATACTATCGCAATTTGTTAGTCAAGTTTAAAGTAAGCATATTTTTCAGCCATTTGGCGGATTTCGGTTAAGATAGAGGTTTTTTTATTATCTACATTAAAACGAGCAAGTCTATACTAGTTTTGAGGTATGCCAACAGGGGTGGACTGGGGGCCAAAGGGCCCTCCGTACCTTTGAAAAAAAGGGCCCCGAAATTTTTATTTGTCAACAAAATCAATTTACACATTCATTTACTGGAATTTTCCAGGTGACAATATGAAATTCCTGTTATTTTGAAGTAGGTACAAAAGTTCTTTAGTTCTTTACTAGTGAGGTAGGTTGTTTTGGCTCCAGTTCTATTTACGTTGAACGAGTGTTGCTTAGTTTTCCGATACGTTTTGACATTTCACACTTCGGCATAAGCTGTTAACAATAGCCGCTCGTACCACTTTTAAAATCGTGCCTACTGGGTTCGCGTTGCTTAAGTTCAAAAGCTGAACTCGAGTATAACTCGCGCATATTTTTAGTGGTATGAAATTCATGCGCGAGTGTAACGGAGTAAATTTGGAACGCAACTTGACTGGGTGAGTTGACAATACGACAGGTTTATTATGTGATTCACTTGTGTAAATCGATTCAGTCCTGAGTTTGCATTTGAACCGTCTGAAAATACTGTGGAGACCCGTTTGACTTCATATCATTTTAAAATTCTTGAATATATTACATTTACGCCGCCGTATCAAAATTTGCAAAGAATTTCACGAGAGTTTCCTACTAAGTCATCTGACCGTACTATAGGGCCCTATATATCTTGGGGCCCAGCAGCTCAATATTCGAAAACCCCAGAATGTACACATCCTGGCCACTGTAAAGGCTCTAAACTTTTATGAAAATTCGCGAACAACTTTACAAGAGTATTTTTGCTTTTAAAGAATTTGAAGTATTGCAGGGTCACTTGCGCACTAAAGGAAAATTTTTCTCTTGTGTTCAGAAAAATGTGAAGGCCCCTTCAACTTTTGTTGCCCACCTTTAAGTCAAGCCCTGATTGATTAATCCAAATAATATCTACTAATAATTAATTAAACCCGGATCTCATGTTTAAATTAACCCCTAGTCCGTGTCCGTGCGTTTGTGTTTCGTATAGGTAAAATGGTGCGAAGTGCCAATATACAGAAAGTCGAACAGACGTTCTAAAACCTAATTAGAGTGCAGCATGCAGCGGGTAGCGGCAACAGCGGCCATGCCTGTCAGTAATAGTCTAGCTAATGATGCTTGTTCTTCGGTAAAACGAACACACTTTCCTAATTTCACTCTGGAAAACAAGGAATACTTCTGTTGGATCTGCGAATGTGAGAGGTAAATGGTCGACTCGTTTGGAAAACTACTTACATACCATCTGTGGTTCTGAACCGATACTACCTTCTGTTCAACGAACTGACACAACAATGAACAGCCGCAGGACATAAACTGTGATGTTTTTTTTTTTAATTTTGTAAAAGTTAAATCTGGGTATAGTTACAATTTTTATATAAATATTATATTAGTTATATTAAACTGAAAACTTATTTGATATTTTTCGTTAACCAAAAAGTTGTAACGTTAAGGCCGGTGCACACGAGGCTGGACTTGTCGCTAGATTTGACTACTAGTTTTCTAGCGGTGGTTTTCTTAATTGCTTTTATGCGCTCGCTTCACACGAGACGACTTTTCAAGCTTGCTTTGCGGATAGATTTGGTGCACGCACAGTGACAGTTCAAATATAAACACAGAGCAAAACGCGTCTGTTATGGAGGGTAGAGGGTGAGGAGAACCATATCTGTGTATGAAAAGTGTCCGTCAAAAACATTGAAATTAAAAATTAAGTTGGCGTTACCGTAGGAAGAGTGTCAATTTCTCTCTTATGATTTTATATAGGTTATATTTACTAAATAATGTTCGACTACGTAGGTGATTGAGGATTTATTTACAGTTTTATTTACTCTAGTCGCCAAAAATATTAAATATTTCCTTTCAGCACACTTCACTTCGTCTACAACTGCTAAGTTTACATTAACATTTTTTCTACATTAGCGCCATTCTGGTCACTTTTTGAACTGTTATTTGACGCTTTCAGATGGACACTTTTTCAGTTTTTTCCCCATATAAGATGGTTCTCCTTACCTCTACCCTCCATAGTGTCTGTCGTCTGACTCAGAGCAGAATGAGGCCATGTTGGTTTGTGGGCGTTTGTTCATGTCGCCCACGTGATAAGATACTGTTTCCTGATTGGTTCTTGCTTAGAGCAAGCAGAAGATCTAGCAAATAAAATAGCCCCTGTTCTAAATATAAAATCTATCTTGTAAGCTAGCAGGCGAGCCCGCAGTGACGTCTTTTCCAGCCTTGTACCCAGCCTGCCGGCCAGCAGAAGTCCACGCAGTGTATCTAAACAACAGTATCCCAACAACCTTAAATATTTGCATTCTTTTAGAGTTCAAAAATTTAAACCAGCATAATATACTAACTAAACTTGAAATTGTATACAGTACAGCTTTCAACCATTTAATTAATTTTAAGGTCACTTTATTCCTGTAAAAAATGTGTCTTTGACGACATACGATACAGAGAAGGTTCTCCCGATGTCAGATCACTTATTCATGAAATACATTTATGTTATCTTCTCTTACACGCTTGTCTTGATGAATAAAGTATAGTCACGTGTTAAGTACGTGATAACAGCACGGAAATAACGGAAACGTTTAAAGTTAAAACGCTTCGTTTTAAAAATGTTTGTATTTTATAAAATTGTATCGACACAAAAGTATGTATATATTTTTAGCATATTAAAATATTTATGTGATAATAGAATTTTACAATACGTGCAATCCTAAAATGACAAAATTAATGAGCTAGTTCTTTATATTGTTTAACAGAAGTTTAGAAGCAGTCAATTACAAGCATTGAAAATTTAAAATTTGAATATTCTGTAGGGTTTTTTTACAAGTTTACAAAAGTTTTTAGTCATTTTTATCCGATTACAGCACGCAAAGGACTAAGGAGGGTTGATTTTAGCAACATAGGTGTCTATGTATGTTTTTACGAAATAACCCCTTCGGATGCGAGTTTTATTCTTTTGAAACAAAAAAAATTTTATTGGGTGTTGAGCTTTTTTGCGGTGTAAGTAAGGTATATTCAGTGAAAAAAAAATTGGTTGTCTGTAAAGTCGGTTTACGGACGATAGTTTTGCGTGATAACGTAATCCGTAATACATAACCTAAATTTATATAATAATTATAATAATTCGAATTTATGATATTGCATCTTTCGCTTCAAATTTAGGTTAATTTTATTTATTTAAAATACTCACCATATAATATTTCTTAATAAAATTAATAAATAATATATTCTTCCGTATTTATTTTAAGTCTCAAAGATTAGTTGTCATAATATTTATAAAACAATTGTTTTATTGTTTAAGTATATAAAATTCCAAAACCTACTTACAATATTTAAGTATTTTCATACGTCAAAAAATTGATTTTTATAATGATAAAATTTGTAAGAAAACGGTTTTTTCGAGAGATGAGACCTAGCTAAAACGATTTTTTGCCCCCCAAAATCCCTTTTCAGTAAATTTCATCCAAATCGTTAGGGCCGTTTTCGAGAAAAGCACGCACAGGGTCAGGCGGAACGCTAGGAACGTTAGGAACGCTAGGAACGTTAGGAACGTTACGTTACACTTTTTCGAACATGCAGCCGGTGTTTTATCAATTTATAAGATTGGTGATTCATCAATTTATAAGACGTTATCACGTCAAAACAAAAATATTTACAGAATTTTGAAAAATCCTATGTACCTACATTGAAATGGACAACAGTTCTAAAATGTTTATTTTTTACGGTAGTCACTAGCATATTTTTTACGAAAGTATAAAAAATGTGATTTTTTAAACATAAGTGTGATAGGAAAAGTATGGCCTACAATCAGAATGTACACTTTTACCAGCTTTGCGTCTGCAGGTCAACATTTAATCGATATTTCGACCTACCCACATAGTATTTCGTTGTATAGTTTGGCATTACTACATCTCAGATAAGCCACAAGCACAATGAAATGTTTATATTTGATGCTGACAAAAATTACACGCGTTAGAATTGAAATGAGTTCCAGGTCCGAAGGGGTTAAATGCAATTTAATAATTTTTATGGGTACTGTGTCACGAAATCTTTTTCAAATATTTCGCAATTTAATCTAAATTAATTTTAGAATTGACAAACTATCACAAATTACATTATTCACATATAACACCGATATTCTAAATCAAAGAGCGCACATCAAAGCAGCCTAGGTAATTGATCTGAAATGTGTACAATGACAGCTTTGGGAGTAGGTATACTGAGAATTTCAACCGAAATTGTGGGTTTGCGTTTTGGTTATAAGATGAAGAAATAAAGATTGAGATTGCAAGCCATTAGTTATGTATGCATTGTGACAAGGGTCCAGCGATGGTTGCTATTCTCGAAGGCACAATCAGAGAGCTCCACAGTGGCTAACGCTATACAGAATGATTCTAAAATATTGCGAAAATTTTCAAGCGGATATTCTTCGGAATAAAAATAAGACAAGAAAAAATAATATTCTTTTTTAAAATACATTGGTGTTCTTTTTGAGCTAAAATGTAGTAAATCATTTATCAGATAATTTTCAACATTGGTAAAAAGAAAAGTCATTGACGCTCATAGCAATAATGCTAAAAATTTCTAAAAAAACATTGGGTTTGGAAAGTTAATTTGTTTACTTCTGAGTCTCAATTATTTTATTTTAATTTCATACGATTGGAAACAATATATTACTTTTAAATTCACAACAAAAAAAAGGTAAGTCGCTCATCTTGAGGGGTCCGTTATATTGCATTTGGACACTAGATTGTTATGTCATCAGAACCAAAGCAAGTGATCAATTTCAGCTCGATAAGATAACGGGCATTGGGTCAAATTTTAATCACTGATCCATACAGATCCAACAGACAGACAGACCGGATTACGAATTTCAGGAAACCATTAAAAAAATTTCTACAAACATATTGTGTCGGGAAATTGTATCTGAGGTGTTTGTCTCTGGAATTTCATAAATTTAGTCTAAAAAAATATTTTAATATTTGAAAAAAAAATAAATAAAAGTACAAATGGTTGATTCTCGAAAAAAAAATTTGAAAAGTAGTTTGACCCTGCAGGCCATCCCTGTAACTTCCCGCTATTTTCGAGTTCAAAACGCTCAAAAATATGTCAAATATAGCAAGAAGTTTATTTTTTAGCTCTTCGAGCTCAAAAAAAAACACTTTGTTACGAAATTTTCGTTCACGATATCTCATGAACAAATGAAGCGATTTTGATGCGATTTGCGGCAGTCGACGCAATTTTTTAACCTTAAAAAGTAATTTTATACAGAAAAATCGATCTCATAGGAATTTTACGAGAAATTTAAAAAAAAACACTTTTTAAAAATTTTTCGTTCACGATATCTCGTGAACAAATGAGCCGATTTTGATGCGGTTTGCTGCAATCGACGCAGTTTTTTTAACCTAAGAAAGTAAATTATTACAAAAAAATCGATTTGATAAGAATTTTACGAGTAATTTTAAAAAATTACTTTTTTCCTAATTTTTCGTTCACGTTATCTCATGAACAAATGAACCAATTTTGATATGGTTTGCGGCGATCGACGCAGTTTTTTTAGCTTAAGAAAGTAATTTATTACAAAAAAATCAATCTGATAACAATTTTAAGAGTCATTTTAAAAAAACACTTTTTTACGATTTTTTCGTTCACGGTTTCTCGTGAACAAATGAACCGATTTTGATGCGGTTTGCGGAAATCGACGCAGTTTGTTAAGGAGAAGAGCTGATTAGTTTTTGGAATTAATCGGTTTAGTAGTTTAGAAAATTTTTTACAAAAACAAATTTTTAAAAATTTTTGAAACTTGTTTTTTTAAGATTTCTCAAAATTTTTTGGGCCGAATCGTTTCAAATTTTCAGGAAGTCTAAGTTCACCAAGATCACGTCAGATGCCGCAAACCACGTTTCAGTCGGACACTCCGTTCAAAAGATATAAAAGGTTTACATACATACATACACACACACACACACACACACACACATCCATACATACAGCCCTACGGACATCATCGCCAAAATAGTTTCAATAGCTTCCTAGGACCCCAAAACGTCGAGATCTGGCGAAAACTCGATTTTCGAAAATCGGGGTGAAACCAATAACTTCCCGATTTTTGAAAAAAAAAAAATTTTTTTTTTTTTTTTTTTTAAAGCGGGAAGTTAAAAATAGGTATAAAAAAGTCCAGGAATAACACATTTTTTATTTATCTCAGAAACGACTGCTTCCGGACACATGTTCTTAGAAAGTTTTTTTTAATTTTGATTTAAAGAATAACCATCAACAGACAGATAAACCGGATTACGAATTTTAGAAAACCATTGAACAAAGTTTCTATAAACAATTGTCGGGAAACAATATCTGACTTCTTTGTCTCTAGAATTTTATAAAGTATAAAAAAATACAGGAATAAGATTTTTTTATTCATCTGCTTCAGGACACAACTTTTTTTAAACTTTGATCCAAAGAATATTCCCTTATTTTTTTGAAGTGAAAACTTCTTTAGCGGCGTTGTACACTTTTTTTTGTAATGGGTAAAAAATGTTAAACTAGCGTCAGGACACGTGACCTGATCGAAAATTCGTAAGACGAAAACTTTTGTACACTTTTTTTGTAATGGGTAAAAAATGTTAAACTCGCGTCAGGACACGTGACCTGATCGAAAATTCGTAAGACGTTAATATTCAAGTTTTCACTTATGCCGGCACTCCCAGAGTGCAATTTTTTTTTTGCAAATTTAACGTATCACCTGTATACGCGCACGGCGTGTATTATCTACCCACGTGTGTTATTCAATACAGCATTACCAACATATAACGCGAGTTTGGGTTTCCCCGTCCAACAATATCGGCGCGACATTAATTTACTGCGGTTGGCTGATTATCGATATACAATGTTTTGCAATTAACATAACAATTGCTTCCACTGCTTTGGGGTCTTAGTTGTCATAACTGGAGATTAATATTGTATATATGTCCTTTGGCTGTTGATAACACCACACTACAACAAAACGCACACGCGATTCAAACATTTATAAATGCACGAATTTAATTAAGTTTTTTTTATTGTAACTAGCATGCCGGTTCGGTTTCGCCCGGATTTGTACAAGGTCTAAAATCCCGATTAGGCTCGATCTTCACCCATCGAGTTTTCTAATGAAATTTGGAATTTGATAATAAAATGTATTAATAAAAAAAAATTTATTTGGTTGCCATTCAATGTCTTGTCACAGCTATTTATAATAAAAAATTAAAGTTGTTATAGTAGAAGAGTCAAACCTAAATCGAGCTGATAATAGAATGAAACATATTTTAATATTGTTATGTATTTTTTTTTATACTATTTTAATGCGTTTCCATAATTTCTTATGCTTAATGCAAGTTATTTTTAAAATGTTGTGTAGGTATAATATTATGTTTTTAATATGTATTTGATGATTTTAACGTGCCTTTGTTTTTAATTTTTATGATGCTGTTTACGCTATAATTGGCATAAAAAATAAAGCAATTTATTATTATTATTATTATCATCATAAAAAATTACTGTGTGAGTATTGATTAGATTCCAACATTATCTTATCTTATTTGTTTTTCTTGCGGAACTGCAGGAGTTTAGTTGTCTGATTATCTTACTATTTTTACAGAACTATCGCAGTTGATTTTTTAGATTTTATTAGAATCAAGAACAATTTTAAAGTAGAAAATTTTAATCAGAAAAAGACACTTTATTCAATATAACTTTCCCGATCACCTGTAAATTGCAATTATTATAATAATAATCATTCACAGTATAAATATATAGAGACCGTATTAATTAAATACAGAATGTTTCAAAGTATGGTCAAAATTCATACAATGGATTCAGTGACACCAAATAATACAGTAAATCCTTACAACAATTTTCCGTGAGCGATGGTTTTAAAAAAAAAAAAATAATACAACACTAGTGTATTATTATTTAAAGGCGGAACATATTGGTTAGACCACTTTTGTGATTATTTGCACATTAATGATTTACGATTTTCTAAAAAAATATCGTCGAATCCGAAATTTATGTTAATTCACAATAAGAAAATAACTACAAAAATAATCTAACCACGTTTCGTTTCTAGATATCAAAAAAAAATATTAATACGGTCAAGTATTAAGGTTATATCACAAGCAAAAAATTTTTTTATTTTAAGTTGTTCACTGATTTTATTTACTCATTTTTTTTATTTGCCTAAAGCCGTAGCCCCGTTCATTGAAAATTTTCGGAAAACTCAGCACACCACTTTTGCTTCCTGCAAAATTCGCCGTATTAATTTGGAATCATACTTTTTAAACACCTAGCAAAGCTTTAGTTGCATCAAAAATCCAAAATATACTTCTCGTTCTTCATTGAAATTTTCGCATGTGTCGGTAATTTAAAAAAATTGATTTGTTTTATTATTGCAGATGTGTATCTGCATAAATCTGTTTAGAAACTATTTCAGTAGCCGAAGAGGAAATATTTCTGAATGAACAAAAGGTAAATATAGTTGTTATTGGGTTATTTACCCTACTATGGCTATTATGTATTTACATAGATCGTCCTCTGGAGCCTTAAAGAGCCACCGACACTGACCTCCGATAGTTATTTCATTACGTGACAGGAGGCTAGGTCACGCGCGTGAACTCACGTTAGTAATCATTACCCCCAATTCAGTGACGTGCACTCGATATTTCTTGAACGATTAACTAAATTATTATTGCTCAAAGGTAAATTATGTTCCGAGTATTAAGGATTTTTAGCAACCCGCAACTATTATCGCACTTTAATTAATAATAGAATAAAGAATTATATAGCTAGAAGCTGTCGGCACTTAGATCTTTAGTCAAGACCTTCATTGACCTTGAGACAGTCAATAATAATAATTCGCGGAAGGTCCTTATCGCTACTAACTACAAGCATGTACAGAAGGCTACGACGCACGAATCTTTATGTCCAACAAAACAGGGACAACTTCGAACAAATTCTGTGAATATTTGATAATGACATAACATATTTAGTGACATAACATAACGCCAGGACCGACCTCCAATTTGATAAAATTTTGAATGTCCGTTAATTTTTAAGTTTTGATAAAAAAGTTCCTTGAAATAATTGTTCGTATATTTGATTTCTGCACGCTGTTAAAAAAAAGAATCAACTTAAAAATTATCTTGTATAATAAATACATGTACAATAAAAAAACGTGAAATATGTTTTACATATTATAACTTTTGCATCATCAAAAAATAAATTATGGTAAAAAAAGTTTATTAATTTCGAAATATGTTTTAATTTTAAAAAACAATGGATGTTTGACCAATTTCATGATTATGAACTCTAAAACTACATTAAATCGAAAACGTTAAAAAAGGACAACGAAAAAATGTACACACGACTGCGTATAGAAAAACTTGTGCCCGTGTAAAAAAAGTTTGAAAAAGTGAACAACTGAAGCTTTAAATCGTCGACGGTAACTTAAAAAAAATAAATTTATAGCTTAATGTAAACTACTACTATAAATCAATAGAGGTGGGCAAAAAGAGGAAAAATAGTTAAGGCCGACGCGACGTTTGGTTTAGGTGGCTGTAGTTGATTATACGCGATTGTTTATCGCAAAACATGTAAAAATTCGCATTCTTTATTTTCCAGATAAGAACTTTATAAATTTATTCATCACATAAATAAAAAAAAAATCAAAAGCCTAAGCAACGAAACACATCTAACTATATCTAAATATATAGGTATACATTTTGAATACAAGAAAATATTTATTATCCGAAACAGCTGTACGCAGGATTCGTCAATTAATTACATTAAAAAATACTAAAGCCATTAGCGCAGAATATAAACAAACTTTGATTAGAATTCATCAATAAATAAAATCATTGATCAATTTTTCAGACAATTATATTAACGAAAATATAATATATTAATAATTCAATTTTTTTTATTTTTTTTTTCAATATTTCGTTATAAAAAAATTTAAAGCGAATTTTATTATAAGCTAAGTGTTAATTAATTTTTGTATTTTTTTAGCTCAATTCTGAAGAAATTCTAAATCCGGACCGAAACGTTACTGTATTGAATTATTATTATATATTTTTGTTAATATAATTGTCTGAAGAATTGATCGATAATTTTATTTATTAAAGCTTTAAAATTATTTTAAATTTTATTTACGCAATGGACTTTATCAGACAATGTTGAGAATTATAAATCTATATAAAACGTAAATGTTCGTTTGTTAAAAATCCCAAATCTCCGAAAGTTCTTCACCGATTGCTTTAAAATTTTGACACAACGTTGCGTGTTTTTTATGCACCTACTCGTAACAGGTGGAAAACATGCTTTTCTTAAAACAGCGCCATCTGTTGGACGTTCAAGCAACACACGCTATATTAAATATTTTACGGCAATGGTAGCATCATCTGTTGGACGCTAAAGCAGCACACGCTATACTAAATATTTTACGATAACGGAGCGTAATCTATTAAATCCAGCGCCATCTGTTAGACGTTAAAGCAACACACGCTGTACTAGTTTATCGCATTGGGAGGGCCATCTATTGAACGTAACAGCAATACACGCAAAGCAAATGCGTGGACCGGTACAGCTTAGTTTGTTATAAAACAGTGATATTTATACCGATAAATGTAAAAATGATTCAGAAATGATAAATTATAAGTAGGTGACATCAAATTAGCAAAGTTAGCTTTTAAAAAAAAAAGTTTATCTTGTAACTATTTTCTGCGGCATATGCAAGTATTTAAATTAGATTTCCATACTAAAATTGCACAGCTAGTTTAATCTATATTTTAAACAAGCAGATATTAAAATTTAAATTTACTGCTTTTCCATGCAGTCTAAAACCGAACGAAAAATGATAGCTCATTAAATCGGTAGCTTGTTTATTCAGTTTACCAAAGTCGACTCGTGAGCGTGGATCTACTACACTTTTATAGTAAAAAATATTGCCACAATATTTTTTTCATTCAGAAAAACAAGGATCGATTATGTATTAGCTTTCCAGTCCATTTAGAAGTCACTTAAAAAAGTAGCTGATCCGTAGTAAAAATAGGATCACCCTGGGGAAGCATTGGAATGTAGTTTGCATTCCAATGTTTTTTGGGATTATCGCTCCGAAGATAGAGATAGAGATAGATATATTTACACAATAAGATAGTACTGTACTACATATGTGACGTCAAATTTACACGTTAAAATTCATAATTAAAAAATTCATCTACAGTATAAAAACAGTTTTTTGTTAGAATGCTTCCCAGTGATTTTTTAAAAGTTTCCAGTTTCAGCATTTTGATGTCATTAGGCAATTTATTGTAAAGTTTGAGAGACACATAAGTAAAACTTTTTTGAATAGTGGCTAGTTTATGTAGCGGCAACGCAAGGGAATTTTTATGCCGTGTATCATAATCATGTAAGTCTGAGTTAGTTTCAAACAAATTTTGCTCGTTTTTGACATAAATTAAGCAATGATAAATGTACAAGGCTGAGAGAGTCATTATTCGATACTTAATAAAAAGAGGTCGACAGTGCTCAAGTCTTGCCACTCCTGTCAATACTCGAATCGCAGCCTTCTGTAAGGTAAAGATTCTTACAGCCGAAGGTGCACCTCCCCAGATTAGGATACCATATGCCATACAAGAATGGAAAAGAGATTTGTAAACAATAAGTGCAGCTTCATCAGTAGCAGTCTCTTTTATGCGTCTTAATGCATATATTGCACTAGTTAGTTTTTTTCTTAGAGCATTAATGTGCTGATCCCACTTTAGAGATGGATCTAATTTTACACCTAAAAAGGTTGTGTTAGTAGTGCTTTGCGATCTCATTTCAAACAAGACACTCTCAGTCTTGTTCATATTTAAAGATAATTTGTTTGAAGAGAACCAGTTTAAAGCCTTCAATTGTGTTTCACTTGTTTTGGATTGGTTTGTTTCATCTAAGAAAGTTGTGTCATCAGCAAATAAGTAAGTTATGGATGGTTCCATATAATTCGCTAGATCGTTTATATAGATAAGGAATAGAAGAGGTCCAAGAACGGAACCTTGTGGAACGCCATTTCGTACGATTTGCTTACTAGATGAGTTTTTTCCATTAGTTACGTATTGGCATCGGTTAGCAAGATAAGATTTTAACATATGTAGAGCAGTACCTCTAATACCGTAAAACTCCAACTTAGAAAGTAAAATATCATGTGAAACACAATCGAAAGCTTTACTAAGGTCGCAAAAAGTACCTTCAAGTTTAATACCTTTATCCCATGCATTGTAAATAGTATTTACAAGAGCTGATAAGGCAGAAACTGTAGACAGACCTTCTCGAAATCCAAATTGAGTTTTTGAAAGAATATTTATTTGATTAAAATATTTCACTAGTCTGTTTTTAATAATATTTTCTAGCAATTTAGAAAAAATGGGTAATATTGAGATCGGTCGGTAGTTTCCAGTTTCTGTCTTATTTCCTTTTTTATACACCGGTATGACTTTGGCAACCTTTAGGCAATCAGGAAAAATACCTTCAATTAAACATTTATTAATGATAAAAACTAAGGGTTCCACTATATACTCAGTTGAGGCTTTAACAACTTCACCTGTTATACCGTAGGTATCTGCAGTTTTTCTATTTTTTAGTTTACTAATTAAAAGTATAATTTCTTCTCTATAAGTTGGTGCAAAAAATATTGAGGAAAGTGGAGATATTTTCCTCTCCAGAAAATTTCCAAAGTCATCATTAGTTACAGGAAGCTCGTCAATCAAATTATCTGCAACTGAAATAAAATAGTCATTAAATTTATCCGGACTTATATATGTGTTTTCTATTTCTCTATTAGTCCTATTTAATGTGTTGTTAATTAATTTCCATGTCGTCCTACTAACATTATCAGAATTACGTATAATATCATTGGTTATTTTTTGTTTTACAGCTTTAATAGTTTCTCTATAAGCTTTTCTAGTTTGTTTGTACAGATTATTAAAAAATTCCGAATTTACAGCCTTTCTTAAATCATTTACAAAATTTAAGGTCTCTCTTAATTGCCTAACTTCATCGATGTTCCAGACATTTATATTGGTAGATCTTTTATTATTTACTTTTTTAACTGGAAACGACATGTTAAAGAAATGGTTAAAAATATTTAAAAATTCATTAAAACTGCTGTCAGCATTTTGACATTTAGGTATATACCGTATGCCAGTCACAATTTTTCAAATAATATAAAAACTCAGAAATGGTTTCATTATTAATAATTCTCTTTTGTATTTGTATCGAATTATTTTTGTCATTATCAGACTTTATTTTTATTAACTGACCACAGTGATCCGATAAGTTAGGATCAAAATTATCAACATTGATATTTTGTTGGTCAACATTAGTGAACACATTATCAATGCAGGTAGAGCTTGTAGCTGTTATTCTAGTGGGTTCATGGACACATATTTTGAATCCAAACATTCCTAAAAGATCACTAATTTCCTTTTTTTCATGTGATTCGCTCAAGAAATTTATGTTTAAATCGCCACATATAATTATTGGCTTCTTATAGCTAAGTGCTATACTTAATAATTGATTTAGTCTTTCAACAAATAGCTCATAATTTCCTGTGGGGGATCTATATACTGAAACAATAATGTAATTCGGTTTTGCTATTTTTACACCAACCACTTCAAAATGCATTTCTACACTGAGATTATTTATTATATTACACTCAATATATTCTATATTAGCTTTAATATAGATCAGTACGCCACCATGTATCGATACAGTGCGACAGTAGTAGCTTGCTATTTTAAAGTCCAACAGGTTAAAGGTACAAATTTCATCTGTTAGTAGCCAGTGCTCACATATACACATTACATCTATGTCAGGATATTCTTGAAGAAACACTTCTAGTTCAGACACTTTATTTCTGAGACATTGAATGTTGAGATGAAATATCTGAAATTTCGGACACTCTTCACCGTTCTTCCTTCTGTCGCAGACTGGGTAGCCTGGGGTTATTTTGTTTCCTAAGAAAAAATCTCTCAACAGCAACTCCATGTGGCCAGAATTCAGGATTAAATACATTGTCAAGATTTTCAAACTTAATGGTAACCTTGAATGATGCATAATTGCCACTAGCTTTAAGCTGTTCACATTCTACCCATTCATTTGGCAGCTTATCCGAACTTGTACCAGTCGGTTTGTAAGACGCCGGTTAAAAGATTCTCTAATACACACGTAGACGCTGATGACATCAGCGGTTGAGCGTCTATAATTTACAATGGATCTAACTAAAATCTTAAAAATCGTTTCTTTTGAAATATTATTTTTCAAAATATAAGCTAGGCACTTGGAACTCTAAAAATCAATGAAAATTAGTTCCTCAGAAACTGAAAAATAGATTAATAATGTGTTTCACCAATTTCGAAACATACCTTAACATTCTAATAAAAACCAGTTAGTTGGTGGTTTAAAAACAAAAAATTCAGGATCTCAAAATGTTCTAAATCTAAAATATTGCACATCGTATTTGAACATATTTTTTTTCCAAATTTTCTATACTCGTATTATTGCTATTAACGTGAAAATATGAGGAATTCGTTTCGAAAAGCATAGCTGTGCAGTGCTAAGAGCTTAGTGCTTGTAATAATGCTTTAAACACTTCGATTAAAGTATTTCAAAAAACAGATGCTTGATGCTTAGAGCATTTGTATAAAGGCTTGCTACTTATTAAGCATCGTACGCTTTAATTCTACAAACTTATTAAGCATTAAGAATGCTTAGCAAGCATATTAAATACTTAATAAGCACTCTCAAAGCTCAATAAAACATATTTCACATATCTTTTATAATTATTATTTCATTTGAAGTTAGAGATTTATTTCTTATTTAAGTTCAAGCTTTAGAAATGTGGTTCATGCCCAAAATTTAAATAACAACTCGATGTTGAAAGTTAAGATGTAAAAAAGTTACTTTAAAACGTGTAAATGTTTGTCGCTAATTTTTTTAAGCACTTTAGTAAGTGTACGATGCTTCTAAGCATTTTTGAAAATGCAAGTGTTTGTTACTTGAATAAAACCAGCATTTATAAAAGTACCTGATGCTTTGACCAGCATTTTTTCATGTTAATAATAATAATAACATGAAATAAAAACTTACGTTAGCATTTAGTTTCGAGAACAATAAATGAAATTATTTATAAAAAAACAATTTATTAAACATTATGTTTATTATAAATGAAAGTTAACAAAAGCACGGAAGTAAAAACTTACAACAATCATCCCGTCGGGTGGAAATGGTATACTTTTCTCGTTTTCCCTGTTCATGAATAATTTGCAAGGATTCGATTTGAATACAAAAACACAATGGAAACTCGGACAACGTAGGTAGGTATAGTTAGTATCATTGAAGAAAATACAAGAAAACAAGGAAAGCGAAAGTAAATAAAGTACACGTCTAAATACGCATTAAATGAATGCTACGTATTGTTATACTGCTTTGTGCGTGTTTAACAAAAAAAACGAGGTGCAATTACTGTACTAACTCTTTATTTAAACTGAAGAAAATTCCCTGTTTATTCAAATGAAATCAGTTTTAAGCGTAATTTGAAATTTGAATTTAAAAAGTTCCTACCTTTTTTACCCAACAAATTATTCTAGGGGCTATGGTCACGTGATGCGCTTGATGAAAAATATGCGTAGCTAATTTAGAGATAAAACGGATAGCTGTTTTGCCGGATATCGAACACCGAATATCCGGCCAAACTTGCAGCCGAATATCCGGCCGAACATAGCTGCTTGACTCATCGTTACACAAACGAACCTTCGCACGAACGATTGGATGGACTCGGGTCTTTTAGTTCATTATCAAAGTTAGTGCTTCATTGTCTTATTGAATTGATAGCAAAAACGATCATTTACAGCGAAATACTTTTTTCGGAAGCTGGCCTTGTATATGAAGACAAGCGAAACCGTTTGTTGGGTCCTAATACAGAGCAAATGGTATTCATTCATCATAATTTGACCCTTAGTGCAGTACGAGTATTAATTTTCTTTGTTGTGTAATAAAAAATGATGATTTTATTTCTTATAGATATGGATTAAATAAAGTGCCCCCAAAGTATAACCGTCGATTTTTTTTTTAAATCGGTATCCGGCCATTTATTATCCGGTTTAACTTTAGATCGGATACCGAATAGCTACTGGATATCTGTTTCATCTCTAGTAGCTATGCATTGAATTCTAGGATAGTGGATAGTAACTCATATTATTTATTATATTGCCTTCTCTACCACCAGATATAAACTCTGTTCCAACCTCTCTACGAACGGTAACGGAACCGTCACAGTCTTGCGCAGTTGGTCAAAAACCGATACTAACAGTTTCGTTTTAGTTATTGCGCATGACTGCGACGGTTCTGTTATCGTTCGCAGAGAGGTCGGAACAGAACTATAATCATGTTAACTACACAATGCTTGGCTAGGGAGCACAAAATATCTGATTGGTTGTTCTGCTGTGTTGAGTTTCAGCTTTCAAGTGATCAATCAAGTTATGATGATCATGCAGTTTTGTTGCTATATACGTTCATGAGAATATATTGATTGCATTATCGCTTTCTGTTTTTAAAATGGCTGCCAGATTTATTTCCGTCAACGTACCAATTTTTCTTAAACAACAACTTAAAAATTGTAGTTACAAACATGTTTAAACCGATATTTTGGACAAGTTTTACGCTTCTAGGTAGATCGCAGAATAGGTTCCCAAAAACTGCATTAAATAATTTATAATCTACGAATTTGGCAATTTTAGCAGAGCAAACAAACAAAAAAAATTTGTAAAAATTTTGAAAATGACAAATTCGGCTAAATATAAAAATTGTATTAAAAAATAACAATTGCAGGCAAAAGTTTTATTTCTTTTTATCGATACAGCTGGATTATGCTTAGCAAACTGTACGTATTTGATATCCTACGTATTGAGCCTTTTACAGCAATAAATTAGACAGATAAAAGTGTTGAATTTTGTAATTATCAATTTAACCAAAGCGAGAATAAACAAAAAAAAAAAAAAAACTGGCTGATATTGATTCCTATTTATAAACCAATAAAGAGAATTCAAGCAAATATTAGAATGTTTGCAAAAACATAATTTCTACTAATCAGGCAGTAAATAATGTTCAATGTTTCCCTGCGGCAATTCAAATTACAAATACAAATGGATTTAAAACTTCCGTTTTCACAGCAAATAAAAGAACAAATTGAATTAAAAAAAAAAAACGTAACAATGATTCACAACAAAAATAAGATAAATATTAACTCACCAATAACGAATAACATAAAGTTACGTAAACTCACCTAAAAAAAAGAAAAAAAAACATTAATACTAAAAATTAGCTTCTAATATATAAAAATGAACGTTTCTTCGTCTATTCGGGACCTATGCGTTTCTATACCATTCATCCGATTGCGATGAAACTTTAATGAGTTGTGCACGCGCCGCGAAGTTTCCTGGCAAGTGTAAAAAATAATATGTTTTAAAATGACAGTGCTGTACTACTCCACTACTGTTGTCGCTGCCATGTTTCATTTCAATCGCGTGCGAAGCCACGAGCCGCGGCTAGTTTCTTATAAATTTAACTCTCCCAAAACAATTTTATTTTTAAATAATGCTATTTCATCATTTGATAACTTTTTTGCAACTTCTATTAAAATAAGGATTTTTAGCTTAAATCGCAATATTTTTCGGGAATATCTTTAGCTAACAAAAATTTCAATTTCTTTGAATAATTAATAATTTTTAGAATCTTAGTATCTTCTACTTGGCAACACAGCGGCAGTCAGTGAAAGCGGTTTGTTTTGCGTAAATTCTGGATTTTAAAGATGCACACGTAAGCAGTGTTGTCGCTTCATTGGTTTAATTTCGTTAGAAAGCGTACCGTATTGAACTGTATTGACTCAACGTATCAGCCGCTTATAGAACAGCAATAAAATTAAACTCCGACAATTTCAACTTTATTAAAATTTTTATTTTTGGCAACGTTTTTAATATTATTTTTTATCTCGTTATTAATTCAAATAAAATTCAAGCAATTTAATCACTCATATTATTTAGCAAAAAAGAAAAATGTATTTTAGATATATATTTAGTATTTATTAAAAAAAATTGGAAGAAGTTTTGGAAGAAACCGTGGGAAAAGATCAATAAAAAGTAATACTGAATTATTAAAATTGCATATTATATCACTTACGTTCCGGTACACAATAATTGCAAATTCAATCATTTCTGCATTACTTTTTATTAATCTTTTCCCACGGTTTCTTCCAAAACTTCTTCCAATAGTCTTCAAGGATCACAATTGCTCTATTTACTTAATTAGAGTCAACAAAGAAATGTTCCGAGAGATAAAAAATAAAAAACTCTGATAGAGCACCCAACAGGCATCGTGATAATTCCATAAGTTCAGAGTAAATTATTAGATTAAATAATAGTATATTGTGCGACTAGTGAGAAAAGGAAAAGATTCCATGAGCGTGAAATTTGCCGCAGGAGCGTAGCGAGTGCGGTAACACGTGAGTGGAATATTCTCCTTCGATCAATAGTCGCACATAATACTTTATTCAACTAGCACGAGTAATAATATGTAATTGGGGCTCTGATAAAAGAGGGAGAAATAATAAATCACTTCATTGATTGACGTACCCACCGCCCTCGATGCACACAAGATGGCCCTGACTTTCGCTGAACTGCGATGCTGTTTTCATATATACAAATCGCTGCCGCGTTCCTATTGGTCCAGAAACTGTGCAGTAATATATTACAGTACAATTTCGGCTCATTATTCGCACTCTACGCGTCAACGTGAAGTAATTTATTATTTCTCCCGAATTTAGCAGGGCCCCGAAATTATATATTACTCACGCGTGTTGAATAAAATTTATTAATATAATTTTACTGAAACGTCCCTTTAAGAATCTTTTTATTTTATATTATATTTTAGTTCATTATATGAAACAACTTTTTGGCCGGGGTGTCATTTATGTGATCAACATAATCCGAGTCTAGCAGGGTAAAACATACGGTTTAAGTTTGGACACATCACATTTCATCAAAATCGGTCCAGCCGTTTTCAAGTGATGTCTATACAAACAAATAGACTACAGTTCTGCAAATGCGTTCTCCCCCGTTTTAACACAAATGACTCAAAAGAAAGCATATAAATGAAACAAATTTTATTTATAAAATTGAAAAATTGTGGTGTTGAAAAAAACAAGAATAAAAACACTACAAAACTGGATATTTTTGTGTGAACATGCGGTATATACATTTGCATATTATTTTCAGAGTGTTTTAACGTAATACTTTTTATATAAATCCGACTTCAAGTTTGATACAATATTCTGGAAGCTTCATAGAGAAATCAGCCATAAAATGTCTAGACGTATTAACTATATCAAAATCGCTTAAAATCACGTTACATAAACCTGTTAGCATTGATGATCAAGCCAAGTATTATTAAAACAGAAATACAGTGAAAAAGCTATCAACAAAAACGTATAATATTACAATCTAAAGTTTGTGTAATAATGTTACTAAAGCTCGTTATATTCAAAATTACAAAATCAATGCAAAAATATAAAGCTAAGGTGGCTTTAGAAGCTCAGGTGGCGAATGCAACTGTTTATTACTATCGATTGGGCCTTTGCCTTTGCTTGGGTACACATAGTTTTAATAAAATTGAATTGATACCATCTAATTGTGAAAGTCGATAATTGCTAGTATTATACAAAAGATAACAGCAGAATATCAAATGTTAAAAAAGCTCTCAAAATAATAAATCACGTAAGAGAATCTTCTATTAGCTTGAATCTTAAGGACGCTGCACACGAGGCTAGAAACGCTGCTAGATTCCTAGCTAGATTTGCCTACCAGTTTTCTAGCGCTGGTTTTCTTGATTGCTGTTAAGTGCTCGCTTCACACGAGACTATTTTTCAAGTTTCTTTTGTGGATAGATCTAGTGCGAGCGCAGTGACAGTTCGAATATAAACACAGAGCAAAACGAATATGTTGTCTGACTCTGAGCAGAATGACGCCATGTGGGCGTTTGTTCAAGTGTCCACGTAAAGATACTGTTTCTTGATTGGTTCTTGTTCATACCTAGCAGGGAAAATAGCCCCTGTTCTAATTTTAAAACCTATTTTCTGAGCTAACAAGGCAGCCCGCAGTGACGCCATTTCCAGCTTCGTACCTATCGGTTATCAGAACTCCCAGCAGCGTTTCTAGCCTCGTGTGCAGCGGCCTTTATCTCTTTCTGTATGACTAGCGGCCCGGTCCAGCTTCGCCCGAATTTGTAGATTGCCTCCGATTTTTCTTGACTTCGTTGAAAAATTGGTCTCCACGAAAAGTGCTATTATTTTAACGCGATAATATATAGCCTATGTCCATCCTGGAGATTCATTCTAAATATTGATGAAATTTTTTTGAAATCAGATGAGTAGTTTCGGATATTACCTTCTACATCCAAACTTACAAGCTTTACCTCTTTATAATATTAATATAGATATAAAAAATACTAAAAGTGGGAGAAGTATAGCTTTAATTACAACAAAAAAGCAGCGACGAAGCGTTCAAATACGTATAATAAAGAAAGGGTTGCCGCAAACATGTTTCTAAAATTATAGATCAACAGTCTCGAACATTTTGCTTGTAATTATCTAAGACTCTGTAAAATAATCATTTATTTCGACTAAATTTTGATCCCTTATCTTTATTCGTTCGGTAGAATTATGACCCAAACACCTACAAAAACCTGAATGCAGACTTAGAGGAACATTCTTTATAACAATAGATGCGTATTTAGGAATTTATTTAAACCACGAAAACATTAGAAATCTCCCCGGACGTTCCTGCACACCCTAAAATAGAAGACTGCGTCCGGGAAAAAAAACATAGCAATGGGGACATCCAGTTCGTCCAGAAAAAAATCTAGGAATTTAACAGTTAGAATTTTCCGCAAAAATTTAATAGTACTGTAAACGTTCAATTTCAACTGATTTCAACTGAGTAACAAAGGTTTTTTGGTAGGATAAAAGAGGTTTAACTGTATACGTGTTGTATGTAATTCGGACCACATTTAAACAGAAAACGGGCGAATCACAATATACTGCATTTATTTTATTGACCATTTCCCACGTTTAATGACATGAAATATGCTCCAAGTTAACTTTAATTGGAAACACTAACCTGTGATGGAGGTGTAAGCGAAAAAAAACACTAATGAAACAAAACACAATACACAGTCACCGTTAACTCTGAAGGAAAATTCTTAACGAACTTAAATTGTTTTTTTTTTTCTGTTTAGAGAAAAGGAGTTAAAAAAAATTTTCACTTAGTAAATTACAAATTATTTCACGACACAACTTTATAATTTTTTTTTAAGGTATATCCAATTGTATATATATCCACATATATAGAGCATATGCACATATACAAGAGAATATCGCTTGAAGATGGCACTACCCCTTAGTATCTGGCCAGTATAGTTAAATAGAAAAGCTAAGTCTAAACAAAAAGTATCCATGAACAGAGGTGTTATTCGAACCCACGACAGTACGATCCAAAGACCAACACGCTGACCATTACACCACGCTACCCTCTTATAATATCTATGCACTGAATAAACTATTGTACACTGAATGATTGAATACTAAACTTTTAAATAATGAATTGGCAATAGAGGTTAAGACGTACAAAAAACACGACGTAATCTCGAAAAAACTTTCCACTCGTATTAATAATCGCATAAATAGTTTCTGAATACAAAACGATTTGACAGCTGTTTTAATGTGTTTTTATTTAATAGATTTCGAAATTATAAATAACGTACTAAATCCAAATCTTCTTGGTTTCTGGGCTTGTATGCCGTGGTTCATTGGTATTTCTACCTGACGTTTCGACACTTACCTGTGAGTAGCCTAGAAAGACACTTCGCCCGCTACCATATCGCCTTTTATAATGTCTAACGCAGTTGTAGACGAAACGTCAGGTAGAAAAATACCAATAGACTACGGCATACAAGCCCGGAAACCAAAAAGATTTGGATCAACACCGGCCGTGAAAGCCTATACACTTGGATAAAACGTACTAAATATTTTTATTAAACAACAATCATATATATTAATACGCTAAGGTTTAAGATGTTTGCCTCCCTTTTTAGAAAAAACCACACAATTTCTCCACATAAATTATATATCATTTTACAGATAATTGTTTGCTCTACTGACATCGACAACTAAAAAATTTATTATTGCTATTTTTTTGTAAATTAATTAAATTACAGCGTCTGCCATCTGACGGCGTAACGTTAACACTTCGATCTGTCATCTGACCTTAATATTGTAAATACTGCATACTGCCATCTGACGGGCAACGCTGAACAACGCTTTTGCTACTTGCGCCTCTATATGACAATTTTAGTAAAATATTTCTTTTACAACAAAAAGAAGAACGTTATAAGCAGTGTGCAAAATTAGAAACGAATTGAATACCTGCAATCATATTTAAAAAATAATTTTGTAAAGTGATAATTATTATACTTATTTAGTCCGAATAATTCGCACAGGTGACACTAGTCATTACAAAATAGTTTGGCTGTCTACAACTCGCCATTAACAGTCAGAGAATAGTAACAGTACTTGCGCAGTAGCTAAAACGAAACTGTTTATATCGATTTTTGAGCTGCTGTGCATGACAGTTTATGATCACTTGATTATGGTTTCGGCACTTTTAATGATCAGAATAATAATAAAAACTTACTGCAATATACAAATCGAAGTGAGTAAAATGTTTTCTATTAATTCAGATATTCTTATCAATAATAACAATAAATCGTACATTATGTACGCCAATTTTCCCCAAAAACAATAGGGCTCTTCTTATTAACATATCAAACATTCTCCCAAAATTTGGCTTCAATCCGCTCATCCGTTTGACCTGTGTCGTGTTCACAGGCAAACACAAACGAAAAACGACAAATACTGTAATATTTTGAAAAGTGTGTTTTGACCAAAATTAGTATTATTCCGACAACTGTGATGTCGGAATGCTATAAAAACTAGGGCACCGTTCACACTATAAAAATCTAGGGCACCACAAAAAGTTAAATCCGGCGCTGAGCCTATATAATGTATAAAGCCTGTTTGAGAAACCGGCGCAGTAAGGAAGGATAATTAATGATTTATCTACATAATTATATAGAGTGTACTGTTGACAAATACAAGACACAAGAGACATATTAAAATTAGCTAATAAAAAAAAAACACAACATTTTCTCTACGCTTATGTGAAAGTAATAAAAGTTTTAATAGAATAACAAACAATGAAATTCGTGCCATAAATTGCGCCTCAATTGTCCACATTTATTTGAAAAATAGTGACTTTATATTCTGAATTCTTACATATACAATAACAAAGGAGTATAGTGTAAGTATGCATAGGAGTACACTGTAAAACCAATTACATTATATTGCTTATACATAGTGAATTGTGCAAGGAAAGGAAAATAAAAGAAGAAGCGCCTTTTTAAAAACTGCAAGTTGTCTCACCGTTTTCAGATGAACTACAACGAGGCTAAAGCTATGGTCACACCTTTCTTTCAGAATACAGATTCAATACTTTTACTCAATGAAACATTGGCTTATCTTCCATTTCATGCGTTTATTATAACTATGAAAGAAGAATACGAAAATATTCTTAAAATAATTGCTGTAAACAGACGCTATATAACTAAGGTAATTAGAATCTAATTCGTAATACTATAATGTCTAAACCAGTGATTCCCAAAGTGGTCTAAATCGACCCCCAGGGGTCGACGACAACTTGCAAGGGGTCCATGTCAGCGGGAAAAAAAATTGGGGGTCCATGAAATTAAAATGGGGGTCAACGATAGTGAATCTCCTAACACAAAAAGAAACAAACTGGACATCGTTAACCGAAGAGATTTAAGATTAAATCTAACTAAATTGATGCCAAATAATGAAAATTTATTATTAAAGCATCAGGTTCATCCCTCACACTAAAAGCATTTATTTTTTGCTTAGTTATTTTATGTAACAGAAAGTAAATTTTAATTTGATTCGTTTAATTTGAATCTAATTAATAAATGTATAAAACTAAACATTTCACACTCCATTTTACTACCATTATAAATTTGAGTAGCACTATACCGGTTGTCAAAAATACATTTGAAATTAATGAATTTGCAAAAAATCAATATCAGATAAGCAGGGGGTCTACCCAAAACCGAAAAACATATAAAGTGGTCTACGAAACAAAAAAGTTTGGGAACCTCTGGTCTAATATTTTGATGTAAATTGATGTTACCAGATGACGGGCCATATCACTACCTACATAAGTTATTATTATTGTGTGCTGTTTATCAAATATCACTAAAAAAAATATGTAGGTACATATGTAGGTACGTGTGAAAACATGCCTTTTTTTGAAAAACAGCGCCATACAGCACACTCTGTTGGACGTTAAAGTAACACACGCTATACTAAATTATCTACGGCAACGGGAGCTCCTTCTGTTGAACAGAGCGCTATCTATTAGTTAGACGTTAAAGCAACAGACTCTTTTCTAAGTATTTTGTAGCAACGGAAGTGCCATCTGTTGAATACAGCGCCATTCGTCGGACGTCAAAACAACACACGCTATACTACACCTTTTACAGCAACGGGAGCGCCATTTGTTGAATACAGCGCCATACGTTGAAAGTCAAAGCAACACACGCTATACTACATCTTTTACAGCAACGGGGGTACCATCTGTTGAATACAGCGCCGTACGTTGGATGTCAAAGCAACACACGCTATACTAAATATTTACGGCGACGGAACCGGCATCTGTTGAACGTGACAGCAACACACGCAAAGCAGACTGAGCCACAGGACCGCGTGATCGGTTACAGCTATTAAAAATAATATTTTTATGACTTTCTCGATCATTGTAAGTTCCATTCGCTAGATGTGATCCAGTCCTTAATGCAATCTAAAGCCTCGGTTTGCATAACGCTGGCGGCGCTTTCTCACAAGCTTTTAAAATGTCCCGACGAAAATTACGTTGCAACTTTAACTGGGAAACAATAAAACTAGAGCTATTTCGGGTGTTCCAGCGACCCTCGAACATTCATATTATACTGTTACTGTATTATGAAAACAAAAGGCATAGTTTATGTTAAAAACGGCGAGCTTAAACATTTACATTAAAAATTACTATTCCTTGCGTTAATCAGAGAGGCCTCCAAAAATTATTTCTGAGGGTGGTCTACAAAATGTGACAATGTTACAGGGGGATGTAGTGGTATAATTGACCCAGGGTCATCCAAACTTCAAAGACAGAACTGGGTGAAAGGGGCGGTGTCAAAAAAGTTTGCGCGACGTAATTAATGGATGAATCTTTAGAGAGGCTGCGCATTAAATTCTAAAAAGTCTATAAAAATGTCGAGATTATTATGTTAAGTGTTGCAATAACAAACCATCAATCTAAGCGACATCTATTTAAAAGACGGAAACGAAAACAAACAACATACGAACAAAGCATTCTGGATTAATAAATTCAAAAGGTGTATCCTAATGCTAAATCCCAAGTAGCTATATTGAACACATAAAGTGCGGAAGTAATAACTTTCTGTGCAGAAACAGAAGAACAGCGAAAAAAGAAAGAATGACGCCAGTGAGCTCTTCTCTTATAAAGAAATTGGGAAGACAGAAGGGTTATGGATGTTCTGTTGACGACATTCAACTTTTTACATTTATCACAGAGCTCCACTCTGCAATCGATTTACGTACAGGCCTAGTCTGAAGCAAGTAAACTAGGTGTACGTGTACAAAATGGTTACTCATCAACAATAAGGGATGCTCATAATAAAATAATTGTTATCGATTGTTTACTAAAATGTATATACTGAGTGATTTTTACGAGACTGCGGCGAAGCCAAAAGGAAGTGCTATGAGTTTAGCAGTCTATGTATGTGCGTTTGTTTTTCCGGATGTTCCACCGTAGCGGCTAAACTATTCATTCGATTTTGATAAATAAGGTGTCAATCGATTCGTAATTATGGCCCGGGTAACATAGGCTACATTTATTTTTGAATTTTGATCCCAGAAGAGAGTAAATTGAAAACAAAAAATACGTTCAAAAAAATTTACATACAAAAACTAAAACCCGACTACTGAAAAGTATGAAACAAGAAAATATTCTCATCTGAGGATAGGCGTGGTCGTACGCCATCTCATATATATGAGTCTAGATGTATAGCGTGATGCACTTTGCCCTAGAGCTTATGATCGCTTACTGTACTATTAAAATGTAATGTTTTGTTAGGTGGCATATTACCACGGCTATCCTCAAATGAGAATATTTTCTTGTTTCATACTTTTCAGTAGTTAGGTTTAAGTTTTTGAACTTATTTTTTATTAAATTGGATGTTTGGAATCTAAAGACCGAGCGTCTGAAAAAATGTATTTCCGCAGGAACAGTATATCATCGAAATAAAAACTAGTTTAGTTTGCTACACAAGACAAATGTCAAAAATATTGAAAATACAGGAAACGAAGACAAAAGCCGCTATTTTATACAGTGTGGGGCGAAAGGTGCAGCGTGTATCTAGGGCTCAGTCGTATTTTGACTCGTGTGAACTCGCTGACATTCGGCTAACATAATATCGAAGCTTATCGAAAATATATGCGTTAGATACACAATCTAGTATTTAAGACGCCAATAATAAAACCTCTCCATTTTTAGAAAAAAAAAATTTCCATCATAATTTGAATTTCATATGCGTATTAAAGTTAAAAATAACAGAAAAATTGGCACAGATTAACCACAAACGTAATATATTATTCTAACCTGAAAATTTAATATCGAAAAATCATTTTTACGAACATATCTTTAAAAATAATGAATTATCGGATTTAGTACTAAGGACCTTTTTTGTAGGAAATTAAATTCTCTATAAAATGCTCCTATCAAAAATTAAAAAAAAATTTCTGCCAGCTATCTATGTCCATATTTGAGTAAAAACGTCGTTTTTCCCATGTTAATTATGGGAAACAAATTCGGTTTGCGCCGTTCACAGGTTTGAACTAGGAAGCTTAAATTTTGGGAGAATTTTTTTTAGATCCAATGCTCAAACATTAGCCAATGGAACTGAAAAAAAAAACACTAATGTTCTTCAGAAATATCTAAAAAATATAAAAATTAATTAGTATTAAGCTATTTATTATCTAATAAATTGTACGAAAGATTGAAAGTTTGAATGATTAAAAAAATAATGAAAAAGTAATAACAAACAAAAAAAAAATCATTCAAACTTTCAATCTTTCGTACAATTTATTTGATAATAAATAGCTTAATACTAATTAATTTTTATATTTTTTAGATATTTCTGAAGAAGATCCAAATCCGGATCGGAACGTCATCTTATGTTATATTGATTTGTATTTTTATTATTATTTGTCAATATATGGTCTGAGAAAAATTGGTCAACAATTTTATTTATTTGAATTACTTTGATAGTTTAATGTTGAATCGAACATACGGTATGCATAAATATATTGACGTCATTTGTCACAAATTAACCGTACCTATATCAAAGTGGGTAGCACAGGGCTCAAACTAAAGATTTTCGAATGTAAAACACCGCTACTATGACACCGTTGTCTCTAACAGGAGCGCATCAGAAACATTCAAGATAGGAGAAATGCCACTTTTATGCAAATGCCATTTCTTCTTCCCGAATAACACAAAAACAGTTGCCACTCCGTCGTACTCCACTTTATTTCTTTCACTCGTTTGGAATGAAAACTTTGTTTTCCAATTTTATATATATTTGTTTTAGTAGTTTTCGTAAAATTTAGTTACTTCTGACTATGAGAAATGGCGACACTTTCTAAAAAACTACGACTATTTTTTGTTTGTTGGATAACTCTACTTGAGAATTTAGAAAGTTTTATAGTTTATAAGCTATTTTTTATCTTTTGACTATAATGTATTATTATCTGCATGGAACAATTGTAGAGTGATTTATTTTCATCTTCAAATTGATTTTCTTATAAGTAATTCAAGTCGATGCATTTCTTTATCAGTTTAGAATTGGATAAACGTAGTTTATACAAACAATAGCTGACAATTTTTTCCCTACTATTTACCCGTCTCGTTTCTGCTGCAAAGAATAAATATTTGTTAGGATATATAAACGTAATGCACCAAACTAATTACTATAAAATGGCTAAATATGACTTAAAAAGGCTCTTTTACTGATAACCTTTCAACTGACACTACACACTAGATGATTAAAAAAAAGTTTCTTTTCTATTTGCTTTTACCCTCTCAAATGTTTCTATTTAATGTAAAAAAATCCTCATCAAAGATGGGCGCTGTAGCTCAACTCTGAGGTCGTATTTAGGTGCGACCCAAAGCAATAGCTGGAAGCGCCTATATATGTACACGCTTTTTTTAACTTTAGTTTCTTATTTAATTGACATTGATTTTTTTTTAAATTGAAGTTACTTATAATTAACCCATTTTTTTTACAAATAACCATTATATATTCTTGAAGCTGACTCTCTAAGCTTCCAAAAACTCTATAATAACGTATGATTATCATAATTAGAAGACCAGTTACAGCCATCTAAAAATTACTGAATTCCTGACTACGGATGAATTGTAAATAATAATTTTTGATGTGGGTACATTATTCTTTGAGTTTTTTTTATGAGTTTTTGAAAGCGTAAGAGTCAGCTTCAAGAAGATATAATGGTTATTTGCAAAAATTGAACTAATTACAGGTAATTTCAATTAAATGGAAACTAAATTTAAAATATCGACATCTTAGAGTTGAGCTACAGATCTTTGGTGAGGTTTTTTTTACATTGAATAGAAAAATTTTAGAGTGTAAGAGAAGAAAGAAAAAACATTGTTTTTTTTAATCACCCTACTACACCCAATACCGATTATGGCATAAAATAGCTGCTTTTCATACTGTATATAACGATAATAAATAGAATTTTTTTCGCACTAGTGCGTAATGTATACAAAAATATTGCAGTTTTATCAATCCAATAGTAAGTTGCCATTTAATTTCATATCAGCGGCAGAGAAGCAAAACAACGATTCACTATATCACATAATTACACCGACTAGACGCGAGTAGTGTTTGGATGATTGGTTGATGCATTCGGGTCGATGCTCTCAGTACCGGCCAGACGCTTGCGAATTATGATGATTTATCAGTCTGTCAGTGAATGCTCAAAATCGTGATTTAGGAACACTCATATCTTGGAAACTCTTCCACCTAGACGCGTGAAATTTAAAATACTACTTTTTATAATCACTAACCCCCTTGAAAAAGTTCAGTTCAGTAACGTAACTAGCCTCGAAGATAGAGGAGGGTCGAAAAGGGCTCGAAATGGATCGTGCACAGTTCTTTGCGAGAACTCGGCCGGCGCATTCCGTGTGCTATGAAGCTTACGTTACTCGGAGATATAACATACCAGGAGATTAACTAACAGCGCTTGAACATGCAAATATAAACTAGTGTTTATTATACAATATGTAAATGGTTAACAAAGTGCTGAGTAAGTGTAACACGCGTTATCACGAATGAGCCATGCGTTCCTCCTTGCGCCTCTGCAGTGCAAATGTGTAACTAACAACCCCTATCTTCGCTCTCCATCGTTGACTCCGCGACACAGCACGGTACAAAGGTTTCTCCGTGGCGAACATAAATCTCAACGTGTTTAACGGAACATGTCTCGTAACCTTGTTACCTTAATATTCCTAGAGTAGGTATTAGATCGCTTTAACACCAATAATAGGTGACTACAGTGCCATCGCGATGCTGTGTCTTTTCGAGGTCACTACGCATCGTTTTAAATAGAATTTCTTTCAACAAAAGCCAATACGCGCGAAATTCGTAGTCGTTTGATTGCTAACAATTTGGATTTCTTTTAGATTGTGATATCCGCGTCGGGTATTACTATTGTAAAAGCCGAATTAATCGCGGAACGTAAGTAGTTATTTATGTGGTTCATTTGTTCTTCAGATAGCGATTCCACCGAATAAATAGCGATAATTCAATTCAGCAACTATATATATGTTTACTCCAGGTAGGTATACATCTATTCTGTCTTACTTCCAGGATATAAATATTTATTCCTCTGATAAAATAATAATAGCCGCCATATTATTATATCTACAGTTTAATTTTGTAAATCTATTTATGTGTTGTTTATTAACCTTTCGTAAGACATTAAAGTTAGTGGAATTTTTGTGTGCAATTGGGTCAGGATAAAACATTATTTTGTAAAACTGTTTTTTACTTTTGCACTAACACCATCGGTCTGATTTTTGGGTGAACGTCAAAATATTTAACAAAAAGAGCAAAGAGTATAGTGCAGTGTAACTAACTTTTGTCCCTGATATTTTGCATGGTGAATTGAAAGTAAATTTTATTCTAACGAATAAATTTGTTCCAGATTAGTAATTTGAACCTTTCGATGTTCGATGAATATGGGCATTTAAAGAGTGACCTATAAGAGTGACCTATACTTTTTGATGTGCAATAAATGGCAACTACAAATTACGAGGTAGATACATAAATTGGGGACAGGAAAACATTTTTCTAAATACAATCTCCCGAATAGTTCTTTCCTTCTAATGGCTGGATGTTGCCCGTCGTCAAAAACAACCATTCTGAGGCGATAGCAGATGACTTCAGCGAAAAATACTTTTTAACTAGTTTTTTTTAGAGTAGGGAAATTAGCATTTTCACGTCATTTAGTTTCATTCAAATAAATCAAATTCTTTTCCATTTTATGTTCTTAAATCCACTTTCTTAAGAGTGGCTTGGGGAGGGTGCAATTGGTCAAAAGTTTCTGCCAATGGTATTTCCCGGTCATTTGGCCTAAAAACGAAGCGGCAGAATTTTTTTAAATTTCAACCATTTTCTTACCAACTTTGACATTTTTTATCCCCCTTATCTGGGCCCAGATTCCGCTTATATATCATAAAAGAAACAATGCTCTAAATTACTTAAATAGCTTATGTACCAGGCGGCAGAAAGTTGGCACGATATGATTTTTTGCGCGTCAGCTTCCTAACTACTAGTAAAAAAATTCTAGGAAAATCACAAAACCATACGCGATTTTACGTTTTGGCAAACATTGAGGAATTAAGAGAAATTACATAAAAGAATCCTTGGTCAAACGTTAACTGTTGAAACAAAAAAGAAATGTAAGTGGAACTTCAGAAAAGTTGCTGTTTTGTCCTCTATATTAAAGAAGTCATAATCATCATTGTAACACGCCTATTTGCTTAATACAAAACATAATATCGTAGCAGGTGGTGGTTTGAATATTGTTGAATGACGCAAGGGAATTGGCACACAGTAGAAACGTACGAACATAGAAATAAAGTGAAACAGAGCTGAGAACTAACTGAGTACGCCGTCTACTATTACTGCGGTATAAGAATATCAAGGGAATTCAACAGTTCTCTAAAATTGAAAGTAACAGGGTATTGGTATATATTTTTTCAACGAGTTAAAGCAACACTTAGGTAATAACTAATTAAAAAAACTTATAGTTGCTAACAATACTATTTTCGACAGGTGAAAATACTTTGTATTCGCACATGCGATACAGGTCGAGATAATATTATTCTCGACATCTGATAGCTATTGACTAAAGTAGTCATAAAATACTACTAGTGTCAAAAACACTGATAGGTGTCGAGGATCGTTGGAATTTTTGGAAAAAATTAATTCTAACCGATTTTATAATGATTGAATATTGGAAAAGTTATATGGTTTTATACTTTTGTCTAAAATTGGTATCGCTAAAGAAATCGTTATAAAATCGGTTAGAAATAAATTTCTCCAAAAATTCCAAAGGAATACTAAAGTTGAATGGATTTGTGATTTTTGTGGCTTGGTCCGACCAGCGAAACCCGTTTGTGAAAAAAAATGGCGCATTTTGCAATTTAGGAAACAAAAAAAAAGTGATCGTTAATTACCCGAGAAGTAATTGACCGATAACGCTAAAATTATTCATGCATGTTTGGGTCAACATAGACATCATTTTTGAAAATTTTCAGCCATTTATGTGCGGTCATTTTTTAGTAAAAAAATAGTGAAAAAAACGTGTTTTTTTAACTTTCGGGGCTATTTGCAAGTTAACAATTGCACTTAGCGACCTCTGTCAGTGCTCATTTTTTAGGAAATTTCATAAGGAACAACTTTCTCAATGCATATGCTATACTAAAAGTCAAGAGGAACGGAGATATTAAAGGAAATAGAGAAAAAACACTATTTTCGTCACTAATTGTCAATTATAAAATCAAGCACACCAACAATTTGTAAGCAAACTTAGGCAGGCGCGGTCGCAGCCTGAAATTTTGGAGGGGGTCACTCACTACACTAATAAAAAATAGGTATCTTGATTAGAAATTTTGGAGGGTGTCACTCACTACACTAATAAAAAATAGGTATCTGGATTAGAAATTTTGGAGGGGGTCACTCACTACACTAATAAAAAAAGGTATCTGGATTAGAAATTTTGGAGGGGGTCACTCACTACACTAATAAAAAATAGGTATCTGGAATAAAAAAAACATTATTGCACAAGACACAATTTTATTTTATACATTATTTGGCAAATTTTTGAGATTTTTCAATTTGACATAGATTTTGGGGGGGGGGTCATGTCCCCTGTGACCCCCCCCCCCTTCGGACCGCGCCTGAACTTAGGAGGTTAAACTACGCCCTAAAACGAAGCGATTCCAACAATAATCTTGCCTGAGCCCGAATAATGCACTTTTTAATGTTTTTTCATCCTCGCCGTCTAGTCTAATAATAAATTGTATAGTTGCGAGTAATTTTTAAATCTGTGTAATCTTTAAAGATATTCATTTTCAATCTTTGATTAACGTCTGATTAAAACTCTTCAATAAATAAAATTATCGACCAATTTTTTTGATAATATATATTTGTCTGAAAAATTGGTCGATAATTTTATTTATTGAAAATATTCATTTTCAATTTTGGTTTAAATTAAATGCCTAATGTAACTAATATGTTTAATTGGATAAGGATTAATAACATATGGATTAAAGGAGCTTCGCAAATAACTAATTATTTTTTATCAAACTTTTGAAAAATAAAAATGGTTACTGTATAGGTCACCCTTAGAAGGTCGAAATATGCTATCGCGGAATTTTCTGTAGACCTTTTTGAAGACCTACAATTCTGCAGTAGATTAATTTGATGCAACTCTTGTGGTTTCGTCAGCATAAGTCATGTAAGTGTCCTAAAAGCATCTTTTTACGATTTGAAAAGAGAAGATTTTCTGTGAAATCGAGCCAACTTCAGATTGATTTGAGTTCATAATAACTATTTAAATTCTAATTGAAAATCGAGAACAGCAATTATCGGTTAGTCTGTACCTACCTGCGTCCGAGCTGTAAAGATCGCAATTTTTGACGGATAGCCTTGGTTTGTTTTTTTTTCTCTTCAATTTGTTTACTATCAAAGTAGAACCCTAAAACGGTATAATGATTTAGAAGAAATTTATAGAACAGAGGTTTCGGCGGGCAAAAAACTGGTTAACTAGATTTCAGCCCTGGAAAAAATCGTTTTCTGATCTACTTTTCAATATAGTGTAATAAATGTGCTTGGAAAAAACAATTTTATTCTAGTCTCTATAGTGCCATCTACAAAAAGTATTTAATTTAATTAATAAAGTTACGTTATCCAATTATTATTTATGACCAGACGGGCTTCCGATTTATTCTTACCCCGATATTTCATAAAAAAACATTTATTCCTATCCTTAAACTGGGGAAAAAGAGTCCCTAATGTGGCACCACTGCCGACATCCCTCCAGCTATTGTCAGCTTTATTGTTGTCTGTGTATACTGTTGTGTACTGGCTACAATTCTCTAAGCTGTCTCAGCACCGTCGGGGTTCGGTTAACCGAAACTACGTCATGGAACAATAGTCTTACATCTGCCCGTGCTCACTCAACTTGGCCTCCTTGGTTTGTGCATCTCACTCTCTAATCTTCAGTTTCCTCGGATATATACAGGTGATTAATAAGGAATGTGGAAAAATCGACAAGTAAACGAAGAGATTATTTTGAGCAAAAAAGTCAAACAAATATATTACATACGCCCTGACCGTATTTATAACGCAAGGAGATCACCGATTAGAAAAACCGATATTTATATTTATATTTCTATATTTATTGCTTACCAGCGGCCCGGTTCGGCTTCGCTCGAATTTGTAGATTGTCACCGTTTTTTCGTTGATTTACGTTGCAAAATTGATATCCACGAAAAGCGCTTAACATTAAAATGGATATAGTAAGCTACCCTTAAAGATAGACATAATGCCATCGTGGACTTTTCTGTCCGCGTTTTTATAGAGAAAACATCTACGAATCGTCCCTTAAGTGGCAATGCGCCTTATCATTTCAACACTCCACGTGTACGGAATTTTACTTATTTTTCTTTTCAACCCTCAGAAGTCGAGTGGTGAAAACAAAATACGATGAATGTAAGTCACGTTTGAAGGAACGCAAATCACGGAGAGGTTCGGAAGACAGGCTGGTGACAGTTCCCTGAAGAAACAGGATTTGAGATTGCATTATGGTCTCACAGTTAAAGACCTAACTCTATAGAATGATTCACAAGTAGAGACACTTGTATAAACACCACTTAACAAACATTTAACTTCCAATACAAATGAATTATAGTGAGTGCTAATGACGTCACGAATCGGACGCTATAATTGTACTGGTGAGACAGGTGTGACGTAGCATTTAATCGGGCGTGTGCGCATCAGACTTGGTGGAATTTTTTATTTTATTATTTGTAATAATGTCTTCTCAACAAAGATAACAATTACTTTTGATGTATGAGGGAAATAATAATTCGTTAACGCCCTGGCCAGTATATTTCGAAATGAATCAACACTAGGGCATCGATTCATGACGTCATTAGCACTGACCAGTATACTGGGTTATATTTCGGAACATATCCAGTATTTATAGTAGATTATAGACGCTCACAACTAACGTGATTAGAATTGTATCGAATTAAATTTAACGACCCACATTAAACATCTACGATCTGACTGATTCAAAAGCCAAAACGCTGACTGCTACATCAAGCTATACACAAATCGAATTGCCTAATGCTTTTCTTGGTTTCAATCCGACCTTAAACGAAAAAACAAAGGAAAAATATAATATTTTGTCATCACATCACATACGTTTTTTACGGAAGTTTCTTACAGTTTAAGTTTGAATATGAAACAAAATCGGACCATCCGTTCTCAAGTATTGCTGACGCAGACGTATAGACAAAAATTTTAGGAATAGATTATTCCGTTTATGTATCATTGTAAATACAAAAAAAAAAAAGCAAGAAAACGAAATTTGAAACAGACGTTTAATATAATTTTATGATTAAAAATATAATAAAATGATATATTGATTGGACTGAATAATTTATATCAAAATTAACATATATTTTCCTATATCTTCATGAAGAAGAGGAGAATAACGAAAAATAAAAGATGACATAAAAAAAAATTAAAATTCTACTCTGAAGGAGTCACTTGAGTGAATCGCAGACTATATAAGGAGACTAATTAACACGTACAAGTTCACTTTCTCTTTCCATTTCGCACAGACATTCTCCGTCTCTCTCGAGACGTGACCAACTTTTATACAAATTACGAACTCACAATTCCCAAAATACAACCAACTTTCCTGTGTCATTTATATTATTTAAACTGTTTGCTAATACTTTGTAAACCTAAATTTATTATTAATAGTACTACATACACAACAATTTGCGTTCCCGTATACAGTCAACTGGGGATCAACCTAGTATCCCTCAGGATACGTTACACATACCTAATTAGGAATACAGGAACATAATAACAACTTGGCATATAATAATGATATAATAATAATGCATTTAATAACTACAACCTAAAAGCCTCTGCACACGAGGCTGGTTTTATCACTGCAGTTGCTGCTGGGACTTCTGTCACTGAAAGGATGTCGCTGCGGGCTCCGCTGGGTGATCAGAAATATTGCATTTCCGGAAGCCATTTTCTTTGTTGTTTTACATTTTTTTACCATTCCACAAGCGGGGAATGGTACTAGTTTAGGTCAAAAATCATTTTTCAAGATTTTACAATATTTTTCGTTTTGAGGTTCCCGAATCCAAAAAACATATTTTTGGAAAAACTCTGCAGTGCGTCTGTTAGAGTGTGAGCACGATACAGATCAAACGGATGAGCGGATTGAAACCAAATTTTCGGAGGATGTTTGGTATGCAAATATGAAGAGCCCTATTGTTTTTTTTGAGAAAATCGGCGCATGCACAGAAGAGATATATGCTATAACGGTGTTTTTTGTATAATAACGGTATTCTTTTCATAACGGTTTATTATTCTATTTATTTTTTTAAGAAAGTTTTGTTAAAAAAATGTTTTTCTAAACTTTATAGTTTCGTAAATATTTTGAAAATAAAAATATATCAGCTGTTCTTATGTTTTGTAGATTTGTCCCAAATAAACTACTTAAGCATGCTTTGATTTTTATATGGCGTGGAACATATTATGTAGGTAACCATGGCAACAAATAACAAATATCTGCAACGTCGTAGGTGGGCCCAACACGGCGACAGATTATCAAAAATAGCCCAAATTATTCCACTACGTTACATATCATATTGAATACTAGCCATTACTCGCGTCACATCACGCGGTATCAGAAAATTTATTTTCTGTATTATATAACTAATTAAAATTTAATCAATCAAATTTCAACATTTTTAAGTTGGAATGGTCCCGTCGCCCAATTGACTGCAATTTTTTAAATTCATTTAATTACTACTATTGCCTCTAGCTGCGTAGCATTATGCAAATTAATTTTAATTTTTTAATCAGAAGAAACAGACTTCATGAATGTATTTAATTCATAGTTTATGTTATTGCAGCAAACAATAATCGTGTTGCCAAAATTAGTTAATAAACAATACTCGTTTGTACGACAATGCCCTTTAGTGTTCTGTTATAACGTTAAAGTTTTATAAAATTTTCCTTAAGGTCTTTTTTTATGTAATACGCACATAACGTATGGTTTCATGAAATAGCATTTAACAGCGAGCGAAGAGAGAGTAACATAAAACGACATTACAAAAATACCATGGATGTGAAAAAGTTAATACATGGGTACACGATTTAAAGCCAGAAAAAGATGGACGCGGTCATAAGCAGTAGTTTTTTTTTTTTTACTAGCTGATTTTTTACTTTTTTAAGATGACGAACTAAATTTTATTGCTGTCAAAACTCTAAACATTGGGAGAACTAGGTTAGTTTTCCATAAGAACCATTGTCACTCCTTGATAATAATATGATTACCAATTTTTTACCTGTGAGAACTTGAGTCCTGACTATGAATCTATATTTGGCTATTTTTAAATTTGCAGAAAATATAGAAAATGAAGAAAAAATACTATTTCAGTTTATTACTCAGTTATGCCATAATAACGGCATTGGAAGAACCTGTCATTTAGCAATTATTTAGCACTGAAAATAAGCTTCCTACTCACACGCAAAACTTGCCTATGAAAAAATTCAAAAAAGAATTGAAACTTTTTTCTACTAGGAACTGACTTTATGACACCACTGAATTTTAAAAATTTGTTTTTTAATTGTAACGTCACACTGTATATGCATGTGTGCAAATACAATATATTCTATTCTAAAAGTATTTATTTAATTTTGTAAGGGTGAAATTTGGTAACGTTTTGTTGAAACACTTCTATTTGTTCAATTCACTTGATACTTAACAATAGTATGTAGTTTCGATATCAATACTGATATTTAAATGAAACAAAAATATCACGTGGTGGAAGTCTCGGTCTTTATTGGTGGGAGAACGTGTCTGTTGGACGTTAAAACCACACACGCTATACTAAATATTTTTACGGCAACGGGAGCGCCATCTGTTAACGTAATAGCAACACACGCAAACCAGACTGAGCCACTGCAACGCGTACAACATAATTTACAGTTTTAAGCGGTTTATTAAAATTAGGTTGTCGAGCAATAATTCTTTAAAAGGTAATTTTTTCGTTCCATTTTCTGCTGATGTGACGTGAATGTTTGCATCATGCTACATGCGAGGCTTTTTCATAAATGTAGTCAATATCGAAAGCTTTTATGGCTTTTATAGGCAATACTGTAGTGAATTTTTCCTTTGACAAAGAATTTCCCTACTTCTTAAGGAACATCTTCCAGTATGAGCATTATATTATTGAAAATGAAATTGAATACACAAATCATTGGAAGACGTGTTTTGAATAGCATTCGAATTTTTTATAAGAAAGAAGGCTTCAAAGAAATTAACAAAAAAAAAGTGAAATAAAGTACAGACACATGTTGGCATAACCTCTATTTTTATTCTGATAAGATTTGGCTTTATATTCAGTTGAAACATTTTCAAGGTCCTTCGCAATTTTTAGTGTTATAATGAATCGGATTGATGTTTTTATCTGTGGAATCAATAAAATCTTGAAATACGATACAAAGTAAAAAATAACAATATACTTATAAAAACATAACACACCAAAACGCCTGGTGCTTTATTGTTTTTTTTTTTATTTAAAAAGTATATCCAATTGTATATATCCACATATATAGAGCATATGCACATATACAAGAAAATATATCACTTGGGGATGGCACTACCTCTTGGTATCTGGCCAGTATCATTACATATCAAAGCTGGGTCTAAACGACAAACACAAAATATCCATGAACAGAGGTGGGATTCGAACCCACGACAATGCGATCCAAAGGCCAGCACGCTGACCATTATACCGCGCTGTCCTCCTATGTGCTTTATTGTTCACTAAGAATGAGATTCAAAACGTGGGTGCAGGATGCTGATAAATTATTTTGCTTTTTATATAGTTCATTTTATTATTTTACTGTAGAAAAGGAAAGATGCCACTATTAGAAATTATGTATTCGTAATAAAATTGTATAATGTTTAATTCTTCTATTCGCAAATAGTTGTATTATGTAGTTATGCTGTCAAATTTGACTTCAGTAGTCAATTCAATAATCAATAAATGAATCAAATAACATTAGCGTAAACGGTAATGGTCACAAAAAATTTATCGCGAAGGCGTGACCAAACTGCAATAAGGACGCAAAAACTGAATGAGAAAATTTGAAAAAAAAAATAGTTTTGTCTCAATAGAATATAAATCATTGGACGAAAGTTTGCTTGAGGAAGAATTTAAAAAAACAAGTTTTGCCGATTTTACGCTTCTGGCGAACGTTTCGAAAAGTGAATTTTTATTATCAGGACGTCAGGCGAGTTGAAAGGTAATAAATTATACAAATTCCAAATACATGATCATATTACTTTGTGTTTCAACAATTTCTTTAAAATGATATTATTTATAATTACCATTAAAAAAGTTTATTTAATTTCATACGGGCATTAAACAATTTTTAGGTAGTATCATTTTCAATTTCATGAATGCTCAAAACAATTTATAGCCTCAGGTTCTGATGATTTTTGAAAACGTTGGCCACAAGCGAAGTTTCAGCAAAGCTTTTTTAAAATTTTCTCTTATATCAAGTTGCCTCAAAACCTATCTGCGTTAAAAGTTAAAAAAATTATGGCAATTAGTTTTTGAGGTTATAAACTGTTTAAATTGTCAAAGCAGTTAATTAAACACTGGGGAGCATCGTTACATATTACACAGGATTGTTATGGGTCAAACTCAAAGGGATAAATAGACCACTATGTAAAATTGTGCCTACGTATTCTGTTTGTAAGAGGAGTTTTCCAACAATTTTATTGAGACATTTTCTATTAAAAAACAAAAAAGAAGTAGAAAACAATAGGAAACAAATAAACAACGCATATTGAATGCCAATATCTGCGAACGTGAAACTGCGGCAATTTAAAAATTCTCTAAAGAATATCACCTGCCGTTTATTTTTCAATATTTTAAGCTCGCAATACAAAAACCCGTCACGTATTGGGTATTATTTTACACAACTTGCGTGTCGGTAATAATAAAATGTACATATTATATACGTGTGCATATGACAGAAACGTAGATAGAGCTCTGCTCCCTTGTTATTGACAAACATAGCATTCTACGATCGTAAATAAGATACTTTGATTTCTTACAGATAGTTCCCCATTCTATTTTCTACCGTATTTTTATATATTTTATTGCCTTATATGAATCGAAAACACAGTAAAAACTATTGAGGTAGAAACATTAGGAAGAAAAGAAAAATTATTATTGAATTGTGACGACGCCCAGTTACAGTAATTAATTTTATAAAAACAGTTAATAGGAATTGGTCGTATTCCTCTCGGGAGAAGAAACTACGATTAATTTGGAATGATTTAATCTCATCACTTGGGGGTCGGAAATGTGTCATTTTTTATGTTAGGATAAAATCTAACAGTAGTGGGTTTTAGCTTTAGAAAGGTTGGCCAATTAGCAAGCTATCAGATCATGCAAAAATGCAGGCCAAAAAGCAAGAATATTTTTTGGCCTGCATCATAATTTTGAACTCCCAAAATTCGGATTTTTGTAATAAGAAAATTTAAGTAGATTTTCTCGAAAATGACGCAATTCCAACACCCAAGTGATAGAGGTTCAATCATTCCGAATTAGTCATAGTTTCTTCTCCCGAGAGGAATATGTACAATTACCGATCAGCCTGTATTTTCATAATTTTGAAAATAATAAGATAATAATTAAATTATTACAATAATTAAATATTCAAATATAAAAATCCAACTATACATCAATATTATTTCGAAAAGGTAAATATGGCTATGCAAAAAAATTTAACTTTTAAAAACCCTATACATTCCCATTTCAGAAGAAATGATTAAGAAAGAACAATCGAATATTTTTCTCCCTCACTATGGTGATACGAGGTATACGAAAGCTTTTTGCCACACCCGACACCATCTGTAGCACGAAGTAAAAACGTAACTGACTAGTGCTGCTCTCTTCCGAAGCTACGTTAAACCGGGAAGCTTTCCAAGCTTTACGTACAGTAGCGCCGCAGTGCGACAAACCGTTGAACCCTTCCCACAAGGATTAAAGCACAAACTATTCTAGCTTTAAACTTTCCGCCATGCGCGAATTGAACAGATCAATAATCAAGTAAAATGTGAATTTGCTTCGCTAGAGGGATAGCTTTGCCGATAATACAGAGAATAAGCTTTGAAAAGCTACTTTACCGGTAGGCTGCGCTCTATGTCCTATGAATATCGTATAAGAAAAACATTTAAAAAGCTTTAAATTAACTTGGGATAAAATTTACATTTTTATTCGATTTGAGATTTGAAAACGACACCGACAATAATAATGTTGACAAAACCAAATTTAAACCGAATTTTTCAGAGGGACGATGTCACAGTTTGTTTTTTTATTTCTGTAACCTGATGTACTATATAAAAAATACAAATAAGCAAGATGTTTAATTTAGATGAGACAAACAGGAATTATACAAAGTGTCCGACGACTTTGTATCGGAATTTAAAGATTTGATATCGGATGTGATTTTCAGACAAAAAAATATTATATAAATCCTATCCTTTACAAACTTACAATTTTTTAAATATTGAGGCATTTAATTAGATTACATTTAAATCTCTTAAAAATGGACAATGTAAACTTCAAACTCGTGAGTGTGACAAAAATAATTGATATTTCGAGAGTGTAGTAAGCCTTTATAAAACAATGATTTTATTTTTCGTCGTCAATGAGTTCGTTTTATTAATTTTTTTTCTACTACACTCACGAAACTTGTTATCAGTTATTTTTGTCGCACTCACGAACGTCAAGTCTACAAGGAAAATGGTTTTATAAGATATCAGCCCCGGATCTACGATTTTTTCGAAGCGGAGCAGAAACTTGGTAATCTCCAGCGTTTGAGATAAATTATTTAAAAAACTCACAAATATGGTTGGAATTTTTCAACCATATTATATTATGATTTTGGCGCGTTCTGAAAATTCCACCCGGGGTGGGTGCCCCGGTCCTCCCCCATAAATCCGAATCCGTAAGATACCACTCATTTTTGTTTTATTTGTATAATATATTTGTATATTTCTGAATAATAATTGCCAGTAAAAATGAGCACAGTAAAAATTAAAAGCCAAAATATATTTGTTATCCTGTAAATAAGGCTTTTATATAGATCGTCAGTCTCACGAACTGGGTAGTGCCTTGATAATAATATATATTTTTGACGTGATAACGTCTTATAAATTGATGAATCACCAATATTATAAATTGATAAAACACCGGCTGCATGTACGAAAAAGTGTAACGCGTAACGCATAACGCATAACGCGTAACGTTCCGCCTGACCCTGTGCGTGCTTTTTGCTAATTTCTCGCTCAATTTAAATCAGATCGGTTTGAAACCAGTCTTAAACGAAAGAGGAGAACATTTTACATAGATTTCGTATAACAGAATTTGCCTAAACAGTTTTTTTATACAAATTTATATAGAAAAATATTTTATACAAATTTATATAGAAAAATAGCTGTATAAATGCAATGTGTAATGCATGGCGCGACGCGGTCGGTTGTCTTTGTTTGCCGTACATGGAAATTAGAAGCAAACGTATGTCTTGTCTTAACATGAAAACGGCTGCATTTCTAATGTTTAATTCAATTTTTTGACATTAGTATATTGTGAAATGCAACGCCTCCTAAGTTAAGTATTGGAATAACTAATTATTATTAGAACATAATACTTTGTAAGTTGCAAACGTCACTTTTGACATTTCTTATCATTCCGACACCAAGGATAAGCGGATTGAAACCAAATTTTGGGAGGTTTAGGTTATGTATTACGGAATACGTTATCACGTAAAACTATCGTCCGTAAACCGACTTTACAGACAACCAATTTTTTTTAATAATTAACATAATTATCAAACCATCTTTCAAAAATCAGTAGTTGTGTAACAGTGCGAAATGAAAACATATCTCTTTGCTCAGTTTCAATTCAAGATAAGTTCTCGAACTTACGGCACAAAATGTACGTAAGTACTCAATCTTTACATTTGTGTTTGTTGTGCAAGTTACACCGTCTTACAACGGAAAATACTATCATAAATGAATACCATGTTGAACATTTAAGTGTGTTGTCTTTTTGTCATAAATGTGGCACGCTATAATACCTACATTGAATGATATCTACTTTAAAAATAAGAAACTTTCAAAATAGGTATCTAACACATAAATTTCATATATTTTTATTTTATATATACCTATTTCTTCATATTCGATCTGACCTAAACGCAAAACAAAAATCGAGGTCACAATATTTTACAGTATACTGCCGATATGTTTTTACGCAAACAGCAAAGTAACAATATTTTATTTGTTCAGTGAATTGAATCATATTTCAAAGCTTATCTCCGAAATACTGAGAATATTGAAAACTGCATAAAAATGTTTATTTTGCCATTTTTATTTATAGAAATCGTGTTTCAAATGTTTCGGATAGAAGTAAAAATTACAATATATTACTATTTATTCTGTTTGTTGAAATATGTTATTAGATTCTCAGACAACAAATCTAAAATATTACTATGAAAATTGCTTCAAATACATATTCTATACACATCGCAAAGTTAAATCCCTCTCTTTTTTGAGGTCATCGACAGCTAGGATTATTTCAGGGTAGTACAAATATTTATATTTTCAATTTTTTTTTATAATAAATGAAAATCTAATAGATTTTTTACCAGGTCTCGAACGGATCTTCTCACCTGTAAAAATTTGATAGTTTTGAACAGTGTATGTTATTCCTTATACAGAAACAAATAATCAAATCTTTAATTAACGTCTGATTACTCCTCAATAAATAAAATTATCGACCATTTTTTTCAGACAATATATTAACAAATCATTCAATTACGATATTTAATTAACATTTCGATCCAGATTTTTTAGCTTAAATTTATTCTGAAGAAGATCCAAATCCGGTTCGAAATGTGAATTGAATTGTAATTGAATGATTCGTTAATATATTGTCTGAAAAATTTAGAAACAAATACTGTAAACCAATATTTCATTCTTACATATACTTCCTTTTAATTTCAAAAATAATTTAAAAATGTATTCATTTTTCTAAGATCCTTTTTGAAGTCGTACTATCAATTTTTAAAAAGTATTTTTATGTCATTATTTTCAGATTTACATTACATAATTACAATACTTGTGTGTACAGAATTTGTGAAATTTTCCAGATAAGTTTTTAGGGTTGCAATCTTTCTAAGTATGTTCCTCAAAGGTAACTAGAGGTACTCATTTCACTATTCTACGATGACTAGAGCAGAAGTTATGAATTTTTTAACATTTAAATGGCCACCATTTTGAAGCAAAATGGCGGACAGATATATTTAAGAACACGTGTTATGTGGGTACAAGAGAATAAGTAAGTAAGGTCGGTGTGAATGTTTTTGAAGTCGTATAAAAAAATACGTGATATGTATGAAAATATCAAAAAAAAAAAAAAAACTGTTGAACTCCTTCCTTTTTATTTTTACTTCCTAAAACCTATTACTTCGGTTTTGTACATTCTATATAGAAGGCTTTCACTTCATTTTACTACACACGCGAAATAATTTGAAACTGTTGGAGACAGGAAAACGAAAAAAAAAAAAACTTCACGATTCACACGAAAATCGCATCTGCATTTTATACGTTTTATATAACTGGAGCATTTGAACGAGACGAAGAAGTTACAGCGTATAAAAACATCGGTGACAACAGAGTGGGATCCTGTTTCGCGATGCTTTTATCGTTGACGTTTTAAAAAATGTTCGTTTTTATAAATTCACGTCGAGTAGTATTCAATTTATATTAATTACAAGAAAAATCTATATTGGAGAATCGTTTGTAAATTGTCAATTGTAGAATTGTTTATTATTTACTAGCGGCCCTGTACGTGCTTCGCTACGTATAAAGTGAAATAATAAAACAATTTAATTGGAACATCTATCTATCTATTTTATTTATTTTAAAATATACATGGACGTATATGTGTGTATGTCGAGTACTCCGGCTGCGCCGTCGTGCCCGGTGCAAAAGAACGAATGGGGAAGGAAGAAAAAAAAGTTAGGGGTGGACTACCCCTAACATTTAGGGGGATGAAAAATAGATGTTGGCGAAGTGACACCTGTAGACATCTGGCGGGGATAACTAATTAAATGACGATTGATCAGTTTTCGACCGGAGAGGAAAAATGATTAAATTACTAAAATGGCTATTAAAAAATAAGGGTTGATCGTAGAAGGGTGAAAATTGAGGATTGTGTGTATTTTTGTATGTTGTATCATAAAAAAATAGAAATTAAAAATTTTGTCTACAAAATAAAAAAAAAAATTTAGGGGTGGACTACCCCTAACATTTAGGGGGATGAAAAATAGATGTTGGTCGATTCTCATAGATACCGGATAAGCACAAAAAATTTCATCAAAATCGGTCAAGCCGTTTCGGAGGAGTATGGCAACGAAAACTGTGACACGAGAATTTTATATATTAGATAAGTTCGGAATTTTGATCCTACGAGCCACAGATTTCAAAACCTTCCCGATAAAATTGTATATTTGGTAATAGATTCGAACCTCGTTTATCTGTTTGTTAAATCATGTTTATTTTTTATTATTTTTACACCACCCATATAGAAATTGACTATGTAACCGTTAGAATGCTACGCGGCGCAAAAGCGCTGCGATCGTTTGTATCGAAAATTGCGGCGCAGCGCAAAAGCGCTGCGAGTTTCAGTTTCAGTGTGTTGTTGAGCTATTTTTTTTAGATTTTTTATTTTCTAAAAGAAATAAAATACAATAATATTGATATTATTTTATGTTTAATAAACATTAATAAAGAATAAACATTTTATTTATAATGCAAAAATAATTAATAAAATTGATTGATATTTGTCTAAATTAGAGTGTTTTATTTGACACCATTATTTTTTCCTCTAAATTAATCAATATGTTTATAGCAATTTTCATTTATTTTTGCCAAAATTGCTTAGCACTTAAACGGTTAATATAACTTTGCATAATTGTTTTATTATTATTACTGTTTTAATAGTCTACCTATATTTGGAACATCTATTTTTCGCACAAAATCATTCTAAAACAAAACGTATTATTAAAACATAATATTCCTTATATGAATCAATACATTTTTGAACAAAAAATATTAAATTTACGTGTTTTTAGGGTTCCGTACTTCAAAAGGAAAAAAGGAACCCTTATAGGATCACTTCGTTGTCCATCTGTCGGTCAAGACCCTTTTTTTAAGGAACGCGTGGAGGTATCAAGTTGAAATTACTATCAAATACTTAGATCTGTAATCCCTTGGAACTGTGAAAAAATCAAACTTCTAAATCTACGCAATCAAAAGATACGGCTGTTTATGCCGCATATTTTGAGACTCGCAAGGGTATCAAAACCTATAGGGTACTTCTAGACCTAGAATCATGAAATTTTGCAAGGAGTAATGTCTTATAGCACAAGTAAAGGAAAAAATCCCAAAACAGTAAATTTGTAATTTTTTGCGATTATACACTTATTTGCAACTTCAATGCACAATGCGGTACTATTTAGTCACAACTTACAAATCTGGAACCGTTGGTGCGCGAGTCCAGCTCGCACTTGACCGTTATTTTTTTTTTTTTTTGGTAACGTTGCATTAAATCCAACAATACTTATTGTAATACGAGAGTTAATTAAGTTTTGTGAAGCTATGCAGGCCTCTTAAGGAATAAGAAAGATACGCAGCAAACTTTCAGTAATTCTAAGCAGTAAGTATATTACGAAATCAAAATTCAATTAGAAAACATGTACAAGACATAAGACAATATATCAATTAAAAGTTTGTAAACTTTGAACAACCAGTGCTTAACGGGCAAAATCCACTAATTTGTATGTAAAACTTTAAACTACTACACGAAACAATTATATTTCACTTACTGGTTCACAATGGGATGGGGAAAAAACAATGAACGTTTGAGTAATAAATTTTCGAAAATTAATATCGTAAGCTTCAATTATGATACACGCCGAAAACATAAGACTTTAATGGAAATTCATGGCTCTTAACAAATGATACAAAAGTGTTTGTTTCAGAACTTAAAAACTCTTACAAGTTATTACAAACGCAATTTTCTCCGGTTCATTTAATCCCATTTATGTACCACGATTTTTTTTACGAGACACCTACTAAAAAATGAAAAAAAATCGTATCTTTAGAATTGCAATGACGTAAGTGCAAAAGAATGCAATATTGAGTTGAGTATATGACAAATATCTTATAAAGCAACATTGACTCTCATGATAATAACATATAATGTTGCTAGATGGCAGTAGTAGTATCGACGAGAAATTGAACAGGTCTTGAAGACAACAACGCCTGATTGGCCAGTTACTCGCAGGAAGTGGGACGAGTTATTTGTTCCACAGTGCTACAACGACGCAACGGTAATTATGCCAATTTTTTTTATTAAATTTAGAAAGAACATCGCCTTAATTGTTAGTTGTGTCAATTTTTTTATAAAACTTAGGAAGAACATTGACTTAATTGTTAGTTGTGCCATAATATAGTATATTACATGTTTACTTCAAACATTTATAGAAACATTGACGTTTATTACACTTAAATTAATTTTAATAGAACATTGACCTAACTGAAGACACCCTGCATTTTGAAAATTTATAACAATAAAATAACGAAATATTATATTCATCTGTATAAAAGTAAAAATATATAAATTTTTAAGAAAGCAAACATTAAATAAATAATGTCCATGAAAAAAGTTATGGAGAAAAGAATAAAACTAAAACTCTCAGGTACGTTTTAGCTTGAATTGATGGTATTTGCACTTACGTCATTGGAATTCTAAGGGTGCGAAATGTAGTTTCATTGTCGGGATTTGAACCTAAAACAATTCCTGTACGGTATTGGTTGGGTTAGCAGTTAGTAGTTACTCCAAAATTAACTTTAGTGACATTTACATTAAATTAAACATAATAAAATTAAACTTACTGAATGTTAAATTAAGAGAAAATTTGAGATCAAAGTAGGTTGACGAAAATAGACTTTTCTATTAAAGAGGCACAAGTTTAAGAAGAAATACTTTGAATACCGAAAACATAAACACAGGCAGTTTTGTGAAAGTATTTCTAGAAGTCAAAGTTTAAATGAAACTTGCGCATCAAATATCTGTATATATAAGAGAAGTCGGTGTAATTGGGGTCATTCTAACTAGTCACGAAGAGTTACGTCAAAGATTAGAAACAGTGGGATCTACGCACGGCTATCCAACGCATCTGCTGTTGTTATTGAAGTTACAGTACGGACACCGGACAACACGTACTGGACATTGAAACTTAGGCTAGAATCACACCGGACGATACAAAAGTAACTCAGAAGTCGTCCATAAAATACCTACGCTAGTTTTCCCTTGATTTTTTCTTCCTTCCCTCCCAAGCCAAGGCAATATACCACTTGTATAAACTAAAAAAAATATAGTATCTTCAGAGACACTAAGATTAGTCTATTTTGCTTTTTTCCATTCTAACATCTCCTATGAAATGTTGCTTTAGGGCTGCGCCTCAAATGTTGATAAAAGATGTATTACTGGAGCTACTTATGGCGTTCATTGTAAACCACTGTTTACTGGATTACGTATTATGACTATCTTTAACTTGTATATCTTCAACGTATTGTGTTACTTCAAAGCGAATATGGATAGTTTATCAACCGGTGCCGATCATCATGACTATGATACCAGAAATAGAAAGGAAGTCCTTGTGATGTATCACCGCTTAAAAATTGGTCAGCAAAGCCAAGACTTCATGGGACCTGCACTTTTCACTTTTTTACCATAAAAAATCAAAAGACCTTCTTTTAAATATTTCAAAAAAATCATTAAGGAATTTTTGATCTTATAAACATTTTACAGTTTTGACGAATATTATATGTAGAATATGACAAGTTCTGTAATCTTTCTCTTTTTTGACAATGTCTGTACAATTCTAATTGTGGCTTGACAAATAATGTTTGAATTTGAATGTACCAATCAGTTCGAACACTCCCCCACCTCTCAAAGGTTACGCAAAATTTGACATCCCCCAATATTCAAATCTGACGACCAAACAGCGACGCAGAAAACTGACAAAAATCAACTCCAATGAACTTTTTGAAAATACCTTAACGGTGTTATTTGTCAAAAAGTTTCGTGGCAGATACGTCATCAAAGTTCAAACAGAAGGCCGTGTTCAACAAATTGAAATTAAAACAGACAAATTATTTTTGCGGACGTATTCTACATCCAGACGAAGTGCCGTTAACATTGTATAAAATGAAATAGTAGGGATGCCAATGTTTGTTGTAAGACTTGTCCATCTAGATGCCAAATTGTTCAATTCCTAATGTCAGAGACTCAGAGTTGGAGGAAGTGTCAATCGTATTTCCAATTCCTTGTTTGTCTTTACTACCGTAAACAGCCAGGATTATTCGTGCCACATATCAACTCATATTTTCAATTTGGTATGATTTTTAAATATTTTTACTACGATATTAGTATCTTGGAACTGAGAACTTGTAATATAAATGGAAACGCTATATTAATAACAGCATCACTGCCCAATGGGCTATTTTCAAGGTCGAATCTCTTGTTCAAAATAATAATAAAAAATAACTCAGTACTAAACAGAGGCAGTAATATCAGCGGATAATATATTTTAACAAAATCAGATAGAAAACCAATTAAATGCATTCTTTCGAAACCAATTAAAAGAAATGAAAATAGCTCATTCCTTTTTGTGTCAACTTCATTAGTTATCAAAATGCAAAAATAATTGAGTGAGCGACCAAACGCACATTTCAAAAATTTATTTACGCTATTGTAAACCCTAATGTTCACGATTTTGACCACTGTACTCACTAGAAAGGCGAAACATAAACAAATTGTTAAACAACGATCTTGATATCTGCAAAATGTTTAACTAACTTGGAACTATGCAAATTTTAAAGTTATTTTAAATTGAAGTGATATGAGAAGATGTGACAGCAATGTCCCAGGGACCGTACGGGATTAGTGAGTTAATTGATGGGACATTTCACCCATATCCTGGAGGGTCCCTTACTAAAAGTACAGTTTGTGTTAAACTGGAACTGCGGTGAGAAGGATACAGAATATTGTACATGTATTTGCATGAGTAAATCAGTGAGAGGAAATGAGTGAGAGAAACGCTAAACGAGGCCGGTGCTCAAACGCTTTAGAAATACGGAATCTTACCACAAATAGTGACACTATAAAAGAATCAAATAATAAATGGTTTAAGAGAAAAATATATGTTGAAAGGATTCTTAAAAATGACCCAGTGTGAATATAAATATTGAGATAAGATTTTTAATAAAATTAAAGTATAAAATACTGCAATTAACCATGCTGACTGAAACACCGAGTGACGTCACGTCTTCCTAAATCAAAGAGAATATGAACACTAAAGTAAATAGTCACCGTGGCGCTTAATTTTTTGTTGCGATCATTCACTTCTGCACTTAACGTATAGTAAAAAAAATATTTTTAGTATTTGCTGAAGATAAGAGTATAGCTCCCGAAATGTACAACCGCTAAAAAACGGTTGTGGTAAGAAGTAACTATTCTTTATTTTTCAATAAATAATGATCATTGTCATGGGTGAGTTTTGAGTGAATTTAAACAAAAATTAGGCGAATGTTGACTATTTTTAGGTGAATTTTGATATTTTTTTAGATAAACTTTTTGGGTTGAATTTTGTCATTTTTTAGTTACTGTTTTATAGAATTATTCGTTTGGTTAGGTCACCGAGTATCAAATCTGATTTTGATGTTAATAAAAATAAATTTAAAACCCAAATTTAAAGGTTCTTAATCTCTAACAAAAAAGGGGCCTCCATTGGACTTCAATAAGCCCTAGGCCCCGAAAAACGTATATCCGCCCCTGACTAAAGGGTTTTTAAATTACATTTTATTTATCAAAAAGAGGCTTCGCTGCGAGTAACAACGTCTCCCGTAACATCAGCCATTGTTATACATTTTCAACCATCAATAATAATAAGAAGAACATTCGCAGGGTTGTGGATAAAAATATCAGGTTCAATTACTGTCCGACGTTTCGTCTATAGATTTTCAAGTACACACAGTTTTGTCCACAATCCTGTGAATGTGATTATTATTATTATCATGATGGACACGATATCTAAAATAAACCATCAATAATTTTGCAGCGTTTCAATAGCACCGCCCTGACTAGCAGTTCACAATAATATGATATGAAGGCTAGACTTGCTCCACTTGAGACGAGGCGGAAGAAATTTGTTTCCGTCGGCACATGTCGGTGTACAGTGCTCTACTATACCATCTATATAGTGCCTCTCGTGCTCTATACTTCCACATACATAAATTCCATGTACAGACATAGAATCCCTTACAGGGCATGTTAGGTTTTTATGATAATCCCAAACAATTTTGCCAACTCTGAACCTTTTTAAACAAACTACGGTTCTATTAAAAGTTTCACTGACTTACCGACTAAAAGCAAACACCTGAGATCAATCATGTATGATCGAATTTCTTCACTCACCTGTAACAAAGAAAATACAATTGAAAATTTTGACAAATCACACAAAAAAATGTTTTTGGGTATGTATTCAAAAAAATATCACGATTATGAAAACACTGCTTAAATACCTACTAACTAATTTGAAGTTAAAATCATAAAATTCTTATAGGTATTTATGAGCAAGTAATATGTATTTCTATAAATAATAAGAAATATAAAAAAAAATATTTTTAGAAAATCAGTCTAGGTTTGAAAAAAAATCTTTATTTGAAATCTAACTTGATTACCAATAATAAGATGTTTCAATAGAAACTTTCTAAGATTTGTAAAACTTCTATATTCTTATTGTTAACTATAGGTACCTACTGAATAACTTTTTTCATTTTAAAAAGAATTTTTCTTTGATTTTGTACTAGCTGAACCCGGCCACGCGTTGTAGTGGCTCGGTTTGGTTTGCGTATGTTGCTGTTACATTCAACAGTTGGCGCTTTCGTTGCCGTAAAATATTTTGTATAGCGTGTGTTGCAACGTTGTATCAAAATTTTAAAGCTATCGGTGAAGAGCTTTCGGAGATTTAAGATTTTGATTTATATAGATTAAATAAAAAAAAAACAGTTTCCCCAAAACAATGTTACGCTACTGCCTATTGAATTGGCGGTCGACTACGAAGCGTGGTTGATTTTTATTCATATCACCTACCGAAACATATTTTTGTACAAGAGAAAAACGATTCTCTATTGATATAAAATACAGGATCCTTTCGTTCACGGAAGTGTACCCGGCAAACATTATTGAGACATCAAAAAATACGTGTCTACGAGCGTGATGTGCGTGAATGTGCGTGAACACGCGCTCACTTCTTCGAACCAACGCGCAGCTACGGGCGCATTACTTCCGCTCCCAGCACAAGTGAACCGGAAGTGCTTGCTAGCTCTGTGTCAACTTGGGACAAACTGTTAAACTTAGAAACGATCTCTTTAAAGTCTGTAATTTGTTAAGTAGATCGTGGCGCCTTCAGCTATATATGCATTTAGTAAAAATTTGTTATTTTGCCTGTACAGACACTTCAATTTTATTTATATGTGTAGATTATAGACGCTTGACAACTTAAGCCATTAGCGTCCAACTATCAAATTAAATAAAATAACATAACCAAATTTCCATGGTAGGTATAGACGGAAGTTTGAGTCAATGGCCAGCACGCTAACCATTACACCAAACTTTCTTCGAAAATTATTGAAAATCAAAGCTTGTCAATATTGCTGAAACACGTTCACTAAGTACTAATAGGTCTTTTGCACCACGTAAGAAAAAATCTAATAAAACAATATTCTTGAGAGATTTTGTAAAAAGCAAACGAGAAATGTGAATTTCAATTCATAATAATATATTATCATGTTCTTTACTATCATAATAATATAAAATAAATCACATAATTCAATTCTAAGAATTGTATTTTTAATATGTTCTTCAAAAGTCTAAAACGCTGTTTGCCATGTTGAATTCCGGCGTGATGTCACTTCGTCTGTTAACTGGCTACGTTTGTGTTGTGTGTTATTTTGAAGTTATTTCAAGTTATTATCACCTTTATAGATTTCTAACTCGGATTTTATTGATTTCAATCAAAATATTATTATAAAAATTGTAGTGTTTCTTTATCACTTTAGGACTCATTAAAAACACTTTAAAAAAAGGTTTAATAGCCTATTGTTGTGCTGAAATTTTTTGTTGACACTCATTCAACAAGAAATAACGGGCATTTAAATACGGTGGAAGGTACGGTATATTATGGTGGAAGTGGAGAAACTCATAACATTCACAATAATTATTATAGTTGAAGTGCAACTATTATGACGTTTCTCAAAACAATTAGGTAACGATGATATGCACACCGAATAATTTGAAATGCAATGTTCGGCTATGAAAGACAATTGAGTTCTGAAGTGTGCAGCAGAGGAAGACCGCAATACAATGCAGCTTTTGAGTGAATTCACACATGACTTGAAATATCTCATTTCATTGGACGACAGCTGGAAGCATTGCGTTCTATGAAAGGAAACTAATTAATAATATAATTAGTAAACATCGTAAACAAAAGTTGTGCTTTTAATTGCAACTTGAGTTTATTGTAATCTCTAAAAATTGTGATTGTTTTAATAAAATAAAACTAAAATATTTGTTTTATCAAAAAACGAGATATTTTGTTGTAAAAACTGCGAATTGCCTTTTTATGGTGCGAAAATTAGCAGCCCAATTACAATTTGGAGGCTACCGTAAAACGGGGACCCTCTTTTAGGAATAATTGGATACGATTTGTTAGTCGTCATATAGAAAAAAAATACAACAAACATATTATTTCGTGCTTTTATTTGAAACCCTAGACATGTCCCTTGAAATTCGCCCACAGCATTCTATACTTCACGTGTTTGATTGGGCCACCATACTTTATTTACGTGCCAAACTTCAAATAGTTTCAGAGAAAATCGCCTGCGACAGACGGACGGACGGACACCGAAGTGATTCTGTAAGTGTTTCGTTTGCACGAAATACTAAAAAAACAGGAAAATTAAAATAAACTTCTGTAATTTTTCAAGAGAATCAAACCCTTAGATATTTTTTTTTATATTGGTATTTTCTTAGTATTCTATTCGTTTAGTCTTTTTTATTCATACTAGATCTTTTATTTCTTAAAGGACTTAGATAACTTTACGTCCAACTTTCAAAAAATGTGTTTTCAGAGAATCACAAATTATAACTAAATCTTTAAGCTACGAACTTATTACATCAGACTAAAATTCAAAAGGTGTAGCAGCCCGTTAATATAATTATTTTGATGTTAACTAATAAATATTTATCAATAACCTTTGTTATAGCCTTATAGAAAACAAAACACGTACCTGAATTCACGGAATAGCATTGTTTTTATTGCATTACATGAAATGGTGTTCATACAAAATATTCAAAAACAGAAAACATAAAAGGCCATTGTGGAATCCCAGAGCATCACTAAAATAGAACGACTTCCGGCATGCGTTAATGGTTAAACCTCACAACATTGCAACTTCCGTTCTGTTTGTAAATTATAGAGGGAAAGTTTGAATTCGACTATTTTTCATTAAATCTGGAAATTACCAGGAAATGTGTAAATAACAGCTGAATATTTTAGACATCTTCGCGTTTAATTTTCGAACGCATTCAGATGAACTGGAAATTATGTATTCTCTGAAATTAAAACATTAGCTACTTAAAACAACAAACGTGTAGTGTACGTTTCCCATTTATTTTTTTTTTAATTCCAAAATAATTTGAAATATGAAAAATACCAGTCCTGATAAAATACCTTATGGTTTAAATGGAATATGTGAACAATTCCCATCGATAAAAAATTAATATGTTTGGATTTATTACTAAGACAAAGTTAAAAAACAAACAATCATTTAAACCACAGAATTTTGCAGAATTTATTGTCAACAAAAGAAAACTACACACAGCATCTATGCGGAAAATCACTTTTCTTTACATGTTGAGAGTATCACAATCAGAATGAACGATTTTTAGACCCTATTGCTATATTTTCTTAAGGGAACAAGAAACCGAAAACAATTTTTAAAAAGTGTTTTCAATAATTTATTATAAGAATTGAATTAAAAATTTGTGAATTATTATTAATTACTGCATTTATGTGTTATAATCTATACATATATGATATAAAACAGTCTCCCCGCCTCGTCTGTCTGTCTGATCGCGAATAACTCAAAAACTACCCATCTGATTTTCATACGGTTTTCAGTAATAGAAAGTGCGATAAGCGAGGAACGTTTCTGTATATAATTTGTAAATATTTTGTACAAAATGGATGAACTATGATGGTGTTATGTCAAAAAAAAAAAAAAACTGTTTTCGACACCGGGATGGGCCGCTAGTTAATACTATAAAAGTAAAAATAAATTATTAATACCATGTTTTAAGACACGTCTAAAATCTGCTTTTTTCGTTTATCTTAAGCATAACTCAGGATACTGACAAAACAAACAAGATGAGAAACCGAATACTAATGACCCTAAATTAAATCACATTATTTCAGTAAGTATAAATCAACATTAAATATAGCTTGTTTCATTTTAAAATATATGTTGTAAATAATTTGTGAACCAAAAACTTCATATTCAAACGTTGCATGTAATATTTATTTCGAGACAATACTAGAAATATCCTCTGAAAACGCAATTTTTAATATAGAAATATTAAAAGGAATGTTTGCTGCTTCATAACCTTTTCGCAATTTTCAAACGGGGAGTAATTTCACGAACTGTAATATCTGAAACACACCTGGCGGCGACTTCGAGAGAGACAGACAGATTCCATGAACTTCATGAACTAATTCCGTAACAGAACTACGTCATTTACGCTAATTGATATTCGATTTGTAGTGAGCTGTACTTAACTCATCCTCAACGCCACCATTTTGCCTCCTGCGTATTACTTCAATTTATTCATCACAAATTAATTATTGATGTCGGAAATTTATCGAAACTTAAGTAAATCTCATTCGAAGAAAGTTAAAACAATGATTATTTAGGGGACCGGTAATTGCTCGTATTCAACTCGGGAGAAGAAACTATGACTAATTTGGAAATGCGTCATTTTTTATGATAATGACACTTCTGTGAACAATTTTTATTTATTGTAAGTTTTAACACACAACATAAAAGCTAACAGTAAATTTCGTAATTTTTAGCTTTAGGAAGGTTGGCCAATTAGTAAGCTATCAGATCATAGAAAAATTTAAGCCAAAAAGGGAGAATATTTTTTTTTAATTTTTAACTCCCAAAATTCGGGTTTTTGTAAAAAAATCGAACTAGATTTTCTCCAAAATAACCCATTTCTGACTCCCAAGTGAAATAAAAGAGGTTAAATCATTCCAAATTAGTCATAGCTTCTTCTCCCGAGAGAAATACGAGCATTTACCGGTCAGCCCATATATAAAACATTTTTGAAGTGAAACTTCTTTAGCGACGTATCTCTTAGAAATTTAATGTGACGTTTAGGGTCGTAACCAGCTTTTTTGAGGCCCTGGGCAAGTCCTCATACACTACATTTTCAAATTAAATAAACCTACTTATTTCCCTAAAATAATATAGTATTAACCAGTAGATAGTAGAACCAGAAAACAAATATTTGGAGGGAGCTAAAAAATGTTTATCTTTAGAACATAGAAAACGCTCGGTAATAATGATAATCCAATGAAAAAATATGTTTTTTAAATCTGAATATTATGACAGAAACTATTATCTTTGAATGGATTTCTGAATAAAAAAAATTAAATTACACGCCTTTCCTCGCATCGTGTAATGATCAGTCAATATGCAAAAAAGCAACCGGTGTTCCGGATTTGTAAACCAAATATATTCAAATGTGACGAAAACAAATGAACACAGATGGAATGACATCACAAGCCTACTATGGTTATGCATAATATCACAGAAGTGTATTAAAAATTATTGTGTCACTTAGCAAGCGTGAAATATAAAATAAAAAAATAATATCATTAAAACGTAGTTAATTATTTAAAGAAAAATAAATAGGTGGAAAAACTTTTAAAGTTGCACGGACAGTGTACTAAAAACTAGAAAAGATTTATAGATCACCGATTTGGACTTTGATAAGACTAAAATAAAATCGTGGGACGCGGTCGAAGAGCCAGCTATGACTTCCAAGCTCCAACAAAAGAAAGTTTTCAATAAATAAAATTATCGACCAATTTTTCAGACAATATATTAACAAAAAATATAATTAATACATTAACGTTAATCAAATATTTAAAAAGAAAGTTTTTTTATTAGACGCCCTACTATTTTATTTTACTCAGATCAAAATCCCAGATTGAAGACATACAGTCAATTTACAGCTTTTAGTACACCTTAACTTTACCTTAAAATATTTTTTACATATTTTAATTTAAAATAAATAGGTATACGGAACGAAATGAAATAGTTTAATAAACACTATACGTCAGAGCTCTTAAAACAAGAATAAAAGAACATCAAAATAATCACAAATTAATCCCTGACAAACATAATGTAATAACTAAACACAAATTAGAACTTGACCACAAAATTAATTGGGATAATATTAAAATCTTAGATAATGAAACTAATTTTTTTAAAAGAAATATTTCGGAAATGTTACATATAAAATCAAATAAAAGTTCTTTCAATGCTCAATTAGATACAGAAAATTTAAGTAATATATATAATATTATTTTGAAATAATATTTTGTTTTTAATAATTTTTTATTTCTTTTTAGGTGCTCACAATTTATTTCCATGACTACATAATAAAAAATTGTTTGTTATTATTTTTTCAATATTTCAATATTAAAAAAATCTTTCACGAATTTCGTTAAAAATAAATAGAAACTAAATAAGTATTAATTATTTTTTATATTTTTAGATCCATTCTGAAGAAGATCCAAATCGGGATCGAAACGTTAATGTATTAATTATATTTTGTTAATATATTGTCTGAAATATTGGTCGATAATTTTATTTATTGAACTATACAGTTTTTATTTTGTGTTTTTGAAACTATTTACACGTACCAAACTAATTATAAATACAACTTACTAATTGAATGCATTCATAAAAGTTAAGTTTTAAAATAACATTGAACTAATAATATAATATTTATGTTTACGTAAAAAATCGGCTAATTGCGAGTCGAACTCGCGCACCGATATTTCCGTACAAACTAGTTCGTCCATCACGGGAATCGAGTCTCGAAGATTTTTCTCGCATTGCCGTTGGAAAACTGTTGTCCCCACATATCGCGGTCAGTTTTCCAACTAAGTATATAATTGCAATGAGTTTAGATGGACTACCCGAACTCTACTGTATACCGACCGACAGATAAACGGACAGCGGATGCTTAGTAATAGGGTTTCCTTTGGCACCCTTCGGATACGGAACCCCAAAAACTTAAAAGAGTATTATCAAAAACAAAAGTACTTTAGACAATCTACATTTCTCTTAAAGCTATAAAACGAAATATCACCTGTTTCACACGTTTCAGAATTTGTATACAGTTAAACGTTATTTACAGTTAAACCACATGTAAGCTAATTAACAGACAAAATGCCACGGAATACAAGCATGTTCAATTGTAATACTATATTTGAATTAAACTTGTACGTATGCAAATTATTCCAAATATTGACCAACTCAGATGTATTGGTAGTAATGAAAACATATGAATATTCTGGAGAAATTATAATAACCAATCTAAAGTAAACTCTATAGATTGTTGGTTTAACTTCTTCATTTGAACATTTTTGCATAACAAAAGAACACTATCGTGAGAGGTTGTGACCATATACTTTGATATCATTATATTATAAATTACAACATGTTATTATATGGCATATGGCACATACACTATTGGAGTCGGTCGGATGGCGGACCCTAGAAGTCGAACCAAATTTTCTCGACGTTTCATACCCTCCAGAACATTTCGGCAACCATTTTTTAAAAATGTTTATGTGTATGGTCAAAACCTTCTGAAAGAGTTAATTGATTTTTACGAAATTTGGTCCAAGTGGTGGAATCCACTACCACACAAAGCCTATTTAAAATAGGCCCAAACAAGCAAACCGTCCGATGTCGCAAAGTGATATCAACATATTGCAATGACGCATTTCTAAGTCAGGGTACGATATTTGTCAAGCAACGTTTTTATTTTAATATAACGTATCTAAATCTATTTAAAAATAAACACGTTGCAGTGTTTATATAGTAGAACTTGTGAAAGAAAAGCATTTAAAAATGTTTGGAGAGCAAAAGAAACAAATCTTCAGTTGGGCAAAAGATTCAAGTGGCGTATGAAGAAGTGCCGACGCTGCTCTTCTGACAGGAATGTTAAATGTGATGTAGGGAGACGGAGAACCGGGAACATTCTAGCTCACGGAAATTAATTGTTATGACTTCACATTTACACAACCATTGCCACAGTCGACTTTTCAAACTAAAGTCAGCCTAAATGGACGTCTTCAATAAATAAACAAAAATATTAATTACTTAATCAGATATAGCTGCATAAACAAGGGTCGGTTTCATTCTAACATCAAGTAATTAAAATTAGTTTTAAAAAACTTAAATAAAAACACTCTTTTATAGCAATGTGGAAAAAAAAGTAAAAAACAAATTTCAATCTAAAGATTTAGTTCAACAATGATAGAAAGTTCCCTAACTAGATATAATTTAAATTTTTGAATAAGCTTATTCAAAAATTAAATTATCTCGAGTTGGGGAACGTCCTATCGCTGCTGAAGAAAATCTTTATATTTAAAATTTTTTTACTTATTATCTATATTGCTATTCGCTATGTGCAACATCAAAATCGCGACATCTAGCGCCATTGCCACTTTTATACATTATGTCAAATGAGACAACTAGTAAAAATTGAATTAAAATTAAAGTTAATGTGCAACATCAAAGTTTCAAACCAAGTGTTAAAAAAGAAAAGTTAAAGTTTATAAAAACTGTGATCAAATAATATTAGCTAACATCACTATTTTTTTATGTATTATTACAATTAATAATGCAGCATTTACGAATTGTCATTGCTTTTATATCAGTACATGTGCCGTAAAAATGCCAGCTTTCTCCGCTAAGCTCGAAACTAGACTGAACAAAAAAAAAAAGAAAAAAATAGAAATGAATACATTTCAGCAGTTTTGACATTTATGTATGCAAATATAAAATCATAATTACATTAGGAATAGGCCATCCTGTACAAATGTAGCATGGATCATTGCGCGGAGCAATTGACAGAAGCAATAAAAGCTTGAAACAACAAATGCACACTGTACTGGAATAACCGAGTTACGTGTTTCAATGGCCGCAGTATAATAATAACAGCCGTACTCTAGTTTGAATCATCTTCGCGCACGTCTTAGTGGCGCCACCAGCACCCTAAGGACCATTTGCAACACCTGACAACTTTACTAAATGCACCCTTTCTGTCAGACATATGTCTGAATTCAAGCAGGACTAACTGACTTTGCGTTATCCTTTGTCCTAGTACCGACATATACCGGTCTACAGACTGTTACGAAATTATACTGATAGACTTTGTTATGCGAATTTCTGAAAAAATGAGTGCGCGTAAGATTTACGCGTGGTTGAAGTAAAACCTCTTTGACAGTTGTAGCAGATGTAACTAAAGCTAGCGCTTCGGTCGATCACAAAATTGGTTTCAGTTCATAGCTACGTTTCACTTTTAGTTCAAGATGGTTTCTACAGATGCATTTTGATGGCGCCATCTGTCAGTCGATGCCTGTAAATAGCGGGAACCGATCACAAAATTGGTTTGTGCCCGTAGCTACACGTTTCACCTTTCGTTCAAGATGGTTTCTACGGGTGTGTTTTGATACGGTCATCTGTCAGTCGGTTTCTTTAAATGGCGTAAACAGACTGTAGACTTTACTGAACGTTACTTCCGTCCGAAAAAAAAAGATCTGAGTTAGTCTTAAGCCGCGCCTAAAGAAGTTATACGTTTAAAGTATCAACGTTAGAGTAGTATCGTTTAGAGAAGATAGTAGAGTCATTTGTTTCGAGTCGGACTTTTCTAAAAAAAGGGCAGTCCTATGAATATTTATTTATTTGTCGCTTGACGACATGCACCGTTGACAGTCCAAATACTGTCTACGAATGACCCTGAAATTGAAAATCACGCCGCTACTGATCGCTTCTTATACTCTTTTTATCACGCAGATTCCTCATCTTGCCACTATCTTCTCTAATTAGTGATACCACTCTACAGGAATTTTAAAATTGCTGAATGTTGATTTTAAAGCGTTCTTTCTAGTACAAGATTTTCAAGAAAAGTTCGAAATTAAATTATCGAAATTTTGTAGCTATCAAGACGAGAAAGTACCGAGACAAGAATTGTAAAATTTCTGGTCACAACAAACGAAACGAGAATGGTCATTTCTAAGACACATTTATTTTGAGATATATACAAGTACTAGGTTTACGTATTTTGATTAGAGCATAATATAATTTTCTATCAAAATACTGAGTAAAAATACAAATGATAGCTATTATAATCAAGCGACATAAATTATTCTAAAAAGTCACTGCATCATGACTCAAACCCGAATTTTTCACTATCGCGGCGGCTCAATTATAATTTATTCCACAGTGACAATCTAAACACGCGAAAAATGGAAAGTATATAGTCTTAGGTCTTTTTAACGCCACTTAGACACCAACCGGAATCTTGTGTGCGTTGTTTGGGGCACAGCAGTGGGGCCCCAGAACAAGGGTTGATTCCCGATCACATAATACGTCGCGTACAAGCAGGAGAGGTAGACAGCTGATGTTCTGAGGATATACTACATAATATGTATAATATTACGTAACATTTACGTAACCCGCCCAGGCTTTCTACACTTCACTCTCTCTCTAATAGTTCAAACTGTTGTCATGACTAATGCTAGGGCGGCACCAAACACTTGCCTCCAACGACTGCTACTTAAATAACATAAAATATACAGGCTGTCACATTTCACTGTCTATACTACAGACGTAGTTCATCTCGTCAATATATTTCAAGACTATTTTTCCCCTTACATCAATGTCTTCCCAGTAAACTAAATAATAATAATAATAATAATAATAATAATAATAATAATAATAATAATAATAATAATAATAATAATAATAATAATAGGTAATAATAATAATAATAATAATAATCATTTTTATTGAGATGCCACTGATGTGGATACAAACGTCAAAAAAAATACATCAAATATTAAAAAAGTTCCTTCAAATCATAAGGCACAGTGTTGCAAAAATATTGTTTTAATTTATATTTAAAATGTTCTAATTTTTTTAAATTTTTTATTGAATCAGGCAATTTATAGAAAATTTTGTAACCTATATATAACGGACTTTTTTCAAAAAAAGTCGTATGATGTTTTATAGTGATATTGTTGTTGCGGGTGTTATAAGATTTTTGATTATTTTCTGTAAAGTACATTTTCGAGAACATAACTGTGAGCAGCTCAAGAGCAAAAATCCCGTAAAAAGTTAGCAATTTGTTTTCTTTGAATACATTTCGACATGAGTCTCTAAATTTCAATTTGAATATTAGTCTTAAAATTTTTTTTGTAATACAAAAATTCGGTGTCTATCTCCCGACATACCCCAAACTATGATGACATATTTGATAGTGTTTACTACAAATGCGTGATAAAAAGTTAGTAATGTTTCTCTGTTATACACTGATTTCATTTGTTTAAGTAAATAATAATAATAATTTAATTTTTTACATATGTTATTAATTTGTGGAATCCATTTTAATGTATCATCTATGTGCAATCCTAAAAATTTTACCGAATCTTTTAATTGTATGTTAGCATTGTAATTCAAAGAAAACAAATTACCCACAGTCACGGGACCTCTGATCCTGAACTGCACGCAGCTAGTTTTTTCAAGATTGATAATTATTTGATTTTTATGACAATACTTAGATAATTGGTCAGTAACAGTTTTTACTTTATATATAGCTTCCTTGACTGAATTTGCCGCTATCAACACGGCAATATCATCCGCATACATTATTACAGAGCCTGCTGTTAAATAAACCGGCAAATCATTAACATAGCATAAAAATAGTAATGGACCCAAATTGCTTCCCTGTGGGACCCCAACATTAGTATCTCTCCGAGATGATTTTACATTATTAATATTAATTTGCATGCAACGATTTTGTAGGTAAGACTTGACAAGATCATTTGTCTGACCTCTGATGCCCATAGCATAGAGCTTCTGCAGAAGAAATGAATGATTAACCGTGTCGAAAGCGGCGCTAAGGTCAAAGAACAGCCCGATTACAATATTGCTTTCATCCAAATTTTTCATTACAAAATTGCTGAGCGATAAACACGCCGTAGTTGTTGAATGATTCTTTCTAAAACCATGTTGACATGGATTTAATATATTATAAGTGTTGAAAAATTCTGTTAGTCTATTATATAAAATTTTCTCTACAACTTTTGAATGAACTGATAATATTGATATCGGTCTATAATTTTTTAATTCATAAACGCTATCTTTTTTATGAATAGGTTTTATTTCCGAGATTTTTAAAATGTCTGGGAAAATAGCAGACTCAAATATTGAATTAATTAATAAGGTTAGAGTGTTTACAATATGATCAAGCGAGCTTTTTAAAACAATGCTCGGGACATCATCAAATCCTGCCGTATGTTTATTAGGTAAAGATCTAATAGCATTTATAACTTCTGAATCACTTACAGGGTATAGAAATATACTATATGGATGACTACTATTTGAGATGGTACATTTTTTTGATATATTATTCTTAAAGTGAGTTTTCAGTTTGTCTGGAACAGCTGCATCAAAATAATTAGCGAATACGTTGACGACATTATTTAAATTGCTGATTTTTTCCCCATTGTAATCTATAATTAATTCATTATTTGAGTTGTCTTTTCTTTTTAAAAATTTATTCAGTTTTGACCAGATATACTTTGATTTATGGTCATTATTAACTACCGCATTATAAAAACTGCTCTTAGCCTCAGTTATATCAGTTTTATGTTTTATCTTTAACATTTTATAAGAATTATTCAATAAAATATTATTACCTTTAATTTGAAATAGCATTTTGAGTTGTTTACTTTGTTCAATAATTTGTTCAGTTACCCAACTTTTTTCGCTTTTACTAGTTACCGTATCTTTAACCTTCATGACTGGAAAACTTACATTAAAACAATATATAAATTCTTCCCAATATCTTTTGAACTTTTGATTGATGTCAGTTAAAGCTAATACTTCATTCCAATCAATTTTTGCCAACATCATTTGCATATGCGATATGTTTACATCCGAATATATTCTTCTATATGTATATAAAATACTCTGTTCAATTACCTCTATGTTATATTCAAATTCTAAAATTTGTGCCTTATGATCTGATATATTGAATTCTTCTGTTTTAACATGTATCGGATTAAAATGTTCGTTTATTACAAAGAAATCTATGCAAGTTTCAGTGGTGGCGCATGTTCTACTAGCTTGTTTACTAATTATATTACAATTATAAGAATCTAAAATATCACAAAATTGTCTGGTTATGTATGTATCCAATAAAACATTAATATTAAAATCGCCACACAATAAAATTTTTTTATTTTCAGTTTTTATATGATCTAGCAATTCAATCATTCTATTTAAAAATATGTTAATATCACCACTTGGCGAACGATAAAACACTATTAAAATTATAACCAATGATTTGTTAGTTATTTTTATACCGCAGCACTCAAAATGTTTTTCTATACAATATTTATCTAGTTGTATAACCGAATAGTTTATCATTAATTTTTCTCTGACATAAATGGCTACCCCTCCATGTAGAGAATTACTACGGCAATATCTAGCTCCTAAAGTAAAGTCCTGAAAAATTATAGATTTGATGGTGCTTTCATACTGCCAATGCTCTGAAGCACAGAATATGTCAATATTTTCAGTCTTTAATATTATTTCTAACATATCTACTTTATTATTGATGCATCTTACATTTTGGTGCATAAGTTTTATAGAATTGACTCTCTCCAATTTGTCTAATTTTTCATTAATCTGATCTTGTTGGCTGACTGTTTGTAAAATTCCTTGACTTTCGAAAAAATTTGAACCTGCTAACTACCACTCCCTGAGGCCAAAATTCAGGTTTAGTTAAGATATCATGCAAATCGAAATTTGCTCCAATTTTGAATGCACCACCAATACCACGGGTCTCTAATTTTTCAATGTCGAACTGTTGATTCGGACACTTATTATGAACATATTTTTTTACCGTCTCTTCATTTACTTTCGGGTCAACTCGCCCAACAAATAGCCATGTTTTCTTAGGCAGACTATCAAACCCTAGGTTTTCTGTACTTGTTCCCACTACAGGTATCGAACGTCGCCGTCTTCTTCTAACTGGCAGAAATGAAACATCATCATCCCTCACGCCAGTGTTATGTGTAAGCTCATCTTCATCACAATTTTCAAGAATATCTTCTTTTTTTCTAGGGCTAATTATTGTTTTAGCGTTTTCTTTTTTATCGACAATCTCTTTGTCACCTTTTTCTTTACAATCTGTATTAACATTTATTTTTAACTTTTCATTTACACTTTTCAATTTTTTGGGCGCCACTGCGTCTTGATCAAGCTGTATTTTGCACAGATTATTTATTTCACTCACTAATTTTTTATTTGCACTTTTTAATTCCTTAATTTCCTCGATTAGAGGTGTTATCGCATCACTAACAATTATTTTAACTGCATTATTCAACAGATTTTTAAATTCTGACCCAAAAAGACAATTTTTAAAATTTTCTAAAGCTTCTGTCTCAAGTAAATCGTACTTTTTTGCAGAGCCACGCGTCGTAACTTTGTCTTTGTCCGCCATATTTAACTATATTATAATAATAATAATAATAATAATCTTTATTAGACAATAGTACAGATTAGTGCATTAAAAGGCGAGGTTCAGCCACAGGCTGCTTTTCAACCTAACCTTTTAATCTGTTCGCCTTCAATTTTAGTGTGCGCTAAATACGACTATTTTGTAGACAATAGAAAATATTACCAAATTTAATAAATGGTCAATTTGAACAGGGTCATGTCGCTTCGATTTCATTCAAAAGTGGACATCTAGGTAAGGTAGCCCTAATATATATTATACAGTATGTAAACACGTATGGTGCACATAGGGAAATTAGCATTGGTAAAAAATGACTGGATCAGAGTGAGCCTTGAAATCTTGTTTTTCAATTTGACAGATAATATTCTTTTGCAAAATGAATGTGTATACTACCGAAGAAAATATTCAAATGATTACAACATAATCGGACTTTTTTTATTAATGGAACATTAAATTCCCAAAAATACTTAAATATGGTGGGAGATCAAATATCTCCGCCTATTCGTGTTGAACCTAAAGACATTGGGTCACTGATTTACCGACGCGCATACGTCATACTAGTCAGACAATTTTTGAATGAAATGTTTTTTTTGTTTTAGTTTTGTACAAAAAACGAAAATAATGATTTTTAAGAGCTTTTTATTGTTAAAAAAGCCAAGTAAAATAAAAATAAATCAAAATAAAGCAGAAATAGAAATAACAATTAATGCTGTCATGGCTAAATCTGATCCAAGTATTTTTTCCCAATGCTAAATTGCCTATGTGCACCTTACACGTTTACATACTGCATATTTTTTATTATTTAGGGACCAAAGAACCTAGAACAATTAATATTAGCTGTGAAAATAACCCGCTTGAAACATCCATGCGAGGCCGGTTGGGTTCAAAAAATTAATCTGTTTCGCGGCAAAAAAACTTTGTCGATAGTCTCGCCCGTATATAATCGGTTTTAAAAGGTTAAGGGGCTTTGATTAAACTAAAATAAAATCGTGTGGCGCATTTAGTAGAAAGCTTTCATTTGTTTGAGATTAGAAATCATATTTAGCTTTCGACTGTCTTTCAACCATATTTTATTTTAGTTTAATCAACCCCCCCCCATGGTGACTCGTAATTATTTTCCAGTTTTTAGTACATCATCGATTGTACAATAAAACCATTTAACTTAAAAAATATTTTTTACCTATTTTATTTTTAACTATTTAGTATGTTTCATTAAAAGTGCGATTTGCATCCGAACGAAAGCCGGATCGGTCAGTTAGTTATTATAATATTGTATTGTTATCGGAATTACACACGTATGCAAAATTTCAACTCAACCGGATAACGGGAAGTAGTTGAAAAAGATGTCGCAAGATTTGAAACAATGTTAGTTATAAACAAATATACGGGGTCAAGCTAAATAAAACCGTTAAAAACTAAAAATGAACATTTACTTATACAAATTATGAGAAAAATAACCATAACAATAATAGCTTCAAAACTATTTCAAACGTACAATAAAAATAAATTTGATTTTCAATTAAAAATTTTATATCATAATGCCAGTATCTTTATTGTGCATGGCATCGTTATGTACGATGAGGGGGTTCTAGGCCCAGGGGTGTGCTAACGGAATTTATATAAAAATCACGAACACAATGAGTAGAACAGGAGCTATTTTTCAACTGCTAGACAACTATAAAAATTTAACGACTAAACGGAGACATGACCGACATGTCATCAAAATTGATCTGGAACTTACCCACTATTCAATTTTTTCATCATTTTGTTCCATATTAATACAGTAGTGTAGCCTAATACTTTTTGGTACCTGTTCTTTCAAAATATATCTTTCAAGTTAAAATTTGAACTTTTATATACAGTTAATTTCATTTAAAATGCAATATATACATGCGTTTTGTTGATATGGTAAACTACTGAAATATTAATAAATATCTTAGAAAAAGTTCAAAGTTCTCTCTTTTTATTGGTCGTCAAAAAAAATTCTAAAAAATGTCTAAACAACCGGACGTCACATGGGGTGACTCCCTTAATTCGATTTAAGGCCGGCCATAAAACAGTTCTGTACCGAACCGATGCTCTGCAACACGATATAAGATCCGGAAACTTACACATTGGACACATATAATATGTGACGTTGCCTTTATCTCTTGTAAAATTTTATATACATCAATAAAAGAGCTTGCTGCAAGGATTATAACTTTATGTAACCTTTGTGTAAAGGGCCATAGTTTGTCTTAGCGTCCAGTCAAGGTTGTTAAAATCCAATAAAAACGATATCGACCGCGATCTAAATTCAACCTCTAAAACAACTACTATTCTGTTCGACATGAAACAATGACTCGTTTAAAGATATTAGAAAAACTTTTCCGGAAGTACGAACAATGTCTTACTATAGCGACAAACATTTTTCAATTCTTTATTAAATTAGGTAAAAACGAATGCAAAAAAATGTTCGTGACAGAAGACGATGTGCCTGGTGCAAATTTAAAGACAATAATGTAGCTCAACGTTAAACGCTGGCTATCTTGTTATTTAAAATGAATTTTATTGCAGCACATTTAAATATATTTAATAAAAAGTTCTGAATAACTATCAGTTTGAAACTCTTTCAATCAACAAGAGTGTCAATTACTATATCTGGTAATTAAAAAAAATCACGTAATAATAATTTATCAAATTAGGTTACTACCAATATAGGTATATAAAATAAATATATAAAATATATATATAAAGGTATGTAAATTAACTTAGGTAATCATATTATGATTTATATTAAGTATTTTCTTAAAAGTAGGTACTTAGTAGTAAAAATAGTACGGTTTTCTTTCGTTGCAAGTTAACTAACCTCAAATATAACCTATGAAATACGTGTTATAAAATATCACAAAAAAACGATTAAACAACAAATCAATTAAACGATGCAGAAGTGAATGATCGCAACAAAAATTGAAGCGACATGGTGATTATTTTTGCTTCAAGTGTATATTCTCTATGATTTAAGAAGGCGTGACGTCATTCGGTGTTTCTGTCAACATGGCCGATTGCAGTGTTTATATATTAACACTGGGTCATTTTTTAGAATCCTTTAACATATATTTTTCTCTAAAACCATTTATTCTTTGATTCTTTTATACTGCCATCATGCCTTTTGAATTTTAAGAAAATAAGATTTTACGTACTACAAAATAATTTCTTTGAGTAAATTATACCACGCGGTCCGTTTTGTACGATTTTTCAAAAAGTGATTTTAGGGTCAAAATATTAAGACAGCAAAAATAACAATAAAAAAAATACTCACCTATTATAAGCCGCAGTACGCTTGCAGCGAAATGCAGCTCTGAGCAGCCCATGAATGGATCGGTGGCTCTCATCATGATCCGGAACAAATCACGCGAAACCGTGCGCACGCCGGAGTCATATCGTCAGCACCACCTCAACTTTCGAGGACGTCAACAACAAACAGGATTGCCGAATATCTACCACGCGACCTGCAGTCACTGCCCTCCCCAGTTCATCTTTATCATAGTTTATAAGTCAAAGACTTTATTTAGCAAACAGGATTGTCGAGTATTTGTCACTTGATAACCGATTTTTATTCACAGTTCGTCCCTATCATAGTTTAAATGTAAACTTTCTAAATTAACTCTCAATTATCGAGGACGTTAACACCAGTGGAGTAGCCGACTATTTTTAATGTTTCGTATTACTTAGATTGATTTATAACGAATGCAAAATCATTCACAAGTTACTGAAGAGGTTATTATGAGGAAACCATATTTTTACACAAACACGAATTATTATTAAAAAACAATTTTTAATTGAAAAGATAAATCATTGTTTGATTCAGAGAGTATTAGTTATTCTCTATTCAACGCAGCATGTTTTACAATTGACTGCATATTAATTTGCAGTGAAATAATTGGTTTCAAGTTATCAAATAACTAACGATTACATAAAGTACTACATTTTATGCAGTTACATTAATTATAGTACTAACAGACGCTCGAACTTGGTCCGGTCCGACAACGGACATGGTACGGCGGATCTTGCAACAGACGACCGAATCTGTTCCCATCGAACCGGGCGGACACGCAGACTACTGTACAGACGAACAGATTTGGTACGGAGCGGACCAGATCCGCTGTCCGCTTCGAACCAAGTACGACCGTCTGTTAGTACTATAAAAGGCGTGTACTAATATTATGCTTATCTATTTTACTTCAAAGTTGTGTTTGTACATGATTTTTTTAGCCCTCGTTATTCAAATCAAGCACGGTTCTAAATTTTAGAAGTCGGTATATATAGGAATATTTATATATTTTTTTTTCTCAATTCATTCACTTGGTTATATTTAACATTAGTTATAAATCATCATGTATGTGCAATTCTCATTATTCTGCAGTATTTATTAAATATTTTCAAAGAATTTAATTAGTTTTTGACAGTGCGAAAAGTAATTTCTTTTGCACGAGTATTCTTAAAAACCATTCCGCAAAATCAGTGGCGGCGCGTGAACATTTTAAATGGGTTTTTCAGGGTCGACCGGTGGTACTTCCTAGCACGGGCTAGGAGTGAGGGGGGCGTTAATTAAATTATGAGTCACACTCACGTTTATGTTTTAATTATTAAATTTTTTCTAACACTCTTGACAACGAACACTTCTAGCATACGACAGTGATAGATGGTTATTTTTACTAATGTGCTGACGGTAAATGCAGCTCAAAGTCTAAAGAACACGCTATAACCTGTGAGTCAGGAGTTGCACACGGTATACACCGAGGATATCTAGTGATGACTTTTCATGTGCTGCTTCGGAGCGCAGAACAGCGCCTGAACGCAAGAATATCTGCCGCGAAAAACACACACTAGTTTTGTGGTCTGCCAGTGGTCGTTAAACTTTAGCGTTGATTGTGTAACTATTACACTATTTTTTGGCATTAAATATATATTGGTTAAATATGGAGAACATAGGTACTTTATTCTCCATATTATAACCAAAATCTTAAATAATTTATGATGCCCTAAGATTTTGGTTGTTCTGCAGCTCTGCAGCGCTCATCAAGGAACCGCACCACTGCGCAAAATAATGCTTTTAGGAAAGAACGAAAATACAAGTTTCTTGTTAGAGAAGACGCAAAAATAAGAAACAGCTTTCAATTCTCTACGGAGTTTTCGACACATTAATAAAAAGATCAGTCAGTCGAATTATAACAAAACTATCGTACGTAACAAATAAAATCAACATAACTGCAAAAGTGAAAAATTGTAACAATCAGCTACTTGACAGATGTTATAAATAAAAAGACAATAATACGTGTTTCGACTTCGCAAAGTATGTTGCATTTTGTTTTTATTTTAACAAGCATTTCATTGAGCAATCATTTAACGGAACAAAACAGTATTTTTATACGCTATTTATTGTTCATTTCTGAAAATTCATCTTTATATATTTTGTAAAATTCCGATGTCCGCGTGTTCGAAACTCTTCTCCTCCCAAATGGTTGACCGATTTTAATGATTTTTTTTTGTACTTAGTTGAACCCGGTAGGTGGCGCTGTTGTCAAGGTCAAGATTTTTGTTTAATATTCCGACCAATTTTTTTCTACATATTTCTGGATTTCTCACATAAAAAAACATACACTAACCCTAAATTTTCAGCCTCCCAGCACCTCACAATATAATGAGCATTTCATTCATAACCGTTTGCCCTTCGAGTGTGCTATTACTCTATAAAACAGTTCGAATCAGAATAATATATATGTTTAATAGGTAATCTACAAATCCGGGCAAAGCCGGACCGGTCCACCAATTTTAAATAAAAAATCCGTTAAATATAAATAACCATATATTAAAATGCCTAAAAGTTTGTTCTTTTTTCTGATAGAATTCACTGTTATCAATAAGAAATTAAGAAAAAACAATAAATACAAAGTTCTGAAAGAGAAACACTTAATAAAAAATTGATTAGATTTTTTTATTCCTATCAAAAAACACTTTAATATTTTTCAGCATCTTAACTTTTCGTGTGAAAATGTCTTTACTATTCCTACTCCCCAAAATTTCAAATTGACGACAAAAGAAAAATTTTTTTATAAAAAAAAGTTCAATGATATGTATATTTATATTTTGTTACCTTTCTAATTACGTTTAAAAAGCGTGTACAAATTTATGTATGTAGAATCGAAGAGAGATTTAAATCTAGGTATCTAATAATAATCAGAGTTCAGTTTTCAATACAACTTGCACAAAAAATGTTTCCCAGTTCAAATAAATCTCCCTTTGGATCGGCAATCATCAAATGAAATTTTTTCCTGTTAATTCAACATTCCAACAATTTTTATAAACTTTTTTACAATTCGCGCAATCACTAACCAAACGGAATTTATTTTCAATTACAAAATTCTCTGAAAACGATATACGAACAGCGTTCAATCTGAAAGCAGGCGTATCCGCATAAAATAGCTCAGAAAAACACTAAAAATTGTTGACCAATGAATTTATAACACTGATATTGCATCTTTTGTCATATTATCCTCTGATATTGATGTTAAGAAACCGTCTGCTTAAAGAAAAAAAAACTCTCTTAAATTATTATGTATCTTATTTTTGTATAAAATGAAGTATTTTTTATTTGATGTTTATATAGCGCATTAAAATACATTCCAGCAAGGGTGTTGAGTAAATTTAATTGATTTTAGTTCATTCAGAATAAGCCGCTTTAAAAGATAGATATTTAAGAAGACATTCGCCATCTTTACATACGTAACAGTTGAACATTAAGTGTTATTTATAGTTCCTCCGCCACCGGTAGGTAGCACCAGCGCTGTCTATTATCTTATCACATTTCTACACGCAGTATCTTTATACTATCATAATAAAGGATTAACCCGTGCGCTCAACTCTACTATACCCCTATTCCAACCTCTATAACGACAACAGCGCACCGGTATTTCATACAATTTGACACAGAACTATGAACATCTGTTCTCTTTATCTGTACAAATAAAAATGTAATATTCAGTTGTTGAAAAGTTCTTCACCGATTTATTTGAAATTTTGACACAAAGTTGCATTCGAATACGCGTGTGTATTTATATAGGTACCTATTATATAGATGTCATACCTGTGACAGATGAAAACATGCAATTTTTGAAAAACAGCGCCATATGCTGCACGTTAAAGTAAAACACACTATATACTAAATATTTTACGACAATGAGAGCACCATCTGTTGAACGCAATAGCAACACACACAATACAAAGGATTGTTCATGCCGAACAACGTACTTCATGACAGCTGGTACTTAGCATTGTTAATTTGAATTTTTTAGACACGGATTGCTTCTAACTTGGACAATTCTGGAGTCGGAAAACCAGACAATCTCTATATCTGCACAGACAATAGAACAACAAAAAATATTGTATACCTACAAGCATTGTCAAATTAAACATCTTTATTTAAACCTAAAACTCGACTACTGAAAAGTATGAAACAAGGTAATATTCTCATCTGAGGATAGTCCTGGACCTATGCCACTTACCCTAACAAAACATTACATTTTAACAGTAGTAAGCGATCATAAGCTCTCGGGCAAAGTGCATCACGCTATACATCTGGACAGGCCTCATAGATATGAGATACGACCACGGCTATCCTCAGATGAGAATATTTTAAACTTTTCAGTAGTCGAGTTTTAGTTTTCGAACTTATTTTCTATTTAAATTTTTTTTTTAACTTATTTTTTATTTGTCTTCAATTTGCTCTCCTCTGGAAGCAAAATTCACTAATAAATGTAGTCTATGTAACACGGGCCATAATAACGAATCGATTACCAACTTATTTATCAAAATCGGATGAATAGTTTAGGCGCTACGGTGGACCATCCGTAAATACAAACATACATACATAGACTGCTAAATTCATAACCCTTTCTTTTGGCTTCTCCGCAGTCGGGTAAAAAGCAGTTGCAGTAAAGCGCCAAAAGGTACCATTTACGGAATCATTAGACGGTAGTATGGAGTTCTAGGGTTATTTTTTTCAGACATTTTAATTGGGACACAGTGCAGTGTTAGATCGAGAGAGTATCTTAACTTCAGCTTCAGGGAATGAACTGGTTTATGAGGGATATTTCAGCAGCTTAACTTCCCATAAACACTTGCATCAGTTCATTTAACAACTATGACCTGATCATCACATCACATACTTTACGACTGATTATAATATACGTATGTTTGTTTCTTCCGGTTTTTGTTCCTCTCCGTTTTTAATTGTCCCACGCATTCACCTGATTAAAAATTTAAATGAAGCGTTTGCTTTTGCAGATAAACGTTTTCATTTTTAGTGCGTCGTCAAATTTATTGCCTCATCAAACAATGTCATCGTGTTGATGATTACACTTCGAAATGCAGGTTTGGCTTCGAAATACATTTTAAAATTAGGAAATTAAATGAAGCTCCATTACTTCAAAGACACATACAGATGCATAACCAAAAAAACTCCAAAATGTTTTGCCAAAACATTTGACGCGAAGTTAAAATATTTCCACCAATACATTAAACATTTTTTAGAGATGCAAATGAACTTGTAACCTTGAATACTCTTTATCTTCCAAAGTTTTAGTATGTCTGTCTGTTTGTTCCGGATAATCTCCTAAACTGTAGTTCGTCAAAATACATTCGGATTGAAAAAAAATGTGTGTCAATAATTAGATTTCACATTGTTACAGTTACAATACTATATAAGAAAAATTTACTTTCCAACAATGTCACTGTCAGGACTAATCCGAAACTTCCACTCACCGCTACTCCCTCCAACGACTTATATATCACAAAGGCTGCCTGTCACGCGGGCGTAGAACGCGCGAGTGGGCCATTACGGATGGTTGTGTCTCAACGCGCGCTTTAAAAAATTGTTTTCTAGCAGTTAGATCATACTTTTTTGTGTGTGTGGGATTTTTTATTGGTTCCTCTATATCGAAGAATATCGTTAGAGATTCTTTTCTGTGCTAAATGTCGACGAATCTCTCCCATATAACGCCGTGTATATGAGGCCAGTTTCCAAGTTTTATAGGTCTGTGACCACTTGATTTTCGTATCACCCATATAGTACTTCTATACGACAATAATAATGAATACTGTGACCGCCCCCAGTGGTCGAGCGGTTAAGACGTAAGGCTAGTAATGGCAGGGTCTCGGGTTCGATTCCCTATAATATTTATATAGCCGAAAGCTCCACTACTTTTGTCGCTACCGTGCTTCATCACAATCGCGTACGGAGCCGCGGGAAGAAGCAAGTGTTGAAATAAATCCAACTTAGTGTCTAATGATGACAAATTGGCTAATCCTTTAAAATAAACTGTAACTCTTCATAAAATGATTTAAAAAGTAAAAATTTACTTTCAATTATTTTATACATAACGTAATTCGACTAATGATAAAGACAGAACGTTTAATAAAAAATAATCCTATACTCTAAATGGATAAGCAGAAAATAATCCATTTTGGTAGGTATAGTTTAGTTGCAAAAGTTAATTAGAATTACCTTAATTGATAGTAATCAATTAAGGCAGTTTTTATACCACTATGCGCGAAAAGAATAAAATCGTTTATACGAATGAAGAGAAACCATCCATGATTTAAGTAAAACAAAAACATACTGCGGTATTTCTCTATATACATATCTTTCTCTTAGCGTGGCACTTTTATTGATATAATAAACTTTATGTAATTAATCAAGTTTCAGAGGTTATTACAACTGTGGAGAAGATTAAATGATATAACCGCTTTACTAATGAAAAGAAGTAAAGTAAAAGAAAAATAAAATCTATACTCCAATGCTTTCTCCCTTTAATAATACGAAATTTCGACACGTACCGCGCTGATATCCAAATTGAAGCAGCTTGTTAGCAATCAAATGACTGCAAGCTTCGTGTCTCAGTATCTCTAGTGGGGCATGTTCTCTTTGAAACATTATGCGTAAAGAAGGTAATAAATAATCCTCTTAAAATTTATTTAGATATATGGATTTAATTTAACAAGTATTTGGAAAAAAGTTATTACAAATATTTTTTTTAAAACGGGAAAGTTATAGAGCCATTATAAACACTTATTATTTAAATTTTCAAAATTTATTGTTTAGACCCGAAATGATGGCCATAATTCAAAGTTATATTCAGCATAAAAATCGACATTTTATATTATGTGACTTATTTTCATTTTTGAATATTCGTTATTTGCAAAGCTGTGTGTTATTTAAATAAAATGATACGGACTCGATTTTAGTCTTCGGCAAAGCCTTCGATCAGTGTATGGACAAAATCAAATGCTTTGTCATTTTTAACCAAATTTGGCAGAATTTTTGGGTTATGGTGCCCATAACAATAATTCAATTGTTTCTTTATGCTTATTAGTTACGCACACTTTTATAAACCAAATGTTATCAGTGCTTATTGTTGGCAAATGTGATCACAACAATATATTGGTACGCGATGGGAAAGTTAACGAATATGAGTTGGAACTGTTCCGAAGTTAGATGCACCTGTTCAAGTCTGAGAACAGGTAAATTGGGAAGATCAAACGAGAAACTATGCATACATAAAGTGCACTTTATCCTTGGTTATGCAACCGCACCTGTTTAGTGTGGTGGCGCCTCGCTTTGAAGCACCACACAAAGCCCGCCAAGACAGAAGACGTCTTTGCAAACTCAAAACACTTATCTCACATATAAATAGAATCATATTTATAAATAAATGTAGAGAATCTGGCAAATGCAAAACAGGTTGCGTCCTGTCAATTATAATCAGTATCAATGCAGGCTATAAATTAAAGGCCGCTGCACACGAGGCTAGAAACACTGCAGGCTGGCTACGATGCTGGAAATGACGTCACTGCGGGCTCGGCTGCGAGCTCACAAGATGAATTTTAAAATTAGAACAGGGATTATTTTTCTTGTTAGTTCCTCTACTGGTTCTGAGCAAAAACCAATCAGGAAATAGTATCTTGTTACGTCACAAACCAACACTGTGCCATAGTGTGTGTTCTGTTCAGAGACAACAAGCGCCCACTTTTGTTCTATCACTGCGTGCGCACTGAAACAAGCTTGAAAAGACGTCTCGTGTGAAACGAGCACATAAAAACAATCAAGAAAACCCGCGTTAGAAAAATAGTAGTCAAATCTAGCAAGGAAATCTAGCGGAAAATCCAATCTCGTGTGATGAATAGCAAGAGTAAGATGTTCGTTTGTTCAAAATCTTACAACTCCAAAAGTTTTTCACCGACAGTTTTGAAATTTTGACACGTTATTGTATTCGAATACACGCATGTTTTTATGTACCTATTATATAGATGTCATGCCTATTACAGATGAAAACGTGTCTTTTTTTAACAACACCATCTTTTGAACGTTAAAGCAAAACACACTATACTACATTACTGCTCAGGCTGGACAGCGCGCTTTATGACACTTGGTGTCAATGTTTCAGATTGTACTGTTCAATTGAATTTTTTAGATCTAGACATGGATTGCTTCTCACATGGACAATTATATGTTGCGTGTTCCACAGTCGTCAAACCAGACAACCTCTATATCCGGACAGACAGTGGAACAACAAAAAATATTGTATATCCACAAGCATTGAGAAAATTAAACATGTTAAACTGTTAAATAGATTTTTTTAAAAATGCCTGGAGTGAAACAATCTATATCCTGTAGATATAAACCTACTCTGGAAGTTATTACAAAACGTATAAAAAAGTTATTGAAACGAACTGGTAAAATAAAATTGCGTTTATCCAAAGACACTTTTATTACGTGTTGTTATAAAATATGAGCCCAAAAAGGACGATATGAAAACTACAAACTTGTTACAATAGGTGGCTTTTTATCTAACAAAACAATCACGTTTTTAGTTTTTAAAATATCTATTACGTGACTTATTAGACGCAACAGAAATACAGATTTTTACAAATAAAAAAACTATTTCGTTTATTAAAAATATTTTAAAACAAACGACAATTTGTTTCAATAAAAAAAATATCAAAAATAAAATAGTGAAATAAATGCAATCAAACATATTCAGAAATCTTTTTTTTTTGCGTAAAACCTGTATTGTATTTGACATTTATGGCGTATTAGTATTGCAAAATGATATTATCATTGACGTAGAAATAACTAACAGAAATAACTGAACAGATAAACAAAAAAAAGTGGTTACGTGGAATACCTAATCAATTTTTATTATTGTTAAACGGATGTTCAACATTTTTGAAAATTAAAAGAGAGAAAACAAAAGTAGTGAGTTTATGTGAGTAATCATCTTTTAGATGTATCGTTTAGCTACAAGTTAGCCGTGGAATAGACTAGCATTTGTTCTGCTAACCATATTTCATGCTGAATGTAGAAGAAGAAGAAAAAGATAATAAACGTGCTCTATTTGCGTTTATTTTTGTTTCTGGAACATACATCTCATACAAAATAATGAAGTGAATTCTCCCAGGCATTTACAGTCTGCTCTGAAACTAGTAAAATACATTATTTATGCGACTCTTTCAGACTGCACCGGATATGTAATCTCAGAACGCGCTTTTCAAACCATGGATCTCTTCTCAATTTTTACGAAGTTAGTACTATATCTATGTTGTTGCTCTAACCGTAAAAATAAAGATATAGCGATGTTTATGGGGATTGAGGTATCATTTGAAAACCAACGTTCATTCTCAAATTTTTAAATTTTGTCAGATTATTTAGTAAATTTAAAAAAAAAAAAAAAACATTGCAAAATTGGACATATTGATTATTTTTTAAAGGCGACCCTTGAAAAGGACTGCAATACAACCAGAGGATCCATTCAATTTTTTTTGCAGTTTTTGCAATAAAATATACGAAAAACTAAAAAGTGTTTTTATTGTTTTTGTTTTATTATGTGGAGAAAATTGTCAATATTTAGTATGTTGTATGTTTATTGCAAGTAAAAAAATTTGAAAATTCGATTTTCCAATTGATGTGGATCTTTGCATTGGTATGTAGTTTTGATGGTTATATTCATATTCATGTAAGTAAAAATTTAAATAAAAACATTTGGTGCAAGTGGCAGCGCAAAACGTACATTCAGTAGTTTAAAATTTTAATATAGATAATATATTATCATTAAATAAAATTATGGACCAATTTTTTCAGATAATAATTTTATTTAGTTCTATTCAGACATTAATTTAAGATTTTAATATATTATAACACCTAAAAATAAAAAAATAAATAAAAAACACACCAAAAAATAGAAAATAAATAGCATATTAAAAGCGTGAGGCACTTAACGAATTAAATGAAATATTGGTATAGCGAGTGTATCACGTTTTTAAACGTTACAGAAGAAAAAATATTTATTTTCTACTGTGTGTGTTGTTTTTTTCATTAGGTATATGTTTTTTTTTTCTTGATTATTCTTTTAACCGAAAAAATTGCTTGGATCTATTATTTTTCAAACACTCTATATTCTGGATGGCAACTTTAGGCAGTGAAAAAAAAAAGCATTGTTATATATTATGCCGTTGCTCATAATACCTGCGACAAAGAATTGGAAAATGTTTTTTTTTCATTACAAATTAAAAAAAAGGAAAACAAAAAATAAAAATAGGAAGAAAAAGTATTGCTATAGCCTTCTGTTTTGTGTATTATTGCCAGGACACAAAATTACAGTAGATACTTACTAATTAAAACCTAGTTTGACACCGCCATTGTTCTTTTTCAGCTAATTTACATAATTATCCATAAAATTCCATAAGCAGCAAATGTTTTGTAACGAGGGGTAAAGTTGGTTTGTTTATTTGTCGCGGAAAATCTCAGAAATAATTCAATAGCTTTGATAAATTCGTTTATATACAAAGTTTATTATTAATTATTATTATTAAGTCCAGTCCTGATAATTCGTTTCTCCATATTTACATACAACTCCGCAATGTGGCTGTACAATAAAAATCGTTTTATGTGTTTCTGGCATTTTGTCCTTGCAATAAATCATTTGAGTTGACAGTGTGTAAAGGGAAACGAAATGGTTAAAAAAAATATTTTTTATCAGAAAACATCACAAGTCAAGTCTAAGAATTGCTCATATTATTGTCTGGTTATTATTATTATTATTCGCTCTTTCGTTTTTCTTTTTAACTGACGTTCGTGACGTCACGACTAAACAAGTGAACGTCATCGCGGTTAAACAACTGAATAAAATATGCGACCGACAAAATGACAGCAAAGCGACATTTTGTTTAATATTCATAATAACATGTCGGAATGTGACAATTATTACCGATTTGCCTTTTAAATTACAAATGCAATTATAAATATTTTTAACGCTGAATTTTGTGGTTTTTTTGGCATGCCACATTAAACATTCCCTCTTTTTCGAATGTGATATACGCAAAGCAGATTAAAAATAAAAATTTATTTATGCCACAGGGCGATTGTGTTTCGTTGTCCATTGTTGAATTTAAAAAAAGTAAACGTTCATTCAAAAAGTATCAATATAGATAATTATTTTTACCCGACTACGGAAAAAGGAGGGTATAACTAATATATATAAAATTATATGTATTTATGGATGATTGAGCGGATTTAACTAAAACATTATTTGACGAATTTTAATGATTTTTTTGGAAATATTTCTTGATTTCCGAAGTGCTATAGACTTTGTTTATTTCACAATTTTAACGTTAATTAATTTAATTTGATTAATTTTTTGGCATACACTTTTATACAAATACTTATATAAAATCGTAAACTGAAAAAAAAAATAGGTATTCGAGTCCCCGACTACTGATAGCAAAAAATACTGGCTCACGTTTTGGTTTGCTTGTATATTCTTCTCTTACCTAGTCGGGTTTTAATTTTATTAACTTACAATAATAATTTATATTTACAATTTATTGATATTGAAAGAAAATAACCTAAAAATCCGCTCTCCTCATATACTTAATACTCTAGTAGGGGTCTGGAAAAGGATGACGACCTAACGGTGCAGACGCATGTATGTCTCCGTCATTTTGACCTCAAATGTTATGCGCATGTCCAAGAATGGAGCATGCACTTCATATATTTAATAACTTCTATATTGCCAGTGGCCGTAAGTGGAAACATAATACAGCAAATTACTGTTTTTCTCTCTCTTTCTATTTACTTGACCCGTTGTGCGCAAGTGTCACGTGTGTAGTGGGGCAATTACTAAGAGGAATAGAGCAAGCCATCTCCCTTTCACAGTTTAGTTCCATAAACAAACTGACACGACAACTGACGCGCATATATTCACGGACATGCGCATGAGACTCAGAATATAATAAGTGAGACAGACGTATATATATGTCTGCATCGTGGTGTTTAAGTCATTCTCCCGATCTTTGCTGGCAATATAGAGGGTATTAAATATTATATGACTTGCCTACTTCCCCATTACAGTCGCAACGCTTGCGTATAACAGATCGAGTGTAAATAAGTGAAATAGAAATATGCAGTTGCTGTCTCGCTTGTTGGACAACACTTCCACTTACAAGAACTAGCAATATAGGAGCATTAATTTCTCAGTAGAATAGGAGTCATGAAAGTGGAACACAAACAATTTCGACTCTAAGCTCTTTTAAAATGGATAAGTTAATATTAATGTAACATGTCAAATAAATTAATATTATACATATATTATTTCATTATCCAATCCCTGAACAGCCGTTAGAATTAAAAGGCAATTATAATAACCGCTCAAGAATGAACACCGTTACCAGAAAATTAAATTTCTTAACTCAATTTAAATAATTCATTTTTGAAAGTAATTGAAAATGTCAAAGATACGATAAAGATTAGCAGCAAAATGTACAAAATCAAAAGCAGTTATTTTTAAATGTCCAATTAAACGCGCCCTAGTTATTTTTTATAGACGCATAAATATAAAATATGTAGAAAGTTAAAAACAAAAACTGTTCCATAAAAAGGTACTTATTTTCTTACACAAAAAATAACGTAGTTTTACTGCCTCATGAAATTTGAAAAATCTGATTTCCTATCAATAAAATTTGTACTAGTTTTTATACCTATTTCTCAAATAGTTACATTAAATAATATTCAAGTCATATTAAAATTGGAAGAGGCTTAAGCGTAGCTTTATTTGCACAAAAAGTTGTGTTACGCTATATTTTAGAGCTTCTAAGTGAATTCCTTTCGGTAAAAACCGGCTGCTTGCAAAAGGTGAGAAAAATCGGATATCTAAATGATTATAGCACTTAAATTTTAAGTTAGACTTGATACCGATTAATAATAATTTTATCGAAACAGATGTATATAATATATAGAGGTCATTTTTTTTCTATCTAGATATACCTACTTACAATAAATTGTACAATCAGATTTTTTATTTGGATTGTTTGAACTAACTTTTGTATAATTAAAAAAATTGTAAAAAAAAACTTTGTACGGCCGGTTTTATAGCATACGGTATACGTGCATTACATTTCGTTACACTTTCGATATCACGAATCAATTTTACCCTACCGCCCCAAAAGAAATTCTACGTCAAAAGTGAACACTAGACACTAGTGTACAATGTGGAGTAACTGGGATATTATTATTTGATTGTACTGAAAAAGTACGAATCCGACCGTATTAACCTACACATCTATATTAAAGGTTTGACTTTTGTAGAAATGAAGCCACGCCCAAGTCTCTGTAGGAACAATTAGATTTTCTGGAACAAAGTCCACGCCAATTCGTAGTGCACACTGGATAGTGGGTAATATAAGTACCTGCATTACCTACAACCCTACTTCCAGATAATGACATAAACCATATAACATTATGAAAGAGGTTTAATCTCATTATAGTAAATCTGCAGACCGGAACACAAAGTACCGACTCTCTTCTCGATTTCGTGCACCGCCACACTATGCGTTCCGGGGCTGGACTCACTTCCGGAAATTATAATCATCAGCTCTAACCTCTTCGCGCACTTCCATTATTCGTTTTAACAGTTGCATAAAAACGTTTTCAAATCTTTTTTTTCAGTAGTGTTTTTATATAAATTTTACGATAAGAATAATAGAAGCTGTGACATCACAAACAATTGGGATTGGGTGTAAAAACGTTCTTAAGAAATGAAGCTGGTTTTGCTGCTGGAATCGTAGCTGGGACTTGCAGGTTCGCGTGCGTGGTCGCAGAATGGATTTCAAAACTAGAACCGGGGCTACTTTTCACGTTATTTTGTCTGCTTATTTTAAGCAAAGACCAATCAGAAAATAATATCTTGTCACGTGGACGACAAACGCCCCCAAACATGGCGTGTGTTCTGTTCAGAGACAATTCGTATTGTCGTATTCAAATTTCCTGTCATCTAATTCTAGAACATTAGATTATACTCACATAAAAACAAATGATTGTTCTACATAGAAAAAGATCGCTTTTCAAGCAAAATTTTAAGCAAAATGTGTAGAAAAACGTTGTGTCGAAGTGGAAACTGCACAGAAAACGATTCTAAATACATTTCTACACAGTTCAAGAAAAGTATCGTTTCAATCGATCACTTATTTTTCGAGCAGGATCGATTTAAAACTCTACAACGTTTTTCTTATGGAGAAATATGTGTGCACATGATCTGTCATTGTCAAATCAGATTTTCTGTCAACGTTTTCTGCAACTGAGCATCAGTAGGTTATAAAAAAAAACTTTTGACAGACAACAGCGATTTACTATAGAATTAGTATAGCGCGACCAGTTTTGTTTTATTATACTAAACTAGCATGTAATGGGTCACTTTACATACATGCAAAGCAGATACTTTATAGGGGATAGAATATTATATTTTATATCAATGCAATAACTATGTATATACCTAACAACAATACCAAACTTTGTTTCCACGCAACCTTAATATCCAGTAAATCAATTAAATTCTAATGTTGACAATTATAATCTATTTTAATCATTACAAAACCAGGTCGTTCAAGAAATAAACGCCATAGTATGGACGGAGCTAAAACTTGTAACAATATGAAATCGATTCAACAATGAACATTAGGTGGAGAGTTTCAGCCGTGAACAATAATGATTATTACTTGACGGGCGTGCATTAGCGAGCTAACAATGGTGCCGGTGTTCAGCCCCCTTGTCGTTGCTAGATGTTAAAGAGATCTGAAATTACAGGCTGACCAAAGGAAACAGAAACAGAAAATAATAAGTTTGCCTAATTTATTCGAAAAACTACTATATTCAAAATGATATTAATTTTCGTAATTCTAAGGAATAAATCATAAACATCAATGAAAAAATATCATTTTCATATTCAAATTTACATGAATTATACAAATTTGAATTGTGTAAATTTTTTATGGAATAAATTTATTATTATTGTAATATAAAGTTGTGATTAAAAATCTGTATCAAATGTTACTGGGAGCATGTAAAATTGAAAATTATCATTTTCTGTCGGTCAACTATTTTTTAACGGTTTCATGGTTATCTCTCCATAGCAAATAAATACAATGGATTGCGGTACTTGGTAAATTTTTTAGTTAACTACGTCGTACTCGTATATAAAGGCGTCGAAACGAATCATAAACTATCAAAAAATTCCAGCCAATTGGGCGACGGGACCATTCCAACTTCCAAAATGTTGACATTTGATTATAATAAAAAAAATAAAATTTCTGATATCGCGTGAGGTGACGCGGATAATGGCTAGTATTCAATATGATATTAACTATTCGTTGCCATGGTTACCTACATAAGTAGTATGTTCCACGACTAAACTTTCTTGAAAAAATAAATAAATAATAATAATAATAATAAATAAATAATAAGCCGTTATGAAAAGTATACAATTATTATATAAAAAATACCGTTATAGCATATATCTCTTCAGCGCATGTGCCGATTTTCCCCAAAAACTACAGGGCTCTTCATATTTGCATACATTGTCCCAAAATTTGGTTTCAATCCGCTCACCCGTTTGACCTGTATCGTGTTCACAGACAAACAGACTAACAGACGCACAGAGTTTTTCCAAAAATATGTTTTTTGGATTCGGGGGACCTCAAACCGGAAAGATATTGTAAAATTTTTGAAAGGTGATTTTTGACCTAAACTAGTACCATTCCCCCACTTGTGGGTTGGAATGGTAAAAGACATATTTCAAAATATAAATGTTTCGGATGAAGTTAAACAATAAACAGTTATACGTTCAAAAAAACATTGAATAACACTGGTGTACCTACAGGACGCTGTTGAATAAAATCACAACAGCACGAAACAGCCGAAACTTGTAGTTTAAAATAAAAGAAAAGTTTCAAAAACATTTATAAAAGTAGGAAGTTGCGTAGATAAAATATTTAAGAAAAAATAAAAGTAGGCAAAGTTACAGCAAAAAGTGTAAGTAATGTAATCAGTACATCCAAGAAAGTCCTTAATTGTTAACTAAGGCACAGTGACGTCAAAGGAAATAATTAAAAGAGTTAAAAGCGCCGACGTTATGTAATTTTGCTACAAAACGACCAACGTTTAGACAATAGCTGCTTTAATAATTCTTCCACATAAAAACACCTATGAATCTCATTAAAAGAGCATTTGCGGAGATCTAGATACACGTTAGCAGTAGCTGCTCGTCTCTAATGGGGTCGTTTTATGAAATGACCATTTTAATAGAGTTTTCTTTATATTTCACTTACCAGTTATTATGGGACGAATAATATAAAAATGTACAGTGGTTTTTAGCTAGATAGTCAATGAAAAATTGACAAAGTTTATTTGGACATCACACAAAAACGACTATATCATTTTTCCACAAACAACAACACTACCCTTCAAATTGGTTAAAGACTGCGTACATTTGACAAGGATAAGCCTGCACGATGTCGCACACTAGACCAGCACAAACCAGCAAAGGACTCCGCCCCAAATACATGGAAAAATGGCTTTCGGTATGAAATTCTTTCCAACTGGGTGGAATGAATCAGTCATTTGATGCTGAAAAAAGTTTCCAATACGACTTGGGTCTGAAAATCCCGTTATATATATATAATATATACACATGTACATATATTTCCACGGGTGCCGACATATTGCACATTGTTCGTTAATATAATTGCCACAAAACAGTCGTTTTTGATAAGCTTGTAACTTTGGACACCAGGATTTTCAGACCCAAGTTGTATTGGAAACTTTTTTCAGCATCAAATGACTGATTCGTTCTCCCCGGTTAGAAAGAATTTCGCCGAAAGCCATTTTCCTATGTATTTGGTGTAGATTTAGTGATACGCGGAACACATTTTTAGTTTTCAAGTAGTTTTTTTATCAATACAAATAAATTAATGAAAACGACACATCACTAGTACACGAGATCGGTCCAACTAATGATCGTTGCTGGTTGCCGGTGCTGGTCTAATGTTTACTACTCCGTTAAATAACATGGAAACCTGAACAGGCTTTTCTGCTCCGTACTGTGCTGGTCGTGTTTGAAAGATGTGCGCGGTCCGTTCGTCTAAAAACTGACGATAAAAAGAATAGTGTTTACTATTTTTGTACGCGCGTATGTTGTAAGTTGAGTACCGTCTGTCAGCAACTAACAAGCACAACGAGTCCCCTGTTGCCAACTTGACAAGTCCTGCCTCTGGCCAACTAAACGACACTAAATCTCAAACGTTTAATACTCGTTTGTAGTTAAAGTGACTACGACCTGAACGTTTAAAGAAATTAAAGTTCTAGCTGCTTTCAGTAACGACGTAATATGCTTGTGCACTAAACCGGTACGAGAAATGTTAAACATCATATTTCGTAAAACAGGAATACGCTGTTAATTAATTCTGAAAATTGTCGTCAACTAATTATATATACAAAGTGAATCAATTTGGGTTTCTCGCGAACTTTTTTGTAAAATATACTATATCCATTAATTCTTCCATACAATTGCATTAATATATATATGTTTAGGCAACCAAAGGTCTATTTTTTTGTTGCTGTGTTAACTAGCGTATAACATACATAATTAGTGTACGACGAGTTGGGACATTATGTTTCAAACGAGAGCTAACATGTTTTAACAGTCACACGAGCTATTATAATATTACGCACGAGATTTTTTTTGACTGAGCGATGTAGCGTAGTGGTGAGAACACTAGATTCGCATTAGGGAAGTACCGGGTTCGAATCCTGGCGGGGACAGATGTGACAACTTTTTCCTGCTGCCTCTCGCCGAGAACGGTAACTGGGGTACCGGCCATCTTGTTGAGGTTTTCCATGGTTTCCCTCAATAACTCCAGATGAATATCGAGATGGTTCCTTATTCAATGCCATGGCCGATTACCTGTCAAACTCCTATGCTCAAAATTTTCGTACCTTATCCTAATGTCCTAAAATTCCTTCATTCGCACATTGTTTTAATAATAGTTGAAGATGAAAAAAAAAATGTAGAAATAGCGGGGAGTGTGGTAGATGGAAAATAGTAATGGTGCGAATGGCGTCTGTTATGACAGAAAGTCGAGAAACGGACGTGAAACGCATTATTATTATTATTATTATTATTATTATTATTATTATTATTGTTATTATATTATATTATATTTTTTGCATATATCTCCTATAAAATAGCTACATTTCTACTCATCTTCAAAAATGTTGAGAGTTCACTTTTAAACCAATGTCACTTCGTATAAGTTGGTAAATAATGAAAAAAAAAAACAAATGACAGGCAAACTGATTTATTACGGAATTGGTGTAGCGAGGCCAGTTTAATTTTACTTTACCGCACTAGTGTATAATTTCTTGAGTTATAAGCAAAGGCAGATCCGGGAGGGTTGAGGAGGCTGCCCTCTCCCCCCGTCGTATTTTTTAATTTAAAAAACACATGATTATAAGAAGCAGCAAGTGCCAAATTTTGGGGGATAAATGTCAAGTTCAAGATGCTTTTGAGGCAAATAAAATAGCCTAAAAAAATTTCCAAGCAATGTATATTTAATTTTTTTTTCGGGAAAGGACCCTCGGTTTGTCCGTTGCACAGGGAATAGTTCATAACCAAGTCCTCGAAGGTGAAAGACAGCATCCCCTTGAAAGTTGGCTAAATTAGAAAGAGAGAGACGTGTTTTATAATATTTATAGATTTTATTGAACTACAAATACTTATTCATTTCAGTGACTGTTTCTTTGCTTAAAATTGGTACTATTCCGGGAATGATTTCAATATACGAAACATTAATAATATCATTTATAATACTGGAATACTTGTGTTCATATCTAGTTTCGGGAGATATAAGCAAAAGTTTGGAAGAGCGCCAATGTAAAGAAGTTTAACCGTTAAATTAAGCACTGGCGTGTCTCGCATAAACTGTTTGTGAATGCTCTGAGCTACGAATGTTTACGATAAATACCTAATCTTAAATAACTATATATGCACTGCATCGCACATTGAATAATATCGCTTAAATTTGTGTGGTTGCCGTCAGTCGTCCCCACAAACCGAGTCTCTTCAACTGTAAACTTAGCTGAAGTCAAATTAAATGCCACAGTTATCAAAATTAGACGACAATCTGAAAGCAGCAATTTTTATAGTTCCGTACCAAAATGGCTGAAATCCCTTATAGTACGTGAGACTACGTTGTACATTCGTAGAAATAGGAAATATCTTACCTCTTATTAAATTAAGTATTTTCAAGTATGATATTTTTTATCCTGATACAAAATCTGTGGCAAAATAAATGAAAATTTAATTTTTAGACGCTATTTAAACGTTAAAAAATCGTAATTTTAGACACGTGTTTAGTATATAAATATTTTACGTAGTTTTTTAGTGTTCTGTGCAAATAAAACACTTATGGAATCACTTCAATGTCCGTCCGTCCGTTTCTCTGAAATTATTTGACGTTAAAATTTTTAATCTGACACAGAGATAGAGTGTGGTGGTCCGATCACAGAAGCGAAGTACAAAAAGTTGATTTTTGATTCCGGGGGCTAATTTCAGGCGGAAGAATGAGAAATGAAAAAAAAATTCAAGGTTATCGTGTAGTGTGTTTTAATAAGTTTTGTAAAAAAACGCTTAAAAATTGATGTTCCTGACTCTTATCATCAAAAGTACCGCTTAGAAAAATCTGAAAAAAATCACGAACATTGAGAATTAGGTGTTAATTGAATGAAAATTAGTAGGGTTTAAAAAATTCCAGAGCCATCAATAGCTATAAACAATTTGATTGTTTATTTCTTAGAATTGCAGAACCAAAATCCACACAACTATGCAAGTATAGCTTGACCGATTTTTATCTTCCTTTCGAAGTGAATTTTTTCGAGTTTTCAAATAATAATAATAATAATGCGTTTAACATTAGTAGAAGTTTTGTTCCAAAATATGTATTGAAGGAGATTTATGTGATTGAGGAACAATTGAAATAAGCTTTACTAAAGTATCAACTTGCATTGAGGCCCTGAGGATGAAAATATAATTTTCGAAACGTTGGCCACAAACGATACTTTGGTAAAGCTTATTTCAATTGTTCCTCATACAAATAAATCTCCTTCAATGCGTTTAACGTCCGTCTATCGAATTATATAATAACAGACGCCATTCGCACCATTACTATTTTCCATCTATCACACTTCCCGTTATTTTCTACATTTTTTTCAACTTCGACTAATCAATAGCAATGAGCGAATGAAGGAATTTTAGGACATTAGGATAAGGTAGGCAAATTTTGAACATATAGGAGTTTGACAGGTAATCAGCTATGGTCTTAAATAAGGAACCAATCTCGATACTTTTCTAGAATTATTGAGGGAAACCATGGAAAACCTCAATAAGATAGCCGGTACAGGGAATTACCGTTTCTCGGCGAGAGGCAGGAGGAAAAAGTCCCCCGGTACCTTTCGAATGCGAGTCTAGTGCTACGTCACTCCACTCGGTTCCGAGTTTTCAAATATTTCCTTTCATGTGCACGACTTTTCAAGTTTTCCAAATGAAAGTAAAATTTATTTATTTGTTAGAAATAGTGATCGTTTATCTAATATAATTAATTAAGAATCAAATCCTATATTTATCAAGTATGAGTTTATCGTCGCTAGACTATCGCTTAGTTAGCTCAAATTGGATGTAGCGAAGTCTAGTTCAATTTTCTGATACTCGTTTTAGATAAAAACGAATCTGTGCAATTACAGAAATAGGAGCGTCACTATTTTAATCAACGAGTAAATAAGAACAAGAAGAAAATGACATATTACAGGAAATGTGTCAAATTTTGATAAGCTAAGAAACTAACGTGACAAATCTAGTTAGGAGAGAAGACAGCAACATCGTATGTTCTGTATCTACGTTCAGACAAAACGAGCAGCTCTATAAAGATAGGTTATGTACGTGTACTAACTTCAAGTTACAGTCATTTGTGCTTTTGCTGTTTGACTCTATAGTATTCAACTGATTTCATTTACGTTTATTTTTACACACGGCAGACTTCGGGCCAGCTGAGTTCAGCCACTGGCCGCAGTAAAAATGAAATAACAAAACAACAGCATCTACCTTTCTCCAACTCTTCAGACAATAGAACAAATTGATGATTTCCTCAATTTATCCCACCATTTTAAACTGTATTTTTATACGATTTAAAAAATTCTTTTAGGTATGTCAGTTTTAAGTTCGTATTTTTTATTATTGAAGTGAAACTTCTTAAGCGATGTATGTGTTTGAAATTTTCTGTAACGTTAAAGGGGAAATGATGCAACGCAGGGGAAATGTAAGATAAACCTCTGTAACGCAAAAACGAGTTCATAACTCTGAAGAAGTTTCACTTCTACCGTGTAGGTATTTATGTGGATAAACCTCGCACGTTTTTTCTTACTAACGGTCGTTAAAGCTCAACGCGCGGTTAGTTATATTTTTTTCACGCTTTCCTCGTTTTTCCATAATTTCCCCCAATTACTAACAATTCCAACACTTTTCCACTTTTTTATAAATTTTTCTAGACATTGTCGAAGTATCTACATTTATTTATTACAAATGTGTTCTATTCTACTTCCGTTTATACTCAGTTCATATCTTTAGGGATTATGTACAATAGCCCCGCAATAATAACAAATTTGATTACCTATTTAAATAACTAATTACGTCATGTAATCCTAAATGAGTTAAGAAAGCATACAGCATTAATATAGTTTTAAATAGTTATCATATTATATCAGAGAGAGAAGATCCAATTCTTTCTGGATTAAATAATTAAACTAGTTTTGTTACCACATTTCTAACTGTCGTAAAATATCTATTTGTTTTGAGATTTCATATTTTAAAAATTATTTTTGCATGTGAAAACTGTCACTTTCAGATTGATAACGGATAATTTGAAGAAAGTTACGTAATTATATTAATTTCAATTTATATCTACATTTTTGTATTGACAAAAAACAAAACTACAAAAATGAACTTTATGTATACAGGTTTATAAAGTGACCATTCCGCACTAGGGCTGTAATGAAAAACAAAAGTAGCCGAACCGGGCCGCTAAATATCAATTTCACTCTACTTGAATGCATTGCTATAACATTCTGTCAAATTGGCTATTTTGTTAAACTCACGTTAGCGATGACAAAGCACGCACTCCAAGTTAACGTTTTCACTTTTGTGAAATATAAATATTAAATACCTATGCATATTTTCTATCACATTTTGTTATCAAAGAACGAAACCAGAGACCGCATATTTAATTATTCAAAAGGTATACATTGACCTAAAAACATTCCTAGTATCAAAATTGCTTTTTGCGATAAAAATGAATAAAACATATAATGTTTTTTCGAAACTTTTTCAAAACTGGCAGTAGCAACAACAACAAAACATAATATCCTATTGTTAAATTGTTAGAGAACTTTAAATTTTTATTATAACCGTATTTCTTGAATAGGGTGGCCATTCAATTCCGTAATATGGACAATGAAATTTTATAAATAGCAATAACTGAAAGGCAATAACATTTATATTGCACACAAAAGCAGTGCATAAATATTCATAAAAATGATCCCGTGCAGTGTGCTGCATTTGTTTACTAAATAATAATACGGTACAAACGAAACGTGGGTTATGTCCCATGTACTAATTTATAATAACATAAATTTTTAACAAAAATTCTATGCGCTAATTCAAAATATAACAAAGGTAAAACGACACTGACATTCAATAACCGTTTCAAGCCCTCAGAAATTGCTCAATTTGATTTTTGATCAATCATTTAATAAAATGATTGTTTATGATAATTCATTATTTATAATAGCTAGCGACAGAAACGGTCAAGAAGCACTCGGTGGCAGAAACGTTCTGTTTCGTGTAGTCTGAGCCCCCCTCTACAAATACGCTTGGTTGAGTAGGGGTCTAGCGCGTTGCGGTACGGCAAAATTCAAAATTAAAAAAAAGAAATAGCAGAAAATGATTGAACAGCATCTGGGAGCCTCCTAGTTGCAGAAAAAATATTTTCTGCCAATTTACCTCCTGCAGAGACTGTATAATAAATAAATACAAAATAAATAAATTAAAAAAAAAAGCTCGGTTCGTCTTCCCGAGGTACAGTTTTCTGCCAAAATCGACTTTGCAAAAACGAATCATGTTCGCGGAAAGTTTAACATGGTATTCAGGTATCAGGTAAAGCATTAATGACAAGTACATTTATGTACATATTGGCAGATTGTGATCTAGCAGGGACAAAATTGGCAGATAATATTTTATACAAATTTTTCGGGTACAAATAGAAAGCCTGGTAAGAATTTTTGCCACCGTGCGAGGACTGCGAATTTTTGCCTGTGCAAATTTGGAAGAATTATCGAAAGGAAGTGAGGTCACTTGGAGCCACGAAAATTTTTTTCGTATTCCGGACCACCGAATCAAGTCACATTTAATTTTTTACTTTTTTGACTTTTTGTTTCGATTTTTTAAAGGATTTTGAAAGTCTCTGCAGGGGGTAAATTGGCAGAAAATATTTTTCCTGCAACAATTTCTGTCGCCATCATTCTGACTATAAGCCCTTTCCGCAATATGAATTCACTTTTAAATTACAATTTTCAAATCGTGATATTTTGTATAGTCAAGAATTTAGAGTGTTGTTAATCTTTTGTCACTTACTAATAAATTTTATATGAAATAAGTTGAAGTGAAACAGACACAGCGCTGTTAATAGTTAAAAAGTTGTAGTTAAAAAAATCAGAGAGGAATATCTATTAAGGAAATAATTATAAATAATGGCCGTTTTAAAGAACTTCAAGAATTGAATCAATAAACTTTATTATTAAAAGGATTATAAAATTTATTTCCCATATAAAGTTATATGAAAATTTACTGTCAAGTATTTTTAATAAAAAGTATGTGAGAAAAACGTAATTAAAGAACAATTTACAAAAACCACAGCAGCTGCCAATTTCACATGACAAAGAATTTACTTTATTTTGTGTTTGCTCAATGAAATCAATCTTAAAAAAGCATTAAGAACTTAAAATTCTCAAAGATGTCTCTTAAAAATTTTTTTTTCGTGTTTGCTCTTTTACTCGTTCCATCAAATCAATAAAAAAATTATTTAATTCTTTGAAGTTTTTAAAGAAAATTTATGTGCGCTTCTTCAAAAAGAAATTGCAAATTTAAAACACGAAGGAGTTAGGCAATTTGACGATCTTTATACGTCATGTCACGCTAAAACAAAAACCAGCGAAGTTAACAGTTCCGTTTGTAATCAGAGAGTACCGTATTTGTTAGAGATGCCACAAATATTCGGCAACTTTTTTTAACATTCGGTATTTGGCCGAAATATGAACACACATATTACTCAAAAATATGCGATTTTTTATTAAATGGTACCATTTTTGTGTTCAAGATAGATTGTAAATTATAGATGTTCAACAGCTCAGGTCAACAGCGTGTGCTAAAGAATCGGGTCTCTGGGTCTCTGTGAGCACTAATTCCCAAAAAAATGTTGGAATGCAAACTACATGTTTCTTCTGAGGGGATTTTTTTACAAGTTTATTAAGAAATTATAAACAAACATGGCTTCTATACCAAAAAAAAAAAAACAGAAATAATAGGGCACCCGAAATGGAACCAAATTTGTGATGAGCAAAGCAAGACCAAGATCAAGTATTGGTATCCTTGGTCTTGTTTTTGCGCAAATACTATGGGCTTGGTCTTATCTTGCGTATTCAGTCTTTGTCTTGCTCATTTAACCTATAACATCTTTTTAATAACTCTTCTAAATACTATCATCATCAAGGTTTTTATAATAAAATTATATACTATTCTATTAATATTGGTAACAGCCTTAGATAGTTTTGGTATCGGTCTTGATCTTGTTCTTGCACAAATTCTTTTGGTTTTGATCTTGTTTATTCGGTCTTGGTTTTGCCAGTAGTATGATCTTGGTCTCGGAAAAAGCAAGACCAAGACTGATTTTGCTCATCACTAAACCAAATACTTTGGGGATTTAATGTTCTCACCAGTCTCTCTAAACGGTGTGGATAAATAAGATGGCAATAAAGTCGGGACATAGATTACAACTGCAATACAATTATTATATGTGTATTATAAGTTCACATGCTGTAAGCAACGATAAGTAATCGCTGATAAGTTTCAGTTACAAGACTGAGTTTGACTGTGAAAATCCGCAGTGACCTATTTAGCTGAGTGCCGGTTCGTTCTAAACTACACTATCGTAATAATAATGAAACTAGACAAAATAAACCTCAACCAACCCTTATATATATCCAAAGGTATATTGTCAACACTCATTACTTGCCATTAGAGAACTAACCCATGTCCAAATTAATATAAATTATTAACATAACCAGATATGAAATTATAACTGAATTAGCATGCGTAGAAATTATTTTTGTAATCGTTTCTGACAATATTCACAAACTTATATTCGTCACTTCTCTGTTCCTTTTAAGGCCGGTTTTAGATTTTCGGCTTAAGCTCAGTTTAACTGTTCTAGATTAAAATACAGTGTTTCATTGACAAGCTTACAAATATATAACAACGACAATCGAAACATATTGTCAAAAAGCTGTATATAAAAAACTGTTTTGACACATTCTAATACGAAACCTATATAAAAATTTTTCTTCTTCCGTTGAAGACATGAACTACAAGCAAAAAATATGGTGATTTGTTAATCAGCTCTCCTTCGGTACCGAAATACAAAAATCGAGTGACCTTAGAAAAACTAAACCTCGGAAAGATTCGAACAAAAAAAGTGAGCCATCGTGGGACGCCTGGCAGATGTGAAACATAAATTTAAGCGAAATTCTAGTAACTAAATTTCACCCTGTCAACTGACAAAATTCTAGTAACTAAATATCGCCCTGTTATTTAGATGTCGCATTCAACAAGAGCCATATTTAATCCCACTCACACAAACGTAATGTCCTCCCATAAAAAAGTAAACAAAAAAGCACCTAAATATTAACAAAAACTAGACAAAAGCAAATGATCGAAAACTTGGCACTGGCAAATTTTAAGAGATATTTGTCCACAATATTACACAAAAAAAAGACATTTGAATCTGTGTTAACTTTTCTTTTCAATAAAATTTACTACGGACATTGCTTCAATGACAAATTTTCATGTCTTATAATCCCAATTGTTAAATAAATTTAGTTAGGATCAATATTGACGGTAAAAAAGAAGCTTATAAAATTATTCACAGTTATAAATTTCATGATCGCTTATTCAACATATCCAGTGAAACCACGCACTTTAAGATCAGGAACGTCGGAATTCATGTGTGAAATACGTTGCTGTTTTGTTTCAAGGATGTGTTAAACTCTGTAAACCTTCTATAGTACAATCTAGTCAAAGTTATAACTTGTTCTAGTAATCTGAGTTATACGAAAGGAAAAATCGGATGCACTGACTTTAGTTAATAACTCTGTGTATTATCAATCAATTTTAAAACGTTGTACAGTTTTGCCAACTTAACTAGAGTAAATTTATATTTTCGTTGATTCTCTATGTGGTATAAAATGCCAGAAGAGACGCTATCTGATCTCGACATGAGAAAATATGATTAAACCCAGTAACAATGTTAGTATTTTTACCATGTTTGGATATGGAATAGCTTTATGTATACATTCGTTAGCTAATCCCCGGCTAACTTTGAGTGTCATATGCATAATACATACAAAATATATATCACATTCCATAATCACAATCGTATATACGTATAAGTGCTTACTGAATGGCCAAAAAACATTACTGTTTGACTAAACTTATTAAGAACTGCCACATAAGACGTTCAACAGATATCGCTAATTTCTGCGCTAATGAGTCAATTATCTCAGTTGTTTAGCGTCTATAACCAACAATGTTGTTATCTCGCTACTTACTACACACGCTTGAACTTGTATTTTACAAAATGTTGGTTTACGAAACAAAATAATAATACTTAATAATACACACCGTTCGTAAATATAAGAAAGAATAGTTCATAAAAAGAACAATGTGGTGGAAACTTGAATTGGTAAATGAAAAAAAAAATTGGCATTGAAATAGTAGATTGCATACTTAGTATCGTAATGAGTTATATTATGACGAGGTGCAATATTATTATTTAAACGAGGTTTAGCGAGTTTTAATAGCCACACGAATCATAACGCAATTACCCATGTGATATTTTTTTGTTCGTATAGGTACCTCTTATAAAATAGCTATTCTTTAAAAAATTTTTGACAGTTCCCTTTTGAACAAACGTTATGTCTAACAGCAGATTAAAAAAAAGAACTGAAAGACAAACTATGAAATTGGTAAAGCGCGAATAGTTTTATTACTTAACCACTCTACCGGCATGTAACGCAGCTGTTTTATAGTAGGTAGTGCAAAAATATAAATATTGTCGCAATCCATTTTTTTACAGTTCATTTATTTTATTTCATAAATAGTATTTTTCAGTCCACCCAGTTCATGCATTACATAATCAACGACAACGATAATCATAACAATAATAATCCGGATGGCGGGCGCTACCGTTCACACACACAAATTCACAGTTTAATGTCCGATGGATAAACGTCATTCCATTATACTATATTACGTAATCTGACTAACACACTCACGCCTGTTATGTAACGTGCAGACATTAACATATCCTACTGTACAGAATATGATATTTATAAATGTTGCATAACACACAATCCCCGCTTTGATTTGACAGCTCAACTATTGCAAGTTGCAACAAACCATTTTCTATATGATCTCTCGAATGAATTGTATTTTAATATTAAAAGCATTTTACTTGTCACCTATTTACGTGAAAGGAAATAAACGCCAATTTCAAACTAAATATATAAATAACAACGTTATAGCATATATCTCTTCTGAGCAAAAACAATAAGACTCTACATATTTGTATATCAAACATCTTCCCAAAATTTGATTTCAATCCGCTCATCCGTTTGACATGAATCGTGTTCACAGACAAACAGACTAGAAGACAAGCAGACAAACAACGGACTGTTTCCAAAATTTTGTTTCTTTAGATTTGAGGGATCTCAAAATGAAAAAATATTGTAAAATTTTGAAAAGTGATTTTTGATCTAAATTAGTTTCATTCCCTACTTGTGGAGTTGGAATAGTAAAAATTAATGTAGATATCCTATTCAAATTTTGAAACAAGAATGTAATCTATACTAATACTACAACGTCTGTAAACGCCGCTGCATACGAGGCTAGTAACGCTGCTAGATTTCTTGCTAGATTTGCCTAATAGTTTTTTCTATCGCTGGTTTTCTTGATTGCTGTTATGTGCTCGCTTCACACGAGTCTTTTCAAGCTAGTTTTGTGAATAAATCTGGTGCGCGCGCAGTGATAGTTCAAATATAAACGCAGAGCAAAACGTGTCTGTTGTCTGACACTGAGCAGAATGACGCCATGTTGGTTTGTGAGCGTTTATTCAAGTCGCCCACGTGACAAGATACTATTTTCTGATTGGTTCTTGCACAAATCAAGCAAGTACCTAGCAAGAAAGTCGCCCCTGTTCTAATTATAAAGCAGGCGAGCCCGAAGTTACGTAATTTCCAGCTTCGTACCCAGCCTACCGGGCCAGCAGAACTCCGAACAATGTTTCTAGCCTCGTACCCAGTAACGAAACCGACATTAGAGTTGTCTAGCTTATAGTAATCGACAATTTAGTATTGGAATGCATTCTTGACGCCAGCGTTAAAAGCTGTCTTTAAAACATGCTTTAACACTTAATCTCGTCTAATATAATGTAATTGAGTGCCGTCAATAAACAACGATCTATTACTTGACTCTAAGGGCAAGAGCCGTGGTCAACGTGTTAATAACTTTGTAATAACGCATTAATGGCATTCAGGTAACATTTTCTCGAACACTTAGCATTAAATCAGCGCACTTGGCGTTAAAAAAGAACGTTGAAATAATTTGTGTAGACGATTGAATACAATTTGCTGTAGAGAATCGCTGGCCATTCTTATGAGCCACGTCCGGTTGGACATTGACCGGCTTCATCTGACCGTAAATCAAATCCCCTTCTAGCTATTAACAATAATTTGTGACCGCACCTATGGGCGAGATTTCAACGTTAAATGTTCATTTGACCACAGCACATCAAATCTGACAAAAGCTACCAAATTATAGACATCGGGTTCCAAATGACAAACACGCCAACTTAAAAGCTCCCAACCAGTTTTGTGTTGTATATAAAATGTGTAGTGCTTTGAACATAAAGTCTTTATAGCAAATTGACGTTGCAGATATTTATATACTGACATTCCAAATACCAGTGAGTTAAGAACGGAAAGAAGGGTGCAATTACATAATTATAGTATTCATCATTTTCATGCTTGGAGAACAAAAAAGCAATCACCTAGACATTACTTTAAGGCGTTTAGATTTGTATTATTGAAGAAGTTATCTTGTAAAGATAGCATTATGCCAGTCGTAAATTGTCGCTTTTGAGTCATTCAATAATAAAATTGAATTAAATAAAAAGTTTCACTTCGTCCGTGTGTGACCACTATAATAATTTTTCAATTCATTTTAATTTTCAAACCGAACGTTTGGCCTTGAAGTACCCAATTTTAGGATGTTGTAAACTTTTAATTAAAAAATTCGATACGTCAATTTATCATTAAATTAGTGTTGGAGCCTCTCAAGATTGAACACTGGGGAATGGTTTGCTGCTCAATGAGTCATATCCCGACATTTTCGTCGAGAGAGCGGCTGTGGTTTAGGTAGAAGTTTAACTATACACACGTACAGTCGGTACTAACTCTCGATTCGGTTACGGGTCCGGTATTATCTAATTATTGTAACTAATTAACTGGTGATGAGACACCGCGCTCCCTTGGGTAAACGACACAGCACAAGCCATCAGACACACCTTTGCATTCATATACAAGGTACAACAAAATACATAGAAACTATTATATATATTAAAAGTAGTGACGTGCCGGATATCCGTATCCGTGGATATCCGAGGGAGAAGAAAGATCCGTATCCGTATCCGTTAGTTTTTGTGCGGATCTTTTACGGATCTTTTACCTTATTAATTTTCAATTCATAGATGAAATTTTATATATATATAGGTGATCAGGTAATAATGAAAAACTGTTAAATTCTATTCAGATTATTTTTTATTTTTTTTAAATCGTATTTGGCACCTTTATATTGCAAACATACCAATAGTACATAACTCAAAGGTACTAAAAAACTATCTTTATAATGAGATATTGCACATCGATCTTTGGAAAGAGACAACCTGTTATGGAGTTAACTCTTAAAGAGTTCAACAACTTTTTCCCATAACAGATACTTAGTCTCTTTCCAAAGGTCGATGTGCAATATTTACCGCCGCATACTCTAAGAAAGTAAAGATCCGTATCCGCGGATCTTGAAACCAAAAATTCGTATTCAGATCCGTATCCGAGGATATACATGTTTAACGATCCGGCACATCACTAATTAAAAGATATTGAAGCTTATATTTGATCTAACTTCGTGAATTTTTTCTGGGAACAGTGAGGTAAATACAATTAATAGAGTTTTGGCATCTTTCATTAAAGTAAAGTATAAAAAATCGTTTCTTTTTTCAAAAAAATCCTAACATGAGGGCGCTACAGAAAGTTGAATCTACCAGACAAACATATGCACCAACTTTTTCCAAAAATACGTTTCTTGGATTTGAAAAAATATTGTAAAAAAGTGAATTTTGGCGTAAATTAGTACCGTGCCTCACTTGTAGAGTAAGAATGGTAAAAATTTTAGAAAACAGACTAAAGGTGATAGCAAGAGTTGCCAACTATAATTGTAGGGAAGGGCAATTCAACACAAACAAAAATCCGTATAAACCATTCATGATTATTTTATTTCAAAAACACTTATTAATATGAAAAATGTATTATTAAAATATGCACAAAATTATGTGGGTATATTTCAATCCGATTTCAATCTTTGGCTCAGAGTCTTTACTCAGACAAATATTTCAAAAAAAAAAAAAAATGGAGCCGTCATGGGATGTCTAGCAGATGTGATACATTTTGCAAGGTAAGTCGACGAAAAAACGGTGGCCATCTACAAATTCCGGGCCGCTATTTAACATAAGCTGAAATACAATTTATGTGATGTGAAAGCGTTGACCTTAAGGGCGCCGAAAGACAATCTCGCTCTACTCTCATCAAGGGCTAGATCCGGCGCTCCCTACAGTCATCACGCGGACAATTTTCTGAAGACAGTACGCTTCAAATCTTAGCTCAAACACAATTTTTCAATCCTATCACCATACTTTAATTTCCTTATGGAATAGTAAAGTGAAATGCATTTATGCAACGTAAAAGTGGAACGTCTTTCGACAAATAGAGGAGAGGAGAATAAGAAAACCCCTTTTTCTTATGCTGCAAGTGACGTTCGACAAAATGTGCACACAAATATGTACATTTTATTAAAGAGTTATTTCAACCGCAGAGAAGCTCTACTTAATCACTGTGCAATTTATTAAGTTCAGATAAAAGCTCATATAAATGCGCATTTCGTTTCCAACAACGAAACAAGGAAAAGCCAACATCCAACTAATCTCGGTTTCTCAGTGTTTTATAATATAACACAGGTTTTAAAATAAAAACTGAAGTCTTAAAATACAAGTTAATGGTTCGCCTTTTTAAAGTTAACGATATATTTATTTTTACTTTCCCATGAGAGCCCGGAAACTGGTAGCTTGTAATAGAGGACCCACAGGACTATACTATATTACTTTCCGTACACAAAGTACATTTGTATAGGAAAAGTCTTTAAAAAAAAAACAATGTTGAGTTTTCAGTGAATTTATATAGTAGGTACATTTTTTTTAAGTAAAACATTTTCTGACAAATCTTTGATTAACGTCTGAATAGAACTCTTCAAATAAATAAAATTGTCGATCAAACTTTCAATCTTGCGTACAATCTATTAGATAATAAATAACTTAATACTAATTAATTTTTATATATTTTAGATATTTCTGAAGAAGATCCAAATCCGGATCGAAACGTCATCTTGTGTTATATTGATTTGTATTTTTATTATTTTTTGTCAATATATGGTCTGAGAAAAATTGGTCGACAATTTTATTTATTTGAAGAAATTTTCTGACAAAAATAGTCGCAATGTACGTATAGGTACGATACACTGTAAAAACCGACTGTCGAACATTAAACTAAAGTGGCTTCGTACCCCTAGAGGTCATAGGTTCGATTGCGGTGATTCTTTTACAAGTATACCAGTTTTACCGCCACAGTGTGTAGTGTAAAATACATAGTTTGTTTTTTTTAATGTCTGTGGTCGAACCTAGGAACCACTGGATCGTCTTTACTCAAATTTTGAATGCGTGTTAAGGACGGATTGTAGCTGAAAAACGATAAAAACTGAAACATGTTTTTTTCTTGAAAACAGCTCTATTGATTTTGATCAAACTTTACACATGAATACTCCATTAGTATCTGAATATGAAGAGGATTGAAATAGTTGCTTCTAGAAAATGCAGGCTGCGCTGGATTAAATAAATAATAAAACTAATAGAAGAACTATAAAAGTAAATGCAGAGAAGAAACTAGGTTTCTCTGAAAACTAAGTTTTAAAAGACCGCGCACACTTGTCATGCATGTGTAGCACGGAGCTAAACAGCCTGTTTGTGACGCTACCCTGCATGATTAGATCTGCACCTGCAACCAGCAGCCCGCAACGATCGTCAGTCGGTTGCCTGTAATTTTTGTCGAGCCGTTAAAAGCTGGCTTGTGCCGGTCTAGTGTGCGATTTCGTGCAGATTTATGCTTGACAAATATTCGCAGTGTTAAATGTCATCTAGATCGGTTGACAAATATTGGAAATAGACGATACGTATATCGCCAGAGTCTGTCTGGAAAAGTTGGATCGAGCTTTCTTAGACCGTTCATTTAGAAGACGTAACGGGAAAGGTATTTGTATTCGTCAGCTGCGTTCAGTGTAAATAAAGCGAGAATGTTGCACAATGTTAGTCTTTTTCTAACTCGATTCTCCTTCAATGTAGGTGTAGAAGCAGCGAGAACAAAACCTTGGTTGTGGGAATGTAATGATCACTGTTTACACACAGAGTTTCATGAAAAAGTTTCATGAAACTCCTTGCTTTAAGACGTGTGTTGAACAATTTATATTATACAACTTAAAACTCCACATTGCTTGAGGTTATGCAACGAATAAATCAATACCTTTATGTCAAAAAACACTAAAATTAGACGAAATTATTATAAGTAAAAAAAACGTGAATCATCGCGGGACGCCTGGTAGATGTAAACATAATTTTAAGCGAAATTCTAGTAACTAAATTTCGCCCTGCCATCAAACGAAATTAAACGTATCAACAAACGCCATGTTCGCCACACACACAACAAGCACTAACACACAGATGTCCAACGCATACATACAGAAGCGCAAATGAATCGTAACACGTCCCGTGAACAGCGTCGCGCCAATTTAAAACGTAACACATCGCAATTTCACCACTTTCGAGTTATGCTCTGGTTATTTACTTATTTTTCCCTTTCCTTACGGAACATGGAAGAAAAACGTAAAGTATAGATGAAATAGAACTAAAAGATTTATATTTTTTACATCCAAGAAATAGAAAATAGTTGGCTAAACCAAAAGTGAACATCCCGCAAGTTTTCCACTGTACATATTATAATGAAAAAATACTGAGAAAATAGATTAAAAATAACAATTAAAAAAATTAAAAACAAATGAGAAATACCTATATTATATATCTAATATATAAAATTCTCGTGTCACAGTTTTCGTTGCCATACTCCTCCGAAACGGCTTGACCGATTTTGATGAAATTTTTTGTGCTTATCCGGTATCTATGAGAATCGACCAACATCTATTTTTCATCCCCCTAAATGTTAGGGGTAGTCCACCCCTAAATTTTTTTTTTTATTTTTTAGACAAAATTTTTAATTTCTATTTTTTTATGATACAACATACAAAAATACATACAATCCTCAATTTTCACCCTTCTACGATCAACCCTTATTTTTTAATAGCCATTTTAATAATTTAATCATTTTTCCTCTCCGGTCGAAAACTGATCAATCGTCATTTAATTAGTTATCCCCGCCAGATGTCTACAGGTGTCACTTCGCCAACATCTATTTTTCATCCCCCTAAATGTTAGGGGTAGTCCACCCCTAATTTTTTTTTCTTCCTTCCCCATTCGTTCTTTTGCACCGGGCACGACGGCGCAGCCGGAGTGCTCGACATACACACATATACGTCAATGTATATTTTAAAATAAAAATAGATAGATAGATGTTCCAATTAAATTGTTTTATTATTTCACTTTATACGTAGCGAAGCACGTACAGGGCCGCTAGTATAATATATAAATATCAACTGGAAATAAAATGGAATAGAAAAACAATTTCCAATGATGTTGGCGTGAATTGAACCCGACAACTTGCAATTACTGGCCTTGCGCTTTAACCGCTTGGCCCGCTTGCACTGTCCGTTGTTATCGTCGTATAGAATTATAGGACTTATTCCATGGTTTTTATTTTTTTTAACTATTAGCTGTCAAAAATAATAAAATAGAACTGTTTATAAAAATTAAACTACTGAACACATTTTAGTGAATTTAAATAGGGTTCTGATCTGATAGTAAACAAAAATATAACCCAAGCCAATTCGACCAAAATTGCGATCTGTAGAGTTAGGACGTACATACGTACAGACCAACCGACAACTGCTGTTCGTGATTTTCATTTACAATTTTAGTAGTAGTCATGAACTCAAATGGATTTAAAAATGGTTCTGTTTTATAGATTAGAATCTCCTTTTATCAAAAAGCTTCAATTTGAATGGATTTCGTGTGAAATTAACTTAGATATAACTTATTACATGAACGAAAGTCAGCTCTGACGTGCAAAGCTATAATAAAGTAATGCCGCTAGGTTAGCGGTATCTGCAAAAGCAAAAGTTATCGACTCTACAATCCAAGCTTGGAGTCAAAAAAATAATTACTCTAAATGTGTCTTAATCATCACGTAAAGCAGTCACGGATTAACCTATAAAATGAACAAAAGAGCAATGAACGAGACCTGATATGAGTTTGCCTTCCTCATTATTTTTTACATTAATAACATCACTGACATCTCTAATCTTAGTAACCATACGTCGCTTTTAAATTGTGTTTACTTTTAATATCAATTCTCTCATCCGAAAATACGAACTAAGGTAATAAACAGTCGCTGAACGTTACATAAACAAAAGCTCAAAAATATTGATGTTTTCAAGCCATATTTTCGCAGTTATTATTTTGTCATTAATCGCAAAAATGATCTAAAGTATAGGATTTTTAAGGAGAAGCGAAATATAAATAAAAACTGCACGACTAATATGTTTTCATTCTAAACTTCTTATAAGAAAAGCTGAGAAATCTTTATAATTTGAAAGGAAATTCTCTATTTGGAAAGTAATACTCTTTTTACAACAGTTGGCTGGCTAGAAAGTCTAGCGTCTTGGTATGCGAGCAGACAATTCCATTTAACGAGTCTGCAACTAAAATAACAGCTACAAAAGTATGTACGGCACAGACACTGTTAATGCCCTTTTAATTATACAAAAAATACATACACGTGCTGAAAATATCTCAAATTAAATTATGAAAAACATCAACATTATAACGTTTAAATCAGCAGTATTCCACTGTGAGTGCTAAAAATAGTATTGTGCGACTAGTGAGAGAAGGAGAAGATTCCATGAGCGTGAAATTTTCCGCACGAGCGTAGCGAGTGCGGTGACACGCGAGTGGATTATTCTCCTTCGATCAATGGTCGCACATAATACTTTATTCAACTAGCACGAGTAATATGTAATCGGGGCCCTGATAAAAGAGGGAAAAATAATAAATCACTTCATTGATTGTCGTACCCACCGCCCTCGATGACCACAAGATGACCCTGACTTTAGCTGAATTGCGATGCTGTTTTCATATATACAAATCGCTACCGCGTTCCTATTGGTCCAGAAACTATGCAGTAATATACATTACCGTACAGTTTCGGCTCATTATCCGCACTCTACGCGTCAACATGAAGTAATTTATTATTTCTCCCGAATTTAGCAGGGCCTCGAAATTATATATTACTCACGCGTGTTGAATAATAGTATATTACCTACACAAGTGCAGTGCTGGATTAACCCATAAGCAAAATAAGCAATTGCTTGGGGCATCACGTCTCAGGGGGCACCAAAAATCACAACTCAGAAATGAAAAGTACCTCACCAGACCGTGTCAACAAATTTTTTTTTTTATTTTTGTCAGGTTCTCAAAAGTGTGATCTATTGATATAAAATTGTCTTCAGAACTACAGAAATTAAAAATTCACAGGTTGGGTTCCAAACAGAACACACTCTTAGCTAACATTGACTACAATAAAAATGTAAAGCGAAGACACAGGAGAATCAAACATATATTGTACGCAAAACCTTAGGAACTAAAAATGATATAGGTTTTTTTCTTCAATTTTTTCCGATAAACAAAAGTTATTAGTAAAATGTTAATCTTTAGGGGAAAAAAAACAAAACAGTAACTGTTAACATACACTAAAATGTATCAACAGTAGGTATATATAACAATAATTGTATTACTTATGTAAATGTTAATTTTCTTTAATAAATTTATTATTATTATTATAAAAAATAATAATAATAATTTATTTTTGAAAATCGAAACATAATGTTTTTAGCTTTACATTTTTTTAAAACTTTATTCAATTAACTGTATAAAAATGTCTAAGGACTGATTTTATAGAGTCAAATTTTCAATGAGAGCATTAATTGTAAAATTCAATCTTTTTCCCTAAAATTCTATGATTTTTAAATTTTTTCTATCAATTTTAAGCTTATTACATTCACAATTTGCATTTTTTTTTATAAACTTAACATGACAGAGACACACAATATTATTAGAATTTTTTTAGACTGCTGTTAGAAATGAGTGCCCATAGGCAAGAAATGCTTACGACATCAAAGAATCTTAATCTGGCACTGCCACAAGGGCATCATGACGCGCAGTTAGAGGCTCTCAAACTTTCTTCCCGTGTGGTGTATACTATTTTTTTTTTCATACCTCGGTCGAAAGTACGCTTATTAATAACATCAATTAATTAATTACTTATTAATAACATAAAAACACAGATAAATTTCAAGCAAGCAGCTTTGTGGTTATACGTAAACACACGAATGACAGCAGTTTGCGATAATTGGCTGGCGGCTGTATAATGGAGCGGTGTACATGATAACTATTTTTCTTCATACCTTGGTCGAAAGTACGTACTTCCGTTATCACTGCGTGTAATTCCACCAACATATAGATGTTTAACTTTCTGCCTAAAAATTGATGCCGGAAGTACGTACTTTCGATCGAGGTATGAAGAAAATACTTTAATGGTAGCGTTTTGGTGTTAGACATACACCAACGTCATTTTTCTACAATAACTTTTTATCTGAACGTCCACAGATACAAGAAATTAAAAAAAAAATATAAAAACTCTAGAAAAATGTTTTTATTTAATACAAAAGAATTGTTTTAGTGTCACCATGTATGTTAATTGTACGAATGACAATAAACTTAACTAATGTATAAAAAAGGCGCTCAACAAAAAAGTGTTGAATACCACTTTTTCAAATAAATGTAACATTTAATAACAGGAGAATGTGTCACATTGCTGTTTTATCACGAAAAAAAACATACTTTCGTGACTCAAAAAAGGTAAAGTTATCCATCATTTAATATCTGATCAATATCAATAACCAGCTGACGTTGAGACCGGAAATTGATTGATATTTTCAAATACTTTGAATGGTGTAAAAAACACGCAACAAGGAAAACGCACGCTATATTTCAGAGTATAATTTTCTCCTACTGGCTTTTGTCGGGAATTATTAATTCTTCGTATCGCCACCCCCAACTGACATTTTCTCTCAATAATTTCTAATGAATATTGCGCGAGGTGGTTTCATTCCATAAGGCGGTGGCTGAGAACATAAGGTATTAATTAATGAAGAAAGTGATAATGAAAACTTGTTACAGTAAAAATTTAATCGAATCATTTATACCTAACATGGTTTATTCATTTGTATTCATTATAATAAATTCAGTTCAATTCAAAAAACGTGTTCACTAATTAAAGACATATTACTATCAAAATTCGTTTATTCGTGAACGCAAAACAAATGATCAGTGTACACTATCGTTCAGAAATTTAGAAATAAGGATACAATTATTCAATTAGTTCAATCAGGTATTATTTATAACTCATAAGTTACAAATAGGAATGAAAAGTTAAAAAGTCTTTGATTCAGTGAACAATTTTTCAGTTATAATATCTGTATACCTATATATAAAATTATCGTGTCACAAATGTTTCCGCGCTAATCTTCGAAACCACTGAAGCGATTTTAATGAAATTTTGTACATGTGTGTTGCTTAGTTCAAAATTACAAAAATTAAGATGTTTGTGAAAAAAACTGTTTTAGTAACATGTAACGACATCTGTTAGAATTTGCTTAAAGCTATTAGTTCAGAAGCAAACAAAAAAAACTGTTTTAGTACCAAGTAGAGACATCTGATAGAATTCATTCTATGCTATTAGTTCAGAAACAAATCTAGTAGAATTTACTCAAAGCTATTAGTTCACACGCCGGGCCGCAAACGAAATACATTTTGCAGAATTATATCTATGACACCGCTAGAATAATATAAATTCCTACTTAATTAGATAAGTTTAAAAGACATTTTTTTACAAAATTTTTGACGATTTTACTTTCTGTATTTAAAAATAAAAAAAATACTAGCCATTTTACAAAATGTAGGTAGGTAGGTACCTACTGATTAAATGAAAAATTAAAAAAAAAATGTAGGGGAGACCGGGTACAAAAGTAACAGCGGGTCGAAAGTAACAAATGTTCTGTAGGTTTATCCAATAGTCAAAACACCACTTCGCTGCCCTCAGGCGATAGTTGGTGGTTCCCCCCTCACTTGTATTCAATAATCGCGCATGCCGCGCGCTGTTAAGTTGTGTGAAAAGACAATACGTGATTTCACACATCAAAAGTAAGTTTTTTGACGTTTACTTATTTAGTGTTTACTTAGTATTAAAAGGATTATATTAATCTGTATATTTGCATAGTAATACTTGATTAGATTGATTACACAGTGTTTTAATTCGTTTTTGTCTAGCACGTTCCGTTTCAAAGTTATCTTTCATATTTTAACAAAAATGTGGTGGGGTACAAAAGTAACATAGCCCTATGGGTACACAAGTAACACGTTACTTTTGTCCCCGCATTGATTTACTTACCTAATCTTTTTATGTTGATATTCACGAAAGGAAAGAGAAAAGGAATAAATTCAAAGAAGGCAGCCAAAAACAAAGAAAATAAATCTGACGAAGATAGTTTGTCTCGTTTGCTTAGAAACTTTTAGCGATAGTCGACCAAATGAGCAATGGATACAATGTATCGAATGGAAAATGTGGGCACATCCTGAATGCATCAATGATGATGCAAATTATGTGTGCCATAATTACGAGTCTGAATAGAAGATAGATACTGAATAGTCTGATTATAAAAAAATGATTATCATATAATAATTTATTGATCTCATTATACATACATACTTAAACTAAGAATAATTTCTAACGAGGAGTTAATAATATTGATTTGTTTCCATAAAATATATAATTTTTGAGTATTTAAAATGCAAATGTTTATTTGTGTTATTGATACTAAGTTTTCTAATAAATAATTTGTTGATTTAACATGTCATATCATATTCATTACAAACCCCTTTGCTCTGTTACTTTCGACCCACAACGTGTTACTTTCGACCTGCTAGCGTGGTCGAAAGTAACAACTGATAAATTTTTTTTAAGTCTCTGTAATTCATACAAAATACACAATAATAAGGTAAATCAAGATACTAATGTAAATAACATGAACGGAATTTATATATGGCTATATTAATTTCATTAAAATAATAACACCTAACGAGAAACTAAGGTAAATATACAAAATGTTACTTTTGTACCCGGTCTCCCCTAGTAATAGATGCACGACAGTTATCTATCTACAACTTACAGCTTATAATAATTGAGTTGCCTAGCGTCTCTAATCGTCTAATCTACTTAAAATTATTGGAGGCATTAAACTTATAATATATACAAACCGATATTAAAAGTTTTCGCACAATCAAAAATTATCAACAAACAGATTAGAGAGAAAGGTTACGATTTTTTGGCCAATGATGTGTTTAAGCGTCCCGGCTGGTGCACACATAACTTTTCGTTTCCTGCGCAAATAAACTCCTGGCAAAGTTAAATTAATAGTTATTCGGAGCAGAATATTTCATAGTAGGCTACGTGCGATAGTGTTTGTTTTTGTTTGTGTATTATACCGGCGCGCGCGCGCTTGCTTCCTGTTTCCTGTAGAGTTTCAAAGATAAATTATAGATACAGACAAAAAGTTCAAAGCAATCGTTTTATAATATTACCACACCAATTATAAATTTGATATTAGACTGAAATTCCACGGAATGAGGATATTTAGAAAAGTGCCTTATACGCAATGTTTTGTTTTAAAACATGGTTTAATTAAAATACTAGCCGTATCCGGCCACGCGCTGCAGTAGCTCAGTCTGTTTGCTTTAACGTCCAACAGATGGCGTCCCGTTGCTGTAAAATATTTAGTACAACGTGTGTTGCTTTAATATCAAACAAATGGCGCTTTATTTAAAAAAAAACATGTTTTCACCTGTCACAGGTGTAACATCTATACAATAGGTATACAAAAACACTGTGTATTCGAATGAAAAACTGTGTCAAAATTTCAAAGCAATCGGCGAAGAACTTTCGGAAATTTGCTTCCAATGATATTACTACTGTAGAGGTGTTTATAGGGAAAAATTAAGGTGTTCAAAAAATCGATATTAAAAAATAATTTCAAAAAGTAAAACTCGACTACTGAAAACTATGAAACATTCTCATCTGATGATAACAATGGTCATTATGCCACCTACCCTAACAAAACATTACATTTTAACCGTAGTAAGCGATCATAAGCTCTAGGCCAAAGTGCATCACGATATACATCTAGAGAGGCCTCATATAATATATGAGATGGCATACGACCACGGCTATCCTCAGATGAGAATATTTTCTTGTTTCATACTTTTCAGTAGTCGCGTTTTAGTTTTTGAACTTATTTTTAATTTAAATTATTTTTGTTAAGCTTATTTTTATTTGTGTTCAATTTGCTCCCTTCTGGGACCAAAATTCAAAAATAAATGTAGGTTATGTTACCCGGGCCATATAACGAATCTATTGACACCTTATTTATCAAAATCGGATGAATAGTTTAGACGCTATGGTGGAACATCCGTAAATACAAACATGCATAGACGGCTAAACTCATAACCCTTCCATTTTTCTTCGCCGCAGTCGGGTAAATAAAAATAGACAGAAGTCTTCAATATATTAATTATGCATTCTTATCGAATAATGTGATCAAACGAAACCACGCCCTGGCCTCTACCAATACATCTACTCTACATAAATGTAGCGGAAAATTTGTTCAAAAGACTTTGAAATATTAGTCGAAGAAAAGTCTACAATATGCACCCTAAGCTGAGACATAGAAACTGTCAGCATAAATAATAATTAGCAAATTAATGGGTAGTAAACGAAAAGGTTTATGGAAATGCTAAAGTCAAAAGCATACTACATACATTTATATATTATGTAGGTACAAACTTTTGTTATTGCGAAATGCGTGGAAGATGTTTTGTTAGAGATGACGCCGAACAGATAAGTCGGCTCAAAAACAACCAAAAATACCAAACTGCAACAAAACGTTTCACGATAGATACGAACAAAATCATATCATTTAAACAATTTCAGGGAGGATGCATTTTTTAACAGCAAAGGCAACAATTTAAATTTTGTGGAACGCTCCCAAAAAAGACAACCTAATTTACAAGCTTTTATTCCAACTTCACATATTTGTCAGTCAGTCAGTCAGTTTGAGTCTAATCTTGGAAGTCTACTAGAAAATTTGACATACTTTATTATTGTTATTCAAAAATGCTTTTCTATAACTGTAAAAATGTTTTCATAAATATCTAGGAAAAAATCACCGACATCTACAAATTTTACTGAAGCCAATAATTTTCTTCTTATTTGTTTAGTAGCAATCTGCTTTCATAACTTAGTACGTGTGTTTGAAAGGATTTAACTTATAAACTATTTGACGAACGATGATGAAACTTTTATTAAAATGTTTTTTATAACTCCAGAAATACTGCAGGCTATGTTTTATTTCACTATTTCATTGCAAAGTTAATTAAATTATTTTCTGACATATAGGCACTTCTATACGAACCGTAACGTGTTGTCAAGGAAAATCGGTATTCCCTCTTCTCCCTCGACTGTGATATATGTTACAGGTACATAAAAAACCGTAAAACAGGCAGAGGAAAGTCATTTGACTTTTGACTTTACACGACGTGCAGTGTACAAGTGCTCCTAGTAAGAGATTTTTTTTTACTGTCTCGAATTCCGTGTAAAAATATCTGGGATGGTCTCATGTCTCATAACAGGGGGTATAATTCCCGCGTAATGTCGGGTAAATTCAGCTATATTCAATAAAAAAAGTCACGACAACATAATGCGTCTATCTTTAATAAGTAGGCAATCTACAAATTCGGGTGAAGCTGAACTGGGATACTAATAAACATATAAACATTTTTTTCACGATTTTTTTGACACACAAATTTCCAAGTCTGGGGCCACCCTGCATATAATAGTATCGTTTCAGTTACCTCAAACAAGACAGTTTGTATTTTAACTTTCTAGACGTGAATACATACAATACATTAAATATAAGAAACATCTTCTTGTGTCGGAATGCTTTCTATTTGAACAACATACATAAATATGTATACATGTAATGTGATATTCTCGAGCTGATATTAGATCGTATATACATTTAAATGAAGTTAACAATACAGAACCCACTCCAAATACCTAAAAAAGCATGCTTTTATTTAAATTAATAATAATAATAGAAAGACAGCCATTTCGTCGGTGATAATGTAATACCGCGTAACGCAACTGCAATGCCGAATTGCAATATCGTGTAGGTAAAAGGATCTTACGATGTTGAAATAATTATTTGTAATTTTTTTATATTTAATTAATAATTCATAATAGGTTCGTTCCAAGCAGCCAGTAAACGGTTTCGAAGCCGTTTGCTGGCTGCTTGGAACGAACTCATTAATTGAGCTGCATTATTATTTTTTCTATGCAACATTGTCAGATTACGCAATATTTGAGTGTTGTAAAAGGTTAAAATCATTTTTGTTAAAACATTTTTTCAATAATAAACCAAATATTCATTCCTTTATAAATACTTTATTCATTTATTTCAGCATTTTATTCTTAATAGTCAATTAAAAATTCAATAGGGAACTTGCCAGAATTTTTTATCCTACCTACATAATCCGAAATTATACTATAAAACCTGAAAAATATTGAGTCATCGAAGTGGAATCATTTTTTGAAATATGACTGATCAACAATGTGAGCTCAAAGCTTGTAGCAAAAGTTCATTTCCATAGAAACATATCTTAGATTGTTTACCCAGGTATATAAAACAATATTTTTCAACAGTCTATTTCGCGGGTTTTAGGCAGTAGAGTAAATAATGTAAGAGCAGGTCCCTCAGGAGTTCACAAAAAAAATTCAGAGATCGAGGTTGAATTGAAATCGCAATGAAATAATTTAGTTTTGAATTCTCTAATAATATAACAGGATACTTTTGCCAGTTCTGACATTAGGAGTAAAGAACTAAGGGTTTGTAAAAGATGGAATCCCCATATAAACAAAGTTATCGCTACACAGATTAGTTAAACGTGTTTTTTTCGTACCACTTTCAAAGAAATTAAACGAAAATATTAGTTTATAAAAAAGAAACCATTCTTAACAGTTTAACTATTGTAAGTTAACCACTTACCATTGTTAGAAATGTAATACGTATTTCGTTTATACGTATTGTTTACAAACAATAAAATAACGAGTTAACTTACAAGCTGTGTATTATACGAACGTGTTTTAATTAAGCTAATATATTTATATCCCAACAGAGCTTCAAAAAACAGCGCGCAAAAGTAGCTTTATATAGAAGCAGATGGTGCTATATAAACTCCTACCACAAACGAGAATGAATAGCGAAAAGTTTAATTCGTTCAGAGTAATTAATATTAGAAGCGAAAAACTTACTTATAATTTTAACAAAATTAGATTATCTCGTAATAGGTTGTGAAATTAATTATGTTCAAGCCCAATTGTTTAAATTAGAAAGTTTATAGCCAGGCGGCGAAAGCTTTGTTTTCTTATCACTAATTTTGAGTTTCGCATTACCACAATATAGAAACTCTAACGTTGACCGTGAGCCATAGTAAAATCAAATACTGTCGAAAACTTTGATTCACAAAGTTTAGTTTTTTATGTACGAGTGCGCAACTTGAACTGGCTCAGCCAATCACATGCCAGTGGTTGACGTTTCAAATTTGGTATTACTGAGAAGTGAGAAACAATATCACAGAAATGCATCCTGGAACCTGATCAATTACTAATGGAGTGCGAATAGCGGATTTTGAAATACTGCTAAAAAAATATTCATATCGAAAGAAACATTTTCAATATTTGAATTTTTTCATCGATACTCGACATCGATTCAAAAAAAAAATGCCATCTCATAATTTATCATTTCTAATGCTCGTTTCTCAATTCGCAGAGGTCCTACGCTGTATGTGAACGAGAGAGCCGTAACTATTAGCAAATTAAAAAACAAAGATTAAAAAAAAATATCGTAAAATTACTCTTACAGAGATTGCTCAGCACTGTTAAAAGAAAATGCAAAAAACAGTACTCGATCCAAAATACAAATTCTTAGGTACCCGAAAACTATTGACATTACAATAAAAAGTCATTGATTGTGTTGCAATCGGACAAACTTAAAAACATAAAAAATTCTGAAGTAAAAAATTAATTTTTGCTTGATTGTGTATCAATGTCTGCTTAAAGATTACCGCACCAGATTATACCGGCCAGCCAATGAGCCAAAAGCATTTTTATTCACTACTCGGCCGGTACCCAATTTTTCACACACCTTACAAAGTACAAATTACTATGCCGCGTTCTGTTTTCGGTTAAACTAAATACAATTTGGAACATTCATTATTATAACGCAATGCAGTATTATATTATGCCTCCCTTTTTGTAATTAGTTTCAATTTAATTACAAACACTTTTCAATGTTTCATATTCTCAATTTCAACAAACTCCATATCAAAATATTTTCGTCTTTTTAAACAAAAAATAATGTTTATATATCCATTCTACCACATTTAAAATCACTCAGTTTTTTTTCATATTTGACATTTTGCGTTAAAACTTTTTAGTGTTTTTGCCACATGACAGATTCACTATTGGCGTCGGTCGGATGGCGGGACTTAGGGGTCAGACCATAATTTCTCGACGTTGCTAGCCTCTAGAGTCTAGAACAATAATTTTAGCACCATTTTAAAGAATGAATGACTTGTAATTGCTCGTATCCTCTCGAGAGAAGAAACTAAGACTAATTTGAAATGATTTAATCTCTATCACTTGGGAGTCGGAAATGGGTCATTTTGGAGAAAATCTAGTTCGGTTCTCTTTTTACAAAAACCCGAATTTCGGAAGTTGAAAATTATAAAAATATATATTCCCACCTTGAACAAACGCCACTTGTAACAGCGGCCATTTTATAGCGAGTAATGAAAAAAGTACTCTTATGTTAAATTCAATTTCAAAACGTTCCAGAAGTCAAGCTTTAAAGACAAACTTAAATAATTCGATACATCAATCAATAATGTAAAGAGAGCAACATACTAATTTAATCAGACTGAGTTCTGTCCAAAAAAAATTTCAAATACCACAAATATTATCAGAAACATGCAACATTTAAAGACACGAATATTTAAAAAAGAAAAGCCGCTAGCGTTCTGTTTGTATAGACAAAAAGCAATTGTAAGATTATTAATGATTTAAATGAAATCATTAATTATTGTCAATCTCAAGATCGTTATTTACCTAATCTCTTTTTGTGTTTGCTGCGAAAGTTGTTTCAAAATCCAAACAATGCCTCCGGGGGTACAGAATTAATCAGGCGCATGATATAAACTATGAAAGATGAAACGTTATACCTCCATCTTCTTTCCGCGCTCGTGTCGGAAAAACAGACGCCCGAGGAAATTATTTGTTTGCATTAAAATGATGAAGCTGTTAGAAGAAATCATAGATATGTTTTCCAGTAACGACGTGAAATACGGGTGTTCAAAAACAGTTGGCGTGTTATTTTAAATTTTATTTTCATATTTTCAGCGCATCGTTATTTTTAACAATCAATTGAAAATTCAGTTTGATACTCCCGTCATTTTTTAGACTAGAGAGAGAGAGAGAGAGAGAGAGAGAGACATTGGAGACGCCCGCAGACAGGGTGGTTAAAGAGGTTTTACATGTAAAATAATGGATATGCAAATTTCTGATCTGAATTTTCAGAGTAAAAATACATTTTATTAAAAATATTCAGGATTAAATTGTAGGCGACTGTATGCTCAGTTTCCAATATGACTTTCATTTTCAAATCTATAAGAATGTCATTTGTTTTAAACCACAAGAAAACAAATGACATTCTTAAATTTGAATTTAAAGACAAAAGCGTTAGAATGAGAATTATTTAATTGCAGCGCGGTACTAAAAAATCATAATATTGGCCTTTTGATCATTATTAACTTATCAGAAAAATGTACATTTTATAAGCATGCTTTAGTAATTTTTACATATGAAACAATACGTTACCATGAAAAACTAATAGCTTCGTCAATCGTCGCCTAGCTAGCAGAAATTGTTTCCACGAAAATCTAGCCTATTCTACTAACGATAACCACGGTGATGACCAAGTATCCAGCAAAATAATCACTTTTGTTTGTTTTTTTTATTCTACTGAGCAAATCGACTACCTAAATATCAATTTAAACATTAGCAGAGAAGAGAGACTGTATAGACTATATATTCAAAGCAATGGCACGTCAATCCGGTGTCGGAGAGGCAACCAGATGGCGAGTGGTAATCTGGGCCTATGAGTGGTGCAGAACCCCCTGGTAGCGGCCAAAGTGACCCCAAATGGACGGGGGCGGCGATATGGGGGTGGGTCAAAATCGAAAAATGTTTGAAAAGGCAACCGGATAAAAATGCGGTTGCATTGAAGGAAATACCCTAATTATATAATAAATTTTTTTTGCCATCCGAAACACGCGGGCCGTTTTTGCACTAGCGAATAAAAAAAAATTTAAAAAAAACTGAAAAGGCAACCGCTTCAAAATTAGTGAGCATACTTATTGATACCACCAAACGTTGGAAAAAAATTGCCATCCGATCCTGATGGGCAGTTTCGGAGAAACAACCCCTCAAAGTCGTCGAAAAACCCTTTTTTTCGATTTTTTCAACAATAAGTAAAGAAAACACACTAAAAATTGTTCAAATCGGATGGCATTCGAAATTTATACTGTCCTAAGTACAAATAATAGTGTGTATCAATGCCATCCGATTTCGATTAAATTTACCCCTATTTAGCCAACCCCCAAAACTCAAAAACAAGAAAAATAATGCCATACGCTGCATAAAATTGTTATTTTCATGAGTTTTGGGGGTGGCTAAATAGGGGTAAATTTAATCGAAATCGGATGGCATTGATACACACTATTATTTGTACTTAGGACAGTATACATTTCGAATGCCATCCGATTTGAACAATTTTTAGTGTGTTTTTTTACTTATTGTTGAAAAAATCGAAAAAAAGGGTTTTTCGGCGACTTTGAGGGGTTGTTTCTCCGAAACTGCCCATCAGGATCGGATGGCAATGTTTTTCCAACGTTTGGTGGTGTCAATAAGTATGCTCACTAATTTTGAAGCGGTTGCCTTTTCAGTTTTTTTTAAATTTTTTTTTTATTCGCTAGTGCAAAAACGGCCCGCGTGTTTCGGATGGCAAAAAAAATTTATTATATAATTAGGGTATTTCCTTCAATGCAACCGCATTTTTATCCGGTTGCCTTTTCAAACATTTTTCGATTTTGACCCACCCCCATATCGCCGCCCCCGTCCATTTGGGGTCACTTTGGCCGCTACCAGGGGGTTCTGCACCACTCATAGGCCCAGATTACCACTCGCCATCCGGTTGCCTCTCCGACACCGGATTGACGTGCCATTGCTTTGAATAATAGAAGTTCAATCCTGTGTTATATAATATGTATGTCGATCACCCTAATTGTCATGGCGGATGCGGCGCACTCAAGCTTCGGAACCGCAACGCCAGGTGACAATAATTAATAATTTTAGCTTCACACTTTAACCATTGTATTTTTCATATTTTTTTATTAATTAAAAAAAAATCGACAGAAATTGATGAATTTCTTATATTTATTTTCTATGGTGTTTAGATAAACACTCAAATTTACTTCCGAGGATGAGAGATGGAAATATACGTCCCCCACCTCTGTACAACGACACTAAAACTCGATCGTTCTGTCATCTAACAGAAACAAGACAAACTAAAATTACCGGCTACACCGTTCCATTAGAAATAAACTTTTATACAGTCCCTCTTCTCTGACATTAGTGATTACAAATAGTGCTCAGACATTTTGTAATCACTATGGTTACGTAAAAACAGTAATTAGAACACAAATAGACATGGCTAATTAACCTAAAAGTTATTTTCATGGAAAAAAATTAATTTTCCGATGAATGAATGTGTGACATTATTCTGTGGAAAGAATTATGTACAATATTGTAATGCCAAGTTTAATGTATAATTTAGGCAACAAAACAGAACGACAAGAAGACAATCCCGTGCCAGAAACCGGGGGTTCGCAATTATTTAAATTTCATGAAAGTTTCTGAAATGCCACTCGACAATTAGACAACTTAAATCCATCAAATGCAACAGCAGTTTAAATCTGAACTGAAGCTGTATTACAATGCAACAAAATGCGAAGGGAAGAACATTTTATCCTTTTGATATGTTGATGAGTGTTGCGGTTACAAAACAAATTCGAATCGCGAAATTCCGTTCACCAGGTCACATTAAATACTAGAGGTTCAACTCACGGTATAGTTAGAGAGTAAACGCGCGAAAAAAACATCATGTCGTCTTAACCTTTTGCCGCTTGATACATAAGTTATTTAAGTAATTTAGAGCATTTTTTTCTTATATGATATATATAGGCGGAATCTGAAGACAAGGAGAATAAAAAAATTCAAAGATGGTAAAAAAATGGCTCAAATATAAAAAAAATATAAATGCGCGGTCAATACTAAGTTTTATTTAAATATGGCGACAGCTTTACGAAGTTAAGTAAAACTTAGAATTTACTGTGCTTGCAGAAAAAGTGGATTTTAACTGTACATATAGAAACTACAGTAAAATGAATGGAATTACCCAGTTGTGAAAATACCACAATAACTTTCATTCTAGATTTAAACAATAATTCTATATGTGCTATTCTGGTATTGTATGTCATAGACACACAGATTTCTAGTGGTTTGCAAAAGTCACAATGCAATGGCGAAATATTTATTACAGTGGCGTGCCTTGAAAAACGTTATTTAAGTTCATTTTTTGCGCATTTCGAGTTAATATTGAAAATAAGTGCCCAGTTATTTTTGCAGACTATAGGTCTTATTAAAAAATTGATATTTACACAGAAAAATATTGGCACTAACAAACAAACAAACAATATCGATTTGATAAATCTTTTTAGGTATACTCTTTTATCTACAAGTGGGAAATTTCAATTTTTTTTTAATATTCGTATACGCTAGGAAAATATCTTTGACATGCAATCTTTGCGCCATCTGGTGTTTGATTTTTTAAAATCTGGTTCACCCAAACTTACAAACACATGGAAACCAGTTTTATTCTTAATCATAAAAAAATATTTAAGCACGTCAGTAAAAAAACAACATAAATGATATACATTTTTTAAATCTTATTTTTGTTAACAAAATAACAATTACGATATTTTTCATGTATTTAATAATGATTATAGACGTAAAATAAAATTGAATTACCCTTGACGACGTACTGCTGTAGTCCATTTTTTCCCTCTCTAATTCATAAGAAAATCAAGGAAAACGGTGGAATTGCAATTCTGGATTTTTAGTTGGTGTATTTTTACAATCAACAACACAACACTTCCGAGTTGATAGTTTTTTTCCCATTTTATTCAACAATGAATCCTTATCAAAATGCACATATAACATATGACACTATAAGGTTTTGAGTTTTGACTGAACCAGAATTAAAAAAAAAACACGAGAGGGCGCAAAAGCTGCGTGTCAAAAGATACTTTCCTAGTGTATACAGTACGATCTAGCGATAGGCACGCAAAAATGTTTAGTTTTGAAAAAAAACATATACCTATCGTAACTTTTTAACATAAAAAATAAGTATCTTTCATGTGTCAAAAAAAAATATTTAATACAAAGCAAAACTGGAAATCGTTTTCAATTTTCTAAAAATGATTTTCGTGTAGTTTGAACTAGTTGTCAAAATTAAAACTTAGCGTTACAAATTACAAAAAAAAATTTGACAGAAGTTTCTTTGATTTGACATAAAAAACAATACAAAACTTTTAAGACAAGAAAATAAATTTAAATAAGTGTTTGGCAGTGATGGTTGGAAACAATGTTTCTCTTTCTCTTTTTAATCCACTTGGAGCAAATCAATTTCTAGACGAGACACATTTCTGTCGCACAGCTGACAGCAATTTCATTAAACAAGCAAGCTGTCGATTTGTTACGATTAGTGATAAACTATTTGCTCAGAAAGTAAAGTCACTTGCGAAGGATGTAATAATATTTTTTACACAAAAACCTTAGTGCTCTCTTCGATCATCAACACACCCCCTAGCGAGATTTATTGAAATAATAGATGACATGTAAGTACCTTCCATGCAAATAGCCTAAGCAGCTGAACGTGTTCAATTTATATAGGTTTAGGTATATATAAAAAAAGATTACTGAATTTTCATCTCTGTTTATTACTGCATGACACTAAATGATTGCTTTATAGATAGATAGACAGATAAATTTATTGTCCTTAATAGTTATACAGCAGGAGTTCGTCATAAATTTCTTAATTAAAATTAATTTAAAAAAATTCTTGTACTGAATATAGACAAGCTTTAATTAAAAATGATTTAAGCTCCTTTTTAAGAAAAGGTAAATTCTTCAGTTATATAGGAAGGCAGTTATAGAAATTTAGAGCAGAGTATTCGGGGCTATTTTGATAAAGACTAAGATTTGGTTTCGGAAGAATAATTGAGTTCTTATTACGCGTTTGGTAGTTATGTATTGTACTGTGAGTTGGATATTTAGTAACAAATTTCTGCAAATGACATAGAGAGTGATAAATGTAAATAGATGGAACTGTTAATATTTGATTTGCCTTAAAACAATTTTTACAACTGTCACGAAAGCCTAGATTGAAAACAATTCTTATAGCTTCTTTCTGCATTAAAAATACTCTATGGAGATCGGATGCACTGCTACCCCAAAACATGATGATAATTTTTTAGTTACGATTAGTGAAAAAATGGATGGTATTACATTGTCAATGTCTGAAATCATTAATATATGTTTTTTTTTTAAATGCACATAAAACTTGACATAGACACTAACAAAATCAGTTGTCGAGCTTCTAAAGTTCACAATCTAATCAAAAACTTGACATTTAAATAAAGAATGTACTTTAATATAAACAAAATTGGCTAGTGGATTTTATTAAGTTATGATTAATAATGAAATTAGGAATTATTCACGTCAATATTTCACATTGACTTGAATAAAATATTAAAAAATAAACTTCATAGAGACCAGTTTTTCTTCTGGTGTACCAAAGAGGAAAACATAATTTTTAATAACTCAGGTTCATAAGTAAAAAAGCGTAGGTTGTAAGTTAGTTTACCCCACGTTTTTTATAACTTAACCAAAATTATTAAAATTGTTTTTTTAAGTAAACTGCAACAAAATCTTGTCTTTAAAAAGTTTTTTCTAATATTTCATTTTTCAATTATTTGTTCCCTATGCTTTCCTCATAAAGAAAGAAAAAGATTGTCCGCCATATTGGGGTGTCTTCCATATTGGTTTTAGAGTCGTATTCTAATCGTCAAACCCTTTCATTTGGTATCCATGTCAAAGGAGTTGTGAAGAAACCGATAATCTGCCATTGACACGTGTGCAAAATTTTAAAGCTCTAGATTGAATAAAGCTAGTCGAAATTTTGATTGCAAGATTTGACCCAAACTGACTGACAAATTTATGAAGTTGAACGAAAGCTGTACCTAATCTGACTTGTCTTCAAAAAAGATTTGCTTACTAATTTTATGTTATTCATTTTATAACACATAATATACACAACTATAAGCTGAGTTATTATTTTTAAATTTAGTTGTAGCTCATAAATAGATCAAGAAAATCGTTTAATTTTATAAAACAAATATAAAAAATTATTTTAAGTTATGAAAAAACTTGTAATTGTCGGGATTATAATTCTAAATATCCAATATTCAGTAATTTGGATTGCCTTCTTTCATCACGTTTACAGACTCTATGGCTAAAGATTGTAAATAATAATGTTTTGACTGCTTTCAATTAAATGTCGTGTAAAGCGCTTTACGTCAGCTTAACGTTAGGAGCACAGAGTGATGTTTAGTGCAAAGAGGATAAGTTTAGAAACACTGAAGCTTTGTATCGCCGTCACCAACAAAGCTTCATTACTGACGCGAAAATAGCAAAGGGTGTGACAGACGTCGATACCGAGTGATGCCAAATTGAGTTCCGATTCAACAATATATCGCCAACACTCTTATTATACTCCTCGCCGTTTATGTCTGTGTGGAATGTTCTATACTCCTGAGTGAAACAGAGCGAGAAATAAGATCCGACTGTAAAAACTCCACCTGTGGCAAATGCCGGATATCAAATTTATTAAATTATTAAGGCGAAAGAATAGGTACAACAAAGTCACTTCAAACTTTCTCATATACACAAAAGCAACTGTTTCGTGAAAATTCTTAGAAGTCGCAAAACGACCGCGATGTCAAGTTTAAAACTCATTCAGATTTTTTACTATTCATCGATTAAGTAATTTTAGATATTGATAATTTATATTTTAATGTGTACTGAAATTGTATATTTTTTCCATATTTATATTTCATTTTTTTTTTCACACAAATTGTTTCTCTGTTAATATAATCGAGGTAAAATGAGTTTCGATGGAAAATGTATTAAGTGGATTTAATATATAATAAAAATCAGGTTTAAAAGAAATACATAGTAGGTATCTACTGCTGACTGTAAAAACTTGTAAGGCTCCACCACTGACTTCAATGAACATGGTTTCGCGCGAGAAACCGCGGGTAGCGGCCAGTTATTGATAAAACTGACTTGAAATCGGAATTATATAATAAGATGAATTTAATTGAAAAATATACGTTATATAAATAATTACGTGCGTCTGATTTTTTCTTTCATTCTATTATACAAGCATCTTTTAATTAAAATCCTTTATCGAAGTATAGGTATTTCATTTTTAATAGGAGTAGAAAAAATGCAATAAAAAAAAAACATTAATTTCATTACCGTAAAAAATAAGAATATTTTAAACAGAAACCCATCTGTGTGTAAATCCTTTTACCGAAGATTTCTTTCTTATTAAAATAAACTTTGTGATACTTTTTGTACGCGTGTAATTATTTTTTAAACGACAAAATATAAAAAAAGCTCTAAAGTTTTAGCAAAGATAAAAAAGTAACTTTTGAAGGTAAAAAAATAAAATATTCAATATTGCACCGTGCGAAACATGTTTCACAGAGCTAACGCAGACATTAATTTTAATATTGTGCGACGACAGGACTATATTTTATACGGCAGTTAACGTGTTAAATTTATTTATATGTGTTGCCAAAATATGTTACACGACAAATATGCACAACATGGCTTTATTTGAGATAAACAAATACACAAAAAAGTGTGCCATTTAACTATCTTCGAAGAAACATATTAGGTAATTATTCTGTATAGAGCCGGACGTTTATTTCACGATGAACAATATTTTCAAAATTATATACTTTTTGAGACGTCGATACTATTTTTCTTTTACCGGGTAGATTTCTACTAAAAGTAATATAATAAAAAAATATCTTTACACTTTTTTAAGTTTACTAAAACTAAGAAAATGACAAACAACTAAACAAATATTTTTTTTTGTTGACCTGATCTCAAACCTTTTCGCGAAAAGTATAAATTATTAATTTTTTAAAATATATTTCGCGACAAGCTTTAAGGACATAGCATGGGCGTATTATCTTCAGAACCGTTTTCCGATCTAAACGATTCCAAACACGGTACTCAAGACTTCAAACGCGCGTTTCTTAAAGCCGTTGCACACGAGGCTGGGTTTGCCGCTAGATTCCTTGCTAGATTTGACTACTAGTTTTTTAGCGCTAGTTTTCAAACTTGCTTTGTAGGTAGCTTCAGTGCGCGCGCAGTGACAGTTCAAATATAAACACAGAACTGCACAGAGCAAAACGTGTGTTATCTGAGCAGAATAACGCCATGCTGATGGTCTGCAATTGTTTGTTCATGTCAGCCACGTGACAGGAGAGTGTTTCCTGATTGGTTCTTGCTCAGAGCAAGCAAAGGACCTAGCACAAAAAATAGCCCCTGTTCTAATTTTAAAATCTATCTTCTAAGCTAGCAGGCAAGCCCGCAGTGACGTCATGTCCAGCCTCGTACCCAGCCTGCCGACCAGCAGAAATCCAAGCAGTGTTTGTGTGCTGCGGGCTTTACACTTGTATGGTGATTCGCGATAAGTGCCAATTTAAAGCAGAACTTTGTCTGCCGATTATTATACACTTTAAGGCTAGATGCACACATGCGTGAATTAACGTGCGGTGCCGCTGCGACACCGCTGCGTGGCCGCAGCAACTCGTGCACATGTCCGTTGTTTTAACGTGCGGCACCGCTGCGAGTCATAGTACGGAATGATGCCATCAGAAGTTTCTGTGTTTTTGTTGGCGATGGAGGTGTATACAAAAAAACGTGCGATTTTCGCTTACATTGTATACAAAAAATTTGTTTAAAAAAAAAAAAAGACGTTACTGGGTACATCCCTACATCGATGATAGGCTAACGAGAGCTGTTTTTGTAACTGTGTTTTCGGATCTGCGAGAAAATCCAGACAAGTTTTTCAACTATTTTCGTATGAGTGTTCAATCATTTGACGAACTTGCATACAAAATTAGAAATTAGAAAATTATTTCGAAACGTGGGTGATTTTTTCACAACAATTTTAAACGCGTTTGCGGCAAAATGACGGTAGTGTGCACTGACCAATATGTCGCAATGTTATGATAGACGGCGCGTGCTCTTGCGGCATGAGAGGACCCTGCGGTATTTCTTGCACGCAAGATGGACGTGCGGCGCCGCGGCGTTGCTACTGTTATGTGTGCACTACCACATAAGTTTGTAGGTACTTCACGCCGCTTTCGCGGCGCCGCAGCGTTGCCGCGCGTTAAAAAACCGCATGTGTGCATCAGGCCTAAAGCCATTTAGTGAACCCACATGTAATAAAATTTTATCAAAAAATAGATATATAAAATCGATTCCTGCATCTCTTGAGGGAAATTATGAATTGTGACTCTTCTTGTTTCTATAGCGGTTATATAAAACACATAGATTAATTATTATAAACGATAAAGTTTGCTTTATTCGCTGTAACAACAGGATCATAACATCAAAATGTGCTTGAGCATTAAAATGAAACTTTATACGGACTATTTTTTACTACGCGAGTGTTGTGAAGAAGAAAACAAACAGAAATATAAAGAGCTTAGGACATGTTTATTTTCCTTGGAGTCTTCTCACAGTTCTTTGTACTACATCTGAGATAACACCTGTGTACAAACATCGCACCCAACAAAAATACAGCCCACATAATGTTGCCTAATAACCAAATTGTTAAATAACAAAAATAGGATGAATACCAACAAAATTATTTTATTATGCTTCGGCACCACTATGTCAGAAAAATATTCAGTAAAAAACGGGACGAATTAAAACAAAACTGATATATAAGACTAAAATTCACACCGTTTAAATATAACTGTACCCTTTTCCGCATTTTGTTGATATGAAACATCAACTGGCGCGTTAGGCTGGGAGTTAAAACGTGCAAATGTTACGCTTAATTTAGTTAGATGACAGTGTGAAATTGTGCGTTTGGTGCACTTCTCAAGACAACTGACTCAACCCGGTACACACGTTTAGATTTAACTGAACAGTTTGCAGTTTTATCAAATGAGTTTTTGTATTTCATCAGTTCAACTGTTCAGTTAAAAAAACTGATACTTACACCATACACACGTGGCGATTTAACTGAACAGTTTTAACTGACAGTTTAACTAAAAACCACATTTCGTTTATCAAAGTCAAATATCGACGGATAAAACTTAATCCTTGTTCAATAATTTTTCTCAAATACAATCTACTATTTCATTTGACTTGCTTCAAATTTCGAATTGACAGGTCGGAGGTCTGACATTTGAAATGGAAACAGATATCATCATCATATTCAGTTCCTAGTATGTCTGGGGGCAGACAGAGCTGGCAGGTATGTGTATTGGTGAATGCGGTGTGGATACAGTGACGGACGAAGGGGTGAGGGAGGTAAGGGTGTATAGTTGTTATCGCTCCAAGAGAAAATTGGCCCTCTCCCTTGGGACTCGTGAGATAACGGTCGGACGCTTCTCTCTCTCTCTCTTTCTCTCGCTATTTTACACACGGAAGTTTTAGGCACCGCCTCCAAAAATGTGTAGTGTAAATGTGAATACACTCGCACAGACATATTGGAGCAGGGGCGGAGGAATGTACGAGGAACGAAACAAAATAATGGGGACCGAGCTTCGTGACTTTTACGCCAACTGGTGGTAAAAATGTTAATTTGATTGAAGCATTTATTCAAAATATAATGATATACCTATTATGAGCAGGCTTTGGATAAAAAAAATTGCATTTATGCAATGTCAAATCAAATTTTTTGACAATCCTTTCTGCAACCCAGCATGAATGGTTAATAATATTTTTTATTCACATACTCCAGATTATGTGTGTGATAAATCAAAGTTACAAAATGTACAATTTACCACGGTTTCATTTTTCCTTAGTAATTGTTATTTTTGTTAATTTTAAGCGATTAATAATATGCTACATTTTTAATTTAAGTAGTGTAAATTTAAACTTAAAAGAAGTTAGTAAGTTGTTTAAGTGAAAAGAAACATTTCTTTATTGTTCGAATTAAAATGTAATCACATCTTGGAGTGAATAAGATAAAAACATACAGCGCTTGTTTTCTCATACCCGTTCCTCCACCATCTGTTACCGTTTCTTCCACCACGTGCATTTTGTCTTTACAACATTTTCTTCTATTCGTATATAAAATATTATTATGTTATTTCATAAAAATAAAAAAAATTGCACGAATTATTACAAAATTAAGTTGTTATTTAAAAAAAATTATATCTTTTTCATTTAATTAATTTTTCTAATATAAAACTACTTTACAAATATGATATTGTCTAGTAATTTTACATCCTCACGAAGCTGATCAACAAAATATCATTTTATCATAAATACCCTGTCAAATAAGACGTGTTTTAGGCTCTAAAATTCCTGAATTTACCCAATTTGGTAATTTGATGCTACAAATACTTTAAAATTGAATTTTGCGTTGGAAGTGGTATGAACGCCGAGAATAAATTAAAAAAATCAAAAAATGAAACATTTAAAATGCTTTTGAAATGGGTCAAATTGACCCTAACTAACAAGTGAAGTTGGGTAGAAGTTAGTTAAAAAGAAGAACCATCATTTAAAGCAATTTTTACAACATTCTGAAACACTTCAACTTTATCATTCTCGTTAATGTTCCGGGAAATCAATTTCGGTTACATTTCCGCTTCATATTTTGGTCGTGAATGCATCCCTGGTTTCGTATCTACTGACAAAGATACGGCTTAAACCCGGAAATGTAGACTGGTATCTTTGGTCGTACGTATGTATAACTTATAACGCAAGAATAAGTTAATTAATTTTAAACATTATACATATATGTTGAAGATAAGTACGTTATTTATTGCTTTTCTTGTCTGTGTAGCTGTTAATGACAACAATCATTATTTATCTCTCACATGAGTCCGTTATTTAAATCAGGGCTTCTTCACGTTACCTACTTCCTGGAAAGTTGCGAATCTAGGTTAATATCGATTATAATATTCCAATAAAATAAAAGAGAGTAAACAGTATGTTATCCCATATTATATCAATATATTATTAAGATAATGCGTTTAAAAACATTAAAATTAACAATCTATTATCATAAAAAATATGCCAATTTTGTGTTTAGAATAACATGCAGTTTCCATATATTTGGATATAAAAAAAATTAGGAGCCGTCGTGGGACACATGGCAGATGTAAAACATAAGCCTATGGATACTCTACGGACACTTCCTAAAGCCCTTTAACTTTAATTTATTGGCAGCGCCACTTAAGTGACTATTCTAGTAACTAATAAATTTCAGTTAGATGTCGCCATCAACAAAATCCACGTTATAATCCAACGCATACACACAGCAATCGTTACGTGCTGTCATCTAACGAAATACTAGTAACTAAAAAACTAAACTAGAGACTAAATTTTGCTCTGTCATCTAGATGTCGCCTTCAACTAAAGCCCCGTTTAATCAAACGAACACAAACGTAACATCGTCGCATTAAAGTGTCGCGCTAATTGCACGGTTTTACTCCCAATCAAACGCGCCATTAGATGTTTCACATCAAACGCAAAAATGATAATTAAAAATTATTTTGTAGTTTCAGTTTCGATTTAAAACATTTTATTTATAATAAAATAATGTTTACCCGAGTCTTTGAAATAAGCGTGTGTTTATACAATGTTTAAAATTCAGAAATGAGTTTCTTATCTTAAAATAGAGATCGCCTTTTTTCAGTCGTAAGAAAGAAAAAAAAATGCCAGACATTTTCCAGTGTAAATTTTCACCACAAAATATAATATGTGTGCCTATTACAGTGTTCGTTTCCCTTTTTCAATTTGGTGTTTTCACATTTTAAGGCCGTAGTTTTCGTGACTTTGAGACTTTGAGAGGCAGAATGTACTTTTTCCAGACAAAGTTAAAATAAACCTGTACTACGTTGCATTCACAATGTCTCTATATTATGATTTCCAATATCATTTCCATATAAAGTAGTTTTTCACAAAAGAAACTATTTCATACATGTATAAAGTGTAATCTCTACAGAATGAGACAAAACATTTTTAATATCTTAACAACAGGCTTCAACTGTGGTAGTCAAATTCCTAGATCTGGTACCTAGACAGACTATTTTAATTATGCAATTATTCTGTCACCTAATCGACAGACGCAACTACATATTTCACAAGCTATTTAATCGACCGATTTAAGAGCTGCAGGCGAGCGCATGCTCATAAGAAAGTTTGGTAGTAATGCATGTAACTAAACAGTTATCAGTCAGTCAACTACAAATTGTCTGACAGCCACTGACAGATCTTTATTCGCAAATGGCTCGTGGGCCCCCGGCTCCGTGATTTAGAAGGAAGAAAGCAATATAACATTTAACAAAATAAAAATTAGATAGGGGGGGGGGTCCCAAGCATGTGCTTGTTGTTCTTCTCCGTTAATCCGCCACTGCTAACAGCGCCAGGCCTTAAGGTTTCGGATCCAAACGATGAAACCCATTATTATGTCTGTCTGTTCGTCTGTCAAAACCGTCTAGCTACAAAATGAAATTGACACATTTTGCAAACAAAACAAATGCTGTATTATATTTGACTTGTGCTTCCGTATCGACATCGAAAGGGTGTAAAAAAAATAAACTTTGCGTACTAGTAAGTAGTAAGTAGTAGGTATTTATTTATGTCTTTATCTACAAAATATGGGATGACGAGTACAAAGATAGTACTTAATATAATAGCTTATTTTAATCAAAGTAATGTAATCATCAGGTCAGACCAGTAGTAATTTATATGCTTAAATTATTGTACGTTCTTTTTGACATAGCTCGTACAACGCAGTGCATATATCTATAGTCCAAGCGACGGACGTAAAAAATGGTTCCGATTTTATAGAAGATGAAACTTACAAAATATAGTACATATAGTGACTTTAATCACTCTGCGAGAACCTAATCCGACAGCCGGAAACGGAAACGTTTGGTTTTCATTTTAATATATTTAGTTACTAGTCCTGCGCAGCTAGAGCATTTCATTTTTATCAGTGTGTTGGTTTTTTTCCTTCGTTAATAATGGTCAAACATTATGGCCGCTCAGTTTTTTTTGTTTGTTATTGGATGCAAAAAAAATAGTTGCCAGTATGTTTGATCATTATCTAGGAAGGAAACCTTTCCTAAGATGCTTTTACCAACTAACACAATCATAAAAACTGAATTTCTAGCTCTATGGGACTAGTAACTACATCAAAATAAAAACCAGAAGTGATGGTGCCTCTGTCGGATCAGATTCTCACAGGGTTATCTAGTTTCTAGACAAGTAATTGAAGTCGCTCTATATACTATCTTTTCAAAAAGTTTCATCCTCAATAAAATCGGAACCATTTTTACGCCCGCCGCTTGGACTACTAGTTCCTGAACAGAGCTTGCCTTAACGTACAATGTTTATAGTGTTCCTGTCATACTTCCTAATATAACAAGTTACTAGTTATATCAAATATCGTTCCCTACTTTTATTAACTCTCATACTGCATAGAAAATGTATATTAAACGGAAAAACAGGGTTTCCAACATGATTAAACATATCTTACTTTTAATAATCAACAGTGTTTCAACGAATATTCGGCAACTATCGGGACATGGAGACAATTGAAAAAATAGAGTGAGCAAAGCAAAGTCATACGTTTTGGTTTTCAGAAAAGAGAAGAACCATGAAAACAAAGCGCACATACGTCGTTAATATAATATACTTGTGTATTCAGACCGGTCTATTCTACTTGTCAACGGATGGGAGACGTCTAGCTGTCAAAATTAGAGCTGCATTTTGTATAGCTGTTTTAAGGTCATCAGTCAAAGACAAGCCCTAGACGTAGTCGTTACGTCATCTGTTTACAAAGTATTAGATATCATGTACAGAACCCAAATTAGAAAAAAATTATTTAATTCTTTTTTTTACTGATGACTATTTTTGTTAATTTTTTACTTAAAAAATAATAAAGTTAAAACTTAATACTTCTGTTTATTTATATTTCCTATTAGAAACAAAAAATCTTAAATATAATAGTTTTGTTTCTTTTAAATATATTTTATCAAATAAAAAATTTAATTTTGTTGCCTGTTAGTCCAGTCAAAATAAACATTTCAATTTACTATATATCGCATAGAGCTGAAAATTGGCACAGGCCTTAAGTACACTATTACTACAAATAAAATATCAAAAGTCCCCATCTATCCTACATCTGCTTCAAAAATTATTCAAGGTCAAAGCTCAAAAGTATCGGTTTTTAGCAGTATTCTCGTAAACGATAAATGTTATCTCAAAATAGGTCAGACAAAAGTTGTATATCATCCAATTGTCTACAAAAACTGTTCTTGTATTATTTTCCTACAAGTCACTATTTCTGAGATATAGGACCAAAATGTCTATGTGCGTACTGAAAAAAATAACGTTAAATATTATTATACATAGTATTATTTTCGATGTATGAAATCACCATTTCAAAATAACAGTGATTCGTAGGAAAAAAAGTATAAGAGCAATTTTTGTAGACATTTGCATGATCTACAACTTTTGTCTGGCCTATTTTTAGATAGCATTTACCGTTTACAAGAAAAGTGAAAAAACCCGATACTTTTAACATTTAACCTTGAATTTTGTTAGCATACAATTGTACCTAAGACCTGTACCAATTTTCAGCTCTATGAGAATTATTGTAAACCTACCACTATTACAATGTTGTGTATATGTAAATTTGAATAAGTAAGAACCGACGCACGTCGTTTTTTTAGTGTAAGTTTAATTAAACATTTTAATCGTATTTCCTTTTATCCGAAAATTAAGCGTAACACTTTTTCAATTAATACGTTAACTAGAATGTCTATATTCCGCTTTAAACGAACAGCAAAAAAGTACGGCTCCATTTAGTAGAATGAAAGTTAATTTAGTCAGATAGTACCTATAGGAATCGATAAAAAACTTGTTTTATAAAAAAAGTTTTGTAGTCAATTAATGACAATCTGTGTTTTTATGGGCGCCAGGGATAAGCAATATCATCACACAGCGGAGACAACAACTACCAGCTGTTGTGTTGGACTTGGGGTTGGTTGGGGGCGCGAGGGGATACGTTCAATTCCTGCCAACAGAGCTGTGTGACCAAACCAATGATCTGATCCATTTAGCATTGTAAGCATCAACTAACATATGTAAACGTCTTTATAGGATGGCACTAAATTTCAATCTAGGCACAGTATTCTCCCTTGGAAATAAATAAGCGCTTCCCCTAGTGCTTTCATTAGGTTAACATGTATGTAATAGAACCTTTCAAATTAATTTTAACCCACTTCCAGACGTCTGAATAATTTGAAATTTTGCACACGTGTTAAGAACCCATGACAATACAATAATTTATGTAAACATTTTTAAATATGTAAGTTAATAACATATAAATTAGTTACTTAACTTGAAAAATTACTGTAAGCAGGCTAAAGAGCCGTACAATGCTGTACGGTGCGTTGCCTACACCGTAGGCGTGCTTTTTTAGTGAATTAAAATTATAGTTTAAAAAAACTAAAAAAACACGCTTTTATAATAATATTCACTAAAAAGCAAAAAATAATTATTAAATATAATGATTTTGTTCAACAGTCGATATAATTTGATTCTTTGAATAAGCAATTCTCATTTTAATCTTATTCAAAAAATTAAATTATATCTAGTTGGGGGACATCCTATCGCTGTTGAACAAAATCATTATATTTAAAAATTATTTTTTACATTTCAGTGCATATTGCTATAAAAGCGTATTCACATCAAGTCGACATCTTTGATGTAAATAATTAAAAATTCGAGCATTACTTTTTACTCAAATTTTCATAGTTATTTGTTCTTCTGGCTCATAGTGTAAGTACATATGTACAACACATGAGTCGACACATGTTTCCGTTCCAGTTTTTCCCCCCAGACCTCACCAACCAGCCCCAGTGTATCGCTCCAAAGTGAAGGCGACGCATTTGGCGTAAGGCGTATCTATTCATGCGGCACAACCGTACCACATGAGGTAAGTAGCTACCAGTGCCACATACCTACTACGCTATAGAATCTTATTTATAACAAATTACTTTCCTATAAAGTATTCAGGACATGCACGTGACTTCTAAATAATTGCTCAGATAAAAAAAGCTCCAAGCAAATTATTTTCCAACAAAAATATAATAATGTATTCATTCGTTATTTCTTCTATATGCTTTGAATTTGCTAGAAGTCGTTGACTGTGTTTGAATTCAAAGCATTATATTACCTATATAAAACGTATATAATTTGCAATATAATACAGAAGACTAAGATTAAGAGTGTTGGAATGCGTCGCCGTTAGCATAGTTTGTTTACTGCAAATCCCCAGGTCTCATATTGTAATTTCAATTAATTAGACTTCTATATTAATCACTACATATTATAAAACAAAGTCCCCCGCCGCGTCTGTCTGTCTGAACGCGATAAACTCAAAAGCTACCGAACAGATTTTCATACGGTTTTCACTAAGAGAAAGGTTTATTTGTGTATTTTATTAATGTTTTGTGTAAATTGGTTGAAATATGACGATGATTGTTGAAGATGTGGGAAAAAATCAAGCCGACTGGGAGCTTTCATTGAAAACGCTGCCTAATCTCTTTGAGATATAACAAAACATTGTATGGTGGAATTGTTCCTCTTTTATAGGTCTACAAAAAAGTCCGCGATGTCTATCTTTAAGGATAGCTTACTTTACTATATCCATTTTAATGTTAAGTGCTTTTCGTGGATATCAATTTTGCAACGTAAGACGACGAAAAAACGGTGGCAATCCACAAATTCGAGCAAAGCCGGACCGGGCCGCTAGTTTAGTATATGGCACATACTCGCATCGGTCGGATCGCAAACTTAGTGATGGGATCATAAAATTTTGACTTTTACACCATTCTGAACTTGGTTCCTAGCATTTTTCTTTTCTTTCGTATGTTCGACATCTGCTCGGATTGAACCAGATAAAATTAAATTAACAACTATTGCTGTGGTTCGTGTATAGTTACAATCGTTAAAACCATGGGGACTAGATCTATAGGTTGGAGGAATTAGTTTTGTTTTGTTAATAACAGATGAAGTAGGTTGAATCATCTACTAGTTAGTTCAACAAAAAGAAACAGTTGATTCGATTAACTGTGAATTTAACCAGTTCGTTGAATCAATGCCCACCATTATCAATTCTGATATTATGTCATACATTTTAAAAACCACATATTAATTTTAAATATAGAATACATTTCCCAAAACGTGTTCGCAAAAAAAGGTTGAAAAACACTGAATACGAAATCCGGAAATCTGGAATAGGAATCATATTTAGGTTGACACACATAGATCAAGTAAGTGAAGTACAGTGGAGTTAACGCACCATTAAACAATATAATATCTATCTGTCTCGTTGGGAAAAATATGATTTTTCAATTCCACACTTCATTTCTCACAAAATCCAGTAAAAATGAAAAGAGTGCATATACGGTAGGTACACTTAAATAATGTCTGTTGTTGTTTTGTTTCGTTGTTTCGTCTTATATTTTGTTAAAGTCAACGGTGACTTGATGTATTACCCCAATTTAACAACTCGTGTTAATACTTTTTCTCTCTTAGAAAAAGACTTCACTATTGAAAAATAATCATAGCACACGTTTGAGCAATATTTGTTCTCAAAGAGACAAAATACAAGGCACGTTATATTTGACGTATAAATGTCACGTTTAATTGTGAATATAAATTATTGTATTTTAGTCCAGAGATGTTAGACAAAAAAAAAGGCTTAACCGGAAAGCTGGATTTTTGTATAAACCTTGATATTGTGCTTCTAAGCGAAATACAGTGTTACGTTTTTGATATTTAGGCCAGTAAAAGGACGAACTCAATTTCCACTAATTCGAAAGTCAGAAGAACTCAGAGCGGACAGTTTTGGCCCATTTTTTAAAAATCAATAAAAAATAGAAAAATTCAAATAATAATTGTTAATATTTCGTGTTTTTAAATGTTGCGTGTTTTTAGACATTTTCTTAGCCGTGGAAATTTTCAACATCTCCACTTTCATATTTTTTTATTAATTTTAAACAATAGGTGGAAAATAGTTGGCAAAACCAAAAGTGCACATCCCGCAAGTTTTCCACTGTATGATAAAAAAATAACAATTAAAAGATATTTTTAATAAATTTAAAAAGATTTAAAAATTTAAAGAAATAAATAATTAAAAATTGAAAAAATATTTTTTTTAAGTTTGCAAAAATAAAAAATTTGAAAAGTAGTTTGACCCTGCAGGCCATCCCTGTAACTTCCCGCTATTTTCGAGTTCAAAACGCTCAAAAATATATCAAATATAGCAAGAAGTTTATTTTTTAGCTCTTCGAGCTCAAAAAAAAACACTTTGTTACGAAATTTTCGTTCACGATATCTCATGAACAAATGAACCGATTTTGATGCGATTTGCGGCAGTCGACGCAATTTTTTTAACCTAAGAAAGTAAATTATTACAAAAAAATCGATTTGATAAGAATTTTACGAGTAATTTTAAAAAATTACTTTTTTCCTAATTTTTCGTTCACGTTATCTCATGAACAAATGAACCAATTTTTTGGGCCGAATCGTTTCAAATTTTCAGAAAGTCTAAGTTCACCAAGATCACGTCAGATGCCGCAAACCGCGTTTCAGTCGGACACTCCGTTCAAAAGATATAAAAGGTTTACATACATACACACACACACACACACACACACACACACACACACACACACACACACATACATACAGCCCTACGGACATCATCGCCAAAATAGTTTCAATAGCTTCCTAGGACCTCAAAACGTCGAGATCTGGCGAAAACTCGATTTTCGAAAATCGGGGTGAAACCAATAACTTCCCGATTTTTGAAAAAAAAAAATTTTTTTTTTTTAAGCGGGAAGTTAAAAAAAATTAAGAACTATACATAATATAATATATAATTAATATCAAGTGGAATAAAATAAAATAAAATAAAAAGAAAAAAAAAAGAAAAAAATCAATGATTTCGTAAGGAATCGAACCCAGGACCTTGCCCTTGGGGATCCAACGGCATAACCATTACGCCACGGCGGCCTAATAGGTGTAGTGGTGTTATCACGGTATAGAAGTGTAGCACTTGTTTTATGGATTACATTATATTTACACAGCAATTATTATATTTTGTTTTAAACTATTAGCTGTCAAAAATAATAAAATAAAACTGTTTATAAAAATTAAACTACTGAACACATTTTAGTGAATTTAAATAGGGTTCTGGTCTGATAGTAAACAAAGTGAATAAAATATAACCCAAGGCAATCCGACCAAAATTGCGATCTGTAGAGTCGTGACGTACGTACGTACATACGTACGTACATACGTACAGACCAACCGACAACTGCTGTTTGTGATTTTCAATTACAATTTTAATAGTATTTATGAACTCGAATTGATTTGAAAATGGTTCTATTTTATAGATTAGAATCTCCTCTTTTCAAAAAGCTTCAATTTGAATGGATTTCGTGTGAAATTAACTTAGATATAACTTCTTATATGAACGAAAGTCAGCTCTGACGCACAAAGCGATAATAAAGCACATACCGCTAGTTTAGCGGTATGTGCAATTATTTTTAAAGACTTTTTCGCGAACCATTATCTCTTTTACAATATTATCAAAAAAAATATGGATAGTTCTAACTGTTCTGGAGATACAAGTAAAACACTGATGAAAATTTGTTTTTTAACTCTTTTATAACGTTTTTTAACAAGTTTCAGTGATTGCACGATGGTGCAGTTTTGACAGATTGTGTATCATACTTATATAAATGTTCCGTAAAATTTGCACCCTTTTGCAATTTTGTGGAAATGTTTAGGGCCAAATCATCTTTTTACTGGCCATTGATGCTGAATTTTATTCCTTGAATGAATATTTTTAATATTTAAAATTTTTTCATGTGATTTTTATTGTAATACGAAAATGACTTGTTTACATACCTTTGTTACTATAACCAATATGTAAATAAAATTTTTTTTCTACATTATATGAGGTGCGGCAAAACATTGATGTCACTGTTTTTTGAGCTTCCAACTGGCAACGTTGTCAGTATGGCACCTCTGTCGGTTGGTACCTTAGCAATAATAAAATTACGCGTGTGCCAACGTATCGACTCGAGACATGAAAAAGTGATCAAGTTTCTAACCGAAAATGATGACGATCATACAGTGTTACCAGTTCAGAAATTTAAAAATCAATCCCATTATTTTTAACACTGAACTAAAGCAAATGAGATTAGTCATTTTAGCAAAATGTAACAAGATATTTTTTATGTTTTGTTTAAAACCAATAATCTGTACAAATAAATAAAACTGAAGTGTCTGTTTGTACTGCCAAAATAACAGCTTTTTACTAAATACGGTACATAAAACAATTTTTAATTTTTTTGTCTGCCTGTATGTCTGTCTGTCTGTATGTTCCGGCTAATCTCCGAAACGTCTGGACGAACTTTGACGGGACTTTCACTGCCAGATAGCTGATGTTATAAGGAGCAACTTAGGTAACTTTAATTTTAGAAAACGAATTAGGATCCAGCGCAAATAAAGTAAAACCCATGAAATTGTGAATAAAATCCGATTGAAATAGGGAAGTATTGTTACGTCCAGCGAAGCGAGCGGGCATCAGCCAGTTTGTGTAATAATTATTTAACATATCCACGGCGTGAGTGCGTAAAATAATATTACAAAAAGGAGAGCACGTATTAAACTATGCGTGGCAATCAAGTAAGTTATAAGATGGGTTAAAGTTTGAATATGATCTGCAACTTCAAATTTCAAACACGCATCAACAAACTTCAAATATTCGACTGAAATGTAATCAAGTACCTATTTGTAATATGAGAAAACACCTTTGTCATGATTGCATCTCAGCAAAGATTACCGTTATAAAAAGACAAACTGAAAAAATACGATAAATTTTAATTCTATAAAATGAAAATAATGTAAACAAAATAAGACTTGAAATATCGACAAAATATTGTTAAAATATTGTTGAATAATAAAAATTCTAGATAAGCTAAAAGTCAGAAAATGTGATAATATATATAGACACTTTCTATCAGACGCAACAAATAGAACTACAATGAAATTACAGTCTCTGCGAGGTAATAAATTTTCAAATAACTTCACAGTTGCTAGAAACGTAAAAGTATTGTAGGATAATGAAACAACTGAAAAGGCATATTTTCTTTTTAGTGGACTTGCCTAAATTCTTCACAGCAAAATAGAGTCAAAAGTTTCGTAAGAAAAAATTCGCTCCAGCTATCACAGAAGTACGAGTACATACCTACAAAGATCTACTTTGCCGCTAACAAAAGTACGACTAAAAAATTCCCCAAGGATTCTGAACAAACACTTGTACAAAAGTAATTGAAAAGCTTGCAAATTTTGCATTTTTACGTCTCAACATGAAGCATGGAAATTGAAAACCGTAAAAATTTTATTGTGGGACCAATAAGATAAACTTTCTGCTGTATACTACTTTTCACTCATAAAATCAAAAATTGCAATCTCGAAACATTTCAGTTTTTCAATTAGTTTAGCTGTCACATATCGATTACCATTTTTAATAGTTATTAAAATATAGGTAAGAAATAATTTCAGTATTTCCAAGTCCAAAAATTATTAAATTAAATATAGAGACACGTTGTGCAACAACTTATAAACTAACATATTCTTTCTTGCAGAAACGAAAAATTCTATATCACGACAAAAACATTTTTTTCGAAAATCAACCAACAACTTAATAATACAAGATTCCGATTTGGCTCGATCTTCACCCATCGAGTTTTCTAATTAAATTTGAATTTTGATAATATAATGTATTGATAAAGAAAAATTGATTTGGTTCCCATTCAATTTCTTGACAGCTATTTTTAATAAGAAATATAAAGTTGTTAATTTTAATTCTGAAATGTAGTTATCGAGTTTTCAGATAAATTTATTACGAATCTAAAGTAAAATATGTATATAAAATGCCAAAAATTGGTCGACATTTTGATTCCTGGCCTAAAACCAGGTAGACAGGCACCTTCGAATTAGTATTTTGCAGTTATAGGGTTTTCTATATTGCGAGATATGAAGATGCAGATAATTTTATGGCGATAACACGTGGAACATGGCAACGAATAACAAATATCATAATATTGAATACTAAATAAATACAGTAAAATTAACAACTTTAATTTTTTATTAAAAATAGCTGTGCCAGGAAATTGAATGGCCATCAAATCAATTTTTCTTTATTAATACTTACAGTATATTATCAAATTTCATTAGAAAATTCGATGAGTGAAGATCGAGCCAAATCGGGATCTTATACTATAAAGAACGCCCTAAAGTTTTATCTTCTTTGTTTATTTTATGACTACAACACTGTAATATTTTCACTGTTGTAGAGAAATTCACTACCCTTTCGAGTGCAAACGGAAAAATTCCACTCGGAAAGAAAAGTACATAAACCATTTTCCGTATATAATTTCAAATAAAATGTCAGGATATAAGCGCCGTTAATGCAATTGCATTGTGAAAAATGGCAAAACGATTTAAAATATCGGATGTTACCGACAAGAGTGCAGTGCAGTAGTTAACGGAGAATTATTCTCGTAACGTAAAAATAAAATTATATACATACATATCTATAAATATACTGAATACCGTGCGTCTATTTTCAAATGCTACATAGTCAAAAAAACATTTTTGATGTGTATCAGCTGTCGCTTGGACAGTAATTTTGTGAATTCAGCGGAAATGCGTTAAGGCATTAAGGCAATGAGAAAAGCGCGCGCTATTCAATTTACTATATGATTTTTTAATGCGGCATATTAGAGAGAGAATGGGAGAAACAGAAAGAACACACAGTTGTCAACCGTGCTTTTATAAACAATGTGAAATAAGCAAATACAATATAAATAACGATGTTACACGAATTCATTTCAGAAAGTTAGTTAGGTACCTAAAGTGAGCATCATTGGCGACTACTTAACTGTAAGACTCGCTCTTTTTTTTAATTTAACACAACCTGAATAGTAAATATTATATTTTTAAAATTATTTAGTGTTCCTTAGAGACTAACTTCAGAAGGTTACAATTTCTATGGTATATTTTAAGTTAAAAAGTTTAAATAAAAATTTTTCTAGAATAGCTAGAGCGCTCCAAAAATAAAATTCTAAATTTCAACCGTGTTATAATAAGTTGATCGAGTTTCTTCTATTTTAAAGAAATATAGGTGTATTGATATATCAATAAACGACCCGTTATTTTTAGTACCCCTTAAAAACTAATTATATAGCCTTTTCTTTGATACGAAACAGCCTATGTAACTTTACAACGTGGACAGTTATCGCATTGGAAAAAAAATTTCAAACCTAATTTCTTTAGGAAATTTACGTAAAAGAATAAGAAATCGCGAAATATAAACGTTTTTAAAAAATACATACGTGGTGTTCACAAGTTCAAATACACGATGAAAGCTGGATTTGAATTGTTACCTGAAAAAGAAGAAAACATAATATTAGTATTTTTTAACAGTTGCTTTTATTTCTATAAGGCACATTTATTTCATGTATTACCAGATTTCTATGCGATCCGCTATGTTTTTCAACCAAAATTTAAACGTTTTGAATGTTTCCTAGATCAAGGCTAAAAGATTACAGAGGTTGCCTCGTTTTATTTGACCAATCAGCGTAAGCGCATGACGTTAACTGACGGACCGTTAATATTTTTATCAACCTACAAGGTCAATATCCAAAATTGTTATTTATATTTCACTAGGACTTAAATCTCATTGCATTAAAAATTCAATATATTGCAAATAGTATGAATTTGATTTCTTTGACATTTGTTAAATACTGCTATTAAAGTTTATAAACAATAGCCGTTGCCACGCAATCAAATGAGAAGTCTGTCGGAGGTAATCCGTCCTCTACTATCCAACAAAACGAGGCAACCTCTGTAATCTATACCCTTGTCATAGATAAGATAATTGTCTCAGTGAAACGCGCATAGTTTTAAAAGTTTGTTTTTGAAATACGGAAAAACATCGAATTTCTTTGTTTATCATAAATAAAATATACGATATTTTCATACATAAATTCCAAAGTTTAAACTTTTATTCCAACGTGTTTACGAATTTTAGAATAAAGAAAATTACAGAGGTTTGAAATTATGTGATACGAATAAAAAACTATACATTCTATAAAAAGTAGTTGATTGAATCACGTTTGATGTTTATCTATTTTCGAGCACGTTTATTGTTCATGTTATTCAATTTTAATTTTTGTTACATTCCCAAAGTTTTTAAAAGTACGCGCGTATTTTCACTACACTCCCTTTCATCGTTTTGGCCAAATATGACATTTTTAATTCAACTCTTACTAGGAAAACTAGCTACTACTATCTATTGTTTTGAGCAAGAAGGCTTTAATCAGGAGATCCAGCTCGAATGTAGCGGTGGACCGATATCTGTCGCATAGACCAATATGGCGTCAGCTATTGGGTAACACATACACGTTCATGGCTTACATGAGTATAGTGTCTGTGAAGTTAAACAACTTTGGTAACTATGGTGAAAACAGGTGGAAAAAACCGGTTTTCCCAGGTAGTGATGACAGCGCCATCTCGCGTGCGCCAGAAAACGGTCCGCCTCGAAACACGGCAAGCATAGGAAGCTAGTTCTCTTGTTTATAGCTTTCTTGGTATTAAGAATAAAATTGTACAGTCGTGTAATGATTTGTTTAATGAATGTAACTGTTGTGAATCGACCTTTAGACCATTTTGAGCTGCATTATCAGTTTCATTATAAAATATATAAATACTAGTCGCTACGCGCGCTCAACCGTATCATAGTCTTGCCTCACGAGATTGCGCCCCACTCGTAATCATTTATTTCTTACCAAAAGCTCAAATATGAATTTTTATATCCCTAACTTGAGAAACGATGGTTCTCCATACAAACTCTCCTCCCCTATTTCACCTTCTTTAGTTTTCTTTTAGACAAAACGCAATCTATAGCCTTCCTCAGGATGCAATCTATTTCCTTGCTAAATTTTATCGAAATCTGTTTAACGGTTTAGGCGTGAAAAGGTAACGGAGTTACTTTAGCATTTATAACATTAGTCTGGATTTTTTCCTATTTACACCACCTCACGTACACTAGAATATCAAAATTACATTGTGCGAATTGCGGGGTGTGACCCCAGTGAAATAATTTACAAAAATTATAATCCCACATCACGATAGCATATCATATTTTATTGGTCGCAGCATAGTTTCGCAACAATGAAACACCGCGTTTCTACTATTGCCGTGATGTAACAATGAAATGTTATGAGGGTTATATAATAATATAATATCTGTGACACACAGTTATTGCATTTGTTGCATTTAGTTGCACATACTCGTTTTGCACGACTCACGAGTATGAATGCAGTGCTGCTTTCGGAACGTACATAAATAAATAAATACAACCAGAGCACACTACTTAAATGCCGCCGTAAATAGCTTTGTCTGTCGACAAACAGAATTAAATGCGCCGGTATTATTTGATATCTACTCTTTAAGTGTTTCGCTAAAATACCTTCCTTTTCTTCATGCATAATAATTCTGGAATGTGTGTATTCAATCATAATATTTTCACACGGTAGCCCCGAAGCACGCTGTGCCATTTTTAACCGACTTCAAAAAAGGAGGAGGTTCTATGTTCGACTGTATATAATAAATATATATATATTTTTTTTTTATGTATGTTCACCGATTTCTCCGTCAATTATGGACCGATTTTCAAAATTCTTTTTTTATTCGAAAGAGTGCACTTCCGAGATGGTACCATCGGAACCAAGTCAGGATCTGATGGTGGAATCCGGAGAAATCGAGGGAAATTCACAAATTTCAAAGGCACGCATACTTGGCCTACCCATTGCAATACTTTATCTAACACTAAAAAGAGAAAAATAAAATATATTTAACAAAAAAATTGAACCGACTTCAAAATATGCACTCAAAAGTAAAAAATAATAATTATTGTTATTTTTGGAGTCGGTGTCAGCCAAAATAAAATCTATTCCGAGAACTAGAGACATGTAAGATTTAAATTGCTACTTTCGAATTCCGATGTGACACCGACTCCAAAAATAACAATAATTATTATTTTTTACTTTTTAGTGCATATTTTGAAGTCGGTTCAATTTTTTTGTTAAAAATATTTTATTAACTATTAAACATAGCTTTCAAAAACTATAATAATAATGCGCTTAACGTCCGTTTCTCGACTTTGTCATAACAGACGCCATTCCCACCATTACTATTTTTGATCTATCACACTTCCCGGTATTTTTCTACATTTGTTTCAACTTCCACTTAATTAATAGCAATGGGCTAATGAAGGAATTTTAGGACATTAGTATTAATAATAATATTTATTTGTGGTGCCAATACAGGTAGAGGATACAAATCGTCATTGTGTAGTAGGTTCATCAATACAGAAAAGTCCCAAATTAATCATTGCATCATTTGTTTTTCAAACTGGTCTTTGAATTTAAACCTTGAGGATGACTCGAGTTACTGGCAAGTTCTGTAATTATGAACGTTACGTCACAGCCACGACCAATTTAGGATTAATCTAATTGCTCATTGTGTCGTGAGAATATTAAATAATGTAATCGCTTAATTAAAAGTGCACTGCCTGAACGAAATGCAAAATAAAAATGTCACGAGATACTGTCACGAATTCTTACTGAAACACGAAGCACACGGCATAATAATTCACACACAAAAAATAAATAAAATATCACAGAAAAAAAACCACTCGTCTAGTAAAGTGAACGTTGATAAAAAGAGCACGTTTAGTGAACAAGCACGTAGAGCCATCTCTCGGCACAAATCAAGTTAAGATATGCAAGCTGGAGGCTTTCCGACAAACATTTTTCGCTGCTCGAGTGCCGCACGTTGATGTAAGGTTATTTATGAACTACATAGATAGGGTTTTGTAATTAGTAGATAAACACAGACTGTGTACAGTGTACACGAAGTGTGTGTGAATATGTTGAACATTGTACATATTATATAATGTAGCTTACGATCCTGTTCGTAAACATGAACCATGTATGTACAATGTTCGAAAACATACTGTAACGAGACGCCACTAGAAGCGTTGGCAGTGCATTGTTGTCAGAGGCGCATAGACAACAATACTTGCATTGTTGTCGAAACCGCATAGACAACAATACGCGCATTGTTACACTCATTGTCATCGTAATCGCATAGAAGCATGTCGAAGCTTGTAGAACGTCGTGGAATGTTGCAGAACACGACTGAAGAACTTATATAAACAGCGCTAGCTTGGAAGGCAGGGCAGTCGGTCAGTGACAATCAAAAGTGCGCGACATATTAATATAGTGACAAATAAACATTAAAAGATAACTGTCGAAGCTTGTAGAACGTCGTGGAAAGTTCCAGAACACGACTGAAGAACTTATATAAACAGCGCTAGCGTGGAAGGCAGGGCAGTCGGTCAGTGACAATCAAAAGTGCGCGACATATTAATATAGTGACAAATAAACATTAAAAGATAACTGTCGAAGCTTGTAGAACGTCGTGGAAAGTTCCAGAACACGACTGAAGAACTTATATAAACAGCGCTAGCGTGGAAGGCAGGGCAGTCGGTCAGTGACAATCAAAAGTGCGCCACATATTAATATAGTGACAAATAAACATTAAAAGATAAATACAAATCTGTGAGATATAAATGTTCTGTTTTCATAGTAGTTCAGCGTTATTATTGTTGTTTTAGATTTCGTTTGGTTTTAGTCATTTATTTTAATATTTCATTTTGCATTATTATAAAGAAGTACTTGTTAGTTTGTTTTTGTTAAGGTTTCTTTTTGCAAATAAATATTTTTAACCGCCAAAGAAGAACAGTTTTGCCAGTTTTGTTACAATACGTAGAACAACATGCAGATTTTATCTTAAGGCGGCTTTACACAGGTGTAGTAGCTAAAGCAAGGAAGTTGAGCAAGTTACTAAATTTTAGAGAATTACCGTTTAGTCAGTGTCTACACACATTATCAATATTTTTAGTAGCTAAATTAATATTGTTAGTTATTTTAAATTTCTTCAAAGATCACTAAGCAAGTCAACCACACTTTACTAAACAGGAATTGTCCAGACGGGTTTAGTGCACGTTTTATTTAATTGCTACGACGTGTGGTGGGGGACCAACTTGCTTTAGTGAATAGGATGACAAGCCAACTACTTGACTAAAACTTTTACTTAAACGCCAGTACTTCACTATACTAAACTGAATGTTCACACAATGCAAGTAGCTAAATTTAGTTACTTGCTTTAGTTACCTGCTTTAGCTACTACACCTGTGTAAAGCGGCCTTAAGGTCAAGTAAAGGAATACGTGGAATATTATTAGTAGCTTATTATGCTAAGATCCCACACAATCAGAGTGCATCATCTAATTGCGCGTCTAGTTGGGAGTAAGACCGTGGTAATGGGGCGACACTTTTAAGGGACACCGTTTTATGAGAGAATGCTAAGTTTGTTTGCGTTGGATTAAATATGGCTTTAGTTGAAGGCGACATCTAGATAACAGGGCAAAATTTAGTTACAGGGTGAAATTCGGTTCCAGGGCGATATTTAGTTACTAAAATTTCGTTAGCTGACAGGGCGAAATTTTGTAGATGACAGAGGAAAATTTAGCTACACGGTGAAATCATACTGTTAAGTATACTTTACAACGCAATTATAAGCGGCATAGTTTTTGTGCATGGTTGGGTATGCTTTGCACTGTTTCTTTACTTTGACGCTTCAAAAAACGCACCGTATAAGTGATGACTAACTTTTAGTACCTAACATAAAATTATTTGTCGGTAGTATTTATTTTCATTTTTTTTCTCCACGTACATAATCCTACCTATTATTTTAAGTGAAACTTTTTTTATTGAATAAACTTATGGTGACGTAATTACACACATTCATAGACTTCATACGTCCGAATGTAGACGAAACAACTTACATAATGATGTTCAAAAAATAAATATTGAGTGCATTCTGTTTGAGAACATTCGAGAAACGGATGTGTGTCTCCAATCTTTTTCGGAAACATAAAATGTGTGTATAGGATTTGTTTGCAAACATAGGTTTGATATTGTTAGCAAACACAGACTATGTATACAAATAATGTTTGTAGACATGCGTGGAATAGTATATAGTGTTCGTCCGTACGGATAAAATAATTATAATGCAATTAGAGGAAGTGCAGCATATTTGAAATAGTCCAAGTAATTTGGAATATGTTTCTCAGTTATCATAAACGTCACATATTATGCATTTTATTTCTCACTAGCTGTAACCCGCGGCTTCGTTCGCGTGGAATTTATGTTTGTTCAGTTCGCAGAGTTTACGAAAAGATTTCCCTATATTTTTTATATATAGCCTAAGTTACTCCTTCAACTCCTCCATCAATTATCTATCAGTGAAAGAAAGTCCCGTCAAAATCGCTCCTGTTGGATGTACACAACCCTGGAAAAGCTCGACATTTAGAAGCTTTATTTTACAAATATGTATCTATAAACCATTGTTTTTTAATATCAGAAAAATTCTAGCCCATCTACAAATTGTTTTTATAGTATAAATGAATATTTGAATTCTTAGCTTTTATTTTGATTTTAATTTAATTATTCACATCTATACTTATAGTCCGGGGGCCAGTAACAGGTTTTTCTTACCAATTTCCGCATGCCTCAAAGACTCGTAAAAAGCTTTAGACAGTTGGACTATGTAGCATCGTGGCCGTCAGCTGCGGCACTATCGGGGGAATAGGTAGCTTTATAGCTTCGGAAATATTTTGAAAATAAAGAAATCAGCCGCTCTTTTGTTTCATAAATCTGTCAGAAATAAACTAGTTCGGCATGCTTAGATTAATTTTTACATGACATGGAACATAATATTATGTAGCTAACCATGGCAACGAATAGCAAATATCATATTGAATACGATCCATTACCCGCGCGATATCAGAAATTCTTTAATATAATAAAATGTCAACATTTTTGAAGTGGTCCCGTCACCCAATTGGCTGGAATTTTTGTGTATTTTGTCAAAAGAAAAGTTCAACGTTAAAATTAATCAACGAAGATTTGTGCAAGTGCCGTAATATACTCACTATTCGAAAAAATTATAATTTAGCAGCAAGAGATGTAATACTTCCTGAACAACCTAATGATTTTCAACTGTATCATAGCGATTGCTATCGACGCTTTACAGCTTTACCGCCAAAATATCGACGTTCCCAACTTTCTCTTCTACCACACCCTTTTTTGTATCAGCTGACAATCTTTCCCCCAATATACAAGCAGCTGACGATTTTATTTATTTTAAATATTATAAAAACTACCTTTTGACAAGGTTTCATGTGATAGGGAATGACTGAATTCATATTAATTTCGTCAAGTTCGTATGATCAGCTGACGTAACATCCACCATCGTACAGCCAGCTGACGTTTTTTTTTTTATGAAAGATCATTAATAACTATCTTTTGACAAGTTTTCAATCGATAGGTAATGATAAAAAATATTATTCAAATAAATAAAATTATCGACCAATTTTTTTTAGACTATACCTATATATTAACAAAAAATAATAAATTATAAATCAATATTTCACTAGATGACGTTTCGAAATAATCTAAAAATATATAAATTAATTAGTATAATATCTACTTTCTAATAGAATGGAGTTTGAATTATCGAATTTTAATGAAAAATTAATAACGAACAGTTTTTTGATAAGTAGTCATGGATACCTATGTACCTAACAGACGTTTGTCAAAGATTTGGATATAAAAATATTATCTTTTTAACCGTGCGTGGGAGGCTATTCCACCGATACTGGCGCAGCTGACGGCCACTATGCTATATGGTACTACTGTCTGAGCATTTTGCGAGTTTTTCAGCCGCGCGGAAATGGATGACCTAAATAGGTCGCTGGCCCCCGGACCATTAGTATAGCTAGGTGAAATATTGTTATTATTATTATTATTGTTATTACTATGTTCTAGAAAAGCTATTATAATATGATACTAACGTAAATATTACCTAACCTACTAAAAATCATCAGATTGTGTTTCATCAAGTCATCTTTCATGCGAACAATGTATTATGGATTTTAAACATTTGCATCAGCAAACAAAAACAGAATAAGAAAATAATTATAAATCTTGACGTACATGGCGGTTGACTGTTCTTCATCTAATTAATTTTTGTCTAGCTTGTCTAGACGTCAGGGTAATATTCAACAACGGTTTTATAATTAAATGAGGGAAGCAAAGCAGCTGTTCTTCCACAGAAAAAATATATCTAGGAACCCACATTAATAATTAATTTACTAAAATCTAGATAACTGACAAATTAATTAGCAAACAACCGCTAGTAGAGTCAGCAAAACATTGTACCTATATATCCTTGCAAAATAATCAATTTCAGATATTTGATAGCAGTGATACAGCACAACTTTGCTCATATCCCGATCAAAAACAATTTTTTTGTTTTGATGAAATCAATTCTCATTGAGTCCGATCTTCTCAATAACTTTCTTGAATTGTTCCGAATTCCTTCAACTTCGTTCCTCTAACTCCAGTGCATCCCCTTTTCGGTTAGTTTTCTAATTTATTGGACGTAATTATACAAGTTTAGCGTTTTTATTACATTGCTTTATCTATATCATTAGTGAAATTCTTTTGTCTTTTTTTCGTATTTTTAGGGTTCCGTACCTCAAAAGGAAAAAAGGAACCTTTATATGATCACTTTGTTATCCGTCTATCTGTCAAAACTCTTGGGAATCAAAACCTATAGAGTACTTCCCGTTGACCTAGAATTATGAAATTTGGCACGAAGCAATGTCTCATAGCGTAAGTAAATGGAATAATCTGAAAACAGTAAACAAGCGTCCGCTATCGGTGCGTTTATACAGCACAATATGAGAACTCTCGCATACAACACGGTACGACAACTAGGCAAACATAGCCACGAGTTACAATACAGTTCAGTAGTATACATCTGAACTCATTACAATTACACGCTTAGTTGGCAAACTGACCGCGACGTTTGTCGATGTATGGGGACAACAGTTTTCCAAGCGGAAAAAATCATCGAGACTCGATTCCCGTGATGGACGAACTATTTATATACCTCCAAGTTTGTACGGAACCCTCAGTGCGCGAGTCAACTCGCACTTGGGCGGAATCTATATTGGCATATTTCGATTTTGACAGGCTTAACTATACTAATGCACAATACAGAATTAGTTACATGTATAACTAATAATACAAAAAACATATTTTAATTAAATTAAAAAAGTGGTTATTTAAAAGTTAATTACTTTACCATATTTATAGCAAAGAAGTAATTTGTTAAACACATTATTATATGGCTTGTTTGTGTAATAGTAATAGCCGCTGGGAAAACCAACAACAAAAAGTAATGAGAAATATTTTAATTCGCTTAGACAACTTTAAAGTTATCTAACCTAACATGTTTTATTCGCTTTGCACTATACTACAAAAACAAGGTACAGTTTATGTGCAAATTTAAATTTGAAGTCATAGAAAAATTGCTAATATAAAGATAAATTGAGAAGAGGCCATAAAAAAGTTTTATAAAACATAGATTGCAAAACTTTAACTATTAATTTAGATTAAACATTAGCTTGTTGCAGTGAATAGACTGAAAATAAATAACTTAACACACTGATGGAAATCGGAAATCCAGATCTGTTTGCTATATGAAAAAAAGTTGCTTTGTATTGAAAATTTTCGTTCCTGGCCAAGAGAGTTGTTTTTATTATACCAACCTAGCCTTGATGTTTTATTTTGCATTTAGTCATTGTTCATAAACAATTCAATATAAAATAACAGAGAAATACGCTGAAAATAATTTTCTTAAAAAAACTTCAATACAATATTCAGAGCAACCACCAAAATCGATAGAGTTATAAAAAACTGAGTTAATTACAAGTAACTTCAATTTAAAAAAAAAATTGGTTGTCTGTAAAGTCGGTTTACGGACGATAGTTTTACGTGATAACGTATTCCGTAATACATAACCTAAACCTCCCAAAATTTGGTTTCAATCCGCTTATCCTTGGTGTCGGAATGATAAGAAATGTCAAAAGTGACGTTTGCAACTTACAAAGTATTATGTTCTAATAATAATTAGTTATTCCAATACTTAACTTAGAAGGCTTTGCATTTCACAATATACTAATGTCAAAAAATTGAATTAAACATTAGAAATGCAGCTGTTTTCATGTTAAGACAAGACATACGTTTGCTTCTAATTTCCATGTACGGCAAACAAAGACAACCGACCGCGTCGCGCCATGCATTACACAACATTGCATTTATACAGCTATTTTTCTATATAAATTTGTATAAAATATTTTTCTATATAAATTTGTATAAAATATTTTTCTATATAAATTTGTATAAAAAAACTGTTTAGGCAAATTCTGTTATACGAAATCTATGTAAAATGTTCTCCTCTTTCGTTTAAGACTGGTTTCAAACCGATAAGATTTAAATTGAGCGAGAAATTAGCAAAAAGCACGCACAGGGTCAGGCGGAACGTTAGGAACGTTACGTTACACTTTTTCGAACATGCAGCCGGTGTTTTATCAATTTATAAGATTGGTGATTCATCAATTTATAAGACGTTATCACGTCAAAAATCCATGTTAATTAAATGGGAAACCTTTTAGGGTTGAGCTACAGCGCCCATCTTAGATGCGAATTTTTTTACATTAAATAGAAACATTTGAGAGGGTAAGACGAAAAAGGAAAAAAAATTGTTTTAATCACCCTAATAAACATGAATGTGATTCATAATGTAATTACCCCCTCCGCCCTCATTCCTGGCTCGTGTTACGATGTATTTCCGGTTAATCTTGCAGAACACCCATTTAAAATGTTTACGCGCCGCCACTGGAATGAGAAATATAATAGTTTCTCTATTTGCCGTCCTAGAAGGAAGAATTATAGAGAATGTTGTTTTTAGTAGAATAAGATAACTGGTGAGAAACTAAATTGAAATCAATAAACACTTAATTTTATTCGCAGGTGATGAAATGACCCACTATGTAAACGATATAACGATAAATAAACTGTTAAATGCGGTCGATAAAGCAGAGAGCGTATAAGTTGTTAAAGTAGGCCTCGGGGAATTATTTGTATTTAACATTATGGAGGTATAACGATCATCTCTACAAATTACTTAAATGGGTATTAAAATTATTTCAAATATAATATTATATAAAATATAATGTTTAGTTTAAACATCAAATATATTTACGTAGGAATTATGAATTTTAAATTTCAAATTCATACAGTCTACTGGGTAGTTGTTTCTGCATGGTTGCTTTTTGTTTGATTTAGTTGACAAGCCAACTCGAAAACTGTCTGTAGGTCCATTTATACTGTCAAATCATTCACCTATTATAAATTTGTCCGTCACAGTAGGACAGTTGTTTAAGCTTTACATAATTTACACTTTAATGATGTGTTAACCAAGGAGGTTAGAGAGAAGGAGACCTGAACTCCAAACTTTGGCTTGAGAGGACATATGGATGTATACCAGGCGGTACTGCGGGCGTACTCGAACGTGCGCAGTAGATCATTCAGAGCAACCTGCGCACGTCGCGAACATATGTTTTTAAATTATATTTGGATAATGGATATCCCTATAATATCTAAAATCTCGCACAATTTTTTTTTTAATACAAAAACGCGCTCAGCTACAGAGTATATATATGCGCGGGTGGGAGCGCAAATATATATAAACATCTGATACTGTATGAAATGAAGATAAATGTGGAACTGAGTGAGGTGGAATCAATACAAATTAGTTAGTATGAAGTGGTGTGTTCTATTTTTCACTTTTTAGTTTAATTGATTTTATTTTATTTTTCAGATTTGTTAGTTCAACAAACTGTTGTCATCCTGAAGAATGTCTTTTAATGCAGCAGGTAGGTTGGTTATTTGCCGTTGTCTGATGTATTTGTTACAGGAAGTAAGTAGGTGTTCCACTGTAATCTGTTCGTTACAGGTGTCGCATATTAGTGGGAAATGCTTCTTTAAAATGTGCGAGTAGGTAAAAGCTGTATGCCAAAATCATTAACCTGGTTAGGTTCGTTAGGTTAGTCTCAGCTCGTCGTTGAGAGTGTGACGAGGTGAACCATTTTTTTGTATCTTCTTGTAGTGTTCGTAGTTTGTTGTTATCGGTGCTTAGCCAAATATTTTGCCATCTAGATTAATTAGCGACTGGTATTTAGTATTGGCGTCGTCGGCTGTGATTTCAGTTGTTACTGGATCGTGGTTGGAGTGCGTAGCGAGTTTGGCAAGTTCGTCTTCAAGCTCGTTTCCAGCAATTCCGCTATGCCCAGGAGTTCCAAATGAAAACTATTTTGTATTCCGATGTTAATAAATATAGAAAATTTAGAATTTTAGTCAGTTTTAAATAATGTGGCGATACTTTCAAACCATGTCGTTTGAGGTTATGCTTCATTTAAATAGTTCCTATTCTAACTAGCTTGATTAACTTCTCTTTGTCACAAATAAGTATATATTGTATAAGTTTGATAAAGATTTCTGATTAGCCGGCTCATAAGATAAATCTCGAGTAGATCATGTGGTTTTTTTTCTTTTTTTTTTGTAAATGGTAGAACATAAAGAAGGCGCTGCGGATGGAATACGATGACAGGGGAAACGATTGGCTGCTGGAAGAGATAGAAGGGTCCCAGCGGGATCCTTAGCTGGCACAAAGCAGTCTTTGATTAACTTCTTTATTGTTTGATGAATAAGTGGTATACCTGCTTTTCTATACCCATATCATCTGTTCTATGTGTATACGTGCCGAGGCATTTTATAAGCCATATAAGACAAGCTTAATTATACAAAATGTTACAAAAACATCTGTCTAGGACTAATCTATACTAATATTAGAAAGAGAGAGTCCGAATTTTGTGAGTTTGTGTAATCTCCGAAACTACTCATCCGATTGCAAAATTTCTTTTCACAAATATTTAGAATGGATCTTCAGGATAGACATAAGCTATATATTATCGCGTTAAAATAATAATAATAAATTTATTCCCACAAATGTCTTTACAAAAACAAAAACAAATTATAAATCTTAAATTATGGAATTTTTCTACCCAACTTGACTTAAGTTAGTGCTAGGGTAGGAGTGTTCAAATTGAAAAATATAAATTATCGAAAAACGTTGTGTGGCGTAGCGTGAGTATGTTAGTATCTGTGAATCGTGTTTTTATTTGCATGTGTATTGTTTTGTTGTATATGTATGCGTATATTTATGAGTATTAAGATGATTACACAATGGTATGTATTACGTGTAATATTGAATGGAGCAATCTTATGAAAGTATTCGCTGGATGAAGTCTAAGTTTTCTTCCTAACCGTCTGTTAGCTACGATTTAAATTTGCCAGTTTCTTGTTTATTGATGGACTTCAGTTCTGAAGGCAGTAGGTTGAATAGTTTTGGGGCAAGGAACACCATATGTTTCTGGCCAAAAGTTTTTGACATTTAAGGGTTTGGACAGAGTAATGCCTTTGGGATCTTGTAAGGTATGAATGATCGATGGGATTTTAAAGGTTAAGGTGTCGCTGGTAAAAGGAAAGAATTGTTCTAGTGTAAAGCGCTTTTTGTGGAGACCGATTTTGCAACGTATGTCGACGAAAATTCTACAAATTCGGGCGAAGCTGAACCGGACCACTAGTAATTTAATCAGATATGACTACTATTGTTTTTTTTTTTGCTCTTTGAATTGAAACTTCTCACTCGGCCGAATAAATACCCATAAAAAATAGTACCTACATATTATATTGAAACGTGTAGAGGAATTTTTGTTGTTCACACTGTAAATAATAATATGTATCGGCATTATGGTAATACTTTTTAAACTTTTGTACCACACTGTAGTCAATCATGTCATTTACATGAACATACTATTATCAATACAATTAAGGCTTATCGAAACATTATAACTATCATCTTCGATAAGTTAGGTAAATGATGCGAAGATATCTTATCTACAGAGTGTCAGGAAGCAAGCCACATTTAAGGTTATTCAACTATCCAGATACAAATTTGAAATTGAATTATGTATTAAGATATCCCATAAATTCAACAATTTTTTTTCCTACATTATTTTATATAGCGGCACTATGTAGAAAAGAGATATGAATTGGCCACCAATCGCTCTATCTCTCACTACTGTCGGTCACTTCTCAATGAGGCGTGCGTTGTTCAGTTCTCTAAGCTGTCATGAATTCAGAAAATCTTTTGGATGAACAAAAAAATGTAAGCTATTTGATGAAACACCCCACATGACTAAACATTTTGCTTTTTTTTATCCAATTATTGTTGTACGGGAGCTACCTAAATATAATTTCAATTTAAAAAAAGCATAACATGTCAATTTGGTTATTGTGGCACCTAGAGTTTAGAAGCTAGATTCTAGAAGGCTCTTTAAGACAGACAGAATAGCGACAATGAAGATTTACCACTTGGATATGCAATCCTAAGGTGGAATGAACTATATTACACGAGTATGTGAACGAGTATGTGAGGATTTGCTAAAACAAGAGCCAGTGAGTTTTAACAGTCATACGAGCGATATATTTCTTCCGAGATATATACTATATTTTCGCACGTACCTCCTGTGAAATAGATAGTATTCATTCCATTTTCAAAAATTTTGACAGTTCACTTTTAATAGTAGGTTATAAAAAAAAAGAGAAAAACATTGATGTACCATGGAATTGGTATAGCGCAACCACTTTTGTTTTACTTTACAGCACAAGTACACGTAATGGGCCACTTTACATGTGTGTATACATACATGTAAAGCAACTATTTATACAGTTATACAGAGGTTAGTGCAAAAAAAATGCCGATCTCATATCGGCATTCTTAAGAGATATTAAGGAAAATTGTGGACAAAAATATTAGATTCATTTAATGTACGACGTTTTTAATTTTCTGAATGTGTTTAAAAAAGTCTAAATCTATAGGGAAAACGTTAAATAAAAATAATATTTTTGTCAACAATCCTTCAATTTTTGTTAATATTATTATCACGATGAACACGACATCTTATATTCTTAAGAGAGTTTACTGTACTCTATCGATACATCCATTTATGGCGTATAGAAAAGTAAATCTAAAAGACAATTTTCGACTAGCCAAGAAAAAAAAAATGAAATAAACTGTGACAAAAAAAAGTTAAAACTGCTGAAAGAAATGTGTGTTAGACGAACAGCGCCCAAAGTTAACAAATTTCATTACAATTATTCAGGTTCACTTCTGTTCTATTAAGCTTGGCGATAGATAAGTCGAACGACAATAAAAAAAAGTTTCAACACACGTAAAAAAGGTGAACGCGTACGAAAAACATATAAAAACTAAATGCTAATACGACATAAAAATTCAATACGATCTCCGAGATACTTCCGTTGTGGAATCTGTATACGCTGGCATGCTTGGATCAACAAGCCAGCTATAAATCTGTTTTAAAAGGTTTTTATTTTAACTTTAAAATCGTTAAAATCCTGATATCTCTACAATTGTTCGATACAAGCAGATAGAGATTAAAAAAATGGAAAAAACCGGTCGGACTCACGCACCGAAGGTTCCGTACAAATTTGTAGATATGTAAATAGTTCGTCCATCACGGGAATCGAGTCTCGATGATTTTTCACGCTTAGCCGTTAGAAAACTGTTGTTCTCATACATCGACAAAAGTCGTGATTAGTTTGCCAACTATACGCGTGTAACTGCGATGAATTCAGATGAATTAGTGAACAGTATTGCACCTCGTGGCTATACATGATAGCCTAGTTGTCGTACCGTGTTGTACGCGAGAGTTCCCATATTGTGCTGTATAAACTAACCGGTAGCGGACGATTGTTTTGTATTAGAACTATTATACTGTGTATAAAAAAATTATTTTGAGTCCAGACCGTCACCGACCTGAAATCGGTCACTTTACGACCGATTAACATAGACAAAAAACACTAATTTTATAGAAGGCAGTATAAAAAAAATATTTTTATTATTTTTTATTACGTTTGACAGTACTCTAGGAAAAAAAAATTTAAAAGAAGTTTGCCCCTGCAGGCCATCCCTGTAACTTCCCGCTATTTTCGAGTTCAAAACGCTCAAAAATATATAAAATATAGCAAGAAGTTTATTTTTTAGCTCTTCGAGCTCAAAAAAAAAAACACTTTGTTACGAAATTTTTGTTCACGATATCTCGTGAACAAATGAGCCGATTTTGATGCGGTTTGCGGCGATCGACGCAGTTTTTTTAACCTAAGAAAGTAAATTATTACAAAAAAATTGATTTGATAAGAATTTTACGAGTAATTATAAAAAATTACTTTTTTCCTAATTTTTCGTTCACGTTATCTCATGAACAAATGAACCAATTTTGATCTGGTTTGCGGCGATCGACGCAGTTTTTTTAGCCTAAGAATCGATCTGATAACAATTTTAAGAGTCATTTTAAAAAAACACTTTTTTACGATTTTTTCGTTCACGGTATCTCATGAACAAATGAACCGATTTTGATGCGGTTTGCGGAAATCGACGCAGTTTGTTAAGGAGAAGAGCTGATTAGATTTTGGAATTAATCGGTTTAGTAGTTTAGAAAATATTTTACAAAAACAAATTTTTAAAAATTTTTGAAACTTGTTTTTTTAAGATTTCACAAAATTTTTTGGGCCGAATCGTTTCAAATTTTCAGGAAATCTAAGTTCACCAAGATCACGTCAGATGCCGCAAACCGCGTTTCAGTAGGACACTCCGTTCAAAAGATATAAAAGGTTTACATACATACACACACACACATACAGCCCTACGGACATCATCGCCAAAATAGTTTCAATAGCTTCCTAGGACCTCAAAACCTTGATATCTGGCGAAAACTCGATTTTCGAAAATCGGGGTGAAACCAATAACTTCTCGATTTTTGAAAAAAAAATTTTTTTTTGACGTGATAACGTCTTATAAATTGATGAATCACCAATCTTATAAATTGATAAAACACCGGCTGCATGCACGAAAAAGTGTAACGTTCCTAAATCCTAATGTTCGTAACGCGTAACGTTCCGCCTGACCTTGTGCGTGCTTTTTGCTAATTTCTCGCTCAATTTAAATCAGATCGGTTTGAAACCAGTCTTAAACGAAAGAGAAGAACATTTTACATAGATTTCGTATAACAGAATTTGCCTAAACAGTTTTTTTATACAAATTTATATAGAAAAATATTTTATACAAAATATAGAAAAATAGTTGTATAAATGCAATGTTGTCTAATGCATGGCGCAACGCGGTCGGTCGTCTTTGTTTGCCGTACATGGAAATTAGAAGATAACGTATGTCTTGTCTTAACATGAAAACGGCTGCATTTCTAATGTTTAATTCAATTTTTTGACATTAGTATTTTGTGAAATGCAACGCCTTCTATGTTAAGTATTGGAATAACTAATTATTATTAGAACATAATACTTTGACAGTTGCAAACGTCACTTTTGACATTTCTTATCATTCCGACACCAAGGATAAGCGGATTGAAACCAAATTTTGGGAGGTTTAGGTTATGTATTACGGAATACGTTATCACGTAAAACTATCGTCCGTAAACCGATTTTACAGACAACCAATTTTTTTTTTTTAAAGCGGGAAGTTAAAAATATTACCACCCGTACAATAGTCGTATTATGCATTCCAGATTTGGCTATCTGTCAGTGGTTTAGCTACAATAAACTACGTTACGTCAGTCATTCTATGTTATATTGCCCATCAAACGTTAAATCCAAGTAAATTGTATCTATTTAAATGTCGACATAAAGCCACGGCGCACAAGCTTTGTAGCGACCTCGCATCAATTTTAAAATACGTACAATGCTGAATTAAAAAACTGACAGCTGTTACCGACACATACATACCCAAAATGTGTGGCCTAAAGGTAAAATCGCTCATAGCGATTTTTTAATGATAATTTCAAAGGTTTTTCTGTTTTTTTGAAAAGTTTCATCTACATTTTTTTGTTAATAAAAGCTTTTTACCTCTGTTTTGTACAATCAGTTCGCGTCGATGAAGTAACAAATATAGATAGTACCTAATTAAAAATTTCAGCCAATAGGGCGACAGGACCATTCCAACTTTGAAAATACTGACATTTGATATATAACAATTTAGTACACGTGAAATACATAATAATATGAGTCCTTTTAGACGTCACGCAGTTTATTACCTCAAGTGAATAAATAGGTACCAGATTTTGTTACAAAGGCGACTTAAGTGACTTTACTTTTTGGCCGTAGATATGTTTCAATTTATTTCTAAACACGCCAGTGTGTCTGTGTTTTGTTATTTGCGTTCCTAATTTCGTTCGTACAACGTCGGAGCATTGTTTATTTTTCGGGAATCACCGTAGTGAAATTGCGACTGTCACATGTTGAAACAATTGCAAAGCGTAACGAGTGCTTCTTTGTTTTTTTTGTAAAGCAACTGTTTTCAGCAAAATAATGCATTCAAATAGATTCAATAAAATTGGAAAAATAAGAATATTGCAATAATATTTATAAGGAATATTATAAACAAATATAATAGTCAGAGTGCCCATCGGCAAAAATTTGGCTGACAAATACTCTCCCCAAACTTTGTATATGGCTTCACTAGGCCTAGTCTAACACCTATTTCTTCTATGAACCATTTAAAATGTCTGACACCTCTAATATGTCGACATATTCGAGGTGTCAGACATTTTAAATGGTTCATGTTATTAGTCAGAGAACATTATTTTAGCGTGTTGGTTAAAGTTTTTAAGGTATCCAATTAAAAAAACAAACAGTATCTATAAATTTTTACATGTCGTCAAAACGACATGTTTCGGAAAGCTTATAGAGAGAAAACTCCCCAAAATCAAGAAAAGTCATAGAGGAAATAGGTGTCAGACTAGGCCTAATGAAGCCATGTACAAAGTTTGGGGAGAGTATTTGTCAGTAAAATTTTTGCCGACGGGCACTCTGACTATAATACGAATTGTTCGAAATATAAAACGTATTTTATAATTTTTTTACGTATTATAAAAATTTCCAATTATTTTTTAAACATACAAAAAATAATTATATTCATGATTTATTCATTAGATATTTTTGCTGCACTGTAGCCTATTTAGTTATTATTTTAAATATTCGACAATTTTTAAATAAAAAGCGTCATTAAAGTTGAAAATTATTGCCTTTTTAACAAAAGGTATTACTTAGTATTTTTAAAATATAATATATTTGCTTAAAATTAAGTAAAAACTATGGCTAATAAAATAACAAATAATAAAAACACTTGAAAATTCTACAAAATATTTTCTCTCTCGACGATCGCTTCGGACAATCAGTCCATCTTCAGGAGTACAGACATATTAATAAACTGAATTTTTCGTCTGTACTCCTGACGATGGACTGATTGTTCGAGAGAGAAGAATATTTTGTAGAATTTTCAAGTGTTTTCATTATTTGTTATTAATCATGTTCTACCAAGTGCCGAGTGAAAACTCGGTACAAAAATAATAAAAATCACTTGCAAAACAGACCTATCTTCGAGAAATCAATTAAATTTTAAATTTCTCTACTGAATGCCCCGTAGAAAATCAGCGGAATACGCCACTGAAAGGCACATAATGACTATACAGAACAGTTTATTTTATTAAGTAAAAATTTCCAACAAATAGTAAAGGAGAACAAATTTTCAAACGAAGATCTCCCAGGCATACTCTGCAGATGTCAAAGATAAGGAAATCTAGTTACGCGACTTAGATACAAAAAAGCTGGCGTCACTAAATATTGCGTTTATTATAATAAAGAACGCAACTTTAAAGACCGTGCACACCTGTCAAGCATGAACCTGCACGACCAGCACAGCACGGAGTAAAAAAGCCTGTTCGTGAAGTATGTTATGAGTTGCGCACATTAGACCCGCACCTGAAACCAGCTTGGATATATAATCCATAGTAAAGGTTGATGCATACGAGGCTGGTTTTGCCGCTAAAGACTACACGGTTTCAAATATGCTGTGGCGCTTAATTTCGTGACGGATTTTATGTGTTCGCTTCGTCAATTGCGCGTTTTGAAGCGGGCTTTGTAGATGGGTGTGGAGCGCACGCAGTGACAGTTCGAATTTTAAGAAAAATGAACGTTTATTGTCTCTGACCAGAACACACTATGACGCCATGTTTGTTATAGGCGTATGTCCATATCTAACTATTACGTTTCTATTTTAAAAACCAATTTGTACCCACGCACGCGAACATTTTTCGGAAAAACATAGTAGAAAATTTTTCATTTTAGAAATATTTCTAACCCACGTCATTAGAAATGTAAAGATTTTATTTGTGTATTTAGAAAAATTTCGAGAACGATTTTGAAACGCAATGACTACCGGCGGCTACTGTAGGTAGTTCAGAAACGTAGAACTATCATGTCAGAGAAGCCTGGGAGTAATATAATTCTATTCGCTGAGCTACAGTTAAGCTAGTATGAGAGACCTCTCTTGTTTAAAGTTGGAAGCAAAGCTCTAGTTAAGCCACTAAAATCTAGTTTATCTGATTACATATACTGTGTTTTATGTACAGGATGTTTCGGCGAATATTATTAAAAGCCTACAAAAAATCAATAAAACAAAATTCAACAACTCAAAATTTGAAAATATTTCTTAAATATTAAAGCTACTCCGAAAACTAATTTTAAAAGTTCCATTCAAATAATTTAAAGCTAAACCTTACTTTTAGTTTGTTAAATTTTTTGATAGTTTTGAATATCTTAGGCTTTGTTCATTTTACTAACAGAACTTGTATAAAGAACACTACAATAGTGATATAAAAAAACAGTTAATAAAAGAAAAATAAGATAATAAAATGACAATTTACAGTGCTTAAGATAAATCAAATATATAAATTATGTTATTAAGCCCGGATAGGTTCTTTTGATATGTTTTCCTAAGACATCACACGTAAAAGACAGAAACATAAGAGACAAAGCATATGCCACGATCTTCAGTATGAGTGCAAGGTTACGAGAAACTTTTAAATAGGCCACCCTATATTAGTACATTGTCTATCGAAGCGCTTGGGGAATACCAAACGAAGTGTTTAAAGAAGTTTAATACAAACCAAATTAGAAAGACTGTATAGTTTATATATACGGCTTAAAACTTTATAAAAATATATATACAATACCATTGGTTCATCTGTAAAGCTTTCACGATGTAATACCATGGATTAACGAAATTATAATAGTTTGCCAGAGTATATAAGAAGACACTTGCATATTAGTCAATTTAACTGGTTAATGGCGTTCACAGATAGTTAATTTTTATATGGATGAGTTATCGTAAAAAATATCAAGGTTTCTTCAATGTCATGTAGTTTTTATCCCTGGCTTAAAATGTTTGTTTTTACATGATGTGAAAAATGAAATAAAAATAAAACATACGCTTTTTATAACGTTAACTATTTAAAGACATGCCTACGTCATTAGAGTCAAAACTCGATCGTTGCAAATATCATAATATATTAATATTATAAATGCGAATGTAAGTTTGTTTGTTACGCTTTCACGCAAAAACTACTTAACCGATCATCATGAAACTTTGCACATACACTCTTGAAGGTATTAGAAGTAACATAGGATACTTTTTATTAAAAAAAAATAAAAATTTTTTACGAAAAATAAGAAAATTGTTTGTCAAAATATGTGCAATACCTCAACCCCTGATATGCATGTCAAAAGTCGATTTCCATCTCAATCGCGGGCGTAGCCGCGGGTAGCGGCTAGTTATATTATATTATACTTATCTTAAAAAAACCTAAATAAAAGTCCGCGTATTACGACCTAAATTAGTACCATTCCAACACTTGTGTTGAAATGATAAAAGAGTTGTACCTACTATAGAGTCATTCCATCTCCGATCGACCGATAGTTGGAATCGACCCCTTACGATTTAGATGAAATTTGGTCAGAAGTTTTCTTTTATCCTATAACAAAGTTTTACCAACAGAAAAAAAATAAAAAAATGTTTTCAAAAGAGTCGCAAAATTTAAAAATTTTCCAAGTTTATTTTTTGAATATCTTGAAACCTATTAAAGTTACAAAGACCAACTTTGGTTGATTTTAAATAGGATATTTAAAGCTATAAAAAAAATCTAAGTATCTGAAAAAAAATTTGAAAAATCCAAATTGCAAAATTTTCAAAATTAAATAAATCAAAATTTTTTTTCATTTACCTGTTCTTTTTTCTTTTTTTCAAAGTTATGCATTTTTTAAGTTCATCCAAATCGGAAGGGGTCGATTTGACATGGAATGATCCACAGTTAGCTACCTAATTTTATTATTACGACGAACTGCACTGAACAAAAGAATTAAATAAGCGTAGATTCACAACACGCGTCTCACGTTCGTCCATATATTATACAATATGCCAACGCTCTATACATTTCGTACGAGTGACGGGCCAACGCATGCATGACGTATTGGGGAGATGCAGAGATATCTACTGCCTCCAAAGCTCCAGTATTGCCTGTGGGTCGCACGGGAATGTCGGCGCACTAAATTGGGTTCTCAGTGTCTTGAATATATTTATCTCTTAACAATGTCCAGTAAAGAACTAACTCATTCGTGGGAGTACGGTACAGTTCGTACCGTACTCCCACCATATTCGTACCCGTCTCTCACACCACCCGTAAAAATTATTCACAATTTGTATGGGATTTTATAATATCAAAGCAGGAATGTAATAAAAATCTACTTATTATTAAATTAAGGAAGTTCGTACTTAATAATTTTTATTGACAAACACATTAAACCGTCTTGAAAAATTATAACAAATTCAGTTTGTAAATATTTATGACGATTTATCTGTACAGCGCAGAATGTTATTTGCTACAATAGCATTATGTTTAAGAAACCTTCAACCACTGTTTTTTAATTTTTTTTTTCATTTTGATAATTTTTTTAAAGAAATTAAATGCTACGGATTAATAATATTTTTTTTTTTTTTTTTTTTTATTTTAAGAGAAATGTGTACAAAGAGAAAGAAATATACATACAAACATACAAAGAAAGAAAGAAATAAATGTGTGCATCGACTGTAGAGTCATTAGCACAAGATCTGAATAATGTGAAAGAAAAGGTATGTTATTAGGTATAGGTGTTATGGTAATGGTGGCAAGTACATAATATTAATTCAGGAGGTAAGTATTAATTCAGGAGGTAAGTATTAATTCAGGAGGTGAGTATTATAACTTGTTAATTAGATGAGCGGATAATAATATTTTTATTCCTGACTGTTTTTTATAAATTCTCTCTTTCTCTATTTGATGCAAATTTGGGCGGTTGCGGTTACTAAATGTAGACGAATTTTAATTTTGAAACGATTCTGAGATTTTTATGGTATTTCTGAACCCGAAAATGTTTTTTCAAATCCCAAAAACCACCCTTAAAATAAACCCGATCAGTCTATTTTAAAAGGCTTTGTGCGGTGATGAGTTCCAACATACGGACCAAATTTCGTTTAAATCGTTTAAATCTGTCGAAAGTTATCGTTCTAACAATTTTGTGACAGATTTCTATCCTCTTCATAAGTTTTTAATTATTTAAAATACGACAAAAAGTTTATCCTGAAAATTACAGAGAATTAACGATTCTAAATAAAAAGTCTGATCAATTTATTTGAAAAATGTACCGTTCCGGAGATATCGTTAGCACACCTTTTTTTCAAGATGGCGGTTAAATAAAATGGCCGCCGACCCTGAAAACTAAATTTTAAACTTACACGATAAAAAAAACACCGTCCTACCCAAAATGCAGGGTTACTCTAAAAATATATAACATTTCAATGGACTAAAAAAATCATATTTCTATAAAATGGTACACGCGGACGTAGTCCAATATTTAAAAAAATATGTGTGATTATAGTTTAAACGATTGCCCTTAAATAAAGACTCCAATTGGGACATAGTTTAGTGTATAGACATATCAACATGCCATATTTACATTTGAATGCGAGCTGTGCCCTTCCATTCACTTCAAGGTGACAAAATTAATTCACGTCAATTTATATAACGTCAAATTCATATATGCAGGTGGTTCACGCCATTCCCATTTCCTAACGACTTCCGTTGTGATCCTTGGCTCTTTTCTTTCCATTCTCATGCATAATTGATTCTTTTCATATCAGCTGTATCTATCCAAAATATTATTCATTGAAATCTGTTCAAGAAATATGCATACTAAAACACAAGCTTCGCAGAATTAGAGACCAATATGGATCAGCAAATGTCTTAAAGGGTAAAATATGATTTTGAACGAGATTCCCGCAAATTTTTCTTGCTGTTAAAATTAAGTGAGTAGGAGTACCGGTTTAACATCCAGAGAAATGGGATCGAGATATATATTTTTATTAGTGTATATTATAACTTTCGAAGGAGTTAATTGGTTTTAACAAAATTTGGACCACATATTGAAATCCATCACCGCACGAAGCCTATTTAAAATAGGCCCAATCGGGCCACTTTAAGGGTGGGTTATAGGAGTTAAAAAATATTTTTGGGACCAAAATAACCGAAAAATTCTCCGAATAGTTTCAAAATTGAAATTTAACCCATTAGTAAAGATAAAAATGCGCTGCCAAAATTTTATTAAAATCGGCCCAACAGGACCGGACATAAAAATTTTATGAAAACATTAGTTTGTAGATATATGGATTTACTTAGTGAAAGGTGAATTTAATTTGGTAAATTCATAGTAATATTGAACTTAAGAAAAAAATACTATTTTAAGGGATGTATTAAGGGGTTAAAATTTTTATTTTGTTCAAAAACAAAAGGGTTAACTTCACTTAATAAAGCCACACTGCCAGTGAAAGCAAATACACATATTGTCGGCAGAGTTTTGCACTGCGACCCGAGTTTTTTTTTGTTGTTTGTGCGTTTTATTTGTCATTACTTATTATTATTTGTATAACCATACAAAAAAATCAAAGATGAGGAAAGATTTTCATGTATCAAATAAGTTTTCGTCAAACCAATATTTGTATTTCAATTACTCAAATATTTTCGCGTGATTAGGTACAATTATTTTTTTTTGCTACCATTGTTTATACATTAACGAATGTTTGTTTTTTATCTGAAACTTTACGGTGAAATTAAAAAAAAAATACAAAGCAAAATACAAGCATTGGATACATATTTGAAGCTAATAAAAATGTTAAAAAAATATTAAAATTGTCAACACTCTACATGAAAGAGAAGATCGCGGAGAAAGCACGTTTTCTAACTTCATATATTTACATCAATTTAGCACTTTTAAGTTTTATTAAAAATTACAGTCTGATGTGCGCTCAACACAGAGAGATCTCACAGCACAGAAAAGATTAAAAAAATGCTAACGCCGCACCACGCGACATTTCAAAACCACTCAAACCACTCGGCAAACCTTCTTTTCGTGGCGGAAGAATATAACCAACAGTCTGATCAAACACTGTTCTGTGCCCAAAGTTTAACGTCATTCAAAAATAAATTGCGTGTTGATAGAAAAAATATTTAAGTATCGGACAGAGGACACTGATTCGGGTGCCATTTTAAAGAGCTGGCGGAGCAGTACTGAGAGCTAAAGTGAGACAGTAAAAATAATCACCTAAATATAAGTTAAAATTGGTATTAAATTAAAAATTGCAAAATAGTTAAGCATATGATTCACAAATATGCTCGGAATTATGAGAAACGCAGTCAGTGGAAAGTCCGCATCGAGAGGAATGCATTAAGTCTAAAAAGTCCAGCGTCGAGAAAAAAGCGAGAGTTACGACAGCGTCGAAAAGGAAACGAAAAAACCCAAACGTTTACGGATCATGTGCAGGCATGACAGAAAAAAGTAATACTCGACGTTTTCACGAAAAATTTACAGCGCGAACCCGAACTGCGTCTTTCTTTAGATTTTTTTAACTTCCCGCTGTAAAAAAAAATCTAAATTTTTTTCCAAAAAATCGGGAAGTTATTGTTTTCACCCCGATTTTTGAAAATCGAGTTTTCGTCAGATCTCAACGTTTGGAGGTTCTAAGAAGCTATTCTGACTATTTTGGCGATGATGTCCGTAGGGCTGTATGTGTTTGTTTGTGCATGTATGTACCTATGTATTTATATCTTTTGAACGGAGTGTCGGATTGAAACGCGGTTTGCGGCATCTGACGTGTCCTTGGTGAACTTAGAAATGTGGAGTGATTCGGCCCCATAAATTTTGAGAAATATCAAAAATACAAGTTTCAAAAATTATAAGAAAATTGTTTTTTTAGAATATTTTCTAAACTACTAAACCGATTAATACCTAAATCTAATCAGCTCTTCTCCTTAAAAAACTGCTTCGGTTTTCGCAAACCGTATCAAAATCGGTTCATTTGTTCACGAGATATCGTGAATGAAAAATTCGTAAAAAAGTGGGTTTTTTTAAATTACCCTTAAAATTCTTATCAGATCGAGTTTTTTAATAAATTACTTTCTTAGGTTAAAAAAACTGCGTCGATCGTAGCAAACCGCATCAAAATCGGTTCATTTGTTCACGAGATATCATGAACGAAAAATTAGTAAAAATGTGTTTTTTTCAAACTCTGTACTCGTAAAATTCTTGCCAGATCGACTCTTTTGTAATAAATTACTTTCTTAGGTTAAAAAAACTGTGTCGATCGCCGCAAACCGCAACAAAATCGGTTCATTTGTTCACAAAATATCGTGAACGAAAAATTCGTAAGAAAGTATTTTTTTTGGGCTCGAAGAGCTAAAAAATAAACTTCTTGCTATATTTTATATATTTTTAAGCGTTTTGAACTCGAAAATAGCGGGAAGTTTCAGAGATGGCCTGCAGGGTCAAACTTCTTTTCAAATTTTTTTATTTAGAGACGAAAATACGGAAAATACAAGAACTATACGAGACACTACACGTACAGAGTCAGTAAGCGTTTCGATAAATATGTTCTAATTTAGGACAATCAATCAATTTATTTGATATAAAATCGATGTTGTAATTACATAAACTCCTCAATAACCAAACTGTCCAGTAAATAATCGAGAGTTATTTATTAACTAAATTTTGAAACCAGAATGATTTTTATTAAAATTAATGATTTAGCCGAGGCATTCCATTGTTTTACACCAAACAAAATACGAGCGCTTCTCATCTCTCTCACATTGTGTGTTTATTCGTTCACTTTTTCTCTCTTGTTTCTTTGCAAAAAACTATGCCGCGCATTTTACGTATATTTGATAAGTTTTAAAGAACAAATTCATAAAAAAGTCAGCAGCATCAACCGCAAACATTTCATAGTATAATATATCGAGAATTCAAAAAAAGTTTTTCAGTTACATAATCAGATTTCGTAATGTCCCTATCTTGTTTCTAATAGACTAGTCTTAACTTTGTATAATTTACTAAACCGTTAAGTCGAAATTTTATTAACCATCAGTTTTTATGTTATAAAGATATAAAAATAGAGTAGTCAAGAGAGCAATGAGAGTGTCCACAGTTAAGAGAGAGAACACTGCAAAAGTTCCGTATCTCTATGGTAACTAATGATGCAAAACAATGCTGATTTGAGTGAACACATTTCTGGTTTTCGTTTATAAACGATATTATTGAATTAAAATACTGTCTTCTTTATATTCGTGCTTAGTATTTCCTTTAATTTGTTAAAGTTGTGTATCTATATAATAAGTGTTATTTAAATATCCATATCTCCTTGATAGTCTGGCTTAGGTATTTTCTGTGACGTTATAAAGTTGTGTGTGTTAAGTATTAATGTTTATTTCGCTTAATTCTTCAATGATACTTTAAATGCAAAATGATAAAAAAAGTGTAGTGTGTCATGCACGGTATGGAAATACAGATTGCCACCGAAGTTTTCACAGATTTGTTTTAATTTATCTTAAGTATCCATTAAGAATGGCCATATGAAACAAGATAATATGATTAGTAATATTTACATGTCAGTCAACCATCAGCCAACGATCGCTCATGAGAGAGAAAGAGAATGATAGCGTTCTCTCTCTCAACTGCGGACACTCACTTATGGCAAGCATACGCACCAGCGTACTCTATTCTTATATCTCATATTATAACCACAAGAATTAACTGAGATCACTATTGCGTATTATTTATTTATTACTTCGATTTAGCGAATTTAGGTTAAATTGAATATTATGGATTTAGTTAATAACCTTTTATCAGTATAAAATAGCTGATATAATAGACATTTAAAAATATTGTATTAAAAAACATTAAAAAAGAGATCTTGTGTAAGAGAAGGGTACTTGAACTGCGTAAATTTCAATACTTTTATCTGTTTATTCTGGTATTTGACCTTTTACTACATAACATTAAAATTATATCCGTAACAATAGTTTGGGGTTAAACATTGTTCAAAATAAAAAAGCTTCAAAGATAGGTCAATGTCCTATATAAAATAAAATCAAAATATTATGGGTGGGTAGAGAATGATCTTACATAAAGATTTTATGTATATTTTCTATACATTAATATGTAGAATACAATATCACTGGTATATGGCTATGCAAATATCTTATCTGTATTATAAAAAAAATACAACGCATAAAAATGTTTTATTTCATTTTTCGGTAAAATGGTGCGTTTATAAAAAGCGTCATAGAAAGCGAAATGTTTATCCGTGCTCGGCCATCAGAAAAGAGCGTTGGTTTTTCATTGATGGATTCATTAGCAGAATGACTTTATTCGGCTGTGGCTTTTTTACTTATTTGTGTCATGGGAAAAACATCACACAATGGAATACGGAAAAGAAAAGGAGAGAAACGTACGGCCAGCATTCAACTGTCTGCAACTGACAAAGCCTACTGGATTTGTGTGTCCATATTCATGTACAGTCTGCTGCATAAGTAAGACATTCGTTCATACAATACAGGCCTAGAAATACAGGAACCTTTTTAAAAATATTCCGGACTGAAACCTTTTTGATAACGGAGTTAAGAGATTAAATTCCATTTCAAAGGAAATAAAATAAAAAATCGCGCTTTTTTCACAATTTTTACCAGAATTCACTAGCATACAAACCTAAATATTATTTTAAAAAGCTATTTAAAATATACTTTTTGATTTGTGAATTTAATTTGAAAATGCTACAAGTAAATATAGTCTCAATTACAATTAAAAAGAGGAACTCGTACGTATCATGGGTTGGGAGGTCTTTCTTTTCTTCAATTAAATTTTCTGTACTAGATTTTCTGTACATACTAAGTATGCAGCATTTTCATACAGTCAAAAATTTTTTTCAATAAATCGTCTCTAAATTTGAGGTAGGTACGTCTTATAGTCCGAAAAATATGGCACGCCACGAGATGAGTGATAGTACCGAACGTGAAGATGAACGGAATATTGCCAATACGAGTGATGTTAACAATAAATAAAAATTGTGATCCGAAAGTAACATTAAATTATATTTTTCTAAAAACCATCTTATAAATTAAAAGTGCGTCTTATAGCCCAAAAAATAAATATTGCTGAACGCGAAAAAAAAATTAATGCATTTTTAAATAGACTGATGTTTAAATTTGTTTTATGTCAACAGATAAATTATTGAAAATTTTAATCCCAAAAGCAAACTGGGCCTTTATTGTAAAGTGTAAACAGACAGGCATTGTTGAGATGTTACACAGCGTGTCGGACAGACATTGTGGGTAGGTATCATGCAAAATATTAATTAACCTTTAAAAACCCTACAAGAAAACAAAATTACAGACAGAAGTCCTGTTACATATCTCAATTGAAACAAAGTAATATTTTCACCCAAAGTAAATATTTTACGTTATATTTTCTGATATCTGTTCAACAGCTGAATTTTACAAAAAAAAAAAAACGGGATAATGTTAATCGGAATTTAGCGCACAATGCTCAGATCATTGCGGAATCCTTCGCACACAGCTAAACGTAAGGAGGTTATGGTTAGTAACAGTGTGAGGGAAAAACACGCACGTTCGCACAAATTGAATAGCCGTGAAAGGTTGGCACGCCGTGTATAGCAGGACACATAGCGCGGCTCTCGGATAGAGGCGGTACTAATTGGCATTTCTGTGAATACCCGCCACAGTCGAAATCATTGGTTCAATGTTAATTAATGAACATATACTTGAAATAAAAGATCAATCAACTTGTTTGCATGCAATTGAAAGAGTTTTCATTTGTGAAGTTAAAAAAAAACAGGTAGATACTTTCTGCCAAATTCTATTTTAAAAACGAAACGAAATATTTATATACAATCTACCGTCTATAGTCTATACCGTTTTAAAGACGTGAAATCGTGCAAGCAGTGGAAACCGATGAGTAGGAAGTCGTCTTCTTACCCTAAGAACCCAAGTTCGAAACCAACTGCCGACATATGTTTTAATTTTTATTTTTTGTAATCTAAGTATTCTGGAATAGGTACTCAGATTTAGAATTTTAATTAAAAAGGTTCAATTTTATCGACCTTCTTGAACCATTTGAGTGTAAAAAGAAAAGAAGCGGCACTGAATCAATTTGAAGCAAGAATTATTTTTGACGTGATAACGTCTTATAAATTGATGAAACACCGGCTGCACGCACGAAAAAGAGTAACGTTCCGCAAGCGAGAGCAAGATATAAGCGATAGTCTCTCTCTTCTCGCGTGACGTCAGAGAGTAGTGTGCGTTCAACATTTTTTTCGGCTGGTCCAGCGAAAGCTACATATGACAGATGGCCAGATAAATTATACGGTTTGTTAACAAATATATAATATATATACATTCTTTTAAATGTCTTTTATAATTGCTTAAAAATATGTATTTTGCTTTGGTTGATCAAATTATTAGTCGGTAAAAATACCTATAAATAGACAGCTACTAAAATTTAGGTATTATTAAATATGATATTCGAGCGGAATACGTTATCACGTAAAACTATCGTCCGTAAACCGACTTTACAGACAACCAATTTTTTATTTACCTAGTTTTTCTTAGCCAACAATTGTGTCTATCAACCAATAGATAACGTTTGACGTCAAAGTGCTTAGGCTATCAGAGAAAGCCGAGTTGTTATATCTCGTTTATTGCTAGCTCTATCTACACTTTAATGTCCAAATTATACGATTAATTCTTACAAGCAAATGCTAAGCCCGAACATTAATACCAATCACGGGATTGTAATTCTTTTCCTCAATGTCAAAAAAATTCAAACATCTTTAAAAAATTGTCTTTTTGTGTTATTCAAAATTGTTAACCAGTTTAGAAGAGAATATCCCTTCATCTTAGAGTTCCTAATAAATAAAAAATTGGTTGTCTGTAAAGTCGGTTTACGGACGATAGTTTTACGTGATAACGTCATAAAGAAACATTGATGAACTCTCTCACGTCATGCAAGAAGAGAGAGAAATGCGTACAAGCCGACGCTTGGGCCGATCGTGCCTCTCTATCGCTTATACCGCGCTCTCGCTTGCACGCTCAATTACAATGTACTTTTTTCGTAGTTTAAATTTTCTAATTTTTGAATTTTCTTACGGAACGTGGTTTAACACTTTAAAAAGAGTAAATGAAGTCTTTATCAACATGCGCACTTATCAATTTTCATTTAGTTAAATCTACATTTAGATGGTATTTTTTCAACAATTACCATGCAAGACACATTTGAAACTGAACCAAGCATTCAAAAGTTTAATAATACTAGAGGTGACGTAATTAAAAACTTGATCCAAGAGTCCTTGACAATTGTTCTTACAAAAGACGAGAATCATAAATATCACTGCAATGTCCATTCTCTTTCTGGCGCTGTTGTCCACTCTGAACACTCGAAACAAGTGGACAGTCAAGTATTCGGGATATGTAAATAAATAACATACAATATTGTATACAAAATATGTACATAATATGATAATGCAACAAGAGTTTAATTGTTAACGTTGAGGCAGGAATGTTACTGCAACAATGGGATTTGTTTAATATAACTTCATAAGTAGTCCTCGCTGTCGTCCAAATGCTTTTAATACAATGACATATACAAGCACATTATTATCTCTTAAATATAGGCTGATCGTTAAAAGATTTTGCTATAGTGCCCGCGGTGAGAGTTGACGCCAGGCACGTCATCCATAATATGGTATAACGCCCACTTGCCCGCAGACATTGGCGTGTGGAATAAATTCGAGATATTCATTTATAGCAGTAGATATACCAGTAAAATAATAATAAACACTCGACGCACATGGATCTCCGAAACAGCCAATTGCATAGTAGAAGGCGGGCAAGGGAAGTTCTTACATTCGGGCGTTAGTAAAGCAAAAACAACCAATCAACTGTTGTTTAGATGTCGTTTCCATAGCAACCATATTAGCTAATAGTCGCGAATAGCTGTCATTTGTGTTTTTATGTATAACCTCAAAGCTTCTTGCTTGGAATTTATCTGTTTTTATGTAATGAATGAGTAATTAATTAATTAATGTATTTAATAATATGTGTGCTTACGACCAAGGTATGAAGGATAACAGTATACACTACTATTTTTTGTTGCATTTTTTATTTATATTTATTTGAAAAGGGTAGATATCGTGGCCGAAACGTCGTGTTGTTATTAAATATGTATAAGTACATTTTGTCCATTTTTACCCATGATTAAATCATTATTTATTTATTTTAAAAGTAGTTAAAATTCACAATAGGTAGTTAGATTACAAAAAAGTAGTTAGATTACAAAATAGTAGTTAAACTACCTAAAGTAGTTAGAACTAAGTACTTAACTACTTTTTGTGATTACTGTATAAATATTCAAAATAATAGAGTACAATTACTATGTGGAGAAAAGTAGTTAGAGTACAACTACTTTTCCAAAAAAAGTAGTTAACTACTGCCCACCTCTGCTACAAAGAGTGCTGAATTTTATCTTTAATTTTAAACATTACGTTCCTTCATTCTGAAATGTTATTTCTGACATTACAATTTTTAGTTCATTCATAAAGGTAAAGTGCTCGGGAGAAAATCCTTCAACTTCATAAAACACTTTAATATAATATTTTAAATTGAAGTAAAAAAAAAAATATTTTCATTTATCTTTTTGATGCCTCAAAAAAACTTTTCCATAAATTTCTTAACATATAGACAATGTTTCTGACAACCTGACATTCCTCTACTCTGGCACTTTTCAAATCAGCATTTTTATAATCTCTAAACCGAAAACTTGTTAGCGAATACGGAGATACATGCAAACTGGAGGAAAAAGTTGAAGGCGACGACAAAAAAAAGTCAATCGCACCACCTGGCGACGGACGACTTTGTTGACTTTTCAGAAGGAATACAAATACGAAAAATACACTTCAATAAAAACAGTGCACAGTTATTCAGCCGTTGAATAGTTGGAAACGCTCTAACATATTCATTTCCAAGTTTTAGAAAAAGAAATAAAGAGAACTATTTTATTTTAAACGACATTTGTTTGAATTTTAAAGTCGTAAAATTTTAAATTAAATTGTTGAAACTTACAAATTTAAATTTAGAACTAGTTCAAATTACGAACGAATTTTGATTATTCCAAGTTCATGCCCAAATGGGCTGAAACGCAAAAGGGTATTGCCACACAAGGTCCTTTTTTTAAAAAAGTGCACAAATAGGCCTGAGTAGTTCATTTTTTAAGCGTTTAGAACTACTGAACTTTTTGGAAGCTGATTTTTGGCATGAAAAATGATATGTCGCTCCTGAGCAAGTCGTTCATAATGACTCCCTTCTCGGAGCGAAGCGAGTCGCCCTTTTTTTTGTAAATGACTCACTCCGAGCACCATAGCTCTGTGCTGAGCTGTACTGTACTGTTGCATTCGCACATTTACAGAGCGCACACAGCACAGGCCACAGAGGCATTAATGAATGTTGCAAGTACGGAGTTATCTTTACTGAGTCATTTAATGTTGAATGACAAACTGTAATAGTACTAAGCTTATAGTGACTTCAACCATTCACATTGACGTCGTTGACAAAGATTAAATATTGTAACAATAAACGTTATTATTGTTCAGCTTTTATTATACTTTATAGTTTATCCGAAATGCAAAAATATAAGATCAGAATAATATTAAAATGAGCTCCGAGCTGAGAGTGTGTATTGTGCTGTGCAATACATAACTCCTGAGCATGCATAATGACAGTTCACACCTCTGCAGTCTACACACTTGTGCAGTGCGTACTGTCTAGTGTCGCTCCTTTGAACGACTCCCTCTGAGCGGCTCTTTTTAGTGAGCGGAGCGCACGGAGCCAGCTCCCAATAAAGAGTCATGTGGACACATCACTAATGGAAATGACATACTTTATAATGTAGTTTAATCATTAGTCAGTGCCAAAAACAAACCTGACATTTTGCGTCACCAAGTCCAGTCGTTTTTAGTGGTAATCAACCCCTAAATATGCAATAAGATGTGTTTAAAATACTGTGAAAATTTCAGCCTTTCCAAAATGAATTGATGTTTTGAATCCTTCTAGTGCATATTTAGGAGTTGATTACTCCAAGAAACGACAGGATTTAGTGACGCACTGATTAAACTACATTATTAAATATGTCACTTCCATGCCTAAATCAGCTTCAAAAAAGTTCAGTAGCTCTTGAACTACAATATTATTAACCGGTTTTTCGCTTGTTAATGAAATTATATAATTATACAAATAGCACCGAATCTTTAAAATTTTTAATTCTTGCTAGGTACAAAAAATAAATTAAGATTTTATTGTCTAACAAAAATACAAAAATTGTGATAAATATATTTTCTTTCAATTTTTACAATATTCTTCAGTAAAAATTTTCATTTAAAATCACAACCACGAGCAGATTGCATAAGTTCTTTTAAAAATATTACTAATAAAATGCATTTTTAAGTTTATTCTAAGAAACGTAAGTCTATTTGAATCATTGGTTTGAATCCGCCTTAATGAAGGTAAAGAAAAACGCAGTGACATCAAAAAATCGCTGCTTGGCAGAATACAAAAACACCTGCTGTAAAATATCTGACAGTGGAAAGATATGAGTTTACAAGAGTTTATTTCAACATAAAGTTAAACTGCACTGAAAAGTTGTCTTCAATCAGAAGCAATTTTCCACTTTTCAAGTTTTACTTACATCCCGTAAATTCGCTTTAAACATTTCAAAATAGTTTTCTTTTTCTGTTACGTACACACACGGAAGACGAAGTTATTTTTTTTTTAAATCATAACTTAATTTGTAAAAAAATAAATCCAGCAAAACTTATAAACTTAAAATATGCACATTATTATAATCTAGGCGAATTAGACACAAAAGGGGGATATGTAAAGACGGGGTGACAAAAAAAGATTTTGAAGAAAATTGTCGAGGGAGGTCAAACTTTCCCCAATAAAGTATTTAAAAAAAAAAGAATAGATTACAAAAAAAGTACAAATAAAATGTAAGACGTCGTGGGACGCCTAGTAATATAAATTTAAACGAAATTTTTAATAGGTAACTAAATTTCGCCCTGTCATCTAGTTGTTGCCTTCAACAAAAACCAATATATACAAACAAGCGTTACGCGTTGTCATCCAACGAAATATTAGTAGGTAATTAGATTTTGCCCTTTTATCTAGATGTCACATATAACTAAAGCCATATGCTTAGTCCCATGCACACAAACGTAACGTAGTCCCATAAAAATGTCGCGCTAATTGCACGGTTTTACTCCCAGCCAAACGCTTTATTAGATGTTTCACATCAAAAAATCGCCCAGGAACCCATATAAAAAAACTTAATTTTATTATTATCAAAGTATATTTACCTCAAATTGTATTATTTTCAAGTCAGACGTATAGACATAATAGATAGATATTTATTCGTGTGCAGACCATAAAAGGTATATATGTTACCGGCCAAACCCAATTTCAGGACAAACTAGTTTGGCCTACTATTCATACTAGGACAAACTAGTTCAGCCTAGGCCAAATTGGTTTGTAGAACTAGTTTGGCCTAGGACAAACTAGTTTGTCCTGAAATCGGGTTTGGCATGTATATGTCACCGTAAAATTGTAAATATCGTTAGGTTGTAATCTGTCTCGCGAGATTGTGAACTGTCGAAAGATTGTGAACCTCAACGTACTGCTTACAATTTAATGTATTATTATTACGTTGAGGTTCACAATCTTTCGACAGTTCACAATCTTGCGAGACAGATTACAACCTAACGGTATTTACAATTTTATGGTGACATATACATTGTATACGTCATCAAGTACTTAAATATGATTTAGCAACATTAATTTACATATTAATTAGTAATATTTAATTGTAAATCATATAGACAGATATTGATAAGATATTTTTTTAGTTTAATTTTAAATTTTTGTGTTTTTGTGACTTTTTTAATTGCTTCAGGCAATTTGTTATATAAATTGCTGCCCTTACAATAGGGCTTTGACTGAATTTTGTAGTTTTGTAATTTCTGATATGTATATTATTGTTGGTACCAGAGATAATACTTAGGAAATGTTTTCTGATCAGGCGCGGATATGGGGGGGGGACAATGGATGCAACTGCCCTTCCATTCACGAACGAAGCACTATTACATGGATACAATTTTTGTGTTTGGAACAAATTTTCTGGAAGATAGGTAAAGTTACAACTCCTCCAAATGAAATCCTGCACGTCTGTATCTGATAACTCATTACTTATTGTGTTGTACGGTATACGCACAATATTTTATTTCAATTTATGTTATGTAATTAGAATTGACTATTATGAAATAGATTGTAATTTTATGTTGAATTGTTAAAAATTGAGAATTCATTCTATCAAGAGATTACACAGAATAAAGTTATTTTATTTTACGTTCGCTTGTCATAATTATTTTCGAAATAGTTAGCAACTTATCGACACACTTATATTTTCCAATAGCATGAAGAACCTATTGCTATAAAAATATAAGGAAATTAGACATGCAAAAAATGATGTTATGTTTTGCAAGTGTGAAGTTAAAAACGAACTAGCAATAACTTGTGTCCGATATTGTCAACTTATTAAAACGCCATTATTTACTCGATTTATAAATTCAATCATGATTAATCGAGACCTGTAAACATTAAAGCCGGTTATTTATCGCTTATTGTCCGCACAGGAACCACAGAAATGTAATTAATCAACATGCAAAACATAAAATGTACTTTAAAGCCAATAATGGCCACCATTGCTCCGGAAATTGATTAAACTAACCAAAGCTACACACATAAAAAAACCACCCTCTAGTCCACGCAAATTAGAATTTATAAAAGATATAATTAATGCACTGTTGATTTTCTTTTGACAATGAACTCTTAAGAGCGTTAGAAATAAGGTACTGAAGTCTAAAATGTTTCCGCCTTTTTCGTGAACGGAACATCTCTTTTTGGGAGAAAAACTATTCCTCGGGCCGACCAGTTTTGATTTTTCCTCGTTTATCTTCTAAACCGTTTTTGGACGAAAAAAGCAGTCAGATGACAAACATGGCTAACGAATTACAGCTAAGAACGATTTTTCAAAATCAGGAAAAATGTTTCCGAGCCTTTTATAAATATGGAAATATTTAAGATTTCGAATTAAGTATTCTTGTGTAAAATTTCATGAATTAATATACCATTTATTTAATTGATACAATATGTCTAAGGCTCCTTGCTAAACAGTCAATGACAAGCAAATCTGTCAATAATAATAATAATAATAATGCTTTATTCACTTTTGCAACTAAAAAGAGCATGGAATGCGTCAGAAGATAGTAGGTACATACATATTACAAAATATTCTTAAAATTTATGTCATAGTATTCATTTAAGTTGTACTCGTATATTGTTTTATCAAGAATAATGTTTTTTATAGTATTTTTTAATTTGGGTGCTTCTAAATTTAAAATATTTGCCGGTAATTTGTTACAAATTTTAACTATTGTATTGTAAGGACTGTTAAGTGTGATGTTTAAGTTACTAGTTTTATAATTAAGTCGTGTGTTATGGTTATGTACAGTTATTCTTCTACTGAAAAGATTTACATTCTTCTTATAAAACAATATACAGCTTAAAATATAAATACTATAGACAGTTCAAATTTTTAGTTGTTTAAACAGAAGTCTACATGAGTGTCTACGGTGAACCCCAACGTCTTAAAATTTCTTTAAAACATATTGCACAAGTAGGCTTGGCCCGTTTTGTTCAACGATTATACAAAAAAAAAACATCTGGAATGAGACAGGGGCTTAGAGAGGGTTAGTCAAATTTAACAGAGTCATAGGTGGAGCATATATTGAAAATCTACTGTATAAATTTATTGAAGACAAGTCAGCACATAAAAAAAACAAAATTTTAACGTAAAATCAAGGAATATCTTCACAGTGTGTTCAAGGACCACTCCCGTGTCTCATCAATCGTGTAAATCCCCTTCAGTTACCTTTATATAATGTTCTGTTTCTTGAAACGTCAATTCATTTCATCACAAGATCAGCGTCACAAATACCGTGAAAGAAAAACTGAAAATATCCATCGCTCTTGTGTCAACGCTTTCTTTATTAAAAACTCTCTGGCTTTGTCACTTGCTATAGATATTTATTATTTCTTTCTAACAAAAGTATTTACTCTGTCATATCCACATAAAAATAATTTTGGTATAGTGTATAATTTTTATAAAGGGCTGAATGTTTAACAGTCACACGAGTGATATCATTCCGCCCAAGATACACTTTTACAAAACAGCTCTTTTCCACTTCTATTTTCAGTTGATTTTTATATTTATACTAGCGATCCGTCCCGGTCTCATCCGCGTGCGATAAATATAATCGTAGAAAATGTATTTCGTTTGCGGCCCCGCGTCTGAACTAATAGCTTTGAGCAAATTCTATCAGGTTTCCTTCTGAACTAATAGCTTTGAGCGAATTCTATAAGATGTCGCTACTTGGTATCTACTAAACAACCTTCTGTAGGGCTATGCACCCAACCCGAAAATTTTGAAGTAGTGCTTCTTAATGATCCAGACACGAAAAATATTTTTAAACTATTCACTGAAAATATGTTTCTTCTTTTTTTTCTTTGAGTGGACTGTGTGCACGAAGCCTATTAGCGCCGCTAGTGGGTCATAGAGAATTATTGAACTCACTTTTTATGGAAATCGCTACATGTTTCTATGGTGATAAGTCAAAAACTTTAGTTGGCCATCTAATAAGGAAAACTGATGTTAATTTTATATAAGTACCATAAAATTCAGATTGTAAACCATTATATAAATAGCATAACACAAAAGGTATGTGAGAATTATTTATTTATCAATTATGACGTACAATATATAAATAATTAATTTGCACTGACAGCGAAACGTCAAACTATGGCGCCAATGGTATTTATTTTACTTAATTCGTCATCAGCGCAACAGCCCGGAACGCATCAAGCATTTCTAGATAGCTTAGTTTTGCCCAAGTTTTCTTTGTAATTAAAAAACTTCATAAAATTATAACTATTTTCACTTTTAATAAACATTGCTCACTGACATACGGAAAAATTGAGGTTGAAGTTTTCCCTAGTGCTCACCACAAACGCTCGCATCGAAAAATTTGTAATTCCGCCTCCTTGCACATAATGTAATAGTTTATTTGTATACATACTAAATATAGTTACAAAAATAGTCAAATATATAAAATGAAATAAAATTCACAAGAAATCTTCAAAATTACAAGAAATCATCAAAATTATAACCCATATGGACAATACAAATTGTTTTTCTTAAATCGATTTTCGAAGCAATCCGCATATCACAACTAACACCCCATTGCACATCTGTACGTCAAGTCTTTTCAAGCGACACCTTGATCATCAGTCCAGTAGTTTAAGGCCTAGTTTATATGAGAGGCGTTCAACGCGCGTTGGCCCAACGCGCGTTTACAGTTTCTATACAATTGTATAGGACTGTTTATATGATAACGCGCGTTGGTGGCGCGTTGAACGCGCGTTATCATATAAACAGTCCTATACAATTGTATAGAAACTGTCAACGCGCGTTGGGCCAACGCGCGTTGAACGCCTCTCATATAAACTAGGCCTAAGAGGAGATAATCGTACAAAAAACTGCTTGCCTATTAATATATAAGTCGGCAATAGTACACAAAACAGTGATATTACCTACTACAATGTCAGTAAGTATGGCGATATAGTGAATAATCCCAGTAGGCGAGGAGCTGCATACGGTCTGATAACAGCAGGTCTTGGATAAAACAGATGTAAATGAAGTACGACGATATCTATATTATGTCGGCGGTATCTGTAATTGGAAACTCTCTGAGGCAGACGAACGCTTCAGCCGTCTTGATTTCTCATACCAGAGAGACAGGTGTGCTGCTGTCACATCACGCCATACGTTGTGCCATCCTCACTCCTGTAAGAGTGTGCAGCGTATACTCACAGCAAGAGTTAATATTGTTAGAAAACGCTAGATGGCGGTAACGTCAATTTCAGACATGGTTAGAAACCTCCTTATACACACTGGTAAGATGCCAAAAAAAATATTCCAGCCAATTGGGCGACGGGACCATTCCAATTTCAAAAATATTAACATTTGATTTAGTATAATAAAGAGAATAAAATTTCTGATATCGCGTGAGGTGACGCGGGTAATGGCTAGTATTTAATATGATATAATTTGCTATTCGTTGCCATGGTTATTTAATAATATGTTCCACGTCATGTAAAAATTAATCAAAGCATGCTTAACTCGATTATTTCTGACAGATCTACAAAGCAAAAGAACAGCTGATTTTTTGTAATTTTCGAAATGTTTCCGAAACTATAAAGTTTAGAAAAAAAATGTTCGACAAAACTTTCTTGAAAAAATAAATAGAATAATAAACCGTTATGAAAAGTATCCCATTATTATATAAAAAAAACGTTATAGCATATATTATCTCTTTTGCGCATGCGCCGATCTTCCCCAAAAACAATAAGGCTCTTCATATTTACGTATCAAATATCCTCGCACAATTTGGTACCCATCCGTTCATCCGTTTGACCTGTATCGTGTCCACAAACAGACTAACAGACACACAGAGTTTTTCCAAACATATGTTTTTTTTGGATTCGGGGGACCTCAAAACGACAAAATATTGTAAAATTTTTGAAAAGTGTATTTTGACTGAAACTAGTACCATTCCTCTTGTGGGTTGGAATCAGCGTTGCCAGACGTCCCGATTTTGGCGGGGCGTCCCGATTTTTAAATCAAAATGAAATGTCCCGCGCGGGACAGGCTCAGTCCCGCTTTTCGGGGATAACTCGGGGATAACTTCAAAAGAAGTTAAATCTTCACAGAAATATCATGAATAAGTGTAATTCTTATAAATAATTATTGTCTTATTGTAAGTTGCAATTTGTAACACTCCCTCCACAGACTATTGTTTGAAACGCCATATTTTTATAATGAATAAAACTTTGTTGATTTTGATTTCTGTTTTTTTTGTTTTATTCTGAAGACGAATAAGACTCAACTATTTAACGATAGGGTAAATCTGATTTAAAATATTATATTTTTTTTACATTTTCTATGGCTATTTTTGCTATCTATTGTCCCGTAAACGTAATTTTAATTCAAATAAAAAGATAAATAGATATTTGAAAACTTCTGTTTATATACGTTTTTTTACTATGTCCCGCTTTCGACGAAAGAATCCCGCTGTTTTCACTCAAAGAGTTCCAAAATCCCGACTTGGCAAAAAAAAACTGGCAACGCTGGTTGGAATGGTAAAACGTTGCTTAGTCAAAGGAGAATGGAAATGAGGTCACTGCGGGCTCGCGTGCGTGGTTACAAGCTGGAATTAAAAATTAGAACCGGGCCTATTTTTTCGCGTATTTTTTGAGCAAAACCCAATCAGAAAACAGTATCTTGTCACAAGGGCCAACGTCCACAAGCGTGTGTTCTGTTCAGACCAATAATCGTTCACTGTTGTTAACATTCGAACTGTCACTGCGCGCGCACCAAACCCATTTACAAAGCCAGCTTCAAAACACGCATCGTGTGAAACGAACACAAAAACCATCACGAAATTCAGCGCCACAGCACGCTTGAAACCTAGCAGCCAAATTTAGCAGAGAATCTGGCGGTAAAACCAGTGTGCAGCGACCTTAAGTTTTATTACTCCACAGTGCCAACAACTAGTATAGACATTTAATTTCTCTTATGTATAGCATTATGCACCGCAGAAATCACAAACTGCGAGAGCTAATAAATATTTATAATAACAACATTACATAGAATGTTCCCTTTCTAAGTTTATTTTATTTAGTTCAAACGAAAACGACTGACAATGAGTTGCGTATAGTAACTAGTATTATTGCCATATCAAAGTGATTGCCATGAACAAGAAAGGATTTGTATATATTATATGGAAATCTTTCAATGCAAACGTCAGACTGAAAGGCCAACTATGATCTCACACAGAACAAATTTTGTAAATTCACTTTACTAACATATTCTCCATGTTGATTTTCTTCAAACATATATTTCCGAGAATTCATACTCCAAAATATATATGCAAGAATCGTAATTCATTAGAATTTACGGCTGCGTTTATAGTTTCTTCCAAAAGAAATGAATCACATTTTAGATATAATATCATTTAAATGTGATGAATTTTGAAACCATCTCTGAGAATATGTTCTTATGTTTACCGTTAACTATGAGATCTTAATTGCATAATTAAAAGTAATCATATTTAACAAATTATTTTTTATTAGGTTAACCTGTAATACTTTGGATTTGGTTTGACCCTAGAATCACGAATCAAAAGTACATCAGTTCGGTTAGTTTTTTAAAAGATAAGTACTAAATAACACTGTCTAGGTGAAGACGATTTTACCCTAAACATTTCCACAAAATCGCAAAAGGGTGCAAATTTGAAGGAACATTTATATAAGTATGATACAGAATCTGTCAAAACTGCACCTTCGTGTGATGACTGGAACTTGTTAAAAAAAGAGTTAAAAAACTGTATTGCTTGTATCTTATCAAAATTCAATATTGTAACCATGGATTTGCGTCTGTAGCTGTGTTTTACCTTTCGTTCAAGATGGTTTTCACAGATACGTTTTGATGCCGCCATATGTGAGATATCTTTATACTACGGTAGCGGAAACCGCTTAGGTCGAACACCAAATCGGTTTGCAACCGTACCTATGCTTCACCTTTCGTTCAAGATGGTCTCTGCAGATGCGTTTCGCTGTCGCCATCTGTCAGACGATGCCTTTAAATAACGTAAACACTAAACACGTTACTTTCGTCCAAAAAAAAGTTACTCTCATGTGGCGCCTATGGAAATTTAACTTAATAAAACTGAGAAACAAACAACGGGCCAAACGTTAGCAAATTGGTTCTGGCAGACCCTGTTAGTAATATGAGAGCACAAATATAATTATCTCGAAGATGTTTAATACTAAATTCTATATGACGAGAAGCAAAATGTGGTATCCTGTATATTAACAAATAGGTAGAACAAGGTGTATTACTATACACAATCGACGCTTGTGTGTTGCTAGAGCGCCTAATTGAAGGTTAAAGGAGTCCTCGAAGGTAGGTTACACACACACACACACACATACACATACATAGGTGTGCTGACTAGAACTCATTCATCCGGAGAATTGGCTTCCATTCACAACCCCGTATGCAAATACTGATTAATTTCAACATTAGCTGGGTATACTCGTGTTCAAAATGAGTACACTACAGTGCAAAAAGTTACTACCCAATTTATAAATCAAATATATATGATAGATAATATCTTAATTAATTACGCAAATACGAGATATGCTTCGTTAACATTTTTACTTTTCCGATTTAAGATATTTTATATCAATTTTTACAATATGACGATGTTATTCAATACAGTAGAACGCCGATTAACCGAATCGCCAATTATCCGAATCGGTCCTAAGCGTATTATAAAAAATTAAAACCAAGTAATTTTTCAATAAAATCAAGTTTTGTGGGGACGCAAGAATACAAAAATGCGAGTGACAATTGCCGTGTAGATATTACAATGGTATCAGCACACGTCGAAATTGGAACTCGCTGGAGTCCAGATATATTTCAACTGTTATGGTTGAAAGCTAGAGGCAAGACACTACAAGTCCGCTTATCCGAATTTTTGATTATCCGAATCGACCCCGGTCCCAATTAATTCGGATAATCGGCGTTCTACTCTATTAAATTTTGCATCGGTTTATGTTTATAAAAAAATGAATTTTGAAAAGTATTAAAAACTATTTTTAAAAATAATTCAAAGTATTTTTTTAAGTAAAACTTCTTTAGGCGGACGCAGTTTCTGCTCTTTAGAGGAATTGACAGACGAAAGGTGCTATTTAAAGGTACTGACTAACAGATGGCGACATCAAAACGCATCTATAGAAACCATCTTGAACAAAAGGCGAAACATAACTACAGATGAAAACCAATTTTGTAAATTGGCCGAAGCGCTATTCAAAGTCGGCGGAACACATAATTATATTTATAAAAATTATATAGCTCTAATAAGTACATTTTTTCAAATAAATATATAACGGAAATAAAAAATTAAATAATATTAAAGAAGTTTTACTTTATTTGCGCATAAAGATTAAATGCTGCGCATTTTTTTCTCTAAATAAAAATTTCAATTTTTAAACTGAAAAAATGTTTTTCACAACAAAAAAATGCACGATTGAGCCTACTAAAAAACGCCAGGCTTGCCGTCAAAAACCGTCATTTATTCGAGTTAATCTGCGAGCAAATTGTCATGCACGGCATGAGAATGAAGCCATAGGTATTATATACTAGCTTTGGCCCGAGGTACAGACACCATTTTGGTTAGTGACAGAATAGCTGACAGTGGACGACAGGCTTTGATAAATAATTCTAAAGTTGATTCTAAATCCGTGCATTTTTTTAACATGGTTGGCAACATTAGTGTGACAACTGATAGAGTAGCTGGTTTTCAAAGCAATCTATCGTCTGAAATAGGCTTGCCGTCAAAAACCGACATTTATTCGAGATAATCTGCGAACAAATTGACATGCACGGCACGAGAATGAAGACTTTACACACTAGCTTTTGCCCGCGGCTCAGACAGTGTTTTGGCTAGCGAAGAAATAGCTGACAGTAGACTACAGGCTTTGGGTAAATACTTAATTCTAAAGTTAACTCTAAATCTGTGGATTTTACTATTCCAACACAAGTGGGGAAATTCGCTTTTCAAAATTTTACAATATTTTTTTTTGTTTTTAGGTCCCCGAACCCAAAAAATATTTTTTGGGAAAAATCTGTGCGTCTATTAGTTTGTTTGTAAACACGATACAGGTCAAACGAATGACCGAATTGTAACCAAATGGGGAGTCAGGGAATGCGACAAAGATATAATATATACTATTATGCTATAACGTTGTTTTTATGTAATAATTACATACTTTTCATAATGGTTTAATATTCTATCTATATTTATAAAAAGTTTTATAAAACAACTTTTTTCCTAAGCTTTATAGTTTCGGGAATATTTTGATATTTAAAAAAACATTCTTTTGTTCTGTAGATCTGTTAGATAGTTGACATTCATACTTTGATTCACTTTCACATAACATAAAATTTAATACTAGCTGTTACCCGCGGCACCGCCCACGTTTACAAAAATTTTATTTTCATTATTTATATATTATGTCGAATGTCAATAATTTTGAAGTTGGAATGGTCTTGTCGCCTAATTGGCCGGATTTTTTTTACAACGTTGGCAACATTAGTGTGACAACTGATAGAGTAGCTGGTTTTCAAACCAATCCATCGTCTGAAACAGTAGCTGTTATATACGACACATCGGTAGCTTAGCTGTACGGGAATCTAATTTGCATACTAAATATACACGTACGATATGCATTGTGCGTATAAAATCCGTACGGATTACGGTAAGGTCTTCGCTTCATATACAGTTTGTTTGTACGTGCGGCGTGCTTTCGCCGAATCAATATTTGTTCGGCCATTTGTATGGCCGCAACGCAAAATAGCTTATGGCGTATTTTAACGTAACGTTTTTTATCTATAAAGAGAAATTGTTTAGCTCCATTTTGTGTAAGAAAAACATTTAATAATCTGGATAATTCCTACACGAAATCCAAATTAAAAATGACAAAAAAAATGTCATTTGCACTAGGTGGACCCAGCCACACGTAATGCAAATATTTAGTATAGCGTGTGTTTTTCTTTAATAAGTAAATTATAAATTTGGGCGAAGGCGGACCCGGGTGCTATAGTGCTACAGATAAAAATTAATTACACTAGGTCCGTTCTTGGATGATGATAAAAAAATATTATCCGACTTCAACTGTGTGTTTAGGAAATTTTAGTTCTCTAAAAAGTGCATTGAATTTTGTTCATCAACTAGTTCGCTGTTAAGGTGTTTCAGGTGCGAAGGAAGAAGAGAAAAAGTAGAATAAAATAATGAAACCTACATAGTAACGGACATAAATGTCAATTCAAAAAATTGAAAAATATCCCACACCAAATACATGGGAAAATGGATCTCGGTTAAATTCTTTCTAGGTGGGGGGGGATGAATCAGTTATTTGATACTAAAAAAAGTTTCCAATACAACTTGGGTCTGAAAATTTCATTATGTATGTATATACATACGTCATACATATATATCTCCACGGGTGCCTACAAACTGCACGATGTTCGTTAATTGCCACAAAACAGCCGTTTTTGATAAGCTTGCAACTTTGGATACTGGAATTTTCAGATCCAAGTTGTATTAGTACCCCCAGTTAGATAGAATTTCACCGAAATCAATTTTCCTATGTATTTGGTGCGGGGTCCTTTATTATCAAAATTGAGCACAAATATTTCTAAAATTGAGCTTTTCATATATGGATTAGCAATTAAAAAATATAATAACAATAAAAGTTTATGTATCTAGGACGCAACGAAGCATATTATCGACGAATTGTGATATGTTAAAACGAACATAATTTCGTCCGAGATAAATACTTTTGTTAACTATCACCTATAAAATAGCAGCTTTTCACTTCATTTTCAGTACCTATATTCTATTTCCCCATGTATTTGGTGCGGGGTTCTTTCTTAGTTTATTTTTGAAAGGGTAATTAACTATTAAGAAAACATCGCACAGATATAAATTTTTTTGACGCCCGCCACCTTCACTGCGTGATAGATAATTGAACTAACGAACTGATTTCTTAATTGGCTGCGGAATAATTCATTCAGTTCACTTCTAAGAACGCACTTCCGGATCTAGTTCGTTCGCGAACTGTACAACTCTAGTGTAATCCGAGAGCTTCTACTGTCCAAACACAGTTGGTTAAAGAACATTTCTATTCAACTCTGACATAAGTCAAATACGTCTTGGAAACGACGCCGTATGAATTCTGAGCAGAAAATGATATGACATCGTAGGAAGGGACTGCACATACAGAGACTGTGTGGTGAAAAGCTGTTAGCAGAAGACGCTAGTCCAAATCTCGTAAAGGCTTCGCAGATGATGTTATATTAGGCCTTATAGCTTAGATTACGTGATTTGTTGACTAGATGGAAGGAAACCAAAACTAAATTCGCACACAGACAGAGTCTCACTTTCCGTTTCCGAAACATTTTAAGGAAGTCAACTCAGATGGCTTGCTTCCGCCTCAAAGCAAAATCTACACAAACGAGAAGCCTCCTTCAATATCCTTCAGTATATAAAACTAAACACACAGTAAATGTTTCGTTCCATGTATGGAGGGTAGATGATAAGGACAACCATTTTATATGGGGGTAAAACTGAAAAAGTGTTCATCTGAAAGCGTCAAATAACAGTGATTATAATTGCACTAGTGTACAAAAAGTATTTAATGTAAGCCAGGCCTGGGCAAATGGCGGCCCGCAGCACAATTTTGTCTGGCCCGTGAAGAATTTTATAAATTTTAGAAAAATAGTAAAGAAATAGGGCCATAACAGACGAAAAAAGGATCTTTTTGTTGCGGAAATGAAAGCTTTTTTTTTGCTCTCCAAATGCGGAAATAGAATATGAAGATCTTTTTTTTGCTCTGCAAATTTTTTGCCCGCGGTCAAATTTTCATCAACTATTATGGCCCACGGTAAAAATTTCATCAGCTATGTGGCCCGGCGATCAAAAGATTTGCCCGCCCCTGATGTAAGCCAGTGTAAACAGTGTAGACGAAGTGAAGTGTGCTGAAAGGAAATATTAAATACTTTTGACGACTATAGTAGTTAATATATTCACAGTATATAAAACCTCAATCACTTACGTAGTTAAACATTATTAATTGGTAAATATAACCTATAGAATCATCACAGAGAAATTGGCACTGTTACTATGGTAGGGCCATCTTAATTTCACTCTTTTTGACGGACACTTTTTATACACAAAGATTGTTCTCCATATCCTCTATCCTCCATAGTTTCATGTTAAAGACGTCGTGTGCGTTCTTAAATTCATTTAAATAATTACACTGTCGTACTATTTCTAAAAGTAAAACCTACTAAAACCATGTTGAACTTATTTGAAATATTTCGAGTGCAATTAATCTTTTACATTCACTGCGAGCTTGTAAAAGAGAAATTCTGTTATTTATTAAAGCTTATACGAATAGAAAGAGGCAGGAAGGAAAATTTATGATTAAGACTATTAAGTTTATGGAACGGAAATTGTTGATTTGAAACAGAAATTATAGTTAAAATAACGCAGCAATTACATAACTCTTTAGATCAAGCCAACAACATTTTGAGATATATTTTGAAACAACATTTTTCTACCTTAGTTTAGTTCCTTGACCTATTAGTCTAAGATGCCGATTTGGCTTGATCTTCAGTCGTCGAGTTTTTTAATGAAACTTGAATTTTTATAACATAATGTGTAAAGAAAAATTGATTTGGTTGCCATTCAATTTCTTGGCACAGCTATTTTAAAAAAAATTTATTTTATTTTATTTATTGAGGATTCAATATTAGATGTTAATCGTTGCCATGGTTACCTACATAAAATATGTTCCACGTGTTCGCAATAAAATTATCTACATTATCATATATGACAATATAGAAAACCAAATAACTGCAAAATACTGATTCGAAGGTGCCTGTCTACCTGTTTTTATGCCATGAATCAAAATGTCGACCAAACCTAGTACTTTATATAGGTACATATTTTACTTTCGATTGGCAATAAATTTATCTGAAAACTCGATAATTACATTTCAGAAGTAAAATTAACAGCTTTAATTTTTTATTAAAAATAGTTGTACCAAGAAATTTAATGGCAACCAAATCAATTTTTCTTTATCAATACATTATACTATCAAAATTCAGATATCATTAGAAAACTCGATAGGTGAAGATCGAGTCAAATCGAGATCTTGTACTATATATGTTGTGAATAGTTTTTGACGGCTTTAAAATTTATTTTCTCCCTAATCTATTATTTACCGGTTCATGTCTTGACCCTCCGATAAAAGAAAGCAATTATTTTCTCCGGTGTGACAGCTTCCCCTTGCTTACTGTATTAGTATCGCACAATTCGATCCTATTATGTTATAGCCAAAGAAATAATATTATCAAAATACGAAAAGTATTTTTTGAAACACTCAGTACATTTCAGTAAAAGAATAAACTGAAATCGGATAACAAAAAAATATTATAGCAAAACGCATTAGTAACAGCGCAAGAAATATGGCCTCAAACCACTCATTTTTTTAAAACGATACCGTCATTAACACTTTAGCAATAAATAATGAAAATGTAATATTTTAATGGATTGTAAACATTTCTTCGGTATTTTATTTTCACTCTCAAAAACAATTAAATTTAGTAGGTATAATAAAAAATAATTGCTAATTGGTAATAAAAACGAAATATTTCTCCCCAAACAGAATTTTATTCTCAATTGTATGACAAACTTTGTTTTCTTTCTCTTTTCATTTTGATAGGGTAACGGCACCAATTCCCGAACACCGACGGCGCCAAGAGAAATTTGAAAATATTAATTTATTGCAAGTGATTTAACAAACTTAAGGGGTTGAGCTACACCCTAAAACGAAGCGATTCCAACAATAATCTCGCCTGTGCACGAAAAATGCACTTTTTAATGTTTTTACTTCCTCGCCAACTAGACTATATCTCAAATTTTAAACGATATGGACAGTCTTATGGATGAAATAATAAAATTTAAAATATACTTTTAGTAGGTACATGCAATCAAATGCCAGTCAATAAAATTGTGACATAAAACAACAGAAAATTCAAAATTAAACATAAGTCAAGATTGGATTAATTTCAAAAATAACTATATGCTCTGAAATATACATTTTCAAAGTTAATAGAAAAAAAATAGAACTTTTCCCTGTACTAGTAATGAGAAACTAATTTAAATCAAACACAAAGATTCCGATTTAGTGAGTTTTACATAAATTCTTAATAAGTAAATGGCAACCATAAACCTAGAAGGCTTGTGTATATAAGTAGCTTTCCCCGCACAAGTGCCTACCCAACCTCCTTAAATAACAGCGAATGTAGCTACTTGTATTTTAAGATGTTTTATAAAAAAATGGCAAGGATTCTCTTTTGAAATAAAAAAAAATACCTAACTTGTACAATTAAAGTGAAATCATGACCATGCATATTATTTAATGCAGGAATGGGCAAATGGCGGCCCGCGGACCGGATCCGACCCGCAGTAGGATTTTATCCGGCCCGCGAAACATTTTATAAATGATTATTAAGAGCGAAAATAGTTTGGCAATTGACGCATAAAAAAAATTTAAGAAAAAGGGCCACAACAGACGAAAAAAGACCTTTTTGTTTGAAACAACTTTTTTTTGCTTTCCAAATTGTTGTTGTAAAAATGAAAGGACCTTTTTTTTGCTCTCCAAACTTTTGGCCCACGGTAAAATTTTCATCAGCAATGTGGCCCGACGATCAAAAGATTTGCCCGTCCCCTGATTTAATGCAACTTGGTACAGTCGTCGAGTACATTTCATGTGGTTGCGCTCCGGTTAATTAAGAATTCCGGTACAAACCAACATTTCTCGAGCAAAGTTGCAGTAACAGTTTAAAAATTAGTAGGCATGTATAAAACTGTAAAGGTACAATTAATTTCCGGCTAATATAAAATCTATTAATACGAGTCTCATAAATTAAGAGTATTCGTCCCTGCAAACACCCCCTGCACCCTTCATCTCAAATCTTTTCCCCTCGCCTAAAAACGGTTCGCGCTCTCCCGACGCTATTTTTAAAGCTAGAGGGTTCTAGTAAACGCCAAATGAAAGACAAAGAATCAGACTACAGATCCTTCAGGCGAATTTTTTGCAAAAAAATTCCTGAAAAAACTTACAACCTTTTGAAAAAAATAATAAGTTACGTAATATTTCACACGTAGACGAAACTGTTTTTCAAAAAATTCGCCTGAAGGATCTGTAGTCTGATTCTTTGTCTTTAATTTGGCGTTTACCAAAACCCTCTAGCTTTAAAAATAGCGTCGGGTGCAGGGGGTGTTTGCAGGGACGAATACTTTTAAGCACGCCTATTCCATTTAGGAAATTTTTTCTACCTAGTTGTAAGTTCTATGTATTTTTATGACATTTATGTCAACGGAATAAATAAACTTTATTATTGTATTAGCTAAATCACTCGAAGTGCAGATTATAGGGCAATTCATGCATAGAAGGCGACAGTTGAGTGACTCGGGTTTGCAAAATAAATTCGTCGAGAGATACGGGAAACTTGATTAAAATCTATCGGAAATTACTCATCATAAATATAGATATTAATTTCGAAATATACCCGCAAAATTCGAATACTCACGTTATCACAACAAAATTAACAATCCATGACAATTATTTCAGGTACACACGTTATGACAGCTTGCCCGTCGTTCTCAATGAAACAGTTTAAGTCGTTGATAAAGTGGTTCACAGTCGACGTTTTGGTACGGTAGACTTGATTGAAATCTGTCACAAATTACCACAAAATACTTTTTCTATATTAATACAAGTCTAACAATCATACTATAACTTCAATTTAAAAATTGTATTCGCACAAAATTTGATCCGAGCGAAGCCGCGTTTGTAGATAGTTGATAAATATTTCTCTTTAATCAGTTGAATGACCTCAGTTGTCGAGCGTTTTTAATCTATTAGTGATCATAACGTAATTCCAGGAAATCAGTGTTTTTTGAAAACTTTCATTTGGAGCCGGTTCTGACATTCATCGTGCACAAAAGTGTTCAGGAATTGTTAATAGCAGTGAAATATTGCAATTCTGGTATTCGATGTCATCCCGTCTTAAGAAGGGGGCGTTAAATCAAGGAAAGAATGAGGCGGCCGAACTGTAATTAATTCAACTTTTTAAGAGTTCAATTAAAACGCAAATGGACACAAGTAGATTAAGTTAACTAATTAAAAGTCTTGCTTCATTTAGCATTGATTAATGAAGCATCTACTTTAGAGTAATTGCTTCACTGTTCCACGCTACAAAATTACCACAGATACAGCAACCCGACTCTATAATCACATAACAAAAAGGATTATGTCAGACTTTTTTTTTTTTGGTAAAATAAGATTCACGACGATTCAATTTTCCAGTGAATGCATGGATTATAAGAGTGACGCAGCCATTTTTCATTCAAACAAAAAAGACAGCACTGTAAATAATGTGTTATCATACTTCACGAGAATCGTAAACGAAGTTAAATTATTACCATTTTTAATCAAAATAAAAATTTCGAGATTTAAAAATATATGTCGGTGAACGTGTTTCGTCTCGTTTCCAGCTTAGCCTTCTTGTTGCTTGTATGCAGACTGCAAACAAATAACGTCACGCATTGGTCGATTGGTGATCAACTTTTAATTAACTATATATTTCTTATTTATTGACATTTGTAAAAACGAAAAAATACAGAGAAAATACTTTTCTCCATCATTTCAATAATTAATCAGTGAAAATGGGACAATATTCAATTGGTCAGATAAAAAATACTCTATACTAACTTTTGGGAAGATATTATTTGATGAAGTGTCAAATTTCATTAAAATCCAGATGTTTTGAAGCGATGGCAGACAGACAAAAATTGTGATTTCCCGATTATGTCAGACCGAAAAATAAACATTCCCCCGCCTATTTACCATAAAATTACTCAAAAAAAAGTTGAAATAAAACTAAATTACAGACAGAGATCCCGAGACTGTTCTAGTTTTGAGAACTACACTGAGAAAAAATTGAGGCAAATAAATATTTGTTTGAACCTACTGGATCGTTTAATCTATTTCGACAAAACAATATTTGTTTGCCTCAAATAATTTTTGTCCGATCCGTATAAATTATTCGACCCAATAAGCACAAACTAATACTTTTTTTTACAAAAAAGTTATATCCACATATATAGAGCAAATGCACATATACAAGAGAATATCACTTGGGGATGGCACTACCTCTTGGTATCTGGCCAGTATCATTAAATATCAAAGCTGGGTCTAAACGACAAACACAAAATATCCATGAGCAGAGGTGGGACTCGAACCCACGACAGTGCGATCCAAAGACCAGCACGCTGACCATTACACCACGCTGTCCTCAGCTAATAGTTGTTTGCTTTAAACAGCTTTTTTTCTCAGCGTGATTTAAGTAGGAATATGACGTTTTTATACATTATGCAAAACAAATTAATCAAAAATCGACATAGATCTTTTGTCTTGTGACTATAGATGTATAACAGAGCAAATGATAGATGCTCACTCTATGTTAGTTCTTCTATCTTATCTTTGTAAGTAGAGAAATATTAAACTCAACAACTGCCTTCAATATAACTTTTATTTTTGTTCTCCAAGATAAGAGATTTTATAAAAATGTGTTTTTTACTGAAGTCAAAAGTTGGTACTTTAAAACAAAGTTTAACAAAAACTATATTTATTCAAACCACGGCAATACATGATAAAAAAGAATAGGCGAATTTTTTTATAAGAGCAAACTGTGTACGTTTCGGTTAATTTTTTGTAATATAAAATTTAAATGAGAATACGTTTCTTCTCGCCATAAAAACTTAACTTATTAACGATTTTTATAGACGCCGTTTTCGAAATTTGAAAAATACACAAAGACTAAATATATCAGCACGATTTCTTTTGTCTTTATATATCTTTTGGATGCAATTACTATAAATTATAATGCCTTACAAACATTTTATATGTAAACAAAATATTAATTATTTAAACCAAAAAACGGGAGTCACCGTGGGACGCCTGACAGATGTGAAACATAATTTTAAGCGAATTTCTAGTAACTAAATTCCGCCCTGTCACCTAACGAAATTCTAGTAAGTAACTAAATATCGCCATGTAACTAAATTTTGTCCTATCATCTATAGTTGCCGCCTTTAACAAAAGCCAAGTTATAAGTAAGTGTCACGCGCTGTCACCTAACGAAATACGAAATCTCACCCTGTTGTCTAGATGTCGCCTTCAACTAAAGCCATGTCCAATCCAACGCACACGCAACGTGTTTCCATAAACGTCGTTCCATTAAAGTGTCGCGCCAATTACACAGTTTTACTCCCAAACATCTTCTATCTTAGGCCCTAATAATGACAATGTCATTTGCTATCGGCAAAATCAATACCAGAACAATGGGAATTATATATTTGCCGTGCAGGCGAACGCCACTGACTAATTCTACGGTAGGTAATACGTATCGTTTTAAACATACACATCAAGATATTATATTGTTAAGTCGTTTAACCCTTCAACAGACGTGTGGTTTATAATAATCGCACTTAAATGTTTAGTAAGTTTTCAAATTTGATTTTTGCCGCAACCGAATATATAGCTCAGAATATTGAGCGAAAAAAGTAATCGAAAAAAATGAGTCTAAACGCTTTTAATTAATTTATTTAAAATTTTTAAAAACTAGAATCTGTCCGAACAAGCAATTAAAAAGGAAACTCTATTTTATAAAATGTGCATAAAAGTTGTATAAAAATAAAACTTACGTATGTAATAATAGAAAGTTCTTCCAAAAAATATCGGAAACTTACCTGAAAAGAAAAAAATACATAGATTAGAAAATATTCAACAAGATCAAAGGTCATCACATCACAGCCTGTAAGTTCAAGATATGTACTTTACAATCTGAGCTCCCACTGTACAAAAGACTACTAGACAGTGGACAACACTACTAAAATTTTATTTGGTGGTAAACTAATTCGATTTTTTTAATCATTTTTATTGTCAGTATCATGTATATATAGTTAAGGTTCATATTTTATACAAATTATAGAGAAATATAAATTATTTACAACTTTTGTACGCTGGGAGCTTAAACTATTAGATTAATTTTTAAAGACAAGATTTTATCAAAATATATTAAAAATGAAAAAAATAAATTATAATAACTAAGGTTATAATTATACAAGCGTGGGTTGTAAACTCTATGATTATTTATTTAAGTCATGACTCACGCTTTTATAATTATGAATTTACTAAAAAGTAAATTTCAGTAAAGTTTGCCTTAAATATTTTTTGTTCCAATATTTTACTTTCAAATTTTTAGTTAGCTAGGTCACAAGTTAGGTATGCATTTCTCATAATGAAAGAAAACAGTAAGCCGCCATCTTGGGGCATCCACCATGTTGGATTTAAAATTATGTCACAAAGCTTACCATATTCTACTCGGTAAAATTCTTTTATTTGATTCCCGTCTCAATGAGGTTGCAAAGAAAAAGGTAATCCGCCATCTTGGGGCATCCGCCATATTCGATTTAGAGCGATATTAGATATACTATATTGCGTTGTCACCGAACTTATCTGTGCAAAATTTCAAAGGTCCAGCTTAATTAGAACTAATCGAAATTTTGATAGTAACATTTGACCTAAGCGTACCAACGTACTAACGACAGCTGAAGTTAAAAATAAAAGTTGTATCACAACTACGATCCACGCAACCACTAGAGGGTTAAAGAAGCGAGCGTTTCACATTGCAGTGGAACACGTTAAGCACTTGTCAGCACCTTCAGCAGTGTTAATGAGATCTCCGGGGAAAAACGAGGCCAATTCATTTACTTACTGCAAATACCGCAACGTGACCTTGCCTTACCTCAATTCCATATTCTATTCTTTTCTCACTTTCGTTTTCTCCAAAAGCAAAAAAGCGCACAATCCGATCCAGAGAATCTGGTTTATGTGACCTGAATATTTATATTAACAATATCTGCTATTGAGACGAATCATAAATAAAATCGCTTCAGTCGTTTTTATCATCAGAAGGTAACACATAATAGTAGATTGTATATCTAGTGTTTTAATGGGTTATACGAGGAATACGAGGTTAGCGAATTTAAGCCGTCACACGAGCCGAAATATCATTCGGACCGAGATAAATATGGGTTGCTTTACACGTACCTGCAGTAGATGTTTGTTTCATTTCATTTTCAAAATGTTTAAACAATTCACCTCTACTAGTAGGTATAAAAAGACAGTGTTTTACAATTGGAGTTGGTATTGCGCGACCCGTCTTATTGCATTTTACAGCACTAGTAGTGTAATGTGCGATTTTACAGTTCACATGCCTGCATAGGGGGTGGACATGAAATCGACACCAAACATTGATATTTTTCTTTCTTTCAATGTCTTTTTCACAAAACATAGTGTATTTCTTTAAGAACGTTAATTGACTGACATTTTTTAGAACAGTCAGTTTAATCTTTGTTTAAATAACAGAAATGTTGGAGATACTTTATTTCACCATCAACCATTTTTATCCCAGTTTGTACGAGTTTAAATATAATATATAAAATTCATTAATGCCAACTTAATTTTTAACTCTCTCACTTGAGAGATTAAACCCCTTCGGTCCTGGCGGTCATTTCAATGGACATATTCTAACGCGTGTAATTTAAGTCAGCGTAATTAAATATCAAATATAAACATTTCATTGTGCTTGGGGCTTATCTGAGATGTAGGCGTGTCAAACAAAACATTCACGCAAAGCTGTGTTACATTCTGATTATGTAGGTAATTACTTAGTATAACTTACGTATTTTCATGATGTAATTTATTTTTCTAGTGCGGATATTTATTTTAATTTTATTATGTTATAACTTTACTAATTATACTTAAAAAGTAATTTAACATCCTATGATAGTGATTACCGTAAAAAAAATATTTTTTTGACCTGTTATGCATTTCAACGGACGTAGGATTTTCCAAAATGTTAAATTTAGTTTTTCACTGAATATACCTTAATTACACCTTAAATAAGTCCAACACCCTAAAAAAAAATATTTTGTGTTTCAAAAATATAAAATTGTTAAAGTTATGTAATCTTTAGGTAACAGTCATTAAAAATTATGAAAATTACATTTTGGAAGTGACATTTCACATGAATGTGTGTTCGAATATCTTTATTTTTTCAACTGCAAAAACATTTCTTCCCATTAGCTATGATTTAAATTTTAAATAAACAATATTATTGCATTTATTCTGATTATGGCATCCAGTCTCTTTTTTCTTGTAGACAGCGTTTGAGACAGATTAGCGCAAGGTACTATATTATATGCAGCAGACATGCGCACAAGCCAATGAAAGGATGTGATCTATTATTGGATACGTTTGGCAATTTTTTTCTCACGAGCTCTGACAGAAGGTTAGTTGATGATAAATGAAAAGCGATGATAAATGACAGTTGAAGATAAACCCGACGCTCTGAGTGCATAACACTTCTGCTTCCTGTCTTCTCGTTTGCACGAACTAACCTATTCTTAACGGTGAACAACGCCGGGAATTACCTCACAATCTTATCGGATAACCTTCAGAAATGATAACTCTCTTAACTATTTCACAGTAGAAATCGTAACCGGTTAAATTTGTCCTGAAAAAGTTGAATGCTTCCACGTATAGTGACAACTTATGCACAACTTATTCCACGTAGAGAAATAGCAACTTTTCCAGAAAAATGTTGAGAGTTGTTCCAAGCTGTACCAGTAATTTTAAAGTTCACACATTTTAATTCAGTTTACCTTTAAAATTCTAAGAAAAGTTCCTATATTTAGAGTTGAATATAAGTTTAAGATAGTTAAATAAGCTTTATCTTTTGTAATATTAATTCCTTTATTTCCGTAAGGCACTACATGTGAAGTGTGGGAAACGTCATTTTATATAATAACAAAGATATTAGAATACTTAACAGAGAAAAATTCGTCCATGTTAGACAAGTATTAGAAAAATGGCCAAATTATAGATGATCATCAAGTTTACTTCGTCCGTCTTACGCAAGTGATTAAATAAAAAAACAACTTAGATTTTAGAGTGAATAATGTATAAACGGGCATTTTGATAATTTACCAAAATAATTAGTATTTTATTTATCTTCAACGGAAAGATTCTATCCTAGAAAATTAAATAATGAATGAACGTATAACTGGTATATAGAAATAACGGCAGTAAGTATGTATAACCTAGGTCCTAGGCTTATAGCTTTGCGGTAGAGCTCAAGACTCACAATAACATTGACCGTGGGTTCGAACCCCAACATTGGGTGAATATGTTTTTCTTTTTTTATAAAAATATTTGAAACCCTAGAAAGAACCAAACAAATTATTAGGACTGAAAAATTTTGATCAATTGTTATAAATTATTCAATTGTTTATTTCTTTATAACTGCAGAATCGGGAGGCTGATTGCACGCAGCACTAATTGTGCAAGTATAGCTTGCACTTGATCAATTTTTTTAACGCTTTTATTTAGCTTGACTCCTTATATTTCATTGTTTCAAATCTTGGGACAGCTTTATCAACTACTTCCCGTTATCCGATTGAGTTGAAATTTTGCATAGGTATGTAGTTCCGATGACAATACAATATTATAGTAGCTAACTGACCAGTCCGGCTTTCGTCCGGTTGCAAATCGCACTTTTAATATAGCACACTAAAAACTTAAAAATATCCGATTGAGTTGAAATTTTGCACACGTATGTATTTCAGATGAGAATACAATATTATAATAACTAACTGACCGTTTCGGCTTTCATCCGGATGCAAATTAAACTAAAAACTTAAAAAAATAAATAAAGGTAAAAAATCTTTATAGTTAAACGCTGTTATTGTTGTACAGTCGATCATGTACTACAAATTAGGAAATAAATATGAGTCACCATAGGGGGCTTTGATTAAATATTATTTCCAATCTCAAACAAATGTAAGTTTTCTACTAAATGCTCTCCACGAGTTTATTTTAGTCTAATCAAACCCCTATGGTGACTCATATTTATTTTCTAGTTTTTAGCACATTACCGATTGTACAATAAAAACGTTTAACTTAAAAGTTTTTTACCTATTTTTATTTACATTCATAGAATATTCCTAAAATTTGTTCAATTTTACAGCCCTGTGTTTTCATCATTCATTCAGTACGATTCATCCTTAAGGATGTGCTTGATCTGCGATCAGCTTGATGAGTTAGTATTCCTGAGTAAGACATATTACAAGCCGAACATAGACATATAAATCTATCAGGACTGTACGCATTATTCTTTGATTCTGTCTCGTTCTACCCTACATTAATTTTCTGGTTTCTCGCTCTTTCCCGCTACAGTGAACGAAACTTATATCTCCTCTTTTAACCGATATAAAACAGCAAATATAGGATGCGACAAAAAGGACGCTGAACATGAGGCTGGTTTTGACGCTGGTACCGTTGCTGGGACTTGCACTGGCTGGCTGCGAAGATGGAAATGACGTCACTGCGGGTTCGCGCGCGCGTTGTGACAAGATGAAGATCAAAATTAGAACCGGGAGTATTTTTCGTGCTTGTTTGTTTGCTTGGTGTGAACAAGAACTAATCAGGAATCTGGTCATGTGGGCGACATGGGGAAACGCTCACAAACAAACATGACGGCGTAGTGTGTGTTATGTTCAGAGACAATAAACGTCCACTTTTATTATCATTCGAACTGTCACTGCGCGCGCACCAAACACATCTACAAAGACAGCTTCAATACACGCATCGTGTGAAGCGAACACATAAAATCCATCACGAAATCCGGTGCCACAGCACGCTTGAAACCTAGCAGCCAAATCTAGCAAGGAACAATAACGGCAAAACCTGCCTCGTGTGCAGCGACCTTAAAACTGTCAACAGCGATTTTGTTTTTATGTCTTGTCAGCTGAAATATGGAAAAATAAAAACTAGTAATCGTAATCGCGTAATCAAGTGTAGCATTTAAAAATTTCTATTATAGTCAAAAAATAATTATTCAAATGTTTGATTAACGTCTGAATAGAACTCTTCAAATAAATAAAATTTTCGACCAATTTTTTTAGACTATAAGTATATTGACAAAAATTATAAAATTATAATTCAATAGATGACGTTTCGGTCCGGATTTGGATTTCTTTAGAAATAGTCTAAACAATATAAAAATTAATTAGTATCTACTTATTTTCTAATGGAATTAGTTTGAATTTTTTTATCAAAATATTAATGATAATTTTATTTATTCAAAAACGCATGCATAAAAAATACCCTTATATACTAATCATTTATTTATTTAAGATAAAAACACAACGGAACAAAAGTTCCAACAGTGTACAAAAATTAAAAAAAAAAACAAAAACAAAATAAATAATCCAACTTGAATAAATACAATCAAAATAAATGATTAGAGATTAAAATCGATAATTATAGAAGGTATTTTGAAAGGGTTTAAAAAACTCCACTTCGGAATTTTGCAAATAAATTGAACAACCCTAGAGTGTATGCTGTAAACGAAACATTTGCAGGTTAAAATCGCCGATCAAAATGTTTTGAGGGCAGCACGCATGCGCGATAAACAGAAACAGCACGCGCCATGCTTGTGCTTTATTAGGTCTAAAACGATAAAGTTCCCTGGCAAGTTCAAACAGTGATTTATACAACACGTATCAGTTAATACTGAATGTCAACTGTAACTAGTTCACGGAAAACTAACTTTCGCTATAAATAACACTTTATCCCCTAAATTTCTTACCAATAACTTTTCTTTTTCCAATATATCACTGTATTCATCAGCCTCACGTTATGATGTATGACACACATGTACAGGATGTTCTCTTAATAATTCCGTCGGCACAACTGGTGTAAAATAAAAAAAGATGGACAAGTGCGAGTGAACTCGCGCCCTGAGAGTTCCGTACCATTATTTCATAAAAATTAAATTTGTTATGTAATAATTCTATATAAAAAATCATAAATTTACGATTGTAGTCTCTTACAGAGTATATTAATTAATTTCAAACAAAAAAATTTCAGTCAATTGGGCGACGACGGGACCATTCCAACTTCAAAAATGTTGACATTTGACTATAATAATGAAAATAAAATTTCTGATATCATGTGAGGTGACGCGGGTAATTGCTATTATTCAATATGATATTTGCAATTCGTTTCCATGGTTACCTACATTATAATGTTCCACGTCATGTAAACATTAATCAAAGCATGCCGAACTTGTTTATTTCTGATCCATAAAATATTTTCAAAATATTTCCGAAACTATAAAGTTTAGAAAACAAAATTTTAAACAAAACTTTCATGAAATAATAAATAGAATAATAAGCCGTTATGAAAAGTATACCGTTATTATATAAAAAAACACCGTTATAGCATATATCTCTTCTGCGCATGCGCCGATTTTCCCCAAAAACAATAGGGCTCTTCATATTTGCATACCAAACATCCTCCTAAAATTTGGTTTCAATCCGCTCATCCGTTTGACCTGAATCGTGTTCACAGATTAACCGACTAACAGACACAGACAAATAGGCGCACAGAGTTTTTTCAAAAATATGTTTTTTTTTTTAATTCGAGGGACCTCAAAACGAAAAGATATCGTAAAATTTTTGAAAAGTGATTTTTGACCTAAACTAGTAGACTTACCATTCCTTGTGAATTAGAATGGTAAAAAAATGGTGAAAGAAACGGGATTTGACGGTGGGAGTAACGTGCCTTATATATATGAAAATGCCGTCCAAAACAGTTTTAATTTTAGAATAGAAGAGACGAAGACGACGGTTGTGTGGTAACCGCCATCAACTACCCTTTCCCTTGGCGCTTCTACTGCATACTTTCACGGTTCTCGGCTTTGGACAGAGTGAATACCCGTTCTTGTCGGTCGGTATAGAAGAGATCTATCTCTATAACATATCTCGCTGCGCTCCTCGAATAGCTGGGAACATGCCTAACAAAAATGTAGCCATAAATATGTCTGCACTCGCATTCTAAACGTATGTATGTATGGCGTATATATTAGCACGTGCTTCTTTTGTTCCAACGTACAAGGACACTGGCCTCACTAGGTCGATCGTTATTGTTTTGTTTAACAAAATCATTACGTGATTCGCATGTGTTTCAAAGAAATAATAAAATACATCCATTGTTTACTTGCTCAAAAAAAATATTGTTTTTTTTTTATTATTTTACCGAAAACAAATAAACAAGAAAAAACAAAACTATGTATTTTTAAAACCCATGTTTGTGTATGTGTCTTTGAAACTCCACTCACATGAATACCATTTTTGTACCTAAACATTGTATTGTTTTCATTTCTTATCGACATAGGATGTTAAAAATGATTCGAGAATTAAGGGGTATATTCAATAAAGTAATTTGTACTTTCACAGTAAATTCAATAAACACACTCTAGTCACTGAAATAACATAACACGGAAACTAATCTTATCTCTGACAGGGCTGGTTCGGAGATCGATATAAATTATTCTAGGTTTTAAGACATATTTTAAGAAAACTATACTAAATTCTCGAAAATTATTCAGCTTATATTTTTAATTATACACCTGCACTGAATCCGCATTTCTTCCGATCCGATATAGGTCGACTTTGGAAGAAAAGGAAACACCAAGATTACATTGGAAAGGAAACTGGGCTTTCCTTTCCAATGTAGGCACCTATATTGTAATCTTGCAGAGGATTTAGCTAAAGACCGCTGCACACGAGACTAGAAACACTGCTATATTCCTTGCTAGATTTGCCTACGAGTTTTCTAGCGCTGGTTATATTTTATGCTCGCGTCACACGAGACGTCTTTTCAAACCAGTTTTGTGAATAAAACTGATGCGCGCGCAGTGACAGTTCAAATATAAACACAGAGCAAAACGTGTCTGTTGTCTGACTCTGAGCAGAATGACGCCATGTTGGTTTGTAGGCGTTTGTTCAAGTCGCCTACGTCACAAGATACTGCTTTCTGATTGGGTCTTGCTGATATCTAGCAACGAACCTAGCAAGGAAAATAGCCCCTGTTCTTATTTTAAAACCTATCTTGTAAGATAGCAGGCATCATTTCCAGCTTCGTATCCACCCTACCGGCAGCTCCAAGCAGTGTTTCTAGCAGCGTTTCAAGCCTTAGGGTAGGTATATTTTTTAATTTAATCAAGCTTTAACAATTTTTGATTTTCTTACAGCAACGAAACAATACAATTTTATAATAGAAAAGAAAGGTTTGTTACAAAATCATTGTATCTGATGCTGTTTTCAAAGGATCCATTTTTTGACTTAGTATTTTTAAGGAAGTTTTGGAAAGTACCATTTTTGACATATTTATTCCGTAGACTTTATAGTATAACTAGCGGCCCTGTACGTGCTTCGCTACGTATAAAGTGAAATAATAAAACAATTTAATTGGAACATCTATCTATCTATTTTATTTATTTTAAAATATACATGGACGTATATGTGTGTATGTCGAGCACTCCGGCTGCGCCGTCGTGCCCGGTGCAAAAGAACGAATGGGGAAGGAAGAAAAAAAATTTAGGGGTGGACTACCCCTAACATTTAGGGGGATGAAAAATAGATGTTGGCCGATTCTCATAGATACCGGATAAGCACAAAAAATTTCATCAAAATCGGTCAAGCCGTTTCGGAGGAGTATGGCAACGAAAACTGTGACACGAGAATTTTATATATATAGAGAAGAGATAATATTACATATATTTATTTATAAAAAGTCTATAATTTACAATTTTCACTACAGACCACGAATCAAAATAGTTAAATAATCTTTTCAAATCTTGGCGAATCGAATTTAAGAATTATTCATCGATAGAGGGTCCACATCAATACAGTCCGGTCAAATTAATTTGAATTTTAAAACAGTGCGTTTTGTGGAAACTGCTGTTTGGATTTGCATTTAAAAGACCTTTTCCGAGATACCGGAAATAGCAGGATGATAACAGATCCTGCCGGTTTAAACCAAAATCAGCGTTTATTAGCAGAGAGGTACTGTATTATTTATTTATCTGTTCGTACATATTTTAATAGGGATCAGTCCCTGTATTCTCAGACCATTTCGTATCAACGGTCACAACGCAAAGTGACTCAAGTATGACAATAAGAGTGAAACTTTTAGGAAACGCAACGTTTATAATAGCGATTCAACTATTTGTTTGAGAAACAGGTTGCCTATCATAAATTTTCTAAATTACTACTGCGAGTTATTCGCGAATGAAATAATTTTTAATATTTTAATACAAAATAAATTGAAAACGTAGTAACCTCATAAAAAAGAGTTTCATAGTTTTTACTAGTTCTTTTAAATTGGAAATGCACCTTGGTGAATGAATTAATTTTTAATATTTTTAATACAAAATAAACTGAAAACGTTGTAACCTCATAAAAAAGTTTCGTAGTTTTTACTAGTTCTTTTAATTTGGAATAGCACCGTGGTGAATGAATTTCGTTCAAAGTCAAGCGAATTGATTCACAACCCTCGTGTAGCAAGGCGCCTCAAGGCACATGACAGGTAGCAAAAAAGTAAACAGAAGTAGGTTAAACTTGGATAACGCAATGGTTTTTGACGTGATAACGTCTTATAAATTGATGAATCACCAATCTTATAAATTGATAAAACACCGGCTGCATGCACGAAAAAGTGTAACGTTCCTAACGTTCGTAACGTTCCGCCTGACCCTGTGCGTGCTGTTCTCGAAAACGGCCCTAACGATTTGGATGACATTTACTGAAAAGGGATTTTGGGGGGCAAAAAATCGTTTTAGCTAGGTCTCATCTCTCGAAAAAATCGTTTTCATACAAATTTTATCATTATAAAAATCAATTTTTTGACGTATGAAAATACTTAAATATTGTAAGTAGGTTTTGGAATTTTATATAAACAGTGAAACAATTGTTTTCAAAATATTATGACAGCTAATCTTTGAGACTTAAAATAAATACGACAGAAAGAAAGTTAAATAAGAAAAAATTATATTATAGGTGGTGAGTAATTTAAATAAATAAAATTAACCTAAATTTGAAGCGAAAGATGCAATATCATAGATTCGAATTATTATAATTATTATATAAATTTAGGTTATGTATTACGGAATACGTTATCACGTAAAACTATCGTCCGTAAACCGACTTTACAGACAACCAATTTTTTTTTAACTATCTATTTCGTGCAATTTCCCATTTAATCTTTCATATTTCCATCAATAAGACAATATTAACAAATTAATGCCTGTACAATAGGGAGAAAAATGTTTGTCTTCATCGATCGAAAGAGCATACTTTCGGCACCAATTGTAAGGCAGACAGTGTAACATTTACTCCTTTGGTGGGATTACAAGCTACAATACGGGAAGTAAAAACAACCAATCAACTGTTGTTGAGATGTCGTTTCCATAGTAACCCTATTACATTTTAGCTAATAGCCGCGAACAGCTGATGTCATTCTTGTTTTTAAGTATAATCTCAAAGCTTCTTGCTTGGAATTTATCTGCGTTTTTAAATGGAATTAATTAATTAATGTATTTAATAAGTCTGCTTACGACCGAGGTATAAAGAAAATAGTATACACCACACTGACCGAAAGTGTGATATCCTTGCCCTTCGCGCCATGATGCCCTCGGCATATCACACTTTCGGCTCTTGTGTAGTAATATACTTTTATGTTCCCAAGTGTATATAAATGTTGAGTTTAATTAAATTAAAAATGTAAAATATATTTCAAAGTTGCGAAGACTCCTTAGTAAGCCCACCTCTCCAGCGGCTACGCCCCTATCTATTGAACTGAAAATTAAAGTACCTATCCACATTCCCTCTAAAAGATTGGTTTTAAATGCAGTTTGATTTGTGGTGAGCAAAAACGGTTTTAATACACAGAATTACAAGAAATAGAACTAAGAAATTAATTATCTAAAATTGGTAATGAGCCGTTATTCTTTGTGGTTACAGATATACAGACAGACATACATAGAGAATATAGTGGGAATGTTAAGGTATGGCAGGAGTAAGCGGTTTGGAATGTTGGAAGGCATTTAATATCCACAGTCCTACCTTTCACATAAAGGTGGAATTGTGTATGTGTTAGCACACACGTGCCACAAACACATTGGCACGTGCTTCTCTTATGTCTCTAAAGACTGGCGCACAATGGGACAAATAATTACACGTTAGCATATTCACGAATAAACAAAATGTAATTTTATGCACGTTTTTTAGATTTTCAGAGAGAAAAAACGGATACTTAAACTGTACACTCAAATGACGAAAATATATTTTGAATACGCAATGAAATTTGCATGATTAATGAAATTTTAATAATCATTACACTACAAGTTAGTGCCGAAAGTTTGAGTTTCTTGCATCACCTCGGGCATTATGACACGCAGTTCAAAGCTCTCAAACTTTCTTCCCTTGTGGCGTATACTATTTTTCTTCATACCTCGGTTCAAAGTACGCTTATTAATTATATAAAAACACAGATAAATTCCAAGCAAGCAGCTTTGAGGCTGTGCGTAAAAACACGAATGTTCGCGACTATTGGCTGGCGGCGGTCTCATGAAGCGGTGTACATAATAACTATTTTTCTTTGTACCCGGTCGAAAGTACGTACTTCCGGCATCATTATATGTAATCCCACCAATCCATATAATATGTTGGACTTTCTGCCTTAAAATTGATGCCGGGTGTACATACTTTCGACCGAGGTATGAAGAAAAAATAATGTAGGTACCTACTCTACAGTACAGAATATATCAACGGTGGCTAAACTGTGGCTCGCGAGCCGCATGTAGCTCTATTGTGGCTCAACTAACAAATAAAAAATATATGTTATTTTGAAATGTCTGTATCTTGTACATACACCAGGCTCACAGATGATTTGTTCAGTTCAGTTCGGCATTTGGACCCAGTTCTACCCTTGAAACCTTCAACCTTCGAATCTATATTATATAGATAGATAATAATTTATTGACAGCTAAGTCACAAGAAAAAACTAAAATACACATACATAAAATTAAACATGCAATTGATAAAACTCTCGTTTATCGTACAAAGGATACTCTAACAACTTTCGCGATTTTTAAAAACATTTCCGGTTGCGCTCTGATGTCTTTATAGTTAAGGCATTATACATTTTAAGTGCCACGTAATTCGGGGCCGGTTGTGAGACAGCCAGCCTACACCGGAGAAGGTAGACACTGTCGTTATTTCTAGTGATATGGCTGACAGTCAGCATGACTAGTTGAGTTACTCAATATAGATTTTGCAAACAGCTCTATACAAACGAATATTATAATATGATTCCAATATCAAAATGATAAGAATCATATATCTATAGTATAAGATCGTTCTAATGAGAGAAAAAAGGGGGCGTTCACAAATTATGTGAGGCAAATTTCGCGACACCTCCGCTGTTGGTGAGATACCGTGAGATTTTGCTCGACCCCCTCCCCCCCTCTAATCTCACGTGAGATTTATCAAAATGCGTATTTTTAATGTAAAGACGTAAATGTTTGCTTGATTGCGTTCGATAAAAAATTATTGAATATGATTTAGCCATATTTTGATTTTCTTGATACGTGATATTTGCCGAGACCCCCACTTCTCCCCCACAAATTGTAATCATATATCTTGCTTGCCCTTTTTAATCCGTATCATGGACGACATCGTCCTCTATGACAGCGATTGGAATGCCTAATTTTGGATAGCAATTTCTATAATTGTGTAGTCATGAGTAAATTAATTTAACCCTATATATAATACACAATATTGTAATTCCTTTATAATTGCGAGAACACTGCAGATTGTTGTGTCAGAATTAATAAGCAGCAATTCGTCTGTTTCAGGTTTAAATATAAACCGGCCACATCCATTGACTCAGAACAGCTGACCCTCAACCACAACACAACAGCGGAGCACGGGTACACACCTGCTGCCAACGCAAATCATAATATTAATATCTTCTCTTAGAACAGCACGACTTAACTTAAGGGATTATAGGCAGTTGCGATTTTTTTCTGAAGAGGGGTTTTCTTTGACAAATACAAGAAGTAATAACAAATATAGTGGCATTTTTTATTTTTAAAAATATTGATTTACACTGCTCTTGTAGAAGGTCTCCTGGAGGTAGTTCAAAAAAAGGTGTCTGGCGGTGTGGAAGATATGTGCGGTTTGTATTATCTGAATTTTTAAAAAAAACAGAAGATTCTATTAGTGGATAGACAAATCTAGGTATCAATCGAAGGAATAGACGAAATTTTGATTTTTGACAAAATGGCAGCTTCACAAAGAAAAAACTCCAATTTTCGACCCAATTTTTTTTGTTAAATTGTTTAATAAAATAGAAATGATTATTATCGGAAATCTTATTCCTTCGATTAATACCTGAAGAATATATCTGAGAAGGTTGTGTTAAATTTTCAGACCGATCGGTTGAGCCGTTTTTGAGAAATCGTGCACACCGACTTTGAAAACACCGTTTTGAGAAAAAGTATTCAAAGTTTCACAAGACGTTTACACATCGTTACTTTTTTTTAACTTAAGCATGGAGTCATCTATGCCAGGGCCATAAGATGAACCCTCTGCATCATCAGCAGCTGCTTCTGATATTCCGAGTTGTTGTTGCAAATACAATGAAAAGGGTCAACGGCAACCCAGGTATTGCGCGCCATAACTGCTACCTTGGTCTTTACGGCACCTACTTTGAAACGCTCCTTACAAATATGCGTGTATCTCCAAGAATATTTGCCAGATCGATTTGAAACTTTTAGAGAATATACCCAAATATATGTACATTCCGAAAATACAATAAAAAAATTGTTTTTATTTTGAAATTTCGAACTGCGTATAACCCTTTAAGGTTGCTGCACATGAGACTGATTTTGCCGCTGGAACCGTTGATGAGATTTGCACTGGTTGTCGCGCTTGGTGCAAGGAGGGAAATGACCGACAGGATCGAATGTACAAATTTTGTAACAAGCTCGCGAAGAGTGCATTTTAATTTGGTGCAGATGTTGAATTGATAGTAATATGACGGTTAAGAAAAAAAATTATTTTAAGGGATCTAAGGGGTTACATTTTTAATTTTTTCCAAAAACAAACAAGTTCACATAATACACTGCCTGTACTAACAAATATACCATAAATATTATCGGCACGGTGTGGTACTGCGACCCGAGTTTGTTTTTTCTTATATAATTTCTTAAGTAATTTTAAAAGCAAGTAGACCAATTAAAAAACTTAAAAACATGTTTTTGTGCTGAAAACTACGGAAGTAGGACTTCATAACCGCAATTCACAGAAACAGCTATAGGACATTACAGATTTTTTTCTAAATTGACAACATCGTATTTATTTAAAGCCTGCAGTTTCACCAGAGGTATATTTTATTTCAGTCATCAAAAAACGTTTTATTTCGCTAATTATGAAATAAATTATTCATCTGCTTACTGATATACATTCATCCTTATGATTTTTTAATTACAAAAGATGCCAAAAAAACTGTTTTTAAATACCCAGTATAAAAAATACATAAGTAAACAGATATGCCAACAAAGTAGATTTGAATGCTGTCTCTGAATTTAAATTTAAGTACATTTTAATGGTTCTTAGAACGTTTACGTTATTTACGTATACATTTCAAAGGCCGCCGGCGGGCGTAAGATGGACATGTTATTGCGCCCCCTGATAATAGACATGATGACAGATTTTCAAATCCCCGTTCTATAATGTAGGTACACGTGTATTATTTCCGAAAAAAGAACTATTGTTTCTGCATTAAATTAAATTTTAACCCAAATCGTTGCATTTTTATCTTTCTATTTTGAAATAAACTCGAAAACGTTGGTGTCATGGCGTCCGCTTATGACGTCACGCCTATGTAAGTTTTGCATTGTGTCAACAAATTGCAAAGTCAACAAAATCATGATAAGGACTAACGTCTTCGACAGTGAGCCATGCAGATCAGGAACTACCGTAATATGCAACGAACCAAACTTTCTATTTGAGAATCACTGCTCTAAAGTGCCATGTAGTACGTGTAATCCATTTATTCGCACATCTCCGTCTGAAGACATTGTCTAGTTCTGACCTCGGATCAATGATGATGCCTCGTGATGGCACCAGGTGTGTAACTACATCCCCTGTTATGTAGTGCGGTTTATGCACTATTCCCCAATTCTCTTCAATAAACAAGCATGACGTACTGCAACTTGTAAATTATTTCGCAGCACATAAACATGCAAAACAGATGGCATAAGCAACTAGCAATACAACTGAACCATAATAACCTGAATGCAAACCTGAATGTTATAGTGTAAATAGACTTATTTTAGTGAAGTAAAGCTATTTTGCCTATAAGAGCCTATTTGCCCCTAATTGTCGTGTGGAGCATGTAAAAACTGTTTATCTGCGTGAAAAATAGATTTTTCTGACGACTAGTGAGTTTTGCAGCAAAATAAGTTTCTTTGCGCAAAAGAATGCACATTTTCGAAAAATACACCCATTTGTCATAAGTTACCCAGTTTAAGGGTCATTTCATTAAAATAATGCTAAATATGTCGTTTGCATTTTATTATGAGAGAATGATGCAAACCTGAATGTTATAGTGTAAATAGATTTTATCTTTGTGAAGTAAAGCTATTTTGCCTATGAGAACCTATTTGCCCAATAGTTATAATTTGCTTGCTAAAGATCAAAACAAAAACATCGGAATTGTCTGGTTTTTTAACACAATTTGATATTAAGAAAATTCTAGAAAAACCGTAGGTACAATCGACCCTATTGCTAAATATAAATTACTTAGTCTGCTTTCAGTATGGTATGAGACTGATTGGCTAGCAGTAGAGTTGAGTAGTTCCGGCTAAATTTCGGATTGAACATGTAACGATTTCGAAGCTCAGAAGAATTAGTTCCCGGAATCGTATCAGCGGAACTATTTTGTTTGAACGCCAAATCCTATACCATTTTATACAAAATAAAGCATACGATATAACCATTAAAAAAATATTTTATAAATACTTATTCATCGACTAGTGCGAATTCAAGTGTGGTGTTACATACTTTACTGAGTAAAAATCAGAATTCATTGTTTTGTAGATTAAAACCCTCAAAAGAAAAAGAAAATGGGGGGCAAACCTACTATGACATAGAATAGTACTGTTGTATTATAAGCTGACAGTAATTCTAAACGCGAAGTGTATGAGAAAAAAATATAGGCCATCCCACTTTGTTTCATACTATATATTGTTAGCAGATCTAAATCTGCGGTTTAACAAACGGTGCATCCTTATTAAAAATACCCTCACATCCTTGTTTATGGCGTGACAGGAGGCGTTGACTCACAGCTGCCCACGACTTCCGTATATCCTTCTTTCACCAACACACAGTTCTTTGTAACACCTACAATATACCGAGTGATCCTGTCAATTAATACGTTTTGTGCCATTTTGAGACTAACTACAATTTAAGAGCTGACAATTCTTAAATAATGAAATAAAAACGTCCACAAGACATTTACAATAGACTCAAATAATTTGTAATTACATATTAAAAATGCTCGGCAAAACCAAAAATGCACAATAATAATAGTATATTGTGCGACTAGTGAGAGAAGGAGAAGATTCCATGAGCGTGAAATTTGCCGCACGAGCGTAGCGAGTGCGGTAAAACGCACGCGAGTGGAATATTCTCCTTCGATCAATGGTCGCACATAATACTTTTTTCAACTAGCAGGAGTAATATGTAATCGGGGCCCTGAAAAAAGAGGGAAAAATAATAAATCACTTCATTGATTGACGTACCCACCGTCAGTGTATAAACACAAGATTGCCATGACTTTCGCTGAATTGCGATGCTGTTTTCATATATACAATACCGCCTGCCACGTTCCTATTGGTCCAGAAGCTGCGTGCAGTTTTTTTTTCATTATTTCACGCTTGGGCTTGCTACTGAGTTTCTATTGGTCCAGAAAATTCATTATCACTCTGTACGACTTATTATTAGCACTCTACGCATCAACATGAAGTAATTTATTATTTCTCCCGAGTTTAGCAGGGCCCCGAAATTACATATTACTCACGCGTGTTGAATAAATAAAATTATCGATCAATTTTTCAGACAATATATCATTTGTTAATATATTGTCTGAAAAATTGGTCGATAATTTTATTTATTGAGAGGTAATCAGAGTTAATCAAAGATTTAAAAGTGCCCACTCCGCTAATTTTTCCTTATAAAGAGAAAAAATTAAGTGCGAAATGTGCAATGTCGGTTATAATAAATAGTACCTACTTGCTCTTTAGAGAAAAAAGTATGAGTACCTATGTTTTTATGGACTGGGGCAATAATTGACTGCACACAATTTTCAGTCGAGAAAGATAAAGCCCCGGTGAAAAAAACAGCCGGTATATTTAGAACGAAATCTAGAGCGCGCGAGAAAACGTTTGCTGTATTCGCTCGGCCACATGGCTAATGCATTATTCAGTAGACGGCGACGCACACAGCTTGAGGACAAGCAGCAGAGCATTGTTGGCCGAAGTCTGGTGCAGGGTGCTCCAGTGATGCCAACCGAACAACTTCACACCGGCTGCATTCTACACTAATGGGAGGCACGATGTGATTGTATTCTTTTAGACACAAAGATAGATAGATTTTATAGAAGTAATTCTATTGGTAGACAGAATATACGGACCGTATATTCATATAAACATTAGATATAATTCTATGTGTTGTATCTCTTCCATGTTAAGTTTAATATAAATAATTTACTCAGGAACATGGATAAATATGTTTTATGCTAAATTTTCCAATTATGCAACAAAAAAATGGTATATACGTTTTTTTTTTATTTTTCTATATATTTAATTTAGTGATAATGAAAAATCTAATTTCAAGTTTTTGGTGAATTTATACATTTTCAAAGTAGTTTTTAAAATGCCTCTCGTTTGTCCGTATCTGATCAAAGCTAGAGCCTAAATCAATAGATTGTTTTGCTCAAATTATAAACGATCACACATTAGTTATAGCTCAAATGTTGGGACAAGTAACCGGTAAAAAACACATAACAATAATGTTTCCCAAAAAAGGCTCTATACTGGATTCCTGACAAAAATCTAATAACCTTATTTTGAAGATAACAGCATTAAGTGTCAAATATTTGACAAAATATTAAATTCAACAAAAAATGTCTGCAAGCATTATAATTTCTAATTGTCATTAAAAAAGAATAATGTAGAAAAATAGATAAAAGTACAGAAAGCAGCACGTAAAAAAGTAAAAAAGAGATGCGCGTAAAATATTGCGACTATCATTTTAATAAAAATATGAAATTATATTTCAAGTATAATATGGCAAATTAAAAATAGAAAAGCTTCTTAAACAATAGATAATATAAAAACAAGGGAGCGTCTTTATCAAGACATTAATTACAGCAAAGAGACATTAATGGTTTATTTGTAAGATGCGACATAAATAAACGTCCAAAGTTTTTTTATTTATTACTGGCTGAAAAGCTGCCGGCTGTCTTTTTCTCTGGTTTTCCGTGTCTATGATACAGACTATAGACAAATGCAACTTTCTCATAACAATCAAATAAATATTATTTATTATGAAAAACAGAGATAAACATAAAACTTAGCTTTATGTAAGCACGTAATGATTAAACAATAAAATTCAAAATGAAAAATAAAAAAATTAATTTAAATCTTGATATACAGTGCCTTTGATTCAACCAACATTCCACAAAAACCGTGGCAACGTTAACGTTGACAGTAAATAACAACTTTAAAACCATGGAGACTATATCAAAGAGTACGAACCCAATATACAGCAGGTGTCCTATTTTGATTGTTCCCCCTGAATAACTTTTGACAGTAACGTTGAATGAAAAAAGTTTCGGACAAAAGTTGTACAGTTTGAAGGGGGACATCCGATTCTACTGATATTTTTGACCTTGAATGGAGGGTTCAAAGTGATTGAAGGTCAACTTTGTTACTTTAAATAGACACCCCTATTTTTCATATCGGCAATCGATTGTACGTAAAAAAAACATGAATCTTTTGTCCGAAACATTTTTTTTTAAGAACCAGCTTGATCGACTTATTTAGCTTACAAAATTGCATTTTTTTAAATTTGTAAATTTTTTACTGGGGCATGGTAAAATTTAGAGGAAAATACCAAGAGACAAAAAATGCTTAGACTTTTGCAAGAAATTGGCACGATTTTTTTTAGATTAAATTAGAACATAAATTTAAGCGAACTTCTTGCAAAAAAATTAACGCAATTATAGTACCTAAATGTCGCTCTGTAACTAAATGTCACCCTGTAAGTAAATTTTGTCCTGTCAACTACCGAACTTCTACTAACTAAATATCATCCTGTACTAACTAAATTTTGCCCTGTATTCTAGCTGTCGCTTTTAACAAAAGCTAAGTTATAATTCAACGCATAAACAAAGCAAGCGTCGCGGGATGTCATCTAACGAAATACTAGTAACTAAATTTCGCCCTGTTATCTAGATGTCGCCTTCAATTAAAGCCGTGTATAATCTAACGCACACAACCGTTATAATGTCGTCACATAAGAGTGTCCCGTCAATTGACCACGATTTTACTCCCAACCAAACTCGCCACTAGATGTTTAAAATCAAAAATATACTAATTGTTTTTTAGTATATTATATAGATTAAGATAAATAGTTAGTTACACGCGTGTTGGAAAAAAAGACGTGAAAAGCATAATTATTATTAATATTCATTAAATAGAAGCAGTAGTATTGTACGTTTAAATATTATAAAACAAAAGAAAAAAGAACGAAAGATTAATAAATCATGTTAGGACTGGGAAATTGAAACGCCGTTAAAGTCATTTTAGCCACTTTCACTTAAAAAAAAAGTAATTCACCTATTAAAATGCCACGCCACGCTTATAATGTAAATAAAAAACTTTTGTTGTTTTCTTCAAAGAAAATAAACTTTGTGAAAAATTAAATAAAATCCACAAAGTGAGATCAGTTTTCGTTACAATTAAAGTTCGTTTCGTAAAGTAAAAAGCTTTTAAAGCAGAATTGAATAAAAAAAGAATTTTCAAGAAGTTAGTACTTATAAGATCAGCAACATTTTTTTCCCATCAATACTTTTATATACTTAGTATTTAACACAAAAATATCAGTTTTGATTTAAATTAAAATTTTATTTTTTCAATATAATTACCTACTATAATAGTTTAGGTACTACAAAAGTAGAAAAAACGATTTTGAAAGGAGATCTCTGATGGTCCAAGAACTATAAAACATTATTAGGTATTTGAGGTAGCGTGCAAAATTGTGTAACATTTCTTTTGTAATGTCTGAACACAAAATCGAAGACCTGGCTGAAGGGTAAGTAGTATTTGCAAAAAAAATATTTGAAGCCTTTGAAATTTTAATGTCTTGGGATTTAGTATTCAATAAAATAAAAAATAAATAAGCCAGATCATTTAGTCTGTCATGCTTTTATAAAACTAAGGTAAGACGCTACGGGTAGATTGAAGTGTGAGAAAGAGCGTATATCGACGCAGCACACTTCAACTCAGCCCATATACGCTTTCTCTAGTTTTTAATTATCAAATATTGAAAAAATAATTAAAAACTTGATGCGAATTTTTTCAAAAACCAATTAGAAACTAATTATTAATTAATTATATTTTTTAGATCAGTTCTGAAGAAGATCCAAATCCGGACCGAAACGTTAATGTATTAATTTTAAATATTATTTTATTAATATATTTGTCTGAAAAATTGGTCGGTAATTTTGTTTATTAAAAATAAGTAAGTATAAACCTTACAAATTGCTTGAAAATCTTTTCTTTTCAAAAAAAATTGGTTGTCTGTAAAGTCGGTTTACGGACGATAGCTTTACGTGATAACGTATTCCGTAATACATAACCTAAACCTCCCAAAATTTGGTTTCAATCCGCTTATCCTTGGTGTCGGAATGATAAGAAATGTCAAAAGTGACGTTTGCAACTGTCAAAGTATTATGTTCTAATAATAATTAGTTATTCCAATACTTAACTTAGAAGGCGTTGCATTTCACAAAATACATTATGTCAAAAAATTGAATTAAACATTAGAAATTCAGCCGTTTTCATGTTGCATTTATACAGCTATTTTTCTATATAAATTTGTATAAAAAAACTGTTTAGGCAAATTCTGTTATACGAAATCTATGTAAAATGTTCTCCTCTTTCGTTTCAAACCGATCTGATTTAAATTGAGCGAGAAATTAGCAAAAAGCACGCACAGGGTCAGGCGGAACGTTACGCGTTAGGAACGTTACGCGTTACGAACGTTACACTTTTTCGAACATGCAGCCGGTGTTTTATCAATTTAAAAGATTGGTGATTCATCAATTTATAAGACGTTATCACGTCAAAAAGAAAAATTCAATTACAGTTATCTATATAATAATAGAGATTCTACTGTAAAAGTTAAAACGCAATGTACATGGAGTAAAGCAGAAGAATTCAAACAAACACAAAATAAAAAGACAAGGCGTCGTCCAAAGTGTCGTTTTAATGCATGACGTGGACAAGTTAACGCCGTTGTTTTACAACCAGCGTGCTGAGAGAAGCGTACCAACCTTAGGCAAAGGGCACAATGGTGTTTCTACTACCGCGATTGTATACAACAAACTATACACAAAAACTAAGCACATGATTTATAAAGAAACAAAAACATACCGTTTTTTGAGAAGTCAAGTACCCATTTTAACTTTCTTGAGAAAAAGATGTCCGTGAAAAAAACTTCCATGACAAGATGTCAATCCACTCACGCAATCCTGCACTAAACAATGTAATACACGCAAGTTCATTCGGAACTACTTCTTCAAGGATTAATGGTAAAAAAATAGCACGGAAACGTTGTACTGATTTTTTTAGATACCATTCTAATTACTGGCCTACAAATACGCATTAATTCTGGATTGCAGAAAGCATTGTCAGAATATCTGATTTGATAATGATCTTAGATTGGGACAACAAATATTTATCCATAAGAAAAGCATAATAGAATTTTAACATAGTTTATTTGTATTTAACATAGTTTATTTCACAATTTACACTTCGAAACGATATTTTTCTACGTATTTTGATCAAAATTTAGCTTCAAAAGCGATATTTATCATTGTAGATCAATAATTTGTTTTTGTGTGAGTACAATCTAATGTTCTGCATGACAAGGAGTTGGAATACGGCATTTAGACTGCTCCTAGACATATGGAAACTGTAATTATATGACCACAATCTAAGCTCATTGTCAAATCAATGCCTATATTTTTGTAATACTTGGCTCATTGTCAATGTCAGGCCCGCGTAAGAATTTTGAATTGGGTTGGTCAGCACATCCAGACTTAAATAAATGGTTATATAAAAATCTATTTAATTAAGAGTTCATAAGAGCGCTTGGTCATGCCTCTGAACAATTGACCCACTGAAAAATTCTTGCCAGCGTTAGGGCTAAAAAATGGATAAATAATTCCGGATTTATGATGAAAATCCATTCGTTTCTGCTCTCAACTTTACTAAACTAAAACATTGATTTACACACTTGACTCAACAGTCATTACACTGACTAGAAACACTCGACAGCTGAGGTCATAATGGACCAGATTTGGTTTACAGATGCAAAAACATCATTATTACGATGCATTGAACAATTTTTCACTATTGCATGTTGCAATAAAACGGCGCTATCCGAATATAAATTTTTTAGTTATGTAATTTAGTTCGTAGATTTTTGTTAATTTAGAATACGAAAGTTATGTAATAGCTTCTAATTATTAAATAAATTATGTTTTATGTTCGAACGCTCGTTTGTTACTGAAATGGAATTAGACTACAGGATAAACTATTTACGTAATATTATTCAATATTGGAAAACAAATTAAATAACGCAACTCTTCTACAATAGAGGTTAATTAAACACAAAAATATAATATTTCTATCGCGAGGTGTATCTGTCACAGAGTAATAATAAAATTCGTTTTTTAATTAAAACCCAGGGATTTCATTAAGTGTTGCAAATAATATACCGTTTTTTAATTGAATTTCTAGGTAATCAAAAACATATTTTTGCAAGTACCCCTTATAAAATAGTTGCTTTTCGTGTCTGTATAACGGTAGCAAAATGTTTAACTTCGCACTAGTGCGTAAAGTAGAAATTTTAATAATCAGTCACTTCTCTGCTAATTGTCTTTTAAAACAATAAGAACGGCATCCAGCGTATAATACTATCGTTTCTCCACTCATCAGGATTATAATATTCGCTCATTTAGTTTTAATAGTTAGATCCATAATCTATAGATCCAGACGCTAATGATGTCGATGCGTCCTTAAATAACTCATAAAAAAACAATAAGAGCAAATGAGACAACGAAGTAGGCTCTGTTTTCGCAAACAACCCAAATTTTCATTCTGGCTGATCTGTCCGATATTATAGTTATATACTAAATATTATAAAGCGCAAGTCAATCATTTTATAGGAGGTACTCACGTACAAAAAATATTATGTAAATCTAGTGGGTTTTATTTTATGATTTGCTTGATTGTTAAAACTCGCTAGGCGCTTGATTTACCATGACAGCATACTGCGTCATAAAGTAATCATTCACGCACTTGATACAGAACCTATAGATTAACCTGTGACACATTTATTTATATTATTAATTGCCAGTTTTTCTTTACAAAATAATCTGTTAGTTGTGTTTGTTTGTTGAAAGTCAATATTTTTATCATTGCTAAATGTCAATTTGGAACCGTGAAGGTTCATAGAAAATATTTTTTGTTGTTCTGATGTCGGATCAATGGATCAGTATTGATTAAATTTAGCTACCGTATAAAGTTCTCATACTCCTGGAGCTAGACCATCTGACAAAATAAATGAATATTATTTAAAAATGTGCACTGAGCTTTAGAGAGTCACGTTCAGCCCGTAAAACAGAAATAGCAACCAGTTTTCTTTATGTGGCAGGGAAATGTCTACTTTCTCAAGTAATTTTAAAAAATTATATCGTCATAACGTACAACAGGGCATTACAGCGTACCGAGCTGGGATTGTTGTTTCGACACACCAAATTGGGCGTGTTATTTCATCTTTATATTATCTCGTTTTCTCTCTCTCTGTATCCATCACATTCATGGTTGACTATTTGACTCAACAAACACATTTTTATGACAGTTTTGTGTTCGTATATTTTACGAAAAAAATGCCAAATTAAATATTTCAACATTGTATTTTTTGAGTACGTTTGACAAAAAAGTCATATTTGCAAACTTTATTACGTATTATTTTTAATGATTCTGAAAAGGTTAGTGTAACAAAAAATTAAAATGAAACATTCTATCAGGATAGAACAGCTTGAGATGGGTGTTTCAAAAACAAATTACGTAATCTTTATTTTTTTTTTAATATTTCAACTGATTTATAGTGGATTGTGTGAGTCGGAAAAAACGAGAAAATGGTAAATATTTGGAGCCGGAATGAAACTACCTTCCCCCCAGTTTTCGAGGATGCTGAACACGATGGCAGCATCAGAATTTCTCGTTGGGGTGATTCAACCCCTCAAACCGGCCAAAAACCACCCCCGAGAGGGGTTAAACGCGATTTACTAGGTTTCCCTGCAAAAAGAAGTACTTTACTCCCGTTTTCGAGGATGCTGAGCGCGGTTGTGGTTTTTTTGCAATATCAACGGTAAATATTATATTTACCGTTGATATTTCAAAAAAAATCACCCCTTTTGGGGGTGAGTATTGGCCGGTGGAGGGGTTGGCAGGGGTCGGACGCGATATCCAACACCACCACTATGCTAAGCATCCTCGAAAACGAAGGTAAAGTACTTCTTTCTGCAAGGAAACCTAGTAAATCGCGTTTAGTCCATCTCGGGGGTGGTTTATGGCCAGTTTGAGGGGTTGGACCACCCCAATGAGAAATTCTGACGCCACCATCGTGTTCAGCATCCTTGAAAACGGGGGAGGAAGGTAGTTTCATTCCGGCTCAAAATATTTACCAATCCTCCGACTTACACACGCCACTATTATTTTATCTAGATTTTTGAGATGTAATTTCGCTGCATTTGTTTTTTTTTATTTTATTAGGAAACAAAAAACTGAACTAATAAAAATGTTAATGTAATATAGGTACTAAAATATTATTATACATATAATAGATATTGACATACTTCTACACATAGAAGTTTTGAAAATAACCTTATTATTTTTAGGATTCTGTACCTAATAAAGAAAAAAGGAACCCTTATAGAATCACTTCTTTGTCCGTTTGTTTGTCAGTCAAGACCATTTTTCTCAGAAACGCATGGAGGTATCAAGTTGAAATTATTATCCAATACTCAGGTCTGCAATCACTTGGAGCTGTGAAAAAATAGAACTTCCAAGTCAACGCAATAAGATGATACGGCCGCTTATGTCGCATATTTTGACACTCGCAAGGAAATCAAAATCTATAGGGTATACTTTCCGTTGACCTAGAATCCTGAAATTTGGCAAGAAGCAATGTCTTATAGCACAAGTAAAAGGAAAAATACGAAAACTGTAAACTTGTAGTTACATCACAAAAAAAAAACAGTTTTTTACGATTATGAACTTATTTGCAGCTGGTAAACTAATCGCGACCTATGTCGATGTATGGAGATAACAGTTTTCCAACGGCAAACTGGAAAAATCTTCGAAACTCGATTCCCGCGATGGACCTACGGAACCCTCAGTGCGCGAATCCGACTCGCACTTCGCCAGATTTTTTTTAAACTAGTCTTTCGTTTTTACTGAATCGGCGATACGTATGTCGTGCATACACAAACACATGGTACACGAACACGGCTTATGGCAGTAGTGACTAGTGTTACAGACTTACAGTGTATAATATTGTAGTTTATTGTCAACAGTATTTAAAAAAGGTTAGTAATTAAAACGTCATAAAAATGGATGTGATTCATAATTTAATTATCCGGGTTAAGAAGTACCCCCGGTTGTCCCTGTAAAACACCCATTTAAAATGTTTACGCGCCGCCACTGATTTATACCAACGGAATGATAACTGCTTTTTAAACGTACATGTGGCAAAAATATACATAGTTAATGCAATAAGTCGGAAGTCGATCTCATTTGGATATCGCTGTGGTATCATCAAAGCCGTGTAACTTATTTTTGAACCATCGCATATAAAATATGTATGGAGTTAGGTCAGAAGAGAGTGTGTCTTCCACTGATAAAGTGTTACTGAATAATACTTAGAACTGTCTGGTGAACGTTGGTAAAAGTTTATACTTATTTCATGCAACTTTCGTTGTCAGGTTTGTACTTTAAAAAGTTCCAATAAAAAATATCAAAACAAATATTACAGTACGGCCAAAAAATTAAACGTGACAATAGGCATGATGACAGTACGAAATAATCAAAGAATAAATGGTTTTAGAGAAATATATATGTTGAAAGGATTCTAAAAAATGACCCAGTTAATATGAACATTGAGATTAACAAGATTTTTAATAAAATAAAAGTACCTATAAAATACTGCAATCGGTCATGTTGACTGAAACACCGAATGACGTCACGCCTTCTTAAATCAAAGAGAATATACTTGAAGTAAATAATCACCGTGTCGCTTAATTTTTTGTTTTTTGTCATAGGTTATTTTTTATTTTAGTTAACTTGCAGCTAAAGAAAACCGTATTATTTTTACAACTAAATACCTATTTTTAAGAAAATACTTAATATAAATTATGTCATTAAGTAAATTTACATACATCTACGAAATACCTCTGCACTATAGCTCTACATCTATAAATAGGACATCTAATGTAAGCTCTCACTGACGTGACGTGACTGGCGTGACGTCACAAGCGCTTTCGCGGTTACTTCAAAATAAAAAGATAAAACTGCAATAATTTGCACTAAAAAAATAATTTTTGCTGAAATAATGTTTTTTTCGGAAATAGCAGACGTGTACCTACATTATAGAATTATGGATTTCAAAATCTGTCATCATGCCTATTGTGAAAATGGTCAAATATTTTTTAAATCGCATACAAAACGGCCCTTTTAGTAAACAACAATGAGTTTCAGTATTATCAAAAATAAATTCACAGTAACTTATTTGTGAGGTCTAGTTCTGAAAGAGACTTGAAAGATCATACAAAATAAATAAATGCACACATCGTGTTTTGGTAAAACACTAAAACAGAAAACAAATGACTGTATGTAAATACAAATCTATATTGAAGTCATATAGTACCCCCCTAAACATAATCTATTATATTCTATTTCCAGCCGACAACATTGCAGATCGTCATTTTTTTCGAAAAAAAAAACAGAAGACAAACGGAAACAAAAATAACAACGAGCTAGAGAGAAAACAAAAGATAAATGATAGTATATATTCTGGCTAGTTTGTTTCTTTTAAAATAATGAACATGGGAAAGAAGGCAATGGCTGCAGATTATTCAGTGAAGATCCAGTATCTTCATATGTGTGACAAACATACCAGCAAATATAAGAAAGAAGGGGACACAAACATCAGTGGTGGCTCGTCACACAACGGAAGAAAATAATATTTATAAAATTGAGTCCTAAAAATTTCGATTTTTGTATCTTAAAAATAAACGCCGGCACATTTTACAATTTTGATAGTTTGATAAAACGATAATATAGGCGTCGCATGTTCCGTGAATAAATTTAATTAAGCCGTTAGATTGTCATCTCGTGACTTTTGATTTTAAACGCTTCCACGCAAACTATACATCCGCAAGGGATGTCAACTCAAGCAGTTGCAAATAAAACATAGCCATCATTCAGGATTCAGTATATTATATATAAATGCAAAGTGATAGAACGCCCCTGGAGACTACCATATACAATGTTGTTTGTTATGTCTGTATGAATGGTCCAAACATACGTAGCTATATACAGATGGACCGAAATAAACGAAATAATTTATTATTATTACATATTATTATCAGGGGGTGAATGTGGAACTGCTATTGTGCATATGCTCAACTTGAAAACGTTGAAATACACTGATAGTTTTCAGGATTTCCCGTATTGTTTGTTTCAGGGCTGATTGCAGGTCTGAAAAAATATTTGTGTTCGCATTGCGTTATTAACTTATTTTATAATATAAGAATACATCCAGAACGAACGCATTAATTTTGATTTTTGAAGTAAAAATTCTTTAGGCGCGACTTGAGAGTAACTCAGGTCTATTTTTGAGCGGAAGTGTTCGGACGGAAGTAACGTGTTACGTGTGTACGCAGTTTCTGCTATTTAAAGGCATCGACTGACAGATGGCGGCATTTAAACGCATGAACGAAAGTTGAAACAGCAACGGAAGCAAACCAATTTTGTGATCGGTTCCCGCTATTTCAAGGCGTCGACTGGCAGATGGCGGCATCAAAACGCATCTGTCGAAACAATCTTGAACTAAAGGCGAAACATAGATACGAACCCAAACCAATAAGCATAGCTAACGTTATGTAATTTAAGAGTGTAGGTATTAATTTGTGAATGAATATTTCCTAAAAGTGACAGTGATAAAACAAAGTTTTATTTCAATCGAGCGTAAAAGCTACAAGCACTCATTTTTTTTTCGAACCCTATTAAAGTTTATTACTAAACCACGCGTACAATGACGTGTACTTACTTTGTAATAGTAGAAAATACTCGAACACTACTGGCTTATCAAAAACAACATAATGATTAATTTTAAGATGTAAAATCCATAGTTTGTTTGGTTACCAGTTTTTTTTAAGATCACCAAGTCAGATTTAAAAAATTCGCCAATTTTTTCAGTAACACTTCATTCCAGCCAATTGGGCGGCGGAACCATTCCAACTTCAAAATGTTGACATTTGATATAGTATAATAAAGAAAATAAAATTTCTGATATCGCATGAGGTGACGCGGGAAATGGCCAATATTCAATATTATATTTGTTATTCGTTGTCATGGTTGCCTACATAATATATTCCACGTCATGTAAAAATTAATCAAAGCATGCTTAACTAGTTTATTTCTGACAGATCTACAAAATAAAAGAGCAGGTGATTTTTTCATTTTCAAAATATTTCCGGAACTATTAAGATTAGAAAAAAATATTTTACCAAAACTTTCTTGAAATAATAAATAGAATAACAAGCCGTTATGAAAAGTATACTATTATTATAAAAAAGCATCGTTATAGTATATATCTTTTCTGGGAATACGCCGATTTTCTCCAAAAGCAATAGGGCTCTTTATATTAACATATCAAACATAATCCTAAAATTTGATTTCAATCCGTTCATCCGTTTGACCTGTATCGTGTTCACCGACTAATAGACGCAGAGTTTTTCCAAAAATATGTTTTTTGGATTCGGGGGATCTCAAAACGAAAAAATATTGTAAAATTTTTGAAAAGTGATTTTTGACCTAAACTAGTACCATTCCCCACTAGTGGGTTAGAATGGCAAAAAATCACTAACACATGCCTATGCATTAAGAATCCAGAAAAATACAAGCGCAAGCCTTGTATAAACATATGTTTAACTAAACATGTTGACAGATATGGTCCACTCCGTAAATACAAGATACATACAGACACTGATCATGGTTTGAGGAGGTCGATTCCCGAATTATTTATTACACCCTATCGTAAATTTTACGATCGTATACCATATCTTACCCCCAATAAAAAGAACGAATATATATCACGTGACTCGAATACTGGTCTGGGTCCTTCATAAATGTCCATCCAAAACAGGCGACTATGTCGTATTTAAGGAAGAAATATTGTCAAATCCTCTCAATAGTGTTTTATATTTATTTTAAACGCTTTTGATTACAAATGATCACCGCTCAAACAAGAAACACAAAAAGTAGTCTCTTCAGGGTAAATCAATATGCCTTTGTTAACCCTAAAGTAGACGCGTGGTTGCAATACTGATCCAACAGTTCATTTCTTATGGCGAAATGGTGTTGCTGATCCGTATGCTTTTCAATACACCACACTCATGCTATTGGGTCGTGAATGAAATGGATTCGACACTAAAGGGTTAGATGCCTTGTAGCTCTGTTTTTATTGTTCTTGCAATATTTGATCGTACATGACGACGTTGGTTTTATTAATGTTTTAGTGTCACATTACAATAAGTATTTGGTTGTAATAATAGAAAGCAGCTTGCTATTAATTTTCATTAAAAACACACATTTTATACCAGAGCTATTTGGGTCTAACACCAATTAATATTTTTAATTTATTAATAACAAATGGAAAGTCCAATTGCTACTTTTACAAGTTAATAATAATAATAGTAACAAGACTCTTTATTACAGGCGGAGTTCAGCTACGGTTGCTCTTCCACTCAACCTTTAATTATTGAATTAGAACCCAAGAATTGAGGACTTGTAAAAGATGAGTCATGGAAACAACATATAAACAACGGCATTACTACTCTTGGCTATTTTGAATTTCACAAACCTTAAACTAATGAAACAGCGTGAGTGTCAAACTACTGTCATTAAATTCACGTTGTTAGAATAAAATGGCGAACTGGCGATGAACGTCAATATATATTGCTAGTTCCCGTAAGTGTAAGTGTTGCCCATCAAGAGAGACAGCAGCTGTATACATCTATCTCAATTATTTATACTCGAACCGTTATGAGCAAGCGCTGCGGCTGTAGTGGGGAAGTGGGTAAGTGCATCCATTCACGCATAGAGGGGTGTGCACATACATGAGACGTTTAGGGGGGAAGGGGGTCGAGCCGAACATATATTTAGTATCCTCTATATTGCTAGCAAGAATCGGAAGAAAGATTTAAACGCTACGGTGCAGAAATATGCGCCTGTCTCGCTTATTATACTCTGAGTCTCATGCGCATGCCCATGAATCGATGCGGGTCAGATTGCACATGGAACTTAGCTGTGAAAGGGGAGGTGGCTTGCTTTATTCCATTTACTTATTGCCCCACTACAGACGCGACACTTGCGCACAATGGGTCAAGTAAAAAGAAAGAGATAAAAAACAGGATATTTGCTGTCACACTTCACCTAATCTCACGTGGTGGAGAGGGGGGGTCTCGGCAAATATGACGTAATTTTTTTCCGCAAGAAACAGCGTAAAATAGCGATAAAACTGGATTAAATTAAGTAAAAAATGTTCTCTGACAAATAACATGAGCCATTTAAAATGTCTGACACCTCGAATATGTCGAACATATTACGCCCCAAAATCAAGAAAAGTCATAGAGGAAATAGGTGTCAGACTAGACCTAAATGAAGCCATATATAAAGTTTGGGGAGAGTATGTGTCAGTAAAATTTTTGCCGACGGGCACTCTGACTAACAACGCTTGTGATTGGACGTTCCAGCGCTTGCCAATGTAATCGAAGTCAAAGCCATTTCGAAATATTTGTCTCTTTTATTTAAACTTTAATGTTGCCGTGTGTAAAATAATAACTGATCTTTACTATTTTAGAATTGATAACATCGTTCGTTCTCAAAAAGGTAATTATATAAACATTTTTAAAGCGTCAATCTATCGCTTTGAAAACAAATTGATTGAAATAGGTAACTTATAAAAAAAAGTTTCAAACAAAAAAAAAAAAAAAACTTTTCCAACAACACAGGATTAAAAGAGAATTTTTTCAATAATTTTGGGCTACATAAAAGGCGATATTAAATTCATGTTTGCTGTAGTAAATTACTTCTTCAAAGAGAAAGTACATTTGCAAAATTAATGATATATGAAATCCTATTATCGACTACAAAGACTTCTAAATTTTGCATGATCAAAATTCTATACGGAGTACGTTATTGATAAAGTGATTGGAAACATTTTAATTTTACAGTGAAACTGTCAAAAATTAACATAAATATCGATACATTAAATCACAAAACGATCAACTTCAACAGGTTGACAGCTCGTTATGTAAGTTATGTGCCTATGGGGACTTTTTTATGTTAAATTTACATTTGCATTCACAATAATTTCTGTCAACGCGTGCGCTGACGCGGGTAATAGCTGATCATAAATATAATATTACCATTTCAACCCACAAATGGGGAATAGTACTAGTTTAGAACTTTAGGTCAAAAATCACTTTTCAAAAATTTTACAAAATCTTTTCGTTTAGAGGTCTCCTGAATCCAAAAAAACATATTTTTGGAAAAACTCTGTGCGTCTGTTAGTCTGTGAGCACGAGCAGGTTAAACGGATGAGCGCATCGTAACCAGATTTTAGGAGGATGTTTGATATGCAAATATGAAGAATCCTACTGTTTTTGGAGAAAATCGGTGCATGCACCGAAAATATATATTATGCTATAACGTTGCTTTTTATATAATAATTTTCATAATGGTTTATTATTCTACTTATTTAAAAAAAAATTGTTAAAAACCCTTTACTTATGATACGAGCTTTCCATTGCTATATTTTTAAAGATTACAAAAGGAGACCTTACTATTCGGACTGCTTTTAGAAGTAAAACTTTCATTTGGTATTAAACTAAAGAAGTGTTAATATAATAAATGTTTCAAGTTGAGTACTTTTTCATGTTTTTAAATCCAAAACATTGGAAACATGCCATGAAAATAAAATAGGTACGAATTATCTAAAGATACGGTATGTTTATCAAAAATTTTTACGTAAATTACGGGCGTTCGTTTTTTGTAAGTACTAATCTTTTAGTGCTTTTAATTCACGACTTAAATTGAAAAAAATAAGAAAACCGATGTGCTGACGATGTCGATTTCTATTCTACTTCTAAATTATTTTTTCTTATTATAACCTCAATATACAGAGTGTCTCAGATAAATCGCCTACGAACAGTACAGTAAAATGAAGAAAATAGTTATGAGAAGAACAGTCCTTGAACATTTTATGATACAATGTAATTAAATAATCATCCCATAAATTGAGTAGAATATAGAATATTAATAAACCATGCCTCCTCCGACACTTATTTAAGATAATTACAGTACAAAGACAATAGATTCAAAGATAATAATTCAATATAGGGAAAGTTACTGACAAATAAGGAGAATGTAAACCATTTTAATATACTGTTGTTATTTTCTTGTCATGGAAAAATTGGATTTTTTTTATTCAAAACAAATAAATGGCACGCATTGTTTTGAAAACCAAACTAAAATTATGAATTTATTGTTCCAATGAAAACCTGACCTAAAAATCAATCCATAAATTTTGAATTTGTCAATTAAGTCTTAGGTTGATCTAAAAAAGCAGAGCTTAGCATGCAGCAGAAATACCTAAAAGATATTTACCTACACGTTTTCTAAAAAGACATTTTACTTCTTTCTGTTACAACCTTTATATCTTTCTACAGGCGTTGTTCACGATGAACGAACAATTTCAAAAGGAGTGTTGCACCGTGCAATCAACCCTTCAGAAAAAAAGAAAGAAGAAAAAAATACATACATTCATATACATGGAGTGAAGATGGCATATCCTAAGGCATATATCATATCACAGGAGGAAATGATTTCCGCTTCAACATGAAACTCAGAAAAAAGAAGAAAAGAAGACTTTTTCCAGGATGACTCAATTTCAACAGCCAACATTAAGTGAACAGTTTCATCTCTGTTTTCAAAATAAATTTTAAATCGCTACGTTTTTAATTACAAAAATTTGAACGGAAATTTAAATGAATAAAATCTTGAAATTGATAATTTTCCTTTTTCAAATGATATTCTTACAGCTATATATCTACTTAAGTACATACTAAATAGAAATATCATCGTTAGTAGAAGTTTTGTTCCAAAATATGTATTGAAGGAGATTTATTTGGTTGAGGAACAATTGAAAATAAGCTTTACCAGTGTATCGCTTGTGGTCACAAGCGATACACTGGTAAAGCTTATTTTCAATTGTTCCTCAACCAAATAAATCTAATAAACCAAGAGAAAGATTTTTAATTGCTGTATTATTACAATGGATATAATAATAATAATCATTACGATTAGATTTGGAATCTAATCGTAATGATTATTATTATTATTATTAATTAATATTATTATTAATTAATTATTAATTATATTATTATTAATTATTATATCCATTGTAATAATACAGCAATAAAAAATCTTTCTCTTGGTTTATTAGTTTAAACTTAAGCAAGTCCGGCTAAATTGAGAAAGTCAACATTCTTGTAGTGTTGTTATTAAAATAGCTCTCGCAGGTAGTGGATTCTGTAGTGCATTGTGCTATATATGAGAGAAATCAAAAACTAACTGTCGTGGGCACTGTAGAGTAATGTAACTGAGCCAACGCGAAATTGGTTGTTTCGGGTTCAAGTCCCGACAGTGACATTTAAATTTTTCTTATATATAAGCCTTCTAAAAAAATATTATGACGATAATCGTTTAATATTATTATGCTTTCACTAATTCAGTGAAAATATGCTGTATTTGGAATCTAATCGTAATGATTATTATTATTATATCCAAATAAATCTCCTTCAAGAAATATCATCATCAATGGCTATACAGTATAACAATTTTTAAACTTTTGTCTGTCAGTCTGTCTGTTTGTTCCGGCTAATCTCCGAAACGACTGGACCGATTTTGACGGAACTTTCACTGGCTGATTTTATAAGGAATATATATAATAGGGAAGTCTTTTCGTAAACTCCGCGAACTGAACAAACATAAATTCCACACGGAAGAAGTCGCGGGTCACAGCTAGTTTTGCATAAATATATCTAAAACAGAATAATGATGTGAAACATCCTATATAAGTGTCATGTATTCCGTATAATATGTAGAACAGAAAACCAAGATATGCTTCATTTTTAAATTTATATGTTTATATTTAATAATTTAATTTAATAATACTGTATGACATAAATCTTCGCAAAATATTATACTTCGGTATCTACATAAAAAAAACAAAAGCGAATATAAAAAAATAAATGAAGGCGATATTATGCTGTCGACGAGGCATTTCAATGAAGATTCAATAAATTACATTATCCTGTTCTACGGCGTACTCGTTTAAAAAATATCAATCAATTATAAATTTCGGATTACAAATATCGGAGATAAAATTATCTGACAAACAAAAAATAATATTCAACATTCCAACGCATATACAAACGGCAATTAATCAAAAAGTAATTTATAAATGATGCCAATTTCAATAACAAATTTTCATATTTACCAACAAAAAAATACAATGAAAATATAACGAACCTTTTAAGCTTACTTAGAAGAGATGAAAATTTGATGATACTGTTTTGAAATGGCATACCGGGTTTAACTAATTATGTGAAAATATGTTAATAATGAGTGCCATATATCATCAGGAACAAGATATTATGTACAGTAGAACCCAAGTATTTTCAACCCGTAGTGACCAATCGGCTCATATATTTTCTTCTTCATCTTCAGTTCGGGGCAGTCATAGATCAATAAGAAAAAACCTTTATAAAATATTCACATAAAATGTAAATAAAAAGTCACTAATATTCATAGAAATTTGAAATTTTATTTTTTTTGTAAATAGCAGCTTCTTAAGATGTCTTTTGACTACAATTGTTTTTTTTCAAAAATCATTCATATTAAAAAAAAACTAAAAAACACGCTTTATATCGAACTAAAAAGTAAAAAATAATTTTTTTTTAAAATAAGCTTAAAACAATAATGAATAAAAAATACAAGTATTATTGTGAAAAAAGCGTGGGGCGCTTTGTTCCACATTTTCGTACATCGAGCGCCCCACGCTTTTTTCACAATAATACTTGTTTTTTTTTTATTCATTATTGTTTTAAGCTTGTTTTAAAAAAAATATTTTTTACTTTTTAGTTCGATATAAAGCGTGTTTTTTAGTTTTTGTGAAACTATATTTATTTTCCACTTTTTAGTTCGATTTATTGTCAAAAATTTGCCGAAAAAAAACAATTTTTTTTTCGGCGTGGACGGAATTAGAACCCACGACCTGTGATTCCGAGAGTTGACGTCAGCGAAGACCCGTGCCTTAGACCGCACGGCTAACCACTGTAGTCACAGTACTGGCATATTATACTACAGTAATAAACCACTTGCTGTAGTCCAAACGAATGCTACAAACAAACATACATACATACAAACTTACAAGTGAAGTTAATATAAAGCGTGTAAAAAAAATAAAAACAACAAAAATTACATATCAAACATTTTCTCAAAACTTCGTTTTGTTTGACTGGGATCAAAAGGACAGACGAACAGACTTTCACAAAAACACGTTCATGCACTCCGGGGATCCTCAAAAAGGAAAAATATTGTAAAATTGTGAAATGTGACTCTTGATCTAAATTAGTACTATTCTTTAATAATTAATAATCGTGAAGATGAAATGGTAATCTCGTTTGGAGAAGATAGTAGCGTAATTTCTGCGCACAAATGAGTTTCAGTTTCGGGTCGGACGGGTTTTTGTTTTCTATAACAAAGAATGGTTCTATGAATTTAGTCATTTAGTTGTTCGTGGTTAGTTGAGACGCATCATTAACAATACAGATAGTGCCTATGTCTGTCTCTGAAATTACAAATCACGCCGCTACTGATTGCTCTTCCCAATCTTCTTACCACGCATATTTCCCACCTTCCTACTTTCTTCTCTAAGCGATACTACTCTAAAACTAAAATAAACTAAGTACCTATGGCATATAGCGAAAAATTCGAAAGTTCGTGTGCGAAGAGAGAGTGAGATACAGAATATCAGATATAAAGCTCTATTGCCTACGGTAAAAGGACACGAGCCACTTGCTGTAACAGGAAAACGTAGTTCGTGATGTTCAAATATGTAGTAAATCGAAACCCCATACTACAATTGCCCGGTAGCGAACTCGTCGATGTCACAACTGCAGTATGACACAGAATTTTATTTTAATTTTTGAAGTGAAACATCTATAGCAGTAATGGCGAACCTTTTTGAAAAGTGGGTCAAATTTAGTTAATTATTTTTTTTTAGTACTAGCTCGTGGGCCACTAAATCAGTAGCGTTACTTGTAAAGGGGGAGGGGGGAGGTTAAATACTATTTTTTTTAGTTCGAAACTATTTTGGACGTCACACGACGTTTTACGACCATGCTGGATTCAGCGTGTTTTTTCCATAAGCATGATGATTTTGCTAAAGTTCTGAAAGATTTCGGTTTTCGTCAAAAATTGCAATTTTTAGAGGGGTATGCCTTGAAAAAATAAAAAAAATTCTTTAATATACCTTTGAAATATAGAAAGTTTACAAAAAAACAATAACAGCTCTTAGTAATGCAGTGTAAGCAGCAAGTCTTTAAGAACGACGCGACGGTGGTACAGTGGTAGAATGCTCGTCTGCTACGCGGGCACTCTGTGATCGATTACTGGCCAATTCAATAATCGTTTTTGTTTTTAGAATTGCAAATTTATTTATATTTTTAATTTTTATAGTCGCAAATCACTTGATTATTTTTTTTAATACTGACTCTTCAAAACTTTTAATGTTTCCCGTTAACCTAGAATCTTGTTTGGCGCGAAAGAAGGTTGCATAGCACAAGTAAAGAAAAAAATCCGAAAATCATAAATTTCTGATTTTATATATAGATTTATTACATGACAAATTAAATTTTTATGAAATAACGGGACGGAACACTCAGGGTGCGAGTTCTGCTCGCACTTGTCCGTCTATTTTTTAGTGTTATTGACTGTTCCCTCTTTTATGATATAAAAAATGAGTTTATTGAAATAAACTCGTGGGACATTTAAAAAGCCTGCGTAGGTCAGTGTCAGACCCGCGGGTCATAGGTTCGCCATCACTGATCTATAACAAGGATATTTGTTCTTGAGGCAATGAAACGAAAAACATCATACAGATAGATAATTAAGAAAAAACCAGACTTTTATTATACGAAGGACAACATATTGCGTAATGTTTTAATTCTGGTTTAAGATTTCTGAAGTTAAAACGTCACGTGCTACTACTATTTTTGACCAATACTCCAAACTCCAAATAATTGTTGGCTTATTGAATTTGAACCAGCAAAGTTCAATAACAACAGCGCCTCTAGTGTCAGTGAAAGTGAACTGTGTTGTACGAATGTTTCATAAAATGAATGTATTATCGTACTCCGCTCCACCTATTCGATATACTCCTCCCGTAAAAGGAGGATAGCAATAAAATCATACACATCGTTTGTATATATATACGAAGGAATACGCCGAATGTGGATGCAATAAATACTTATATTTCATTCCAAATGTTTAACCGCCATTTTTATTTCGATTTTTATCTATTAGATATTGTCGTTTTTTATCATATTTATATTTTTTATTTTGTAGGAAGATATTCAAAATAGAGAATCATAAATATTAATTACACACACTCTTATATTTTATAGGGCAATAAAATGCAATATTTCAAAATATCTTTTAACATAGCTCCCTCTATAAAATAGTTGCTTTTGATGCCTGCATATCGATCGTAAAATTATCTATTTTGCACTAGTGCCTACAGTAGTACAAATTATTAAATTCGATCTAACCAATAGTCTTTCTATATGCTACCTTCAGATATGAAATCAATTCAGAGTATTACGAAATTGCTGATAGATAGTTAAGATTGCCGCGTGCAATTCTAAAACAGATCTATCCAACATTTTTGACGTGATAACGTCTTATAAATTGATGAAACACCAGCTGCACGCACGAAAAAGTGTAACGTTCCGCCTGACCCTGTGCGTGCAAGCGAGAGCGCAGTAATGTATTATTAAATATGATATTCGAGCGGAATACATTATCACGTAAAACTATCGTCCGTAAACCGACTTTACAGACAACCAATTCTTTTTATTTTTTCATAAATGACGCTATTGTACCTTTTTGGTTTTTAATAAAATAAATAGACTATTTATTTTTCTATTTTATTCTATTATCCTGTCAGATAGTATTAGAAAAATACACTTTTCCGTGGAAAAAAATATAAATAAATAAAATTATCGACCAATTTTTCAGACAATATATTATGAACAAAAAAATATATAATTAATACATTAACGTTTCGATCCGGATTTGGACTTTCTTCAGAACTGATCTAAAAAATATAAAAAATAATTAATATTTAATTTCTAATTAGCTTTTTATAAAATATTGAAAAAATAATAATTTTATATTTTGAAGGAATTTTATAAAAAGATAATTAGAAATTAAATATTAATTATTTTTTATATTTTTTATCAGTTCTGAAGAAGGTCCAAATCCGGATCCAAACGTTAATGTATTAATTATATATTTTTTTGTTAATATATTGTCTGAAAAACTGGTCGATAATTTTATTTATTGAAGAGTTCTAATCAGACTTAATCAAAGATTTGAAAAAAATATAAATATGTAAGCTGGGGCACTTAATAATTTTTTCCAATTTCTTTTCGTAGCGAAATAGTATATCACTAAGAATATACTAATTATAAAAATAAAAATAAAAACTGGCCAAGTGCGAGTAAAATCGCGCACCGAGGTTTTCGTACAAACTTGCAGGTATCGAGTCTCGAAGATTTTTCCCGCTTTGCCGTTGGAAAACTGTTGTCCCCACACATCGACATATATCGCGGTCAGTTTGCCAACTAAGCGTGTAATTTCAATGAGTTCAAATGGACTACCCAAATTGTACAGTACACCGTGGCTATTCCTAGCGGTCGTACCGTGCTCTATGTAAGACTTCTCATAACTGTATTTTAATAAATGTCGAGTATACTACTGTATAAACGCACCGTTAGCGGTTAGAACTGTTTCTGTGTACCTACGTGCGTAGTATAGAATGTATTGTGTATAAAAAAATTGGTTTTTCATTAATTTTGTTGTTATAGCGCAAATAAAAATACACACTCTGTGAACAATTCAAATCTACTTTTTATACGGCTCATGAAATAAAGCCCGCTGACAGACAGATGGACGGACAGCGGAGGCGTACTAATAGAGTCCCGTTGGGGTACGGAACCCTAAAAAAACCACGTAAATTATTTAAAAGGAAAAAAACTTATCTTCTACCGCTGGATTTATTTCTGTCGCCGGGCCTGTGTGTGTAATTCTATTTCTGTAACGGATGTTGTTAATTATTCTATCCGACCTACAACAAAAGTCTATCAAGAGTAATCAACGCCAACAGACTATTTTCTCGGATGCCCGAAATCCAATTTACCTATAATTTGCTAAATGTCTCTAATAGACTGACACGCTGAAATTGCATTCCGTTCTTTACGACGGCAAGAGTGTTAGGAAAGACCTTAAGAAATTAACACTAAACTCTGTCTGAATGATCGCTATTTAAAGATTTGTGCACACACACAGACCTGACAAAACAGAATTATCGGAGAATATAAATACAAAATTATACCTATACAACACTATAACGGGATCTCTATTTGTAATCCAGTTTTCGTACGGGTTTTCCAGGGTTTTTTTCGAATCTATTGAAGCCCAATACTCAACATTGCTCATGTCGGACAGCCGGTGTCACTCAGCATTTTTAATGTTTCCGATCGCATTGTTAATTGAATTTTTTAGATCTAGACGGGGATTGATTCTCACATGGACAATTATATTTTGCGTGTTCTAGAGTCGGTAAACCAGGCAATCTCTATATCTGCACAAGCAATGGAACAACAAAAAATATTGTATACCCACAGGTATTGCGAAATTAAATATATTAAAAACGTGGGCTTCCTCTTTTCTTTCTTTTCCATTAAAGAAGACTGAGCCACAGCAACGCGTGGCCGGGCACAACTAGTAATATATAAAATGTAATAATTTATTTACACAATTTAATGAAACGCGTCTCGATATTAATCCGTTTGACACATCAAGTTTACAAGACGTCTCAAGTGTACAGGTACAATAGAAAATGGGAACCTTTAAGCTCTTGTGCTTTACGTAATTAAGTAAAGCTATGTAAAGGTCGTCATTTAAGAGTTCTGCCATTAATAGTATGATATAAAGCATACCCTTACTTTAATCCACTTTGCAGAATGTGTAGGAAGGCCCTTTCATTGATTAAACTTAAAGCTACCTACACTACAAGGTCACAAAGGTTCGTTTTTATAGGGCCACTGTGCACCTATAGTTTGTTCATTTTATCTATGACGTGTTTTGAACAGCTGTGTCGCTCACTCCTATTTGATTTAAAAACCGAAAAAAAATAACATAAAATTTTATATACAATTACAAGGCATTTGAAACCAAATATCAAAACAATTTTAGCGCGATGTCATGCTTCAAATTAAAAATACCATTAAATTCTTTAGGAGTTATTTTTGTGATAAAATATAGGCTAGATCACTCCCGGCATGGCTGAAGAGTTTGTTTCGCGCTAATCTCAGGAACTACTGGTTCGAATTGAAAAACATTTTTTTTTGTTGGATAGTCCATTTATCGAGGAAGGCTATATTATAATATCACGCTACGACCAATAGGAGCGAAGCATCAATGAAATATGTTGCAAAATGTAACTCAAAATTTGTCCGTCCGGCAAAAACTTTTGAACGGTAACTCCGATCATCATGAAATTTGGACACAATATTCATCTCGGTAAATTAAGATGAATGTGCGTACTCATGTCCCTCCTCCCATTCGTTCTTTTGCACCCGGGTGAAACCGGGAGAAACCGCTAATAATTTATAAGATTAGCCCAGACAGACAGATATGTACCTATATTGTATAAGATATATGTAAGTCAATAAATTTCATTCGACGCGTCGCATGTTACTGGCCATGTGACAAGTATACCGTGAAATATATATATTAGAGAATCACAGTTGTGATGCGCTGACTAGCGGGTTAAAACAAAACAAATGTAAAAGAACAAAATAATATAGAGCCATCCTTGTCTTCTCGCCGACAATGTCTATTTAACTCACTCTTTCCTTGCGTTCTTAATAGAGATATACGAGTACAAATATTACAAGTGAGCTTCATTCAGATTACATTTTGTTGAGATTTATATACGAGTATATAAACTGAATATTGAATTTTTCGAAAATAGCGTTCTCGGGATTTCGGTCGGTCTGCCTAGATGAGCGGCAGTCAAACGATTTTATTAAAAAACACTCCGGAGCAACAATAAGTCAGACTCCCTACATGAGTCACTATTAGAGTACACAAGTTCTCAAACTTTCATTCATTCCGATTCATTTTATCAAGATAAAATTAGTATAGTAGGAGGAAGCTAACCAACATTTTTGGGTAGGTATTTGAGGCACTTCTCTTGTAATGTCTGAACACAAAACCGAAGACCTGACTAAGGTAGTGAAGCCTAAGTCTTGAATTTATAACGCTGTGGAATTTTATTTGCAAAAAAAGTTCTTGAGACATTTTGAAATTTTAATATCATCAAAAGTAGGTATTTAATAAAATAAAAATAAATAAGCCACATTCTTTAGTCGGGTTTGAATGTTTGCCAGGCGGGTTCAAAACTGGGAATGTTATACGAGAGTGCGTGTAAGACGCTATAGGTAGGTTGAAGTGTGAGAGAGAGCGTATATCGGCACTCGGCTGAATTGAAGTGTGCCTCGGTACGATTGATTCACGCAAGACTCAGCCAGCCGTCGATATACGCTCTATCTTCCACTTCAACCTAACTATAGCGTCTTACTTAGCAGCCTCAGACAGCACTGATCGAGATTCGAATCAGAGTCCGACCGAAGCTTCCACTACGGACATCTTTGAACAAAAATCAAACCCGTGGCGAAACATTCCGTTTCGATTAAAATTAATTATAAAATTTAAGTCACACACACACATCTTTGCAAACAGAAAGTATTAAAAAAACTAAGAATAACAAATACTTCTTGCAGATTATAGACGCTAAACAGCTGAGGTTACCAGTGATAAACACCTTTTCTCCATACCTCGATCGAAAGTACGTACTTTCGTCCCTTATAGCAGGGATGAAAGTTTGACATTTACTCCCTGTTATTAGTGTATTTGCCATAAGGCACTTACACTATTGGCGTCGGTCGGATGGCGGGACCTAGGGGTCGGACCAAAATTTCTCGACGTTTCATAAGTTTCTAAGAAGTTTGCCACCATTTTTGGAAATGTTTATATATATATGTATATATATATATGTATATATATATATATATATATATATATATATATGTGTGACCACGATAACTCTCGACAGACTTAATCGATTTAAACGAAATTTGGTCCACATGTTGGAATCCATCATCGCAAGAAGCCTATTTAAAATGGGCCCGATCGGGCCATTTTAAGGGGGGTACTTAGGGGTTGAAAAATGTTTTTGGGCCCAAAAATACGGAAAAAATTCTCAGAATCACTTCAAATTTGAAATTTAACCCTTTAGTAATTATTGAAATGTGCTGCTAAAATTTAAATAAAATCGGCCCGACAGGACCGGACTTACTAGTTTTATGAAAACGCAAGTTTACTGATATGGATTTACATACTGAAGGGTGTATATAATTTGGTACAGATGTTGAATTGGTATGTAGTATTGAAATTAAGTAAAAAAATGTTGTTTTAAGGAGTGTATTAGAGGGTAATTTTTTTTTTGTCCAAAAACAAAGTTAAGTTCATACAATAGAGCCACACTGCTTATAAAAGCAAATACACTATATTGTCGGCAGGGTTTCGCACTGCGACCCGAGTTTTTTATTATATTAAATGACAGCGGTAACCCTAGTTACAAGTATAAATACGCATGAGAATTTTTTTCCTCCCGCCGTTCTCACTAGGAGTAAATGTCAATCTTTCGTCCCTGCTGACGAAAGTACGTATTTTCGAGCGGATATAAGAAAAATCGTATACACCACACGGACCTTAAAAATTGAAATCTCGGCCCTGCGCGTCATGATGCCCTCGGCAAATTCAACTTTCGGCCATTGTGATGTAATATACTATTTAATTTCAACGAAATTGCGTTATAATAAGTGTTTATTCAACTCATGCGCGTTATTCATGTTTTATCATGCCTAAAAACCGAACCCTAAATAGCCATTTACCGACTGGTGACAATTACTTGTCATAACTCAATGAAGATTCCTACTAGCTCGGCCATTGTGAAGTTATGAAAATAAACGTAACTATTTTCTGAGTCGTAACGAAATAGTAGGTAACAACAACTCCGTTGTTACCCATTGAGACTAAAATTGAGAGGCCGAATGTTTTCGACATGGAGTTTATTCATAACCGGCTAACCTCAAACCAAAACATTGAATCGTGCTGTTTGGTGCTGTTAGTATTGACAGTTTTTTTTTTATAAAGAAATAAATAGATATTTACAACATCTCATTATAATTAAAACATGAATAACGCGCAATTGTTGAATAAAATTATGGGCGCAACTTGTAGGCTAAATCATGACCTGTCAGCGCGATGACACGCCATGAATGACTTAGACTACTAGTTACGCCAATAACTATTTAATTTCAACGAAATTGCGTTATAATAAGTGTTTCCCTCACTTTTTTAGTTTCGGGCGAAGGTGAGAAAAAAGACTAAATTCGGCTTCAGCTAAAACACGGCCTTTCGATCGGACGACGATGTAGACCGTGTTTATTTTCTCGAACCATCGATTCAGTACCGCTGCCAGACGTAAAGGCGCAAAGCTGTGAGCGCAGCATAAGTATGGAGCGTCATTATGAGTTGAATGTGAATTTATAGCAGCTGTAAACTAAATCTACATGAGATGGAAGGTGTGCTTAAAGAAGAAAATTAGATGATTTTTTCAAAGTACTTTCCTTCTTATTAAGTGTATGGAAATCTGGATAAACCCTGCCAGGGACTTCATTCAATTTATCTGTGTCTGAAATACTTTAAAATGTTTCAACAAGAGACATTCCCGTCGCAAAGTTAAATAGTATTTAACTTGTATTAAAAAACTAAGGTATTTGGAACTTAATACATGTTATTAAAAAAATGTGCGCCCTCGTGGAACGACTGGCAGATGTGAAACAAAATTTCGCCCTGTCAACTAACGAAATTCTAGTAACTAAATACCGCCCTGTAATTAAATTTTGCCTTGTCCTAACTAAATACCGCCCTGTAACTAAATTTTGCCTTGTCATATAAATATTGTTATCGCCTTTAATATAAGCCAAGTTATAATCCAACGCGTCAGGCACTGTTATCTAACGAAATACTGGTAACTAAATTTCGCCCTGTTATCTAGACGTTGCCTTCAACTAAAGCTATTTTTAATCCAGCGCACATAAACGTAACGTCCTTCCATAAAACGTCGTCATTCGTCACATACAAGGGTTGCGCCAATTGCAGGGTTTTACTCCCAACCAAACACGCCATTCGATATTTCACATCAAAAATACTGTGTACAAAATACAGGCGACTTGACGTACCATTAAGAGTATTCGGCCCTGCAAATACCCCCTGCACCCTTCATCTCAAATCTTTTCCCCTCGCCTAAAAACGGTTCGCGCTCTCCCGACGCTATTTTTAAAGCTAGAGGGTTCTGGTAAACGCCAAATGAAAGACAAAGAATCAGACTACAGATCCTTCAGGCGAATTTTTTGAAAAACAGTTTCGCCTACGTGTGAAATATTACGTAACTTATTATTTTTTTCAAAAGGTTGTAAGTTTTTTCAGGAATTTTTTTTTCAAAAAATTCGCCTGAAGGATCTGTAGTCTGATTCTTTGTCTTTCATTTGGCGTTTACCAGAACCCTCTAGCTTTAAAAATAGCGTCGGGAGAGCGCGAACCGTTTTTAGGCGAGGGGAAAAGATTTGAGATGAAGGGTGCAGAGGGTATTTGCAGGGACGAATACTCTTAAAATAGAGTAAAATCAAATTTAGTTTTGTTTTTCAGCTTTACTTATTTATAAAAATAGTTTATCAATTATTTTACTATTTTAATCCTTATTCTGACAGAAAGGCCTTTTATTTTATTATTAAAATAATATATCGAAAATATGAATTGGTACTAGTTCCAGAAAATTTTGTAAGTTGGTGACATAAAAAATAATTTTAAAAAATAATGCAAAAGCCAGCAGAATCAAAATACATAAATAATTTTGCATTTATTGTCCGCAAATCTTGTTAGGCGGCCGCGGTTCGTTTTATGGATTTAATTACACTATAGTTATGTAATACGTGGGTATTTTTGTGAAGAAAAAGTAAAGCACGAAGGACGATGTATGTAAAACTTTACGTCCCATTAACTTCAACCATCTTTCAAGTTATTAAAAGGAGAATGATAAGACTCAGAACAACATCACTACACAAAACTTTGAGCTTTCACGAAACAAAACTTAATTTTGGTAAAGTTTAAACGCTCCCTAGCGCTACACAACAGTATCTTCACAATCTATTCATGCGAAATAATTAACAAAAACTACACTGTGCGCTGGTAACGCTTACTTAAAGCTATTGTTTAAAACAATCGTTTAATTGACTCCTACTTCACTTGTTTATTAAAACTAAGTGGCTTGTTTTTTACGCGCCCAAAATATTAATGTTTTTGAAGTACACCTTCTCTATAGGCACGTTTTGTGAATTTGTGTTACGAAAATCTTATGACATTCTTGAGCGGCCTACTAAATCCGTTTGTGCAGTATAGCGCATCTATATATAACGTAAAAAATTCTTTATACGCGTGACCGGTAATTGCCCGTATTCATCTCGGGAGAAGGAGCTATTACAAATTTTTTTATGATAATGACATTTCTGTGAAGAATTTTTATTTTAGTTTTTTTTCATTTATTATAAGTTTTAACACACAACATAAAATTTAACAGTAAATTTTGTGGTTTTTAGCTTTAAGAAAATTGATCAATTAGGAAGCTATGAGATCATGGAAAAATTCAGGCCAAAAAGTGAGAATGTTTTTTTTTATTTTTAACTCCCAAAATTCGGGTTTTTATAAATAGAAAATCGAAGTATATTTTCTCGAAAAAGACGCATTTCCGACCCCCAAGTGATTTTTAACATTTTTCCAAATTTTCTCAGCATAAGCATTATATCTCCTAAACAGGGTATAAATTATCGTTAATTAAAGACTTCATTTGACACAATGTTATAAGAGCAGAGTAGGCGGTGCTGCCGTCACGTACCCAGCAAGTAATCGGGCAACTATAATTATTGAACATAGAGCATGGAAAAAAAATATTCGCTTATCGTAACTCCACTGTATTAATAAATATGAACTACTATAACTTATATCGTAAAATACAGGAAACGTTATTCATAATTTACAATTTTTCACATTAAATTTATCAGAAGTTTTTTTATGTCGGAACCACCAAAGTGTGAGGAGTAAGTTTTTGTTGTGTTACAAATGCAACTAAAACATTCCACGAGAAATATTTTATGATATACCTACAGACGAAAGCATACAAGTTTCAGTTATAAGCTGAAAAAATGAGTCTTACGTAGGTCATAAAATATATAAAAAGTTTAAATGCATATGTAATGTGTATGTTGTTATGGTGCACACGATTGTCGGAGAATTACAGACGTATTCTCGACTACAACAGCAGCTCGCGGTCGTATGAATGGCGAGAGAATTAAGCTGCAGAACGCTACGTTTAGTTAATAAAGCACTTTAACTGCATGTAAAATTATGCAAGAAGAAAAATATATTTTAATGTTGCAATATAAAACAACCACCGTTAAATGCTTCAGCGTCGCGGTTCAACTCAAGGAGAATTATTATCAAGGCATTTTCATGGATTCTGAACACAGAACTTTATTCATTTAGTTTTTCTTTGATTAACGTCTGAATATAGCCCAGTCATATCTTACACTAAAAATCGCTAATCTCGCAAACTAACGTCTAGTCCTGATTTTTTTAATATGTTGTTAGGACCACTACCAGTAGCGTATATCCAAGTTTGCAGCTTCGAAAGACCTGTGCTAACTTTGCAGCACTCGAAAAAACGCGAAATTTTTGCACTTTTGTTGGTATTCTCAATATAGGTCCTAAACTATGCATTTTTTTATAAAATATTTTTAGACGTTTTTAAGTAGACTAAAATTGCTACAATTTGAGACCAGAACCAGCTCAGTAGGTTCAATACTTACCGAGATACAGCTTTCCAAAAATTGCCAATTTTTTCAAAAAAGTGAAATTTTATGATTTGGTCAATTTTTGACCCCGATATCGAAGAAAATACTCATTTTAAGGGTAAAATCATAGGAACAGATATTGTAGCAAATGTAATTAGCTTTAATTTAAACAGAAAACGACGTCTGTAGGCCATATAGTTTACTCACAAATCTTAAAAATCCAAAAAATGAAAAACTACATTTTCGCAAATTTAAATTTAACACCTAGTAATCGTTATGTAAATCCATTCAGTGATTTTAAAGTGGTTGAGTAACAAAATTGAGTAACATTGTAACATAAATGAGTAACATAATAAAAGAAATAACATAATTGAGTAACATAATAAGAAAACTATGCAGTTTTTGACAAAATACAGTCGTATTTCAGCCATTTTGAAAAAATATTTACAAATTGTATACATAAACCTTCCTCGTATATTGCTGTTTCTATTAGCGAAAACCATTTCAAAATCCGGTGCGTGGTTTAGAAGAAGTGAGCTGTGAAAAAGACAAAAGTAGACGATTATTGTCTCTGAACAGAACACATACCATGGCACAGTGTTTGTAAGCTAGCAGGCGAGCCCGCAGTGACGTCATTTCCAGCAGAAAACCCAGCAGTGTTTCAAACCTCATGTGCAGCGGCCTTAATAGCAACTGTATAAGATTAATTACGTAGATAAAAAATGGAAAGATAAAAAAAGGCGTAGTAACAAAGAGTGGGTAAAAAAGGGCATGGTAAAAATGACGCCACTGGTTAGCTCAGAAGACACTACAAATGAGGCGTTATTATCTTATATGTGTGCACAACACAATATGAGGAAATATGAACGCTACAAAAAATATTATACAAAATGAAATCACAATTTGCATAATACCCGAGTCACGCTAAAAGTAATACTATGTAAAATATAGGTATTGTGGTTCTATTTTAATTTTATATTTCTAGCACAAAACAACATGACTGTTATACAGTGTGACTCAAAACAGATTTATTTTATATTAAATCATCTAGAATCTAAATCATGATGATCTTAAGTTAATATTAATTTTATAAAGTTGAGTGTTAATTATCCGAATTGGCATGATGACAGATTTTGATATCCAGTTCTATAATGTAGGTACACGTCTACTATAATTTCCGAAAAAAACATTATTTTAGCAGTAAATTAAATTTTTGCGCAAATTATTACATTTTTATCTTTCTATTTTAAAGTAATCGCGAAAACGCTTGCGACGTCACGCCTCACTGACAACTGAGAGCTGACATAGATATTGTATTTATGGGTGTAGAGCGGTGGTTCAGAGGTATTCTTAGAAAGCCATGTAAATATACTTAATGATATGATTTATATTAAGTATTTTCTTTAAAGTAGGTACTTAGTGGTAAAAATAAATATGCGTTATAAAATATTACAAAAAAACGAATAAACAACAAATCAACTAATTAAATGATGCAAAAGTGAATAATCGCAACAAAAATTTAAGAAGGCGTGACGTCATTCGGTGTTTCAGTCAGCATGGCCGATTGCAGACTTTTATTTTATTAAAAATCCTATTAATCTTAATGCGTATATTAACACTGAGTCATTTTTGGGAATCTTTTCAACATTTATTTTTCTAAAACCATTTATTCTTTGAATCTTTTATACTGTCACCATGCCTATTGTCGAATATTTAATCGTCAATAATCCGAATAAATCGATATTCCGAAAATAAATTTATCATTCGCTAATATCTGAATTGTCGATTTTCAGAAAGATAATTTCGAACGTCAGTTATATGAAACAAAACATGTATATAACAATAAAATTTCACTCAAGGTAAAAAAATTTGTTGTTTATTAGAAAACTAATCGAGGACCAAAGACGTTTTTTTTTTCAATCATTGTTGTGATAAATATGGGGTAATATTATTCATAAATATCATGACATATTGTGCTCTGTTTATGAAAATATGAAATTTAAAACCCGCTGCCAGATAATGTTATACTGGGTTAGTTTTTATTCCGAAGTTAATTAAAAATAATCATAAAGATATAAAAAAGCATATTTCGAAATTTCGACTATGCCTGCAGAGTGCTGCATAACATGAGCTAATGTAATGTAAAATAATCCCACAATACATTGCTGCTAGTGACAGATGTTACGCGTCTGTCATAGCGGATATTTCCACCAATACCGGAGCGCTGTCAGGGATGTAATAACATCGCGTAAATATTAACAATAATAAAAAAGGTAAGAGACATTACTCTTCAATAATTTTAAAAGACATTACAACAGCAAAATGCAAACTGAAATAATTAAAATTAAATTAAATAGGCATAACTAGCTTTTACCCGCGACTTCGTCCGCGTAGAATCAGTGTATACAACTGATATAATTGATTAAAAAATCATAAATTCAAGTAAGACTTTATAAACAGTGTTTTTTGTTTTACCATCTTTTACAAACATATAAAGATTTTGTGGATTCGATACACGCAAGCCACATACAGCTGGCTGTGGGGAAACATAGTTTTTCTATATGAATGCCCTGCAGGTACCCGGCAAATGTTTGCCTCTGGGCTTTGTTTACAGTCTTTAATGGAAATTGTTATCTTTTCATTATAAAAGGCAAATCCGTTGGCATAATTGGTATTCGTGGTATTAAAATACTGTGTCCTTTAGATTTGCCACTAATTATAAGAGCCGCAACAATATTTCGACCCAGATAAGAAACTTGTAAAACATAGACAAAATACCCGAAAAATCCGCCGTCTGAGTTCCGGGGCTGAATTTCGAGAGTCTCGAAATTTTAGGAAATTCCGAGGGTCGTTCGAGTCTAGCTTTTCATGACAAAGACGAAATGATACATACCTACATAATAATGCGTTTAACGTCCGTTTCTCGACTTTATGTCACAACAAACACCATTCGCACCATTACTATATCCAACTATCACATTCCCGTTATTTTCTACATTTTTAAACTTCCACTTAATTAATAGCAATGGGAGAATGAAGTAATTTTAGGACATTAGGATAAGGTAGACAATTGAGCATATGAATTTGGGTAATCTACCGTGGCCTTGAATAAGGAACCCTCTCGATATTTATCTGGAATTATTGAGGAAAACCATGGAAAACCAATAAGATGGCCGGTGCAGGAATTACCATTTCTCGGCGAGAGGCAGCAGTAAAAAGTCCCAGCCACATCTGCCGCCGCCGGGATTCGAACTCGGTACCTCCCGAGTGCGATTCTAGTGCTCTTGCCGCTCGGTTGATTAATCAGTAATTGGGCAGCCCTAGTTACAAATCATGCCTGACGTATTGGATTATCGCGCGGTAACAACCGCTTACGGCTCTACATATTGATATTACGGCAATAGTTACATGGACGATGGATAATGGTATTGCTGTCACGTGACAATACCCAACATCAATTAATTTAACAACAGGATATTCACGCGTAAGTGCCTTGCAATACCGACATCGTCAGTCTACCTGCCGCAACATCGCGCACTAATAATAATAATATAATTTATTAAGTTCTATCATAATTATATATTCACCATACTGTTCGAAGGCTTGCACTATTACAGTGACGGATAAAGGCTGCAGGTTTTGCCGCTGGAATCATTGCTGAAACTTGTGCTGACTAAAGGCCGCTGCACACGAGGCTGAATTTGCCGCTAGATTATTTACTATATTTGACTACTAGTTTTATAGCGCTGGTTTTCTTAATTGCTTTTATGTGTTAGGTTCACACGAGAGGTCTTTTCAAGCTTGCTTTGTAGGTAGATTCGGTATGCGCGCAGTGATAGAACAGTAACAAAAGTGGGCGCTTATTGTCTCTGAACAGAACACACACTATGGCACAGTGCTTGTTTGTGGGCGTTTGTTCATGTCGCCCACGTGACAAGATACTGTTTCCTGATTTCTTCTTTTTCAGATCAATGAGAGGATCTAACAAGTAAAATAGCAATTTAGAGTTGTACTTATAGAAATTTGGAAGCATGTTAATTGTAAAAGGTAAACTTTTAAATGTAAAGAAAAACCATTCCAAAATTGTAAAAATTTTTTATTATATTATAAGCGCTTTCATAAATGTCTAACAATTCCATTAAGATGTATCAAATTATACATTGTGTGAGAAATAGTTTTATCTGATGATGACTTAGGTCGAAAGCGCTTGTAATATAATAAAAAATTTTTAGAATTTTGGAATGGTTTTTCTTTACATTTAAAAGTTTACTTTTTACAAGTAAAATAGCCCCTGTTCTAATTTTAAAACCCATCTTGTGAGGTAGCAGGCAAACCCGCAGTGACGTCATTTCCAACCTCGTCGCCAGCCTGCCGGCCAGTAGAAGTCCCAGCAATGTTTCCAGCCTCGTGGGCAGCGGTCTTAACGCTTAAGATGGAAATGACGCTCGCGTGCGTGATCACAAGACGGATTTCAAAATAAGAACGAGACTATTTTTCGCACTTGTTTGCTTGTTTTAAGCAAGAACCAATCAGAAAACAATATCTTGACTCGTGAGCGACATGGGCAAACGTCCACAAACAAACATGGCGTCATTGTGTGTGTTCCGTTCAGAGCCAATAAACGTCCACTTTTGTTAACATTAGATCTGTCACTGCACGCGCACCAAACCCATCTACAAAGCCAGCTTGAAAACGCGCATCGTGTGAAGCAAACACACAAAAGCCATCACGAAACCCAGCGCCACAGTAGGGTGTTGCGGCGCTGGATTTCGTGCTGATTTTTATACGTTCGCTTCACATGACGCGTGCTTTGAAGCTGGTTTTGTAGATGGGTTTGGTGCGCGCGCAGTGATAATCCGAATGTTATCAAAAGTGGACGTTTATTGTCTATGAACATAACACACACTACGACGCCGTGTTTGTTTGTGGGCGTTTGCTCACGTCACCTGCATCACTATACTGTTTTTTGATTGGTCCTTTCTCAAAACAAGCCGATACAATTAATAATCCCGGTTATAATTTTGAAATCCAGCTTGTTACGCACAGTAGCCCGCAGTAAAGTCATTTCCATCCTTGCAGCCAGCACAAGATCCGACAGTGATTACAGTCGAAAAACCAGCGCCGTGTGCAGCGGCCTTTAGAGTCGATGATATTTACACGAATCTGGTTAGTGTAAAGTTTTCACTTTACTTTGAACTCGATACCACCCCCCCCCCTCAATTCCGAGCGACCGCGGTGACCATTGCCATTGGCTGTTAAGGTTAGTTTTCGTTAGTTTTTACACTACGGCGTTCTAGCAATTTACCACTGTAACATATTGTGGACGAGTTACGTTATTCAAAGTAGTTTGGAGAGAAAACGTAAGAGACCTGCTACGTCAAATAACTAATCAGATGAAATGTTCCATTTTTGCGCTGTTTTTGAGGGTGGAATTTGAACTGAAAGTCTCACAACAATAAAAAAAAATTCCAGTCAATTGGGCGACCGGACTTCAAAATGTTGTCATTTGATATAGTATAATAAAGAAAATAAAATTTCTGGTATCGCATGAGGTGACGCGGGCAATGGCCAGTATTCAATACGGTATTTGCTATATTTGTTGCCATGGTTACCTACATAATATGTTCCACGTCATGTAAAAATCAGTCAAAGCATACTTAACTGGTTTATTTTTGACAGATCTACAAAACAAAAGAGCTGCAGCTGTTTTTTTTTTTTATTTTCAAAATATTTCCGAAACTATAAAGCTTAGAAAAAATTTGTTTTTAACGAAACTGTGTTGAAAAAATAAATATAACAATAAGCCGTTATGACGTGTATGCCATTTATTATGTAAAAAATACCGTTATAGCATATATCTCTTTTGCGCATGCGCCGATTTTTCCTAAAAACAATAGAGCTCTTCAATGTTTTCGTACCAAACATCCTCTAAAAATTTGGTTCCAATCCGCTCATCCGTTTGATCTGTATCGTGCTCACAGACTAATAGACAATCAGACTAAGAGACGCACAGTTTTTCCAAAAATATGTTTTTTGGATTCGAGGAACCTCAAAATGAAAAGATGTAAAACTTTGAAAAGTGATTTTTGATCTTAACTAGTACTATTCCCCACTTGGTGGGTTGGAATGGTAAAATATTAATTTTCCTGGGAATCGAAACTGAACAAAATAATCAAATGTTGAAAAGAATAAAAATAAAAAAATACAAGAAAGGAGCAGTTTGGCAATATATTTGTATTTTTTTACATTAAAAAATGAGTATTCTTGACAAAATAAACAATTTTTTTAAATTGGCCAAATGTAATTTTTAAAAAAATAATAAACATAAGTTAGGCTGATTGATTGTTTATTTATTTGTTACGTTAAGATAACGTGAGGTAATTTAATTATTCGTTAGCACCAAACAAACAGCCACCTATAAAAATACAATTCATCGAAGCATGTCAAAGGATTTAGTTCCCCTGTCGCCTCAATGCGTTGAGGGTGTGTATCAGTCAATATTTACCGACCATATACACAGCATATGTGTATGAAGGCATGCGGTTCAGTCTTGTGATACATACTACGTGCCGTAAGCTACGAGTTCCCACCACCGCCGCCACTGGCCGCCCGAGTACGTGCTCGACACGTGCTACAGGCCGCGTAACAAATGTATCAAAACACTACAAAGGGCTTATTTACATGTGGTCGGAAAATATTATGTTCATTGTTGTTATGTTTACTTAACAATGTTAGGGAAAACTTTACCTGTGTTTAAAATGCAGCCATTTTATAAAATATTCAAATACAGCTTCTACGAGAGCTATTAAACGTGGAGCCCGTAACATCGAAAGTACCGTCATCATGGATTTGAAAAATTCTAGTGAAAATTTATCATATGAGCCCAGTGTGACGACGTTTTTCTTGCCGGAAGTATTTTTAATTCAATTATTATTAAAAAATTGGTTGTCTGTAAAGTCAGTTTACGGACGATAGTTTTACGTGATAACGTATTCCGCTCGAATATCATATTTAATAATACATAACCTAAATTTTAGTAGCTGTCAAACTATATTTTTACCGACTAATAATTTGATCAACCAAAGCAAAATACATATTTTTAAGCAATTATAAAAGACATTTAAAAGAATGTATATATATTATAACATATTTGTTAACAAACCGTATAATTTATCTGGCCATCTGTCAGATGTAGCTTTCGCTGGAACAGCCGAAAAAAATGTTGAACGCACACTACTCTCTAAAGTCACGCGAGAAGAGAGAGACTATCGCTTATATCGCGCTCTCGCTTGCGGAACGTTACTCTTTTTCGTGCATGCAGCCGGTGTTTCATCAATTTATAAGACGTTATCACGTCAAAAAACAATAACGTTCTACCGTTTTTGAGGATATTGACTTCAAATACAGCATTTGTTTGAGAATTTCATGCTCTTTCAGAAAAACCTGATATGATGGCCTCTACTCTGTCATACTTATTTAAAGGAGGTGACAAGTAACAAAGTTTTAACGTTATGAATATGTATTTGACATAATGGCACATACGCTATTGGTGTTGGTCGGATGACGGGACTTAGAGATCTAAGGGTTTCACAGCCTCCTACACATTTTGGAAATAAAATTTACAAATCCGCATTGAGGGTACTTTTGACGTCACGGTCTCTTGGACTATATTGAAATGGAACGACCTAAGAGAGGGCGAGAAAGGTAAACGACATATAAATAAATTCACAAGAGTGAACTGCAGACATAATACTCCACGTTTATAGGTTAGGTGTTATTTTCTCAGGCGAATAAATATTTATACCCGATAATTTGGACAGAATATATTTATACCTGCAGTCTTGGCAAATTGAATTATCGCTATTTATTCAGAGGAATGAAACAAATGAATCGAATAATTAACTACTTACGTTCGGTGAATATAAGACTAAGAAATAATAACTAATTCATAAAATCATATAACCTTTTTCTTTATTACTACAAGTACGGCAGCAGGTTAGGTGTCCTTAACGGTCATCAGGCAATGTTGCGCAACATATTGCCTACAGCTACGCTACGGCACGTGTACTTTCGGATCAAAAATATAACATGATAAATATGATTAATAAAAGTGATTAAAGTGCCCTGTAAAAGAGACTAGATATAAACATCCTTGGTCGGTTGTTAATCAATAAACCACTTGTCAGTCGCTTGTTAATGGCCAATCGACAAATCGACCCCTCATCAATATTTGACAGCCGACAAATCGCCAGCGTTTGTCAGCTTGCAAAACCGTGTAGCAACCTCATTCCAACACCCCCCCACTGATTGGCTGAAAATAGTGACATTAAAACACCACTTTTCATTCTTTTAATTCACTCAAGGTATATGCGGCATCGATAATTCTATCTATTTAAGACGTTATAATGTAATAATAGCATTTACTGAACACCATGTATTATTTTTCACCTCAAATAAATTTAATTCTCTATTATCAAGAGTTCAATAAACTGAATTGAATCGAATAGAACATATATTTCTAAAAACAAACTGGACAGGTTTTTCTCTATACAAACTTCCTGATAATTATCGCACTATTACCTTCAAAAAAAAAAATAAGGATTTACTTCTTTCAAATGGATTCTATTCTATCAACGAATTTATTAACTTTAAAATTTAATTTACTTGTACTGACATGTCAGATGAAATTTGTAATTTCCAATTGACAATAAAAATCTATTCTATGCTATATTGTAAACGCACAGATACAATCCACGTATGAGCATTAAAAAAACTGGAAGAGTCTATTCTCTGTTAAAGGTAAGGAAACTATTATATAAACGAGTCGTTATTGAACGCATTATATAGTATAATATTATATTATGTAAGTATAGCGTGAATCATCTAATATTAAAACGCGTTTTTTCTCTCTCAAAGAAGCGATCTTCACTTCCTGTAGTTTTCCTGCTTTGCAGCAGCCGGTCACGGACAACCGCCGGCTGGCTAAAGCAACGCTACGACAATTTCTTTTAAGCCTCTCTGATTTTCGTGACAGATTTATCGCCAACGAGATCGGGGTCTCTCCTTTTTATGGTTATAAAATGGTGTAGAACATCAACATCCAGTTGGACATAGAAAGATAGATTCCTGATTTTAACGACGGCGATGATGTGTCACTCAGTACAAAAATAACTATAATATTACAAAAAAAGTTTTCTTGGAAAAAAAAATAGAATGTAGCGATATATTTATTTTACAAAAAAAGACTTTAAGGGCATTGTTTAAACTTAGCTCGCGGGCCTCATGTAAATCCCATTTTAAAAACTATAAAATTTTAACTTTTTACTCTATATATGTCTATGAAGTGTCGGTATTTGTAAAATCACATCCTACCTACTTTAAAACTAATATTTCGATCCATAATCGTAATACCAGACAAGCTGGAAATTTGCATAAACCACTACCTAAATCATCTGTATATAAAAAAAATGTGAATTTCAATTTAGTGGACATCTTCAATAAATTACCACATGATATTAAACAGCTTCCTTTGCCTCGGTTCAAAAGACATTTAAAAAAATATCTTATTGACAAATGTTTGTACTCTATACATGATTTATAAATCTAATTGTATTTAGCTACACATGAAATAAATAAATATCTTGTCTTATCTTATCTTACTGTATTTTATTTTTGCTTGGATTTCAGAATTACGAAGTTCATAACAAGTTAGCTTTAAAACAAATTTAACTATCTTCCATTTATTGCCCCGGGTGAAAATATAAGACTGAAAAGAGACTGAAAAATGAATTTTTAACGGAACTGAATCTAAAATAAGGCGGAAATTATTATTTGCACGGAAAACTGACTGAAAATAGACTGAAAACGTTTTACATGGAGAAGGTCAAGACGGAATTCAGACTGAAACGAGGCGGAAATATCTTTTCACCCTGAAGTGAAACTAAAATGAGACTGAAAGTTTCATATTAGAATAAATGTGTCGGAAAACAGGCCGAATTGAAACTGAAATATCAGTTACCCAGTACACTTGATGAGTATGAACAGGAGACTGAAAAGAGACGGATAAAAGGCGGAAATTTTATCATTTTCCGTCTCTTTTCCACTATCTAAGTCTATTTTCCGTTCATTTTCTGACTGCTCTTAAACAAAGAAAAAGTTAGTAGTTTTTTCAGCCTTATATTTTCATCCGGGGCTTTTTCAGCTATTTTCCGGTATTTTTTTTAAATCAACTTTAGCAAGAGATTTGACCCTACCTCCCCAAAACCTCACAAATTTTTTTTTTTTTTGTGCACGAAATAGCGTGGACGAATGCAAACGCATAATTACTATTTACGACTTCGTACTACTTTTATGTACAAAATGTTCGGCTCCAATTGTGGTGAAACAAACCCCTCCACAAGTATTTTAACGTAATGCTATTGAAAATTTTCAAAAGAAAGTAATATTGGTTTCGATCCGATTTTCGAAAATCCAGTTTTCATCAGATCTCGACGTTTTGTGGGCCTAGGAAGTTATTTTGACTATTTTGAATGAACGTCTGTACATGAATTATTTACAATTTTAGCAGTGAAACCACAAAAATCAGAATCAGTTGTAACAAAAAATATTTTTGTTTTCGGTGAAATTGTAAGAAATCTCCGTTGTTACTATTATAGAGAAGAATTTTTAACGTGATAAATTCAGCCATTTTACCAGAAATAAAAGATGTGTGGATGCCTGCTTATACTGTATAGCACTAGAATTTATTATAAATTATAAAGTTGTATTATTTATTTTATAGATAAAACATTTTTTTATAAATCTTATTTTTTATTTAAAGAATCGACATCTTTAGAAATTTGCATACGCCATTATTCTTTCTAATGGGTATATTATTTATATTTGAAGAATCTTTGTAGTGTTAAAAGGATCATAAAATATTTATAGCAACGCTATTTTTATTATCAAAAAGGAATTATTTTTGTACATAAGAAAATAATATTACCTTGAAAGAGCAGCTTTCATGTTGACACGTCTACTGCGTTGTCAGAGGTACCAGAATAAAAATGTTTTGTGCTCTTAAGAAAAAAACTTATTAACTGAACTGAAGCATATTACCAACGCATTCACTGAATTACAATCAAGTGTTTGTTCTAAGAATCCCAATTACGATTTAGAATGCCTATAAATTATAAATTTATAATACCGATAGAGAAAGAATTATTTAAGACATTCTTTGTTTTATGAAAGAAAATGTATTTAGCAGTCTATGTATGTCTGTATTTACGGATGTTCCACTGTAGCGCCTAAACTATTCATCCGATTTTGAAAAATAAGGTGTCAATCGATTCGTTATTTTGGCCCGGGTAACACAGACTACATTTATTTTTGAATTTTAGTCCCAGAGGGGAGCACATTGAAAACAAATAAAAAATAAGTTCAAAAAAATAATTTAAATAAAAAATTAGTTCAAAAACTAAAACCCGACTACTGAAAAGTATGAAACAAGAAAATATTCTCATCTGAGGATGTATAGCGTGATGCATTTTGCCCCAGAGCTTATGATCGCTTACTACTGGTAAAATGTAGTGTTTTGTTAGGGTAGGTGGCATATGACCACAACAATCCTCAGATGAGAATATTTTCTTGTTTAATACTTTTCGCTAGTTGGGCTTTAGTTTTTGAACTTATTTTTTTAATTCTAGAATCGATAAAGAGATGGTAAATACAGATATTAAAAGGGCGTTAAGTTTGCAATTTCTCGCCATACGTTTAGTTACTCTCAAGTCGCGCCTAAAGAAGGTTTACTTCAAAAATGATGAAAATTACTGTTCCCAGAAGTCCAAACAAAAACTGAAAGAAGTCATCTAAAATCACAAATTAATTTAAATGTACCTTTTGTGTCTCGATTATCAAAACAAACTTAAGTGCTTTCGCGCGAAAAAGAATCCTATTGTATAAAAATGTAATGCGTTACATTAATTCTACCATAGTGTATATACTATAGGTATATATATGAGAAGGGAGGTGCTTAAAAAATCCAGATAATATAATTATGACCTACGCGCTCTTTTACATGCCAGTATCCGAGTTTTTACAAAAAAAAAACTGTTTAAAAACTTGTAATAATAAAAGACTAGCGAGCTTCCATTAAAAGTATTAAACTTAATTCAATTGACTTGCAGCTTTGCACGTGCATAAAATGTTTGTCATTATTTTCTTCAAAAACAAAATTTTGTTATGATTAAATTTCATAACCTAATTTTCCTTTAAGTAACTATGCGAAAAACAGAACTTCGAAAAAATTTTCAGAAATTTTATAAAAAGTGTACACATCTAAAATGAAATTATGAATCTTATAGCATCGCTCGATATATACACTAACCGTGCGGCCCGGCTTCGCCCGAGGGGTAAAAAAAACACAGTCGTGGTTATTCAGGTTAAATTAACAAATCGGGAAGGATTAGACGTAGCGAGCTGAAAATACTAATATTTATCCGGATTTGTCAAATTCAATAAACTGTGTAAATTTCATAACTGCAGAGCTTACCGTTGGTTTTGCCGCTAGATTTGGCTGCTAGGTTTCAAGCGTACTGCGGCACTCGGTTTCGTGATGGCTTTTATGTGTTCTCTTCACACGATCTGTGTTTTGAAGTTGGTTTTGTAGATGGGTTTGATGCGCGCGCATTGACAAGTTAGAATGTTGACAAAAGTGAACGTTTATTGTCTCTGAACAGAACACACACTATGACGCCATGTTTGTCTGTGAGCGTTTTCACATGTCGGCCACTTGACGAGGTACTGTTTTCTGGTTATTTCTTGCTCAAAACAAGCACGAGAAAAAGCCCCGGTTCTAACTGTAAAATCCAACTTGTTACCGCGCATTCGAGCCCGAAGTGACGTCATTTCCATCCTCATAGCCAGCGCGACAGTTACCGCAAATCCCAGCGATATTTTGCGCGTTTCATCCCCCGAAAAAATATTCCCGACAATAATATTCTACGGACAAAATGTCCTATCAGCAAAACCGGTGTCGTGACCCCGTAATTGTTTTTATGTCAGGGGATATTTGGCCCGTAGGATATTTAGTCAAGATGATATTTTGTCGGGGAATCAAGATGTGCATTACCATCAGCAACAATTGATCAATTCTGATAATTTTCGTTCAATCTACACACAATCTCATCTTCGCAGCCAGCGCTAGTAGCGATTCCAGCGACAAAACCAGCGACATTAATTCACACGCATGAACATTACTTCAAGAAATCACAGTGTCAGATAAGAAGAAGATGTGTGCGTTCTTGAAAGGTGTTTTACGACCAGTATAAATGGCATTGCAATTCGAAAGGTTGCGTCAAGGTAAACAAACCGACGAGGCGCTCACCTGTTTAATCTAAGAGAATGACACCCCCGGGAACCATGAGAACTAAATATATCTCTCAAGTTAAGGCTTCCTGAATTTGAAGAGAAAGAAAAGAAATTGAAAGTGAAATACGTTCTCGAGCGTACACTTTAAATTGAGATTTAAATTACGACCCGCTTAATAAACCTCACTTTACCCTGCTTTAAATATCGAATTAGTTTTTATATGCGAACCCATCTAAACCACCTGCTTTAAATGTATTCAATTATATTTTCTCATTTGACATTTCTGTATTTGCTTCTGAATAGGATCCCGTAAATAGACAGTAATTAAATGTAAACAGGGCGTTGACATTTCAAGATTATAGCGTTTTTAAAACTAAGTGAAACTAAGGCGTGGCTTCATCTGTCCAAGAAAACTGTAGGTAATCGTCCACATACCTACCTTGTTTATTTAGTTAATGGATCCAGTGCCGGGTTAAGACTCTTTGATTCCCTAAGCATTTCTTGTCTATAGACCTCCATCTCTAATAGCCGTCCAAAAAAATCCTTATATCGGTCTCTGTCATGTTAAGTTTATAAAGAAAAAAATATTTTTAAAATTGTTAATGTCATAAGGTTAAACTTGATAGAAAAAAAGTTAAAAGACGAGCATTATATAAGCAGGTATCGGCTGTGTGCACGAAGCCTACTAGCGCCGCTAGTGGGTAATAGAGACTTATTGAACTCACTTTTTATGGAAATCGCGACGTGTTTCTATGGTGATAAGTCAAAAACTTTAGTTGGCCACGATGTGTCAAAAAAAATGTAATAAGGAAAACTGATGTTAATTTTATATATCAGATTGTAAACCATTATATAGATAGCATAACATAAAAGGTACGTGAGAATTACTTATTTATCAATTATGACGCACAATATACAAAAAAATATTTTTTTTACACTGACAGCGGAACGTCAAATCATGGCAGCAATGGTCTTTATTTTACTTAAATCGCCATCAGCGCAACAGCCCGAAACACAACAAACATTTCCAGATCGACTAGGTTTGCCCATGTTTTCTTTGTAATTAAAAAACTTCATACAATTATAACTATTTTTAACCGACGAAAAACAAAAACGGAGGAGGTTCTCAAGTCGACACGTATATTTTTTTTTTTTTTTTTTATTTTTTTTTTTATGTATGACCACGCATAACTTTTTACAGAGTAGTCCGATTTTGATAAATATTTTTTTGTTTGAAAGGGTATACCCCGAAGTTGGTCCCATATAAATTTGGTAAAAAAATTCCAACCCTAAGGGTAGGAAAACAGGGGATGATTGATTGTTCACTCACTGATTGTAATGTATGACCACACATAACTTTTTACAGAGTAGTCCGATTTTGATAATTATTTTTCTGTTTGAAAGGGTATACCCCGAAGTTGGTCCCATATAAATTTGGTAAAAAAATTCCAACCCTAAGGGTAGGAAAACAGGGGATGATTGATTGTTTACTCACTGATTGTAATGTATGACCACACATAACTTTTTACAGAGTAGTCCGATTTTGATAATTATTTTTTTATTGGATAGGGTATACCTCGAGGTTGGTCTCATATAAATTTGGAAAAGAAAATCCTACCCTAAGAGTGGGAAAATAGGGGTGATTTATTGTTCACTCACAGATTTTCATGCTGAGTTGTGTATAACAATTATAAATTATATAGCCACAAAAAATTATAAAATAAAAACTTTTTAACAAAAAAATTAAACCGCCGAAAAACTGAAAAGCAAAAAATAATAAATCTTTTTATTTAACTAAGTAGTTGAACGTACGTGACAGTCTAGTATATCTAAGTAATTTTGAGTCGGCGTCAACAATCCTTCGCCGGAAATCTCTGAGAGTTCACGAGAGTTCTCTAATTTGATTTGGTTATTTCTTTTAGTGATCTTTGTTTATTGATTGTTTGACGCCGACTCAAAATTACTTAGATATACTAGACTGTGACCGTACGTTCAACTACTTAGTTAAATAAAAAGATTTATTATTTTTTGCTTTTCAGTTTTTCGGCGGTTTAATTTTTTTGTTAAAAAGTTTTTACTTTTACATTGCTCACTGACATACGGAAAATTTGAGTTTGAAGTTTCCCCTAGTGCTCACCACAAACGCTCGCATCGAAAAATTTGTAACTCCGCCCCCTTGCACATAGCCCATAGACGCTCAACAGCTGAGGTTATCAGCGTCTATCTCTGACACGAGATCCTGCAGTCAAGCAATAGTCTTATAGGAGATAAAATTAATTTAGTCACAATTGATATCGTTCTACTAGCTACTCGGTTAATATGTGATGCAATTTACATGCTAACGAGAATATCCGGGTTCAGAAAGATCACTTTATATACTGGACACCATACGTAAACTTGATTATTATATAGATTAATGCTAATATATACACTGCACAATATAATGTGAGATGGATTTACTGTACAATCCAATTTACTTGTACACATATATGTGTATAATCCAATGTTGTTTACAAATCGAATTTAACAACATAAGATCATGTTGACGGAATAAGACTTAGGGTTAGAATAACAAACAGTCGGCGGTGAGGCTTCATCGAGAACGCAACCTTTCCTCTACTTCGCCATCGCCTATCGTACCAGGAGGAACTCAATAATACAGTAGGATGTTCAAACTTACTGCTTAATGCCATAATATGGTCTAAGAGCTGGCTACAGAGGGGTATACGGGTATAAGTATAGAAATTTCCAGAAGTGCACTGAGTCACATAATTATTGCAAAATTTTTCGCAACATTAGCGCCTTCTGGCGGCTCTTTATCTTCCGCCTAGTCTTCTGGCAATTTTTTCCCTACTAACTTGTACTATCTCCTATTATTCTGCAAATGTTCAGCTTTGCACCTAGTCACCCCTACCCCTCGTAGCCAGCTCTCCGCCGATTAGTCTCGGTTGTTTAGAGAAGTAAAGAACCACGCACAAACCTTATGGGATTTGGTTCTCGGTTAAATTGATCAAAAATGGTTTTATTTTATAATAAAAAGTGTCCATGGGTGCATAGCCTAAAACCCAATAGATTTTTAGCTACAGATATGTTTAGCGAGTTTTTAGATACAGGGATATCCACTGAAATCAAAATATGTTCCATATGCAACTTTCGTGCTTTTTTTTAGAAATATAAAAATAATCGAAAACTAGGTTATATTGGAAGGTGTAACCCTGTTTATTATGAGATTTGGTTCTGGGTTAAATTGTTAGAAAATGGTTTTATTCTATAGTTTAAAGGTTTCTAAGAAAAAGTGTCTATGGGCGCATAGCCTAAAACCCAAAAGATTTTTAGCTACAGATATATGTTTTAGATACAGGGATACCCATTGAATTCGAAATATATGTTCAACTTTTGTGCTTTTTTTAAGAATAGTAAAATAGTCAAAAACTAGGTAATGTTAGAAGGTGTCACCCTGTATAAATTAACAATGTCATATTCGGAAACAGCGCACTAAAAAACATATTTCTAGAGCTTAGGATTTTTTAAGATTGTCTATTAAATGGATATTCAAATCTTTGATTAACGTCTGATTAGAATTCTTCAATAAATAAAATTATCGACCAATTTTTATATCCCTGTATCTAAAATCTCGCTAAACATATCTGTAGTTAAATTTTTTTGAACTTTAGGCTGTGCGTCCATGGACCCTTTCTCTTAGTGACCTTTAAACTATAAAATAAAACCATTTTCTATAATTTAACCGAGAACCAAATCCCATAAGGTTTATGCGGGGTCTTTTGATTTATTGCAGATTATAGACGATCCCACGGCTAAGTATCCCACATTTCATCAAATTAAATTAAATATCACCAAACTGAGGTGGACCCACGATAATTCGATCCAAAAAGGACAATACTATAACCGTCAACCCATGCAGTCTTTGAGAAAAACAAAATCAAGAAATATTGAAGTAAAAATGTCAAATTTCATAGCTTTCTGTAGAAATATAATCTGTGGATAAGTGATTTTATAGATACAAATAAACACTTGTGGTGTATTTAACACGTAAAACTTTTAGGTTTGTAAAAAATCGTCTCGAAAGTGTTGATTACAAAACTCGCACATTGAACTTTCAAATACTTAAGTTTATAAATTTTTTAATTCATATCAATATTTTTTTATAAAATCGTCTTCGTATCACCAACATAAAGGCACGTGCTTATTTTATAATTCTTAGTACACCCTACCACTTTTCCGCTATTCGTTATGAATAATAAACACATCTGCCTTTCGAAAGAACAAGTGAAGTGGTTGTATGGTGCGACCCACATTTTGACATTTAAGGAGCTAATTTTAACTGTCAAATATCAACAAAGGAAGATATAGAAAAAAAATTATTTTCGAAAGTGAACACAAATACCTATTTTTAAAATTTAGCTTTTCGTAATATATTGATTAGAAATTAAAAAATATAATAAAATTAAAAGTTTCTATATTCTTATAGAGTAAGATCCCAGAGCCGCCAGACACAACCTATTTTTAAATAAATGAAACCTTACGTTTTGAGTAGTGTTTTATGTACTTAGAACGCTTGGCGTACCTCCATCATTGAGTCTGTGACAAATGTAGGTACAGGTACCAGGTGAGAAAGGTGAGTAAAAATAAGAATCACTTAATTTAAATTTAAATGGCTGATATTTATATATGTTTTGTCAAATATCACTATAAATTAGTATCCAGTATCGCCAGTCACTTTCCGCTGACCACAACTTCTGACAGACGCTTTAAGGCTCAGAGAAAAATGAATGAACTTCACTTATTTTTAAATGCTTGATTTTTATATGTTATTCAGGCAATTATTACAAAATTATATTGTAATGACCAAACATCCCCCCAGACGTAATGAAGATCCGAAGTTATTGAATCGAAGACGGTTAGTATTTTGCTCTAAAACGCATACATAAAGCTCTCGCGCTCATATACTAACAGCTGACTATTTTTTGACGTGATAACGTCTTATAAATTGATGAATCACCAATCTTATAAATTGATAAAACACCGACTGCATGCACGAAAAAGTGTAACGTAACGTTCCTAACGTTCCTAACGCGTAACGTTCCGCCTGACCCTGTGCGTGCTTTTTGCTAATTTCTCGCTCAATTTAAATCAGATCGGTTTCAAACCAGTCTTAAACGAAAGAGAAGAACATTTTACATAGATTTCGTATAACAGAATTTGCCTAAACAGTTTTTTATACAAATTTATATAGAAAAATAGCTGTATAAATGCAATGTTGTCTAATGCATGACGCGACGCGGTCGGTCGTCTTTGTTTGCCGTACATGGAAATTAGAAAATAACGTATGTCTTGTCTTAACATGAAAACGGCTGCATTTCTAATGTTTAATTTAATTTTTTGACATTAGTATTTTGTGAAATGCAACGCCTTCTAAGTTAACTATTGGAATAACTAATTATTATTAGAACATAATACTTTGACAGTTGCAAACGTCACTTTTGACATTTCTTATCATTCCGACACCAAGGATAAGCGGATTGAAACCAAATTTTGGGAGGATGTTTGATATGCAAATATGAAGTGGCCTATTGTTTTTGGGGAACATCGGCGCATGCGTAAAAGAATATATCTCTTATAATGATGTTTTATATAATAATAATATAGTTTTTAAAACGGTTTTTACTCTATCTATTTTTACTAGAAATTTTTGTAAATTTTTTGGGGAAAATCGGCGTATGCGCAAAAGAGATACATGCCATAGTTGTTTTTATATAATAATAGTGTACTTTTTATAGTGTTTTATTATTCTACTTAATAAAATTTACCTAAATTTGAAGCGAAAGATGCAATATCATAGATTCGAATTATTATAATTATTATATAAATTTAGGTTTTGTATTACGGAATACGTTATCACGTAAAACTATCGTCCGTAGACCGACTTTACAGACAACCAATTTTTTACGTCTGGGGGGATGTTTGGTCATGACAATTTGTACGCCAAGCGTTCTAAGTACATAAAACACTACTCAAAACGTAAGGTTTCATTTATTTAAAAGTAGGTTGTGTCTGGCGGCTCTGGGATCTTGGGCTATTATATTTAGTATTTTATGAAAATCACTATTGAATTGGTTAGTGTGACACTTTATATTTAACGTACTAGTGTTCCACGGGTCACTTTACGATCGCTATACGTATCTGCATGAAAATTAGCTATTTTACAGGAGGTAGTGCAAAAAATAATTTTCCATTTCAATAAATTGATCAGTTATTACAAAAATATTATGTCGGTATGACGGTAGAGAAACAATTACTGGAACATTGTATTTGTTGGATTGAATAAAAAGTACGATTTGACAGAAGGCATATTAAAACATTGAATGAAAATGACAGAAAAGCCCACTCGTTGACGAATGTTTTTCTGCTTAGTAATACCTACATAATTATGGATTTGTGTTAATGTTGGATATGATTGGTTGAATATTCATGTTTTTCGAATACAAATTGCATTTTCAAAGAACTAATTAGGTTTTTGACAGTAGTCCTACGTAATAATCGAAAGCCAGTCAATAATTTTTAATTAGTGAACAATATCCTTGATTAGACAGGGTGTAACATAATACGACTGTGGGTTACTGGCATGGAATATGTCATTGTATTTTTATTACACACTCTGGAAATACACATGAATCTTAAGTTTTAATAAACTTCTACAATCCATTGGACGAATCACGATTTTAAAATTGATCTACTATTTAATATTATAGCATCGTTGACGTCGATGAGAAAATCATATTTTTTGAGAAACACTTTGATGTGAGTATTGAAAAGTATATAACCTAAGTTTAACTTTAACCAAAGTACTGTAGAGCGACAGTGACGTCACATGCCGTTTAAATAACACAGACCTGCACAGCAACTTTAATAAATAATTGTGCTTCAACGATTCATTAATTATTTTCAATATTTGTTCTATATTTTCATTCAGCATAATACAAAAATCTATATATACCGTATCAGTGTAAAAAATAGACAAAAAATAATTTTAAGAATCTTACGTTTTTTTTACAGCACCGGCATATTTCGACAAGAGCTTTGAAACTTACCTGAAAATAAAAAAAACACAGTTTAGAATTAATTTATAGGATATAGGATTTATATTACTTACTTACGCTCAAAATAAAAAAGATATTGTATTTTACAACACGCAGTACACAACTAAAAGTGGTATAATAATAAAAAAAAAAACAAAAAAATTAATAATGGCAGCGACCGTCGGAATCGAACCTACTACCTTTGGGTTACGAGGCAAGTGTTTTACCTAGCGGCCATCTTAGCAGCCAGTTTTAATAGTTTACGACATACGTTCCTACATTGCGACACGCTCATTACACTTTCAATCTAAAGAATTAATTTTACTCTGCAGTGCTAAAAAAAGTTTACAGTAAACGCATATTTTGTTTATAGGGATTCTGGGCGAAGCGTTACAATTTATACGAGAGTTGGACCAAAGTTTTACTTAAAAAATATCAATATTATAATGACAGATTCAAATTCATAACTTTAAAATATATGTACTAACAATATAAGAAAACAGCGAGTCGTCCGTACTCACAAAAGATATGTAAACATTCAGATGTTTACACTAAAGTACTTAAACATGAAAAATAGCAGCTGTTTTCTCGTACGTGGAGCAATATATTATAGTATATCAGGCTTGTTTGCCAAATAAATTTAAAAAGTGAAAAAGCATAGTCACGATTAATACTTCGTTGTTCATAATAACTATCGTATTTCAATTTTTAACAGCAAGGGACCGAGCATCGTCACTTAATTTAATCATTTTTTATTTGGCAATACAAGAGCAAAGATTGAATCAATGTGGAATGCCATAAAAAATATGTAATGTTTTTAAAGTTTACATTAAAACTCACTGAAAAGAAAAAAACTAATTTAGGTTCATAATTGAGTGAGTTCTAAAATATCTGTCCCGACCCACTCTTTTGAATATACTAAAAAGAAAAAAATATGAGCAGTTGTGAGATGCCTGCTAAATGTAAAACAAAAATTTAAGCGAACTAAATATCGCCCTGTAACTAAATTTCACCTAGATGTCGCCTTTATCAAAAGCCAAGTTATAATCCAACGCATACACAAAACAAGAGTCGCGCGCTGACATCTAACGAAATACTAGTAACTAAATTTCACCCTGTTATCCAGATGTCGCTGTCAGTCACGTTTAATCCAACGCACACAAACGTAACATCCTCCCATAAAAGTGTCGCGCTAATTGCACGATCTTACCTCAACCAAACGCGCCATTAGATGTTTCACATCAATAATATTTCATTTAATATTGTTTTTTTTCTCTTAAGTACATTTTCTTTTAAATATCTATGTGATTTTTAAATTTTCTGATAAGTATTTTAATATGCTTGTAACAATGACTAGAGACACGTTCTCCCACCACCAGTATCGGAACTTCCACCACATCTTTGAAAACTTACAATTTAAATATCATTATAACGAAAGCGCAAACGACATAAATAAATAGGCGTTAAATAAATAATTTGAGAACTGTGTAAATAAATATTAGATAAGTGTGCTATATAAATTTTGGTGTGTCCTATGATATAAATATTCCTTGTATTATATATAGTGTTGTTATTACTGCTTAGAATTCATTTGTTGTTTTTTTTTTTTGTTATTTATTTTATTTCAGTTTTTAATTAGTGTTTTTTAGTTTGTTTTGTTAACATTTATTTCTATAAATAAATATTTTTACCACCGACAAAGAACAGTTTTGGCAGTTTCCATACAATTTAACATATTGTATCGAAACTGCCAAAAGTGTTCTTTGTCGGTGATAAAAATAAAAAAAAAATTTAAAAAATAGAATTTGGCAGAATTTATACCGACAAAAATAATAATCCACGAAAAAAGAGCTTAGGTACGATTAAATACAATTATGTCAGCACAAAATAAATTATAGGACAGCAAAGTTTATCCACAGAAGACGTTTAGGGAAGAACGGTTATGTATTCCTGCTGTAATGTGTAGTCCAAACGCATATGAAAAAAATAGGTCAAAAAAGAATTAATTTTGTCAACATAAAACATGATGGAATTTCATCAAATGCTTTCACAAAGTACGAAGTATTCGCAAAGAGCACGTTTTACTCTAACATACCTCCACAATTTACTTTATTCTTATATATTATGAAGGTCAAGGTCAGTGTACATTATTATAGTTCCAATTTAAGCCGTGATCACACCGCGAACTTTCACAACAATCGAGACGTTACGAGTCGTTGACTTGAATCCTGTTCATACTTTTTCCGTTCTTAATTTTGTTGCGAGTCATTTACTCGCAGTCGCACTCAGGAAATCCATTTGTTCCTTGCATCGATAGTACAATGTAAATTATAGACGCTCATCACCGTCTACTATGTGTGTTATAGAGCAGGGGTGTCAGACTGCTTTTTATAAAGGGCCATTTATAAGATTTAGGATGTGTTAGCGGGCGAGACTATAAATTACAAACTGAAACACATATTTGATAAAAATCTTTATTTATTTAGTTTTAATCAATTTTCATGTTAAGGTAATAAAAAGGGTAAATTATCTTGAGCTTGAGTATCCAGACACCTGAGGTCTGTTGTTTTTGATAAGCTCATTGATGTCAGGTATCTAAAATCACCACTGGATAGATTCTGGTCGCGGGCCATATTCGGATTGCTTGAGGGCCGGATACATAAACCGACTGGTACGAGCTCGCAAGGATGGGCAAAATGTCAGGGGCTGCCAGCCCGAGAAGGGCGTGAGCACCGAAGGATCCTAACATTTATTATTACAACATTTAGTAAAATTTGCCACGGACATCAGATGGTATAGTTACGCCACTGCGAGCTCGGGTTCCTGGGAAAAAACGTTAGAACTTTTCTCCTAAGGGGGTTCCTTGTATCGAGCTTAGCCCTTTTTTCACATGGTTGGGTACACGTTGCTTCAAAACACTGCGAATTGCGCCTGACCTGCGACGAGCTTTCGTATAGAAATTAAATGATTTTCTCAAAAAGAGTGTTCACAGTGCTTTTCAAGCACAGCGTAGATTGTAAAGTCAGTGAAGGTGGCGGAAATGATAGCACCCGTACATATACAGTGCCAGTCCAATAAACCGTGAACTCGTCAAATTAATATCGTCCCGCCTTATCGTTTAGTACCAACAGTCATTTGTGCCGAGCGGAGAAGTAATAAAGGCAGCAGAAGGAAGTGTTAACTACCCACTTACATCGTTTATGTATGACAGTCACGTTTTTATCTTAAATTTATTTTTAGGACGAAGCAAACGCAATTTTCTTCGATTAGATAAGATTAAATTTTTCAGCATATCTATATTTGCGCCACACACAATGCATCCCGGGGTAAGATTTCAAAAAAGTTTCCAATATATATTTAACTTTATTTACAAATTAATTACAGATTTTACATTAATAAAAAAATAGGGTGTAGTCTTGTCTAAAAAAAGCAGAAGGCGCTTTAATTACCTTGAATATTAAAAAGCTTCTATCACTGTTGGCTTTTCGATATCGATTATGTAAAGACTCATAAAATGTGCTTCGTAGGCTTTAAGAAGGTTCGAGCTCCCTTTCTCCAGCGCTTAAAGCTTTATTATACTCATATTTTTGATCTGAAGGCAATTTTTTTGCAATTAATTAAAGTTCTTGGCGCGTTACAAACCGAATTAAAAAAATGTGTATTCAGGGCATGCAACGCCCCTCCCTGCCTTTTAGGTCAGTTGTACTAAAAAAAAACTTTTCAATAAAGGTACCTTGAAACGCGCCTAGACCAGGGGTCGGCAACCTTTTGAGACGGAAGAACCAAAAGTTAATTTACAAAATTTCCCAGTTTTTAAAGAGCCACTAAATATTTTCGTTTCAGTAACCCGAGGACGACACGTCGCGACGGGGGCGGTGCGGGTGAGACGCGAGTGGAAATGTCTGAGAGATAGGCATGGTACTCAATCGATTGGACGATTTTTAGGGTTTATATAAATAATTTTTTGCGTATGGAACTGGGGAGCCGCAACTTTACATCAAGAGAGCCGCATGCGGCTCGCGAGTCGCAGGTTGCCGACCCCTAGGATATACCTTTTAAAAAAATCTCAAACGTCGCTTTGAATGACGTTTTGATTAAGATTGTTCATGGTTTTGTATAACAGCCTTTGAAGAAAATGCGTTTTCACAATACTTAGCCACCTATAACACTTTTTGAACACTCGTTATATGGGCGTTTTTATTCGGCTACACTCGGGTTAAGGTAAGTTTTCCGTCAAAATCGCATGTAAAGGTCAGCCTTCGAGACTTTACTTTTTATATATTATTTTATTTTAGAGAAAAAAAGTCCATTACTTCCCTTGACCCGTAGCCTAATCTTATCTCTCTCTTTCTCTCTCATTTTCCAAGATGTTTCATTGTTTCCAGGAATTAGATTCGAAGTGATCAGATACGGAAGCAATGGGTTAGAAAAAGATAGATTAGAAAAAACAGAAGGTGCAATTTCATTTGTTTTCATTGAGAGTCACTGTTCTAAACGAACGTAACTTTAATGAAACTTTACTGCAAACGTAACGGCACTGTTATTATATAATTGTAATAATGTGTGCTTTTGCAAGAGCTTTTAGTGGTCTTTTTATAGGAAGTAACTGAAACTTCAGAGCCTTTGCTTTTCATGGAATTCAGCCGAGGTTTTATCCGGCTTAATGAATCATTACAAATATGTATAAATGCGATATATCCAAAACGAGTAAGCCTATATTATGTTATACGCCCTTAATTAAAAATATATATATATCTCTTTTTTTTAAACACTTTTTGTGAATCAAACGCAGCGCCCATGCCGCGTCATGGTTGGCAGAGGTGGTTTTTAGTCACAGGATTATCTGAAACAAAAATTTCGAAGAGATTCTTAATCACTATGAACGTACATCTCATCCCTAGTAAATTCACTTCGATATGTTGTAAATTTCATTGAAAAAATCTTCAAAAATAATTTTCAATGGCTGCCATTTTGTAAATTTTTGATGAAAAGATTCAAATTTACTACGGACGAGAGGTACGTTCATACTAATTAAGAATATCTTTGAAATTTTTGTTTCAGATAATCCTGTAACTGAAAACCACCCCTGCCAGCTCACCATGACGCGGCAGGGACGCTGCATTTGATCCACAAAAAAGGTTAAAAAAAATAAGAATACTTTTTTTTTATTTTTTCGTGTGCTATTTGAATGTAGGTATAAATAAACGTACGATTTTTTTTCAAAATTCCTAATTATTACAAAGGAATTAATTTCTGAAAAAGTCCTTTTTTCTTGTTCGCGCATGAGAATGACCCCTTAAGTTACAATACTAAAATTGTGACCACAAATAGTTTTTGACAATTTTAAATCAATCCTGCTCGAAATAACCCTGATCGATTGATGCCATGTTTAATGTACCTAAACCATAATATTAACATTTTCTGTGAATTTGACTCTATTAAATAAATAGAGTAATTGTGATCCATTGAAGTTAATGATAGAGTATTTGGAAAGAATTCCGTGGCATAAGGATCAAAAATGAAGCAATACTGAAATTTTTTTTAAACTTGTATTTAATACTAACCTTGAAGATGATACCAAACGTATCGAAACGTTAGTATTAAATGCTAGTTTAAAAAAATTCAGTATTGCTTCATTTTCGATCCTTATGCCACGGAATTCTTTCCAAATACTCTATCATTAACATTTTCTTATTAAAACCTTTTTTAAAACCGTTTTTATGACTTACTTAAATATTATTCTAAACAATTTACAATCTCACGGTCCCGCAATGCCTAACTTTAGATGACTACAGGATTGCACGACAACACAAAGCATGGGTTGCATTAATAGACTCACTTAACGCAGAAAGCATTAATTCCAGTGCTGGTCGAACCGGAAACAGATTAATCAATAGCGATAAGGAAGTGTGCTGTGCGCTACTCTCTCTGTCTCTCCCACACTCATTCTCTATCGCTATCATCTTGCAGTCTCCAGTCTCTAAGGACCTACAACACTGAAGGGTTTCTGTGCGGACAAATACAGAGACCATCCACTACGGCAACATGTCTTTAATAGCCCCGGAGTTTAACAGAAATCCGAACGGAAATAAATCTGTGACCACAAAGCTAACCGCTCGCGTCAAATGTTTCTATTAATTTTTTATACCGAAAAAATATTTGTGTCCCCGGAGTTCAACAAAAGTGTAAACATAAATGTATGGCCACAAATGAAATATATTTTTCTTGTCCTAAAATATATAAAATATTTTTTGTAAAACAGTTTTGTAATCATAATTCTTCTATACTACTATAATAAAGCTGGGGAATTTGTTTGTTTAATACACACAATTGTCTAGCTGGACGCCAAATTTCAACTTTCTAGGTCAACTGGAAGTGGGTTAGGTTTTTGATTTATATGTCAGAGATAAAAAAGCCGATTTTTAGGCGCTATTATCTCAATAACCGTTTCAGCTGTATTTATGAAATTTGAGACTCTGGTTAATCTAAGAGGTTTTAATAAACAAACCAAATTTCAAGTGTTTATATTAAATAGATTTTGAGTTATTAAGGGGTCAAAAGTGGCTCCAAATGGTTCGTGTGATATAACACACGGCTGCTGCTAATTTCTTTTTCTTTGTTGAACTTGGCTTAATACGCTGCCAAAATAATATTTAAACGGTAATTTTTTTTATCAGAACTCCAAAAGAAAATTATTTGCGACTTTGTTATGTGAACAAATCCTTATAAATGAGTTCAACGCTAAAAACTGAAGCATTTGGGTTCGAATTCTGGATGACATGTTTTTTTCCCATTTAAATTAACCTCTTTGAAGCAATTAATGTGTTCACAAACAACTCATCTATATATTTCAAATATTTGTTTTCAGAGAACGCATTTTCTAGTGATTTTCTATTACAGTAAATAGAAATACAACGCATAGCAAACATGAACGACAAAAGTGGTTCATAAGCAATTCTCTATGTGATTCTTCATGTTCCTGACTTCTGTATGATGTCCATTAACTCTATAAACAGGTCCTGCGCATTGCTGCGAAATTTGCACGCATCGTGTGAAACCTGCCAAACCGTTAAAACCCGTTAATTGATCGGTATCAACTTTTATAATGAATGAAACATTTGGCACTATTCCATAGCAGCATGGCATATTAAACTTCATTTTTACACGCTTTATATTAACTTCACTTGTAAGTTTGTATGTATGTATATTTGTTTGTAACCTTCGTTTGGACTACAGCAAGTGGTTTATTACTATAGTATAATATGCCAGCACTGTAACTACAGTGGTTAGCCGTACGGTCTAAGGCACGGGCCTTCGCTGACGTCAACTTTCGGAATCACGGGTCGTGGGTTCTAATCCCGTCCACGCCGAAATATAAAATTTGTGTTTTTCCGGCAAATTTTTGACAATAAATCGAACTAAAAAGTGGAAAATACATATAAGTAGTTTAAAAAAAACCAAAAAACACGCTTTATATCAAACTAAAAAGAGAAAAATAAATATAGTTTAAAAAAAACTAAAAAACACGCTTTATATCGAACTAAAAAGTAAAAAATATTTTTTTAAAATAAGCTTAAAACAATAATGAATAAAAAATACAAGTATTATTGTGAAAAAAGCGTGGGGTGCTCGATGTACGAAAATGTGGAACAAAGCGCCCCACGCTTTTTTCACAATAAAAATTACATTTTTGATTCATTATTGTTTTAAGCTTATTTAAAAAAAAATATTTTTTACTTTTTAGTTCGATATAAAGCGTGTTTTTTAGTTTTTTTTAAACTATATTTATTTTTTTAAGATTCACAGCCCTTGATTCTTTGATACTATAATGACATAATATATTATGTGGAACTGGAAGTATCGTGTTCATGGAAACCAATTAATTAATTATTTGCATATACCTATGTGAAATCGTGACATTTTCACATATTTTACACATCGCGAGTGAGATGACGCAGTGGCGGTTCCTCTATGAGCTGCAGAATAACCAAAATCTTAAATAGTACGTCACAATTTTAGAATGATTTTATTTATATTTAACCAATATCTAATGCTAGGAAATAGTGTAACAGCTAGATAATCAACACTAAAGTTTAACGGCCACTGGCAGACCACAGAACTCGTGTGTGTTTTGTGTGACAGACTTTCTTGCGTTCAGGCGCTATTCGGCGCTTCGAAACAGTCATCATCAGATAGCCCCGGTGTACAGCGTGCAACTCTTGACCCACAAATTATACCTAGCGTGTTATTTTAGATCGTTTTTGAACTGCATTTACTGTCAGCACATTTAATATCTATGAAGTATCTATCACAGTTATATGCTAGAAGTGTTCACTGAATCTTTCTCATTCAGTCAACATCTTTGACGACTTTGACTCGGCAGTGCGTATGTCGTACATGACGCACGGCTTGTGGCAGTAGTGGCTAGTGTTACAATGTATATTATAATTTGTTGTCAACAGGGTTTAAACAAAGTTAATAATTGAAACATCTTAAAAACATGGATGTGATTTAATTGCCCCCTCCCCATTCATTCCTAGCCAGTGTTAGGAGGTATTTCCGGTTGACCCTGCAGAAAATCCATTTAAAATGTTCACGCGCCGCCATTGACATGGCGCGACTCATCCAAAATCACTAAGAAAGAAACAAAAGACTGATCAAATCCTGAATACATTATAACAATCTGACAGCCAAAGTTCTGGTTTGATTGTGAAATGTATATTTGGCATACAAATTAATTAAAACACTCTGTATGATTGAATCCAACAACTCCGGTAGATAAATACTTCAGTGCAAATGAGATATTTAATATGTATATACAGCAATGCAGTCACGGAGGATGGTCAGATGAAAGTTTGGTGTGTATAATATACTCCTTTTATATGACTGTTTCGTTATGACTGATAACACTTCTCTTGTTTAAATCAACTAACTTTTTAATCCAATCGTCGCTCCTTCTGAACACATTCGCCCATATTGTTTCCATGGTAGATGATAAATTCATAAAAACGTTTATGCTCTTATTTCATTGTTATATTAGAATTAGCACAATCTGTAGAAAATTTGAAATCGAATAGTTTTAAAAGTTTGTGTCCTCTAACTATTAATAAAATTCGAGGACTCAAAGGAAGTGCCGCCATTTTTTCATGAAAAGTATTTATGTAATTTATAACAAAAAATTAATGTACAATAAATGACAATATATTTATGTAGCAGCCGAATTGCAAATATATAAATTTGAACATTATTTTGTGATTTAAGTTATACATAAATATATTTTCATTCTGTTGAGCGCTCGCATACAACACGGTACGACAACTAGGCTATCAGATATAGCCACAAGTTACAATACAGTTCAGTAGTCCATCTGAACTCATTACAATTACACGCTTAGTTGGCAAACTGACCGCGACGATTGTCGATGTATGGAGACAACAGTTTTTTCAACGGCTAAGCGGGAAAAATCTTTCCGTGATGAACGAACTATTTTACATAGCTGCAAATTTGTACGGTGCGCGAGTCCGATTCGCACTTGGCCGGTTTTTTTCTTATAACGAAAAACCGTATTTATTTATCTATTCATATATCTGTTTACAAACAGGCAGTAGCCTTATGAGGTGTACAAAATGAAGTAGTTAAACTTATATTCAATATCTCGTGTTTGATTTTAAACCCTTTAAGACCAAAATATAATACAGAACAGTAGAACAAATAAAGTAAACCGTCTACAAATTACAGCGGAGATAAATTAGTATCCACGTAACCCGGGATGTTGGAGGAAACCAATGTGCAAAGACCTACGTCACGATGGATGTGTGCTCACTGACCATACATCTGTGACCTGTCTCTGTTACACATACCAGAGTGGACTTTGGAGAACCGAACATATTACAATCAAAGCTGACATCTGATCAGAACGGCCACATACACCGTATTTGGACATTTATTTTTCGTGTTAAATTTCTTCACATGATTTATCTACAGTATGTAAACGCGTAAGGTGCACATAGGGAAATTAGTATTGGGAAAAAATACTTGGATCAGAGTTAGCCATGACTGTATTAATTGTTATTTTTATTGAATTATCGTGGTAATCTTGAGGAGTTCTATTTTATTTTGATTTATTTTTATTTTACTTGGCTTTTATAATAATAAAAAGCTCTTATAAATCATTATTTTAATTTTTTTGTACAAAAATAAAACAAAAAAACAACTCCATCTGTTTGGAAACATTTCATTCAAAAATTGTCTGACTGGTATGACGTATGCGCGTTGGTAAATCAGTGACCCAATGTCTTTAGGTTCAACACGAATAGGCGGAGATATTTGACCTCGCACCATATTTAAGTATTTTTGGGAATTTAATGTCCCATTAATAAAAAAAGTCCGATTATGTTGTAATCATTTGAATATTTTCTTCGGTAGTATTCGCTATGTGCGAAGTACGTGGTGGGGATAGTCAATATGATCATTTTACAAAAGAATATTATCTGTCAAATTGAAAAACAAGATTTCAAGGCTCACTCTGATCCAGTCATTTTTTTTCAATGTTAATTTCCCTATGTGCACCTTACGTGATTACATACTGTATATACCTAATATATAAAGCTGAAGAGTTTGTTTGTTTGGTTGAACGCGCTAATCTCAGGAACTACTGGTTCAAATTGAAAACCCTAAATCTTATAAATGGCCTTTTAGAAAAATCACTCTGAATTTTGAGACAAACGCGTGTGTGTGTACTGTAGATCCCACCACGCTTCTCTCGAAAAGCAGATTCCGTTTGTGGACTCAGCACATGCCGATACAAGCAGTCGTCTTTATATCGTTTTTATAATGACTTATAAACCCCATAAAACGTCGTCCCATAAAAATATTGGTACAATTGCACGGTTTTAATCCCAACCAAATGCGCCATTATATGATTTACATTAAAAGTTTTAATTGATGGAAATTTCTCAACACAGTTCAGCAATCCACTGAAGCGTGCCCGAATAATGCACCTTCAATTGGAGCTTCAATTGACTATCACTTGAAACCTCCAATCATGCACTGACACGCAATAGGCATGATAAAAAGACAGTATAAAAGAATAAATGGTTTTAGAGACAAATGTATGTTGAAAGGAATATAAAAAATAACCCAGTGTTAATATAATCATTGAAATTAATAAGATTTTTAACAAAATAAAAGTATAAAACACTGCAATCGGCCATTTTAACTGAAACACCGAATGACGTCACGCTTTCTTAAATCAAAAAGAATATAAACACCGCTTAAACTTTTGTTGCGATCATTCACTTTTGCATCACTTAGTTACTTGATTTGTTGTTTATTCGTTTTTTTGTGATACTTATGTCATAGATTATTTTACAGGCTAGTTAACTTGCAATTAAAGAAAGCCATACTATTTTTACTACTAACTACCTATTTTAAAAAAGATACTAAATCTAAATCATATCATTAAGTAAATTTACATACCTTGCTACGAAATACCTCTGCACAACAGCTCTACACACATAAATACAACATCTAATGTCAGCTTTTGCTAAGGCGTTACGTCACAAGCATGTTCGTGATTACTTCAAAATAGAATGATAGAAATGTAATAATTTGAGTTAAAATATAATTTATTGCTGAAATAATGTTTTTTTTTGGAAATAGACGTGTGTAGTACCTACATTATAAAACTGGATTTCAAAATCTGTCATCAAGCCTATCGCAAACGATCGTTTCGGGGACCCGTAACATGGAATCATACATCAGCTTCAAGAATGGCACATAGCGAAAACTATAGAGAGTGTATGTAGGTGAATAAATCAAGTGTGTCGTTTGAACTCTCCCCAAGTGCTTGGCCTGTGTTAGACAGTCATGACAGGTCAATAAAGAGACATCACATTCTCACTACAGTTCAAATATACCAAATATCGACTGTGAGACAGCTGATGCATGGTAATGTATTATAGTATGGTTAGTACGTCAATTAACTGATAGAGTCTCTAGATTTATAGACGGTTAACACCCATGACTGCAACAACCAGCAACAAAACAAATAGAATAACCGAGCTAAGGTACATGATATATTTTTATTTTCAACCGGTTGGAATTAATCGACTCATGTATTTTCAACTGCTTCTTCATCCTTACTTCGTGGCACAGACCAATAAGAAAAAATGTGCATTAGTTTGTTATATAGCGTATTTTTCCATTAGCTGAGCAGCGTAGGAGGAAACTTTAGGAAAGTCCATTAATTACGTGAGTTAAAAATGGGGGAGGGAGGCGAAATCTCACCAAAACTCCTTTAAACTCACGTCAACTTTTTAATTCAGAGAATATACATTATTATAACAGATAATATTTTGTAAACCTTACGTGAAAATATGAGTACTACGATAATTCATAATTCATGATTTCCTTGTTCCAGAACTAATTTTAGAAATCGTAAAAATGCCAGTAGACTTTGAAAGAAAGCGATTACTCGAGGCATACTGGTACAAAATTGGCTTCTATTTCCAAAATTACCGTCGCCTGTTTCCACAAAGATAGAAAGTTTGAAAGTCTAGCACTGCGCGTCATGCATGATGACGTGCAGTTCAAGGCTCTCAAATCTTCTGCCCATGTGATGTATCCTATTTTTCTTCATACCTCGATCGAAAGTACGCTTATTAATTACATTAATCAATTAATTATTAAGTAATTACATAAAAACACAGATAAATTCCAAGCAAGCAGCTTTGAGGTTATACGTAAAAACACGAATGACAGCTGTTTGCCACTATTGGCTGGTGGCAGTAGCGGCAGTCTCATGTATCGGTGTACATGATAACTATTTTTCTTTATAGCCGGTCAAAAGTGACAACTTCCGGCATCAGTGCGTGTAATCCTACCAATGCATAAATGTTAGACTTTCTGCTTTAAAATCGATGCCGGAAGTACGTACTTTCGACCGAGGTCTGAAGAATTTAATTAATTAAAAATAATAATTTACCTCCATGCTTAACAAAAGTCACATCTAAGCTTCTATACCTTTTTGACATCGCTTTGATAAATCCAGTATTATTGTAACATCAAAAAAAGCAAGTTAATGACTAAAAAAACATTTCTGGCGTTTTTTCGTACCTAAAACTGTCCTATTAACAATAATAAATGATCAGTTTAAATACTTTTTATCTAAAAGCTTCACTTTCGACTCCAATAAAAACAGTTTTGATTTATATTTTTCAATATCATTCCAGTGTACATTTCTTCTCTGCAAATATAATATTTAATTGCTTTTAATATTCCTGCTGTACACAATGCTTTCTGCTTATTTCATCCATTCCTGCTGGCATATTTACGACGACAGAGTTTTTAATATACACCAAGCCTGGTTTAATTCATAACTCTATCCTATTTAAATCATTTCTGACTGGTTCGTTTCAAATTGAACGAAACATATTATAATTTTAGACACGCTTCTAAGCACTAAGAGTGCTAAGAACTGAATCGATCACGAAGTTTCATACTATGATTACCTGCTTACATCTAGTCCCCGCGGTCGTTTTTTAAGGAGCTCCTCCCGGCACCCCTCTCTTTTCACCACGCGACATACGCCGTCGCACCAACACCGCCCCGCTAAAAGTCTGCTCCTGCTAGACACAACACCCCGCTAAATTTGATTGTAAACAAAAATTAAAAATTAAATTAACAAAGACAATATTGCAACGAAACACCACTGGAGGCGGCGGCAGTGTATTGTTGTCGGAGCCGCATACACAACAATACTCGAATTGTTGTCGACATCGCTAGGCAGCAATACGCGTATTGTTACGCACATTGTTATCGGAACCGCATATAAGAATGCCGAAGCTTTGAGACTGTCCAGAATACGGCTGAAGAATTTATATAAACAGCGGTAGCGTGGAAGACAAGGCAGTCAGCGGTCAGTCAGTGTCAGTGAACAGTACGCGAACGACATAAATAAATGTTCTAAATAAACATAGAGATAAATAAAGAACTGTGACATAAATATTCGGTGTACATTGTACTAGTTTAGTGTTGATGCTTAGAATTCTTTTCTCTCGTTATTTATTTTTGCATTAAGAGTATTCGTCCCTGCAAATACCCCCTGCACCCTTCATCTCAAATCTTTTCCCCTCGCCTAAAAACGGTTCGCGCTCTCCCGACGCTATTTTTAAAGCTAGAGGGTTCTGGTAAACGCCAAATGAAAAACAAAGAATCAGACTACAGATCCTTCAGGCGAATTTTTTGAAAAAAAATTCTTGAAAAAACTTACAACCTTTTGTAAAAAATAATAAGTTATGTAATATTTCACAAGTAGGCGAAACAGTTTTTCAAAAAATTCGCCTGAAGGATTTGTAGTCTGATTCTTTGTCTTTCATTTGGCGTTTACCAGAACCCTCTAGCTTTAAAAATAGCGTCGGGAGAGCGCGAACCGTTTTTAGGCGAGGGGAAAAGATTTGAGATGAAAGGTGCAGGGGGTATTTGCAGGGACGAATACTCTTAATGTAGAGAAGTACTTTTTAGTTTGTTTTTGTTAACGTTTCAAGTGGACTATGGAATATTTGTAAAAAACGTACTGGATTCGAACCTGCGTCCTTCTGCGTCCAACACAGGTGATCATCTATCTATTGAGTTATGAGAAGTATAATTTGATACACAACTGTTATTATGGTATAGTATAATATTACATAATAATACGATATACCATAGCGATTCGAGACACGTTGTGATCGATGCTGCCAGCATTCCCTAGACGCTTTTTAATTTTATCCTCTCACAAGCTTACACTGTAGAATGTAGATGAAGGATTACGTACCACTGCATCTGACATATTATTTTCAAAACGCCATATTTTAATACTATAGTTAGTGACTAAATTCAAGAAATGAAATAATGTAACGCTTATCTATCTCATCAATAAAATCTACAGACACTTCCTAAAGCCCTATGAACACTGCAAGTTACTAACAGCGCTACCTCAGTGACTATTCTAGTAACTAATAAACCTCAGTTAGATGTCCCCGTCAACAAAAACTGTGTCACAATCCAACACAGCAAGCGTAACGCGATGTCATCTTACGGTATAACTAGTAACTGAAAAACGTAACGTTCGCCCATAAAACGTCGTCTCATAAAACTGTCACCCCAATTGCATGGTTTTACGCCCAATCAAACGCGCCATTAGATGTTTCACATCAAAAAAAAAAGAAATCAGTTAAAAAATAATATATTAAAGAATATAGTTGCAATAATTCTCTTCAAAATGTTACTATTTTTTTTTTATTTTAGTGGATTCTAGCGCTATAATCGGGTGAGATAAAATTTCTGTCAAAAATGATGTCAAAGCGAATTACGGCGCGGACTCGGGTAAAATTTATGCAGTATTAAAATAGTTTAGAATATAATGATATAATAACGAATCGTGCACCCATAAACCAAACATCGAAATATACGAGTTTTATAAAGAACCAAACTTGCCATCTCTACAAATCCTATATTATAAAGCATAATTTAATATTCACATACTGAGTAGTCTGTCATACAGTAACATTTATAATATTTATTTTTTATATTGTGTTTATTTTAGATTGCGGCTGTCATCTTAAAATTGTATTTTTTGTCTGGAATTCTTATTTCCTCCTTTAAAAATACCGTTTTATTTTATTGTGCGAACATTATATATAAAATAGCGGTCCGTCCTGGTTTCACGCGAGTGCGATAGATAGAATTCTGCAGAATGAATTTCGTTTGCGGTTCGGCGTCTGAACTAATGGCTTTAAGCAAATTCTACCAGATTTGCTTCTGAACTAATAGCTTTGAGCGAATTCTATCAGATGTCGCTACATGGTACTAAAACAGTTTTTTTGTTTGCTTCTGAACTAATAGCTTTGAGTAAATTCTATCAGATGTCGTTACATGTTACTAAAACAGTTTTTTTGAGAAAGCATAGCAATTTTGTACAAAATATTTAATAAAAACTATCCTATAGACTATAGAGTATAGAGTAAGTTGCGCCAAGCAAGATATTTGATAAAATCGGTTCAGTGGTTACGGAGATTAGCGCGACCAAAATTGTAGCACGAGAATTTTACATAATATAGATAATGTAAATTTTGTTGAATGATTTTATCAGTTTGTTTATATAGAAGGGTCAGTTTATTTACTGATGACTGTGATGATTTGGCATGTTTGTTATTACACATGCTTTATTTAATTAACAGATTACTATATTTTCCATAGAATTACATTTTCAATTTGAAATTCCAATATTTAACTTACAATGGTTTACCGTAGGTATATAAAATGAATTCGATCGTTACCTGACATAAATTAATGTTATCGCCGCACAGTGGGTCATTTTCAGGGATTACTATGGTCAAATAAATAAAATTATCGACCAAATTTTTCAGACTATATATTGACAAAAAGTTCTAAAATTATAATTCAGCTGACGGTTCGGTCCCGATTTGTCAATATACAGTCTGAAAAAATTGGTCGATAATTTTATGTATTTAAAGAGTTCTATTCAGACGTTATAATCTAGACGTTAAATGAACTGATTTTAACAAATTTCTGATATTAGACAAGCTTCTAATATTTCATGCAGATCGGATATTACAATCACGTTGTAAGAATGTCATTAGAGTATTGTGAAGGCCATAATGGCGCGAGTTGAGAGCACTTAACGCACATCTTACCTTATCTGAATTCGAAATGCTTCGCGTTTTTATATATGCTTTTACAATAACACTCCACAAGGGATGCGTACTGAACGGGACAAAAAAAAAGTGAATAAATTCGAGACGAATTAAAAACAAGCTGAAACATTCTAATCGGCTATCGAAACGAGTCAAGAGCCAGGAAGAAAAAGTTGCGATATCGAAAAATGTTAACAAACATATTTTAATTTTATGATATTCTTCCCAACCTATTTAAGTTGATTTAAAAATCTAACAGTGGTGTGCGTTGATTCAATTAAATTAACTATTATTTGCTCGTCAACGAAATAACTGCTTCTATTCTTCAACTACGGCTTCATATGTTACCGATAACAAAACGCAAAACGAATGCAACGAAACGAAGTAATAAATGTGTCCCATTGTTTCAAGAGTTGTGATTGGCTGGTTGGTAAATTCGAACTGCAGTATTGGCACGCAATAGTTCACCTACTTCGTACTGAAAATTAATATAGTATAGATCTGATCTGATCTTTATTTAAAACGAAATAAATTTTTTGGCAAATTAATCTGAGGTCGCAACGGCACATAAATTAACGAAATCACTGGTTTTACAATTAGTTGACGTGGAAAGGGTTGCGGTTAATGCTACCATCAACGACCCAGCACTACAATCTAGGGCTTAAGAACGCCTAAACACAGATCAGCTCTTTATGAGAAAGGACCTAGATATTGGGGTCACAAATTTTATAATCATTTACCTGCTGACATAAAAAATATAAAATCATTCAAATGTTTCAAACAAAATTGCAAAAAAATCTTATTAGAAAAATGCTATTATAATTATGAGGAATTTTTAAGGGACACTTTTTAAAAAACGTATACTTATTATGTAATCTATGTTTTACTAATGTATTTTAATGTATTTTATTCTTTGACGAATCCACATGCACGCGTGTATCACGGATCTAAATAAATTTGAATTTGAATTAATTACTGAACATGAATAGAAAAATCTACGACGGTCCGTACACCCCTGTACATCCCGCATTTGGAAACCCACAATTGCCAAGTTAATGTGCTCGATTGATGCATAACGCCGTTGCATTAAAAGTTGGAGTCTGTTAAAGGAGAAAAGATAACAGCGTTGTTGCGATTTCATCTTTCTATGTCAACACAAGTGGTCTTCTCCAATGTACATGTACGATAAATTACCCACCGCGACATAAAAAATATAAGCAGCGTAACAATCTGCAGAAAAAAATTGAATCAGTATTTAATTTAAGCTTGTCTGTATGATAACGTAAAATACAGTTTAAACTCTATATAGCGACACTCAAGGGACTGTGCTCTTTGTGGTGTTATTGTGAATTGTCGTTAAACGGAGAGAAGAAATAATCCATTAATATTTTTTTACTATATAATATGTATTTACTCATAATATATAAAATTTACAGCTAACCAACATGCAGAGCTAAACATATGAAAGATAATCCCAACAAACAAAAGAACGAATTTCTTAGAATCTTTGATACGCATGATGCCGACAACAAAACAACAAAATAACAAACAAGTACTGTTTATTGCTTAATGATGACGTATTGTTGTCATTATTTGTATGAGCAACAAGGTAAACTAACCAGAGTTAAGTAATTTTGATGTTTTAAATAGTTTGTCGTTATATCGAGTGACGTTAAATGGAGTTTACACTGTATGTATAATTTGGTTTTTTATTGACGCTTTGTCTCCTAGTTGGCTCTACAAATAAATGTTTATTCTATTCTATTCTACATAGTGTGACAATAATGCTGATTGTGTTAACGAACAGTAAATTATAATTGGAATAGTTTGCTGAATAATGGTGCAGATTAATTATTTCTACTTTCAAGCGACCACGTTTATATATTCGCCTCCACTTCGAGTTTTTATTAAACGACCTAAACCGCTTTAACTTTGTAAAAAATTAATTAGTTAAAAAAACAAGCTACCCGACTACACAAAAATGAAATTAATAACTATAAGAAGAGAAAAACAAACCGGAATATCTCAACATGCAGTTGCAGGTGGAGATCTATTTGTCTCATTATTTTGTTTTTGAATGGGTCCCTACTTGCTGCATGTTGAGATATTTCGACTTGTTTTCTTCTTTTTAGTTATTAATTTCATTTTTGTGCAGTCTAGTTTCTTGTTTTCTTAAATAATTAAATTTTATTTTCTTTCTTTTAATTAGTTATTTTTACGCATTCGAGTTTTTACCCGACTGCATTTTTTACTTTTTTTGTACTTTGTGTTAACGTGGTAGTATAAAAGTGTTATTATATATAATAACTAGCGGTCCCGCCCGGTTTCATCCGGGTGCAAAAGAAGGAATGGAGGAAAGGGACATGTGTACGCACGTTCACATTAGTTTACCAAGATGAATGTTACTATTCAACAAAAAAATATATATAGGTATATATTAGTATAGATATCATCTCCATCGTGATAATAATAAGAAAAATCGCAGGATTGTAGAGAAAAATATTAGTATTTATTTTTATTTAATATACGACGTTATAACAATCGCACTTTCTGTTTTCACTGGTTAAATACATAAAAATCTACCGTTATAGAAAAAATACTATTATCGATATTAAAAAATAGGGGTTGGTGTTAGAACGGTGAAAATTTAGGGTCATAAGTATTTTATATGGCAAATCATAAAAAATAAAAAAAAAATTGTCCAAAAAATAAAAAAAAAAATCTGGAGGGCCACCCTTATCACCTAGGGGTATAAAAAATAGCCTACGACCTATTCTCAGACCTACAACCACGTATAAACAAAAAAAATCATAAAAATCGGTCAAGCCGTTTCGGAGGAGTTCGATAACAAACACTGTGGACACGATATTTCTATATATTATATAGATATATTATATATTTGGAATTGACTGTTTACTAGTTTTTATTTGACACCAAAGTTGTTATATCACAATATTTTTCATTTATTCCCCCTCTTTTTTTTTATTTACCTACTGACGCCATATTTAAATATTGTATCCTATGTTACTCCCACAAATAAGACAAAGATAACGACACCTCATATTAAGTTAAAATCCATCAAGCCGTTTATGCTATACAGAGCGTGCCATGTAAATATTTTGCAAACAAAGTGGCCTAAAAAGATGTATTTATGATTTTATTTTAAGTTTAAAGTATGGATAGATACTACAGAATTATATTGAGTATTTAAATAATTTAAAAAGACAACGTTTTTTTGCAGAGGCTTGACAATAAGAAAACTTCAAACAAATTAAATGAAAAATACGAAGACAATAATCTCAACAGTAAAAAACTCTGCATTTCGAAACAGTTTTTCATCAAACAAGAAACGTGTAAAAAGCAGAATGAAAAAGAACAAACAATTGTATCTACAAAAATAAATATTAAATAAAACAACAAAAAATTGCTTCTCTTTAACATAAAAATTTCATTAAGTCAGCTACTTGAGAGAAATATACACATTTCGTTTTCATTTCCACTTCAAGGGGTGAAAGAAGAAATGTGGTTGCAAGACAAAGTGACATATGTCATAATTTTGACAAAACAAATAAAGATTTAACCACCAGGCTACCAGCTGATGCTTGAATTTTAATAGTGATTCAATTGTTCGTTTTTAGCTATAAAAAGATTTTTTTTTTTCATATTAAAGCTAGACTTTCAGTATTAAATTTAGATTTAAGAATGCTGTCGCCTGTCTTCAACTAAGTGAATATGCAGGGTGGCCACAGAAAAATTATTTTAAACCCTGATAATTCTCGGTTTTCAATGAATACTTTTCCATGATTTGAATATCTTATTTGAAAGGTCGAGTATATTTAAAATTTTGATTAAAGTCATTTTTTGTACTTTTTCAAATAAAAATTAAGCATCAAAAAATTTTCATAGCATTTTTTCATACAAAACTGTACCTCTTAAACTAATGGCACAGTAAACCTTTTTTTTACTGTACTATCATTAGTTAGAGACATCGATGGTAAAAAACCAAAGATTACATTTTACTTAATCACCGATATCTCAGCGACAAAATATAGTCGCATAGCAAACAAAAAAAAAATACCAAATTGAAGTTTGAACACCAAAATCAATGATCAGGTATTCATAAAGCTTGGAAAAACTTTTTTCGAGATTGAAAGCAGTTTTAAAAACAAAAAACATTCAAAATTAGAAATTTTAAACTACAAAATGCTATTTTTCCCTGATATTTTGTAAAAGTCCCTAATATTTCCAGGTTGCATTAAATTCCCTGATAATTCCAGGTTTTCCAGGTCTGTGGCCACCCTGAATAATTATCTTCATTCAGTTTAAAATAAATTATGTCCTTAAAACTAGATTAAAAATTGAAAGTCGTATAAAGTCTCCTGCACACGAAACCTGCACTAAAAGTTGCTGATTCGTGCTGGTATAGTGTGTGGTTATACGTAGAGTATACGAAATCGTGTATGTTGCAGGTTCATGCTCTGCTAATCTGTGCTGGTATAGTGTGCGCGGTCTTTTAGTGTTGATATTTAGGATAACATATTGTTTCTTTTAAAACGCAAAAAAGATATTCGACATAAGCAATGTTTAGTTGTGACCAGCGATATATGAAGCGTTGCTGACAATGCTAAGAATAATTCTCATCAATTTAACAACGAGGGCAGGGAACTCTTTTAAAGGCAACTGGAAAGACACCCGGATTCATAAAAAAATAAACGATTACGCAAATCATGCAGAAAAAACAGCGTTTATAAACAACTTGTGCTCAATATTATATCCTTATCGAAACAAAACGACATTTCAAACAAATACGTGGCCCGCATTGTTAATTCTTTTGTCGCTGTATTTTCCATACGAAAATTCATTTCGCGTTTAAACTCTCTTATCGTTTAAATCAGTGGCGGCGCGTGACGAGTTTAATGGGTGTTCAGCAGGGTCAACCGAAGTTAACTCCTAATACGGGATAGGTATGAGGGAGGGGAGGGAATTAAATTATGAATTACATCCATATCTATGATGCTATAATTATCAATTATTTTTAAACACTGTTGACAACAAACTACAATATACACTGTAACACTAATCACTACTGCCATAAGCCGTATGTCGTACCGCCGAGTAAGTCGTTGACTGATGACCATATTCACCGAACGTAAGTACTTATAATTATTTATTCGGTTCATTTGTTTCTGAGGTATAGCTATTCCTCCGAATAAATAAAATTCACCAAACATATTTATGTTTACTGTAGGTATAAATCTATTCTGTCTTTCTTCGAGGTTATAAATATTTATTCGCCTGATAAAATAATAATGGCCGCCACATAGATCGTAATATCTAACCTATAAACGTGGAGTATTATATCTACAGTTGCTCTTGTGAATTTATTTACGTTTTGTTTATTAAACTTGTGTGAAGTGTATAGTTCTAAAACATTAATAGTGGAAGTTTTGTGTACAATTGGGTTAGGATAAAAAATTTATTATTTTGTGAAACTTTTTTTTGACTTTTAGACTAACGCCATCGGTCGGATTTTTCGGTGAATGTCAAAAAATTTAACAAAAAGAGGAAGGAATATAGTGCAGTGCATATTTATTCTTTAACTAACTTTTCTACCTGATATTTTGCTTGGTAAATTGGAATAAATTTGTTCAATTTAACTTCAATCTTTAATAGTGTTCGGTGAATTTGGGCATGAATGAGATAGATTCAGTGAAAACTTCTACCATATAACAGTGACAGATGCTTTTTTGTACTAATGTGCTGACGTTAAATGCAGCTCAATAGATAACATATTTAACCATATCCCCAATAAAATAGATAGTTTTAACTTTATTTTCAGTATATTTTCAAAATAGTTCACTTTTGAGCAAATTCTACTTCTAATAGGTTAGGTTCAAGTACAGGAGACAAACATTGATTTTCTATGGTATTAATGGAAGTCGTTTTTGTTCTTAATTACAGCACTAGTGCGTCATTGATTACTCTACATCAGGCCTGGGCAAATGGCGGAATAGAATGTGAGGACCATTTTTTTCCTCTCTAAATGCGAAATAGAATGTGAGGACCTTTTTTTTTTGCTCCGCAAATTTTTGGCCCGCGGTGAAATTTTCATCAGCCAGACGGCCCGCCGTCAAATTTTTATCAGCTATGTGGCCCGCCGATCAAAAGATTTGCCCGCCCCTGCTCTACATGTATGTAAGGCAGCTATGTTATAAACTTAGAGGGTTGTGAAAAAAATGTATGTTTAGCCAACACAGTTCTACTTTAATTATTATTATTTAATGTGGCATTATTTAGATGAACAGACTACAGAGGATAGTGAACCAGGTGCTATTTAACCAATATGTTAAATTAAACAAACTGATAGATTCAGTAAAGCTATGTCATAGATACGTCACATTCTATTTAATTCAGCTTTAGTCTGGTACAAATCCTGCATGCAAACATGTTTACACTGTTTAGCTGCGACGTCATTACCGTTTGTCAATTGTCATACATAAACATACGACAGATTTTAATCTAAAAACCTTTAATCTTCAACACAAGCGTGGAATTAAAAAAAAAAAACAAAATAGTTAAACATGAACCAATAAATAACAAAACGAAAATGTATCGAGCTCAATTTTACTGGAGTGGTCATACAATTTGTAAAAAAAAACGCGGGTCGCTGTGAAAAACCCCGCCGACAAAATAATATTTTACTAAAGCATGAAACAATTGTTTTTTGTTTCTGGACAAAACAACTCTTTATTACAACATTTTAAAATGACTAAGTTTTCCACCATGTCAATATTCGGTAAACATTTTATCAATCCAACATAATATGCACAAAATTATATGCACTTAAGCTTTTGGAAGTCATTCATCATCTCTAAACTTTTCATAAATCTTAAAAGTCCTCTCCCATTTTGTTAAATTTTTGGAGGAACATTTTAATGTTAACATTTATTTCTTGCGGCAGCATATATTTCAGGCTAGAGTACAATAACTGAATGTGCAAAATATCCATTGAAAATACACAATTATTATTTTAAACAACATATAACAGTATTATTAGCCGTCTTAAGTGCGGAAAGTTGATGTTTAACAATTATTTTTTTGCGCAGTAAAGGGGGAGTTCTTTAAAAACAATTAGGTACGGGGTCGTATCGTTGCGAAGGCATTTTTTTCTGCGCAGTGAAAAGAGGAGGGCGTCTGGGGGGAGTTCTTTAAAAAACAATTACGGAGTCGTGTATACAAAGTGAGAGAGAAATACAGTAATTCTACACCAGTTATGACGTGTATGTTATTTCTGATTGGCTACATTCAAAAAATGACAGTGAAAAGACAAACACTTTTTACGTATATTTGAGGAAATTTGTGAATCTAAAATAAAAATTTGGGCACATCCAGTTATCGTATTGGACCCTATTTTTTAACTGCGAAATAATAAATTCCAGATGTTAAAATCGATTAATTATTTTTTCGTCGCACGGAGTGCGTCAGCTTTAAGAAGGAGCCAGACAACTTTCCTCAATAAACAGACTGATTTCATTAAGACGCAAACACGTTTAACAAAATCATTTAATTAAAATGCGAATTGAAAGAACTGAAATTCTAAAATTGAATTTCTCTTTAATATGTATATCTTGCTTCTATAATGTCACCAAATTAGTCGCTCCTTCTCGGATTAAAAAACAACTGAGAATCATAATAACCAAATTAACGAAAGCTGCTTCATTATACACAATTCGATTGCTTTCTGTTTTGTTTAAAGTCCTAAACATTATGAAAATTCAAGAGAGTGCAATATTTACTAATTAATTATTTATACTTTAAATTCTAATAATTGCATTAAAAAAATAGCCAAGTTTTTATACTGTTAGATTGTATAGATATGCTTTTTTTTAAGTGAAACTTCTTTAGCCGCCATGAAAATAATTTCGTTCCTCAACGTAACTAAAAAAATCGGGCGACGTTATGAGTTATAAGTTACCCGGAGACGTATTGAACAAAAAAAGTTTTTAAAATCGGTTACGACGTTTGGTCTGTACGCTGGATACAAAATGCGGGATCACAAATTTACAGACAAACCGAGTACGTAAATAGACGGTTCCAGCTTTTGTTTGGGTCTAAAACTGAAAAAAACCGACATCGTGAAGAGTGGGGTTAATGAGCTAAGAACGAGAGCCGGGACCGATTGGCTGGCAGGTAGTGTAGGAACGAATACGTTGAGGGAATAACGCTCCTTTCTGTTTAGTGTTTACTTGGTTAAAAACCTCAAACGCGTGAGATTTGTACGCGTCCAGTGTTTTTATCCGACTATTAAGGCCGCTGCACACGAGACTAGAAACGCTGCTAGCCGGTAGGCTGGATACGAAGCTGGAAATGACGTCACTGCGGGCTGACCCGCTGGCTCACAAGATAGGTTTTCGAATTAGAACAGGGGCTATTATCCCTGCTAGATCTGCCGTTAGGTATGTGCAAGAATCAATTAGGAAGCAGTATCTTGTCACGTGGGCACTTGAACTAATGCCCACAAACCAACATGGCGTCATTCTGCTCAGAGTCAGACAGCAGACATGTTTTGCACTGTGTTTATATTCGGACTGTCACTGCGGCGCACCAGATCTATCTACAAAACAAACTTGAAGCCAGCACTTACGAGCAATCAAGAGAACCAGCGCTAGAAAACTAGTAGGCAAATCTATCAAGGAATCTAACAGCGTTTCTAGCCTCGTGTGCAGCGGCCTTTACTTAGTTCTCAAAATTTGTATAGAAAAATAGTAACTTATCGAATGGATAAATCACGTCAGTATGATCACTTATTCTTATCTTCCAATCTGCGAACTGGTTTAAGTAATCTATTCCTCCCTACATTTTTTGAAAATAATCTATAAAAACTCAACAAAAATTAATAAAAATATATACTTTTTCCAAAGATTGTACCTACTGTATATACAGTACATGTACACGTATATCAGTTGCAATGTAAACTGCAAACGTAGTATTTCACTATAACACTTACTTAAGTGGTCTAGTTAAATACGCATGGGTTTGCATTTCAATTTGATATAAATATATGTATATTTGGAAGGAAGAGAAGTCTGGTAGTGGACAAGAGGACAGGAGGTGACTATGCCAGCGTAATGCTGGCATACGTTCACGTTGGTGTTGTAAATAAATCATTATTAAATCAAATTCAAGAGTATTGCTAATTTAAAAGAACCTGATCAACCACCAACACTACAAGATATCCTAAATGAATTTTTAATTACATCATTGCCTGAAGCGGGCGCAAAACAATTGTTTTTGAAAAAAACATGACCTGATATATCCACGAAACCCAATAGTACCTAGTTTAAGAGGCTTGTGGCAGACATACGAAATGACAGCGGAGTGTCACTATAAAGGTTTTTACCATTTTGATACGGAATCGTAAAAATTACAACACGATAGTGTATTATTGAATAAGACATTATAACGTCAATAATGAATGTTTCATAATATAATAGCAGACTATAGGTAATTTGTATATTACGACACGATGTTTCTAAAGCATACAACAAAATTAATTGAAAAATAATAAATAATAAACTTCGAAAATTCCCTGTACAACGCGTTTATCAAACTGTTAAAAAACAAAGCGGTGTAGGCTAGGTCATGACTGTAGTCTTGTTAAAGTTAGTCTTTTATCTGATGCAGCAGAGAAGACTGCTGCATGAAGCATAAAGCAGAGCCATAATTACTCACCCCTCGGCAGATTGGGGTTAATCTTGATAAACAGGCGCGGTGAGGAGTAGCCTGCGAAGGACTCACTCGCGCCGAACGAAACTCGACCAACGAAAATGATTATGTGAGACGAAAAAGGATCATCATTTGTAAAGAAAATAATTACAACACCCTAATGGGATTATCCTGTCTGTTCCGTAATAAAACTTATAAAAATCTCGGATAAGACAGATCAGAAGTGAAACACTGACGAAGGAGTCTTCAAATAACGCTACTGGAACATTTAAGTATCGTGTCTTTTGAGAAACTTTTCAACAATTAGTGCAATAATAATGTCTAACGTTTGTTTCGTGATCTTATGTACAGATGCCATCCACATCAACTGTAAGTGTTTATAACAAGGTAATTATATTCGCTGATGGATGTAAGAACCTTCCAAAATATTTTCCATAGCGATGTTGTGATCTATCCAACTATTCCAATCGGTAGTTTTTGGGCGTTTTTTAATCGTAGAATCATATTTTTCGACATTAATTTTTATTAAACTTTAGTCGTCACAAACAAAATCATATAGATGACGTTGTCTGTAGGGCGTTTTCAGGGTTCCCAGATACTAATCTGAAAACTGGTTAAAATTTTAACTGAACTTTTGGCAAACTATAAAAAAAAATTGCGTCAGTTAATGTACACACGCCGGAAGCTATGTTCCTTACGTATTTTTTATATTAATGTTTAAAACATACCTATACCCAAAAAAAAAATTATTTATTTTTGTTTATTTGGCGTTACAGTCCCAACCCCAAAAGTAAGTCGAATTCTAAATCGGAACTTTTCCAAAATAACTTTTTACAAAAGGTTATAAGTCGATGATATCAATAGTTATTGTCATAAAAGCATAAATATATATATATATATATATATATATATATATATATATATATATATTTTTTTTTTTATATTTAACTAATTTTTTCAGTACTTTACTTAATGGACTAACTTTTAAATGTTTTGTACGATCTTAGGTTAGAAAAAATAAATTTATGTAAATATCTGTATTTTACAAGTTTTTTGCAGTACTTATAAATTAAAAAAAGAAATTAGAAGTAGAAGTAGTAAATGCTAGGCTGACATATTTTCCGTAAGATAGATGTGAAAGTTATTTTTTTAATTTTTAACTTTATAAATTTCCTAATAATTTTAGATTTTTTTACAAAAAAATAACTTCATTTCAAATTTTTTTCATTATTTTCGTTTAACACATCAACCTCCTTAATAAAAAAAAATAAAAAAATGTCATTTGTAGAAAAGAAAAAACACAATAGTGGCGTTGTCCGAGGTTGAACCAGCCACCGTGTACTTTAAGATGCATTAAATCACTCGGCCACATAACGCGCTTCGGTTAGGTATGTTATTCTGAGTATTATACTCAATAAGTTTATAATATCACAGTATTGAAGTACTATCTGAACTGTGATAATATCAACGACGTACGTGCTCTGGTTTAAACACAAATACGTATGTGCACCTTAATTTCGTGAAATCGTCACGTCGCGTTACATGACGCTCGTTATTTTCCAGCTCCCTGCCTATCCATAACTTGTGTTCGTTCTCTATGTTCGATGCATATCTTCAATAACACCAATTTGAAAATACGAACGAGACCTCTATAGCAGTTGGTAACGATAGTAAAAATGAAAAGATCTAACACAAATATTTACTGATGTCAGAGTAAATACCTTTTAATGTTAATTTTTGAACATCAAAATTTCGCTTGTTTAGAAACGTAAAAACAATTATTATATGGCGTGTTGAAAACGTCTTTAGCAGACTTAAAAGGCTAAAATGCTACGCTGGAGGCCCTTCTTTGCTGTCATCGACTTTTCAATTGTTTTCTGTTTTCAACTCAGGTGTCTTTTCCACGCTATGTGTAGCCTAGAAGCTAAATGAAAAATATACTAAAATTTCCTACCAGATGCGTCAATTTTATATTTATAACTAAGATAATATTTATATGATTGTAAATTGGTTAAGATATTATTTTATTGACATTGCGGTTTTAAATTAAAATGATAGAAAAAATAAAACTTCCTCAAATTAATATAACTGCAAAATTATTTTTGTATGAATTCATATCTTTTAGTTATTTAAATATCGTAGACAAAATTATTAATATCAATGAATGAAAAACTGTATATTTTGTTTAGTTACATAATAAAAACCGTTTTAATTCAAATAAGTAAGACACGGTGCCTTGTTTACCTACAAAAAGAAAAAAAATAATTACATTGAATTTAGACCATTATATTTCGCAAAAATTTTATTTTCTTCTTTATTTTAATCTTTATATACTTAACATCTCTTGTACCAAAACTAACATTTAACAAATGAACATTTAACTTCTTGCATTATGATGCTGAATACTTAGCTTTTATTTATAAATATAATAGACGTAATAACAAAATATTTTTGCACTACCTTCTACAAAATAGTTGCTTTTCAGACAATAATAATTTCTCTATCATTAAATCCATACGAGCAACAGCATGTTATTGTATTCGTAAACAAACCAAATAGATTCCAATATGGCCGGATACTCAACTATCAGATATCCACTAACAATTATGAACTGAAAATATATCGGAGGTCCGTGTAAAAAATGTAGTATGTATCTCGATGCTTTTATAACTCGTGGGACTGTTAAAACTCGCTGGTCACATAATGTCGCACGTCGTACCTAAATTAATGCATTTACACTCTTACATAAACCGCTATTTTAACACGGTTGATGAGTTAATATACAATTATTTATATTTATTGCGTCAAAGGGTAGACATGCCTCATGAATAACAATATATTATGCGTAGACTTAATGACTGACAGTCAAGCTGAACTGAAGACAGCGTATTACCTACACTCTGTGCTTCCGAATAGAATTTTCCTTTCTGTCATAATTTTGTTATGAAATACAAAAGAACACTTCATTGTATTTCAAAACCATTCACCCACATTAGTCATTGTTATATAATCAGTGACAGTCTGCAAAACACTTCAACAATTACAAAACTAATTAAATATAAGCTTTGAAAATACACGATTCGATCTAACATTGCTGTAATGTAACATAAGACCGCTGCAAATGAGGCTAGAAACACTGCTTGGAGTTCTGCTGGCCAGTAGGTTGGGTACGAAGCTGGAAATGAGGTCACTGCGGGCTCAACTGCTAGCTCACAAGATAGGTTTTAAAATTAGAACAGGCGCTATTTTCTTGCTAGGTTCGCTGCTAGGCATGAGCAAGAATCAATCAATAAGCAGTATCTTGTCACGTGGGCGACTTGAACAAACGCTTACAAATAAAAACTATAAGCAAAATTCTGTATCTCTTTTAGTTTGGAAACTACGGCCATTATGAGGTTTTATATGATTTTTTGAAAACTATAACCGGAAATAACTTCTAAACCAAAAGACGTTTGTTTGTGCTAATTGGATTCAGCGTATTTTTTATAAGCATGATGATTTTGCCAAAGTTCCGAAAGATTTCGGTTTTCGTCAAAAATCGCATTTTTTTAAAGGGGTATGCCTTGAAAAAATTGCAAAAACTGAATTCCTTAATATACTTTTGAAATTTAGAAAGCTTACAGGAAAACAGTAACAGCTCTTAGTATTTATAAAGATTATATTAGATAATTATTATATTCATTGATAAATTGCAAATGGGTTGCCTAGCTAAATCGCGTACCGTTTGTCTAGATTTTAGAGTTCTGCTGAAAGAAGATTATTTCGATTGTTAATATTTAATCTGATTTGAATCTAGTATTTAATCAATGGAGCGCTCTTACACAATCGGAAAAATCTTCATTCAGAAGAACTCTAAAATCTAGATAACCTTCGATGTGACAAACTTTTGCTGAGGCAACCTAATACTGTTCGGTATGGAATGAAATAAACTTTCATTTCATAAAAAAAATTTGATTAAATAACTGATGAGGGTAAATTAATAACGCTTGCTACCTGTTTATACCTGTCAACTTCACAGATGCGCTGCGGGGAAAGTAGGCAATCTCTATTTTCTTCTTGTGTTATATTCTCTCAGCTAATGCTCGATTTTTATGATTAACAAATCAAGGAAGTTGATCCAAAAAAGTTATATAAAAGTTATTTGATTTAGCAGCATCGGTACACGATTTAACTACGCAATTCATTTATAATTTATCAATGAATATATTATCTAATATATATATAATCTTTGTCATCATCAAATAACAGATGAGAGTATATATTTCTAATACCGGATCTTAGACTATCTGTGCATCCACGATGTAGACGGATTGTTTCAAAATTAGCAAGAAAATTTTCTGTTTCTTTTGACGTGAACTTACCTATATTCACTTTGAAGAGGTGAACTTTACATGCATTTACTATAAAGTTCAATCTAGCTTGTTAATCGTCATTGATGCAAGTGGGCAGCGGCTATTAGTTATAGATTTTGCATTTCAATATCAGGTGTGATCTGACGACACGCCCCTGTCAAAACAAGCAACCAATTCGTGTGTGCGATTACCAAATCAAAACTGAAATGAATTTTCAAGTTGTAAATGAATATGACAACGACAGAGATGTCCTTATTTCACTCCTCACCGCGTCGACCCCTCATTTTACTAACTTCCTGTATTATTATACATAAACATAATAATACAGATTGGTTCGTAAAAACAAACTTAAACAAAGTACAAGCCTTGACATTCTATAATGATACCAAAAATAATTATATTCAAGAGCTTTGCGTGCTAATTATGAAATATTGAAATTTAATTGAAATTCACGGAAATTAGGACAATAAAAAACAACGATCAAACTATCATTGAAACTGAAAGATGCGACGTTTCGTTACTTTTATTGAAACTTTTTCAAGCAACTTAAAAATAATTATAACGCAAACAGAAAATTTATTAAATAATAGTATTGTTGACAATATTAGTAATTAATATTTTAAATTATTACTGGACTATTTTATGTCAATTTTTTTTTTAATTTCAAGGTATATAATTAGAAATAATTGTAAGGTAAGCGTTTTTCGCGAAGCAACTAGAAAATGCAACCACTCAAGTAAGAAAATAGTTTTCTTATTCTTCTGACAAAGAAGCTCTTGATAATATATGTTATTTTATTTTGATTGTGTACATTTATTGACGTGATAACGTCTTATAAATTGATGAAACACCAGCTGCACGCACGAAAAAGTGTAACGTTCCTAACGTTCCGCCTGACCCTGTGCGTGCAAGCGAGAGCGCAGTATGCTTCGGCCCAAGTTTGACAGCTACTAAAATTTAGGTTATGTATTACGGAATACGTTATCACGTAAAACTATTGTCCGTAAACCGACTTTACAGACAACCAATTTTTTTTTTAACCAAATAATGCGAATTAGGGTCATACTTTAATCCATTCATTGGCGTATTTGAGCTCTGAAGATATAATTATATATGATGAAACCTTAGCCAAATTGCATATTAATCAATAATTAATTGCTTTGATCAATAAGTCAAGGAAGTTTCCATTTCAAAATTAAAATTAACACAATCAGTATCGCCTCATGTACTTACTTATTAGAAAATTTAAATAACTAATAGTAATTTTCAAAAGCGACCAGTCAATTACAATTTATTTCTATAAGATCAATAGAGACAGCACAGCAACACAAAGCAGGCATAGTTTTCGTAAACATCTCAAATAAAAGCTGTCAAATATATTTATTATGTGTGAAAAACAGCTATTTTATAGGAGGTACGTACAAAACATGCCATTACATTGTAAATCAATAATTATGTGTGTGTTTTTTTTAATAATCTACTATTAAATGTGAAGTTTGCTCGAAAGTGAACAGTCAAAAATTTAGAAATGAAGTAAAAGCCAGCTATCTTATGTACGCGCAAAATATATACTAAGAACCTCGTGTAGCTCAAACGCGCTGGCTCTCGTTTGCTCGTGTAATATACAATTCATTCCATCCTAAATAAACAAATTATACTGCTAAAAAGTAATGAAATTATTATCGCTGAGTTTTCACAATTTTAGTGCTATTGTTATTTTAAAATAACGGTTCAGAGTGCTCTCTATTACGGACACCTTCAATTCTAAGAAATCTTCAAAGAACTGTGCTTAACACTTTGGAACAATCTGTAAGTACAACACACAACTTCAATATGTAAGGACAAAGGTTCCTTTCGGCAGTGTGTGTTAGAAGCCATTTTAGTCATTTATCAGATGTACTCGTAATAGACACTTATAAATCAGCCTTGAACCCCTACACCACCAACGCCACTTATACCACAGTGGTACGGTGTTGCAGGCCCCCCTGCCACTGCGTAACGCAAGGTAATGAGTTCACAGAGTACTTCGACTAACTTAATTAATTTAACACTTTATGAGTTGAATCAACTCCTCCGAAGCCAATTTAAATTATATATAAACAGGTTGAAGATAATTACAGAAAGGTTGACAAAACAAATAAAATTCCCGTATTTTTAATTATCGGCATTTAAGTACTAAAGATGTATATGTCGAAAAAAAACAATCAAATAATACAAACAGATGCATGAATGTGCAATATATATATATATATTATATATACAGAATGGTTTGAAATACCTAAGTCTTAAAAATTTATTGGTGCCGTTATTTTTAGCATAAAAAAATATATAACGTTCTACCTATTAACTGCAACAAGCTTTTATATAAATGCTCTGAAAAGATGAAAATAAACGTTAAATTAAATCAAACCCAATCATTTATTACATTATACAATTTATATAATATAAAAACTTGTCGCGAGATTTTCTTGTGTAGGTAAATTTATGAATGTATGAAATACATACATTTTTTCTTAGAATTACTTGTGTCAAGATTTAATTACATTTTATATTCTTGTTTATTTACACAGGAAAATTTCGCGACAAGCTTTTATATCATTTAAATTGTATAATGTAATGAATGGTTGGGTTTTATTTAATTTAAAGTTTTTTTTTCTTCTTTTTGGAGCATTTAAATAAAAGCTTACTTTCAAAAATGTTTTTTTTTACTATGTATTAATTGTATTTTTTAGCTTATTATTTTCTTGTTTTGAACTAAACCAACATGTAAAAATTCAACTCCGTAAGATAAGAGGAAGTGAATCTAACTCAGCTTGCAAGATTTGACATAAACAAACAAACATTGCAAGTTAAATAAAAGCTTGTAAAAATATAGGGATTCACGTTAAAAAATACTTATAAGCATTTTTCGAAATGAAATCTCAATTTGAAGAGAACCCGAGAAATCGCTTGTACTAGAAAAAATTCCAGTCGCAGTTTGAAAGCAATAAAAACAGTAAATAGCTCGTCCTCGGGTAACCATTGATGTAAACATGCAATACAAATGAATAATTTAACAAAACAAACAGCACCAATAAGAAAACAAAATAAGAAAGACAGATCGGTAACCCGTATAAGCAATACGAACGCACAACATGGCAAGACAAAAGACAGTAGTGAGAATAGTGTTCTTATATATTATACGAATGGAAAAGGTACACGATGATAGCGGTGGTGTAGGTAACGAGACAGGATGGCGGAGGCGACGAGACGTGTATACACCAGGTCGAGACCTCAATACCACAGCTTTCAAACCTTGGCTCAGCCAGTTCTCGGCTCTGGTTTACTCTAATGAGCCTTTGTTATATTGGAAAATGGATTCCTCGAACAGGAAAAGCACTATATATGGATTTAGAAATTATAACCGAATGCACAGCTTTATATACAGGGACTTCGACGAAATATATTTTGTTCACGATAATTATAGAAAGCAAAAATCAATTCACTTTTAATAATTTTATTAATTCGTTTTTAAAGTCAAACTTATTTTCGCACGGTAGAGTGAATTAGATTCATGCGGCTCAACGTGTAACGCACGATGCGTAACGAAACGACGCACCAGCAGTCCTTTGGGCTGTTGACGTATGTATTTACAATCGACGCAATTAGAAGTTTCACTTTTCTAGTGTGTAGTGTAAAATAACCGGTTTACTTATTTTTCTCTAATTTTGAAAAGGCGGTTTTAAAAACTGACAATCAATTAGAATAGTAGATTATGTTTCTAGTACGTGATTAGTGATTACATATTTTATGACGAATGACGAGGGCCGGCCAGCCAGTTTTCGGTCACATGAGCTACAATCATGCACGAGATACAAGAGTAAGTAATTTTAAGTACGCATACCCTATAAAATGGCTGATTTTCACATAATTTACAAAACTTTTGACAGTTTAAATTTGGACAAGTCCACTTGTAATTGGTAAGCCCAGTTGTTTTTTCATAGTTTTACTATAGAAATGATAGTAAGACAACGTTACGCACTTGTGCGAAATGAGACATTTTATTATCGCTGAATAGGAACGACAAGCTGCTATTTTATAGGCGGGTTTGTGAAAAAAAGACTTTGGAACAGTCTGTAGCAACAAGATTTTGAAAGTGGCTTTTTGTGTTTAAGTGTGCCCACAGAAAGTACATAGACTAAGGGCAAATTAATGTGAAATATACTACGACATACTTTACGCATATTACTCTAATTACACATAGTAGGCTATTTAAAGTTTTGTACTAAACAAAATGAAAACTTATGATTTTTTCCTTTCAAATTAAAAGAGAACAATAACGAAGATAACATAGTACCATTATTCAAACAATATTTGAATACAATGTTAGCAAATTATTTATCACATTTTTTTTCATTAAATTATCAACAAGTTGTAAATGCATTGAAGGAAATAAAATATATTTCTCAAGTATAATTTTGTTAGTTCTTCTTTATTCAAACTGTGTACCTTTTAATTTCTTAAATATTTAATATAATTTATTTTATATTTTCGAAAGATTAAATTCGTTTCCTGAGATCAGTTTTAAATTCAACTTTTTGCTTGTAACTCATTCTTAACATTTGTAATAAATACGAAAATTCTTGGAATTTGAAAAAACATATCTGAAAATATAATATCTATGAATAGGTTCATTCGAGTCGATAAAATAATTAAAATAATTTGAACCCAGATTGCAAACAGAACAGACCCTCTCCAATTTTACGGTAGCATGATCACAACATACATAACTGAAGTTCATTAAGCATTCGCACTACATTAAAATGTTGCATTTAAAAACAGCCTTTCTGTTCATTTTTAGCAATTTTCGCATACTTTTTAATTATCTTTAATACGGTTCTTGTACTGAGTTTTACGAACAAAGCTTAAATACTTCGGAAAATACCGTAACAGAAAAGGTAGTCTTCTCATTGTGCAAAAATATTAGTAAACATTTAATTCAATCTCATCACCACCTTTTTATTTGACTTAACCTGGAGGTACCAAATCGCGTGAATAAATCACCCTGCAAACCTCAAGGTTAAATATAATGTAATATTTTTTTCAGCCGAAATATTTCTTATGTGTTTTTTTTTTGTTGAATTTTAAATTAAAAGTATATATTAACATACAGCAAAGAAGACTCAAAGCCACACTGTTTATTGCATACCGAAATCTTAAAAAGATATAGTTGGCAAAACCAAAAGTGCACATCCCGCATATTTTCGACTGTATAATAAAAATTGAAAAAATTATAAAAAATAAATTGAAACAAATAAAAAAATATATGAAAAATATATATCTAATATATAAAATTCTCGTGTCACAGTTTTCGAAGTCATACTCCTTCGAAACGGCTTGACGGATTTTGATGAAATTTTTTGTGCTTATCCGGTATCTATGAGAATCGGCCAACATCTATTTTTCATCCCCCTAAATGTTAGGGGTAGTCCACCCTTAAATTTTTTTTCTTTCTTTGATTATAATTATTATTAAAGACACGAATTTTTTTTTAAATTCGTATCCATGGTTTTAAAATATAAACAGCCTTATGTATGATTTGAAAAAATTCTGTCAAAAATTAAAAAAACATTGATTTATATACTTTTAACATTTTTCATCATTAAATAATTTTCAAGTGATTTTATAACCTCAAAAGTACTCAACACGTGACACGAGCTTCCAATAACAACGGATTTTGTGTTGTAAGTATACTTTTTTTTATTCATATCGAAAATGTTGTTGATCTTATAAAAATTGGTCGATAATTTATTTATTGAAGAGTACTAATCAGACGTTAATCAAAGATTCAAATATCCCCATTCGTTATTTTGCACCGGGCACGACGGCGCAGCCGGAGTGTTCGACATACACACATATACGTCCATGTATATTTTAAAATAAATAAAATAGATAGATAGATGTTCCAATTATATAGATATATATATATATATAATACTGTTAGGCGGTACGAAGTTCGCCGGGTCCGCTAGTATAATATATAAATATCAAGTGGAATAAAATGAAAGAGAAAAAAAAAAATAAAAATTCAATGACGTCGGTAGGGATTGAACCCGGGACCTTGTCACTACTAGTAAAAGGTCTTATCCACTGCGCCCCGGCACACTGGCCCTGGTGCGGCTGTTATCGTGATATAGAAAGAATCGCACTTATTCTATGGTATTTTACTACATTAGTATATTGTTACTGTCAAAAATAATAAAAAATAAAACTGTTTATAAAAATTAAACTATCGAACACATTTCAGTGAATTTAAATAGGGTTTTGGTCTGTTAGTAAAAGTAAATAAAATATAATTCAACACGATCCGACCAAAATTGCGATCTGTAAAGCTCGGACGTACGTACAGACCAACCGACAACTACAGGTCGTGATTTTCAATTACAATTTTAGTAGTAATTATGAACTCGAATCGACCTAACAACAATTATTATAAAATTATAGAACAGAATCTCATCTTTTCAAAAAGCTGCAATTTGAATGGATTTCGTATGAAATTAACTTAGATATAACTTCTTGTATGAACGAAAGTCAGCTCTGACGGGCAAAGCGATAATAGAGCACATACCGCTAGTATAGCGGTATGTGCAATTATAAAGCAATCAAAATTTTACAACTTTTTGACACACGTTACCGTATATCGATTAAAAAAATCGTCTACGAGTCCGCAAGCGACGCTTTTTGTCTTAACTCGACAACTTCTTAAGTTATAAACATTGAAATTCGTTTTTCATAACACACAATACTGGCCTATAATGAAATTAAATCCTATTGAAATCTACAAAGTATTCAATTTCATTGGAACACGAGCGTACGCACACAAATATAAAGCATGGCACAAGAAATAACCGTCTGGACTACTTCCCGAAGAAACACAACAGGAGGCAGAGATCCGGGACTTTGCGTTGGAAATCGAATTCCCGGGAGATAACCTTCTGATTGGTGAAAAGAGTCTAATAACGTCTCAACTCGGTTCAAATAAGATACAACATTATCAGCGAACGATTACTTTGTAAATGTTAAGATCTGTATGCTGTCATTATACACCAAAATTGAAAACAACCAATCACATCTACCCAAACTTATAAATGCTTACATAGTTTTGTTTCTGACAGTTCGATTAAATTTGCTGATTCCGTACAATTATTAGTCCTAAAGGTAAAATTGTCTCTATATCGAATGTCTAGTAGTGCTTCTTGTATCCTATGTTTCGGGAGTCAACACCGTTTTGACTTTTTTTTTAGAAAAAAATCACGAAATTATAATTTACTAGCGGTCCGTCCCGGTTTCAACTGGGTGCGATAGATATAATTCTGTAAAATGTATTTCGTTTGCGGCCCGGCACTAATGCAAGATTCCGATTTCGCGATCTCAAAATTTTGTTGGGTAATATAATATTTACACCCCCTTTCGACCCCATTAGGGGTTGAATTAAAAAATTTTATATATTTTATTTATTTTTCATGAAGAGTGCGTATGTTGAATTCAACGTCTCTCACTTTAAAGATTTTTGAAATATGGTAATTTTACCAGAAACTTTTACACCCCCTGTTCACCACTTTAGAATGTCATTAAAAAGGAACCTACTGTCCAAATTGCAAGTTTATAGCTCAAGCGGTTTGACGTGGGCGTTGATGAATAAGTCAGGACAAACGATTTTATATATATAGATAAACAAAACTAACCCCCAGAATCAAAATCCAACTTTTTATATTTGACGTCTGTATTTGGGTTACCTCACTCTATCTCTGTGCCAAATTTCAAACTTTTTCGTCAAATTGTTTCAGAGAAAATTGCCTGAGACAGATACATGGGCGGATGCCGTAAATGCTCTATTTTACACGGAACATTAAAAACAAAGATTATACAACAAAATAAATATAATTTTACTACATTCTATATAATTTTTGGAAGATATTAAAGCGCAATTTGCCAATGTTTTTTTAAAAAAAAGTCAAAAAGAACTACAAAATTTATTAGACAAATAATTAATTAGTAACGAAATCAAAATGCGAAGCTAATTAAAATAATTAAGTGATAAATACACTTTGAAAATATTCTCAGTGGAGTGAACTTGATAAATATTGACTTAATACATTCTGAGAAATTTTTCTCGTTTATAAAGATGTGCTACCATTAATTTTGTATACCATATTCCATCCTTTTATATAGGTTTAGCAAAATTCAAATATTTATACATACTTTAAATGTTGTGATTTGCATAAAGAAATCTGACATTTCCATTATCATTATTTCTATTATGGAACAGAATGTATAAAATATGTGTTAAGAAAAGTCAAGATGAATAAATCTTCGAAAATAAGTGAGCTCCAGAGTGCTTTAGTTAATCTCAAGATAATATTCAAATATACAAGATGTCTCGAAATTCGTGAAAACTGAAGCGTCCTTCACAAATTTCAATATTAAAGACATTGGCCCCTGATCAAATCCTAAGTTTCCTAAATAATATGACAGTGAAATGCGTAACAAAAAACGCGTGCATAAAAATAACTGAATGCCGTTTTTTTACGTTACGAGAAAACCAAATACATTTATTTCTATGCAAACGTTTTTTTGTTACGTAATAAATTACGATACCGCTATCCTAGTTCACCTAAGTTAACGGTACCGTAAAATGAGGGTGAATGACGTAACAAGAAAAAGTGTGCGTAGAAGTAAATGACGCCTGCCAAATTGATATATGAATGACATCAGATATACTATTTTGTATTGTCATCAGAACGAAAGCACGAAAGCTATGTGCAAAATTTCAGTTCGATTAGATACCGGGAAGTGGGTTAAATTCCAATCGCTAAATTTAATTCATACAGACAATCGACAAGATTTCGAACATAAGAAAAAAAAATTTTTATAATAAATTTGAGCCACCTTAAAAAAAAGATTAAAAGAACAAAGTTTAATACACTTAAGTATATAAAACGTGATAGTAATTAAATAGGCACCGAGCTCAAAACTTTGTTATTTTACGCTTTTTAGTGACCCATTTTTGATGGAGGTTAATTTTTTGTAATAATGTTTTCAATTTCCAACTTTTAAATACATACCTACGTAAAAGCAAAGTATTAAAGTCAGTTTTTGTTTTTTAGTGGAAATGTATTTTTCTAAAAAGTTGCTGAGCCAATTTTGCTAAAATTTATATGGGACCAGCTTTGAGACATACTCTATCGAATAAAAAAAGAATAATCGAAATTGATTTACAGTCAACAAAGATATCGACGCATACACATACAAAATAAAAAAAATTGGTTGTCTGTAAAGTCGGTTTACGGACGATAGTTTTACGTGATAACGTATTCCGCTCGAATATCATATTTAATAATACATAACCTAAATTTTAGTGGCTGTCAAACTTGGGCCGATCGTGCTTCTCTATCGCTTATACTGCGCTCTCGCTTGCATGCACAGGGTCAGGCGGAACGTTACGGCGTTACACTTTTTCGTGCGTGCAGCTGGTGTTTTCATCAATTTATAAGACGTTATCACGTCAAAAACTTTTTGAAGTCGGTTAAAAAGCATTAAAGAAAGGTAAACAATGTTACATGAAAAGCCATAAAAATGGACTTCCGAAGTGAAGCGTTCATTTCTTCATCATACAGTATACTATGTAGATGTATAGAGATGATAGATACGTCTAAATAGAAGTAATTATAAACAAAGCACGAATTGGCAATTATGTAAGCTCAAGCTATATCGATCTTGCATGTAATTATTCAATACCTTCTGTTGCCTGTTGAATAAATACATGCATAATTGATTACTCGGAAAGTTTTCTTATATAAAATATTAATAATTTGCTCAACCATCTTAAAACTTTTTCGTAAAAAATCATCAACACGTTTCATAATATTTATAGCCACCAGTCAAAGTGTATTAGGTATTATTATCAGTATTTTTTAGATCAGTTTTGTACATAAAAATATTTTTATTCAATACGAATTTTAGGTAACTTTAAATCGTCAAAAATCATCAACGTAAAAGACAATTCATAATATTTACAGCTACTAGTCAAAGTGAATATTTTTATCAGTAACGATCCCTAGCCGACGATTTAAACACTCGGTAGAGCCTATTTTTCACTGTAATGAAAAGAGACAGCACGGCTAATAATAGGACTAAGTCTATCTATTTAACATTAAAAAATGGCAAAACAAAATAGGCCTAGTAATTTTTGCCATACTGATAATAATAAAAAAAAATCAAAATTGTATACATTTCCAGACGCCTTGTGTTTTAAACATATAGATTATCGTTATATAATATAACGAACACTAACATATTTATAATTAGATAATTTTGCCATGTCAAAATAGAGTGACTATCAATTTTCACAAATTTATTTTATAAGAATAAATTAATCGTATTTGTTAACCCAAAAGCAACGGTAGAACAGTAAAGACTGCATTTCAAAGTGTAAAATGTAATTTCCAAAGTAAATTAGTTAACACGTGTACACGTGTTCTACAAAGACAGATTTTAACCAAAACGATACCTAAAAAATAAAGTTCTATAAAAATAAAATACAAATACTAGAATTAATATCCACTCTGTCTTTGAACAACAGAAATAATTTTATGTTAGGCAATCATCAAATTAATTATTTTTAAAAGACGAAACAGTTTGGGTGAAAAGTAGTTAATTTCACATTTAGTAAACTTAAGAAATCCTTCAGTAGGATTACAAAAGTGATATTAATATGAGAATTAACGAAAGTGTCGGATTTATTTTTAAGTTTTAAGTGTGCCATATTAAAAGTGCGATTTGTATCCGGACGAAAGCCGAACCGTTCAGTCAGTTATTATTATTATTATAATAATTATCATAATAACTGACACTATTGTGTATTGCCATCAAAACTACATACGTACCTATGCAAAATTTCAACTCAATCGGATAACGGAAAGTAGTTGAAAAAGCTGTAGAAAGATTGGAAACAAACACATATACGGATCGAGCTAAATAAAACCGCTTAAAAAATAGATGATTGTGAAGAAATTTCGTTCCACGCGTCGTTCGCAATACTGGTGTACAGAAGGGGGAAATAACAAGCGTTCAGCAGTGTAATCTCCTTTATTAAAGCTAGGTATGTAAAAGATTCGGTCGTTATTTGAAGTAAATTAATATTAAAATCTTTGATTAACGTCTGAATAGAACTCTACAAATAAATAAAATAGTCGACCAATTTTATTTATTTGAATAAATTAATATTATTTATGAAATTATTATACTGGGCAAATTCTTCTAAATAAATCTATCTACCAATGTTATAGAATATAAATACACTCTAAAATTAAATATAACACAGTGTGTTTGTACGTTTGTTATAAAATAAAGATTTTAAGTGTAAATAAATTAAAAAGTTTAACCGACGCCGCTACTGAGATAAAGACATTTCCAGTTAAAATCGATATGTGCAATAAAAAATGCTAAGGAAAAACATATAAATTTCATTTTCAAGAGGTTGATATTTGACAATAATTTTTCCCGATGCCTGTAAATGTCAATTCTCCTTTTCAGAACGAGAACTAACGAACATTGTTCTGAATCAAAGTGTTCCAGAGAACAAAAGCCAGTTTCACGGACACCTGAGATCAAGTTACAATGGCAGCGTTTGAACTGGGAAGAAATGCGTCACTTCCTTCAACGAGGGTGTGATATATAAAACGTTATTGGAATTCCTCGATTCACGGTGTTATTTTTTGCGATAATAATGGCTTAAGAACGTGCACATTCAGGATCATTGAAAATGCTGTTAGAATTGTTAAAATACCTGACTGAAATTAAAATTCGATTGTACTAGAGACGGGATGGTGAGATGGTTAAAAACGCGACTCTTTTTTTATTTAGAAAACAAAACAAGGACCTCTTCTAGTTATAAATAAGCTGAGTCACGTACAGTAGTTGATGTAATATGTTGATGTAAATAAGACAAATACAAAAAAATATTGAATGTTGATGCAAAATTTTGTTTTTATTTAAGCCTAGTGAGTTTCAATACGCGCAATATATAGGTGCATGAGTTTTTTTATATGGTTGCTGTAGAAATAATTATTTCTACAGCAACCATATTTTCTGTATTGTATTAATTATAATTAATACATTACAGAAAATCGTTCCACATAAAATGTAACATAGAATAAACTTTACCTCGTGCTAATGATTTTTCTACTATGAATTTCAAAATCATTTATGGCACACTTTAAGTTCACAGCGTTTTCTCTAAAATTACAAAAAGATTTCAAGTAGCTTTAACTTCTAATCAGAACGGGTTTGATTCACTTGTGCTTATTGATAAAAGCATAAACAATTTGCAAAAATATTAGTTTGTCCTTTGGAAAAATGCGATTTTATTTAAAACTGAGAGATTGTCATCACAATCGTTCAATAGATGACGTCATCAGCACCTATTTGGTGCTGGTCTACAAAGTGTAAAATCTAGATCAGTGATAGCGAACCTATGATCCGCGGGTCATACACTGACCTACGCAGGCTTTTTAAATGATTCACGTATTTGTTTCTATTAGCTTATTTTTTATATCATAAAAAAGAGAACAGACAGACAAAAATATTTAAAAAAAATTTGAAAAGTAGTTTGACCCTGCAGGCCATCCCTGTAACTTCCCGCTATTTTCGAGTTCAAAACGCTCAAAAATATGTCAAATATAGCAAGAAGTTTATTTTTTAGCTCTTCGAGCTCAAAAAAAAAACACTTTGTTACGAAATTTTCGTTCACGATATCTCATGAACAAATGAAGCGATTTTGATGCGATTTGCGGCAGTCGACGCAATTTTTTAACCTTAAAAAGTAATTTTATACAGAAAAATCGATCTCATAGGAATTTTACGAGAAATTTAAAAAAAAACACTTTTTAAAAATTTTTCGTTCACGATATCTCGTGAACAAATGAGCCGATTTTGATGCGGTTTGCTGCAATCGACGCAGTTTTTTTAACCTAAGAAAGTAAATTATTACAAAAAAATCGATTTGATAAGAATTTTACGAGTAATTTTAAAAAATTACTTTTTTCCTAATTTTTCGTTCACGTTATCTCATGAACAAATGAACCAATTTTGATATGGTTTGCGGCGATCGACGCAGTTTTTTTAGCTTAAGAAAGTAATTTATTACAAAAAAATCAATCTGATAACAATTTTAAGAGTCATTTTAAAAAAACACTTTTTTACGATTTTTTCGTTCACGGTTTCTCGTGAACAAATGAACCGATTTTGATGCGGTTTGCGGAAATCGACGCAGTTTGTTAAGGAGAAGAGCTGATTAGTTTTTGGAATTAATCGGTTTAGTAGTTTAGAAAATTTTTTACAAAAACAAATTTTTAAAAATTTTTGAAACTTGTTTTTTTAAGATTTCTCAAAATTTTTTGGGCCGAATCGTTTCAAATTTTCAGGAAGTCTAAGTTCACCAAGATCACGTCAGATGCCGCAAACCACGTTTCAGTCGGACACTCCGTTCAAAAGATATAAAAGGTTTACATACATACATACACACACACACACACACACACACACATCCATACATACAGCCCTACGGACATCATCGCCAAAATAGTTTCAATAGCTTCCTAGGACCCCAAAACGTCGAGATCTGGCGAAAACTCGATTTTCGAAAATCGGGGTGAAACCAATAACTTCCCGATTTTTGAAAAAAAAAAAATTTTTTTTTTTTTTTTTTTAAAGCGGGAAGTTAAAAATAAAGTAGGTAGATATATATACCTAAATTCAAATTTAAAAAAATGTTTCCAAGTGAACATTGGTTAGCTGATCTTCCTTCGTATCACTGCACCTGTGTACAACGCCGCAACACGTCGTGTATCTTTAAAAAAAGTTTCGAACTAAGAAAATAGTATATTACATCACAAGGGCCGAAAATTGAATTTTCGTCCCTGCGCGTCATGATGCCCGAGGCGAAGCCTAGGGCATCATGACGCGCAGGGCCGAGATTTCAACTTTTGGCCCGTGTGGTGTATACGATTTTTCTTTATATCCGCTCGAAAGTACGTACTTTCGTCAGCAGGGACGAGAGATTGAAATTTACTCCCGGGAGGAAAAAATTTCTCATGCGTATACTCGTAACTAGGGACTATTTATTCTGTCGCTATAACAAATTGTTTACCGTTGTCAATACTATAACGGCGGGAGGAAAATTTCTCGTGCGTATTTATACTCGTAACTAAGGACTATTTATTCTGTCGCTATGACAACTTGTTTACCGATCTGTCAGTACTGTTGCTACCTCTAACCTTAAAAATATTTATTAATGTTAAATATTTATTAATGTTGTTTTGTCGTCAGTTAATATAATATTAAAGTAAAATGTTGTTTTGTAGTCAGTTAATATAATATTAAAGTATTTTTAAAGTCAATTCAATAACCTATTAGTAAAAATGAACAATACGTTAACAGAGTATAAATACGCATGAGAAATTTTTTCCTCTCGCGGTTATAGAGGAAGTAAATGTCAAACTTTCGATCGAGGTATGAAGAAAATAGTTTGTAACCATCATCCACTCAAGTAACTCCACTTAGCTTAGTGGTCCACGAGCTAGTAATGAAAAAAATAATTGACAAAATTTGACCCACTTCTCAAAAAGATTCGCCATCACTGATCTAGATCTATAGAACACAGCGCCGATTAAATCTGGTAAATCGACGTTGACACAACCGGTTATGAATGCCTTCTTAGAGCAAGGGGGATGAGGAGACAGAATAAAAGGCACATGAGGAACACATCGGTATATTTTTACTTTGGCAAAAAAACAAAAGCAGTCGATAAGCGGATTGGTCTGTTTACTTTTTATATGCACAAATGTCGATTCCGTTTGGCTGGAAAAAGAGAGCGCTTTACTTCCCCCTGGCCTCCTTTTTTTATTTCGTTCAGTATTTAATTCTTCCTTTCGCATCTTTTTTTATAAAACGTCATATATTTGTTTGAATCGTTTGTTTCAATCTAATGTATTTATTTATAGTTTGTATCAAACAGAAAATCACAAAAGAAAAAACAAAAGAAGAATATTCTATATGGTTCGATGTTAGAAGTAATTCACGAATGACAAGCACTTCGAAAAAAATAAAATTAACATGTCGTCGTTTAAACAATTACTTGATTCTTTCAAGCTGCCACAAATACCTACCCAAAAATGTTTGATAGCTCTTGGAATATTAAGTCCAAATCAATCCGCGCGCCGCGCCGCTAAAAGGTCCACGTGGAGTCAAAGAGCGCCCAAAACGGCTTTTCGTGAATATCTCGTTAACCAAAAAATATTAACTATCAAATTTCCTACAGAAAAGATAATATGACTTTTATTCGTAATGAGATAGAGACTTGAAATTTTCAACATAACTCAGAATTAAAAGACAATACAAGAAAATACTAAAAAGACGAAAAACAAAAAAAGTATTATACCACGTTTTTAAAACCAACTAAAAATTATAAAATAATTTCTTTATAGACAGATTTTAAACTTGTATAAGATTTGAAACGAAAAACGTGGGGTGCATGCGTTAGTTATAAGAAGTGTAGAGAGTAGCTGTCAATGAAAAAATCTATTTGTGAGATAAAACGAATAATGCACACCACATTTTTCGTTTCAAATCCTACACGTTAAAAATCTGTCTGTAAAGAAACTATTTTATACTTTTTAGTTCCTATTAAAAAAAATATTTCATTTATTTTATCCCAGTAACTGATATATTAGCTATTATAATATGGAAGCTATACAATTTATTAAAAAGCTATAATCTTTAAAATAGGAACAAATTAAAATAAAAAAGGATCTGCAAGACTAGTTATCTTTTGTTGGCACTAAATAGCAAATTTATAGTAATGAGCAAATTTATAATCTATTTTAGTAAAATGACTCGATGCTATCTGAAAATTTTAATTTATATAGTAGATGTGAATGAAATAAATTTAATATTGCAACAACCCAACGTCTAATTGAACACGTACTCAGAATTTGTACAGCGTTTTTTTCTGTCTCTTGTACAGCGTACTGCTCCGTTTCTTTCAATAAATGCTAAGCTATCGACACTCTTTTGTTCCTGTTAAAGAATTTAAAAGTTTCATTCTTTATTTTAATTTAAACCTTGTCAATGCTTCTCATTTAATGAAAGACATTATTATTTTTTTATTTCAATTGTTATTACAATACTCAATATAAATATTATCTGCCATTTTATCATTATTAGTTAATACTAAAAATTAGGAAAGGGATTATCAAATCTAAAAACATAATAATTTTACGAAAAAAAAAATAATCGGAATTTTGCTATTATTGTGAAATTGAGTCGATTTATTGACGAAAAAAAATTGTCAAGCCGTTACCTCAGAACTGAAAAACCACTGCACCCACTTAAAAAATAGTTTTACTGTTTCAAGAGTGAGTCACAGACTAAAGACAAAAGCGGAGTTGATCAATGCGCTAAAATATCGGCCAGTAATGCATAAAAAATAGGTGCGTCGGTTCGTGGACACACGACGGAAGTTATGATCCTTACGCATTTTATATTAATGTTTAAAATTTACGTATACACAAAAAAAAAACAAAATTATTAAATTTTATTTATTTTTTTATTTGTTCATAAGAAATATAAAAAAATATAAAAAAAAACTGTCATCAGTCAAAAGAAAATAAAAAAGGAATTAATGTAATTTCGGATTTGAACCTGAGAGGTTTGACATATTAAACAGACGCGACTGTCTTTGGTAGTCTTAAAACAGATATACAAAATGCACCGGTCTGAATGCATTGAATAACATCAACGACGGACTATGTGCGCTTTGTTTTAGTGGTCCTTTCCTTGTTTAAGCTAAATTTCTTTCCAATCCACTGGCAGTCCCGAGGCCTGCGTTAAGAAGTTTATCTATTTACTATTGAAATTAAAAAAATCTACGTGAGAAATTGATTTAAGGATCACCTGAAGTATGTTTTATATGAGACCGTTTTTATATTTGTCCAGTGAATCGTGTCAAGTCGTCCTCAGGCGGCCTTAGGTAGAGCTATAGTTGCTATACATATTCACAAGACCTCGTAAACCTGCCGTCTGCATCTATAAAGGAACTGACCTTAACGGTGGGGCGACTTGACCACTGTCAACGCATAAAAGGACATATGATTGATTACTTCTGACTCGACTTTACAACACACCACTTACCCCGCCTATCTACACTACCACGGAATTTATAAAATTACTAAAAAGAAATAATCTACATAATGCATCTGAAGCGACTACAGGAAAAGTTTTGAAAATTTCTCAAGCATAAAAAGTAAAGGAAGAAAACACTTTGATACAATTTTTTCCTTTGACTTTTGTCCAAAATGTTGATTTATAAATTATAATAATTAATAACACGTTTATAAAAAGAGGCTTTTTGTAAAGCTCCGGTTTCTATTAAATCCTTTGACTTTTCTAAATTAAATGGTTCAATTTCCGAACATGTTCAGACAAAAAATATTTTTTTAATTTCTTATTGTTTTCCATTTACAGCAAAAAAAGTGAAAATCAAAAAAGTTGATAATAATGTTTCTTTTTCTGTATAATTAGCAAAAATTTGATGGTCTGGCAAAAATGGCCACGATATATTTATAAATGAATGCAACGAACACCGATAAAAAATAAGTTCGCTTATATTGTAAAAATGCGTATGAGAAGCAAATTTGCTTTTAAATTAGTTCTAAAAATTAAGCAAACAGCGATGAAGGGATTAAAAGAGATAATAAAAAGACAGTGCTATAAAAGCTATTAGAACTTATCTATATTTCTCGCTAATTACTAACTAATTTGACTATAACAAGATAATCTGCTTAATGTTAAGTTTTATAGGACAAGTTGTTGAGAATTTCAAACTTACTGATTCGAATACAAGATACAAGAACAAACTAAGTTATGTTATTACAATTATCTTTAAATAGCAACGATTTGCTAATTCTATATACAATGTGTTCACAGATAGTGGTAACAGTGAATAATCCTTGTATCCTACTAGATACAAAAAAGTCTCAATTCAACCCGAAATTTACTATCGGAAACTGCGAAGGTATATTTTTGGGAACTTCAAATTCAAGCGGAAGTGCACATCAATTTTTTTTTAAATGACAACATATTTTATTACATTTTCGAAATCTCCATTATTTCTCTGTAAGTTCATATAAAATTATCATAAGATTGCATAAGAAAATATTCGAAAAAACGGCGATTTATTTAAATAAACAAACAGTATCGATAATTACTATTATTTACACATGCGTGGTGTTATGAAAAATAATTATTATTGTACGTTTAATTAATAAATCGATAATGTTTTTCTCAAACATTTTCTTATGTAACCTTTTATATGAATTTATAGAGAAAAAAAAAATTGGTTGTCTGTAAAGTCGGTTTACGGACGATAGTTTTACGTGATAACGTATTCCGTAATACATAACCTAAACCTCCCAAAATTTGGTTTCAATCCGCTTATCCTTGGTGTCGGAATGATAAGAAATGTCAAAAGTGACGTTTGCAACTTACAAAGTATTATGTTCTAATAATAATTAGTTATTCCAATACTTAACTTAGCAGGCTTTGCATTTCACAATATACTAATGTCAAAAAATTGAATTAAACATTAGAAATGCAGCTGTTTTCATGTTAAGACAAGACATACGTTTGCTTCTAATTTCCATGTACGGCAAACAAAGACAACCGACCGCGTCGTGCCATGCATTACACAACATTGCATTTATACAGCTATTTCTCTATATAAATTTGTATAAAATATTTTTCTATATAAATTTGTATAAAAAAACTGTTTAGGCAAATTCTGTTATACGAAATCTATGTAAAATGTTCTCCTCTTTCGTTTAAGACTGGTTTCAAACCGATCTGATTTAAATTAAGCGAGAAATTAGCAAAAAGCACGCACAGGGTCAGGCGGAACGTTACGCGTTAGGAACGTTACGTTACACTTTTTCGAACATGCAGCCGGTGTTTTATCAATTTATAATATTGGTGATTCATCAATTTATAAGACGTTATCACGTCAAAAATGAAGATATCAGAAATGTAAAAAAATATGTTGCTATTTAAAAAAAATGCATGTGTAAAAAATATACCTCAGCAGTTTTCGATAATAAATTTCGAGTAGAATAAAAAACTATCTTGTTACGATACATTCATTTTTCACTGTTACCATTAACGTTGAACACACAGTATAATGCGTTGCTCTTAACCTATACATTCACAGGAATTATTGCCCAGAAGTTATGTGCGCGGTAAGTTGGCAATATCAACTGCCAAATAAATAAACAATAGCGGTGCAATTTATCATGCTGGGGTTAAAATTCTATCTCAAATAATAATTGGGTCAATAAACGTACTTTAGTGAACGAAAATGTATAATATCGACTCCGAATTATATTTTGGGGTCTTATTTTTTTTACAACGTTATAGACTATAGACGCTCAACAACTAAGATCATTAGCTTTTAATCCTTTTGACGTGATATCGTCTTATAAATTGATGAATCACCAATCTTATAAATTGATAAAACACCGGCTGCATGCACGAAAAAGTGTAACGTTCCTAACGTTCGTAACGCGTAACGTTCCGCCTGATCCTGTGCGTGCTTTTTGCTAATTTCTCGCTCAATTTAAATCAGATCGGTTTGAAACCAGTCTTAAACGAAAGAGGAGAACATTTTACATAAATTTCGTATAACAGAACTTGCCTAAACAGTTTTTTTATACAAATTTATATAGAAAAATAGCTGTATAAATGCAATGTTGTCTAATGCATGGCGCGACGCGGTCGGTCGTCTTTGTTTGCCGTACATGGAAATTAGAAAATAACGTATGTCTTGTCTTAACATGAAAACGGCTGCATTTCTAATGTTTAATTCAATTTTTTGACATTAGTATTTTGTGAAATGCAACGCCTTCTAAGTTAAGTATTGGAATAACTAATTATTATTAGAACATAATACTTTGACAGTTGCAAACGTCACTTTTGACATTTCTTATCATTCCGACACCAAGGATAAGCGGATTGAAACCAAATTTTGGGAGGTTTAGGTTATGTATTACGGAATACGTTATCACGTAAAACTATCGTCCGTAAACCGACTTTACAGACAACCAATTTTTCATAATAAAAAAGATAAACCTATTGATTCTGTAATTATTCCGTTGGAAAAAGACATGACACCAGAGATATTCCGCGAGCAATCGGGCTTATTAGCAATGAAGTCGCCTTGAACATAGTCTAACTCTAACACGATGTAGAGAATACTAAACTCGATACAAATTCATAATGAATAACACTGAACAAAACATAAGTGAGCACAATATAAACAACGGACTCACTGTTGGTCGTTTATTGATTGACTGATTCTGCGCGTAACTCTAATGTAGCGGAAATGAATCAATCAAGCCTATAGCCGATCATTTCCTGTTTACGATGATCGAGTTTCGAAACGCGCACTTGTTAAACCGACAAAAAACTTTTTATCTCCAATAAACTTTTATCAGTCGCTTTTTAAAATAAAAGTTTTCACAAAATCTAACATGATGTAGGTATTAATTTTATAATTCACGAAGGTTTGATAGATAGATAGATATATATTAACAACATTTGGTACAATTTATATACAATAGTTGCAAGTCAACACAAACATATTTAAAATGTATGAATTAAATACTCTTCCACAGAATAGAAGCAATTATCCGTTAGCAATTGTTTTACATGGTTTTTAAATTTTTGAAGATTATACTGTTTTATTGATACAGGTAGTTTGTTATAAAGTTTTAAAGCATCATATTCCGGGGCGGTGCGTGATCTCGTCAATCGGTGGTCCGGAAGACGAAATTTATGTCTATCTCTAGTATAATAATGATGACTGTCAGCATGGCTTTCAAAATTTTTCTTATGCGAGTGTACATATATTACACAGTTGTATATATTATATAGACACATGGTAGAGTTAATATTTTAAATTTTTAAAATAACGGACGACATGTGTCCCTAAATTTTGCGTTTGCAATAATTCTGACGGCCATTTTTTGTAAACGAAAAATAATTATGGAATTTGACGAAGGAAAATATTAATGGCCATATTCACCGTACGTAAATAGTTATTTATTCGGTTCATTTGTTCTTCAGGTAACTATTGCCCCGAATAAATAGCGATAATTCAATTCACCGAATATAATTCACTGCAGGTATAAATCTATTCTGTCTTACTTCGAGGGTATAAATATTTATTCGCCTGATAAAATAATAATAGCCGCCACATAGATTATGGAGTATATTATATTGCTCTTGTGAATTTATTTGTGTGCAATTGGGTTATGATAAAATATTATAATTTTGTGAAAACATTTTTTGGACGTTTTCACTAAAGCCATCGATCGGATTTTTGGGTGTCAAAATATTCAACAAAAAGAGCAAAGAGTGCAGTGTATATTAATTCTTTAACTTACTTTTCTACCTGATATTTTGCTTGGTGAATTGAAAGTAAATTTTACTCTAACGAATAAATTTGTTTAGTAACTTCTGTCTTTAATAGTGTTCGGTGAATATGGGCATAAGTGACTTATATTTAAGTTGGATTATTTTTTGCGTTTGAAATTCAAAATGTTTTACAATCGCGAAAGTAAACAGATGGAAAATTTATTTTCCTGACATTTCCATTCATTTATGAGACATTTTTTACATACATAAAACCTTTTACGGTCGATTTATCAAATTACCATAAAGAGGTTCTCTGCAGAACATATCGTAGCATTCACAGCATCTCCAGCATTGTTTATGAAATGGTGGAAAAGATTTCTTACCGTGATAAAGCTCACGTACAAGAATGGAATGGTTTACCGAAGGACAACGGCAAAAGGCACACACATTCTAACATAATTAAGTACTGATACTTCGTTTCACTTCTAGATAATATTATGTTTCGTATTACAAGGTGTCTTCTTTCACTGGGAACGTAATATTAAGGTCGGTGCCACAGATATAATAAGAATAGAATACACGAGAGAGCAGTGAGAGTATCCGCAGTTAAGAGAAAGAACGCTGCAAACGTCCGTATCTCTATGGTAACTAATGATGCAAAACAATTTAAGTGAACAAATTTATGGTTTTTATAAAAGATATTATTGAATTAGAATACTGTTTTCTAGGTATTGGTGTAAGTGTTACGGTCTATACCCGAATTCGGTCAATGCCCGAAATAAATGCGCAAAATTAGTTTCTACCAACCAATATTGCCCAAACCAATATTGAGTGTTATAAAATGAGCAAAACTAGTTTTGCGCATTTTCAATTGGTCCAAACTAGTTATGTCCATTTTTGAACTGACAGTAGTAGTTCTGCTTGTTTCATGCAATCAACGTCCGAACCCGAACAAAAGTAGGGTTATGTTCTTGTTTATATGTACCTATATATTGAATTGTTCTCCTGAATGTTATAATTAATATAATTGTGGGATATTCAGTGTAATAATTAATTAAGTAAAAATGCAAGGTGAATTCGCTCTTTTTGACATAATGTCACAACTCGTACGTAAAATAATGCATTAGAGTATCGATACATAAACTACTATTAAATTACACGCTTTAAGAATGAAAAAATATCATGTGGTGGAAGTCCCGGTGCTGGTGGTGGGAGAACGTGTCCTAATCGTACTTATAAAAAATATATATAAAAACTTACGCATATAATAATAGAGGAATTCTTCCAAAAAATATCAGGAACTTACCTGAAAAGAAAAAAAAATACAATCATTAGAAAATATGTACAATAGATGTAATTACAGAACTTATTTCAACAAGATCAAATGTACAAATCTTTGATAAACGTCTGATTAGAACTTTTCAAAAAATAAAATTATCGACCAATTTTTCAGACAAATATATTAACAAAAAATATATAAAATTATTACATTAACGTTAATGCATTCATTTTAAATATTTTTTGTTAATATATTTGTCTGAAAAATTGGTCGATAATTCTATTTATTGAAGATCAAATGTATTCGTAGATACCTTAATCTGAACTACCACCGTACAAAACTCTACTGGACAACACTTATTTTACTAGTGAATTTAACAACTATGATAGAAAACATCAAATCGGTGGCAGACTAGTCCATTTTTTTTAAATTCTTTTTAAATATCAACATCTATAACCCTACATGATAAGAATTTTAATTTATACAGATATATATAAATATCAATAACTCACAACTTTTGTACGGTGGGAGCAGCTTGAACTATTTTTTATTTTTTCTAGTACCAAAAAAGTACCTACATAATGTAACACCGTAAATATAACAGGCTGTTAAATATACCATGATGTTAAGTATGATGTGTCGTACTTCACAGTTAAAAACATTCAGTATCCGATAAATCAGAAACACTAATGCATTTTTGTGAAACAGTTGTTCTGGGGTTCCCTCCTTTATCGCGCGCAAGGGTTATCGCATAGCGCGCCACTATTAGAAAGCGGCTACAAACAGTGTTGATGATGACAACGCCACTGACTGCACCATGAGAAAAAACAGTAATTTTTGGGCTCCCATCCTGATCGAGAGCAAGAGTTATAGGATAGCGCACCACTATCAACACTGTTATCAGAAAGCAGCCATAAAAATACCAGTGTTGATAACGACAACGCCACTGGCTGCACAATGAGTGGGCGATGGTCCGCCCAGATTTCTCCCCTGTGCGCCGGTCGCAACCACTTCGAAACTGGCAGCGCGAAGCCCGCAACAATCAGGTGGTCTCTAGAGATCTAATAGGTGTATACGTGACGAGTAACGCATAGCGTTTATAATTAAATTCAACACATTAGCCGAACAGAAGCAAACATTGGTTCGGCTTCAAATTACAAACCGATCATTCCCGAACGCACATTAATGAACTTTATTATATACAGGATGACCGGTAATTGCTGGTATTCCTCTAGGGCGAAGAAGCTATGACTAATTTGGAATGATTTAACCATCGCTTGGGGGCCGGAAAATTTCGTGAAAATCTTCTTCGGTTTTCTTTGTACAAAAATCCGATTTTCGGGAGTTAAAAATTAAAAAAAAAAATATTTCCTCACTTTTTTGCCTGAATTTTTCCATGTACTGATAGCTAAAAACCACGAAAATTATTGTTAGATTTTATGTTGTGTGTTAAAATTTTACAATAAAAATTCTTCACAGAAGTGTCATTACCATGAAATAAAATGACGCATTTCCCACCCCGAAGTATAGAGGTTAAATCATTCCAAATTAGTCATAATTTCTTCTCCCGAGAGGAATACGCGCAATTACCGGTCACCTATATAGAAAAAACGTATATAGAAACATCAATGTTCAGTTTCATACAAAATTATTTTCAAGCAGCAACCGTTAAATATTCAGTCAGACATGAATAATACATTCGCGAAATGCAGTGGAAATATTTAAACAAACGCGTATGAAATATTTTATACAGAAAGATAGTTGTAACTGATGCTGATATCCAGAAACATCAAATGAACGTACGCGATTTTGCTGTTTTATATTAAAATGATTGCAATAAGGCCTAACGCACATGAAGAGCATGTGCACTAGCCCTTAGAATCAAAGTTAGAAATTTTCTTAATATTTTTCGGTTTATACAACACGATTTCAACATTCAAAATACTTTTAAAAACGATGCGGTTGCCCCGACTTTAGTCGGTGCTCAATAGAGTTCTCCTGGTTCACACTTCTAATGCCGCGGTTCCTACTCTCTACGCATAGCCTAACACGACGGGAAGGGCGTTTTCACACGACGCGCTAATGACAGAATACATCGCACGCTATAAATGGTAAATACTTTTTGCACGGGATATGATTACAGCAATAAATGGTACAGTGAAACATGCATTCCATTAAGGCCGCTGCACACGAGGCTAGAAACGCTGCTAGGAATTCTGCTAGACGGTAGGCTGGGTACAAAGCTGGAAATGACGTCACTGCGGGCTGACCTGCTAGCTCATAAGATAGGTTTTTAAATTAAAACAGGGGCTATTTTCCCTGCTAGATTTGCTGGTAGGTATGAGCAAGAACCAATCAGGAAGCAGTATTTGGTCACGTGGGCACTTGAACAAACGCCCACCAACATGGCTTCATTCTACTCAGAGTCAGACAATCGAACTGTCACTGTGCGCGCACCAGATCTATACACAAAACACGCTTAAAAGATGTCTCGTGTGAAGCGAGCACTTAACAGCAATCAAGAAAACCAGCGCTAGAAAACTAGTAGGCAAATCTAGCAAGGAATCTAGCAGCGTTTTTAGCCTCGTGTGCAGCGACCTTTAGGAAACGCAAAGCTTTTATTCTTGCAACATTGTATTGATTCATATTGAACGAAAAAACGAAAACGTCAGATAATCTAATTTGACAATGACCTTGGATTGTGACTAAACATACTTCCAATACGAAAAGGATTGTATAACTTTAAATCGATCCTGCTCGAATAATAATTGATCGATTGAAACAATATTTTTCTTAAACTGTGTATATGTTACGATAAATGTAAACTCTTGGGAAATGTGCACTTTTACCGTAAAATGTGCCGGTAAATGTGTACATTAAATGTAGATATTGCGGCAAATGTACACATTTTCCGGCACATTTTACGGTAAAAGTGCACATTTCCCAAGAGTTTACATTTACCGTAACATATACATGTATTTAGAATAATTGTTTCTTCTACTTCTACTTGGAAACAACATTTTCTAAGCATTTTGATCTAAAAGCCAGAAAAGCGAAGTTTTTCTATGTAGATCAAACATTTGTTTTTGTGTGAGAACACTTTAATGTTATCGATGACAGGGAGTTCCACAACGACATTAGACTGGTCTTGATGTATAGAAATTGTAATTATATAATCAGACTCTAAGGTCATTGTCAAATCAAAATTTTTGACAATCCTTTCTGCAATCGTCGCTATATAATATTGTGCTATATCTAAAAGCATATTGCATGTTTTTTTATTCATTATTTCGCGTACGTGTGAAAACTATACCCATTAAAAAGTATGTATTTATAGTGAAATAAATTTTGCGGACTTTTATTGCTGGAAATGTATTGCCCAGTGTGTAAACGCTCAAATAGTAACCTTTTTTATGCAAGTTACATGTTGTTTTTGTATATGCTGGATTTGGAACGAGATCGCAGTCTAGAGAGGGAGCTATCGATATATTATGTTTGCATTTTATTCCCCTATAATCCCATAATCCTGCACCTATCAGGATTGGACAACAAAACTAGACCTATTAGTTTTTTCATAGTTTAAATGTTTTTTTTTTTTTTTGTTCTTAAGGCCGACAAAAGCTATGATTTTATTTAAGTCGAATACCAATTCATATTTTATTATTATTATATTATATTATAATTTGTTAGTTTTTTGTAAAAAATCCAATTGAGACTTGCCATCTCTCGGATTTGAACCTGTTAAATGGGGGCTCGGAAACAACGACTTTGCTACATACGTTAGACTATTTTAAAGTCCTTTAACACAAATAACGGGTCGTCCAATAACAGAGTTTTTTACGTAACTATTCATATTATCTTTAAATATGAACAGAATTTAAGAGATTTCAAAGCAATTTTATTTAGTCCTTTCGTTTTAATTTTTGGTAATTACTTACCTATATATAAAACCATTTAGAGAAGATAGTACCGTCATAACTGGGCACAAACGAGTTTCGAGTCGGACGTGTCTATGTCTTCTAAAATGGGGCGGTCCTATGACGCACCATTGACAGTATACAGATATCGTCCTTGATTACCCTTAGAAATACTAATCACGCCGCTTACTGATCCCTTTTCCCACTCTTTTTACTACGCAGATTCCCCACCTTGCTACCATTTTCTCTAAACGATAATACTCTACGCCCCCCTCTATTTTAACATCACGTAAACTTTTGGGATACCCCGTCCACTGAAAAGCTGTATGTGGTTTATGGACGACCATTAACAAATGCTTGCAAAGTTTGTCGCCTTGTCATTCTTTGTTCAACGAGATTCGTATGTTGTGCTCAGTGCGCTTTAAGATTACATATCCGGTATCGATAATCTGCTATCTAGCAAATTTAAATCTACACGCTGTGTTCTGTGCTTTCGATATCAACATCTGGTGTAATATAGAACAGAGCAATAAACACGTACAAACCTTGTTATGTACACAATTCAATAGAGCATTAAATTTGTGCATCGAAATGTATATACATATAATTAATGCTTTAATCCGAAATTAACAGAATTATTGTATTGTTGGTATGCAACGCAATTAATTGACAAAGAGTCGGTTAAATGCGTGGTTTCGCTTTATTAATAAACGTTATAGCTGCTATTTATTATGAAACAATTCCATATATGAGATTTACAAAATAAGAAATGTACAGAAAAAGCCTGTAGATTTTTTGTGGTTTATAAACTAATAACTCAGGAATTATATTTTTTTGCACTAGCTCCTACAAAATAGCTGCTTTACATACATGTTACAGGCTCATTACGCAAAATAAAACAATCGGTCGCGCTGTAACTATTCTATAGTCAGTTGTTTACAAGCTTTTATTTAGTTTCAACTGTTCCGGTGCCTGTCTGTCTGAAATCAAATCTTGCAAGTTAAATTTGAACTACTTCCCGTTATCCGATTGAACTGAAATTTTGCATATATATGTAGTTCCAATGACAATACAATATTATAATAACTAACTAACCGATCTGGCTTTCGTCCGGATACAAATCGCACTTTTAATAAAGCACACTAAAAACTTAAAAATAAATAAAAGAATTTTTTTTTAAAACTGCATGCTTTTATTAAATGTTAATAAAAATAAACTAAAAAGATAAAAATATTTTTTTCCGATTAGAAATAAGTCTTTTTATACGTACTTATCACAGTCTCAAGTTTTCAAATAAAAGCGTGTTACATTTTAATAGCAAGAGAGAAAAAAGACGGTGTAACACGCTTTTATTTGAAAACTTGAGACTGTGATAAGTACCTACCTACGTATAAAACGACTTATTTCTAATCGGAAAAAATATTTTTTTATCTTTTTACTTCATTTTCATTAACATTTAACAAAAGCATGTTTTTTAAAAAAAAAATCGTTTATTGATTTATTCTTGAGTTCATATATGCAAAATGTGTGAAACAACACACATAAACCGATGCTAGTATAGAGATTATTAAACGACCCTAGCTATTATATTTCAAACTGCACCAAATTATTTTCACGTACATTAATTAATTCACTGTCCACAAAGTCGCTCTTGATTATTTCGATGCACAGCCAAAATTCAACCCGAACGAATCCAGCCCGGAAGTTAAACAACAAATTCGCATCTACGTTAGATGCGCCAATTGCGAAAACTACTCAACCAATTTGAAAAACTATTCCACTGTATAAAAAACAACTTCTTGATGAATAACATAATATATGCTACATAATATTATCATGCCTAACAAAATGAGGACGAGCAGTAAGGGAAGACAGTGATTTGCGTCCGGACAAAGCCGGGTCGAAGCAGCTAGATTTTTTAAATCGACAGTGATTTCTTTTTAAATGTGGATACAGCGTATATGCGCAATTTTTAAAATATTTAAAATCAATTAATTTCATATTAAAAGTTATCAAACATGAAATCTTTCGTTAAAACATTATTATTGATATAAAAAATCACATTCTTTTTGGACAAGATATTTTGATAATCCAAATGCGCCATTTGGCGCGGAATTTGGTTTTTGACATCACACTGAGGTCATAGCATTACGATCGATATTTTATATTTCACGCGTATTTATTGCATTTCTGCTTAATTAATATTTATTATTTAAAAAAATTCAAAAAAAGAAAAACTATTTAGAATTTAATCAATTGCAATAAAGTTACAAAAAATAATATTTGAACTAAATATAAATTACATGCATATACCCAATTAAATGTTGAATAATTGGACATGAATTGATTAATACATTAATTATAAAAAAACACTGCTGAAACAAATGAAATTCGTATTTAATGCTTTTTAATTCGCCGCCGCCATTCTCTCTTTGTTCTGCTATCCATCCATATCGACCTCTTTAAACCACTACAAGATTTATGGCATATAAATTCTGTATTAATTGTTACCTACTTAAATACTTTGAACTCGTTTATTTTTAACGACTGTGAATTCAAATAATTGGTTTAATTTAAAAGCGCTTCCGTTCTCTTTGATTTGTTATTTTGAAACGCACATTTGATTGTTTGGAATAATAAAAATCCCTTTTTTTCGGATAATGCAATTTTCCAAGCAATTGAACGTATGTTTGCGTGAAAAAAATAGTTATTTATTTACCGCCATTTCTGTAGCCATAAGGCAAATTGAGTTATGTTGAATTTTTTGGGTTTCTTTATATCTGCAAATGTATTTTGTAACGGTAATGTTAGTAACAGTACAAAAAAATTATATTATCTTTTTATGTTTAGAATGTCCTTTTTTTGTTTAAAGCCCGAAATATTTTCTTTCTTCTTTGTATAGCTCTAAGCGAGGATGTTAGGAAGCCCACAATAATATCCTCCGGTCACATTTAGAGACTATCTGAATAAGTTAAATCAAAACCTGTTCAGTCATTTCTGAGTTAGGCCCCTTAAAATTTAAATTAAAAATTTGTTTAGGTACATTATTTTACCATTCCAACCCACTAGTGGAGAATAGTACTTAGTTTAGGTCAAAATTAACTTTTCAAAACTTTACAATATTTTTTTGCTTTGAGGTCTCCCGAATCAAAAAAACATATTTTTGGAAAAACTCCGTGCGTCTGTTTGTCTGTTAGTTGAATGGTCAAACGGATGAACGGATTGAATCCAAATTTCGGGAGGATGTTTGATATGCAAATATGAAGTGCCCTATTGTTTTTGGGGAAAAGAAGAGATATATGCTATAACAGTGTTTTTTTATATAATAATGGTATACTTTTCATAACGCCTTTCTATTCTATTAATTTTTTCAAAAAAGTTTCATTAAACTTTTTTTTCTAAATTTTATAGTTTTGGAAATATTTTGAAAATAAAAAAAATCATCTGTTCTTTTGTTTTGTAGATCAATGGCAACGAATAGCAAATAATCAGAACATAGCCCACTTTGATCGAGTGTAGATTTACGAAACGTTTGTTTAACAGTCATAACGCATTGTGCATAAAAAGTAATAAAAGCTATTAAAGGATTTATCATTATTAATTTGCACGGGGGCTGCCAGTGATTGTTTTAATGCAAACCATTGTTTGTAATAAACAACTAAAAAAATGGTTTATTGTTATATTAAAAATATTAACCGTTTACAAAATATTGCACACGATCCTCAACCAATTTTGAATCACCTAAGTCACGACTATATAAAAAATTCCAGCCAATCAGGCGACAGGAATGGTAATATATATAGGTATAAAATGTCAGTTATATGTTGATGGGTTGTAGATTATAGACGTTCGATATCTAAGGTTATCAGTGTATAAATTGTATGTTTGTCGCTTAATCACGCCTTAACTCCTAAACGGATTTACCCGAAAATTTGTATGGATATAGAAGTGGTAATAGAATAACAAATACTTCTTATTCTTAACTTATTGCTGCAAAATCTAAAAAACATGTTTTAGCTATACATGCCGAAAAAAAAAATAAAGTACCTACTGCACCCCAGCGCGCATGCGTTGCTATGCAGTATGCATAAATAAAAAAAAACTGTAGTGCCCCTGTCCCTCGCTGTCAGTCATGAGCGATAGATGACACAACTCAAAACATTTTCCTAAAATAATATATTATATAAATGCAATAAACTCTTAAGCCATTCAACCGATTTTCAGGCGGTTTTCACGAATATCGATAAAAAATGTGGGAAAGTTTCGGGTTAATTCTATCGTAACAGAGGGCTGCCATTCCCGTAAATATGCATGGAATGTTGTAATATTCCTGTGTATGTATTTACGGTACTTGAACCGAAAACCGCGACAAAGCGTTAAACACTTTCAATGCGAGTTTTTTTTTTCAAATTAGAAAAAAAAATATTAAACGCTTGGATAAATTTTGTGAAGTCAGACTGAAGTAGGAGTATAGGTATAATTTTTCACGATTCCACAAAATCCTAGAGATCTTTTTCAAATTAAGTGGGCTTACAGAAAATGACATTCTGAATTCGATAAGCGCACACGCACTTTTGTACGTACACATATATTTCTTACGGTATACCTACTCGCAACTAGGGTCAGTAAAAAATCTTTATATGGCCTAATGTATATGTATGCAAGTTGAATTCAACGTGCTCTAACAGTATACTTGATTTAAAAACGAGATATTTTTCAAATTTGCCTATTTTTTTCAGAAATTAAAAATGTTTAATACAGATGTATAAATAAAATTGAAGTGTCTGTTTGCAATGTCAAAATAGCAGCTTTTTACTGAATGTATATGAAAGTATACCTATACGGTAACAAAAAAAAAAACAATTTTTAAAATTTTTGTGTCTGTCTGTTTGTTCGAGCTAATCTTCGAAACGACTGGACCGATTTTAACGGGACTTTCACTGGCAGATAGCTAATGTTATAAGGAGTAACTAAGGCTTTAAAAAATAGGGAAGTCTTTTCGTAAACTCTGCGAACGGAACTAACATGAATTCCACGCGGACAAAGTCGCGTGTTACAGCTAGTAAATAATATGTTTAATATAGACAACGGCATTTGACGAAAATACTAATAAATATAATCTACTTTCTTAATACATAATTTGATTTAGGTGATATTTAATTAAAAAAATTATTCTTTATTGGATGAAACGATTAATAATTTTAAATCTCAACCAAATCTGACCATAGAGATATAAGTGTAACTAGAGTTCGCTAGTTCGTATGCTTGCCATAAATGAAAATGTTCTCAGTTGAGAGAGAGAACGCTGCAGCGGGTTCAGAAAACCAGATATATGTTTGCTCAAATCAGCATTGTTTTGTATCGCTAGTTACCACAGAGATAAGGAACTTTTCTCTCTTTGAATTGCAGACACTTTCACGGCTCACTCGCGTACTCTAGTATAATATCTCTATGGTCCTGACTACGCCGATCGACAATACTGATCGGCAAAGCTGTTGCGATCGGTAACATTTCGCTTGATAAACGAAGCCGACAGTCCACACTAGTGCGCCTTTTCCGATTGGTATTGCCGATCAGCATAGTGAGGACGGAGCTTTACATTTCAGATGTAGGTACAAAAATTATTTTAAAAGAATTAAGTAACATATCTAATTGCATAATTATAGCCTATAGGGTTATACAATTGAGTACATCACAATAATGATAAAGCCACAGAGATATTCCATTTTTTGTATATTGGACCGCAAACGAGACTGATCGACGTCTCGTTGGCCATTATGACATCCTGCGGCACAAATGTGTCATAAATTAGCAGTCATAGTAACTAATAAGTTTCGTTATAAGTGTCTGTAAATCTGGATGTCTGTATCTGTCAATCTCGAGAAGTACTGAATGGATTTGAACGCGGATTTCACCATTGGATAACAAATTTCTCGAGGAAGGTATAGATGATCTATAACAGCTGTTTCACCCGGCTTCACCCGGGTGAGAATCGAATTGTATGCGCTACACTGAGAAGATTTGAATGCGAACCAGAGAATAATTTCGGAGAGAAATGTGTAATAAAACAAGTTATTTTGACGTAGAGGGCTTCATAAAATCTGACAAAGTCGTCTGACGAGTGAATAATGGTTTCTTTTCACGGAAAATTTCCTCGTACCACGCTAGTAATTTTTGAAGTGAAAACTTCTTTAGCGGCGTTGAACACTTTTTTTGTAATGGGTAAAAAATCTTAAACTCGCTGTCAGGTCACGTGTCCTGATCGGTCACGTGTGCGTAAGACGGAAACTTTTATTTATACAACGTTAGACATCTAGCGTTGAAATATCGTACATAAAAAAATGCTATCTATGATACAAACCATTTTTTCACTTTCGCTGGCACTCCTGGAATGCAAACCTTTTTTTTATTCCTTGTATTGTAGCAAAAATGCGCTTTTCGGTAGAGTCTGTTTCCCAAAATTTGTAACCCTTTTTCTATTGAACGGATGCCTTCTCTCAAATTTCTAACCGTAATTTGAACTGGGTCCAAAGAATCAAGTTTTTAAATTTTAAATTATAAATTAATAAATCGCGTAACGCCAGATTCTCGTATGTCGGAGTATTACTGCATTTCTATCTGTTGTATTCTAGCTGGGACCCTCAAAAGTTTTTTTTTGTGAAAAACACAGATGTAACATTGTAATTACAAATGTGTTTACCTAATTCAAATGTATCTCGCAAAGCTCCATTTTCATTCACCGCATATCCAGTAGGTACGTCAGCATTACTTTCAGTGTAAACAAACCTATTTATTTTCGGAGTAGTTGCTAAATAAAAAAATCGCGTGTCCAGTGTAATTGTAATTAATATCAGCGTACATCTCTGTAATGCCGGTAATAGAGAAATCAGTACCGGCCGAGCTGTGGACGCGCATCGTTTAAATTAATTTAATATAATGAATGTAATTAATATTTGCATGCTGTGCTCTGAAAACACCGTAACATACGTTGCTCACATGAGTTTTAAAAAAACCTGCCAAGTGCGAGTTGGACTCGCGCACCGAGAGTTCCGTACAAACTTGTAGGTATGTAAATAGTTCGTCCAGATTCATGAAGATTTTTACCGCTTTGCCGTTGGAAAACTGTTGTCCCCATACAACGGCAAAGGTCGCGGTTAGGTTGCTAATCAAGCGTGTTGTCGTATCGAGTTGTATGCAAGAGGTAGCGGACGATGTTACTGTGTACGTGCGTAGCATGTTGTTGCGGTTTCAAAACATTTTTTTTGTGATGTAACTGCAAAACGGTTTTCGGATTTTTCTCTTTAGTTGTGCTACAAGACATTGCTTCTTGCCAAATTTCATTATTCTAGGTTGACGGGAAATATCCTATACTCTATAGGTTTTGATTCACAAGAGTCTTGACAGACCAACAGACAGACAGACAACAAAGTGATCCTATAAGGTACGGAACCCTAAAAACATCAATTCGTACAAATGAATACTAACATTACTAACTGTCCCCGCGTAATCCTTGCTGCCCATTAGTTAGTGTGAGAATATATTATAGTCTAAAACAATCACAGGATAATCCTCTACACAACCGTGAATCAAAACAGAAAGTTTATCGAGAACATACAGACAGATAGCCGCGAGAAAAGAATTCAAAAAAGTCTAGTCAAAAATTTTATATTCTACAGGGCAAAATACTGAATAGAGTTCGAAAACAAGCAACTCAAAATCTCAGATCAAATATTTATCCCTATTTAAATACAGTTTAAGGTTATTTGATCATTAGAACAATGTAGATAAAAATCTACAGTATAAATAAAAATGTTATGTTCGTTTGTTCAAAATCGCAAATTTTCGAAAGTTCTTTACCGATTGCGTTGAAAGCAGCAATAGAAATAGAACTCTCTACCTACATTACGGTTCATGAGATACAGCCCGCTGAAATCAGACGGACGGACAGTGGAGGCTTAGTAATAGGGTCTCGGGCACCCTTTGGATACAGTACCCTAAAAATGAACTTTCACTTGCACCAGTGCAAAAGTCCGCGCATTCCGTCGAAACAATATGTCAAACGGTAGTGTTAAAACAACAATTTTGTGCTTTATTTTCACCTCGATAATAATAAAAAAATATGCTATTATTACAGAAAAAAAAACTGTTAATAAAATGTTTATGTATCGGTTCATCCAGGACACTATGCATTATACTCCGGTATGCTCGTAATTTAAAACCGAGGGGACACGATGATGGATCATCAACGCTGGCGAAACGTAAATTTTAATTAAAAAATATGTCACACCATTGCTGTTCAAAATGTGATTCCGAGCTGACCATTTTGTTATTAGAGGTGTTATTTTGCGATCGTACTGTAGACAAGGAACAGTGAATAAATATTATGTAGATAAGCATCCTTGCCCCCGGCGCAACGATTCACTAGGGACAAATATCGATAGTTCGACTTTACCGGAAGGCATTCTCTATGAAATCCCATTTTCACACTAAACCTGCGTCTATCCACTATCGTTCTTTATTTAAACAATACATAGGGCTGATCGAAAATCGCCTCAAAAATAGTCATTCTTCATACAAATTTTTCTACATAGTTTCAAAATTCTATTCCATCTAATTGATTGCATTTCATAGTATTCAATAGATAGATAGATAAAAATTTATTCATTAAATACCAGAAAATTGGCGTAGAATAAGTCATACATATACAAAAAATACATAGAAATTAAATAATGCTAATATCGTAGTAGTCTTTAGTTGTGTAAGGACATTTAATTACCAAGATGTTTTTGAGTTCACTTCTTAATTTTTTTGCTGTCAAATTTTTTAGTCTGCAGGATAAATGATTATAAAGATTAATACTTTGTATTACACAATTTTTTTGAACTAACGTGAGTATGATTTTTTATCTGCCTCTGGGGTCTTTGCAGGTGACTCTCTCAAGTCTCATAACCGAAAACTAGAGCTAAATTCATTCGCTTTAATCATATAGAATGCATAGACAGAATGAATTTTTTTCACTCGCTCGAAAATGCTTTTCACTGTACTGACTATACGATTATTTACGTCTGCTATCTGCGTCTGCACTATGAATCATTGTATGTAGATGACTCTATCAAAACTGATAATACGAGTAATCGTAACCGAGAGCAAAATTCCTTCGAGCGCATTATTATGGTACATCATATGAAGGAATAATTTGAGTAGCAACCTTTTGATTATCAAAATCATTCGATTATAGCGAACACAAATACTTTTCAAGTGTATAGGCCTTTGTTGTTCCAAATCTTCCTGGTTTCACCCGCTGCTACATCGCTTTTGATAATCTCTATCGCAGTTGTAGACAAAACTTCAGGTAGAAATACAAATGGACGCCTACAAGCACCGAAACCAAGGAGATTTGGAACTAACACTAATTGTTTTATTTCTTGAATCAAAAACATAAAGAAAGATTTTCTGTTATACGGTGGCTGAGCTCGATTTAAATATGGAGAGTTTTTATTCATTCAATCAATTTCTGTAACAAAATTGAGGAGATCGAGAAACAAATGAGTTTAAGATGGACGATTCAAGGCGGCATGAGAAACTCTTTTAGGATACGCACTCATATATTTATTATCCATCGACTACTGCAGTTGCTAGAAGCTTCACACATGGCTGTGGGGCATGTTTGTATAGAAAATAAGTAATGTATTTAAACACAGGGCCGCGTTAAGCCACGATGCAAGTTGGGTACAACGTCAGTTATACCTATAAATAAACGGCGTCAAAATTCGTTACTAGAAAAAAGAGGATCAAGTTTTCAGGACGACGCCAATTTAAAACAAGTACATAGGTGCATTAAAAGTTATAATTTAAAAATCTTTATTATTTTCACGCTTTTTAATGGTCTTTTTTAAAGGATGTATAATTTGTTTTTGGTAAACTTGGTTCAATTATTGCAGGGATGACGAACCTTGCAAATTTTTTTTCAAAAATGTTCATTGAAGCCATGACGTGCCGACAAGCAGGCAAAAAAAATTAGTTGTCAAAAAAAATGAATCAATCATTAATGAAAAGAATTATTTCGATAATACATTGAACGCTATGAAATTTTTTCGTATTTGGTGAGAGTCTATTTTTTTTTTTTTTGACATCTAGCATATTTATAATCATTTCGAATTTGCACCTCAATCAAAGCCGTGCCAACAATAATCTGTCGCGTGCCACAGGTTCGCCACCCCTGAATAGGCTATTACACAGTTTTTTGAAAAGTGTTTTAAATGAATCCTAAAGTTATAAAGAAGCACTACAATTTTTATAATAATATTATATAACAAAATAGTGCCATAAAAACGACTTTTAATTTATCATTATACATTTTCACGCGAAAACGACTCGTGACGTCACTATGATTGTAAATAATAACGATAGTGCACAGAAACCATAGTAACATTGTACAATTAAAAGTATTTTAGATTAATATGATTCTTGCATACCTGCAGTGTAAGTTAGTATACAAATTAGTAAAACTTTATTTAATTATTAAACGTATTTAATTATTTATCCTTGGTAGATTAGTACTTTCTGCTTTTACAAAACCGCGTTCCGTGATTCAAAATCAATAAAATACGAGATAGAAGTCTATAAACGTGATAATAACTTGAAATAACTTCAAAATAACACACAGCATAACAAAAACATAGGTAGTTTACAGTCGAAGTGACGTCACGCCGGAATCCAACATGGCGAACAGCGTTTTAGACTTTTGAAGCGCAGATTAAAACAATACATTTCTTAACAATGAATGATATGAATCATAAAATTTACAATGCATTATTATGAATAGAAATCAACATTTTTCATTTGCTTTTTACAAAATCTATTAAGAATATACATTATTAGATTTTTTCTTACATGGTGCCAAATAACCTATTATTCCAACATACAAGCAAATCAGGGCGACATAATTTTTTGAAGCGGTCCTGTAGACGTACACAAAGTATATAGGGTAAATACATAATGTACGTTCCTATACATAAAGGAATTGTGCGGTCGGTTGAACCGTGCGAACGGACCTTTCGATGAATTATGGTTTGGTTATTTGTTGTCTGTTGACTTTCGTTAGCCGTGGTTATGTTCGACCGTGTTGCCTATGTTCTGACTCTCTTGTAGGTATACAATGGCTACAGTAAACGTACAGCTACCGTCGTCACACTAGAATATTACCGAATAATCATTTTCGGTACAATTAGGTCTACAATTGCATCAAACAGGCCGAAGATCCATTGACATAAGACATGTCTCTCGTGTGTTAACTTGAATAAAAATATCTTTATTTGTTTTTGACACAGGTAAAATAAGATTGATTTTTTACGTTTACTTTACGATCCTCTCAAGTGAACAGATAATTGAAGTCAACCGTTTATTAAGTTACAAATTACAATAGATATAAAAACAATAAATATGAAATGAAAGATTAAAGTTTTGGAAACAATTAATTATGTTCGCAAGATAACAATATCACTGATTTTACGTCTGTTGTATATCAATAAAGCATACTATTAACTTAAAGTGGAGTATCTTTAAAAAACACTACAATTTTTGACACGCTTATATGTATGTAAAAAAACATTTACAATCGATTTTCACCCTCTTCCAAATGTACAAATGACGTGAAACTTTATGGTCGTATGTATTTTTAATACAATATTCCGATATTTTGACCACAATAAAATTCTAAAACTAAGGTTTTTTCTTTTAAAAGAACTTGCCGATTTCATTCATATTTTAGTACAGTGATTATTTAAACCTACGTGATTTATAGAATTTTTTTTTCTGAATCACCTGCATCATAAATAATATACGTACCTACATCATAGCTGTGTTCCAACCTCTCTGCAAACGGTAATATTATCGTCACAGTCATGCTCAGTAGCTAAATCAAAATTGTTTTGTATCGATTTTGTGCGCATACGTCGACTTTGCACTGTTTTGTGTACAATTCTAGAACCGTTCTAATCTCGATTAGAAGACGTTTTAGTTAGTTCGCAGAGAGGTTGGAACAGAGCTAATATTACAGTACTGAAACGATTTGAACGGATACGGGAGCATCTACTGGTACGGGTGTGTACAATAGAGCGACGACTGTAGTACATGAAACCGCATCCAGGCGGCAGCAGCGCTGGGTGTCGGTCATCGATGTGACCTGCCATTATTACCAGGACTATAACTTACCCTAAGATGAGACAGGATAAGACACCGCCTCCCCATATCCACCCATATGTAATGTCGAACTACAAACACTCTGATATTACTTCCACTGCGGACTTTTAGATTCAGCAAAACGTCAAATTCATATTTGATATCAACATTTCATTTTATGAACCGTACCCGAAAACTGGTGAATTAATAAGCAGAAACGACCAGACTCAAAGCGATAAAGAGCAAGAAGTCAAATATCATCATATTTTCTTAGTACATAATCCCATTTTAATGGTTTCGTTCTATTCACGTCGTGTTTGGAAAAGCAATTTCTATTTAAAAAAATACAAGTTTATTATTTAGTAATCTATATAGGTAAATAAAAGTGTAAATGTTCCTTTGTTCCAAATCTTAAATCTCCGAAAGTTTTTCACCGATTGTTTTGAAATTTTGACACAACGTTGCATTTAAATAAGCGCATATTTTATATATGTCAGGTAACATGCTTTTTTTGAGAACAGCGCTATTTGCTGAGCATTAAAGCAACACACGCTATACTAAATGTACAGCAATTATAAGAGCCATGGCCACGCCATATAAACAATGACATTGCTACACCATCGGCAATTCTCGAACTATCATTATTAGAAATCACGAAATAATGTACATATTTGAAACTTTGAAAATTCTGTGATGAAATCTTGTAATAATAAAAAATAATGAAGTTGAAGAAAAATAATATGAATTAAAAATATTTTAATCGTGGGGACAACCAAAAGAGACAACGTTAAAACAACATAACACAAAAAGGTTAGAATGGCGTAATACATCTTAGAATTGCTGAACAATTAATGTAAGCAAGTCAGATGTGAAGATCCCTGGAAGCGGAAAATTATTATAGGCAGACAATGAACGAACGGAAGTGTAAAATGTATACGAACAAAAGAAAACATTACTGTGATAACCAAAATTAAATTTCGCGTGCGCAATTTCTGCCAACTTCAAGAAAACAGAATAGAACACAAAACTCTTGCTGTCTTTTAAATCTCCATCGGGTTTCTCTTTTTTACACATTCGTTTACACAAAATATATCGGTGAGTTATTCCGCAAATCTACATATTGACACAAACCTACAACGATGGTGGAAGAACGGACCTATACCCGTTGCTTACACCACAATAATGAGGCAAATTTAAATTGAGATATTGGAACAAATTGCAAATTTAAATATTAACTCAGAATACAACCTCATTACTGAACATCACTTGTTGAATATCTGTTATTCGGCTTTTATTGAATTTACGGTAGAATAAAATTAATGACTATTTAGTAGACTGTTCTGGAATATAAAAAAGCCTGTGAAAACATAATCCCATAATTTTTTCGATCTAAACAACAATCACGTGTTTTCTCTTCATTTTATATTCTTAATATAAAAAGATGATCTATTTATTTGTTTATTGATATACTAAAATCACAGGGTTGCCCCGCGTTTTTTCTAAAAGTTTGTGCATTTTAGAAAAAAAAATAAGATTCTATTATTTTATATTTCTGTTTCTGCATCAAATAATTATGAATGATAGATACTATTCCCAAACTAAAACTGAACAATTCGTGAATATTATATCTATCTGATAAATAAAAATAAAGTTTGAGAGCGACGCAAAGTTGCATCGTTACGATAAAACCTATGCAATATTAAAGCAAACTCAACGATCTGCACCCAGGCAAGCCTTTGAATTGGGGACACAGTGACAAGCAACGGCAAGTGGAACAACACCACAAAGGACTGTTTTATATCAAAGTGATCTCGAAGATCACTCTTTTAACGTTTTGTTAAGGAACTTATATATAGCGTGACCAGTCGAGGCTATTATTTATCCAAATGATTTGAAACTGTTCCAGATTGGAAACAGGACAAACTTTCACAATTACATAATGACCAACTGTACCCAGTCTGGTTTGCGTCTGTTGGTGTTAAATTTAACAGATGACGCTCTCGTTGCCGTAAAATATTTAGTATAGTGTTTGCAGTAAGCAAAATTCTACTCATATTCGCTTGGATTCGAACCCACTACCTTCTGAATGTGCGTTGAGTATTATCATCATTAAACCAATAACTACGTAATGATTGAAGAGATATGTTAAAAACACGTCAAAAGAGAAAAAAATATGTATAGTGTATACCTATATACAATGTTAGGGTGCATTGTCCGTCTCTAAAAATTCTTGGTACTTATACAAGCACTCCTTAATAAAATATTTATAAATAGTTTTTTTAAACATTTTAAGTCAGGTTTCTAGTTTTAGTCATTTTCAAGAATGATACCAATGAATGTTCGGAATGAAACGTCGAGACTTTATGATCCTCGTGCCCTAGGTCCCGTTCTCCGACCAACGTCAGTAGGGTACGTGCCGTAATATTATGCTTCTATACTAAAAAGATCAAAACCGCCGTTCAAAGCGCGTCTTTTTTAAACTCTGAACGCAAATATGTAGCTCTCACATTACATGCAATAGGTACTTCATTATTTCGAAACCTTCCACCGTCGAATAAATTAAATTTGTTTGTATTAATTACCATATTTATGACCAGAATATCACGTCCAAAACATTAAAAACATATCAACAGACACTTTAATAAATGGTTGCCTCTCAAGACTTAATATTACCCAAGAAATATTTACAAAACTAAATAATGGCAGAAATCGTGTTTAAATATACAGTGTCAACCGATAAACTGAAAAATGTTCTAGTAGCTGTAGTTTCACAATTAATTTTACACTATTCATACACTGCTTCAGTCGTCCGCAAGAGTCCTTAGCAACAGGTAAGAAAGGTTTCTGTCACAATCGACATTAGTGGGCGCACTGAAGGGATTTCTGCCCGTCCGATCTTACTTATTACATTTCAATATTAATTTTCGTAACATTTTGTAAACGCTCTAGGAGTTTAGGTCATTGAATATCAGCCGGTGAAATTTAAAAAAGAGGGGCAGTCGTAGAACAGATGCGAAACACAAATTTAAGCTTGCTAAATGCAACTTGAAGTTACAAGCAGCGCCACGTAAATGACAATTTCGGTAACTCGTAATTGTAAGTTAGATGACTCCATCAGCAAAAGTCATGTTCGCCGTTTGCTACTTTGAGTTACAAGTAGCGCCTCTTAAATTACTATTCTAGTAACAAATAAATGTAGGTTAGATGTCGCCATCAACAAAATCCGTGTTATATTCCAACGGATACACACATCAAGCGCTGTCATCTAACTAAATTTCAGTAACCAAATTAAACGTAACACGTGCGATGAACGGCGCCGAGCGTCACGGCATTTGCACGTTTTTACACACATCCAAACACGCCAGTAGATGTTTCACATGAAAAAAAACTGAAAATTGTGAGACGAAGATGGATAAAATTGTAACGGTTAAAATACCAACATCCGAACCTTACAGTATTCTTTATGAGTAGAAAGTGCAAGAATATTGTGAACATATTATATAGTTCCCTTCTGTTCATCGTATTTCAGGACGGAAATAAAGAACTTCATATCTCGAACAAACTTGAAACTTGCGATTCTTTGTTCCCCGCGAAAATACGAAGGAAGCAACAAAACGAAATAACACGAAAAAATGATTCATGTCCGAAAATCGGCACGCAATTCCACTATTACTCTAGCTTCGATAACTTTTCTGATCAAATCTTGTTAAAAATATATTAGACTTGATTAAATTATTATGTTAGTCCCGAAACAATACGTCACAATAAAATAGCAATAGACTAGTCAAGAACTGTGATTATTGAGAAAAATAGATCCAAGTCTCCAAAAAATATGAGCAATAGCTTATTCGAGTCGGAAAAATATTGCGCACCAGATTTATTCACAAAACTAACTTGAAAAGACGTATCGTGTGAAGTGAGCACATAACAGCAATCAAGAAAACCAGCGTTAGAAAACTAGTAGACAAATCTAGCAGCGTTTCTAGCCTTGTGTGCAGCAGCCTTAATGAACAATAGAGACCCTTGGAACAATAAAGAATAGTGCTGGTCGCTCTTCAGACGTCATAGGTTGCCCAGTGCTGCTCTAAACATTCCAACCGAATTTGTGACAGTTTGGTGACGGTTTCGAAACTATAATTTCGGTACTTGATCTAAACATGGCGACAGCAGCAAAGTGCTGTATATACCGCACACCATAAATAAGGAGACGTGACTACAATTAATTCAGTCACTATAAAAACTCGTTGCAGGTAATGTAATAACTAAAACAACGGACAGAAAGAAATGGGTCTATATTTTTAATTTATTTTGCATGATTTAAGTGTTTTGATCGAAAATAAAAACGAACTTAAAACCCAAAAACAAAATTACTCGTTTAGAAAATTAATAAAATTGATAAAAATGGTTATAAAAAAATAATTTAGACAAAATACATTTATTTATGTTCATTATCTTCAAATAATTTTTCAAATTTAAGAGCAACATATAATGGTAATTCCTTTCTAAAGTCATAATATTTGACATACAGCGAGTCAGTTTTTTATCTTCAACATTTGCAATGTCAAATTATACAGTTGTTATAAAACATAAAATGTGATAATCCCGTAGTATAACGCGATCCGAGCGGTTTGCATTTTATCTCCGTGTGAAAGTGGCCATTTTGAAGCGAAATATACAACGCATTCATGCCAATTGACACACCAAAACGAATCCATGCTTCTTTTGACTGGTGGATTAATTACTTCAAGTGATACATCAATATCAAGACAGCAAGAATAAAACAAATCTCAGAATTTGTTATCTGATTGGAAACATTCGTTATGATTGAATACCGGACCGGATTGATACATAATGTATTTCGTAAAAGATAAAAAATGCTTTGATGAACAATTCTGACCGCACAAAAATTTAGCGGACAATCAATTATTACTTTATTATTTTTTGAAGTCAGTATTTCGAATGCGACCTTAACACTACTTAATGAAATTTATACAGATTATAATTTATTAATTGCAATTATCATTGTATATCATTGCATACCAGCCAAACCTCCCATTAAATATTTATCTATTAAGGTAAGGTCTGCCACGTATAATTATTATACATATAATTATGTGTTTCGTCGATCTCCGCTAGGGCTTCAGCCAATCACAAAATTGCTTTGAGTCAGCTTTTGTTCAAGATGGTTTCTACAGAAGCTGCCATCTGTGAGATATCTTTATTATTACCCTAGAGGAAACTGTAAACAGACTATAGACTTTACTGAACGTTAATTCCGTCCGAAAAAAGATCTGAGCTACTTTCAAGTCGCGTTTAAAGAAGTTGTACTACATAAAGTCGTATATTAACATATACTGCTTACTCCGGCCCTGTTATCGAGCATCAAGTTCCGATCTTCAGGCTCATAACTAACCTAAAATGATAGGAAAGCATTTTTATTCCGTCGGCTCGATCGATATCACATGAAACGTGCCTGGCTAGTTTTATAGTTTAATTTAGTTCCATTTTCCACTATGAGTTATAACAATAAAAGAACAAAAACTCGAGGAAACCGACTGGCAGAACTGATTGGAAATTATTTTTTTTTTAAACAGCCCCAGAAAAACACGATTCTTGCGTTAGATTTATGTATACAGTGATTTATAGATATTACCCAAAACAGTATATTTCCCTGTTAATGATTTTTTTTACTTCTCCGGATATCACGCCTTCGGCCAGTGTGGTGTATACCGTTTTTCTTCATACCTCGGTCGTAAGTACGCTTATTAAATATGTACATAAATTAACTACTTATAAATTACATAAAAACACAGATTGATTCCAAGCAAGCAGCTTTGAGGTTATACGTTAAAACAAAAATGACAGCTGTTCGTGACTATTAACTAAAATGTAACAGGATTGCTATGGAAACGACATCAAAATAACAGCTGTTGATAGGTTATTTTTCTTTTACTGTCGCTCGAACGTACGAAATTTCCGCATCAGTGCATGTAATCCCAACAATGCGTAAATGTTAGACTTGCTGCCTTACAATTGATGCCGGAAGTATGCACTTTCGATCGAGGTATGAAGAAAATAATTTGTAGTACATATGATGGTAACAGTTATTAGATTAATGTATTGTCATAATATGTAAAACAAGGTAACAGAACAAGTGGAAGTGGTTGAAAATCAACTGGCAAGATTAGACCTAAGACAAACAGGTGAAGTTGAAGAAAATGACAACTTAATCGTAATTTTCCCGAAAACTAAAAAAGCCACCAAAACATTTCCCCTAGTTATAGATTGAAACCGTCGTAGTCTGGTCTTAAGTATTTACTTGATCACTCACTAATATATTCTTATCAAACATTAAATGTAAGTTTTGTGCACGGATGCGAAAAGAAGATCCAATCGAAATCATGTTGCGTTGGCGTGTTGTATAATAAAAAATGTGTATAATTTGTCATCGAAAGAAAAGGGAAATAGAAAACTCAACGGACACAATACATCCCCGGTTCTTCAAGCCGCCACCCAACAGGAATCAATATAAAGGAATTCAACACACGCCTTGCTATCAGACCTTTATTGAGGCCGTTTAATAACACAATTCGACCGCCGCGGGTCTGCTTACACATTTACTGGAAAAATCTAGGTCAGTTCAGAGACGTGCTTCCAGGATATAACGCAGGTTCCCACTACCAAGAAGACATAACGTTTAACTCGATTTTGACAAGTAATACTCATGCGAAACTTAGTTTTAATCCCTTGGGAAGGAAGCAACTTTAAAATTACAAGTTCGCAGGTTCAGCAGTTTTGGTCGTGTGCCGATGTGAGGAAACATTATGTTATACACAGATTTTAATTCAAGTTCAAATACTTATTAGTGTATTTGCCATACGGCACATATTCTCGTCGGTCCTACCAAAACTTCACGATGTTTCACAACCTCCTGAACAATTTGGCACCATTTGGAAAATATGCTGCAAAAATTTAAATGAAATCACCTCGACACGAGCGGATTTATAAATTTTAAGAAACACTATAGTTTGAGCAATATGGATTTATTTACTGAAGGGTGTATTTAATTTGGTGCACATGCTGGATTGATATTAATATTGAAATTAAGAACAAACATATTTTCTTCACACCTGATCGAAAGTACATACTTTCGGCATCAACTGTAAGGCAGAAAGTCTAACATTTACGCATTGATGGGATCACACGCACTGATGCGGGAAGTACGTACGTATGGGCGACAGTAAAGTAAAATAATCTGTTATTTAGATGTCGTTTCCATAGAAACCCTATTAAACTTTAACAAATAGTCCCGAACAGCTGTCATTCGTGCTTTTACGTATAACCTCTAAGCTGCTTGCTTGGAATTTATTTGTGTTTTTAAGTAATTAATGAGTAATTAATTAATTTATGTATTTCACAAGCGTACTTACGACCAAAGTATGAAGGAAAATAGTATACACCACACTGGCCGAAAGTTTGATATCTTGCACTGCGCGTCATGATGCCTCGGGCATCGTGGCGCGCAGTGTAAGAATGTCAAACTTTCGGCACTTGTGGTGTAATATACTATTTTTAAAGGAATGTATGAAGGTCCTAAATTTTTTTATTTTGTCCAAAAACAAACTTAACTTCACAGAATAAAGCCACAATAAATAAAGAAATCGTACACCACCTATTTGATCATTTTCATTTACGTCTCTATTCTTGGAAAAGACCGGGGTTGTATAACTCATCCTTTCCTGTGAATGTGTAAGCAAACCCTTAAAAGGTAATACGTATCAATTAGTTTCCATTCGAAAAAGTCTCTTTTATAATTTCCACGCTTCGAAAATCGTTAATTATTAAACGATCATTTCATTATTTTTAAAACAATTTTAGGTACACCGAAATTCACTTACTAAGATAGAACATTATTAGCGACATTCAACGATTTTTTTAATTAGCATGTGATTCAAACAAGCGTTTTCATTTATAAATACTAGTACTTGATATATCTATGTTTGCGACATTGTATATATTTTTTAAATATTCCACTCTTTAAACATACTGAATGAATACACACATCGCCAAATATCAATGATTTTTTACTTCGTGATTTTTTTTTATGAAATTGGTAACGTGTAGTTTGCGGAGACATCTAATTTTATTTATTCTTTTATTCTTGATAATTTTTAATTGGTATACTTTTAGACTGTTATTATTTTCGATATTTTTTTTTGTGTGAAATCCACAGTATCGTATTTTTTATTTATTTCAGTTGGATTTTCATTCGCAAATGCTTTACCTAGGTACTCGTAATATATTATCATTCAAAATTATGGCTTTGTATCCGTTCGCGATCAGTTTAGACAGTGTTGCCAGATCACCCATTTTAGCGATAAATCTACCGTTTTTAGGATTCCGTACCCGAAGAGTGCCGAACGGGACCACGGGACCCTATTACTATGTCTCCGCTGTCCGTACGTCGATCTGTATCTCATTAACCGTAATAGGTAGAGAGTTAAAACCAAGATGGCGAATTTCAAAATGGCCGCCATACAAATTATAAAAAAATCTCCGATAAAACTGATATTAAGAATGCGTGTTCAGTCTTCTTAACCATATACGAAAATGTGAGAAAAAAGATGGCGAATTTCAAAATGGCCGCGTTTCAAATTTAAAAAAAATCTGATTAAGCTGATATTGGGCATGCGTGTTCAGTCCTATTAAAATTACACGAGAATGAAAAATAAAACCAAAACGGCAAACTACAAAATGGCCGCCATGTAATAAAAAAAATAATAATTTCCGATATCTTGTTCGATGGTACGGAACCTTGTGTGCGAGTCCGACTTGCACTGGACCGGTTTTTACTATTTCTGCCGTTCTCTTTTTTTTCTTAATTTAGGTGGCGCTGCCGCTTTTTAGGATACTGGCTCTGGCAACACGGAATTTAGGTGGGTCACTCGGAAATTCACTGTGATCTCCTACTGTTCCGTGTTTTAGATACAACCTAGTAAAAATATAGCTTGTACCGTTTTGGGAATCACTGCTATAAATAAATAACGTTATTGCAAAGGTAAATGATAAAGACAAAAAGCAATCGGTCGCTTTTCAACTGGTCATAAACAAATGCAATATTCAGTGATCGATGAAGACGATTCGCGTTTGTTGGTTAGGAAAACAAGTGCATGTGTTATAACAAATGTACGTCGAGAAACACGCGTCGCCCGCTTGATTTATCGCCGAACCTTTCGCAACGTGAGTTGAGAGCTAACAGCATTACCAACTATTAGATTTACACTCAACTGGAGAAAAATCATTTTCTGATGTTAATATACTTATTTATTTTTTGTGTCTGAGGTCTTTCGCAATGTAAATGCCAGCCGCAGAGAAAGTAAACTGTTTTTTTGTCAGTGAAAATAATTCATTTTGTTTTTTCTATCTGTAATAAATTTTCTATCTTATTTTCGTCTGTCACACACAAACACACGAAGACGGTACAACAGTAAAGAATAGATTTTTATAAAAATAATAGATAAAAAATTAGAAAAAGAATTGTAAATGTTTGCGAGTAAACGTCTCACGTAATTTGTGAACGCCCTCTAAGCATTTTTTTCACATATTTTGTCGTTGAAAAATATCTAAAATTAGTTCCACACCCGCAAACGAAAGTTCTAAATTGTATATGTTTTTAAGTGATACCTGAACGACAAAAACAGACAAAACGACGGACAAAAACGGAATTTTAATTATATAAAATATCTGGAATATTCATGTTATTAAATAATTTATGTTGATTTTTATTTACAGAATAGTCTTCATGTACCATACCACAACGGAGATTTTACATGTTCAAATAAGGGATATATTTAAGAAATTCACTTAACTGAAATTGTTTTACAAAATGTTATAAGAAGCATTATATTTTTAATATAGAAAACATTTAAAATATGTCAACGGTGTAATTCAATAGGTAGCTATTTACGGAACAAATATTTCAAGCTTGTTTATATATTTTGTCAAGGTTTTTTTTACGCTTTTGTACCAATAACTTACAAAAACGGGTAAAGATTAAAAAGTCATTATTTTTTACAAGAAAATACTGTTCCGGCATTTAAAAAAAATCCACAACAAATTGAACCATTAGTCAAAAGCGGTAATGTAATTTATAAATATCACTTTTTTATAACTGAAAATAAATAAAAGTTAGCGAATAATATATGATAGGTGTGATGCATATATGTGTGTATAAATGCTTCTATGTATTTGCCTAAAAAAAGGAATATAAAAAGTGTTTTATTATGTGCAAAACAGAACGCGGCTACAATCTGTGAATGGCTGCTCGACAAAGAACCACGTTCATGCAGGTTGGAATAATCCAAGGGCGTCGACGCAGGGGCTGTGATACACAGAATTAAAAAAAAAACGATCTCTTGTGGCTGTTCTTACGATTGCGAACCGTGTTACGACTCTTAATCTTGTTTCGACTGTGAATTCATATATTTATTAAATTATTATAAATGGTCTTAACGTAGGTCGTAATATTTTTTAATTCAATTTTTTAGCTGCTTCGGGACTGGCAGTGAACTGCGAATTACGAACGAGCGAGCGTCACGAAACAAAGGCGCACATATGTATTAGTGTTCACATCATGGCTTAGACAATGTAAAGATCTTAGAAACAAAGCGCACATAGTACGTCACTGATATTATATACTCAATGCATTCAGGCCGGTCTATTCTACATGTGCAGAGCAAAGACAATCGGTAGCTGTCGTTTTTTTTTTTTTATAAAACCTTCTTGCAAAAATCAATACCACCACCGTTAGTTCAATGCTCTATTGCCGTTTTTTATAGTATACGGTGTACGTACATTGCAACGTTTCGTTACACTTTCAATCTCAATTTCACCCCGCCGTAGCAAAAGAAGTGTTACTCCAAAACTTTCTTATAAAAATGAAACGGTACATTGATTTTCAACGACAGATTTTAGTTAACAAGGATAACATTTAATTTACAAAAAATCTGACAATTTCGTTTCAAATTTTCGCAATTGTGGGACAACACTGGAAACAAGGTACGGCTAAAGGAGCCCCATTATCAGACGTAGGACGGTAGGACTTCCGCCGTTATAAAGCTGTGCACCAAAGTATCCGTAGACATAGGTAAATTATGGTCGCAATTTCTAATAGCCAGGATTATAAATTGTAGGCTTTAAATTCAGAGCTCTTTGCGTCATTGATTTAAACACTTTCAACATCTACAGGCGATCGTTTTCTATTTATATTTTCTGTTAAAAAACTACCTACATTTTAAAAAAATATTTCTTTTGAATAAACAAACGTATTATCCAAGTGTGTAGGCTTTCACGACTGGTGTTGTTCCAAATCAGTGATGTCAAAGATACCACATCCGGCCCTCAAACCATCATAATACGGCCCGCGACCAGAATCTACCCAGCGAGGATTTTAGACGACATTCGATGTCACTACGTATTTTTAAAATTGCTGGATCCTAAGCTCAAGATAATTTACCCTTTTTATTACCTTTACATGAAAATTGATTTTAAACTAAATAAATAAAGATTCTAATTTAGTATGTGTTTTAGTTTTCAATTTAGTCTGGCCCGCTAATACACCCTAAATCTTATAAATGACCCTTTAGAAGAATCCGTCTGACACCCCTATTCTAAATCTTCTTGGTTTCCGGGCATTATCAAAGGCGATGTGGTAGCTACTACATCGCCTTTGATAATTTCTACCGCAGTTGTAGATGCAAAATCAGCTAGAAATGCCAATGAACCACAGCCTACAAGCCCGGAAACTAAGAAGGTTTGGAAATAAACGTATTATTTACCTTTTCGAAAATGTTTATCAAGAGAATTTTTGTCGATGCATCTCTAGAAACATTTTTTTAAAAATAATTTACGAAATGTATACGTCACTTTCTGAGAAATAACGCACTTGAAAAATTATTTTCACTATTTGTAAGGAATAATCGCGAATTTCAAGATAATGTTTTTAAATCACAAAAGAAAACAGTAAAATTTTAAAAGCCTAAATCTTGATACATAAAAATATAAAAAATATTTATTGACGTCTCAAAAACCTACACTGTCAAAATAATTCCTTAGACACGCTTAAACTTACCGAAGGAAGCTTTTCTAAGCTGCTATACTATCGGCAAAACATTAGCTTTGTTCGTCAAAGTAATCAAATGCAGGAATTGTCAAATTTTGTCACCAATCACCACATCAATAACGCCTATTTCTACACTGCACTAAGCCAGTACAACCCCTGTATTTTCAATATCTCCTTCATTCTCACTTTACAGTAGTCACTGACCAATCAGAAAAAAAACATTTATTAATTTAAGATTAAACGTGGTATGGCATATTTTTTCATTGACTGATAGCGTAGGAGGAAACTATAAACACTTGAAAATACGTAAATAAATCAGTTGAAAATAGATATTGTATCTATAAAGTATTTATGGCTTCGCTATTGACAGCACATCACAGTTTTGCTGATAGAAGACTCTCCATATAAATTTTTCCAAATTCTACTTATATTGTAACCAGAAAACAATGTCAGTTGTGAACAAATCTCCAGTAGCGGTTAATAATTTGTTTGAATTCAGGCCGTTTTCTGTTTTCGTCTTTCCTGAAATCACGACGCCGCGCCGGCACATTATATAATAAAAAGTTTAGGGAGTGACGCATTACGGTATAATGGCAGCTTTAAAGACAGCGGCGTTATAAGTAAAGCTTAGTGTAGACTGGGGACAGTCTAGGACAGGGAAACATTCGCGTCCTAGTCCAGTGTTTCCCAAAATGAACGATACTATCCCCCTATAGTGGCGCTAATGATCCAGGGAAGGAAGTATCTTTTGAAGCAATTGGCGGGGCGATGGAAACAAGCACTGGGATTTTAGGACTCTACAAGTGCGACCCATGAGGTTCACATGATAAATTTGTTTGCAGTTTTTTGATTAAATAAAAAAATGGCTGGACTGAATTTGATAAAATTTCTTTCGTTTAATGCGTGGGGAGTCGATATAATTTTTTATTCACGAAATTTCGTGCAGAACAAAAACACCATGCACGTACGTACGTACAAACACACGCACATCTTTTCAAAAATAACGTAAAAATATCGTAGTGACCTTTGGATTCATTACAATAACTCCCGTATTGGGTTTTGACATAAAACGATACGAAATCTGGTGATAGAAATTTAACTCATAAACATTTTACATGCTATTAGTTGTTCCCATATATATTACAAATGGCCGATTCAACACTACATTTGACCTAAATTCCGTTGATATTTCGAATCCCAATACACTGGGAAGTTAAAAATGATTTTAAAAACCCTTCAAACATGCTTTGTGCAAAGTCGTGTTAATTCTTAGTGGTTATTAAACACACACAATTCAAATTGTAACTGAAATCAATAATTTCATTATTTTAAGCGTCAAGCCTTACCGAAAACATTTTTCTTTACTATATTCTTCGCTGGTAGAACTATGGCTATGTACAAACAAGAACGTGAAGCCCCGGCACTCTTTTGCTTGTTCTTAAAGAACGTAAATTTAACAGGGAAGTGTCGAGTAATTTTTTTTCTGAAAAGGAGGTCGTTGGCCAAATAAGTTTGGGAATCTCTGATCTAGTCTAACACTAACTTGTAGTAGATTACATTAAGGGGCTGTAAAACCGAATGTGACACAATTTAATGGGTTCTGAACACAGAAAGGCCCTTATTATACTATTATACAAAGTGTCCGCAAAATAGTGTATACATTATTAATTATAACTTATTTATCTGTTTGAATTATATGAATAATGCCATTACGCTGTCAGGTTACAAATAGTCGTAATGCCTGTACTAAGAAGTACTGCATACAGATGAATCTGTCAATTCTCATAAGCGACTAGAGCTAATTTCGTTCGTTATATTATTCATATCGAATGCATAGACAGCTAGAATGAATTGTTTTCGATCGATAATTGAAAAATTCATTCACACCTCGTATTATTATATCAAGGAAGGAATCATTTCGAATGAATCAGTCGATTATTAAAATCAACGATTATTCTCAACTCGAGCCGTAGATACAGTTATAGCTTAAGCAACGAATAATTCTAGATGGAAAAGTCGAAAGCAGAACATTTGACTTAGGAACTTTGTTTGGACTAGTTAGGAGATAAACATACTAAAAGTCCTTACCCCTCCGAGGTACGCCCGAAGGGGGGGAGCACAAAGAAGGTCCCGTTTTTTGGTATTTTGCTTTTTTAATTCAGTTGATTTTGATTTATAAACGTCCACAGTACTAAATTCTCAAAGAAACAAAATATATAAAATATCCCGTTATTTTTCTATAAACAATACATGTTTACCCAAGTTTAGTCGTCCATTCCTCGACGCAAATGTGTTAATATCTGTTTCCGCCGTTCTTCTCTGAATGAAGAAACTTCTAAATAAGAAATAAAAATTACACATTTACAACATCTCTACGTTTAACTTGAACGGATATAACTATAGTTTTTTTTTAAATGAAAAACTTCCGAGAGCAACTTTAAAATTCAAACTTTTCGCAGTTGGTGCCAATTTGTCATGATATATTATGTATGGATATATGGACAGGAATATTACAAAGTTCTCTTTTTCCCAACGAGTTTTACATCTGACAACGTTATAATTTGTACAGGATGTCTATAAATTACGCCAATATGAATCACCAGAAACCAACCAGCGTTATACTTCACCGCTTTTTTAAGGTAAATAAAATATGAAATTCAATGGTTTTGGTACGAATTGCTATTAGCTTAGTAGCCGGGTGAAAACGCAAACCTATTTTAACAAAGCTGAGATTTTTATATGTTTTATAGTAATGAAGCCTATATTTATGATGGCAGACATTTCCTCCGCCTGTAACATCCCGACATACACAATAACATGTCCGTTGTATGACCGCGATGATATTGAGAGCATTGATGAGAGCATCTGATGGCTTTTTTGTAGCAAACGAAAAAACAAACTGATTGTTAATGCTCTATGACTAATATGAACTCGTTATCGCTACAACTTCGGTAACAGTTTGAATTTTGGAATTGTTAAACGTTTAAAATATTCTCAAAGGTATAAACAATTCATCTAAACCCTAAAAAAAACGATTTTTTGAAAATCTCAACACTACATAAGTGACAGTTAATCAAAATTTTAACAGCGCTGTTAATTTTAACACTGACCTTGCAGAATAGCGCTATTAGTAATTGGACTCATCATTTTCCATTCGAAGCTTTCGTGCGAAACACTCCTGATATTATGTCAAAAATAAAATCACTTCCAAAAAAGGAGTAAAAAGCTGCTCTTCGCGTTAAAAAAATGCTGGACTTCTGATTTAAATTTTTATCTCATTTTGAGTATTGCAAGTTCAATTCGGTTAGCAAAAATGAATTAAACTTCGCAAAGTACAAAACAGGTATGAATAAAAGATCAGAAAATAATATCCCTAAAGGGTTTGTCGAAAACACGTTGAATTATAAAACAAACTGAATGTTTCATAATGAATGTTGTTTTTGAATAGTAATGCCATTATCAAAACAAAAACAATATTTTCTTTTTCTACGGCAAATACATCCTGTTCCAAAAACAATATCGAATTGAAAATTAAATTTTCAGTGATTTTAAAACAATATAAATGTAAGCACATTTTTTTCATTTAACCAACAATTAAAAAAAGCTACTTTTATAATAATATAAATAAACTTACTAATATTTATCACAATACCATAACAATTAATCCCCAAAATAAATACATTCAAATTAATGAAGCAACAATAGAATTTAACAGGGTCTTTTATTGAATAAACAAACTTGAAACCCCTAGATATATTTGTCACAATATTGAAAAAATCTACATGTCAAAAGGTTCTCGTATAAAATTTGTTCTGATGGCAGGTATATCAAAAACACTCGAATAAGTGCAAAGTTAAGAGCATGGCTCTTAACCTATAAAATCGATCATCCCCACAAGTGGGTAATAATCCGCCGCTTTGCCCCACCAGTCCCACATGTATGGAGAACACTAACACGTTGACGCAACCACCTACGTATAGCACATTCTAGGATACCGCAGTTAGCACTTCATTTGTCCAAACAGAGAGTAGGTATGTATAACCAGTATCCATCCAATCAACTGATGCAACGCCGAGTTTTAAAGTTTCGAAAACACTTCATTTCAACAATAATTAGTCACTCTGTATATCCATAATACGAATAATATGAACAGATATATTTCTTTTCGATTTGTACAAATCATACTGTATGTCTACTTATTCCAGCAGAGATCATTGGCCTCGCGTTTGAAATGTTAGTTACATTTCGAATTCTATAGAAGCATACACACTATATATTAATTTTTTCTATTGTCTTCCCTCGAAGAACTATAATTCATTTTGAGGTTTCATTTTTTGCAAACAAGCACATATCGTTAGTAGAATAAGCTTGAATCAAGTCTATTCTACAAACGATATTCATAATGATTACCAAGTGCTTAGCAACATAAGCACTCTTGGTAATCAGTTTTGTTTCTTTCTTATTCTGCTAAGCAAAGTGACTACCTAAATATCAAACATTAGTGATTACAAACAGTGCTTATAAATTTTGTAACCACTGGAGTTACGTAAGAATAGTACATAAGGGGGTCATCTCATGTGATATATTAAAAATATCGAATATATTTTTTTAGCAGATAAGATAAGATAAGATAAAATTTATTACTTATAAAATATGTACAATAAATTAACAAAAAATTTTGGACAGCGTTCCGTTAACCGACTGCATAGTGTACAAAAAATCAAAAAAACATTAAATATTACAAAGTATTATTATGGGAAAAAATACGAATAAAAAAAACCCAAACAATCACACAACATTGTCGTCGTGTAGGCGCACGTCTGTCTGGTCTAGAGGCTAGACTGTCTTAAATTATGATACTACGAATAATTTTGTTACTTGGTTAACGCATGTTTTATCCGTTTGTGTTTATATTTGTAAGATAAATCACTTAAACTGTAACTGCCGATTTCACTAATTATTTGAATTTTTAGCAGAAATTGATACCTAAACATGTTCAGAATATGTTGGTAAAGTGATTTTATAATATTCCAAGTTGTTGGAAAGATACAGCCGTTGGAAGAAGAGGTGCTCGGAGCGCTTGGGCACCGAGTCTATTGTGACGTGTCGGCTTGTTACTTGAGACCTTCTAAAACAAATGAGGAGCAAACAAGCAAAACCCGACATATTCATTTTTTTCGTTTTTGAGTTATATATGAATTCTAGTTAATTTTGGTGAGCTTTTTGCAGATTAATGGTGAGTTAAGTTTAAATCGTACTTGAATCTTTAAACGTGTTTTTCTCAAAACTGTGTTTTTCTTATTTGTCTCCACGACATCTCAAAAATGGTTTCACCGATTGCTTTGTTTTAAAGATAGATTCGGCACATGTATAGTCGTAGGATATATATTGGAAATTCCAAGAGGTTCTACTTTTCTCGACGCAAAATTATCAAAAAAATCATGAAATTTACAAATTAATTTTCAAGTCAGTCAATTATTCAATTATCAATATTTCCGAATAATCCTACTGCATCTTATTGCCACAGGCTTACAGATTAAAATGCCCTTTTATTTTTCTATTTGAAATAAGCTAATCAGTCGAAATCATGGAGACCGTTAACAACCTTTTTCTCAAGTAAGATAAAACATTTTCTTGCTACAAAATATCGAAAATGGGGAGAGCAGTAAGCATTCACTAAATAAAATATACAATTATTCAAATGTACAACAATAAACGTGAATACGTCTCAAAACAGAAAAATTCTCAGAAACTGCGTTACAGTAACACGTTTCTAGTCTTCTTAAAAAAAATGTATCTATTATCAACTTTTCAAAACATACATAAAAGAATTATGATTCCAGTTTCGCGCGTCTTTCTTAAAATTTATATCTAATAATGTAAGCAGTTGGTATCTAAAGAAATTGTAAAAATAGCAGAATTTTAATTTCCACAAAAAAATATTTTTTTAGTAAGTCGACAGCAGTAATAATTAATTTTACAAGTCAATGAAAAGCATTTCCCATTCCGTTGGTAAGCTCTCAATGCACACAAATTTACAACCAATTTACAGAATGTTTTCTGTTCATGATTACACATGTATGTGCGTGTACAGGGTTTAACGGACAGTCGACAATTATTTTCTTTCGAATTATTTTAAATCACAAACTTACAAATTGTACAATTCCTATCCGATTTATGTAAATAAAAATATAAATGTTCATTTGTTTAAAATATGAAATCTCCGGAAGTTCTTCACCGATTGCTTTGAAATTTTTATACAACGTTACAATCGAACACGCCCTTTTTTACCTATTATAAAGATGTCACACCTGTGACAGGTGAAAACATGCTTTTATGAAAAATAGCGCCATAACAGCGCCATCTGTTGGACGTTAAAAAATGCATCGTCGCATTTCGTAAATGAAAAATTATCAAAGCATCAAAATATATCGTTGAATCATTAAAAATAGTTATATTTTAGGGTTCCGTACCGCCGACGAAAAAAAAAACGGAATCCTTACAAAATCACTCTCGTGTTTGCTCCGAATCTACTGGATTAAAATCACGAACGTATAGCGTAAATAAACGAATCCGATTTTGGAGATTAATTTTGGGGCGGCATATTAGAAAATTCATGCGCGTCATGTAACATATTAAATGAAACGGCTCGTTGTAAGAAACACAAATATATTTTTCTTATAAATTTAAAATGCATAGTTTAAAACAGTAAAAAAATAATTAACAAAATTTGACCCACTTCTCAAAAAGGTCCGCCCTTTTTGAGAAGTGGGTCAAATTTTGTTAATTATTTTTTTTAGTACTAGCTCGTGGGCCGCTAAGTCAGTGACGTTACTTCTAAACCAAAAGGCATACAGACGTTTGTTTGTGCTCATTGGATTCAGCGTGTATTTTTCTATAAAACTGATGATTTTTTAAAAGTTCCGACAGATTTTAGTTTCCGTCAAAAATTGCGTTTTTTAAAGAGGTATATGCCTTGGAAAAATTGCAAATATCGAATTCTTTTAAATACTTTTGAACGTGAGAATGCTTACAGAAAAAAATTGGCTGAATTCAATGAGCGTAAGCAAAATGCTGTATCTCTTTTAGTTTGGAAACCGCGGCCATTCGAATGTTTTATATGATTTTCTGAAAACTATGAACGCAGATAACTTCTAAACCAAAAGACATTTGTTTGTGCTCATTGGATTCAGCGTGTTTTTTTTCCCTATAAGCATGATGATTTTTCCAAAGTTCCGAAAAATTTAGATTTCGATTGTCTCTTTTATGATATAAAAAATGAGTTTATATAAATAAACACGTGGGTCATTTAAAAAGGTTGCGTGGGTCAGTGTCTGACCCGCGGATCATAGGTTCGCCATCACTAGTTTAAAATATATTAAAGAAAATATACGAAAATCGAGCATCCCCATCTTTATTTCCGAAACTACTGAGTCTAAAATTTTGAAAAAAAAATAGGGAATATAGGGCCTCACCTATAGTTTACTTAAATCCTAAGTCTTAAACTTTTCATGGAAAACGGAGTAAAACGAAACCCTCTCCACGCGATTTCGGCTCGCACTTGGCGGTTTTTTTTTTTTCAAATTATACTACCTACAATATGAATCAAAACTTTTAGTTACACCCTGTACGAACACAAAGCTAATGTCGACCCCACTGTTCTGCCCAATTAGCTTCGCAAATAATCTTAACAAAAACACGGTCAAAGGTCTTTTTTCGCTCAAATGGCTGCATTAAACCAGACACAAAAACACGTTAAGTTTATACAACACCAAACCAGTTTACTAAAACACAGATCACTATGTTGACTGCTTACTATTTATTAATGAAACAAAACATTGTAGCAGTACACAAATAAATCACTTTTCATTTGGATTGAAATCAATTCGTCACTGTATAATTGATTCATTTTAATTATGAATTTTTAATGTTTTAATCTTGAATACTAAAAATCAATTGATATTCGTATCAAAGAGGAGAAGCCTACTACAAAATCAAACGATATGAAGCAATCAATGAATAATAATATAACGTACCTACAATAAATTATAGAGTACTAGCCGCTACCCGCGGCTACGCCCGCGATTGAGATGGAAATCGACTTTTGACATGCATATCAGGGGTTGAGGTATTGCACATATTTTGACAAAAAAATTTCTTATTTTTCGTAAAAAATTTTTATTTTTTTTTAATAAAAAGTATCCTATGTTACTTCTAATACCTTCAAGAGTGTATGTGCAAAGTTTCATGATGATCGGTTAAGTAGTTTTTGCGTGAAAGCGTAACAAACAAACTTACATTCGCATTTATAATATTAAGTAAGTATGATATGATAACAATTTTCTTATTTTTCGTAAAAATTTTTTATTTTTTTTTAATAAAAAGTATCCTATGTTACTTCTAATACCTTCAAGAGTGTATGTGCAAAGTTTCATGATGATCGGTTAAGTGAAAGCGTAACAAACAAACTTACATTCGCATTTATAAAGGGATTAGTTTAGTAGGGAAGTAAGTCTAAAATAATAAAGTGACAGCTAACCACAAAAATTACGGATAACCTCAAAAATGTGAATAGTATTATACTGCATGTAACGACAGAAGAAAATAACAATAAATATAGAAAAATAACTATATTCAATTGAATTAGATATTGAATTAGATATTGTCGTCACCGTCGGTAATACAGTGGGTTGGTATTACAGTATTCAGGGTTGAAACTTCATTACTATGATGCTAGATGGCGTTGAAGTAGCTAAATTTGACGATATTTTGACAATTTTCTTATTTTTCGTAAAAAATTTTTATTTTTTTTTAATAAAAAGTATCCTATGTTACTTCTAATACCTTCAAGAGTGTATGTGCAAAGTTTCATGATGATCGGTTAAGTAGTTTTTGCGTGAAAGCGTAACAAACAAACTTACATTCGCATTTATAATATTTTTCTTATTTTTCGTAAAAAATTTTTATTTCTTTTAATAAAAAGTATCCTATGTTACTTCTAATACCTTCAAGAGTGTATGTGCAAAGTTTCATGATGATCGGTTAAGTAGTTTTTGCGTGAAAGCGTAACAAACAAACTTACATTCGCATTTATTTTCGTAAAAATTTTTTATTTTTTTTTAATAAAAAGTATCCTATGTTACTTCTAATACCTTCAAGAGTGTATGTGCAAAGTTTCATGATGATCGGTTAAGTAGTTTTTGCGTGAAAGCGTAACAAACAAACTTACATTCGCATTTATAATATTAGTAAGTATGATACGATACACAATCGACCAGTAAAGCTGTGTCCTGACTATGCCGATCGGCAAAGCCGTACTAGTGTAGACGTGACTGTCGGCTTCGTTATCAGGCAAAATAGTAACAGCTTTGCCGATCGACGAAGATTGTTCACAGAGCAATTAAAACATCATTTGTATTTTATTGAAATCCGCGCACACATAACCTGCATGGCACGGAGCATAAAAGCATGTTCGAGAAAGTATACGCGTATTATTTAACGGAGTAGTGCAACCAGCAGGCGGCAACGACCGTTTGTCGGTCGCCTGCAATTATTGTCAAGTCGTCCTGAACCGATTTAGTGCGCTAGTGATGTGTGGTTTTCATTAATTAATTTGCATTGACAAAGCTATTTGAAAACTTCAAAATGTCTACCGGACATTACGAAACCTGCACTAAAATAGTTTATAGTGACGTCGTGCAGGTTGCAGGTTTATGTTGTGCAGGTCGTGCAAGTTTATGCTTGACAAGTGCGCGCGGTCTTTAAATAAACAATTTGAATCTCTCGACGATATATTAAAAAACCGGCCAAATGCGAGTCGGACTCGCGCACGGAGGGTTCCGTACAAACAGCTATGTAAATAGTTCGTCCATCACGGAAATCGAGTCTCGGAAGATTTTTCCCGCTTAGCCGTTGGAAAACTGTTGTCTCCATACATCGACAAACGTCGCGGTCAGTTTGCCAACTAAGCGTGTAATATTGCGCAATGAGTTCAGATGGACTACTTAACTGTATTGTGACTCGTGGCTATATCTGAGCCTAGTTGTCGTACCGTGTTGTATCCGAGATTTCTCATATTGTGCTTTATAAATGCACCGGTCGCGAACGCTTGTTTTGTATTAGAACCGTTACTGTGTACGTGCGTAGCATGTTGTTGCGGTTTTAAAACATTTTTTTGTGATGTAACTACAAATTCATGGTTTGCGGATTTTTCCCATTACTTGTGCATTGCTTATTGCCAATTTCATGATTCTAGGACAACGAGAAGTACCCTATAGGTTTTGATTTCCAAGAGTCTTGACAGACAGACGGAAAACGAAGTGATCCTATAAGGTTCCTTTTCTCCTTTTGAAGTACGGAACCCTAAAAACGATCTGTAAAATAGAAATTTATTTCGTATTCATAAAACGAACTTATTTTATAACACACCGGTCACAAACAACAGTATAATTCGTGGCGGCAGTCTGAACATAGAACACGTAGTGAAACAGCAGATCTAAATGCACACAATCAGCGCAAAACAAATGAGCACTAAGTCATTATCACACTATACAAGTCCCAGAAGTACCGACAAAACGAGTTCGGCAAGTCCAACGTGCGGCTATAAAACGCAATACAAATCTCAAGTTGACAATAAAACGCACCACACTAAAATAATAGCGTCGTAAGACCGAGATAGATTCGATCTGGTATAGAACTAATATCTGTCACAATTCGATTTATCTATATACAAATAAATAAAATTGAAGTGCTTGTTTGTAATGTCAAAATAACAATTTTTAAAGTTTTGTTTGTCTGTTCTGGCTAATCTCCCAAACGACTGGACCAATTTAACTAATGTTCTAAGGAGTAAATAAAAAATAGGGAAGTCTTTTCTTAAACTCTGCGAACTGAACACATTTAAATTCCCTGCGGACGAAGTCGCGAGTAACAGCTAGTTTGTAATATTTTCAGAAGGTCTTATGATTCCAAAAAGAACTGGTAGTCCAATCGGTGGAGATAAAAAGCTCCAGAAATTAGCAAACAGGCTGAATTTTTTTTTAATGAGTAGTTTAAAGTGTACTGATTGAAATAAAAAAAAGTTCATTCGTCTATCGATTTCCCAAAATAAAAAAAAAAATTGAAAATCATTGTGATTTTCAAAATTCTTTGATATTTTGAAATTTAAAAAAGATAGGAAGAAATAAAAAATACTGCGTTGTAGAAGACGTTTTTTTCTATAAAAAAGATATCTTAAACTTTTTTCGTCCGACTTATAGTTTGCCCGCAAAAAATTCGATAAACTATGTATCTATTTTACGCGCAGGATGCTCGGCTAGCCATGCGAGAACCTACTTTTTCATGTCCGGCGTATTGAATTATAATATTTTACATACTTATAGAGTAATAAAATAAAAATTCAAATAGCCTATCTTCAAGTAGAAAATCTGAACTTTTCAATGGTGTAGTTAATTTTTTTTTTTTGAATAAAATATCATGTATAAAAATGCAAGTATAGATATATATTTGAATCGAAAATCGAACGTTGCAATAATAATTTTTTTTAAACATAAGGAAAAGTCGTAAATTTTTTTTTAACCTGGTAAACTATTCTTTAGATGTTATTTTTCAAAAATAAAAACTCCTGGCCATAAATCTTATCTCGTTATTAAATACGGCCCTTGTTACTATTTTCAATTTTTTCGGAATCTTGAATTCACTGGAAAAAATATTTTTAAACCTCTGTAACACGATGAAAACTTAACGGATTTCAATGTATATTTTTTTAAATCGTAGGTATAATTAAGTGTATTAAGAATCACTAAGTATAAATTTGTTAAGTTTTCAAAATTTTTTAATATTAACGATTTTTCATCCATAAAGAGAAAACAGACATTTTTCTGGTTTTTCGTTTGTATCTTTTTATATCGTTGAATATAAAATTTCATACTATTACATTACGAAGATAAATACTCAAGGAATAGAATGTGATATGTGGCTAGGTAAGAAAGTATCTAGGTAAAAAATACAATGGAAATTAAAACAGGTAAACAAATCTTTGATTAACGTCTGATTAGAACTCTTCTATAAATAAAATTATCGACCATTTTTTCCATGACTACTTAATAAAAAATTGTTTGTTATTATTTTTTCATTATTTTGATAATCATTAATAATTTTGAAAGATTTTATAAAAAGCTAATTAGAATTAATATCTCAAAAATGGTGCATTTTATAGGAAAATCATACGAGACCTTTTTTCTTTAGAATTGTCCAAAAAACCTAAAAAAATTGGTTCCGACGCCAAAAACAAAAAAATTTTATTTTCCGAAAATTTTTTGCAAATTTTGAAATTTTTTTTGAAAATTTTTTTTTTTTTAAATTTTTTATTTGGGATATTTAGAATATGCATTTCTAGACAAATAGTGTTATAAACATTTTAGTAAAATTTAATGATTCTTGCTTCTGCAAAGTGATTTATTTGCTTGTTTGCCCACGCAAGATGACTTACTAACTTTCCGAATTTTTTCCAGGTAAATTATAGCTCTGACGAAAAAAGTACAAGATATCTTTTTTATAGAAAAAAATGTCCCTTACAAGGCAGTATTTTTTATTTATCTCTATCTTTATCCCAGCTTAAAATATTCAAGAATTTTGAAAATAAATTTTTTTTTCAAAATTTTTTTTGACTTTGGGAAATCGATAGACGAATGAACTTTTTCTATTTCAATCAGTACACTTTAAACTACTCATAAAAAAAATTTGAGTCTGTTTGCGAATTTCTGGAGCTTTTGGTTTAAAATTGTCTCCACCGACTGGACTATGGTTGAATGTTGTAAAAAAGGTCATTTTTTAAACAAAAAAAGTTCTATCAAGTTTGGGGTGATTCAATTAGGGCACAGCATAGTTTCATTGGTGGTGTTAAAGAGAGTTGATGTAAATCCTTAATGAGACCGTTTAATATTTCCACACTACTTTCTTTCCTAAAGAATGCGTATTATCAACATTCGTATGCAGCGCTTCATCCTTATTTAAACACATTAGACTGTGTGTTTTTTCCACTTGAATAATTTTATTGTTTTCTGCGGCATTATAAACTTAATATTATATCATTTACACAACCGTACGTTTATGCCTTCGAACTGTAAAATTTTAATCTTTGAATTATATACGAATAGGATGTAAAATCGTTTCTGAGACAAACGTAGCATTAGGTTATATTTTTGACGTGATAACGTCTTATAAATTGATGAATCACCAATCTTATAAATTGATAAAACACCGGCTGCATGCACGAAAAAGTGTAACGTTCCTAACGTTCGTAACGCGTAACGCGTAACGTTCCGCCTGACCCTGTGCGTGCTTTTCTCGAAAACGGCCCTAACGATTTGGATGAAATTTACTGAAAAGGGATTTTGGGGGGCAAAAAATCGTTTTAGCTAGGTCTCATCTCTCGAAAAAATCGTTTTCTTACAAATTTTATCATTATAAAAATCAATTTTTTGACGTATGAAAATACATACTTAAATATTGTAAGTAGGTTTTGGAATTTTATATTATAAACAGTGAAACAATTGTTTTATAAATATTATGACAGCTAATAAATACGAAAGAAAGAAAGTTAAAAAAAAACAATTATATTATATGGTGAGTAATTTAAATAAATAAAATTAACCTAAATTTGAAGCGAAAGATGCAATATCATAGATTCGAATTATTATAATTATTATATAAATTTAGGTTATGTATTACGGAATACGTTATCACGTAAAACTATCGTCCGTAAACCGACTTTACAGACAACCAATTTTTTTAACTAAATAAAAGCAGTATAAAGTACATATATTTAAGAGTGAGCCTTGGTTCACAGCCCCGCATTTGTCCGAGGGCCCCAGCCCAGCGCAAGTAACCCAAGTTTTTAACTGTTTTTTTTATGATCATTCAAAATATCCTAAATTTATTTATAGATACATACCAAAAAAAAAAAAAAAAAACAATAATTTTTGTCCGCAAAATTAATTTATCAAAATTTGGGTATATTTTTTAATAACGATGACTCTACATTCATTAAAAATAAGGAGTTTAATCTTAATGGTCGTTTTTAATAACTTTCAAGTATAAATCGAATTCGCTCTAATTGGCCCAGGGCCACCACAGACTGCATTGGGTTAAAGTCATTTGCTAGATTTTGGATCAAAATAATATGAAAAATGTCAAGAATGACTGTCAGAATTTAAATTTGGTTTTCCTTTTTTAGGGTTCCGTACCTACCTCAAAAGGAAAATAATAACCCTTATAGGATCATTTCGTTGTCCGTCTGTCTGTCAAGACCGTTTTTCTTAGGATTGCGTGGAGGTATATAGTTGCTATTAATATCAAATACTCAGGTCTGCAATCCCTTGGAGTTGTGAAAAAATTCTAAGTCAACGCAATTAAAAGATACGGCCATTTATACCGCATATTTTGACACTCACAATGGAATTAAAACCTATAGAGTACTTCCCGTTGACTTAGAATCATGAAATTTGACAAGAACCAATGTCTTTAATAGCACAAGTAAAGGGAAAAATCCAAAAAACGTAAATTTGTAGTTACTCGTATATCAGAAAAAAAAACTTTTTTTTAGATGAAATAAACCGTAAATAAGTATATTAATAAATAATCTCGCGCCTAGGACTGCGAAATTAAACCAAGTTAGATTTGCGCTTTTCGTAATGTTCTTTTAATAAACCTTTACGAGTACAGTACAGAGCCCTCAATGCGCGAATCCGACTTTTATTTATTGGTACACTTCTATAATAGTGGGTATAGTGTAAACTAGAAAGTTGTTTTTTTTTTATAAGCTGTCAGTACAATTTTATATATTTCAGCAACTAGTATAAAATAATTCGTTTTCAGTCTTTTTTTTTGTATTTTCCTGTACACCCTTCTACGAGTATACAATTACGCATACCAACACGTGTCAAGTTTATTCTACCCCTAGGACAGTCTGTTAGTGAATGTTTAATGTAAAAATTTGGTTATTTATTTGTCTCTAAAGAGTTGAACTTTTAAAAAATAGACACTTACAAAGACACGTTGCAGAGTCGCCTACGATGCCTAGGAAAACTTTTATTTTTCAAGTATAGCCGTTTAGCTCGCATTATTGTCGACTTTTTGGTTATTTTAGTAATACATAATGCAAATTCAGTCAAAATCGATTCAGTAGTTTTTGAGTTATTGCGGAACAAACAGACTTAACACCAAAAACTGGTATCCAATAAACTGTAAATCCAAATAGAAATGGCGTTTCAAATTTATCAAATATGTAATTCCATTTATTTAGTAAACAAAGCATCTCGGTTAGAGATATTTTTATCTTTCTATACTAATATTATAAAGAGAGAGAGTGCGAATTTTGTGAGTTGTATATGCGAAGGGTAATGTCCAAAGCTACTTCTCCGATTTGAAAACTTTTTCCACCAATATTTAGAATGGATCTTCAGGATGGACATAACGTTAAAATAAAATCGCTTTTCGTGGAGACCGATTTTGCAACGTAAGTCGACGAAAAAACGGCAGCATTCTACAAATTCGGGCAAAGTCAGACCAGGCTGCTAGTATTATAAAAAAAGAACACCTAGATAATATTTTTTTTGAGCACATTAGCTTCAAATAGCTTACGGTCGCGGCGTAACCCCAATGATATATTTTCAAAATTTAATTTCGAAATTCGAAAGTTTTCAATTTCCATTAGTAAACCTAAGGAACCAGCAAAGCCGATGATCCATACAATATTTAAGATCTAAAACATCTACCATCAAAATCCGCACGTCTACATATAAACAATCCCTGTGCAATACACGTGTTTGTTTTTTTTAAATAAGTCCCAATATCCTATAATCCAAAAGAACATTCAGACAACACAGGGATGGGGTAACGTCAACAAGCAACCTGTCCATAATAATAAGGAAGACGATGCTCAACATACATAAATGAAATTATAATTGTGTCTTGTTCGGGCATTACGCAAAAACAGTTGCAGCAACAGTTGCACGGTGTACACCGGGGAGTCTCATGATGACGTTTCATGTGCTGCTACGCAGCGCAGAACAGCGCCTGAATGCAAGAAAGTCTGCCACAAACACACCCGACTTTCGTGGTCTACCAGTGGCTGTTAAACTTTAGCGTTGATTGTGTAACTATTATACACTATTTCCTAACGTCAGATATTCATGGTTAAATATGGAAAATATAATTCATTCTAAAATTATGAAGTAGGTACCTAAGATTTTGGTTAATCTACAGCTCTGCAGTGCTCATAGACCAGACATGTCAAACTCATATTGATTTTGCGGGCCACATTATCTATTTGGTACTAAGTTGGGGGCCGCATGTTTTTAATGCTAAAAAATATTAATAAAATACGATTGTTAAGATGATTATATTATTAGACTCAATGCTTTTTTAACGTCTCGGCGGGCCGCAATCTATGTGTTGGCGGGCCGCGTGTTTGACAACCCTGTCCTAGAAGAACCGCCACTGACTGAGTATAAAAAATCAAATCTTCGTTTAAGAGTATTCGTCCCTGCAAATAACCCCTGCACCCTTCATCACAAATCTTTTCCCCTCGCCTAAAAACGGTTCGCGCTCTCCCGACGCTATTTTTAAAGCTAGAGGGTTCTGGTAAACGCCAAATGAAAGACAAAGAATCAGACTACAGATCCTTCAGGCGAATTTTTTGAAAAACAGTTTCGCCTACGTGTGAAATATTACGTAACTATTATTTTTTTCAAAAGGTTGTAAGTTTTTTTAGGAATTTTTTTTTTAAATTCGCTTGAAGGATCTGTAGTCTGATTCTTTGTCTTTCATTTGGCGTTTACCAGAACCCTCTAGCTTTAAAAATAGCGTCGGGAGAGCGCGAACCGTTTTTAGGCGAGGGGAAAAGATTTGAGATGAAGGGTGCAAGGGGTATTTGCAGGGACGAATACTCTTAACGTCGAAAATTTTATTTATTGCAGTATCAAAAGTGTTAAACGCTATAATCCCTGAATAATCACTGCTTTCTACTAGAACATAGCAAACACATGAACAGGATTTTTAAAAAGTCCGCATTCATGTTCACATAAATCACTCGCTAATAATCGCCCATTGGAAAGTTAATTAGTTCTCAACGGTGGCAATTTACCCACTCCTGTTTAAAATACAGACAGCCGGGGGTGAAATGTATTCGGGGGAAACATCACAGCAAAAAACTGTAAAATTTGAATTTACAGCACAGGGTGAGTTTTTCGCCACGCAAGCACCGGATGAAAAAAGTAGTATAGAAGAACAGTGCTGCTCAAACTTTCAAACGTCTCAAACATGATGGACAACGTCGCCCCGATTAACGAAAATATCACTATTTTATTCGTTAATGGTGAAATAAATCTTCGGATGACTTTAAGCGCATTATCATTTTAAGAACAGTCCATAAACAAATAATGTCTTTAAAGCTGCAGTATCTATCATTATTTTGTATGAATTGTCGAAATTAAGACAATTAAAAAAACAAAATTGCTTTTTGTTATACAAGTGTGTGTAAATAGTATATTGTGCAACTAGTGCGACAATGCCACACGAGTTGCACGTACTATTTTTTATTACGAATAAATTATTATTCCTAGAACAAATGTTTAATTTTAAAATACACATTTTTTGCTGTCACATTCAGTATTGGTAACTATGGTAACTCTGAATTTGCGTGCGGCAAACAATAATTTCAGTGCGACAAATAAAGTTTGCGCACGCAAATGAAAATAGCCACTTTTCAACCGTAACAGCATACGTAAAGATACCACTTTTTCCGCATGAGTAATAAAAATAAAGTTTCCGCACGCAAATGAAAATAGCTATTTTTCAACCGTAACAGCGTGCGTAAACATACCACTTTTCCCGCATGAGTAATAAAAAAATATGTATGACACTTTCGCGATTTCGAATTGAAACTTCTGAAGTTCTAGTATTTGTTGATGATTTTATTATTTCAGTATTAGTAAATGGTACTCACAGTACGCACTGTGCATGCGTCTAGACTTGCGCATGACGGACGCTTTGCATAAAGAGAATAAAAACTATTCCTCCACTCTTTCCTCTCAACTGTCGGTTGAAGTCGGAGAAGGGAAAGCATCTCACTTTTCGTCTGATCCAGGCCAATTACCTCCGTAGCGCGGCTAAAAAAGTTTCATTCCAAAAATGAGTATAAGTTTTTCACACTACACCGAGCAGAAAGTAAAACCCTGTAAAAGTATTTTAAAAAATGGCACCGACCACCGAGATTGATAATACATTTAGGTTACGAGGCAGCCGTTCTATCTCACCGCCATCTTAGTTTAATATTCTACAATGCGGTATATCGCGGCGTTTCCTATTAATCTCATGAATTAATTGTACCCTACCGTGCCAAAAGAAGTTTTACTTCAGGAACACTTAAATGTATATCGCGATCTATTGACTAAAGCTTTATGTACTGGGAAGCCGCAGTCCACAGTTTGAGAGGCCCCGGTGTAGTATGTAAAAGGTAGCAGTAGCATTCAAAGAAGAAAATATCGGGTGGCTATGCAAAAACAAAAAAAAAACAACTCTTCTCTATTCCTGACAGTGAAGATATACAATCGGGAATTTTATACTTTTTGTTTAACATTAAACACGTGCAAATAATATGTTCTTTCCTTCTCACAGAACAATTTCCATGCACTTCTTCCTGAATTCGCAGACTAACACGTTACATATTTACCATTTATTTTTCAAGTGAAACTTCTTTAAGCGCGGTAGGACAATTGGCGTGGATCAGAGGAAAAGTGAAACGCTTCTCCCTCTACGAGTTCAACCGGCAGTTGAGAGGAAAAAGTGAGAGAAATTGTGTTGATCAAAATTACGCAAAATCAACATTTAAATAATACTATTATATTAATGCAGGACGGAGGTAACGACAATTTAGTTGATCTTTAAGTCAGTAGATAAAAAAGTTTGGGAAACGCTGCTTTATAGTGATATTAATTAATAATACTTCCCTTTAGAATGGTCACTATAATATCAAAACCGAGCCTTTAGTAAGAACTAAGTAATTAATATTTTCGCTCGAATAAACACAAAAGCTTGTTAAACTATAACAATAGAAATAAGATAAGCGTATCTCATAATTAGTTCTTAGTAAATAAGCTATTCACGTTTCAATTAAGTAGAAACAAGAGAACTAACAATATTTACCGCTACGTATTATGTAATTAAAAATGAACAATTTAGTAAAAAAAAGTTCTCTCTATATAAATATAAATGATGAGTATACGCAGTGTTCTTTTGAAATTTTGGTTTTAATATATGTAGAAATAAATCGACATTATATTTATTTTTTTATGAAAATGCATTCGTAAAAAAAATTACGCTTGGCCCGGTTCTGTATGAAACACAAAAAGTCTGTTCTATAATATGATTGAGTGCTCAATTGGGAGGCGATGATATATTCACAGATGATTACTAATCGAAGAATCTCGCTAGAGATTCTTTTCTGTGCTAAATGCCAACGAATCTCTAGCGTATTCTTATACATTGATTTTGCCTTTGTCCCATATAACGCCGTGTATATGAAGCAAGTTTCCAAGTTTTATAGTTCTGTGACCACGTGACTTTCATAGGACCGATTTTTCGTATCACCCATATATACTTCTGTACCACAATAACAGCTTATAGTCTGAGTGTGCCCGTGGACTAGCGGTAACGACGTTAGGCTAGTAATAACTAATAACAGGGTCTTGAGTTCGATTCCCGCCAGCATCATTGGAAAATTTGTTTTTCAATTTTTAATTTGTTTTTATGTTTTTAATTGTTTTTTTAGTTTTAATTTATTTTCTCAATTTTTTCTCATATATTTTTATTTCTTTTTTAATTTTTAATTTTTATTATTTTCTTGTTTTTTGAAAAATTCACTTTCGTCAAATCTTTTATTAAAAAATAACAAAATATATGATTGAAGTTAGATTTAAATAAATTAATTTATTAAAAAACATATTTATCATAAAAAGTGCAACAAAAATTAAAAAGTGAAAAGATTACGAAGTGAAACTTCTTTTTTTAATGCAAAATAAGTATTTTACAAATGATATGAAAAAAAATTTGTATTTTTAATGGTGGGCTTTGTTCATTGATTTTTTTTCCATGCCTTCAAAATGTGCCTTCATGGAATCTTCAAGAATATCCATATTTCAAATGAATATAAAAAAGAATCATGTATCACAGAGCATAGACTTGTTATAGCTCATTTTTATTTTTAATAGACTTCACATGGATTGTTTACAAATTGAATGTCATGGTATTCGCATGGAGGTGTGATGAGCCGATTGCACCACTAGGTGTTGCACCGCGGCAGCACTGAACTACGCGGCAAAATATAAATGCACTTTTGTAGTACTGTTTGTTAAATGAGAAGTAAAAATCAAAAGTCGATTATTGCAATTTCTATAACCGACTTTTGATTGTTACTTCTTATTTAACAAACTACAAAAGTGCATTTATATTTGGCGCGTAATCAAGTGCTGCCACGATATAACTTACATGTCACGCCCACAAATACATGAGAGACGCGCTCGAAACCACAGTTGCATGGAGTAAGGATCGTGTTGTTTTTTACAATACATATTCTAATTTCGGAGATTCATTGCATTTAAATACAACAATATGAACACTTTTATTGCATTTAAATACAACAATATAAAAAATGCACATATGCTTATTTTGGAGGAAAAATAAAAATAATGTCTCACACTTTGGAAAAAGACGTGAAATCTTAAAAAAAAACTTCGGAGAAGTAAAAACTTCGTTCTGTGCTAAATTCAAAAACTTGAGGCGACTGAATCTTAAGATTATAACTTAAAAAAAAATGAATTTCGAGGCAGACAAGAAATTGAAATCAAGCTCGAAATTCTGTGCGTAAGACGTCGAAAAAAAATGAATTTCGAGGCAGACAAGGAATTGAAATCCAACCTTGAAATTCTGTGCTTATAAAAGCTACAAGAGCAACAGCAAAAAAAAGTGCACAGACGGCGTTTTTTTAGTAGTAACTAAAGGAGTTATGCGAACACCGTCTTTGCATTTTTTTTGCTGTTGCTCTTGTAGCTTTTATAAGCACAGAATTTCAAGGTTGGATTTCAATTCCTTGTCTGCCTCGAAATTCATTTTTTTTCGACGTCTTACGCACAGAATTTCGAGCTTGATTTCAATTTCTTGTCTGCCTCGAAATTCATTTTTTTTCGACGTCTTACGCACAGAATTTCGAGCTTGATTTCAATTTCTTGTCTGCCTCGAAATTCTTTTTTTTTTAAGTTATAATCTTAAGATTCAGTCGCCTCAAGTTTTTGAATTTAGCACAGAACGAAGTTTTTACTTCTCCGAAGTTTTTTTTTTAAGATTATATTATACACTGTTTACAAAATGAGACGAAATTATTCAAATTTTGTTATAAAATGACTAGCGATCCCGCCCGGTTTCACTCGGGTGCAAAAGAACGAATGGGGGGTGGAGGGACATGAGTACGCACGTCCGCATCTTAGTATACCGAGTTGAATATTGTGTCCAAATTTCATGATGATCGGAGTTACCGTTCAAAAGTTTTTGTCGGACGGAGAAAAATTTTGAATTACATTTTTCATTGATGCTCCGCTCCTATTGCCCGTAGCGTTTTATTATATAGCCTATATAGCCTTCCTCGATAAATGGACTATCAAACAGAAAAAAAATATTTTCAATTCGAACCAGTAGTTCCTGAGATTAGCGCATTCAACCAAACAAACATACAAACTCTTCAGCTTTAAATATTAGTATAGATCAGGGGCGGGCAAATCTTTTGATCATCGGGCCGCGTTGCTGATAAAAATTTGACCGTAGGCCAAGCTTTTCAGCTTTATAAGATTAGTATATAGATGAAATAACAATATGATACAGAATATAACAATGTAAACTTTTACACACTTCATTACATAAAAATATAAAAAGACAGACTACAAAATATATTCTATTTTCCATTAAAGAGAAGAAAAGAGCCTTATAAAATGCTATAGAGGCAAAGCATTACCTGAGCTGCGACGTTCATATATGTACAGGTAAAGCTTTTGGATCACATCAAGGCCATGTTTATTATGCTTGTTGAAGGTATAACATGCGTAAAGGCAATTCACATTGATTTACATAACGCATAATAGTAAATGACATCGTGCTCTCTGTATCAGAAAACCAGTATATTGTCTGTTCGACAAATAGCGCCCGCATTGTTCATGCGGGAAAAGTGGTATCTTTACGCATGCTGTTACGGTTGAAAGTGGCTATTTTCATTTGCGTGCGCAAACTTAATTTGTCGCACTGAAATTATTGTTTTCCGCACGCAAATTTCATTTGTGTGCGCAAACTTTATTTGTCGCACTGAAATAAATTATTGTTTTCCGCACGCAAATTTCATTTGCGTGCGCAAACTTTATTTGTCGCACTGAAATTATTGTTTGCCGCACGCAAATTCAGAGTTACCATAGTTACCAATACTGAATGTGACAGTAAAAAATGTGTATTTTAAAATTGAACATTTGTTCTCGGAATTTTAATTTATTCGTAATAAAAAATAGTATGTGCAACTCGTGCGGCAAGTTGCACAATATACTATTTTAATAAGTAATCTTCAAAACTACATTTCAAAGCACTTTTATAACCCACACACAAGAAAGCAATTTTCCCATTTTTAGATGCAATTCTTTTATAAAATAAAATTTAAAAAAAATGGTGAACAAGCCTATTGTGCGCAGAATACAAAAACAGCTGCGCAACTTTCGAAAAATTAGTACACGGCCACGCACCTTAGAGGGGAAATTTGGTTATGTCCACGGTGGACACAGTTATCTGAGCATGGCGTATAAAGTTTATAAACATTTTTATAATAATTACCGCTTACTTTTGACAACCACCCAATGAAATTGAAAGATTTAATTACTGTTCAAAACAGACGCTGTCACCTCTTCCAGGCTATAGTTACTAATTCATACGTATACTAATATGTATATGTTACGGCCTATACCCGAATTCGGTCAATAATCTAAATAAATGCGCAAAATTAGTTTTGACCAACGAATATAGCCCAAACCCGAAATCTTACATTTAAACGGGTATTGAGTGTTATAAAATGAGCAAAACTATTTTTGCGCATTTTCAATTGGTCAAAACTAGTTCTGTCCAGTTTTGAACGGACAGTACTAGTTCTGCTTGTTTCATTCAATCAACGTCCGAACCCGAACAAAAGTAGGGTTATGTTCTTGTTTATGTACCTATCTATTGAATTGTTCTCCTGAATATTATAATTAATATAATTGTGGGATATTCAGTGTAATAATTAAGTAAAAATGCATATGAGTTCGAGTCTCAACTAGTTCGCCTATTGGAGGCTTCTGAAACATAATTTTATGACGAAACATAATTACCTTACTACACTAAGTGAAGTTAAGAAAACAAACTTATTGAAAGCTGAATTAAAACCTCTGTCTGCTAAACAACACAGAAGAATAAATCGCTTTGATATAATAAGTATCTTTGATGTGGAAAAGTTAATTAAAAAACGCAAAGAAGATTCCGATGCCATACTAGTATGTACTGTTCGTTCAAAAATGGACAGAACTAGTTTTGTCCAATTGAAAATGCGCAAAACTAGTTTTGCTCCTTTTATAACAGTCAATACCCGTTTAAATGTAAGATTTCGGGTTTGGTAAATATTCGTTGGTCAAAACTAGTTTTGCGCATTTATTTCAGTCATTGACCGAATTCGGGTATAGACCGTAACATATATTGCTGTCTACAAACTGTACTGAAATAGAAATTTTGGGAGGTTTTGACGTGGTTGCTACTAAGCGGTATTAACATACTTTTGTCTACAACTGTATACCTATAATACATCCTTAGCGTACTGTGCGATCGGCGAAAGAAGACCGGTGGGGAAAGGGCAAGAAGTCGTTGATGTGTTCCCAAATTATCGGAATTCATAGGCGGCGCATAGCAAGGCATGCAAACAATGTATAGCTTTAAATTTTAAGGCATTATTTTGAGCCTCTAACTCGCACATTTTAATTACATTCGCTATGAGCTCCCTAGCGCCACTTCTAACTGTTTTTCCCTTTTTACTTTCCATTTTGATGATATTCAGACAACACCCCTCAACTTAGTCCGTGAACGCACACCTATGTACTGTCTGGTGTATGATTTTTTTGTACTGTTAGCAAGTGTCGCTGTATAGTCGTACAGCTGTGGCAAGAGTACAATTATCGCGGTACGACAATTGGTACACTATTGGTCGACTGGACTCCCTTATTGCATAGAAGCGGTTCCAGGATCATTACCTTTTACTAATATAAAATACTTGTGCGCTCTTCTGCAATAAGGTCATAGGACTACATACCACAGACCGGTCTTCTTTTAAAAATCCAACAGTATACCTAGCTTTATTTTTGGCGTGTTATTGTGTAAAGTTAAGGATACAGAATAGAAAGAAATAAAAGAGCGATATTTCATTTCAGTCTTTCTTTCTAAAAGGTCATGAAACTGAATACGCATAATGTCCTGTCAGATGCGGTGCGGATTTCCCCGTATGACAAGGCACGCTTGACTTGTTCTGAAACCAGGCATGTCTGACATGTGTCGATATTGGCTTTAATGCCTACACGAACAGTTTGACACACCACTGTTTACATTAACGGGTTTTATTGCAGTCAGCAGGAGTTGTGTAAAAGAGACGGGACAGAGGAGGAGGTAAATCGCTGAACACAATAGAGGATAAAGAGTAATGAGTCAGATATATTCTGTGCAACGCACTGAGCTTACCGCACAACTACAATGGCAGGGATGTCCAATATTGTTACCGCGTAATGCCGCCTGGTACATAATCTATTTAAGTAATTTAGAGCATTTTTTCTTACATGGTATGTAGGCGAAATCTGGACCCATTTTAAGATAAGATAAAAAATGTCAAAGATGGTAAAAAAATATAAGAAAAAATGCTCTAAATTACTTAAATAGCTTATGTACCAGGCGACGGAAATTTAGGACGACTAGATTTTTTTGCGCGTCAGCTCCTAACTATTGGGGGTCATTTGCAAAACAAGACGGCGAAATGTATATTTAATGATAAATATGACGAATCATAGTGGGCGTTATTTTCGTAAACAACCAAATAGATGTGAAATTATTGGAACTGCCAAAAATATTGAAAATTATGTAAAAATCAGCTACTTTATAGAAGACAGGTACGTGAATTGTATGTAGTACCTATGTATCTCTAATGTAATGATATGATTAAGCAGTAATATGAATTTTAAACCAAAAAAAAAATGTAATTGTCATGATATGAAACGTGTGACTGTAACAACTTGCTCAATCTCTTTTTTCATTAAAATCGGGATTTTGACTATTTTTGGAACTGTTTTAAATCGTGCATAAGTACCGAATATAGCCCCAAATATTTATTATTATTTTTTTAAATATCATCCAAGCTTTAAAAATCGTGTATTTTAAATTCCATCTTAAATTTCTCTCCAAAACGCTAATACATGTCACGTGACTACTGTGACGTCACATGTTCCTACACGCTGGCAAACTGATGAGGTGATGTAAAGTTTTATCGTAATTGTTGTTATAAAATATGAATTCTAAGTTTTATAAGTGTTGTGCGATGCCTCAGTGTGTAAGTACATACTAGATTTAAAACATAAAAACTTAAAAAACAGTTCAGAAAACACTGAACAGTTTTTTCCGAGTTATTGTGGTTATTAAAAGTCGTAAAAAATACATTTCTACAACGTGACGGTGTAGAAGTGTGCGGATGTTTTAAAGATAATCAGTTTTGTCACTCCTTTGTGTGGCGTTCTAATGTTTTCGGTAAAGTGTGTGGTGTGTTCAGTTGTTGTTCGGCATTCAAACAAAGGAATGTGGCTTCTTGTAATTTAATAATTAACTCAATTAAGAAAATGAAATCCAGCTCGCATTTCCTTAGTCCTTTGATTCATTCAATCTGCAGAGATTTATGCCTTGCTTTCCATGCTATTAATCTCTATAATTGTATACATCCACAACGGAAACTGACGCAGTTAGCAATATTTTTTTCAGTCTTGAAATATTTGCGAAGAAACTATTTAACCTTTAACAGTCCGCCATTGCTGTAATAGTTTACCATTTAAACTCCATAACAAAGGAAAGACTAATTTGGATCGAAATTCACATTTAGCAATTTTGCAATATTTTTACTTTTGCTCTTGGAATGTAAAAACAGACTTTTTTGTAGAAAGTTTCTTCGTCTTTATGTCTTTATGTTGTAGATGTCATAATGTTTTAGATGTCATAACATTATAAATATTTTTTCTTTATAGTCTAAGATACGGTATTAGAAATACATACCCTCATCTTTTATTTGATGAAGACAAAGATTATATTATACAAATTGATAAGCTACAAATTCCCTATAGCTAAATCACGTACCGATGCTGTTAAATTAAACAAATTCTAATTGACTTTTTTGGATCAATTTCCCCGATTTGTTGATCATAAAAATCGAGCCTAAAGGAGAGAATATGACACAGGGAATGGGAATATACCTGCATTGAATCCATACATAAATATAGATCATCCACATAAACATACCATGTAAATAGTTGTTCTGTGTACTTTGAGTTTATTTGTTTAGTTAACATTTTATTTGTGTTATATTCTCTCATCTTAGGCTCGACTTTTATGATTAACAAATCGGGAAAGTTGATCCAATAGAGTTAATTAGAATTTATTTAATTTAAAAACATCGGTAAGCGATTTAGCTAGGCAACCCATGTGAGATTTATCAATGTATATAATATTATCTAACATATAATCTTTGTCATCATCAAACAACAGATCAGGATATATATTTCTAATACCGGATCTCACACTATTAAGTTTGTGATAATTTACGGGTTGGAATTTTTTAGTACGCTACTGTAGCTGTGTCTTGATATTCTCTTTGCATATACACATTTTTTAACCTTTTTGAAAAACTATAATAATAGATTAACATTTATTAAAGTTGATAATGCAGTTCCATAAGTATGAAAAACTTTTAAACTCGCTGTGAAATATTACACGCAAATTGTAAATAAAGTAAAAAATAATGGCACATCAAATTAAAGTTTATGTGGAATACAAGCACCACAATTCGAATTAAATGTAAAAAGGAGACCGAATATCGTAAGATTTTGTAACACAACTTTCCTAACAATTAATTAATTTCCGGGTTAAATTAAATCATCAGCCTAAATATACTTTCCGGTAAAACAAATATTTGATTATAATTCAAGCATGAAAAAACCAGGCCTGTTTTCTAACATCTGTAAACAAAAAAAGCCACAAATGAAATTTCAGACACAGCCAAACAAACTAAACAATAAAATATTAATTAAAAAGTTGAAGAGAAAAAATAATCCATAATGAAACAGTCCTCATTATTTGGTGTTCTCTCGCAATGCGGTGTACTACAACCAGTGGTGGATTTACATTGAGTTCAGTGGGGCCGACTTTTTCTGACAACTGGGCTAAACAGTATCAACACGCAATAAATATGTTTTTTGCACGATCCCCTATAATGAATTTATAGGCGGCCCGGTCCCAAAAGATAGACCTATGCCATTACGGACTTTTCTGTAGACCTATAAAACAGGAACAATTCCACCATACATTATTTTGTAAAGGGATTAGGCAGCTTTTTCGACGAAAGCTCCCGGTCGGCTTGATTTTTTCCGACAATCATCGTCATATTTCAACCAATTTACACAGAACATTAATGAATTATACACATAAACCTTTCACTTGAATCGCTCCGCCCATTGGTGAAAATCGTATGAAAATCCGTTCGGTAGTTTTTGCGTTTATCGCATTCAAACAGACAGATGGGGTGGGGAAACTTTGTTTTATAATATGTAGTGAAATGGCACTTGATCAAAATTGCCAGGCGTACGAGAAATCTCGTACCATTACGAGATTTACAGTTTTTGTACGAGATACAAAAATAACAAAATTCTCGTACAATTTTGTACGAGATTTTAACAATGATGACTGCCTTCGCTAGGTATCAGCCAAAAAGTGTAAGAATTTGCATATTTACCTACTTCACACACCACAAAACGATCGACTGGGCGCATCACTAAATGCACTACCTCATCTCTATATGAAACTAGACAACTTGAGTGGGGAATCCCCGTTTAATGTATTTATTTGTTGTTGTCGTTATTACATTAATGTTAATCGCTATTCGTTCTAAAAGGTTCATTTGAATTGACAGCTAAAAGCGCAAAGAATATGACTACTCAAAGTTAAATAGTACAGTAAATAGCATAAATAATAAATTTTATTCAATATACCTATACTTTAAAATACTTGTACGAGATTAACTGTTGAAAGTACGAGATATTTGGTATGAGAAAAAAATCCGTCATCTGGCAACCCTGCACCTGATATGAATTTCTAAAACACGGTCAGTTTAGAAATTTGTTTTCAATTTCGAATATTAACAAAATTTTTTACGGATTGTGTGAAAACAATTTTTTCTTTATAGTTTAATAATACATAGGGAACCCATAAATGAATGAATCCAGATTCGCCTCTGAATCGGAAAACGGTTTGTATTAATTTAATTTAGCTGATTAATTTTGCCTCGTTAGCAATGTTCAAAGTAATTACTAGAGATAAAATGTTAATTAAAATTGATTTATTCTGATACATGCTTCTGCATATGATTAACGAATTCACAATAATTCAGTATCACTACACAACAATACTAAATCTGTTATGTAAATACTATTTTCATCGGCTAAACAATTAGTCAAAACACAATAACATTCATTGTTTACAAACAGATTATTATCTTATATGGGTTAACATCTGTGTTATTGCTTGATGAAGTCAATGAACACTTTTAATTTTTCACGATTTTATCAGTTTTTCTCGTTTGAAAATCGATTATAACAATAACAGAAACAGGAAATTTTAATCATAAATCTCAATATAAAATATTTTTACCCCTCCCCTCCTTTAAAAAGTTTTGAACGCTAAACACAAAATGGCTGACTTACGTTTAGTTTTTAAAATTTTTGACAATTCAATTTTGAGCAAATTTACTTTTAATTGTAGGTTGCGTTGTATTCTCAACTATATGATTACATGCAAAAAATATTACACATATCTCATGCGTCATGATAATATGACTCACATGACCGCGTTAAAACTCCCTGGTTCTCGTTTTCCCCACAATCGCTCACTAGGTACACAATCTACTATTTTGTTCTACCTCCTATAAAATAGCTGCTTTATATGCATGTAAATGTATACAGGTATATAAAGTGACCTATTGCGCCACGAGTGCGGTAAAATAAAACCAAACCAGTCGCGCTATTACACATGCAGTTTGTTCAAAAGTGAACTGTCAAAAGTGTTGAACATTAAGTGAAAACCAACTATTTCATACGAGGTACGTGCAAAAAATACCATAATATATACCACGTGCGTAATGGTGTTACGACATTAGGTATACAATCTACTATTTCGAATTGTCGTGGCCTATTTTCGTTGCAATTGTGTTTTCAAAATCAAAAACCGTAAATAAATATTTAAAAACGCGTCGTAAAATTGATAAAAAACACGAGATAAAATTAAGACTATAAAAGTGTGAATAGAAATTTTTATTTTTTAAGAAGAGCCTTAATTTGGTTTTGGATTTCGTAAATATTTTAATCTTCTTCAGTAAATGAATTTTATATATAAACTATTGGAGAATCCGTGGTAAAGGCTTAATTAAAAAGTAATACTGAACTATCAAAATTGCATTTATCCAGTGACGTTTCGGTATACTACGTACCATCTTCAGAGTTTCAAATGTTGCCAAATCATCAAGTGTACCGAAACGTCAGTGAATAAATGCAATTTTAATAGTTCAGTATTACTTTTAATTGATCCTTTGCCACGGATTAATATCCAAAACTTTCTTTAATAGTCTTCAAGGATCACAATTGCTTTATTTAATTAATTAAAATCAACCTCATATATATTTTATATATAGCATTGGTTTATTAAAATATGTTAATTGAAATGTATTAAATCGATAATTTGTGCAAATGTTGCCAAATTGATTATAGTCACAGTATTCAATAACTATTAATGAAAAAATGTGTACTATTTCTTGAGCAAAAAAATAATATTTCGTTGTAGTAATTCATGCTTTCATGGGCAAATTATTCTTGAACATGTCAATTAAATTAAGTTTTTCTGTATCACGTCAAATTAAACCCGAGAAATCTGTCAAATAACAATAAATTGTAAACATTTTCTTGAATTCACTCACATACTCGATAACACCGACTAAATAATAAAACAGAAGCCACACACACAGATATAATATATAAACAAAACAAAATACATACGATTTGCGATATTCCTGCAAAACAGCCAGCAGGAACGCAGGAGTGCGGTTAATCAGTTTAATCAAATCTCCCGCATTAATCCATTTATAGGGAGCATCGGATCAAACAATCACAAATCCAGCTTTTTTACACAAATTATGAGAACTAACCACCGTATATAACACAACAGCAATAAAAACGCCAGCTAAAAAAAAAATCGCCAAACTTCCTTTTCTAAACAAACAAAACAAAATTCAAACTCACACATCAACAAGAAAACATCCGAGAAGAAAGTTAACCCCAACACAACAACCTAAACACACTAAACTTGTTTTTGTTTAAATCCAAAAGTCAAACAGTTGAACACTGCGCTTTTCTTTTGTTTTTATTTTATAAAACAACACACTGACGAAAAATACAGTTGTATCTATTTATTTTTCTTTTAACTCCATTCAGTATGGAAACGGAATAAAAGATTCCGAATAGTTTAAATGGAAACATGGAAAAAAGTACATACGTAGTGATAAGATAGTATGTTTATGAACGTATAGATTATATCGTTTTTGCGATAATAGATGGTGCCACACGATATGGTCGCGTGCGTCGTACTGATCTCGTAGGTAACGGTCGACTGGTATATTGGAGTTGAAACCGTTCAGTAGCTAGTGGCACAACATACACTTATACAGGGTACTACGGAGCATGCCGCATGCTCTCCCTTTATCTCTCTCTCTGTGTGTGTGAGCAGGAGCGCGCACTGTCCTGCTACCATCGCTGCTGATGCTGTGTTCCTGCTGTTTGATATCACCAAGCCAACACATGATAACACAACTTGCAGGACGTGTGCATTCCTGCTACTTCTGAATATATTCCTGCTGGCTAGTAGCACATGCATTAGAAATAGATAAAAACTGCACTTAAATTCCTGCCGTTCGATATCATCACGCCAAAATAATGACAACATGATTTGCGGAAAAGCGAATTCCTGCTGACGTACATTCTTGTTTGAAATGACTTTGGCACGACTTATTACTGTTGAAAATTTATGAAGCAAATTTATACTTCGCAAAGTAACATAAGCGGCATAGATTTTGTTCATGTGACGAGTATGCCTTACATTGTTTCATTGGTTTGCCGCTCTATCAAGCGAAACTTTTCCCGCAGCGCCTGAATATCTCGAAGAGATTACGTTTTTTGAAAAAATGTTGTGAATGAAAATTGCTGAACACGTTGTAATGTATTTTTCGGCCCCATAAATTCCTCCCAAGAGGATGTCTCCATGAAGGACAGGGGGTAACACCAAAATTTTAAATGGAAACCGCACTTTTTTTATTGGGTCGAGTTCTTCGGGCAAAAAAAGACATCTTTTGTTCCAAACTTTTTTTTATTCAAGCTACGGATCACCGAGTACGCGAGGTAAAAGTTATCCTTACCGTCTCAAATAAAATCTTCATTTTGTAACAGGTCAAGGAACGGTACTCTTTTACTTGACCTTGATAACAATCTTAAAGATAGTTTGTCGTTTTTAAAGTGGAATTTGCATTTCTATTCGAGATTAATGAAACATCACTACTATGTGTGATTGAGACCCCTGCACAATTTTACTCCGCGTACTCGGTGATCTGTAGCTAGAACAAAAAAAAATTTCGGACAAAAAAATGTTCTTTATTGCCTAAACAGCTCTACCCAATAAAAAAAATTGGTGTTGCCACTTAAAATTTCGGAGTTACCCCCTGCACCCCCTTGAGAAGATTTTTTGTGACCGAAAAATACATTACAACGAGTTAAGCAACTTTCATTCGCAACATTTTACAAAAAAACTCACTCTTTGAGATATTCAGGCGTTACGGAACTTTTTGAATGGCCGGTATATAATATATGCTCCCTGTTATGTAGAACATTAGGTTGTAACTCACACAAAACCCACAATTGAACTACATGAAATTTTAATTTTTTCTTAAAAAATTTGTACAACCCCCCCTCTCCCTGTTAAATGAGATTTGGTAAGATATTGCTGGACCTCCCATTGTGAGCTCACGTCCCCTTATGGAGAAATATATGTGGTCACGATCTAACTTCTTTGATTTTCTGACATCGGTGTCTGCAATCCAGCATTAAGGCCACTGCACACGAGGCTAGAAACGCTGCCAGATTCCTGTCTAGATTTGCCTACTAGTTTTCTAACGTCGGTTTTCTTGATTGCTGTTATGTGCTCGCTTCACACGAGACTATTTTTCAAGCTAGTTTTGTGAATAAATCTAGTGCGCGCGCAGTGACAGTTCAAATATAAGCACAGAGCAAAACGTGTCTGTTGTCTGACTCTGAGCAGAATGACGCCATGTAGGTATGTGGGCGTTTGTTCAAGAGCCCACGTGACAAGATACTGCTTCCTGATTGGTTCTAGCTCATACCTGGCAGCAGATATAGCAGGGAAAATAGCTCCTGTTCTAATTTTAAAACCTATCTTGTGAGCTAGCAGACCAGCCAGCAGTGACGTCATTTCCAGCTTCGTACCCAGCCTACCTAGCAGCGTTTCTAGCCTCGTGTGCAACGGCCTTTAGTCTACAACAAACTCTCTCTATCTATCTTATAGTCGTATACTCTTTTACCGTCAAATATAAATATATTCGTTTCTTAAGGAGTTGTCATTTGTTCTTAGAAGATTATAAGCTTTAAAAGCATTCGTTACTTTAATATATCGTCTACGTAAATTTAAGTAAACAAATAAAAGCATTCGCAAGAACATTTTTCCAGTCCATTTGCACGCTAGGAAATGCATTATGACACGTTGTGTTTGCACTGACACGATGCTCTAGCAAACGTGAATGCATTTCTACGAAAGTGCATTTGATGGTCATAATTTGTTATTTGATAATATGTATCTCGAAGCATCGGATTGTTACTGTATTTGCCATAAGGCACTTACACTATTGGCGTCGGTGGGATGGCGGGATTTAGGGGTCGGACCAAAATTTCTCGACTTTTCATAGCCTTCTAAGAAGTTTGGCACCATTTGTGTGAACACGATAACTCTCGACAGACTTAATCGATTTAAACAAAATTTGGTCCACATGTTGGAATCCATCACCACACGAAGCCTATTTAAAATGGGCCCAATCGGTATTTAGGAGTTGAACAAAATTTTCGAACCCAAAAATACCGAAAAATTCTCAGTATCGTTTCAAATTTGAAATTTAACCCTTTAATAATTATTTAAATGTGCTGCTAAAATTTAAAAAAATCGGCCCGACAGGACCGGACTTACAAATTTTATGAAAACACAAGTTTACTGATATAGATTTACATACTAAAGGGTATATATAATTTGGTACAGATGTTGAATTGATATTAATATTGAAATTAAGTAAGTGTTTTAAGGGGTGTATTAAGGGGTATTTTTTTTAATTTTGTCCAAAAACAAAGTTAAGTTCATACAATAGAGTCACACTGCCTATAAAAGCACTATACTGTCGGCAGGGTTTGGCACTGCGACCCGGAGTTTTATATTATGTTGCCTGTTGAAAAATAAAACAACAGAACGAAATAGTTTTATTGATGAAAGACAGTATAGGGACCGAGCCAAACTGCTATGTTTCAATCACAATTAGAGTTGGGGGTAAAACGGATCGTTTTAGTGATTTGCATCTTTGAAATCCGACTCTCTGAACACGCTCAAAAAAGATCTGAGTTTTGAATATGTTAATACTGCAGCCAGCAGCTGTTATCCATTGTTAACTGATAAATATGGCACGCCATTTAGCTTAAAATATAAAATTATCTATATATTAATAGTCCAGCCGTTTTTTGGTACGACTATCTCCTCCTAGATCGTTGGACCGATTTCGACGAATGAGGTGCCGTTTGAGAGGTCTCGACAGATAGATGTTCAATAGGGTGTCAGAACTGCGAAAAACAAAATTTTCACGATTGAAAATTGATGTTAAAAAAACCTAAAGAAATAGATAATATAACTATGAGCACCGAGCAGGCTATGGAAAAAACAATGTATATTTGATATGTCAAAATAATTACAATTCACTTTTAATTTTACATTTAAACGTGAAATTATTTGATTTGAAAGTAAAAAAGAGGAATAGGTACTATGTTTTCTACTAGGTATATATTAAGTAATAAGAATTGTTTCAAATATCGTAAATTTTTCATGTTTCCATGCGTTTTTCAAATCTGCAACTTTTTAAGGCACTACGCGTTTTTGACACGTTTTATACTAACCGAACTTATAGAAAAAGTCATACTGAATCGATTCCGACAACCCGCAACTCTGTCACTTTAAGTGTCAGAGAAATGAACATTTATTTACATTATTTGAGAAAAATTTAAAAACGTCATGACTTCTAAACGACTAATGATAGAGAGGTGAGAGTCGAATCAGCGCGATTTTTTCCTCAGTTGTAAGTCATATATAAACAATATCGCACAGATTTCTTGATTTTTTTAAAAACAGAAAGAGTAAGAAAGGAGGAATCTTCTTTCAAAATTGAAAAATTTTTGATAAATAAGTTCGCTCTGTTTCATTTGATATTATACATATTTATAGAAACAGTAATTCTGAATCGATTTCGACCATCCGCTTCGGAGATATAGCCAATTTAAACTGATTAAATTTTTATACATTTTAAAACGTCATAGCGTCTAAAACCAGACCTGGGCAAATGGCGGCCGGATCCGGCCCGCAGCGCAATTTTATCCGGCCCGCGAAGCATTTTAGAAAAATAGTAGCGGAAATAGAATGCGGGGACGGACCTTTTTTTTTTTGCTCTCTCCGAATGCGGAAATAGAATGTGAGGATCTTTTTTTCTGCAAACTTTTGGCCCGTGGTGAAATTTTCGTCAGCCATCCGGCTCGCGTTCAAATTTTCATCAGCTATGTGGCCCGCCGATCAAAAGATTTGCCCGCCCCTGGTCTAAACTAATCATACGAATTTTCTTAAGCCTATTCGATTCAGTGTACTGTTTTCTATAAGACTACGTCAATATTAAGCATAAATATATTTTTCCAAATATCGTAAATCATTTCATATCTTCATGCGTTTTGCAAATCTAGAATTTTTTATGGCACTAGATTTTTGGTCCGTTTTATATTAACCGAACTTATACAAAAAGTCAAGCTGAATCGATTCCGATAATCCGCAACTCTGTATCACTTTCAGTTTCATAGATATAAGCATTTATTTATATTAAATTTTTCAAAAACTTTTTTTAGTATAAAACATACCGATATTACCAGAATAATATTTCGTTAACCAATTACTGAACTGTTGGAAACACTATATAGTATAGTAAAAGGTGGTTAATTGAACGTGTCTAAAAGTTGTTATCAGGCTGTTGTTTGAATTTATTAATTAAAATTAATAAATTCAAACAAGCACCTAGCAGATGCTGCTTTGTTTGAATAATAAACAAGACAAAGTCTGGCCATCATGGCGACGACCAAACAACTGAAGCACAACAGCTTGTAAAGCTATTATAATTATTATTATCGGACCACCTAGTTGACTTTAAAGTCAATGATGAACTATGAAATTCTCTCAAATTAAACTTCAAGACGTATTGGATACAAATTAAAATGTCCAATAAATTAATTATTACTATATTTATAAAGGCTTACTTCATGTCACAGCATTAAATAAACCAGTAGGATTAACTTACGCTATAATTTTATTACCGAAGATACGCGAAACTTCCCGAAGGGGTAGGCACAACGTAAGTCCACCCTGAAACGGCAATAAGTAATTATTTTCGACAGATTCCAGTGGTTATATAGTTTCCCAATTTGAGGTAAAAACATAATTATCAATAAATTTTAAGGCTGTTCTCTGATTATATAGAAACTGTGCTTCTTAACGCAGGCCGTGGACCCAGACGGCAAACTTAAACTACAATCGGGCAAGTAAGAAAACGAGCGAGCGAATTGTCACATCACGTCGCGCCTTAATATTTATTATTGACTATAATACTCAGACAACAGATCTAAACTAAGCGTGTTTATGTGGCCGAGCGGTTTAGTGCGCCTAGCTTGCAAATACAACGAGACTGGTTCGATCCTCGACAACTCCGGGATTGTTTTTTTTTCTTTTCCATTAATGACTATTTTTTAACTTCCCGCAGTCAATAAAAAATCGGAAAGTTAATGTTTTCACCCCGATTTTCGAAAATCAAGTTTTCGTCAGATCTCGAAATTTTGAGGTCCTAGGAAGCTATTCTGACTATTTTGGCGATGATGTCCGTATGTGTGTATATAAACCTTTTATTATTTTTGAATGGAGTGTCCCATTGAAACGCGGCTTGCGGCATCTGACGAGGCTTTGCTGAAGTTAGATATCCTGAAAATTTGCAATGATTCGGCCAAATAGATTTTGAGAAATATCAAAAATACAAGTTTCAAAATTTTTTAGAAATTTGTTTTTTCGAATATTTTCTGAACTACTAAGCCGTTTAACTCCAAAATCTAATCAGCTCTTCTCCTCAAAAAACTGCGTCGATTGCCGCAAACCGCATGAAAATCGATTCATTTATTTAAGAGTTATTGTGAACGAAAAATTCGTAAGAGAGTGCTTTTTCGAGCTCGAATAACTAAAAAATAAATTTCTTGCTATATTTTATATATTTCTGAGCATTTTGAATTTGAAAATAGCGGGAAGTTTCAGGAATGGCCTGCAACCTTCTTTTCAATTTTTTCTTATTTTAGAACGGAGCCTATGGCTGAAATCTGTCAAGAACAATGCTTTATTACTCTACACTATTTCAGGATGAGCTGTAGTTTGTTTCCTAATATTTATTAATTTGATCTGGTTTATATTCTGAGAAAAATATGCTTCAACTTTTAAAAAAAAAACACACATACTAGATTCAAAAAGTGTGATTTAAAATAATAAAAATCAACCACAACTTCAAATTCACTTTTGGGACGTAGGCTAACACAATGTTAAGCTAACGTCACGCTAACACAAGTCAGTTAAGTAAACACACGTCAAGAGCATTAAAGTGGCGTTTAAAGTTATGCAAGACACTGACGTTATGAATTATTACAGTCTAAATATGACTTCATCCTTTGTCTTACTGAGCCTTGTCAGAGGTGCACGTTTCCCACGGGAGCCCTCTGGGTATACAGAATATTCCAAGAAACTTGCAGCGGTTATGTATCGTAGTATTTGTACAATATTGTACTTAAGATATATTTTAAATTGCCTATAGTATTAGGCTATTGGTATTAAGTATCATACCGAAAAAAATGTAGATTGTGTATCTAGGACGTAATGACACATATTCTCAACGAGCTATAATATTTTGTTACAGAGCGCCAACGAGTCAAAACAGCATTGCGTCCTGGAGACTGCGTTGTGTAGTGCTTACAATATCGCAAGTCATCCGCCAGTTGGAGTAACATGAAATATTAAAATTATTGAATTTTATCCAAGTGTGTAGGCTTTCACGACCGGTGTTGATTCAAATCTTCTTGGTTTCCGGGCTTGTATGTCGTAGTCCATTGGTATTTCTACCTAAAATACAAGCCCGGAAACCAACAAGATATTGAATTTTACTTTTATTTCTTATTAAATAAGATAATATAACACAAAAATACTTTATTGTCTTATTACATATAAAAGCCTTGTACAAAACTTAAAAATAATGTTTTTTAATAACGTACCCGGTAATAATCACCCCAACCAGTATCATTAAATAGTATATTACACCACAAGGACCGAAAGTGTGATACTTTGCACTGTGCGTATTGATGCCTGAGACAAAGCCGAGGGCATCATGACGCGAAGGGCAAGGTATCACACTTTCGGCTAGTGTGGTGTATACTATTTTTCTTCATATCTCGGTCGTAAGCACGCTTATTAAATACATGAATTAATTAATAAATTACTTATTAATTAGGTACATAAAAACACAGATAAATTCCAAGCAAGAAGCTTTGAGGTTATACGTATAAACACGAATGACAGCTGTTTGCTAAAATGTAATATGGTTGCTATGGAAACGACATCTAAACAACAGTTGATTGGTTGTTTTTGCTTTACGACCACCCGAACGTACAAACTTCCCATATTGATACGTGTAATCCCACCAAGGAGTAAATGCTAGACTTTCTGCCTTACAATTGGTGCCGAAAATATGCACTTTCGATCGAGGTATGAAGAAAAATAATAAATTTAAAAAAATTATTTAGCGTCCGCCTTATAAGATAATAAATTTTCACTGCAGCAAACCAAAATTATAACATCATCACTAGCCGAGGATTATTATTGTATATGTTTGTTCCAAATTATATATCAAACAATAAATACAGACGTTTTAAATTATTAATTAAAATTAACCCCTGAGGCCAGCGAATCTAACAATATATTTATACTTTTGCGTCAACAATTACACATTGTTAATGAAGATAATAATCAATAAATTAGAAATATTTATAATGCAAATAACACAAAACCAATATTTATAGATACACAAACCAAATGTATTAATCAATGGACTGTAAAATAATATTTATTAATTGAAACAGCGACACATATTTTGATAAACCGGCACAGTTATTGATTCAATTTTATTCATATTTGAACACTTTTATTTAAAAAAGGATTGTAGTAGAGCAGACAGCCAGCAATTATTTAGGGATATGTTTTCACTTGCTTTATACATTATTCATACTAATATCTAACTAACTTCAATACTTTTAATACCGCGGACGTAAAAAAGAGACAAAAAAAACTGCATATTTTATTTCTGGTGATAAAACATTATGTTTTGGTTATTAGTAAATCAGAATATTAATTTGCTAATGCCTTTATAGTAGATAGTGACAGAAATGGTCAAGGAACACTGGGTGGCAGAAACGCTCTCTTTCGTATAGATAGATAGATATAGATTGATTTATTTCGAGAATAGCATAAAAGCTGTGAAATATGTCAATATAGATTACATAAATAATAATTTAAATATACAGATAAAATTAGAACTTGTCAATACAATAAAGACATTTTTCTATTAAATATTTTTTCAATTGTCTTTTAAAAGGTGATAGACTGATAGAGGCAGGTCTTTAATTTCATTCGGAACTTTATTAAAAATGTCAACTAAATTAAAATTTACATTATTTCGATACATAGAGGATTTTGGCAGTGGAGTACGCAAGTTTCCAGCTCGTCTGGTGTTCTTATTGTGTATCGAAATATTTGTATTAAAATAATTTGAATGTGATTTCACAAACAAGCCAACTTCACAAACATACATCGAATAAATTAAAATTTTATAGTTTTAAAATAAGGTTTGCATGTGAGGTTCGTGGACTGACCTTAAGCAATGCTCTGATAGTCTTTTTTTGTAGTATGAATAGACCACTGCACTCACTTGCGGCTCCCCATAAAATAATGCCGTAGTTGATCGAAGAAAACACAAAAGCATAGTAAACGGACATTAAAACATGATAGTTAGTTACACTGGAGAGATTCATAACGCGCAGGCTTACCCTTGAGGAAATCTATATGAGTTTTCCATGAAAAATTAAAATCCATAAAAATACCCAAAAATTATATTTTAGAATGTAAAGCCATTGTTTTACCGAGAAATTCCACATTATTTGTCCTGAATGATTTAGCCGCACTATAGCACATTAATTGAGTCTTTTTGACATTGAGTTGCAATGTATTAAAATTAAACCATTCTCTGAGATGTGCAGCGACGCTATTAAGATGCACTTGAAGGTTGTCAAATACAGGATCTTGTAAGATGACCGTCGTGTCGTCAGCATAAAGCACAACATACGCCAGAATTGAAGATGGCAAATCATTTATGCAGAGAAGAAAAATAAGAGGGCCTAGAATGGATCCCTGAGGATAGTCAGCATTTATGAAACTACTTGAAAACTTTAAAATGTCTATCACATCTTGTGCAGGTTCACGTTTGATAAGCGTGCGCTATCTTTTAGAATAAAAAAAACATCGAAAAAGTTTCTTACTTTTTTTAATTTTAAAAATGACCTAGTTTTCAATGTATCAGCAGTGATTTAAAAATGATTAAAAAACAGCAATTATTTTATATCTCAAGCGTTACGAACTTAAAATGAAAACTGTAAAAAAATTAAATGGACATGTCAAAGTAAGATAAAAACCAAACAGAATTGTTTTCAGACCAAATTAGAACCAAAAAAAAAAAGAAAACAATTTATCCACATGTCTTATTCTGCGTAATAAGAATATTAATAATGACACACAAAAAATTGCTATACCAATATAAGAACGGTAATCCACCCACAAATAATGAAGAATAAATATGAAACAGACTACAATAAGCCATATGCACCTGGGATCTACTCCAGAAGCCCCAACAGTTACCTGTTTATTACAGAAGAATCGATGGTAACGTGTATTTTATAAAAGCTAGTCAAGAATTCTGCAATAAAAACAGAAGTGAAAGAGATTTTTTGCACTATATAACTGATTTACACGCATGTATACAAGCATGTAAAGTGACCCATTACGCACTAGTGCGATAAAGTAAAACAAAACCGATCGCTCTATACCAATTCTGTCAGTTGTTTTTTTTTTTATATATATATATATATAATCTACCAATTTAAAGTGGCGTTTGTTAAAAAATGAACTGTCAAAAATTTTGAAAACTATTTTATAAATGGTACGTGCAGGAAATCTCGAGCGTAATGGTAGATAGATAGATAGATTACGGCTCATAAAACTTTTTGCCGCTCGGTTTACAAACATAATATTGTTGTATCTTGCCATAATATTTACACATTACGACACTAGATACACAATCTAATATCACTACATATTCTAAAACAAAGTCCCCCCCCCCCCCCCGTCTGTCTGTCTGAACGCGATAAACTCAAAAACTGCTGAACGAATTTTCATACAGTTTTCACCAGGAGTGATTTAAGAAAAAGGTTTATGTGTAAATTGTTTGATAAATGACGATGATTATTGCAGACGTCGGAAAAAATCAAGCCGACTAGCTTTCATGAAAAACGCTGCCTAATTTCTTTCAGATATAACAAAACAATGTAAGTATGGTGGAATTGTTCCTCTTTTATATAGGTCTACAGCAAGGTCCGCGATGGCATACGTTTATCTTTTAAGGATAGCTTACTATACCCATTTTAAAATCTTTGATTAACGTCTGAATAGAACTCTTCGACAATTTTATTTATTTAAAAAATACCCATTTTAATGTTAAGCGCTTTTTATGGATATGAACTTTGCAACGTAAGTCGACGAAAACACGGTGGCAACCTACAAATTCGAGCGAAGCCAGGCCTAGCCGCTAGTGTACTATAAAAGTGCAGATATGAATAATCTCGACTTGATTACAATATTTAGCATTCATCAAGTCGATTTTCTTTTAACAAATTTTTTCAATAATTTTATCTGTTTACAATTGCGTATCGTTTTTATTACAAGGTACAAAATTCGGTTGTATACTTATAGTATTAACAGACGATCGAACTTGGTTCGGGCCGGGAACGGACATGGTACGGCGGATCAAGTTCGCTGGTTACAACAAACGACCGAATCTGTCAGTCTCCTTGTATACACAGGTCGCGAACATCATGCCTCCGATTAAGCGCGGGAAAATTGCGTTTGTTCTAGCGCCAAAGTTAATGCTGCCACAAACAACAAGGAAGAAAAGAAAGGAGTGGGCAAAATTCTATTTGAAAGATCGCGATGAATTTAGTCATATGAAGTTAATAAAATCGCTTGATAACGAAGATCATATTTTGAATAACACTCCCGAAGAATTTCTAGAGCGTTGTTACGCGCTTCTCTGTTACAGTATAACTTATCTGATAGATCCCACAAACATGGGAAATCTTTATATAATACCAATACTTCACTAAGAACTTCGCGTTCTGTCAAAATTTCTGTCATGTTGCACAACGTTTTGAATTACAATGACGTCGTTATACGGTTATATGTATCAAGTTCAATCGTACTTGTATACACACGCACGGATATAAGTACGAAGCGGACCAAGTACGATGTGCAAACAATCGAACTGCGCGGACACGCAGACTACTGTCTAGACGAGCAGATTTGGTACGGAGCGGACCATATCCGGTGTCCGGTCCGTACCAAGTTCGATCGTCTATTAATACTATTAGAGAATATTCCTAAGGTTAGTCCACTGCGCTACTAGCTAGGTCAGAAAACTGGAGTTTGCGAAGAATATGAAGTTTGCCAACCTCGCTTCGCTCGTGTGGAAATCCCACAAATCGCAAACGTCAACTTTAACTTTAAAATATTTTTGTAAACATTTTCTGCGTCTTTAAGTAATCTGATATAGCAAAGTTACAAATAAATATCGCTAAAAACACACATCGATGAAAGAAGCAATATATTATGAACACATTCGTAACAGGAGGCCAACATATCAGAATCGTGTAATCGTGTTTCTGCTTTCTAGAATGCGGCAAACATAACGATCAACTTTGTCCCGGTGGCATCAGCAATAATACATTTCTTAAGGTCTATTGTATTTTCCATCTCATTAATTAATTTTAAAGCAAGCTTTGTTGAACTGTAGGCGCTCTAAGGATTCAATATTTATTTACCTTGTTTATTTTCACATTTCATTGTTTACATTCTTTTTAATTATGCTGAGTTTGAGGTTTTTTGGGCAAATTAAATGTCAGAACATTAATTATATTATTGAAACATATTCATCTACAATATCCATTTCTTTCTGTGATTTTCATTGATCTTATATCATATTTTTAAACAAATTCTAAAATTCTTTCATATTATATTATCAAAATAAGTGAATTTTTAAAAATTTGAAGCAATTTTATTAAAAAGAAATAAAATACTCCGAACATATTTTGTTCAGAATGTTTACCGATACACATCATAAAATTTTTACCAAAATCGAGTCAGTCGTTTTTAACTGACTTCAAAAAAGGAGTTTTTATAATATTGTAGGTACCTCCCGCATTTGTGAATCGACTTTGATGAACATTTTTCTATTTCCCATACCATTTTTTTTTTTTTATTTAAATATAAAACGCTTAGCAACTAGGGCTATATGCGTAAATATAAGATCAATTAAAGGTAAGTATGGTAAATGTAAGTATGATAAGAATATCAAGAACACTAAGGTTTACACCAATTATGAGACGTGAGCCCGGACGCCCCTTGATCACAAGAGTTGTGGCCAAGGAGCGGCCAAACCCTCGCCTCATACTTAGTAGGTATGAACCATTTTTTTTTTTTAATTCAATAATAAACTATTAGAGATGAAGGCGGTTAACAACGTGAAAACTACATATTGCAAAGCTACTAGAAAGTAAAAAATGAAAAACTTCAAAAAAAGGAATTATACCTCCTTCAAAACGTGTCACTAAATAGCGTTAAATAACAAAGTTTTGAGGTCGGCTCCAATTCCACCTAAGTACATAAAACGTGATAGTATTTAAATAGGCGCCAGCCAGCAACCTCAGAACTTTATATTTTACATTTTCTATTGACTCATTTTGAAGGATGTTCAATTTCTTTTTTTTTTAATTTTTTATTACTGATCAATTTCAAAGAAAAATATGCTAGCCAGACAAAACAATGTACAATACAAAGAGCTCAGCCATTAGATGTCGATCATTTGCCGACATCAATGTTTTAAAATCCATTTATTATGGTTACTTCCAACCTGTGCCCACTTACGGAATTATTTTTTGGGGTGGGTCGTCAATTTTAAATAAAATTTTTATAATACAAAAAAGAATTCTACGGTTAATAACTTTCACTAATCGTGGACAATCGGCTAAGCCGTTATTTAAATCGAACGATATTTTAACTTTACCTTCCCTCTATATTTATGAATGCGTTAGTTTTGTTTTTAATAATTAATCAGCATTTGTTCATAAAGAATAGCGACGTACATTGTCGCAACACGAGGCATATGGACGATCTACGCCTTCAACGACACAGACTTCAATTGCATCACATTAGTGCTTACCAACAATGCGTGAAGTGTTATATAATGCATTGCCTGACGACATTAAGTCAAGCCCATCCGAATTCCAATTTAAACGGAAACTTATATTATTTTTATTGGAGAAAACTTTTTATTCAATTAATGAATTTTTTTTAAGTATTGTATTTTATTTGTATTGTATTGACTTGTCCTTTTCCCATTCTTGGGAGCGGTTCTTAAGGAATAAATATATTATTATTATTATTATTATAATTAATCTTTACATAGAAACCCATTTTAATTTCAGATCACACTGTATTAACGAAAGTTTAATAGCAACTCAGAAATCCAATTTAGTGGGTCCTCTATATATCTTTAGCTTTAAACAACCAAAACAGATAAAAGTTTTCGACACGGCAATTAACGCCACTGCGAAAAAAGAAAGTTTTTTTTTACGTTTGAAGGAAAGTCAAGTACACAACGAGTTTTACCTGACTAGTTTTTTAAAATTATTTTATTACAGGTTGCCAACTGTAGAGTTAATATAAATCTAGGATCAATTCATATTTTCAAATGTTTATTTTTATTAAGTCGGAAATTTAATTAATAGTTTTAACACGTTTTAAATTTAAAATCTGGCTCGTAACAAACATCGTGGTGACATCAAATTCGCTATGTGTAACATCGAAGTCGTGACATCTAGCGCCATTGCCCGGCGAACCAACTGCCACTTTTATACATTATGTCAAATGGGACAACTAGTAAAAAGTGAATTAAAATTAAAATTAAGATGCCACATCAAAGTTTGAAACCAAATATGAAAAAAAAGTTAAAGTTTATAACTGTGATCAAATAGTTCAATAATATTAGCTAACATCACTATTTTTTTTAATTTATTATTACAATTAATAATGCAGCATTTATTAGTTGTCATTTTTACCTTTGATTTTATATCAGTACATGTGTCGTAAAAATGCCAGCTTTCGCCGCTATGCGCGCACGATCGTTCAGCGTTTCCCTTCCAAGCAGCTGCACATAGCGAATAAGCAACTAGACTATGTTAACACTATCAGCTATTCTCCATCCTTAATAAAATTGGAGTTTAAAAAACTCAAAAAAAAAAAAAAACTCTTTTATAGACTTGTGGACTAAAAAGTAAAAAATAATTTTTAATTATAAAGATTTTGTTCAACAGCGATAAGAAGTTTCCCGATATAATTTCATTATCAAAATACTTTTGTCGTCATAGCAGCTATGTGTTATATATGTCACCGTAAAATTGTAAATATCGTTAGGTTGTAATCTGTCTCGCGAGATTGTGAACTGTCGAAAAATTTTGTGAACCTCAACGTAATAATAATACATTAAATTGTAAGCAGTACGTTGAGGTTCACAATCTTTCGACAGTTCACAATCTCGCGAGACAGATTACAACCTAACGGTATTTACAATTTTACGGTGACATATATAATACTACATCGACTTTAATAAATTAGTAAGTTTCAACGAGTCTTTCAATGTTTATCAGAAAATGTAATGAAAAAATCCATGCAAGTATCCATTTATGATCAACTTAATATACAAAATGTCCGCACAGGTGATTTGGTTCTAAGATGAATCACTTTAAGCATGCCGTTCTATGACCGGAAAGATTCTATATAATATTGTTAAAAAAAACTTAGGCGATAAATAAAGTTTTCACTGTATTAGCTTCAATATAAATTGTATTCTTTGTATCGGGTTAAAAGCTCCTGTGCCCACTGTTGTGGCAAAAAGATGATGAAAAATCAACGGTTAACGCTCGGGATTCCCCTTCTTTATCCCGGATCTACAGGGTGAAACATAATATCGATATGAGAACCAGAAATAGATTCACAAACGAAAAAAATTGTTAGAAAATAAAATTCAAGATTCGACGCGTTGGCTGCCACGTGTATCTTTAGCGATACACCCGGTGTGCTTTGTGTAGGCCGCGTGTATCGATAGATATACACCGAGTAGGTCTCTGTTCCGAACACCGGTGTATCGTTAGCGCTCACTTTTATATTGGTTTAATAGTGGATATATATAGCTTCTCTTGGCTTGTACGAACATAGTGACATACAGAATTTTGGCCTGACAAAAGGGATTATAAGTAAAAACAAGGTATCTTTTATGCTTTACAAAGGAACGTATATAAAACAAAATAAACACTAAAATGCAATAAAAAACATTATTTATTGAATAACTGCATAAAAATGAAAAGCAAATATAAATCAAAATGTAAAATAAAGAAATGTGTTCCTAAGAAAAAACTAAATATCATAAAAATATTTACGATAAATGAAAACATAGAAAAAATGGTACAAAGAAGATCTATTGTAAGGAGGTAATGAAGGTTCTAATGTAAAATGTTAAAACACGGGGCGCTACCTCGTCATCTGTGAGATATTATATGGCCATTCTCAGCCCAAGCCGGGTGTATCGCTAAAGATACACCGTCAAAAAAATTTAAAAAAAATGTAATAAAGCACAATTACATATAATATTGATTACTTTTATAACATTTTAACAACATATTTGTCAACAAACACTCTTGGCCTGAGGTGACCAAATGTCTAAAACTGGTTGGCAGTCAACGTGTTAAGGTGTTCAGTATAGGAGGCGTCTCCAAACAATCACGGCAACACTAACTGCACACGAGGCTAGAAACGCTGCTAGAAACACTGCTTAGATTTCTGCTAGCCGGAAGGCTAGGTACGAAGCTGGCTGCGGGCTCGCCTGCTAGCTCACAAGATAGGTTTTAAAATTAGAACATGGGTTATTTTTCTTGCTAGATCCGCTGCTAGGTGTGAGCAAGAATCAATCAGGAAGAAGTATCTTGTCACGTGGGCGATTTGAACAAACGCCCACAAACAAACACTATGCCGTACAGTGTGTTCTGTTCAGAGACAATAAATATGCACTTTTGTTACCGTTCTATCACTGCGCGTGCACCGAATCTACCTGCGGAGCAGCTTGTAAAGAGTAAAGACGTCTCGTATGAAGCGAGCGTACATAATAGCAATTAAGAAAACCTGCGCTAAAAAGTAGTGAAATCTAGCAAGGAACTTAGCGGCAAATCCAGCCTCGTGTGCAGCGGACTTTACAAAAGAACATTCAGTAGGAGGAACATTAAGTGTATTTATTTCTACCGTACAGAAGAAGAATTTATTCAAATGAATAAAATTGTCAACCAATTTTTCTCAGACCATATATATTGACAAAAAATAATAAAAATACAAATCAATATAACACAGGATGATGTTTCGATCCGGATTTGGATCTTCTTCAGAAATATCTAAAAAACATAAAAATTAATTAGCATTAAGTTATTTATATTATTAACTAATCGATTGTACGCAAGATTGAAAGTTTGAAAGATTCAAAAATAATGAAAAATTAATAACAAACAAAATTTATTTTTGAATCTTTCAAACTTTCAATCTTGCGTACAATCGATTAGTTAATAATATAAATAACTTAATGCTAATTAATTTTTATGTTTTTTAGATATTTCTGAAGAAGATCCAAATCCGGATCGAAACGTCATCCTATTATATTGATTTGTATTTTTATTATTTTTTGTCAATATATATGGTCTGAGAAAAATTTGTCGACAATTTTATTCATTTGAAGAGTTCTATTCAGACGTTAATCAAAGATTTGAAGAAGAATTTAGTCAAGTAGACTAATCAAAGCTGAAATCATGAAGGAATGGGAATTCTTTAAATTCTTTTTCTGCAAAGCTGCAAATATTCCCACAAATAAAACAATGTCAAATGTTTATGACATTCTCAGGGTAACTCGGCGGCACTCAAAAGTCATAATTGGTGGCCCATCCAATGCCTTGACTTCTTCTTAACATCAATTAACACTGTTTATCAAAAACTTTCAATAGTACTTAAGATGTCAAAAAACATTTGGCCAGCGGCAGTTTATATTACTTATTCCTCACCTACAGTCGAACATTTCGCTTCGGCTAGTCTTGTCGAAGTCGAATGTTTGGCCGAAGGACCAATTTTCGGACGAATGTGTCCGAATCTTCGGTCTGACCACAAATAATTCAAGTGCGTATTGTTTCATTTAAATCACAAACACAATTCTGCAAACATAGCTAAACATGCATGAAAACCAGCTGTTTTATGGAAGGGTGTATTCAAAAAATATTTTTTAAACAAGGCACGTCCATACTTTTTCCGAATGAAACCAATACATGCGCTCACGTCATGTTTACACATCAACTCCCGTGAGTGCCGCGTTGCAACGTTTCTTCTCTACACTCTGTATATTCAGAAATTCTCTGTCTCTCTTTCTTTTTTGTATGTAAAAGTATCTATAATATGATACTTCAATATATAATCATATTATATAACATCACATCAGATGAACTTCAGCCAAGGCTCTTGTTGCGATGGCATTGCAGAGTTTTTAAGCAGGTTTACCACAACAAAAAAAAACAAAATGGGTTGTTAAAGCATACAGGTATCGAATAAACTGCAGACCCGAGGAAGAACTCAGTTAATTTAAAAAAACTAGAAAACCGATTGCACAAAAATGAACTTAATAACTAAAAAGAGGAAAACTGCTCGGAAAATCTCAACATGCAGCAGGTGGAAACCTGCATGATATAAATTTTCGACTTGATTTCCTCTTTTTAGTTATTATTTTAACTGCATGTGTGTATTGAAGCTGCCTTTGTAGATGGGTTTGGTGCGCGCGCAGTACCTAACAGTTCGAATGTTAACAAAAGTGAACGTTTACTATCACTGAATAGAAAACACACTATGACGCCATGTTTGTTTGTGGACGTTTGCCCACGTGACAAAATACTGCTTCCTGCTTGCTCAAAACAAGGAGAAAAACAAGCGCAAAAAATAATCCCGGTTTCAATTTTGAAATCCAGCTTGTAAACATGGACGTCATTTTTATCCACGTAACCAGCACGGCAGCCAGCACAAGTTACAGCAACGATCCCAACGACAAAACCAGTCTCGTGTGCGTCTTTTAAAGTTTCTTGATTCTATAATTCTTGTTTCGGGTGGCAATTTATTAAAAACATTTTTACCATAAAAATTTGGTCCGTATGTAGTTTTAGCATATTAATTGTGTAATGCTAGGCAGAGATTTAACTCTTTTCTAGTATCATGACTATGAATCACAGTATGATCATTAAAAATGTCCATATTATTTTTAACAATCATTAAACAGCTATATTGAAATTGCAATGACAAAATGCATTCCTGTTTAAATCCATCATCAGAGATGAATCTTACTTCTGTTGCAAAAACACTTTCTATCTTTGTGTTTCTCTACCTATTCGAACTAGGCCATACTAGATTATCCTGGAGTGTACATATTCATATTAGGACAGACTAGTTCAGCCTAGGCTAAACTAGTTTGTCCTTTCGAGCTTAGGCCAAATCAGTTTGGCCTAGGCTACACCGGTTTATCCGATCGCATATAGGCAAAACTATGTTGGTCCTGAAATAGGGTTCGGCCGGTAACATATAAGTATATTTGAACAGTTATATATTAATATTTGATGAGTTTGTAACTATATGAACACTACTACTACAAGATCTGGTCCAGTGTAACCTCTGCCTTAACAAGTTTACACCGGCTGGGATCCCCCAATGTTGGCATCCAATGTCCCACCAACAGTGTCAACTCCAATAAATTATGACATGAATAAATTTACCCGCTCCAACTTAATTGGCGAACGCACAATATCGAATCGAAAACAATGCAGAAATACTATGAGGCGATTATAAATTTATTAAGCACGTTAGAAGTGAAACTTCTTATGTTCTAGCATTTTTTGAACAAGCTTTAATTTAGTTTCACCTATCCCGGTGTCTGTCTGGCTGCAAGTTAAATTTGACCCACTCTCCGATTTCCGATTGAGATGACGTAGTTCCGATGACAATACAATATTATAATAAACTATCTGACAGTTCCGGCTTTCGCTCGGTTACAAATCGCACTTTTAACTACTTCCCGTTATCCGATGGAGTTGATATTTTGCATACGTATGTAGTTCCGATAACAATACAATATTATAATAACTCGGCTTTCGTCCGGATGCAAATCGCACTTTTAATAAAACACACTAAAAACGAATAAACTAAAAAACGATTTTTTTTAAACAAGCTTTTATTAGTTGTTAATAAAAATGAGCTAAAAAGTCAAAAATAATTTTATTCCGATTAGAAATAAGTCGTTTTATACGTACTTATCACAGTCTCAAGTTTTAAAATAAAAGCGTGTTACATTTTAAAAGCAAGAGAAAATTAAAAGAAGGTGTAACACGTTTTTATTTGAAAACTGACTGTGATAAGTACTTGATAAAACGACTTATTTCTAATATTTATTATTGTTTGTCTATTGGCTCCGGTCGCACAGCAGAATACGGCGTCACAGAGGACAGAAAGCGAAATGTTTTGAAAAAGAACAATTTCAATCTGACAAATACTACAGCGCGAAATAAGCAGCCATTTTCTAACAAAATGAGTAAATAAATTATAGGTAGGGCGATATTTGAAGCAATTTACTGCCGCAGTTTATATAAACAGAAGGGCGAAGGCGCCGGCGGGGGTCACGCTAAATTAAATAAACGACTTTTTAATTAAAACGCATAATAAACAACTTTATCATTATCTGCTTAAATTATGCAAATATTCTATTTAATAAATATGAAATAAGATTCTTCATTAATGAATAAACATTTTTTTTAATTAAATTTATAAAAACGAAACTACCCTTGAGTTGACTTACATCTTAATAAGCCAAATTTGAGCGAAAGTACACATGGTTGCGAGCGGATGTGTAATCTCGAAGCGCAACGCGCACGCAGTTTATACCTCTCGCCAATAGTTATTACTTATTATTATATTGTTTAATTATAGATTTATTTATCGTAAATAATAAAAATCATTATGTTCGCGTGCTGCATGAATACACATTGACAATTAATTACCAAACGCGACACTCAAAAAAGGCTATGTGTATTCTCACAATGTGTAATTTTAATTTCCGAAATTACTCTTTCGATTAAAAAAAAAATACCAATATTTAGAATGAACCTTCTGGATAGACATAGGCTATATATTATCACGTTAAAAAAAACTCTTTTCGCGGAGACCAATTTTGCATTAACGTAAGTCGACGAAAAAATGGTGGAAACCCACAAATTCGAACGAAGCCGGACCGGGCCAATGGTCTAATATATCAAAACAATAATGTTCGTTCGCTCGTCTGTTCGGGACCTACGCGTTCCTACATCATTCATCCGATTTCGATGAAACTTTGATGAGTAGTTGTGCTCGCTATTCACGAATGTTCCTAGCCAAAAAAAAGTGCAAGAATATTGCGTTTATATGGTGGAAGCCGCGGATAGCGGCTAGTAATTCAAAAAAAATTTGCATCGTTCTATGAACTGCAATTCAATTAAAAACGTTTAATAACTTACCAACTAAAAATTGCACTGTAATTGAATTTCTTCACTCACCTGTAACAAAAAAATACAACATATATTTAACTGTAAATAAAACATTTACAAACAAAAAGAAAAAGAAAACAACGCATATATGCACAAACAATCGCAATATCAATTTTTTTATGCTCCTCTTTCATCTGGCATATGTCATAGATAAAAATATCGTTGATTTAATAATTGAAAAGCTGCTATACGAATGATTCATTCGAAATGATTTCTTCGCATGGTATATAATAATATAATAGGAAGTGTGAATGAATGAATGTTTCTACTCACGAACGAATTAATTCTTGATTTTGATTATCAGTCTTGACAGAGTCATCTACATACTATGATTCGTAGTGCAGACGCAAATAGAAGACGTAAGTAATCGTATAGGCATTATAGTGCAATGCATTTTTGAGCGTGTGAAAACATAATTCATTCTATCTGTCTATACATTCGATATTATTATTTTTAGAGAGACACCTGCACGCAGTGCTTCATATCAGTCTTGATAGAGTCATCTACATACAATGATTCATAGTGCAGACTCAGATGAAAGACCTAAGTAATCGTATAGTCAACACAGTGCAATGCATTTTAGAGCGGTGAAAACATAATTCATTCTATCTATGCATTCGATATTATTATTTTTAGAGAGAGAGAGTCACCTGCACGCAGTGTTTCATAGAACAAAGGCAGATAAAACACTGAGTAATTATATATTAAATACTGTGAATTAAATAGTAAAGAAAGCGCGTAATATAATAATTTATTCCTGGAGATTGTATTGTAAGTCGAAACTCGTAGATATAAAAATTCTTTCGAATTGTTTTGAATAATATCTGGCGATATTTTAATAATCGAATACATTGGAAATATCCCATCTCTAGTCATAGCATCAAATTCAAAATCCCAATATAAGCTTATTGGACAAGGAGGCGTAACCTAATCAAGAAATAAAATTTTGCTCAACATTCATTATCTGCCACCAGAATATGTTAAAGCGTCAAATGTTAAGCCCCAAAGTTTTCCCTAATCGCAATTATATCTTACCGGTTTCTATTCACTCTTCGATCGACATAAACAAGGCTTATTTGGAAAGCAACAGTATCGTTGAGTCCATATATTATCTACGTTTTAAACATTTATTCACCATACTAAGGAAGAAGCAACGATATGAATGACAATGGAAGACACTAACTTCATTAAATATTTCAACCCTCAATAATAACATACCTTCAGCTCTCTGAGAAATGAAAAATTCCAACGCTGAATTCTCTCGACAAATGGAAGTTTTTATCGTGTATGTATTTGTTAAAATATTCTTATATGACTTAGATAATCTATTCCAAATACGGTGAAGGATTTTTTCTTTATTTTTTACATATGTGGGTACAAAAAAATGATTGTTTACTTAAATGTAATCTCAGTGCAACTAAATGCACTAAAAATATAGTTTTTAACATTTTGTTTCCAACACCATCAGTTCTAGAAAAATTACTGTCGGACAATGAAAAAACCCACTTAAAAATGTTGCATAAACAATGAGTAATTTGAAATATATGTACCTATGTACGGTCTAATATTTAAAATTAAAAAAATGAAGCAACTTCATGTTTCTAAAAATAATAATTTTTTTATAATAAGATATGTTTAAAATTATACTAACTCATAATAATTATGATCATGTATACTGTTAGAACAATTTACCACCACTTGACCAGCTTGAGGTATGTAATAAGATTTTTAATATTATGTAGTAGCTTTAACAAAAACTTATCTTTTGAACATGGTTTTTTTTTACATTAAAATTGTGATACAATATGTTCTAAATTATATACCTACATATATACATGTTCATTGGGCCTGAAGATGAAAATAAATTTTTCGAAACTTTGGCCACTAGCGAAACATTGGTAAAGCTTATTTTATGATCCTCAACCAAAACCTTCCTTCATCATAATAATTTATCTCTAGAAACAGGTAACTTTTTACAGAAATGGTAAATACAGCTGGAGCCAAAAGTGCCAAAGTTAAACCTTTCCTATTATCTATAAACATTTCTCGTGTCACAATTTTGGCCGCGCTAATCTCCGAAACCACCGAACCGATTTCAATGAAATTTTGTAAATGTTAGTCCAACTTAGAATTTTATAATAGTTTGTACGAAATTACGGTGTTTAAAAAAATTGTTTTCAAAGCTATTAGTTCAGACACCGGGCCGCAAACGAAATACATTTTGCAGAAAGCAAAGCTAGTAGAATTTTCTCAAATCTATTAGTTCAGATACCAGGCCGCAAACGAAATACATTTTGCAGAATTACCTATATCTATGGCACCCGGGTGAACCGGGACGGGCCAATAATAATTAAACAATAAATTATGATTTTTTTTACAAAAACGTTACTATTACTAAGAAATTTATATGGATAATAGAAAACATCAACAAAAACACGGTTTATTTTTAACAGAGTCAAGCTTGTAGAGTTGTTTTGTTTAATTTTATTATCCAACGATGTCTGATAAAAACAACGGAACTAAAAACACAAAACTGCATTTATATAATCGAACGAGTCTACAAGACAAGTCAATTAAAGTTGAAACTAACTATGTACTTCTAACAAAACTGCACTACTGTGGATTATAAAAATTAAAAACTATCAACAGATTAACAGATTATAGTCGGACACCGATACGGTTATAGCGGTCAACCATGTTTGACTTCGAGTGTCACGAATATTTTATACTGGCTGTAGCAAAAACATGCCCAATTTTATTGCTTAATGAAGCTTCCCAACTTGATAATAGTTCGATAAATTATTAAATTAATTATTATTACTGTGTATTTCATTAATAAATTGATAGCGTTTTTCTCGAATATTTTCTTATGTAACCTTATAAACTTTATGTGATTTATAGAGAGAAAAATGGAGATTTCGAAAATATATATTGCCATTTGAAAAAAAAAATGCATGTACACTTCCGGCTAAGTTTGAAGTACAAAAAAATATACCTCGGCAGTTTCCGATAGCACCTAAATCTCGAGTTGAACAAAAAACTATTTGAACTTTTTTTGTGTCTAGTAGGATACACGACTTATTCACTGTTCCCAATTTCACACGATATGTAACATAAACTTATTTATTTGCCTACATGCAGATAAGGGCGCGATTAAGTGACTATTTGACGATTACTCAAATATTCGAAATTTCTCATTCGATCTCGCGATTGGGCAACACCATGGAAACTTAATCGCACTAGCGATCGACACGTTTGTTTCACATTCGCTCGTCCTGCGCGTGAAGTGTGCAGCCTCGTATATAATTCATGGCATGGAGTAGCGCCCTGCGACTAAGTGCGCTTTGTGTTTTCAAAAACGCGTGTTCATGATACATGAATCGTGTATTTCAGTAAATAGTGTGCGGTATTACGCTGTTGGTAGCTGCAACTGACGATCTACAAGGAACTTAATCGCACAACCGTGATACAAAAAGTAGCATGTGTGCTAGTCCTTAAGACAACATTGCAAGAGGAAAGCGGCAAGTTGAAACTAGTTTATAAAAAACATTTAGAAAATGACTGATTTCTAACCACTTTTGATCTTTTTTTGTTCTGTTACAAAACAACGATTTAACAAATACCTAATTGTTTATCTGTTGTTTGCAGCCACTGGTTTGTTAACTCCAGTTACACTTCATAAAATAAATAACACTACTAAAAGTAATAAAAAACAGTCGGTATGAAAATAAAAAAATGACATAAATGTAAGTAGAATCAATATTCTATTTGTTATTCAAAAGAAAATTTGAAAAAAGTATGCATGACTACACTTTAAAGTTGATTAAAATATATTTTTAATACGTGAAAAAGTTTTTCAAGTAACACTTGAAATATTTTTTAATACGAAACTTTTATTTAGCATTGATTTTGTTTTACATTTATTTTGAAAACTGCTAAAAGTATTGCGAACATAAAACTTTAATAAGTCTGGATAATTTCAAGAAAGGTTTGCAAACTTCAAAACATATAAATTTATATCTTACCATCAAGAAATTGATCGTATTATATGCTTTAAACATTTTTCAATTCTTTATTATAGACGCTCAACAACCCATTAGCGTTTATACAGACAATTAAAATTGTATTTACTGTACCGAGTGGCCTTGAGCTAAATTTTTCGATTTTGATATTTCAAGGTTCACACGAATTTATAGTAAAAAGCATAAAAAATCAGCCTTGATGAAATATACTGAGAGAGCTACAAATTTTGACATGTTCGACCGTTTGCCAGACGGGGGTTGTCCCGGGTACGAAATGCCAGATTCGAGTTTTTGTGTTTAAGGGCACCTGAACTTATCGCTCAGGAAATTTCAAACATGATAAAATATATTACGTGACACCTCCAGTTTGACATCTTTGACCGGGTCCACCCACGTATTGTCCCCGGTCTCAGCTGCCAGACTGTGGTTTTTACGTTCAAAAACTCAGGTTTGAGGAAATACTATATTAGTAAAATCGTCACTAGCTCCCTACCTATTAGGAGGAAGGACCAAAACCGATAATATAATGATGTATCTGTTCTAATTTGTGACGTTAAAGGGGAAATAATCCAACAACGGGGAAATATAACTAAATAAATAACGCAAATGGCTAAAGAAGTTCCACTTATGTGGCTAAAGCTCACACGTCTTTTTTATTGAAACGTTTATTTACAAAACATAGAAGTACGCCGCTGGAACAGGACCAAACTAGCTGAAGGTCCGCGCTTCATACCAAAGTTACGACGGCCTGCAGACAACTTCATGTGGGGAATACAAAGTGGTCTACAAGCTCCCAATATAACTCCATATACACTTGTTTTTTTGAGATAACAATATCAGGAGAGAACATCAATCATTCAGTTACACGAAAACGATTTACCAATTTAAAACGTATATTTCGATTTTTAGTCGAAGAACGAAAATAAACAACACTAAGGTGGAAGTGATTTTCTTGCTTGCAGCTTGAGGACAATACATTTTTATCTAATGCGAAAATGAAAATCAATAATTCAAAACGTTGAGACATTTTGACAGACATAAAAAAAATATTTTTCTTCTGATGAATGCAGGTGTTTCTAAAATAGAGATTGAAACGCTCGTTTAAAAAATTCAATATAATTAAAATGAAAAAAAAAATAGTCATTTGAAGTTGTGTTTTTATAAAATGAATTGCTTCTTTCTAGCTTAGGTAAACCGGTTTAAGAAAATCAGTATTCATACATCTGCTGATATTATTGTAACATATCTACATTGTGCACAAGGCGTGTTAAATGAAACGTTGCCGTGATTTTCGACCAGTATTTATGATTCTTTTGTTATGTAAAAATGCCCACAAAAAACCACATTGTATCAAAATCTAGAATAGTTTATTGTCTATATACGCAAGCTTATTTCACCTGAAGGTGCATTTTCTTTTGAATTTAGACAAAGAACACTGCTAAAGTTCGTGTTCACCGAATCCAGTTAAATTTAACCTTAGTACAGTTAAAGTGTGTATATATAGTTACATTTTTTTATCTCACTAAATCATTAAATTAGATTTAAATTTAAAACGATTCGGTAAATAAGAACTTATGATTACTTTCTGAAAATATACAAAAAAGGTTACACCTCGGCATTTAAAAAGGATTGAATATTTATCGATACAGCGTGGGGGCTAGAAAAAAAATCAAGACGTTCTTCATTGAACATTTTATTTTATATCAAACTTTTAGAAAAACTTTGTTTTCAATCGCCCCCATTCTCAATTTATAGTTAGTATACCTAAGTGGATATAGAATTACAGTACCTATAATTCGTTTAATATGACTCCGCCTACAATGACCAACCGTTTATTATGACCTAATTGCAGTAGAAAATTGGTTTTCATACTACCTCCTAAGAGAGTTAGTTCGATTACAGTGACTCCGCTTATATTGACATACCGTTTATAATGACGTATTTTGTGCAAATTCAAGCCGGTTATAGTGACGAAGTTTACATAGTTGATTTTGCGCTCTCCTAGCATGCTTTATCACAGCTACTTAATCACAAAAGCGTCAAAGACTGTTATTACAATTTAAGTAGCCAAAAATTATTACTGATATTTTGAAACGTTCTTAATTAAAAATTTAGCTACGTACCTACACATATATACTATTATTTATAAATTCTACCTAATTGGTTAATCAATTACCTACTTGTTTACATTGTATCTAGTATTCTTTATTTGTATATAATTGATTTTGCTTTTAAGTTCAACACTATCTGCTTAGGATGACCTAAATATCATTTCTCTTCAAACTCAATATAATCGGATTCTACTATAGGTATACGAAACATTCTAAAACTAAAAGCTCTGAAACTTTTTATTTTGTGGCATCGTGTAGTGCTTAAATCGATGACTCACAAACTTGACTTCTTCAGCTTATAACAACTTCTGATTTATACAGGTTGATCTTGTCACAGTAAAGGCAACCTTTAATCAATATTAATAATAATTAATATTTATATTCAAATCTTTTATTAACGTCTGAATAGAACTCTTCAAATAAATAAAATTGTCGACCAATTTTTTTCTCAGATCATATATTGACAAAAAATAATATAAAAATATAAACCAATATAACAAAAGATGACGATTTGATCCGGATTTGGATCTTCTTCAGAAATATCTAAAAAATATAAAAATGAATTAGTATTAGCTACTTATTTTCTAATAAAAAAAAAAATAATTAACTAATTTTCAATCATTCAAACTATCAAAATCTTTGATTAACGTCTGAAAACATTCAAACTATCATTAAATCTTGCATTCTATTAGAAAATAAGTAGGTAATACTAATTAATTTTTATATTTTTTAGATATTTCTGAAGAAGATCCAAATCCGGATCGAAACGTCATCTTTTGTTATATTGATTTATATTTTTATATTCGACAATTTTATTTATTTAATATTGATATTGTCAATCCTCTATTCTAATCCTAATTTTATCTTCAAACTTACTCCGATTGGACGCATTTTATATATAGGCTTTGTGCGGTGTGGATTCCCAACATGTGGACCAAATTTCGTTTAAATCGATTAAGTCTGTCGAGAATTATCGTGCTACACACACATTTTCAAAAATGGTGCCAAAATGTTCAGGAGGCTATGAAACGTGAAGAAATTTTGGTCCGATCCCTAGATCCGACCGGCCATAATATGGCAAATACACTGAAAATAAAAATCACACGAGTTGAAATTATTTTCCGACCCCTGAAAAATGTTGAATGAATGGAAATGGCTTGAGAACCACTCCATTCAAGTTTTCAGGTTGACGTTCCATTTCCATATGTTTTAACCGTTTGATTTCAATCCGACCGACGGGTGCGTTCAGTTTGGTACATTTAATTCTGTGCCGGTGATTTCGCCACGTTTGAATGAATCCATTCCGCGTGTTTAAATTCAAAATCGTCGTTGCGTCTTGTGCTTCGTACTGAATTCCTGATCTTTTGATCTTAACAACTTAACAGCCGCCTTTAACAACAAAAGTAAATAACACTCCTCTTTTTTTCCTATCGCGACCATTCTTCTTGCGGTACTGTGAATCGTTTGTATCGGGGACTTCGGGAGAGGGACGAGACACGGGAAAATACCTGCCGATAACCCAATTCTTTTCGTTTGTTTAGAGCTTTAGTCGAAACATTCGTTTTTACTTGAAATATACTAACTCAAGTTAAAAGACTGAATTTTTTCAAGTTAAGAAATATAGTAGCAGTGATGTAGCCCAGGGAAGAATCATTTCACTCTTCAAAAATGTGTTAGTAACGGTTACAAAAAAAAAAAAACTACCAATTTTGCAACGTGTCTTCGCCTAGTGATGTGGAGAGGAAAATTTTCCACTATGTTTTTCCGGAAAATTTTCAATGTCAAAAAGACCAATTTTTAGTATTTTTTTATAGGACATAATTTCCATATTAGTAGTAGAAGTTTTGTTCTAAAAATATGTATTGAAGGAGATTTATTTGGTTGAGGAACAATTGAAAAATAAAGTTTTACCAGAGTATCGCTTGTGGCCAACGTTTCGAAAAATATATTTTCATCATCAGGGCCTATGAACATGTATAGTATTCATTACATCTAGTAGATATTATTTTGATTTCTAAATTACAAATATATACATTACAGATCTATAATGTATATATTTGTAATTTAGAAATCAAAACAATACTATAAATGTAATTAATACTATACATGTTCATAGGCCCTGATGATGAAAATATATTTTTCGAAACGTTGGCCACAAGCAATACTCTGGTAAAGCTTATTTTTTAATTGTTCCTCAACCAAATAAATCTCCTTCAATAATTTCCATACTGTTTTATTACTCACTTTCTGTACCATTTAAAGAAAAACTAAAGGTTATAATTCTAACTTTGTAATCGACATAAATAAAATTAAGTTTGATTTGTCGTAATGTTTAATTTACAACTTATAACAAGTCAAATCATCCTATTTCACAATAAAAAAGCACACAGAAAAATAATCACCAATTTATCTTGTTATTTGATAGTAATAAGGTAGTGGCAGAGACCAGAAGATAGCACCACTGTACTGGCTGCTGCAGTTGTAATTCCCCTCATGTAAACACTAAACAGCACTAGATTATTATTTTTTGTTGGAAGGGAAAAATTCAAAAGGGCATAACATCCAAAGCTGATGAAAATACTCATTTTGTTTACTTGTAGCCTCTTGTGGACGCGAGTTTAATTTTACAATACATTATTAACTTAGTGGCTTAGTTTCTGTTTCAAAATTTTCCCGAAAATACGCAGCTCTAGCTACGTCTCTGAATAAGAACAAAACTGTACAGCTTTCTTAAAATGAAAACAAATCAATTTTAAAATTATCTACCAAATCTTATGTAGTCAAAGCAAACGTTAGATGTAAACAAAAAAAAAGTGAAATCTAGGAAAGTTCTGGAAGTCAAAGTCCGAAATACAAAACGATTTCGGGTCTTCAACAAAACGCGTGGTTGTTCCGCACTTTGACCAATCAATCTGAGGAGAACCCCCGTCCCGGGTTTTGACGACAACATATACACATACAACAGCTTCTTGTTCTGTGCCAAAAACAACACAAAATGGAAACTTTGTGTTTTATATTTTGTTCGTTACAGGCATAAGTAAATAAAATATTCGGTTCTCATCCTTTAAATGTCGTACAGAGCAACTTTCGTACATTCACAAATTAAAGAACGACTTGAAATAAAATGAGAGCATTGAAGTTATGATTGTTATATTCATTTTTGTATGAGATGAAATATTTACATCTTGTTTGAATACTGCGTTAATGAATGTTTAAGTAAAACAAAACAAAACGTTTTTAATTACTTTCCTGTAATAAAATAGTATTGTTAATGCACTATTAAAATTCACGTTTTGAATGAGGCCCTTTGCCCACAGTTGTACACAACAAGAAATAAATTCAATTTATTTTTGAAGTATCGTATCTCAAAATTCACAGCATTTGCTATAATAAATAGAAAATTATTAGTAAAAAAGCATTTTTTTAAAACAACCTTTAGATTTAAATGCTAAACAAAACCCAACCATTTATTACATTATACAATTTATATGATGTTATAAAAGCTTGTCGCACGATTTTCCTGCGTAAGTTTATTATTTATTACTTATGTCAAGATCAAGTTACATATTGTATTCTTGTTTATTTACACAGGAAAATCTCGCGACAAGCTTTTATATCATATAAATTGTATAATGTAATAAATGGTTGGGTTTGATTAATTTAAAGTTTATTTTCTTTTTTTGGAGCATTTAAATATATGCTTGTTTTACAAAATGCCTTCTTACTATTTATTTTTTTGTTTTTTACTATTAAATTTTTATTTTGTATTTTCGCTAAAACGCATTGTCATTGGAACTGAACCATTATGTAAAAATTCAACTCCGTAGGATAAGATGAAGGGGTTCTAATTCAGCTTGCAATATTTGACATAAAAAAACATACAAACATTAGAAGTTAACTAAAAGCTTGTAAAAACGAAACAAGTGACATCCTAATACTAAAAGAAAAAACAAATAACCATGACAAGAAACTCGGAAGCAGCGCATTTGATATGTAAAATCCATAGGTATTCCTACGAAACTAGAATGCGAGTAGTAAACACACTGGCATATACAATTTAAAAAATCAGAATCATTTGGACATTCAACATTGAGAATTTAACATTTTCCATTTTCCAAAACAAACATTATCTGTATCGATTTTTTAGAAAACATAAAAAAAATATTGCAACTACCTTTTTACGATTTTCGACAATTATTATGTACAATTAACAAATAACCTCCTCCTTTTTTAAGTCGGTTAAAATTAGAACAGTTAATTTATAAAGCTCTTAAACAAATTAGAATTTAGATGGCAATCAAACATTCTTCAATCAACATTATTATATAGTTCAGATATTCTTGAAATTAGCATTAATAATAAAGTGAAGGAATATTTAAAGAGTTGCAACCACCACAACAAACAATGTCTAATGAATACATGATTACAAAGAGTTTGTTGAAACGTTGGTTTACTGTTGCTTGTTGGAAAGTCAGCAAGTAGATACTTTACGTAATTTAAATTTAAATTTAGTTACAGGTTATACAAACATTTCACTTATTGTTATTTATTGTAATACTTAGCTCAGAAATTTTGTACGGCATCCCAGAATTGTTTTACATTTTCACTTATTGCTCACCGCCTTAGCGTAAAATTATATTTCGCCTACATATTTCTCGGGAAAAACTAGACTTTTTGACGTGATAACGTCTTATAAATTGATGAATCACCAATCTTATAAATTGATAAAACACCGGCTGCATGTTCGAAAAAGTGTAACGCGTAACGTTCCTAACGTTCCGCCTGACCATGTGCGTGCTTTTTGCTAATTTCTCGCTCAATTTAAATCAGATCGGTTTGAAACCAGTCTTAAACGAAAGAGGAGAACATTTTACATAGATTTCGTATAACAGAATTTGCCTAAACAGTTTTTTTATACAAATTTATATAGAAAAATAGCTGTATAAATGCAACATGAAAACGGCTGAATTTCTAATGTTTAATTCAATTTTTTGACATTAATATTCTGTGAAATGCAAAGCCTTCTAAGTTAACTATTGGAATAACTAATTATTATTAGAACATAATACTTTGTAAGTTGCAAACGTCACTTTTGACATTTCTTATCATTCCGACACCAAGGATAAGCGGATTGAAACCAAATTTTGGGAGGTTTAGGTTATGTATTACGGAATACGTTATCACGTAAAACTATCGTCCGTAAACCGACTTTACAGACAACCATTTTTTTTTTAACAGTAAAAGAATTTTTAAAATCGGTACAATAGTTTCTCAATATACTCGCGACAAACAAACTTTTCCACTTTGTAAGATCTGGTGTGACAATGACCTGAGACTTTTTGACTGTAACCACACATATATTTAGTCACAAGAAAAATGGAATCAAATATTTTTTTATTAATTTTGTGTATATAGTCAGAGTGCCCGTCGGCTAAAATTTTATTGACACATACTCTCCCCAAACTTTGTACATGGCTTTATTAGGCCTAGTCTGACACCTATTTTCTCTATGACTTTTCTTGATTTTAGGGCGTTTTCCCTCTAAATTTCCCGAAAGATGTCGTTTTGACGACATGTAAAAATTTATAGATACTGCTTGTTGTTTTAATTGGATAGCTTAAAAACTTCAACCAATACGCTAAAATAATGTTCTCTGACTCGAATATGTTCGACAAATTCGAGGTGTCAGACATTTTAAATGGTTCATGTTATTTGTCAGATTTTAGCGTTTTAATTGAAGTTTTTAAGCTATCCAATTAAAAAAACAAACAGTATCTATAAATTTTTACATGTCATCAAAACGACATCTTTCGGAAAATTTAGAGGGAAAACGCCCCAAAATCAAGAAAAGTCAAAGAGAAAATAGGTGTCAGACTAGGCCTAATGAAGCCATATACAAAGTTTGGGGAGAGTATGTGACAATAAAATTTTTGCCGACGGACACTCTGACTAATAGGTACAGATACAACATTTTTTTAGGAACTTTAATCAAAATTTAGCTTGTATGTAATTTTTGGTATGTAGAAATCAAAAACGTATTTTGATAAAATGAAAAAATCTAAGTACGTAGCTCAAGTTAAAAATTCTGGTAAACTTTGTTATCGTATTTTAAACTCCGATGCAGGTTATCAATACTAATCCAAATATTTGATTAACGTCTGATTGGAACTCTTCAATAAATAAAATTATAATTGGTCGATAATTTTATAATATATTTTATAATATTATAACGAGGTAAAGTTTGTAAATTTGGATGTAGGAGGTAATCTTCGAAACTACTTATCCGATTTCAACAATTTTTTCACCAATATCTAAAACGGACCTTCAGGATGAACATAGCGTTAAAATAAAAGCGCTTTTCGTGAAGACCAATTTTCAACGTAAGTCGACGACAAAACGGTGGCAATCCACAAATTCGGGCGATGCCGGACCGGACCGCTATTAGTAATAACCTGAATATCTTATTCCTAGCACAAGTACTGGGCGAAAAATCACGATTTTAAAGTAGTTTTCAAAAACGATTTGTGTGAAGTCTGACGCAGTCAATATGTAACTTGCTAGCTTCACATTAAACGACAGTTCAGGGATGTGTAATTAATCATTAATATAACATCTTCATCCGCATTTTGTGCGTCATAAACGTAACCGCCGGCACATGTATAAACGGCATTATTTAACAACTAAACAAGCTCTCTGGGTGATGCAAGCGCATTAGTTTGTATATTATCCTCCTAGATGTCTCACGGAGACTCGGGAAAACACTGCCTATTCAAATTATGATAGATTAAAAGCACACAACAAGTTAAAACAAACCATTGTTATTGCAGAAAGCAGGATAATCATAAACGAGTTAAATTAAAGTTTAAGTCTTAAAAATATTTGACAGTTGGATGCGAAATATGTCGGAAAAGTTAAAGCTTCACACAAATTTAATTATTTAAAAATTACTATATCTAAAAGCATATTGAATGTTGCAAGATTATTCATAATTTTAAAATTTTAAAAAACTTACCAAATTTAGACAACGAAATACAATAATAATAATAATAAAAAGAAAAATGCGTTTAACGTCCGTTTCTCGACCATTGCTATTTTCCATCTATCACACTTACTGTTATTTTCTACATTTTTTAAACGTCCACTTAATTAATAGCAATGGGCGAATGGAAGGAATTTTTAAGAAATTAAGATAAGGTAAGCACATTTTGAGCATAGGAGTTTGACTGGTAATCGGCCATGGCCTTGAATAAGGAACCATCTCGATATTTATCTGCAATTATTGAGGGAAACCATGGAAAACCTCAACAAGATGGCTGGTACAGGAATTACCGTTTCTCGGCGAGAAGCAGCAGGATAAAGTCCCAGCCACATCTGCCCCCGACGAGATTAGAACCCGGTACCTCCCGGATGCGAGTTTAGTGCTCCGATAACAAACTCGAGTTCAGATCGTTAGACAGCAACGTTTTTTGAAATGAATTAGTATTTTAATAAGAAGCACCTTTCCACTAAGTAGTTCAAGTCGGTGGCAGATTAGAAAGTTAACCTAAAGTGAACACATAGTAGGCTTAGAGAACATCCCGGCATACGCTATGATTAATTATTAAAGTTATGTTATCTGTTGTCATCTCTTAGGCTGTGGCACAAACAGGTTTGTATACGTGTTTTACATGTCATAAACATTGCTACATCAAACTGTGGCTTCTTTATTTTATTACTTTGAAAACGTGAGCTTGAAAATTTACGAACAGCTGTCTGCAGTAGAAAAAGTTGCAGCTAAGTTTGTGATCTGTAAATCTACACGTTCAACGTTTGAAGTTTATAATCGACCGCATCTGAAACTACTTATTGATATTATATCAGTAGAATACGTAAGGGTGGTGCCTGGAGCAGAAGGGCCCACAGGGATTTTGGGAGTTTTTCCGGTAGGTAGAAGCCAGCCGAAGCCTATATTAATTTAAGTCTTTTTTGTTTACTGATTATGTCTACGGTGGACACAGTTATGTCCACGGTAAGCACAGTTATTTCTACGGCGAACACAGTTTTGTCCACAGTGAACGCAGTTACCGTAAAATCTTGACTATAAAACGCACTTTTTTTCCACATTTTGGTTCGTAAAAATGTGTATGAAACAAATAGTATTCATGACGGGATCGAAATCTTACTTTCCGAGGCGGAATAGTAGCGATTTTGCTGTGAATAAATATGTCTTTTTTATTTTTTATTTTTAACTGTTCATGATTTTTGAGAATTTTTAAAGATGATTGAGTGTATGTAAGAAACCACGAAATAATTATCCCAGCGTGTAATTTCACCGGTAAATAAATACGACTTTTTACCTTAGGCGCAGAAGGTGTTTTTGAAAAAGTTTTTGTCAGTTAAATTTGATTAAACAAATATATATATACAATATAAGATTTAAAAACTTCAATACTTGTCGTTTTTATATCCTTCAAAACTATACACTTATATGTTATCGGTATTTAAAAAGAGACGAGCATTTATCTCTCATCTTGGATGTTGTCATCACTACATTGTATTAACTAATATATAAATGCCAAGTCCATTTATATAATATTACTTCTTTGGTGCCAAGCATCCTATAAAATGATTATCAAAATAACAGGGGGCAAAAGTTGTCAGTTAAAAAACGATGAGCAATTTCATTAATTCAATGTGCATTTTAGTTCAATGCGCCAATAAATAAAATCTAATTTTTTAAAGAAAATTATAATGCAGAATTCACATTTAGTTTTCAAACTTTTCTAGCTAAACTAAAAAATAAACCAATAAATTTTTAAAGCAGGGCATTTCAAGTTTTATAAATTATGACCTTCAGTTACAGAACCAATTTAAACATTTGAAATAATTGCCTTTCTAAGGTTTCTCCCATCGATATTTTGGCATAAGTAAATTTTTATCACTCGATTTTTTTGTCTAACCTATATTATTACAATAGAAGAAAAGCAGTAATTCATGACACAAAAAATAAGTCGCGAGAAATCACACCGAACTATTTTTTTAATAACCACACACAGCATGAAGAAATTTCTACGAAATTCAACTTTTCTAAAGTCTAAAATATACTTATTATATTATATTATCAAATCACTTTTTTATTGTAATAAAAAAATTTATATGACTTTATTAATTATAATTATTTCTTATCCCAATAATATTTTTTTTTTATATTTAAGAAAATAATAAACATCAGACATAACTTTACTATGCCAGTATATTCGTGTAATGTGTCTGACAGAGACAGATATAGTTCAAACATCTAATATGACAGTTCTATCGACAATTTTAAAGTAATGTTTTCCCAAAACTATTTTTTAATTTTTACGTTAGGTATCTAAAAGTTACACTTTCGAAAAATCATTTTTTCTTAATTTCGTCTGTAGCCAATTTGATTTAATTTTAATAATAATGTGCATTTCCGAAGTCTCTTTTGTTCTAATTTTGTAAGGACCGCAAATAATCTCAATAAATATTGTATACTGATACGCGCCTACCAATTGTGAGTTCACAATTTAGTACTGAAAATTCATCGAAGTTATTTTAGTGTTTTCGCTGCAACAAACTCCACTTTATGTTTTTATAGCTCTGATTTCCACCAAACATCCGAATTCAATCACACACATACCAAGTAGAGATAGACGTACACAATACATCTGTTGTCCTTGTTAGTCGGTCATGTTTGATTGTATGCTGAGACCACGATAACGCGAAGTTTAAAAATCATCCGATAAAGATAAACAAAAAGGCAATTTACAGTCGGTATGTCGATAAAGCCAATCGAAACATCGATTTCGTACTGTATGTGTGGCAACTCGGTGCTAAGCTCATAATGTTTCAGGCCTTCAATGATACAAGCTGCAACAAAAAATCTTTCCAAAATTCGGGATGATTTTATGTATATCTTTCACGATAAATCTTTTCAGATTTTTTAGTCACTAAAGAGACTTGAAATTTTTAACAATTAAATGACAATACAAGAAAATACCGAATTAAAGAAGAAAATAAAATAATATAATATAATTTAATCGATACATAACTATACATACCTACCTAATTCATTCTTACTAATTTACCATTGTCAGGCGAGAAGGAGCAGTCGATCTATTAGCTCAGTTGGTTAGAACAGCGTTTAATCGTCAGTATAAAAATTTTGATGTAAATATTTATAAAAAAGTTTCGCATAATGCATTATCAGTATCTGTAAACGTTATATTAAAACACGATTAGTTATAATGATAATTTTTTTAAGGTTAAATGAAAAAATTAGATTAAAAACTTACAATCACATAAAACGTTTTTTTTTAAAGTTTGTAACATTTTTTTTAAATGTATAGTTTAATTTTTCTCAATAATAAATAGGAATAAATTATTAAATACCCGTTAATAAGATATGTTTTATTAATGTGAAAAAATACTTATATCTTGCGGCTGTCCTATCCAATAATTGTTTAAATTTAAATAAATTATCTTATACTTTTAGTTCATTTTAAAAACGTAGTACATTAATCTATTTTTTTTTTATTTCGCTCCATTCGTTTTGAGTTTTCTTACCGACAGATGAAAACGTAACTGAATCGTCAAGTGGTTAATTCCAAAAACGAAAACAATTGAACGGTTAACAGTGAACTAGATCATTGAATTAATGCCCGCCACTACTATCCGGTAAATATTTCCGGGGCTTGTTTAAATTTAAGCCACATCCCGTAGGAGCAGGCGATAGAATAGACACGTATATCGGAGGTACAGGGGTCGGTGTATTCCCGGAGGTGCAGTAGGAAATGCTGTGGCTTGCTTTCAGCATCGCTTTTCTTATGCCGATCCACAGTAAACCGTAAAACAGCTAGTCTTCATTGAAATCCGTTCAAACTCCCTGCAATATTATTTATGATTCGTACCAGAAAAACATAATTTTCAATAAAAAAATCATTTAACAGTAGAAACATTCCAACGAAATTTATGTAATTTTTTTGACAAAGTCTGTATACTTTTCTTCTGACGTCACATAAGACCGCTGTCCACGAGCATATATACAATAATTACTATATGGAAGAGCATTGTCTATATCCTCAATGTGCGGTGAACGAAGGCAACAAAGCGTATCAAAAATATATCTCCGTCTCTTTTCGAAGTAATTCCTTGGTTATTCCGACAATATATATTAAACACATAATATGCATGGAGTATATTTCTCTTTATCAAAAGTTTTATGTCTTTATCTATGACGTTAGCCAATCGGAGCCAACGAGTTCATACCACTTAAAAAAAGACAGAAATAGATATATGCACCCTGATGATTTATTCCTATGCTCGGTTTACATAATAAAAGTACACGGTCGATTTTGCCACTAGATTCCTTGCTAGTTTTCAAGCGTGCTGTGATGCTGAGTTTCGTAATGGCTTTTATGTTTTCGCTTCACACGATGCTTGTTTTGGTCAAGCTTTGTAGATGGGTTTGGTGCGCGCGCAGTGACAGTTCGAATATTATAAAAAATGAACAGAACACACACTATGACGCCATGCTTGTTTGTGCGCGTTTTCCCATGTCGCCCACGTGACTAGATATTGTGTCCTGATTAGATCTTACTCAAAACAAGCTGACAAGTAAAAAAGAGCCCCCGTTCCAATTTTGAAATCCATCTAGTGACCACGCACGCGATCCCGCAGTGACGTCATTTCCATCTTCGCAGACAGCGCCCGAATCAGCACAAGTTCCAGCAGTGATTCCAGTTGCAAAACCAGCCTCGTGTGCAGCGACCTTTAAATACGTTTCGTGTTTTGTTCTGCTTTATTTTAAAATCGTTTTAATTTCAATAAATTATGCAATTTTCAATTGCAGAACCGGATGTTTCCAAAATACGTAGTTAAAAATCAAAAATATTTTTTTCTGGAAAAGAATTTAAAAAGCAAGTACCACAATTTTTGAAAAAGAAAATAATTTTATATATGAACTATAGCCTTTCTGAACTATATCAAACACATTCCCGACAGGCAAACTGTCAGTATAGTGTTAATACAAAAAATTTCTATTATGTTATGCCGGTCAAGTTGTAGTTAATTGTCCCTCTCTAAACGGTCAGAGTACACTATTTGCGGTCGGACGACTTGAGACTTGAGAGCAATTTAGTGGCCATTTCCATTGGATTTATATTGCACCTATGTACTAACTTCAGAACTAAAACCAATATTCTCCGCAAGTAATATGACATTCCACTGTTACCTAGAAACCTACTAGCGTTGCCTTTATAGTTTATAGTTTTGCGTACTTCTCTCTCACTATTAAATTGATTCTATATTAATTTATTATTAGTGTATTTGCCATAAGGCACTTACACTATTGGCGTCAGTCGGATGGCGAGACCTAGGGGACGGACCAAAATTTCTCGACGTTTCATAGTTTCAAATATATTTTTTGGATTCAGGGGACCTCAAAACGGAAAGATATTGTACAATTTTTAAAAAGTGATTTTTGACCTAAGCTAGTATCTACCATTCCCCACTTGTAAGTTGGAATGGTAAAATCCTACGTCATATTGTAGATAATACAAAAAATAAGTGTTGTAAATATTAGCTAAATCGGTTGAGTAGATCTTGAGATATCGTGTACATGAAAAATGTAGTTTCGAGAAAAACGCAAAAGAAAAAACTAACTCATTGAATGCTCTGTGACCAACATGAACTAGTTATTGGTGTATCTTCGGTAAAAGTCTGAATTTTGGAATAGTTAAACGCTTAAAATGTTCTCAAAGGTATAAACAAATGATATATATTCTCAAAAAAATCTCAGGATGGCGTAAGCCCTTAACATCCTACAGATGGCGCTGTGTTGCTAAAAACATTTCCATTCGTGTCTAATGTTTCACCCTCGTTAATAATCAGTCTGTTCACAATTATGTAATTTAAGTTTGTTAGATAATAGTTACGTCACTCGTTATTCCGTTACGTCATGACATGCAATTAGACTATATGTAAGGTGTCATCAATAACATCACCAGACAGGATAGTGTCTGGTTCAACAACTTCATTTCATCGGTTCAACAGAAGGTATTATGACGGGTTGTTGGTGACAGCTAAAGACTATTTGAGTCAATTGATTAATTAAACATAAAGCAATTAACAAAAACCGATCAATTCGTGCAGGTATCATTTAACTCTAGCTATCAGATTGGTATTTAAATTTAAAGTTCCAGCCAATTGAGCGACGGGACCATTCCAGCTTCAAAATTTGATATAGTATAATAAAGAAAATAAAATTTCTGATACCGCGTAAGGTGACGCGGGTAATAGCTAGGATTCAATATGATATTTGGTATTCGTTGCCATGGTTACTTACATAATATGTTCCACGTCATGTAAAAATTAATCAAAGCATGCTTAACTAGTTTATTTCTGACAGCTGTTTTTTCTTATTTTCAAAATATTTTCGGAATTATAAAGCTTAGAAAAAAAATGTTTAACGAAACTTTCTTGAGAAAATAAATAGATTAATACGCCGTTATGAAAAGTATACTATTATTATATAAAAAAACACCGTTATAGCATATCTCTTCTACGCATGTGCCAATTTTTCCCAAAAACAATAGGGCTGTTCATATTTGCACACCAAACATCCTCCCAAAATTTGGTTTCAATCCGTTAATTCGTTTGATCTGTATTGTGCTCACAAACAGCCGCACAGAGTTTTTCCAAAAATATGTTTTTTCGATTCGGGGGACCTTAAAAAATACATATTGTAAATTTTTGAAAAGTAAATTTTGACCTAAACTAGTACCAAGCCCCACTTGTGGATAAGAATTGTAAAAAAATTACACAGAGTAAAAATCGAATCCACAATTATCAATCGTAATAACCGCGCTATACATAGCAATAAATTTAAATTTAATTTCATGAAAACTAAAGGCGACACACTTTTTTCTGTTGCAAAATAACTTTAAAATATTTCATCTCTATCTCCGCCAATTTTGCATGTTCTTATTCTTTCAATATTACTTTAAAATGTCCAGTTTTCACAACTCTTTTATTTTAATACAATTTATAACAATGATTTGTGGAATCGTTTTTATTCAGTTTTATATACATTGCAAAGTTTAAGTAGCAACTTAATATGGAGCTGCTACAATAACTCCTAGAAGTTTTGAGAAACTTGTTGAAAACTTATGAGCAACTATTTTCACAGCAACATTTCTTTTATACATATTTTTTATTGTACATCAAACAATGCATCTTTCATTGGATTTACCAACATTCAGTCAACAATAATTGCTAGCAGCGAACAAAAAATAAAATAACTTTGAAATAAAAACCCATTTCCGTAAACTACTCATTCTCATTCTTTTATACATTAGATTAAAACAATCAAGGCACACTTTCTGCTATACATGAATCGTTAAAAGTTATCACTATAATTTGTCTCGTCAACTTATTGTCTGTGATTTCTTCAGTTATGTTTGTCATGAAAAACTTATTAAAACAACACGAAAAAATGGTTCTTATAGAATACACGATTGTAAACAAAGGGCTAGGAATGAGAGAAGGAGTTAATTAAATCATGAATCACGTCCATATTTATGATATTTTAAATATTAACTTTTTTCAAACACTGTTCACAACAAACTACACATACACTATAACACTAGTCACTATTGCCAAAAGCCGTCTGTCGTGTATCATGTGTGAGTATAAAAGGTGTTGACTAAATGAGATAGTTCCCTGAACACTTCTAGCATATGGCAGTGATAGCCAATGCCTATTTGTTATACTGTGCTGACGGTAAATGCAGCTCAAAGTTGCACGGTGTACGTACACTGGGAGTATTTGATGATGACGTTTTATGTGATCCTTCGAAGCGACGCCTAAACGCAAGAAAGTCTACCACACAAAGCGCCCACGAGTTTTGTGGTCTCCCAGTGGCTGTTAAACTTAAGCGTTGATTATGTAACAATTGCATTATTTATTAACATTAAATATTGGTTAAATGTAAAAAATATTATTCTTTCTAAAATTGTGAATTACCTTAGATTTTCTGCAGCCCTAATAGAGGAACCGCCACTGGAATTCTGTAAACCATATTTACGCGCAGAGTACACAAACTTTGCACAACTTGAAAACTTAGTTTAACCACGATATTATTATAAACTGTTAAATTATTTCCGAAATCCTCAATCTGTGTTCTAATTTTAACTTAGATGCAGCAGAAAATAATTAAGAGTTTAATTTAAATTCTAAATAGCAATTCACTTCAACAAGTACTATCAGTTGCAAGCCAATATAAAAAGGACTAAATAAAAACACCGTTCTATACCAGATGTAAATCTTTTGAATTTCCGCACCGTCAACGCTGCCTGTTCTCATTTCAATGTTTCAAAAAATAGTTTATATATTTTTGTTTTACTTGTTTTGCCATCACAATGTCATTGTTCCCCATTTTTATAAAAAAAAAACATCTCTTTTAACGTTAACATAAAACACGTTGTCAAGTTCGCATGTTGTCTACTACAAACAAAATGGTGAAACTACATGGAATATAGAGTAAAATAAAAACTAGTCTATTCCAGATTTTCGGAAATTCGGGAAAAACTTTAAACGGAATATCGGAAATAAAGAAATTTGCCGACTAGAATGTGAGCCTTAATACCAACTTTTTATTAATAATAATTAATTAACGATCTCTCCAGCCTCTAAAATTATATAAAATATCAGCGGTCCATTCCGGTTTCACCCGAGTGCAAAACTGTTCTGTAAATGTTATATTGACCCTCCCATCTACACAGCAGAACAATCAAAATACATTGTTTGGATGTATCTCCAAAGATTTGGCCAGCGTTAGCCATGTAAGCCTACGAAAACAGTTTTTTTTTTGACAAAGCACCATCATAGTTCAGCCATTTTATTTACAAGTTATATACAAAAACCTGCCTCGTTTATCGCTCCTTCTATTAATGAAAACCGTATGAAAATCCGCTCGGTAGTTTTTGAGTTTATCGCGTTCAGAAAGCAGACGCGGCGGAGGGACTTTGTTTTATATAGATAGATAGATATGTTTTCAAGTGTAATATTCGTAACTATTAATTAATGAGGTTGATTTTTATTGTTTATCAGGTGCTGGGATTTTTTTTTTGTAAAACGTATACAAAAACCACATTGCGTCCTTTACCATTTTTATAACCCAAGTCAATTTATTCAAATGTAAAAAGAAAAGAAATCATAATTTTAAGTCCATAAAGTATGGGTACTGAAACTATCATAGAGCTTACGACCCACGCTTTTATAATTATCAACATAAATTTTTTTTTTCTTTTTTGCTCGGTCCATTTCGATAAAAGTTGATCTTTGAAACGTATTTTTGTTTAAAGTCATCAAATGATATTGTAAACAAACCTTAGCTTCCACCATCTCCATTAACACAAACACCTTCACTCCCACCACATTACTACACCTTAAGGCTAATTTACACTTTGTTGAGTAGCAAGTGCAAGTGACAAGTGCAAGTGTTAAGTGATTAGTAAAATCAAAGTGTAAACGGCCCCGCTGTTAAGTGATAAGTGCGAGTGCGAAGTGCAAGTGCGAAGTAAAGTGAATAGAAGGTCGGTCTATTTTTTCTGTTAAGTAGCTGTTAAGTAGCTTTCCTCGTACACCCGCGCACTCCCGCACTTGCAGTGTCGCCCAAATCACTGTGAATTATTTGACATTTTGTTATAGTTGGCCCAACAATAGTCAATATAACTCATTAAATGTTTCTTCTGTCATTCGCATTGAGTTTACAAAATTCAGTTAGATCTTCATTAGTCAGTTCTTGGAAGTTCTTACTGAAGTCTTCTGCTTATCCATTTTCTTTGCCCTAATCTCTTAGATTTTTGGATTTCAATAACAAGTCATGCTCGATTTCTGCACAGCAGACACTTGGGACCTGCAAAAGCACTAAACACTGTGTGAACGTTTTCTTCACACTTAACACTTAACACCATAAAATCATGTTAACTAATCACTTGTCACCTGCACTTGCTACTTAACAAAGTGTAAATTAGCCTTAAGACATAATTTTTTTTGTGCACACCCCTATAACATCACAGCTTTTCATATATTATTTATTCTATACTATCTTTTTACTAGCTGCCCAGTACGACTTCAACTGAGGAAAAGTACAATAATACCTACTTATTTTACTGTAAAAAAAACTCGGGTCGCAGTGCGAAACCCTCCCGACAATATAATGTATTTGCTAACACAGGCAGTGTGGCTTCATTATGTGAACTAAACTCTTTTGTTTTTGGACAAAATAAAAAATTTAACCCCTGAATACATACATAATAATATTTTTTTTATTAATATAAATATTACTATCAATTTACCAAATTAAATCCACATTTCACTAAGTAAATCCCTATACAAACTGTCTTCATAAAATGTTTAAATCCGGTCCTGACGGGCCGATTTTAATAAAATTTTGGCAGCACATTTTTATCTTTACTAAAATGTTCAATTTTAATTTTGAAACGATTCGGAGAATTTTTTCGGTATTTTTGGGCCCAAAAATATTTTTCAACCTCTAAAACCCACCCTTAAAATGGCCCGATTGAGCCCATTTTAAATAGGCTTCGTGCGGTGATATGATATGTGGTCCAAATTTCGTTAAAATCAATTAATATAAATAGACTTTTCCAAAAATGGTGCCAAAATTCTTACTATGAAACGTCGATAAATTTTGGTCCGACCCCTAGGTCCCGCCATCCGACCGACGCCAATAGTGTAAGTGCTTTATGGCAAATACACGTAACCACGTCCGTGGCCATTCAATCTTGTTGTCATTCATTTATTTAATCACAAAATATTTTTAAAAAAACTGGCAATCCTAACCACCCAGTCTATATTTTATTTGTGCTAATAACTTAATTAGATGTTATATTTTATTCTTAACTTTTATTTAAGATTTTATTTAAACATTGTTTTTGGTCAAAAACCAATAATACAAGTGTTTTAATTTATTTTAAAATAATGTTCACTACAGTGATATAATTACTAACTTTGCTAACAATTTTATGTGGTTGTGTCTAAAATCGTCGCGTTAATACATCAAAAGCAAAAAAAAAACGAGTTAACCGGTGATTCATTTAAATATCCAATATAAAAAGGCACAGGTTATACAGAGTATAAATATCATCAAAAACTCTTTATAATACATGAAAATTGAAAATTCAATTTTAGCTTCATAAAACAGAGCACCTTCAAATATCACATTCACAATAGAAAACAAATAAGCATAGAAAGTTCACCAACTGATAAATGCACAATTTGAATTCTTAAATTTGCATTAAATTAAACTACTTAAATTATATATATAAGATTTTTTTTTATTTAGAAAATAATATAAAGAAAAGAAAACAAATAAATATACATAACTAAGGTTGAAATAAAAATGTGTGCATCGACTGTATATAATTATGTATAAGATTACAACTTGCAAAACAAACTCACTAAACCACGATACAGGTATATACAATTTATGTATTTGGATTGTAATTTTGTGTTAAAACGAGCAATTAGCGAGAATTACAATTTTTTACACATGGCTTTCCTCAGATAAAATAGTTGATTTTCAAATTCATAGTAAGATTTATATATTTGACAGTTCATGTCCGGCCATATTGGAATCTATTTGGAGTGTTTACGAATACAACGCCTACTTTGCTGTATCTGTTGCTCGTATGGAATTAAATGGCAATTGACAAAGAGAAATTAATATTGGATTGGTAAAATCGCATTTCTTTTGTTTTACTTTACGCATTAGTACAAAATAGGTCATTTTACTTATCGTTATTATACATGGCATGAAAAGCAGCTATTCTACAGGAGATTGTGCAAAAACAAATTTATAACATTAATATTTTAAATGACATCAGTTATAATCGTATGCATTTTTATTTTTTATATTCGAGGAGCATTTAAAATTTTTCACGCTTCAAATCGGTTCAGTATACTAAAATTAAGTACTGAGGTTGACTTCCTGAGCCTATGTGTATAATTGTGAACAAAAGAAAAATCAAACTCACCAAAATAATTTTATTTTACGTTTTGTGCTTCTTTGAATTATATTCCCGTTGACATCGAGTGCGAAGTACATAATCATATCTTCCTTTGAAAAACTACACCTTCCTACCTACTATGATAAAATTTATTTAAATATGATTTGTAGAGTGCTTATATTCAGAGATGTACACCATTCGCACAAACTTTGTGTTAAAACTAGTCTATTCTACCTGTGAAGCGGTGGATGGATGGGCTGTCATTATAATAATAATAATAATAAATTTATTAGTATCGATTACACCGTAAACCGGTCAAATACAAGTCAAAATCAGTAAAAATCTTAAAAAAGTTTATATTAAATGTATTCACCAATATTTAAAAAAAGTTGGTAATCATAAAAACAGTTTTTTGCAAGATACGCTTTAATATGTTTTTTAAATTTCCTAACGGGTAGCACTTTTGTCTCCGGCAACAATTTATTATAGAATTGCAGACCGAGATAATTGGGGCCATACCTCGTATGTATAAATTTATTTATAGGTAAACTCAGATGGGATTTTTTTCGAGTATCATGCGAATGAAAAGTATAGATTGTTGCTGAAATTGATTAATATTTTTTTTTTATGTATACTAAGCAGTGGTATTTATTTACTAGTGTTTGTTTATTGTTAATCTTCTAGTGCAGTTACAAATCGAGTACTGAATTGGGTTGAAAATGCGTTATTTATAAAAATTATCATTACCGTCAAGATGTTTGATTCGGATATAATTAAACCCCCAGCACATACGTCACTGATGGCTTCTGCCATCAAATTTGTGTGCGCAGGTTTCCATGATTTGGTTTTCTCTCAAGTTATGCACTCTACATTCTCATGTAATCTATATATAGATACAAAATAAGTCGACCTTGGCGAACAGAATCATATGTACCTAACGTGTTGCTATTAAATTAAGAAGACGTAATATCGTCTAATTAGTGATTTGTAGGTTCCTAAATTACGTAACTAAAGGCCGCTGCACACAAGGCTAGAAACACTGCTAGAAACGCTGCTAGAAGTTCTGCTAGCCGGTAGGCTGGGTACGAAGCTGGATATGACGTCACTGCGGGCTGCCTTGCTAGCTCAGAAGATAGGTTTTAAAATTAGAACAGGGGTTATTTTCCCTGCTAGATTTGTTGCTAGGTATGAGCAAGAACCAATCAGGAAGCAGTATCTTCACGTGGGCATTTGAACAAACGCCCACATGGCGTCATTCTGCTAGACAACAGACACGTTTAGCTCTGTGTTTATATTCGAGCTGGCACTGCGTGCGCACCAGATCTATCCACAAAACACACTTGAAAAATAGTCTCGTGTGAAGCGAGCAAGAAAACCAGCTTTAGAAAACTAGTAGGCAAATGTAGCAGCGTTTCTAGCCTCGTGTGCAGAGACCTTAAGAAGCTACTCCGTTCAATAACACGGGCACCTTCACGAACAGGCTGTTTTGCTACGTACGGTGCAGGTCGTGCAGGTTAATGCTTGACAAGTGTGCGCGGTCTTTTAACCTTTGACTCCCTGCACCCCCCATATTATGTATTTGATATGGAACTAGGTAAGTATCACAACGACGGAATCGAATGACCAAAGTAAAATGCGCTAGCCAACAAGTTAATTTTTATGGAACAGAATCGCTGGCACGAGAATATCTGGTACTGTAAAGTGGGAACAACCTATTGTCTGTGTTCCCTTTGACAAGTGACATGTGGCCGTCGGGTTCATGTGACTCACTCACTCACTGACTGACTGACTGACTGACTGTGAATTGATTGATTAAAGCGCTCAACACTACTACAGGACTAGCACGAAATAACTTATCAATCATTTCGTTCCGCTATTCATATACGAACATGGATTGATGGCACTATATAATAAAGTAACGAAATATATAGACTTCATTATAGTATTACGTCATATAAATATATAGAAATGATGGAATAAACTCTCAGAACTGAGAATGTGTTTTACAAGTTCGAAATATGACACCGATTTATCTTTTGGCACGTAACGAAACGTTCTATGCTGAAATTTGGTAATAATATGTGAAAATAGTTGGCAAAACCAAAAGTGCACATCCCGCAAGTTTTCCACTGTATGATAAAAAAATAACAATTAAAAAATATTTTTAATAAATTTAACAAGATTTAAAAATTTAAAGAAATAAATAATTAAAAATTGAAAAAATATTTTTTTTTAAGTTTGCAAAAATAAAAAAAATTAAGAACTATACATAATATAATATATAATTAATATCAAGTGGAATAAAATAAAACAAAATAAAAAGAAAAAAAAAAGAAAAAAATCAATAATATCGTAAGGATTCGAACCCAGGACCTTGCCCTTGGAGATCCAACGGCATAACCATTGCGCCACGGCTGCCTAATACGTCTAGTGGTGTTATCACGGTATACAAGTGTAGCACTTGTTTTATGGATTACACTATATTTACCAGCAATTATTATATTGTTTTAAACTATTACCTAGCTGTCAAAAATAATAAAAAATAAAACTGTTTATAAAAATTAAACTACTGAACACATTTTAGTGAATTTAAATAGGGTTCTGGTCTGATAGTAAACAAAGTGAATAAAATATAACACAAGGCAATCCGACCAAAATTGCGATCTGTAGAGTCGTGACGTACGTACATACGTACGTACATACGTACGTACATACGTACGTACATACGTACAGACCAACCGACAACTGCTGTTTGTGATTTTCAATTACAATTTTAATAGTATTTATGAACTCAAATTGATTTAAAAATGGTTCTATTTTATAGATTAGAATCTCCTCTTTTCAAAAAGCTTCAATTTGAATGGATTTCGTGTGAAATTAACTTAGATATAACTTCTTATATGAACGAAAGTCAGCTCTGACGCACAAAGCGATAATAAAGCACATACCGCTAGTTTAGCGGTATGTGCAATTAGTAGTTGTTAACATACGTCGTTGAACAGCCTTCTGCCTTCGCGGAAAGCTAATATTAGAGTTCTTGTAGTTTGCGAACGAACTAGTTCGGAAAAGCGCTCTTATGAGTAAACAAGTTCGTATCCAAACAAAAAAATCAGTTCGTTAGTGCAATTATCTACAACGCAGTGAAGATGGCGACGACAAAAAATTAATATTGTAGAACCTGTGGGATACTTTCAAAAATAAACCAATAAATTTTCTATTTTTTTATGTGAAACATCTAATGGCGCGTTTGATTGGGAGTAAAACCGTGTAATTGGGGCGACACTTTTATGGGGAGACGTTACGTTTTTCAGTTACTAAGTACAGCGTTAGATGACAGCGCGTAACGCTTGCTGTGTTGAATGGCTTTAATGTTGACGAGGATATCTAACTGAGATTTATTAGTTACTAAAACAGTTACTTATGTAGTGCTGCCAGTAACTCAAAACTGTAGTGTCCACAGGGCTTTAGGAAGTGTCTGGTAATATGTAAGTTTCATTACTTTTATTCTACTTTTTCTCTTATTTTTTTTTGAAATTGAAGCGCCTTAATAGTATTACACACGATCGAACTTGGTACGGGCCGACAACGGATCAAGTTCGCTGGTTGCAACAGACGACCGAATCTGTCAGTCTCCTTGTGTACACCTACACAGGTACGTAAACATACCTCCGATTAAGCGCGCGAAAATTGCGATTGTTCTAGCGGCAACGTTAATGCCGCCACAAACAACAAGGAAGAAAAGAAAGGAGTGGGCAAAATTCTATTTGAAAGATCGCGATGAATTTAGTCATATGAAGTTAATAAAATCGCTTGATAGTGAAGATCATATTTTGAATAACACTCCCGAAGAATTTCTAGAGCGTTGTTACGCGCTTCTCTGTTACAGTATAACTTATCTGTCAAAATTTTGCACAACGTTTTGAATTACAATTTGACGTCGTTATACGGTTATATGTATCAAGTTCGTCGTACTGCTATGCACACGCACGGATATTAGTAGACTACTGTCCAGACGAGCAGATTTGGTACGGAGCGGACCATTGCTCTTGTAGTTCGTTAGTTCGATGTAAAAGTATTAACACACGATCGAACTTGGTACGGAGCGGACAGCGGATATGGTCCGCTCCGTACCAAGTTCGATCGTGTTAGCGGAATGATAATGAACTAAATTGAGCGCTCTTTATAGTGAACTAAAATGTCCAAGTCGAGTTAATATTCGGTTTAAGGTAGGAATCATGGAGGAAGCGTGAGTCCCAAAAATGGATGACCATAACAGTTCGTAATAGCGTCACTCACCATGCTTCTATGGATCACACAGTGAGCGGGGCTTATAGCTTAAGCGCATCTAACTCTTGAATAGGGAACCTCACTTTTTGACCATTGGCGAATGTGTGGAGATTCGACTCCTTTTTTTCAATCCTGCATAGTAGTAGTATTTGAAACGGATAATGTTCCTACAGAAATCCAAAATAAACTTGAGTTCTACACCGCTATTTAGATAATCTAATCACTTTCACATAATTCAATTCATTGGGACTCGTCACTTCTAGAGTTATTTTTTCAAGGTCAAAATAGGTCGTTGACTTTCAATCCAATATGAATCCAAAGAAACTTCACTAAACTTATCAGAGATCTGCAACAAAGACTAAGTTGGAAAGTTTTTCCATAAAAATGTATTTTTTTTATAAATGTGAAACTTGTCCACAGTCTGGGTTAGGGCAGATAATAACAGGAGGAATGGGGGAAGGCCGAATGTTATAGCATCACAATAGGTGAGAAGGTATACAGAAATGAATGTTATTTTCCGATTGGTTTCTTTTCTGCATCATCAATACCTCACTTCTATATATCACCTAGCACAATACGTCCTATATGATGGCCATGTATATACAAGGTGTCACCAACCTGAGGGCAATACCTATATAAAAATCTCGTGTCACGATGTTCGTCCGCGCTCATCTCTGAAAACACTGAACCGATTTTAATTAAATTTTCTAAATGTATCTTGCGTGGTCCAACTTACGCTATAGAATACTTAGTTTTCATTAAATATTTTGTACAAAATTACAGTTTTTTGTGAAAATAAACTGTTTTCGTAACATGTAGCGACATCTCATAGAATTTATTCAAAGCTATTAGTTCAGAAGCTAACAAAAACTATCAAGTAGAGACATCTGATAGAATTCGCTCAAAGCTATTAGTTCGGAAACAAATCTGGTAGAATTTGTCCAAAGCTATTAGTTCAAACGCCGGGCCGCAAACGAAATACAGTTTGCAGAATTATATATATAGCACCCGGGTGAAACCGGGACGCATCGCTAGTGCTTATATAAAAAATAAATTAATATGTAAGTAAATACAAATATTTTTGTTCATGGCATATATAAATTGCGATCCCTTTTTCAAGCTGCATTTTCAAAGAAACACAAAGACACTCAATACCTAGTATGATTTATGACAAAAGATCTGTAATTTTCACAAAAATTGCAATAATTTACATAATAATTAAAAAGTTTACCTATTTCTTTTAATTTTAACTTAATTCCACGACTTTTTAACTTTAGATTTGAAAGCATTGATTAATTTTATTATCCAGTTATATCCGTTTAAAAATATGATAAGCATTCTTTAGAAACGATATTTCTCAGAAAAATTTTCGTCGTTCCAGATCTACGAACTTCATCCGCTAGTCGCGTATTTAATTAATTTTTCGATTTTAATGGGTCAACAAATAAACATGCATAGCACGTACATGACATGGTGGGTTATAGTTCAAACATCCTGTATACTATCTTGCAAAGAAAAACGTCGTCTCTAGAAATTGTATAAAGGAAATATATTTGTTGAAAAAAGAGCTTTCTTACTGGCATCATTCTGTCTCACTCAATATTTATATCTGTCTATACTGCTGCCCATCATCGTCATTCTCGGCAGACCTTTGTCAGTATTGCTCACACAAGCAGTACTCAAACTATATGCCTATGCTTGATAAACTCAATAATAAGTAAATAAATTCATAAAGTCAAAAGTCATAAAGTGCCACTCCCCCCATAAAATATCTATTTTTAATTCCTGTATGGCGGTACTAAAAAGACCAATTTAACACGAGTGCTGTAAACTCAAACATCCAACAGATGGCGCTGTATTCAACAGATGACGTCCCCATTGCCGTAAAATTTTTAGTACAGCGTGTATTGCTTTAATGTCCAACAGATGGCAATGTTTTTTTAACATGTATTTACCTGTTACAGGTGTGACATTTATATAATAGGTATATAAAAACATAGTGTTTTCGAATGCAATGTTGTGTCAAAGCAATCGGTGAAGAACTTGAAGATTTAAAATTTTGAACAAACGAATATTATTACATATTTATTTAAATATAGATAGATAGCAAAAAGAAAATTTAAAAGTTGGACCTGTAAAAAATCTACTATAATAAAAATTAAGGACTACATAATATGAAAGAATAACCGTTTTGATACCACTGGACTATACGCACGGCCGAATTCATTTGTATTCTGTTGACATTTTCCGCTTTATTAAAAACATATACGACACAATCTATGTATGAAGACTCTAATGAAATATTGTGGAAGCTGTATCTACCTTCATAATAATAATCTATCAGCTCAATATAAGTAAATATTATATTTTTGTTTTAGTAATACTAATCGTTTATAAGAAAGAATGTGTGATACTTTCAAATATTTTTCCTGTACTGTTCAAATATAACAAAGTAAACTACTTCTATGAATTGCAGTCAGTCGGTCAGTGAATGATATTGTTCCAGAATAAATTCAAATTTGACATTCCAAAATCTGCATTTCATAAACAGACTATCAGAATAAAATAAAAAATAATATCACCGTTTTAAAAACAGATTTATGCACATGAATAATTCTAGTTTTTATTATTATTAAAATTAATAAATAACAAAAACTCATTCAAATTACGACAACGGCAACTGACGAATTATATAAAAATTTGTCAATAGTGAACGAAAATAAATTCAAATAAAATAAAAACCACATAATATAGCGAAACATCTAGTTTTAAATTTTCCATCTGTTTGTTCTGTGCTGTTTATTTAATAATTAAAGTACTTGACACAATAACACAATTTAACATTGCAAAGTTATTATTACATAATATTTCCCTATACGTGTTTTTAAAACAGTTTTTTTTTTATTTTTATGCTAACTAAATTATTCTACTTGACTGGGAGTGTCACGCTGGGTTGCAGAAACGATTGTCAATAATATGACCACTAGATTGTGAATATATCATTACAATTTCCCTACATCAGGAGCAATCTAATGTCGTTGTAAAAGTCCCTGTCATCTAGAACAGGGCTGTCAGACTGATTTTTCTAAAGGGCCATTTATAGTTCAAGAGACGGCTGCAGAAAATGTGTCGTCATAAGATGGGCGAACGAAAAAATTAGAGATGATAGTTAAGACCATAATTAAGAAAGATCGCTAAGGTTGCCTGCGAAAATCCTGCCGAAACAATGTTTTTTTAATTTTTTTATCAGTTAATAGACCATTGAAGTTAGCTTTTGACAAGGACAAAATTAATAACAGAAAACGAATGATGAGGAAGGGAAGAAACTGCCATCAAAAATACAGAAACCAAAAATTCAAATGCGTAAAAGGCCGGAGGGCTGTGGGGGGTGCATTTTAGGGGTCAAACGCGGTTTTTCGTTATTTCCGGCGAAAGTTGACCTCCAATCGAAAAATGTTGTATGGCAATGTTGTAGGTATTAAAAAGATCTACAACTTTTATGAATATAACTTTTTCACATAACCTTAAAGATTCAAATAAATATTGAAAAACCGTGTTTTCCGTTTTTAATTTTTTTTTTTATGAAATTTTCAGGAGACTTACCTTTCTATGTCCTAAATAAGCTGTAATTTGCAGGAGAAAAAAAATAAAAACGAAAAACACGGTTTTTTCAATATTTCTTTGAAATTGTTAATTTTGTCCTTGTCAAAAACTAACATCAATGGTCTATTAACTGATAAACAAATTAAAAAAACATTGTTTCGGCAGGATTTTCGCAGGCAACCTTAGCGATTTCTTAATTATGGTCTAACTATCATCTCTAAATTTTTCGTTCGTCCACCTTATGACGACACATTTTCTGCAGCCGTCTCTTGGACTATTATATGATTTAGTATCAGGAAACGGTCTCCCAGAGGTTTCTGATGCTTGATATGTAAGTTTCTCTTTACCGATGCTCCTCGGTTGACACAATTAATTAAAACTGCAACTAATTTAGTAGTTTTACAACACAATAACAACGAATTTAACAAAATGGCGCAACCGTTCTTAATTTCATTGGCTAAAGAATGATCCGATTTATAGAAGACATTAATGAAATAAAGAATACGGACATTACAAAAGGCTTCCTGGTGATTCATCAAACGAAGTGCATTTGGTAGCACCGCCACAACCACTTGGACCTTCAACTTTTATATATCCACAGGAAATATGTAATATTATACGTTAACAAATAGTAGGCTATAACGAGAGCTTTTTATCGTGTCCAACATTGATTGCATTGTTTTGCAAGACCATTAGAGTTATGAACTGCATGTATATCAGTCGACTCTTTCGTTGCACATCGAATGTGTAATATCAGAGCATGCACATTTACACAGACCATTTCTCCGTTTGTTGTTTGTATTTGTGCAGTCGACACACGTTTTAAGAAAGTAGAAGGGGTATCTCAAATCACCGAGAAATGAATCAATTTTTTTTTTATTTTGAAAAAAATGCTTCGGCAAAAGCCATTAGCATAACAAAAAAAAAACAATTACATGTATAATTTTAAAATGTATGTATAAACAATAGGAAAGAGAAAAAAAAGTTATATAATATGTATTCTTAATTAAGTAATGTATTCTTATATAATTTTGTAAAAAAATAAGTGAAGTGCCGGTTTAGTGGAAGAATCAAATTTTATTAACCTATTTCTTAATATATACCCGCAATAAGTAGATACCTACACCAAATGTCAGAACGCTTTACTAAATAGCTTGAAAATATATAATTATGAAATTAACATAAGCTCTCATGAGAAAATCTCGCATTCATATTTTAAACTAGCGACCCGGCCCGGTTTCACCCGGGTGCAAAACTGTTCATTTTATATTATATAGATATATTTTGTGTTATCGGAAAATTCATTAAGGACGTGTCTATGAAAACGACTACAGCGCAGAAATGTCTGAACTAATAACTGTGAGCAAATTCTATCTGATGTCGCTAGTACCTATTTAAAAAAACGACTACAGCGTAGAAATGTCTGAACTAACAGCTTTGAGAAAATTCTACCTAATGTCGCTACATGATACGAAAACAGCTTTTTTTGACAAAACACCGTCATTTTGTACATAATATTTACAAATCATGTACAAAAACCTTCCTCGTTTATCGCTCTTCCTATTAGTGAAAACTAAGGATTCAGATTTGAATCCCGATAAAAAAGTGCCTGTTGTTATCCAATAAAATATTGACAGATTAGTTTTTAAATTAAGCAATTTCGATTAATGAAATAAAAAAAAAACGTTCAATCATACACAGTGCCTTCTGATGACGTATTTGCAGTTTGGTTTGTTTTAATTTTTTTAATAAATACAATATTTGCAAATGACAGGGATAAAACTCCAAATAACTTTTATGTACGGCTTGAAAATGCGGAACCGTTGGTCCGTGCAGGAATTTCAATTTTCCAGTTTCCTTCATAAGCTCGTATCATATTCATATCTTTATATCTAGTCTACTATAATATAGCACTCATTTGTACACAGGCGTCCATAAAATAAAGTTCGTTCCAAGCAGCCAGCGAACATTGTGCGTAAAGCTTGTTTCCATGGGTTTGTAAGTTTTAATTGAACCAGATTTTAAAAAATCAAACACGAGGTGACGCAAAAGTCGCATGCCATAGATACTTTCCTAGCGTAAAATTCGAATTCCATGCAAATCAAATCTAAATTTTCGTGAGCCTACTATCCGACAATGGAACAATATGTATGGAACAACGACGCCCAAAACCTTATTGAGTTTTGACCAACTTCCACTGTCATTTTTCTGTCAAATTTTGTAAACATATTGCCGTTCCAATAATAATAACTATAACTTGACGTTTCAGCAGGGCATTCTGTAAATGTATATAAATAACATCATCCGTTAATAATGTTGATGTGGGAGCGATTCGGTTAAAAATAGGGATGGGTGAGAGAATGTAGGCGAATTGCCACCGTGAACTTGTCTAACCTCGTTCATAGAATATTTCACATTGTATATCATAAATAGCTGCATTCTTTTCACTTCTTGTTTGTTCAAGACATAATGCATAAAGAAAAATGATACTACCTCGATATACACACAGATGTCTCTTTACCTATGTCTCTTGTCTTATTTCTTGTAATGTGCATTGCTCAAATGTACATCATAGAGCTAAAAAATTTGTATTTTTTAACCGCGTATTTCTCATGTTATAGAATATAGTACAATAGAATATAATAATTTCTATATTTATAATATTGCGTTTTTAAAATTTACATAAAAGGAACAAAAATACATTACAGTAATATTTAAAATCATTAACACAATATAAACAAAGTGAACACGTTTTTTTCTTTTGTTCAGATTTAAATTTAAAATATGGCAGTGCAGTTATGTGTTCTGGTAGAGTGTTATGCACTTATAACGCCGCAAATTCAGGACTATTGTAGAAAAACAAATTACACTTTATACATATTCAGACGACCGGCCTTCAGGCGGGCTGTTCACTTCAATTTCTATGAATACTTGACAATGACATAACACATTTCCATAGTGACATAACATAACGTCCTCAAAATTTGATAAAATTTAATAAAACTTTAAAAGCCCGTTCCTCTTTCATTTTTGAGTTTTGATAAAAAAATTACTTAAAATATTCGTCTATTTTATTTCTGCACGCTGTTAAAAAAGAAGAATTAACTTAAAAATCAGTTTGTATAGAGTTTACACTGTATATATACAGGCTGTCCCACGACATGACTGCCATAGCCTGGGACTGTGTTGCTGGAGTGATTTCAAGTGAAAAATGTCTAATGAACATATACCCGGAACGCTATCCTAACTGAGCTAGAAGCATTTGAAATTTTAGATAAGTAGTAGTAGGAATTCCCTACTAATTTAAAACCATTTAAAAAGAAATCGCTTTATTGAAATTACTTGCTCAAAATGTCCACCCAGTTGCTGTATACATAGTCTAGCTCTTCTTAGAATTGAAGTGGTAGCTCTGCGAAGAGTCTCAGGATCAGCACGAATGGTGATTCACAGCCACCTGATCTTTTTAATAATAACAAAACCAACAGCCGAACCTAATATCTGCATTACTGGGCTTACTTATTTAAAATTTCAAATGCTTCTAGCTCAATTAGGATAGCGTTCCATGTATATGTTCATTAGATACTTTTGACTTGAAATCACCCCAGCAACACAGTCCCAGGCTATGGCAGTCATGTCGTGGGACACCCGGTATGTATTATACATAGGTCTAAATTGAAATCATAGCAACTATGATGAATTTTTCGCAAAGCAAACAAAGAATTTGCTAGCTACACCCGGTATTGTTACTATTACTATTTGAAGAACAATGCATATGTGCATTTTTGAATTCTATGATCTCCTAACATAATGTTCGTAGGACAAGACAGTGAGTTTGTACAACAATGAAATAATTCAAGAAATATACTTTTCTCTGAAAATAAAGCAGCCACTTCACAATGCACGCGTTTGATTTATTAGCTGTAATATGATATTTTCAATTCGATATAAACACCACCGTTATTTAAAATCGTCGTTATTTTGTTGTGAAAGCAAGTTTACATAATAATTGAAGGCAAAATAATCGCAAGTTGCAAACGCACAAAGTGTCTTAATTGCCAATTAGCTTCATGAAACGACAAAAATATGACAAAATAAAATAATACAATAAAGTAACATGCTTAGTAGTCTGATCATCTTCAAGTTATCTGACATTTAAGGTGTGAATATTAATAATAATGTAATGCACTTTTTGATGTAATCTAATCGCGCGTTTGCATGGGAGTAAAAACGTGCAATTGGCGCGTCGCTTTGATGAAGCGACACTGCGATGATACGTCGTTACGTTTTTGATGTGAAAGGTCTAATGGGGCGTGCGGTTGGGACTAAAACCGTGCAATGACGCAACACTTTCATGGGAGAACGACACGTTTTTCTGTTACTAATACCTACATATTTCGTTAGATGACAGCGCGTAACGCTTGCTGTCTAACGTGACTTTTTTTTGATGGTGAAATATACCTGAGATAACCGGTTGGATATATTTCGATGGTCATTGCTTGCTATCAACACTTTTACTATAACCGCAAATAACTTTGGCCTTAAAAAATGTATAGTTTCAAGTTTAAGTTTTGTTGAAAATTTTGAAGCTTGACTGCGCCATGATCAGGTAAGAAATATTTCTGTAAAAGTCGCCTGCTAGCTCACAAGATAGATTTTAAAATTATAACAGAGGCTATTTTTCTTACTAGGTCACCTGCTTGCTCTAAGCAAGAACCAATCAGTATCTTGTGACGTGTGCGACATGAACAAACGCCCACAAAACAACATGGCGTCATTTTGCTCAGAGTCAGACAAGAGACACATTTTGTTCTGTGTTTATATTTGAACTGTCACTGAGCGCGCACCAGATCTATCCTCAAAACAAGCATGAAATGACGTCTCGTGTGAAGCAAGCACATAAAAGAAATTAATAAAACCAGCCCTAGAAAACTAGTAGTCAAATGTAGCAAGAAATCTATCGGCAAATGGGCTTCGTGAGCAGAGGCATTTATGTGAGGGAAAATGCAGGTAAAGGCTAGCAATTCAAAAGTGTACAGCTCGTTGTAGCTTCACCTTTAGTGCACAATGTTTCCTCGCACCAAATTCCATAATATTCTGAAACATGCCACACAAACTAAAAAAACTAACACGAAATTACATGAGAGTTATTATTTGTAAGTCAGTTGGTATTACGAGTTCTTATAATATTACAAGCATTTTAAGAGAAGCACATGTACAGAGATTGTCATTCCGGGAAGGGATCGTGGTAAAAAAGTCATCAAAAAATACGCGCATTAAAAATGAAGGTCCGAGGATTTTGAGCGCAGATCATTTCGAATTTTTAATTAATTGTTCCGTTATAACTTTTCTTTCGTCTTCGCTTCGTGGCAGTCATAACCAATAATAAAAAAAAAGACGGGTTGCACTCCGGGAGTGCCGGCAGAAGTGAAAACTTGAATATTAGCGTCTTACGAATTTTCGATCAAAATGGTTTGTATCATAGATTGCATTTTTATGTACGATATTTCAACGCTAGATGTCTAACGTTGTATAAATAAAAGTTTTCGTCTTACGCATTTTTGATCAGGACACGTGACCCTGACGCGAGTTTAACATTTTTTACTCATTACAAAAAAAGTGTACAACGCCGCTAAAGAAGTTTTCACTTCAAAAACTTTCTGAATTTGAGGTTAAACGTGGGTTATAAACAAAAATGTGTTCGTGTAACCTTTCGTTCGAGATGGTATCCATAGATGCGTTTGGATGCCGCCATCTGTCAGTCGATGCCTTTAAATAGCGGACACCGATCGAAAAATATGTTTGCGCCCATAGTCATGTTTCACCTTTCGTTCAAGATGGTTTCTAGAGATGCGTTTTGATGCCGCCATCTGTCAGTCGATGCCTTTAAATAGCGGACACCGATCGAAAAATATGTTTGCGCCCATAGTTATGTTTCACCTTTCGTTCAAGATGGTTTCTACAGATGCGTTTTGATGCCACCATCTGTCAGTCGATGCCTTTAAATAGCGAAAACTGCGTAAACAGGTTACTTACTTTACTGAACGTTACTTCCGTCCGAAAAAAGATCTGAGTTACGCGTCTACAGAAGTTTTACTTCAAATAAAAAAACAACCGACTTACGAGACTAGTTATTTCACTTCATTGTGCGACTGCGTAATGGGTCACTTTACATGCCTGTACAGCAGCTATTTTTAGACGACTAAAGCCATGGAATTAGTTATTGGATATTTATAAGTGAAATTCGTCGTTTCAAAAGTACGTAGAACTAGTCTTATGTAATACGTCTGTTCCAATGACATATTACGTACGTACGTATGTACGTACGTTTGCGGGTACACGTTATATTATGTAGTTAGGATAGTAGGATAGGTCGGGCAAAGATACGGTGGATATGTGTTCTCTGGCAGCACAGACCGTTTGTACAAGACGTGGAGTAAGTGAGCTATGCATCATTGTGTTTAAAGAAACACCGACACTTCAACACTCCTTGTTTGAACATACTCCTTGGTCTATCTATACATCACACTTTACATCTACAGTCTAGCCCGCTTTGCAATTTGAGTAAAGTTCCGAAGAGGATTTGTTTCGACAAGTTTTTGCAATATAACTTCCACTAAAGTTAAAAAAACGGCCAAGTGCGAGTCGGACTCGCGCACCGAGGGTTCCGTACAAACTTATAGGTATGTAAATAGTTCGTACATCACGGGAATCGAGTTCCGAAGATTTTTCCCACTTAGCCGTTGGAAAACTGTTTTCCCCATAGATCGACAAAGGTCGCGGTCAGTTTGCCAATTAAGCGTGTATTTGCAATGAGTTTAGATGGACTACTGAAGTGTATTGTAACTCGTGGCTATATCTGATAGCCTAGTTGTCGTACCGCATTGTATGCGAGAGTTCTCATATTGTGCTGTTTAAACGCACCGGAAGCGGACGCTGGTTTTCTTTGTATTAGAACTGTTACTGGGTACGTGCGTAGCATGTTGCGGTTTAAAACATTTTTTTTTGTGATAAAACTACAAATTCACGGTTTTCGGATTTTTCCCCTTTCTTACACTGCTTCTTGCCAAATTCAATGATTCTAGGTCAACGGGGAAGTACCCTATAGGCAGCGCTGGATTATACGAGGGGCATTAGGGGCTAGTGCCCAGGGCGGCAAAATTTGAAACGTAAGAAACAATTTTTTGCGTTACAGTCAGACGTGTTTGCCTCTGAAAGTATCTCGCAATTGTTGAGCAATCGTTTTGTTTGTCAATTTATGATTTTTAATACGAAAAATAATGTTTTTTATCTAATTATCCCATTAGTAAAAAAAAGATTTTTGACATAAATGAATCATTTTATTTATTTGAAAATTGTATACCGAACCTTTACTCTATTTTATGTAAGGTTTAGGTAATGGGGCAGCATTTTTCACGCTGCCCCAGGGCGGCACTTAGAGTAAATCCGGCCCTGCCTATAGGGTTTGATTCCCAAGAGTCTAGACAGACGGACAACAAAGTGATCCTATAAAGGTTCCTTGTTTCTTTAAAATGTAAAATTAAGTTCCCAACAGAGCTTCAATCCGGGTTTCAATAGTTTAGTCGCGATATTAGAGATAAAAGACTCAATCTCGGATCGAAATTAATTCGGGACCAATTATGAAAGCGATATGTTTGCAATAAAATGGACCGTTTTTTTAACTGCCCAAAAAACTCGGGTTGCAATGCCAAGTCAACAATATATTTGCTCACACAAGCAGTGTCGCTTTATGTAAACCTAAGGAATGTTTTTAGACAAAATAAAAAATTAATCCCTTAATACACACACTATGAATGTTTGAGAAAACAAGTAATTTTCCTTATACTCTCAAATATCGTTCTGGTTTCTATAAAAGCAAACTTTTTATGTAATAAAACTATTTTTTTCTTTTATTAGTTACGTGAGAGAAATCAGACATCTAGAACCCAGACTCAAAATTCGTGTTGACCGGTGATAATCAATCGAGATTGTCAGGTATCGCGTTTCGATCTAGTGTGCGCAGTGACGACTAAAGTCTCGGACTGTACGAACTGAATATACGACTGGAGAAGTAGAACAATTCTTTATCGACTTCGTTGACCATTTCAAACTAACACTTCTCCTAACATACAGCGGCACATTAAACAAACAAATGTTCAACAATAACTCCTGCAAGCATGTTTTGTAGTTGAACGGTATTTCATTTCAAATATCGCTACATGATTTTTTTTGTGTGTCGACAATATCCATCCTTTCCAGCAGACTTTGATCAAATACTATTTGAATCTGCAAAGTCGCCTCTCATCTTGGTTATCACTTAGAACAGTGATGGCGAACCTATGACCCACCGATAAGGTTAAATCATTCCAAAATTAGTCATAGTTTCTTCTCCCGAGAGGAGTACGAGCAATTACCGATCGCATCTATATATAGTATACTAGCGGTCCTGTCCGGTTTTACCCGGGTGCAAAAAAACGAATGCGGGGAAGGGACATGAGTACGCACATTCATCTTAGTTTACCGAGATGAATTTTGTGTCCAAATTTCATGATGATCGGAGTTACCGTTTAAAAGTTTTTGTCGGACGGACAAATTTTGAGTTATATTTTGCAACATTTTTCATTGATGCTCCGCTCCTATTGGTCGTAGCGTGATATTATATAGCCTATAGCCTTCCTCGATCAATGGGCTATCCAACAAAAAAAATTCAATTCGAACCAGTAGTTCCTGAGATTAGCGCGTTCAAGCAAACAAACTCTTCAACTTTATATATTAGTATAGATATGATCCTTTATATTTGCAAACAATGCACAAAATCAGACAAGCGACTTAAATATTCGATGTTTCAATTTTTAATTTTATTCTGAACTTAAAACCAGTGCTTATAGTTGCAATACTGATAATAACTGATAAAACACTATGTACTTTGACTTACCAAATGTCGTAATTCTACGAAACGAGCAATCAACTTCACTCACCTGTAACAAAGAAATGAACACTAATTAACACAAATGTACAACTCTAAAGCCTAACAAAGGCTCAATCATTAAGTTTAGGATCAAAGAAACATTAGAGCGATGGAAAAAATCAAAGCTAAAAATAATTGGATTTAGGAGGACCGCAAGAAACTTCAGACTGGGGGTGGATCGCTGGATTAAAACATTAAAGAACTATCAAGAATTTACCAATTAATTTAGTTTATAAATAAACACAAGAGTGAACCCGTGAATTGTCGCAAAAGGGAGGCAAAACTTCACTGTCGGCTATGAAATTTTATTAAAATGTTTGATTAACGTCTCATTACTCTTCAATAAATAAAATTATCGACCAATTTTTCAGACAAAATATAATAACAAAAATTATATTATAATTATATTTCAAATAATTGACGTTACGGTCCGGATTTGGGTCTTCTTCAGAATTGAGTTAAAAATAAAAAAAAAATATACCTTTGCCCCATCGCGTTTCACTGCGAGACAATTCGCATACCCCTTTATCAAAAAAAAGCGGTGGTTTTCAATCTTCACGAAAATGTGAGTTTTAAGTTGTAGTCTCAAGGTGAAAAAAAAAATAAAAATTAAAAACAATTGACGATATCTGCTTCAAAATTACCGAAGGCATTCTAGTCGCTCACTTAGTAATTTAGTCAACCAACTAATATTTTAATATCTCAAGTTATTAAAACAGTATCTCATCATCAGTCACCAATTTTTTTTTCGACCGTTTTATAGTTCTCTTATTAAAAATGTTTGAATTATAATTATATAATTTTTGTTAATATACCTATATTGTCTTATATTGTTTAACCTTTGTTATGAGACACTCAATACTAACAAAATAACTACAAAACTCGAACACTGGACTCACGTTTCGCTGTATTAGCATCATCAAAAGATGATTTAAAAGTGAGTTTTGATATCTCCTGATGAATCTTGGCATGAGTAAAGAAAAGTGATGTGTTGTGGTTACAATGATAAGATTGTAAAGATTTTGATATTTATAAATAATTTAAGTAGTTGTGATTTTTAAAAGCAAATAAGTAACTTTATTTCTTTCGTATAAATAACGAAAATCAATCAATAAAGACTGAATTTGTTCCATCAGTATAAACTAAAGATTAAAATGCAAAACGCAATAAAAACAACTCCAATTCAACGAAATTTTATTATATAAAAGCTGCAAGAAGTCATAACTTATTGAAGACGATATTCCTTTAACGACGTTGCTTTGTTTTCGTTCATAAAGAAAGTTCAAAAAAATCTTACAGTAGCACAACTTCTTTTTCACTAATGAGTCATACTGGAAATTTATCTTCGCTTTATTTCCAGAATCTAGACGAAAAGAAAAACTAGGGCAAATTAATATACTAACTAAATTAACATGAGCGCAACTAATGTATTTTTCTACAACATTGACCAAAATATTTGTTCACCAGTTCGCTATTGATGTCAAAAAACATCTTGATATTAATTATTTAAAAAATAAAGAAGTACTTATCAATATTATTATTATACTATAATACCGTACATTTAAATTGTAGGATTTTAAAGAACTCCAAATTAGTTTAATTAATAAACAAAAAAAGTCGTGAGGTGGGTCGTTTATTGGGACCCTACAAGTAGAACCCCTGAAATCCACCAACCACCAACGTCCCAATATGATCAATATTAAATATGCAATGTACAAAATATTAGATCTGAAAAATATTTTTCCAACCCCTTTTCACTATTTGTTAAAAAAAAACGGTAAAAAACGGTTGGTTCCATTTTGATAAAAGTTTCTCTCAGATTATATACTGACGTTAATAAGTTTCGATTGGTACAAAGTTCATATCTTTTGTTATTCGCGAAATTTCGTGCAATATCTATCTTTTTTACTGTTTAAAAAAACGGCTGAGCTCATTATGATAACATTTTTCTGATCAAAATGACGTTAACACGCGTCGATTGACATCCTAACGAAGTCGATATAATATTTTATTCGCGAGATATTGTGTAAAATGTACTTTTTTATGTCTTTTAGGTTACAAAAAAAAACTGCTATATCGATTTTGAATTTTTTTTTCTCTCAGATCATATTTACATTAATACGCGTCGATTGGCACTCGAACGTGGTCGGTATCATTTTTTGTTCTCGAGATTTCGTCTCAGAAAGAAATGGCAATGTACATACGTACTTACGTACGTACGTACACACACACACATCTTTTCGGAAATAGTGTAGTGACCTTGAAAAATAAATATTTATTAACATTTTAGATTTAGATTTTCGAACCAATTACAATAACTTCTCAATGCACCGGGAAGTAAACAAAATAATTATTCTGAATTTATAAATATGAACTTATTTGTTCTGTACGAAAAAATGTTCGTTTCAATGTTACAACTAAACTTCTCGCATTATTATGAGCCGGTGTAAAGTTCAAATAATGTTGAAGATGAAAAAGAATGGTTGAAATTTAAGATGATGAAAAAGTATGCAAATTTCAAGATTGGCTTAAAATTAACGACAATCATCTCGAACACCCGCATTATTCTGTAACTCATATAAAAACTAATAAGACGTATATTTTTACGGCACGGCTGAAGGGCTTTTTTACAGTATTTACCTCCATTTGACGACATCCCATTCGCAATACGGCGACAGTTTTCTTATCTTGTGAATATTATCACAATAAAATTTTAGTGACTACAATGCAATAAAACCTTAATATGACAATATCGATGGCACGCACAGTAGGTTTATACTGTGAGTAGAAATGTTTTACAAGAAAGAATTCACAATGAATTGATTGTTGATACTTTATTTCCCCAATCAACAATGAAACTTAAAATAAAAATTTCTAAATCTAATAATAACAATTACAGACCACGAGGGTCTACACCCAATCATAAAATTACATGATTTTTTTATTATTGCAGAGCAGAGTTCATTTGTGGCTACCGAAGGTACGCAGTAGCTCACGAGCTTCTGTAGATCTTACGGCAATAAGAGCTTATCAAATCGGGTCAATCCTGGTTCACAGATTCTAATCTGAAAAAAGTATCTATCGGACAGTCTAAAAAAAGTTGAATCAGCTATCAAAAGGTGTTGCATTTGTTATGAAGGCGGTACATTATAGATCAAAAGATCTTATATTCTGGCAGATCAGTTTTGTTTATATTTCGATTTATTTTATTAAAATCATTTATATTAGGTACCATCACCATTTCAACATTGACGTAGAATAAGTATTTCATAAATGAAAGCTGACCCGGTAGTGTTCGTTGCTGGGTCCTCAGATAATTTTAAACACACTTATTATTAATTGCTTCACTTGGGCATTAAGTTGCATGTATGTATGATTTTCCAAATGTCCAACTGACATGAAATTTTGCAGTCGTATGTAGTTTTGATGACACTATATTCAGATATTTCGGCTCTACTAATATTTAGATATATAGCTTTAAAAAAAGAAAAATGAAAAAATGTGGTGGGAGTAACGTTGTTGCTGGTGGGAGAACGTATCTCCAGAGTTTAAAATTTAAATATAGACTGTTATAATGACTAAAAATCTGGTAATGAAAATACATTTCATAAAGCATGTTTATATAGACGCACCAAAAAGTAGAAAATAAATTTCTTTCCCTTCTCCAACGTTTGAAATCATGGGACACTGTAATTAGATTTCAGTGAATTTTTTATCGTTACAGACGAAATTTTTTTCCACTTCTTTGTGTGCTGATATAGGTAAGCAAGTTTTAATTTTTTTTAAAATGTTTTTTTTTTTTTGAAAATATTATTCAATATGATTTTATTCAGTCTAGGCAAATTAGAAAAGGTTCAGAAATAAGGGATTATATATTTCGTCCTATATCGTGGATGGAACATCCTTCTGGACGAAACATTACTTCTGGAGCGGATCCGTTTTGAGTTTTCCTCATTTATCTTCTAAACCTTTACTTGGACGAAAAATATCGTAGGGCAAAAATTGTAGAGCAAAATATTCTCTGCAAAGTACAATAAAAAATATAATAAATAAACATTAAAAAGAAAATTTAAATTGAAAGAATTTGTAAATAATACAAGTACGTCACTGTACCATAAAAAGAAACTAATTAAAGATCAAAAAGAGACGAGAAAGTCACGATAGACAAACGAAATATAATTGTATTTGTAAACACAAACGGCACACCACTGGAATAAAAAGTGACCCAAATGACGATCAAAACGAATAAGAAAGGGAAGTAAGAGAGGTCTCTGTGTGTGTGTGTGTGTGTTTGGGCGTATTTGAAATGCCGAGGCCGTCTATTTTCAATGTGCACTACGAAAGAACAGAAAACTAAAACGTCGCCGAACGGGGGAATCACTGAAGCGCTAGACTAGACTTCTCTACGCGCCGCCTCCGCCTCGTTCAAGTGTGAGTCAAACCATCTAGGTCTAATTGAATATTATAAGACCGCGTTTATAATTTCTAATAACACTACAATTATCAGTCTCAGTGAGATGGAAACTACTTTTAAAAATTACTAAATCGACAGGTCGATTCAACAATTACAAAAACGAAATACATTTTGAAGAATTGTCTGTGGCACCCGGGTGATACCGGGACGGGCCGCTAGTTGCTACAAATCTATAAGTTTATACCTAATATTTACGTTGTATTGAGTGTTTCTCCAAATTTTGTTTTGCTCGCTATAAAAATAACAGACCTAACAGTAAGTTTGACCACAATTTATATTTTTTTGTGTTTGTAAACTTATCCAATTAAGGACGTAGTCTGGTGTTCGGGTTTTGAAAAAATGAATTTATTTTTTTTACATTTTTAGTAAGTATAATATATTGAGAAAATACTGTAAAAATTTTAGACCGAAATATTAAAATATATTTACAAAGCTATAGCAAATAGTCGAGAGCAGCAACGGTCTTACGGTAAGACTCTTACTTACTCTTACCTCTCAATTGTTATCACGTTACCTTTATACTCTCGCAGAGTAGAGCAAACATATTAGCAGAAAACGATGCCTTTGAAGAAACGGAAGGTTTACTATACACCAGGCATAGCTGATTAGTGTAAATATTCATTTTTATTTTTTTGTAAGAAATCTGAAATTAAAACTTTAAACGCGTTTTTCTCAAAACTACGTTTTTCTAAGCGGCGCGGGAGATTGAAACAATTGTATACAACCGATTGCTTTCAGTTTTGCACTGGGTATTCTACATTACAATAGCTCCGTCCGGTACTAGAATTACTTAATTATAAAAATTATTTGTATTTTTTTACCGATTTTCAACGAAAAAAACACGATTTTCTCGTTGTTTTTTTTCTAAAACCCGCCATTTTGTTATTTATCAATAAAAATGTTTATTTCTAGTACGGGATAGAGTCACAAGCCTACGAAACAATAACCAATTTAATTTTTATAGTTCAGTTGACTCCAAGTAACATTATCACCCGCGCTACCCACCTACCTCCATTTAAAGTTGTCTACTTTAGATTAAAAAACAATTATAAAATGGCGTAAAATTAAGCAAAAAACATTTTTTTTCTTAGTTTACGATGTCAGTAAAAACATGTAACAAAATTGAAAACATCGTACATTATTTTGATATTAAAAAAAAATTCTGAAATAACGTCCTTAATACATGCTAAACTTTAATGATTAATTTCTTAGTAATGCTCCATCCCTGAACGGTAGGACAATTCTAAAGCAAGGAAAAGAGCCGGCGTCTATCGTCGTTTGGAAAATTACCCATTCATTTCTCTTGGGACAGCTGGCTGTTAAGTGCACTTATTATATAATATGGATAAGTAGACACGAGTATTTCTATGCAAAATAGAAATAGATCCACTCTATTGATTTCTCTCTGTTTATTAACAGAAAGAAACATCTATACTATTAAACTTTTGTCAATAAAAAGTCATGTATTTTAAAAGCAAAGAATCGCCAAAACAATAATAAATATTTATAAAAATCTTGCTTGCTATTTATTTTTATCTCATAGTAATACTATTTAAGTAATTGAACTAGCAACAACCAGCGTTCAGATGTAATTATTTTCAATTAAAAATCAGTTTTATTTTGAAACATTGCTTAGCTACATTTCTATTTGCTACAGCTTTCTTGTAATCTGATTTTTCAAACTGTTCTATTATATTATAGGTATTATATTATATTATATTACTCCCCAAAAAATTAATGAAAAAATGAGCGATTCTTACAGTGATCGCCAATGATGTGTAACATTATTTATTAACACTTATACTTTACTCAAGTAAGTCACCTGCGCAAGGATGACACGCAAAATCGTGAAGCGTTCCACATTTTTTACTGGATTTCCGGGCAGGAACATGTGAAGGCTTTCATTAAAGAACCATCCCAAAAGATAAATGAAGAACTACTTTAACTTAGTAGGAAGAATCTTCGTCTCGTGGTAGTCCTCCTGATCGGACTGTTTAACAGGGACTTATGTGCAGACAGTGCAACAAGGAGACGGAAGCAGCCTATCACATTCTATGTGAATGCGAGGCTTTAAGACATAATTTTTATGAACAATATAGAATGAGTCCAGAGGATTATATCAATCACCCAGTCCACGGACTGCACAAGCTAGTACCGTTCCTTGTACTAGCTTGTGCAGTCGTGAACTGGAATACTGGATCGAGTGATATAAGAAACTGGGCACAATAAGCACAAGAGGCTGCGGTATTCCCGGTGACAAGCCGACTTCCGTTAATTAAAAAAAAGTCTCAGAAATGAATTCGTATAACTCACTATAATATAGCTATTAAATTGATATTATCATATATATTAATACGTTAAGGTTTAAGATGTTTGCCTCCCTTTTTAGAAAAAACCACACAATTTCTCCACATAAATTATATATCATTTTACAGATAATTGCTTGCTCTACTGACATCGACAACTAAAAGATCTATTATTGATTTTGTTTTTGTAAATTAATTGTTTATTAAAATTACATTAAGACACAATACAGCAACGCTGAACAGCGTCTGCCATCTGACGGCTTTAATTTTGAAACAGCGAGCAACGCTGAACAACGTCACAGCATTGATGCATAATGCCATCTAACGGCTTAGCTCAACGCTTTTGCTACTTGCGCCTCTATATGACAATTTTAGTAAAATATTTCTTCGATCTGTCATCTGAGCTTCATATTGTAATACAACAAAAAGAAGAACGTTATAAGCAGTCTGCAAAATTAGAAACGAATTGAATACCTGCAATCACATTTAAAAAATAATTTTGTAAAGTGATAAATATTATATTTATTTAGTGCGAATAATTCGCACAGGTTACACTAGTAAATGTTTATTTCATTCTGTATTTATAAAACCACGGTTGACAGCTGTCTCATCGTTCTCTTTCTTCCTCTTTAATACGCTGCAGCACATGCGCCACTGTAGGCTGCACCAAAGAAACTTATTATAGTAAATTCAATAGCGTGTTCTTCTCTCACTTCCTTTACGCATTTCCGCTGCATTCACAAAATCACTGTCCATACCAAGAGCTAAGATATTGCACACCAAAAAAAAAAAACTTTATGATAAAACAATCCCTGAAATATCTTCACTAATTTTAACTTAAGTTAACCGTTCAAAACTAGACAGATAAACGAATAGCAAACTCTTTATCAAGGATTCCTGTTTTTTATAACATATTAGCACGGAACCTAAAAAAACTTGAAGGTGTGGTTTCCAAAAGGGAAACATTGTTAAGCACGATAACATAAAACTGACCCACCTCAAAGCCATTTCGAATTCAGATTTTAATTGAGCGCATTCTATGTTGTTTAAGTAACAACGGATTGTAAGCTCTACGCGGCACTTAAACTTGATTTGATTCAGTTCCAATGAATGTGTTCAGGGCAGATCACGTGTTGTGTGCCCCAATAGATACATTTAACAACTCCACTGGCACTTTTCTCTAAGTAACTGTCTGCAAGAAAGTCTCCTGAGTGTTGTAAACCTATTTAAATAGCGTCGCCCCTCCCAGAAAGTACAAGGCTGTTTGGAATAAAGCGTCGTTGAAATGAGTTTAAAATGGAGATTTGAACAAAACCTGTGTGTATGTGGCGCATGTTTTCGACCCGTTAGGATAAAGTAAACGGTTCTTGGAACATACTAAATACTTTACTTCCCCGAGATCTTACCGACAAAGGTATTATTAACTAGTGCTGAGAATTTGTGATTTTTTGGTCGTTATTATTATTTCACACCAAATTTTAACGAGTCGATCGATTAACCGAGCCTTATTGATGTGAAACATCTAATGGTGCGTTTGATTGGGAGTAGAACCGTGCAATTGGGGCGATACTTTTTTTGGAAGGACGTTTTATGGGATGACGTTACGTTTTGCAGTTAGTAATATGCCGTTCGATTACTGTGCGTAAGGCTTGCTGTGTTTGATTATAACATGGCTTTTGCCGATGGTGACATCTAACTGAGAATTATTAGTTATTAGAATAGTCACTTAGGTGGGGTTACTAGTTGCAGTGTCCGTAGGGCTTTAGGAAGTGTTCGTAGAGTAACTATAGGGCTTTGTAACATAAAGTTGCAATTGGCAAACTAAAATTTATGTTACACATCTGCCGGGCGTCCCAGGACGACGCCCAGTGTTTTAAAAATTATTTAGGTATATTTTCATCCATTTTAAACCATCATAACTTCTAAATTAATCGCGATACAAACTTGTTCTCGGCCTAATCGATTCAGCGTACTTTTTTCGATTATCCGCGTTAGTGTTAAGCACATCTTGATATATTTTCATCGTTTTGCAAATATCCCAAATGTTTTCATGTTGTCATGCGTTTTGCTAATCTGAAACTTTTTATGATACTTTCCCGTTGGAAATTGACCGAACTTGTAGAATAGATTCCGATCATTCGCAACCCGATATCTCTTTTAGTTTCATAGATATAGTCATTTTACTCTTAACAACATCGGTCTTCGAAAACATGTATTAACAAAAAAAAAACATATGTTTGGCTTTATACTTTTTTACACTGATGAAGAAAATCTGCCATCTATTGTCCATTCGAACGTACGATAAGAGGCAGCACAAAATTTGGACAGAGCTTCTATGGTAAATAATTATAAAGGTAGGTATTACTAAATAGATTAGAATATACGTTTAAAAGAATGTGACTGTCATCAAAAAAATGGGAAAAATTAATGACATCTCAAAAGACTGCATATGTGTCTGTAACGATATCGTCCCAATTAAGCTATTAGTCTAAAATTCGATTTCAATATAGTGAAATTACAACGGTCTATGGAATTTATAGTCGAAATTCATGATCGACTATAAATCCTCCTTGATTTGTTCTATCTTTTTTTTCTCTCTTTCATCTCTTTTTCCGCGATGGATTGAGATTTTTTGCAAAAATCTTTAGTGTGCTGTTCGGCGTCACCCACTGATGGAAGCGGACGACGGTTTTTAAAACAAATTTCCCAGCACCCAAGCTAAGTATTTTTATTTCTTTAAATATTATTATAATTAATCGGTTTTGGTTACCGGAAGGTACCTTCTACTATAACAGAGGACCTTCGACCCAAAAATAACTTTCAAAAAAACTTCTTTAAATTTCAACATGTGCTTGCAACACTTACCCAAATCGGTTATGGTTACCGGAAGGTACGCGCCTTCGACCCATATGTTTAATTAGGTTAATTAGGAAAGTGGAAATAAAATTTATTAAATATTTGAATAAGTTATATTTAGCTGCATGAATTAATATATATGTTTGTAAAAAAATTATTTGTTAGTGTCATAATTATTAAATTTTGAAATCTACCTATTACGTTAACTAGTTTGTATAAAAGCAAAATATTTGAGATATAATTCTCATCTTGATTTTAATCTGTACCTATTCATATTTAAACTTCAATTATTTATCGATGATATATTATGTGCGATATGTGTTATTAAATTATATTTAATTTTCTGAAACAATAAATGTGCTTCAATAAACTTATAGCTGATTTACTATATTATTGAAGTTTGTTTTATGTAAACCTGATCGTTACATGTCATTGTTCGTCTAATTTGAAAAACAGTCTTTTTGTATAATAAAAATTATTATTTTATTTGTAATAAAGAAGCTTTAATTTGACAGGTAATTTATTTAAATACGAACAGTCGTACAAATAGCCAATTAGTGGCACATTTTGTAATGACAAACAGAGGAGGGAATACTTTTACCTCTCTTTGTAGTAATACAGGTCTCTTGGAGCATGTAGGACTAAGTTGTACACAACGCGATATTCTGAAAAGCCAACATAAAACGTATTACGTGTTTCACGTAAAGTGCAAACGATCGATCAAGTGATAGTCGTTTATTTTTTTAAACTGCACATTTCAATAACTGGATGCCAGCGGTGACTCGTGTTAATTTTAATAGCTAAACATTTTGCAAGTATTTTTCTCTGCTGTATCTAAAAAAATTCCAGACAATAGAACGACGGGACCATTCAAACTTAAAAAATATTGTCATTTGATGTGCTATAACAAAGAAAAGAAAATTTCTGATATCGCGTGAGGTGACGCGATTAATGGCTAGTATTCAATATTATATTTGTTTTTCTTTGCCATGGTTACCTACATAATATGTTTGTCGAAATATATTTAGTATTTGTTTTGTTTCAAAATAGTATATAATTGTTTGTAGTGTAATCCGTCACTAAACTCGAAGATTCGGGTTAGCAAGAACTTTTACCAACGTATCTAAGGTGGCGGGAAATATAAGAGAAACCTTGTCAACGCAAAATGGATAAACACATCAATGAAACTTCTTTCACTTCCCCCGTGAACTTAAGTGAGTGAGGCTCACACGTTTCTTTTCTTATGAATAATCATATTTAATACAAAAGTAATAATTTCGGAAAAAATATTGTCATAGGCATTAGATAAATCAAAAACATTCTTTCGATTATCGATATGATAACAACTGATTATAAATTTCTAAAATCAACTCTAAATTGACAACCGTTGTGTCTGTATATTTACATTCTTGTGTATTATATTCATCTTTTAGTTTATATGCTGTCTGTTTGCCGTTGTCGTCGCAATTCGTAAATATTTTTATAAATAAAAGTTTAAATACAGCGAATGAAGTATTGTCTCAAAGAGAATAATGATATGAAGGAACATTTAATATCTATACGTACTCTTCATGGGGTAAATACAAAATACTAAGTACTGGCAAAATTTGTTTCCTCGAAGATGCCTTTTGAAACGAGACCGCGACGGGAGATAACGACACAGTGTATCGCGTTGGACTGGATGCAATGCGCAGACGCCGATGCGATCGTTTATCTCGAACTTTAACCGCAAGGGCACGCGTTACAAAATCATATTACAATAAAATATAAAAAACAAAACTTATGTTAACGCATTAAAACTAAACAAATACATTTATTTCTCTTCTATAACATTTAGAAGCGTAGGGCACTCACTTTTCCTTTATTTCTGTTAATTCATCCAGTGTCCCACGCTTGCAAACGTTATAGAATAGAGAGAAATTTATTTTCAGCTTTTTAGTGCGTTAATATAAATGTGTTTTTGAAGTAAAACTTCTTTAGGCACGTTTGATTTGGGGAGTAAGCTGGTGAATACGTGACGAGAGCGTTACGAAAATTGTATGATCGGGCGAGGCGAACGGAATAGCGTTACTCGAACAGTAGTTTCTTGATTACTTCATCATTTCATTTCATTCTTGAAAAATTTTATAAATTAATATTTTGTTCAATACTTTAAATATTCTACGTTTAAAGTGAATAAAATTGTAAATTCATTTTAAAGTCGGGTGAATAATAACAAATTATGGCAGGAAAAAATTTTACTTCAGTCGTGTGGTCTAAAGCACACTCGTGTTTTTTTAGATTTATTTTAATCTACAAATTTAAATTTTTTAGTCTTAGAACTACATACAGCAAAGTTTCACGTCAATTTGAAATTTAGTGTGAAAACTGAGTTTTTTCATACATCATACATAGTACAAAGCTACACAGTCAAGCTTAAGTGTGCAGCCGCCCCGTGACAAAATCATAGTGCGCGCTTGGTCAAAAACAGTTAAATTTCTGAAGATGTCCATGAACATGTTAAAAATATATCTATGTCATAAAATTTTGTTTAAAATAAGAATGTGTGCTCTTTTGGTAATTTGGCCGCTACTAGTTCAATTTTCTGTAATACGGAAAAGGGAAGGCTTATGAATTTCATATTTACATTGAAAATAAAATGACTGCTTTGGAGTATTGTGATTGCATGTTAATTATATGTACTGATATAAATAATAAGATGAAATATTTCTTTTTAATTAAAACGTCAGCTCTCTGCTACAAAGTCAGCTGCAGAGCGCCATTTTGTCAATTGGACAATATTTTATCAGCACAATCTATAACGCTGATTTCCTCTGGGATGACGTTTAAGTTATGATTCTGCATTATGCCGAGGCATTGTCCTGTGCCATTCACATAATATAGAGAGAGCTTTGGATCTGAGCTCGGCAGCAAATGTTTGTCTATATTAAAAAAAGCTTGCAATTTTCAACTACTTTGAACGTAACGAACAGAAAAACAAAACACATAAGACCGTCGATAATCCACAATATAGAAAGAATTCTGATGGTGAACAAGAATATTTTTCCCAAAATATAGCATCACTCTAAGGCGTTCACGTAATTATTCGATAGATCGATAAACTTCAACGCTTACAGAGATCAACTAAATAATGCATAATTTAACAATTACAGACAAAAATTCAAATCTTTGATTAACGTCTGAATAGAACTCTTCAAATAAATAAAATTGTCGACCAATTTTTTTCAGACCATATATTGACAAAAATTATATAAAAATATAAATCAAATTAACAAAGGATGACGTTTCGAAAATTTAAGTAGTATTTATGATATTATTTTGAAATAATATTTTGTTTTTTTAAATAATTTTTTCTTTGTGGGTACTTAGATATCCATGACTATGTATTAAAAAATTTGTTTGTTATTAATTTTTCATTAATTTTGTGATTCATTCAAACATTCGTGCATTCTATTAGATAATAAATAACGAAACTAATTAATTTTTATATTTTTTAGATATTTCTGAAGAAGATCCAAATCCGGATCGAAACGTCATCCTTTGTTAATTTGATTTATATTTTTATATAATTTTTGTCAATATATGGTCTGAAAAAAATTGGTCGACAATTTTATTTATTTGAAGAATTACAGACTAACTCTAAAACGCTAAAAATGCGTGTAAGTGCAAGACCCAAAACTCGAATATTTAGAGCAAATGATTAAAAAACATATTATTATAAACAAATGACTCCACAATCAACGAGCGAATTGTAGTTGAAGAATAAAGAATAATACAGTCGAACCTGAATAAACATGAGTTCAAGGGACCGTGATCTCTTTTTCGCTTATGGAGGTTTTTCACTAATCCGAGTTTCTAGCTTATAGAGGTACAGGAGTGATCTTTCTCACTTATAGAGGTCCATAAAAATATAGCAAATATGTAATGATAAACATGTATATGTATTATTCGACATTTATAAGAATTCGCGTATATGCTAAAAAAAGGAAACAAAAAAAAAAACAATGATACAAAAATAACGTTAGTTAGTTTAGCTATTTATGACTCATTCTTAAATTTCCTGAAACTATTAATACGTTCGACTATCGCTTATAGAGGTACAGGCAAGTAGTAGTCTCAGTTATAGAGGATCATGAGTGAAAAACTTCTTTCGCTTATAGAGGTTTCTGTTTCTCACTTATAAGGATTTTAGAAGGTCACAAACACGATATACAATTACTCTCACTAAGAGAGTTTTCTAGCTTATCCAGTTCTCACTCAGGTTTGACTGTACAACATTTTAACTTTTTAGAAAGAATGAACATGAAATACAGTTTCTTTTTTCAAATGTGGTTTTCGTGGATTTAAAAAAAATGGTTTTTATTTCGTTATAGCCAAGTATCATTTTAGACTAAAATCATAAAAAACAGTACATTAAAAAACTGGTGACAACTAAGAATCCTAAACTCTCATAGGTCTGTTTCAACCCCTTTTTCGCAAAAAAAGCATTCCGAACGAGGAGATTTTAGAAGTTTCAGTACTTTGTTCCACTACATACAACATTTTTAACGATTTAATAATGTTATAATCTATGTCCTAAAAAATATTTGTTCGTTTTTAATTTTTTAGTCTGTCGCTCTTTTCACAAAACTCACTCACTTTCATCTGTTTGGCAAAATAGATTCAGAAAAAAAAGTGGGAAAAAGATTACATTCACGAAGTTTACATTAAAAGTGTATAGAATAGTTGCATACGTTTATAAAAGGTCAAAAAAGCAGACATACTATATAAAATTCTGATAAAAAATTACATTCAAAATCTGACTTCCTTAAATAGCTAATATATGTACAGTCAGAGACACGATGACTGCGAAATCTCTGTGTACGTGACAGGTTTTTAAGTTCTTGCATATATTTACGCTTCGTAATGTACGTAGAACTTAAGTCTTAAAGAATAGTTGTTTGTTTTTCTTCAACTAATTCACCTCTTGTGAAAAAGGCTTACTCTGCTCCATATTTAAACAAGTTTTACTCAGTTCTTGCATAAAAAGTTATGTGAAAATTATTCATTATTTTTAATTCCAAAGAATCACATTTCTCAGCCCTATGAATAAATCTACGGTCGCAAGGCAAAATGACTAACGTTGATTTTTTATGTGAAAAATCTATTGGCGCGTTTAGCAGCAAAACCATGTCATGACGGAAACGGGGTAACGCTCTGTTATGCCCCCTCTACGTCACCGCTCTCGACTTCCTTGTGTGTGATCACGCATATACTGCACAGTTGTTGCTTCTCTGTGCGAGCTGTCACAACTCACGCAGAGAAGCTGCGTACAGCGTGTGCAACTATAGTATGCTTTACACGTTTACCGCTTGTAACACACTTTGTATTAGTTACAGGGCTATATTTAGTCACTAGAATTTCGTTATTTGACGCAGAGAAATTTAGTTAAAGGGTGAACTTTAGTTACAGGGCGGAATTTAGTTACTAGACTTTTACTTAAACGTATGTTTCACATCTGCCAGGCGTCCTACGACGGCTCCTAATTTTCTTATGTATCACGTTCCAGCGCAAAATTGTGTAAAGTATACACACTTTTTATCACATACAAATTTAATTAATTTAAATGGCGCTGCTTATAACTCGAAGCCGTATTTGGCAAGCTGTATGTTTCTGGTTTCATATATGCCAGGCGTGCTACGACATCTCCTCTTTTTTGTAGGGTTAGATTGAATATTTTGCAATAGTGATGAAGAAATCAAAGTGAAATAATCGTAGTTACCTCTGAAACTATTATGTCAATTAGAGATAAATGGTCTGCTCTTTTATCAGCACTTCTCTTTTACAAAACAAAAAGAACTTCCTTCCACAGCCATTCATCAAATACCAAGCCGAGTTCCGTGTATGGCACAGCAACGCCGCTTTGCAAACGGTGGCGATGCAACCAACTAACACAGTTGAACCAGTGTACAATAGTGTGAAAGTCAACTGAACATATTTCAGCTATAAATGGGACTTTAGAAGTAGAGTTATTAATTTTTACCTAAATTAAAATGACGCAAAACGATTTTCGATAAATTCTGTCATTTCCATGCCAAATGACTTTTAAAAATATTCACTGGCTCTCCGCCTATAAGTTCATACTGCCAAATTATGCGTTACCTACGTAAACACTGCTTGGAGTTGTTGGCCGGTAGGCTGGGTACGAAGCTGGAAATGACGTCACTGCGGACTCGCCTGCTAGCTCACAAGATAGGTTTTAAAATTTGAACAGGGGCTATTTTCCTTGCTAGGTCTACTGCTAAGTATGAGCAAGAACCAACCAGGAAGCAGTATCTTGTCACGTGGGCGACTTGAACAAACGCCCACAAACCAGCATGGCGTCATTCTGCTCAGAGTCAGACATCAGCAAGGAATGTAGCAGCGTTTCTAGCTTCGTGTGCAGCGGCGTTACACAAAAATAAATCATTTTCCCACAGCTGTACTAAAAATGTATGTCCGTTCTCTGTTCCCGAAATAGCCTGTCTGATTCATAGGTTTCACCTCTTTATTTATTATTTATTTTCTTTGTTCTTTTTGCTTTGAAGATATTTAATTTTCAGTATAGATAAAAATCTGCATCTAAATAAGCTGTGAAAATAGTTTTTTCAGTTAGAAATTTAAACGTTATACAATATTTCAACTCAAGTTTTTAACAAAGTTAATTAAATGAATGTGACACTTTAGTTATTAGTGTATTTGCCATAAGGCACTTACACTATTGGCGTCGGTCCGATGGCGGGACCTAGGGGTCGGACCAAAATTTCTCGACGTTTCAAAGCCTCCTGAACACTTTGGCATTATTTTTGAAAATGTTTATATATGTTACCGGCCAAACCCGATTTCAGGACAAACTAGTTTGGCCTACTATTCATACTAGGCTAAACTAGTTTGTCCTGAAATCGGGTTTGGTCGGTAACATATATATATGTGTGACCACGATAACTCTCGACAGACTTAATCGATTTAAACGAAATTTAGTCCACATGTTGGAATCCATCACTGCACGAAGCCTATTTAAAATGGGCCCAATCGGGCCATGTTAAGGATAGTATTTAGGGGTTGAAAAAAGTTTTCGGCACCAAAATACCAAAAAAGTTCTCGAAATCGTTTCAAATTTGAAATTTAACCCTTTAGTAATTATTAAAATGTGCTGCTAAAATTAAAAAAAAATCGTCTCGACAGGACCGGACTTACAACTTTTATGAAAACGCAAGTTTACTGATATGAACTTACATACTGAAGGGTGTATATAGGTAATTTGGTACAGATGTTGAATTGATATGTATTATTGAAATTAAATTTTAAGGGGTATTTTTTTTTTATTTTTTCCAAAAACAAAGTTAAGTTCATACAATACAACCACACTGCCTATAAAAGCAAATACACTATATTTTCGGCAGGGTTTGGCACTGCGACCCGAGTTTTTGTTGTTTTATAATTTAAAAAAAAATTAAAAAGAATCCATTGGTAATGCTTAAAATAAACAGTCCTGCTATTTTTTTAAATATGTACGACATTCTCGCAGCTGTTAGCCGCTGGTCTGCAATTTTTACGCCATGCGCTGCGTCCAGCGTTCGCTGACGTAGCGTACAACGTTAGTACGTCACTCGCGACTTAAGTGGTCACTATAAAAAGAGAACGTCATGCGCGGAGATCGCTCGTCGTCAGTAGGTATAGTTCGATCTTTAAACTAGTTTTGTTAAAAAATGGATGCTAAAACAATTTTAACGCTTCTTTTACTCGAGGAAGATGACGATGACCTCCTAAGAATGTCACTGCCCAAAAAGAGACGCAGAAAACACGAATTATTTGTGAGGAGGGATACTGAAGGGTGTTTTAACATGTTGCTGAAACACATAAATAACAATAATATCAAGTTTGTGGAATATCTTCGTTTGTCAAGGGACCAGTTCATGAGCGTGTTGAAACTAGTTAAAAATGACATATCAATAGGTACAACTCGTCCTTGTCTTTATCAAATCTACTCATTGCGCGGCGTATTTCACAGCGTCCGTGACGCTACAATGCTCGAAAATAACTAAAGACGCTGCCTACAACATTTAGGTACGACGGATGGCATTTGGACGCTGCGTTTAACGTGAAAAAGAGACCGTATGTATACATTTCCATAGTAAGCATACAGACGCGGCGTATGGCGTGACGCTGTATGCGACCTACGGCATTTATTGCAGACCAGCGGCTTAGTGACTTTGGCGCTGTATAATATGGTTGGTAATCCGGGAGAAGTTGAACCGGGAAAACACTGCACCAGTCAGAAATATTTACTTTTCAACGCTGTCTTTATCAGTTAGTTAATCAGACACAACCTTGTAGAATATAAGTGATAATGTGATAGAAATGATAGAATATGAGTGAAAACCTCAGTCTGAAGTTAGCTCTGCACAAGATATTCACGCAACGTTGGATAGACGTACTAAGAAATATCCTAAAATAATGACAACAAATCAAATCATCGTTAAAATTTTCAAAATGATCATTTCAACATTTATAACTATAATTTGCACTGATTTTTCACTCGGAACTTGGCAGAACATGATTAATAAAATTAGGTAATAGTAAAAACAAAAAACACGTGATAATTCTACAAAATATTTTCTTTTCTCAACGATCGTTCCGGACATCATCAGGAGTACAGTGTACATGTCTGTACTCCTGATGATGGACTTAATGTCCGAAACGATCGTTGAGAAGAGAAAATATTTTGAAGAATTTTCACGTGTTTTCTGTTTTTACTATTTATTATTTATAATTATATGAAATTTTGTATTGAAAAAAGGGAAAAACTTATTTGAGCACTAGAAAAATGTAATGAGCGCCTAAAAAAATTAAATTGGCATGTAATAACTGGCCGAAAAATACACTTGAAAAATAAATAAATAAGTAGTGTTGGAGAGTAAAAACATCTCTAACTGAGAATAAAGAATACAGACTACGACTTAAATTATTTATAACTGACAATCAAAAAATACTGATTGAGTGTTAATTATTGAAGTAAAACTTCTTTAGGCGCGACTTGCGAGTAAGTCAGATCTTTTTTCGGACGGAAGTAACGTGTTTCCGCAGTTTCCGGTAAAGTCATCGATTGACAGATAGCGGAATGAAAGATGAAACACAGCTACGAGCGCAAATCAATCCTGTGATCGGATGCAGCTATTTAGAAGCATTGATTGACAAATGGCGGCATCAAACCGCATCTGTTAAAAACATAGTTACGGACAGAAACCAATAAGCGTAGTCAACGTAATTTAATTTAGAGTGATTTAATTTATAAGTAACATTTCCACAAAAGTGAGAACGATAAAAACAAATCAAAATAAGTATTTTCAGCCGCGCATAAAGGTTACACGCACTCATGGTTTCTTTTTGTATTGCAGACTTATTCAGCGTTAAATTAATCAGGCATTGTTGAAGTTAAAACGGATGAGAATTTAAATACTGCCCTTGAAAAATCCTCAATCAATACATATCCTACTCTGTAGGGATTAAAACCCAATACCTTCCTAACTCGAGCCGAACACTGTACCACCAGAAAGGAAGACAATTGACGCTGTGCAGATGTTGACGTCAACATTAAAAATTCTTACATCTTATTTCAGACTAGCCGACGACACATCAAACAAGTTTACTTCAAACTCTAAACAAACACGTTTTAAAAACCAACAGTTGATTTCCCAAAGTAAATTACTTCGCGAAAATGAATTTCCTCTACCATTAAATTCGTCGCAGTTTTCCGTTTCAGCAAACAAGTGAAAGTCGGTTGGAAAGTATATAAATTTTCATGTAAATTAATAGATTTTCCTTGTTTAAGACATTTATTTCGAGTTTATATTTGACATTTTGATTTAAGTAACTTTATACAGCTTGACTGAACTTTCGAGACTTTGTAAAGTTAAAATTTGCATGTGTCTGAAAAAATTCAAGGTTATGTTGAACTTTATAAGGAAATTAAAAACTTCTATACTTTTGAAATAAATTATAAAAATGATTGAAACGACAGTAGATCAATCATTTTAATATGATATTAACTTTCTACATAATTATTTTTAAATCATGTTGAAGTAAGAGTGAAGCTGAAGAGCCAAAAATTAATAAAATTTTGAAGTCAAGAATAAATATATCCCCAGTTTATTTTCAATAAGAGTTCGATTTTTATAAATCGCATAATTTCTACATTTGCTAACGCAAAAACTAAATAGTGACAGGACATACAAAAGACTATATGTATTGTTTAAAACCATAAATATTTCCTCCAGTTTCTTTTACTTTATTTTCAACTAACTAATGGAAGAATGCTGAATCAAACATACGACTTCCAAAGAAAACAAATGACAAATGAAAAATTACTATTTTGTACTTGTAAAAACAGATCTCGTTTCTCGAACAGTTAAAGTAAAAAAATAGTTAAAATTTAAATTAATTTAAAGCGTATTATGAAAGACTATATCAAATTTAATTAAATGTGTATATTACAGGGCGTAAAAGAAAGTTATGAATGTTAATTTTTGAGATTTCCGTAGTCCAACGGAGCCCTATTGTTGTGGAAACTATGTCTGTTCGTCTATTTGTGGTCGTAAACGGTAGAAAATAGAAACTTGAAATTTTCATAACATTTAGTTTAGTGTTTGCTGAAGATGAGAGCATAGCTCCCGAAATGTACATCCGCTAATAAAACTGTTATGGTAAGAAGTAACTATCCTTATTTTTTATTATGTACTGTTTCAACCAAAAATTGAAAACATGTTCAGAGCTCGTTAAGGCTGGTTTTGCCGCTAGATTTCTTGCTTGATTTCGCTACTAGGTTCCAAACATGCTATGACTCTTGGTTTAGTGATAGGTTTTATGCGTTGGCTTCACACAATGCGTGTATTGAAGCTAGATTTGTAGATGGCTAAAGTGCGCGCGCAGTGCCCATGTCGCCCACGTGACAAGATACTGTTTTCTGATTGGTTCTTACTAAAAACCAGCACGAAAAATAGTCCCGGTACTAATTTTGAAATCCACACACGCGAGGTCGCAGTGACGTAATTTCCAACCTCGCAGCCAGGGCGATTCCAGCGGCAAAACCAGCCTCGTGTGCAGCGACCTTAATACGATAAGACATTTATTTTTCGCAGATATTTTGTTTCTTTTAATTATTTCGCTGCCGTACCAAAATCTAGCCTAGGATGAACCCGATCGGAATAAAAACTACACGTTCATTTATTTCGATGCCTCATATTCATTTGTTTTGGAATAACTTTCCAATGCACCCAACGGTAAAAGTATGAAAGTTGTTCAGAATAATTTATTTGGGTTTCTGTCCGTTTAAAAGTACGCGATGCAGTTTTCAAAAGATTCTTCACGACTTATTTCAAGTTTATTTTATTTGGCACTTTTCCACATTCAATTTATTTTATTTGGAAAGTCTGTGTGTGTGCTGAGAGCTCGGTTGAAAATTAAGCAGTCTAGCGTTACACATTACAATGGCATTCTCTGATCTCTTGTTAAAATGACCACTACTATACTTATAGTGGCTTGTGCTATAGAAATACGATACTTGCACGAATATTCTCCTTCAGATCTTGCATAAATTGGCTACACTCTACTACTTGCATTACTTATAACAGTGGTTCCCAAACTGTGCGTCGTGGTGCTATGGGACATCACGAAACAATTGTCAATGGTGTCGCATTCCGATGTACAGAATAAAGCCAATAAAAAATAAGTACAAAAACTAAAACCCGACTACTGAAAAGTATGAAACAAGAAAATATTCTCATCTGAGGATAATCGTGATCATATGCCACCTACCCTAACAAAAGATTACATTTTAACAGTAGTAAGAGAACATAAGCTCTAGAGCCAAGTGCTATACATCTTGAGGGGCCTCAGATGAGAATATTTTCTTGTTTCATACTTTTCAGTAGTCGGGTTTTAGTTTTTGAATTTATTTGTTATTTAAATTATTTTTTTGAACTTATTTTTTATTTATTTTCAACTGGGACCAAAATTCAAAAATAAATGTAGCCCATGTTACTCGGGCTATAATAGCGAATCGATTGACACCTTATTTATCAAAATCGGATGAATAGTTTAGGCACTACGGTGGAACATACATAAACTGCTGAACTCATAAACCTTCCTTTTAGGTAAAAATTCCAGCCAATTGGGCGACGACACGATTCCCACTTCAAAAATATCAACATTTGAAATATTAAAAAATAAAATGTCTGTTAACGGGTGCGGTGAAGCGGGTAACGGCTAGTACCAAATATTAGGATATGCATGGTTATCTACATACAGTGTAAACTCCATTTAACGTCACTCCTCCTCACTCCTTAAAACGTCGAAATTAATTAGCTCCAGTTAGTTTACCTTGTTGCTCATACAATGATACACTCTAAATAACGACACATCCACTTAAATAACGACAACAATACGTCATCATTAAGCAATCAACAGCACTTGTTTGTTATTTTGTTGCTTTGTTGTCGGCATCATGCGTACCGAAATTCGTTATTTTATTTGTTGGGATTATCTTTCATATGTTTAGCTCAGCTGCTTATCGATAAGTTATTATATTCTTAGTTGCCCACAAACTTTCAAACCGTCAACATGGTAAGTAAAAGAAAATCTTTGTGTATTGACGAAAAAGTTTTATTAATACGCGCAATAGAGGCGGGAGAAAAGATAAGTGATGTTGGAAGACGCTTTGCATTCAGTCGCTCAACCGTATCGACAATATGGATTACCTACATTAGAATAATGGATTATTTCTTCTCTCCGTTTAACGACAACTCTCAATAACGCTACAAAGTGTACAGTCCCTCAAGTGTCGCTATATAGAGTTTACACTGTAACTAGGCATGTGAAAATTACCCGAAGCATGATTGTCAGGTAGGTACCTAACTAATTTTTTTTTGACAGACCTACAGAACAAAACAACAGCTGATTTTTTTTATTGTATTTGCTTTAATCTTAACCTCGTCCAGTACTGTGTGTCTCGGTATTCATCGAACGGTTGGTTAAACCGCTTACATCTTGTGCCAATCCGTGTGCATGAATATGTGCATGTATATTATGTACACAAAGTGAGGTTATGTTCCATATAATTCATTTCAGATAAGAGAGAGACTACGTCAACATACGATGATTTATACTCGCAAGGTAAATGTAGAGGGAGTTGTCTGGCTGCTTGTCGTTGTACAGCGCCAGCTTAAAACAGTCCTGGAATGAGCCTTTTTCATGAAGTACGAAAAATCACTCACTAGTAGCGCTAGTAGTTCGGTAGGGACAAACACTGTCAAATCCCCATATAAACACACATTAAAGTGTACTTGAGAAAAAATGTTTTTAACAGAAGATGATGTTCCTGGAACAAAACTAAAATTTGCAACTGTAAAAGATAACAATGTAGTAACATTAAAACGTTGGCTTGCGTGTCGTAATTTAAAAGTATCTGGAAAAAAAATGAATTAATAGACAGGTTAGTATGCAGACTCTAGTAAAATATTAGCGATAAATTCAAACTGTAATAAGAGAAATTGAAAATAATTATGAATTTCAGATTTATTTCCAAATGAAATATGAATCAAAAATATATGGTAATAAAATAAATTTAATTAAATATAATAAATGAATATAATTTAATAAAAGATTGAGGTTATATCTCATTCTAATCAATGGTAATAAACTGTCAAAAATTTACTATTCATTTTTTATTCATTTAATTAATTTTAAAAATAATTTCGATAACATATGTAAATGATGACTCTCAGTGATAAGTTTATCAGTTCAAAATTTTTTTAATTTCAGATTTATATTTTTAAATAATAAAATAATATCACGTAAATAACATTGGTTGGCATGTAAATATTTTATGTTTGTCCCTACTACTAGTGCTGCCTCTCGTGACACTTTCGCTGCACTATTCTCAGGAAAAAGGCTCATTGTTACGCCGAACAACGGAGATTCTGTATTCACTTCTCTGCAGAGGACAAAATGGCATTCATTAAAAAAATGCTGCTTCTCTTTCTTGGGCATTGCACTCTTTGAAAAACTTAAAGAGACACAATATGTCTCCAGCCACGCAAGTTTGAAACTTCAATATCACGTATGGAAGTACAATTTTTCAGAGAAAACTACTACAAATTACCAATTCGTGATACAATAAAAAGAGCGAGTGTGTCCTTAAGACCACACGGCACAAGTGAAACTCTCTCACTCACCATCTCTCTGTCTCTCACACAAAGCGATGCAAAAGTTTGTGCACATTTTGTAAGAAATTGTTCTGGATGACGTTCATTACTTAAACTTTTAAGTAGTAATCGATATCTAGAACAAGTTATTGCAAGCAAGATCATTATAATATGGTTTATGTGAAAATAGTTTGTCAATTAAAACAAAAAGCCACAATTGAAAAACGTCGACATGGAACCGGATATAAGAAAGGAGTGAATGTAAAAACGTATGTTAATAAGATTAAAAAGTTTCTCGTATATAAGAATCAATAGTTATTTGATACTTTTTACGATTACGACTACAGTTTTTAAGTTAGACTACTAAAATTTTGGCAGAACAGAAATAAAACTTCAAAATTTCTAAAGCACTCACCGCTGCAATAACACTTTAGCGTCTTTTCTTTTACACCGGCTTCCCATTTAGGCAAAGCAATGACTAGTCACGTAAGACGTAATAATATTCAGAAAGCCGAATATCGATGGCAATTTATAGTACAATCAATCTGGCGAAAAAAAAATCATTTCGTATCAAAACCACACAAAAAGGTGAAACTTGGTGAGTCGTTAGAGAATGATGAAAAAAAGGTTACCTGGCAATGGCCACCTGGTACCTGTTCAAATAGTCAAAAAAACTCAAAAATATTTTGAAATGCATTTTTCTCGAAAACTATGCATTTTACAGAAAAAATTATTGAACAAAAAATGTAGAGGGCATCGTTATCTACAATTAATGTCATTGGTGCTATGTTGTACAACAAAAAATGTGCGCAGTAGGTGGCGCTAAAGTGCCAAAAAAAGTGTTTTTCCACTTTTTTGCCCTGAAATTTTCATTTTTCAGTTACGATTCAAATGGAAAAATTGTTCCTTTTTATTTTATAAACAACTTTTATTTCAACATTTTTTCATACAACTTACTTTTCATACAACTTATTTTCACTTCAACAAGCTGCAGCTCTGAAACGGTAAGTTGTATGAAAAAAATGTTGAAATAAAAGTTGTTTATAAAATAAAATGGAACAATTTTTCCATTTGAATCGTAACTGAAAAATGAAAATTTCAGGGCAAAAAAGTGGAAAAACACTTTTTTTGGCACTTAAGCGCCACCTACTGCGCACATTTTTTGTTGTACAACATAGCACCAATGACATTAATTGTAGATAACGATGCCCTCTACATTTTTTGTTCAATAAATTTTTCTGTAAAATGGATAGTTTTCGAGAAAAATGCATTTCCAAATATTTTTGAGTTTTTTTTGACTATTTGAACAGGTATTTGAACAGGTACCAGGTGGCCATTGCCAGGTAACCTTTTTTTTCATCATTCTCTAACGACTCACCAAGTTTCACCTTTTTGGGTGGTTTTGTTGAGGTTTTTGCCAGATTGACTGTACTATTATATTGTACCTACAAAGTTTAATAAATAACGGTCACCATTTTCGAATTATACCATTATAAAAAAACAAAATTTATGGAAAAGCGGTTCTCTCATCGAAATATCATGAACAACGCAATAGAAAACTACATTACCGACAATAATTTCATATTGTAGACAGTATTCAGATCAGGATTTACTGGATAATTAATTCATGTGCAATAAAAGATTAAGAGTCAGTCATTAAACAAGAAAGAGACTTTAAGTAAATTATTGAAAAGACGAATCTGACCTGGATGCCACAAAGTCCAGGGACCTAAAGAAATCGGTATTCAGTGTCAACTATAAAATTTATAACATTGCCTAATATTTAAAAACCGAACAAGTAGGAGTTGGACTCGCGCACCGAGGCTTCCGTACAAACTTGTAGGTATGTAAATAATTCATCCTCTACGGGAATCGAGTCTTGAAGATTTTTCCCGCTTTGCCGTTGGAAAACTGTTGTCCCCATACATCGACATAGGTCGCGATCGGTTTATCAACTAATTGTATAATTGGGCTTTTGAATGAAATTTTTTTTTGTCATAAATGGAAAGATCGTAAGTATATAAGTTTTATAACAAAACTATTTTTCTTTTTTTTATTTTCGTTATAATTCAAAAGTTACCTATATCAAATTAAAAAAAAATTTTTGTACCCAGTTCCAAAAACGCGCCGACATTTCCCGAGCATAATGTGACGTCATAATATTAATTTCTATTATCATCACATGCAACTGACACAGTGTTTTAACACTTTTAACCTCTCATTGATTGAATACCGTCAATATATTAAGAAATTTATCAAAAATGTCGAATCTTAAATTGTATCGTGCTTGCTTTGTACAAAGGTGTACGAATATTACATAAAAAACTCCCCACAAAATGTTTTTAAATGTGCCACAAGATGTTACACGTCGAAAACAATGGTGTCAACATCACGAAACATCCATTTTTTTGTGTTGCGCAAGGATCATTTTGATGTAAGTATTTTAATATAATACTGTAATTAATAATAATTTATATCAACGTATTTTAAATATCTGGGTGACCGAACTTTGCTTGGAATAGTTCAATAAACATATTATTAATTTGCTGTGATTTGTTGATTTTGTACTATTTTTTTTTACAAAACGAATTAATTTCAATGTTATGTATTTTTTAAACGAGAAATCCAAGATTCAACTTTACCAACCATTTTTCCCTGTAATAACAGTCGTTCCCTTTGTAAATATTATTTAGGTCGTCATTTTGAAATCTACCGCCGTTATTTTAGATCCTTTAAAAATTGTCGTTTCGGTCTTCGGATGTAATTTTACTCACCCATTGTCATTTCTCGGCACTCATTTTTAAGCATAATATAGTATATCAATTTTATCGATGTATTTTTTTAGCAATGTCTCTTGTATAATATTTCAATCAATAATTATTTGTTTTGCATAGGTCACAAAAAACTCACAAAAATCGACATTTAAGGAAATGCATACATAGGTACATAATAATATCTTTTAATAATAGACTATGAGCTGTGTTTTTTTCATATATTAAGATAACAATAATTGAAAAAATTAGTAACAATAACAATAAAAATTTTCAAACAATGAAAATAATAGTGTATTTCAGTACATTTTGATGTATACTTTTAGGATAGTTTTAGTCAATACACATGTAGAAGCCATTGATAGTAGGTATACTGCGTATATACATTTTAATATTATGACGTCACAACTGTCAAAAACAATTTTAGTGCGTTCGCAGTCACGTGATTTTTTTTTTATATTTTATCAATTTTAAATTGCTTATAATTTAAAGTTTTTTGAAAGTTTTTCGCATCGATTATCAATATTATTTATAATAAAGTTTTAAAATACATTAAAAAAATCGATAATTATTTTTTTTTCAAAAGCCTAATTGCAATGAGTTTAGATGGACTACCCGAACTGTACTGTATACCGTGGCTATATTTGATAGGTCGGGGATCGGACTGTGCTGTATGCGAGAGCTCTCATAATTGCGTATTTTAATAAATGCTCGAGTATACTGATGTATAAATGCACCGTTAGCGGACGCTTGTTTTGTCAATACTCTAGTACTGTTACCACTGCCGTGTGTCATCTTACTTGCGTGCAAAGTCGCGGGTAGTGGTTAATATTTTATAAAATTCGAAATATGCAAACACAGTGTACATTGAAGGTAAATGCAGAGATCGAGCAAAATGAAAAACACGCGTACGACACCAAATGTCGCATGACGATGACTTGACATCCAGTTGACAGCAGCAAACAATATGTCGACTCATCCCATCCATTCTGCCATCCCTACAGAGATCGTTAGGGATGGGTAAATTAAAAAACACCACTGAATCTAACTAAATGTCGTGATGTAATTATTATTTAGATTAAAATATCACTGTACTAGCGTATTACAACGGCAGACACTTGAAATGATAATTCTGATGATGTGTCATGTTAATTATTCAAATTTTGGATGAACATACAGAATTAATATTCATCAATTTTAGAATTTAACAATATTGAAAGCAGTTTGATAGAAGAATATTTATGGTTACACGATTCATTCATAATGATTTTTTCAATTATCTTCTGAATTGCAAAAAAAAATTATTAATTTCTGTAAAAAACGTTGTTTTAGCTTGTGGAATTGTGTAATAGATTAACAAAAATCAAATTAGACGTTGAACTACTGAAAAAACATTTGTAATTTCAGTAGAAGTCGTAAAAATTGAAAAATAATTACAAATCTCGATGATTTAACTTACCTACAATAATTAGAGAAATAATTATTGAAGGAGTTTTTCAAATAAATAAAATTATCGACCAATTTTTTTCAGACCATATATTGACAAAAATATAAATCAAAATAACAAAGGATGACGTTTCGATCCGGATTTGGATTTTCTTCAGAAAACTAATAATTTTTATATATTTTTTATATTTTTCTGAAGAAAATCCAATCCGGATCGAAACATCATCCTTTGTTATTGGTTTATATTTTTAGAAGGGTAATTTTTGTCAATATATGGTCTGAAAAAAATTGGTTGTCTGTAAAGTCGGTTTACGGACGATAGTTTTACGTAATAACGTATTCCGCTCGAATATCATATTTAATAATCACGCACAGGGTCAGGCGGAACGTTAGGAACGTTACACTTTTTCGTGCATGCAGCCGGTGTTTCATCTTTTTATATTGACGTGATTCATCAATTTATAAGACGTTATCACGTCAAAAATGGTCGACAATTTTATTTATTAAGAGTTGTATTCAGACGTTAATCAAAGATTTGAATTATTGAAGGAAATTTAATTTGGTTGAGGAACAATTGAAATAATAAGCTTTACCAGAGTATCGCTTATGGCCGACGTTTCGAAAATTATATTTTCATCCTCAGGGCCTTAAGACAAGTTAAAATATGGCAAATTGAAGTGGTTTTTCTTATACATGACCATATTATTTATGAATTTCTGCAAATAATTTTCGTAACGTCGATCACAAGCGATACTCTGGTAAAGCTTATTATTTCAATAGTTCCTTAACCATATTAAATCTCCTTCAAATCATATTTCTGTAACAAAACTACCACTAACAACAAATTGAAAATGAAAATAATAACATCTGCCAACACACATTTTCGCAATGTTATCGAACAAAATTCTAGTAACTAAATTAAACGTAACACGGAATTTGTACGTATTTACTCCCATGCAAACGCGCCAGTAGACATGAAAAATCTTCAAAACCAAAACATACTCTTTAATAAGAAACACATTGAACCTACAATTATTTCAACTATCAGATCGATGATTTAGGGCGGAACGAAGAGGTTACCGCACCACGACGTTCTCTGTATAGCACGGTTTATTGATTCAATAACTATAGGCGACATAAATTACTTTTTTAAAGTACGTGACCACACGGCCGAGGATGTTTCATCCATGTCTCTTACATCCAAATAAGTACATAAATGCATTGGTACAGAGCCTTGGCAGCTCCTTGTAAACAACGCACCAAGTTTGATAGCTGAAAAGAAACTCGAAGCTGGTACTTAGATGGTAAAGCAGCGCCAGAAATAAACAAAATTAAGTTAATATGTAACGATACTATACGTATCTACTACATTTTTGAAGTGAAAACTTCTTTAGCAGCGTTGTACACTTTTTTTGTAATGGGTAAAAAATGTTAAACTCGTGTCAGGAAAAGTAAGAACTGGGTGAGCGAGAAAACTCTCTAAGTGATAGTAATTGTTTATACAACGTTAGACATCTAGCGTTGAAATATCGTACATAAAAATGCAATCTATGATACAAACCATTATACAACGTTAGATATCTAGCGTTGAAATATCGTACATAAAAATGCAATCTACAAACCATTTTGATCGAAAATTCGTAAGACGTTAATATTCAAGTTTTCACTTCTGCCGGCTCTCCCGGAGTGCAACCCGCCTTTTTTTCGCTTATCTATATTTTTTTTATAACAAATTGGGTTAGAACCTAGGACCTGACGGCTTGTAATACAAGAACTATGTCGACACAATTTAAACAGTCGCATTGCTAAACGCTTGGTTATTATCAAGCCTAATGTTGCCTTAAAAAATCGCATGGGAATTTAAGTTTAGTTATGATGACTTTGTCATAGGCTCGTGATTTGGGGTGATTTTGAGCCAATTTTAACTTAAAATACTATTCTTAAAAATAAGTAAAGAGCATTTTTCTTTTAAAATCAAGCTTTTATAAAAATTGACTAAAAAGAAATAATATTTAAGTAATGCTAAGGAATAAACAAAGCATCTGACATTCACAAGAAGATGTCCCGGTGCGTGGTTGCATAATTCCGAATTGCTGTCTTTCAATTATGTATAGACTAGCTTTTTCTCGCGGCTTCACTCGCGCCAAGTTTGATGTTGATAGAACAGTCAATCAGTCACGGTTTTCTTTTATATATACAGATTATGACTTTTTAGATTTTTTTGTTGTTTAAGTGCAATAAATTTCAAAATTGATGGCATTCAAGTGATCCCGACAAAAAGCACGAAACACGTGTTTATTTATTTGTTGACAGGAGTAATCCGGCGCATTTTCAAAATCATACAATATCATCTTATATGATTTCTCCATGCAAATTTTGAACCCCTGATAAACCATTTTAGGGGTTGAATTTTTAAAAATGTGTGTCAAATTTCAACCCAATCCGTCCAGTGGTTTGACCTGAGCGTTGAGAGATCAGTCAATCAGTCAGTCACGGTTACTTTTTATATATTTAGAAAAAGCAACGCTGAGGCTCAATGCGAGAATCTTCCGAATACGACGACGTTACTATTTGGCGTCGATTCCGCGCTCTACTTTTCATAAACGGACGCCTGAAAATCGCTGACGTCGCTTCAGCACACAGCGACCTCGTCGGCGACGCCGCGTATCACAACATTACATGAGAGAACGCGTGTCTATCGGAAACATTGATTAAACTTTGACGCACGACATTGCCTTTGCTGATATTAAGGTTTATCAATGAATACACCATCAAGTCTTATGTGTATGTACAGCGTGGCGTGCTTATATTTACGTGGTCGCAAGGAAAAAGCGTTTATGTGAGAGTTTCGACAAAAAATAAGATTAATGAGGATTGAAGGTCAAAACATACATCCGTAACGCGTCAGTGATGGATCCGTAAAAATATATTATTCAATATTTTTACCATTCCATTGGGGAATGGAACTTGTTTAGATCAAAAATCACTTTTCAAAATTTTATAATATTTTTTCGTTTTGAGGTCCCCCGAATCCAAAAAACACATTTTTGGAAAAAAACTCTATTTCCCACATTGCACCCACTTCAGATATTACGGTAACGTATGTCCTTCTTTAGGGTGCAATCTCAATCTTTACCAAATTTCATCAAAATCAATTACGTGGTTTAGGCGTGAAAAGAGACACAGTCACTTTCGCATTTAACATATTAATATGGATTCTAGCTATTTGAACATCATTATTCTTGCACGGGATCCACTAGTTCTTATTAATTTTTCAAATCTAGATTACTTTTCCACAATGGATTATACGACAGAAAATATTCATTTATATTTACGTACACTGTTTGTTTCAGTTTTATACAAGTTTTAATTTAATTAAAATGAAGATATACTATTTATTAGCCACTAATAAAAAGCATAAGAGAAAAAGCTGTGTTAAAAATATATACTCGATATTTTGCATTAACTAATTATACTGTTTGTGCTGACTCCAGCGCATTCTGCAATCGGAATTAAAAGCAAAAACAATATTAGAGATACAACACTATGTAGAGGAAAACCGTCTATTTTATTTAATTCTATTCTAAAAGTTTTATATAGAATAGTTTAGCATCTGTTTGCATCGGTCTTTTCTATACTCTTTTATTTAGTTTACCCAGAACTTTCTCAATAGGAATGCAATAATGGTTGTTGATCGTTTGGCCAAATGCGTTTGTGAAACTCTCATACCTATTAAAAAAAGAAATATTTTCTCTCGTTTTTCTGCTCATCTCTCTCATATATTATTATTCCAGATCGAAGAGCCATTATCAAAGTCGATTTTAAATAAATAAATATATGTTTTAGCTATCACCAGCTTGGGTTGTTTTTGGGTCTAGTACCAATCTCAATACGTCCAAAATATTATCGAAAAAAAAAAATATTTTTACAGCACTGTGCAATACCAATCTACTGAATGGAACGATCAATCACAGAAGAGCATACTACGACCGAGTAGTGAACACGAGCACGCTGACAATAAAAGAAGGAAGTACCGCACTTATACCTGTGAGCAGCCTAGAAGGACACTTCGCCCGCTACCACATCGCCTTTGATAATGTTTACCGCAGTTGAAGACGAAACGAAGAAATACCAATTGGACCACGGCATACAAGCTCGGAAACCAAGAAGATTTGGAAAAACACCGGCCGTGAAAGCCTACACACTTGGATATTTTTACAGGTTTTGCAGGCTCGCAATAAAATTTTTCCAGATAATTTTTTTTCAACATAACCAATAGGCATCGTTAATTTTTTTTAAAGATATTTTGTCATCGAATTTGAATTTTAGTAAATATAATACAAAACACGGACAAGTTGTCGACTGAATTAAAAAATTACGAAAAATGTTTAATGTACGCTAATATAATTTTGAAATCCCAGTAAAGATGCAAAACTCCCCAACAATTCCGTATCTTTTCCAGATTTTCAAATTTTCCTGACATTTTCAGATCTTCCAGATTTCCAAATTTTCAATTTATTATTTTTTGATAATAAACCGAAAATCTTCGTACTTTTACCAGTATGCAGATGCACCTAAGAATTGATAAAAGAATCATGGAAACAACTGACCAAGGAAGAGAGAGTCCCCCCAAAAACATAACTGTGAAAAGAGGATTAAGTTCGATGCAAAGAAATAGTGAGTTTGCCGGCTTTGCCGAAAAAAATAATTAATATCTAAGAAGGTGTCGTTTTCACTTGACAAGTTTCCGTATAGATACACGAGCCATTCATTTCATTTATAAAATAAAATATAAAAACTTACTCAATTTTTTTTTTCGGCAAAGCCGGCAGACTCTCAAGTTCTTTCTATCGAACACAAAATTTTTTTTTGAAGGATTTCAATACTTTTGTAAAGTTATATATTCTACTTGAATACATTCGGGTTGATGCTCCCGGTACCGGATAGACGCTTGTGAATTATGATGATCTATATCAGTCAATCCAAAATCGTGATTTTTGTATACTCGTATCTTGGAAACTATTCCACCTAGACCAGTGATTCCCAAAGTGGTCTATATCGACCCCCAGGGGTCGACGACAACTTGCAAGGGGTCCAGGTCAGCGGAAAAAAATTGGGGGTCTATAAAATGAAAATGGGGGTCAACGATAGTGAATCTCCTAACAAAAAAAGGAACAAACTGGACATCGTTAACCGAAGAGATTTAAGATTAAATCTAACTAAATTGATGCCAAATGTTGAAAATTTATTATTAAAGCATCAGGTTCATCCCTCACACTAAAAGCATTTATTTTTTGCTTAGTTATTTTATGTAACAGAAAGTAAATTTTAATTTGATTCGTTTAATTTGAATCTAATTAATAAATTTATAAAACTAAACATTTCACACTACATTTCACTACCGTTATAAATTTAAATCGTTCAAAGTGAGTGGCACTATACCGGTTGTCAAAAATACATTTGAAATTAATGAATTTGCAAAAAATTAATATTAGATAAGCAGGGGGTCTACCCAAAACCGAAAAACATGGCAAGTGGTCTACGAGACAAAAAAGTTTAGGGACCTCTGATGTAGATAATATGTTAACAAATCAATATCCATAATATTCTATAATGATGCATGAAAACACAAGGTTCTCCGTCGTAGCTTATTGTCATTTGTGAGAGAACAAATGATTCAGAAATACGTTTCAGGGCAGAAATCTAAATTAACAGTAATTCCATCCGGTATTACGAAAGTTAAGTAAAGGTCGAAGACTAATATATCCGTTAGATCTAGTACACTAGATTTATACGGTATTTGGTTGATAGCGTATCGTCCTGGTGACACAACGGACGAAAGGGTGTTACAACAAAAGGAAAGAGATGACGGCCATTCGATTCCCAGAAAAGTAAACTACATTTGATCTCTAACGACAGACGCTGTATATACTCAAATGTCTTCTTGACAACGAAGCCTTGACAAACCAGTAAACCACAACCGCAGACAGTAGTGCACATGCATGTATTTAAATCTTAAGGTAGAATTAATTTTGAAAGAGGTCACGGTCGGTCATCATTTTCACATAAATTCGACATATATTATATGATTGTGAAACATTAATATAATAACATGGCATGCGGAAAATATAATTTTTCATCGTAAGTACCTCGGGCGAAAGTACGTACTTCCGGCATCAATTTTAACATATACGCATTGGTGGGATTGCACGCACTGATGCCGGAAGTACATACTTTCAACCGGCTATAAATAAAAATAGTTATCATATAAACCGCTCCATGAGACTGCCGCTACTGCCACCAGCCAATAGTCTCGAACAGCTGTCATTCGTGTTTTTGCGCATAATCTCAAAGCTGCTTGCTTGGAATTTATTTGTGTTTTTATGTAATTAATAAATAATTAATAAGCGTAATTCCGACCGAGGCATAACGAAAAATAGTTACACCACACGGGCAGAAGGTTTGAGAGCCTTGAACTGCGCGTCATGATGCACTCGGCTCGCCTCGGGCATCATGACGCGCAGTGCAATAATCTCAATATACTATTTATTTGAATTCAAACGAGTTCTATATTTCACTTCCAACGTAACATTATTAAACTAATTTGAAAGCAAAAGGCATAAAAAATATACGCCATTATTACCTTGTGACTCAGCACTTGGAATTTGTCTTAACCTATAAAATAATATTGTAGTGGACACATAGATTAAGTAGGTTAAGTTACGTATAGTAATTGAAAATCAACAAATGCGTATTTAGCTAGAAGTAAGTATTATAATCAATACTACCTTTGCAATTTACATTTCAATTAATATACGCAACTTAACCTACTTAATGTATGTATCCAACAATACAATCTATACTAATATATAAAGCTGAAGAGTTTGTTTGTTTGTTTGTTTGAACGCGCTAATCTCAGGAACTACTGGTTCAAATTGAAAAAAATGTTTTTTGTTGGATAGCCCATTTATCGAGGAAGGCTATAGGCTATATAATATGACGCTATGACCATTAGGAGCGGAGCAATAATGAAAAATGTTGCAAAATGTATCTCAAAAATAAGCTTCTAGTCAGATGAAATGCACTAACTAAATATACTCATATTAGCGTAGTGAGTAAACAACCCCGGCTAGCTCAATCAGGGTCGTGGGTTCGAGCCCCACGTTGGGCGAATATATTTTTATTTTTTTTTTTATTTTCTACATTGCTTTCTTCTAAGGATTACATTTAAATTTATTATAATTTTATTTAATTAATTTAAAAAAATTATTAGTTAAAAAAAGTAAGTATAAATACTGCTTTTTATCGACAAAAACTTTTGAACGGTAACTCCGATCATCATGAAATTTGGACACAACATTCATCTCGGTAAACTAAGATGAATGTGTGTACTCATGTTCCTCCCTTCTCCATTCGTTCTTTTACACCCGGGTGAAACCGGACGGGACCGCTAGTACAATATAAAGTAAAAACATCGTCCAGAAAACGGTTGTGCTTCTCTACTATGGAATGGCGCGAGCGGAATTGTTAGGCGGCACAAACTCCCGTCACTACTCACCAGGCGGCAAAGGTGCTACTTTAAATGTTATTTTATGCTTCGCGACTGGCCAATATGTGACTAAAATGAATTTTTGGAAAATGTTCGTTTAAATTTTCTCTGTGTTGTTTGAGGGTTAGCAGCCTCCTATGAAGACTCGATCTCTACAATGGCAGATGTGAATGTTTAACATTTGAATACAAGTGTTATGTAAGGACATTGTGTTTATCACCAAACCAGAAAGGCCATTGTGGCATGCGCACAATGACATCCGTTCACCGTTATAACAATAGACGGTCGCTTAAACAGAGCTGACTCTGTGATCGGATTGGAGAACAAAACTACCTACAAGACGAAGAAGAATCTATCGTGTTGGTCTGATAGATGTGATTTAGGAGCTTCGCTTGGCCTACTTTAGATCAAACGTTTCGATAAAAGCGTATACCCTTCAATAAAACCTCTTAATGGAAATTACCAGTCTGTTTTATGTTCGCACAACACCTTTTTCAATTGAAGGCACGCATTTTTGCCATCGCGACTGTATCAGTAAGTATAGGGTAGCCACACATATCAAAAGTTGAGTGCATATTATTTTCTAGACAAACAATTTAAACCAATTTTTTGCTTTTTATATCTTTCCTCTTAGTTAATAATAATAATAATAAACATATTTAATGCAGAAATTATATTACACATTACAAAAATCTACAAAAGGGTACAAAATTCAGTCTAAGAGACTAGTTTTCAATTATGCCCATGTCTAAGCTATAGCCATATATCTATTAATTAACTATATGAATCATTGCCTAACAACTCAATGTGCGGTGAGTGAACGCAACAAAGCGTATCGAAAATATATCTGCGTCTCTTTCTTCGATGTAATTCCCTGATTTCTCCGATGATAGGATTGGTTATGTATACTTGCATTCAATCTGAATAAAGTATCTCTGTTTCAAAAGCTTTGTCTTTTTCTATGACGTTAACATGGGCGTACCCAGCTTTTGGCACAGGAGGGAGAAAATTAGAAATTAATTAAGCCGGGTCCCCTGTGCTTGTTTTGCCCTCCTGGATACGCCAGTGCTTACGGCGTAAAAAAAGACAAAAGTATATGCTTGCACCCTAATAGTTCGATTGAGAACGCGAAAACGTCACAGCTGTATTGATTACTGAAAACAATTTTTTTAATTAATTTAGATGAATTAATTCGTATTTTTCGGACTATAAGACTATAAGGTGCGTCTTATAGTCCAAAAAATACGATAGCTACTAAAAAATTTCGACTAATTAAGACATAATCTTATACTTCACAATCCGTTTTATAAATTGAGGTGCGTCTTATCGTCGCACCGGACGATAAGACGCACCTCAAATTTAAAGATGATTTTTCTTAAAATATATTTTATTGTTACATTCGGATCATAATTTTTATTTATTGTTCACATCAATTTAGAGACGATTTATTGAAAAAAATATTTTAATGTTACCTCCGAACCATACGACGCACCCAAAAGTCAATTTTTCTATAGTCCGAAAAATACAGTATCTAAAATTGAAGAAGATTTATTTAATTGAGGAACAATTGAAAAATAAGCTTTACCAGAGTATCGCTTGTGGCCAACGGTTCGAAAAATATATTTATTTTCACATTGGACATTTTATTAAAAAGCTGTTTCATGATATTTTTAAATTTAAAAACTGTTGAAATTCATAATAAATGATCATGTATATTACAATAGTTAATTTGCACAATTTACCATCTCAACTTGCACTGAGGCCCTGAAGATGAAAATATATTTTTCGAAACAATGGCCACAAGCGATAATCTGGTAAAGCTTATTTTTCAATTGTTCCTCAACCAAATAAATCTCCTTCTATACATATTTTTGGAACAAAACTACTACTAACGGTTCTAAAATATTGAAACAAAATAAAGTTTTAATTAAAATTGATTTTTAGTGTTTTAATGATTCCCGAAAAATATTTCATTACATTTGTAAAATTATTTCCGAGCAAAAATAAATACAATTAGCATTTTTTTTTTTGTAACAACAAATCTGCATTAATAATCCTGATTCCTCAGAGCTATGCCAAAAGATTCTCTACTGTCAAACATATAAACTCTTCAGAGATAATCAATATACCTATAATTTCGTCAGAAACGCTACGATTTTTAATGTATACATTTTTTTTTCTTTGATCTAGGCCGTAAGGTAAAGGAATATTGTATTTCCTCCTTGAATTTAAATTATGTAATATCTGTTATTTCACTTGTTTTATGTAAGCATATTTTATGTTCAAAATCATCTAAAGAAATAAAATCTTCTTTACGCTTTGTGTTTAGAAACATAAAAGAATGAAGCATATTTTATTAAATTAATTCTATCAACATTATCACGCGCTTAGACTTTTTCGTATTTCTATCAAAATAATTAAAATAATGTTTTTCATACACTTGCAATATTACAAACATTATTATTTTACATTCTTCTTGTTGGACGTTGGTTATAACTTGTACGGTACACAAAACACACATTATGTGCAAACTGTATAGAAAAGCATGTGTATCTTTTATTTTTAAATATAAAAGGTACGGAAAAAACTACTCGACTATTTGCAAAATGCATAACAACTCTCAATAACAATTTTCCGTAACCGGCCTTTATGGTCTCTATTAATTATTATTAAATAACTAGCTGTACTCGGTCACGCGTTCCTGTGGTTCAATCTGGTTTGCGTTTGTTGCTGTTACGTTCTACAGATGACGCTCCCGTTGCGGTAAAATATTTAATATAGCGAGTGTCGCTTTAACAGATGACGCTGTATGGTGATGTTTTACAAAAAAAAAAAGACTAAAATAAACTATTCAAATCTTTGATTAACGTCTGATTAGAACTCTTCAATAAATAAAATTATCGACCAATTTTTCAGACAATATATTAACAAACAATATTGTTTGTTAATATATTGTCTGAAAAATTGGTCGATAATTTTATTTATTAAAATAAACTATACTCATGAAATGAACGCTATGGTAAACGACACGTTGCTTTAACGCCCAATAGATGACCCCTTAGACCGCACGGCTAACCATTGTAGTTACAGTGCTGGCATATTATACTACAGTAATAAACCACTTGCTGTAGTCCAAACGAAGGTTACAAACAAACATACATACATACAAACTTACAAGTGAAGTTAATATAAAGCGTGTAAAAAGCTAAGTACAAATTATGAGATTTAACAATAGGTAATAAGAGTTGTATAATGTATATTGGAATTTGTATTATGATAATTTCAACAATATAATATATAGACTCGCAGGAATGCAATATAGATTTTATCTCAAATAACTGAAAAAATAGGAAAACTGGAAAAGAAACCAAAAGTTTATCAAATTATAATTGAAAACCGACAAATTCACAATTTATTGTTTATGAGAAAATTCTAAAACATTGACAAAAGAAATACGTCTGAAAAAAGCATTTCTCACAAGGAATAAATAAAAACATAAACCTTAAAAATATACAGCCGAAGCATGACTGTTGAATCAAAAGGTAAAACATCTCCCTCACACACAAAATACGCACGTGGAATACAAGAGATAATGCTCAAAGTACACATAACTCCTAAAAGACTGACAGTTCTGAATCTCTCTAACCAAACCAATATTACATATATCTATCCGTTTCCACAGTGTATATACCTACTAGAGGTGGGCAAAACAATTATTTTTCAGTAACTGTTGTTAAATGTCTTGTTCTTGAACGGGATTTCAGGCGTCCAATATAATCTATAGCACCAGAATGAAAGCTGGAAACTTTAATTGTTCAAACGCGCTAATCTCAAGAAATACTAATCCGATTTGAAAAATCTGTTTGCATTAGATAGTTCGTTTATTAGGCCATACAACTGCTATGATCCTAAGGAGCGGCGCGTTGAGTCAGGGGCCGAGATCCGAACATTACCGAGAAGGACCGAACTGTGAATGCCCAGGTCACCGAGTTACCATGCCGTACAGCTAAGTCATGTGATCAGCTCCATATGCTTCATCGAACAAATTTTTGTAGATGTTCTGGTAAATTTAATTGTATAATACTGGGCGTTTCCTTAATTGGCAATTTATAAATCCGTTAGTATATTTAAATACGTACTCAAATCTTTGTTTAACATCTGATTATATTCTTCAATAAATAGGTAATGTTTTCGACTCATTTTTAATTAATAAACCAATTCGATTTGGATTTGGATCTTAATCAGAATAATAATTGAGCTAAAAAAAAATAAAAAATGTATTTACAATTACTCTGTGACAAATTAAAAATATGTGAGTTATATTATTATTTTTTGAGTTACTTTTTTATTAAAAATGTTGTTATTGCAAATTTCATTTTTAATTTATCACAAACTAATCCATTTTTTATAATTTTATATTTTTCTAGCTCAAGAATTATTCTGGGAAAGTTCCAAATCCGGATTGAAAGGTCAATTGGTTTATTAATTATTCTTAATAATTGGTTGTAAAAATTAAGCGAAAATTTTACTTACTTATATAGGTACACTAAAAAAGATGTTTTATACAAAATTTTAAATGCGTACAAAAAAGATGTATTCGTTCAGTAAAATATGCATATAAAATATAGTGTCTCACAAAAACAAATAAATTTTGACAATAAAACTGAAACTTCTTAATAGAAGATAGTTTTAAAAAAATAAAATACTTATAACAAGCAAATTTATTTTCTCTCCAAAAAAATATGTTATATTGTTATGATAATTCTAGAAAGCATTTAAAATTTTTAATTATAGGTAAATATCGGAAAAGATAAAAAATGCTTTGATGATTTGAAACCTTTTTTTCCATTCAGCTTTAAGCGCATGTCCATGACAACATATAAAAGGTTGTTCTAAAAACCAACAACACATGATACGGTTTTGTAACGATCATGCGAGAGGAAATGAAATCTCGGTTAGCGAAGGAAGGTGAGTCGTGCAATGATCAATGAGTCGGACAGATGGCACGCAAGTGGCCACTTCACGCATCGCTACGCCGCCACCGCCGCCGCCGCCGATGTAAAGGCCGGAGGAGCTATACGGACGTGTCTGCAGGCTGGGCGGTCAAAGATAACATCCCTTTACACAAGTGTTTGTGCCGTCAACAACACGATAGAAATAAATAAAAATGCGGAAAATCACGCGCCGAAACGAGTCAATGTTTCATTTACAGGTATGTAGTATCAAATTTCACCATTCTTTCATTCTTGCTCAAAAGAAGTGATCGGTATTTCTAATCATATTAACTATAGAAAAGAAAATTAAAAAAATGTTTAATATACTCACCACGTTTTCAAAATGAACTAAAAAGTATAAAATATTTTTTTCTTCTAGGATTTGAAACGAAAAACGTGGGGCGCGTTATTCGTTTTATGTCATAGAGTTTTTCATTGACAGCTACTCTCTACACTTCTTATATAACTGTCGCATGTGCCCCGCGTTTTTCGTTTCAAATCCTACAAGTTAAAAACTTATTTCATACTTTTAAGTTCGATTTAAAAACATGGCATATAAATTTTTTTTTTTATTTATTTTAATATTTTTCTCCTTTTTAGTTAAAAAAAACGAGGTAAAAACAAAAATACATCGTAAAAAAATAAAAATATATGGGCCATGGGGGTCGAACCCGCGACTTTCGCGTTGTTACCACGACGCTCTAACCAACTGAGCTACGATCAATGATTGCAGGGTGTCGAACAACGGTAAATAAATAAGAATGAAAATTATATGTATTTATTAATTTATGCATTTCTTTTATTATTAGTATTTTCTCGTGTTGTCATCTAATTCTAGGTTATGTTAAAAACTTTAAGTCTATATCTCATCAAGAAGTTAGTTTAAACTCAATTACAAAGTTCCGCCCGACATAGACGAAAAGCAAGTTAATATAAACGTGGTAAAAATACTCGTATCTGTTATATAAAAAATCTTCAACAGTTGGACCTGGCGTCATTAAAAAAATTTTTGCACCTGGAAATATCGGACTGTGACTATTTTTAGACCGCTACGTCGCTCCTTTGCCGGTTTTGTTTTGTGATGAAATTACAAATTTACGTTTTTCGGATTTTTTCCTTTACTTGTGCTATAAGACATTGCTTCTTGCCAAATTTCATGATTCTAGGTCAACGGGAAGTACCCTATAGATTTTGACTCCCTTGCCAGTATCAAAACAGGCGGCATAAACGGCCGTGTCTTTTGACTGCGTTGACTCCTATAAGAGTACCTTCTTTCCTGTTAAGGTACGGAACCCTAAAAATAGTCTTAGTCTTCGAATAAACAAATTGCGAATATTTGTCATTTTACTTCACTTTTACTGGGTAATCTAATATTAAGGAGATACATACTAAATAGAGTGCATGTAGGTTCTATGTATTAACAAATAACAAAACCCAACGGGCTTTTCCCTCTTAAGAGATATTATCATGATTCAAAATCTAATTTTTACAATACATATTTTGTTAAAAGCAAAATAATGTTTCCTGTCAAAAATGTATAATAAGAAAAAAAACAAACCAGTACCTATACAATAATATCCAAAGGAAATGTATTAAAAATTTTTTAAGTGCCTTGCTGACATTAAACCTATAAAAAACAAGTAGAAAATTGAATCGATTTTGTCCACACTGTTTATTAAATATAGCACACTTTTTTATTTGAAAATATTTATAACTTCTAAAGCAAATATCAAAATTTAAATGCTTTAAAATTTGTATATAATATATCTAGTTTTATCGGACCGAATTCAAATTAAAGTTGAAAACATACATATTCCAGTATTATGGGATTTATTTTTAATTTACCTAATCTCTTTGAAAACAAATTATGAACACAATTATTTCAAAATGCAATACAATGCAATTAGTAAAAACAAATTAAAATGTGTTATACTAAAAAAATTAATATTTCATGTTATTCATGTCTTTAAAATGAATTTTGAAATTAAATTTTCAATTATAGTGACAAAACAATCAACTTACAATAGTAGACTTGGAATTGAAAAGGATGGGCAAACTTTTTAAAATCACTGCGTCGGAAAAGTTTTTAAAAATTGAAAACATGATATTATTATTATTTATAGTTGTATTTAAATAATTGCTTCAGAATTGTAAAAATTAATAAAAAAAATGTTTTCGAAGTAGGTAAAGCTTTTTAAGACAATTGTTAATGCAGTTTCTGTAGGTTCTTACAAAAACCTGAAAATAATATTTAGCATTTTGAAATTTAAGAATACTGACGAATTTACATCAAACATTGCTCATCCTTTTTAAAAATGAAGTCAATTACAATGTCAATCAACAACATCAAAAATATTTTTAACGATGATGAAATATTGAATTATAAAACAAAGAACAATGATATCCAATTAATCTGCTGCGTCATATAAAGCTGTAGTTATTAACAGTTGAACATAGGTGGGATGAAGTATAGTGAAAAACGCCGACGTGACGTAATAAAACTATTTAATGCTTTGAAAATAGTTTTTAATATGAATGTGAATTGCCAGAAAGCCTTTATACGATAAAAACGATTGGACACACGTTCTCCCACCACCAGCACTGGAACTTCCACCACATTTTTAATGACAAGTTATAGTAGGTGACGACCTATAGGTGACCGGTAATTGCTCGTATTCCTCTCGGGAGAAGAAACTATGACGAATTTGGAATTATGTAACCTCAATCAGGGTCGGAAGTGCGTCATTTTTTTAGGATAATGACACTTCTGTGAATAATTTTTATTTATTTTTTTTTATTGTAACAACATAAAATCTAACAGTAAATTTCGTGATTTTTAGCTTTAGGAATTTTGGCCAATTAGTAAGCTATCAGAGCATGGAAAAATTCAGGCCAAAAAGAGAGAATATTTTTTTCTTAATTTTTAATTCACAAAATTCGGATTTTTGTAAAAAGAAAACCGAAGTAGATTATCTCGATAATGACGCATTTCCGACCCCCAAGTGATAGAGGTAAATCATTCCAAATGGGTCATAGTTTCTTCTCCCGAGAGGAATACGAGCAATTACCGGTCACCTCGAACAAGCCAAAGCGAGAGTCATGCAGCAGTTTTGCACGCAGCCCTATAAAATAGCTGATGTTCATATAATTTTCAATATTTTCGACAGTTCAATTTTGAACAAGTTCACTCCCAAATGCAGGTTGCGTTGTATTTCCACACATTTATTATGGCAGTACGGCTACATCTCGCATTTCTTTTACTTTACGTACTAGTTTGAAATAAGTCATTTTACTGTCGCTATACATCAAAAGCAGTTATTATTATAGCCATAATACAGTAGAAGCTCGATACGTCAAAGTTCAAGGGAAACGTGGAAAAATTTAAGTCATTAAGTTTTTTACTTATCGAGAGTTGAAGTTAGAGTGATTTAGGAAGTTCAATTTTTAACTTAACGAGATTCATCTGTTCTTATAAATTGCTAATAATTTTTTAATCTAATTATTTATTCAATTACATGTTTATTAAATTCAAATGAATAAGTGAGTAATTTATTCATGCGCACAGCAATACGTAAAGCGATTTAGTGACAGACTGAAGTGAAAATAAAGATCTTGGCAAAACCTTTTGTTTGTATACTTATTCACGTTGACTCACTGATAAAACTGTAAGTTATGAAGGTCACCAAAAATTTGTTTAAGTTACCGAGGTTTTGTACTTTAACGAATAGAGGTTTTAGGCTTTGAGGGGGAGGAAATTCAAAAAAAAAAATTAAGTTACAGAGGTTATTAACTTATCGAAGTTCTAGAACGTTGTGTTGTCACCGGAATTGCACGCGACGGCAAAGTTTCAAGTCAACTGGACAAGAGGAAATTGGTCCAAAATGCGTTACAAGATTTCACTCTTACAAACCAAGGCCCACACAATGCATCAGGTCGGTTCTGAGCTGTCTCGATCTAATGTAGTTTGCGAGCTTCCGTCAAATTTCGTACTCGCTGCATACGAGACTAGTTATGCTGCTAGATTCCTTGACAGGTTTCAAGGGTGCTGTGAAGCTGAATTTCGTGATAGCTTCTATGTATTCACTTCACACTATGCATGTTTTGATGCTGGCTTTCGTGCGCGTGCATTCGAATGTTAACATAAGTGAACGTTTATTGTCTCTGAACAGAACACACAATGACACCATTTTAGTTTGTGGGCGTCGTTCACGTGACAAGATACTGTTTCCTGATTGGTTTTTGTTCAAAACAAGCACGAAAAATAGCCCTGGTTCTAATTTTAACATCCATCTTGTGACCACGCACGCGAGCCCGCAGTGACGTCATTTCCGCCCTCGCAGTCATCGCAAATCTCAGCAACGATTCCAGCGGCAAAACCAGCCTCGTGTGCAGAAGCCTTTAAAAGAGCTGATTGTTCGTGTCCCTCCGGAGCGAACCGAAGAATCTATTCACTGTAAGTACTACTTTTGCAATATGCAGTTGTAAAGATTCGTCTTCCGATTTAAAACTGTAACTGCATTGCAAGCTTTACAATAAATATGCATAAAAAAATACTTGAAACTGAACGAATATGTGTTTTATTTAAAAAAAACAAAATGAAACATTAGTACACATTTAACATGAAAACGCAATTAACGTAACTTAAGAGCTGCTTTCATATTTCAAGTTTTCATATTCATTACACAAAACTGCAATACTTAAAACACTTTTCTTTTCAGTTCATTACGTTTTTCAAAACAAAAACTGCGTAGCTGTTATTGGCGAAATAGTTTACATAAATTTGTGACCAATTAAACAGACAATTAGTATATTATGTATTCAAAATTAATTATAATTAAATAAAACGACGTTTCAGCTAACATTTATTCTTAGGCAACGAAGTGAAAAAAGATTATAAGGTTGTTCAAACAAGACGTGGCTAATAGGCATGATGACAGATTTTGAAATCCAGTTCTATAATGTAGGTCTACTATTTCCGAGAAAACAGTATTTCAGCAATAAATTAAATTTCAACGCAAATTATTGCATTTTTATCTTTCAATTTTAATCGTGAAAACGTTTAAGACGTCCCGCCTTAGTGACAGCTGACATTAGATGTATTTATGGGTGTAGAGCTGTGGTTCAGAGGTATTTCTTAGAAAAATATGTAAATTTACTTAATGATATGATTTTATATTTTCTTAAAAGTAGGTACTTATAAGTAGTTTTCTTTAATTGCAAGTTAACTAACCTCAAAAATAACGTCTGATATAAGTGTTACAAAAAAACGAATAAACAACAAATAAACTAATTAAATGATGCAGAAGGGAATGATCGCAACGCTAATATAAGCGACACCGTGATTATTTACTTCAAGTTTTTAAATATTCTCTTTGATTTAAGAAGGCTTGACGTCATTCAGTGTTTCAGTCAACATGGTCGATTTCAGTATTTAATACCTTTATTTTATTAAAAATCTTATTAATCTCTATGTTTATATCAAAACTGTGTCACTTTTCAGAATTCTTTCAGCATATATTTTTCTCTAAATTTATTCTTTGATTCTTTTATACTGTCATCATGCCTATTATACTAATCGGTGTAGAAGCTAAAAAAAAAGCTTAAAACAATTATTTAAGAATTTATTCAGTAATCTCGATAAATGCGGCTCTGAAATATGTAAATTTTATATTTCATTTAGTTGTTGAAATAAACAGCTTTGAGTATCACAATGCGGACGTATTTTAAGGAAAGTCTCGAAGACATCAGCAAAGCATTTTCTACTTTACAATTTTTTTTATTTATTTATTTTATCGTCAGCCGATACAAATGTGCCTTACAAAAGGCAAACGGAGCAGTCTTATTCCCAATGTGGCTTACACATTGCTTTCACAACCAACTTTCAATGGATGCATTATCGACCACGATACGGCCATCTTTAGTTAAAGCTGAAGACACAATTTCATTTCATTTCCATATTTGATTTTGTTTTAAGGTGGTCACCCCATGTGATAGGTTGACAAAATCGATTTTTTGCATAAATTGATTCGTAAACATGTTTAGAATATGTTGGTACAATGATTTTGTAATAATCGAAGTTGTTGGAAAGACACATCTGTTAGAAGAGGAGGTGTTCGGAGCGCTCAGTTGAGCGCTTGGGCACCGAACCTATTGTGACGTGTCGGCTTGTTACTTGAGACCTTCTAAAACAAATGAGGAGCAAACAAGCAAAACCCGAAAAAACATTTTTTTTTCCTTTTTGAGTTATATATCTATTCTAGTTTATTTTGGTGAGATTTTTGCAGATTAATGGTGAGTTAAGATTTCATAGTTTAAATCGTACTTGAATCTTTAAAGGAGTTTTTCTCAAAACTGTGTTGTTCTATAATTTGTCTCCACGGTATTTCAAAAACGGTTTGACCGATTGCTTTGAAATTTTAATGTTATATTCGGCACATGTATAGTCGCAGAATGGACTAGGATCTTTTAGAAATTCTGAGTGGTTCTATTTTTTTCGACACAAAATTATCGAAAAATATCATGAAATTTATAAATCAATTTTCAAGTCTGTCAATTATTCAATTTTCAATATTTTCGAATAATCCTAGTTCACCTTTTTGCCACAGATTTACAGATTAAAATATCGTTTAATTTTTTATTTGAGATAAGCCAATCAGTCGGAATCATGGAGACCGTCAACAACCTTTCTTTTCAAGATGGGTGTCTTTAGAGTGGTACAACTCATGTTTTTGTGGAGATTTATGCTTGAAATACACTACTGAAACATTAATAAACATATAATAAACAGTTCAAAGTTCTATCTTTTTATTGGCCGTCCAAAAAAAATCCTAAAAAATGTCTAAAAAAGCGGCCTTCACATGGAGTGACCCCTTTAAGCTAAAATTCTTCAAATTCTCAAGTCTGTGCGTGGCACTCGGTATACTAAAAGTAAAGCATTCGGTACTTTTCGTACAACGTTTGGGTGAAGACAAAATTCTAGTAAAAAATAATATTAAAGCGTATTAAAACTAGTTTTCCAGAATATATTGATTTTGTCGGTACAACATGAATACAAAGAAATATTTCTCTCTCTGACAAATTCGTCGCTTTACTATAGTGCCGCTATACACTTTTATCATCGCGGACTTACACTTAGCGAGAAGTTCAAGCGACACACTCGATGTAAAACGTAATGGGTACCCGACTATATAGTTGCACAACCGTCATGTCATCAGCATTCCTGTTAAATATCTATATCTTTCTTCCTGAAACATTCTAAAGGTGCACCAAACTACAATTCAATAAGCGCAGCGCGGTTCAGCTTCGCACGAATCTGTAGATTGCCGATTAAAAATTAACATACTGCAGCGGATTTTTTTGATAAATTAATAAAAAAATTATTACTAATTCATTAATAGATAATTATAAACAAACTTTAATAACTTTGGAAGTTGTCATAAAGAAAGAAAAACGAGTGTGCTTTAGACCACACGACTTAAGTAAAACTTCTTCCTGCCGTAAATTGTTATTATTCGCCCCAGTGGCGGATCCAGGATTACTACGGCAAGGGGGGGTCTTGAAAAATGTTTACTCCTTTTGCGGAGAATTCATGAAAAACATGAAAAGTTTTTTTTTATCGCGCAGTAAGATTTTCATTTGGGATTTTTGATTCTCTGGAAGGGGGGGTTTGAACCCTAACCCCCCCCCCCGTGGATCCGCCACTGATTCGCCTGAAAATTCACAAAATATGAACTTACAATTTACAATTTTATTCACTTTAAACGTAGAATATTTAATGTATTGAACAAAATATTAATCTATAAAATTGTTCAAGAACGAAATGAACAGTCTAATGTAAGAAGAAAGAAATATAAACACAAAGATAATGGAAACAAAAGTAATACATTGCAATTACTTAGCTCTCGTTGGATTTTGAGCGTAAATCTTTATGAAATATTATTTAAAGTAGGTTTACAAAACTTTTTTCTTACACCCGATAGCGTCATTGGCAAGTAAAGTATGTCATTCTATTGTTAGTACTGTTTATATTTTCGGCCACCTGATGGCGCCACTCACCAGTGAAGTATTTGTTTCGGCCACATGTGGCGCCACTAGTCAGTGAAGTATTTCTTTCGGCCACATGATGGCGCCACTAGCCAGGGAAGTATTTGTCATTCTCTTTCTATCTTCACTAACTTATATCTCGCTCTCAACTTCCGTTCGCCTCGCCCGATCACACTTCCGTAAATCTCTCATCACGCATTCACTAGCTTACTCCTCAAGTCAAGCGTGCGTAAAGAAGTTTTGCTTCAAAAAATTTCGAATTCATCGAGAGGTGCGCATAGACTGCCAGTTCACGCGTGTGTGCCCGCACAACCGAGTACCGGCATCATTTAGCTTCTTCACTACGGGCGATCGATATATGCATATGATGGGGAAATGGGGTAGTAGTAACGTAATGGGGAGCCATTGTAAATGCAATTAATTTATTGATGTCTTTATGTCAATAGTGAATTAAAACAAGCTTTTCTGGAACCATGAGAATGCGTCAATAGTTTTTAAGTTTAATTCGTTCAAACATACATGCATGCATGTACGCACACATGTGGAGAATTTTATATAATCAATGTTGAAGTACATGAAGGAAATTACATAAGAAAAGTTTACAGAAAAAAAGTCTACCGATGTTTATAAGAAGTGGTTTTTCTAAACTTCTCGTAAAATTTAATTTTAAATTAAGAAAAGTTTACGTGTAAACTGTATGAAAAGTTTGCATTTATTTATTGAGTAATTGTTTAATATTAGCTTTTTTTAAGGTTGCATTCGCACATCGTGGAAGTACAGGTGTTATAACTGCATTTCTTTATTATTATTTTCTCAGCAATTTTAAATTAAAAACCAACTTTTACGTTTTTCATGTAACAGTGGCATCGTAACTTTTTTTTTCTTGTAGGGGTGAAGATCTACATTACAAATAAACTATAAAGTCTTTTTTAGAAGAAACTTGTTATATGCAAAATCCTAAAAAAACGAGTGTTTTTTTGACCACACGACTGAAGTAAAAGTTCTTCCTGCCATAATTTGTTTATTCGCCAGAAAATTCACAAAATATGAACTATAAAATGATTTTACATTTTTATTCATTTTAAACGTAGAATATTTAATGTATTAAACAAAATACTAATTTATAAAATTGTTCAAGAACGAAATGAACAGTCTAATGTAAGAAGAAAGCAATATAAACATAAAGATAATGAATACAAAAGTAATTCATTGCAATTACTTAGCTTTCGTTGGATTTTAAGCGCAAATCTTTATGAAATATTACTTAAAGTACTTCTGTCACCCGATAGAGCCACTGGCAAGTAAAGTATGTGTCATTCTATTGTTAGTACTGCTTATATTTTCGGCCACCTGATGGCGCCATCAGCCAGTGAAGTATTTGTCACCGTCTTTCTATCTTCACTAACTTATATCTCCCTCTCAACTTCCGTTCGCCTCGCCCGATCACACTTCCGTAAATCTCTCGTCAGGCATTCACCAGCTTACTCCCCAAGTCAAGCGTGCGTAAAGAAGTTTTACTTCAACAAATTGAAACGTTTAGAGAAGTTTCAGTATTTTTTTTATATCACCTTCAATTCCACCATTTGAAATACGAATATAGTTCGCGGGAACTACCATCTGATGTAAAGCAATGATTAGTTGTTTCCAATTTCAATAATGTAACAGAACTCTCAGGCTGTTAATGTTTCCACAGGTTCACAACCTTTGTAAGGACGGATTTATAGCTAATTTAACACTCTCACCTAATGGTCTCGGTTATGTTGATAGCAGTAGATAATTCTGCACATAGAGCAACGGATTAATTTAAAGGTATAGGACAAAATCAAATTTCACGACTCTACTACTCAAAATGTTTCGGTTTTATAAACAGGTCTGCAGATGAACAATAATATAAATATCTGTGACTATATTTCATATATTTCAATGCCTACCGATTTTAACTTTGCACAAGCTTTATACAAATTCTAAAAGAACGACTTATCACTTTTAATTTTTTATAAATCTGTTAAGGTCCATACGTTGTTCATATTTTCAATTTATTATAATTTTTAATATTAATAAAAATCTCATTAGAATAAAATAAACTATTCATCCAGACAATTACTTATCGCAGCATTAAAAAAAATACCGCACTGCTGGTAAAATTATTTAACTCACGGCTTCCATCACCCATATACGCTAATTAGCTCAGTTGTCGCGCGTCTATAATCTCTCTTTGTTTCACTTTAATCACATTTACATTATTGATGTGTAACATCTTTGCTCTCGATACGGGCTGTAATTTTGTGAATGCAACGGAAACGCGTTAAGGAAGTGAGAAAAAAGAGCGCTCTGTTCAACTTACTAAAATATGATTCTTTAATACGGCCTACAGTTGGTGCATGTGCTGCAGCGTATTAGAAACCGAGAGAGAGAGAGAGAGAAAAGGGAGGAAGAGAAAGAAGACACAGCTGTCAACCATGCATTTATAAATACAGGATGAAATAAACATTTAAATTTAAATTAGCGGAAAAATTTAAGGGATTAAAAAAAATTACAAATTTTTAGGTGATTTTCAACAGGCTGTAACTTGAAGAAAAACGATCGTACAGCAAATTTAAAAAAAGGAATTTGTAGCTCCAAGTGTCTAGTTTTTGGATCTGAACTTAGAAATTATTTAGCGTCGCAGCGGTGTTTGAGTAATCTTAAGAAAACCACCAACAAAAAAAATCGAAATTTTTTTTGATTTTTTTTGGTCTATGACTTGGACTTGACTAAACTATAGTTCGCTATAATAAATAATGTTCACATCAATGGCGACTACTGTAAGACTCGTTCATTTTTTCCTTTCCATATGTTAATTGATCATTTAGAGATAACAGACGGTCGATCCGATTGGTCTTTCGAGGTCGACCAGTGTGCTGCTCGCGCCTGTGGATAATTTAAGAACCATCAATCACTCCGCTGTCTTCGTTCATCCATCTGTGTTCGCATTACATTTTTACCACTTTCTGCGAGTTTAGAGTCAGTCATCGAGTATGCTGCTGTGTTGCCAACACGGAAGGACAGGGGGCATCAAGTAAGTGGGGGCGGGAAGGTGGCATCGGGAGGAGGGGACCACATGTGCACGGATTCAGATAGCATACCCGTGTATTACATTGAGATGTTCACGGTGATATACGAGCGTCATAATTCGATCGAAACATACCGGATGTTTGGAAAAACTAATATTTCAACTACAGCAATGAAACTTAACTTCAAATAACTACCGGCTTTTGATGAGAAACATCCAAACGCGCGATTGGATGGGAGTAAAAACCTGCAATTGGCGCGACACTGTGATGGTAACGCTTGCTGAGTGCATGCATTGGATTGTAATATGACTTTTGTTGATGGCGACATCTAACTGAGATTTATTAGTTACTAGAATAGTCACCTAAGTGGCGCTGATGGTGAATTCAAACAGTACAGACCAAGAGACTCTATTTTATCTAGAGCGAATGCTGTATTCTATCCTCCTTTCTCGGTAAAAAAAATGAGGTTATGTCATTGTTCAAATCCTTGATTAACGTCTGAATAGAAATCTTCAATGATTCAAAAAAAATTTCATAATTTTTTTAATCATTCATACTTTCAAGCTTTCGTGATTTCTATTAGATAATAAATAGCTTAATACTAATTAATTTTTATATTTTTAGATATTTCTGAAGAAGCTCCAAATCCGGATAGAAACGAGATCTTGTGTTATATTTTGTAATTTTATTATTTTTTGTCAATATATTGGTCTGAGAAAAATTGGTCGACAATTTTATTTATTTGTTATGTCATTGTATTTATATATGAATCTTAATGTGAAAATCGCAAGGAATTGGAAAGACTTGACGCTGATTAAGTTGGACGTTGCGTTGCTAATTACAACTTCATCAGCAATTCATTCTTCTGAGAATGAGTTGCAGAGTAATTACAATCAGCAACGCAACGTCCAATTGAATCAGCGTCAATTTGCTAATTGCACTTCCTCAGCAGCACATTCTTATGAAATTGAGTTGCTGACTAAATGGTAATTAGCAACGCAACGTCAAACTTATTCTGCGCTAATTATTCTTTTCTTAAATTGTTCAATTTTTCTGCGATTTTCACATCAACATAAATAAGACTATGGATGTGAATATACTAACATTCAATCCGAATCCAAGTGTGTTGGCTTTCACGGCCGGTGTTGATCCAAATCTTCTTGGTTTCTGGGCTTGTATGTCGTGGTATATTGGTATTACTACCTGACGTTTCGTCTACAGCTGCGGTAGACATTATCAAAGGCACAGGTTACCTGTGAGCAGCCTAGAAGGAAACTTCGCCCGCTACCGCATCGCCTTTGATAATATCTACCGCAGCTGTAGACGAAACGTCAGGTAGTAATACCAATGGACCACGACATACAAGCCCGGAAACCAAGAAGATTTGGATTCAATCCGAATGTTTACACAACTCGAATTTTCACACAGCATATCAGATTTTGACAGCCTGTGAATTCTATCGAATTATGAAACTAGGAGTCTATTTCCTAATATATTATTTATGTGATAGCTTACAGCTGCCAAATATGACTTTCGGTTTAAGAAAATATAACAACGGAAAAATGTGATGGAAACGGCGACTTTGAAGAATGATTTCATAAAAACGAATCATCGGCCAACAAGAATATTTATCAGTTTTTCAAATATTACAATTTACATATCTTTCATATTGATCTTTTCTCAAGCATATATTATTGAATTATTAAAGAACACAGTCCCAAGAATTTTAACATTAACTACCTGTACCCGGCCACGCGTCAGTCTGATTTGCATGTGTTATTGTTACCAGGGCCCGATCCAGCTATTTCGCCGCTCCGGGCAAAATAATATTTGCCGCCTTTTACCCATATTCGTAATCTACTAAAATATGATGTGAAATTTCAGTAATGTCAATAGTAATATATTCTAACAACTTTTGTGTAGGGTGTGGTTTTTTTTTGTTTAACCATCTTTCAAATTTTCCCCGACGCCGCGCCACCCTCAATTTTGCCACCCCGGGCAATTGCCCGGTTTGTCCCACCCTAGATCGGTCCCTGGCTGTTACGTTCAAAAGATGGCGCACTGATAACTGGCATCCATATTATAAATGCGAAAGTAACTATGTCTGTTACCTTTTCACGCCTAAACTGCTGAACAGATATTGGTAAAATTGGGAGATAATTTCATGCTGAGGAAGGACATTATATAAAATTTAGGCAGCGCTTATCTCCAAAACCACTTAACCGATTTTAATTAAATTTTGTAAATGTGTCTTGCTTGGTGTAACTCACCCTGTAGGATAGTTTTTATTAAATATTTCGTACACAATCACGGTGTTTTCTCAAAAAAACTGTAACGACATCTGATAGAATTTACCCGAAGCTATTAGTTCAGAAGCAAACAAAAAAAACTGTTTTAGTACCAAGTGGCGACATCTGATAGTATTCGCTCAAAGCTATTAGTTCAGAAGCAGATCTGATAGGATTCGCTCAAAGCTATTAATTCAGAAGAAAATCTGGTAGAATTTGCTCAAAGCTATTAGTTCAGACGCCGGGCCGAAAAAGAAATACATTTTGCATAATTATATCTATCGCACCCGGGTGAACCCGGGACGGACCGTTAGTAATATAATAAGACAAGTTGATAGTGTGGACAGCACTTTAGAAATAACAGTCACAAGGCGTCTGACAGATACACATCATGTAGCAAGTAGGGAAAGATCGTTGGTGAAAACGCGTGTCATTTTCCCCGCATCGCCGCACTTTGAATTGTTTGATGCCTTGCGATGTTTGACATCCTGCGAATATATCAGTCACAATAGTTTCCACCGCCGGCCCCACTCCCTCTCTACGTCCCCCCGACTTGCCCGAATTGTCGGCTTTTCACGCGATATTTACCACCCGATATACTTTTGCTGATGTTAAAATATGCAACGACTCTTTTGAACGAATACATCGAATGATTCGAATCGTTGCAAAGAATTTAGTGACTGTTTTAAATATGTCGCAGCGAGCTGTAGCTGAGTTCGTAGAGATCCTGTTCAAATGTCGTGACCCAGTTAATGAAAACCTCCAGTTCGCGGGATCAAATATCAGAATTGGATGAAAGTGGCAATTGCAGTTTCAATTTATAAAAAATAAGAAATAATTCTGCAGGTGGTTTACGATATTTATCTAGAATTATTGAGGAAAATCATGGAAAACCTTCACAAGATTGCCGTTTCTCAGCAAGTGACGGTATAAAAATGTCACCACTAGGCCACTCATTTGGTACGTCCATACTAAGAAAACCCCTTTCACATACAGTATGTAAACGCGTAAGGTACACATAGGGAAATTAACATTGGGAAAAAATGCTTGGATCAGAGTTCGCCATGACTGCATTAATTGTTATTTCTATTGAATTATCGTGGTAATCTTGAGGATTTATATTTTATTTTGATTTATTTTTATTTTACTTGGCTTTTTTAATAATAAAAAACTCTTATAAATCATTATTTTAATTTTTTTGTACAAAAATAAAACAAAAAAAAACAACTCCATCTTTTTGGAAACGTTTCATTAAAAAATTGTCTGGCTGGTATGACGTACGCGTGTTGGTAAATCAGTGACCCAATGTCTTTAGGTTCAACACGAATAGGCGGAGATATTTGATCTCGCACCATATTTAAGTATTTTTGGGAATTTAATGTCCCATTAATAAAAAAAGTCCGATTATGTTGTAATCATTTGAATATTTTTTTCACATTCATTTTGCAAAAGAATATTATCTGTCAAATTGAGAAACAAGATTTCAAGGCTCACTCTGATCCAGTCATTTTTTCCCAATGTTAATTTCCCTATGTGCACCTTACGTGTTTACATACTGTATATTAATTTATACCTACCCATTTCAAACAGAAACTTTGCTGATCATAGACCATTCATTTTTCAGCGGTATAAGCGATCAAATTTAGACTCAACGAAAAACAATAAAAATGGAAATGGAACAAAATTAAAATTACTAAATACGCCTCAATAATTTCAACAATACAATTAGGGGACTGGCGTTACCCTAAGGTCAATTACAAACAGGAATATCTAATTAAAATTCCGATATTCACCGATCACAAAGCGCTGATTGGTCTCTAAGCTTCAAATATATTATAACTGGTTACTACAACAGTGTTCGTAATTAAGAGCGACTGACATACCGGTCCCGTTTACAAATTACAGATATCTAGGGCTAAGCAGTGGCTGTTAAACTTTAACGTCGATTGTAACTATTACATCAGATATTCTTAGTTAATTATGGAAAATATTCGTTCTAAAATTATGAAGTCCTAATATTTTGGTTGTTCTGCAGCTCTCATAGAGAAACTGCTACAGGGACTTATCAATTTTAAAATCTATGAGAAATTTTTCAAAATTTATTCTGCTTTCAAAAAAAGATATTAAAGCTTAAAAGCTACGCTTATTCAAAAGCATTTTTGTAAGTAAGATCAGTATTTTAACGTCAGGCTATTTATAAGGTATTTTTTAAACTATGTAATAATTTATTAGGTACACAAAAAATGTATCTTCCTTTATATTTTTCACATAAATATGAAATGAGCGCTGCATAACGTTAAGAAACCAGTAATCTGGATTTAAAAGAATCTATATAAAATTTAAAACCCCTACTCGGCTGGGGATTTTCTCGTCGTGATATCGTAAAAGAACCTAACATCTCAAATCACAATTTTTCGCAAAACTAACCTCACAAAATACTTCATTCCACCATCACTGCATTTATATATTTAATCTTTTGTGAAGTGACAATTTTTTTTTCTTTTATTATCAGGTTTTACAGTTTTATGAATAGTTGAGATTATGTACAAGCAATTAATTTTATGCTGAAAAGATTTAATTGATACTCGACAGTTTAAACTCGTTTGAAAATTTTCATAAGATCATAAAGTTTTTCAAACAATTTATTCTATATAGTAGGTCTCAAACTTAATCCCATACAAATTTTAGCAAAATCGGTTCACCAATTTTTTAGAAAATTAACAAAAATCAAAGAAATATTGCAAAAGTTGTAGTTGTCGGCGTACGTTGCTCTTCGGTTTCATTATACACTAAAAAATTGAGCATAAAAATCTTTTAAAAAATCTTCAAAAAAGGGTCACTAAAAAGCGTAAAATAACAAAGTTTAGAGTTGGCACTAATTTAATTACTATCGCATATTATGTACTTAGGTATATTAAATTAGTGCCGACCTCAAAACTTTGTTATTTTACGCTTTTTAGTGACCCTTTTTTGAAGGTTTAATTTTTTTAAAGTTTATTTAGGCGTTTGTAAAGTAAGCAAGACTGCATAAAGAGATTTAATTCATAAAATATGCGTGTTTTCTTTTTTATTAACGGGAGTCGACTTGTGACCGGGAACAGCGCAGCCTCTTGGGCTTATTGTGCTATCTCCCAATCTCTCATATCACTCAATCCAGTATCCTCGTACCTTGCACTAGCTTATATACAGTCCGTGGACTGGGTGACTGATATATTCTTCTGAACTCATTCTACATTATACATAAAGTATCTGTCTTCTACGACCCAAAGCCTCGCATTCACACAGAATATGATACGCTGTTTCCGTGTCCTTATTGCTCCGTCTGCACTTTAAGTCCCCGTTAAACAGTCCGATTCTTTGGAGGTGTCTTTTCAGGGCACAATGTCCCGTCAGGAGGCCCACAACGAGACGAAGATTGTTCTTACTGAGTTGTAGTAGTTCTTCATTCATCAAGTATGCGCGTTAACGCAAATTGCTATAACTAAAGTCTGTGGCCAAAATTCAAAGACTGACTCATCAATATAAGCCTACTGATTCTTGTAAGCCAATTCATTAACCACAGAATTATGACAATATAAGCGAGATACATACTAAAATCAGTTTAGTTTTCTGTTCAAAAATAAGCATCCCTTTCGCCGGATCATAATTCCCATACGCGAAATCGTTTAAATCCATAGAGATATTAGAGTAGAGTACGCGAGTGAGCCGTGAAAGTGTCTGCAATTCAGACAGAGAACAATTCCTTATCTCTATGGTAACTAATGATACAAAACAATGCTGATTTAAGTAAACAAATATCCGGTTTTCTGCAGCGTTCTCTCTTTCAACTGAGGACATTTTCACTTATGGAAAGCATACGAACTAGCGTACTCTAGTTACTTGTATCATTCATCAACTGACTTCTCATATACAATTTCTTTGTTTTTGGAGCAATAAAGTATTATTATTATTATTAAATCACAGTATACCGGATCATAATCTCACATTATATAACTAAGGGACCCCGTTACTCTGCTGTCAAATTACTTAACAGCTTACTTGTACCTGCTAAAATTGTAAGCATCAGAAGCTACAAATTGTTTTTAAAAAATGCTGTAAAATATCTTATAGACAAGCGCCTAACCAATTTTTTTTTACCGTTGTATTTGTTTTTATGACTTCTCATATTGTATCGTATTTTCGACTGACGCATTCTTTGTCATTGTGATATAATATTGAATAAAGTTCTATTCTATTCTACGGCTCGTGGAGCGGCAAAGCAATGAAACAACATAACGCATACCCGTCCCATGCATAAAACCTATACCGCTTATATTACATTGTGTATGACTCAAATTTTAAATTTACAAGTTTACTAAAAGTTGACCAAAGAAACTGTTCACATTAATAGAAAAAATTAAACCTCCTTCAAAAAGGGTCACTAAAAAAAGCGCAAACTAACATAGTTTTGAGATCGGCGCGTATAAGTACATAAAACGTGATAGTAATAATTAAATAGGCGCCGATCTCAAAACTTTATTCATTCACACTTTTTAGTGACCCTTTTTTGAAAGAGGTTTAATTTTTTTTTTTAAGATTTTTATTATAAACTTTTTAGTGTCTAATGAAACCGAAGAGCAACGTTCACTCCGTCAACTACAATTTTTAAATATTTCTTTGATTTTCGTTAATTTTCTAATAAGTTGCTGAACCGATTTTTCTAGCAATTATATGGGACCAACTTTGAGAAATACTATATCGAATAAAAAAAAGAATCATCAAAATCGGCTCACAGCCGGTAACGATATCAACGAACAAACATAAACAAAAAAAAAAAAAAACAATCGAACATATACTTAACCAATAAACCATCTTCTTTTTTTGAAAAGTAGTCAATGGTTTCATTTTGTTGTTCTTATTGAATAAATCGTAGGTTTGTTCCAAGCAGCCAGAGAACGGTAACAGACCTGTCACCGTCTTGCTCAATAGCTAAAACAAAACTGTTTATATCGATTTTTGAGCAACTGCGCATGATAGTCTTGTGCAGTAGCAAGACTGTGACGGTTCTGTTACCGTTCTCTGGCTGTTTGGAACCAACCTCATATTTGCGAGCGTTGGCATTAACGCGAATCTACTGTATTTTCGAAATCTTAAATTGTTCCGGCGGTTCGAAAAAGAGAAGATCACCGCCAATATTTATATACATATCAGTTCCGGTTGATAATTACTGTACTAGACTAGCGGGTTTTCGAGTTCGTTACCGTGAGGGTAAGAGTGGGTTAGACGTGTCTGTACACCGTTCATTGCTCGCTCTGCGACACTGTGAGCTATAAACATATCACACGGGTTCAACTTGCGCGCAGGGAATTACCCCACTTTACTCAAACTCCAACATTTCACATCGTCCATACAGAGTGCCCTGTTTTACCCGACTGTGCCAGAAGTATAGGAAAATGTTTTTCGAGTGTCTGTATGCCTATTTCTTTGACACGCTTCGTAACCTAAACGGTTTGATTGATTTTAACATATGAGGTGTCGTTAGCTTTGCCTTAATTGTGCGAGTGACGTAATATATTATTATGACGACAGCAAATCAAAAAAGAGAGGGGGAATAAAAAAATATTTTGATATTAAATTTATTCCCGATTATATTTATTTGGAATTGGATTTTTACTTGCTTTTGTTTGATACACATGTTATAATAATTTTGTTCCAAGCAGCCAACAAACGGTAACGAAACCGTAACCCCCATGCGCAGTAGCTAAACCGAAGCTATTTGTGGCGATTTTAGAACAAGTTTTAGCTACTGCACATGCGGGTGACGGTTTAGTTACCGTTTGCTGGCTGCTTGGAACAAAATTATTATAACATGGGTATCAAACAAAGGCAGTGAAAAGCCAATTCCAAATAAATATAGTCGGGTTTCTTGAGTTTTTAAATAGTTAGTTTTTTTAAGTCTTTTGTAGGACCGATTTCGATCGAATATGAATAATTTTTCAATTTAAATTCTAAATTTTCGAAAACGACAACAAGTGTTTTATTTCTGACTAACCGCGAAATTTGATATAACAAAAAACTATACCAGAACTATATTATCCGACCAACCAAAGAAAGTCTACCAAAGAATGTGCATAGGGTCCCTTATTTAGAGAAAACGGCATGAAAACAAACAAACGATTTGTAGCTAATATGTAGTTAGTACACAAAACGCGCCTGTCACATTCCAGTAACCCAGCCATATTCTAATGGTAACCTGAGGCGTTTCTTATGCAATATCCAGCTGTGTCAATGTAGGGTGTTGATTCATTGATTCAGCTTTAAGCAACGTCAGTGCTTATGAAAATAATCAATCGAACTTGTAATTAACGAGTATTGTGTGACATGTAAAAATGAATAGTTAATGTAAAATATCTATCTATCAATATTAATAAAATATTATTTCTCTTATCGATAATCGCATCACCCACTACGTAAAACACATTCTTCTATGGTTTCACAGAATTCTAGCAGTTTCACTTCTCTTCCGCACAGACATTTTCTTTGGTTAGGCACACAGTACAGACAACGCACAAGTAATATAGTGAAAAAAATATTAGTATTGAGGGTGGCGTTGTAAGTTTAAAGTAATGCATATTATTCACAATAAAATGTATTGCAATTAAAATTTGTAAAGACTTACCAACTACGAAGAAACATAAAGGATGAAATTCTTAGCTTACCTGTAACAAAACAAAAATACAATTCAAATTGTGCTAAAAAATATGTATCACTAGATTGCTTGAGATAATCAAACGCTTCTTCATTAAATATTTGAACTATTAGTTTATAATAATAATAAATGATTAACCCAATTTCCACAAACTAATAATTCAATTGTGGAATTAGCTTCAAGACAATATTGCCATGAATGTTACACAAAATACTTCGTTTCTCTTCTTATAATCCGTTTTAAAATAGTACTGTGTGTTCATTTGGCAGGTTTCTCTCTCTAAAAATCGTCTCTCACTTGCACATTGCTGTAAATAATGCTCAGGTGTACCAAATCACAAAAATTTCTAGATCTTTATGTGTTTTGAAAACTAATAATTTGACAAATAAATAGTAAAGGTTGGGTGGTTAGCCTGAATCGTGGTTATGACAACACTGACTCAATATAATTAACTACTTATTTGTGACTAAGCTTGTGTGAAATTATTTTTTTTTAAATATAACCCATAGCTAATAAAGTAAAAATGGGATATATTTTATAATAAACTAGCGGTCCGTCCCGTTTTCACCTGGGTGCAAAACTGTTCTGGAAATATTATATTGACCTTACCTTCCCGCATCTATAGTAGGTACATTGTTTTGATGTATCTCTAAAGATTTGGCCAGCGTTAGCCATGTAAACGTATGAAAACAGTTTTTTTTTTATAAAACACAGTCATAGTTCAGACGTTTTGTACAAATTATATACAGAAACCTTCTTCGTTTATCGCTCATTCTATTATTGAAAACAGTATGAAAACCCGTTCGGAAGTTTTTGAGCTTATCGCGTTCAAACAGACAGACAGACGCGGCGGAGGGACTTTGTTTTATTATATAGAGATTATACGAAAAAAATACAATTTAGATGTTTGAGGTATATAATTTTCATATAACTGTAAATTTGCAATTTCAAAGAATTCGAATACAGTGAGTGAGACAAAGACAGGTGATGAGAAACCACTCGAGAAACGGTTTTTCGTTACCAAGTTGTTAGCCCTTTGAAAGATTTTTAGAGAGAGAAACCTGCCTAATAAGCACAAATGAAATTGAACACCCAGTATAATACATAATATAAATGTACAATAGTATATGTGTAGGTAAAGGGCAGTCACTGGTTCCTAGGGAATAAACCCAAACCTATTTTCCTATATATACGACCAACAATCAACATTGTGGACTATATATATTTGTGATCGGCTATAGGGCTATCACAGCTTTAATAAAAATATTATCTATATATTTTTATTTTATTTGATGTTTACTTCTTTGAACTAATTAGGTAGGTATCTTCGGAAAAAGCTATAAATGCAGGGAAAGTACCTCGTTCTCTGTTACAATAATTAAATACAAAAATATATTTTTTAGCGATGACAATTTTATTAGTTTTGTATTGGGAACGTACATAAAAATAATTCATAAAATATATTTTTCTAGTAAAAAGTAAGTACTATGAGCCCTTATAAAACAGAAAAGCTATGAAGTGCTATCAAAAACTTCCACATGTGAATAATTTTATTTTTTACACAGCCATACATATGAATGATCAATAACTTGGAAAATTATTTTTAACAGCGACGGTTAATTATTAGGAAGTATGTAAAAAATCGTGTTTTTATTATGTTCATTCCCAACGAATTTTGGTTCTTAGCGTACACTCCAGGAGAATCACATAAAAATTCGAATATGTGTGTATATAATGACTGCAGCATTTTTGAATATCTGTACAGCTAACCAGGCGGGACCTATTTGACCAGCAGTTTATTTGTGACCAGTATTTCAGGGAGCACATCACGGGATCATAATTTTTTGGTTGTTTAATTTTTAGTAGAAAAATATTTTATTTTATTGGCTTGCTAAGTTGGGCAGAAACTCCTGAACAATTTGTTAAATTACTATGTTATGATTATTTTGTCTTTGATTATTATCGATATCTCAGCAACCAATGATCATACAAAAAGTTAAAGGTGGGTTTCGAGAGCTTGAATAAATTCTGTACAAGGATTTAGCCACTGGTTCTTCGAAAAAATGTTTTTTTTTTCCATTCTTCACATGAATTTGAAAAAGCAACAAAAAAAAGGGCTTTTCGTGGTTTTTTGAAAAATCAAGCGCTGAAACAAAAATATCGAGGAAAACACTAATGTTAAGTGTACCTTTTACAATTCAATATACCCACAAAAACCCTACAGAAATTCAATTCAATCCAGTCAGCCGTTTTTGTGTTTTACTCGATTAAATTTTTGAAAAAAAATTCTGTGGGATCATTGGTTACTGAGATATCGATAATATAATCAAAGACAAAATGATCTTTTTCCATTCAAAGACCAATATCTCGGCGAGAAGTGGTCGTATCGAGATCTTTAAAAAAAGAAATTGAAGCTGAATGGACAAGTTATCCGGTCCATACAGTGGTAAAGTAAAAAAAATCCAAATCCGTAGACTAAAAATAAAAATAAAAAATTAATCAATTTTTTTTTGTCGGTGGTTTTATTAAGATTACCTACTCAAAAACCGTTGACGCAAAAAATAGACACTTGGAGCTACAATTTTAAATTTGCTGTACGACCATTTTTGTCCAAGTTACAGCCTGTTGAAAATCACCTATAAATTTTGATTTTTTTTTTTTGATACCTTACATTTTTCCACTAATGTATAAATATAATAAGCATAAAAAATTATTACTAAATCAAGGATAATAAATAAATAATAACAATAAAAATATATAATATCAATTAATATTAAAGAAGTTTTACTTCAGCCGCGCGTAAAGATTCCGCGAATACATTTTTTTTATTAATATTTCCCATGAAATGAGAAAACAGTCGTGGCCACAAAAAATGTTAAGTCTACAAAGCGTTAGATTTAACACAATATTATAAGAATACAATTTCATGGCCAGAAGCGGAAGTTCGGGGTTTTTGGGTACGGAACTGAATTTCCCTGTTGATGATTATAACGTAGAAGAGACAGTTAACGGTTTCTTCCGGACCCAATTTTACGGTCACCTTGTGAACAACAATGACAGTACATGAGAGAGCACTTACAGTCTCGTCGACTGGAGGAGTTTCATCATAGAAGAATATACTAGCAAACATATTATAGAATGACGACTCTCTTGTGGCAGTACCTAGTCATTGAGCCACAAAACCTATATAATTCCGAGGACAACCCAATATTATTTTCCGTCAGAATGGAATAGAAACCAACTTGTGCATAAATCAATAATAGATAAGAATGTTGTTTAGATGTCGTTTCCATATCTACCCTATTACATTTTAGCTAATAGTCGCGAACGGCTCTCATTCGTGTTTTTACGCATAACCTCAAAACTGCTTGCTTGGAATTTATCTGTGTTTTATGTAATAAGTAATTAATTAATGTATTTAATAAGCGTACTCACGTCCCAGTTATGAAGAAAAATAGTATACACCACACAGGGCAAGATATCAAACTCTCGGCCCTTGTGATGTAATATACTATTTCAAATCAGGTTAGTATTTCCTGAGAGCTTTCCAGCTTTATTACAGTAGTACAGATTTGTCTTAACACAGATTCTGTTCTGGAGAACACCGGTTATTAATGGTAATGTTTCTACAGATTTCTAGTACATGAACTATACACGTGTTAAGGAGCATTATAAAGGATTAATAAAGTGACGCAACCGTTAACTCGAATCTGACGTTACCATTTAGGACTATATAGATATACACTCTTTGAGTAGGTAATGTACTTATATAGCCTTCACATAGCTGAATTAAGTGCTGAAACTAACATGTCAAATGGCATGAGCTGTGGAATTAAACCGAATACGTTCCACACTTAACGACGTTCATCGTCTCCTGTACAACTAACAGGAGCCACAGGAACATTCCCGAATCATTGTAATTTGTCACTCTTTAACGAGGGACAATTGTACTTTAACTGAGGTATCTATTTAGGACTTAAGAAACCGACCCCCGTTTTATCAATTCTAAATCTAGTCGAAGATTTTATTAATCTGATTTAAAGTTTAATAATAATAGCTTAACATCTGTAAAATTAAATACCGCGGAGTATTAACAAATCTTTTTTTTTGTTTACTCTGTTATAGTATCACAAAAACAAACAATAAAAAAATAAACGTTTAGAGTTATACACTAAAGGAAATAAAAATATTCATGTCATGAACCAAGAACACTTTTACGGAACCTAATTAAGAGTTTTTATTGGCACTCAATAAATTATACGGATAAAGATCTTGATATGCGACCATAAATTTTCTTCGAGTAATTATCGCTAATTAACCTTGGAAAGTTCGCGTTGTACATTTTATTGTTCAATGAATATTTATTCAAATAAAGCTTGGCTGACACGTTGCAAAAATACAATCAAAACCACACAGAATGATTTACATCGAAAACACATTTTGTGAACAAAAATTTACATACAAAAAAAGGCAAACTGCTATTGGTATAATTGATTATTCTTAATGTGGAAATAGTAAATTTAGGAGTAAAACTTCTTTAGGCGAGATTTGAGAGTAACTCGGAGATTTTCTGGGTCGGAAATAACATGTTTACGCAGCAGTTTCCGTTATTTAAAGGCATCAACTGACAGATGGCGGCATCAAACCAATAAGCATAGCCAACGTAATTTAATCTCTGAATGAATTTTTCCAAAAAGTGAGAGTGCTAAAAACTAAATAAAAGAAGTTTTACTTCAACCGCGCGTGAAGATAACACGCTCTCATGTTTTTTTTTAAACAATATTAATAACATATTATATACAATGCCTACTAGCCGCTAACCGCGGCTTTGCACACGATTGAGACGGAACATGGCAGGAACAACAGTAGTGAAGTCTTTTAAGAAGTTTTACTTCAAGAATTAGCGTGGAGAACCATATGAGTACCATGTTCCAAAATAGTTTTGAGTACGAAAAATGTCAGTGAATATTGCCAGAAATTTTTTAAGCGATACTTTAATATGAATATCACGATATGTATATTAATACCGCCAGGTACAGAAGTGGGGTCGGTCGAATCTTACATCTTAGAAGAGAGAGGGTCAAAAAAATTTCTAAAATTATGTACGAGCCTTGATACACTTGCGCTGTGCACTTTGTTATTAATTTACGACTTTTTTGAGGGATACTCGAACAGACTTTTAAACTTTACAATCCATTAAATGTTATATTTATTGTGCGGTAAAACGTTTTAATTCGTGCTTTATTCTCCGAGTAAACACTTAAAAAGGAAGTTCTTTTTAAAATGCAAAACACGAAGCGAACAAAGTTGAAACTAACTACTATCGGTTTTAGTTGTTTTAAAGAAGATATGTACAATACGTATTTAGAGTGTTATAAAAAGTTTCTTTTTATATTTTTATTGAGCAATATACAATCAGCGCTCGTTAAAGTGAGAAAAGAAGAAGATCTAAGAATAAATGAGCATACAAATCTTTAATTAACGTCTGAATAGAACTCTTCAAGTATATAAAGCCTTTATTATTATAGGTATAATATGTATAAGGCTGGGTTTTAATCACCTAACTTCACATCACGTGGAACGCCTAGTTGTTATAGGACTAATAGGACAGTGGTGGTTCCTGGCTGACAGCGACGAAAAATTGACGTACGATGATTTTGACAATTATGAATAATAATAATAATAGTAATTTATTCCAAGTAAAGAAAAATACATCGCGTACAAAAAATCATTTAGGAATTTTCCAACCCTACTTGGCTATTGTCAGTGCTAGGGTTGGATTATTATGGACGTACGCGAGAGTGAGTCAAAATTGCGATTTTTCACGAAAAAAAACGCCATTTTCTAGCTGTAAAACCCCTTTAATGTAACAAAAAAAAAGTATGGGTCTAGTATTTTATAATGTAGAAAGTGTGTAAAATTTGAAAAGAATCGGTGCAGTAGTTATTAAATGACGATGTACATGGACTTTAAAAACGTGGTTTCAAGAAAAACGGAATTAAAGTTTTGAACTCTAAAAAAACGAACAAAACAATTTATTTTTAACAGCTCCATGAAGCGCATTTCTTGCAGAAACTTCGTTGTCTTCGGCTTCTTTTTTTGCTATTCGTTGCCATGGTTACTAACATAGTATGTTCCACGTCATGTAAAAATTAATCAAAGCATGCCTAGCTAGTTTATTTCTGACAGATCCATAAAACAAAAGAGCGGCTGATTTTTTTTATTTTCAAAATATTTCCAAACTATGTTTAGAAAAAAAAATTTTCAACAAAACTTTCTTGAAAAAATAAATAGAATCATAAGATGTTATAAATGTATACCATTATTATATAAAAACACCGTTATAGCATATATCTCTTCTGCGCATGCGCCGATTTTTCCCAAAAACAATAGGGCTCTTCATATTTGCATACCAAACATCCTCCCAAAATTTGGTTTCAATCCGATCATCCGTTTGACCCGTATCGTGTTCACAGAAAAACAGACTAACAGACGCACAGAGTTTTTTCAGAAAAAATATGTTTTTTGGATTCGGGGGACCTCAAAACGGAAAGATATTGTAAAATTTTTGAAAAGTGATTTTTGACCTAAACTAGTACCATTCCCCACTTGTGGGTTGGAATGGTAAAAAGTGCAAGAGCAAAAATAGCACGTAATTAAATTTGGTTTTAAGACACGCAAGGAGTGCCCATGATGACACGTCTCTGTGGCAACAAAGATGTCTGAAAGATTGAAAGGATTGGAAAATGTAAGGAGCTGAGAAATGAAGGATTGGGAGTTTGTTAAAGGAGGTTGTGGGAACGAGGCTAACAAGGAGGCAATAAATTTATGTTCTGGGCAATATAATTGCCTACCGCAGCTCCCAGAGACAGCGTCATCGTCGCCACATGGCTTAAAACCCAAATTAACAACTTTGTCTGCCCGTCGAGAATACTTCCGTCGCTGTACACATAGAAAGAGACAGAGAGACGAAGAGAGACAATGAGCAACTCTCTATACATAATACGGACTATAAATACGACTATCAACAAGCCTACCCCCGCCCATAGAATAAATCTAGGATTATTATAAGATGTAAATATTTATAATGAAGGATGCACTCGCGAAGATGGAGGATGTTGTAAGTTTAAGAAAATAACCGGAAGATGTCACACAAATCCTTGCAGTATAAAATAGAACAGGGATGAACAAATCGACCTCTTGTGAAGTTTTCGTAAGGTAGCTCCTTTTTGATGTCAAACATCTGATCGGGCGTTTGGATGGAATTGATATGGTATAATAAAGAAAATAAAATTTCTTATATCGCGTGAGGTGACGCGGGTAATGGCTTAGTATTCAATATGATATATTTGCTATTCGTTGCCATGGTTACCTACATAATATATTCACGTCATGTAAAAATTAATCAAAGCATTTGGTTTTTTTTTTATTTTCAAAATATTTCTGGAACTATAAAGTATAGAAAACAAATTTTAACGAAACTTTCTTGAAAAAATAAATAGAATAATAAGCCGTTATGAAAAGTGTACCATTATTATATAAAAAACACCGCTATCTCTTCTGCGCATGCGCCGATTTCCCCCAAAAACAATAGGGCTCTTCATATTTGCATGCCAAACATCCTCCCAAAATTTGGTTTCAATCCGTTCATCCGTTTCACCTGTATCTTGTTCACAGATGCACAGAGTTTTTCCAAACATGTTTTTTGGATTCGGGGTACCTCAAAACGAAAAATATTGTAAAAAAGTTAATTTTGACCTAAATTTGTACCATTTCCCAATTGTGGGTTGGAATGGTAATATTGAACAAAATTTGATCCACTTTAGGTTATATCATAAACGTGAATTTTTTAGTATAATGACCCCTTGTCTCCTCCTCAAGTTCGTGTAAATTTGTTTCTAATTATAATCCGAAAAGCACAAAAGAAAATTCGTTAACCCCTGTACCCTCTATATGTGTTAACGGGTGAAAAAGCATTCTACAGGATACGGTGAAAATCTTTGCATAAATTTTCCACTTTAGTTCGTCTTTAATTATAGACTTCAAAGTTCTATAAGAGATGTGCAGACGCGTAACTAGCCTAGCTCACTACTTGAGAAATGAGTGCTCCGGCAATATGTTTTAACACCACATGCAAACTAATGTAATAATCTTATAACGTTAAGCAGACACGTTAAATTATGAGTGACCCGGCGCTTCCACCATCGGCACGTACCCGTTACCTACGCCATATCGATAAGTTTATCACAGTAAAACTGCCACGTTAATTTTACTTATTACTTATTTGTACAGCATAAGTAAATAAACGCTTTGAATGCTTTTCTTGCAGCTATACATTTCAAATAAAATTACACAGGCTGTTTCAAAATAAGTGCGAAAACATCCCAATAAAAAATTAAGAAGGGTTTTTCAATTATCTACTCTAATATCCCTGCTGAGAAAAATTGTTATTTATTCAAATTTTGGGAAAAAATAGAAATTTGGTGAACATTTGCCATTAATAAAAATGCTATTTTATTTGTTTAATTCTCCCATATTGCGTTATTGAAAACAACATTCTTTATTTCTTTTTTTCTTAGAATAGTTTAACACACCAGAATGTAGGTAATTATAATAAATAATGTGAAAAAATAAATAAAAACAAAAATTTTCAGAGAGGGTCGACATCAGGGTACACTTCTTAATTTTCGGCAAGGAATTCAAGTTGCTCGTACTTTTTAGAAACAGCTGTATACCAGTGGTTCCCAAACTTATTTGGCCTACCGCCCCTTTTCCAGAAACAATATTACTCCCCTGGAAATCATTTTTTTTTTTAATTTTAATGGAAATTAAACAGAAAGATATATGTAATAATGTTTCTGCCTTTTTAGTAAAATATAGTAAAGAAATTTGTAAATTAGAAACATTGAAGTTTGAAATTATGAAACTATTTATTGAACTCCGAATTCATCGTCCCCAAATTCACCTGCGGCCATCACCGCCCCCCTGGATCGCTGTAGCACCCATCCAGGGGGCGATAACTCCCATTTTGGGAATCACTGATGTATACTGAGAATATTTTAAACAGTAACAAAATTTTAGTTTACAAACGCGAAGCAATTATATTGCGGTTTTGGAGTCCTATTAGAATAATTTATTAATAAAATTCCCTGAAGTTTGAGAGCCACCGCCTTAAAGCTTATGCATCATTAGAAAAACAAATGTAGCTATAAATATGAAGTTAGCAATTACAGACGATGCATCTTACTGTGACTTCGTGTACTCTAAAGTTGGTATACGTGCTTCGTGAACAACTTCACTATAAACTTGAAAATTATCTATGTAAGCAGATTGCGCTTTATGTTTACAAGAAATTAATGGAGCTTTCTTATTAACTTCCCGTTTACACAAAACATACTGTGTTGATTATTTACCGTTAAGATTTTTTTTTATTAATTAAAACGCTAAATTTGAACCCGCTTCATAGCCAATTACAAAAATAGTTAACAAATAGTTGCGTAACAAAAACTCTTATTTAAGCAGTGTTTTAAATTCAATGAATCGCCATTTATCTTACTGGCCATCGCCATTTATTTAAATACAGGAGTTAAGAGTAGCCTGGTTATTACGGTTAAGCTCGGTGAATAAATGCGTTCTTAAAACGCGTGGTGCCGCTACATGACTGTAGCAACCAACTCAAAAAAAACGTAAAATTGTGATGAAAACTGAAAATTTGCTGTATGAATCTTTAAAACTATTCAATTACAGACCAAGTTACGATTTTATTTATTTGTATTAGTTGAGCTAATTAATTATAATTAATTGAAAAAACAACTCTCGCAGTATGTGGATTTTGTAATCCGTTACTACATAATATGCAAATACTATACATCGTTGAATAATACTTCATTACTACACCCTGTGCGATAATATAAATTACACAGAAATTGGTCACTTAGTGCACGCGCCGCATCGACGTAAAAGTAAACTTTCAAAGCAAGGATTATTGCATAAAATTAATTATGGAATAATGTAACGAAACCCATTAAAAAATAATAAAATGATGAACACTTTACAAATACGAGAACGTTGGTAAAAAATAGCGGTACGGTTAATAAAGCAGAGATTCGCAAAGCCCAACGGTAATTAGTGCATCCCTGTGTTACGATAAGATTTCCAAATACAGGTGTGTTGCTTAACGACCGTCATTAAAAGCAGGGGTGTAGTTCAACGGAGACGACAAAGGTTCAAATGACAATTAGATTGTTTTCAGGTGACTCAAACTAATAATGTAAGTAGGTACCGCATATTAGGTGTGTCAAAAAAGTGTACGTTAAGTATAGATCAGTGATGTCAAAGATACGGCCCGCCGGCAGCATCCGGCTCTCAAGCCATCTCAATACGGCCCGCGACCAGAATCTATCCAGTCAGGATTTTAGACACCCGACATCAATAAGCTTATCAAAAACAAAAGACCTCAGGTGTCTGGATCCTCAAGCTCAACATAATTTACCCTTTTTATAATCTTTATATAAAAACTGATTTAAACTAAATAAAGATTTTAATTTAGACTGTGTTTTAGTTTTTAATTTAAAGTCTGGCCCGCTAACACACCTAAAATCTTATAAATGGCCCTTTAGAAAAATCAGTCTGACACCTCTGGTATAGATAGATATAGATATACCATATGTCGATGGTGTGCAGTAGTCAGTAGGTAAAAACTTGTTTTTAACAAAAAAAATTTTTTTTTTCATACTGTCAAAATTCAATCTGTATTCACAAACTAATTATAAAACAAAACTAATTAGAATCTTGTTATGAATCATACTTGATTTTTTTATAGATAAAACTGAACTTTTTATTATTCCCAAAAGTTAAGCTATATTGACGAACCAATAATACGACAATAAATTAGAATCCTGTGTGATGGATAATATTGATAGTTTATTGTTAAACGAAGTTCTAACGTGTTTAGATACGACCCTGCATCAAATGCCCGAGGGACTCTATATATCCAGAAAAGGATGGTATGATACTCCGCAAACCTCCCACAGCTGATAACATGTAGTTTTATATTAAACTAGTTACTTGTGCTAGTTTTCTACAAGAAAACTACGAGTTCTCTACAAATAAAAAGAAGCTTATACGAATCTATTATACTATATTTTTAAAATGTACTATTTTTACGTAGCTTTTAAAATTGACGTTATCTGTATTTTTGGCTGTTGTAAAAATATCAAGTTTCTTTTAAAATTTAAGAAAACAACGAAACCTATATCGTTACTCCAACACAAATAAATAGCTATAGTCGGCTATAATATTACGAAACATCCTTTGTTGAAATTACAAAGAAATATTAAAATAACAACCAATAATTTGCTATAAAAATAAAAAATGGAATAGAATATATTTATTATCCCCATTGTTGCAAATTATGTTGAGATATTAGAATTTTTTTCTAATATCGCATTACAATTGCAACAATTGGTGTTTCATAATATCGTAAACTATTAGCTGTTTATTTGTATATTAAACCGTAAAGAAACCATAGTTATTGCAGTGAAATATCAGAAAAAATTCAGTCGTCGCGATAGTGGAAGATTCGGATTTAAGTTCTGATAATGACTTTGTACCTATGGTTAATATATTTTTTTCTAATATTTGTAACTTTAACAATGTGTGTTTTATAAAATTAGTATTACAACACACTGTAATCTGTAGTTATTTATTAGTGTACATATTTATAGTGTTACGTTCTTACTCCGCAAAGAACCTATTTAGTTCTTATAATGATTATTTCTAAATCTTTGATTAACGTCTAAATAGAACTCTTCAAATAAATAAAATTATCGACCAATTTTTTCAGACTTGGTCGATCATTTTATTTATTTGAATAACTATTTCCCAAACCGTTGAGCGTCTATAGAACCCATCAAAAGTTCCAATTTTTTAAAATTATAATTAATTTAATAATAACCATAGTCTTTCGCTCATATACACTAAAAACATTATAAACTTTTGAGTAACCACCATCCAGGACAATTTGTTGGAACAGAGAAAACGCATTTCCGTTATTTTTTACTGCTATCTGTTAGCAGTTAGCGAGTTAACTGATTCTCTACTAGTACCGCGGCTGCACTCCTTTCTCATCGGGTATCCACACAACTACTTCCGATACGTTTTTTCACACATCTGATCGGAATCATTCTTTGAAACTTAAATCGCAAAATTTCCTTTGATTGTGAAATTAGAAATTATTGGAAACTAGATATATCTAGGTGATCGAAAATGAGAAATAGCACAAGTCGGTCAGTAAGTCCCACGGGATGTTCGGCTTTATATAGGTTATGTACGTGTAGTACATAAACAATCGGTGAATGCACAGCAAGGTGAGGGGGGGGGCAGAGGAGGGATAGCAGCCGTTGGACCACGCTGCAGACTGGTGCATGGCAGATTATGCAGATAAACATTAGCGCCTGTCGTAACTACGCCATATATTATGTATGAAGCGTACATGTCAGCCTACTGTCTATTTTATAAATATAGAAACTACAAAATACAGTGAAGTATGCTGGATACATTAAATTTTAACGGGGCATCTGCTAAAGTTTAAAATCTATGAACGCTGCAGAGCTGCAGAACAACCAAAATCTTCATAATTTTCCATTCTTTAATGTTAGGACATAGTGTTAGTGTAATAGTTATACAATCAACGCTAAAGTTTAACAGTCACTGGCAGACCACAAAACTCGTCTGTGTTCTGTTACCTCTATGGCAGATTTTCTTGCGTTCAATCTGCCGCGAAAGTAGACATGGGAAAAGTCGTTACTATGTGATCATAGTGACTGTTATTTCGGTTACACAAAAATCATTGTGATTTTGTCACGTCGATCCTGACCGAGCAAACACTCGGTCGGACGTTACATCGACGCTGGTCGGCTACTCGGTTGGAGCGATCGTCGTGATTGAGGTGACATGGAACAACATACGTTACTTTGGAACGTATATTGCCTCACAGTGATCATTTTAGACGGCTGGTCGCGGTGATTTTTTCATCGCGAAGTTATTTGTTCCACAACTCTACGCGAAAGTGGAAATAATCCGGGGTTCGTATTCCGACGATGACTGCAGTGTTTGAAAAATATTTTATTCTTATACAGCTAAATAACAATGGGTGCTTCTTAACAATTATACCAAACAATAGCTATATCTAAGTGTTATTAATACTAAATAGAATAGTCGCACGAAAATGTACTTAGAATATTGTTTTTCTATAAGAATCGAAAAATCTGGAAATTTGTTTTCATTAGCTGGAGTCTGGAGAAACCTTAATTTTTCTGGAGTCTATCTAAGGCGCTGTTTAGACAACAAACATTCCAAAAGACCCACTTTTGTGAATGGGTAACGAAAGTTCATTATTTTGACTGACATTCTACGTAAATATGTCAAATAGGGCGCCATTTAAATAAAGTGAGATTTTACCGATAGGACATTTAAAACCGTTTACAACAATCAAAGTTTTTAAATAAAAAATTATCATTTTTTGAGGGTCTGGGGAGCAGGGATGTGACATTGAATGAAAAAAATCGATTACTTAATAATCGATTTTTTTAGTTTGAATATAAATCAATTTTTAAAAAATCGATTTTAAAAGAAATACCTAATCGATTTTTGTAGAAAAATCGATTTTTTCTATATAACAAAACTAAGAGAATACCTAATATTAACAATTTATTAGAATGAAAATCATTTAAAATGGTAAGTATAATAATAATAACCAAAATGACAACCTTATGGTTATTGATACAGATTAGATTTGTTGAAACAATTTCTAGTACAATTTGACATTTTATTACAAATTGTAATTTACAATAAAAATAAAACCAAACGATAAGAATCAAAAGAAAAACGACAAGTTTTTGGTATGAAAATTAAAATACAAAACAAATCATGCTTTAAAAGTTTGAATGTAAAGAATCAAAAAACTCAAAAGAATCGTCTGTCGCCTAGATGGCACCATATACAAAAATCGATTAAAATGTGTAATTTTTATAATCGATACATTAAAAATCGATTATTGTCATAAATAAAATCGTTTATAAGAAAAAAATAATCGATTAAAATAAAAATCGATTATTTTTTCACATCCCTACTGGGGAGTTCTGTCAGACAAGGGTTCATGCGGCAACTGCTCATTTGCCGCCTCCTTAAATCCGTCACTGGATCTCTATCTAAAATTTAATTCTAACGACAGCTCAGGTTTAAAGAAATATTATTGTCTGTATTTCTCTGCATCTACAGGAACGCCTTTAAACTAATTTACGTGGCAGCTGCAAAATTACGTATTAATGAAACTGCGCTACATTTTTCGCTTGGCATCATGTAAATTATTAAATAAATTAGTTCCAGTCACAATATGAAACAAACGATATCTATAACGAGACAAAGAAAAACGTAAAACTAAAATTTAACACGGCAAGCGTCAAACTGGCAGCTTGTTACCGACCGTGTCTAGCCTGTCGGATTTTCAAAGCTGAACTTTTTTATAAAAACAAAACTAACATAAAATATCTTTAAACAAAATAACGCTATAGTGACTTGACACTGTTTAAAGAAAAGAACGATGTGGAAATAATTTAAACGAGATGTCTCGACTCTGTGTTCATTTGAAAATGTGAAGGGAAATACAAAACAAATTTATGAAACTATAGTCGTACAATTTCTCGGTATGGCTTGTTCACAAAAACTTCGACCTATTTTGTGCACTTTATCTAGTGTGAACACCTTCGAACCCCTAAAAAGTAGATAAAGAAAAGAGGCCCCTTTTCGATGGGGTCCCCAGGGCACCGCCTCGCTTGCCCCATTGTTGGTATAAGTCGTTTATACCAAACGAAAGAGAATACAATTTAGACGTCCAGTAATAAATAAAATTTAACAAAGTACTTCATTTCTAACACCAGATATATTATTTTGTTCTTTCCAAATTCAATCCTGTTTTGTAAAACCCGTGTTTAACGCAAAAAAAATATCACTTTACTAAATAATATTAATTGATCGATTCGATTCACACGTATTTCCTTTATTGCTTAAATGATACGAACAAGTGAACACCTAAAGGTATTAAAAAGTGTAATTAGTAATTACAAATGGTAATGAAGCTTTTTTTGTAGTTTTAGTTTGAGAAATGTCTGATAATATTTAAATTTCATTACAATGTTCTGCGCACGTAGGGCACATAATATAGTGATAGCTGCCGGTTAATGGCCGATAACAGGGCGGTAATTCTAATATTTTACAGCTGACATGCACCTCGATAAAAATATACATGGCCGTAAACGTTTTAACAACTGAAATTCAAATCCAAACTTCCTGAGTTTTATTATCAATGGTTTGAGGCACTTTTCGACTATTTCGGATTTGCTTTTTTTATTATTTAATATGAATGCAGCCGCAGTATTGAAAGTTAAGAGCGAATTATTTTTGAAATAAAGCTTCTTTAGGCGCGAATTAAGAGTTTACGCCATTTTCATTATGTTAAGTCAAAATGCATCTGTAGAAACCATCTTGAACGAAAGGTGATGCCTAGCCACGGACGCGAACAAATTTTGGGATCGGTTCCGCTATTTAGAGGCATCGAAACGGTGCTATGAAAGCTCTCTAGGGTCAGCTCTGAAGTAATGTTATGGATTCTTGCAACAATATTCATCATATACATATGTTTTAAACAATACGTAATATTATATTAGCATGCCTTCATCAAAAGTTTAGTCCTTATCTATGAAAGTACAAGGGCGTAGATATTTTTTTCTGGGGGGAAGCAAAAAAAATAAATATTTTTTTAAGTTTTATTAATATCAGACAAGAATACTCATGAAGGAAGGTGTCAAGCAAAATATTAATTCCCAAACCTATTTTACAATTTCTTTTTTCAAGAAGTAGGTATTTCTAAATTTTATTTTTTGTCCAGCTATTCGCATCATTTTCAGTTTAATTTATATATGATCAACTTTAACCACCCCCCCTATCTACGCCCTTGTGACAGTAGCCAATCAGAACCAACGAATAAAAATTAGTTTAAAAAAAATAAAAAACTTTTATAGCAATGTAGACTAAAAAAATAAAAAAGAATTTTAATATAAAGATTCAACAGAGATAGAAGTCTCTCAATTCGATATAATTTAATTTTTTGAATAAGCTATTCTCACATTCAAAAAATTAAAATACCTATATAAAGTTCTTGCGGTTTTGGGTTTTTTTAAACTTTCAAATCTTTGATTAACGTCTGATTAGAACTCTTCAATAAATAAAATTATCGACCAATTTTTCAGACAATATATTAACAAAAATATCAATAATACATTAAACGATTAACGTTTCGATCCGGATTTGGATCTTCTTCAGAACGGATCTAAAAATATAAAAAAAATAATTAATAATCGTTTAATGTATTATTGATATTTTTTGTTAATATATTTTCTGAAAAATTGGTCGATAATTTTATTTATTTTTTAAACTTTTCCCAAAAAAAAAAAAAAAAAATTATTTGCTCTTCCATGTATATAGTTCTTCTAGTATGTTTATTTTGCAGTAGGTTTAGAGGTACACTGCACTAACAATGATGTTTTTTTTTTTTTGTATCATTTTATAACCAGACGAATAAAAATTTTTTTATTTTTTTTTTATAAAGTTCTGTACTTCACATACACCGAGAGCTAATTTTAATATTAGGTATTAGAGTATGAACCTTCACCCGAACGAGAGCTACTTTCTAAGTGTTTACTAGAGTTACTATTTTACTTATAGTTGGCAAAAAAATGTAGGTCCGTCATTCTTATTAACAAATAATTGGCATCTGTACTCTTCGATGCCTTCATCTACCTCAGACGTTGAGCGTTCTATAATCTACAATCTCTCTCTCTCGTCTTCCTCTGGGAATGTAGAAATAACATTCTACAAAGTTTCTGCTTTTATCCTTACAAAATAAGTTCATTGGGTCTTGGGCTATAAGTATAATACAATATGCGGACGATGGAACATTACTTTCATTGTTGATTATATTGAGTGAACTACCGTAAGAGTCAAAACACTGTAGTATCGTATACAGTGTAGTTCTATTATAGCCGGGAACACTATTAAACTGAGAGAGAGAAAGGGCGAGAGTAGGGGGTTCATTACGAAGGTACAGTCAGTCCTGTTTATGTATGACGAAGGCGTTAATGGTCGGTGATTGTGTGCGTGTTATGGCCATGGGGCAGAGCGCCCGAGCACACCGGTCATTACGAACCGCAGTTCGGTCAACTGCAGTTGGACAAACGGCCGCAAAGCCGTTATGTAGATCGTCCGACTATATTGCCCAAGTGTGAATAAATATACGACCTGCGGTCATGCGGCACTAACTGTGGTTGCCAAAAACAGTGTCATCTTTAAGCCCGCATATTAACCGAAGTATAGTTTTTGATTGTTCATTGAGGTTGTTCCACTGAACTTCGCCCATTAAAGTGGAACGCTATTCAATAAAGGGCCGCTGCACACGAAGGTGGTTTTGTTGATGGAAGGTGGTTTTGTTTGCGCTGGCTGTGAAATGACGTCACTGCGGGCTCGCGTGCGTGATCACAAGAACCGGAGCTATTTTCGTGCTTGTTTGTCTGCTTATTTTGAGCAAGAACCCATGAGGAAACAGTATTTTGTCACGTGGGCAACATGGACAAACGCCCACAAACAAACATGGCGTCATAATGTGTGTTCTGTTCAAAGCATATATTTAATACCCTCTATAGTGTGAGTAAAGATCGGGAGAGGGCCTTAAACACTACGGTGGAGACATTTATACGTCTGTCTCACTTACTGTACTCTGAGACTCAGGCGCATGTCCGTGAATGGATGCGCGTCAGTTTGCAGATGTAACTAAGCTGTGAAAGGGAGGTGGCTTGCTCTATTTCACTTAAGGCTAAGGCCTCACAGGTAAGTGGTTCGCTAGGCGGTAAGTGGTAATATTGGCGCCAGTATTAGTATCCTAGTGAACAAGCAAATGCAAAGGCACTGGAGTGGCCCCACCACGCGCTAGGCGCCAAGCTAAGCGCCACGATAGTCGCCTAGCGTGTATCGTAGCGAACCGACGTGTTGGTTAATTTCAACGTGCCACCAAGTGTTTTATTCCAAAATGGAGACACTTTTAATTGCGGCAGTCTTTAAAAGGGAGCCACTGTGGAATCCATCAATGTTATGACAAGTCGTTCTTCAGGTGATATGCAGCTTCTATAATGTGTATCCATTTTTTGTATCTGCTTTTCTATTTTACTTAATAACAAGTCAAATGTTTCTTGTTTCATACGTATATAAGAGAAGAACTTTTCGTTGAATTTACGCAATCGTTTAAATAGTATTTTAAATTCCCTTTGAGAAGCTCTCGAAATGTTGATGTCATGTACCCAACACAATCGAGAATGCTGTACTTTCAATTTTAAATTTGAATTCTCTACAAGAATTAGTTCTCTTGTTAATTTTGAAAGAGCCATCACGACGTGTTCACTGCTATACAAGGAAGTAGCAAATGAATTTGTAGCAAAGCAAGCAGCGTCAGTGTGGCCCCTTGTTATCTTACCACCCAGCGTAGCACCTAGATTAGCACCAAGCGAACCACTTCAGTGTGGCCTTAGCCGTATTGTCCCACTACAGAATCAACACTTGCGCACACCGAACCAAGTAAAAGAAAGAGATAGAAAACAGTCATTTGCTGTCTCACTTCATGAGCCACGCTTCCAATTACGGCCACTAGCAATATAGAAGTTATTAAATATATGGTTCAGAGACAATTGACGTTCACTTTTGTTAACGTTTGAACTGTCACTGCGCGTTCACCAAACCCATCTACAAAGCTAGCTTCAATACACGTGTTGTGTGAAGCGAACACATAATAAAAGCCATCACGAAGCCCTGCGCCACAGCACGCTTGAAACCAGCCTCGTGTGCGGCGATTTTAAGATCAGATTGGTGCGATTGCAATCTGCGCATGGGGCTCGCTAACAAAACTAAAACGGTGCCAAATTAAAATTTTAGGTGTTTTGCACGGTTATGTTGAGATTTTACGTAGAGGCGGAGTCCATTTCAAAATATTTAATATGATCGCACTATTCGAAGCCATTCAAAACGTAATTATAGTGAAGGGAAAAAAGTCATAAGTGCTGGTCAGATCGTAAAATGGACATTTTGCTCAATGTATTTATTGTGTTATAAAATGTCTTTTTATTTTATTTAACGAGTTGAAACAATTTTAGTAATGCCAATTCATCCACTTTGTTGTCAAACTGCCAAAAAAACAATTTATAATTTACTAGTGCTTTTAAATATACGGTAAATACCTCATTGCGTAAAAATAGGGAAACAAAAAAACATGAAAACAGCGTTAAATACATTCATTATTGATTTTCTATACACATTCCAAGTATTCACACCTACGGCGGATTATTATAATAATCTTTTTTGAAGCTTAATCAACAAATCAAAATATATTATCATAATTGATTCTAAAATTTAATCTGCGAGTCATTACATAAAATATGAACCATTCACTTTAGATGAGCCACAGTGACGTCACTATGTCTACAGACGAGTCTACAAAAACTGTGAAAAAACTTTTTTCCGCACTCTGTGAATTATTCAAATGTAAAAGGACTTAATAAAAATATACGATTTTTTAAAACTTATGGCCTCGCAATATACAAGTGAAGCTTATAGGAAGTGACGATGGGTCTCCGCTATGTTCCGGTACTGAGGGGGATTATGTGCTCTACTAGATGCTTGGGGTAACAGCTCCGGGTAACGTATAACCCAGGCCCAACAAAGACAAAACATTGTTATTCTAGAGCGAACAAAAACGTACCACATATCGCAAATACATACACAGTGGATCAGAAAAAAGGCAATTGATAATATTACCTAGTAGTGATTATTTCTCAACTGTATTCCAGAATGATTCTGTCATACGTCATAGCTATTTTACCCTTCTAGTCAGTGTTGCCAGTTTTTTTTTTTTTTGCTAAGTCGGGATTTTGGAACTCTTTGAGTGAAAACAGCGGGATTCTTTCGTCGAAAGCGGGACATAGTAAAAAAACGTATATAATCAGAAGTTTTCAAATACCTATTTATCTTTTTATTTGAATTAAAATTACGTTTACGTGACAATAGATAGCAAAAATAGCCATAGAAAATGTATTTTAAAAAAAATATATTTTTTTACCCTATCGTTAAATAGTTGAGTCTTATTTGTCTTCAGAATAAAAAAAAAAAAAAAGAGAAATCAAAACCAAAAAAGTTGTATTCATTAGAAAAATATGGCGTTTCAAACAATAGTTTGTGGAGTGAGTGTTACAAATTGCAACTTACAATAAGAGAATAATTATTTATAAGAATAACTTCATGATATTTCTGTGAGCTATCCCCGAAAAGCGGGACAGAGCCTGTCCCGCGCGGGACATTTAATTTTGATTTAAAAATCGGGACGTCTGGCAACGCTGCTTCTAGTTATTATTATGTTTTACAAGAACAAAAAAAATCAGGAAATAACAAATAAGAAAGGGAGATACAAAAATCCAAAAATTTAATTTGGCAACCCTGCCATAAACATCAAAGAGATTAAAGTGGCCCCTACACGATCAATATTATTGCGCAAAAATTGATATTTATTTATAATGGCCATAGAAGCCGATTCGCCACTTTTAAAATAAAAAAAAAGTTGATATTGCTCAATTGTTGTGCGTCTGATACGTATATTGTGTATACTGCGCACGTGTTGAATGAAGATTGTGCTTATTTGAAATTAATTGTGCAATATTGAATAATTTGTACGTGTCGGCATAATATTGAACAATAATTACACGCTTTTCGTTTTTAAGACATTTTAATTCATCTGCTCTAACGCGCGTTGGGCCAACGCGCGTTGAACGCTCTTCACGTGTGCTAGGCCTAAGAGGAAACTTTAGATTTCAAAATTTTTTTCACCAATATTTAGAATGGACCTTCAGGATGGACATAAGCTATATATTATCGCGTTAAAACCAATTTAGCAACGTAAGTCGACGAAAAAACGGTGGCAATCTACAAATTCGGGCGAAGCCGGACCAGGCAGCTGCTAGTCTATATTTTAAGACTATGGGTACCAATTAACAGTGTCTATCAAAATCGACTCAGACATTCTCGACTGTCGATATAAAAATACAACAATTCTGATATTGCAGATTATAGACGCTCGACAATAGAGGTCACAAGCGTCTTAATTCTGAAAATATGTTTTTGCGCACCCCCTATAAAATAGCTGCTTTTCATGCCTTTGCAACGGTAGTAAAATAACTCATGACGCACCGTGCTTTGATCTAAAACAAATACATTCAAGCTTAGCAATCCAACAGTAATTTTCAAAAGTGACCTGTTAGTTTACCATTTAATACTATAAGAGGAGATGAGATAGCAAAGCAGGCGCAGTTTTCGAAAGCAGCTCAAATGTAATGCAAACGGCTACACACTTAGCTTTCAAATATATTTATTATGTGTGATTTTATAAGAGGTACGTGCCAGAAAATACCATATATATTGTACTAGCGGTCCCGCCCGGTTTCACCCGGGTGCAAAAGAACGAATGAGGAAGGAAGGGACATGAGTACGCACGTTCATCTTAGTTTACCGAGATGAATGTTGTGTCCAAACTTCATAATGATCGAAGTTACCGTTTATAGTTGCAACAGTTTTCAAATGAGCTATTAATTAAATGTATTTAATTTTAATTAGTCGTAATAAAATTTTTAAAAATTGAAATGTAAGCCTTAGAAGAAAGCAATGTAGAAAATAAAAAAAAATAAAAACATATTCGCCGACGCGGGGCTTGAACCCTAGACCCTGGCATTAAGAGTCTTACACTCTACCGACAGAGCTATCCGGGCTTGTAACCTTCACGCGCTAATACTGCAATATTTAGTTAAGGCATTTCACCTGATAATAAGTATTTGTCGGACGGAGTAATTTTGAGATACATCTTGCAACATTTTTCATTGATGTTCCGCTTCAATTGGTCGTAGCGTAATATTATATAGCCTATAGCCTTCCTTGATAAATGGGCTATCCAATAAAATTTTTTTTTTTCAATTCGAACCAGTAGTTTCTGAGATTAGCGCGTCCAAACAAACAAACTCTTCAGCTTTATTATATTAGTATAGTATATTGCACGACTGTTAAAACTTGCTGGCGCTCGTTCTACCACAATGTCGCACCGCGTCATTAAAGTAATAATTAACGCACTAGATACATAACCTACTATTTTCCGTCTAGGCATTATATATTCCTTATTTTTTTCAATTTATTATACTGAATTATCAAGGTCTGTAATAGTCTATGTATGCAAGAAATAAGAATAGTTTACATATCTAGGTTGTGAAGTTTATTTTTATTTTTAATTGAGTAAGGGACACTATGTCACACGAGCGATAGTCATCACCATCGAGGTATATACTACATTTTTTGCACGTACTTTCAGAAAACAGTTGATTTTCATTTCATAATAATATTCCTGACAGCTGGTGTCATTACTGTGTGCGGCCATATTGCGTTTCATTTGAGTTATTTCTGAAAACTATATACCTGTTTTGACCAATCGTTTTTGGAAAATACTGTTGGATTGATTAAATGGCATTTTTTTTACTTTACGCACTAGTGCGTCATGAGTCATTTTACGACCGCTATACAGGCATGAAAAGCAGATATTTTATAGAGGGCTCCAAAAAAATATACAATGAGATTCTCTTCTCGCTCTGTAGGTCAGTCCGTCTCTGTACACAAAACACAGCTTTATTTATGTTTTGAACCTGTGTGAACATATTTTCAGGCTTTTAATGAGAAAAAAGTAAAACCTTGTTGTACTGTCAAATAAATAAAACATTGTAACAGAAATTTTTAAAAGGCATTTTGTGTAACCACTCGCAAGTAAATGCTGAAATATATTTAGGTTAAAATGTGAGTATATTAAATAAAATTAGCACAACTATTATCAAGATGTAGCATTTGTTTAAAAAAAAAAAAAACAACACATAATTCAAATTTTCGTCTCTAATTTCCGTCCGTCTGTTTTTATAAACATAATTTACGAACGTCTGCATCAATTTGTATGAGTTTGGTATATAGTCTACTGAACCCAATTTTTATCGGATTAATATACTTTTTATTTTTTTTTAATTTATTTAATTCCAAAATAATAGTGACATACATTTTATAAATAAGCTAAATACGACTTATCCATTAGTCACAGTGGTTAAAGCTCGCGAGAGTCGAGACTTTTAAGGCCCACGGAACTTTGTTAGTAAATAAATTTCAGAAAAATAAACGGAACCTGATCTAAGAGAATATGGAGGGTAGAGGTAAGGAGTACTATCTTATATGGGAGATACCTAAGTTGAAAAAGTGTCCATCTAAATGCTTTAAACAACAGTTCAAAAATCGTCCGGAATGGCGCTAGCGCTGCATCCTAATATAAAATGAATTTAGCAGTTGTTTACTTTTCATAGCAGTTTTAAACGAATTGAAGAGCGCTGAATTGGAAAATTTAGTATTTTTAATGATTAGAGTCGTTAATAACACTGCAGTATATAAAATCTAAACTGTTTACGTCGTTCAAAATAATTTAATAAATATAACCTAAAAACCTGCCATGAGATAGTATCAAGAGTGGTTTAATTTTTGTTAGCTTTAACTAATATTTTTTGGTCATTTTATAGTTTATTCATATCAGTATAATCGTTTACTTACTACTAAATGCATAATAGCACGGTTGAGCGCAGTGTACGGTTGAATCTAATTTAAATCAGACAGATTTTGTTTAACCAAATAAAACGAACCATTTCTACAATGGACGTTGAAGAAGTTGTTGCTGTTTATTATATATACGATCGCTACTTAAAAAATAAAAAGAAAAAAATACTGGATACATCCTTTCTTACAAACACGAGATAAAATCAGGCATTTTGATATATTTTTTGAAAAACTCAAAACATATGAAGACAAGTTTTTTATCGAACTCCATAATGCAAATAGGTCATATGCATGATTTTTTTTATATTTTTAATAGATTATTTAGTCAGCCATAATACGGAAAAAAAATTGATAATCATTTAAAAATGTAATATTATCATAAGAAAAAAATATTAAATTTCACATTCAAAAATAGACAGTTTAAAAAATCCGCCATGTTCGCAGGCTTATGTGACGTCATGATATACGATGCATGCCAACCTTGATGTCAAATTATCAATGTTCTAAATGAAGTTTATTTGTTGTTTTCTCTAAATACTGACATAATCTTACTGTGAGACGACACAGTCGTCATGAAAACTGTTGTTGATATATACTCTGACGTCACGATGCGTTTTGAAAATTCGAAAATAGCGCTTATTTTCTACATTTCTTTTTTATTATTTGTATTTTTTTCAGTGATTAGATTAATAAAATAACCATTACGTTATGATCAAGAACTAAAATATATTTCGAAATAAAAATTTTAACCAATTTGGAGTTTTATGCATATGACCTATTGTCAAACTAACCGCATAGTGCGTACACAAACCGTGCGGTCAGCCGTCGAAGCGGCCGCAGTTCTCCAAGCGACCGGAACGGTTTGCGGGCAGCCGGAACGTAGTGCGAATGCAATTTTTTTATATATACAGAATTTACATATAGTTTATTACTTGCGGTCTAGTGCGTATGTACCCTAAATCAAAAATTAATTTTATAACATAATTTTTTTATTTTTTGTTTTACTTTCGAAAAGTGCGCCATAAAAAAGCGGAAATTCTGCTTTCCTCGTTTATGTTTTTATCCTACTCTAATCGTTTTTACCCTCCATACGCTTAGTTTAAAATTTACTTTTTTGTGACAGTGGCGGTTCCCTAATTTAACGCTTTTTGATGGACAATTTTTCATACACAGAGATGGTTCTCCTTAACCTCTACCCTCCATATAAGAGAAAAAGAAAATTGAATCTGAAACAGTGATATTTTAACACAGCGAAAATAAAAATTTCTATGGTTCTTTAATTCTATTTTTAAACAAAAAACAATTCCTATTAAAAACTAAAAATAAATCATTCAGTGTAAAAAAGCAAAAATAAAGTCAAATAGAACACATTTAGTGTTAAAACGGCTCTGCTGAAGAGTACGCAGTCATAATAAATTTGCCTGTATTTTTCGCCTGACCTACCCTTCTGTCGACCCTGATTTTTGAGAAGTATACCTATATATTTTTAGTATCTAGAGTTCAAACGCTTTAATAAATAAAATTCTAATCAGACGTTAATCAAAAATCCAAACGCTTTAAGTTCAACACAAGCACGTCATCTCAGTGACGTAGTGTGCTATATTGACATTATTTTATCCTTGATCAGTCAACTGTAACTTACTTGGCAATCATCAAACTTCAAGAAAAAACGCTTTTTTGGCATTAGGCTGATGACGAAGCGCTTACGGCGATTGGACTCTATATTCTACACGTTCTAAAGCAACGTTGGGGAAAAATCCGGCCTTTGGGGCCTAATATCTGGGCCCACTTTATCGATTTATATGGCCTGCGAGTTAAATCAGCCTACCTAATCAGTTTGTCTAGCACGAAATAGGTTTTATGTGTGAATATACTAACATTTCACGTATGTTCAAATAAATGAAATTGTGGACGATTTTTTTTTAGACTATAGGTATATTGACATAAAAAATAAATTGTTTATAGTAGCTACTGTTTGCTACAATTGTTAAGAAACACCCATTGTTACAATGCTATCAACATAGAAAAATTAGTTTATTTTTTTCAAACAATGTCACCGTCGGGATACGAACCCCGAATCTTTCCACTCTCGCGGCGGACTGTGTTACATTACACTACAGTGACACAAACTATCAAACTATCATTCTAATAATTGGTAACTGATTTTTTCACATCATGCGAGAGCCAATTATATTAGTTAACGCTAGATGTGAACCATTACAGTAGTGAGAGCTATGAGTGAATCAAAGGTGAAATTGTTTCCTTGATAGTTTGTGTCACTGTAGTGTAATGTAACACAGTCCGCCGCGAGAGTGGAAAGATTCGGGGTTCGTATCCCGACGGTGACATTGTTTGAAAAAAATAAACTAATTTTTCTATGTTGATAGCATTGTAACAATGGGTGTTTCTTAACAATTGTAGCAAACAGTAGCTACTATAAACAATATATTATAATTACTAACTGTAACTAAACTACTCCAAAAAATAAAAAATAAAATTATAAATCAATATTACAAAAGATGACGTTTCGACAATTTTATTTATTTGAAGAGTTCTATTCAGACGTTAATCAAAGATTTGAATTTTTTGTATGTATTAATTAATTTTTAATTTCTTTGCATTTTTCATTTTTGATCTCTGCATATATTATGCCAATTTACGAAAGGCACTGACTGACGCACAGCTCAAATCACTGGATGGATTGGACTGAAATTTGGCACACAGATACTTATTGTCACGTAGGCATCCGCTAAGAAGGGATTTTTGAAAACAACCTCTAAAGGGGTGTAACGGGGACTCAAAATTTGCATGGAGAAATCATATAAGATAGATTTATCCATTCGAAAATGCGCAGGATTATTTCTGTCAATAAATAAATAAACACGTGTTTCGTGCTTTTTTTCAAAAACAACCCCTTCAAAGGGTGAAAAGAGGTAAATAGTCTAAAAATCAACATGGGTATCATTTTCAAGGTTTGTCAGGACGTCGATCACGTGAATGTCGTCAATTTTGAAATTTATTAAAGGGTTCTACGTCGTGAAATGAGTAACTATGCCAAATAATGGGAATGTGTTTCGTCTCAATCACGTGCGAAGCCGCGGGTGACGGCTAGTGTATCATAATATTTAAACCAGCTCCTTATCAAAAATAATTGTCTATTTTTGTATTAATTATTAATGTTTAATGCTGTATTGTCATTAGATATATTAATAGCGTTCGATATTAAACTCAAAATGTCGCACTAAAATAGTCAACGAAGTATTCACCACTTCGTTTATCAATGTTTTCCAACAAATAACATTCCGTTTTCTGTATTACACTGAAGTGGAAACGAAGTATTTCATGTATCTTTAAACGATGTAGATACCGATTTATCAAATATCAATAATGGAGAAAAAAACTGAAAACTGACCTGAATTGGGTTGTTGATCGCTGTTGGGCCGCGCTGATGGAGCTCCGTCCCTGGCTTCCACTTCCAACGCGTACGCGCCTTGCTTTTCGCGATCGAAAACGATTTTAGTGAAAACTTCCCCGGTTTGTTGATTGATTTCAAAGAAATCTTTTCCCTCATTACGGGGTGAATCTACAACGTAGTAGTACACCTAAAAAAGAAATAAAAATTGATGTAATTGCAATACTTTGAGCTGCACATAAGCTGACTAATTATATACAGGCTGTTATCAATCTACTTATATTATTTTATGAAGTAAGACTTCTTTTCGCACGGTGGGATAAAATAGATTCTCGAGATTGAAAATGTAACGAAACTCTACACATAAACCGTAGATGCCAGTGATGGCGAACCTTTTTGAGAAGTGGATCAAAGGGTATAGCCGGATAGATATGGCGAGTTGGCCCCCAAATGGCAACCTATATCGAAACTTATGTTTAAATATCTACTTGATGTACGAACTCTTTTTATATATGTGTTACCCCCGCACTCCCCTTTGACCTTGAGTTATAGAGCAAAAACCAGCCTACCTACGACTATTGTTCAAAGACACATATCTCCAAAACTAATTGAGCTAAAGAGGTAAAACCAACGCGAGCATTTAGGTAACCTTTAAGAGCACATTTTATATTTTTTTTGGATTTTTACGAATAATTACACACAAAATTAAAAAATAAATAAAAATATAATTTTCAATTTTTCAGTGTTCTCTGTGACTTACAATCACTGAAATAATATATATTGTGGCACTTGATATGCACTACTACACATACAAATTGCATTAGAAAAAAGTTGGTGCAACACTTCGAAAAAAAATTTTTTTGACGCGCATCACATCATATAAGGATACAAACTTGACATAGTACACACATATATAAATATTTTATTAATTAAAATTATTGTTAGAATGGATTGAATGAAAATATAAACAATTTTCAGGAAAATATTGATTTCTTACGGCGCGGTGCCGGGAATTATACGAGCGACAGCGAGTTCGTACTTGTTATTGCACTGCTTGTTATTTACGTGCTTAAGAGTTAAGACTGTTTATGTGTTTACACCACCACGTCATAATTTCATTAAATTAATTAAACAAATTAGCGTCTTTGTCAGTTTTGATTACTTTTTTATAACCAGTAACCTTACGAAGAGCCTTATTTTTTACACATATTATCTGAAATTATTATAGATAACAAAATAAAATAATAGCTACAAATAATAAATAATAGCTACTTCCGACAGAAAATGATGCCATGGTGGTGTAAATAAATAAAGTCTTAGCTCTTAAGTACGTTAAGTTCGAACTCGCTGTCGCTCGTATAATTCCCGGCACCGCGCCGTAAGAAATCAATATTTTCCTGAAAATTGTTTATATTTTCATTCAATCCATTCTAACAATAATTTTAATTAATAAAATATTTATATATGTGTGTACTATGTCAAGTTTGTATCCTTATATGATGTGATGCGCGTCAAAAAAATTTTTTTTCGAAGTGTTGCACCAACTTTTTTCTAATGCAATTTGTATGTGTAGTAGTGCATATCAAGTGCCACAATATATATTATTTCAGTGATTGTAAGTCACAGAGAACACTGAAAAATTGAAAATTATATTTTTATTTATTTTTTAATTTTGTGTGTAATTATTCGTAAAAATCCAAAAAAAATATAAAATGTGCTCTTAAAGGTTACCTAAATGCTCGCGTTGGTTTTACCTCTTTAGCTCAATTAGTTTTGGAGATATGTGTCTTTGAACGATAGTCGTAGGTAGGCTGGTTTTTGCTCTATAACTCAAGGTCAAAGGGGAGTGCGGGGGTAACACATATAAAAAGAGTTCGTACATCAATTAGATATTTAAACATAAGTTTCGATATAGGTTGCCATTTGGGGGCCAACTCGCCATATCTATCCGGCTATACCCTTTTGTTATTTTTTTTTTAGTATTAGCTCGTGGGCCACTAAGTCACTGGCATTACTTGTAAAGGGAGAGAGGGGATGGATAAATACTCTTTTTTTAGTTCGAAACTTTTTTTGGACGACACACGACGTTTTACGATCATGCTGGATTCAGCGTGTTTTTTTCTATAAGCATGATGATTTTGTCAAAGTTCCGAAAGATTTCGGTTTTCATCAAAAATCGAAATTTTACAAAGGGATATGCCTTAAAAAAATTGCAAAAATCGAATTCTTTAATATACTTTTGAAATTAAGAATGCTTACAGAAAAAATACGCTGAATTCAATAAGCGTAAGCAAACGTCTGTATCTCTTTTAGTTTGGAAACTACAGGCCCGTTCGGAGGTTTTATATGATTTTCTGAAAACTATCGCAAATAACTTCTACACCAAAAGACATACACACGTTTGTTTGTGCTCATTTGATTCAGCGTGTTTTTTTCTATAAGAATGATGATTTTGCAAAAGTTCCGACAGATTCTGGTTTTCGTCAAAAATCACATATTTTTAAACGGGTATGCCTCGAAAAAATTGCAGAAATCGAATTCTTTAATATACCTTTAAAATTGAGAATGCTTACAGAAAAAAAATACGTTGAATTCAATGAGCGTAAGTAAACGTCTGTATCTTTTTAGTTTGGAAACTACAGCCTCATTCGGAGGTTTTATATGATTTTCTGAAAACTATATACACAAATAACTTCTAAACCAACAAACATACAGACATTATCCACTTTATCAACACCCCCTCCCCCGCATATCTGCGCCCTTGAAATAATTCACATTAATATTTTTAACGAATTTAGTCATTTGCTAAAATTATTTTTTTTCGCGGAATTAATCATAATGATATCGATTTTTTTTACTCATACTCATTTGGAAAATAAACTTCGAGTGGGTCTTCCACAGAAAACAATTTAATCTTTATTTGGAGACAAAAATATAAAAAAGCATATAAGATAAGGAGAAAATAAACACTGCATTAACTAGAGAAGAAAATCCATTTATATTAGGTAGGTATAGGTATGTATGTATTATCAGGCCGAGAATTATTACCCTTCTAATTATAAAATGTAATAAAAGATCTGTTTGAAAAATAATTTAAAATAAAGCCTATTGTTTTAAAATCGGACACTTACAACAACGATTTGTCAAAATCTACCATTATTACGCCGAAATAGCGATTCACAAAACATCACAAATTAATCCAAATCAAAAACATAATTTTGAATAAACATTTGAAAACCACAAATTAAAAATAAACTATACTTAGGTATATTAGTACAGATTTTTATAGCAAACTATTCATTTATAACACAAAAAAACGTTTCACACTTTTTACAGGCTCAACGCCATGTGTTCTGAAATGTTTTAAGCTATGCACAATCGTTGAATTAGTCACAACAGGTATTTTGTAAAATATTATTGATTATTCAATGGTTACGTATTCATTAAAATTTATAGAAACGAATTTCGACAAGACTCAACCAAATAAAATCTCTTTCTCACTCTAAACAGGAGATAATGTATCGCACTCGCGTTCGTGTTTTTAATATAGTTACTATAGATTTTTAGTTACGCAATTATTCGTGTCTTAAGGCCCCCATACACCTCGTTCTTTTTTGGCAGTTTTAGGCCTAGTTTATATGAGATTGAGAGGCGTTCAACGCGCGTTGGCCCAACGCGCGTTGAACGCCTCTCATATAAACTAGGCCTTAACCGCACGGGTAAAACTGTACGGGTAAACACGAACAACGACCATATCCACACACTAGGCGTTGTTTCGTTCAGTTTTTCTGAAGTCGTGGCATCATCTGATCTGCTTTCATGGATTCTACAACGTTACAGAGTTGAACAAAACCCGTCCTTTTTAACTGCGTCGTCACTCGTCACACACATGGGCCGACTTGAACGACACGTTTAAAACGGACGGTTTAAATCAAGCAGCAGCAGATATTTTTGAACGCCGGTAAGAAGGACGGTTTTTGGCCACACACCAACCATTTTACCCGTGCGGTTAAAACTGCCAAAAAAGAACGAGGTGTATGGGGGCCTTTATAGTTATGAATAACAGAATTATCCTATACGCAATATTAATTGTGTACAAACAGAACTGCTCTCAGGGTAATTTTGAAAATTTATCGTCCATTGGCATAACTTAAATGCTTAGCAGTTTGTTAACATAATTGTTATTTAAGAATATGTTAAATGACATATATATTATTTAAGTGATCCTATTCATTTCAGTATTTTCAGATAACTTCAAGGCAGTGGCGTAGCTTGCCCTAGACGAGCCCTATATCGAAATTTGTTGGGAAGCCTCTTCTACTCAGCTGCGGCAAAGCTCAAATGAACACGTCGAGGCCATTGTAGCCCGGGGCCCCCGTATCATTGATACGTTGGTAGCTACGCCCCAGCTTCAAGGACAAATTACTACTATAAGTAACCGAAACTGTTTGGGGAAAATCTGGATAAAAAGTAGTGTAGATCAATTAACTTTTGTACCAACATGACCTAGGCCCACTCTGAGAGCGCTTTGTAAAGCAGACTAGGCAACTGCTTACGGATCTTGCGATTATAGGTTTTTTATTAAATGTTTCTTTAGAAAGTAATAAATATAACCAAATTGATAAAGCGTTTCTGACCCACTCAAACATTTTTTTCAGTAGTAAATTCTCGGCCTGATAATTGATAAAGTAATGCAAAGCAACAAATATATAATTAATAGTTTACGATTGGAAGTCCACCCAAAATTAATTGTTTAGAATAGAGCCCGTTCAAAATCGATTAATTTCACAGAAAACAAACCTGATTATTTGGGAAAGTGCCGTCCTTGTCAATCGCATTGACCTGAGTGACCTTGGTTCCAATCGGTTCGCCCTCGAGCACCGTCTCTTGCTCCCGTTCGGTGAACAGTGGGATTTCGTCATTGACATCTTCGAGCATAATGTATACTGTCGCTTCAGAAGCCAGTTGTTGTGCGCCATTGTTCTGCAGAATAAAATGAACACAATTTAATCATACTCTGATAATAAAATACAACAGTATTTACTTCCTAAACTTATTTGATTTATTATTTTTGTGTTGAAATATATCAATCGATATTTCAATATGATACACTCTAGGAGAGGGCTATATTTGTGATACAGTTGTGCCTCTATTTTACGAGCTATTGTGAAACTACCCTACCTCGAATAATCGAAAAACAGACGAGGATTTAAAAAGAAGACTACTTATTTCATTGACAAAATCAAAATTAAATCAATAAAATATTTGTCAATTCTTAGCAAACAATCACATGGCTGAGGTAATCCGGCGCAAAAGATCGGGGAGAAAAAATTAAACGAAACCTTGGAAACATGTGACTCGGATTACTCGTGTTCTAATGTATTTATATCTGCCACAAAGTAAACCGGTTTTGTCAAAATAATTAAGTGAAATTAATAGCGATAGTTATCTAAATTCTAGTTTAATGTTTTTCCTAACAGCTTAACATCGATGTAACATAAAATTACGTTTTTATATGGTTTATAGAAAAAAAACAAAACAAAGGGCTATTGAAGTTTATTATTATTTAGTGTGTTTTATAATTACCTCGACACGAATTGTTAAATTATACTCCTTGATACTCTCGTAATCCAACGGATGATTGACTTTAATGTCTGCCCAAGTGAATCCATTATCTGCTCGTTGCTGCAGATAAAATGTGTGAAGTTTGTTGGTTTGGGCAGTCGATCCAGGCATTAATCGATAGAAAACCGTTGGATTGTTTTCAATTCCAGAACTAAACACAGTATCCTTTATTATTTTATACCGCCTATAAAAGCTAAACTTCACTCGACTAAAGTATTATCTAAATTTTATCGAAAGAATATAAAACATTCCAATTTTTATGTAAAAAAAATAGCATCAAAAGTGCTTCGCAAAAAAATTTAATTTTAAAAAACTGCCAAAAAATTAAAAATTTCACAAAAACATAAAACTCACAGTTACATGCAAGTTTTTTTTTACTATTAAATACTGATTTAAAAAAAATATATTTTTATTTTCTCTCTCTCTTTTTATTTACTGTACATAGAACTAATGCACCATGCAAAACCTTTTCTATTTTCTATTTCCAAAATGTGTCGAAAAAAAAAATTAAAATGATTGATAATGACCATTGCAATTTGTTAAGCAGCATCCACAATCATGTTAGTGGGATGAGTTAATGAAAACAAAAAAAAATATACAAATAAAAAATAAAAATAATATTTTGAAAATAATAGCTAAGTACATGATACAAGAACAGTTTGCTGCTATAATATTGTTAATGAAAATACTAAAGTCGGCTTTCTTGTTAAAAGTTTCTTTGCTTTAAATGAAAAAAATTTTAAAAAAAGTGCCGATCCGAGATCATATTTGAAAGTTACAACTTGCACAATGACTACGAGAACCCCCGAATCAAAATCTTTAAGCTCTTTGATTTTGATACTACTTAAAGATTGTTTATTTTAAATGATACGATAACAGTACAGCTTGGTTTTTCATTCAATTTACAATTTGATTATTCGAGTTATTTATTTTACACGAATAAAATTCATATAGGTACTGAAGGAATGTACAGTTGTTTGTTCCTACATCTTTCAAACCATGTTTGTATAGAATTTTTATCTGTTACAAGAAAAACAGTTAAATAAATAATAGTGATCAAAAAGAAAATCAACTATCGGATTTACAAATTTACCTGAATTAATTCCTTGAAAAATATAGAGCTGAAAGTATGGAAACATTTTACGTAAAATTGCGATAATTCAAGTAGCAGCAAACCTATACTGGAGCAGTGTTTAAAATTAGAAGAAATTAGAGAGTGTTTTCATATACACAAAGAAGAAGTAGATGATACTTGACTGTTAACTACATTCGCTAACAAATTAGGATGAGTAAAAACTGAGAATATAACATTAGTGATATTCGTCCTTATAATAGATAATTTAATATAATACTTTTATTGAACGTTTGAAAAATGTATTCTTTACCTTGGTTATCATATTATAATCCACCCTGTCATTAAATAAATAAATTACATTCATAGGGATACAAAATGATTTTAATGTCAATAAATACATCAATATTTATATCGGCATTAGATCAATCTCGATAATATCGACCTTTCAATACCGATATTTTGTGAATTAACTGAACAAACAAAGAAAGTAACGACACATTCGCACCACGCTGTCAACTTCTACCAGCACACAAAAAAACAATCACGAATTTCGAAATTCTTTAAGTCACATTTACCTCCTAATAGTTTTAGGCCATAATATCGGGTACGTAAATATATCGAAATTGTTGTTTTGATATAATCAATAGTATCGGTTGGCCGATATATCGTTGCGACCCTAGACATTTACATTTTGTGAAGACGAATCCACGCCCTGACCTCTTCCAATTACAGTACTACTCTGCGTATCCGATAAGACTACTGATATTCTTTCATGCGAAACACAACATCGGTACAATACAAATGAAGTTATAAATAAGTATGAGATAAAGATGATACCGGTAAGTATAGTGTGAACATGTTATCGGTTGTCGTGGATGCTGCATGACAGTGTGTAATTACCTTCCCCGTGGTAATGGACACCGATTATACGGTGCCCACACCCGTTTCATGACTCTATAGTACATTACTGACACCGAATGATACACGAGGGTGGCGGTAGGGCGCGTGACCGAATGTTGCCCGCAGTGATGCGTGAACCCCACAAGCAGTGATGTGCTAGGCGCGACAACATTCCGCGGCGCCGGATAAGGGATTGGAACGTTGGGCACAGGACAGGAGGGATGCGTGCAAATGGGCTCGTGCCAGGAATTCGTACGATTATTTCTCTCTTTTTTTTTAAACTAAAATATGTACTTAATTTGATCGATGATCAGTCTGAAAAATAAACTGGACGACACATACGTAATAAAACAATAAAAACGTATGCGTCATGCTTTCTGACCAATTTTGCTCAAGTGATTTGTTGGAATCGTGTTAATGAATTCCGTCTTCGTTTGATATCAAGTGATCTTATACCTACCTTCTCTTTTTCTGTGAGCTTAATATGCGTACTATTTTAAAATCCTGTCAAAAACAGCAATATTAAAGATTAGATTGTAGATTATAGACGCAAACTAATCTTAAAGATTGCTGTTTTTGACTGGATTTTAAAATAAGTAAATTAAGCTCATAGGAAAAGAGAATCTTAAGCTAAATCGACAAAGATACGGGCAAAGTAAAAGGTTGTCAAAGTACATATGGCTGTTGGTAAGCTGTCTTGTTACATCAAAGAGGCTTCTTAAGTTAGAGACACAATCGTACAGAGAAGATAAAACAGTTGTGGTGGAGGTGTTGTCGCGGGATGCGTGCACAAACAGACCACTGTGGCGTGCAGGAGATATAAACACATCGACAGTCTGACCTGGCCTTGACCGAAACGACCTTAGCCCCGACAGGGAGGTTCTCTCTAATGTAGATCGGTCCGTAGACCGTGTGGTCCCATACAGGCGGATTGTTCGCGCGGTCCACAACGTCTATCTGAACTTCCACGGTCCGAGACAAGGGCGGGTACCCTTTGTCTTGAGCCATGGCCTCCAGCTTGTACGTTTCTCGCTATACACCGCGCGCGCGGAGGGAACAACAACAACACAAAAACCACGCCGTTAGTTTGTTAGTGTTGGTTCGTCGATTGTGGTCGCCGGTGGACGGTGGTGATGGTTGTGTGTGTGACGATGGAACGGACGTGGGATTTTCTGGCTGGGGTGCAGCGCGCGTCCGCGCCGGCACTTACCCTTAGCGCGCCCCTATCCCAATTTACGATTCAAACACTTTTCATAAAAACCTTCGCCCCCCCGCAGACGGCCGGGTTGACGCGCGCCGCGCTTTCTCACACGCTGTCTCTCTCCTTTCTCTGTTGCATACCAACCTGGCTTTCACAGATGTCACTACCGTACCCACTGTGACATTTTCTTTGATGTGTATGGGGCCGTACATACTCATGTCCCACAGGGGCGGCTTATTGTTCCTGTCTACGACGTCTAACTCAACGTCCACGTCAGCATAGGAGGGCGGTTCTCCTCTGTCCGAAGCCCGCACGCGCAGGCGGTACCTGTCTCGCTATTGAACACACGGGGTACAGTCAGGTCGTGGGACATATGGAGCAAATCATACAATCAAACAAATCATATAGAACTCAATAATCAGCTCGACTAACATAACAACATAACATAATAATAATAACAACAACAACGATAAACAACTGAACCTGCCGAACCTATCTCCGGTCCGTCCGAGAGAGCGACTCGACAGTGCCACCCGCCGTCCGAGGGCGGGCCCGAACCGACGGACGTGTTTCGTTATGTAAAAAACAAACTACACAGTAGTAATAACAGTTGACAAGTAAACGATTCAAGTAGTGTGGCTGTGAGCTGTGGCTGACAACAGTACGTGAGCGTACTGGAAAACAATTTAAGGTTATAAGTAAGGTTAGCGGCCTGCGATCTCTAGTAGCATGGCTGTTGCGCGCGATGCGTCTTACAGACTATCTCTTACTACTTACTGGAAGACATCCCTGGATGTGTTGCGGGCAGAGGCATTGCCGAAGAACAGAAATGTGCGATTAAACATAAAAACAAGATAAATAAAACATAACAGTATACATAACAGTCATATAGTATAAAAATATAATGAAATAATAAATATGTTGAAGCGGGGCTCAAAGTCGCATGCATTAGAGTAGTAGAGAGCTTTTCAAAAAAAATAGGTAGGTTGTTGGGAACAAGGATAGCAAAAAAGTCGACCTCCTTGTAACCCGTTCACGTATGCAACAAAACCCGATTCGGTCCTCGTCGGTCAGTCGGTCGGTAACGGTATAGGTCGGTCGTACCGGTTTAGCGAATTACCGAAATAGAAGCGGTACGCCGCCCCAAACACAGAAGGAAAAATGTCACACGTCGTAGCGACGCAAGAGAGTGCCGATGCCCAAATCCCCGGGTGTCAAAAAGCGGCCTTCTCTCTCGCGACGCATGCGACCAAAATGCAATATGCTACCAAAGAGCCAGTTAAATAAATTGTCACACAGCTCCTGTAAAAAATCATTCAAAAAAATACATATCAAGTACAAAAATATCAAAAATCCATATCGGCTCCAAAAAATCCAAAGGCGCCATCAAAAATCCATGGGCGTCGCTCGAAACACGACGGTGTCGACGCAAAAAACGGCGACTTCGGCTATAAAAAACATCGCTAATGTTCGTCGTTAAAACAATCAAAGTATAGAAAAGTTAGGTGTTATAAAAATGTATTGCGGGTGTGCCGTATAAACAAATGAACGTACACAAAGGACATAAGAATCAGTGCGCATGACGTCATTGTCTGACGTCGTAATTTTTTTTTTTATCTGAGCAACTCAATGTAACGTGTGCTGAAAGGAAGAAACAAGCAGCTATAATAATAATAATAATAATGATAATACTGTATAACAATACTGTATACAAATTCCTGGAGGACGTCTGCCAGCGTTGGCCCTGTGGAACATTATCTAATCGGTGCTAACTAGAGACGCGTGTTAGAGACGCACTTGGCAACACTTACGTCCAATGGCTTTTTCAGCACGATCCAGCCCGACTCCGGCTGGATCTCGAAATAGTCCAGGTCCATCGAGTTTGACGGAGCGCTCAACGTGTAGACAATCGCTCCGTTGTTGTCTGCGTCTTCATCCGACGCAGACACTCTCAATATGTTGGTGCCGATACTCGCATCCTGTTTCACGTTCTCAACATATTTCTAAAAGAAATCAAATTGTTATAAAACAACCGCATTTATACTTTCTGCGGCGAGAAAAGACCAAAACATAACGTTCCCTTGTTGAGTGTTATGATTGTAGGGCAAAGTGACCATTATATTACGACGTCAGATGCAAAATATTTTATTCAACTCATGCGCGCTATTCATGTTTTATCATGCCTAAAAACCGAACCCTAAATAGCCATTTACCGACTGGTGACAATTACTTGTCATAACTCAATGAAAATTCCTACTAGCTCAGCCATTGTGGAGTAATGAAAATAAACGTAACTATTTTCTGAGTCGTAACGAAATAGTAGGTAACAACAACTCCGTTGTTACCCATTGAGGCTAAAATTGAGAGGCCGAATGTTTTCGACATGGAGTTTATTCATAACCGGCTAACCTCAAACCAAAACATTGAATCGTGCTGTTTGGTGCTGTTAGTATTGACATTTTTTTATAAAGAAATAAATAGATATTTACAACATCTCATTAATAACAAATAAAACATGAATAACGCGCAATTGTTGAATAAAATTATGGGCGTAACTTGTAGGCTAAGTCATGACCTGTCAGCGCCATGAATGACTTAGACTACTAGTTACGCCAATAACTATTATGTATTGGTTATCTGATGTGCTATATATTTTAATTAAAGATAATCAGCCTTATTCTACTAGCGATAATCACAGTGATTATCAACTGCTTAGCAAAATAAGCATTTTGTTTGTTATTCTGTTAAACAACGCGTATAGGTACTTAAATAACGTCATGTTAACTAAACATTTTTTATTACAAACAGTGCATATAATTTTTGTAATCACTGTGGTTACATTAATCATTTTATTTCACAATATCACGCTATTGAAATTCACGCGTATTGCTGAAGCAAAAGTTATAATATGTCAGCAGAATGCCTTCAAAAAAGCGACAAAAGCATATTTAACCGAAAACAGTTATTATAAATTATCAGAGTACAAACATTGAAACTATAAGTAAATTCAACCACTCGTATATTTTATATTTTATTTTATGTAAATTTGTATTTTTTTAACTAACATATTTTATTGTATACTTCTGTATGTACCTACTGACGAATTTATACCTTTATATAGGTCAAAAATGATAATAAACTATCTATCTATCTATAAAAAAATGACAATAGTTTCGAATGTATGGCGACGTGAAATTTATTTTTCCGATTTCCAGATTTTTATCCACTTTGATATTTTCTCGCCGCAACATGTAAGTATAACACATTTATACAACTTTACCTGACGATCGAATAAAGGAGGATTGTCATTAACATCAGTTATTTCAACAGTAAATGAACAAACACCTTCCAACGACGGTTCACCTTGATCCGTCGCCTTTACAGTTACCGAAACGAATTTCCCGTCATCGCCTTCGCGATCAAACACTTTATTTGTTGAAACCTCTCCCGTCTCTTCATCGACGGTGAATTTAGTTCCTTTCTGGTTAGGTTGTTGTACGATGGAATATTTAACCTGTCCATTGACGCCCTTGTCTTCATCAGTGGCGTGCACTTTAATGACAGGCGAACCGTTCGGCGCACCTTCTTCCACTTTCGGATAATAAGTGCCACAATCTTTGAATACGGGTTTGTTATCATTAACGTCTGTGATAAATACAACGACCACAGCTGTACTCGTATGAATTGTCGAATCCCCGTTGGCGCAACACGCACCATCGTCCATAGCCGTAACGTTTAATTCGTACTTATCGCGATCGAGCGATATCGATTTACCGTGCAATCTGATGACGCCAGTAATTTCTTCGATGACGAATTGACCCGAACTCGTACCGCCTCCGACGAAACCGAATCTAACATTATCGCCGTCTTTGTCCGAAGCGACCACCGTCGTCACCAAAGTATTCGGACCGGCGTTTTCGTCTACGTTCGGTGTATACACTTGCTGAGAGAATTTCGGTTCTTCGTCGTTTTTATTTTTCGTGTAAACGCGTACCGTTGCCGTACCAGTTTTAGCCGGTTCACCTTTATCTTTAGCGGTGACAACAAATTCATAATAAGCGTTGTTGTTATCGGCGTCTAGTTGTTTGTTGTTGGTTATTATCCCGCTGGAATCGACGCTAAAATGATCGTCTGAAACGAGGTACTCAATCTCCGCATTGGCTCCGCTATCGCTGTCCATTGCTTTCACCTTCAAAATACTCGTACCTAAAGGTATGTCTTCATCGACGTTGTGCGCTTGGTAATCGGGTAGCTCAAACTTTGGCGCGTTATCGTTTACGTCTGTTACCCGTATTGTTAACTGAAATAAAAATAGTAAATTAGTAATATTTATAAATAAACATCTGTCGCATAATATTCGCATTGGCAAAGCCTGTCGATAATACACATTTTAAATAAAAAAATCCTTATGAAAAATGTTGCAACATAATTGATGAATACGGAAAATATACGAATTACCAAAATTAATAAAATATTACATAAAAAATAATTAAAATAAAATATTACAATATATCACATGAAACAAACATTTTTACGGGAAATTTGGCCATTAATAGAATGTGTTTTTTTAATAAAAAAAAATGCTTTTTAAAAATGTTAAAATACAGAAGAAAAGAGATCTATATGTATAATATTATTAAATAATTATATGGGTTCCTGTAAACCAACACTCAAATTACTATATTTATATAAATTATTTATATTAAATATTAATTATACAAATTGTTGTATTGTCGTGGGTTCTTAATACTTGTGCAAAGTTTCAAATTATTCAAATGTCTGGAAGTGAGTGAAAATTAAATTGAAACATTTCATTAGATAGATACATACTAGTGATGTGCCGGATCGTTAAAAATGTATATCCGCGGATACGGATCTTGTTACGGATATTTGGTTTCAAGTTCCGCGAACACGGATACGGATCTTAACTTTCCTAGAGCACGCGGCGATAAATATTGCACATCGACCTTTGGAAAGAGACAATCTGTTATGGGAAAAAGTTATTGACCTCTTTAAGAGTTAACTCTCATAACAGATTATCTCTTTCCAAAGATCGATGTGCAATATCTCATTATAAAGATAGTTGATTTAGTACCTTTGAGTTATGTACTATTGGTATGGTACTCACTACGATAAATGTTTTCAATATAAAGGTGCCAAATACGACTTTAAAAAATAAAAAATAATCTGAATGGAATTTAACAGTTTTTCATTATTACCTAATCACCTATATATATAAAATTTCATCTATGAATTGAAAATTAATAAGGTAAAAGATCCGTAAAATATCCGCCAAAAACTAACGGATACGGATACGGATCTTTCTTCTCCCTCAGATATCCACGGATACGGATGCGGATATCCGGCACATCACTAATCCATACATGCATAGATACATACATGCATGCCTACAGGTGAAGTTAATAAAAGAGTGTTAATATACTTCGTGTAAAATATACTATGTAACCTTTTTTGTGTTAATAAATATAAATTATAATATGTAAATTTCAAACTGACGATTTCATAAAAAATTGCAAACCTCGACAGATGTTGAAAATCCACCCGAATCTTCCGTCGCAGTGACAACCAGTGAGTAAACGTGGGGCTGCCTCAAATCCTCAAAATCCAATTCTTTGGCCAGTTTAACAATTCCGGATGTTGGTCCAATATTAAAAGTGCCGGCGCCTTGTCCTTGAGCTTTCAAAGTGTATCGAATTTCGCGATCGGCAAACGATTTCGCTTTAACGGAAATTATGCTGAAAACACAACACAAATTCAATTATTTCTTCTTTTTTTTAAGAGTTACAAAACATCTCTACATGATTTTTAAACGAATAGAAAGCATTAGTTCAGGAGCTATAAACATTTTTGGGTAGATTTCTGCAAAAATGTATAATTAAAATGCTTTTATTAGTTAAATCTGCAAGTAACATTTCTACAGAAACCACGGATAAAAGTAAAAATAAATAATTAGCAACGTGGCACCCTTTACACAAGAATCATGGTCTGACTACTAAGCCAAGCTGTAGAGCATTTTTGCATGACATAAAGACTAGTAGCAAACCGATTGTGCGATGATATAAAAGATAATAAGCAGATGAATAGGTATGTGTTTTTCACTCGAGTTTCCGGTCCATTTGTTAGTTATCAACAGTTTATTGCAAAAAAAACGCGATTTTTGTCTGTTTTTGCTTGTAACTTTGAAATTAATGGAGCAATCGGAATGCCCCAATGAAATGGTTTGTAGAGAATTGAAATATCTACAGAATGAGAGGTCGAATGTCTTAATCGGATAATTAGGTCCTGAAAAATTTAGGAAAAACCAGAAAATTAGGCGTTTTTTCGAAAATTTATAGCTCCGTCATTTTTTGAGCTGGAGCGCTAAAATTTTGAGAGAAAGTAGGGATTACAATGTTATTTATGTGTGCCAAAGGTGGGTGCTGTCGGATTATTAGTTTTTGCGAAATCGCGATTGAAAGTTTGCAGTGTGCTTTTTTCCGACAGGCCTGTATGCGTTACCGTAAGTCCGATAATAATTTCAAAAAAAGTTTTGAAAAGTTGACATCGTGCACTACAAAACGTAGATTTCAGTTTTCCGATCAGATGTCTGGAAGCATGTTAAAAACACTCGTAAAGTTCGCGAAAAACGGCCGAGCGCGTGCTCGCAGTCGAGTGGTGGTGGAAGGAGCAGCGGCGGAGAAGCGTATATATAGTAATAGCGCGCGCGGCGCGCACGTTATTTATATTCCCCCACCACTCGATTGAGAGGGCGCGATCGGCCGTTTTTTACGAACTTTACGAGTGTTTTTAGCATGCTTCCAGGCATCTGATCGAAAAACTGAAATCTACGTTTTGTAGTGCACGATGTCAACTTTTCAAAACTTTTTTTGAAATTATTATCGGACTTACGGTAACGCATACAGGCCTGCCGGAAAAAAGCACACTGCAAACTTTCAATCGCGATTTCGCAAAAACTAATAATCCGACAGCACCCACCTTTGGCACACATAAAGAACATTGTAATCCCTACTTTCTCTCAAAATTTTAGCGCTCCAGCTCAAAAAATGACGGAGCCATAAATTTTCGAAAAAACGCCTAATTTTCTGGTTTTTCCTAAATTTTTCAGGACCTAATTATCCGATTAAGACATTCGACCTCTCATTCTGTAGATATTTCAATTCTCTACAAACCATTTCATTGGGGCATTCCGATTGCTCCATTAATTTCAAAGTTACAAGCAAAAACAGACAAAAATCGCGTTTTTTTTGCAATAAACTGTTGATAACTAACAAATGGACCGGAAACTCGAGTGAAAAACACATACCTATTCATCTGCTTATTATCTTTTATATCATCGCACAATCGGTTTGCTACTAGTCTTTATGTCACGAAAACGTTTTTTTAAATCTCTATAGCTTGGCCTATACATCGCTGACAAAAGCTTGCCATTACTGCTTAATAATTCATTGACTATAATAGGTAAAGTACTTTTCACAATTTGACTAAAATAGGTGATACGTCAGTATGATAAATGTCAAATTATTCACCCAGAATCAAAGAGTTGACATATTTTATAAAACTCAATTCAAACCAATTTTCAGCTTCATCTATAAACGTCAATTCAATGAAAATCAAAATACAACTACGTCATCGTGTAATACGGTTTCAAAATATTTATCCTGAAATGTATCAATAATTTGTATTACAGGATGTTACAGAATCTGGTTTTTAGTTGTGCTGGGTTGCAGAAAGGATTGTCAAAAAATTGACCAGACCTTAGATTGTGATCATATCATTACAGTTTCCATACATAAAAAACAGTCGTATTCAAACTCCCCGTCATTAACATTAGATTGTACTCACATAAAAAACAAATGATTGGTTTATATAGAAAAAGACCGCTTTCAAGCTAAATTTGGATCAAAATGAGAAGACAAAAGTTGTTTCGAAGTGGAAACGATGCTAAATACATATCTTTTCAATCGATCAATTATTTTTCGAGCTCGATCGATTCGAAACTACTTTTTATATGGAGAAATATGTATGTTCACAATCTAAGGTCATTTGTCAAATCAGATTTTTTAACAATCCTTTCTGCAACCGGGCAGGCGTCTAAAATCAATTGGGTTCCTAGATCCTCAACAAAATCATTTCCCAACTTACTCTGAATCTTTCTTCTGGTTCTCCGGTATTTCAGCCTCGTAACTTGGCATGTAAAACTGCGGTGCTCTCTTTCCTCCAACTATCGACAGCCTTTCCTCCGGCGTCGACTGAAATCTTCGCTCGTCGACGCGTCCGTTCTGATCTTCCGCTTTGACGTACAGCACGTACTCCATATCCAACTGGAAGGCATCGGTTCCCCTGGTTCTCACTACACCCGAACGTTCATCAACCTCGAATCGCCCTCCGGTTCTGTCTCGGACGATGAAATAATGAATGTTGTGGTCCGTGTCTGGATCACGCGCCTGGAGTGTGAAAACGGGCGTGTTTGGAGCAGCGTTCAACTGAACGACGGCCTGCATCGGTAATGGTCGATTGATGAAGTACGGTGGCTCGTCGTTCACGTCCTTCACGTGGATTATCACTCGCTGATTGTCCGTGTCTGAAATTGATACATCATAAATCAATTAATTTTGTTCTTTCGAAAAAATTGCATCCCCATGCGTTTTACTTATATCATGCCTAAGCTAGACAATGAAATTTTATGAAATTTTTTGTCCATTAACGTCGCAGAGTATTATTACAATTGGCAAAGTTCAAGATTGGTTTGAATGCATCACAAAGATTTGCACAAAAAGCGTTGGAACACCTGGAATATTAAAAACAATCATGAACCTGACCTTCATAATTGATATTCGTCTGAATAATCACTTTTTGTGCCAACGAAGGTCACGTCCTGACTTCGTCCAATTTAAATACTACTCTGCACGACGCAACCAGGGGCGAATCTAGGTTTTTGGGAGCCTTGGGCTAGTTGACGTCCAATGGGGCCCCATTTTTTGTTAGATTAAGAATCTTTAAATTGGGATTAAAAGTCAATTTTAATATCGTAAAAATCGGAGTTCAATCTTGGTAATCTGACAAAAAAAATAAAATAAAATAACTAAATAACTCAAAAAATTGTAAAAATTCACCCCAAAAAATGTTAAAATTCATCCAAAAATCTGTTAAAAATCACTCAAGAAATTATCAAATTTCACCTTAAATGTTGTCAAAATTCACCCAAAAAAATTCAAAATTTACTTAAAAATCGTCAAAGTTCCCCCAAAAATTTGGCAAATTCATCCAAAAACACGCTCATGATAATGATAATCTTAAATTTTAATTATTTTTTACTATAAGTGCTCATTGTTTAAGAAAAAGTATTAAACATTTATGATAAACCAATTTTTGTGGGCCCTAGACATTGTGGAGATCCAGGCCCTATGTAGATCCGCCCCTGGACGCAACGGTATAACAATAAACAATTGAAAATAAAATAGATTTAAGAATAAAGCAAACAATAACACTATTTTAACATCTGCTAGAAATATTTACGTTCCCCACAAAAAAAACTGAATTAAGTAAAAAAATAAAAGAACACTAACAGCACTGTGGCTGGAAACAATAAAAAAATTTGAGTCTTCTTAACCATGGTGTAATTATTGAATGTATATTTTGAAAGCAATGCTTCGAAGTTTGCACCAATTTTCTGCTTGAAAAATTAAAACCGTCTCCAGCTTTCAATGAACTAATTGACGGGACAGCCTTTTTTTTGACCTTAATTACAGTTTGTAATATTTTATAGTTTTTGTGTACATCCAATAATAAATTTGTTTTTGTGGCCAATAATTTCCTTTTTATCGAATAATTATAAAATTTACAAAAAAGTATTATATTCAGAAAAATGTCTTAATTTCATTGAAAGGTAAAACATGCATATAACCGATGCACGCATGCGCATCCCGACATGAAGCAATGTCTCGCCTCTGACGGGCGCCCCCAGTTTATCATATTCGTACAGTTGTACGTGTACTTACAGCGTAGTCCTGTTTGTTCAGAGAGCATGGAAAAAGAAACAAAAAACACACAATTAGTATACCTATTAATAGGATTATAAATTAACACATATTATGCTATAACAACTAATAAATACACACAATATTAAAATTTGTTGCGAAAATATTTTTTAAATTCTCATTTTTAATTATTTCTTTTTCAAATTGTTCTAAAATTTAAACATAAACGTTGCATTGTACCGGAAAATCATTTTCTTTTTAACTTAAGATCTTAAATATTTACATAATATAGTCCGAAAAATATTTTTCCATAATTCAACTCACGCATATATAGAAAGCTTAATGACGAATTTGCACACGCAATTTTAATTCTCTCTCGATTAAGAAACTGTATTATCTATCTAAGAAAGTGTACTGTGTATGAGCCACCGGGCCACAGCCTCTTTTCATCCATTTTCTAGAAAGGGGTCAATTGTCAAGTCTGACGACATTTCATACATCTATCTAAATTCTAAATAGTATAAAACGAAGTCGCTGTTTGCCTCTGTCTGTTTCTCCGCTTACTTCTTTTCAACCTTGCAACGGATTTTGAAACGGTTTTCACTAATAGAAAGAGCGATAAAAGAGGAAGCTTTGTGTATATAATTTGTAAGTACTTTGTACAAAATGATTTGGCTGAGCTATGACGATGTTTTGTCAAAGAAAAAACTTTTTTTGTACGCGCACATGGATAACGCTGGCCAAATCTTTAGAGATACATCAAAAGAATAGATGGGAAGGACAATATAATATTTCCAGAGAAAGAGACTATATATTAATAAATCTTTCAGTTTTACACCCGAGCCTTTAGTTGGTACTAAATGAAGTATGCAAGTGTATTTAATCAACATAGTTCGTGTTGTTTTAGTGAGAAAAAATAAGTTCTTTATTGGTTCTTAAGGGACAACTTCTACCACATTGGGTCGATTTTGTGCTCGTTTGAGTGGTTTGAGCTCTAGATGCTACCTTGAATATACAACAAACATACATTTTCCTACTTTTTAGAGTTGGGAATCATCTAAATTCACCAAAAAAACTCAACATTGAATTTTTACACGAGTACAAAACTTTATATGGTTCGTAGGTATATAGGATTGTAATTTTTTTGTACACCACTAGCCCACAACTTCATATATGGAAAAAATAAAGAAATGGTGAAAAAAAAGTACAAATTATTTCATATACGATTTGTAACTATCTATCTAAATTATTATGAAATTAATTATTTTATAATACAAATACTTATTTCATATTGCTTTATGTTCATTTTTCGTATCAACTATGTTGGTCGCAGAAATGCCTATAAATATGCAATACAAGGGAGTTTTAATGGGGCGAAGTCATAAACTGAAGATAGGCCGGCTATCTGTGGCATTCATGCAACGCCTGAACTCCGGAGTGGTGATGATTTATCGATACTTTTTAAAAGAGCAAAGTCGCTATACCGTAAAAATATAATGGCCCTACTAACTGAATATTGTCTCAACCCCCAAGCCATGATACGCTATCGGCCAGATATGTGTTATTTCAATTAAATTTAAACTGTATTTTTAGATTTCGCATAGTTTCAATCCCCAAAACTCGGCATTCCGATTGACTTTTAGCGTCAGGTATTACAGAATATGTAATATCGCGTAAGACTGGGATTACAATCTATACTAATATATAAAGCTGAAGAGTTTGTTTGTTTGTTTGTTTGTTTGAACGCGCTAATCTCAGGAACTACTGGTTCAAATTGAAAAAAAAAATTTTTTGTTGGATAGCTCATTTATCGAGGAAGGCTATAGGCTATATAAAATCAGGCTACGACCATTAGGAGCGGAGCATTAATGAAAAATGTTCCAAATGTATCTAAAAAATAAGCTTCTATTCAGATGAAATGCACTAACTAAGTATACTCGTATTAGCGATGAAAGAATACAACGCCGGCTAGCGCAATCGGTAGAGCACAAGACTGTCAATACCAGGGTCGTGGGTTCGAGCCCTACGTTGGGCGAATACATTTTTATTTTTTTTTTATTTTCTACATCGCTTCCTTCTAAGGCTTACATTAAATTAAATTTATTTTAATTTTATTTAATTAATTTTAAAAAAATTATTAGTTAAAAAAAGTATAAATACTGCTTTTTATCGACCAAAAATTTTGAACGGTAACTCCGATCATCATGAAATTTGGACACAACATTCATCTCGGTAAACTAATATGAATGTGTGTACTCATGTTCCTCCCTTCCCCATTCGTTCTTTTACACCCGGGTGAAACCGGACGGGACCGCTAGTTTGTAATACAAGACTAACATCAGGATCGAAATTAGTAAATATTAAATATAGGACAGTAATCGGTCAATCGTTTTTTGAATTTACCACCCTATTTTAAAATAAAATAACTTTTGTTGGGTTCCGAATTTAATAACTCAAAATATCTTGTTCAATAAATAACGGTCAGTTAACCTTTTCCCTGTTGAACTTGAGTCCCTATGGAGCATTACGGCACGAGAGTGAAATGATAGACAAGTGGGCCAATGACGTATACAAATATTATAATCAGAATCACTTAAATAATTGTACTTTAGACGACGACGTTTTATGGGGGGGGACATTATTTTTTTTAGTTACTAGTATATCGTTAGATATACTGGTAACGCTTGCGGTGTTGAATTGTAACTTAGAGAATACAATCCCGAGAATGTTTTTCAATCACGGGATTACGGGATTTTTGATGTGTAATCCCGGGATCCCCGGGCTATTCCGGGATTAGACTATGTGGTTTCTAATTGGGCTGAAATGAAGAAAAACTTGAGTAATTTCGTAAAAAATGTTTTTAAAATCGTTGCACAACACAAATCACAATATAGTAAGAAAAGAAAATAGACAAAACAAAAAAAAAATTTACTTTTGCAAGAAATCAAAAAGACAACACAAAAAAACTATTTAGAATTTAGAAAATACAATCGCAGAAATATCAAAGCATCCAATGTTTGACTTCCAAGCCTGCTTCGTAGTTTATTGCCAACATAAGCTGAAAACGCTCGATCAGGTTCTGCGCTCGTTGGAGGAATAGAGTATAGACAATAGATACTTATATGCTGTTTCTAAGTGATATCCACGAACTCCTTCATTTTCGAACAGGCTTATTTCGCGTCTAATACTATTTGCCAACCCCGATTCACTTTGTACTTGTACTTCAGGATCTGAAGATTTCATATTCTTACATATCGTACCGCGTATTTAAGGATTGTTTTTTGTCATTATGTAATAAATAATATTAATATAATCTAGGCAAGGTAATTGTCAAGGCGCAACGGATTACGGAATGCAAACTAGATCTGTTTTTGGCAATCCCGAAAATCCCGAGATTAGCCAAGTACGATTCCGGGATTTTCGGGGCCAGAAAACGGCCGGGATTGTATTCTCTAAATTTGTAACACGACTGGTTGACAGGGACATCTAAGATCTATTAGTTACTATAGAATAGTGACTAAAGTGGCGCTGTTGGTAATTTAAAGTTGCAGTGTCCATAGGGCTTTGTAACTTAAAGTTGCATTTGATAAGCTTAAATTCATGTTCCACATCTGCCAGGCGTCCCATGACGGCTCCTAATTTTTTAAATAAATTATAAAAATAACAGAGAATTTTTAAATGAATCGATGAGCTACTTGAATAAACTATCTTAATTAGGGAGTAGTTTACTCATGGTACGGCAATGCGTAAAGTTAATGGCAGTGGGCGGAGTGAAGATTTCACGTACGCTCTACTGTTTTAAAATCTCACGCACACTTTGATAAAATACGATTCAAACGGTTCCACCTTCATATGCTCACACCGATACGTTATACCGGGAAAGGGCTAAAAAAACGTCAATATCACATTGATAGAAAATTCCGATATCGGAACTGTTATCTCTAAATCCTGAAAATATACAGAGTATTGTAAGAAATGACGTACATTCTGGTTCTGACTGTGACCAATATTACTTGATTTTGTTATGATGTCTCTGACTTATTTGCAAGAGTCGAGATTTTTCTACGTTTTTCAGGTCATTGGCCACCCTGTTCTGATACAAACTAGTGTCGTAATACTAGAAATGAGGGATTAGGAAACCTTACTCTCCAGACTCTAGTAATTACACGTAGCGTAAACTGGATATCAGATAGCTTTGACTGTAATACCCTACAAATTTAAATTTAAAAAATGCAGTCATACTTCACAATATAATACAAGCAAGCGATATAGTTTTTATGCAAGGAACGAGTTGAGTATGCTATATTTCATTGCTGTGCCGCTCCATTCACCGAACCGTACTCTCTACTATATCGGTATCTTACTATAATGAATTAAATTCCCTCTTTACACATTTTTGGTTTATCAGTGTTTTCACCTTAGGGCAGGGGTCGGCAACCTTTTGAGACGGAAGAGCCAAAAGTTACAATTTATAAAATTTCCCAGTTTTTAAAGAGCCACTGAACATTTTCGTTTCAGTATTATAGTATTTGCTTATATTGGTATAATATATATACATCCGAGGACGTCACGTCGCGACGGGGGCGGTGCGGGTGAGACGCGAGTGGAAATGGCTGAGAGATTGACACGGTGCTCAATTATGGATCGACTAGATGATTTTTAAGGATTTATATAATAAAGTAGTTATTTTTTGCGTATGGAACTGGAGAGCCGCAACTTTACATCAAAATCACGAGCCTTGGTATACTCCCCTAAATTTAGAGGAATATTTTTTATTTATAGGATTTTTAGGGTCATTTTTAGGGTAAAATATTTTTACAAAGTCTTAATTAAAGCATAAATTAACAAATGAAAATTAGAATCCCTTGAGGTAGAATCTGGCACAACACCGCCATGTTCGCCCTAATAATATTCAGACCAGCCTAACGGTCGCCATGTTCAGCCTAACGGTCCCATTTAGTTTACATTCTGGCCAATCAAGAGCTCGACCCAGTTGCGTTGGACTCTATCTTAAAAGACTATTAAAAAAACTAAATTTATTGTTATTTGCAATGTATATTTAATTTAAAAAAAAAAATCAGGATACAAAAATCTTTTTAAAAAGGATCGGTAAATATAAAAGTCACATCAATGTTGAAGCGAGGAAACAAGCGGTCAACTATATTTACTCAACTACCATTGAGAATTACTCGAATCAATTTGTAAATGCTGATACTGCTGACTTCATTCTTTCTTATATACAGTTCATTTAGTTTTCTTTCTACCCCTCTGATTCTGTGAAAAAGAAGACATCACACTGACCAGTGGTGGACCACGATGTCAAAAAGTTTACATAGATTATTATACAAATATTTTTTAACTTCTCAATAATTAATACCTACATATTATTTACGGTTTATAAAAGATAACAATTTTTGATAAAAATAAAAGTTAAAAAACTAAAGAAAGGCGCAGTTCGGGTCCGCGCCGTAAATTTTTCGTGTCCGCGGTTCATCTATTACAATACCAACTCTCAGGTGCCGATTTGAAAATATAAAATGGTACTATGCTAGATAATCTAAAACAGCTGATGGTCTTACAAAAGTACTATTAAATGAAACTAAGTTAAATTTGTCCGACTGTATTTGCCAAAACATACTAAAACCGGGGCCTTCATCAAAAGCAAGAATTTAATTAAAGAAGCAAATAAGATGTACCTCTTCGCGTACCTATATGTTCTCTGCAACGATAAGAATAAATGATTTAATTAAGTTTTTCACTAATTAAAGACACCTACCCCAAATATTTACAATATTAATTAGCAAACGGATTTAATTAGATATAATTTTGCGTAGAATTAATTAAAATTTTATACATTAAACGGTGTAGTATTTTTTATTATTAATCACAATATAATTAACGTAACGATCAAAGAAAAGTCAAAAATATTAAAATTTACAATAGATTCAGACATTACTTGATGTAAATTACAATTATAAATTTTAAAAAGAATGTAAATTAAACGCTTTTTGATTTATTTACATTTTTGAACTTTATTTTAAAAGAATTGTTTCGTGCAACACAGTAACTTCGTCTGGAAAAGATCAGGATCTTCTTTCCCGCTGGGCATGTGCCCAGGGCCTCGCGACCGATAGGAGCCCCTAGTTCCTGTCAAATCAATCAAACGATAACCGATATTTATTACCGGAAAACATATTTATTTTAAAAAATCAAACTGTATTAACTGACTACAATACCTACTTGTTAATTAGTTTTTGCATTTTCTACTCTCGCCCGAAAATCAAGCTTTCCGATTTCAGCATGTTTAGGTAAAGGACCCCGCACGGAACATATGGGAATCGGCCCTCGGTTAAAATCTTCCATACTCGGGGATATTATCCAAAAATCGACGCTGATCAAAAGTCTCCATGGGTACGAAGTCCGAACACAATGCGATCCCGGGGAGTTACTTTTATTGCAATCAAAATAGGGAAAATGAGCAAATGCACCCGTCTCCTTGTGATATTCTATTATAGACATATCTACATTACATAGATATATCATATACAGCTGTATATACATATTCCGTCATAAATGAAAGTATATATATATACATCCATATATACATACATATGATATATATGTGCATATATGATATATATACATATGTATATACTGTATATGATATATCTATGTGATGTAGATATGTCTATAATAGAATATCACAAGGAGACGGGTGCATTTGCTCATTTTCCCTATTTTGATTGCAATAAAAGTAACTCCCCGGGATCGCATTGTGTTCGGACTTCGTACCCATGGAGACTTTTGATCAGCGTCGATTTTTGGATAATATCCCCGAGTATGGAAGATTTTAACCGAGGGCCGATTCCCATATGTTCCGTGCGGGGTCCTTTACTGTCACTGATGTCCATAGAATGTGATATTCTCAAAAACATAGATTTTGAAGAAGTGATTTCCCATCTCAAATCTAGAAGGGTACCTCTTCAATCAACATAGATTTTTAAGCATTAACTTGTGAATGCTAAAAGAGTTACTTTTGTGGATTAAATTATATTATCCACTCATTTAATATGACTGTAAAGAAATAAAAATAAATCTAGAACCTTGCTTATTTATACTTTCTTTGTCTATTCTATAACAAAATAGTTCTGTCAAGATCGTAGGGGTGCCGTTATTCTAATGTGCCCATAGCCAATAGGTTAAAGACGGCCCTGGGCAAGATATTAAACCAGTTTAAGATCTTTGTCTCAGAAAGCCACTGTGTTATACACATTCGCATCCGCAAAAGTTCCGCAACGACTGCTAGGGATGCAGATGTCAAAAATGATGCGAATGTTCCGAAGTTACGGATACAGACGTTTGCGACATATAGAACTCATCGTTAATATATCGCAAATAAAATTAAGCGTCATAAACAAGATAAACTATATACCAAGTTTAGAGATTATCCGGATATTTATGTGCTGTTTATATATTTTATATATATGCAGGTATCGATACTCGATATATATATCTTACGAACAAAACTTGTAATCTCGTTAAGTTTGAAGTTTATAAGAAGAAAGTTTGGTGGAAAATTCGCAACATGACGCAGTGTTATCACACAACTCACAGAAGACATACCAACAAAAAAATTGCACCGCATCAAAACGATATTCTACTCACTAAAAATATCCAATATTCTGATTATCGATACAAAAATCAATACTAATAATTACACTATAAAGGGAGGTTCACATTTTTTTTAACAATATCGACTTTTTACACATTTTGCACGATACAAAGTCATAATTGATCGTTTTTAGTTTGTGTTTTGTCTCTGTGTTCCGCCGAAACTCCTTAATTTCTAATCCGATTTTAGCCAAATTTGATACACGTTGACCCAAAGGAAAGGTTTCATCTTCGCACGCGTTGACATAACATCTATATAAAAAAATGTAAATGTTCGTTTGTTAAAAATCTTAAATCTCCGAAAGTTCTTCACCGATCGCTTTGAAATTTTGACACAACGCTGCACTCAAATACGCGCGTGTTTTTGTGTATTATACCTATTATATAGATGTCACACCTATGAAAAACAGCGCCATCTGTTGGACGTTAAACCAACACACGCTATACTAAATATTTTACGGCAACGGAGCGCCATCTGTTGAACGTAACAGCAACAAGCGGAAACCAGACTAAGCCACTACAAGGCGTGGTCGGATACAAAGTTTCTGTTGTCGCGTCGCTCGCTCAGATTTCTGTAGAAACTAACGCGACTGAAGACTAAAAGCAGAAAGGATTTAAAAAGTCAATATTGCTTTGTTTTAATTCCACATCAGATTTAAAATTTTAAATGTAAATTATTTATAGATTATTGCTGATGTCATTTCGGCACAGCGCAGTTCTGAACCGACGCTCGCGGTTTCATGGAGGAAAGTCTTTAAGTTTGCTGTTAGTTTGCGAACAAAGTAAAGCAACTAGCAACTGAACGGAAGTGAACCGGGTGCTGATTTAGTTTGCCGTAGCACGTTCTGCTCTCACTCAAACTGTTTGAGTACAAAAAACACACACCCACACACACACATAGAACGGTTTGTTAGCAGTGACGGCTCGTCACACGTACATTAGATGACGAATAGTACAGTCCCAGAGCCGACCGTCAGATTTCCTATGTATCGAAGAGAGAGACAAAGTTTTCTGTGTGGGCAAAAAACTGCAATTATTATTATTTTTGCAGTTAAACTTCTTTAGGCGCGACTTGAGAGTAACTCGTGATTATTTTTCGAACGGAAATAACGGTCAGTAAAGTGTATGGTCTCTTTGCGCAGTTTCTGCTATTTAAAGACATCGACTGACAGATGTCGGTATCAAAACGCATCTGTAGAAACCAACTTGAACGAAAAGTGAAACATAGCCGCGGACGCAAACCAATTCTGTGATCGGTTTTCGTTATTTAAAGGCATCTACTGACAGATAACGGCATCAAAACGCAACTGTAGAAACCATCTTAAACGAAAGGTGAAACATAACTACGGACGATAACCAATTTTGTGATCGGCCGCGTAAAGGTTACATGCATTCGTTTTTGGTTTCTGCTTGAAATTGAAAGATTAGGACTGTCAAAAACAAAAATAAGCGCTGTCTTTTCGACACCGCGCGACCAGAATATGGGCGTCACTGGACTCTGATAGTCAATACCTTAATAACTTTCCCACTATGTCCCAAACACACTGCAGGCTATATTATAACAGTTTCATGTTATATAATAGCCAGCCCATTTGTGTTACAACGTACTACCCTACTTTGAACAAACTTTATATCAGCACAGGATTGAAAGCAGAGCTGCAAAAAATGTTTGAAAAAAGTATTTAGATACAAAATATCATATACAGTGAATCAGCGCCAATCCTGGGGTGGAGCGAAAGGAGCGGCAGCTCGAGACGCCAGGTGACAAGGGGCGCCAAAATGCAAAATGCGTAATTTATTATTTAGTGACTATTTGAAATTAACCCCAAATACAAATTTTATTTTTCAATTTTAGAAGGACTCAACTCAATAGATAGACTACTTAATTTTTTATAAAGAAACAAAATTTTCACAAGCCGCTGTTTCTGGTCACTGGTCAGATCCCTTTTGTCATCAAACAATGGATTTTTAAATACAGAAGAACCTCGATAAGTTCAAGTTCAAGGGAAACTTTCAATTTAAATTATCGAGTTTTTTACTTGTCGAGAGTTGACGTTAGAGAGGTTTTGGAAGTTCAATTTTTTACTTAGCGAGGTTCAACTGTTCCAATAAATAGTTAATAAATTTTGTAAATATTTATTTATTCAATAAGATTCAATTACATATATTTATTAAAATTAATAAAGTTTTTGGCAAAACCTTTTGTTGGTATTCACGACGACTCACTGATAATACTTTAAGTTATGACTTATGAGGTTACCAAAATATTATTTTTTGTTATTGAGGGCCAACGCCTTGTTTAAGTTACATCAGAGGTTTTTAACTTATCAAGATTCTACTGTAGTAAAATAATTATTCAAATCGGTTTAGTGGTCCTCGAGTTTTGAGGTAAAACGGATACAAACTTGTTATTTTAAATGTTGGTATATAGATGACGTCAGCTTGAAATTAAACAGAAAAAAAATGTAAAACATTAACTTCGCGGCTCAAAATTGCTTGATTAGAGTAGTTAAGTGTTGTTTATGTTGTAGAACACCGAGTAATCAAAATGGCGTACATTTAAATTGGACATTAAGGGAACGCAACAGACCAAAAAAAAAACGTTTTATGAAATTATAACTATTTAAAGAGTTCATATACACCTTTCACATCCTACACGATCTTAACAAATTATGAACAAGCGATCCTCATTTTGCAATAGAATTTTCAAAAAAACATTTGTACCACTTATGATAACACATATTTCTCTTTCTTTTTTTTCTTTTCTACATGAAAACTTAAATATCTATTGATTAATTCATTGCCAAATCAAAATATACCCAGACCGCCGTGCGACCCGGGCCGGAAAGCTATCGACAAAACTGAAGTATAGAATTTAGTTGTTCCTTTTTTTCTGAGCAGTTTTAAATCTAATATTCTCTAGAGTCTAGAAGTTTAGGTAGTTCGCCCGGATTTAATGTCTTTCGAAACAACATTTTTATAAGTAATAAAAACACTATTTTAACACCTCATCGACTTATGTGAACAAAGGAAATACATTCACGCCCGAACATTAAAACAGTTATTCATTTTTTTTTTTAATTTTATAACTGCTTAATTCGTGTAAGAATTTATAATACCGAAATGTCTTCTAAGAATTTTAATTTCTTTTTTTAATATTAACGACAATATAAATCACACGAACTAATATTCAAAATACAAATCGTCAATGGTTTTGTTGAAAGTTTTTATTAAAAACTTAAAGTAAATAAATCACGGAACAAAATATTCATCCATAAACAAATCAAAGCATGAATACAAAACCATATACTTTTGAATGTAGGGCATAATATTTAATATCAACAATAATAGAACCAACCGAAGATAATTCAAGTGCAAGCAATACACACAATAAGACATTTCCCCATATGCATTCATGTTTAATGCAGGCATGTATTATGTTGGTAAGCCTGTAGGCTAGGGTGTACTAAAGGACACGGTCAAGCGTGTGCTCGCTTATCAAGGGATCTAGGGGGAACACTATGTGTTCTACTTCCATGTTATTCACACACAAATATACAACATACCAGTTCTCAGCCACTCACCTGTGGTTGGGCATTTTTAACCGACGAAAAACAAAAACGGAGGAGGTTCTCAATTCGACGCGTATATTTTTTTTTTTTTTTTATTTTTTTTTTTATTTATGTATGACCACGCATAACTTTTTACAGAGTAGTCCGATTTTGATAATTATTTTTTTGTTTGAAAGGGTATACCCCGAAGTTGGTCCCATATAAATTTCGTAGAAAAATTCCAACCCTAAGGGTAGGAAAACAGGGGATGATTGATTGTTCACTCACTGATTGTAATGTATGACCACACATAACTTTTTACAGAGTGGTCCAATTTTGATAATTATTTTTTTATTGGATAGGGTATACCTCGAGGTTCGTCTCATATAAATTTGGAAAAAAAATTCCTGCCCTAAGGGTGGGAAAATAGGGGTGATTTATTGTTCACTCACAGATTTTCATGCTGAGTTGTGTATATTACAATTATAAATTATATAGCCACAAAAAATTATTAAATAAAAACTTTTTAACAAAAAAATTAAACCGCCGAAAAACTGAAAAGCAAAAAATAATAAATCTTTTTATTTAACTAAGTTCTATCTGAGTAGTTGAACGTATGTGAAAGTCTAGTATATCTAAGTAATTTTGAGTCGGCGTCAAACCATCAATGAACAAAGATCACTAAAAGAAATAACCAAATCAAATTAACAATGATACGTGAAATCTCCAGCGATAAACATTAACATTAAACATGCGCTCTCCACACGACCACTCGCAAAGACGTGTGCCCGTTAGGGTTGCTCTGTCGCTCATATTAACTTCGTGAACGCTCAGAGATTTCCGGCGAAGGATTGTTGACGCCGACTCAAAATTACTTAGATATACTAGACTTTCACATACGTTCAACTACTCAGATAGAACTTAGTTAAATAAAAAGATTTATTATTTTTTGCTTTTCAGTTTTTCGGCGGTTTAATTTTTTTGTTAAAAAGTTTTTTTATATTTCTAGTTGACAGGAAACGAAGACATAACATGTATATAAAAGCTGCCCGGTCTTGACACCAGGAAAGTAATATGTAAATCACTTGGAAAATAATATTTCTTCCTGCAGAGTCAGATATTTTATCGATAAAATGCAAAACGTCCGGGTCGGGATAAAAGACTCAAGGTCAAAATAAATGTCGCCATTAGATCCAAGTCAAAAATACCCGCGTCAATAATATTCAAGACCGGAAAATGCTATTTAAATTTCATAGTTTTTGTCGCAGAGTTGTTATCGAGGGGTGCAGGGTCAGAGTTTTATCGACAAGTGCAGGTTCAATTGTGGTCGGGCGGTGCAGGGTTCAACATATTTTTCCCTGAGGGAATTTTGTTCTTTGATCTTATGTCTCGGACGTTTAAACACGAAATCCTAATTTCGTATTTTACCAATAAAATACCTACTCTTTACGACGATAAATTGGAAAATATTATTTTCCTAGTGATTTATACGCTTGGTGTAAAGCTCATTTACAAATTAATAATTTCTAATTTCCATTCGTAACGATACAGTAATTAAAATAATGAGATTAAAATTTCTCTTATTACATTTACGTTACGTAATAATCTATTCGGTTCACAATAACCTCAGCTGTTTAGCGTCTATAATCTACAATCCAGAATAAAACAGAGGTTCGGTGGTCATTTTTAAAACCTGAACCCTTCATAATTTCAGTAAACGTTCCAGAACAACTACAAGGAACTAATGGTTTAGCTAATGAAAACATTATCAATAAGAATCTAATCCATTGGTGCATTCCTAAATTACTAAATGACATTAACGGATTAATCAAATGTTTTCGTGTCTTTTTCTGTCTTTCTTTCATTTGTGTGCACGCTATCATGGATTTATGATGAGTGCAGTATGCTGTATGCTGGGCCACCTATCAACACATGTCACATAAAAAATCTAGTTCCCCTCGCATAAAAGACGCTCAACAAACTCGTGTATCTCATTTATCATACATCCAGGCAGTGCGAATGTTTACAGACTACAAAGTTAATGAGAACAAGGGAAGCGAATCGCAAGTAAACGACTTAAAAATCGACATCCTTCTTGATCAGGGTTAGATATTTTAAAAAACGTCTTCTCCTTTTTTGAAGTTACAGTCCGTAAAGAGCTTTTGTAACATGGACTACCTACTATTAGATATCCTAGCGTCCTCAAAAAAATCTTTAAATCATTAAATCATATGTCTTTCTTCGTATTTCGCATACTTCCTTGGTTCTAAATAACTTTTAAAGACATTTAGATGTCGCTAGCGTGAGATTGATAGATATTACAGATTATAGAGATGTTGAATAGTTAGGTTATTAGCATCTATATAGACTGAGATTGGTTGAGGAGAGATGGCCAAGAATGATAGCTTTCTCAGTATTTCATTTAGTATCTTTCTTCTGAAAAACTTTTAAAGAAATTATTTAGATCTCGTTAGACGGTTAGAGTGAGATTGGTAGATATTACAGGGTATAGGGATGTTGAATAAGTGAGATCACTAGCGTCTCTATAGACTATTGGTTGAGGAGAGATGGCCAAGAATGATAACGAAATATGTCCAATAGAAAGACGGGAAAGAGAAAAGCACAAACGTAATTGTTGCAAAAGTCTGGGAGTGTTTGAACACAAAAAAATTAAGATTGGAAATTGAGAATTTGCAAGCGTCGACAAATCATCCAAAACTTAAATCTACAATAGATGCAGGACACATACTACTTTGTTTTGAGCAAAAACTCTCTTAGTTTGTAGGATGTGAATTTTAGTGATATTTTAGACTCTAAGCAAATAATGAACTGCGAGAATCGTTTTTGAACGCACCGTATATAGTCATACATCACATTAATGTACAGACATAAGCTCGAGATTGCATAACATTTTCCACACGTGCGTTTGCACCTAATAAATACACGTGTGCATGCGGGAGGGGTGTAAAAATGTCTTGTAGCAATTACATTTATTTTTTTTTACTTCGCAAAACATGATTCATGGTATTAATTTTTAAACAGTAATATTTATAAATAGTATATTACACCACAAAGGTAGAAAGTTTAAGATTCTTGCACTGCGCTTCATGATGCCCGAGACGCGCCGAGGGCATCATGACGAGCCTTTCAAGGCTCTCAAACTTTCTGCCCGCGTGGTGTACCTATATACTATTTTTTTCATATCTCGGTCAAAAATATACGCTTATTAATTACATAAAAATACAGATATATTCCAAACAACATCTTTGAGGTTATACGTAAAAACACGAATGACAGCTGGCGGCAATCTCATTGAGCGGTGTAGACGATTACTATTTTTCCTTATATCGAAAGTACGACTTTCCGGTATCATTGCGTGTAATCCCACCAATGCATAAATGTTAGACTTTCTGCCTTAAAATTGATGCCTGAACTACGTACTTTCGACCGAGGTATGAAGAAAACATTATTTCTTAATTCAAATCTTTGATTAACGTCTGATTAGAACTCTTCAATTAAAAAAATTATCGAACAATTTTTCAGGCAAACATATTAACAAAAAAAATTAAAAATTTAATACATTAACGTTTCGGTCCTGATTTGGAGCTTCTTTAGAACTGATCTTATATTGTAGTTTTTGCATATGTACATTGCCTTCTATAAAATGGCTGATTTTTACATACTTAATTTTCAAAATTTTGAGCAAGCTCGCACTTCCAATTATTGTAGGCCGGTTTGATTTTAACTAGTTCAAATGATAGTTATATATGACTACGATTCGCATTTCTCTTCTAGTATTAAATGTGTCATTTTACTATCGCTATACAGGCATTAAAAGAAGCCATTTTATAAGAGGTCGTGGAAAAACAATTATATACCGTTATAAAACGACGAAAATTAAAAAGTTGTCGACGGTCATGCACACTAGCATTTCAAACAAACAATAATTAAGAGAAAAAACAGCAGTGGCCGCTTTATTACTAAATGAATGATAAATTATTCGAAACAATGATTTTATTGTAATTTTGTTTGTAATAGCCGTGGCTCTCGAAATAAGTTTTTTTTAAATAGCAAAAAAGAGCATCAGCTTGACTTGATATATTACCGCCATTAAAGCGTGTGCACACAATATAAATATTAAAAAGCACCGATATATTACACAGCGCAGGTTGCTAGTTGCTTATAGCATAGCTATATAATAGCTGCCAGACGGTTTGAATATTACACTGTGTCTAGTTGAACGTTCCTTCATAACTGATTCACAATTGTCCTCAATTAATAGATTGCAGAATGTTATACTAACAAAAACATTTTTAAGTTCTGTTTAGAATATCTTTTAATTTTCAACCAAAACTGCACAAAATACACATCAGAGGCGTAGCTAGAAGACGCCAGGATGCATTTTCAACCATAAAAATGTATTAGTAACCTTCTAATCTACAATTTTAGTTACAGCGGAATCTCACTAACCGTTCTAAAACCGCCGCATTCCCAGAAATGCCACATTATACTGAAAAAGTACGGAAGTCCTCGAAATGTGACAATTTTATTTTTATAATTAATACATGATATGATATTTATTCGGTTAGTTGATACATAAATTTATATTTGACACGTCAACGAAATACATATAACTTCCTAATCTTTTTTTCCACGACAATATGTTTTTGTTTTCTTTTACGCAATTAGGCTTTTGAAAAAAAAAATAATTATCGATTTTTTTATTGTATTTTAAAATTTTATTATTAATAATAGATATTGATAATCGATGCGAAAAACTTTCAAAAAACTTTTTTTAAATTAATTATAAGCAATTTAAAATTGATAAAATATTAAATAAAATCACGTGACTTCAAACGCACTAAAATTATTGTTTTTGACAGTTGTGACGTCATAATGTTAAAATGTATATACGCAGTATACTATCAATGGCTTCTACGTCATGTATTATTATAATAATATAAATTACCATTATGACGTCACATTATGTTCGGGAAATGTCGGCGCGTTCTCGGAACTGGGTACAAAAATTTATTTTTAATTTGATATAACTTTTGAATTATAACGAAAATAAAAAAAAGAAAAATATTTTGTTATAAAACTTATATACGATCTTTCCATTTATGACAAAAGCCCAATTGTCGCAATTCCAGGATATCTTCCGCAGCAACATTATCCTCTTCTCATTTTATAGGCATGTATTATACAGCTCTCAAAAAAGCCAAAAACGGATATCGACGGCTGGATAAATGAGATTTATCTATAATTGATCAATTATACCGAGTGGGTAGCGTAGTGGTGAGAGCACTACCGGGTTCGAATTTCGGCGGAGACAAATGTGGCTGGGACTTTTTCCTGCTGTCTCTCACCGAGAAACGGTTAATCCTGTACCGGCCATCTTGTTGAAGTTTTTCATGGTTTCCCTCAATAATTCCAGATAAATATATCCTTATTCAAGGCCATGTCCGACTATCCTATGCTCAAAACTTGCCTACCTTATCCTAATTTCCTAAAAAAAATCCTGCATTCGCCTATTGCTATTGAAGTGTAGAAAAATATAACGGGAAGTGTGGTAGATGGAAAATAGTAATGGTGCGAATGGCGTCTGTTATGACACAAAGTCGAGAAACGGACGTTAACGCATTATTATTGTTGTTATTATTATTATGAGAAGGAAAAAATTCTGTAAAGAATTCTGCATCCACATTCCACAAGCACCCAAAACTTTAGATTCGTCACCGTCATACAAGAGATACTTGCGAAGCAAGGTGCAACTATAACTGCGTCTTAAACCATGAAATGAGCGATTACAATGAGTTTGGGTCGTGCGCACGGAGTACACGGAGCGACCCGATAAGCACGGCTTTTTGCATGCGATAGACTAATGACTCAGCATTACGCTGACATGCCGAAATATAATAATAATAATAATTATTATTATTATTTAGATGAGTTTAGTTACAGTTAGTAATTATTATAATATATTACAGAGTAGCTACTGTTTGCTACAATTGTTAAGAAACACCCATTGTTACAACGCTATCAACATAGAAAAATTAGTTTATTTTTTGAAACAATGTCACCGTCGGGATACGAACCTGTACAATGAATTACAGCTTCCGTGTTTTATCCCGAAAATACAAACTCAACTCCCAAATAAACCCTGGAAGAGAATATGGGAGAATATTTCAAATAGTGGCGTTCCTAGTGATATGCAAATGGCTGTTTATTATGTGGTAAATGACCTTGTGAAGGTCAAATATAAATTATTTCGGCATCAACTATCAGCCAGTCCAAATTGTGAAATGTGTGATGACGTTGAGACTATTGGTCATAAAATAATGAAATGTGGTGAATCTCAAATCATATGGCAATTGTTAAAAAATATATTCTATCAAGTCACTAAAAAAATTTGGACGAGTGAGAATATCTTCTTTCTTAATATTCATCATGAAGACGCAGTAACAAAAAATTTTCTTATATGGCTCACGGCCTTTACAATAACTTTTAATTTGAACAATTACCCGCCGGATTTCGACTTATTCAAATTATTATTAAATAAAGAAAAAATAAAACACCCAACCAAAAATAATTTTGGTGACTTGATGCAATATCTTTGAAGCCTGAACAGTTCCCCCCTCATTTAAAATGTATGTATGTTTTGAAAAGAAATATGAACGTGTGAGCAAAGGAAATGTTTTTGCGAATTGTGTATTTAAATCCATATTCTTTTTATATACTATTATATAAAATTTCTATTTTATTTTTAAAATACTGATTGTATTAATTTATTTTAAATAAAGTTTTATGTTAAAAAAAAAAAAAAAAAAAAAAAAAAAAAAAAAAAAAAAAAAACCCCGAATCTTTTCACTCTCGCGGCGGACTGAGTTACATTACACCACAGTGACACAACTATCAAACTATCATTCTAATATTTATAGCATTGGTAACTGATTTTTTCACATCATGCGAGAGCCAATTATATTAGTTAACGCTAGATATGAACCATCACAGTAGTGAGAGCTATGAGTGATATTACCTATTATTATTATTGGTCAATCATGTGAGATTAAAAGTAGTTTAGGTTGGAAAAATTGATCCTCCCAATCTCAATTTGTTTGATACGCTTCTGTGTAGAACTTTTATGTTTGTGATTAAAAATTTGATCGACATGTTTTCCAGTCAATGATTTTAGATGGAAAAATTTAAATTACGCTATTCTGTCATATTTTAAACAGACAATATAGGTGCTGTGTGGAACGTGTAAATTAAACGCCAGAACAGCAATCACATAAAGAAAGCACGTTTTTCAGAACATTGCACATTTACACATCATCGAGCTAAAAATTCTATTTTGACATTGCTGTAAAAAGTCAAAAATATTATTTTTAAAAAATGGGTGCGTGTAATTTTTACTCAACATGTAACCCGGTTATAAGCTATCCGGTCTGATTTACTTTACTACTAACGCCGCTAAAGAAGTTGTATTTAAAAAAATGAAAAATCTGACATAAGCCAAAATTATCCACCATAAAGGCCATTGCACACGAATAAGAATAAGAATAATTTTATTATGAATAATTCATATATAATACATAAATGTTTTCGCTACAAAACGTAATCCTGTGGCAGTAGCGAGATCAAAAATAGAATAGAACGGTTATCATTACGTAAAAAATAAAATAAAAAAATATATATAGCTTACATAAATAAGTACATAATTGATACATTGGATTATAATAATAATAATTATACAATAATATTTGCATTTGGTGTTTTGAATATTTTCAGGCTTTTCATATTTATTTGTTACTGAACTGTGGAAAACAATATTTCAGAATCATTGTGTGATAGTAACCATAATTTTAGTCTTTTAATAAATTAATTTTTGTTTTCAGCAGATTTAATACTAATAGGTAATTTATTAAATATATTTGGGGCTGTACACAAAAAGTATCTCTTGAATATAATTTAATAAGGCCTAGGTATGAAAACATTTAAATTTGTAAAGCAATAATTGATTCGTGGTTTAACATTTTTGATATTATCATAATAAATTTTTAAAATGTTATTAACATATTTTCTTATTGGCATAATATTTAGCTTTTGAAAGAGAGGCAAGCTATGCTCGTATGATTTTTTAAAAAGAATAGTGCATATATTTTTTTTTGCATAATACTGATAGATTTGAATGTATTAAAGTATGCACCACCCCAACATTCTAAACCATAGTTTATTCGAGGCTGGTTTTACTTCAGGAAACGTTGCTAGGTTGCAAGCGCGCAGTGGCGCTAGATGTGTTGTATGTTTTGGCTTCACACGATGCGTGTTTTACATCTGAATTTGTAAATGGTTTGGGTGCACCACTGCACGCGCAGTGACAGTTCGAATATTAACAAAAGTGCACGTTTGTTATCTCTGAACGGAACACACACTATGACGCCATATTGGTTTGTGGGCGGTTACCTATTCGCCCACGTAACAAGATATTGTTACGTGGGTATTATTACGTTATTGTTTGTTTATGAGGTTTGCCAGTGTCGTCCACGTGACAAGATACTGTTTTTTAATTGGTTATTGCTCAAAGCCAGCAAAGAATCGAGCTCCGGTTTTAATTTTGAAATCCAGCTTATAACCACGCAGCAGTCCCCGCAGTGACATAATTTCCGTCCTCACAGCCAGTATACAAGTCCTAGCAGCGAAACCAGCCACGTGTGCAACGGTCTTAAGATTTATGACAAACTTAAACGTCTAAAAGTTCTCAAGGCGTGGTCGGTAATTTTTATAACTTACATATACACATGTTTGAAATAAATAAACAAGCACATAATATGTTGTTACTTGCTTCTGTTAAGACTATTAGAGTCAACAGAAATGGACCACGCTCTGTTTTGTAAGAAGATGAATGTACTGTACGAGACACGGGGGGTACAGGTACATGCTACATAAGGGGCGGGTATTTGCTTGGCCACCTACTTAGGGAAACGTCAATGGAAGTCACGCTAAGGGTAGTTTGATATATTTGTAGATGGCATGCCATGTAAAGAGTCTAGTACTTTGATCAGACAGTTTACTTATGAACCAAGAAAAGAGTGACATTTCAAATTGCGATATCAATTACCAACGGCATTTTTTTTCTAAACGGGCTAGCTACAGTTTGGTTGCTTCTTAAGAAGCGCTTACTCATTTTTAGGATTCCGTATTAAACTGGAATAGGTATATAGTTTTATTCTTATTATTTACTAGCCTTACTCGGCCATGCGTTACAGTGTTACTCTAAGATATACCGTTACGTTCAACAGATGGCGTTCTCGTTGCAGCAAAATATTTAGTATAGCGTGTGTTGCTTAAACGTCCAACAGATGACGCTAAATCCAACAGATGGCACTCTCGTTGCCGTAAAATATTTAGTACAGCGAGTGTTGCTTTAAAGTCCAACAAATAGCGTTGCATTCAATAGATGGCGCTCGCGTTGTTCGTAAAATATTTAGTATAGCGGGTGTTGCTTTAACGTCCAACAGATAGCGTTGTATTTAATAGATGGCGCTCCCGTTGTCGTAAAATATTTAGTACAGCGTGTGTTGCTTTAACGTCCAACGGTTGGCGCTCCCGTCTTCGTAAAATATTTAGTAAGATAAAAATATGCCAAAAAGTACAGCTTGCAAGAGTTAGAACGGTTGAAAACAACAAGGCGTCGGAGGGAAAGAACTAGAAGCTGCCACTTATAACAAACGACAAGCTACTGTTTACATGACATTTAACAAATTTTAATTGCATTTTTTCTTTCTCCAAAATATTTTCCAAACGCGCCACTGGCAACAGTATGAGAATAATGAACGCAAAAACCTTTTCTGGAATCACCTCGTATTCCAGCCCAGACTTTGCCTATGTAGTAGTACAAGTTGAATTGTAGGTAGCGACCTCCGTAAGTATAGGGTCTCCACCCCCACATTTACCCAACGGCATGTCTCTCTACGTCGCCGGTCAATATTTCTACTGTAGATAACATAACCTCACTTTGCTTATAGAATGACGACGTTATATAGCGCGTTATATGATGTTAAAAAATCGTTTTAAACAAATTAGTTTGGAATTACTTCTCGATATATCAAAATTACCGATCATAAAGTTAACTATGAATATAATTTTCAGAAAACTTACAGTACAATCATAAATAAATAATATTTTTATATGATAATCATTGACAAATATTTAAGAAAACTCTCATAATGTGCAATAACAACAGTTCTTAAAGAAACATGGCGCTCGGAGCATTCTATAAAAAGCAAAATTAAACTATATGTAACCTGACAGTTTCGACAGGAGGTCAAGTATTTCAGCGACGTCTTTTTAAATTATTCACAATGCTTATAAATCTATATAAATAAAAACGTAAATGCAGTTCTTCTCCGATTGCTTCGAAATTTTGAAAAAATATTGCATTCGAATACGCGCGCGTTTTTATATACCTTTTATACATATAGATGTCACACCCGTATCAGGTGCCTTTCTTGAAAAAGCGCCATTTGTTGAACGTTAAGGCAGCACACGCTATATTAAATATGTTACGGCAACAAAAGCGCCATCTGTTGAATACAATCTCTTGAACACGAAAACCAGACTGAGCTACTGCAACTCGTGGCCGGGTTCAGTCAGTAATTAATATATAAAGCTGAAGAGTTTGTTTGTTTGTTTGAACGCGCTAATCTCTGAAACTACTGGTTCGAATTGAAAATTTTTTTTGTTGGATAGCCCATTTATCGAGGAAGGCTATAGGCTATATAATATTACGCTACGACTAATTGGAGCGGAACATAAATGAAAAATGTTGCAACATGTGTCTCAAAATTAGTCCGTTCGACAAATATTATCAGGTGAAATGCCTTAACTAAATACTGCAATATAAGCGCGTCAAGGTGCAAGCCCGGATAGCTCAGTCGGTAGAGTGTAAAACTCTTAATGCCAGGGTCTAGGGTTCAAGCCCCACGTCAGCGAATATATTTTTATTTTTTTTTTATTTTCTACATTGCTTTCTTCTAAGGTTTACATTTCAATTTTTTTAAATTTTATTAGGTACGACTAATTAAAATTAAATAAATCTAATTAATAGCTCATTTGAAAACTGTTACAACTATAGGCACCTATATATATTTATATAAAATAATTTTCCTACATTGTTTTCAATTAAATATTTATTATATTAAAAGAAATTTATTATACTTAATGCTTTTTAACGACCTTTTGAACGGTAACGCCGATCATTATGAAGTTTGGACACAACATTCATCTCGGTAAACTAAGTGAATGTGTGTGCTCATGTTCCTCCCTTCCCCATTCGATTTTTTACACCCGGGTGAAACCGGGCGGGACCACTAGTCATGTATAATTTATAAAGTCTCCTACAAAATTATTTTATTTATTTAGTCTTCAAATACCAAATTTTTTGGATATTATTACAGAGTAGGTATCATAATATTATAGAGTATGGTAATTAAGTTGGCAATACTATACTGTTACATAACGTTATTCCATTGTCACAAGTAGAGCATTGATGTCGTTTGTTGAATACATAGCAACCCTTAGTTCAGACTTACAGGTATGGCTAGGTGAATAAACGCCCCAAGGCACGTGACTCTACTTTGTAGACAATGTACGCACAATATTCATGTAGCCATTACAATGCATAAGGCGGGGGTGATTCATAACGCCATGAATTCGTCTTTTACATACAGAGAAACGCCGAGAAGAAATATTTTTGACGTAGGACTTCGATCATGTCCGCGTGTATACGTCAGTCAGGTCGTCACGAAACACGCAAAATAACTTTGTAAAAATAATTATAAAATAAAATATATTTTTTTAAAAAATAAGCTTAAAACAATAATGAATAAAAAAGTATTATTGTGAAAAAATCGTGGGGCGCTTTGTTCCACATTTTCGTATATCGAGCGCCCCACGCTTTTTTCACAATAATACTTTTTTATTCATTATTGTTTTAAGCTTACTTATTTTAAAAAAATATTTTTTACTTTTTAGTTCGATATAAAGCGTGTTTTTTAGTTTTTTTTAAACTATATTTATTTTCCACTTTTTAGTTCGATTTATTGTCAAAAAATTGGCGAAAAAAAAACATTTTTTTTTTCGGCGTGGACGGGATTAGAACCCACGACCCGTGATTCCGAGAGTTGACGTCAGCGAAGACCCGCTCCTTAGACCGCACGGCTAACCACTGTAGTTACAGTACTGGCATATTATACTATAGTAATAAACCACTTGCTGTAGTCCAAACGAAGGTTACAAACAAACATACATACATACAAACTTACAAGTGAAAATATAAAGCGTGTAAAAATTGAGCCTTTTTCAAAAAAGAGCCACTAAAATGCGAAAAATAATAAACATTTGAAGTTGGCGCCTATTTAGTTACAATAATCTTAGAGTATCTATTATGGATTGTAGATGTAAGGAGAACTATCTTATATGGAAGATAAGTTGAAAAAGTGTCCATCTTAATGCTGTAAATAACAGTTAAAAAATCGTCCGAAATGGCGCTAGCGCTGCATCCGAGTATAAAATGAATTTAGCAGTTGTTTACTCTCCATAGCAGTTATAAACGAATTGAAGTGCGCTGAGTTGAAAAATTTAGTACTTTAATAATTAGAGTCGATAATAACACTGCAGTATGTAAAATCTAAACTGTTTTGCGAAGTCCAAAATAATTTAATAAATATAACCTAAAAACCTGCTGTGAGATAGTATCATGAGTGATTTAATTTTTGTTAGCTTTTACTAATATTTTTTAGTCATTTTATAGTTTATTTATATCAGTATAAACGTTTATTTACTACTAAATGCCTAATAGCACGGTTAAAAATGACATTTAAATCAAAAATTAATTTTATATCATATTGTTTTATTTAAAAAAGCGGAAATTCTATTTTCCTCGTTTATTTTTCTATCCTACTCTAACAATTTTTACCCTCCATACGCTTGCTTTAAAATTTACCCTTTTGCGACAGTGGCGGTCCCCTAATTTAACACTTTTTGATGGACACTTTTTCGTACATGGTTCTCCTTAACCTCTACCCTCCAAAAAAAAACTCAATTCTTAATTCTTTTTTGCTTTTTAGTTGGTTTATTTGAAAGAGCTTCAATTTCCTGTAAAATATTCTTTTTATTTTTCACTTTTAGTGGCTTCGAAATACGTAGTTTGCATGTTATTTTCTTCCTTAGCATTATATTCCTGAACAAGAAAACATTTACACTTTGAATTTTTTTTTCAAAAGACGTTTATCTACGAAAAATACTACGGTACAACCTACTTTCTCCTTACAAACTCTGTTGTGGGATTTCATGCTAGAAGACCTTGGTTGCAACGTGCGTTTCGTCCCACTCTTCAGTTTGTTTTCCTTCTCTCTAGTCTTCTTGGAAGATGCGCAGAACCTATTTTCTAGCAACTACTCTCCAATGTAATCGCACAATATGAACCAGAATATATTTGAAGCCAGGCAAAGTTTCTATTAAGAGTTAACTAATTGGTACTTATAAGAAGTTAGTTCTCGTTGTTCTTAGAAGAAATTAATTGGCGAAGAAACTTGTCCTGTAATTAACAGATATATATCTGCAGAGTCGCACTTGCGAGGGAATTTGATGCACGCACGCACGGTTCGCCCTATCCGAAGTGCCAACATAACAATATTACGCACAGTGCTGCCACCACGGCGTTAAGTGCCAAGTTCATGATATTATTCTGTATGGTTTATGGAGTCCATATAAGAATTTAAGGTCGCTGCTCACGAAGCTGGTTTTGCCGCTAGATTTGACTACTAGTTTTCTAGCGTTGGTTTTCTTACTTGCTTTTATGTGCTCGCTTCACACGAGATGTCTTTTCAAACTTGTTTTGTAGATAGATCTGGTGCGTGCGCATATAAACACAGAGCTATGGAGGGTAAAGGATAAGGAGAACAATCTCTGTGTATGAAAAGTGTCCGTCAAAAACAGTTAAATTAGGATGTCGCTACCGTAGGAAGAATGTCAATTTCTCTCTGATGATTCTTAAGTTATATTTACCAAATATTTGTTTGACTGCGTAAGTGATTGAGGTTTTATTTACTGTGAATATATGAACTACTCTAGTCGCCAAAAATATTAAATATTTCCTTTCAGCACACTTCAATTCGTCTACAACTGCTACGTTTACATTGCTTTACACTAAACACTTTTTCACTGGCGCCATTCTGGTCACATTTTGAGCTGTTATTTGACGCTTTCGGATGGACACTTTTTCAGTTTTACCCCCATATAAGATGGTTCTCCTTGACTCTACCCTCCATACACAGAGCAAAACGTGTGTGACTCTGAGCAGAATGACGCCATGTTGCTTTGTGGGCATTTGTTCATGTCGCCCACGTGACAAGATACTGTTTCCTGATTGGTTCTTGCTCAGAACAAGCAGTGGACCTCGCAAGAAAAAATAGCCCTTTTTCTAATTTTAAAATTTCGTGAGCTAGCAGGCTAGTCGCAGAGACATCATTTCCAGCCTCGTACCCAGCCTGTCGGCTAGCAGAAGTCCAAGCAGTGTTTCCAGTCTCGTGTGCAGCGGCCTTAAGGTCGCTGCTCGCAAGGCTCGCTTCACACGATGCGTGTATTGAAATTGGCTTTGTAGATGGGTTTGGTGCACGCGCAGTGACAGTTCGAATGTTAACAAAAGTGAACGTTTCTTGTTTCTAAACAGAACACACACTACGACGTCATGTTTGTTTGTGGGCGTTTGCCGCGAGCATGTTTTTACACGGATTCCGGCAGATAATTTTCCAAGTGGGAGGTGCCAAACATTTACAGAAATCGTGATTTAAAACGATACTATCGTTCCTACGAGGGTCCGCGATTCTTCTACTTCTTCCAGCCGGCACCCTCCACTATAATTTTCATTTCCGCAATAAACCGTCCTATATATCTGTATATATAAAAGGAAACCGTGACTGATGACTGACTGATCTATCAACGCACAGCTCAAACCACTGGACGGATTAGACTGAAATTTGGCACACAGATAGTTATTATGACGTAGGCATCCACTAAGAACAGATTCTTGAAAATTCAACCCCTGAAAGGGTGTAATGGGAGTTCAAAACTTGCATGGAGAAATAATATATAAGATAGAATATAGATGTAACAATTTGAAAATGCGCATGATTACTTCTGTCAACAAATAAATTAACACACGTGCTTCGTGCTTTTTCAAAAACAACTCCTTCAGAGGGTAAATAGGAAAATAGTCTAATATAATCAACATGGGTGACATTTTCAAGGTTTGTCAGGACGTTGATCACGTGAAATTTATTAGAGCAACCTACGTCGAGAAAGATGTAACTATGCCAAATAATGGGAATGCATCCGCGTTTCGTCTCAATCGTGCGCGAAGCCGCGGGTAACGGCTAGTATTAACTATATTCTGGTCGGAACGCTTTGACATCCACGTCTTACTTCGCGTAATCTAACATTTCCGACTGTACAATGCACGCAGCCACATCTATCAGTTTGCTTGTACTACCAAGTATTACACGAGTAACTAGATTACATGCATAAAATACAAATATACCACCTATTAGTTAGATTACATAAGTACTAAGCCACACACAGTTTCACGTACACCATTCACCTTGGTTCAATTACACAGGACAGGTGGGCATGGTACATACCGGTTTTTGTTAAGTAGGGTTTGGTTTCTTACGCCTTATTCAAATCTATATTAGTAATGCTAAAGCAGTTTGGTATTTTTAACATGCTTTTATTAGCTTCACTCTCTATGTGTGTAGGTATTCATCTATATCTAATGGAATCCTTCAAATTAATTTTTACCCACTTCCAGACATACATGGATATGCAATATTTTGTTGACTTTCTGCATTGAACATAGACACAATGCGATACTTACATAGGTGTGACGTCACAAGCGGACGCCATGACACTCGCCAGCGTTTTCGCGCTTAATTCAAAAGAGAAAGATAAAAATTGGTTGTCTGTAAAGTCGGTTTACGGACGATAGTTTTACGTGATAACGTCATAAAGAAACATTGATGAACTCTCTAACGTCACGCGAGAAGAGAGAAATGCGTACAAGCCGACGCTTGAGCCGATCGTGCCTCTCTATCGCTTATACCGCGCTCTCGCTTGCACGCTCAGGCTCAGGCGGAATGTGACACTTTTTGGTGCGTGCAGCCGGTGTTTCATCAATTTATAAGACGTTATCACGTCAAAAATGCAACAATTTGGGTTAAAATTTAATTTATTGCTGAAATAATGTTTTTTTTTCGGAAATAGTAGGTGGAAGTGTACCTAAATTATAGAAGGGAATTTCAAAATCTGTCATTATGCCTATTCTAATGTAGTCGGACACTTAAAGGACGCCCATTTGTATTGTTTTCCACATCCATGACAGTTGATAGAAAATATAATATGCAGAAGTTTTGTAGATCCTTACATAGTACAAGTAGGTATTGTGCAGTGAACTCTACAATCAGTATATCGTGATCTCAAGAGTTTGATAGACATTTGAATCAAATAATTAGACGCACTGTGGAGACTCCATTCGACCGTAAACTCACACAAACAAAATCATTATTCATTATAATAATACAGTGTCTTTAATACATCGCTTTAAAACTAACAACATATTAAGTAAAAACCGCCATTTTTATATATATAAACGTATATATATATCATATTAATTTTAATACTTTTCAACTCTATATTTTCGTTTTCTCCCAGGCAAGATCGTCGAATCGCACAGACTGACTATTCATGATCAAGTAACACAAATGTTACTTTGTTTAAAAAAAATGATAATAGTCAACCACGGGGGTTTACATCTCTTAATATGCCCAGCTCAGCTCAGCTCATTCGTCTCCACCGTATTGCAATACCACTTTCAACGCAATGTTTATACAGTTCGATGTTTTTTTTGCCAGAAACCTTTGCGGGCGCGCGCAACACAACTCACCAAAGTTTCATCGTAATCGGATAAATCTTATCCTCTATTTCATCCCGTTGAAAGATGGTTTTGCAAAAACGCTGAAACACGCAATTTTTTATTTATTACCAAAAGCCTAAATATAAATTTTCATATCCCTTACTTGATAAATAATGAGTTCCCCATAGAAACTTTCATCCCGTATTTCACCCCTTCGGGTTTTTTTTGAGACAAAAGGTAGCCTATATCCTTCCTCAGAATGCAATCTATTTCCTTGCCAAATTTTATATCGAAAAGATACCAAACGAGAGTTACTCTTGCATTTATAATATTAGTATGGATGGATTACGAAGTACTTGCTAAATTCCAATCTATTAAAGTTAGGTTCATACTTCATTGTATAAAACCTTACACCTTCAAATTTGCCTAAAGAAAAAATCAATATATTCAAAGACCAAAAGTATCGTGTCCACTAATTTATATTTTAAGCAAGTGCTAAAGAGTGCTCAAATAATTTATAAGCATGGTCCAGAAGAGAGAAAAAGCCGGGTCGACGTTCTGTTGAAATGACCCGCCTGTGTTTTGATAAGCAATACTGAAGTAATAAAGTACTTGGAACTGTGAATTATAATAATGAAGATGATTATATCTCACAAATAATTAGATACCTATTCAAGTTGTACATATCGTAATATCTACCTTAGTATTATTGTATCGTTTATACAGAATGAATCATCGAAAGCTGGTTTAATTAAACATTCTACCAGAAATATTTTAAATTGAATTTCAATCTCGCAGTGCTACACACATTTTAAAATGGTCAAACAGTAATTATTATACAATAGTTGAATTCAAGCAAAAAAATTAAGATTTCTTTAGGAGGGCGCATTTATAGTGAGACTTGTGGGTCTTTCATAAAGCATACAGTGAATTTCATTTATAACGACCTCGGTTGTAACGACTTTTCGGTTATAGCGACGTAACACTTAAGTCCCTTGAATTTAAAGTAGGTATATACTTTTCTTTCTATATAGTGACTTCCGGATATAGCGACGGAATTACATCGTCCCTACATCGTCGCTATAACCGAAATCCACTGTAATATAAAGTTCCCTTTTTGCGTTTGTCAGCATTTCAGCTATTTACTTGAAAATCATTAAACATAATATTTCAATTGTGTTTTTAAGGGTAGTAGAGAATATTAATTTTGAGAGTACTTCCAGCTATACGCTGAACTTTTAAGTAAATTTATTTAACACTCAACCGCTTTGATATTGACCATTTTAAAATCAGTAGATCGCCAAGTTCGTGAAGCAGACGATCTACTAAAAAGCCTTATTTACAGGAATACAAATACTTTTTGGTTTTTGCATTTTTACACCGATAGATGACGTTACCGTGCTCATTTTTACATATTACCATATAACAGTAGCTATCAAGGCGACCGGTAGATCGCCAAGTTCGTGAGAACAAGCTTAATTTACAGGAAGACATTTTGCACTTTCATTTTTACGCCGAGAGATGGCGTTACAGTGCTCATTTTTACATATAAGTTTTATATTTTCATTTTGCCTCGAAGAGATTGGAATCACGTTGAAACCTTTTTATTTTCGATAATCGATGCCTAGAACAATAAGTTTGTACAAATTTTGAAAAGATTTGAGCCATCCTATATGCGAATATATACACAGGTACTTAGAAGTTTGTATTTCAGCATTGTTGTCTAGCATTCGAGTTTCAGAGAATCTTTACGGATGACTACACGAGAAAATTAAAATTAATATTTGATGCGAGAATACTGGCATTTAAAATTCACCCACGAGCAACAAAAAAATAAAACTATAGCGAACAATAATTAATAATATGTTACAAAAACACAAACACACACACACTCTTGATTTTTGTTAGTGATCTAATTAATTAAAAACATTGTTATTTATATAACATTTTTCATACACTTTTAGTTAGAAAACGTTATATTTTATAATATTTTTCGGGATATACCTAAATCCGTCGTGTTGATACTACAGAACACATTTTATTTAATTATATTTTAACTCGATAAAATTGTTACATTGAAAGTGTTAATTCGATTTTGCAGAATGTAAACTTTTATTATTATTATTAAAAAAATAACTAGTTAATTTTATTAATTATTCTCTTGCAAAAAATCTCTTTAAAATCATTCTTGAATTTTTTTCATCAAAAAATGTTACAATGTTCCTTAATTCGATATAATTTTATTTTTTAAATACGCTTAAAATGAGAAAGGCTTATTCAAAAAGTTAAATTATATCAAGTTGAGGGACATTATATCGCTGTTGAACAAAATCATTACATCTAAAAAATATTTTTTTGACTTTTTAGTGCACATTGCTATAAACGCGTGTTTTTTAGTTTTTTTACCTAAAATTTAAATTCTGTCATTAAAAATATTTATCAAAATCGGACTACTCTGTAAAAAGTTATGCGTGGTCATACATAAAAAAAAAAAATAAAAAAAAAAAAAAATATACGCGTCGACTTGAGAACCTCCTCCGTTTTTGTTTTTCGTCGGTTAAAAACCAGGTCTACGTGTATACAACGCAACGTACAGCACTGCACGCCTCGTTGGTATGCAGTAATTTTTAGTGTATTTGCCATAAGGCACTTACACTATTGGCGTCGGTCGGATGGCGGGACCTAGGGGTCGGACCAAAATTTCTCGACGTTTCATAACTTTCTAAGAAGTTTGGCACCATTTTTGGAAATGTTTATATATATATGTATATATATATATATATATATATATATATATATATATATATATATATATATATATATATATTTATATATATATGTGTGACCACGATAACTCTCGACAGACTTAATCGATTTAAATGAAATTTGGTCCACATGTTGGAATCCATCATCGCAAGAAGCCTATTTAAAATGGGCCCGATCGGGCCATTTTAAGGGGGGTATTTAGGGGTTGAAAAATGTTTTTGGGCCCAAAAATACCGAAAAAATTCTCAGAATAGTTTCAAATTTTAAATTTAACCCTTTCATAATTATTGAAATGTGCTGCTAAAATTTTAATAAAATCGGCCCGACAGAACCGGACTTACAAATTTTATGAAAACGCAAGTTTATTGATATGGATTTACATACTGAAGGGTATATATAATTTGGTACAGATGTTAAATTGGTATATAGTATTGAAATTAAGTAAAAAAATGTTGTTTGAAGAGGTGTATTAAGGGGTAATTTTTTATATTTTGTCCAAAAACAAAGTTAAGTTCATGCAATAGAGCCACACTGCTTATAAAAGCAAATACACTATATTGTCGGCAGGGTTTCGCACTGCGACCCGAGTTTTTTTTAAAATTATCATCAATTTATATAAATCTATACTAATATATATAGCTGAAGAGTTTATTTGTTTGTTTGGTTGAACACGCTAATCTCAGGAACTACTGGTTTGAATTGAAAATTATTTTTTGTTGGGTAGTCGAAGAAGGCTATATAATATCACGCCACGACCATTAGGAGCGGAGCATCAATGAAAAATGTTGCAAAATATAACTCAAAATTTGTCCGTCCGACAAAAACTTTTGAACACAACATTCATCTCGGTAAACTAAGATGAACGTGCGCACTCATGTTCCTCCCCCCTTTCGTTCTTTTGCACCCAGGTGAACCCGGGCGGGACCACTAGCATTTATATGCTTACAAATATTTGTATAAATTATTGTATTGCCATGGGTTCTTAAAACGTGTGTAAAATTTCAAATTATTCAAACGTCTGGAAGTGGGTGAAAATTAATTTGAAAGATTCCATCAGATACATTCATACATACATACTGCAGGTGAAGCTAATAAAAGCGTTTTAAAAAACGGAATTAGCTGTCGCCGATTTGCTGTTTTACAATTTACATCAATGTACCCTATCTGTTAAATTCAATAATAAAACTTTTGTAGTGTTCTCCAGCAGACTTTTTGCAGGTGTACTGTCATGAAGTTTTATTTAAACTATATATTCCCAGAGTCCGATCTCTGCTTAGTATTACAAAAACAACTTAAAAGACCAATCAAATACTATAACTACACTATAGTAATATATAATCGTTGTTTTGTTTTCCAGTTAATTAAAACTAAAACATTTGCCCCCTATTGTGTCTAGTTTGGTAGACAGATGATATTCCAAGCGGCGTTGTTCCGATAGAACAAGAACGCAAAGACTAATTAATAAATCTCTCATTATATAACAGTTAATTACTACAGAGCACGCGGAGTGTCACAATCAAATATAATAACAGACGTAACTTTAACTGTTTCGATTGTTTTTTTCTAACAGTAATCTAAATACTAATATATAAAACTGAAGAAATCTCACAAACTACTGGTTCGAATTGAATTTTTTTTTGTTGGATAGCACATTTATCAAGGAACGATATAATATCACGATACGATCAATAGGAGTGGAGAATCAATGAAAAATGTTGCAAAATGTATCTCAAAAAATGTGTCCGTCATACTTCTATTCAGGTGAAATGCCCTAACTAAATATTTCAATATTAGCGTCGTACATTCATAAGCCCGGCTAGCTCAGTCTACATTGCTTTCTTCTAAGGGTTTCATTTAAATTTATTTTAATTTTCTTTACGACTAAAATTTTCCTAGTGTTTTCAAATACATATTTATTAGATTTGATTAATTACAGTAATTATTGATTCAAAAGAAATTTATTACTTAAAAAAAGTATAAATACTGCTTTTTATCATTGAATTTTTTAGCAAAACGTGAAAGAACTTGGGTACATTCGACACTGGATGACACATATACATGTAAAGATTTTCATCAAAAATGGAGGTTTGAGTTTAAAATAAGTAACAAAGCAGGGAGCTGCTGAAAACTGCAAAAAATTTGGACTCAACATTCATCTCGGTAAGCTAAGATAAATGTGCGTACTCATGTCTCTTCCCCATTCGTTCTTTTGCACCCGGGTGAAACCAGGCGGGACCGATAGTACATAAATAAGATGACACTAATTATTTCAAATCTCTTGTATAACTACGCTGAATATTAATAAACTTAGAGTTTAAAAAACTCAAAAAAGTTTTTTTAAACAAAAACTTGCCGAGTAAAATTTTCACACGTACAATTTTTATTTGCTTGCGGGTTTGTTCTCTAAGTTATAACGGTCAAATCAATCGCAACAAATCTTTAACAATCGGCCAATTGATTTAGACATGGACGTCCACTGTTCACCAGCTTTCAGTAGTTTGAAGTAAATACATATAGCTTTCTTTGAATTTCTCCGACAAATGTATAATCCGGTTTAAATAATCAACGTTTCAAGAAGGTTGCATCCAACGTGATACAATATTCATGGCGCAAAGTGCTTTTTCTATTGCAATATAATATGCTGTAATACGTAGGTACTACTTTCAGAAACTCTTAGAACATTCCGGTAAACGGAGTCATCTAGGCTCTAGAGCAGCATTTCCTAAACTGAGGTCCGTAAGTATTAAAAATCATTCTGTAATTTTTTTCTTTAACAGAGTGTAGAAATAAGCAAACAAATATTTCAAGTAATTTTTTTTATCAAAACTCAAAAATGAAAGAGAAACGGGCTGTCAAAGTTCTATTAAATTTTATCAAATTTTGAGGTCGGTGCTGGCGTTATGTTATGTCACTATGGAAATATGTTATGTCATTATCAAGTATTCACAGAAATTGTCCGAAGTTGTCTCCGTTTTATTGGACACAAAGATGCGTGCGTCGTAGCCCATGCTTCTGAACATGCTTGTAGTAGCGATAAGGGCCTTCCGCGAATAATTTGGGATGCATTTCAGACTCGTGCTATCATTTCTTCGCGTGTGTTAACCGAGCTTTTGAATTAATTAAAAAATATAAAAAATTAATTAATCTTTGAACGCCTGTTTCTCTCTTATTTTTGAGTTTTGATAAAAAAGCTACTTAAAATATTTGTTCGTCTATTTGATTTCTAAACGCTGTTAAAAAAAGAATCAACTTAAAAATCCACCTATATAAATACCGTTCGGCAAACAGTGATTCTATAAGTGAGCAAAATTAAACAGTTCGTCCGGCGACGGCCAAACTGTATAACGCCGTCCGGCAAACAGAGTATAAAATGACATTAACACTTAAAAAAAATTTAATAAATAATCAGTTTTTTATTAATGGAGGTTCTAAGGGGTTCGTACATGATAAAGTTCAGGAAATGCTGGTCTAGAATTTAATATTAATTCAACACAGTAACATCATCAACTTCCGTTTTTGTTTTATTTTCTTAAAGAAAATAGCACTGGATTTATTACAGACTAAACGCACATTATCTTTTGAACCGGCTTCGCCCGAGTGGATTTTAGTTTGACAACGAAATAATCAAGAAAAACAAATTTTGCGGAGGCAAATCTTGTATAATTTAAATTATTGACTGTAGTATCTTTATATATTATGAATCTTTTATTATATGTAAAAAAAACCAACTTATATAATTTTGACAATAATCGCAGAAATACTTACTTAAATATACCTAAGCATAGGTTAAACTTATCAGCTAAAAATCAGAAAATTGTTGCCATAAAATGTTTTAACCATCTTCCTAAGTGTACTAGAGAAATTAAAAGTTTAAAAGTATTCAAAAATGAAATAATGTCACTACTGCTAAAGAATACGATTTACTCACTTAAAGAATATTTTTCATTTAATTTTAATGATGTGTAATTTTTATTGTAATTTGTAATTTTATGACGATTCCACACATACTTTTTGATGTCAGGGATAATAAACTATATTATTATTATTATCGCTTAATTCTACATAATAGATGCTCGGCAACTGAGTAAAGTATCGACATTGAACAAGTAAATCCATTATTAATCAACAAATTATTTTCTATATCCCTCACCTAAAATAGAACTTCATATCATAATTCGATAACAATGTCTCGTATATTAAAAGAAACAACTACGCCTATTTGTTTTAATAATCGATTAACATTGTTGTATGTACTGTATTTGAATCGAAACGTTCACCGATTTTTGAAGTGAAACTTCTCTAGGCACGGTAGGGAAAATTGACCTGGATCAGACGAAAAGTGAAACGCTTCCCCTTCTCCGACTTCAACCGGCAGTTGAGAGGAAAGAATGGAAGAATCGGTTCTACCAAAGTGTCATACGCACTTTACACGCATGCGCAATGTCTATTGTGTGTATACCTAGCATTTTTTTTAGCCACGCTAACAAATTTCACATAACCGTTTACTAATCCTGAAATTATAAAATTGTCAACAAATGCTAGAATCTAAGAGGTTACACTTTTAACCCGCGATAGTCTCAAAGTTATTTTTTAAGGCCACTAACAATCAGGACTGTTTAGTACCAATTAATATATTCAACTTATTCAAATCTTTGATGTCAATATATTGTCTGAAAAAAATTGGTCGACAATTTTATTTATTTGAAAAATATTCAACTTATGTTTTTTATTAATTAAAAATTGATTCTTTCCTCAGTTCTCAGATTAAAACTTGAAACTGCGGGTATCTCTAGTCGCAAGTCACCGAATCGTATTTAGGGGCAAATATTGTTTGTTGATATTGCTGGACAATACAGTTATTCAAACAAGACTTAGAACTGGGACACAAAATCCAGGATAATAAAGTCTCAACTTCTGATGCATTGTGTAGATATTATTTTAGTAGCAGACTCAATAAAGTCAACGAAAGCTTTGCAGTAACAGATATTTTCACCGAGAAAATGGAAAGAAAATCTTTATATTTGTGTACAAAGAATGTTACATATATACAAAAAAATTTCTTTAGAAAATATTTATTTTCATATGACAATATCTATTTTTATGTATATTTTCACACGGTGAATTTAATATTATGTGAAATGTTTGTCAAAGTGAAACCACATCAACAAAGCCGATCCAGGTGTGCCAAAATACGGTCGACTAACCAATCAGTTAAAACTACTGAATACAACTTCTACGTTTAAAAAAGAAAATATCTGTTTGTTTTTTCAATAGTTTTCGTTCGAAATCATTTTTAAATCTGGATATATTTGATTCGTCTATCACAATTCAGAGCCGGCTCAAATAGCCAAGTTCATATGTCCCTTTTTTGATGAATTCTAGTCCTCCTTCACCGAAAATTATTATCATGGTGGCATTCGAATCGGAATGACATTTAGAAACTTTTTGAAAAAATTGAAGTGGCGGTCGAAAAAATTGCAAAAGTTATAAACATTTTAGTGAAAGAAAAAGAGAGGTTTTGGTTTTTTGCGAATATCTCAAAAACTATTGCAGATATCTGAAATCAAGCAATAAAGAACAGGAAATTTCTTACAAAAAAGTATCATCATCCGTACCACCAATACTTCTAATTTTAATTTAGAGGTGAAAATAAGGCTAAAAATATTCTTTTTCTCTATTTTTTATACGACAAGCTAAAAGACACGAAAATATTGAAACTTATATAAAAAATAGAAAAAAAATGTTACCCTTATTTTCACCTCTAAATTAAAATTAGAAATATTGATGGTAGAGTTCCGGGAGATGGGACTTTTTTGTAGAAAATTTCCTGTTTTTTCGGAATATTTTTTCTTATTTCAGATATCTGCAAGAGTTTTTGAGATATTTGCAAAAGCCAAACCCTTCTATTTTCTTTTACTAAAATGTTTATAACTTTCGTAATTTTTTCGTCCCTCACTTCTTTTTTTTTTCAAAAAGCTTCCAGACGTCATTATGAATCGAATGACAACATGATCATAATTTTCAGTGAAGGAGGACTGGAATTCATCAAAAAGGGACATGTGAACTAAACTAAAATATATACCAACAACCAAGGCTACAAAACGGCCTTGTTAAAACTAGACTCTTACATAAAAAAAAATATAAAACCACGCTTAACTTGTTCAAAGAGTCAGAAAACGTAGTGTCGCCCTGCAGAGCAGACAGGTCTATTATCCCATCTGGCATAATTAGGCACACTAATATTTTTTTCAAATAACAATTGCCTACACTCTATAAAGAGGAAGTTATTTTAATGCCACCGAAATATCGATTATGTCAAAATAAATTACAGAAGACTCCGCCCAAATCATTCAGTCTGGCTCTCCTTCCGTTACAGAAGGGTTCTGTGAAGCGATCTGCCATCTGTTATCACGAAGATTTTAAATGCATTTCTCTAATTGATTTTCATGAAAAGTTTAATGTCATGAAAAACAGGATACTAGACTAAAAACGAATAATAATTCATTTTTAGTAAACTTTATTGTCGACATTTCGACACTAAATTGTCTTAGTATAACAGTTGCATTCGTTTATAGAACAATTGTAAACAAATTTTATGATTTTCATACATACAGTATGTAAACACGTAAGGTGCACATAGGGAAATTAGCATTCTGAAAAAATACTTGGATCAGAGTTAGACATGACTGCATTAATTGTTATTTCTATTGAATTATCGTATGGTAATCTTGATGATTTCTATTTAATTTTGATTTATTTTTATTTTACATGGCTTTTTTAATAATAAAAAGCTCTTATAAATCATTATTTTAATTTTTTTGTACAAAAATAAAACAAAAAATCAACTCCATCTGTTGGGAAACATTTCATTCAAAAATTGTCTGACTGGTATGACGTATGCGCGTTGGTAAATCAGTGACCCAAATGTCTTTAGGTTCAACACGAATAGGCGGAGATATTTGATCTCGCACCATATTTAAGTATTTTTGGGAATTTAATGTCCCAATAATCAAAAAAGTCCGATTATGTTGTAATCATTTGAATATTTTCTTCGGTAGTATACACATTCATTTTGCAAAAGACTATTATCTGTCAAATTGAAAAACAAGATTTCAAGGCTCACTCTGATCCAGTCATTTTTTCCCAATGTTAATTTCCCTCCTTACGTCTACGTGTTTACATACTGTATATACATTTTTCATTCGATGCTGATGATCTAAGCTGTCGAGCGCCTATAATCTATTTAGAATTCTGTATCAGATGTTATATATAAAAAAAAGTTCAATATTTTTCACACAAAGGTACATGACGTGTATTTAAACAAAAAAAAAATTCGCGACGTAAAGTTCAAGGATTATATACATTCATTCTAAATTCAAATGAAACACAAATACAGCTCCAACACTTCTCCGCATTTATTTAAAAATGTGTACAATTCCAACAAAAAATTAAATCATTTTTTTTACCTTTACAATCACAAAGATAAACTTAACGCATTTTTTTAAAAAAGAATATTCTGTAGTAGGTAAAGATAACATTTGCAAAGCTCAGAGAATCAAACAAAGCCTTTATAATATCAACAGCAGAATCAAAGCGCTTTTAGTGAACATCGCGTAGGCAACCTGAACTAATTTATTATCCTTCAGCAAATAGTGAGTTGATCCTCTTTTAAGTGACGCCTAATCACTGAAATGGTCTCTCGACCAGACACATCGCGGTGGACTAATCACGTCGAATTTATAAAGACCCGTTCACTTATCCCTCAATAATTCACGGGACTCCACGAATTGCATGTTTCAATGAAAATCGAAACTATTTATTACAGTTGTCGAAGCTTCTTTTTTGCTACGGAAAATGTAAATAGTAGTGTTGTTTTTGGTTTTTTTGAAGTGAAAACTTCTTTAGCGGCGCTGTACACTTTTTTTGTAATGGGTAAAAAATGTTAAACTCGCGTCAGGAAAAGTAAGAACTGGGTGAGACTCTCTAAGTCAGTGGTTCCCAATTAGTTTTTGCTGCGTACCACTTCAAAAAAGACCTCAAACCTGCGTACCCCTTATTGTAGCAATCACACTAATATTATAAATGCGAAAGTTTGTGAGTGTGTGTATGTTTGTTACTTCTTCACGCTCAAACGCCTGGACCAATTTTGATGAAATTTGGTATACAGGTAGTTGACACCCTGGATTAACAGAGAGGCTACTTAAACCGCGGGTGACACCGCGGGGCACAGCTAGTGATAAATAAAAAAAATAAGTCAGTTTAAATAACATTTATTATTTTCAAATTACAGTACAATAGTGAAAATCAAAATAATATAGCGCACGGTCGGTCATAGTGCTCGGTGCTCCGTGCTTTTACGATGATGATCGTAATAAAATAATATTTTGGAAATTGTTCTTGTTTTTACTGATAGCCGCACGTACCCCTTGATGTAACTTCACGTACCCCTAGGGGTACGCGTACCACTAATTGGGAAACACTGCTCTAAGTGATCGGCAGGTCACGTGTCCTGATCGAACTTTTATTTATATAACGTTAGACATCTAGCGTTGAAATATCGTACATAAAAATGCAATTTATGATACAAACCATTTTATTTACAAGTGTTTTCAATAAATAAACAATGCTTCTAAATGCAAAAAATTAAGACGTTAATATTCAAGTTTTCACTTGCGCCGGCACTCCCGGAGTGCAACCCGTCTTTTTTTTTTAATTCTCGAATCTCGAATGATTAGTGGCCATATTCATCGAACACTATTAAAAATAGAAATTACTAATCTTGGAACAAATTTATTTGTTACAATATTTACTTTCAAATTATCAGGTAAAATAGTTGAAGAATAAATGAACACTGAACTATACCCCTTGGTATTTTTGTTGAATATTCTGACGTTCATTCAAAAATCCGACCAATAAAAAAAGTTTAATTTTAAAATAATAATGTTTTATCCTAACCCAATTGCACACAAAACTTCCACTAACTTTAATGTTTTACAACTAACACTTCACAAAAGGTTTAAAAACAACACATAAACAAATTCACAAGAACAACTGCAGATATAATACTCCACGTTTATAGGTTAGGCATTATAATCTATGTGGCGGCCATTATTATTTTCTCAGGCGAATAAATATTTATACTCCAGAATTTGGACAGAAGAGATTTATACCTGCAGTAAACATAATATGTAATTATATGCTTAGTGAATTGAATTATCGCTATTTATTTGGAGGAATGAAACAAATCAATCGAATAAATAACTACTTACGTTCGGTGAAAGTGGCCATAGGTTGAAAAAAAGTTTTCAGCCGAAACTCGCTTTTTGAAAGTTTGAAACGGTCAATCGATTTCAAATTTATAGATCGATTAGATAATAATCTTCTTAATCAATGTACAAAAATTTTGAATATTCTGACACGATGCTTATAGCACGACAACAACTTTAACAAATCGTTCGATAACGCTGATTTTGGAGTGGCGTGCATTTTTATTCTGCATATTAAAAATTTGATTAAAAATTCCATGCAAGTATAACCTTCTATGCAATCAGAACCATTAAAAGTTTTGATTTTTATTTCTTAAAACCAGAACAGTCGTAAAAACAGAATGAAACCTTCGGAATCCCTACATGCAACGCAAAAATTATAAAGAAGTCACGTAATGTACCGGCCTCTTAAAACTTAAGGCCGCTGCATACTAAGCTGGTTCTGCCGCTAGATTCCTTGCTACATTTAGCTGCTAGGTTTCAAGCATGACGTTGCGTTGGATTTCGCAATGACTTCACACGAAGCGTCCTTTAAAGGTGGTTTCATAGATGGGTTTGGTGCGCGCGCAGGGACAGTTCGAATGTTATTAAAAGTGAACGTTTATTGCAGTCTCTGAACAGAACTAACACTGCGACGCCATGTTTCTTTGTGGACGTTTGCCCATGTTGCCCACGTGATTTGTTGCATGATTGGCTCTTGCTCAAAACAAGCAGAGAAAAATACTGCCCTAAAAAGGCAAAGGGCAGTAAGTGACATTTGTTGAAAAATGAGTTCATACTGAAACCAACGACAGCAGTTAGTGCTGCAGCAATAATTTTATTGTTTTTAAAAAATGTTTCCCCCATGTTTTGGTTTCCATAATCTAAAATTCTGGACGGTCAATACATTTTTAGTAAATCTTGATTTCCTCAAATTCATAAGTTGGTAACTTACTACCTTTTACCTTTTTACGGCAGAATAGCACTGGTTCTAATTTTAAAATCCATCTTGTGACACGCACGCGAGTACGCAGTGACGTCATTTCCATCTTCGCAGTCCCAGCAGTGATTCCAGCGGCAAAACCAACCTCGTGTGCAGCGGCCTTTACACGCTGAATGTTCACTTAAAAAGATACCACCCTTGATATCTTGGGAGTCATAAACGATATCGGGATGGGAGATAAAAACAAAAACTCAACACCAACTTTAAAAACTTAAATAGCATTATCCCTGTTATTATATCTCAATTGAAAGGGTAGGTAATAATAAAAATAATTTTAAACAAAAAAACTTAGTTTCAGAATCTTCGTGTAATTTTATTTCAGACAGTACGAATATACCGGAATAGCACGACTAGTCAAAGGTTTTAAATCGCTCCAGTAGTTTCGGGGATAATCGAACACATACATACACGTCGAATTGATGACCTTAAGTTCGTAAAAAATGAATTATTTTGATACCAGAATTATTTAGAAAATGTTCATTTTCCAGAAATAAAACAGTAAATACTCTCCAGAGATATGTAAACATTCAGAATTGAATATGACAACACTTATCTACATATATTTTTAAAATATTGACAGTTGAACAAGCAGAATGGAATAAAATAAATAAAATGTCGATAAAAATTTAGTGTAATTTGTAAAGTATTGGACTAAAGTGAAGTTGAAGATAACAACATTATAATGTGTTGTATTGTACATTATTTTAATGTTTATTGTCTTTTAATTTGAATTTTTGTTTACATTCTATTAATTATACAGTAGTCGAGCCGACGCGACATGAGAACTTAATAATAAGAGTTATGTGTATAAGTACACATGTTCCATGCTGTAAGATACAGTAATGATGGTATCATCAAAGTTGTTAACAAGTATTTAACACTGATTTCTTGTTTTTTACCATATTCGTTCAATGCCCAAATACTTACATTATCAGTCTACCGAAAGTGGTAACAGTAATTCGTGCATCCAACTAGATACAAAAAAAATTTAAATCGTTTTTTGTTCCAATCGAGACTTTACTACCGGAAACTGCTGAGATTTCTTTGGATTTCAAACTCAACCGGAAGTGTACACTGTACATGCATTTTTTTTTTTCAAATAGCAGCATATATTTTTTTTTCAATTTTCGAAATCTCCATTTTTCTCTGTAAATTCATATAAAATTTTCAAAAGGGTACATAAGGAAATATTCGAGAAAAACGTTGTCAATTTGTTTTTCATAGCACTTCACACACGTGTAAATTATTAATAATAATCATTACTGTGTATTTAATTAATAACTTATTGTTATTAAATTATTAAGAAATTGACAACACGTAATTCGCCAGCAAGTATTTTATCTTTGAAAGCCTTCTTACAAATTATTATTGATCCTAACACATAATATATACGGAATTACAAGAAGGGAAATGAATTAAATACATAAATCTGTCCTTGTTAGTTGGTCGGCAAATAAGTAATGAATTTTATTACAAAGGTTAGTTCAGTATAGGTCTAGTCGTAGTGCTCTAGAAGCTTTGTCAACACTAAATATATGTTACTTGGTATAGGCGCAATCATACGGTGCTATCTTTCAAATTATAAAAAAAAAATAAATAAAATGAAAACGCCTCTCGTTTTCGGTTTATGAACTTTTTTTAAAAATGCGGTAGACATATTGCAGTTTTAAACTAGTTTTATCAGGTGTCCGTTCAAAAAATAAATAGTCCGGTAAACAAGTATCTCATGACAAAAATATTCCATGTCAAACTTACTCCACGGCGGGGTCCAGAGGCGCATTTTAAAAGCATTTTATTGCTGCAATGTATTTTATATTTTGCCTCTTTTTATAGTTCATGACAAAAATATTCAACGTCAAATACTTATATCACAAAAAACAATTACGGTGTCGTGTCGATGTGATGGCGTTTTTTTTTCTTTGCGCAGTGAAAAGGGAAGGACGTTTGGAAGGAGTTCTTTAAGAAAAATTACGGGATCGTGTCGATGCGATGGCGTTTGTTTGATATTGTTATTAACTATTGAGTGCAAAGTTAGTTTAATTTGTTTAAAATATTATTGAATATTAATTTTGTTTTATATTGTTATTAATTATTGAGTGCAATGTTAAAATATTATTTTGTAATCGATAGTCTTGTGTTTGTATCGCGAGTTTTTTTTTGTCATGGGATAATATTATCGTGGGCTATTTTTGTTCGGTGAATTTTTTGTTTGTGATTTTTTTGTATGGGATATTTTTGCTTGGGATGTATTTACTGGGGTGCTCTGACCGCGATTCGTTTTATCAATGCAAATTAATTCATGAAAACGCCATATCACTAGCACAATGTGTCCAACACGGCTAGACAGAAATTCCAGACGACCAGCACAATCTGTCCAACACGGCTAGACAGAAATTCCAGACGACCAACTGACGGCCATTGCTGACTGCAAATTGTTGATTGCAAGTGCTGGTTTAATGTGCGCAACTCCATTAAATAATGTTGACGTGTATGTGTATATAGTCGATGCGACTAGAAGTTTCACTTCTGTAGTGGATAGTGCAAAATACAATCAGTTTAATACATTTTGAGTACACCTGTAAAGTTCTAAAAATGATTACATTGGTCTAGGATTTTATAAGCTATGTATATCAAGTAAAAATGTCGTTAAGTTGCGACTTATTTCTCTGTAATTTGGTATATTATCGAAATTATAAGCACAATTTATTAAAGGACTGCGATAAAGGCCATATAGTCCAAATTGTATTTGTTTTCTTGGTAATAAAAAAATACATCTAGATTAAGGAGAAAATAAATGATAACGTTGACAAAGACATTGATAATAAATAGCGTCTGAGGGCTGCTTAAAGCGTCAACAATTTTAGAAATTAAAATAACGTTTCGACAGATACACTAAGTCCTGTTGGCGCACAGCTTTACCTTCCAGATTCCTGCAGGAGGGAAGAAGGCAAGAATCGATAGTAGGTAGGTACTATGACACAGTGACACTACATTCTGTCACTATACTTGCAAGTCCTTCTCAGTGTTGCCAAGCCGATCATTTTGTCACTATAATGATTTCAAAATGCGATCTGCATGAAATTTTTTTGACTGGTATTCAATTATTTACTAGCTGTACCCGACCACGTGCCGCTATGATTCAGTCTAGTTTGCGTGTGTTGCTTCAACGTCCAACAGATGGCGCTATTTTTCAGAAAAGCATGTTTCACCTGTCACAGCTGTAACATCTATATGGTGGAAGTACAGTAATTTTATGGTGGAAGTACGGCTATGTACTGATGATTTTTAAGTTGATTCTTTTTTTTAACAGCCTGTAGAAATCAAATAGAGGAACATATTATATTTCAAGTAACTTTTTTATCGAAAACTCAAAAATGAAAGGGAAACGAACTTTCTTTGTATTAAATTTTATCAAATTTTGAGGTCGGTTATGTTATGTCACATGGAAATATGTTATGTCATTATCAAATATTCACAGAAATTGCTCGAAGTTGTCCCCGTTTTGTTGGACACAGATGCGTGCGCGTCGTAGCCATGCTTCTGTACATGCTTGTAGTAGCGATAAGGACCTTCCGCGAATTATTTGGGATGCATTTCCGATTAGTAATCTCAACCGGGATTTTGAATTAATTAAATAAAATTTAATAAATTTAATTAAACTTTGAACGGCTGTTTCTCTCTTATTTTTGAGTTTGGATAAAAAAAGTTACTTAAAATATTTGTTAGTCTATTTGATTTCTACACGCTGTTAAAAAATAAAATTCACCTGTATTTAAAAAAACACGCGCGTATTCGAATGAAACGTGTCAAAATTAGTAGGCGTTTGCAGACAAGATTAAGTAAAAATAAAATTATAAAAAAAGGAACTTAAAAGCACGCTTTTATAGCAATGTGCACTAAAAAGTAAAAAATAATTTTTAGTGCACGTTGCTTTAAAAGCGTGTTTTTTTAGTTTTGTTTTTTTTTTATTTAAAATTTTATTTTTACTTAATCTTGTCTGCAAACGCTGACAACACTGGACTCCTACTACTCTATACCGTAGGTACTAGTCGTTACGAGCCGAGTACGTACTGAATAATTTATAGAACGCATTCTATACGATGTTATTATCACACGTGCGTTGATCTACTACCAGTGGCGCGCGTTGAATTATCTTACAGCCTGATTTACTGACAGCACAACCAGTGTTCCTAGCAACACTGTAATTTAACAATTTATGAAAATAATGCAAGAGCCGGGCTATATAGAATAGAATAGAATAGATTCTTTATTTTGGCGAAGTCCAGCCAATGGCTGTTCTGCTTAACCATTTTCAATTTTTACATAATATACATAAACAATATTTTACATATAGATGTACAATTATGTCTTTTATTCTTGGAAAAATACATACACTAATAAACCGATATGAAAAATATGAAAAATATACTGGTATACCTTATAACAGAAAGTTTATTATAACAGAATATTGTAAAATAAAAAAAAAGAACGGAAATTGAAAATTGAATTTATTGTTTCGATAATAATTCAGCTTTTAGTTTTAATTTAAAAGTTTTGTAAGAGAGTTTTTGAAGGAGTATTTTGGGCATGGCATTATGCTGTTTTATAGCGTTATAAATATAATAACCTTGATATATTGTGCTATTACAGTATGGTAAATTTAGTTGATTGTTATCTCTAATATTTCTGGTATGCAACGATATTCTTTTTTGGAATTTTTCAAATAAATACTTAGGATTAGCAGAGTTAAGAATTTTAAACGTAATACAGCTTAAATGCAGCGTACGCCTGGCTTCCATTTTAAGCCAACCGACTTCTTTCATTTTTTTTGAAACATGGTCTCTTTTACGAATATTAACGGCAAATCTAAAACAAGCATTTTGCATTTTTTGCAATTTTTGTTTATCCTCCTGAGAAATTCTACAACCATAAATAACATTGCAGTAATTAAATCGAGATAAAATTAAGGATTCGCACAAAAGGAGTTTTGTTTTTAATGGAAGTAAAAATTTATCTGATAGCCGCGCGGTTATACCGTGATGCATGCGAGAGTTCTTATAATTTATTGTATTTTAATAAATGTTTCAGTATACTGCTGTATAAACGCACCGTTAGCGGACGCTTATTTTGTATTAGAACTGTTACTATGTATGGATAATATAGAATGTATTGTGTATAAAAATGAGGTTTTTCATTAGGTATTTGTTGTTATAGCAGCAATAGAAATACACACTCTGTGAAAATTTCAACTCTCTACCGATTACGGTTCATGAGATGACAAACAGACGGAGAGCGGTGTCTTAGTAATAGAGTCCCGTTGGGCACCCTTCGGGTTCGGAACCCTAAAAAAAATATTAAGAAAATGAGAACTTTCTAAATTTTACATCACGAACATTTGCGGGAGCAAACAGTTCATTTATTAAGTAGGTATAACTGTGTACATACAAACAAAAATAATAATTATATATTTTACACAGTCATTCATAATTTTAAATTAAGTAAACGGCGATATTAAATGAAAAACATTAAAAAAATTTTATGTTCCAGACTTAACCTATAACATTATTTAAGAACGTTGAGATTTTAAGTCCGTTAATGAATCCATTAGTAAAAGCAACAAAAAAAAAACCTAAACAAGAAATGGTGTACCGTCACTATACATATAACATAATTAGTTTTTAACGTTAATTTAATAACGTAATTAGTCATTAAGATTTTCTACTTCTTAGAATATTTTATACATTCGTTTCTGTATAGTCCCAACTTAGGTACTCCGCCTCTAGTCACCTCACGCATTCCCAGATGACCGGCCATGATGTGTAGTAAGGTGTTGGGTTAGGTTCAAACGACCTATTCATTAAACTTCACGTTGATTCGTTCTCGCGCAAAAAAGAATGTACTTACGGATCTAAAACGAATGGACAGCGAAATATTGGTTACAAATACAGGGTTAAATTTATTTAATTATGAAATTACTGACTGGAAAACTAATGACTTAATATAATAATTTTTTTATGTTTCTAAAGCCTCTTCAATTTTCACATAACTTTAATTAAAGGTCACTATTTTATCACTTTTAATTTTACATTTAAACGAGAAATTATTTGATTTAAAAGAGAAAAAGAGGAATAAGTAATATGTTTTCAGCGAATAGTTTTAAAATATGTATTTTTCCGAATGTCGCAAATCTTTTCATGTTTTCCTGCGTTTTGCAAATCTACAACATTTTAAGGCACTAAGCAATTTTTGGCCTGTTTTATATTAACCGAACTTATAGAAAAAGTCAAGCTGAATCGATTCCGACAAACCGCAACCCTGTATCACTTTTAGTTTCAGCATTAATATATATTATCTGAGGAAAACCTAAAAACGCCATATCTTCTAAATTACTAATATTATAAAGGTGGGAGTGGTCGGAATTAATTCAGCGCGATTTTATCTGTAAGAATAACCTCAGTTGTAAGTCGTTTTTAAAAACGGAAAAAGTAAGAAGAGGGTACCCTTCTTACAAAATTGAAAAATGTTTGTAAAATAAATTCACTCTGTTTCGTTTGATATTATGCATACGTACAGAAAAAGTCATTCTGAATCGATTCCGATCCGCGACCTTGTGTATCTCTTTTAGTTTGAGAGATATGTATATCCAATTTTAACTGTTTAAATTTTTATACATTTTAAACCGTCATAATTTCTGAACTAATCATGATACGAATTTGCGCTTAGGCCTAATCGATTCAGCGTACTTTTTTATAACACAAGTGAAGATTAAGCATATCTGAGATACATATATGTATTAATAAATTTGCTCGATTTCAGAGCAACAGGGCGGCTAGTAATCTTTATTCCATAAAAAACACTGCAACACAGTATTAAATGAGTCAAGAAATATAAAATACCAAACTTAAATAATTAAAAATTTAAAGCAGTTTTAAAAAATTCTTCTATGCTGATTTCAGCATTACAGCATAGAAGAATTTTTTAATTTATGTTGGTTTAGCAGTCTTTTAATATTATTTTTAAAGGTTAAAACTGAGCAATTTTTGCTGATTATCGAGGTCGACAATTTGTTGTAAACTCTTATAATTGCGTTATATTATTACATGTTTTCAGAAAAAAAAATAAGATATAATTTACAGAGTTTTTTGGCCATTTATTTAACGGTATCTTCGAAATTTGCGAATCAGAAATAGATAAGAATATAGTCACTGGATAAAAAGTTGAAACCGTTTTGTAAAACTAACTATAATACAATTTCCTCGTTCGCTTTTTTGTTAGAAACTTAAATATTTAAATGATATTAGAAAATGTAAAAATTTCAAAACACCGCAAGAGAATGGTTATCCTTAAAAAATTGAAAAAATGTGAGTGAAGCAGTAAAAGGACGTAATCAGTTTCGAAAAGAATAAAATTTGGTTTGCAAAATTACATCATTTCCAGACAGCGAGCGGTGATGGTAAGGATGTATGCAATAGAATAAACTGGAATCCGGGTTCTAGGATGGTGGAGCTCCACCTGACCCATTAATTACCTTCACTTAAAAATAAAAAATTAAAAAATTTACAAAAAAAGCGTGTGAGCCACATTATCTTACGGGGGATGTTAAACTTTTTTCGAAATTATTTACTTACATACGCATGCGCACGCAACATTTATAAACACATGTAAATATAGTAGAAGCGCTATTACACATTTTTGGGTAGGTATTTGAGGCAAAGTGAAAATTTGTGTAACACTTCTCTTGTAATGTCTGAACGCAAAATCGAAGACCTGGCTGAAGGATAGTGGGGTCCAGCCAAGCTGTGAATTTTTATCTTTGCAAAATTTTATTTGAAAAAAAAAGTTCTTAAGGCATTTTGAAATTTTAACACCTTCAAATTTAGTATTTAATAAACTAAAAAATAAATAAGCCAGATCATTCAGTCGGATCTAAATGTCTACCAGGCGGTTACAAAACGGTCTCTAATACGTGAGAGCAAGGTAAGACGCTACGAGTATAGGTTTCTAATTTCTAATAATAAGTTTGTTCCAAGCAGTCAGCAAACGGTAACAAAACCGTCACTCGGATGCGCAGTAGCTAAAACGTAGTTGTTTGGGTCGATTTTAGAACACTTTTAGCTACTGCACATGCGGGTGATGGTTTCGTTACCGTTTGCTGGCTGCTTAGAACAAACTTAATAATCATGCGTTTAACGTCCGTTTCTCGACTTTATGTCATAACAGACGTCATTCGCACTATTACTATTTTCCATCTATCACACTTCCCGTAATTTTCTAGATTTTTTCAACTTCAACCAATAGCAATGGGCGAATGAGACATTAGGATAAAGTAGGCAAATTTTGAGCATAGGAGTGTGATAGGTCATCGGTCATAGTCTTGAATAAGGAACCATCTCGATATTTATCTGGAATTATTGAGGGAAACCATGGAAAACCTCCACAAAATGGCCGGTGCAGGAATTACCATTTCTCGGCGAGAGGCAGAAGGAGAAAATCTCAGTCAAATCTGCCCCCGTCGGGATTCGAATCCGATACCTTCCAAATGCGAGTTCAGTGCTCTCGCCACTACGCTACACCGCTCGGTCTAATTTCTAATAAATAGATTTAAATGTTAACAAACGTTTATCCAAGTCACAAAATACGTGGTCCTTAACGGGTTAAGACGAAGCAGTTCGCGCAAATAAGATTTTACATTATGAATTCGCGTTCAACTGCTCTGTCGTTGCTACGAACCACGCACAGAGGAGAATATTATGACAACATACCTATATGCATGTACAGTAATGTTACAAAAATAATTTAACATACGAATCATAAATCTTTATTATTTTTAACCTTTATTTTTTATATTTTTTTATTTTGTACTTTTATTTATTTTTTATATTTTTCTACATACGTCCTAAACACATACTCCTGCCCTAGCACTGGCTTCAGCCAAGTTGGGCAGGATTATTCCAAGTTCAAAATTTGTAAAATAATGTATCATAACTATTTTGGAATTAAATAAATAAATTCAAAAAAATTGTATTTTTAATATAATAATATACCTACTTTAAAAGATTTTCCTCCATATATAAAAAATAGCGGCCCATCCCGGCTCCACCCGGACGCAAAACTATATGATTTATTAATACATAGTCTCTCTTTCTCTATCTTTCTTTTTTTGAAAATATTCTATTGACCAACCACAAACACCCACGTAACAACTTACATCCATAGCATATGTGATAGTAGGTAAAAAATCCGTTTTGGATACGATTTGCATAAAATCCGTTCTTAATGGGTGTCTACGCCGAAAAAGGAATAACTATGCTAAACTTCAAGTCAATCGGGCGTATAATTTTGGAGATCTTGTAATGAGTCAGTGAATGGTATTTCGCTTACTATAATATATTAATTGTAGATGATCAGAATACAGTAAATTCAAGCTTACATGTTATAAATATTTACCAAAGCACGCCATTAAAATATTGTGAATATTCGAAGCTTAGTTAGATACGGAGAAATTAGAATTTGTATTTACATAGGCTCTTATGGAAAACGCCAAAATTTATCTTTTTCTTCTTATTGTTCCGTGGATTATACGAGTCGTATAGGTCAGATTTTGATAAAATTTCGTAAATATTGAAAGCAGATATTTACTGGCAAATATTTTAATTACATAGTTTTTTATACAGCACTGTACTCATAGTCATGTGCACATGAGCGCAAATATACATACGGTGGTAAATAAGTATATACATAGCTTTTTGAGATTGAGACCGGAGATATTTCTCTGTGCTTTAATAACAAAATTTGGATTATATCTTTAAAAACATTCCTTCGACTCAACATCAAGGTATACTATTATTATCAAACATCCAACCACGCACAGTATTATGTAAAAAAACATTACACCACGTTCCAATTTTCAAAAAAAATGTGATCAGGATAACAGAAACATCGAGAACGTCCTGCATTATACAATCTATACCAGAGGTGGGGAACCTGCGGCCTCGAGGCCGCATGCGGCCTCCGCGAGGTTCTTGTGCGGCCCTTTGCCACCTAGTACAAAATGGTAGAGTTCGTTTCAAACAACTATTGTACATCAACGCCATGACAGTTGCGCGGAAAATCCCGCCAAAGACAGTCATATTGTAACATGATGTCAGAATACTAGTCTAGTTTCAGATCTCCCATTTGAGTGTCACACCTTGCTTTATATGTATATTATATTTAAAATTTTGTAGTATTATATTTTATTTTTTCTATATGATGCAATAAATTGTTAAATCTATAGAAAAACTATAATAATTTCACAAAAGTCACTTTCTTTGGTCAATCAGCTTATGCGGCCTCTCTTATTGCTGCCTAATTTAAATGTGGCCTCTAATGGTGAAAAGGTTCCCCACCTCTGATCTATACTAATAAATTATAAAAAGGTAAAGATTGTAAGTTAGGATGTACATAGGAGTTAATCTCCGAAACTACTCATTGATTTCAAATTTTTAGAATGGACCTTCAGGATGTACATGGCTATATATAATCATGTCAAAACAAAAGCGTTTTTCGAGGAGACCAATTTTGCAACGTAAGTCGACGAAAAAACAGAGCGAATGCGTTTCTTATACGGTAAGAGATATGTGAATGCTTTTTAACCGACGAAAAACAAAAACGGAGGAGGTTCTCAATTCGACGCGTATATTTTTTTTTATTTTATTTATTTTTTTTTTTATAGAAAAAGTGTAAAACTTAAAAAGACCTGTAAAATAGTCCGCGAATAAGGTAAATTTACAAATTGAGCCACTGCAACGCATAGTCGTGTACAGTTATTATTCGAAGTCCGCTGCATAACTAGGGATGCAAAATTATATCGATATTTATATCGACACCGATATCGATAATATCCATCCTTTCAATATCGATAAATCGATATCAGCATGCACGAAGATGAGTGACCTCTTTTTAGTAGCTTGAATTTAAAGACCTTTAGCTTCACGAATGACCTTTTTTTTATTGATCTCCGATATTTTTATACCATATATCATGTTCGTTCCAAGCAGCCGCGAACGGTAATAAAACCGTACAAAGTCTTGTTAGTGCGCAAGACTGTCTTGCGCAGTATCGATTTTTGAGTTAGTGCGCAAATTAGTCTTGCGCAGTGACAAGGCTGTGTACGGTTTTATTACCGTTCACGGCTGCTTGGAACGAGCCTATCAATAAAACCATATCGGTAATGTAAATATATCGATACTTTGATGCTCTCCGATATTTGTATGCCATAATATCGATAATATAAATTACATAAATATCGATATATTCGTTGGATATTATCGATAATATCGGTTGACCCAGAGCCCGATCCAGCTGTTTTGCCGCTCCGGGCAAAATAATATTTGCCGCCTTTTACCCATGCGTTGTTCCATAGATGGTGTAATTTTTTTTTATTTAACCATTTTTCAAATTTTCGCCGCCGACGCCCCGCCGCCCTCAATTTTGCAGCCCCGGGCAATTGCCCGGTTTGCCCTCTCCTAGATCGGGCCCTGGGTTGACCGACATATCGTTGCTACCCTATGCATAACCTCTTTTATTATTATAATTCATACACTCGATTAAAAAGAGTATCTAGAAATTGAATGTAATCGCAAGATATTTTTACGACACAATACTCCTAACACTGTAAATAAAATACATGTGGTATGCAAAACGATGTAATTTACTTTATGTAATTGCAAATCTCCTTTCAAATCAAATTGTCACACCAACACAACTATTATGCCGTTGGTACGTCTGGAATATAAAATACATACTCAGTTCGTGTACCGTTCTGAGGCAATATACCTCGATCAAGTTAAATCACTACAATATATTATAAAACGAAGTCCCTCCGCCACGTCCGCCTGTCTGTCTGAACGCGATAAACTCAAAAACTACCGAACGGGTTTTCATACGGTTTTCACCAATGGACAGAGTGATTCAAGAGAAAGGAATTATGTGTATAATTAATTATTTTTTTGTGTAAATTGGTTGAAATATGACGATGATTGTTGAAGATCATGCCGACTGGGAACTTTCATCGAAAACGCTGCCTAATCCCTTTGAGACGTAGTAACATAAAAATGTATGGTGGAATTGTTCCTCTTCTATAGGATTACCCATTTTAATGTTAAACGCTTTTCGTGGATATGAATTTTGAAACGTAAGTCGACGAAAAAACGGTGGCAATCTACAAATTCGAGCGAAGCCGGACCGGGCCGCTTGTAATTCATAAGATGAAGCGAGTAAATGATTTTTGTCAGTACCTAGACATCGGAATGTTGGTTACAAATACTGTATAAGTTATTTGAACGTGAAATTATTAACTGGAAAACAAATATTAATCAATCAATACTTAGATAATCAAAAATAAAATCTATATATACAGAGTGTTCCATAAGTATTGCAAAATATTTCAGAAGGTGATGCCTTAGATCGTTCTAAGAAAAAGAATTCCCTTAAACATGAGTCCGGAAATGTTTACCTGCTGAGCTATAGCCCTATAAAATGGGACAAGATCATTATATACCGAACGTTTTTATTTCAAAGCAATTGAAAAACGATAAAAAAGAATGTTTTCTTTTGTTTATTGCATTAAAAAAATTAAACTATCCTGTAGTGTAAGTTGAACCAAGCAAATAACATTCACAAAATTCCAATAAAATAAGTTCAGTGGTTTCGGAGATTAGAGCGGACGAACATTGCGACACGAGATTTTTATATATGGGGACCGTGCGTGAAACATAGAGGCAGCACTACTGCCGAAGTTGGCGCTCTCTAGTATCTAATTAATGAAGTAAATAGAATCATTTTATAATAGTAAACAATGAAAATTATTTGAAAAAATGAAAAAAATAAGAAGTACGTATTTCAGTCTGTAATTAATACTCGTGTACAGGACAGAATAGCTCAAAAGGCGAAAAATTATATAATTCTGGTCATGCAGAACGTTATTTAAATGGGCAAATTGTCATAACCGCAAAGTTGTACCACAAACAACTGTGTATAATGTAAAAAGTACGCTATGCATAAATAATTTCTTCTTTATAATATAATATTAGTATTTTACTTTGTAAGTTACTTATATTTTCGATAAATGAAAAGCAAAATGCAATTTTTTTATCCAAAGCCTGCTCATATAATATATCATTATATTTTGAATAAATGCTCCCATAAAATTAACATTTTTACCACCAGATGGCATAAAAGTCACGAAGCTTGGTCTCCATTATATCTAGTAAGTAATCAAAACGATATGACAAAAAAATATGTACATATCAATATTTTAAGTTTATTAAAAATAAAAATTTATTGCCTGTATTTTTCATTACGCCCGCAGCTGTATGCGATATAACCTCTCTGTCAGTTCGTTATTTTTTATGGTTACGTTGCTTTGTCTTGATGCATCAATATATCCATCAATAACTTATACAGCGGGTACCGACAACGGATGAATAAATATGAATGTTAATTTTTTACTTACTTAACATTTCCGTAAACAGAGTTAATGTACCTTGCGTTCAAGAAATCTAACGATTATTACAACTGTCTAAAAAAAAGATTAATCGCCACTTAGTACTTACAAATGGTATAATGCATAGACGTCCGATTTTTTCTCGAAATAGATCGTTAAATTTTATTTACAAAAAGTATCATCAATTTAGACTATAAATAACAACCGTTGAACGTTCTATTTTTTTTATTCTTACTATACCTACTCTCGATTTGTATTGGCAACTAATATCAGTGATTTTTGTCATTCAGTTTGCACTCCTGAAGTTCAAGTGGACATTGTAAGTGTTTTTTTTTTTTGAAGATACGTAATCAACGGGTTTATTGAACGTGTGGTACACGCAATGTAATTTTTTGTGATATTTTTTACTCACGTGCAGCCAACGATGCATGTGTGACAGATTTATCCATATGGTATTGTGGCAGTCAATCACAAGGGTCACTGAAAACAAGCCTTTTCGAGTTACAACATTGCCTTTTTGTCATATGAAAAGTTTCCCACCGTGGATTATTCATTGATTTATAGAATTTTCAATGTAGACACGCGGCAGCGAGTCAAGCCAAGTTCAACAAAGAAAAAAGTAGCAACGACCGCTTGACCCCTTAATAAATCAAAATCTATTTAAAATAAACACATGAAATTTGGAATATTTATTAGGACACCTTAGATTAATAAATATTTATTTGAAGAGTTATATTCAGACGTTAATCAAAGATTTGAATTTGCACCTTAGATTAACTAAAACCCCAAATTTCACAAATACAACTTACACGGTTATTGAGATATTAACGTATAAAAATCGGCATTTTTATCACTGACTGACTGACCGACATAGGTATAGTTCAAAAACCTAACCCACTTTCAGAGAACAGTGAATTTTTAAGATTTAAAATGTTTTCCAAGCAATCGATTTTCATTAACGCGTAGCGCTTTTCGAAAAAGAAAACTATACAGGAAAAAGATTATTAGTTTTACAAATCACTTTTGAATGATAAATAATAATAATTTCTTTACAAAAAGTAATGATATCCCATCAAAAAAAATGTTATATCTGTGAAAACTTAGCACCCTTTTAGATCTCAATTCTTTTTGTATTGAAGTGTGGTCCCATTTTTCGCGGTATGAAAAAAAATATTTTTAATATTGAACTTGGCTTCCTTTTTTCACATTTATAGAATTTAGCTTTTAGGAACGTAAAAGCTTTTTTATGCACCAGAATAAATAATAATATTCCCTCCCTGGTACGGCAATGTTTTAAAAAAAATTAAACATATACAAAAATATGCAAATAAATAAACGAATGATTTCCGAATTTAGTCATTACACTAGTAAACACTAAAAATATAACGGTGTACATAAGAAAATGACTGTCACGCAAATAACAGCTATGTCAAAACATTTTCATTTATATTGCTACACTGGAAGTATTTGCGGATAATTTACATTCTCAATTTTCTGTAGTATTTCAAATGTAAATAAAACTATTTACCCTCGACAAATCGCTAACTTGATCATTTCACTTTCATTGTTCGAATTTCTTATTTTTACCACGTTTTATTTAACTAGCTTTCTTGTGTGTCTGTTCGGGTGGACAGATACATAATAAATCATTCTTACTTGTTTACGGTTGTATAAGGTGCATGGCAATCACTAGTCTATGGATCAGTTGGCTAGAGCTTCGTGATGATAACGCGAAGGTCGCTGGTTCGATCCCCATGGGACACATAAAATATTTTTATTTTTTACGATGTATTTTTGTTTGTTGTTTTCACTAAAAAGTAGGTATATAAATAATAAAAAAATATAACAAAAATTTAATATACCACGTTTTTAAAGCGAACTAAAAAGTATAAAATAGTTTCTTTACGGACAGATTTTTAACTTTTAGAAAAAACGTGGGGCGCATGCCACAGTTGCATAAGAAGTGTAGAGAGTAGATATCGATGAAAAAATTTATTGATGAGATAAAACGAATAATACGTCCCACGTTTTTCGTTTCAAACCCTACAAGTTAAAAATCTGTCTGTAAAGAAATTATTTTATAACTTTTAGTTCACTTTAAAAACGTGGTATATTATTTTTGTTTCATTTCTTTTATTTTTAAAATAAAATTGTGAGCCCCAGAACATTAACCGACTAAATTCACAACTTTCAAAAAACGTAATGAGTTTTGTTGATATTGTAGCTAGGTAAATCATTAATGAATTAGATACAGAAAATCGTTCCATATAAAATGGATACGAACCTCCCTTACGCGCCTGGTCTATGTTGCATTTTATGTGGAACGATTTCTGTATAACGTGAAAGTAAAATTTAAAAATGAAATATTACTTTACTTCAAATACTTAACTTTAATAGAAACAAAATTTGAAAGCACTGTTAATTTTGGTATTAAACATTTCTATTTGTTTCACGGTTTGGCGTTTATCAATTATTCGATATGATTAATTATAATTTTTCTCTCGTTACTAGTTTACGAGAACCGCTTTAGTTATCGAGCGTTTGTAATCTGCAATAAATTAGTAAAAATTATTCGGAACCCAAAGAAATGGTGAGACCTCTGGTGAGAAATGCACCGAACTATCCTCAGGGGGGTTTTTGACAAGTAAACATTGATTTAGAAAAGCTTGATGGAGGCTAACCTAGCCTCCATCAAGCTGTCAAAAACCTCCCTTAGGACAGTTCGACGCATTTCTCACCAGAGGTCTCACCATTTCTTTGGGTTCTGAATAGTACAAAAACACAATAATTAAAACAAGTGAATTCAAATCCAATGAATGTTCATTCTTTTAGTAAGGTACCTATACAAAATCGATAACAAATTAGGTTTACGTATTTGTTCGTGTCTTTAATGCTTTCTAAATCACGAAACAGGTCAATTTTATTAACTTCAAAACGTATACCTTTTTACAGATAGATACGTACTACACAAAACCACTATCAATTTGTGAAACTTTATTTTATTGTATACTCAAAAGCTTTCAAGTATAAATAAAATAATGATTAGCTACATTTTTAAAATTGCTCGCAACCTTATGTACGTTAATTCTCTTTTTTCAAGTCACACAATGGAAAACTAGAAATTCCCCAGAACCAACAACAAAAGAAACTCACACAGCAGTCATTATTCTATGACAAGTTTCTGAGGCGCTACTTTTAGAAATCAGTAAACTGATTTTCATGAAAGTATGATGATAACTGCATCAATTTCAAGGTTAAATAGTTTCCAAATATCACTGAGAGATATTAAACTGTATAGCCGTAATGAGCTAAAAAAGTATGCGTGAGGCTCAGTGCGATAGAAGTGAAACTTTTTAGGTTCTAGCATATTTTGTTGACGATTTTATCATTTGAGGATTACGAAATGGTTATGTGAAATTTTTTACCGTCGCTAGAGAAACTTATACACAGTACGCACTGCGCATGCGTGTAGAGTGCGTATGATGTTTTGACAGAGAGAGAGTAGAAACAATTCTCCCACTCTTTCCACTAAACTAACTACCGGTTGAAGTTGAAGAAGGAAAGCGTTTCATTTTTAGTCTGATCCAAGCCAATTTACGCCCCTAGCGAAACGATTCTCCCTCTTTTTTCTCTCAACTGCCGGATAAAGTCGGAGAAGGGAAGCGTTTTATTTTTCGCCGGATTCAGGCCAATTTACCTCCTTAGCGCGTCTAAAAATGTTCCACTTCAATAAACTTGTCGTTTCTGACTCTACTCGATAAAGATCCCTATGCACAGTTTTCTTAAAAAAAACGAGTGTGCTTTAGACCACACGACTGAAGTAAAATTTCTTCTTGCCATAATTTGTTATTATTCACCCGAAAATTCACAAAATATGAACTTTAAAATGAATATACAATTTTATTCACTTTAAACGTAGAATATTAATTAATGTATTGAACAAAATATTAATTTATAAAATTGTTCAAGAACGAAATGAACAGTCTAATGTAAGAAGAAAGAAATATAAACATAAAGATAATGAAAACAAAAGTAATGCATTGCAATTACTTAGCTCTCGTTGGATTTTAAACGTAAATCGTTATGAAATATTATTTAGCTCTGCAAGTTAAGTAAGTTTACAAAACTTTTTTCTGTCACCCGATAGCGACACTAGCAAGTAAAGTATGCGTCATTCTATTGTTAGTACTGCTTATATTTTCGGTCACCTGATGTCGCCACTAGCCAGTGAAGTATTTGTTTCGGCCACCTGATGGCGCCACCACCCAGTGAAGTATTTGTCATCCTCTTTCTATCTTCACTAACTTATATCTCCCTCTCAACTTCCGTTCGCCTCGCCCGATCACACTTTCCGTAAATCTCTCGTCACGTATTCGCCAGCTTACTCCCCAAGTCAAGCGTGCGATATACGAGAACCTCGTAACCTCGTAAATATAAAACTAATAAAAAAAATAGAATGTGCCTAAGTTTAAACCAGTTTTAAGATTTTGTAAATTTCAATATTGCGGCACTCGATTTAGGAACTGGAAGATTGTGACACAAAGACAATAGTAAGAATGATACGCTTCTATTCTTTCAGTACGGAACCCTAACAACAATTAAATTAATTATCAAGTTAAATTGATCAGTCGATGCATTTATTTTAAGTAGTAAGGTCATGTTAATGGCAGTAAGATATTAATTAAAAATATATTTGCATACAACATCAAGCAATTGTCAAGAACATCAAGATCAACCTGCATCTGCACATACTCGGTACTTGTATAAGAGGTCCGTCTCCCTATCCGTTTGCTTTAAAGACAACGACTTAAAAAACATCCCTTTTGAACATCATCCCGACATTCCTTTTCCGCTCCCTGTGTCCTTTCAAGGGTCTAGCTTGTTCACAAACATTGGCTGGAGGCAGGAAGGTTTCACAAGATGATATACAAATAGTGTACAGAAGAGCCCGGTTCTAGACACAATGAGAGAAGTCATTTTCAAAACAATATTAGCTGCTCACTGTTTTATTATATATCCATGAGCGGAGGCGGGAATAAACGGGATTCGAACTAGGGATGTTGCAGCCGCATCTGTGGAGCATTCGAATCATTTTTGAAATCTGCATCCGCAACAGGAGTTTCGAAGCTATTGAGGACGTGTTGCAAGACATGAAAAATTATTGCCCCATGCTTGTTTTGCCCTCCTGGATACGCCAGTGCTTACGGCGTAAAAAAAAGACAGAAGTATATGTTTGCACCCTAATAGTTCGATAGCGATTTTATTCCTATGCTCAGTATAGAATAAAAGTATATGGTTTAAGCTAACAACCTTTGACTGAACCGAGAATTGTAATTTTATTATTTTCCCGTCGATTTCCAAAAGCTTTATAAAACCAACTAGTACATTCCAACTCAGCTGATTCAATCCTTGTATTGTGTATAACACAATAGATTCATCGAGAAGGAATGTTGTAATTCAATTTGTAAAATCAAAACGTTTTTTTGTCCTATTTGTCGTTTTATTGTGTTGACTGTTTTATAATCGACTTAGAGGACATTGAGACAACCGCTTGTTCAAATGTTCAGTTAGTTTGTTGAACACAATTCCATTTGATGTTGTATTCAGCTATTCAGCTTACAGCTGTAGAACTGTATCTGTAGTCCACAATACAAACTGGTTTATCCTAAATGCGAATGTGTTTGTTTTTTTGTTACGCTTTCACGCGTAAACCGCAGAGCAGATTTCGATAAAATTTAGCAAAGAGATAGATTGCATTTCGAGGAAGGATATAGGGTAAATTTTGTCTCGAAAAAACCTGAAGGAAGTAAAATAGGAGAGGAAAATTTGTATGGGGAACCCATAATTTCTCAAGTTAGATATATATGAAAATTTATATTTAGGTTTTAGCTAAGAAATGAAGGATTACACTATTTCAGCGTTTCTGCAAAATCATCCCTCAACAGGGCATAATAGGGGATGATTTTAAAATTCAAAAGTACTATATATAGCACGCAAAAACTGCTGGCGAAAACATCAACGTGTATAAACATTGCTTTTTAAAGTGGTACGGCTCCACTACTGTTGTCCCTACCCCGTTTCATCTGAATCGCGTGCGGAGCCGTGGATAGCTGTTAGTAAATTGCAAAACTACAGATAAACTTTTTTTTTTGGGGCCCTGGGCAAGACCTCATCACTGGGCCTCCATACAGGACATTTTATGAATTAAATAAAGGTACTTATTTACCCAAAATAATAATTTTTACCTGTAGTACAAGAAGAAAAACAAATTTTGGAGGGAGCTGAAAAACATTTTAGTTTCCACTGATTTCTACGAACAATTTTTAATTTATTTATTGTTATTTTTTGTAACTACAATATTGTTTGGACATTAAGTGGTTCCCAAAAAGTTGTTGAAAAATGTACAATTTTTTTTTAATACATTACGAATTTTGTCGATTCTTTTGGGGCACCCTTCCGTCTGAGCCCTGGGCTACACAAATATATCGAAGGACGAGTTGAACAAATTTCATTCAGCGTTTACCAACGTAGGCCCATTTTAAATATAAAATAGACATAATATATTAGATATCGTGTCCATCGAGATAATTATAAATAATCGCAGGATTGTGGACAAATATTAGATTTATTAATTGTACGACGTTTCGTCTAAATGCGATTATTTATAATAAAATAGACACTTTCGTTTAAGCAAGTCAACATTTCTACGCTTCAAATGGTCAAGGCAGTGGCGCCGAATAAGGAAATTTCACTTCATACTTAGCTCACTTTACCTTGTGGCCACTCGTGTATAGATATACTACGTTCGGCAGTCCGTTCTTACCTTATTTTCGAAACGACAGTCACAACGATTAAACGGAAATTGAACTCTGTTCGTGATGTCTGTCGTTCCAACCGACCTCTTACCCTTCTTACCCACTTCCCACTAACACCCACACGCGCGCACACATAGAAGATCACAGCCTACCTGATTGACAAGTTAGCAGTGAATATAAGAGAAAGAAAAGCAACTCATTTATAATTATATTAATTATTATATTTTGTCACCTCTTCAACTTCCATAAATACACGTGAAATGCTTAAAAATAGCATCTTTATCACTTAACTTATTATTTCATTGATATAAAACTAAACATTAAAAAATCGACAGTGAAAAAGATAAAACTAACGCGGTATTTGTTATTAAATTATGCAAGATATTTTACAAATAAAAACATAAAATAGAAAACAATTCTGGAAACATGTTTTTCCGGTCTAGCGATATATAAACTACACAAAAAACATATAAGACATCGAAATTACGGAAATTTAATTTAAACAATTTTGTGCTAGAAAATAAATTAAAAAAACGGTCAAGTGCGAGTCGGACTCGCGTACCAATAGTTCTGTACAAACTTGTAGGTCTGTAAATAGTTCGTCCATCACGGGAATCGGGTCTCGAACTTTTTTCCCGCTTAGCCCCATACATGACATGGGTCGCGGTCAGTTTACCAACTAAGCGTGTAATTGCAATGAGTTCAGATGGATTACTGAACAGTGTTGTACCTCGTGGCTAGTTGTCGTACCGTGTTGTATGCGAGAGTTCCCATATTGTGCTGTATAAACGCACCGGTAGCGGACGCTTGTTTTGTATTAGAACTGTTACTGTGTACGTGCGGAGCATGTTATTGCGGTTTAAAAACATTATATTTTTTTTTAATGTAACGACTTTACGGTTTTCGGATTTTTCCCTTTACTTGTGCTATAAGACATGGCTTCTTGTCAAATTTCATGATTCTAGGTCAACGGGAGTACCCTATAGGTTTTGATTCCCAAGAGTCTTGACAGACAGCCAGACAGACGGACAACAAAGTGATCCTATATAAGTTCCTTTTCTCCTTTGAGGTATAGAACCCTAAAAATGACTAGTTTGGGCTTCGTGATACAGAAAAAGAGGGGGATAAAATTAAGTCAAATTTTGTTTTTTACCGGTGGTAAGAAGTCAATAAAAAAACGTCAGAAAGAGACATACAAATGCCCTAAATTCGCTTTCACTTCCCTGCGTTTTTGGATATGATCATATGAATCAGCGTTGCCAGACGTCCCGATTTTGGCGGGATGTCCCGATTTTTAAATCAAAATTAAATGTCCCGCGCAGGACAGGCTCAGTCACGCTTTTCGGCTTTTTGCTATCTATTGTCACATAAACGTAATTTTAATTCAAATAAAAAGATAAATATTTGAAAACTTCTGATTATATATGTTTTTTTACTATGTCCCGCTTTCGACGAAAGAATCCCGCTGTTTTCACTCAGAGTTCCAAAATCCCGACTTGGCAAAAAAAAAAACTGCCAACGCTGATATGAATTGATAGACTAACAGCTGTCCAGTTCTCTACGTCGCGGTCGATAAAATTTGTAATAGTAAACCTGTATTTTATACTGCGAAATGAGATAAACCAATCACAAAGCGCCAGACTTTTCTCTCTTTGTTTACCTAAAAATCAAATACGCGCGGAGGTATTCTGAAATTCGTTGTTCTCGAAAGTGAATATTTTTCTACAAAGTGTTTTAAGTTCGTTTCCCAAGCAAAGCAAATGATTGACGTATAATGCAATTGACATCAAATAACGTAAACAAATACACAACACACCTATCTATTTCTCATTCTATATAATGCGATTGTAGAATCTATTGTCTCGCTTCTTTCCAAGAACGAGTGCTGTTTTAATTCGTTAAGCTTCTTGTCAGTCGTTGTCAAGTTATAAGTTCATTTATAATGTGTTATCGATTACTTCGGTGGCGGAACGCTGAAGTAGCCACCGTCTTTTTTTTTATAAAAACTGAGTACAGAACGAATAAAAGACAACTTCTTTAAAGTAATAGGATTTTTTCTGAGTACTGATTAACCATTTATCAGTGGCGGCGCGGTAAATAGGTGTTCTACAGGGTTAGACAGGGATATCTCCTAACACGGGCTAGGAATGAGGACGGGGTAATTAAATTATGAATCACATCCATGTTTATGATGCTTTAATTATTAACTGTTGACAACAAACTACACTGTTTATATTTTCTTATCCATATTGCTTCAAATTATTTTAATTATCACAGGGAAGTGAATAGAATTATTCTTTTATTACTGTCCACGTCCGTTATAATTAAAATGAACAAACTGCAATATACTCTGTAACACTAGTCATTACAGCCATAAGCCGTGTGTCATGTATCATGTATGACAGTATGTGTATGTACATTGTACACTATACATACCACCGACTCAAAGCCGTCAAAGTTGACTGAATGAGATAGATTCAGTGAACACTTCTACCAAATGACAGTAATAGATGCTTATTTGTACTAACGTGCTGCCTGTAAATGCAGCTCAAACCCGATCTACATAATATGCTATAAACTCGTGGGTCAGGAATTAGACGGTGTAAACCGGAGATATCTGATGATGACATTTCATGTGCTGGCTCGGAGCGCAGAACAGCGCCTGAACTCAAAAAGGCCTGCCATGCAGAACAAAAACTAGTTTTGTGGTTTGCCGGTGGCTGTTAAACTTTAACGTTGATAACTGTTTAACTATATCCTAACATTAAATATTGATACAAATATTAAGAGCACCGTGGTTGAAACAAAAATAAAAAATAGTTACTTCCTACTTTCTCTGATTAATTATCTAAAAAAAAACATTTTAAAATTATGAAGCACCTAAAATTTTGGTTGTTCTGGCACGGTTCTTAATCATTCACTAGTTTATTAGTTCATTATGTAATATCAACTATTCCCGAATACTCCGTACACGCATCCGTGCATCGATATATAGGTTGCCACGGATCGCGAATTCAACGACTATCGTTTGTTCTAGTCGAGTAGATTCATGACACGCTTGATCTGAAGTGTACCTATGTTAGAGTACATATTAGGTTAAAATGGATCTGTCAATCATTTTTACCCACATCTAAAATGTGTCGCCATTTTTAAACCGTCTATAGCATCTCCAGTATATTATAATGTAGCTACGAATCCGGCTTCGCTCGGGTCAAGTTCTGTGTGTATTTAAAGTCGTATCAGAAATTTATATACCTATATAAATTCTCGTGTCACAATTTTGGCCACGCTAATCTCTGAAACCACTGAAACGATTTTAATAAAATTTAATGAATGTGACTTGCTTGATGCAACTTACGCTATGGGATAGTTTTTATTAAATGTTTTGTACAAAATTACGATGTTTTTTATTAAAAAACTTGTTTTAGTAACATGCAATGACATCTGACAGAATTTACTCAAAGCTATTAGTTCCGAAGCAAACAAAAAAAAACTGTTTTGGTACCATGTAGCGACATCTGACAGAATTTGCTCTTAGCTCTTAGTTCAGAAGCAAATCTGGTAGAATTTACTCAAAGCTATTTAGTTTAGTTCATACACATTTTGCAGAATCTATCGCACCCGGATGAAACCGGGACCTCTAGTAGTCATATATAAATGGTGCTCGTCCTGCTGTTTAGTTCACACTAAATCGAGTATGAGATATTCCCGCCTCTTTATTGATCTTCCACAGACATCACGTACTCAATGCAGTGCAAATGCAGTATATGCAATTATGTCAATTTATCGAAACGATAAAAGCATTTTTTTGCAGGATAACCATGAACGTATTTCAATTATCTTGATAATTAAATTACCTACTGTCAAAGACAATAGTAATTTGTGATAGATTTCTCCATCACCTTACCAAGTATACCCACAGATTAACCCCTTCGAACCTAAATTTTATATTTTTGAAACAGAATATTTTTTAGGGTGTTGGGCTTATTTAGGGTGTAATTAAGGTAGTACGAGCACCAAGGCAACTTTAAACAAAAGACTTGATTTTTTTTCTTATATTTCGGTAGATGGATGATATATTTTCATTGATTTCTCCAAAACTAGTAGGTGAAAATTAAAAAAAAACTATTTAAGGAAGTACCCTCGATAAATGAATTAACAAACAGAAAATTACGAAAATTTGCAAATTTATCAATAGCTTTTAAAAACTGACTCAGTTAAATTTTTGTGATCTTTGGTTGAGTTTGAAAAAAGATATTGATAATTTTATTTCGCTGCACTTAACATGGAGTCTTATGGAAATCTGTGATTTTGACGCACTCCATCATTTATTACGTTGGAATTGACAAACAGATTTTGATAAAATTTTCAGGAAATATAAACGAATATTCTATGAACATTTTTCTTTTTCCAAAACGTATAAAGCTTGCTTATGTTAATAGAAATAACTAAAACAAAGCCGAGCTTTTTAGCAATTCATAAACATGGATACACCGCAATATTATAGTTTGTGGCGCGTTATTCAAAGGTAAGTTACGAAACTGCAGCAGTTTTGATATCGTAAAAACATACGTAAATTGAGTAAATGCTAAAAGCATAGTATTCCAAAAAAATGATAGTATAGGTATTATTTCCCTAAGTGACAGGAATAAAGAAAAGCATTTTCATAAAATATTGCGAATTTGACACCGCGTGCTGACTTATGCTGCGTACAGCACTTGTAACTATGGCAAAGCATGCGATGTTGCCAAATTATATACTACGTTACTCAAGTAGAAGACTGAAATTCTTTGACTTACTGCGTACCGAAGGTACTTCCTTAAATTAAAGTTAAAACCTTAATAAATTATTGAAAACAAAAAAATCCCGTTGTGCCCGACTAATTAAAATCTTTAAAATCTTTTTAATTAAATATCTTTTTAATTAGTCGGGCACAACGGTTTTTTTTGTTTTCAATTATTTATTAAGGTTTTAACTTTAATTTAAATAGTTTTTTTTTTTAATTTCCACCGACTAGTTTTGGAGAAATCAATGAAAACATATTATCATCCATCTACCGTTTTACCATAAAGCAAATGTTAAATATGTCTACTTTTGAAGTCATTTATTTATTTAAATAGTCGGGCAAACCCCCTAAAATTTTCAGAATTGGTTTAGACTTAGTCCAACTTCATATAAAAAAAATCAAGCCTTTTATTTAAAATTGTTCGTACTACCTTAAGGTATATTCAGTAAAAAACTAAATTTAACATTTACAAATTTTTGGAAAAACCTATGTCCATTGAAATGGACAACAGGTCATAAAAAGTTATTTTTACGGCAATCACTAGCATAGGGGTGTTTAATTACATTTTAAGTATAATGAGTAAAGTTAATATAATAAAATTCAAATAAATATAAGTACAAGAAAAATATATTACATCATGAAAATGCGTGAGTTATACTAAGTTGGATCAATTTCAATTATTATGCTTATTGCATAATATGCCTTACGGCAGAAGTGCTAATGACCTCAGAAGTCGAAGCACACCTTTGTTTTTTGTTTTCCTAAATAAAAAAAAAAAAAAATTTCAATTATGACAGCAAATTACACTTTAACTGTACTATACTACTTATTGAAATAAATTTATTAGTATTATTATTATTAGATTTAAAAAAAATACATAATCAGAACGTACATTTTTACCAGCTTTACGTGAATCCATGACTGCGGTCAACACTTCGCCTATACCCACATAGTATTTCTTTGTTTTGTTTGGCATTCCTACATCTCAGATAAGCCCCAAGCACAATTAAATATTTATATATGATATTTAATTACGCTGACTTAAATAATACGCGTTAGAATAGTATGTCCATTGAAATGACCGCCAGAACCGAAGGGGTTAATACGCTACTTCTACCGTACCGAAGCGTCAACTCTGAACCGCTTTTTATCAACGATTTAGGCGAATAAAAATAATATAAATAAAAATTGTTTCTTGGTAGCGCCGTTAGTGAGGGTCATTTAAGTTAAAAAAAATAGACTCTACAGAAAACAGAATATTTTACGATTGTCTCGCGAGAAATAGTCGCAGCGATGAATTATCGCGCGACGAATTGACGGCTATGGGCTTGTCGTGCAATTAATTGACGGGATACCAACCATTTTAACAGTTCGCTTTTAAAACACGCTAAACTACTGACATCCCTTTTGATATGATACCTACTGTAGCTCATGAATTAAGAATGCAATACTGAATTTATCACATAATCGCGTAGAAACGATGATTGACTAACCTTCAACAGGAAACGGATACAGAGCGCGATTGAAATTTGTTTAAATGAATTATATGAATACTGAAAAGGTAACACTAACACGTTTTGCTCAAAGCACATTTCAGAAAAACTATAATCAGTAGGTAATAATAATAATTGTTAATAAAAGTTTTGTTCTAAAAATATGTATTGAAGGAGATTTATTTGGTTGATGAACAATTGAAAAATAAGCTTTACCAGAGTATCGTTTGTAGCCAGCGTTTCGAAAAATATATTTTCATCTTCAGGGCCTCAATGCAAGTTGAGATGGTAAATTGTGCAAATTATTTACCATCTCAACTTGCATTCAATCCTTCAATAATAATAATATTTATTAATTATTTGTACTAGTTACACCATAACATGTTCAAATACAAGTCAAAATTCGAGTAAAATAATAATTAAATTGAATCCGCATTATTTAAAAAAAACCTTATAATTATAAAAACATGATTTCTCTAAAAATTCTTTTATGATTTTCTTGAATTTTGTTATAGGCTACTCTCTTGTTTCCGATGTTAATTTATTGAAAAATTGTAACCCAATATAATTAGGACCATACCTTGTGTGTGTGAGGCAAACAAAGGTTGGATTTATGTCTCGTGTCATGAACAGTTGATTAAAACTAAGATTTTTTTGACATCCACCAAACATGAATAAAAAGGTTAGAATCTTTAACTTTTTAAATAGAGTTCTGCTACTTTCTTTAAAATGTGTCTGCAATCGCGGACCAAAGGATGAATAGCGAAATAAATATAAACAAATAGGTACCAAACTTCTTCTTGGTTTCCGAAGTTTGCCACACGGCCTTTGAAAATGTAGACGAAACGTCAAGGAAGAAATACCATTGGAGCACGGCCTACCAGCCCGGAAAGCCTACATACTCGGATAAATACCAAGCCATCGAAATTTTAATAAATACTAACCTAACAATACAAGTTAAAAAAATAAACCCTACAATGGAAATATGTGTCGAGCAAACGGAGCTACGCTCTGGTATCTTCCAATTTTATTACTACTTTTCCGTCAGTATACTTGTCCCTATATAGCTCACTTTCGAGCTAAAGCACGATACATGTTTGTACATTATGTTCCGAGTGCATTTTCTTTCCCTAAAGATCGATTCATTACAAGCACATGATGTGTTCCACTCTTCTCTTATTATAGTAGGTACTAGGTACGTTGTATTCTCACACATATAGAGACTATACACGTTAATCAGCTTACAAATATACAGAGAGTAGCCCAAAATTAGTTTTCTCAATCATCCTTGAACAGGAAATTATAAAAAAACGAAGATTTGTTAATTTTGTAGATGAGTAGAATTGGCCACAGACACACTACAATGGTAAGCCGCTCGCGTTTGTCCATTTTAACGCAAAAAGAATGTTTTTTTAGGGTGTACAATATTACTAATCAAATTTTTTTAAAAAATGGCATTAATCGCATTGATCACTAAGTATGAAAAACAATAAACAATTTTTTTATATAAAACACAGAATATATCTAAATGTGATTTTAAAAGGTCCTGTTGAAAAAATGGTGCCTCACTGTCGGCGTGATAATTGTACGAAATATTGATGAATCGAACAAATTCAAAATGATTACTGTGAAGTTAGGTTGCCGTTATCGTCTTCGAAGCCATTTTTTATTTTATTTTTGTGACAATTTGAATTTATAAGTTACTTTTTTCGTGCATTTTGGTACTTAATTGTTTATAAAAAAATCTTAAACAAAATTTAAAAAATGGCTCCATACGAGATAAAAGCTACCTTACTTTACACTAATCTTTTTGAATTTCTCAGATTCATCAATATTTCGAGCAGGTATCATGCCGACAGTGAGACGCCATTTTTTCAACATAATCTACTAAAATCTCATATGACATACGTATTCTATTTTTATAAAAAATGTTTGTTTATCGTTTTACTAACATAACTGATAAACAAATAATCTGCCATCTTTTTAATTTATTTTGTTAGCTTTGCACACCCTAAAAAAATCCTAAAAAAGGTTCATTTTGAAAGCGTCCAAGTAGAACATAATAAATATATATCTGTTATCAAAATAGTTATAATTCCGTAACAAAAGTGGTCTGAACGGGATAATAATATTAAAAAATAGTATTTTTTTTAATATTACAGAGATACGAACAGCCGGGTTCCGCACTGTTGACTGATATTTTTTATGGACTTTCGATCAAGGACCTTTAAATCACGACTACTCAACCCAAAATCAACTGCACATTTTTCGTTAGAATTGAGGTTAAAAATATGTTTAGTTCTAGAAAACTTACGAAATAATGAGCCATCATATATTATACAAAACACAATGCAGATTTCCGCCATAATACAAACGCTATAACAACAAAAACTAATTAACTTATTTGCCGTTTGCATAAAACAGAATCAAATAAAGTGGTCGCGATGTTATAATTGTGTATTTTGATAACATTTTAAATTTTAATATAAAATATTATTTATTCGACAAAAATAAAATTTTGCTCACCACTTTTTGGATACTAATAAGGCCGGAGAATGTTTCTGTTGTCACAAATATTTTGTTTTACAATTTCTTAAGCTGGGGGGCCCGCGTATCTCTTATGTAAGTATAGACAAAGCTATAAACACCGTTCGGGAAACGATGATTCTATAAAAATATACAGTTTAAATCTTTGATTAACGTCTGATTACTCCTCACTACTTTTCACACAATATATTACAAAAATATTTAATTATAATTTAATAACGTATTTATTAGCCAGCGATGACTCAGCTGTTTGAACGGTGTCCTGAAAACAATGATATGATGTTTACACTGCCCATTACACAAGTGAAACCTTATGAAAAATCTACTAATAATAATTGGCACATTTTTTTTTTTAAGTACAGTGTAAACTCTATATAGCGACACTCAAGGGACTGTGCACTTTGCACTTTATTAAGAGTTGTCGTTAAACGGAGAGAAGAAATAATCTATAAATATTTTTTGACTATAATATGTAGGTATTTACTCATAATATATAAAATTTACAACTGACCAACAAATATGATAACTTATCGATAAGCAACTGAGCTGAACATATGAAAGATAATCCCAACAAACAAAATCACGAATTTCTTAGAATCCTCGGTACGCATGATCCCGACAACAAAGCAACAAAATAACAGACAAGTACTGTTTATTGCTTAATGATAACGTATTGTTGTCGTTATTTAGAGTGGGTGTGTCATTATTTAGAGTGTATCTTTGTATGAGCAATAAGGTAAACCAACTATAGTTAATATTTTCGACGTTTTAATGAGTTTGTCGTTATATCGAGTGACGTTAAATGGAGTTTGCACTGTATATAAATAAATAAGTCTATTTTATATTATTGGGGGTCCTCGACATTTTTGCAAGTCTCTAAGGGGTACGTAGTTGAAAAGGTTTAGGAAACGCTGCACCAGTAGTCATGAATGCTAAACACTTTAGCGTCTTAAGCTGTACAACGGAATTTAAAGAATTCTAGGCAAGTGTTTGAACTTGCACAACTATTTTAGTTAGAAAGCTTTGTGCTTGACATCGTATAAATGCTAGGTTATAACGTCAACCAGGGAGTTATATAAAATATACAGAACATATACATTATTCAACTTGATAGCCGTTGCTATAGTGTCTTAATAAAGTAAGATACTGTCAAATTACATTAATCGATGGCGGACACCGGAAGTGACTATAACAGCTGAACTTCCTGAACTCCAGAGTATTAAAGCCAATTCTCACATGCCGTTGCGACACGATGTGATGCAATGCGACTCGTGCGCTACAATATCATCGCGTAATTTTAAAGCGAACCCAAATATGCAATAATATACATGGTGTTACATTTATTTAAGCGCCTGACGCGTGTACAAAGGAAATTATCTTATGCCTCCACTACACACGTGGCCAGCACCGCCACTTACAGGCACTCACGATTGTGTAGAGGGCATATTCGTCGGTGCGTGGACATAATCGCCTGTAATCGGCAGTAATCGGTTGATTCCCAACCAGCAAAGTTATTTTATAATTTGATGGTTCTGCAACTGTTTTGTTTTATTGGTATTTTATTATTACTTCCAAATTGCTAATTGATTATATTAGACGTGCAATGAACACTATTCTGTTGTAGGCGGCTAAAGTATTTTATAAATATGTCATCAAAACGTTTATATAATACAATTATAAAATATGATATAAAACAGTCACAAAATTATCGTAGAAATGCTTTTATGAACAGCTTATATAACGAATCAAACTATAAAATTAAATTGTTTTATAGGGGTTTTTTAGTACATTTCGGCAACATTTTATTTCCTTTATAAATATATTTTAAAATAATTTTAAAGTTCCTTCCTGTGGCTTCAAAAAAATAGTTTTATTGAAGTGCCTTTGAAAACAATTTTGTTTTTAAATGTAAATTGTGATTTTAGAGATCACTTTAAAACTATTTTATAGTACGATATTTTTACTACAATATGAAAACAATAACAAATTTCTTATAAAATTAAATTGTTCACGTGAATATACATTTGCTGTCGCTAACTACATAATAAGTATATTTGGGAAAAGCCAGCTGACGTTTATCGTAGAGGTTAGGTGACATAGTTTTTTGTCAGTTTTGGCTAACGTAAGAAATAATAAACAAATAAAATGTCTAATATAGGGCAGTGGAAGAAAATTAAGAAAAGTTGTGCTTTTCGAAGAAGGTTAAAAATATGATAGGTAGTAATAAGAACATTAATGTTGGCAATGATAAAACAGTGGAATCCACTAACATTATCAATAATGCTTCAAATCCAACATCAGTATGCGAAAGTACTTTTACATTTGCTAATGCAAGTACCATTAATGTATTAGAAACGGAAAAACAACAGCAAAACACTGTCACTCGTTTTATATTTGCCGGTATTACATTTACCACTAAATAGAAACAGATTTATCATAAAATAGATAAAATACAGCAAGAGTAAATCACTTATTTTATAAGAGTCGCCGAAAAGTTGTCTATTAGCGAAAATGTTGCCAACTAGCAATATAGGTACTCTCGATAATGTAAACAACAATCAGATGTTTCCAGGGAGCGGCGGAGGAGTCTGGTCAGAGAAATTGACAGGGCTGTATTTTAATATAAGTACTTTGTATAATGTTTTTCTTGTTTGATGCAGTATTGTATAGTAAAAAATATTTATGTATAAATCTGTTGTTAGGGCAGGTTTGGGATCGGTAGGTACTTAGCGAATCTCGTTATTGTTATTGGCCACAGGATGTTTATAGACATCATCTACTTTGCTATTCTTGCTTAAATGAAAAATAATTATTTATTCTAGGCTATAATTAATATTAAGCACCTATATCTGCTAACATATTTGCATTAATGAAATAGAAACACAACGCAATAATAAAATTTTTGAAGTCACCAGTTGAGGTAGATAAAATAATTAAATCAAACAATAATACCTATTTATTCTAATTTATACCTAATACCTATTCACTTTTTTATTACTTTCATAGACTTTTGGGCAAGAAATATACAGTATTTTTGTCTTTTTCATAATTTCTTTTAACCAGAATGGTTGTCACGACGCGCGACGTAAGGAAAGGTAATACTTAAGAATGTATATTAGAATATTTAAATAACCTTTAAAAACTATAGGTACCTATCTTGTAAAAAATATATAGTTAGGTGTTAAGTATATGGGAAAGTAAATAGTTTATATATCTTCAATAAAGATGAATTTTTTTGTTTCTTTTTGTTACTTTCCCGACCCCCACTAATGGAAGGGAAGGAATTGTGATCGTACGCGGAAAAAACAATTAGATAACGACGGATATATCCGATTTAACGTCCTCTAAGACGATTAAGACCATTTCCAGAAAAATGTCTGTGTGTCTATCTGTGTGTTTTATTTCTTGATCCGATTGAATTGAAATTTGGTACATGGGTATAGTTATAGCCTGCCATGATCTCAATAGTTTTAGGCTGTTACTTGCCAGGAAAATATGGTGGTAACTCAACAGATTTTTTTATATCTTTAAAATAGGCACACTTCCCTAAGAAAAAATACTGCTTTAAAAGCAGTCCGGCCCTGTGTCGCAATATCATCTGGTAAAGCAAAATATTTTTCAATGTTTTATAAAGATTGCGTAAAAGCTTAATTACATTAAAATGCTTGCTGTTGGTACAAAATTATTTTATAGAAAAACGCCATTTTAAAATGGCAACATTCAGAACCATCAAAATGGGTTGAGTTGAAAATACTAAATATTGCATGTATATTAATACTTACAGCCGGTAAATACGTAAAAAGTACAAAATAATTATGCCAAGAACAGATTGGAGCAAATTTCTCTGCAGAAAATGATGAAATTGGCAAAGCTAATTTATTTATGATTTAAAAGTTTTTCGTAAAACGTTAATAAATACGGGGCGCGTTTAAATTTTGTTAGAAATATGCTATATATTTCACGATAAATTTTTCTTTGCAGCAAAAATTTTGGTTTCAGCATCACAAACAATACCTCTAAACATTATAAAGTGTAGAAGGTAGAAGTAAAATTACTAAAATGGCTTCGTGTTTCCTTCTTGTAAATACTTGGCGACATTTATTATATTTTCCCTCTGTCTAATACAAAATTGCTTCTTGCAACTTTTAGAATAGATTTAAAAACATTTTTATTCTATTGTAGTGATTTCATGTTGCGTTTTTACTTTATAACGTTTACCTGAAACAACTAAAAAGCTTTTATAAAACTGTTGTTTAGTTACTTTATAAAGCTTTAATAAAACTGATTTATAATGTTGCTGTTAAATTCTTCTAAGACCTGCCGAAATGTTTATAAAATTGTTTTGTAATTGTTACAAAAGGCTTTACAAAATATTAACGGAGACTCAAGTATTTTATAAAATGGTGCCAATTTTACATTTATAGCTATCGTATAAACGCATTGAAAACGTTATTGAGAGTAATGTTGTTTTATAATTTTTTTGTCGAAAACGTTTTCGCAACTATTATAAAATATAAAATTGTTAGTTGGGATTGTCGGTACATCAAAGGAATGCGTGGCCAGCTTCGTGCGCCCGTACACACAATCGGACCGGCACGATTGTGTGGAGGGCTAGGCAATCATCGCGGCGATGATAGGAACTTATTTGAGTGGCGGTGCTGGCCACGTGTGTAGTGGAAGCATTAGGTAATAAATCATTCGAATACAGGCCAATCCAAAATTGTTGCTGCAACTATATAGACTGTTTCAGTGACCATTTTAAAATGGATGTTCTGATGAATCAATCGGCGGTACCTCTTAACATGAGCCAGAAATGAGGGAGGGTTAATTTAATTACAAATCACATCCACGTTCATGATGTTTTAATTATTAACTTTTTTCACACACTTTTTCAAAAAACTACAATATGCACTGTAACACTAGTCACTACTACCATAAGCCGTGTGTCGTGTATTTGCGACACGTACCGCTGCGTCAAAGCCGTTGACTGAATGAGATAGATTCAGCATATGACAGTGATGGAAAATACAATTCATTCTAAAATTATGAAGTACCTAATATTTTCGTTGATTTGCAGTTCTCGTAGAGGAACCGACATTGGAGTGTCAAAAAATAAGGATAATATTGCAAAAACAACTTGAACTGGGAGAGAGCTTGACCGGATTTTTATATTTTCCAACGATCCGGGGACAAACTACATTAGTTGATTATTTAACCTAACAATGAAAGTATAAACGCAAAAATAATATTATAGTAAAAACGGTAACTTTCCAATGTGGGTGCCGTGTTTGATAATGTATAAACCGATTTTCCTAAGGGAACACAATGGAATACTAAGCAAACACAAAGTACTTGCTTTGTAATAGCAAGTACCTATATAATATATACCTTAGCTCTGTACACCGTACCTATATCAAATTACGTATTACACCGTCCATTATGTAATAACTTTGTTTTAAAATTATTGGGAGAGGCCCCGGTGTGGCTTTGCACAGAAAACCAAACACTGGTCATACAAACGTATAAAATATGTGTAATTATCACAGTTTCATTCGCATGAATTTTGATTCTGACAGAAATTTTATTTTAATCCGAGGGCAATCGAATAAAAAATGTCATATACCTATTTTCAGCTTGGATACCTACCAACTGATAGTGAACATCCAAATCGATTACGCCATTTACGAGATACTAATATTATTACTGGAGATACTAAATGTTCAGGCCCTTAAGATTGATTTTAGGACTTGCATTTCGACTCGGGACATAATGCCTCTATTCATCTACATTCTACGCAAATCTATATCTGTCATTATTATTAAGTTAATAAAAATTTAGTTACGAATTTATTTCGATAGTATATAATGAGCCTTCTTTTGTAGCTTGTACGTAGACTGCAGACAAATTATGTCACGACTTGTTCGACAGGCAGTCAAATTTAAATTATATATAATTTTCGTATTTATTAATATTTATAAAAACAAAAAATACAGAAAATCATTGAAGTATTAAACTATTTAAAAAAACAATAAAAAATAAGACAATACTCAAATTGACCCGCATGTCTGTATTTTTTTAATATAAATATTATCAGTTGGTAAATTCTAAGCTTAATTCGTTTTTCCTTGCATAAAGATTTTGTGCACAATAAGCCACGCCATGACTTCTTCCATTTTTAACATTATACTAAAACGCGTATTAAATATTAAAGAAGCGCTTCCATTCTGGGTATAATATGTTTTCAATAATGTTGTTTGTGGAATGTAAACTTTCATGTAGGTATTCCAATTTTTGTTTAGTAATTTAGCCCTTTGATTTGAACAGTCTAGACTCTAGACTGTTTAAATAAGGTCAAGGTTATCTGAGCCCTACACGTTTGAGGTTATGTATTGTGATTTTAATAATAAACTGAAAATTAAATTTGTATCTTAGACATTAAGAATATATGTAACTGCCAACAATGCATCATCCATCTTGGCTGTTTTTATCATCAATAAATTTTTAGTTCACATTTATAACATACCAATAGGTGAATATTTTAAATGGATGTTTAGCAGAGATAGGAATCAGTCGTGCGTTGAATCTGTACAACATACCGACCGTAGAGTCAAAGCCGTCAGATGGGTTGACAGAATGAGATAGATTCAGTGAACACTTCTAGCATATGACAGTGACAGATGCTTATTTGTACTAATGTGCTGACGGTAAATGCAGCTCAAAGACAATCTAATGGGCCAGGAGTTACATGGTGTAAACCGGAGGTTTCTGATGAGGTTATGTATATAAAAAAATAAATAATTTACACACGATATGTTATATATTTACTTAAAAATGCCTGTTTATACACCACTCAAGCCAATAGTTGATTGGCCCATTTTTCTATCAACAATATGTATTTTGAATATGATGCAATACTTTGTAATTGTAACAGATTTTGTGCCCTCCAAAATGAAAATTATTTAATCTTACACTTGATTTTCATTTTGGAGGGCACAAAATCTGTTACAATTACAAAGTATAGCATCATATTCAAAATAAATATTGTTGATAGAAAAATGGGCCATTTTTTGAATGCACGAATTGTCACAATATTTATTACATAGTATTTTTACGACGATTCGGTCACAACCAACATCTTGAAAATATACGAAACGAGCTAACATTATACGGGAAGAGTACCGCCTCTTGCGAACAGACCATTCGTAACTGTGATACGACATTTCCCGCACTCCGTCATCTCGTCTTGTCCGCAATAATAACACGATGTTTGTTCTAGCCTTGCGAGGGCTGGACAACTGAAAGAAACAACGGACACGAAAGAAAATAGACGTTTAAAGCAGTGATTCCCAAAGTGGTCTATATCGACCCCCAGGGATCGACGACAACTTACAAGGGGTTCATGTCAGCGGGAAAAAAAATTGGGGGTCCATGAAATGAAAATGGGGTCAACGATAGTGAATCTCCTAACAAAAAAAGAAACAAACTGGAGAGATTTAAGATTAAATCTACCTAAATTGATGCCAAATGTTTGAATATTTATTATTAAAGCATCAGGTTCATCCCTCACACTAAAAGCATTTACTTTTTGCTTAGTTATTTTATGTAACAGAAAGTAAATTTTAATTTGATTCGTTTAATTTGAATCTAATTAATAAATGTATAAAACTAAACATTTCACAATATATTTCGCTACCGTTATAAATTTAAATCGTTCAAAGTGAGTAGCACTATACCGGTTGTCAAAAATACATTTGAAATTAATGAATTTGCAAAAAATCAATATCAGATAAGCAGGAGGTCTACCCAAAACCGAAAAACATGGCAAGTGGTCTACGAGACAAAAAAGTTTGGGAACCTCTGGTTCAAAGGTACCGAACGACAGGTGAAACATAGCTACGAACGCAAACCAATAAGCATAGCCAACGTAATTTAATTTACGAGTGATTTAATGTATGAGTGAATATTTCCGAATAAATGGGAGTGGTAAAAACTATTTAAAAGAAGTTTTACTTCAACCGCGCGTAAAGTTTACACGCACTCATTTTTTATTCAGTTCTATCAATTTGTTCTGCAAATATACTAAAATAAATTTACAAAATATAGCCTATAGGTCTTTGATTGAAATAGGTTACGAAATAATTGACAAATTATGTTAAATTATCAACAAAAAAAATATGTAAGAAATATATTTATATAATAAGTATATAAATATCAAGTGAAAAAAAAATTAAATAGAAAAAAAAATAATAATCAATGATGTCGGCAGGGATGGAGCCCGGGATCTAGTTCCTAAGTCAAGACCTTATCCACTACGCCACGTAACTCCGACGGCTGTGCCACTGTTATCATGGTATAGAATATATTATATAGCACTTATTTTGTTTACAACTAACTGTCAAAAATAATGCAATCAAACTGTTTACAGCGGTATGTGCAATACATAAAGAGGCAAGAGTTATAGTAAACGAAACTTGATTTTGTATTACATCTTTCAAACTTCCAGTTTTGCTCTACTGATGCAAATTTATCTATGCTAACTGAAACAAGTACCTACCATAGTTTCATATGTTAACAATGTTAACATGACAAATAAATATAGATAATAAACAAAAAGCAGTGTATATGTACGGTTAAAATTTTGATGTAAACAAAATTCTACATTTCAAAGTATTATTAAACTTGTTACTTGCTAAGTTTGCTAAGTTTAACAAAGGATGTATAATTCTTTAATAGTACTAACTTCCAAGTACAACATGAAATTATGAGATGCGCGTATTAGTAGCTTATGTATCTAGGATGTCATGAAGTAAATGACATTATGTACAAACGAGACTCAGCGAGTTTTAATAGTCAAACGTGTCGCAGTATGTCCGAGATATATTATACATTTTGCATGTATTCCCTATTCGCTATGTGCAACATCAAAATCGCGACATCTAGTGCCATTGACCGGCGAATCCACTGCCACTTTTATACATTATGTCAAATGGGACAACTAGTAAAAAGTGAATTAAAATTTACGTATAACATCAAAGTTTCAAACCAAAAGTTAAAGTTTATAAACTTTAACTTTTCTTTTTTCACATTTGATGATCAAATAGTTCAATCATATTAGTATTCAGTATGTATATTGCTTACATATTAAATTATTGTTATATTTTATTCCATTTTTATCTTTGACTTTATATCAGTCATGTAACGGAAAAATGCCAGCTTTCGCCGCTAAGCGCGCACGGTCGTTCAGCGTCTCCCTTCCAAGCAGCTGCACATAGCGAATCAAATAGCTAGTTTTCACTTCATTTTTAGCAACAAACTTCACTTTTATTGTTTATGTAAATTACTATTCGCGCCTACTGTAGTCTTTCACTTACTTCTAATGGGCTTAGGTGATTTATGAAAAGGTTTGTTTTACTTCAAGAACTAGTATAAAATAGATCATTTTACCCGAAAGAAAAGCGATTATTTTATAAGGTGAGTTTCTCGAGAGAGGGTGTTGGTGCAAGATGAAAATGGGAAGACTGTCTTAAAAAAACGTAAGCGTGGTGTGTTGGTGCAATCGTGCATCTTCGGAGTTCCTCATGGTTTGATCACCTGACTTTTGTCTTTTATCGCACCCTCCAACCAATAAGACAATTTCAAAATTACTCATTTCATGTTCCGTAGCTATATACATGGCTCCATATACTACCTATTTCCCAGCCATTCTTCATGCTTCTCTTTAGAGATGTCGTGAACTACACTTTACACGGACGTCTGATTGTAAACAAATTGGGTAAATCCACCGAGAAAGTGTTCTGTTCTTAGTTTACTCCAAACATCCTCCCAATCCTGATTTACATTCATATGATGTCCTCCTCAACACGTCTTTTGAAACAGTACACCACTGGTCAAAATGGTTCTGCTATAAACCCGGATTGAAATTCAAAACCTCCACAATTACTTTAATATAATTACTAGTGGCCCTGTTCGGCTTTCCCCGAATTTGTAGAGGTTGAAAAAATGTGTTTTTTTTTTGTAATTTTTTGTTAACTTTAAAAAATTATAGTAAACAAAATAAACAATTTTTAAAAACTTTTATAACGTGATCTTGTTAAGTATATATTATGTAAAAAGGGCTCCATGAAGCAAAGAATGTATGGGCCAATTATTTAAACATTTTTGTTGTTTTCAATGGAGACGGTTTTTCGAAAAAAAATATTTAGTTAACAATACAGCCTCACTTTTTAAAAAATAAATGCCAACATTTTTTTCAGAGGAACTTTATTCTTTCAAGTGTTAAGATGACACCATAATTTATTCATATTTTTTAGTTGTTATTTAATACTATAAAAAAATTATTTTATTTGTTGTACTCCATAAACAGGGCGTTGCGCTCGAGCTGTAACGGCCGCGCAGAACCCATTTTCAACGTTAAATTAAAACTATAAATAATAGAGATAGAGTCCGGGAGGTGGGACTTTTATTGAAAATTTTCTCCTCTTTCCGAATCTTTCTTTCAATTTCCGCTATCGCTTATATATAGTTTTTTAAGTAATTTCCAAAAATCTGAGGGGCTGTTTATTTTCGTATTTTGTTAATAACAAAAGCAATTTTTGTTAACGAACAAATCAAAAAAACGTCTTTTTTCGAAATATTTTTCCGTATCGAATAAGCTATTGCTCATATTTTTTGGAGACTTGGATCTATTTTTTTCATGAATCTTACTTCTTGACTAGGCTATTAGAAATAAAATATAAGCTGTTGAAATTTATATGGTGTGCACTATTGTTCGTTTAGACCATGTTTTAAAGAGAAAATTAAACTATCCAATACTGTACAGTGCAGCGTATAGAGTACACCTATCATAACATATGTTTGAGCTTTCGTTTTGCAAGCACGTGTTTATTTCGAAGAAACTAAAAAATAATAATTAAATCTACAGATGTTCAAACATCGTCATTAAAATTGTAACTTTACTATATACGTTTGCCACCCAGCTTCGACTTTGGTCACAGATTTTCTCACATTGATATTCAAATCCAACCGTAACCGGGTAAAAAATACTCTAAAATTGATGTTGGGTACTAATTGATAGCGTGCCAAGTTTCATCAAAATCGGTCCCTGATAGTTTTGCTTACAGGAAATGTTTCGATACGTTTTAAACACTGCAGTAACACAATTTTCGCTACTCTACTAGAGATGGCATATTGATATGTTGAAAATAGAGACTGCCATTTGTAAAATTTCTTGTCAACAAAACAAAATCACTACTACATATTTACAGATACATTACAAAATATAATCATGAAACGTCACTAAAAAGCACTAGTAAATATTAAAAAAACAGACTGTATTTTACACTACACACTACAGAAGAAAAACTGACATAATGAAGAACAAATTACATGTATCGATTAAATATTTTATAATTTCTTTATTTCTTGTATTATTTTCTTTTTATTGTAGTATTTTCTTGTATTGTCATCTTATTCTAGTTATGTTAAAAATTTCAAGTCACTATCTCATCAGGAAGTTAGGTTAAAATCAATTACAAAGTTTGTCCCGCACATACACGAAAAGCAAAAAACGTGGTAAAATAACGAGGCGCATCATTAAAAAACAGACTGTATTTTACACTGCCCACTACAGATGTAAAATTGGTATATAATTGTAAAAAAAGTAAAATGACACCGACCGCCGGGAACGAACCTACGACCTTAAGATTACCAAGCAAGTAATCTGTCTCATTGCCAACTTAGCCTAATGTTCTACAGCCAGTTTCTATAGTATACGGAATACGTGTATTGCGACACGTTCGTTACATCGATCTCAAGAATCCCTACCGTGCCGAAAGAAGTTTTGCTTAAAAAATGTGTAAAACTGAGGAAGTGAGTGAACAGATGAATGGGGTCTACACCTCAGCTACTAAGTCAAACCGGAGACCGACAGACGGGGGACGGCGGAGCTACGCAAGGCCTCGCATTTCATATATAAAACGGTCGATAAACGGCCCATGCTTTGTCTTATCCTTCACACATACAAGCGTACCGACGTGTGTATGTAACATCAGAATGAGCTTTCTACAATGGCTCTCAACACACGAGTGTATCAGCGGTCGGAAAACAATGTCGCTTACGTCTGAACTCTCAGTAAATTCAACACTACTTTTTTTCAACACGCTTTTTTGGCCACGAAAGTGCGACTTAGTGAATTTGTAGTTGAATATAAGAAAAAACCTCTGTGGACGTGGTAAAATTATTTGTTTGAACTAATTTTCGGGTTCATTGATCCACCATCATTTTTATTATAATTCGTCATTATGGAAAATAAAAATTGGACAAAGTATTGAATTCTCTGCCTGGGGGTCGCAACCTCTACGGGGGTCACGTTCAAGAATATGGGGCCAATCAAGTATTACGCAAACATAATTTTAATTCCTGAACATGCCATTCGCTTTCGAGCATAGACAAGTAGGGTTTCAATATCATAATGCATTAAATTTTGCGGAAAAATCAGAAAAATAAATAAATAAATATTGTTGACGTTATCACCATCTAGAAGCCCCCCGTTCCCCATTTCATCAAAAATAAGCTAAGTAAAGACCCCCCCCGCTTGGTGCTTACGTAATATGTTTAAAGATATGTTTCAAAAAAAATTAGGAGCCGTCGTGGGACGCTTGGCAAATTCAAAACGTAAATTCAAGCTTGCCAAATGTAAATTTAAGTTGCAAAGCCTATGGATACTCTACGGACACTCCCTCAAGCCCTATAGACACTCTACAGGCACTTTTAAAGCCCTATGAGCACTGCACCTTTAAGTTACTAGCAGCGCCACTTAAGTGACTCTTCTAGTAACTAATAAATGTCAGTTAGATGTCCCCGTCAACAAAACACGTTACAATCCAACGCATACACACAAAAGCTTGGTTTTAAAAATGTTTTTTTTATTATGAATTTTATTTTTGAGATTTTAGTGTACTAAAAAGTGCGATTAGCATCCGGACTAGTAAGTTAGTACTATAATATTGTATTGTCATGGAAACTAAAAACTTCAAATGCTTTTTAACCTATTTCATTTTTAAGTTTTTAGTGTGCTTTATTAAAGATGTGATTTGCACCCGAACAAAAACCGCACCGATCAGCTAGTTATTATAATATTGTATTGTTTATAGAGTAGCTACTGTTTGCTACAATTGTTAAGAAACACCCATTGTTACAATGCTATCAACATAGAAAAATTAGTTTATTTTTTCAAACAATGTCACCGTCGGGATACGAACCCCGAATCTTTCCACTCTCGTATCCCGACGGTGACATTGTTTGAAAAAATAAACTAATTTTTCTATGTTAATTGTAACTAAACTCATCTAAATAATATTGTATTGTCATCGGAACGACATACGTATGCAAAATTTCAGCTCAATCGGGAACCAGGAAGTGGGTCAAATTTAACTTGCAAGATTTGATTTCAAACAGACAGACATACAGACACCGGGACAGGTGAAACTAAATAAAAGCATGTAAAAACGTAATGACGAATCATCAGAGTCACGCCATTTGTGTAAGTTCCATTCAAACGCGCGATTTGGAGGTTTTAAAAAACGTGGTCATACGAAACTTTGTCTCGCGGCTAGAGACGTTATATGACAGTACCGTATTCACACACACATATCACACCTCCGCCCTTTTAGCCATTCCACTTCATCACCCTCTAAACGTTGCCAGGTCTCTTCCACCTCATTCCGTGTATCGCTTAAATAAAACGCGCCGCCATCCCCGGAATACTGACGAACCGACAAATCTCTATGGCAAAAACTATATACGAGTTTGTAAATTTACTGTCGCAGCTTATGTCGCCGCAAACTTAACGTTATACGACAGATGATGTCCCGTCATCCATTGATGTAGGTATACATATTACACAGGTTATTTTATACACACAAGTTAAAAAGGGATTGCTGCCCGACAAACAGGGCCGTAGACAGCACAAGTCTATAAACTTGGACATTTTAGTTCACTTATGGCCATATTCACCGAACGTAAGTAGTTATTTATTCGATTCATTTGTTTTTCATGTAGCTATTCCTCCCAATAAATAGCGATACAATAGAACGCCGATTATCCGAACGCCGATTAACCGAATCGCCAATTATCCGAATCGGTCTTAAGCGTAATATAAAAAATTAAAACCAAGTAATTTTTCAATAAAAACAAGTTTTGTGGGGACACAAGAATACAAAAATGCGAGTGACAATTGCCGTGTAGACGCTACAATGGTATCAGCACACGTCGAAGTTGGAACTCGCTAGAGTACAGATATATTTCAACTGTTATGTTTGAAAGCTAGAGGCAAGACACTACATGTCAGATTATCCGAATCGACCCCGGTCCCAATTAATTCGGATAATCGGCGTTCTACTGTAATTCAATTCATCAAACATAATAATTATGTTTACTGCAGGTATAAATCTATTCTGTCTTACTTCGAGGGTATAAATATTTATTCGCCTGATAAAATAATAATGGCCGCCACATAGATCATAATACCTAACCTATAAACGTGGAGTATTATATCTACAGTTGCTCTTGTGAATTTGCTTATGTGTTGTTTTTTAACCTTTTGTGAAGTTGTAAAACATTTGTTTTGTGTGCAATAGGTCATATGTATGTATTTTTTTAATGTTCACAGAAACGAGGTTAGAAAATTAAAAACCATTCGAGGTACACACAACCCTTGAACTATCTCAGACAACGTATTATGGTTAAACTAATTTAGCGTTTAGCCTATTAAAGTTTTAATAATTCTTTTTAAGTCATATCTAGGTTAAGTAGATAAAGCTTCTATGGTCGCGTTTAAGAGTTTTAAAGTAATATTTTTTTATGTTCGTTTTTTTGCGAAGACAAAACTTTTCATCCGGGTTTCTATTAAGCGGCAGAAGATTGTTGGTAATAATTCATTACATCCTATCTTAAATGCACTATTCCTACATTATGTAATATGCATATTCCTCAGAACTATGAAAGATGCTTAAAAATATACCTAAAGACGAACTTTATCTTTCCACTCCGAACACTGTTCCCGTATTAGGAAATAAAAGATTTGTTGAGTCAAATATTTTGTTTAGCCAATTCGCTGTAAAAAATTTGACATTTGGCGACAATTTAGACAGTTTTTGTAGATTTTTGAGGATTCTAACTTTCTGCAAGATCTGACTATGTGCTATCAAAATAACAAACAAAGACCCCATAAGAATGATGAGTATTTGGAAAGAATTCCGTGGCATAAGGATCGAAAATAAAGCAATACTGAGATTTTTTTAAACTTGCATATATTACTAACGTTTCGATACGTTTTGTATCATCGTATCGAAACGTTAGTATTAAATGCAAGTTTAAAAAAATCTCAGTATTGCTTCATTTTCGATCCTTATGCCACGGAATTCTTTCCAAATACTCATCATTAACTTCAATGGATCACAGTTACTCTATTTATTGAATAGAGTCAATCTTCACCCCATAAGAATATTCGTTACATCACTATTAAACAATGCTTGACTTGGCCGGTGCTCTGCCGTGCACCAAAATATTCAGAAATAATTAAAAATTAGAGAAAAAATGTGTAAATTCGCCATTCATCTTATATAAGTAGCTTACGAATAGTGTTGCTCAACACGAAATTAACAATTTTCCTTGTCTCAATTTCCAGATGAAATCAAGAATAAATTGTCGATATTTCGTCTTTATCGAGCCGAGTGGAAGTACCGAAACAAGAATCATTTGTCGATGAGACGAGACGGCAACAATACTTACGAACTAGTTTTTCGATGACCACAACAATTGATACACAGGTCGACACTTACCTGAAAAAAGAGAAAAAAATAAATTTAAAAATATGCACATTTAAATAATAAAATTAATTATTAACTGAGATACGAGTATATGCTAATAGAACACATCTACAGTCGGGTCTGCAAGTTTACACATTGTACACTGATTTTGAACGTACAAATTAGATAGCCGCCCATAACAGATTTTTGAATTTTTACGCCAATCGAAACCCCAAAATTTCGTCGATATAGTGCTCGAAAAATTTAAAAGTTATGAGCATAGATAAGGACAATTTCATTTGACGTCAAGTTAGATTGCATTTCTTTTTTGAAGTGGGCTTGTTAATTTTTAGGGTTCCGTGCCCAACGGGACCCTATTACTAAGCCTTCGCTGTCCGTCAGCAAGCTGTATCTCATGAGCCGTAATAAGTATAGAGAGTTGAAATTTTCACAGTGTGTATTTCTATTGCCGCTATAACAACAAATAATGAAAAACCATTTTTTTTATACACAATACACTATAATATTATACATACACAAACCGCAACAACGTGCTACGCGCGTACACAGTAACAGTTCTAATACAAAACAAGCGTCCGCTAACGGTGCGTTTATACAACAGTATACTCGAACATTTGTTAAAGTACAATTATGAGAACTCTCGCATACAGCACGGTACGACAACTAGGCTATCAGATATAGCCACGCGTTACAGTACAGTTCAGTAGTCCATCTGAACTCATTGCAATTATACACTTAGTTGGTAAACTGATCGCGACCTATGTCGATGTGTGGGCACAACAGTTTTCCAACGGCAAAGCGGGAAAAATCTTTGAGATTCAATTGCCGTGATGAACGAACTATTTACAGACTAACAAGTTTGTACGGAACCCTCGGTGCGCGAGTCCGATTTGTATTGGGCCGGTTTTTTTTACTTAAAGTACAAATACACGTCATGTGAGACAACCATTACACTCTACAAGACTATTTTAACTAGTAATTTTATATTGTTTTTAATGATTGATATTGTTTTTAATGACGCATTTTATACAGCATTGTACTGTTTCCTAAATAAAGATTTTATGTATGTATGTATGTATGCATACGTGACGAATTGAGAAGTTCTTTTTTTGAAATCGGTTAAAAAATACGGAATGTAAGACTTTTCAAATACAAATAAATAATATGTAACAAATCTTATTAAATTGTCGGTTTATAAAACTTTTTATTATACGAGGCAAACAAAATCATAATCATATTATCAAAGAAACAACCTAAAAAATATTCTGGAATTTAAATTAAAATGAGAAAAAAACGCCCCATACGTTTTGATATTATAAAAGAATGGCGTTAACCGAAGTCACGTAGACTTTCAAGAAAATTGTCGATTAGGTGTTCACAAAAGCGAAAGAGAAACAACAGCAGTGACGTAGATGTTTAAATTTTCTATTAGTTCACATAACTTAATTATTTTACAATGAAACAATTTTCAGATCACTACTAATTTCCCCCTACACATCAACATAATAAGTTACAATAAACAAAACTTTCAACCAATTTTTCAGACAATATAGGTATTATAGATAGATAGATGGATAAAAATTTATTTCTGATCCAATAATTAAAATTGGTTACAAACGTCAATTACAATCGATTGGTTTACAAATCATTTTTGTACGGTGCAGTTCCGAGCAGGAATTTTTTTAGGCCGTTTTTGAGAGAATTTATATTTGTACATTTCCTCAAATTTTGAGGAAGTTTTTCGTATAGTTTATTGCCTTTATATATAGGACATTTTTCGTAAAAGGATGTTCTATGTTTTACAGATAAATTATTGTGTCTTGTACTATAGTTTTTAACTTCATTTTTGCTAGTTAGCAATAAATTCGAATCGTAAAGAAAAGTTATAAGCTCATAGATGTAAACTCCCCAAAAAGTTAAGATATTTTTATTTTTCAAAATTGCTTTACAGCTTTCTCTAGGCTTTAAGTTGAAAATTAGCCTTATTATTCTCATCTGGGCTATAAAGACTCTAGTACTTAATTAATTGAATTATAATTAAATAGTTTGCTAATATATTGTCTGAAAAATTGGTCGATAATTATTTATTGAAGACGTTAAGATTTGAATAATAAGTTACATTTTATTAATATGAATTGCAGTGTTAAAAACCCTTTTTTCAGAGAGCTAGAAATTACAGAAAAAAAGATATTCTATTCAGTATTTAATAATCGCGTTCAGTAACAGATTTACATTTTTTACAGCGGAAAATCTACAAAGAAAGAGTAAAAAAACTATCAGCTATGTCTAAAAATTAGTCAATTTTCAGAACACGCTCGTTAAGAAAAACGTGTCCTTAAATTCTTTAAGGACTTAAAGTCGAGAAAGTATTATAATCTGCAAATAAATGAAGGCTTGAATATAACAGCTATTTCTTGTTATAAAAGCTTTCAAAATAATTGACCCTCTTTCAAAAAAAAACTAGCAACTAAAAAGCGTAAAATGAAAAAGTTTTAAGATCGGCGGCAATTTTATTACTAAAATTTGTATGTACTTTCATTAAATTGACGCCGATCTCAATAAATAACCGCCTTATTTTATAACCGAACCGCTGAACCGATTTATATAAAATTTACGTGAAACCACCTTGAAGGTACATCCTATTAAATAGGAATAGAATTGTCAAAATCAGATCACAAATTCTGGAGATTTGAGGTACTTTGATATCCATGACTACGGTTTATAAGTTTTGTTTGTTATTAATTTTTCATTATTTTTTTAATCATTCGAAGTTTCAATCCTGCGTGAAATCTATTACTTAATACTAATTAATTTTTATATTTTTTAGATATTTCTGAAGAAGATCCAAATCCGGATCGAAACGTCATCTTGTGTTATATTGATTTGTATTTTTATCATTTTTGTCAATATACCTATCGTATGGTCTAAGAAAAATTGGTCGACAATTTTATTTACTTGTCGATTAAAAAGACTTCAATAAATAAAATTATTGGTCAAATTTTCAGACAATATATTAACAAAAAATATAATTAATACATTAACGTTTCAATATATTGTCTGAAAAATTGGTCGATAATTTTATTTTTTGAAGAGTTCTAATCAGGCGTTAATCAAAGATTCGATTAAAAAGAGTTATGTCATTTTCATATTATCGTTCTCAATGAGAGTCGTCTATAATATTAGTGCAATTTTTAGTGTTAAATATCATTATGCTTATTTTAGTAGTAGCTGCGAGCCCCTGTTTTGTAGTGTTTTTAAAACAGTTACTTTATATATGTATAAATATAATACAAAGATAGTACCTACCTATACTCTACTATGAAGTGTACATGGCTGGCGGAGGGTGTCTTTTGTAACGATCTTATATCTACCCTGCCTAGAGCCTACACATTTTACATTTAAATTTTCCACTGTACCTAAACGTCGACATCCGGTTCATTTTTAAAATGATTCCCCTTTTTCAGCGTTTCTAAACTATCAGTTAATTGGCATTCAGAATAATCAACCAACAGCAGCATATTTTAACAAATATGTGTGAAATCATTATGATGAAAAAAAAATAAACGGCATTCGTTTCGTGTTATAAAAAATATACATAAACATATTACGCTTACAAAAAAAATGTTTATGAAGAGAACAGCACCATTTTTGTCTAACGATTACAAAAAAGCGACAGAAACCACCCCCCCCCCTCCATTCGGAGTTTCGTACTTTTGATGTTTTTTTCTTCTACAGATAAAAAAAAATTAATTTCGTAAAAATTTGAATTAAAAACCTAAAATATTTCCGAAAAAAAGATTATTAAAGATATTGAAGTATTGTGTAACATAAATCCGATTTTTTAGATTTTTAACAGTCAACGCAACGGACTTAAACATGTCGTGAAATGCTATAAATAAAATTTCCGATTCGGCTGGATTAATAATTAAAAGGAGGGAGTGTTGGAAAATAGCATTTTTAAGCTAGCGCCAAACGCGTTCGAATAAATTTATAATCGATGACATTACTGACCTGTTTATTCCTCCCACATTTCACTGTTAAAAAATATTTTAAAACAGTGTAATTTACAATTTTTGTGAGGCGGTTTTAAAAAAATGATACGTGCTTAAGACCGCACTGCATGGTGATTGTAATGGATTCAAAATAATATACACAGTGCGTTCATTGAAAGTGATGATAATGATTTATTCGTGTATCTTACAAATTATAATTTAAAAAAACTAAAAAAACACGCTTTAATAGCAAACCGAACTAAAAAAGTAGAAAATAATTATAATTAACAAAATAATTCAATTATAGTAAAAAAGCGTGGGGTGCTTGATATTATGTTACAATTATTTTATTTATAAAATAAGAGTTAGGTATATTGAAAATATAGTAATTGGCACCCCACGCTTTTTAACTATAGTTGAATTATTTTGTTAATAATTATTTATTACTTTTAAAGCGTCTTTTTTTAGTTTTTTTAAACTATCATTTATTGTCTTAATTTTTTTTCTCAAACCGACACAAAAGTATTTTTTTTCAAAAGTTTCAAATTCATTTTTTTTTCGAAATCCTTAAATTCATATTTTTATGAAATAAAATTGGACTGTCATCGGCCCTTGACACGTGTGGAAATTTTCAAGTTAATCAGACTTCTTGAAATTGGTGAAAATTACGCTGAAAAATTCGTTTACATAAATACATGCATACATACAGGTCAAGCTAATTAGGTATAAGTGTGTTTACTATCGAAAACTGCTGAGGTATATTTTTTGTACTTCAAACTTAACCGGAAGTGTACATGAATTTTTTTTGTCAAATGACAACATACCTATAGGTATATATTTTTCTACATTTTAAAAATCTCTATTTTTTCTCTATAAACACCCGCACACCGTTCAATTCCGCGACAGGGTCAGTCTTGTATATGTTTCATTTTTGTAAAAATATCGTGATGGGACTAATGGACAGACGTTCATGAAAAATACAGCGAACTCTATTTTTGGTACTTTATAAATATAAGCCTTGAGGGGATGAGTAGCGGTGCAACTGACCGAGGATTATGAAGCGTTGAGG